>OX421950.2:12644486-17644486 GCA_949128155.2 Xanthia icteritia | reverse complement strand
TAACTGCTAATAACCGCTTTGCACAACACTACACCTGTTAGCGCAAAATATAATAACGAGGGCACGGCGGTATTCAACGATCAGTCTGTCTGTGGTGTTTGTGGGGGATACGCGATTGGATAGAGGGCGCCTTGAGGCTGCGAACTGTTTTCGTTTTTTTATTTGGCTTCTAGCCGTTGTATGGGTGAGTTTATTTAATAAAAACTCCTTTTTAACCCTTTATAAACCCTTTAAAGTTGAAAATTCAGTGATTAACAGAGTAATTTAAGACAAAGAGCGTGTACATGTATATCTGTGTTAATGTCAGTAGTAGGCTGTATACAAACGTAAACAAAGCAACCTATGGTGTTCTTTTTTCAAATCATAGTGCATATTGATTTGGCTGAAAACAAAAGAAGCTGTATAATAGTTATTAACTATGTAACTACTAATGGTTTATACGATTTTTTTCTAACTAAGACGTGACGTGTCGGGAATTCCGCGTATTGCCATCTGTATTGCTAACATATTGTTTCTAAATACTGGCTTCTAATGTTGATGAAAACATTAAAATATTTTAAATTCAAACCATTAATATTTCATTAATGCCTTTGTTTTGATTTAATTAACTAATCAGAAAGACATTAGCTCACCAGCTGGTAATGGATTTAAAATAAAATACCTACCGTACTTAACGATGAATAATTGAATAGGCTTTCACTAGTCCATAAACAATGGACACGTGATGGCTTTTATGTGCATCCTTTTGTCCTTGGTGTCATTATTATTTAACTTTTCCTTAACCTAATGACGAATCGGCATACGTCAATGTGCCATATGTTTGAATAATATTTTTCCTTTTAGAAAAATATTCGAAATTTATATTCTGCTAACTACTTAATATAAATATGTATAAGCTTATGTTATTTTAAGTATGAGGTATCACGGGACGGAACATTTATTTCATATACATTAAATAATAAAATGCTTATATACAATACTAGCAGCTGCGCCCCGCGGTTTCACCCGCATAAGTCTCGATCCCGTGGGAATATCGGAATAAAAAGTATTCTATATCCTAACCCAGGTTATAGTCTACCCATTTGCCAAATTTCATCTAAATCCGTCCAGCCGTTTTAGCGTGAAAGCGTAACAAACAAACATAGACACAAAAAATTAAATCTTTACTCTTTATAACGTTAATAAGTAGTTTAGATATAACACAACTAACGATTTACTGCACTAGGTACTAAATTAAATGACTAACCATTCAATCCTTTCGTAATTATTTATCGAAGCCTGAACGTGACTGCCTTTGTGTTAAAGGATATATCGCAAAACACATAGGTACCTATATGTAGCGTAATGGTGACGCGACTCTGGTGGAACAATTTCTTTGAAAACTTAATGAGAAATTGTTCTACCAGAATCACGTCGCATCGTCACGTCACGCCTGTCTACGTGAGCCATTAATAGCACTGATAAAAATATTCAGTCATTATTATCTTCCAGTGAGATTCAAATAGCCTTTCAAAGCATTTCATGTTTCAATATTATATTAATATCTAGCGTGTTATTGTCACTCACTTCCTGGCATAGACAATCTTACAACAGCTGTTTTGTAAACCATAGAAAAGAGATAATGAAGAACGCAAGTACCTCCTAGTATCTTTATCAAACAATATTACGAATTACTTATTAGGACATATTGTGTGAACTGGATGATTAACATTCCATCAACAATAAATCAATCGGCCTAGCCTTTTCCCAAGTATGTTGGGGTCGGCTTCCAGTCTCACCGGATGCAGCTGAATACCAGTATTTTACATGGAGTGACTTCCTATCTGACCTACAGAACCCAGTTACTGCGTAATACGATACTCCTTTGGTAAGACTGGTTGTCAGACTTTTGGGTTTCTGACGACCCGTAACGACTGTCAAAATCCACGAATGACAGCCGGGACCAACGGCTTAACGTGCTTTCCGAGGCACGGAGGGGTCTGGGTATATAAGGATGTTCAGCCATCCACCGCCGCAAGCGTAGGATCGATCGACCCGTGCGGCTGTTATTAATTAGCCACCGTAGCCCCTTGTTTGTTACTTCTGTAAGGAAATAGCTTTGCAGCGCTGATTTACTGGATGTTTTCTCCTCTACCTATCGTTATTTCTCCTGACAAAGTTTATTCGGTTTATATGTAGGTATGTATCTATGTATGTATGTATTTATTAGTAAGTATTAATTTTCAAGTTATCTATTACTTACGTTGCACCTGCCATGTTTTGTCTCTGCTCCACCCTAAGGTTGACTGGTAGAAAATGCCTCAGGCATTAAGTCCGCCTTTGTACAGTATTTTTTTTTTACTTGTGCATAAAGTTTTAATAAATAAATAAATACATAAATAACGGTGAAAACAGGGGCTCTACCGTGAACGTGTGACGTAAAATGAACGTAAATTCATCTGCATCTGGTTAGACTGGAAGCCGATCCCAACATAGTTAGGATAATACTAGGTAGCTGATGATGAGGATAATGACGAGAAGTAGAAAGCAAGACATTAAATCCGAAAAAGGTTTCACTCTTCTCCAAATACAACAATTTAGGAACAAATCCCACTTGTTCCATCCCACAAACAAATTTCACCAATGAAATTGAACGCGTTCAGAACATCTAAACGCGTTCAAGAGCTGTCAGTGTACAATATTCCATAACAATTTTGACACTGACAGCTCTTGAACGCGTTTTAGAAGTGCTGATCGCGTTCAGATTCATTTGTGAATAAGCAGACGACAAAGTCCCACATGCAGCGGTGTTTAGATGCAATTTGAAGAGTAACTCGACCCAGTTTCCTTTACGTCGTCTCAGCACACTAAACATAACTGGTAGTTAGGGTCTTATTTTTATCTTTAAAAGGATTAAGTAACCTGGTAACCCCGAATGTTTCCAAGTTCTCTAGTAAAAAATAGATTTCGTCTACTATCTATACAGCCCTAATTGCCCTACTGCTGCGGAATAATTGCGTATCACACATACAATGACAATTAATCGCAATGGGTTTCATTTTGACAGTTCACCCACGTTCTTTGCGTTATTTACGTTGTTGAGTAGGCGAATTTTACAAAGCTATGAAGCAATATCCTTCAAAACTCTCAGATTGTGTTATGTAATTGCTTTTCTAGTCAAAGACTTCCTTTTTCACACACTGCTCTTCTCGGCTCATGAGGGCCAGACAATGACGTTATAAATAAAATAGCATTGGGTTAATGAGACCTTTCGATAGGAATCAACAAGTTCAAAATGTTACTGTGTTCTCTGAGTGAGTTCACAAAAACCACGATGTACAGAATATGCTATGGTAAATATTGAAACTGTAATTATGGTCACACTGTTGAATTAGGAAATTCCTGTAATGATAGTGATGATGAGTTAATAAATAAATAAATATTAAATGGCAGGAAATTCATATGCATATGTGAGACACCACTCATTCTTACTCTTTCCACGAAAAACCCTATTTCTACGTGGAAGCTGATAAAGAAATGAAATGAAATTGTTTATTCTGTAAATAGGATACTGGAATCACTTAGACGTCATATTACGAAAATATTAAAAAAAAAATGCTAGATGAGTTCGGCCTTTCTTATCTGACTATTCTGAGAAGAAAGACCGAAACAAACTCAGAGGTCACAGTCTCTTTTAAAGTCCAGACATAATCTTGGTCAGGCCATATGAGGACCATGTAGATTAGTGTCTGAAATGGTATTTTGAGGAAAGAACCACACAGATTTGAGTGGACCTGTCAGTGCTATCTATGTCCATACGTCGTTAGGAAAGATATCCAGAAAAACCAGCCGAAATTTCCTAGTTATTGTTCACGATAGACGCCCATTATTCCCGATGACGCGGCGGCGACGCGTGGTCGTCTGAAAGGTCATACGCCTACGCACACTCGTTGTCATACCTTCTGCCGCCCCCGTTCAACCCTGGGGAATTTAACTTCAATATTCTGATAACCCACTCTTCTATTGAAAGATGACGCGCGTATTCCTAATGGGGTAGGTTTTTTGAACACTCACGTTTTGCCAATTATGTTTGAACTTTGAAGTATCATGTAGGTTCAAAGCAGGCAAGCCCATTGATATTAGGATTGTTATAAAATCATGTCAATGCTAAAGAACTTATTTTCAATCTGTTGATCAATATTTTACAGAACAGGAGAAACAAACACTGAGGTGGTATTACCAGCATAATACAGGGAAACCACTGTTATAATCATATGGTTCTACCCAAAATTTACCAATTGGTTATTCAGTTTTATGGAAAACCAAATATATATAGAAGCGGCGTTATTATAGGTTATTAAGTACGCCGTTTTGGAAATTGTTTTTAATTCAATCCGTAATCAGTGTTATGTATTTCCTTAAACATCATTCATCCGCATATTATGTCCCTTTTGAAGTGATTGTTAGTAGGCATAGGCAATGTTATCTATATAGCATCACGCCTGTATTCCCCGAAGCCTATGTCCAGCAGTGGACTGCAATAAGCTGAGTTGATAATAATTGCAATATCGACACAATAGGGTTTCCGAATTCCTTGGAACGCCAAAAGATACGCCTATAAACGTGTGCCTCCCGTACACATGTCATGACCTACGTTTTGGCTAAACAGGCACTATATCTACCAAGAAAATTCTAAAATGTATCAGAGAAGTTAATTCTGGATAAATTGTAGTTCAGTTCTGTACTGACACAAGATTGCCATCCACAAACTAGGAAGAAGTTAACCTGAACTTATGAGAAAGTGTTGAAACAGTCCTTAGGCCTTTTTTACTGTAAAATATGAAAATAAAACATAAGTTGATAAACTTCAAGGTTTTCTCTCCCTTTCGATTTCATCGTGCTAAGCTCAGCTTGCACCGCTCTCGTTAGCTCGTATTCATAGTGTTGTACAACGGAATCTCTCCTCGCAATAGGTCGCATTCATAGTGCTGCCGGTACATTACCGTCACGTGAAACAGAAAGGCTGTGGCTGCGATCACGTGCGACCGAATCTAGCGCACTGCAGCCGGGTGTGACCTCGCACGACCTCCTATCACTTCCTAGCTGCCTTTGTATAAGGTTACATAGCTTCGATAGTTATATGGACGAACTATTTGTTGTAGGTGGTCTAACTGAAAATAATTAAGTTTATAAATCAAGAAAATTAACTGTTAAAGTTGAATCTTGTTAGCTTTACGTTTGCCGAAATATGGTGAGATTTTTGTGTAGCGCCAAGAAAGAGTTTATTCAATTACATACTTACAAAAACAGACAGTCAAGGTCGTCAACTTTTTTCCTGTCTGTATTTAAAATTTAAAATAGAAGACCTCTATGTTAACTTAACCTACTTGCTCAAGGCCCATCCTTTCCTTTTCGCTACAAAGTAATGATTGCGTCCTTTCACGAGCTATTTATTACATGCTCTATATAATTTTGATGTAAAGGCAACATTGGTGATACATTGATATATTGCTGTCAATTTCTTCAGAAGGCTACCTCACCACTTAATGGAACCGTCTGAAAAGAAGGGGACTGAAAAAACTTGACGTAAATTTTTAGGGTTCCGTAGTCAACAAGAAACCCTTATAGTTTCGTCATGTCCGTCTGTCTGTCTGTCTGTCCGCGGCTTATCTCAGAGACTCTTAGTACTAGATAGCTGTAATTTGGCATGGGTAAACATGCAAATTTTTGTTAGTCAAGTGTGTCCCGGCCCTGCCAGCTAAATGGTTGTTTTTTGATATGTGAATAAATTCACGGCAGTAGTATATAATACCAATAAGTTAAAAGGAAAACTATCACAGCTAAGTAGGCTCTACAAGTTAACGATAAATAATCGACCAGCTTACATTTGTAGTTGGAATGTATGGGAGAACATGTTTTTCATCTACAATGCTACTTTGTTCTTGGGATAAATTCATCCCAACTCCGGAACCCTTCATTGTGCGTGGTCCGACATGCAATTGGCCGGTTTTTTTTGTCCTGAAAGAAAGAAAGAAAGAAAAATATTTTATTTGGGACACGCACAGGAAATACAAACAGTAAAAAAATAAAATAAAAATAAAAAACAAAATTATATAAAAAATAAAATAAAAAGGGAGCTTAAGCAAAAAAATCACGACCTGTGCGAGGCCAAAAAGGCCCCTATCTCAGCATAATACGGCGATAATAAATACCACCGCGCTGGTATTCTGATAGGACCCACAAGTTCTTGAACTGTTCCCTGAAGTTCTTTACTTTTTTTTCTAATGTGTGGAGGGTTTATTTACCACCTCAAAATGTAGAGGATCAGATTGAAATAACTCATATCATACATGTGGAATACCTAACCAATTAATACAGGTGTCACGTGAAATATACAGAGATACGCAACTTTATCTCGTTTTTCCACGCCGAAATCTACTATAAAACAACACGATGAACAATAAATTGATTTGGGTAAAGATATTAATAGCTTTAGCAAATAGTAGGCAAATTGACTATCTCTTATTATTACAGTGTTAAGATTAGATAGGAATAATATTTAAAATTTCTAAAAAAGATAAAATTGATATTGAAATTAAATGGAATTGCCCATTGCTATAGGTATCTAAAGCTGACGTCAATAAATGGGATAGTTTGCACAACATCTGGATTGAACTTAAAATGGATCATAAAATAATGATTTATTTCATGATGCATTCTCTTTATGAGATTAGTGAAAATAACTGATGCAATAAAGCTATTTTGAAAACGATTTTTCGATATGAGGAATGCTTTAAAAAAAGTACTCTACAATATTTTTGTTAGAATATCTGCAACTACAATCATTTTGGGCTGCCAAATGTTTAAGATCAGATTCACACAAAAAAACAATGGCTGAAAGAAATCAAACAAAGATTTTGTTTCTTTCAGCAATTTTTTTTAAGCTTCACAATAAGCTCTCATTCGCTTTCCTAGTATTTTCAATAAAAAGTAGTTATTCGTTGCGAATACGTTGTATTATATGTATTTGTAATATATACAAATGAATCACGTTTCAAAGAATCTGCGCCCGAGTACAAGCAGACACATACTTTACAGTAAAAAGAAAACAATTTAACGGCTCATAGTTACATTTACACTGAAACACTCGTGAGTACTAAAAGTTTTTAGTGATTCAAAATTTTTATAGTTCTAATCATTGCTTGGTAAATAAAACACTCACCGATGAGACGTATTTATAAATATTAGTTTTACGTCATCGTCGCCATTCGTGGCGAAAATATTAGCTACTAGCTTCTGCTCCTTCCTCTTCTTCTTCTCGATCCACATGAAATTTCTTGTTTTTACATTCAATATATCCTATGAAACTCCCCAATACTGTAGCTTCCCATTTGTGAAAGAATTTTCGGAATCGGATCAGTAGTTCCGAAGATTACCCGCTACCTACCCGCTACATATAAACTCACAAATTTTACCTCTTTAATAGTAATACTAGTATATACATATATTGATTTGCATGCTGGCCGCTGGTAGCGAGGTTGCCTACCTATAGTTTGACCGAGACCGCTGTACCGCGGGGGGCAGTGCAGGCCGCGCTCATTCGTCAATCCTGCCCCCCACCTCGCCGCGCATTCCTAAGGCGCGGTACAACGGTCTCGGTCAAACTATAGGATGCGACTCGATCGTACTTTTTAGAATTAAGTCTCGTGAAGACTATTTTAATGCACCCTTTGCAAGATTGACTTCGTGTCTAACCAAAGCTGCATCATTTAATAATGATGTGATATTCAATTTCCTAAATTGTCACTTGACTTCCGTAAAGAGTCTCAAAATAGTTTTGGTTGATAATTAGTTTTCGACTCTGGTTTTTCCAAACGATATCCACAATACAACGCTATTCTCTTTGCTATCTTTATTACAAACTCCAATCAATCAATCAACTCAGCCTATCATAGTCCACTGCTGGACATAGACCTCTCCCAGGCTGCGCCACAACACTCCGTCCTCCGTCTTCCGCATCTAGTCTGTCCCAGACACCTTTTTAAGGTCGTCGGTCCAGGCCCACCTAGCTCAGAGGGTTCCCAACCTTTTAACTAACTTTCTTTTAAAATCACTACGACCCTGAATTACTTTACATGAGAATGTAAAGCGAGCGAAAGTGAGGTCGAAAATGTTTGCACCCCCTTGGATAGGTTAGATTTTCTTTTGATCATCCATACAGAAATAGAAATTACTTTGTCGAGTTTTGCTGAAAAACTCAAGAACTATGAGAATGCATAATGTAAGAGCGAGCAAAGCGAGCTCAAAAGATGTTGTACAATCTCGAATTCTTTACATATTTTTTTGACCGATCATACAGAAAAAGGCGTTACTTCGACTTTTACAGACAAGTTGAGGAATCAAAAGAATATAGAATGGAAGAGTGAGCGAAGCGAGCTCGAAAATTGTAGCGAGCCGCCTCGGATAGGTTCGGTTTTCTATAGTCCATTCATACAGAAATAGAAAAACTTATTTTGTCGATTTATGCAGAAAAGCTTTACCTCATGTTACAGCAAGCACCATGTTAAGTACTCGTGAGTATTATGAAAAATTTGGGTTTTGGTAATTAGTTTTATCCGTTTCGTCGTCTGCTCCACCGGCCATCGGTCCTTCGACAAACATGGCCACACTACCACTTCAGCTTTATTAAAAACTTAACATTTTGTTAATCATTATCAGAACCCTGACCTGTGACATACCAAGGGCTGTGGTAGTAGGTACCCCTTCGATCGTTAATACTCAAGGTTACATCGGCAATTACTATTTACTTTATTATCTCCATGACCCATTAATTTGTTTAGTTTTAAATTGCTGTCCGTTAATATTCTGGCGTTATAAAATGTTACTTTTTGGGCAAAGACATTTTTCACACTAAATAGCGGTAGGTAAAGTTTTGCATGAAAAATTGAGCAGACCGGATTTCCCTTCTATTTTCAAGCATTTATTTTAATATTTTTTAGTTCATGACTTTATGTCCTCTAGTGGACGCCATATTAAATTTAATGTGACGTAACTACGACGGCTTCCAACGATACCTCATTTTTTAAATTATGATAACAGTTTAGAAGTTATGAGGGAACAGATGAACATACCCACATAAATACACACATGCATACCGTTCAAAATCATAACCCCTCCTTTTTCCTTCGTCGTAGTCAGGTAAAAAATATATACAAGAAACAATGGCCAGTTTATTTCTGCACTGAGTTTTGATCGGCATCCTATTTAAATGCTGTCTGGACTTGGACACACAAGTAGGCTAAAGTAGTTATAAGAAGCCATTCAATTATCTGGCAACAAGGGCACATAGTTATCGACGTATAGAACCCTTATTACCCGCAGATTGGGCTTCATTGGCCGAAGGGCCGCGGGGTATTGGCCGAGTTGACCCTATAAAGAGGAATGGAGAATGTATTTTGTACTCGCGCTAGGGGATCATTTATTATAATAATATTAATTGGCAATTCTGGCGAGAAAAATAGAGTGGAGAAATAAAGTAGAAGATAATGAAATATTTTTATTGGATTAAGTGCAGTTGCTCTGATTTACGGAAGTTGCCTAGCTCTGCCATGGTCTATTTCCTCGCAGAAGATAAATATTAAGCTGCTAATTATTGTGAGATATTGAAAAGTTCGCTCGCTACGCCAGCAACGACCACGACTTGTAGCACGACAAGTCGCAATCTTGGTCGCTGAACATCCGACCAAGAGTAAAGTTTGGTCGTAAGACCGTTCATCCGATCTTTTTAACCGACTTCCAAAAGGAGGAGGTTACAATTCGTGTTTATATATATTTTTTTAAAATTATAGTTTAAGTTATTTTTCACTTTGTAGTGTTTTTTTGCAAGTCGGTTGTTTTTTTTTTTGTAAAAAACATTTTTGCTTAATATTGCGGCCGGTCGGGCGACAAGTCGTGGTTGTGATGACGGCGTAGTGCGCGAGGTCGATAATATTAATATGTACCTACCACAGTATGATATAGGTATTTCAAACACAATAATTAGTCAGTCATTGTATATTTTAAAGATTTTATCTTTATGTGTCATTAGGATTGACGCGTACTAATTTATCGCTTTTTATAAATTATACCTAGTCATAAAAAATGGTCTGGAGTTCGCGGGTTCGTAACCTTTTGATCTCCAGACGATTCGGGTTGACATTAAAGTATTTTTTAGGGTTTCGTACCTCAAAAGGAAAAAAACGGAACCCATAAAGGATCACTCGAGTGTCTGTCTGTCCGTCTGTCACAGCCAATTTCCTTCGAATCTAATGGACCGATTAAGTTGAAATTTGGTACACATATCTATTTCTGTGAGAGCCAAACACGGAAGTGTAACGAAAAAATAATTATTTTAAATATGGGGATCACTTTTCGGGGGCAAATTGAAAATAAAAAATAAAGTTCTGCAAACTGTACTTTGTGAAGATATCAAATATATTTTTTATTTAAAAATATATTCAGTTTTAATATAAATATTAAATTATATTTTAATAATACTTTTAAAGATATTTAAGAAAATATATGACAATTGACCCCCCTTATCTCCGAAACTACTGAGCCTAAAATTTAATAAAAAACGTACAGAAAATGGTTCTATACTTATAGATTAACAGGAAAACCTATAAGAAGTCTATGGTCTTAAAATAGCATAGTAAATCTCCCAATATTGCGTACAAACTTTCATTTGCAGTTGGAATGTATGGGAGAACATGTTTTTCAACTACAATGTTAAGTTTGTCCTTGTGATAAATTCATCGCAACTACGGAACCCTTCATTAAACCTGGTCGGACACACTGTTGCTATGATGTGTGTAGTTAATTTTTAATTATTTATTTAAAATGACTATTGTGAACTTATCTCCGAGGTTGAATTTTGCAACTGCTTCGTTGGTCTAGTGATCGCAAGCGCTACTGCAGAGCATGAGGTCCTGGGATCAATTCCCAGGTCGGTCAAAGCGTTGTAGGGTTTTTCTATCTGAAATTTTTCAGACTCGCCCCATATTACATGGGACTTAAACATAACTGGAGAAATGTGGGTGTACTATAGGTACTTCTCTGCCCAATCCTTCGAGGAAACAAAGCGTAATGGTATGTTGTCTTGAATTTTGCATTTAACTAACTGTAGAATCCTGTTGATCCCGTATTTAAGCTGATTATATCACTACACTGGCTCATCACCACACCAAGTTTCTCGTACAGGCACGGCCTCAATTTCAACTGTTTCCCGCCATTTGTGGTGAACTGACAGTTGACATTAGTGACAGCCACCTCACTGCTGACGTGCATGAGATAATGTTAACATATCTATTAAATACATAGATACACTACACTAACGAATTTTTTTTCGAGTTTTCGCGTGAATACTTTTTTGAATTTGACTATTATAATGAAAATGTACAACAATAAATACATACAAATTGGCCAAAGACTCGTTTTTATAACAAAAACATTAATCCAACACGTCAGTGTTCTCCCAAACCCGTGATTCATAAATGAGTAACAAATTTCAGTATAGTATAAAGTACTCTGTGGTAACAAAGTTATGGAAATCGAAATGTTTGCTGTCACAAACATTTCGAACTCATTAAGGGACAATGTATGGATGATGATGATGTGTTAAATATTTTCGTTGTTTCCGAAGAATTCCGAGCATTTCCGAGTAACATGGTCATGCCAGTTCATGACCGGAGCGGGTTTGAACAGACCACTTTGTTCTTGCACCGCGGTCGGCGCGGGCGCATGTTTATGTCGTGTCGTCACAATTGTAGTATATTTAGAACTTCAATGTTAATGTTAATAGATAACGTTATTTCTGCTACTGGTTTTCGGTTGTGAAGAGTTGGACTCTAGTGTTGAAAGTCCACAAAATCGTGGATGTTTTTTTGAACTTTAACCCCTACCGAACTACAAAGACCATTTTCCTCTTAACTTATCACATATTTCAGACTTTCACTTGTAAATATAATACCCGCACCACAACTGAGAATAGATTAACTAACCTTCTATGATAAAGTTTGCTTATTTTCCTTAAAACGTAAAAAAGGCCAGATCTTGGAGATAATTTAATGATTCAACACAATGACAGTGTGACTAACTTAAAAAAATAAGTGGTACAAAAACGATAGTGTCATCGTGTTGCAAATAAAATTACCTATCATTGAAAGTTAATTCGTTTTCTATAATGATGCGTGCAAATGACTGCCAAGATAAGTGCCAGCAAATGTTTTGATCTTATTTAATGCATCTCGACTTCTCGATACAATGAGTTACCTATGAACACAAACATAACACGTAGAGCCATCGAGGTGTTCAATAAAAACTAAGCGTAATTAGTTGATGATACGTAATAGTTCGCATCATTAGCTTATCTCAATTAAAAGAATAGAAATTTAGGTCAAGACGCAGACGTTTGCGGTTTGTTATCTTTTCCGAAAACAAACCAGAACGAAGACGGTCTAGGACACACTACCATGATAGATTGGTGAATTTTATGGTGACAAAACTGACCGGGAGATATCACACATAAATAAGATAAGCAGAGCAGAAGAAGGCTATTTTGTCCAACGGGATAGAGTTGATAAGAAAAAGAAATCTGGGAAGTTTACTAAAAACTAATCCGATATTTCCTAAAGCGAGTCATTTTAAGAATGTCTTCCGGTCCTAGTACCCGTTGCGGGTTTTCTTTACATCTCATAGGTTTATGAAATACTTAGAATAAGAATCCACATAACATATTGTTCCATCTAGAACAGTAGCAGCCCGGAGTCTGGATTTGTGCCCGGTTGGTGGCAATAGGCTCGCCCCCTACTACGAGCGTTTATTCTGAAAGTAGGCAACGCAACGTCATAAATAGATGTCAAATATTTTGACTATTGTGTTTTGTTGTTAGTTAGCCACATTTCCTATTTCCATACAGTAATATTGCCAAATTAACCAAATCAGGTAAATATTTGACAGCTATTTGCGGCTTTGCCAACTTTTAGGATACACGCACTTAACCATAACAGGCGAAATGTGTGTGTACTATAGAAACACCTCTGCCAAGCCCGGGGAATACAGGCGTGATGTTATATTATATGTTATGTATATCGTCATGTAACCGTAAACATTTTTACACTTGTAGTTGCTAGCCATGGCTCTGCGTTCATACCCGATAGTTAGGGCTTAGAATTTAATCGATTCCATGCACTCACGTAATCCGCATTACTCGTGTGTCGATATAATTACCCACGCCCTGCCTGCACTGATGTCATGGCTCATGTAGCAGATTTTTTATAATTTGCTTACATTTAAAACAATAATTCGTTGAAAAGACGTTTCTTGAATGAATAAAATGAGAAGAACGACCATATTGACTGGCAAGTCTGGACAATAGATCTGAAGTAACTTACGCCTACATTGTAATGGTCTGGATCATCGTTTCAGCCCGGACCCAGAATCACGCACTGATGGGTACAGACAGATGTCCCCTTTTCTGAAAATAGCTGATTTATAACGAGTAATCAGTATTGAAGCCATTACGTGGAAATGATATCATAACACCTATCAGACGAGATCAAGTTCTTTTTACGTAACAAAGATTGATGAGACGGTTCGTCTTACTACGATAAGCCACTGTCGTGTGGATGGGACTATTTTTACTCTTTTATCTAAAATGCGCAACAAACGGATTACAAAAAAAGTTAAAAGCGTCGATGTATTTGATATCATGAAAATTTTTTGTGAATGGTCTTTGAAGCATCGATGTTAAACCGTGATCATGAAACAGACGCCAAATATTATTTATTTCAATCAATGCCAGCATTTACAATTTAGAAACATGTAGGTACACGCATTTTGTCTTAACATAGTTCAGAGCCGTTTTAAATTCGTTTTGCACAATATGAATCTGTTTCAATTGCCTATTATAGCTAACCTAACAATGCTTATTCCAGAGCGTGAAAAACCATCATCAGTGTTGTTAGAGAAGCAGCGTGAGGCGCTCGTCAAGAGCGTCGAGGTCGCTACGGATCGAGGCCGGGATGAAGGCCTGTATGAGCGGGGGGCGGAGGCCGAGCCGGCCGGACCCGGCGTGGGCCGCTGGGGCGCCGAGTGGCCGAGTTGACTCAGCTCGGAAGCGGAGCCCTCGCCCGACGCCGGCGGGCCGGCGGGCGGGCCGGGGCGCCGGACGGATGACGTGACCCGGCCCGCCCGGGACCTGACCAGATCGCCGCTGCCGCACGCGCGCTGGGGCCCGGCGCGGCGCCCGCTCGTTCTCTCACTCGCGCGCCATGAGGAGCTCGCTACGCGCGCCGAGTCCGCGCTGCGCCGCCTGCTGCTCACCGACAACTACGACTCCGTCAGCAACTTCATCTCGCTGTTCGAGGCGTGGGAGCGCGCCGGCGACCCGCTCGCCCAAGTGTATGAGCGGTACGCGCCGCCCATCCGTGCGCGTAAGCACACGTGCGTGGGCCTGGGCCTAGAGCTAGTGCGGCGCTGGCGCAGCTTGGAGCGGGACTTCAGCGGTATCAATCGCGCTACGGCGCTGCTGTCGTGCGAGGAGGCGGTAGTGGACGTGCGCGAGTACGTGACGTGCGGTGACGGGCCGGCCGCCGTGCTGGCCGCGGAGAAGGAGCACGTCATGGTGGGCATCCAGATCCGCGTGGACGGCCGGCACGGCGTCATGCTGGCTGACCCTGGCTACCACGTGCCCAGGATTGTCACCGTCATGCAGGACCGGAATTATCCGCACACCGGTGAGTAGCAACACTTTCTGAAAACCTCACATATTTTTCTATAAACCATAAATAAAATTCATGTAGCTGGTCGAAAATATCTAATACCAAATTCAATTTTCCATCCCTCTGAATTCCTGGTCGTTGTGCAGGTTGGTTCGTACAGTCGGACGAGGCGCACTGCCGCAAGGAGTACAGCTACTCTTTCAACGTGCTGAACGCGGGCTACATCGAGTGGCACGAGCGCGAGACCCGCGGAGAGGCCGTCAAGTGTCAGACGTCGCTGGTGTTCGCCGCCCGGCCCTACCTGGACGGAGTCAACGTCACCGAGAGGAGGAACCTCGTCTATAACTTTAGGTGACGATCATTTTGAAATTCGTTTCTCTAGTCTGTACCATTTAACATGGGACGAGGGCAAGGGCAGGAAGATGATGATTCCATAGCCTGTGGTCTTGCCCTGTCTGAGATGCACTCAGGTTTGCTCGTTATAACTTTAATACCTTATCATTAGCCTAACTTATAGGGTTACTGGTAAGATGTCGGCAATCCATTAAGATTAAGGGGATGTAGGAGAGGTCGTTTGCAACCAAATTACCCCTTTTGACCCCTATGCAAATGTCAACCATTTTCGAATAATTTGATATTTTATATTTTTAAGAAGATATCTACGGTAGGTATACAACTTTGAATATTTATAAGAAAATCGAAAATGGTTGACATTTGCATAGGAGTCATGAGGGGTCATTTGATTGCAAATGACCTCTCCTACATCCCCTTTATGATTTGCGGAAATATGTATTACCAGTAACCCTGTATATTGGCTGGTCTAGAATTCCAGATACATCGTTATAGCGTTCCACTGACCTCATTTCCTTAAAATTGATCTATGCCAGAACATTAACCAGAACTAATCTAAAACTAATTGTTTGCGTTATCAAACACATCAACCATTTTAGTTTTAAAGATCATTGACTTGTCTGTCGCTCCAATCTTCTAACGACTGTAGAAGTCTAGCTTTTATTGGCCAAATTCCAATAGGTACGAACTGATTAAGTGTTTAGCACAACGCAGTCCATTTTGTTCAAAATCCTCTTCAGGAAACACAGACCATACCTACCTATTTTGTCTACTTTTATAAATTCTCCATCAGTTCCCGGCTTCCTTTCAAGGCTTCCAAGATTTATCTGGAATGGGACTTCCTGGTTTCCAAAGGATCCTTATATCCTACTTTATGTTCTCCACGAGAAAATGATTCTCGGTGGATCCTCTGGATGCTTTGCCACTTTTTGACCTACAAATAAACGACCAAAGTACCTATGATAGCGTTACGTGTGACTAATTTCCCCTTCCTTGTTCCAGGAGTCTCCTGTCCCGCGATCAGAAAGGCCACCTGATAGCCGGCCTGTATTTCCCAGTGGGGGCTACTATCAAAGACTCGCAGTTCACGCTCTTCCTCAACAACGGGCCGGACAAGCGGAAGACTAAATACAAGTTCAGCACCTTTGCTGATCTTCATAACGTGAGTATACACTAGCACATTTCCATTTGCAGGCTGAAGCTAGGCTAAGCAGAAGAATGGAAGAAGTGGCATGTAGTCTTGGCTAGCTGGCCAGCAATCGGTTGCTAACCTTCGCTCGTTAGGTTTAGCAAAAAGACTACTAAATAGCGATAGATGAATTGAGAAAGTACCTATACTAAACTAATAAAAAGATCTCTTTTGTTTTTGCCTAATCAGGAAAAAGTTTTCAGGACTGGTCTCGTAGGTATTTTTGGGATTTGCAATTTGGCAGACTGGCAGTTTTCATCTATAATGCATGTGAATATCACACGCTCCAAACCCGTACAACATCGAGCTCAAAGGTCAAATCACTAATGTTTTCGTCTGTTCAAACAATAATCTATAATCGAATCTTAAACAAAGCCGCTGTGACCGGCTGTGAAGGTTATATAGCTACTCTAAATAATGACTTTCCGGTCGCAAAGGCTACTTGAGCTACCCAGTTCACAGTCTGTGTAAACGTAGATCCCGTAGAACATTGCAGAAACAATAGTCTGATCGAGTTCTTGTAAACATAGCTAATGATTTAAATTTAACCTTCGATTGTGGGACATAATGTAGGTCCTAGGTAGGTATGTGTTTTCAGAGAACTAATGTATGCCGATCGTATGAAAAATATTGAGAAATTATTGAATGTTTCGTTTCATAAGCACTCCAGAAATAAAAACTAAATTTCTTAGACTCCAAAGTACCTAGATGTTAGACAATCTTAAGGATAACTGGTTTTTACCGTGTAGGAATGCTCCCCGAACATCTCAAGTCCCTATACAATGATAGGATGTAAGATAGGTCTGTATTATGATTTGAGGGGGCAACCAAATCGGAGGACACGGTGGAGCATACGGTGGAGGTCTGCCCGGCTTGGGCAGAGCATCGCCGTGTCCTCGTGGAGGCGATCGGTGGCGGGGATCTCCCGCGTCCGGCCCTGGTCCAGGCCATGGTACGAAGCGAGAGGTCATGGGTGGCCGTCATCTCCTTCTGCGAAGCAGTAATGCTCGCGAAGGAGGAGGCAGAACTCGTGAGGGAGAGGCAAATTTCGCGCCCTCACGCCCCTAGCTGCCGCAGGAGACGCCCTGGGCGTCGGGAATCGCAGGCCGATGCCCGGCCATCGTAGGCGCGGGCTTGCGGACGGTGAGCAATGGGTAGCTCGCCGTCCGATAAGGACCAGCAGGCTTACTCTTGATTTCAATTCCGATCTATCGACATTGGAATTATGATATTTCGTACTCTTGAGTTCGACGCTAGCGCCACATTGTGTTTAAATTGGGTGTCCATTTTGGGGAACTAACTGGAATCGGGATCGGGCTTCGCGCGCTACTCTCGACTTTATTTGACAGCTGTATATTGCGCCGGTATTGCGTTGGGATTGTGTGTTGATTGTGATTATTCCAATAGCAAAAGTGTAACTTTTTAGAAATTGTATTGCGTTTTATATGGTTTTCAATAAGTATTATGTGTGTAATATGACACAATTAGTAGTAATGTACAGTGTTTTAGATAATTCCCATAAATACAATTAAAAAAAAGACGAGATGAGCGTCGGACGATGCGATATACGAACAAAGCGTTTTCTATGAATGAAGACTAATTTAAAGCAAATTATATTATTTATTTTTTTTGCTTTTACCAACTCTTTCTATTATTCACTTGGTCAATTCTCCAACTGCAGTATGCAGTTGGAGAATGACGTATTTCGATGTATATTTGGGAGAACATGTTTTTCAACAACAAAGTTAGGTATGTTTGTTTCCATCCATCCCAACTACGAAACCCTTTACCTATGGTACGTGGTCCGACACGCTCAAGGTCAGTTTTTTTGCTAGCCAAATGTGATTAGTCCCAAAACACTTCAATGTTACACACTTATGTTGGGTTGTGTAACTGATGGACTGCTTACTCAAAATATTTAAACATTCCTAAGCAAATTCGAATAACGACTTACTTGTGGATGATACTGGTATTGCGTCATTGTGTGACGTGCCAGGAATAGGGGATATTTGGATGTTATGCACAGAATGCAATTAATCAAATTTAATCAAGTAAAACATTACTTTAAATTATAAAGTAAGTAGGTATAGTATGATTGTATATTTCCTTACCACTTGCATACAACTTTAATATTAGTTAGGTAACTTAAGGACAATCAAATTATTGTTACTAAAGAGAAACCACGCGGACAATAATTTAATGATCTAAACAAACTTGCATAACGAATTCACTTCTTATTTCTAAAACCAGTTGACATCCCTTTTTTTTGTAGTATGACAAAGACCATACCGCATACAGCCAAAGTCATGGTTACTTTTATGATTTTAATCATGTTCTTACGTCCAAATGAATTTAATACGTTACAATTAATCAATTCAACAACTATTTATATCATATTTATTTATTAGTCTTGCTATTTAAAGGATAAAGCATTTTAAAGTGCTATTTCAAGTTTATCGTAATGAGTTGATCAACACTATTGCGGGGCGTAACATAGCTAACTTCATGTGTAACAAAATAATCGCGAGGCAATCCCAATTACAATCCAATGTTGACAATATTGTTTTCAAGAGTACCGAATCACGTGACTGCAAAATTCACATTGGAATCGTATTGGCTTTAGATTGGAATTGGAATTAGTTTGAAGAGTAAGCCCCCAGGCCCGGGTTGACGGCGCGTTGTGTTCCACGCGCGCCTCAAAGAGATGTCAGCAACTGAAGGGGTCCGATAGGACCGATGCCTGCCGGGGTTGCGGGAAAGTCCGAAAGGGATACCGTGGCCCCTGGCAACGTACAGGAAACGGAAGGAACACGGGTGGATTTTAGTCAGTAAGAGTCTGACACGCCCTTCCGCTCCACCCAGAGCGGGAGAAGTTATTTGATAATTTCCCAACCAAAAAAAAATGCCCTAAACAATTAAGAAATTCGAATGCTTTTAATAAATTGCGACCCTAGGTACCCTACACTCATATAGGTAACTATTCCAAAGGTTCATCTTTCTTGAACGTGGAAGTGCAGGGGATAATGTCCCGGGATAATTCTGGTGTGGTATATACTTATTTATCCTATCTACGAGTATATAATAAACAAGATATTTAAATTCGATGATGTTGCCTTCTGTATGAATAAATGATACATTCGGATCTGTGACTGTTAGCAACTGTGGCTTTTCCCGCTAAGAGCCCATAATCAAAGCCCATTAAATAGCAATTACGTACTGACTGAAGTCTTTAATTTCGAATATTTGTCTTGAATTTCAAATGCCTGCAGTCTAACATTAGCATATTCTAGCAGTTCTCCTCGGTAATAACAGTGAATTATTTGAAATGGCCAGCATTTTTTATGTGTTTAAAACAACCTTCTTGTACACACGGCTCCACATCAAGCTAACAAGCTATACATTTTCACTTTTCCAGCATATCTAATTGCGTTTTCATTTTCGTAAATGATTAAGATTTCATTTAGACAGTTCAACAACATTCATTGCGTTATTTAGGTACGTTGTTCAGCATATTCTTTTTTTAACTTATGAAACTATGGATAATTTTGAAAGACATTGCTACTCTTTCAAAATGTTCAGATTGTGATTGATCTTATATTGCCCAATTTGGGTGCAGTATAAGCTGATCTAACATTGTATGGGATTTCCGTACAATGAGAGTAGGTCAGCTTATACTAGAAATGTAGGTATATCTTGAGATGTCGCCGCGTATACAGGCAGCACGATCTACCTAACAGCCCATTACACGAAAGTTTGTTTTAAAATTTCTCTGGCATACAGCTCTTGAAAATAACTTGAAAATAACAAGTAACAACAGATCTTGAAAATAACTTCGCTTTATATCTTTGTTCACAGATTCCAGAAGCTATATCAGAAGAAGTCCAGCTCTGTAACGCCAAGATGAACTACAAGCAAGGCGAGCTGCTGACCATCATCTGCCAGCTTGCCCAAGTGATGGCCAACCAGGCTTTCATCGACCAAATGCTGGAGATCAACGAGGACATCTGCCGCATGTGTCTCTGACAGCAAGATGGCGTCCACAACAAAATGGCGGACGCCAGTAACGTAGGCAGTAAAGCCGAAGAATCCATAAAAAATTCTTAACTTTATTTTAAGAAATTGTAAATTCTAATTTTGTATAATATTCGTTTTTGAATATTATTTTTTATTGGGGTAAAGGTTTTTTTTCACTTTGTCGTAGTTGCTAAGATTACGTTAAAATTAATAATTTTTAATTTGGAATTGGGTTATTGGATTTTTTAAATTCATTTAACCCTAGAATACTAATCTTATTTTATCAACACTTTATTAAATCGAAATTTAAATAGAATAGAAAAATAACGAAATACATAACAGGCAAGCATCTCTACTTTTTTCATAAATCCAAACCTTTTTTATCAGAGATTTAGTTTAGATTAGTCCAAAATGAAGTAGTTATTATTAGTAAATATATTATTACACGTTCTGACACATCCGGACATAGCCTTACGGAATTCTTTTATAAAAAAAAAATTGGTTGCCTGTAAAGTCGGTATACGGGCGAAAGTTTTACGTGACAACGACTTTGCGTGCCTTTCACTTTTTATGTCTGTCTCTCTCGCTCTTAGGCGGGCTAACCATGACGCGTGCCTCTCACTCGCTCTCATTGTGAGCGCATAACGTGAGCGGAGCGTAACGCAGTTTCTTGAAGTGTCACCCGGCAAACCAATTTATAAGACGTTGTCACGTCAATAAACAAGACTATAACACAAAAAACTATAATACCAGTCCGAGAGTGCTGAATTTTATACAGTGTGGCGATTAGGTTATCACATTAATTGAAACCACGTATTCTACATTACGTATTTTAAACATTCACAATTAAAATAATTAATAAAAAATTAACATTCTAGCCGTGGGACATTTTTTTTCCGTTCAAGTATTTAACATCATTATGTATGTAGAATAACCTAACCAATACTAGTAGGTCAAAGCCCCGTGGCCGACGAAGATAGTTCAAAACGATGCCATTCTGAATTACTTGGAATTACTAACAATTACAAAAAACGTAACAAACGAAAAATGTCCTTACTGCTGAAAGTTTAAAGGCGTTATCTATGCACAAAATTAAAAGATATGGGACCTCAGCGGGGCAATGAAAAAAAAACTGTGAACATTTTTCTTACTGCTAATGGGCATAAATCTCTATGCGCAAAATGGACGGGGTAACGGGGATGCGTGTCGTCAAAATTCGTATTTTTCCGGCGGGCGTGGGCGGCGTGTGCGATTGTGACTCACTCAGTCTCCGCGCCGCCACAGAGCATGTAATTTACGCGCCGCCCGGCGTCCTTGAGGGATAGTTCACGAGTTCCCTATTCGCACACGCGCTTTGCGTATTTTTATTGTTGTTATTGTTTTGAGGGCATTTTGTTAAGTTTCTCGTTATGTTTCTAATAGAAATAGGATACGTTAGTTGTAGATTAGTTTAGTGTTGTGACAGTTCGTGCGAGATTGGACGCTTTTTCTGTTTTATCTTTTTTTTTTATTTGTGATAGGACACGATAATACAACAGTAACATTAGTTGTAGGTAACTTAGTGAAAGTAGTGTGACAGTTCATGCGAAATCAGATAGGTACTTTTGATGTTCCTTTTTATGTTTTGTTGTGTTCTCAAGATGTCTCTTATCAATTTCACGTCATCGGAGTACACCGATATGATTTTGATTTATGGAGAGTGTTATCAAAACGCAGCGCTGGCGTTATGAACATAACGAGAGAGGCTTAATACCACACGTGTATGTCCTACAGATTTACGGATTTTTCCACGGGCAGTCCAAGATTAGGTACGTGATAAAAATACTTAATTTGTGATTATTTGGTAACAATACCATAAAGTGTGTTGAATTGTTGATACCACCGCCCGCGCATATCTAAATACAATGATATTATAAGTAAAACCTTTTTACTTATAATATCATTGTCTAAACACGTTATAAGACACGTTGACACGTTGTTAGTGCCTACATGCGCAAGTACCTACCTCCCACTGTCGCTTGGCGTGTGCGCCGCCAAGACGCCCGCGCGCCGTGGCGTTGCCGCTTTGACAGGTCAATAAACTAAAAGTATTCAAGGATATGCTATTTAGTTAGTTTGAAAAATTCAGTTAAAAAAAACATTTTTAGGTAAATTGTTTATTTTATTATTTTAACAGACTGATAACAACTAGTAATAACCGCTGTACTATATAATGTGATAACCTAATCGCCACTCTGTATAGGCTACCTATAATTTAAGTACCTAGGTAGGTAATGTATGAACTATCGAATTCATAGCTATTCTAGCTAAAAAAAATTTGAAAAATATGTTCTACAAATTTTCAGTAAATATAAATCCCTCTGATACTAATGATCGCCTCCCAGGCGATCGCATATTAAATCTCGACAACGGTGTAAGCTAGGCGGGCGCGGGATCACCCTCTAACGCGTTGCGGGCCTTGCGGGTAATCCTGAGTTGGCACGAACGTACAACCCGATGCGTCCCCGCAATATCAACATAACCAAAAAAAAAACCGACTGCAGGCGGCCTCTCCGGCGATGATTAGTACTCTAGGGTTAATTACTTATTTTTCTTAATAAATTTTTATTATTTTACACGAATTGTTTCATTTGCGAACTCGTATCAAGGTGAGTATAATGTGCCTTGAATCCGCGTCTTCCCTTTGATGATGCCTATCAGCCCTTATGAATTGTGGCTGAATACAGTTATTTTACTCGCTACTCACTAGCCCTTACCCGCGACTTAACCAGTGTGGAAGTAGGAAATTATCCCTTAGGAACATACTTCCTACAATCCTTACTCTCCATTGTTTTGAGTAAATAAATATAATAGTATAATATCTATATTGTTAGGTATATTATATTACCGGGATAAAATGTATCCTGTCCTGTGTTTACCTATTTATTTTTATTTATTTATTTATTTAGGATCTCCAACAAAGGATGTACACAATACATGACACATAATTAAAGGGCAACATCGGTTATGAAGTAGGTGTACTCCTTCACTTATAGGAGGCCACAGCATGCACAATAACGTTAAAAACTAAGCTAACAAAGTTAAAACATTAATAATGGGTAACGGAAAATAAAATAATTTTTAAAGGACATTAAACAAGAAAATAAGAAAATACAACATTTTGAGATACTTAATTAAATTAAATCTAATAAACACTTATTATATTTGGACAGAGACTCGCATATGTCTAAGTTTGTAGTTTTAGATAACATGTTATATTGCCTACAAAGTCTTGGCACAGCGGCGTAATGACCGAGGTTAGTTTTTGAGCCCGGAATGTAAAATAAATTGTATGTGTTATGCCTGGGAATCCGAGTCGGAATTTTAATCTCTAATGAGCTCAAAAGTTCACTACAATCTATCGTTCCACTCAATATCTTGTGAAGGATGATACAGTCCATTTTCTTCCTACGACTGGCTAATGTATCCATGTTATAGTATTTCAACCGGTCAGTGTAGCTAGTGAGTTGATTAGCCAAGTGATCTCCGTAGCACAGATGGTAAAGGAACCGCTTTTGGACACTCTCCAATCGCTTGGAGTAAACCTCGTAGTGCGGATTCCATACCACGGAACTATATTCAAGGATTGGACGGACTAAAGAGTTGAAAAGCTTTATCTTTGTAGCTGACCTTTTAAATTCTCTACTATTACGCAAGATAAATCCCAGCACCTTGAAAGATCTTGAGACAATATTCAGGATGTGCACATCGAACTTAAGCGCTTGATCGAGTTGAACACCCAGGTCGCGAATGTTGCTCAGTTTCTTAACTTCAACTCCCTCTATGTAGTATTTGTTGTCAAGCACTTTTTTGTTACGAGTAAAGTGGATGTAGTGACATTTACTTATATTTAACCCTTTAACCGCCATGTCATAATTCGCGTGGAGTGCATGTAGCGCCAGCAGCCTTTAGGTACAATTGGCATAATGTTGTAAAATATAGTTATCGATAAACAAACTAATGAAATAAATAAAACTTACTCATTTTTAATCAAAGGTTTATTTCTTTTCTTGTTCCAAACATACGTTAATCAGTCTTCAAATATCTTACGTTAAAAATGACAGCATAACATTAAAAAATGACATAATGTCAAAATTTGATCTGTTTATTACGATTAATGTGTCGAGTGTTAAAATATTGGGACACAAATAATATTAACAACAAATAAAATAACTAAATCAACTTTAATTTTTCTTTAAAACAAAATAAATAGGTAAATACACATATTATTATTATCTAGCTGTCTTTTTGACTGTAGGATAAATAAACAGACTAGAAAAACCAAAAAGTGATTTACCGATTCATTATCACTATCCGCCGTTGAACTGCCACTACTGCTAATATCATTAATTGATTGCTGTAATATATTTAATAGGTCTTCGTCGTCGTTTATCATTATCGACAACTTCTCGACACTAGCTCAGAAATAATAATAAAGAAGCACGTGTTATCACGGCGATGGCGCTAGCGCAACTGACGTTTATTCAAAATAAGACTTTAGTTGACCTTGAGCCGCACGTAAAATTACGGCGACGGCGTTCGCGGATCGTCTGCACTAGTGACGTACTGGCATAAGTCGGTAATTTATACTTCTTTGTTGATTTCTACATATTATATCACTTAAGCTTATTGGGTTTTGAATAAATAATTAAATCGTTAATAAACTATGAAATTTGAATGAATGTTTAGTTGATAGTTTGATAAAAAACACGATGTTTTTTGTTAATTTAGCATCAGGAGTTTCATATGTGGTACAACACTAGTCTGCGTGAAATCACGGGTTCGGCGAAGTAGGTTGATATTTAGACGTATCACGAATTGAGAACTATTAATTATTTCATTTAATTAGCAAAAATATGTTTCTAGTACTGTTAAAAATAAAGTAATAACACGAAATATACTAAGATTTAGTAAGCAAATTCAACATCTATTGAACATTTTTTAAATGACAGGACTTTTACGCAATATTCCGACGTGGCGACTGAGGTATTATTGTTACAACACGTAATATTACGGCGATGGCGGTTAAAGGGTTAAAAGCATTTTGTTTAATTTGCACCATTCTACAAGTCTGTTGATGTCGTCCTGTAGCATTATTGAGTCTAAGTTACTCTGAATTGGCTTCATTATCTTTAAATCGTCCGCAAACAAATAAACACGGGTGTGTTTGAAGCACCCAGTTATGTCATTAATGAAAACGTTAAAAAGAATCGGCCCCAAATGCGATCCTTGCGGGATTCCGGAGGTTGCTAAATAGCTTTCAGAAAAATGACCGTTCACTACCACTTTTGACTCTCTCTTCTCCAGGTAAGATTTAAACCACCCTATCAACGTACCACCCACACCCAGTTGAGCCAATTTATCAATAAGAAGACGGTGATCTACTTTATCGAATGCCTTGCTAAAATCAGTATAGACTGCGTCCACTGGAATACGATTGTCAAGGCACTTGGACAAAGCCGACGTAAAACATAGTAGGTTAGTATTAGTCGATCTTGATTTAATGAAACCATGCTGATATTCAGTGATGTGTTCTTTAAGGTACCACATCAGATGTCTGGCAACAAGTTTTTCGAATACTTTTCCAAATGTTACTAGTAGTGAGATTGGTCTATAATTAGCCACTAAATGCTTTTCTCCAGATTTAAATATGGGTATGACTAGAGCTTCTTTCCAGGTGTCTGGAAAGATACCATCGTGTAAAGATTTATTGAAGATCATTTGTAGGGGCAATACTACTGCCTTTGCACATCTTTTAATAAATATAGGAGGAATACCATCGCTACCCGCGCCTTTAGTTTCGTCCAAACCAATTAATTCACGGTACAATTCTTTGCTATCAAATTCCAAATTACACAGTGCTGCAGACACGAGACAATAACCAGTGTTAGTGAGATTTGGACTATCTGTAGGAGCGTTAAAGGTACTTGCGAAATTTTCACCAAACATGTTGCAAACATCGCTTCCACCTGATGCGATTTTGTTGTTATGAGACATTGTTGCCGGATAAGTACTGCTACCTTTTCTTTTATTTTTTATGAAAGCCCAGAATGTTTTCGGGTTTTTTGTTATATTGTTTTCAATATTAGAGATATATTTCTTGTAGCATGTAGAACATAGAACATTGCATTCATCCCGTAATCTCTGAAAGTGCTCCCGGTCTAATGGATTCTTGTACTTTTTAAAACGAACGTGGTATTTGTACTTTTCTTTTAGAAGTCGTATAAGATCCCGTGAGTACCAAGGTGGATATTTATCGCTGGATGTTTTTTTCATAGGGATACATTCTTTAATAGTATGTCTTAATAAGTTATAAAAAACGTCCACAAAATCGTTAACAGATAAACAGTTTTTGAACTCACTTTCCCATTCTATTGCTAACAAATGACTTTGGACGTGTTCATAATCCGCTCGACGAAAGTTTGGTTTTTGCACATTTTTCGGTTCTAAAAAACGCTCTGCTAGCACTGATAGACTAAACTCGAGTGGGGGATGTAAAGGGTCCTCTTTCGATAAACAGTAATTACAACGAGTGATGTACGTAATGGAGGTGTTAGACAGTATTAAATCCAATATTTTAGACTTGTTGTTTAAGATATTATTGTATTGATTTAGGCCATTCAAAGTCAAGAACTCGGAGAGTATCGCATTTAAATCAGAGTTGCTGGGTTCTGGGTATAAGTGTGTGGGGTCATTATTAGTGAGCCATCTAATATTAGCGAGATTAGTCTCCTAAAATCAAAATTTGTTCATTATCATTAAATAACTTATTAACGTTTTTGGTAAACAACTCCAGTGTATCTTTATGAATTGGTGGTGGTAGGTATACTCCGCCGACATACATTTTATTGTTAGCTTTTTTAGATGAACTGATATCAACACTTATCCATAAATCTTCAAAGTCACTCTCAAAGTGGGTCAATCTACACGACTTCAAAGTTTTCAAAACAGCGATCAAAACCCCTCCGCCGGCTTTACGAGTTTTATACAGGGACCGTGCAACCCCGGTTAAGAGTTAAGCTTTTCGAAAGGGTAAGCCGTTTATGAGGTTACCTTTATCTGATGTAACCCCTTGAATGGGTTCTGTGCTCAAAACCCATTAAAAGGGTTATCTCTTCAATATGGATAACCCATTGAATGGGTTCTATACCTAAAACCCAGTGAAAGGGTTACATGATAACCCATTGAATGGGTTCTATACTTGAAACCCAGTGAAAGGGTTACATGATAACCCATTGAATGGGTTCTATACTCGAACCGCAGTGAAAGGGTTACCCCTTCATTATGATAACCCATATAATATAAGGGTTTTGTTCGGGTTATCATATGGTTTTTCAATAAAATTGTGCTAAATAGGTGATGGTGGGGTGGGGCGAGCACCACGCGCATTGCTTTTATTTCACTAGATATCGTAGGCTTGTAGACGAAACACACGGAGTAAGGTGATATGTCCTACAAAGGGTGACATTACAATTTTTTTTTTAGTCTTTTCTTTAATTTTCTATGGTATAGTTACTTAGGTAATTTAACAATCTAAACTCTTAAGGACGCGTTTGCAAATTTGATAGGTATAGAATCGAACTACTACATTGACAAAGGTCACACACACAAGTGTACGCACGGTTAGTTGCGGGAATAGTAGTCAAGTGAACTAATTTTGGTACTTTGAAAGTTTTTTTTTCTCTATATTCTTTATAATACATAGGCATCTACAAAAAATATTTCGTATTGTTGTTTGTATTTTTACTAAATAATACTTAGATACAAATACCTACTTCAGTTATTGCTAGGAGGCACTGGAAGCCCTCTTCTGGTAGAAAGATGTGGACTTTGGGCAAGTTTTGTTAGTTATGATGTGACTTTACCTCCAGACTTGATGGAGTGACCTGAAGGTGTACTTCGGTGACTGCTACTGGTACTCCTGGACGAGTAGAATTAGATGTGCCGAGTTTGGGCTCGTTTTGTTAGTTATGACGAGACCTTACCTTTGGACGAGATGGAGTGACCTGTAGGTGTACTTCGGTGACTGTCACTGGAACTCCTCACGAGTAGAACTAGGTGCGCCGAGTTTGGGCTCGTTTTGTTAGTTATGACGAGACCTTACCTCCGGAATTGATGGAGTGACCAGAAGGTGTACTTCGGTGACTGCTACTGGTACTCTACGACGAGTAGAACTAGGTGTGCAGAGTTTGGGCTCGTTTCGTTAGTTATGATGAGACCTTACCTACGGACTGAAAGGAGTGACCTGAAGATGTACTTCGGTGACTGCTACGGGTACTCTACGATGAGTAGAACTGGGTGTGCCGAGTTTGGGCTCGTTTTGTTAGTTGTGATGAGACCTCACCACCGGACTTGATGGACTGACCTGAAGGTGTACTTTGGTGACTGCTACTGGTACTCTACGACGAGTAGAACTAGGTGTGCCGAGTTTGGGCTCGTTTTGTTAGTTAGGATGAGACCTTCAGTCCGACAGCATCTCGTCTTGGTTTTGGCATTATAGCGATTGTTCAAAATTCACAAATACGCACTGACTAATAAATACCTAATAATATCGCAAAAGACGCCCGGGTTCAAAAAATCAAACAGCAAGAATGACAATTGTAGGTACGGTCCCAGCAAATGCCTGCAATAAAGCAAGTAACAAGTCCAGACATGAAAAAATCATAATATTATGTAATTTCGATATCCAGGCAGCAAAGCTAAAATAAACACTATATTACATGCAATAATGATCATAGATCCCTGTTTAGAAGCCGCTCGGTAAGTAGGCACAAAGGCGCCGCCGCGGCCGCTTAACGCGTGCTATTCCATTTTGCAACCTATGCCCATCATAGAGAGATCATATTAAATTGCTCCGTCAGTCGGAATGTTACGCTGTTATCGTTTTAGGAGAGTTGAAAGTGTAACCCTTTTGAATGGCTTAAATTAAGCCGTTCAAATGGGTTACCCACATCGTATGGGTTTTTAAATAACGGCTTAGAAAAACCCTATCGAAAACCCTTTCAATGGGTAACGGAAATTTGAATGGCTTAAATTAAGCCGTTCAAATGGGTTACCCACATCGTATGGGTTTTTAAATAACGGCTTAGAAAAACCCTATCGGCTTAAATTAAGCCGTTCAAATGGGTTACCCACATCGTATGGGTTTTTAAATAACTGCTTAGAAAAACCCAATCGAAAACCCTTTCAATGGGTAACCCAAATGGTCCCTGGTTTTATATTTACTTGACTCACGATCGCGCCTGTAAACTACATACCTATCTATCGTCGAACAACTCAGAATCGTAGACACCGCTGTTCAACCAAGTCTCTGTAAGCACTACAATGTCAAAATTATGTATAGATACGTTATGGTAAAAGTTAATAGTTTTGGTTTTTAAGCCTCGTACATTTTGATAATACACTTGAAGAGGACAATTGAATGTGACTAGATAATAACAATAGGAACTTGCAACTTATGACATTAGTTAATAAAATTATGCTAAGGATTTTATCTTATCTAGGCTATTAATAACAATTCTTTGTGAAGACTCTTCTTTTTTCATGAAGACTTTGCCGTCCCGAACCCAAATAAACTTAAAACCAAGTTCTTTGCCGCGGATCCGAGCAGCGGCATGGATAGCTTTATTTGCAGCAGAAAGATGTTCCGTGACGTAAATGGGTTGAGGTCTCTCCGCGGCGATACCCAGGTGACTAGTGTTTAATTTCTCTTGGTTGTTGTTTCTATTGTATTTCATTGAAGCGGCAAGGAAACTGTCACGCAGACGTGGACTACCGAATTTAACGAGAATAGAACGGGGCCTGGTGCTTTGTGTGTCTTTCTTATTTCTATAAGCCAAATATCAAAATCCGTTCCGTCGTTAAGGCGTGAAAAGGTAACACGATTAGCTATCTCGCGCACTAAAATAATTATGCCATGTTGGGTATCAAATGAAAGGGCTTGACGAGCACATAACAAATATGTATAGGTATATATTATATTGTCTAAGTAAAAAAATTGTTAAAAACAAGCAAAGACTGTGCTACGTACGGCGCGGCTGTAAAATGTAATACCTATTATACAATAAAAATGAAACAACATAATTAAAGCGGCTCTGCAAATACTTTATCACAAAATTATAGCCCCAAAATAATTTAAAATAAAAAGTAAGTTCAAAAACTAAAACCAGACTATTGATAAATCACGCTCTAAAAAGTATGAAACAAGAAAATATTTCAGACAGAAATCAAGACGTAGGTACAAAAATGGTCAAGGTAAAGCCGTCGTCGCATGACATTATAATTTTGTAGGTATACAGGCATGCGACCACGGCTTTGACGCACAGGGGTCTTAATACTGAAAATACAAATAATAACCTTTGTGCAGATCGCAGCGAGGTTAACTCAACATCGTAATTTAACAGAGTTCATCATATTAGGCAGAATGAAATGAAACCCTTACATAGAGAATTCACTACTTTATTATCTCACACAAGTGATAAATTGGTTCTTTACAACTAACATCAATAATATGTCTAAAAATAGTTTATTAAGTCTAAAAACGAACTCAATCAGGAGTAAAATAAAACAAAAGGAATAAATAAAATATTTACTTTATTTGAAGGAATGAGCGATTTGATAGCGTCCAGCACCGTTCAAATTTTGTGCAGAACAGTATTATGACAGAAACACAAAAAAAAATGGGAAACAGAGGTAAAAATACACCCATGAACCATTAAGACCTGTCAAATTTGACACATGGCATTCTTCTTTAAACTGAGTGTCTATGGAATAAACTTCGTTATTTCTGGTTCTAGCTGCAAACAACAAGGCTTTTATCACGTCTCAATGGCCGATGGGCCTTAGTCTAAAGAACTATCTTATAATATTATTTTGTGAACTAATGCCTGTCAACAGAATTCAATATTTGACCTGTTTTATACTAGACTTCTAAGTTATGGAAACTGTTGATATTGTAGTTAAATAATTAAATGTTATATTGAAATCGACCAATAAATAAATTTACAATTTTGCATAATATTTATCAGTTGATTTCTATAACTAATTTACACTTAACAATTTTCCCGAAAAAACTTAAAAGTATGATACTTACGAATACTAATGAATTTATAATTAAACATTATCTTATTTACGATACCAGAACTTAAAATTTCGAAGAAAGCTAGTCTAAACTCAAGAATGCGTTATGTAGCGTACGTGACGAAATGTCAAATTGTCACAAAGGCTTGAAAACCGACAGAATTTATAACACTTTAATTAAAAATTTGGTGACATAAGAAAATCGGATATACAAAGATTATTACTTATTATATAAATCATGTGTGAGCAGTGGCGTCGCTAGAAAACATTATATTCATGATCAACTGTGATGGTTTCTAATACAAGCGGTTTGTGACGACTGGTGTCAAAAACTTTGGGGCAATATAGTCAGATGCCTAGTAACGCCACTGAGTGGAATACACCGTAGTTTTATCTTCTTTTTTAGACTATTTCTAATACATAGAACGATTGTTAGGTGGGCGGGTACAGCATATGGAATGTTGGACAAAGCACACAGAACCACGACCCAATATGGTGTTGTTATTAAACTATTTTGCTACTAACAGGTAATTATCATTAAACTAAACAAACTAAGCTAAAGGTCATATTCTATAAGCTTTCAAGTACCCACAAAGTTAAGTAATTCGTTTAGAAAAACGAAATTCGTATCCGTCATCTTTTATTCGGGCGCCATTTTAAGAATTTCCCGCCGTTTCATCGTGGCTAACATGTGCAGAGTCCAATCAAAACAGGTTTTACACCGAGTGGCGTGGGCATCATTAACATGAAATATTATGTCCTACACTTTAATACATTTTACTAATGTCTACGTCCCAAATCATTAGACGATAATAAAGTTCAATACAAGGCGACGTATCACGAGTCGTTTTGTAACGGCAGCGGCTTGCCAACAAATAAAATGAACGGAGAAGAGATCAATAGAAATCATTTAACTTGATCTTTAGGTAAATATCTTTTAGTAAGAGAACCTATTAGATTCGGCAAGACACCTTCGAGACCTCAAAACATTCAAAATATTTTGGCAATAAATACGCGGAAATGCCATTTCAATTTTATTTGTTCGCTAGTTACAGGTTACACATTACAAATGACGAAAAAACCAACGCAAAGATTCTACTTCATATTATAATAAAAATATTCACAAAACAGAATAATCGCATAAAATTAAGATAATTAGAGATAAAATTGATATGTTGAAAATAGTCCGCATGTTCCTTGCAATATTAGACATTCTGTAAGAAATTCTCAAATGTATTTAATTCTAAATCAAACTTAAAACAGAGAAAACGCATAATTATAATCACTCCCGTCTTGAACGGAAAATTTATTACAAAATGCGACGACAAATTGCGTCAAAAGGAACTAACATTGTCATTCAACAAAGATAAAGTCAATTCAAAGAAACCAAGAAAAGACTCGTAAACAGAAATCATCAGAAATCAAACAAAAAATCTATTTAAAAAAAATGTCAATCAAAGGGAGAAATCATAACTTGATTTATTTATACTATGGTCCTGATACTGTTGACACCAAATTAACTCCAATTATGGCCATCTCTTACTTGCAAATAAAACGAAAAAGAGACATATAATTTAAGAGCTGTCAAATTAAATAATGAATGAAGTCAACAGTTTTGTGTTTGCAGCTCCAACGTTTGTTGATCAATGATTTTAACAACGTCAATAATCGGATGACAGTGGTTGGTTCTCAATCTAGAACAGCATTGATTGATGTCAGAAGAAAATGCTGACATTTTAATATACTAAACTAATTTAACAGCCCATCTTTCCTTTTTAGTTGTTTTAGTTTAATCAATGAACAACAGTATCAGAATTAATGTCGAGAAAAATACAGTAAGTAAGAAGTAGTGATGTGTAACCGTATCCCAGTCGCCGCTACCGCCATCTGTGGGTCAGTTTAGTTGTCGGCGGGCGAGTGTCGGTGCGGGGCGTGTGGCACGTGCGATGCGTGTGACGCGTGCGATGCGTGTGGCGAGTGCGCTGCGTGTGGCGCGTGCGCTACGTGTGGCGCGTGCGCGGCGTGAGGTGCGTGCGCAGCGTGTGACGCGTGCGCTGCCTGTGGCACGTGCGATGCGTGTGGCACGTGCGATGTGTGTGGCACGTGCGATGCGTGTGGCGCCTGTGGTACGTGCGCCTTATGTTGCTTATGTCTGTGATGGCGCTGTGGATGCGAGCTGCCATACACCTCGCGCACCGACGGGCTGTAAATATACGACACATGTTACTTGAGAGAGTGGGATAGCATAAAGTGCTACAAGAATCTTTTAACACTTGAATGATATCGACAGGTGGGCGTTGTTGGTAAACATTTGTGAGCTTTTCACTTGCAAGAGTTACTTGTCAGAGTTGAGAGTTCTATTTGTAGCATGTTCATTTTTTAACGACTTGCATTGTAACCATTTAACCAACATTAATCATAATTCAATTATAGTTTTCCAGAAGAATTAGGTTATTCATCGATATGGATTGCGGTAAAAAAAAAGCGTAAAATATAGCTTTTAGATGTGTCAAGTAAGTTAATAGAATAGAAACAGAGTACAAGTACATATTGCCTCTTGCAAGAATGCACTTTTATTAAATTTTTACTATGTTATTTACATTGCTTATTACACTTGTTAGTCGTGTTGTTGCAGATTTGTTGTTGTTCTTCAATTTAACCTTTGCTGTGAATATCAGAAAAATGGATTGTATGGTCTCCGACTAACTATTTCCTTACAAGAATACATAAATGTCTTATAGAATAATAGTAACTTAATTTCTTGCAAAGTTATCATTTTGATGTTAGATATTTACAGTTTTTGTTTCCATTTTAGGTAAAACTTTCTTGAAAATTCTTAGCTAATATTTACAACAATTTTCATCTATACTCTAAGACTGAAAAAACCGTTCAAAAAAAAAGTCAACACTTCACAAATATTTACACATTTTGATTTCAAATTAATTCATACATAGTAATACCAATAAGCAGTACAAATATATTATCCAAACAAGAATCCAAGCAGGTTTCATGCAAGAATATCGATGGCTAATATTTAAAATTATATTCACATGCTTAAAATTGGAAACTATGGATAGCAAAATATTTAAAAAAATCGTCCATAATAGCAAACATAATAATAGCCACAAATATATATTTAATACGTTTTTACGAGTTTAATAGTAGTAACGCCTCCTCCACAATCTGGAACTGATTGGAAAATTTGGAATAAGTTTTTGGAACTCACCACTTTTAAACAAAGTAAGATAGTAATTCTCCAAAATTGTTATTGTTATTTTGTTATGTATTTTATAGCAGTTAAAAAAAAGTTCAACTTAAAATGCCACCCCAAAAGTGGAAAAAGTTTAATTTACTCGGCACCACTTTTACGTACGCAACGGTTAGCTAGGTTTTAAGGATTGAATCGCTGACGTCTTAGAAATCATACGATTAGTAATCTCAATAATGGAGTATCGAGTCACTGGCTTACGAGCGACTTAGAGCCTTGGGCCCTTGAGCATAGTCATTAATTCCCCACACACAAAAACCCACGTTATTCTAACCATTCCTGAAAAGATACAAAGTTAGTGTTCCTCTGTAAATGCCAAAAATTTGTTTGAACAATAATTTACCTGGACGGCACTGTGAGAGGGCTGGCGGCAGTTCTGATTGGTCGGCGGGAGGAAGGTCGCGATGAGCCGCTGTGACGGCGCCCAGACCCCTCACTACTTGTACTGCAATAGATACCATGCGTGCTAACTACCCAAAGAGGCGGGTACACCGATATTTATACTCTTTGTAAAGATACCATCAACGTTAATTTTCTAATCAAGTATAATAAAAGAATTTCTTTCTCATTTTAAATAGGGATACAATTATTTTTTCTGATGGTTGAAAAACTTGAAGACATATTACCACTGCTTGAGGGAAAAGTAATTTTATAATTTCTTTATTTCTTGCTTGCTTGAAAGTCTTGCAACAACACTGTCATCATATTAATAAGATGATAATTATTTACATTATGAGAGTTTGAATTGCGAAATACGGAAACTATTGTGTTCATGAATTTTGTGCATTTTCGCCAATGACAGTGTCAAAAAGAAATTAACTTCAAACTACATAATTTTCTAAAACATGTCTTAAAGACAGTGTTATTTTTAGTGTTGTGCATTTTTATGAATGTATATAGTGGCAATATTACGTGTCGTCAATATAACCGCCTCTTTACAAATAAAAATAATAATGAAAAATAAAATACCAAATAAAGAAAAATAAGCCAAAGTAAACCAAAGAAATAGGCACACATACATGCTGCAACTACATGGATATAGCTGTGAACTACATGTAATTATATAATGTGCTTATAATTAACGCTACTGGAGGATGGAGATTCTTGCCCTCACAAATTAGGCAACTCTCCTGTCGTGTTTATGCTAAGAATTTTCTGTTTATTAATTTAGCATCTGTGCCAAAAACTAGTTAAAAAAAAATGTATTTCCCCAACTAGTTCAAATGCAACCATCACCCTTTTTGGTATTTTTTTCCATGTCACTTGAATAAATGACTATTTAGGTAGGATTTTTTTCTTTCATGCTATGATAGACTGTAAAGCCTGATTTACACGGTGCAATTTAATTGCCTGTGGCATACTAGAAGTTGCAGCAACATAGAGAGTTGCGTCGTCTAAACAGCATTCAAGCGATGCAAGTCATTTGTTGCTTCAATTTGATTGTACGCTACTGGCAAGAAACTTGCATCATGTAAATTGGGGCTTAACATTTTTTTTTTTATATCTTTCATTTTTAATGCACGATTTCTTTACGATCTACTGAAGGATGAAACTCTACTACCGATAAATACCCAACTTTTACAATAAGGTTCTGTGTACACTTACTTCGGCACAGTAATAGTTGGAGCAGGCGGTGCGGGCAGGGCGAGACGCTGTGGCTCGCGCCGAGCGGCCTGGATGGCGGGGCGGCCGCGACCACCGGTAGCGGTGGATGCCTTGTATTGGAACTCCCTGGAATTTTTGGAAAACATGTGAGTAAGGTATAATATTAGGCCTGGTCTTTGTTCACGGGTTCGGTCATCCCTGCTGAAGATTGATAGACTTTCTAAAGACCTATAGCAGACAACAGCCAACCAAGAGGTTGCGAAGCGAAAAATTAAAAAAAAAAGGGTGCGACGATGCAATGGACGCGGGTATGGATACTAACCTCAGGACGATTCTGTAGGCTGTTATGAAAAGGAAGAAAGCTTTCGGAGCTTTTCCCCTTTTTGTTCCTTTATATATATTAGGTCTTTACCTATGAAATTGCCGTTCTGCAGTACTGGCCATTTCAAATCAAAATAATTTTTGTTTGGCTAAGAATTCTAATTTCAAATTAATTTTATTTTAAAAACATGGATTTTTTTTTCCAAAAGTAGTCATTTGTTTATTGATTAGTGTTACATTTTCATCGCATTTCAATCTTTTTAACCCCAAGATTTGCACTAGCCCCTGGAGCCTCATGTTTCATGGTACTACAGAGGCTATTGCATATCAGGGAGTAGACCAGGTGGCGCGGTAATGGTAGGGAGAAACGTGCCCTCAGGATAGGAAAGGATTTACGAGCCGTACCGGATATGCATCCTTGAGTAAGCAATGGACTATTGGAGAGACGGGTGATATTTATCAATGGATGGGCATCTTTTACGACGTCGCCGCCAGTTGGCTCAGTCAATCTTCACCTGTGAATCCTTTGGCGGAGTTACGCTCTTTTCTATCTTACTACTGTGCTGTGTTACACTTTGCTGTTTTCTGTGTCTTCATCAGAGGACTCGTTGTCCGTTTCAGGTTTCTTGTATATCTCGCTGGCCGTCTTCTTGATCTTGTATCGGTCTTCTGCCGTGCGTTCATTGCTGCGTGTAACAGGTGTGGTTTGCTGCATCTTTGAACGTGTGCGAGATAGCACATCCTGTGGAAGAACCACAGGATGTGCTATCTATGAGTTTGGTTACTGTCTTTCCGTATAAAATTTCGTGCTTTTTCTTTAGTCGCGTCGTAAGTCGCTTTTCCGTTGAGCCTAAGAACTTCCGAGATGAAATATTTGAAAGCACGCCTAGCGTTATTTATCAATACCTATAAAGGTAATGCCTTAAGTAATAAAGTACACAATCACCTGTCAAAGTCTTCGGCTTCCTCCTCCTCCAGGTTGATGTATTCCTGGCGTTCTTCGGCGTCACCAGTGTAGTAGTTCTGTTCGCGCTCGATTAGGTGAGCCCTTTCGCCGATGTGGTGGCCTGAGGAAAGTAATACAAGTTCAAATTAAATAACAAGAAAAACTGATTTTCTATACTCATACTTCAAGTAGGTAACAGCACAAAATATCGAAAAAAGAATACTGTTTTATATTTTTTTAATTTTGTCTTGCTTAGATATCGATACAGATCACGTCTCATTTAAGTTGACCTAATATATCATCGCGGAAATCGTCAAAGTAAACATAAAAAAAACTTTTTTATTAGTTACTATTTTTCCAGATATAACTGATATTTTTTTTAAAGACTAGGACATTCTAGCCATACCAAGAGGACTATAAGATGAAAGCATCAATTTTAATTAAATTCCAATGAGTTCGTATTCAAACGCCTTGTAACGAAAGGCTGGAAAAGAAAATATTGGTTTATTATACAGGCTGTATTATTATTTGTAAATATTAAATACCTTCAAGTACCTAAGGCGCGGGACATACACAAATAGCGGGCGTTGCGCCCACCGTTTCATATTTCATACACAACGAACAACGTGACGCGGAAATACACACAACGCGCACAACCGCGCCACGCCGCTTGTGTATGTTCCGCGCCTTAATCGTTGCCTAAAGCCTCGGTCACACATAGCGAATACTCGCTGCGAGTGTATTCGCTGCGGTTAATACTCGCAGCGACAATTCACTGCCTGCCTGTCACACACAGCGAGTTCTACACGAGAATTTCGACAGTCTCATGGTGCCACAAATACAAATATGTCGCCTATTCGTCACAAACGTCAAAAACAGACTACTTATACTTAAACTTAAACCAAATGCTGATCACAACTCACAAGAAGCGAAAATGGGTTCGTAAATGGATTGAACGCAGAGAACGGTTCGGAACGGCTTCTAATACCCTTGTAAAAGAATTGGCTGCAGAGGAACCAACAGATTACAGAAACAAAAATGATTTGTGCACGGATGTGTAGTCGACCGGCGCGCTGAGCGGAATGGCTACTCGCAGCGAGTATCCTGTCACACACAGCGAATTCTCGCGGCGAGTGCGCAATCGCAGATAGTAAAATTGAACATGCTCAATTCAACTCGCGGCGAAAGACAACTCACTCTATTCACTACTTGCTCTATTCACTGCGAGTATTTGCTGTGTGTGACGGATGCTTAACGTAATCACGTTTTTTGCTGCTAGCAACAAAATTCTCCCCCTCCAAGGAAAAAATATACAAAAATAATTCACATTTCCATAAAACATTTCGCAAAACAAAGGAACAAAGGGTAGCCCTATCAATGTCAGACTTTTTTCCTGTTGCGACTAACAAAAGTTTTCCCGTGTTTCGAAACCGTGGACCTGTAGGTACCTTGCGACATAGGTATCGCACGTGGCTGGGATGAGAAGCCTCGTGACAACAGGCCTCAATGATTTATATAGTTGTCACCAAGGACAGATATCGATACTCATCACGTGTGCAGTTTCGCTAGCTAATTTAATTTGACCCTGTAAATTTTTACTGTTTTTTTACCGATATCCTGCTCGGAAGACTAGAGCTAAAGCTACAATTTTAAACTTTAAACAAAATTTTACTAATGTTTGAAGTCTCTCGGAATTATTGGACCTATTATTATATTTTATTTATTCAAGCCAACAAGGACCAATTACAAACATATCATAACATAATAAAATCATACAATACTAAAATAATACATACAATTAAAACACACAATGCAATATAAACTAATTAAAATAATATTTCCACATTAGCCCGTACGTGTACCATGTCACAGTGATACACGTACTGGCAGTCGAACCGCTGGGCGAAGGCTTTCAGGATACTGTTCGGGCTGACCCGCACCCTGCGCACCAGGGATGTGCACCGCTTGCGCATGGTAGTGTGAAAACAATCCACACGCGCCTCGGCAAACATCCCCGACGCGCTACAGAAGCGAGGCAGCCCCAACAGCACCCTGAACGCATTATTGTATTGGATGCGTAGAGCGCTGTACTGCTTTTGCGTATAATTCACCCACAGACTGCTCGTGTAGAAAGACGTGCAAAATGCCCTGAACAGGGTAATTTTGACATCTCTCGAACAGCGAGCAAATCTGCGTGCTATCATATTCGCACGAACAGACAACGCTCTACGCTCCCTTTCTATGTCAATATCGTCCTTCAGATCCGGGGTTAGTATGTGTCCAAGATACTTAAACTGTTCTACCCTGCTAATGGGGTAGCCATTCAGTTTAACTTGTGGTGTTTGACTTAAGGACTTTCCCCGAGCCTGAAAGACCATCCACTCACTTTTCTTTACATTATACAGCAATCCGTGTCGCTCAGCATATTTTTCGCAAATGCCCAGCAGCTGCGATAGTCCACCTACAGAAGCACTCAGCAGCACCATGTCGTCCGCGTAACTAATATTATTTAGGCAGACTCCATCAATATGGCAGCCGACATGTGTGCTGCTGAGCTCCTCCACAAGCGCGTTAATATACAGGTTAAAAAGTTTCGGCGATGTCAGCCCCCCCTGCCTCACGCCGCACTCCAACCTGTACGGAGTCGAATATGCCCCCGACCACCGAACAACGTTGATCTGGTTCCCATACCAATATTTAAAAGTACGTATAAGTTCCTCGGGCACCGTTGTTTGATGTAGTTTCTGCCATAGAATATCGTAAGAAACCAGATCAAACGCCTTCGATAGGTCAAGAAAACACCCAAAAATAGGCGTATTTTTATCCGTGTAGTACTTGACAGTTTGCTTCAGACACAGTATAGCCGTTTCAGTAGACATGCCTGATTTGAAACCAAATTGGTTGTCGTGTATCTGTAGGTGTTTATCAAGCTGAGTGTTCAGCAAACTGTCAAGCACCTTGGCAACAATAGTGGCCAAAGAAATCGGTCGATAATTACATTTATCACTAATATCCCCGGTTTTGTTTTTGACAATTGGCACCACCACAGCCCTCATCATCGGCGCTGGTAAGTATGAATGTCCTACACACAAGCAGTAGAACATTGCCAGCACTCTAGGCATATGATATCCTGCGTACCTTAGGTGTTCAATGCTCAGGTCGTCATGGCCCGGAGACTTACCCCGTGACATAGATTTAATAGAGCCGTGAAATAGAGCCATGGCTGCGCCCAAATTGTAGTTAATTTTGTATAATCTAAAAATGGTGACTTTTTCCGTAGGATGCACTTTTTAGGCTGGTTTCACAGCTGTCCGGGAGACCCGTACGGGACGTCCGTACACGGGAGACCCGTACGGGTAGCGTCCGCCGTACTCTGAAACGGGGGAGTAGTACGGGCTCTACCCGCGTCGCTGTGAAACAATGTTCTAGCGTTTCGCGTGTGTCTCCGTTCCGGGAGCCCGTACGGGCGGCACGTACGGGTCTCCCGAACAGCTGTGAAACCAGCCTTAGAAGTTATAAGACAAAAACTGAAAGAAGCCCGAAAATTTCAAGGTTTTTCGAACACCCCGCAGTTAGGCGCAGGTCTTTCGAAGCTGCAACCTTGGTATCTGGTAACTATCCTAACAACATCCCAAAAAATCAATACAGTGCAATGTTTTGCGACCTACTTCTGCAGCAGCTGAAAGATCATTTAGCAAATTAAAAATAATAATAACTTATTTAATAAATAGGCCAAGCTCGACTCCTACACCTATCGCTAATAGCAATTCAAAACAAAGCCGCATCAACCTAAGCTGATGATAAAGTAGCTTTACACCTTTAAAATATTTATATACAAGGTCCCATTAAAATAGATGGACAAATTTTAACACAGCGTTCTGTACGTCTAACCAAAGATATCCAAGCAAAAACAAAAACACTGATTAAAGTGATTTTATTTTGACCTAAAATAATAAATGGCATTGGGTAACCAACACTTTTAGTTTATTTTCGTTAGCTGATTTATTTTTCTTGTAAGTATCTAATGCGTTTTTCTTATTATTTTTTTACCATTGTCCTTATTTTGGTGGTCTAAAATTGATCATTTCATGAAATGAACATCATCCACTGGTCTCATCATGATGTGGCCTGGCCAGATCATTGAATGCTCAACGTTTAATGATATGAACAGTTAAACGCACGACTACTTCATGATGTGGCCAAACATTAGTGATCATATCGTAAAATAGTTAGATTATCCACCGGTAGAGGCGTTGATGTCGCTGTGTTTTTGTTGTGCATCATGGCGGCGGCATACAACAAATCAAACAAAGTAGGGTGACCACGCAAAAAAAAGTCGATGGACTTTTATTGGGTTTCCAAATATGATATTATGGAAAACGATCAACTTGGAAGTAGCGCTCGCCGGCCGCTGCCGCGGCGGAACATGCAACAAGCACTTAAAATTAGTTTCTAAAAATTAAAAATTTACGCCGCTTATGTGGGCACCCCGACCAAATGGGTTAGGTTAGGTTAGAACTGTGACCAACCGCTACTTCTAAGTTGGTCGCAGTTACTTGACTGTTTTTACTACACCTTACACCATGGATACCCTACATTAATGATATGGCCAAACGTCGACTGACATATCGTTAAACATTGACGTTTAAACGATATGGCCAATGTTAGCTGGCCATTTCATGAAATGGTCAATTTTAAGATCCGGCCCCGACATATAATTATATAACAAGCGGTCAATCAAGACGCTTTCAACGATACCTCATTTGTCTAATTATGATGAGTAGTTTATAAGTATGAGGGAACAGATGATACACACAGATGTTCAAATAATAACCCTCCTTTTTGCTTCGCCGTAGTCGGGTAAAAAGTCACGTTCGTAGTTGCCCGGATATGAACCCACAACCTCGTGCACGAACCATGCAACATAGTGCGACAAAGATTTGACACGTGCCTGGCCGGAGTGGTCAGCCGTGACATAGCCTTAATAATTATAATAAATACCGTTGGTGTAAATTTGGCGTGACAAAATAACAAATCAGAATAATACTAATGCCAACAATTCATCGCAAAAGACGTAACAAGAACAGTTCCATGCGTATTGTAATAAAAACTAGTGAAATAGTTGACTGGTAGTCACTCAGTTGTCACTTCTCCACATAATTACACGAGCCATCTGTCTGTTCGGGAGTGTTTTCGGCTAGACGAGTTTAAATGCGGATCGAAATGTTAGTTAGGTCCTTAAGCCTCAGATATATGCCAGTGACCTTGAGTGGTTAGCTTGCGTGTTCTGTGCTGAGCTCACGCAACGCGCCTTATGTCCAGCCAGTAAAAGGACTCGCCCATCAAGGAGCGCTGTCCGAAATTAGACGCATTATTAATGTATTATACATAAAACAAAAGGTATTTTAATAAAAACACGTATACTAAAAGATCAATAATTAAATTATCTTTAAAATGGTGAAGGTTTCAGAAAAATACGCTTGATAGATGTTGCGTGATTCTCAGTTTTTTTATCCGCATTAGACATAACTTTACAAATTAATTTCACTATAAAATATAAACATAATCTAAAATATTCATATATTAAGTAATTAAGAAAATGCTCTAATTTAACATATATTTTTTCCAAATTATTAACACTACTCGTTTAGACGTGATCTTCAGAATAAAATCATTAAAAGTCGGTTATCATCGCCTTAATAACTGAAAAGCTTACGTAAAACATATTCCACATATTGAATTACAACCATTCAGAATATTATGCTTAATCTGAAAATAAAGGTGTCAATTAAAAACCAGCATGGTTGGAATTTTTTTGGCTCCGTACCTGGCCTAGGTATGGAGCAAAAATAAGCTTCTGATTATAATAATATGATTCATGATTGTGTTCAAAAGATTAAAATAAAAAAGATACTATCAATACTCATTGCAAATGAATAAAACATTATGTAAGTCCATAAAAAATTTACAGCTTTCGTGGTTTCGACAGTGAACATATGAATTCATACAAAAAAAGACGGAAAATTTTGAAACAATCCAGATTATTCGTATGAATGTTTGTACTATTCAGAAGTAATAGTAATAAGCAGATATTCCGAAAATATTTGCAGGAACCCCAAAATATAAACTAATTTGACCTTTTTAGAAGAGTACTTGTCAGTACTGCTCACTGGAATTTTCTGTAGTGCAATTAAATTAACCATGATTCAATACATTTCCTTTTTTAGGAGGATGCTGCAGCGAATGGGAGGCAGATCTATGTGATATGAATTCCGTGCCCAAGTATGCAGTTAATAGAAAACAGTAGAAAAGAAAACTATACTACCTATCTGTTTTAAGCCTTTGTTACGACCAATTTTATTATAGGTCTGAATCTAAAATCAAAATAAAATAAAAATCTATCCCCTTTTTCTCAAAAAATCCTTGATAACATTCAAGGCGAGACACGCGAAATTCCCGAGACATACACAAAAAAATCCGCCCACACTTATTTTAGTCGCGATCAAACTATTATACACATACACAGGCAAAGTATTACAAACACTATCCACAGATTAGTTTACCGAATAAACATTAGAAAAAACCGGATTGCGTCATCGTCGTCTAAAAATAGAGAGAAGAATGACTTCACACGAACGTGCGGAGGTGCAACTGGAAGAATACAGGTGGAAACCAGATAGGATCAGAAAATCCAGTGAATAAATAAAAATAAACAAAATGGTGGACCGATGACCTGGTGAAGGTCGCGGGAATCCGCTGGATGCGAGAAGTACAGGACCGGGATGCTTGAGGAAGGCCTTTAAGTCTTGCAATGGGTGTCTTTCGGCTAAAATGACGATGAAAGAAAATAGAGGAAGCAACTGGATGCTGGAGACGATCTGTCAAACTTTTAAAAGTTTTGAATATTGAATACGAGACTATTGGCTAATTTGTAAAGGAGAACTAAATATAATTATGTTGTAATGTGCGTTTAGTTTGTTCAGAATGAATCATTTTTCTTTCTTTCTTTTCTTTTTTTTATCTGGGTGTGAAAGAGACGCCTTCGTCTAACAGTGGACTTTGGCATATTAAGGAACCGTTGAACTTCCTAGATTTCCCAATAGACGCCTGGCATATTGCCAGTGAATGATAAAAGCAAGTAGCCTACGATAGTTATTATTAATGAGATTTATTTTCTGAACAGCACGCTTAGCATGACCACAGTAGAAAAAGGTTTTGTCGACGGGAGAATAGACAAAATGACAGATTGTGATTGTTGATCTGTCATTTTGTCTATTCTTCCGCCACCGCGTAGTAATTACATCATTATTTGTGCTCAAACTGTTCTACTTTAGGTACTCGTAACTATACGTTTTTTTATAATACGAGTGAAGTGGGCCTTCTCCACGTGTTACGGCATACAGGTGAAATCATTTGGCGCGAGGAAGATACTTTGCGCGCCAGAATTTACAAGACCATGCGGTATCTACATACCGCTACTATGTACTGTTCCGGAAATCAACGCGCCGTTATAGTGGATGGCATATTTTTACTTTGGAGCAATTATTGCAGTTCTATTAATTATCGGCACTAAAGCCGCAGAGCCATTACAATCAATAAAATGAATTAGGGAGCGGCCGCGTAAATGAAAAGCCGGTCAAGTACGTCTCGGATCACGCAAAATGAAAGGTTCCGTAGTTGGGATAAATGTATCCCAAGAACAAACTTGTAGTTGAAAAACCTCCTTAGCTGTGATAGTTTTCCTTTTAATTTCGTTATATTATATACTACTGCTGTGAATTTTTTTACATAGCCAAAACCAACCATTTAGCTGGTAGGGGAGGAGGGACACTTTATAGCTTAATATTTCGCAAACGGATCCCTGAATCCAAAATTGGTTTTAACAAACTCACAATAATTTTGAACGACCTTTCCAACGACACCCCACACCATGGGATAGACGAGAGAAAAAAACATCCCCACTTTACGTGTAGGGAACTAAACTAAAAAAAAAAAATCATGATTTTATTTTACCATTTTGACGGCGTGGTTACAATGCCAAATTAATGCTTTCTAGTGCTAAGAGTTTCTGAGCTAAGCCGCGGACAAGCAGACAGACAGACGGACATGGCGAAACTATAAGGGTTCCTTGTTGACTACGGAACCCTATAAATCTATGTACCCTATGCATATCATGCGAATGCGAATCTCAATCGATACTTGTCCCAGTAAATACTTTTTCTTTCTTCTTTCATACAAATAGCCGAAGTCCTCTCCTGACAACATATTTATCTAATCATCTCTGGGGAGTTAGTTTGTTGCGCCACTTCTTCTTCCCAGCTAAAGCACTAGGAAGTGGTGAAGGGTGGGCGTTTCGGGGGACTATCTTATGTAATTTTGACGTTCGAAAAGTGCTGATTCTCAGCCTAGTTTGAATAAATGACTTTTGTATTGAATTTGAATTTAACCAGTAGCCTACCTTTTGACTAATAATGATGAGTATTGATAATGGATAAGTATTTTATATAATATTTTTTATACACGACGGCTATGAGTTTTAATATTCCATCATGTTATTCTAAATTACTTGTTAATGTAATGTGATAGAAGAAAAGAGAACTGAGAATAAAACCGGCGCTGTCTGGAAAAACATACATCAAATACGCCAATGAAATAATGACGCAGTTTTTATCCGAATCTACAATGTGGCGAAACACCGAGATGTCTGTTATTTCTAAGCTAAATATTAATTATTATATACATAGAAATTCCGGAATAAGTTTTCTAAATGATGGTGAAATCGCATCAAAATCTAATAAGTAGTTTAGAACAATTAAAAGGTCATACATTACGGACAGACACGAAAAGCAACTTTATTTTATACTAGCTTCCACCAGCGGCTTCGAACGCGTGATATCTTTATAAATTATAACCTATGTTACTCAGTGATAATATAGCAGTAGTTTTTAAGTTTATTCATTACAAACAAGAAACAAAAATACAAATATTATCTCTTTATAATATTATAAGGGTACGATATTGATTAAGCATAGTTTTATTTACACTGACAGAGCCCGGAAGATACTATCATTGCTATTTTCTTATTTCATTCATATCTAGTTACTGACTTGATGTCCGTACGTATTTTTCGGGTGACCACTGAAAATCAGCGCTGTGCTGTGGGTCCCTCATAGCACAGAATTATGCTGAGTGGAAGCCTTCTTGTCACAGTCATGACGTGCAGATTATATTATTTATTATTATAAACAACAGAATATTTCTGTTGTTTATATTTTTGTTATTTGTATGCACGTGTCTCTGTGACAAATAAACCTTTTTTTCTTTCTATCATATTTTAGTTAAAAAATCCAAAACTATCAAGATTATTGAACTAGCAACGAGACCATCCATCAGCAGTATTATGAGAATAGAACTCGACAATAGATAAATTTATTTCATAGTGCGAAGGCGTGGGTGACTAACGTTCGAAAATTTGCCAGTCCCGACTAATGTCGGAGTAATTAGCATCACAGTGTCCATTTTTAGAATCGTGCTGAACAGAAATATCTTGAACAGTAGGTATTTTTATTTCAGGTGACAAATTACTTTTATTTTTTGTAGGTATTTGTATTGGTTTCTTTCGTCAAGATATCTTGTCCGGCTATTAAATAGCGCTCATATAATTTAAACTGCTTTTAAATATTGCAGTTGCTACGTAGGTATTTACCAAAACCCGAATATACCTACTAACCAATTCATCGAAGTGATAATTGAGAATTATTCATATTTAGGCATACGTCAGAATATAAAACCACAAAACCCAAGTATTTCCTTAATATTACATTGAAGAAAAGGAAATAAACTGTTAATAATTATAATAATTAATTTGATTCCACTGCTTGCCCGGTAACCGGTAAGTGTGAAAAGGCACCAAGCCATTATCTCGCCTTGACAAGTTCCTTAACTGTAAAACAATTGAAGCAAAAGCAACAAATGACTTGCATCGTCCAAACCGTTTATACGATGCACCTTTATTTTTGTTTCAACTAATGGTCTGCCATAGTACAATGCACCGTGTAAATCAGCCTTAATAAAGCACAAAAATATTTAATTATCATAAATCATAACCCTTCCCATTTGCCGTAGTCGGGTAAAAAGCGCGGAGATTAAATTAAAAGTTGTAATACGACCTACAATTCTTTCATAAGTATTCCTAGTACTGCTAAACAATAGTAGGTATTTACAGTTTAACCAATGATTTTTTTCCGCATCGTTAAATAAAATTAAATCATTCAATAAGCAATTGACGTCAACAGACTAAAGTCAAGTCGCATAGTACCCGTAATAGCAATAAAAACAACACAAAAACAGTATGGACTGTTCAAAAAGTATCTAATGAAAATGTAAACAAATGGATGAGAAATCGTACCTGTGAATGCCATTTTGTAGAGCCACTTACAAATTGAGTGTTTTGATTTAATTATTTGGCCCAAAATTCTAATTATAAATCGGTTTAAAAATGATTTTCATTTGACAATTGAGGTTAATTTAATAACCTCAATCTTCGTCAATGATTTTTCAATTACATTTTAATAAATTTTTATTCAAACAATAATATTGGAAATAGTGGTGAGATATAATGTTGAACCTTTTAATCCAGATGCATGTGTTACTAATCATCTGAATGTGTTGTGTAACTACAAGTTTGCACTTGCGAAGCATTCACAACAAAACATGTTGAAATCTTTACTTTCTGTAAACGTTCCATACAATTTCTGACAGGAACTAGAGATTTCAACATGTTTTGTTGTGAATGTTGCGCCAGTGCAAACGCGCAGTAAGAATTTAACCTGGACAGGGTTTGTTTACACTTCCGTCGGATAGTTTTGGAACAGATTGTAGATACTCACCTATGGCCATCTTTTTAGTGCCAGTCCGCGAGTCTTGCATTGTTTGCCTTGTTTCCTTGATGCCATGCGGCCCAATCTTTGTGCTACTGGTCGAGCTGTATACCTGCGAAATTCATATTTTATGTAGCAAGCAATAAAGATCATTTTGTTTTTTTTAAAGTATAATTACCGTTATATTTGCTTGGGCACTGTCATGCGTGCTTAGCTGCGTTCTAAACTTATACAAACTACTTTATTTCGACAGGAAATTAATAAGTTACATTCTTAGTTTGAATTTATTTACTAAAATGAAATAGAGTGACCATGAGAGCGCACAGCTTGAAAAATAATTTGAATTAAGTATTAACTTATTTTAGTTAAAATAATATGTAGATTTTTTTAAGAAGACAGCTTCTTAAAAAATCTACATATTTTAAATAAAATAAGTTATAGACATCATTTTAATACTAGAAATAAAGATAAAATAGATTAACAATTTTTCAGATTATCTAAAGTACATACATCTTAAATGGGTTAAATGTTACAACAAAATACCTTGTGATATGTTACAGTTAAATGAAAGATATTGTGAAAACATTTTAAAACGGTGGATTTTCTTGCCCATTCTTCTCCATACGAAAACTACCTTTTGGAAGGGGTGACTAGAATCAATTGCTTTTTGTACATTTTAACGTTCAAAAGTCTGTTTTATGTGCCTTATTGAAATAAATTATTTGACTTTGACTTTAGACTTTAAAAGGAGATATTTAGTCTTCAGAACACAATCACGCTTGCAAATACAGAAAATTATTTTAATAATATTTTAGCACAGCTTAGTTACACCTAACTTCATCATAATTTTCCTGTCCTTATACCAATTTATTTGTGGTCGGCACATCTTTTTCTTCCATACTTCTCTATTAGTGTATTTTACACAGTTCATCCATTCGTTTCTTTGGTCTTCCCCTATTCGTATAGCTATCCACATTCATACTTCACTTTCCTGACAACATTTTCCTCATTCCTCGGCACCACATTCTCATACCATGACAACCTATTATTACCACACAACTTTTCAGTCACCAGTGTCATTTTTCAGACTTCCTCTGATATACTCATTCCACACTTTATAACATGCTGAATACAAATAGAGGTTGATGCATGCAGTCTTATAATTCAAAAAGTAATAAAAATTTGTTTCAATTTTATTTTAATATTGCTAAGCTCCAGAAAAAGAAGATTAATTTAACAACAACAATTTGTAAGAAATTGTTGTTCAAACAAGAAAATACGAAACAGGCTTATGATTATCAGCATCAATCACTAATAAAGTGATTGGTGCTTATGTTAGATTATGTTCTATGTTCTATGTTAGGGGGTTTGGTTTCCGCACTTAGTCCGTCAGGTGGACCATTGTGCGTGGGCCATAGCGGCCGTTTGGTGGTTATTCCAACCAGCCCACCTCCCTCCAGAAGCTGATTAGGTCTCCTGGTCTGTTTAGAACGTCTGTGTATGATCTGGGTGACCCGAGGGTTTCTGTTCTAATCTGGGTGACGCCCGTACATTCGAAGAGCACGTGCGCAACGGTCTCCTCAGCCTCCATGCACGCCCTGCACAGAGGACTGTCCGTTATGCCTATTGTGTGGAAGTGCTTGTTTAGCGAACAGTGTCCCGTGATGGTCCCCGTCACCAGGCGCAGGCCGTTCCTGTCCAGGCGTAGCAAACGCCTGGTCAGCCCGCTGTCCAAAGATGGCATAGCCTCCTTTGACTGCCTGCAACCTGGTGTCGAGGTCCACCAGCGTTCCGCTTGTGTGTGGGTGAACTTCTGCAGCCACCTGCGTATTTGGTTGAAGGGGATGGGTACGATAGGCTCGGGTCCGCAGACTGCCGTGCTGGATCCACGTCTAGCAAGTTCGTCAGCCGCGTCGTTACCTAGCGATCCGCTGTGTCCTTTTATCCATTGCAGTGTCACTGTGTTGCGGCTAGATACCGTTATTTGTTCTAGTGCATCGTGACATTCTAGTGTTAGCTTCGAGGTAGTATATTTCTTCCGTAAGGATTGGAGAACTGAGGCGCTGTCGGAGAGTATGCGTATGTGGGTGTCCGTAACCCTCCTGGCTTCTAGGGCGTGGACCGCTTGTATGATGCCCACACACTCCGCCTGATAGACGGTGTTGAACATTCCCAGCGGTCTGGATATATTTATGTTGAGGTCATGTGAGAAAACTCCGACTCCGGTACCTGAGCCGGTCTTTGATCCGTCGGTGTAAACTCTCATCTCTTTTGGGCCTGAGTAGTCACACTGTTCTTCTGTAAGTGTTATATTGTAGTGCCTTTGAAAGTGGTGTGTTTTCGGGGCTTTGTCGCAGGGTGATGCCATGTTAGATTATTATGTGAATAAAAGTGATATAAAAGTATTTTTCCGAAGTCTTTGAAATCTACAAACCTGTGGCTTGCCGCCAGGCCCGCTGGACATGACAACTGTGCTGCTGCTGTAAGAGCTGCCAGCTGGAATGTGATGATGCATGTTGCTTCCATCCATATCTGCAGCAGAAAAGGTGTTACATAAAAAATCCATAATTCTTTATATTTTATTAAATTAGGTACTAGATTTGCATAATATATAAGCTAAAACCATACTAATAATAGGTAGATGTATATAAAAAGGAGGGGAAGGAATAACAATTAGTGTCAAATTATAATCATAATAATCATTTTTATTTATCTCAACATCATATTACTAGCACTGGTTAATAAAATGCACTATCTTACATAGAGACAGTTGTCTGAGGTAGGAGGTTACAGATCACCCGGCTCTCTTAACCCCCGGTACACATTGGGCAAACATACACGCAAATCAAACGGCAAAAAGGCCCATTATATGTTGGCCGACTGCGCTCGGTCAACAGGTTTGACCAACGTGTACTGGTGGTTTAGATCGGACAATGTTAATTTACAAAACAGTTACAGTCTGGCCGTCGAGATAATGTGTACCTGACACCTGTCAGTTGGACAATTTCTAATACTAAAAGGATCAAATTCGCAAAACGCATAGGAGCTTATTTATAAACATTGCATAAAGTTAAGAAATTATTAGCAACAGTTTAACCATAAGTACCATATTTTTTAATTTTGATTGTCACTTAACTTTAAGCAATGTTTTTAAATAAACCCCATTTTCATTCATATAAAACTGACAAGTGTAAACAACACATTCTCTCAATGGCCGGACTGTGGAGTCAAGATATTATATATGTATAATAATGTTTTACAGACACTACTATCTTGCAGTTTCATTAATTGATCTTAGTTAGTTACTGATGATGACCAAAATTCAAGCTTTTGTATCAATCATGCATTTATATCAAGATATAAAACATGTATTTCACATGTTGTGTCTGCTAGTTACATTATTTTAACGTTTACACCTAAAAACAAGTTGTATATGTATAAACTTGTATAAATTTTGTCAAACACATGCGTTTGTTTCAGTTGTGTTGCTAACTATATCTGAAACACCATCAATACATGTTTTTGACAAGTCATTTACAAGGCTCCCAACAAAAACAAAAAACAACCACAAGAACAAAAAAACAAGAATCACAACTTGTATATAGTAAACACGGTAAAACTGCAAGGTTTGTTCCATGTTAAGCTTCGTGCAGACCAGCGCATAGTGACAGCGCAACACGACACCGGTTATTGTTATATGTAAAGTTTTCTTAGAAATTGTATTGTTTGTGTCGCGTCACGCTAGTCTGCACGAGGTTTTAACTGCTAGTCAAGCAGTTATTATGGCTACCGTCTATATATCGTCACTGGAAAAGCAAAATTATTTAACGGCCAGGTTACAATTTGGCGGTTAAGTAATTTTGCCTTTCCAGTGACGATATGTAGTTCTATAATCGGCTATTGGATATGGTTAAACAACAGCTCAATTTTTTTTATAACTTATAATCACAAAACATTGTGCAAGTAATGTGGTATGAGCAGAAACCTATGCTGCACCTAACAATAACAATTTGGTCTGCAATGCAGGAAAGCTAATAAAATCTTTAGTTTAATGATTTCTTAGTTTGCAACATGGTGAGATGGTCATCTCACTTCTTAAAGATAAAAGGTGGTTTTCTCTGAGGTGTCCAGCAAGTGTACTCACCAGTGAAGAGCCTGTTCAGAGTAGGCATCTGAGGCATAAAAGGCATCATCGCATTGCCATGGCGCGGGCCCATTATAGCCAGCGGCCCGTCGCCCCCCAGCATGCCGAACGGGTCCGAGAACAGTGAGTTCATCATGTTGTTCATCTGACGCATGTGCCTCATGTGGGACCTACGAATGTCGCAACAAATAAAGATCATGTCAAATTACGAATCAGTCAATGTTTTTCTCGAATCCGAACTCATCCGTAGCACAAAGCATCGTTCGTATGTGTATAGTAGCAAATATTACATTACGTTGTTATGAAATTATTAAGAATCGCTACTGAAATATGGTTGATTATCACAAAACTTACCCGAAAAACGGATCATCCTCCACGTCGCCCATCAAGGATCCGAACAGAGACATGGTTCTGCAAACCTACACTCGCGAAATCAACAATCAACAATTCACTAAAAAAATAAACACAGGAGTCGAATCACTGCCACCACAAATGTTTTTAATGCACTGGTTAAATCGTAGCAGAAATTATATTCACATCGAAATCTATATTCAATCGAGGACTCGCCAATTTCAACACACCAACACCACAGCAACAGACTAACAAAAGTAACAAATTATTTTTCTGGAGACAGGCACACACAGGCAACCACAGAACACTATCACAGACTACATAGAGATACTACGCATTATCTTCACCAGGCAACACTATTAAGCAAAGACAAGAAAACCGAGTGATGTCCATCGATTTTGTGTTTAAGCATCAAACTGTAGCTGTGCGTTTGCACTGGCGAAACATCACAACAAAACATGTTGAAATCTCTAGTTCCTGTCACATATTGTATGGAACTTTGACAGAAACTAAAGATTTCAACATGTTTTGTTGTAAATGTTTCGCCAGTGCAAACGCGCAGTTTCATGGACATCTTGATGGTCCATGGAGGCGCGGAATGCAAAGATAATGCCAAAAAAGCAAAGAAGAGTGCCCTCTTATGGTATTATTATGCAAACAAGCGCAGTAGCGCCGCCTACAATTTGTTTCCAAACTAACCCCTCTGTAGCTAGCTATAGATAGAGAGGTATATTCTTTGATACTCCTAAACCAATGTCACAATGATATTATATTTTCATTGAAAGCAAGTTCAGCCAACAGTAAATGTCAAAATAAAAATTGTAATTATTACTGTGCGTTTGCACTGGCGAAACATGAACAACAAAACATGTTGAAATCTTTAGTTTCTGTCAAAATTGGATACAATACAATACTCAATATCTTTATTGCTTTACCATAATGTTATGCATTTTTGCATAATGCTTGCTTTTTTTGTTTAATATTTGACAGGAACTAGAGATTTCAACATGTTTTGTTGTGATGTTTCGCATGTTTTGTTGTTAGGCTTATTTAGTGTTATACACTCTAACTGTGCGTTTGCACTGGCGAAACATTCACAACAAAACATGTTAACATCTTTAGTTTCTGTCAATGTTCCATACAATATTTGACAGGAACTAAAGATTTCAACGTTTTTTGTTGTGATGTTTAGCGAGTGCAAACGCACGGTTGTGCGCAATATTCCGAACAAAAAGTCCGTACATTCGATTTTTTTATATCGATATCGATATTCATTCGGAATATTGTTTGAATCCATGAAATAAAACAGTTGTTACATAAAATAGTTAAACTTTATAAGAAGAGAAAGTAACTAGGTACTTACAATAAAATAACTAAGTTTGTAATAATCTCAATAATAAAATACGATACGATAAAACAAAATAAATAAATTATAAAGCCATATCAATAGACATATAAAACATTGAACAATAAAAAAATATTACTAATATTATAATTCTTATTAAGAAATTATCGACATGTTAATTTTGGTTTCAAACATGTCCTCAACCCTACGGTAGTGGTCATTTATAATTAACAGAACTGGCTTTTTTTCACCTCGTATTTCTGTAGAAACTTTAAAAAATCATATTAACTTACAAGCAAACATTTTTTTTACATCTTGGATTCTACAATTATTCTAGATGAAACAAAAAAATGTTGTTATTTCTAAATGAAAATAATGACGTTTGAAATTTGAGTAACGACGAATTTCGAATAAAATTTAAAAAGTCATTTAAAAAAATCTGCGTAACCTGGGTCTTGTTATTGGGCCTAAACACGTAGCAGATGGCCCCGCGGATTCGTCTTTTCGTATGTTTAACCGTCTGCCTAACAACCTGTATCCTCTAAAGCGCCTGCTACACGGTCGCCAACCGCGTACCCGACAGAGGTGACCTTGGTTTGCATCCGGCAGAACTGTTTCAACTACATGGTCATGGTACATGCCATTCTGTCGTGTTATTCAAGGAGTAATATTGTTTTCCACTGAGTAAAGTTATTTACATTTTATAAATATAAAAGTTTACTTCATCTGAAAAACACATGATGACAGAACAGAACATAAGTTGCTAGGCAAAACTTGTATCAAAACATTATAAATTTATAACCTTCATTGTACAAAACTATTAGAGACAACATGTAGATAGAGCCACCATCTTTTGATACAAGCCAAAAGGTATGGAACTGTCACCCCCCCGCAAAAAAGTGTCAAATTAGTATAATATAGTTCACTTTTACACCACCAGAGATACGAGAAATAGTTCCTGCCTTATAGAATACCCATCATGGGCATTCTATAAGGCAGGAACTATTTCTCGTTTCTTCTTTAATCTCCAATCTTCATAGTAGTTACAAAATTGGTTTTGCTGCAAATGTTTATATACTGTTTTCTGTTAGAAGGGCAGAAAATAATAAAAAAATCTAATATTATACATAGCAACTTTATTTTCCTTTAACTATTTCAAACAAATAACATTAATTTTAACAATTCACTAATCGCTTAATTTACTTTACTGACCACCAAAACATTTGCACAACAATAAACAATCAAGATCAAATACATGTACGAATCACATTGAAAGAATGGTATTTTTGAAAAAAAGATATTCAAGGGCAAGCATATCTTATACGCCTAAAAAAATTACGTTTTGTATCGGTGACGATGAGTTGTAAGAGAATGTGGTGCAGGAGTGTCTCCATGAAAAGACCAAGCTGCTGATGTTGTATACGCAGTATATTTCATGTCTTGTAAGCCGTTTCGGATTGCAGAATTCTTTACAGGAGCCTGAAAATAATATTTAGGATGCTTAGCCCGCGTCTTAATCAAAGTGATCGTCGCGCGAACACACGACCGCCGTATTCATTTTAGACAGAGGGCGCATTCATTTCCGAACAAATGAGTGGCATATGAACGCGTTGATCGGGTGGCATGCGAACGATTTTTTTATTAGGACTCGGTGTTATAATAAATGAACTTATTTATCTATACTAATATTATTTAAATTTGTTTGTTTGTAAGTTTTTATGTAGGGGGTATCTCCGAAACTACTAGTCAAATTTGAAAAAATGTTTTTGAATTGAATAGCCCAATTCTTGGTGAATGGGTAATAGGGTCGTGGATTAAGTTGCGGGCAGAAGCTAGTTTTCAATAAAACAGTAATTTAAAATTTTACCTTCTCAGCATCAGTATCGCCGAGGGGTTTATTAGCAGCGGGAACATCTCCTTGACTCGGCTTATGCCCTGCTGTATAAGCGAGATTATTTATCGCATTATTAACTGCAGTGTCGCCACCAATTTTCTCAATCGGAGTTTGGGGAACCGCTTTGCCTTGAGTAACATTAAGATGACCATCCGAATATGAAACTCCATTATCGGGTGGTCTAATATTCTGCTGCGTGTACGATTGGGATCCTTTATATTGATTATAGATTTGTTGCAACTGGCCTCTACTAGGAGTTCTACCAACAGGCTTAATCCCCATCAGAGAAGTCTTGCTGACAGTTGCCTTAACATTACTATATCTACCCGGATCATTCCGTGTAATCGTCTGAGGCGAAAGAGTCTGCGGTAGTTGTGGCTCCGGAATACGATAGTTATCTGCCGGCAGCATATCTATTGGTTGACCTAAAGTGTTATAATTTTGGTGTTTGAATTTATTGAAGTGAGCAGGTGGTAAATTCCTTGAAGTATCCGCGGGAAATATAGGCTCCTTAATCATTTGCTGTGTAGTGGGGGGCGCTGATCGAGTTGGTAGTGAACCGTCCTGCCTGGCATTAGGGTTCTCTGAACCTTCATACACTGTTGGAAGAGTACCAGCAACAATGGCTCCAGTCTTAGGATCAACAAGTTGTTGTTGTTGTTGTTGATATTGTCCCTGATACTGTTGCTGTTGAGTGGGTATTTGTTGTCGAGGCAGTTGCTGCTGATTCATCGTTGGAGCACCAGTTAGAGCAGCGTAAGCTTGCTGTGGAGGCACTTGGTTATTTTGAACTGGCACTGCAGCAGCGTTGGCTCCTGGTGTTTGCTGCTGCATTGATGTAGGAATCATATTTTGTTGACCAGGAGCCTGATTTGTTGGCACCTGAGTAATATTCGACATCGCTGCATTTGTAGCATTTATAACGGGCTGCAATAATGGTGCATTAGCATTTAGTCCTTTACCATTGCCCATCATCATTTTCTGCATTGTATCCATAGCGGCCATTTGTTGGTTGGCTGGATTCATCTGAATAGCAATAGCCATTGGGTCAAATCCTAAGTCCCCACCTTGCATCACACCAGGGAACATTTCATTAAATTTGGTCATACCTGCACCATGTTGTCCATAACCAGGATTCTGAGCGTTCATCTGTGGTTGGGCTGGACTCATAGCTTGCATTTGCTGGGAGCCTGGATTAATTTGATTCATTGTGTTTCCTTGCATATTTGTATTCGCTCCGGCGTACATGTTCGGTTGAGACATATATTGTGGATTTGAGTTCTGCATCGGAGCACCAGGATTACCTTGTCTCATGTTGTTATACTGTCCTGGATTATTACCAGGCATGCCACCATTATACTGCCCTATTTCAGGCGATTGTGGAATATTATTGCCTCCTTGTGTGCCACCTTGATTTGGATTACTGGCTCTTTGGGCACCAGCATCGCCCATCATCATATTCACTATATTAGGTCCCATTCCTGGCATAGGTGTGGGTTGGACTTGTTGCCCCATTTGCTGTTGGCCATTTGGATTGCTCATTTGCATGTTGTTACCCATGTTTGTATTAGCAAAGCGGACATTTGGTCCGTGGTGTTGATTTGACATTGGATTTTGATTTCCTGTTGCTCCTACAGGCATTTGATTCTGAGCCATATTTCCCATCTGACCTCCCATGGCACCTGGAGCAGTGGGATTACCAGGCGACAAGCCCATCTGAGCCCCCATTGGATTGTTCATCATTGTATTAGCTGGTGATATAGATTTAAGATCGTCATACACTTCTTTAATAACTGGTTGCATCATATTATTATTCAAATAGTTGTAGGTATCAGCGTAGAGTTTGGGTGGATTGCAATAACCCATGTAATTCCGATTGCCAGAGAATGGTTCCCCTGCACCTGGTGCGTTATACCCGTGTCCACAGCCGTGTCCATGGCAACAATTTCGCATGCCTCCATCGTGCGCCGGGTTGATCATAGATGAATTTTGAAAGCCACCATTTCGATTTGGTTGATTGGAATTAGAGAATAATTTTCCCATACAGCCGCTAGAAAATAATAATATTAGATAAAAGATGGAATCCAATAATTATTTCCAAACAAGTATCTAAATATAAACCTAGGATAAATATCCTAGGTTAACTTACCAGTCAGCGCTCTGCAGTTGATTCACAACACTTCCTAACTCGTTTAAAATTTTCTGCTTATCCAAAGCCATTATAATAAACAATATTCCTGTTGTTATTTGTACACTTTAAAAATTTAATATAATAAATAAATCGGACAACTTAAATTTTGGACGTCACGAATGCTAATAATGACAAAAATCGTGTTTTGTTTTTGAGAGATGAAAGTATGGATCGATTTTTAAAATAAAATATCCCTATAAAAAATTCACGTAAAATGTAAAGGAGTTCTGTTTCTTTTGAGTTTTCAGTTTGCGGTTCCCCAGTATAAGGCCGGGAATATACGTCGTATATTTTTCCATACGATAATCGGTTCCGATAGTCTGCACGTCAAATGTGGAAACTGGCGGCAACTCTTTCACATACAATGCCCTTCATTTTGAAAATACTTAATCCATTGTTTCACAATAATGTTTGAAAAATTGGTCTGCTCGACAACGTAAATAATGCAATGAATATTGCTCAATTGTTAAAAAGAAATGAGAACTTTACAATCCTTCCGGAAATCCAGGTTATTACATGATAATTATTATTATATTGGTTCGAGGTGACGCGCGACGACTAATAGAGAAGAGGAAGAAGGAAGAGAATGATGATGTCATGATGATACATATTTATTCGAGCACTCAATACATATCAGAATAGTCGGATCGCACGTCTGCGGTGGAAACAGACATATGCGTTTATGACAATTTTATTCTCGGTGACGAGCTGTGCTTCGGTCAGTACTTAATAAAAGAGTCGTTTATGCACAGACATATATGTCTATGCGTTTATGCCGCTCATTTGTCTACAATAATAAAGTGCCGTAGGGTGTCGTGCCATGCTAGGGTAAATTAGAAAATTCCCCATTACCTACTGTTTGGAACCTACCACCACAGTATAAATATGGACAGAACAGAAACTACGTAGTAAACCTTCGAAACGGTACACTCACACAGACGCGCTTATTGACGAGACCCCAAAGCGATTGTCGTGGTGCTATCAGTTGCGTGGTATGAGAGCTCATGACCAACATTTTTGCCTTATCGTTTTACGAACAAAACTGTATAAGATCGATAGAATTCGTTATTCTGAATCCAAAAATCCTAATTTCAGAAATTTTCCGCGCGGCGTTTGTTTTGACCGCATGTTTTATGTAAAAAAAAACCTACCGAACTGTTTCATACCATTCTGTCTAAAACTGTCAAACATTATAAAAAGGTTGCCTACACGTAGAAAAAAAAAATGTCAGACAAATTTAGTGTCTCACTAATCACACAACTTTTCGATAATCATATTTTTTTTTGTCTCTTAATATTTCTCGGGACCCTGGGGTCCCGGACCGTTGAAAGGCGTACGAGGAGCCGAAGCCAACTCGCAGAGGCCCGTTAGACGTTTTTAGTGGAATGAGGCACCAACCAACGATTATCCCTGTTCGCACTATGCAAGTGTAGCCAAGGACAACCCACGGTTGGTGTAGGACTATTGCAGTTTATGGAAACAAAGATATTAGATTATGGGTCTGGGTGGCTAAGTGAGCTGGTTATCTTGAAATGTGGAAAGTCTATGGCCCCTGCCAGACCAATGTTTTACATAAAATACACAGATAAAATGGCAGGGGGTGACTTGCACACTCAATAATGGGCCCCCTAAAACGGTCGCTAGCACAAAGTGTCGTAGCAACAAGGGGGCAACATGTCCTGAGGTATTTATGAGGAGTGGAGAGGTATTCCACGGCTATCAGGACAATCAGAAATTATTATTAAAATTGTATTACGGCGTTTTAACGTACGATTACTAAAGAACCTACCTGAAACCATCGACTGAAATTAAAAGGGTTTTTAATAAATTGGACAAAAATAAACTCGGATAACGTTTGAAAAATACTATTTAAAATAAAACATAATTATTAATCATTGTTGGACTCAATATCGATTTCGTGAGGGATAGGAGCGTAACAAGTACCGCGCGTTTGTGGGGTGACTCCGAAACGTTCTTTTAGTTTTTGGAATTTATAAGTGACATTTGAAATTTCTGAAAACAGGTTTATTTAATAACCACTCTATATATACACAAGATTTAAAAAAAAACCAGGTGCTATGAGACAGATCGGTTAATTTTTTTGACATTTTTGAAAATGCGCTCAGGCCACATTTGACACGCAAAACGTCTGAAAACAAACTTTTAATTGTTATAATAAAATTACGACACCTATGTAAATTTTTAATATCAGACATATTGTGAAGAAACCGTCGGCTTATTGTTTTTGACATAGTAGAAATGGGCTCCCATAAAACTGTGACTTTTCTGAACAGTACTGCCCACGGAGTCGGGTTTAGTATCATCTAAGACGTTTTGGCCGTAAAACGATACGACATGGTTTTGGTCGTGGGCTCTCGTACTATCGAGACGATTGGTCGCCGAGAACTTTTTAAAAATGGAACGTAGGTTATTATTTCAACAAATAGGTCTAGTTTCCATACTGTCCATATTTATATTGTGATACCACTCACTTACTTACTAATACTAAATTTTTAAACCAAGACAGTGTGCACTAGTCTTTACGTTTTCTGTCAAAAATGTCAGTGGCAATGTCAATTGTCAACGTTCCGTCACGTCATGTCATCGTCATCATTCATCGGTCACGTGATTACTGTAGAAGATTCCTGTCAAGAAGACTTTTCAAATCGTTGCGTTGCGTTGTTTGTACAAAGTTGGACTTTGTCGCCTGATTGCCCCCTTAGTTGGTGCTGTGATAATATTTAGGATTATTAGTATTATCTGTAGATACGTCATTGCTTTTGGTCAGTTATCAGCAAACTGTCGAAAGCCTTAGCAATCTTAGCATTTCACTTTGAACGAAGCAGTCCGAGTCAGCTGTCGTCTTTGTCAAGAGGTAATTATAAACTTTCCAAAATGCCTAGAAAAGTGTTCGTTGTTGGCGTCGGTATGACGAACTTCATCAAGCCGAGCACTGGTCCCGACTACCCGGAGCTGGGCAAGGAGGCGGTGCTGGCTGCGCTGGCCGACGCCCGTATCAAGTACACCGACATCCAGCAAGCCGTGTGCGGCTACGTATTCGGAGACTCCACCTGCGGCCAGCGCGTGCTGTACCAGGTCGGCATGACCGGCATCCCCATCTTCAACGTCAACAACAACTGCTCGACGGGCTCCAACGCACTCTACCTCGCTAAAAAACTTATCGAAGGAGGTGTCTCAGATGTCATGTTAGCTGTTGGCTTTGAGAAAATGGCGCCTGGCGCACTCGCTTCCGGCGTGTTCAGCGACAGAACCAACCCCATGGATAGACACACCATCAAAATGGCAGACATGGTTGAACTAACAGGTGCTCCAATGACAGCTCAGTACTTCGGTAATGCTGCTAATGAGCACATGAAGAAGTATGGCACAACAGAGATTCATCTTGCCAAGATTGCGGCAAAGAATCACCGGCATGGAGTCAAAAATCCACGTGCTCAGGGTAAGAGAGAGTACACTGTCGAGGAAGTATTAAACTCTAGAAGGATCTATGGTCCCTTAACTAAGCTGGAGTGCTGTCCTACGAGTGATGGAGCAGGTGCTGCTGTCCTCATGTCAGAGGATGCAGTCATCCGTTATGGACTGCAAGCGAAAGCCGTTGAGATTATCGGCATGGAAATGGCCACAGATACCCCTGCAGTATTCGAAGACAACAGTTTGATGAAAGTGGCTGGCTATGACATGACTGCTTTGGCTGCTCAGCGTTTGTACCAAAGCACTGGTGTGTCACCCAAACAGGTTGATGTCGTTGAACTGCATGACTGTTTTGCTGCCAACGAACTGATAACATATGAAGGTCTACAGTTATGTGGGGAGGGTGAAGCTGGCAAGTTTGTTGATGCTGGTGACAACACATATGGTGGCCGAGTAGTTGTGAACCCAAGTGGAGGTTTGATAGCTAAGGGCCATCCTCTGGGAGCAACCGGGCTGGCTCAGTGTGCTGAACTGGTCTGGCAACTTCGTGGCGAGGCCGGAGACAGACAGGTTGGTCAATCAATAGGTTCTCATTGCTTGGGGGTTCTGTTCCATCAGGTGAAATGGACCTACATGTGGTATGTTGCATTGCACAACAGGTATTCAAAATTTTACTTTACATTTAGTTAATTCCACGATGACTTGAAATTCCAGTGGTAATGTAGTCTTGATTTTGAATATTAATGAGATTGGACTTTTGGCCTGGTATTCCAAAATGCTATCTACAATAAGTTCTTATATCATGTTAAGCATTTTGTGCATGTCAACCTAGTGATAAGTCATCAATTATTTACTGCTTATGCTTAAATAAAATAATATTACATAAGGATGTAGTACTGCCCACAATGTTATATTTATACTAGTGTGGGGCAACATTTTTTTTTTTTTAAAAAGAGAAAAAAAAATGTTTAGAATTAGACTATGATTCAACGAGTTAAAAAAAAAAAATTGTTTGTTTTTTTAACATGTTCATAGTTCTTATTTTATCAAAAATAATAAATTTGATCTAACAAGCAATATCTTCTTGAATAGTAGTAGGAGTATATAATCATTTTAGGGAATAAGATCATAACTTTGTGTTTTCTGATCATTAAATTCTGGGTAGACTTTCTAAACTGAAACACACCACATACCCATAGAAAGTTGTGTTTAAAATATTTATGCGCTTTTATTTGCTTCGTTGTCAGAAAATCATGGAGGAGACAAAAATGTTATTTTTGGTATTTGTTCAGAGTATTTTGGTTTCTAAATGTTGGTAAATATAGTGTATGCCATGACACATTTGGTTTGTCTTGTTCATTATGTTTGTCTGTTTCTATTTACATGCACTATATACCAAGGCAAATATTGTACATGATGATTAAAATGTACACTACAATATTTGATACACTTTCAAGTTATCTCAATATTACTCCTCTTAAATGTTTATTATGTTTTCATATGGTCATTGCCCTGCCCTCTGGTCACATTGTATACTTACTTATTGCTCTAGTAGTTAGTTGTGATGAGTACCTATTACGCAATGTATTCGTTTTTATTTCCAGTATTTTATGTTGTGTTAAATGTGCACAATAAAATATTATCCCATGTTGTCTTTGACAATTTATTGTCTATTCCTATCAAGGTCAATAAATACCTGTCCAAATTATCTATCATCTTATGCGCAGTCTTAAGTCTCATCATCATTATTATTTCCCAAAAAAAAAAAGAAGTATAAACTTTTGTTTGTCCCTGCCTGCGGTACAAATTTTTTATATATATAATGCTTGTTTTTATTCCCTTTTCAGTTGTGTTTATTGCAGATGGGTTATTTTAGTTTATTAAATTACTTTTTTTATTGTCATCTTTTTAGTTTTTATCGTTTCTCATTCCAAATTACATTTAAAGATATAATTTGCATATTATATCTTTGTATTCACCTTGCAAAACCCTTCATCTAGATACCCCACTCGATAGGTTAGGCAATTTTATAAACTTACTTTTTGGCACCAAAAATCCGCCATTTTTTATTTTAATATACCCATTGAAACTCGCAAAATAAAGACGAATCTAACCACATGTCATTCATGAAAATCGGTTCAGCCGTTTAGTAGTTACGAGGGAATATACAGACGGACTTACATACAGGCCATCAAAAACATATCTCGAAACTTCGATTGATCCTCCTGTTATCAGCCGAATTATTTACGATATAGAATAAGATAGGTATATATAGTTTTATAATTATGTACCTGATGTACCCGTACATATCTTAACTAGCAACTAAGGTAGTAAAAGATAGCACTCGCTATCTCTCTTGATGTCAGTGTTTACTGTTTGTCAGGATGCATTCTTGTTTCGCATGGGCATGATAATATTTATGATTTATATATCTACTGGGGCCGTATTATGACGTATTAATGCCACCATTATTCCAGTGTGAGTGAGAGACGGAGCTATACAAGGCTGATAGTTGGTGCTATAGAAGGTGATAGCATTAATACTTCATAATAAGGCCCCTGGTCCCTGTTACTGGTCTCGTGTCTGTCCTTTACTCTTTATTCACTAGAGATAGAACCCGAGACATATTTTACCGTTTTTTTGTCAAGAAGAAAGGAGCCTCATTCACTCATTCACAGTCGTGCGTTTGGTTGATTTCGTATCCACTATTGGCAGCTTCGATCATCCTCAGCATGTCTCAAGTCGAGGCTGCGCCTTCCAGCTTTAAACTTCCACTCACAATTCCAACCTTTGCTGAGAGACTCAGTAATAAGCTGTAGATTATGAAATTACAATTGCGATTTCAAAATGAATGAAAATGCGTCGCGATAAGTAAGTTGGTGCAATGCGGTTTTCCGTGAATTCACAAGTCAGAACACAATCAGAAGACGCATTTGTTTCTGCCGAAATTTCTCCATCATAATCTTTCGCATTCCAATTTATTTGGCGTTGGCGCAGCACGACTTTTTCTTCCTCACATCAGTCACCGCAGTTTCAACCCCGCCATCTTTTAAACATTAAAAATCTTTTCAGATTGATACTTCTGATAAATCATCAGAATTTGGACGCCCTAAATTTGTCTACTCGTTACTCAGCTCAGACTATTAATAATCAAGTAATTAACTATGATAATTACAAAAAAAATATCTAATCCGCTTATTTCCTTCAAGATAAAGTTGGTATTTATTGCTTTTTTAACTAAAACTAATTCAGTTTCGAGTTCGCTGCGTAACAAATTCGTTGGTTAGTTGACTTTTATTTTATTGTTGCTTTAAGATCTGTGATAATGATAAACAACATTACTTTGCAAATTATCTCCGAACTGGTTTTGTGAGTGTCATCAGTTCCATCATGGTCATACCTAGCATATCTTGTCCTATCCTTACATCTTCATGGTAGATATATGTGTTGTACGGAACCATGAATTTGGTACTTTGCATATTGCCTTCAATTGATCTAACAATCGACTCATTAGATTCATTACTGAAACATTCTGCAGTTGGTTCATATTTTCGTTAACCAGACACTGTTATCATTTCAAAAGGTAATTACTGTTAAACATACCTACAAATTTTGTTGAATATTTGTTTGCAACTTACCTCTCAACACATTGGAAGCTTATACTAGTTTTTAGGGTTCGAACCTTCGAGTATGAGTCCGAGTCGCACTTGACCGGTTTTTTTACCACTGACATGCAACTGTACACCATTTCATCAGCTAGTAATCCTCAAGCGCTTGACTTGAATATTGTTCATTGTCTTATACGTATACAACATGGCGGCCACTAGATTATTTCGCGGCCATTAAAATAGATAATAGGATAAAATTATACGTGGTTCAGTCAGTATAATGGAGTCTGACCTTTAATTGTGTTGTATTAATTCTAGTTATCTTGTGGTGAATAGAAGATAAGTTATTTAATGTTGTTGGGTAGATAGATCTTATAAAATTATGAATTCGGAACTTCGTATTTTAATGTTACAAGATAATGGATTAGTACATTAACTAGCATTTGTAACTGTCTTGCAAAAACAAAAATAAATTAGGTAACTTTGATGGAAATTACTGAGTTCCTGCCATAATATCTTCAAATGAAAACATCAGAATTGATTATTGTCACCACCAGCCTTCAACCGGACGTTTACCTCTACCCAGTTGTTATTTTACAAAGGAAATTCTTGTTGCGCATACGCCGCCGCCGCGCGCCTGTCTATACCTAATCATTGTATGTTCATATATTTTGTTGTACACACACTGTTGTAGTGTTGCCCTCGTAATTGCGTTATCACCCTAAGGTTGAATGTCACAAACTTGAACGTCATAAAAGGATAAGATCTATTTGTCTGTGTACAGTTAGATACTTTCAACCATAATGCAGTTTCAATTGCATGGGAATTGCTCTCAGAAGTGGTAAATATATTTTTTTTTTTTTTCAAAATACTTAATAATTAAAAAACCTTTTCGTTTTAAGAAATATTTAAAAATGAAAATAAATAAGAACCAAAATTAATAAACGACATAATAATAAACATTTACTTTAGCAGACCACAGATTATTCATACAGTACAGGGGCCGTATTATGAAGTATTAATTCCATCATTATTCCACTGCGAAAAAAGGATGGTGCTATCGGCTTTGTATAGCTGCGTCTCACTCACACTGGAAAAATTGTGGCATTAATACGTCATAATAGGCTCCCTGTAGTGTTACATTACAATTACGAGGTCGACTATACATTAAAAGTCAAATAATGTAGTTTTCGGCATCCATGCACATGATGCTAACGTCACTCGTTGCCTCACAGTGGAACGCGGTTTCCTTGACCCAACGTGGATGAATGTGAACCGCGATTTTTACTGTAACTCGCACATTCTACACCGAAGTTAAAAACCAGTTATGTGGCTAAAATTGAGCATTGTATAAACAAGATTCAGTCAATTAATAGAAAACATGAACAATTATGGAAAAGGGATGATGGCTAGGTCAAACAAAAGAAATTCTATTTAGTCCGTCAATCAGATATTAAAAAAATATTAGACTCGTATTTTTTGCTTTATCATATTATAAAAAAATGATTTAGATAAAAAGCATTAAAGTTGGGGAGTGGGGGTCGCTACGTCACAAGTATGTATCAAATCTACATACTCGTGACGTCATGCCACATTTTAACTCAATGTATCGCCGTAATATTTCGATAACGTAAAAAAAGAAAAATATATGTGTACGTTACGACAAAAATCATTTTTTTAGTCATTATCCCTAATTTTTCTTAGGCCTGGACCAAGCCCGGTGTTAATGTTAGCGTATCAGAGGCCTTAACCAACCCAACAGATTTTGCAATCAGAACTGTTTGTTGTATGCATAATTTTGTACACACGGCTACACATCAAGCTATAAATTTCCAGTATAAGCTGACCTCGCATTGTACGGAAATCCTATACAATGCGAGATCAGCATAAACTGGAAATGTGTAGCTTGATATGCAGCCGTGTGTACGTACCGTAACATACACTTACTGAAGTGAATTCCGTCTGTGTCAGATTGTTTAAAAACGGTATTTGATCCACCAAATACCGGCAGGACCGATTCAATATATTAATAAAGCTGGCAATCTTGAAGTGTTGATGCAGTCACACTTTTTATACCTATTTTAGAGAAGACTAAAATGATATCCCTCCAACTTTAGCCCTGCCCTTCTTATCAACGTAGTTTCGCCCCAATTTTAGACAAAATGTCTTTTTGCCTTTGCTTACTTCTATACATTCCCGGTTTTAAACCTTAAAGGTACAGTTCCGTAGCCGACTGCAGGCAGCAGCAGCAGGCGACATGTCGCCGCGACACTAGGTTTATATATATTTAACATCATAACATAACATCACACCTTGTTTCCTCGAAGGTTTGGGCAAAGGTGTACTTGTAGTACATCCATATTTCGCCAGTTATGTTTTTAAGTGGCATGAGGGACGGGAGAAATTCCTGCTGGAAAACCCCAACCCCATTCTATGTCTTTCTATATATAACTACCATCCGTAGCTTGCGACACGTCGACGTCCATAGAAATACATAGAAACCAGCACGCTTAGCATGACCACAATAGAAACTGGTTTTGTCGTCGGAAGAATAGACAAAATGACAGATAAACAATCACAATCTATTCTATTCTATTCTTCCGTCGATAAAACTTAGGATGTACTTATACCTATCCAATTTGCCAAAACTTAACTTGTAGTAACTCAATAGTATACAGTAGTATTATAACAATAAAGATATAAAGACACGTCCAGAACATTTGTTGATCATAATAAAGTAATTAATGCGTAAACGCAGTCAGTTAATGCATATTTTATTAAACTTATAAGTAGACACAGGTAATGACTCCGCGTTTTTATACATATCTGTTTAAAATACGTACTATCGCGGACATTGCGCCTGACCAATAAGTACCTAAACAATAGTATCTAAGGTCTATTTAAATCCTTGTTTCCATTTGATGTTATTTACACTTAAACAAACATCAATTTTATGCCAGTGTAAATAAAATTGATTTTAGACTGACTAATACTGTTGAAAAGATCATAAAAAATATGAAGTATAGCGCAAACTGAACCTTATGTTAAGACATTACAGTAAATTTTCCTAAAACTAGTGTTTGTTTAAATATTTGGCAAATATATAGCGAACGTAGATTACATACATTATAATTATCAACGTGAAAAAGGAAAAAAAAAACGTCCTGCCAATGAATGTAGATCGAGTCATCGAATTTATATATGACTAATAAATAGTTCATTGTTTAAACATTATAATATTAGTTAAAAATCTAAAAAGTTTATAGTTGAAAAAATCCTCAAATTGATGTAGAAAACTGCGTCAAAATCCATCATATCATAACTACTGTATGATATGATGGATTGTGACGCGGTTAACGCGGTAGTAGAAGATATACGAATACACAGAAACGAGTTTGATTCTTTGTATTTAGAGATTTTGGCTCGAGAGAGGTAGCCAATCGTTGAAGAGATATCGAGTTGCAAACGAGGTCGCAGAGTTCTTAGGTGCATTATAGACAGTTATTTCGCAGTATTGGTATTTTGCACTTCGTACGTATATCGCCTAAATAATCAATCACATAAAACAATTTCTGACAAGTGCGAATTACTATCAAAGTATCAATGTGTGAAACAATATTATTGTGTATGCATCGGATTCCTTGTGTATGTTAATTATAAATGCATTTTGTTGTACGATTCTCCATTCTCTAAGTGTCCTGTTAATTTGTATGTTTTATTATGTATTTGTTTTGTCTTTTTCTAAAGATTTGTTATGGGTTATGGATGTGTTCTTGTATTCGGTTATGTGTTGATATTGTTACTGTTATGTTGTTTGCTAAATTATTTGTTAATTATAGCCTATAACTGATTCTAGACGTGGATAGTTAGTTAATACAGTCAAAACCGTTTAGAGCGACTTCGAAGGGCCCGTCCGATTTCGATTGTTATAGCCAATATTCGTTATAACCAAACACTATATTAAGTAAATAGAAATGCTGCGACCTCAAAATTTCATCGTTAAAACGACTTCACATACGCGACGTACAGCGTCGCGTATGTGAAGTCGTTATAAACGGGTTTGACTATTTGAAAACTTTAGCCTTCTCCGACTAATATCAACCTAGTGTTCTTGAGACTCTTCGATTATATTTGCTCATTGAGGTCCGGTCTCAGTAGTGTTTGATTTGTTTCCAATGCCAAACTTTTTTTATAAATAAGTGCAAAAACAACTTTGCCAAAAATGTTGTTGAAGTTGTAGATATCACACTCCAAACATATACCTATATTATTCTTACAAAACTTTTTGTTCATGATATAAAAATAACCTTTGCTCAGATCATTATACTTACAATATTCATATCTTGCAAGAAACATCGATTATTATTCGCTGTTTCCCAACCGTAAACATTGAAAACGGACTCGAGACCTCCAATAGAAAACTTAATCGAGAAACATAACTTCAGTAATATTTCTCGATTAGTCTTTGTGTTCCCGTCATTGTTAGCAGACGTGTGTGCTAGTCATTAATGAGTCAATGTGAATATCTTCAGGTGCCGCGCGCCAAGATCGGTCTGCAACACAACCTTGGACTCGGAGGAGCAGTCGTCGTCACAATGTACAAGAAGGGATTCGCTGACATCACCCCCAGAGCGGTCGCCGCCGTCGGGAACCCTGAGGACTTCAAGGTCTTCAAATACATGAAGATTCTGGAAGACGCGATGGAAAATGACCCCGACAACCTCATCGAAAAAGTACGAGGCATTTACGGATTTAAAGTGAGGAACGGACCCAACGGCGCTGAAGGCTACTGGGTCATCAACGCCAAGGAAGGCAAAGGTAAAGTGTCGTACAACGGCTCTGAGAAACCCGACGTCACCTTCACCGTCAGCGACGATGATGTCGTCGACCTCATTTCTGGAAAACTGAACCCACAGAAAGCTTTCTTCCAAGGCAAGATTAAGATCCAAGGTAACATGGGTCTAGCCATGAAATTGACGGATCTGCAAAGACAAGCGGCCGGAAGAATCGACGCGATTCGCTCCAAACTGTAAAATTAAACCGGTTGTAAACTGGTATTAGATTGTATAAAATATGTGGTTACGGACTTGAGGTAGGGGTATTTTTGTACTAAATGATCACACACAAACTTTATACTCAGCAAGATGTTGGGAGAAACGCAAAATGTCAGTCACATCAAGTCATGTTGTGCAATAAAGATTCAATTACATGCCTGTAAGAGTAGCGTGTAATGTTGTATTTATGGTTATCTGATCATTCCAAATGATATTTAAATTTAAATAATAAATGGCACTATTATTGTTATTAAATCAGATTTTTGTATAAAAGTTACATTTTTTATTTCGTATTCCAGTTTTAGTAATAGTAACAAATAATTATAAATTCACAGCAAAAACAGCTCGCTATAAAGATTTCAGTTCACTTAAAATGTATGTATTCGAGGTCAACTGATTATATCGTTAGGTATTGTGTAGTGTAGGTACAATAGGTACAGAATTTTGTATAAGTGAACCAACATAATGACATTGCAAATATTATAGGATTAAAGGTTTTCAATGTACGTGTTGTTGTCACAAATGTAATTTGTATGATAATAAAAAGGATAGAGTGATAAATTCCATTGAAATAATCTAATCTAATAGTAATTAGTTGCGACTTATTTTAATTCGGCTTCACGAACGCCATCTATATTCTTCGTAACGCAGTATTGTAGTAACTTGTACAAAAGACGGCGTTGAATTTACAAGTTGTTGGTTGCCATTGCTAGGTGGCGCTAATGATACCGATGGTACATTTGGATGATCTATTGATTTGTGGTGTGTGCTGGCCGGCTAGGCAACTGCCAAATTGTTTCTAGTCATGTATCGATCTTTCAAAATAAAATAATGTGAAATGAAACACTTATATTGGAAATCATTTCATTTTATTGCTCCACAAGGTAGGTACTTATAAGCTTTTTTATTTTCAAGTAAAAACACACTTACGAAACCACATGTTACGAACATGTGTGTGCATAACAGAACTTTATTTATTTATTATAATCTTACAACTCTAATCTATCAGGTACTTTACAATATACAATGATTTTTCCACTGTTCAATATTAAGAAAAATGTTTTTGCGTAATCCAAAAAACATACAGGAATGTTAAGTTGGATTAGAGGTCAAGCAGCAACGTATAAATTTTCTGATATAAACACACACAATTCATAATCAGGCCGTTTCTCTAAGAAATGTCGCCTTATAATAATACAGTCGCAAATAATTATAAATCTGTTACAAACAATATATCTACTTCGTATTCCTGTAAATAATAGTGATTACTAAAAAAGACTTGCTACATCTCACCAGATTCACAAATATTGGCCATTAAATAATAAAAAAAATACAGTGTTTATGGGCAAGATAACAATGTTTCACGAGTTATATCGTTTGTAACTTTCTTTCCATTTATTTCTACAAGTACGAGATTATAATCTCTTATATGTTTATGTAAAAAGTCCGTTACTCCCTATTGAGTATCAGGACGTTGGTTTATGGTTTAATCTCTTAAAAAAAGGCGCCAATATCGTTTACATAGTTACCTCTCGAGTATAGAACTGAGAAATAGGTGATTACAAAGTCATCATGGGTAATTATTGTGAAGATTTATTGCAGGTATTATTACAGCATTATTAAAACTCGGAATACAAAGAAAATAAAATGTTTATAATATCAGAAATGAAGAGATCTTACTTGGCTTTCAATGTTTACAGAATTTATTGCCATTCCTAAGAGCATACCACCGTGCACTTTACAACAAATATTGGCACAAAACAAAACAGCATTCGGTACTTTTATTAATCTGAATTGATATAGTTTTAAATTTTTCCATCTAGACAACTTCTCTTCAACTAGGAATGGCAGTAAATGATTAAAATACACGGAGACACAGGAAGAAGAAAAAAACGCAGAGGGTGAGAAAGCAAATCAATTCAGCGCCATCTAGTGAAACAATTTACAATGCATATAAAGCAATATATATTTTTGATACTTAGATTTTGCGACTTTCACAATAACGTATTTAAACTGATGTATAACAATCAAACATGAGATCACAGAGTACGTGAATACCCTGGCAAATCACCAATTACGCGAGAAACTTGGTCTCAGTCCTCTGTCCATAAGCCACAGCTGCCAAAGAAAAGGAGACATAGTTTGTAGCGACCAAATTCAAGTATTTTATAGTTTACAACAGCCTGGCATCCATACATAGCTTCGTACCGTACAGTAAAACAAATATTTACATTATCATTACTCTCACTGCCTTTATAGGAGACATACTAAAAAAATAACAAATCTCTTTCGAAATGAAAAAGAATACAACCTACTGAGTGTGTCTTTAGAAATAGAATATATAGCCACGATTAGTCCTTTAGCACCATCCGTATATAAAATTTTGAGATAAACAAGACAGTGAGAGCTTACTTTGAAACTTTTCTATCGATACAATAGAATATTACCTACGCTAATAATTAAAGCGTTATTTAAGGTTAAAAATGGCTTAGCCATGTTCAATTTTTTTTAAATCTTTTTAATACCGCAAAACCATAATAGATTTTCATTGAACTCTCTTTTAGAAATAATAAGTAATTTAAGAACCAAAATATTAGTAGAACCAAAATATTCGCCAATAAATACTAAAAATATACACAATTAATCACTAAGTTAGCCAAGCCAAAACATGTAGCACCAAAATTATCCAACAACAGTATTGACAGAAAAGTTTCACAATATATATGAGGTACCTTATTATACAATATAATGACATGCAGTCCATTTCTAATGTACACTATCAAATGTTTAAAACAATAAGTTATTCTTATTACACTCGCTTACGGTACCTATATTGAATAATATATATTAATAAGTAAATGGTAATTTTTTTTTTCAAAGTGTCTCTGACTAGAGATATAACCTATTCTAAAACTGATATCTTATTCTACAACAACTAACTACGTAACATAGCACTCTTCGAAGGAAAAAAATATCAAAAGGAAAATCGTTTCGATTTCATTTCTACAATTTGAGCTTAGCCAAAGTCACTTAGTGAAATCATATTTCACAACTCATTTTATTTGTTGTTTTTAATTGAATCGACCCCGGCAATGCTTAGCTAGCGAATTAAAAACAATAGCCTTCTTTTGGGCTCCGCTGCATTCGGGTAGAAATTATATTTATTCATGTAAGTGGGATTATCAAAAATTTATTTGAAGTCGGTCTTCCACGATATTTTTATAGTTTTATGCTGCCAATTAACGTCGTGAAAGAAATTTCAATATAGAGGCAAATCATTATTTTGTGTTTTTTTCTTGAGTTCGCTAGCTAACATATAATACAATGTAATTGGGGTTTATTTTAAAGTAATTGCCTCAAATCTGGTATGAACATTATGGCAATGATTGAACAAGAATCAGAATCTGGTATGAACAAGAATAATATTTCACAGAAGTGGAGCAGGCAATGGTTATTCTCATATTTTTTCAAAAGTATTTAGTACTCAAAATGTAAACTGTTTTCATTTAGAAATCAACGTTGATATTCGTAATTTATATGTTAATCAAAGAAGTTAATAACCGCTCGATAATTTTAATGTTCGTACCAAATAAAACAGAAATCACTCGAGGCGCCCATGAGGTCATAGCTTAAAATCACACAAGTTCGAATGTTAATCATCCGAAATTAGTGTCCATAGACACAAGTTTAATACATAAATAATAATTGCTCAGTCACAAAAAAATATGCACTAAATTAAAATGCACTGTTACTGGCAAAGGCTAAAACGCGTGGCTCAAATTTATTACAAAACGTATATAAATTACATTTAACATAAAGTCCGTCAGCCGCTTTTCGGTCATTGACAATACCTACATACTTAATAATTCATTAAGTTTTTAAAAATATTTTAAAAACAGTTACTCGTAAAACTTTTGTTTACGACGTAAAAAAATCACAAGTTTTCAATAAATTAAAATGCTACGAAAAGACTTAAGTCTTAGAAGATAACTAAAGATATCAAAGCTTGTGATGACAAAGTTAAAATTACAATAATTATTATTTTTAGTTTCGACCGAATCAATTAGGAATTTAATTCACGGTGTGTCCCTCCCAGTGTTGTTGTAGACAGTACACCATGGAGTTACAACAATGTCCATGTAATGTACAACACCGCTTCGGAACACCACCAAAGACCACATGTTGACAACCAACCACTTTTTTTTTTTTTCTAGTTTCAAAACCTAACACATTGATAAGAATCAGGCAGTGATCTATTCACCTTTTTAAAAATTATTGCTCGATAAAAAACAATTTGTAGAATCTAAATGAAAATCAGTGTCTAACATAGTTTTTCTTAATTTAGACCAATATTTTTTTTATGTACAATGAGGTAGACTGTGGGATACACCCTTATAAAGATAATTTTGTTGGCCTGGACTCTTCTAAAGTAGGTATAACTTATGAAATATGACATCCAACTGTCCCACTAGCCGTTAGGTGTTTAGATATAACACTACTAATAATATAAAAAAATAATTACATCATATAGCTGTACTATAACAGTGCAAACAATTGGATAAAAGAAAAACAATCGCTTAAGATTTTAAATCAGCTGGAAGACGTCCACTGCGGGCCACAGATGCATATTTGAAAATTATAATTATTTGCATTTACCATTCTAACTCCGTTCATTTTAGTGGGACAGATGAATTAGAACAAAAGTGTTCTGTAGACCTGCATGCGTAGCATGACAACCATAGAAACGGGTTTTGTCGACGTAAGAATAGACAAAATGATAGATTGTGATTGTTTATCCGTCATTTTGTCTATTCTTCCGTCGAGAAAACCCGTTTCTATTGTGGTCACGCTGAGCGTGCTGACACAACAAAATGTATAGGAGTTAATTATGAACATTACGAATGTGCCTCACTCCTACAATTGGCATGTGTCTGTAGACAAATATAAACTTATTTCCACATGGTTTTCATACAACCTTTAACATATAAGAGGTATGATGCACGTATGTGTTTGAAATATTATTACTATTTGGTATGGCTGAGGTTTTATACAGAGTTATTTATTCAAACGAAAGTCTCCCGAGCAAAATGTTGTAGGAGGCAGGTCGATATTACACCATCGAAAACGTTTAATGATTTACGTAATGGTTCTATTATATCGCGTGTAGAATGAGCTTTGTAAGTAATAACATGATTATGAAGTGATTTATAGTGTAACACCGCCCACTGATTGTATCTACTTCTTACTATTCCGGAATATTAAGTTTATAATAAGTTTATGTATTGTACACAAGAAGTTAACTTAAAACGCCGTTATTATTGCTTATTGTATGTACACAGATATTGCAAATAAATCTTAAAAATAACCCTGTATAAATTATGCTTATGGTTGTAGTTTTATAACTATTTTACTATATTATATTATATGTGAGTATTTTGTTAATAAGGTATTGGAAAAGCACAGAGTTGAGGTTATATGAAAAGGTAACAGACGTACCTTAGAATGGCACACGTTGAAGAGACTACAAGAAAAACTGTATATTGTACAAAAAACTAATTTCATAAAACTGTACTTGATATGATTATGTACAACTATTTTTTATCTGCATCGTGCTACTGTATAATCTGTGGTAAAAACGATTCTCTCATCGAATCTGCAAAATGTGGCAACATCGTAACCGGTGTCGCCACATAAAATTATTCAAAACAGTATAAATAGAAAGAGGTCTCAATCGACTCGGTTTCAAAGATCAACAATATCCAAGTAGAGAAAAAAATATTTACACGGTGCCGCGTACGGATCGTACATCGTGATTGGTTCAGCACCTCGTGGTTTTGTACTGTGTGTACCGTGGACACGCAATGTCACTGAGCGTTCATCGCGATCACTGTTAGCGCAACCTGGTGATGACGCGCGTAGGTCAACATGGCGGCGGCTCAGCTTCCTCCAGCTTGGGCGGCGAGGGGTGCGGGGAGGGTCTGTCGGTGCCGAGCTCCAGCTCGCGCCGCTCGATGTCTGCCTCTCGCAGGTCGAGGCGCTCCTCTCGCCGCGCGAGCTCGGCCTCTCGCTCGTCGAGCATTCGGGCGCGCTCAGCGAGCCGTGCCTCGGCGTCGAGCAGACGTGCGGCGAGCTCGGAGTCGCTGTGCGGCGGCGGCGAGGTGGAGGACGTGACGTCGTCGACGGGCGGCGTGAGCGGCTTGAGCGCGACGTTGGGCTGGTAATCGCGCTCGAAGGACGTGCAGTCGGCCACGCGCACCACGCGCTCGGGATGCTGCAGCGCCGGCTCGCGCTTGTCCCACGGCCGGAAGGCAGATAACGCGCGGTAGTGCAGCGCGTACGGGTCCAGCAGCAGCGCATAAGTCGTGTAGTCCTCACTGCGCACTTTCTTAGGAGGTGACTCTGGCGGCTCCGGCTTACAAACCACTGTTTCCACCACCTGGAATTGAGAGAAAAACTCATAAGTATATGTATCCAATTTTCAATACGCATCCTTCAGCGTCAGGGTTCATTAGCATGTGATTTGCCATTAGGAGATGGCGATAATAGCATGACGTCATACAACGTAGTCTTTTTCCTGAGTTTTGTCTAATATTTCTTGGGTAGAAGAAGCTTTAGAACAAGTCCGGCCATCTTCATCGTACGTACTGGTACACCTTCAAAGGTCAGGCTCCCGCAGACAGGCGCGACACGATAGCGCGACGCGACTCCAGTAGAACAATTTCCGTGAAGTTTTCATAGAAATTGTTCCACCAGAGTCGCGTCGCGCCTGTTTGCTAGAAGCCTCAAACGATATAATTTTCCAGATATGTAAAGCCAAGGAAGAATCTATGAAACGCACAAGGCAACGCCTCGCATAATTTCCAAGAATATTCAATTACTGTAAGGTGCAAATCACAAATGTAATCCGTTGCGACTCTCGGTGGAAGTATTCTTGTGTCTGCGACAGTTAGGAGTACGTAAATACATTAATGTCAGAGGGTCACATTACTGACGTCAATGGCTTATCTGAATACCGAGGAGCAAGGAGCGATGAGAACTGCTCTCATTACAAGTTCGCGACGTCAATCAATACGCTTCTTTTTAATTAATCTTTCTTTGTTTTAGTGCCCCGAAGTTGGCATTGTAGTAAGGAAACTGAAATTTGGCTGTTAGGTTCTTGTGACTGGTGTGATTTTGTCAAATGGCTGCAGTATATAGACAGTCTTTTATTACTTAGCGTCAACTTTCCCTTTTGAAACTGGCTCTGCTCGGTTGGTAGTTCACACAAAGGAACAGCATTGGGGCGTAGTTGAGTTCAGAATCCAGCCAGATTATTGTCAAAGGGAGAAAATTTACTCAATATCTACTGGGGCGCTTTAAAACCCATGTAATCTCGTGAGCCCTAGAGCAAAGCACTTCATCTCGTTCGAATGAGCACAGCTAACCACATCGCTATCAGCAAAACACATTCGTCTTACATAACGCAGGTGCGAGGTGCGCGGGGTGCAAGGGGCGGGCAGACGGCGCGCGTCATCAGCGCCCCCGCTCGCCCCCCGCTGGGGGTGAGGCGCGGATGTAGGTCGTGGCCAGGCCGCAGACGACCCCCAGACGCCAACCTCGCCCAGCCCTGACGCACCAAACACTCACACCCCACCAACGAATGCGTAAATGTTAGGCTGTTAAACATTTTGTCTCTGAAGACAATTACAAAAAAATCAACGGCTGCTCGCAGCCTTTCCTACTTTCTTTTTTTTTATCGCTCCGGATCCACTAATGCTTCCTACATTACGTAATCAAAGCGATGTGCCGCCAAAACTATGCCTTTATTCTGTTGATAGTTCGTTCTCGAATTCCTTGTACGAATAACAACACGATAAATGTGGGAGAAATAATATGTCGATACGTTATCAACATACTCATCATTCAATCTACAACTTTGTATTGTTTATTTAGTAGGGCGATCGATTTTAAACCTTACAGCGAGAAGATAAACAGCACATTACTATGAAACGGCTGCGTCAAAATGGCGTCGGGCGCGTTCAAAACACAGGCTCCAAAACAATGTACGTAATGAGAGAACGGCGGGGTTTCCGTCGAGACTCATCTGCGGAACGTGTGCTAAGATAGCTGGTGTAAGCGGAGCTCCCTCGGCGCCCCCGGCCCGGCACGTCACTCACTCAGAAGGGCCCGAGGTAGGTAGGTCAATGGGCTTTCTAGGCTCACAGTAAGTTGGGCGCGTGGGCGCGGTCCAACTAACATATTTCGGCTTACTTGCAATTTAGCAACTGTTTTTCTGTCGGCACGTGCCTACATAAGGGCTACGTTGCGTGCTATTAATACGTTTTTTCTCTAACAACCCCGATGCCTCACGTTTTAGTTTATCGGCAAAATAACTACGTAACTTATTCTGTCAGTAAACGGCTCCATGTAGCGAAAAACTAAGCGGACTCGTCAAGTAGAAGGACACCAGTAACTTTGGCATCTATTTGGTATTTATGTGTTATTGCCATGCAAAAGTTTGTTATACTAAAGTATATAGCATGCTGCAATATCAATACTTTATAAAAAAACATAATTCTGTAATTTCTGTTGAATTGGTTGAAAAAGCAGTGCGCAATTTAAATACGAACTCTTGGTGAAATCGTCCACTGCAAGATGAGATCAGTCCATAATTTGCTCAGATTTTTAGCATGGTTGGTGTTGAAAGAAGTATGCGTAAAATCCGAACCGTATTTAAAAAGAGAACAAAAAGTTTGCTGGGCAGTTACGTGCAAACGGCCATCCAGAATTCCCCAATCCCGATTCTCATTTGCCTCCCCTGTAGGCTTACTCTTGAAAACAATCCCAATCTCGATCGTATTCTAATCCGATCCCATTTCAATTCCAATCTTCAGAAAGTTGGCACTCTTGAACGAAATCGAGATTGAGATCGGAATCGACTGCACGTTCGACTACACTGATTCACATGGGGTGGCCATACACATCAAAACGATAATTACCAAATTTATAATTATCGAATAGCTCGTTAAATCTATTAATAAATCTGTTCTGATATTTATTTTAACATAAATAATCATCTATGTGTTCATTGCTAGCATTTCTGACGTAGTTTAATACTAAATATTTAGGCAGCAATGGCTCATTGTGTATGTCATTGCCTAAGTTACATTAAAAAAAAACTTCTCGCGCATTCGTCATCTGTCATCCACTTAAAATCAAATAGGTTCATAGTTGAATAAAAAGTGTGAATTATTGCTGTAGCGATAAACAAAAGTTTCAAAGCGATGTTATCTAAATGTTTAGTTTGGAATGTATTCAAGTATGTTTTTATGCACAAGTTCAAGTTAGTTTTACTAAGACAAGTATTCAACCGAGGAAGACGAAAATATCAAAGTAAGGAAACAATTCTTAAATATATTGTAATTCCTTTAAATTTTAATATTAAAACATTTGCTCAATACAAACATTTATTGTTCTTACAGGATGAGTAGGCCAACACACCAACATCTAGAGACTGGTAGATTTCATAATTATATTTATTCAAATAATTATTGTACCATGAAATTCTATTATAATTTATAATAAACTTATTAGGTAAGCTCATTATTATTTTGATTATTATTAGCCCTCAGCACAACACATTACATTATTTAATACACAATCAAAATCAAACTACACAATAGAACAAGTCTTACAATTATAATAAAAGAGAGTACAAGTCTTGGTCACATAAATATTTACCAATCTATATAAATAGAGTAGTGAAAAAAAAAAAGATTAATTTACAAAATAAGTATAATTGAATTTGGTTTTTAATTACAGAATAAGTCTTGGTCAAAAAATTGTTCTTACATATCAAATAATAATATTAATGAAGACGCTGAGCTGTGACACTTAAGGCCATTTCTTTAAAATATTATTTGAATTAAGAGCATTTGTTACTTTTCTTATTGCTCTTGAAACTGACTGTTGGGACATCATTGTACCTTGTGCCCCACCTACTAATCTTTGGTAGCTACCTGTAGCGTAGAATGAAAGAGCCACTAATACCTAAAAAATAAAATTAGTATAGTTAATTACTTAATTATAATTATATAAAAAATACCTACCATGTGAAAATGGAAATGCTAGTTTACAAACCTTGTATTTTCTTGGTATGTCGCTACGGCGAGTAGGCTGGGGCATCAAAGGTTCCAAATCCTTATAAATCACTTCGAAAAGCTCCTTATTTATTCGGTAATTTTTCCTAAATTCATCGTCAGTCATGGCAAACGCATTGTCTGCATAACGCGCCATTCATCTCAAATTCCGCCTTTGTCTCATATCTAACTTATGAGAATTGTCCAAAATATCACAAATAAGTTCTAAACGTGCCATTATTCACAATAAAAACTTCAAAAATCATCCACAATAACAAACTCGATCCCGAAAAAGTAGACTTTTTGTAATCGTTCAACTTTGACATAAACACGAATTCAAACTCGATATCTAAACGTCAAAATCTCGTCAAGAGTACCGAAAAAGTGCATACGTTCGAGTAAAGTCGATTTCATTTAGTACCAAAAAAATCCACCTGATACGATTCCAATCGTGCGCTAGTGTGTTGTTCAAGAGTGCCAAACGACAAGATTTCGAACCCAATTTCCAATTCCGATTGAGATCGAGTGTCGAGAGTAAGCCTACTGTTGTCAGTTAGCTACATAATATGTTTAGCATTGGGATAGCAGATAGCAGCTGATACATAACTCGTACGTTTTCTATGTAATTCAGATGAGTTCAGTGTTTAAAGTTTACATGTTGGTGAAAATGGGCAATGAACTAATGAAACGGTCTGCTGTCCAGGGTTGTCCCACCCGCGCTCACAAAATAAGTTTTTATTTACAACTAGCTGCTGCCCACGACTTCGCCCGCGTGGATCCCAATTCCTTTTCTTTTTCTAAAATAAAAGTAGCCTAAGTTACTCATTAAAACATTAGCTATTTGCCAGTGAAAGTCCCGTCAAAATCTGTCCAGCCCTTTCGGAGATTAGCCGGAACAAACTGACAGAGGGACATTTTTTTTTTAAATTGTTTTTGTTTTGTTAGTACCGTATACAACATGTAAGAAAAAAACTCTGTCCGGTCCATGAGGGTGATGTTAGGAATTGTACTGAGTCTATTTATGAGACAATTAACAGAAAAAAGAAAAAAAAAATTGCCACATTTTTTTTTCAATGGGGAATTTGAATGGGGCGCGGCCGGCCGTCGTTTAGCGGGTGTGTCTACAAGTCATAACTTATGACCCCGTTGAAAATTTTCTAATCTGTAATGGATTTGGGGTAATTTTCGGGAGAATTCCTAGTCTACGATGAAAGAAATGCTTAAGTACTTAATAAGGAACTTTTCCTATTTACATAATGCAGATTATAAAGTTAAACATAGAAGTATTGATCGCTAAGTGCACATGCACTTGCTTGTGTACTTGGCTAATCACTGCCACATACCAAAATGTAAACAAGCAGTTATTGTATATAAATAACTTCATGTACCTACATTCAACGAGGTTTATTGCCGATAAAAACTTTAAAAAAAAAACTGTCTATAATAATATTGATTGTTGACTCTACCTACTTAATTTTATAATAACCTGAAAGACAGTGAAAACTAAAATGTTTCAGCTTCTTATGATTGAAGTTGAATTTTGGGGTACCTAATGATAATTTAAAAAGCAAATTATGTGCCTTGTTTTTACAATATCCAGATTATTATTATTAAATTAATCGGATTAGCAGTTGCTTAAGTAATTAACACATAAATTAATTACAGTGTCATATTTATTTAAGCCGTGCTTCTTCAAAACATGCGTAGTAAACTGATAAAAACAATATTTGTAACAATTGCAGACCTACAAGGTAAATAAGTATTTACGTGTATATTTAGAATCTTATCTCTAGCCTCCGTTGAAAGACGTATTAATTAGTCTGCCTAAATACCTACTCTAGTTGTTTGCGAATTTTAGCACACAGGGATGTTAGCTAACTTTGTTTTTCAATAACATGCGCAATTTCATTTATTATCTGCTGATAAAAACAGCCAGTAACCTCGCTTTGTTTTTCATCATAAATCAATCATAGTAATGCTGTTGTAGGGCTCTCAGCGACCTCCTCTTTGCTGATATCGATATCCTTATTTAATTTTGTATACAAAGTGCCTGCCAATGTTTATGGAGCGTTTCAACTCCTTTGGATAAAATCCAGGACCCAGGTGCCGAGCAGATAGTGCCCACCGAGATAATGCAAGTGATACTTAGTCAATCCTGGAGTATGTAAAGCTTGTCAATGCTGAATTTATGATCTAGCATTCTAAAAACTGTTCAAGTATTATGTATAAGTAGATCTATATTGATGACACAAAAAAAAATCCGAGTAATAGTTTGTTTTCAGTAAATTCGAGAAGTTCAAGAAGGTATTAAATAATTAGCCTATTATAACCATATAGGCAATGAATTCTGACTCCACGTCGAGTTTTCTGAAAGTATCAGGTCAGAAGAAAAATAAGAAAACACGTTTACTTCTTTATTCTCGCGAGACAGCCCTAAGCCACGTTAGCCGTCAATGGACGACCAATTGTTTAGACAAGACGCACAACTCACAAGACACCGCGCGCCCCCGAATACTGAAACTATGAATCAACTTCATGGAAAATGTTGGAAAATATTTGAAACTCGTGTGGATTCTTTACTGGTGTAAGCAATACATTTCGTACGAGAATAGCCGCATGCCTTTGTGAAAATGTTAGCTAGGCAGCTAGGTTGAGCTGGCTGTCCAAGGTCCGTAAGACGAAAGGTTCACTTCGATGCTCGTTAAGGCTCTCGCGGTTTGCCATCTTTTCATAACTGATTATGAAAAGATGGCAAATATTACATATCATAAGGAAGAATGTGCTAATTCTATCTAAACCAGCCAAAACTGTTCTTTGTATTTTTTTCTACCACTCGAATGGATTGGATTGGAATTGGTCTACAAAGGCACTACCATTGCCTATGACTAGAGTTGCCACTCACAACTTTTTAAGTGGCAAGTTTGAAAAAATCCTTACAAAAGATGAATATCAACAATCATTTTACTTTACCTTACATAATTTTGCTGTAATTACGAACGCCATGCGCTAGTCTGTTTACACTGCGATCTTGAATGAGCTTGCTAACATGTTATTGTCTTACGTTAGGCTATTAAAGATCATTAAATATTATCTCAGACAATACTGGCTGTTTAGTTTACATTCATTATTTAAAGTACTGGGTTTTTTTTATTTACGTTTATTTGGCAAAATCCTTGACAGGCCTGTATTTGCGGAAGGAGCAGCAAGCACCAAGCGTTGTGTGGTATAAATGGAAGTTAGGGACCGTCCCACCCAGTGGAAATAAGGCATCATCCAAAATAACAATAAGCTATGCAATTTCACAATGGACTGGTTGATTAATACAGCATCAAACATTGTAACATTTGATTAAATGAATAATGCAGGTACAGAAGCCAGCACATCAACCTACTACAGTCTGTGAAATTTCTTTAATACATTTTCAACTTTATCACTAGAGCATAAGGTTCAAAGTTGATTGGGAAAATTTGACAGTTCCGGGTAGGTTGACCTGCTGGCGTCTGTACATTATTCATTCAAGTATGAGCTTTATTTTTGGGACAGCATGCATGCTATTGTTGAGCTTGCATGCTATGAGCTTTATTTTTGGGACAGCTTGTATGCTATTTTTCCGTTATGGCTTTGCCATGACGGAAAAATAGCATCATTGATTGCTTATTGAAAGAATCATTATTATATCATCATTATTATTATATGATGATATATTTAATACTTATTATAATAGTTTATATTGTGTTAATTGTCTGCAAATGTAGAAAGAAATAAGACATGTGGCGGCATCTACGTCGCCACATGCAAACTACGCAACAAAGACCTGTAGGCTTACTCTCGACACTCGATCTCAATCGGAATTGGAAATTGGGTTCGAAATCTTGTCGTTTGGCACTCTTGAACAACACACTAGCGCACGATTGGAATCGTATCAGGTGGATTTTTTTGGTACTAAATGAAATCGACTTTACTCGAACGTATGCACTTTTTCGGTACTCTTGACGAGATTTTGACGTTTAGATATCGAGTTTGAATTCGTGTTTATGTCAAAGTTGAACGATTACAAAAAGTCTACTTTTTCGGGATCGAGTTTGTTATTGTGGATGATTTTTGAAGTTTTTATTGTGAATAATGGCACGTTTAGAACTTATTTGTGATATTTTGGACAATTCTCATAAGTTAGATATGAGACAAAGGCGGAATTTGAGATGAATGGCGCGTTATGCAGACAATGCGTTTGCCATGACTGACGATGAATTTAGGAAAAATTACCGAATAAATAAGGAGCTTTTCGAAGTGATTTATAAGGATTTGGAACCTTTGATGCCCCAGCCTACTCGCCGTAGCGACATACCAACAAAATACAAGGTTTGTAAACTAGCATTTCCATTTTCACATGGTAGGTATTTTTTATATAATTATAATTAAGTAATTAACTATACTAATTTTATTTTTTAGGTATTAGTGGCTCTTTCATTCTACGCTACAGGCAGCTACCAAAGATTAGTAGGTGGGGCACAAGGTACAATGATGTCCCAACAGTCAGTTTCAAGAGCAATAAGAGAAGTAACAAATGCTCTTGATTCAAATAATATTTTAAAGAAATGGCTTAAGTGTCACAGCTCTCAGTCTTCATTAATATTATTATTTGATATGTAAGAACAATTTTTTGACCAAGACTAATTCTGTAATTAAAAACCAAATTCAATTATACTTATTTTGTAAATTAATCTTTTTTTTTTTCACTACTCTATTTATATAGATTGGTAAATATTTATGTGACCAAGACTTGTACTCTCTTTTATTATAATTGTAAGACTTGTTCTATTGTGTAGTTTGATTTCGATTGTGTATTAAATAATGTAATGTGTTATGCTGAGGGCTAATAATAATCAAAATAATAATGAGCTTACCTAATAAGTTTATTATAAATTATAATAGAATTTCATGGTACAATAATTATTTGAATAAATATAATTATGAAATCTACCAGTCTCTAGATGTTGGTGTGTTGGCCTACTCATCCTGTAAGAACAATAAATGTTTGTATTGAGCAAATGTTTTAATATTAAAATTTAAAGGAATTACAATATATTTAAGAATTGTTTCCTTACTTTGATATTTTCGTCTTCCTCGGTTGAATACTTGTCTTAGTAAAACTAACTTGAACTTGTGCATAAAAACACACTTGAATACATTCCAAACTAAACATTTAGATAACATCGCTTTGAAACTTTTGTTTATCGCTACAGCAATAATTCACACTTTTTATTCAACTATGAACCTATTTGATTTTAAGTGGATGACAGATGACGAATGCGCGAGAAGTTTTTTTTTAATGTAACTTAGGCAATGACATACACAATGAGCCATTGCTGCCTAAATATTTAGTATTAAACTACGTCAGAAATGCTAGCAAAGAACACATAGATGATTATTTATGTTAAAATAAATATCAGAACAGATTTATTAATAGATTTAACGAGCTATTCGATAATTATAAATTTGGTAATTATCGTTTTGATGTGTATGGCCACCCCATGTGAATCAGTGTAGTCGAACGTGCAGTCGATTCCGATCTCAATCTCGATTTCGTTCAAGAGTGCCAACTTTCTGAAGATTGGAATTGAAATGGGATCGGATTAGAATACGATCGAGATTGGGATTGTTTTCAAGAGTAAGCCTACTGACGTCATACAAAATCCTAAAAATCTATCTGTCTAGCCTTTTCCCAACTATGTTGGTGTCGGCTTCCAGTCTAACCGAATGCAGCTGAATACCAGTATTTTACACAGAGCGACTGCCTATCTGACCTCCACAGCCCAGTTACTGGGTCACACGATACCCCTTGGTAAGACTGGATGTCAGACTTTCGGGCTTCTGACGACCCGTAACGACTGTCAAAGATCCACGAATGACAGTCGGGACCAACGGCTTAACATGCTTTCCGAGGCACGGAGAAGTCTCGGTATGTAAAGATGGTCACCCATCCACGGACCAACCCCGGCAAGAGTAGCTTAACCTGATGGATTGACCCGTGCGGCTGTTATTACTTAGCCGCGAGTTACTCACAAAATCCTGATGTCACACAAAAATAAAAATCCAGCTTCGCGCAATTAGAGTTTACCGCGCTAACAGAATTAATAAGTAAGTATAAATTCCCCGACATCAATCGTTGGGCATTTGCCCGCCAGACACGACACCCGTCTGGTCAGAGGATCCTCCCTTTTCAATAGAGGATGAGTGAATTTCACACCACTCCTCATTCCTCTAAAGAAAAACATGATATAAATAAAATCATTTTTATCCCCAAAGTTAGACCGTGCGGACTCTGCGTTTGTAAATCATTATGAAATTGAATTAAAAAGTTAAGTCCAAGTGACATGCAATAAATATCATAATAACATTAAATCCTCGAATCCGATTATTATGAAGTCTTTTCTAATCAATGTAAGTAAGTTCTTTTTGTCTAGAATTGAGCCAGCATTGTTCCTTTTGGCTTTATGACTTGCAAACTGTTGTTCAATATATTTAAATGTCCTTTAATAGTCTTATTTATTTTTTGTCCTTTTTTTTTCTCCAGTCTCATTAACCTAACTAAACCTATAAATGCGAAAATGCGTTTGTATGTTACATTTTAACGCTAAAAAGACAACGGATTACGATAAAATTTGGCACATGGGTAGACCATAACCTGGGTTAGGACATAGAATACTTTTTATCCCGATATTCCTACGGGATCGAGACTTATGGCGCAGCTAGTTAATTAATAAATATAGCGAAAATATCAGTTTTCTTACACCCTACCTTATATAACGGAGAAATTAATACCTTGGTGAAAAAAAAATTATGACATTTCTTTACCAGAAATATTATATTTTTATTCTTTATAATGAATGTAGCCATGAACAATAAAACCGAAATATTATATTTTTAATGATGATAGCCCAAGGCAAAAGCGCATAATTCAACGAGTTGTATGCTAATGAGGAATGATTAATCGTATCGTATATCGTAATGTGTTTATCTAGACAATTTATCTCTTTAAAGTATCATGCCACTATCTACGACCTTCGCCTGTCATTGGTTTCTCGCAAATATTATGGAAATGTCTGGGGCTTGATAAATATTTAATTGTCATCATTACTAGAGGCTAGCCTTCTCTTATCTTTGTGGGGTTTACCAAATGCTTTTTTTATTTTATTTTAGGTAGCAACTGTTGGTTGTGTCTGACTTAATTACGTAATATCGGAATTTCAATCGTTTTGAAACAAATTGCTAATCCATTGAAGAAAATCTGCTCAACAACGTAAATAACGCAATTAATGTTGTTGAACTGTCAAAATGAAAAAAAATTGTCGTGATCGTTTACGAAAATGTGTTGCGTAATTAGATAGCTGTACTATATTTTTATTACGTATTAGCTACAGACGCCACCAGGTAAACCTACCCGAAACTGTCAAATTTTCCCCATCAACTTTGAACCTTATACTTTGGTGATAATAAAGTTGAAAAATTATTAAAGAAATTTGACACATTGTAGTAGGTTGATGTGCTGGCGTCTGTACTTTTGGTATCCTGAGATAAGTGATCGATATAAATCCTTACTCTGGGACGAGGGTCTATTGCAATGGAGAATTAGGATTTACTTCCTATCAAACTTACTGCAGTACTTACAGATACCTACCTAACAGCCAATTTGTACACGGTTCACAGTTGGCAATAAAATCAATAGCTTCATAGTTAAGGTATCGGTCATTAATCACGTGAGCCTCGGCAGGAGGGGAGGGGGTTCGGAAAAAATCACGAAATATCATAAGGGGGAGGGGGGGGGGCGTAGTGACTGTAGTGAGATATCACCAGTTTTTTTTAATCTGCGTTTTTTGAAAGCGTAAAGCGGCGCGTGACCTTGACTCGCCGTTGCCAGGCAAAGATTATACCTGTATTAAAAGATAAAATATTCAGTTTTTTTTTTAAAGATACCTATCTTGTACTTTTTACCAAAAAATACACGTGATTTTGGGTAGGGGTTAGTCTAAAACCGAAGTTGTGCAGGGTGGACGTACTGGACTTTCTTATGTCATTTTGACGTTCAAGTTCATGACGTTCAAATTCTGATTCTCAGACTAATTTGAATAAATGACTTTTGTTTTGATTTAACTGACTTATTTTTTAAGAGGCGCTATCAACAGCTTCAACTAGTATTTGAATTTAGCAATCGATCTTGCTGGTATTTACCAGTAATCAAACGTTGTGCTACATTTTATAACCCTCTGATACTGAAATAGGTATCTTGACTCAACTACCTGCCGATCGGTTCGGCAAAAACCGGCGTGAAAAGTTAGGTGAGGTGAGCACGTCATCACACATGACAACGTCAGAAAAAGATATAATTCCAGCTTCAGAAGATCATCAAGCTATCTTTTTCGATTGTAGGTAGTTGCCATGACATATCAGCTGTGCGAATATAGAGGATTATATTAAATTTTATTTATCAACTAGTTTCTGCCCGCGACTTTATTCGCGTGATATTTCGGCGCCGATCCACCACGTTAAATCGCCCGCCCGCGCTTTTACTTCGTTTTCGCTTAGCTTCCTTTCTGTCATTTTTTCTTTTTGCTCGGCTCCTAAGCGTTATAGCGTGATGTTAAATAGCCTTTAGCCTTATAGCCTTCCTCAAAAATTGGGCTATCAAATGTAAAAAGATTTTTTTAAACAAATCCGTCTAGCAGTTCCAGATATGCGCGTTCAAACAAACAAAGAAACTCTTCAGCTCTATTATAATAAGTAGTTTATATAAGGTCCCATAAAAATATATGGACAAATTTTTAGAAATCACTCAGACCACCAAAATAAGGACAATGGTAAAAAAATAATAAGAAAATCGCATTAAATACTTAAAACAAAAATAAATTACCTAACGAAAATAGACTAAAAATTTTGGTTACCCAATGCCATTTATTATTTTAGGTCAAAATAAAATCACTTTAATCAGTGTTTTTTTTTGCTTGGATATCTTTGGTTAGACGTACTGAACGCTGTGTTAAAATTTGTCCATCTATTTTAATGGGACCTTATATGTACATAAATATTGTATAATATCATGATTGTCATCAAACCCATGCGTGTTTGGTTCTTTGTTGCACCAAAGCAGTGTGATCAGGGATTTATTGATAAATTAGCAAACATCACTAGGAAATTATTATCAATTTATGTAATAATCTCTTTGTTTAAGTTGTTGGACTTTGTGCGGAAACAAGATTTACATCGTTTTGGATAAGATATCATCGAGATTTTTAATCGAAAATTATCGGAACATTCTGCAATTTTTTTTTTTTTTGAGTTTTGCTAGACTTTCTCCAAAAATAACATGCAGAGTTCAAGACCTAATCAATGAGTACGACAATATTGTAGCAAAACTTTTTTATTTGTATGTTTTACAACCAGCCAGTATTCCATCCATAAGCCTGTGTTGCCATGACAACTCAGCAAAATTTCTGGGTGAACATGTAAAAATATCTATTACGCAAGCCGCCGCCGCATCGCACCCAGGGGTGGAGGGGCCAGACGCCACCTTGGAACACCCCTCGACCGACCAAGGTCAACCAGCAGTCTACCAAACACTTGCTTACCCAAATCCAAGCATACACCCCAGTCTCAAGATTCAATTTCGAATGCCACCCGAATACTAATCTCGTTCGTTCAATTTTGAGTTCTGTCTGTTTAGTAGAAGGTTGAATTTAGTTCACAAAGAGACAGGGCGTGAATGTAGAGGTTGTAGTACTAGTGTTGTGTAGTCCGGCGGGCAATCAATGAGTTTCAGCCTTGTTGTATGAATTATGTATAGGAACGAGCCTGCTTACGTGTCATTTTAGTTGAAAACAAGCTCTGTGCCGCCGCCGCGCCGCCGTGTTGACGGAAACCGGGACACCGTGTTCTTTACAATGATGGACCTTATTTTTAATACATTTATTAGTCAACAGTCCATAAAAGCTTTATCCTTAATCTCTGGTAATATGGCCTTGGCCAGCCCTATATTCTCAGAGTAGTCAGATAGGAACCGCCGACCTCATCTAGTTTTTTTGAATATTATTGAGGTGTATGAATACTTAATTAATAGTATTCAAAATCGATTTCATCATTCGCCACAATCGCCACACACAGTCTATAGGTACAATTACTGTTATATTCGTACAGTTTACTCACAAACACGTGCAAATTCCGTACAACAAAGAATTCATGAAATCCGAACTCATTATTGATCAAGGCTTCAAGGCTAACGATTTAAAAAAAAAACTAGATTCAAAACATCGCGTTCCAATTTTAAATTATTCATCAGTGCAGTACCGTCACGAATTGCGGGGGCATAAAAAGTTAGGAACGTAATGAAGATTGCATTTTACTGTGAATTTTGAATTAATCTGTGAGAAACTGGCTTACGGTTATGGTCACCCTTCGTTAGTTATCTGCATCAGTGAACTAATAGTGAATTGGCGACCGTGGACAATCACCGTGAGAGCTTAGCAGCTTAGCTACTCGACCTGCTATAAAATTACGAAATACATTTTCGTAAACTATTACGACAAATTTCTTTCATTTTGACAGTTCAACAACATTCATTGCGTTATTTACGTTGTTGAGCAGATTTTTTTCGAACTCATGAAGCAATGGATTAGCAATTAGGGTACTGAGCAGTACCTATTTTGCGAAGGCAAACACACTCAATTCATAAATAATGCCCGAACTTATCAGGAATATTAACGAACCAAAATGTTAATTTGATATATGCTAATTTTTAAACATTTTTTCAACTTTCTTATTTTTCCATTTTCATTACAGCCCCAAATCAATTCAATTATGTAAAAAATAAATTATTCCGTTACTCCAATTTCTTTTGTATTTTCTTTCTCACAAACCGATCGAGCTCCGAATTACTCCTTAATTTTAATTATTAAATTGAGTTATTGATGATTGAACTTGAACAAATTCTTGGAAAATATATATTGTATCAGCACCGATTGATTTTATAAGCCACTTTCCTTGGCGAATTTGCGGCCAGGTTCCTGTTTCCTTTTACAGGGAAATGAGAAAATGTAGTCTACCGGAATTCCCGGAATTTATTGCAAAGTGTACCCTGTACATAAATTAAGGCGCGGTAATAAGCAAATCTTAAGGTACGGAAGGAGGTGAAGCGACAGTAGTGCATGACGGTACTTACGCAAATACGGTTGAAAATGGCGATGCGTTTGATTGTCGTCCACCAATAAAATGAAAGATATTTCGCGGTTTTAAGTTAATTAAAAAAAAAATACACCAATAAGTTAAAACATTTTAACATATTTCTTTAGTTGACTAATTTCCTTTTTTATAGTTACAAAAAAATATATAGTTGTCGCTCAAAATATTGAGCATTTCGACGAAAAAGGTTTTTCGAGGTCTTTTTTACGACTTTTTTTTCAAGCTGCTAGATCATTTCTATTAATTATCTTTGGATAAGTCTTTTTTAAATACCCTTGACTACACACTACACTGTATTTTTTTTTGGCTTGTAATATGTAAGCATTACGGTTAACAGTGCGACGAAAAAGTGGACGTTTTACGGTGTCTCTGCTTGGGTAGCGCCTTAAGTTTAAAAATGATAAGTATTTCACTTCAAAGCGAAGAAGGCAAGGCACGTCTGTAAAAGTATCAGATAAGCTGACAGGTACTACTGGTTATCAAGAACGGATCACTCCTCCCACTTCAATTATTAATCGTAGTTCGTAGTTGTAAGAAATATGACACGATTAAAAACGAATGCTTGAACGCAAATGTCAATACTTTCGCATGGCCATAACATAATGCACATTTTTTTAAATGCCACTTGTGCTGAGAACTGATATCGATCAATCTAATGGACTTCTAGTTATAAATGATCGAGCTCTACCGAAATGACCCAAAAAGGATAGTCGAATCTCGAAAGCACTTCCAGATTAATAGCAAAGACCTTGTAAAGACATAAGTGGCGCTATTTCTGAAATAGAATACGTCAAGAGTCAAGTGGCAGAGCCATGCAAATAGTATAAAAATAGATTGTACTTCCTTCTTAGAATAATCGCGCAGATATTTTTATTCGTTTAGTAACCTCGGCACGCGAGTACGCACGTTTTAATGGTCATTTGTTAAAGAATAGTCGACAACAGAGAGTTTATTATGTAAAAAGTCATACGCCGTTTTGTTTTGCCAACATAGCATACTCAGCCTATAATGTCCCCACTGCTGGGACATAGGCCTAATCTCTGCGAGAGGGAGTGGGCCGTAATCTACCACGCGGGCCCAGTGCGGGTTGGTAGATGTCACATGTCTTCGAATTTTTGGTTCTAGGACATGCCGGTTTCCTCACAATGTTTTCCTTCACCGTTTTGAGAACAGTGGTGATGAAATAATTTACACAAAAGTAAAGCGCCTGGCTGGGTTCGAACCTATGACCAGGCTCGTTATTTTACCCATTAGGTACTACTGGGCCACCCATATGAATGAATGAATGAAATGCACCGACCCCAGCGTGGTTTAACCAGACTCGATAAATCGAATGAACGCCGAGATTTGCACTAGCCCCTGAAGCCTCATGCTTCATGGGGCTACAGAAGCCATTGCATATCAAGGAGTAGACCGGGGGGCGCAGTAATGGTAGGACCGTGCCTTTTAGGATAAGGAAGGATTTGCGAGCCGTACCGGATATGCATCCTTGAGTAGGCAATGGAATAGTGGAGAGACGGGTGCTCTACTACTGGGCCACCCAATAGCTGTATTATTAAAACTAGCGTTAATATATCTATGTGGCCACCACTGCTCTTGCCAATATACTACTGCCAATTTCATACTATATCATCATTTCATCATAGATTTACTGTTGTGACTGTACTCATTAAAAGGCCACTGCCTGTTGGCAGTGGCCTTTGCCTTTGCTTTTGACGTTTTACCCTGATTAGGGTGTTCCCTAATCAGGGTAAAACGTTCCCCGTCACACGACGCTCCTCGAAATGAATCCATACAAACTGCGACGTCCTATCATTGCCAAGTGTACGTATAGGTACCATCGGAGAAGTTCATATCTATACACCGTAAGGACTATTTCTGCTTGCTGCGCTCAGCCGCTATAGAACCGGGGCAGTAACAGATATGGTCATCGTGTTCACAGGATCTTGATTTCAAACTGCTTACATATGAAGTTCTTCGATAGTACAGTTGGCGCTGGCAACATGAGAGACGGCCGAGGGCCCAATCGTTTCCAGGAACCGATTACCAACTCTCGCGTCCGGGGGCATCATCACGACACTTCTCAGAAAGGTAGCGAACAAATCATTGAGGAAACATCGTTATTAGGGTTTCACTTACTCGTGTAATTGAACTTTTTACACGACACTGAAGTGTTAGGATCCGTAAAATCGTAAATGTCAAGGCAATTTGTGTCGGTAAATGTCAGTGCGTTGCCCTGTTTGTCGAGGGCTTCAGATGGTACAGATTAATTTGGTGCTCGTCCTACTTATATTTAGGCAAAGACTTAAGTAAGATGTTGGCTTTGGATAGAGATATAGTTTGTTAAGTGTTGACAAACGCCCAGAAATTTTAATTTAAAATATCTATTACATTTTGGAAGCGTAGGTACTTTCTGAGAAATATTAGGAAAAACATTAGTAACTCATAGGACGAGTTTAGTTCATGAATACTAGATCATGAATAATGTGTTTTCCAATCTGATATAATTATCACCATACATCTTTTGGCGCCTTGCAACCTCAATTATCCACGAGCGGAAGGTGACAGTCACCTAATCGAATACGTTTATTTTTATCACCGAAGCCGGTGAGTCAGCCAATCAAGAATTAGCAATAATAGCTAGCAGCGCTGCGATTGGTGAAGGAACGAAAACAAACATGGAAGCTGAACCTTCCACGTGATGGCTTGATTATCACCGTAAACAGAGACTGTCATATTGCGTTAAAAAATATAGTGTCGTAGTTTGCATACGACTCCGTAGAATGTTAATAGTCTTGTTGTGATATTCAGGCTGTTTCATACATTGTCGTGGCGCCATTTTGACGGATGTGCATGTGTTCCTAATTTGAAAAGGACAAGTAAATTACAGTGTGACCGACGTTTGACACTTCAGCCATTTCAGACATTTTATAGTAGCCTTAATTTTTTATTGCTGATAAAGCAATAAAAAATTAAGGCTACTATAAAATGCGAATTCGTTAAATTCTTTTGTATACAAGAGGTCCATGTAATGATTTTAGTTAGTAAATGATCCATGGAAGGAACGTGACGAAACTTGTAAAACAAACGGTATACAATGCGTTTGATTTACATGTTGCATGCAGTAGTTACATTGCAATGAGCTCATGACTGAGAAAGAAAAGAATTGTTTCGTTTTGCCAATTTAGGCAAAGCACTCCGACCGAGGTCTGCTCGTGTGAAGATAGAGAAAACGAATTTTCCCATATATTATTATATGAGAGTATGAGACCTAGCTAGATCGATTTTAACTTTCATCGAAATCGTTAGAGCCGGTTTCGAGAACGTGATTAAAAAATTTACAAATGATATACATATTATTTACAAATATTGCTCATTTAATAGTACAGGATTACAAAAAATATATAATTAATTTAATGGTAAAAAAGTCGTTTTTTAAAAACCTATGAAGTGTAAACAGTCTCTAAGTATTTTCCTAAGGTTCCGTTCAGTTATCTTAATAGAATTCACAAATACTCTATTCATCTAAAAAAAATCCTAACTAAGTATTTAGACAATAATATTTCCTAAAATGATTAGTAATTAATATCTTGTTAAAATAATGTTTTATGGATATTTAACTGGGTCGAAAAGTACAGTTTTTGAGCCAAACAGCGCACGGATGGCATAAACGATTGAACTTACTTTTACCTTTAACGCTTTACCTTGAACAGCGCACCGATAGTATAACCGGAACTATTTATATAGTGTTGTTTATAACGATCGAGTTCATGGGATTTTCTATCAGTTACGTTGTAGCGAGGGATCGAGTCACATACTCGCGAGTTTTCCCACGAAATGTCAACAGTATGTGACTGCTGCACTTAATGTGTCCTTTAAAACAAAAAAGGAATCACCTTTTCACCATTTCTTAAATAAGATGTTTTAAAACATTTCGTTTAAAATTATAAAAAAATATATATAGATCCTCACAACCTTTCATTTGATATGTCACAGAGTGATGTGTTTGATGTCGGTGTTTGGGTCACAGAAATTAATTTGCGTACCAAATTTCAATTTAATCGATCTATTAGATTCGGAGCAAAATGGCTATGACAGACAGACATACACACGAGTGATCCTATAAGGGTTCCGATTTATTCCTTTTTAGGTACGGAACCCTAAAAAATTGTCGAATTGAGAAACTCTTCCTTTTTGAAGTCGGTTAATTAATAGTCAAGTACTGGCAGTAAGGATTGGGTTAATCGAAAAGCCATGTAATAATATAATAAGACCGACCACACTGCCTCTTTGGACTAGCGGTAGCTAGCGCTACAGCTGAGCATGAGGTCTTGGGTTCGATGTGCGGGCTGGGCAAAGTGTTATTGGGTTTTCCATCTGGAATTTCTCAGTACCAGCCCGGAGTCTGGATTTGTGCCCGGTTGATGGCAATAGGTTCGCCCCCTATTACATGGGACTTCAACATAAATTGTGAAATGTGGGTGTATACCTACTATAGGTTCACCTCTGCCTAACCCTTTGGGGAATACAGTCGTGATGTTGTTACATAATTAGACCGATTAAAAAATATTTCAATTATGTGATGGGTCGTTATTCTCGACGTAAAACAAATATCGATTATGTCATATTGTGTGTTACACATAGGGTTGCCAACTTTTTTATATCAAATATAGTATTTTCGAAGCCATTGCCTGTAAAAATATAGTAGAGAAATATGTATTTCAAAAACATTTTTATTATTTATAATATGCATATTTTTCTGCTACTATACATATACAAGGTCCCATTAAAATAGATGGATAAATTTTAACACAGCGTTCAGTACGTCTAACCAAAGATAACCAAGCAAAAAAAAAACACTGATTAAAGTGATTTTATTTTGACCTAAAATAATAAATGGCATTGGGTAACCAACATTTTTAGTGTCTAATACGTTTTTCTTATTATTTTTTTACCATTCTCCTTATTTTAGTGGTCTGAATGATTTCTAAAAGTTTGTCCATCTATTTTAATGGGACCTTAAATAATTATTTATTTCAGACCCTGCTGTCCATTTTGTTACTAACAATGTTCATAAGGACTAGTGTTACTAATACTTAAAACTACCCACAACAAAACATATAAAATAAAGTTTAGTTTCTTTTTTTTTTTTTTTTTTTCGCTAGTCCAGCCGACTAGCGATCATGCTAAGGATGCTGTTGGGGCTGCCACGCACCAGGGATGGGCACCTTTTACGCATCGTCCCAAAATACAAGCGATAGCTTAGTTTGGGAACCAGCATCACCGACTCCTGCGATTAATGTACCTTTTTATTTAGAAATAATAATATTGTGAATGATTTTCTGGTACCAATAAACAACTTTTTTTAATTACAAATTTCTCTGACTGTACTACCTACTTTAGAAAAAGAAGAACAGAGAAAAGATAGTATATATATTTTAGTGATATTTATTTTAGAAGTATGTATGTAAGTATGTTTATTCTTTTTAATGAGTGAATAGTTAAATGTTTTTATTTTATGTATTTTATTTTCTCTTCTACTCTTACGCACGTTGTCTACATCTCTTTTTATCCACTTTCCTATCGCAGGTATGCTGGAAGAGATTTCTTTAGAGGAACAGGAATTTTTCTGTTCCTTTTTCTTGTCTCTTTATATTATGTGTGTACATAAACTGTTAAATAAAATAAATAGATTCATGTTATTCATTTAATAGTTTGAAATGAGATTTTCATCGGTAATATTTTTATATTCCCAGGATTTGTGCTAAAGGAAAAAAGGGTGCGTGATCTTAGAAGCACTTGTGTATTGTCAGGTGAACGGCCTACGCTAGGCTAGCAACGTAGTACAGTCGTCAGCACGTAACGTGGCAAGGGTTTAGCGTATTGGGAGTAAGTTTGCGCATGTTAAACTTAGTGCAACAAAAAAAAAAACACTTTTATTGCATGCCATTATTCTATGGTTATTGCCATAATTTATTTTTGAACATGTTTATTAAGAAAAACAAGCGAAAACGAATTCTGCGCACCTACGATTCTTGCCAAGTTACGTGCCGGTGACTAGAAGTAGAAACCGTTAAAAAAAAAAAACAAAAAGAATATATATCTGAAATTTTTGTCCGATGACAATCATCACCATGGGATACTTTCCTGCTACCTTGATGATCTCAGAACCCATGAATACAGTTTGAAGAATTCGCGTTACTAATTAGTAAATATTTCGTTTTCCAACTTCCGTTGAAGAGGTGGTCATAAATAATCATTTTCTGGTCAGTTGCCAATACGTCACATGTGACAGGCACAAAGAGAAGGTACAGACGCCAGCAGGTCAACCTACCCGAAACTGACAAATTTTCCCAATCAACTTTGAACCTTATATTTCAGTAATAAAGTTGAAAATCGATTAAAGAAATTTGACAGATTGTAGTAGGTTGATGTGCTGGCGTCTGTACTAGACATGCCACCGTATCATGGCCGCCCGGATGTTTTTCTCACATTAACCATAACCACAGATTATGGGAACAAAAATTCTTCAAAAATGTCGCCGTTTTATCTTTTCCTTTTGATGTATTGTTGTTTGAACTTATAATTTGCACTCTAATCCGGCATTTTTTTTACGAATAAATTATAACCCTGCATCCGTACTTAAAAACGGATTTACGGGTTAAATGGCTTCTGCAAAAATACTGTTGCTTGTTTTGTTCGAATGTCAAAAAAAAATTGCCCAACTAATTCTGCACTTTGAGATTTACTACAATATATATTTTTTTTTCTTCTTTTGCAATTTGTTCCGAACCAAACATATGACAAAATAAGCTGGTTATCAGTTATTTATGTCAAATATTGCAATCAAAGTTTTTTTTGGCGCCATCACACATTTCTCTTGCAAAGAATTTTTATTGAGTCAAATTCACAAGCATGTTAATAATATTTATTTCAATAACTCGAATGCGAAGACGTGCGAAATGAATTCATGAATTAAAAACTGTAATGTATACGAGAATGTCACCAAAAAAAAAAAAACTTGTCTTTTATTTTGCGTAAAATAAAGGCGCCACCTTGATACACCCTTGAAGAGAAATATTAAAATGGAATCTGTGAATGCGAATACAAGTCAATGGACAAGAAGATATCTATGATTTTCCCCATGGACACCCATTATTATCGACAGAAGTCGTATCCGGCGTCGTTATGCGAACGGACGCATAGTAATGAACTGGATTAGATACATTGTAGCCAAATCAGGAATTTTTTGTCAGAAACCATCCCTATTTTAACATAAAACCTTGGAATACTATTCCATGCACAATAATTTTTATTCGTGCTCAAATTAACACAAATACATAATAATAAATACAATAATAATAATACAGATATTTAGGATTTATATAAATAAGATAAATATTTTTTTTGGCAGTGCGGCATAATAGTGGTACTGCCGGCTAAAGTGCCGTAAGCATTGCATTGTCACTGTCACTGAGTCTCTGTCACCTGTTATTTTGTTTGATTGTTGAGGTTACTTCGCTGTAAATCACCACAATCCCAAAACATTACATTCTCTTGTGCCTAAACGGACCTGGCAGCCGTTGAACATTGTGTGGTCACAGTTTTAACCTAACCTAACCTTTCTTTCAGCCATTTTCATTTGCTATTTATTTTTTCTTAAATTCAGTCATTGTAGTGACATTTGATATAATTATCTAAAACAAATACGATCAATCGATACAAAGGGCGGCGAACTAACCTCAACAATCAAACAAAATAACAAGGGACAGTGACAATGCTTACGGCACTTTAGCCGAACCGAGGCAGCACCACTATTATGCCGCAAATCAGCACTCTAAACACTTCCTTTTTTATGTGTAACATCTTTCCTCTAGTGTGATGTGTGTGAGTGATTTCGTGAAAAGCAACGGAAGTGTGTAACAGGAAGCCGGGGCTACCAATTTTCCGAGAGGGTGTAAATAGGATGATTATGATGATGATGGCGGTGACGGTGATGATCAATATTGTTTATATCATAAATATACGTCAGACTGCGTCATATGCGACTACTGTAAGGCTCGCTCGTTTTTTTATCATTATAATAACCTAATTGAAATCAGATTTTTCTAAAAGAGTTGTCTTCTTTCGGATATTAGGTGTGGTTATAAATGGTTACGGTATCCCAACACAATCAGCCGATTACAGCATAGTTTTAGTTTAGGCATTCACAAAAGTTTTTGACAGGATTTAATAACGAAATTCTTTGGAAATATTGAAAAACTTCTGATAGCTAGTAATGAAATATTTCCCCAAATTTGACGTGAATTTCGCAATTGTTTTCGTTGTTTTAAGTGCTGATAATGCTAAGATAGACAATTGTCATATCTAAATTCTGAACGTGCCTATAATTTTCATCTCAAACAACAAATCGTACGTTTTGTGATCCAAGATTTACCCCCATGAAAACCATTTATCGTTACTGATTGCAATGTACAATCATTACCTTTTATTATGATTGTCTATTCATATTATTTTTCCATAACGGCTACACGTGTGCACTTCTTATGATATCTTTCCACAACAATACGTCGAGCTCGCTTGAATTTCGAATGTCATCATTTTAAATAATTATTCTATTATAATACAGGAGGACCGTTCAAAACAACAGACATTGCTCGTCTATACATGTGTGTGAACGTTAATAAACTCGACACCTGTAATCTATGGTTTAGGTGTTATAAAGAATGACACAGAATGGCATAATTGTCTCCTACACGTGGACGCCATTTCCTGTGAGAATCTTAGACCTGACACTCGGCACCTGTATTGTGAGGTGATTAGTTAGATGACTAAAATCGTCACTTGAGAAGCTAACTGTTTTTATCTTTTGTGCTCGGAATTTCAAGCATTTTAACTTCTATTCTTGTCTTTATTGGTCAAAAACTTGATACAAAAAATAAAAACATTACTATTTCTAGCAGTTCTAAGGATTTCTTTAATAAAAATGCAAGCAAAAGTTTTTCTCTTGACAGTGCAGCAAGAAAATGTCGTTTCGTTCTCAAACATCGCAGGTAAACAATAAAATGAAGCCAATCGAAACATTTTCCTTATCGACGTACAAGTGCATGCTACCGACTCATAAAGTCATAACCTTGTGCTGCGTCTAGCCTAGTGCCTAGACTCGTTTGTTTATTATCATAATTACTGCATTGTTTCACTGGCAAAACACTTCCATTTTATTACACAGATTAGAATATGTTTTTAGTTCATACACGAGCGGAGATGAATTACGGTCTAGAATTAAAGAGACTTTTTATTAAAACTAAGGGAATATCTTAATGAAAAGTAATTAATTAGTATGATTATTTTCCATTACTGAAGGGGAGGGGCTTTCATTAACCCTAGCAGCTTTAACGAAGGAATCAAGCATAAAAAATTGAAACCATTGCTATTTGAAGCACAAACAAGCTTATTAACCACACCTTATACTATAACTACTCTGTAATTAAAAAACCTTTGACATCTGTCAAAGTGACAGCTCTGAATCATCCTAATGCCATGCCACCGCGAGTGCTGCGACGACGCATCGACGTGACAGTTGCGCAACACTATTGTGTGACCAGTGACACGTGTGGCGGGTAGTCGGGGACACACTGTCTAGACGAACAATAGATATGTTAGATAACGTGTTTTATAATTGATTATATACTTACTTGTTTATGTCCTAGCTAGATACTATTAACACAGACAGACGCGGGATGCACACGTTTCTACTTTCATGTATTTATTTACTTACATTTATTTTTTGGTAAGAGTCCTTCAGTTGACTATAAGGTCTTCTACATCACGCTGTTAAAAATGATAAATCCAATAATTCATGAAAGTTCTTCGTTCATAGAGTTTCACAACTACAGTAAATGTTTAGCTATAAGTACTTACATAATAGTTAGGCAACTGATTATCCTCACAGAACAACACGTTCTTGTTAAATCAATCAATTAGTATACAGATATCATTGAACCAATCGACTTAGCTACCGTTTTCAAGAAGTCCTGCACTAATTAAAACAGCCAACCAGTCAGGCATTATAAACTTAATTTAATGTACGCTGTACAAACTATACATGTATTGTAACAGTAGCGAGTCGTGATCGTGAATAGTTCAGTGCTCCGACTATAAATCCTTTCTTGGAATAGGTCTGCTGCGATCGACAGACAAATGCTAATCATGAAAATGGTTGGAAATCACTGTGGTTTGACGTTTGAAATTCTTACAGTGATCACGACAATGCAATCTATTGTGAGTTGTTGGATTCAGTGTCTGTTTCTAATCATTTCAGCACGCTTAGCATGACCACTATAGAAACTGATTTTGTCGACGGAAGAATAGACAAAATGACAGATTGTGATTGTTTATCTGTCATTTTGTCTATTCTTCCGTCGACAAAACCCGTTTCTATGGTTTTGGTGGTGTCGTTTTTAATATCGTAAATAATTTCGAAGTGACTACTTTCTTGGACAGTAGCAGTACTAGCAGTCACTTCTGATGTAATGGATCCCAGAGGAACCACAAGTTTTTCTAAAACCTTATCTCGGTTGACGTATGCACAACACATACTACCTGCTGTTGTATTATTCGTTTGTAATTTTATATGTATTTATATATTATTGTAATTAAAGACTTATTACAGGTTGTCATGTGAAGTACCGACATTTGATATAAATAAGGGGTTGGATACACCTACATGCCGCTGATGACGAAGTACACAACGCTAATTGCCACAATTTCGAGGGAGTTGCCAAAAAATAGGCGGACATTAATAGAAATTACCCGCGTAAGCGGTGCGCGCGCATCTACGCAAACCTTTTGTGAGTGACAGCTTTCAAAAGTCAAAAAAACAGGTTGGCAACATACGAAAAAAAACACGTCAATAGCCAATTATTGTTGGAAAAGTAATAACAGTATTATGTTTTGCTTGGAATTTATTTTGAGCTGTATATTAATTAGTCGCGCTTTACAATTATACGGCCGTTAAGACAGGAATCCATTCCTTTATGTATAAATAATGAAAATTGTAACTCATACGCATTCGTGTATACTGAATTTCAGATGAAACTAACTGTGAAATTGGATATTGTCTGCATTACGATAAATTGGGCAATTATAATTCAAAACAAGCTATCTCGGCTGTCTAGTTAAGTTTCATAGTAAAACTCGTAAATTATAGAGAAATAATTACTTTTATTGTAAAATGTTAAAAGACGTAGCAGTTAACCCACATAGTTTTAAGAAATACGTCAGGCAAGCATTACAAAACAAGCACGAACTTGAGCTCTAGGAACAAGCTGTAAACCTGCTAGAATAATACATTCTACGAAGAATTAGGTATCATAAAATAGTCATCAAAACGCAATAAGGAAAACTATTCCTGTCCTATAAAATATTTTACAATATCAAACAGCTGATAAACGATAATTGGCGCCTCTGCCACATTTCTCGGATTCCTTAGCACCAAGTCACTGGGATGTGGTTCGATAGGATGAGATGAAGAGTAAGTTAAGTGAGCATATTGTTTACTACAAATATTTGGCAAGAGCACTTTCATTTTGCTAATGAATCAGAGTTTGTCGCGTGCCCGGCGCGCAGGGAATCTCGCCGACTCCGGAATGTTGGCAGCACTGCCAACCTGACACTTAAAATCTTTGAGCAGGAAAAGGAACGTCCAGTCAGCTCCAGAATTTGGAGCACAAAAGGAATTTTTGTTCTAGCACCACAAACCTTTAGTTTCAAAGTGTGTAAAAACTTTCTCTTGAATCTAACAATTCATGAACGTGTTTAAAAATTCTTTAAATATTTTGTGGATTAGGTTTCGAATACATGTTATTGGTCAACAACATTGTAGCTTGCCAAAATCTATGTTCAGAATGAGTTTCAATTCATACGGGCGGTGAAAGATCATTGTTTAGGTTTATCATTCCATGATCTCTGCCTCGAAGGGCACATACCATTGCCGATACTATGGTATCGGCAATGGTATGTGCCCTTCTAGCTGCATAGTCAGTTCATGAACTACCTATGCAACTAGAAGTATTCATGCGGATGTTATTGGCAAAGACCTTGATAATCCCTTTCATCACTTTATTCGTAGCTAGAGCTGATACCACGCAGAAAGTAATGGTTAACCAATCATTGGGCAAAGGCAACATTGTTGAATATCTTTCGTTGATGCTTAGAAACGAGTGGGCTGATTCTCATCAAGTACTAGTTTGGGGCCAACTTGGAACCAAGCAGGAATGATTTATGCAAAAATGCTACTTATTATTGGGGCTCTGTCGATCGAAAGCTTCCGACAGCTTTTGTATGCTATTAATGACATTTCTAATTTATCGAATTTTGGTACTTCACTAGTTGATGCCTGTTGGTATTCGGGTGCATACTTTGAATTTGGAAGCCACAATAATTATTCCAGGAACTGTCGTGTTGTCAGTCGCGTGCCGGCACTCGGTGGCGTCGGGTACTCGGGTAACGAACCGATCTGCGCATTTCGCGCCCGAACCAAATGACCGCGCGCGTGCCTTCATTCCTCAGCGATGACATATTTTTTTACAGTTTTTATTTTCGCTCAGGAATTTGAGTATTACGTCTACAAATGTTGGACTAAGCTTTAGATAATGTTTTATTTTAAAGGGATGATTTTCATTGAATTATGCGAATCGTATCTTGACCGAGAGACTAGAATTAAAGTACCTATAGCTCATCGTTTATCTAGATTCTAGATCTAGAACCACCGAAAAGCAAGTCAAATGAACGTCACTGTTTATCGGTCATCATCAATCAGCTTGGAAACACCTTTTAATGGTTTTACTTATCATTTCTAGAAAATACAAAAACGTGGGCGATGAATATTGTTGAGATAATAAATAACATTTTCATTAGTTGAATCGCAAACTAATACAATAAACATAAAGATAGTTTACTTTCTATCTTGTTCTGATAGCCCTAATCGAGGAGTTTACAAAAACGCGTAGCGCGCATCTTGCTACGCTACGCCAAAACGGCGTAGCACCACAGAGTGTAGCACGCGCTACGCGACCTATGATCGAGTAACATTTTGAAATTTTGTCTTCACGCATAGTGCGAAACCGGATCTAAATAAAGTCCATGAATTTGTTTTCAGTGAAAATATTTATATTATTGTTCGCGCGTGTAAAAACCCTAAACCTATAATTGGCCTAAATCTGTCTGCATGTGTAAGATAAACTTGTCTATTATACTTACGAGGTCTTTGACATTAACGAGAATCTGATAAATATTGTCTAGTATCTAATCTTATCGGGGCTCTGTGGGGTTTTGTTGATCACATAATCTGGTAGATGGCTGTTTTATATACTTATATAAGTTTATTTTTACGCATCTCATGAAAAACAAAGGGTCAACAACATATGAATTCGCAAAGTGATTTTTATCTAATTATATCGTTTGTGCTATATTCGACATTCGGCTGATCCAAGTTCAATATTACGAAAACGTAACGGTGACGATTTAGTGTAATTTTACAAAATTCTATAGAAAAAATTAGTCAAATTCTACAATTCACAATATTTCATTCCACTGAAGTATGAAAGTACACTCATACATGAACTATTTGATTGTGAATTTATTTACCGACACTCAAAATCTCATTTAACTCACTGAATTGTTTCTTTGTTCGTCACGGGATCATTATCATTAGGGGAAACGACTCGGAGAATAACATCATTCATCGGTAGTACTATAAAAGTAGCTATATAGTCGAAACATTCATCACTAAATAATTAGTCATGGACCATCAACATAAATCGTAAAATAGGAACGTTACCATTAAAACTGAAGATAATTCAGGTGGCAGAATGACTCACGAAGCTGGCCGCGTGTGCCAACACAAACAAAAAAAAAAAAAAAACAAACACCTTTGCGCCATATTGTTTATTTATGAATTTATTGTTCTCCTTTTATGTGCCTATTAACTACGTAATGACTTTTTTTTTCTGTAATTATTGATATACGCACGTAGAATCTACTTGTTATTTAGGGCACTTTAAATACGCTATAAAGTTTATTTTTAACCAAATTTAGGTTTAAAGAAACTTTATTCTCAATAAAACATACACAAATGTCACTTACTTGAGAACAATAAATTTATGTTGAAAATATAAAAAGGTTCGACTTCGCCTCTATGTACAGTTTCACAAACACGACCCACCCAACGCATTCATTTCTGTGACGGTGTTTTACTTGCTGTTAAATATTGGCCGAGCTGAATTTAATTCATTTGCATTCTTGACGGGCTGTTTTGGCGCTCATTATTTCTTGTACAGTGTGACCCCGTGTGTGATAAAGATAATATTAAATTAGGAAGCCATATGTTCGTTTCTGGCTTCATATATTTGGAAACAACTATCGCATTTCATACACCGTTGACCAATTACTTCAAAACTCAACCCGATGCGATGTAGAGGGCAATTAAACTTTATGACTCCATATAATTATCTGCTGGGCTTACAATACAAGGTATATGAAATCACCAAGTTATTTATGCCGAACACTGAACACAGACAGTCCGCTTGACATTTCATATTTCACCATAATCGCTCCACCAACAGAAGATCACACATTGATCTAAAACAGTATACTTGCGAAACAAAACGAAATAATCGCCATTGCGAATAATAACAAATGGTTTTATTTCAAATCACCTGCCGTTCATCCATTACCTTTTGCGCGGCAACTTGAAGTTTGTGATAATGTGGCGAGGGGGCAGTCCTTATGTCCCTGTGATAGGGGTTATATTGCGTGCATAGATAATGTGGTCAATGCGTGCATTTGTAATAATAGTAGTGTGAGCAGCTGGACGCTTGCCAATGCAGCGGGTAGCGACCCCGCGGGACCGCACACACTGACGCGTTATGTCACACAATTATAAAACTTGCATGCGTTTATAAACTGGTCGTGAACCCTAATTAAACTGCCTTTACAAATAAAGTTGAATGCGCCGTCCTTTTATATTGCCGGTATGTGCAAAAGCGAAAGACGAAGCACAATCAAATAGAGATCCCATTCTGATGCTGGTTGCCAACCCAGATTGATTTGATGAAAAGAATACTACCCGATCCTTACAGAGTTTCGCAATAGATTCAAATAATGCGACGTAATTGTTAATCTTTCGATCGAATAAAATATAAGTAGTTGATACGATGCGCCCTAGTTGATACGATCCTTTACCGAACCAAAGTGACAAAGACGCGCAAAATAAATTACTTTTAAAATAAAACAAAAAACTATTTTCAATACATTTATGGATGCTTTTTGAACTGCATGAACCCGTGAACTTAAGTTTAAAGGCCACATGAAGTTTACATGAAACACTCCGACAAATTAAATTAAGTGACACGTTATGTAAGCGGAGAAGGCTACCGTCTTGATTTAGTGGCGTCTTGTCTGCGAAGAAATACAGGCTGGAGAAATACTCTGGGTTCTAATCATGATTAACGTTAACAAGAATACTTGCGACGTCATTGAGATTTTGAATGGTATTTTAGGATCTAGGAGTAGGAGTTTTCGTAATTATTATTTATTGGTTATTTTAACAGTCGATTTTTTTTTCTTTTCTTGTAAATTACTTATATTCAACACAAAATAGTTAGGAAAAGAATAGGCAGAATGTTCTTTTTTTAATTTTTTTAATGGATCGATAAACGGATTAATTTAATACTTCAACATTCGTACTAGTATAAAAATCCTTATGAAGTTTCACAGACAGCAGGAATTCGTGTATAAAATTATTGATTTTATAGGCATACAATATTTATTGATTGTATTACAAACAAATATTTCGTTGCAGTCATAACATAAACGCCAGTTCGCGTCGCACATTCCCCGTTGCATAACCACAGTAGAGAGCTGCTCGATGGGCTATCAAGCTGTCAATATTTGTGCATTATTGCAGTCTTTAACAGCCAACTACAGCCGTATGACTCAAGAAGCAACACATCATTTGCATTCGGCTTACGGACGTACGATTTCGCGGTTCGGTAATCTTCGTTTATTTTCGTTGCTGCTGATCTGCCATTTTTGTTTGGTTCGTGTGAACTTGTGTGTATGAAGATTTTCCTTCACTTTTAAGAACATTATTAGTATTATAATTATCAAGTAATACCTATACTAGTAGGGATAGCAAAAACGTTCCAAGAGATTCGCCAAAATCCATCACTATGTAGTCGTCAGTAACGTTGTCAGAAATTGAATGTGACATTGTAACGTGAGTCTAGTAGACAATTTCTATGAAAAGTTAATGGAAATTGTTCTATCAGAATCGAGTTGCACCGTCGCGCCTGTCTGCGGGAGCCTTAAAGCGACTAACTTGAAAGTCTGTCTCTTTCTGCAAACACCTATCTGTGCTATTCAACTTTGTAATAGGTTCGTGTAGACAGCAGAAACCAGAGTTATTCCACTAGCTCCAGTTTCCAGACTACTATTTCAAGACGCATTATAATCGTACCAAGTCCTAAGGGTTCTTTGACTTCGCAAACGTGGGAGAGGTCCAAAAATACACTCTCAGGACAAAATGGAGCATAGTGACAAACGACGGTGGCGGTATTCGTGGCGAGGACGTTAGCGTGGAAATAGTTGCGGTGTGCTCAGGTTTTGGACAAAATATACAAGTGGGAAAACCATCTTTTAATGTTTTAGCTAGCCGTGATAGCATAGTAGTGTGACCGTCGGACTGCCGAGTCATAGGTCTCGAGTTCGACCCCTACTTTTCAAATTCATGTGCGTATTGTATCATTATCACTTGCTTCAAAAACGGTGAAGAAAACACATCGTGAGGTTACCGTCATGCCTGAGAGATATTTCTCGACGGCATGTGAAGCCAAGTCAGAGGCCCATGGGCGGCATAAAAACTCTGACACCAGGTAAGTCACTAACCACACGAAAAAGAAAGAATATTTTAGCTTTTGAAATTCATACATTATTAAGAGGAAACCCGGTCACGTGGTCATTGGCGTAATAACATATTATAAAGCATATTGACCACTGCCATGTCCCTGTTTTGTTTTTTCTAAAATTAACATAATTTCGCCAAAAACAAAACATAAGGTAAAACAACAGTCCAAAACAACAGTTTAATACGCTGTAATTAAAAGAAAAAATCTTTGCGCAATTAAAAAAAGACATACAAACAATAAAACATTGTACACGTCCAGTAATAACGTCCCCCAACACATGTAAGTGCTCAGAACACCAGAACAGTAAAGGAAGAAAGTGCAAATGTCTAAAATAACCGGCCGCGCGGCGGCGGCGGTTAGACCGGCCTGCAGAAATGTCAAGTGGAATTAAGGCTACTGCGAATAGATGGCAATAAGAACAGGCGCGGAGCCGTGTGGATTTATCCTGAAAGTGGCCAACGAGCTACGAAGAGTAAAAAGGTGGAAGGAATATTTTGGTGTTAGTGAGTATGGATTTTTAAAGAAACTGTGATGGACTATTTTGAAGGATGTCTGCAAAAAATTTGGGGACTTTGAACTTGAATTTAGGAGCTATTCTGGGTCACCAACAGTTCTGGTTATCATAGTTTCGAGTTTAGGTGCCATTGAGAGTGAGAGGTGTCAGTATTTCATCGAGCAGTTAACTCTATATTTCTTACTTGCTTCTGTAGTATAAAAGTAATTCCTTTTCAAACTATTCAAGCTCACAGTTGTTCCAGAAACATTATTTAATTTTATTGATCAGTTCAATGGTATTTATCTATCCATATGGAGCACAGTGAGCACACTACATCTTCGGTATCGGGGTGTTATTGGGGCGCGATACGCGGGTCGTAGGTCAGCGCGCGCGCAGGCTATTGAACTCCACGCATGCGTATTCTACCATAACAAAGAGGAGCAGAAGAACCAGTAAGACAAGGTGCAATACATATAATCACTAGAGTATTGCACCTTAATGTTACCTTAATGTTTTCTTAAAATTGGAACTGTAATAAATAATCTAATGTAGAGAGATAAGAAGGGTTTCAGAGATAATTTTAGCAGGCAATGGGCTATATAGGCTGTGCAGGTGACTACATTTTTTTTTTCTTTCGGCGTTTTTCAGAAAGATCTTATGGTCTTACACATACTTACAGACCGTTCACTATAACTTGTCCCTTGCCGTCATGTTGGCACCATTGCTTGTCAAGCTTAGTTTCAATACTAATAGATTTAAAAATGGCGACGGACAGAACAGTACTACCAATCGCGTCACAGGTCAAGTTATAATGAACGCACTATAGTAGGACTTCTACAACTACATGAACCTATTTTGTGCTTGAGATTACGATGCATTTAGGTAAGCAACTTAGAAGATAATAAATCTACACGACAACAAGATTGATTAATACTTAGTATTCAATTACACAAATAATGAGGTTTCGGAGTTATAGAACTTGGACTATGAATCCGACGATTGATCACCAACGAGACAACGTTTCAATAAAATGTTCTCGTAATTAATTAAACCACTTAATAGTGCAATATGTGGTGTAAACAAGGTATACGAGTAATTATACAATATGTATAACGAACACGATATCTCACCACGATAAACAGTAAATAGAACGGTATTAAATACATTTAGTGTTACTGATAATAATAACATACAGTCAGTATAAAACGTGCATAGTTTTAAACTTTACGTTATCATTTTGTGTCTAGGTTATCTAGGATATATGATAATTAATTTTCTGCAATTCAATAAATTGGTAAAGTTCAAGTCGCGCGGGCATTAACAGATTCCAGATATTCATTGGTTACTAACCGTGCTGACTAATCTTTTTACCAGAGAATGAGCTACTCTCGCGCGTATTATTCCTGTGAATAAGGGAGTCGAGACAGAGACAGTACAGGTACTGCCTCGATCTATGGAAGTTCTAGAATCTTTTCCATCGATTCTTAAAGAAGACGCCACACAGTGGATCGAAAATCGGCTGTAGAAGACATAGGATCTCGATTTCTTAAATGTTATTTTTTTTGCTGGAAATGACTTCTGCTGATCATTACTGTTCTATAAAATGTCATATGAAGTAATTGTGTGCACAAATGGAAGAGTTATAATTTTTATAAGAAAAAAATGTATGGAGCTGACATGAAAAATGAGGATATCTCTGGAATCGAAAGGTTGGCCATTATATCCTTGCACACTGTTATAGTACTATTTATTTGTGAATTTTTGACATACTTAATATTGCGGCATAACTTGCGATTTTTTTTTTAAAAATCGTCAAAATTATAAAAATTAAAATGTTTATGATATGTACATTTTAATGCTTAAATATGGCTATGCCAAGTGTAACTTACAATATTTTTTATGCTTAGACCAAAACATTCTAAGAAATCACAAAGTCGTATTACCTACTTTGTGATTTTCATTTGAAATGACATGGTAATTATGAATTACGTAATACGTAATCTTGTCTAATGCCTCAAGTCCACATTAGCTAATGATTAATAAATCTTAATACCTATATACCTAGTTAAAAGGATAAGTACCAAAATAATTTGGGGTATTCGCTAATTTAGCAATTAGTGCAGGATTAACTTAATGAAAGTAATTAGATAAATGTGATACCATCATTAGTCAATAACAATAAATAGTCAAACATTGGATTCACAACTACAGTTCATTTAGAGCATTTCTAATACTAACATCTATCCTACCGTGTCTTTTTACTCAGTGACCGTGAATAATGGAAAGCATTATTACAAATTTGGATTTGTTTGTTATTCTGAGCAATCAGGATGCTTCGTCTTTCGATCATGAAATATTGTTCAACACACTTGTTATTCGACTGGGGTCTAGCCTTTCAGATGAAGACAGTATTACCGTGAAAGAATTTTGTCGAAGATTTACACGGGCAGTTCAAAAGAGATGGTTACGATCCCACAGGAAAAGTGAAGTTTTTAGACGTAATTACAGTAATTGGCTTGAGGCAAATATTGACTGGCCAAACTGCGTGCAAACCAAATTGCTCATTCAAGAATCAACAAGTGAAAATATTTCTACTGAACCTGTACCTGAACCTGTACCATCAACTTCAACAATGAAATCAACTTCAACGATGACAAAAAGATCTCGAAAGCCGTTTGAAGATCTAAGTAACAAGCAGAAGAAGAGACGATCTGATGAGCAATGACCCTAATGAAGTAGCTTATTCAGCTGCAGCACTTTTGAAAGGAGATGGTCGTGAGGATATTGCATCTGTTATTGAACATATGCTCCAAAATCCAGAAGCAGCAGCAAAAATCAAGGAAATGTTGAACAAACCAGCTCCTTCAACCATAGTTTCACCAGAAAAAGCACTGGGTTTGCTACTTTCATTAAAACTATCGAAATGGCAATATATCACATTAAGGGAAACGACTATTCGAGAAGGTTCAAAGGAGATATATCCGTCTTACTATAAAGTGCAAAAAGCTAAGCTACAGTGCTACCGTCCGAAGACATTTGTGACTGTAACGGATTCATTTGCTAAGATTGCACTACAAGCGTTACTAGATTTAACAGTGAACAGAATTTTTGAAACTATTCGTAGTCCTAATGCGATACAAGATAAACAATTGATATTAATATCAAAGAGGGGATTTGACGGTGCATCTAACCAAAGTAGATATAAGCAAAACATAGAGAGGGGTCAAGATGATTCCAGCATATTTATGACCTCTTTGGTTCCATTAAAGTTGACAGCTGACGGTGATACCGTATGGGTGAATCCAAAACCCTGCTCATCTAGGTATTGCCGTCCAGTCCAGTTTAGTTTTGTGAAAGAAACCAAAGACGTTGTCATAAATGAAAAAACTGCAATGGATAACGAAATTGAAGCTCTCGTTCCCTCAAAATGTCAAGGACATAAAATTAGTCACAAATTAATGATGACGATGATTGACGGCAAAATTTGTACATATCTATCTGAAGCTAAGTCAAATGCGGCCTGCTACCTGTGTTTGGCTAAGCCTACAGAAATGAATAAGTTAGATGTCATTGCGTCAAAAACCATTTCTTCTGGTGTGTATGAGTTCGGATTATCATCACTTCATGCCCGCATTAATGTGATGGAATGTCTTCTACACATAGCGTATCGTCTCGACTTCAAAAAGTGGTCTGCAAGAGGAGAAGGTCATCAAGAGTTATTGCATTCACGAAAAAAACTCATTCAAGATCGATTCAAAGATGATCTCAACCTTTTGATTGACATCGTTAAGCAAGGATCAGGCACAACTAACGACGGGAACACAGCAAGGCGGTTTTTTGAATTTCCTGATAAAACTGCAGCGATCACTGGATTAGATGAAGACCTAATACGCAGATTTGCTGTGATTCTGCAAGCTATCACATCTGGAGAGATTGTAGACGTGCCGAAATTTAAAGAATACGCTAGAACAACCGCTGAAAAATACGTGGAACTGTACGATTGGTACTACATGTCATCAACCGTCCACAAATTGTTGATTCACGGAGGGGACATAATTGCAGAAAATGCTATTGTACCAATTGGAAGTCTTTCGGAAGAAGCTTCAGAGGCCCGAAACAAAGACTTTAGGAGGTTCAGAGAACACCATTCGAGGAAAAAGAGTAGACAAGCATCAAACGAGGATATCCTCAATATGCTTATCGTCTCTTCTGATCCTCTAATTTCTTCCACAAGACCAAAATTAAATGCCCACAAGAGGCAGACATACTTTAAGGAAACAGTAGAACTACTGAAACTTCAGGATCAGGAAGCTCCGACAGAGTTCTTAGAAGTTATATCTATTGTTCTGAAGTGGATTCTGATGGTGATGAAGTATAAAATAAGTTAACTTTTATTGTTTATGTTAGGTTAGGTTAAGTTCATTTTTTTTTATGCTTTTATTTTTAATCATACAATAGTTTACCATTTATTGTTATTGACTAATGATCACGTTTATCTAATTACCCTCATTATGGTACGTATCCTTTTAACAGGTATATAGGTATTAAGTTTTATTAATCATTAGCTAATGTGGACTTGAGGCATTAGACAAGATTACGTATTACGTAATTCATAATTACCATGTCATTTCAAATGAAAATCACAAAGTAGGTAATACGACTTTGTGATTTCTTAGAATGTTTTGGTCTAAGCATAAAAAATATTGTAAGTTACACTTGGCATAGCCATATTTAAGCATTAAAATGTACATATCATAAACATTTTGAATTTTTTAATTTTGACGATTTTTAAAAAAAAAATCGCAAGTGATGCCGCAATATTAAGTATGTCAAAAATTCACAAATAAATAGTACTATAACAGTGTGCAAGGATATAATGGCCAACCTTTCGATTCCAGAGATATCCTCATTTTTCATGTCAGCTCCATACATTTTTTTCTTATAAAAATTATAACTCTTCCATTTGTGCACACAATTACTTCATATGACATTTTATAGAACAGTAATGATCAGCAGAAGTCATTTCCAGCAAAAAAAATAACATTTAAGAAATCGAGATCCTATGTCTTCTACAGCCGATTTTCGATCCACCGTGCGCCAGTCTCATCTCGCATCCAGATTTTCAAGATATTTTCAAAAAGTTCGCTGTAATCCTTGTAGAGTAGTTAGTTAATCCTTAGTGAATCGTTAGCTTCTGCTAACAGGAGAGACGAAGTACTGGCTCAAACTATGGTCGTTTCGTAAGAGAATAATATGGAAATGACCAATCACCAAAAAGACAAATTGATGTTCGAAAATCAAAAAGCGATGTTATAATATGCATACTCTCCGGATGACGAGCTAGGTGTTCTTGACTTGAATAATAATAATGTGAAGATATATTAATTCCTTGTAAGTTTAATCAACAATTTATTTGCTGTTACGTCAATACAGATATAAGCGGCTTTGAATTATTTACGTACTCGAAAATGTCTTTAGCTATCGGAAACAGAAGCCAACAATAGCAGTCTTATCTTCATTGTAAGTAGTACTTGACAACTTGACAAATATGATAATCATGCAGTGGGTTATCCATCCAATCATAAAATTTCAGCAGTTTTGTATACGTAAGTACGGGATCATTCGTCAAAGAATTTCGTTTTGAAACACAGGCATATTTTTCGTATACAGGACCTGGGCACGCCACAATTGCGGCGATAAGTCCCCTCTTTGAGCAGTGGCTAGAGAGGCGCCACGGCGTCATCTTCCGCCTGACGCAAGTCCTCACCAGACAAAGTTGCTTCGGGAGGTTCCTGTTCCGGATAAGGCGGGAGGAAACGCCCGGGGCAACGCCACCATTGTGTGGATCGCCCTGAGAACACGGTGGACCATACGGTGGAGGTCTGCCCAGTTTGGGCGGGGCACCGCCGTGTCCTAGTGGAGGCGATGGCGGTGATCTCTCGCGTCTGGACCTGGTCCAGGCCATGGTACGGAGCGAGAGGGCTTGGGAAGCCGTCACCTCCTTTTGCGAAGCAGTAATGCTTAAAGTGGAGGCGGAACGCGTGAGGGAGAGGCAAATTTTGCGCCCAGCCGCTACAGGAGACGCCCTAGGCGTCGGGAATCCCAGGCCGATTCCCGACCACCGCAGGCGCGGGCTTGCGGACGGTGAGCAATGTGTAGGTCGCCGTCCGATAAGGACCAGGCCCGGGTCGACGGCGCTTTGTGTTCCACGCGCGCTTCAAGGAGATGTCAGCACAACTGACGGGGTCCGCTAGGACCGATGCCTGCCGAGGTCGCGGGAAAGTTCGAAAGGGTTACCGTGGCCTCTGGCAACACACAGGCAAATGAAGGAACACCCAAGAGTGGGTTTTAGTCAGTAATAGTCTGACACGCCCTCTCGCTCCGCCCAGAGCGGGAGAAGTTATTTGATAATTTCCCACCCAACAAAACAAAAAAGGCGGTAAAGAGAACGAGAAAATAATTAAAACGAAAGTTATTTAATTTTATTCATAAAAGTCTGAATAATAAACATTTATGCTTTCAGAACTTTCTAGAACAAAGCAATTTTATATGCTCCTACAAATTCAATATTGAGTATAATGGATTAAATATTAATTAGATCATTCTTGAAATACAAGACACAAGGAGAAAGCTTTTGGACGATGAGGAATCGATCGATCGAAAATTGAATTTCTGTAATGGAATTTAATTAACTTTGGTTCTGTAATATAAAGTGTTGCTATAAATATGATCTGGTGATAAGCAATAGTTAGACTTTAAGCTATTCATTTTTTTCATCCTTTAATTAAAGGCACGCAAAAAGGCGCGACGCAAGAGCGATAAAACAATTTTTAAGAAAACTTAACGGTAGACCGGTGTCGCGTCGCGCCTGTTTGCGAGAGCCTTAATGAAGAATCCAGTGTCTCTGCACCCGTGGGTGATATAAAATCAACTAATGGATGTATAAAGGCTCCCGTAGACAGGCGCAATGCGACACCTGTAGAACAATTTCCGTGAAGTTTTCATAGAAATTGTGCCATCAGAGTCGCGTCGAACCGTCGCGTCGCGTCTGCAGCACTGTCCTCTTGTCTACTTACTACCAAGCTTGGTGATTTTGGTAATTCTCTTTTTGACCATCCAATGGCAGACCGGTTCCCAACAGCGGACGTTTCAGGCTGATAATAATAATCACAAAAGAAATAATATTAACCTTATCGTACCTGGGAAGGACAAAGCTATTTTGCAAAAATGAACATAAATGTAGGTAGTGATAACAGAAAGGCCAACGAGTTTAACTATCTGTCTGACAAGATTAGCAGCACTTGTGTTTGTGTATAAGTAGGTATAGGTGCTTACCTACCTACTCAGACATGCTTGATAAAGGCAAATCAGACGTAGTCGAAAAGAAATAACAGTAGAGACACGCTGTATATCGTAAAGGTAGAGTAGGGTAGAGAAAAGGATAGGTAAAAGAATAGGTAGAGAAACACTGGCTTAGAAGGAGAATAAATAATACTTACATTTTACACTTGTGTTATGGGAAGTCTCGACTGATAACGCTATACAGAATTACCATTTTTGAACCAACTTCAACTTTTTCAAGATGATGAAATAATAGTTGATACCCACGACTGAAGGAATTTCCAAATGGTTTTCAAATATATTTCATTTTTTCGTTCATGTTATTGACCTAAGCGTAGCTGTAGGTATACGGGGCTGTCACTCACCGAATATTTTAGTTTCCGAGATCAGTATGGAAGTTAAACACTACATAAACATGTCTGGCTAAATATTCAGAATGTTGAGTGTACAATTGATATTCAAAAGTATCTCTCACGTCTGTTTACTTCCAAACATTGTCTTCACACGTATGCACATTGTTTGAAAATAAACAGAGTCAATCAGCGATGCATGTATGCAGTAGCCAGCTTGCAAACGCATCCTGCCGCCTGGCGATCAATATTCAGCTCGGGTACGCGGATACAGCGCGATCGCGTCTACACTTCAATAGAAACGCTATCTAGCAGCCGCCAGCGTATCGAATATAAATTACACAAAATTATAGTAGACGCATAAAATCCGCGGTACGTGCCGCCATCGCGCGTCGCCATTTTGAAATTCAAACGCTCTTCGGCGCGGCGTGCGTTCTGAAACCGGTGCGCCGACCCCGTGACCGCGCGCACATATTAATGCGTTGACCGCCCACGGTCACGCATTTACCGCCCGGGTTTATTGTGGCGCGCGCGACGATTGAGCTCGACACTCGAGACGTAGCGTTCTCGGTCTCGAGCCGCAGCCTTCACCCAACCCTCGTGGCAGCAGACTCACCAAGCCGCGTCGACCTCGCCGCCTATCCGACAACGCCAACGTCGATGTTGCCGTCGCAGACACGTTTATTGTTTTGGATTTACACTTTTTTTGGTGTTTACGAGTTGTAGCGAGGTCGCCGCGCGTCCGTCTTGGATTACATTTCTTTTTATGACTTCATGCGAACCAATGTATCTGTTCTGTTCGCTCTTAATGTTCATTTCGAAATGTTAATGCCCTTAGTTAAATGCTTATACTTGCCAAACACGTTTGGCTTTTTTTCAAAAAACAGAAATTCGATCTTATTACAATCGTAAACACCTACCGGTCTATCAATAAAAGTAATCATGACCCAAATCTATAGCAAAAGTTTAAAAACGTATTGTTTATGTGTGATAGGATTAAGATTAGATACAAGAGCCGTTTTGGTTTTGAGGTTACAAAAATGATGAAAAGCCAGCTATTTTAACAGACGGCAGACATGGTAGATACTAAAATTCTAGACCCTACGATCAGAAACTGCGACCTTCTCGAATAACGACAGCTATAACATGAAATACGCGCCAGTGACATGAAACTAATACCACTATGCTAAATAGAGTTTCGCAAAATAACATTTCGTAGGCAGAACTTATCGATCGTGTTCACAGAAACGTGAATGTCGCACGATCTAGCCTTCCCTTGTGTCCCTTACCTTCACAATTAACTATACTACATAGAAGGAGCTACATTCACAATTACTGTCACTTATCGACACCTGACTTTTAATTTTCCGAAACGCAAGATTGTACAAATAAACGTCAATAAAGTTATATCATCAAGCTTTGCGTACGACAGACGTCCACACATGGCAGACTGTAATTGTAAAATAAACACAAAGCATTAAAATTTCAAAAACGGAATGCCACCCAATTCGTCAGCAGTAGACCTTCGTGGTGGCAAGGCAGTCGGCGGTCGGCAAGTGCGGACCAAGGTCAACTTTACAACTGGGTCTGCGCCCATCATTGATTTCACGACGTGACGCAAGACGGCGACGACGCGTCGCCGCCCATGTCCGACACGGAACATGCATTAAACAACTTTTTGCTTCCCCATAGACCGTAGGCGTTACGACATTAGACGCATTACCCATGCTTGATTTGATGTCGGATAATGATACGTTTTTAGACGAAAACAATACGATACTATGTGTATAGTGCCTATTAGAAATGGGTTTGAGACGTACCCTGTAATCTACTAAGCTCTTCGATATTAAAATCGATATGGAAATTCGAAGACAGGAATCTAATTCGCGAGCGGTACTGGGAAACTGCCAAGCCAATGATGTTTATCTGATAAGCCATATTGACGTTTCTAGTATTATGTTGTAAAGCTCTCGAATTTATTCCTACTCTTTTCCGTCACAATTTGAGATAGATTTTTACTTTCATATTGACAATTGCATAAAATCGACTTCTACCAAAATGGCAACAATAAATAGACTAACAATATCGCGAACAATTTGACACTGAATGCCCCAACAATTTCATTCAACAAGTTAAATGAATAGTACTCCTGAATCCCAGGGACCGCTACTAACGTTATTTCAAACATAAACCACGCTTTTTCCCAGAAACTACTTTCATAAAGTCTGCAATAATTAATGTATTTCGCCATTTTAGTTTAGATCACAGAGACCTCAGTGTTTTCCCAGAAGCAGAAGAAGGATATTTCCATGAATAAGAGAAAATACACCGTAGTAGCGTAAACTGTCTAGTCTAGAAAATGTACGCTAATGCCTTAGGAGTTACAAAGCTCAGAGCATTATCTCATACCAAACTACTCTTACTATTGAACAAACGAAAAAGACGTGCAATTACTGCAAACTGTTGTAGTTATACGATTTATCGTTTTTTGTGTAGCTCATGAGAATATTGCTTTGTATATATTAGTTTTTCTACCTCGTAAAACGATGGGTATAAAATAGGCAAAGGTTAGAGAGTATCCTCACTCTGACTCTCGAAAAGAGCCTAAAATTACACAATTTTTTCAACTAAAAGGTTGATATTTCACCCAAGATAAAAATTAGAGTACGTTTCGTAATAGATCCGTAAAAGAGTCTTAATAACGAAGCATTTATACGCTGGGAGTGTCGGTTCTAATTCAGTCACCCGAACCATCACGTTGGCTGGAATCAAGCCGCCATGCCGGATTAACATCTGGAACTGTGCGGATAAAATACGTGTGCTTCCCATTCTATTCTTACCATTAGTGAAAATTTGATGATTATCTCGTATTTATATTTACCTGAAAATAAAAGAAAGGAAATATTATTAATTTTGTCAGGAAAATTAGCAACAGCAATATGTTCCTCAATCTGGCGGAGTTTTAACAGTAATGTTATATCATTATTTGAATTCGACAACAACTAGCACTATGGAAACTATCAAACACAATCGCTCATTTATTTTAAGAAAAATATTTGTGAAAACAACTAAAATTAATTGTAAACATACGACATCACATGCCTTTCAGCTTTAAAAATTAGTAGAAACATTCAGTGACACCTAAAACGATTTATTGTTGAATCTTATATTTGTATTCAATTTGTAAGAGAATTTAAATTCAGCAAAAAATTGGAATGTAAGATCCCAGCAGCATTGCTGCCAAAAACAAAACGCGCTCGGTCCAGTTCTGTCAAACGTGTCTCTGAAGTAATGGCCGCTTATTTTTGGCGGGAACGGGAATACACAAATATCATTGGCTTCGTTATGAAGAAATTATAGCCGTGGTGTTGACCAATCTTTTCATGATATGATCAATTTCATTTATAATGATTTCGTTATGAAAGATAAAAAAATAGTAAGTATGGCACATTTTGATATTTCATATTGCGCAATTTTAATAGCAGTTGAAAGAAGTTTTGCTGTTTAAATAAATTTAGAATACATAATAAATATCTCGTATTTTCCATTAAATCTTGGGAGACTAGAGATGAAAGTATCTGAAAAATTACTTAACCAGAGGCGTCAGAGCCTCAGAGGTACGTAAAGTAGCGAAGATTGAACAAAAGATGAGTAACTTAAAACTTTCATGCACAGCGTTATGTAGATTGAAAGCACTCTAGTTTCAGTAAAGAGCCGGGAAATTGCGTAGAGGAGACATTTTTTATTTATTTTAACTTTTTTGGATACTTTGTATAGGGCTGTCGTCTGTACTTTGCTGTCGTCGACAATATGTAATCATTGGGTTTTCTCACACCTCGGAGAAGAATGACTGATTCATAAACATGAAAAATGAATGAAATCTTATATGTAGATAAAACGCCTGCCTACCTACTCATTCATAAAATAATTCCAAAAATAAGACGCAAAGTCATATTTTATTCACAACAAGAAGGATTCTTAATTCTTTTAACATTTTGTAGTCTTTGAAGTGATGCAAATGTTTGTCGTATACGATGGTATCGGGAATTGTAATGAAACATTTACAAAATATCTGTGTTTAGAGAGCATTGTAGGCAGTTTGGTGACGTCCACAGTTGCCTTGAAACCGCTTTAAACATTCATCAGCTGAATAGTCCGCATTTGATATTGAATATTTTTAATTTGAATACATTTTAGCTGGTGTAAATCTTTTAACCAGAAGGAATATTTTACTATTACCTACAAAAGTAAGGTCCTAGGACATCGTCTTATCATAGCTAATTCTACTTATTGCATCAATGAAGTCAAAATATATATTGAAGCAAGCCTTCACTGAAACTGAAGCGTGATAAAAAATGATAACACTGCATTAAAAAGTCACTAGGTAACAGTCCCACCGCCCACATGTGTAATAGTAACCTATATTTCAGTTGACTTTACAGTTAACGAAGGAAGCTGACCAACAGACATGTTACTTTTTTAATTTCCTTCGTCGCTGGCAGGTTTAAAAACTACAACCTGAAGTTCTGAACTGACTATACGTAGTCTTTGGAGGTGTTTTACATGATATGCATGAGGGTAGTGTAATCACGCAGCAGGGGAGACATACATAAGGTCTGCGAACGCACCCCAAGCACATAGGGGTTCGTTCAGAATGGCAGCAGCAATTAACGCAACGTACTTGAATATTTGAAATATAGAACCCACAGGGGGATGGAAGTACTTCAAAATAATGAGCATCGGCTGTGTACATAGAGGTAGTTGCTGTAAGACGTAAGATTGTAAGATTTTAACAGTTTACCAGCCATGCCAGTATCAAAGCATCATTATTTTGCAGTTATGATTGTTTTTTTCCACGGAAAGATGCAGAATCATTCTATATAAGTTACTCCCCGATAACAACGACTAATTGTGAGTTTTGATAAATAACATAAACAGCGAAAAACAGCAAGCACTGTCTATGCAATTGTGATCAACTCAGCTCATCATAGTCCCTTTTTGTTTCAAATTCCGCAAGTAAGTTAGGCCTGTCAGCTCTCCTCCTTCAGCATCCAATCCCGTTATTAATTGCTCTCAACTCTCAGCCTCAGCAGACCATCAAAGCAGGATCTTGTTTTCTTGCTGTAGTTTAGTCAAAATACTTGTACAGAATTAGCTCCTTCATAACATCCATATCACCATCAATCTCAAAACGTGGCAATAATCTTTAGTCGATGGTTTAAGATTCGAATACTTCCAGTCGAGTGATTAATTTAATTCAGTAGTGTTGTTTACGCTTCTCGTAAAATATGCGTAACAAATGTTTCTATAGTGCAAAATTAATAGAGCTATAGTACGTTTTTTTTTTTGGAAATTGATTATTTTCGATTCATGAAATCGAGAAGAGGTTAAGTGACTACTATTTTGACTAACGATGTCATAAAATATAATACGCCATGTTTTCGATGTAGAAAACCAATGTTCAAGCAAAACAGTGTCAATGTCCAGTCCCGTGGGCTTATTCCGATCGGATCCCACAGTCCGATCCCACTTAGTGGGATTCATTAGGAATATGGATAGAATTAATATTATGTTCCGAACCAATCCCAATACGAAATAATCCCCGATGTGAAATGAAAATGAAAATTAAGAGTACAGAATAACAACATACATAGTAAAGGGAATAAAATATAGTATAATAAAATAAAAATAAATAGTACTTTAACAACATTAAAAAAAAAGTGAGGTCACCCGATGCGTTACTGATGCCTTGCGACGCCTCATGGACCTCGGGATAACATTTTCGACTTATTTTATTTATTATTTATTAAAACTATATGCACAAATAAAAAAACCTGTGGGATGCGATCGGAATAAGCTCCACAGATAATTTCTGTTTATTTTCTGCTTTTGCGGCAAGAACGTCATCAAATTAGTAGGCAGATATTGTCAATTTTTCTCAAAAAAAATCTGCGATTTGTAAATAGTTTCTTGCTCATGCACTTAAATAAAACGTGATGATTATTTAGGTAAGAGATTATACGATTTAAATTCTATTCTAAAATGAGTATTTTAACATTCATCTTTACCGAACCAATACGTATGCCAAAATAGTTGCAAAGAGTAAAAAACATTTTGATTGATACACTTTTAGATACGGACTCTCACAGCGAGCGGTCTACATCCGTTACCAACTAAGCTGCCATCATGTTTTAAGCTCACATACATTGCGCTATTCCCTTCGCCATATTTAAATAACATCAGTAGCGAACGAGCAATGTACGCGATTTATTTACATGAATTCATCTTTCGAGAGCGCCATTCGCTTCGGCAGTTAACTTGTGACTGGTGGACTTACGCTAGACGACGTAAACAGGGCACTTAGAAAGGTACTTTAACAAAAGATTCTCAATCTGACAAATACTTCAGGTTGGACGATGGGTACTTCGGTTTTAATCGGTTACACGTGCAAAATTTAAGTGACACCTTCCATGTAGAAAAACACTTCTTGATTACCCATAACCCATAAGTTCATAACAACCTGTCTAGAAAAGGACGTTACTTGCTCCATGTCTTGTAGTACCTAAGGTTCCATGATCCTCAATCCTTAGCATATAGACAGGATAGACAGAAGTACGTCTGAAGTTGGAACTTCTTTGGCGTTTCTCAATACAGTAAGTTAGAAACAAACCGAAAGTATGTTCTAGAGACAGAATAACACATTTGGACCTAGCCTTTTCGCAACTATGTTGGGATCAGCTCCCAGTCTAACCGGATGTAGCTGAATACCAGTATTTTACATGGAGCGACTGCCTGTCTGACCTCCACAACCCCTTGGTAAGACCGGTTGTCAGACTTTCGGGCTTCTGATTACCCGTAACGAGTGTAACGACTTTCAAAGAACTACAAAATGACTCTCTCTCTCTCTCACAATTGGGGCCTCGATATGTAATAGATGGACCATCCACGGACCCACCTCGGCAAGGGTAACTTAACCTTCGATGGACCCGTGCGGCTGTTATTATGTAGCCACGAGCCCCTACTAGATTTATCTTGTTACGTTTCAAAATCAAGTCAAGCCGCCATGATTTCTGCCGGCGTGTATGTTGCAATATTTAAACTACGGCCCAAAATGTATCCGCCACACGGTTTGCACATTAGACGCAATTCTTGCAGCCTTATGTGGCCATTACTGCCACTTGAAACATTACTTACCAAGTAAAGACAAAATTATTCGGTTGGCCGTTTGCTTTAATATTTCACGACGACGTACACATTCAGTGTTTGAATCTTTTTAGAAGTACTGTCGCGCTTATTTCCATATGTGGACTCGATTTTACTCATAAATAGTAAGGCTCATGAAGCTCAACTTGCAAGGCGCATTTGTAAAATGCATTAGGTGCATTGCAGTTGCAGACTTTAAAATGGCAAGATTCAAACCTCCATACTAAAAAATGACTCATGGAGGACCAGTGAGCACTATTCAGCGGGTGATGAACTGGAAGACCTTTGCACGTGTTTTATGCTAATTTGTATTTTTAACCGACTTCAAAAAGGACGTTAAATATAAATTTTATTAACTTTGCTTGGGTAGTTTTTGAGATAGCTTCAATAATACGTATTTTTCACTTAGTCTATATGGATGATATGATAAGTTCCTGTCACTGTTATTTACACGTAGGTACCACAACTGAAAAGTGAAAAATAAAACTTTTTACAAAAAACAATAACCGACTTAAAAAAAACACACTAAAAAGTGCAAAATAACTTCAATTTCGGAAGTAGGTGGCACAAAACGAAAATATAGAACCAAAACACCGACTTCCAAAATTAAAGTTATTTTACACTTTTTAGTATCTTTTTTTGATGTCAGTTCAATTTTTTTGATGCAAATTTTGACTTTTTCTGGAAAACATGATGTTTATTTTTATTTTAGATTTGTTTTTCTATAGTTAGCTTTATTTTTATCAGGCAGGACACAAACTATTTGGATGTTAGCGGCGCACGAGGTCGACTTATGCAAATTCAAGAGATCCAAGCCACGTTTCGCATTCCAAGTTAACGATGTCAAAACATGATGTGTTTTGATGCTAATTTTATGTTTTTTTTTTATAAATTTGGTTTAGAATGCTGCAAGAAATAGTATAGCTAATATTTGTGGAAGCTTTACAATTTCCTTTGTAATAGTAATTTTCAGTTTGATAATATTACCCATCTTTTAATTTTGTGACATACCGCCTATAAGGCACAAAATAAAACAAATAAGGATTAGTCCTAGAAGAGAATAGGAAACGATAACATCACTAGTGTAAGAATAATAATAATATTTACATTATGCTCTACCATTTACTATAAGAAAAGATCACCAGTACCCTAATTACGTAATACACGATTCATCGGAATTTGAACCGTTTTGAAACAAATTGCTAATCCATTGCTTCATAAGCTCGAAAAAAAACTCTCAACAACAACGTAAATAACGCAATGAATGTTGTTGAACTGTCAAAATGAAACAAATTTGTCGTAATCGTTTACGAAAATGTGTTGCGTTATTAGATAGCAGGTTTTATTTTAATAAGAGCTCTAGAAAATTCTAATCGAAAGTCAGATCCAAAAATCTAGAACTGCCTGGATTCCTAGAACATCTCAAAGAGACGCCTTACCACTTTTTGTGCAAGATGTAACATTTTACGAAGTAAGACGAGTTCCAATGTAAAATGCTTTGGTAAGGAAAAATAAACATGTGGAGGCTTTCAAGATACGGTGTGTATCAAGTTGCGGCTTGACAACGCGAAGTTAAAAATAACATCAAACAATGCAGAGTTCGTTGCACCGGGCTGCGCTAAATTGACCAGCAGATAAATATATTACAGCAAATAGGTATTGAGGTGCAACTTAATAATGATTGTCCGTCAAACTTGTATTTATTTATTATTATGGAAAAGTATTGATTGAAAAAAAGGCCGAAAACATTTGATGCAGTTTTTGATCTTGGTAGATTTTTTTTTCGTTCTTCTTTAGCTTTGCTGCAACTAGTCCCTTGAATTCATTAATAGGATACAAGCGACTTACAGCATCCCTTCTTGTCACAAGTTCACAACGTATCTAGAAGTAGAATATTATGTTATTGTTTATACATATTATTATAGAGCCTTCAAAATGCTACCGAAAATAGTTGGCTCTGCCCGACGCTTTGCAAAACCTCTAAACGGGCAAAGTCATACAAATAAAGTAGTTGTAATTAATTTTATTGATGTTCGTCACAGTGCACTGACCTTCGTCGTCCATTTATTGTATTTTATTATGCATTTGATGATTTCACTCATTAGTAAAATGATGAATTTTTATTTTTGTACCTAAGTACAAAATTTTGTACTAAGGTACAAAAATAAAAAATAATAATAACCAAACAATAATGTATACCTAAAGGTATACAATCCTATTGTTTTGTGTGGTGGTTTATTTATTTATTTTGCTTTGGGACCTCCAACAAAGGACACAGAAACAATAGAAATCACAATGATACCAAAGGTTCTTTTACGTGTGATCCTTCAACATGCACATAAACACAAGATAAAAATAGACGAAAATAAATGCTGAAATTAGAAAAAAAAAACATGTCAAGAGTTCAAGACTGAGCATTCATATTACCAATGTTTCTCGTTAGGTTAGCAGGTAGGTTTGAAATTTTCATAATATGTGTTATATGTAGATATATGAATGGTTTTATGGAGTAGGTAGCATTTACTGGCTATAAAATGTATGCATCGGGCAAAGACATCGGATGACAGACCATGTAAGTCCATACATATCTACTAGCAAGGGTTTAAAATAGTAACTACCGAATCATTGTAGATTGCAAGTTTGCTTTTAAAAAGATACGCAAATCAGCATATTATGCTCTTTTAAAATCTATTTCTTAGTCTAACGTTACCAGTTCTAGTTATATTTTACTTAGATATACATTTCTTTCTTTTCCAAACAAATATAAAATACGAGCATACTACACAAATTCTAAGGTGCCAACCCCAATGGGGCAGAATCCATCAAGATTTTAGACTAGTGGAATCTGCCCCACCAAATAGAACTAATGGGGCAGATTCTACTGCAAAATTTTATGCATTCCACTTTGCCCCACCAGTGTTGCAGTGGGGCGGCTTGGTGGGGCAAAGTGGAATGATTCTTAATTTCTGAATTTTCAGTTTTGACTAAAAACAGAAAAAGCAGTCGGTAGTTCGGTACTTTTGCAAGAGAACTAAGCATTGAAAGAAGTGAATTGTGAATGTAGCTTGATCGTTATGTGGCTCGAATTATTCTGTAATGGCTTCAGTACACAATACCCGATGCTGGACGCACTTCAACGACAATTGGTGCAACATTAACTACTTTGTTGGACCTCTTTCTTGTGAACGAAATAATGACTGTTTGAAGCATCCTTTAGGACATTTTTGGGTTAGTTAAAAGGTAAAATTCCTTTTGAAGTTTGAACATTTGAAAATAACATTATATGTATAAATATTATAGCCATATAATATGTCCTTACGTTTGAAACATTACCTACCAAACTTGGATCGTTACTCATTAGCATTCATAGTGTAAAGAAGCTCTTCAGTCGTATCTGGTTACTCAGATACGACTTGGGATTTCAATAAGATTACGTTGAAGTTAATTAATTTGAACAACAAGTTGAATACAAGACGTTCTATACAAGTCACCCCTGTATTTACTCACTAGTATTGTCCGGGCTGGTTGGTAGTTGGTTACAAGTACTATCTGCTCTTTAGGACAATATAAAATACAGTGATACCACAAATAAAGCAAAACAACATACATCCTGAATACTCCCGTCCTCCCACACAAATCCATCACAGTTTACGTAAAAGTTTAATAGGTAGGAGAAGGTTTCATCGGGCTCCCTCCCTGAGGTCATCGCCCTTTTAACAGCTGACGGGAAAGAGGTACGCCCCTCGGACAATGAACTTACAGCCATATTATCTACAATTTATATAAGATACTTGAATTTCCTCGGATACATATAAAAGCCTTTTAGCAAAGTAAAAACATTAACGCTGATGGAGAAAATTTGTATTTACGTCGATGAAATATGAACTTCAACGTGGTGACATGAAATGAGTTATTTAAACGAGGGTGTTCATTATTCCCAAAGCGAGAAACGTTATGGAAATTATAACAAAAAGCCCTTAAATATGGAAAATGTCACTGTAATGAGTGAGTGCTCAATTTTGGAAGCGCACGCATAAGTCAACACCCGCCAATGATATATGGTGCATTGAAATTGGTTGTGACAGAAACGCTTTAGGGTGTTTTTTTTTTTTAAATAGAGCTCTTGGCTGTTTAAATTACTTTTATGATAAGCTGTGGCATCTTTGACAGTCGCTACGGGTCGTCAAAAGCCCAAAGTCTGACAACCGCTCTTACTAAAAGGTATCGTAGTTGTGAAGGTCAGATAGACAGTTGCTCCAAGTAAAATATTGGTATTCAGCTGCATCCGGTTAGACTGGAAGCCGACCCCAACATAGTTGGGGACGGGCTAGGCTGATGATGATGATAAGCTATACGAATATAGCCTATGACACGTCATTCTCATTACGAGACGAGCATTTGGAAGGATACTGATAAACATTTCAGAACTATCGTTAGTCATACGGTTCGTTAAACAGGGCGACATGAAATTATGAATTAGGAGCGACCGCTAATATCCAGTGGGGAGTTGGGGACACTCCTCATTCAAGAAACCGAGGTGGGAAGCGCTACATGAGCAAACTTTCGCTCCGTTATCAATAGTCCAACAGCCAAGACAGTATTCGCGAAAACGTTATTCGTATTCAATAACAGAAACTATAGTATTCGAAAAATTTGGACCATATCGACTGTTCCATTAGTAGTTTGTTTATTATGTAGATGAGAGACTGCGTAACGTGCGTATGCATGTGTATTTAACGACCTACATTTTGCGCATTGCTAAAAGAACTAAAATTCAAGGTCATTACCCCTGCTACAACAACAAACCGTCTCAACCACATTATTACATTACAAAGCGAATTTGAAAACATTTAAATAAATAAGAGAAGAAACCTTTCTTGCACAAACAACTTTGTTCCAATACCGGTTGGTGTGTTCGTGTCTCGCTCGCGCCGGTGATAACTAATTGGTGCGAGCGAGACGGAGCGACAAGGTCACTGGTCAGCCGTTCTCCGTCAGACAGCGGGACGCGCGGGGCGGGGGCGTGCGCGGGCGCAGACGGCGCAACGACATGGCGGTGGCGGCGGCCGCGGTAGACGTGACGTCACTCGCACCAGGTCACGAACGAACTTGCACGGAACCCCTCATGCGTAGGAAAACTGGCTGCATTCACGACACGATAAAAAGCGTAATATGTAACTATCGAGCGTAAACGACGCGGAAGACATCGATGGGATGTTTCGAATTAGCATGGCTTAGTCGATGAGCTGGCACTTTGGCACCACAGGCGACACGTGACGATGCACATAAGAGCTTAGTCAATCGTGATTGTAGATAATTACCGAGTACATTAAATTACCAAAGTGGTTTTATACCGCAGATTTTTGTGGCTATGATCTCATCATCTCATATAGACAAGAATTTAGAATGCTAGCAGAATTAAGCTGCAAATCGAGGTGACTTCGTAATTCTTTATCGCTTCGTCAGAATCTATTAACGGAGTTCATCATAATTATTAATTACCTATCCTCAGCACAGTCATTACATCACATGCCCACATTTCTACTTCAAGAAATTATGGTAATGTGGCAGAATTCCACTTTCCAGAATAACATTTGAAATGAAAATGTCCTACAAACGTCAGATATATTTCCTGAAACTGGGGAGTTCCCCAAGGGTTCATAAAATAAAGATCGCAGAGGTAATTAACCTCATTTGTGGTTTTTTTTTAGTTTCTATTCCAGTATGAAACTGCTTTTCCGAGTGAAATCATCAGCTCTGAAAGATTGATAGTGAGTGCCGCAGAGTGCTGCAAAAACACAATATTGGTAATTTTACACTGCCCACTGGTTTTCCATTAGTTTATTTACGTTTGCGAGTGGGGGGAGCTGTTTGTCACCGCGCCAATTTTTATAATTAGGCAGTTGTCAAACCCCACTTGCCTTCAACACATTCGAATTGCGTAACAGTTTGTTTTAGGATTTAAATGCTGATCATTAATTTCATAGTCAATCAGCCATTTAGCTTTCAAACACAAATAATCATCGGGAGCTTTGTGTTCGGGTATTGTAAACATCTTTTATGTCTGTTCTCAGAAGATATTAATGGCAGAGAGATTCTTGGATATACACGCTTCACACAAGTTCACACGTGGCGAATCTGCTCACCATTAACTGTCAAAGTGTCAAGTATTAAAAGACAATTACTGTAGTTTGAAAGTGTCTGTTCCATAGCGTCATCGTAGTCTGAAACACTCAATAAATAGAATAAAAACAGTTTATCAGTAACATGAGCTAAACGTGTTAGGCGAAAACATCAAAATAATACGTTATACATAGCTAAACCAAAGAGCGCTTGCTGTGAAGTTAAAAAGCAACCATTAGCAGGTTTTTTTTCACGGCTGTTAACAGAATCTCGTCAACAACGGTGTGAGAGAAACATGCGAAAAAAAAAAAACAGCCGTGCCCTAGTCTAGTTGACCCAAATAGGGCGTTTCATCTCGTGGCTCGTAGGCTCCGATGTGAGAGTCATTTTCTCAGTGTCCACAAGGCACGAGAGATCATCGTCTCGAACCTTTTAAGTTCGTCCTCAAAGTTCTGTGTAACTTCCAGCTACTTTCGTAGTCTCTTTTCCAGCACTGAACACTTCTGTTTTTGTAGTCACCATTATTGCGTTCGCGTTATTCTTTTTGTTTTCCCTTGTTCTTGCCGTCTCACACCAATTTAGTAGCGAGTGCCATGAATATTTAACACGAGCTGCAGAAAATTCACAATTTAAATGTAAGAAAAAAAGACGAAGAGTCTCCGCATAATGGAACCTTCCGATAGTTCTTGAGGTGGATGTCTACAACGGATAGTAGATACTTTGTACGTTACAGCTTATTAACCTTAGTTCTGGATCGGTAGTAAATATGACGGTGATGTAGGGTGAGCCTATTCGCTCGTCACTCGTATCCTGTGCCTCCCACCCCACTCCCATTTAGAGAAACCGGGCCAGTGGGGGGTAGGGGGGCGACCCGGGAATAATAATTTTAGCTCGGCGCGGTGGCATGGAAATGAAAAATGTCATACTGCTCCCGACACACACCGTGTATAAATGCCTTCACCTGCGATGGGATAGCCCGATACGGTTGTGTGGACCTACCATAAAATAGCCCCATGATGTATTAGAGTAGGTTTTTCGATGAGTTATATCGTTATATCACCGGCACGCTTTGTGTGAATTACGTCTGTTTATTTATTGTGTGTTCCAAAGCGGTTTGTCTGTTTGAATTGTATGGGTGAATTCCTTTGTGGTTTATAGGATTACTTGTACTCAAGTGGGATAAGGATCTCCTTGGACGCCGTACGTTTCCCTTTGTTGTGTTATTTATCTACAATGTGCTTATGATGAATCGTTTCAAATACCGAATCGGACTTATCATACAGAGGCTTGCTGTAAGCCCATAGTTCCAGTAAACAAACTATGCATCCGTTCTAAATCCTGTGACGGACGCAGCCCATTTTCCTCTTGGTACAGATACCATTGCGCAACGCTGTCATCTACTTGCATATCATCATTAGAACGCTGCCCATTGACCATGAACACGAAGGGTTCAAACAACTCGCTACAATCACTGGCTCCGCATAAATTCACGCTCAATATCTTTAATAGAATGAGCAGTGCTTGAAAGGGCATCGACGCCCTCGACGGACCCATTTAACACTTTCAACGTTATCTCCAAGGTTTTGTCATTCATCCCTTCCATTTGTTCCAAGACAAAGATTTCGCTAGCTATTTGTTGAACGTTCTTGGTAACTCATTAGACCAAAGTTGTCAGTACTTCGCAATAGTATTGTTGGACTTATATGGAGCAGTGTTGCGCTCGCTTCGGACATTAAATGGAGCAGACATTTTGTGCCAAAAGGTTTCACTTCACCGGTCACTACTCGTATAAGCAATAGGTACATTTTTATAAGTCTGAAGACGGGTAAACGGTAATTAAAATACGTTTTTTAGGAATATGTAGTTATTTAGTTAATGATGCTAGAATGATTCCAGTAAATTCTTAAGGCAAAAGCGTCAAGGTAGCCCGCGAAATTCAAATTTTCTTACGTTTTTTTACAATTTGCAGGTCACTATCAAGTTGTATGTTGATCTAAATATGATTCGCGGCCATCTCACATATTTATTTATAGAATTATAATCATACAAATCATCAATACAACTCTCCAAGTTCATATAATCCTATTGAATGACTATTTCATGAAATCATGACGTTTTAGGATTATGCTAACCTAAGGAGTTGTATTGCTGATTCTAATGATTATATTTCTGTAAAGCCATATTTGTTACGGTCGCCATATCATATTTTAATCAAGGTACAGCCTGGCACTGACCTGAAAATTGCAAAAAACGTAAAAAAAAATTGAATTTCGATCCAACATTCGTCCATTAATCCCAATGATAGATCCGGAGCGAAAACGTTGTTTGTTTGACATTCGACAAATAGAGCCCCATGAAATTCATACTAAGATACGTTACTATCAATACATAATTTATGAAGAAATCACCCGTTAAAATATGTATTCGCACGACGAATATTCACGGCAGTTTGAATCACTTTGAAATTCGTGCAAATGGCAGACATTTTGGGAAAATATCGGCCTTTTGGGTCCTGATATTGATGTCAGCAAATTGAAACGTTACTAGACGTGGCAATAATCAACCGATTTGTATTCTAAGTAGGTACTAGAATAACAAAAGAGAAAACTCCTTTATTCCGGATATTCAAAGAAAAATGAGTTTACTTCAAAATACTCCAGAAAGTTAAAAGCAATGGCTGTTAATGCTTCAGAAACACGTCGTATTGTAAGAAGGGTTGGCATTGAATAAGAACGTGGCTTCCCTACTTATTATAAACGATTGCGACAGACTGACTGACGCATTGAGTGATATTATGAGGCTTCGGTTATTATTTAGAAAAAAAACAACTTTTCTACGAACATAGGTTAACCTCAAAGACTGGAGAGTTTCGGGACCATAAAATAAGCAAGATTATTCTGAAATATAATTGAAAAGCAAAGGAAAGAAAGCAAAAAAATCGTTGACGAATAAAAATAGTAAAAAAAAAAACGCAATGCAACTTTGCAATGCTCTTTTTCGACCAGACATCGCCTATTGCTTTCATAAAAAAAGCTCAGTGGACAGCAAAATAAAAACGTCCATTCTTTTGTTTCGTACTGAAAGAGCCCCAGTTGGGCGGCGATAGGAGCGCACAAAGGGTTATTTTAACTTCGATTCACTGAATGAACATGATTTTCCCATTAAAATTGATATTTTTCACGTGTGCCCGAGCCATTAGCTCGTCGGTCTCAGTGATGAAGAACCGAATGTTGCTGAAATATCGACTGTGAACTGGCAACCCGTCCTATCTCAATTTTTGTTCTTGTGTTGATTTTAATTGTCCTATCTCGTTTTTATATTAGAAGGAAGCCTAAAATGCTACTTTTGTTTTTAATAACAAGTGTAATAAAAATATTAAAAAGCCATGTATTTTTATTTAATATACCAGATGGTATATAAATGACCTGCCTGTAGGTAATGTTGTCAAAATTGAGATAGTATCGGTTGCCAGTTCACAGTCGATATACGAAACTGAAAACGGGAATTATTTTATATTACAGTTTGTATAATTAAACAAGATTTGGTTTCAAGATGACTAAATTCTAGGTTTTGTTTAACTTTCCTTAACCACAGATACCCTTGTATAACCTAGTCTTTGTGAATTAGTAGGTACAACCTACAATACAGATTTAGCATAAATACCTTACATAGCTCATCAACTAACTTTTTGTAAAATATCCAAATTCAATACGATATGTTTGATTAATTTGGCACATATTTTTATCAAGCACAACAGAGAGTGCACGGGCAATAAACCCGGGTACCTACCAACTATCTTAATTAACGTCTTCCTATCCAATTATTAAGGTTTATTAATTAATCATTCTCTTAAACATATTACATACAAGAATATACTTTCTTATATATATGAATTACTGGGAACTATATTAGCGAGACCATTAGAAATAAGTCATTGCACGATGAACGGGTTAAGTTTACGATGGTTTCAAGTTCGTTAGGATATTTTTATGCTGTAGAAAAGTTACTACAATTCATATTTGTACTCAAGTCATGTACACCGCTGCCTGACCCTTTGAGGATCATAGGACTGCCGTTATGATGTGTCAAAGATTGGATATTTTTAACATTTGTTTATTAATTGATGGTAACATTGTGTTCCATTATGGTATCAACCGATAAATAATAATTAACTATCATGTGCAGACATCGATACTCATCGTTTCTGTGAAGCTTCACAAAAAAAAATCGGATTCGGACACTGTGTCCTGTGTGAATATATTGCGTCCCGAGTCGTCAGCAAGTCCACCAATCAATCTATTTGCCCATAGGTACAAATAAATTTTACGACAATCTCAGTGTCTGCTTGAATTTAAAACGCGAGTTTTAAGAAAAGCTTCGGTCACACAGCGAGTTCTCGCTGCAAGTGCCTAATCTCGGCGAGAACTTGCTGTGTGTGACTGTGTGGCAACTCGCTGCGAATAGATTCATTTGCCGCGAGTTGAATACATCGCGATTTGAATTGAGCATGTTCAATTTTACTCTCTATGAATGCGTACTCTCGTCGCGAGAATTCGCTGTATTGTCGAAATTCTCGTTTAGAACTCGCTGTGTGTGACAGGCAGGCAGCAAATTGTCGCTGTGTGACCGAGGCTAAACCTAACCTCTTGGAAACCCGAGTACTTTTTATAAGACATTTTAAATCAAAGTGCTATGAAAAAAATGGCCATTCTAAATTGCTTGTCGAGAACCACAGATGTGATTGCGTATAAGATTAAATATTATTATGTTTCTAGATGAAGCCATTTTGTAACGAAATGATTCTTGATCGTCGGGCGAGGTGGTCGCAGCGATGGGTCAGATTTTAGGAGAGAAACAAGTTTATGTTCAGTGTTGCTTTAAAGTGCTTTATAAGCGTAAGCATAATCAGCCTATGATGTTCCCAGTGCTGGGAGCACAGCCACAAGCCTCCTCTCGGTGTGAGGGTGGTGGGCCATAACCCACCACGCGGGCCCAGTGCGGGTTGGTAGATGTGACGTATTTGTCTTTGAATTTTTGGTTGCAGTACATGCCGATACTGACAATGTTTCTCTTCACCGTTTTGAGTGTGAAGTGATATAATATATAGTACGAGTATACACCTAAATAATTTCAGGTTTTTATTTGTTACCCATTTAACTACCAGCTATAGCTATTTATCAATAAAGCAAGAACTATAAAATAAGAATACGGACGCCATTATTTAATTTGACTGTTTTATGTAAGTGGCTGGAGAAAGAATAGCCTCAGTTTAGAGAAATAATTATGTCAGATACCCATGGAGTTTCTTGCCCATTCTTCTCCATACGAAACTATCTTTGGAAAGGGCGACTAGAATCAATTATATTTTGACTTTCAAAGGTGCCTTTTTATGTGCCTATTTGATAAAAAAGATTTGACTTTGACTTCACAAAATGAACTAAATGAAACATCACCCAGCAACCGTTGCGCTAACGCCTCATTATTTCCACAATTTTATCTTTATAAGATTCCGACGCATACAAATTAACATTAATACGTAGTATATTATAATACCACCGTACATAATACTGTGATAATTACGAATCTAATTACTTATTATAAACAGCTGGTTTCTATTTATGACAAAACTCTTCAAAGGCGGTTATTTTGTAAAACCAGCGAGCCGTGTCGCGGCGTATTTTATTTTTAGTAAAAACTTACATTTATCTATTTTATTTAAGTACTTATTTTAAATAAAAGGTTACGATGTGTAACTAATTGTACGCATTCGGATATCACTGTGCGATTATGTAAATAAGTTAAATAAATAAGCAGTGTCAAAATAAATACAGAATATGCGTTCGTATAAATCTGACAATTAGAGAACATGGCTAGCATTAAAGGAAGCCATTTATAAAAGTTCGTAACGGTGAGTGCTTCTTGGCATAAAAATAATACATAAAAACATACAACATAACATAAAATCACGCCTGTATTCCACGAAACATTAGACATAATTATATTTTAATATACAGCACTACATTAAAATATAATTTACGAATAATGTCTTAATTTAGTCTAGCAACTGGTTAGCAAGTCAGTCACTTAGGCACTTTTTTACTGAAATGGAAGCTAATTACACAAAACTAAAGTAGCTAACTTAACGATTTTTATCCTTTGTTCTATGTAGTACTTATACCGTAAAGTTATTCATAAAATTTCTGAAAACTAAAAAATTCCGGTCCTACCTTTTCCTCATTTAATTAAGTAAGTAAGTACCAGAATTTTCTTGACATGTTTAGTAAGTATTCACTATTACGCTTGACACTTTTTATTCTATTTTTAAAAGTAGAACCTGTTAAACGAGTTTTCGACTTGCTCAATAAATAATTCGCACAATAGTGTAAACTGTGCCTTATTGACTTAGGATCAGACGTTCGTCGATTCAATTAAAGGTACCAAAATTTAGCAAAGATAATATGTTTAGAGAGAAATTTTCAAAACAAGTAGATAGTAGGTAATAAGTTGCACTACCTACATACTTTGTTTGCTGGCAAATAATCTCCCGCTAATTGAAACATCTTTCATCGGTTACACGTGCAGAACCGGAAATCAGGCGTTTATCTGCTAAACAATAGTTACAACAAGGTCCAATGAACAGTAAATACAGTGCGGTTTTTGAGCCTTTTTACAAAAGGGTTTGAATTTATTTTAGACGATTGGCCAGTTTTTTTTCTATTTACATGCTAAGTAAAGTAACCGCACTTAAATTAATTTGTATTTTATTTTATAAACATCATAATGTCGTCTATCACGAAAGTTAATAGTTAATAGTAAGTACTTTACGACTGTAAATACCATAGTTATGTGTGTTTCATTGGTCAATTTGGCACCTCGTTGCACGATGCCATAAAGGAAACGTGTTGGTTTTAAAATTCGTAGTGGTGTGTGATTGTGAGTCGAGTTTGATAAAATATTCAGAACTTATTCCTGTCCCGTTTTGATGTTAAAATCAAAGCTTACCTTGCACTTGTAATCGCGAGTCTTAATTAAATTAAAAGTGATCCCTAGAGGGCGTAAAGGGGACTAACGATGCACTAGCGAGGTACGCAGGCCGATCCTCTGTTTACTCAACGTGTTGACTGTGGACCCTTTACTTTGTAACCTTGCTTACTTAGCGCTTCAACCTAAGGGCAGTTGCGTGCTGTCCTTTAAGAGGGAACAGGGGCTGCGAGGAATTTGAAAAATAGGTATTTGAAGAAACCATTGCCGTCGTCTTACCTCAAGTCTGCCTCCGTAGAGTGCGATAGGGACAGCTGCAGCTCAGACCGATTATATCACAAAAAAATTGACGATATCGACGTTTCGTATTCCCCTTTTATCTCCTCGAAAGGTGAGCCGATTCAATTATTTTTTACATCAAAATTTTAAGAAAGAGTATGTCTAGGTTCCTATTATTTCCTCTTATGTTAAAAACTTTTCAATTTGTCTGGTAGTCCTTTAATCACGGCTGTAAAAATGGGGCATTTTTGTAATTTTTGGAGGGTCATATTTTCTTTACCAATAAGTTGCTGAAAAAAAGGAAATAACTGGGACGCAGACCTACAGCAGACCTTGACTTTATGACAAAAAAAAGATTGTTCTAGAGGCATTATTCAGGAAGAAAATAGGAGAATCGCAGGCCCTGTTCCCTCTTAAATAAACTGCCAATTCATCGTTAGCAGAAAAATAGAAGCCATATTACGTTAACAAAGAACAGTTTTTGGCAGGGACCTTTGCTCCAGTCTCTGACGTAGAAAACATAAGCTTTTTGAAGTAACGAGAGCGATGTAAGTTACATCTTCAACAATTTATTGGCATTTTATAAGTTTCGAAATGACTATATAATTACGCCGGTGATAATATTAGAAATGTTTTATCCGAATACTTTTTCCGCGTTGAATAAAAACTGAAAGCACTCCGGTCTGCTTGTCGCCCTCGCACGTCTATAAACAAGCATATCACACGGTGGCTGTTGCTAGGCGCGCTAACCGGCAAAATCACGGAGTCATCTATTTAAAAGCGCCCAGCATTAAGGCTCGTGCAGACTAGCGCGACACGGGTAATAGTTCTACCGCGAAGTTTTCTCAGATATTGTTTTGTTAGTGTCGCGTCGCGCCGGTCTGCACGACGCTTTAAGACTTGTTCGTTTCTGCTCGGCCGTGATAATGTATATCGCGCGTAATCCGACTAAGTTATATAGATTACTGTATACCTATAAGAATGGCGTGCGGAGGGTGTGTTCTCAAACCGGTCGGGTTATACAAAGTAAATGTACCGCGTTCATATGTTTCGCATTCAATTTGCATGCTTTGAAGAGTCGGGGTAAGGTTGGCATACTAAATACCGACTATTTTTAACTTTAGATATAATTTGCGCTATTGACCTCGACCGCGTGGGAAACCACTTCGCATAACACGATAAGTAAAACACTATTGTGTTATTGAGATAAGAGATAATAAAATAAAGGTAAAACAAACTATTTATCCCCTAGATACGTGATATGGTTACTATTAAAAGAGTAAACCACAAAATGTGTTCAATTGACCACGTAGTCACTACAGTTCAACCGAATTTCTGTGACTATCAATAACCATTATTATATTTATTAACAAAAGTGAATTTTATAACGAATTGGCTCTTTTCATTTGAATAATACTAATATTAACGTTGATTATGAAGATAAGGTCTTAAAGACGCGACAACAGAATTAGCTATACAGTTCAATGTCATTTAATATTCACATTAGTGAGGTAGCGTGTCCATGAGTAATAATACACTGTGAATAGTTTATTTTGCTGACTGTACTGACCGGTCCCCCGCGGTGCCTACCTGCTGCCGTTGCTGCTGAGGGCTTGCACAATAAGTACATAGGGCTACATTGTAATATGCACGACGCGCACGGTGGCGGTGGTACCCTAGTAGGTACCCACTCATTACTCTCGGTGATAATAATTGAAGACGGCCGTACCCAATAACCTATTGTCCCTAAACGAAAGCTTGTTATTAATGGTAGACGGTATAATTCTATCGGTCATTGTGTCACATTTTATAAGATTCATAGTCTCTGACAGATTATTGGGACGTTAAAACCATAGATAGATAGGTTTCTCTATCTCCAGTATGCCAAAACTGGTGATAGGTTATTGGGTTCGGCCGTTACACGGATTCAGATAACTTAGTCGGCATTTTTTAAAGATCAAGCGACTTTTCTAACAGACTTCAACAAAAGGCGGATGTTCGTAAATTGTTTTTTTTTTTGTCAAGATTTAGGGCATGATCTCGTTGGACTGCATACATTTTCAGTTTTCAATTTCAAATGCAATACTAGGAATATTCATTTCATCAATACTAACGTAGAGATACCGTATCGCGAGCTTACATTAGAAGTTAAACGCCTCAGGGAATACTCACTTGGTTCATAGCACTCAAGATTCAAACCCTGAAACTTAATAAGGATCAATTTACAATTTATACGTAAGAAGTTTTCAGCTTGAAGACTTGGAATTGAGTTCAAGACAGTTTACTACCCGTTCCGTAGTAGGTACCCGTCCCAGGGCGAGCTCGTCAATTCCTGGGAGGCAGTGGGAGGGTTGTGTCGATTACTTACAAGCGCGCGTTAGAAACTAAGGGAAAGATCGGGCGTAGGCGCTAAGCCGACGGGCAAAGATCCCAACCATTGCGAGGGTATTTGAAGATTAGGCGACAATGTTACACGCCGTAGAAACTTTTTTATAAATCACCCGCTCGGAAATTGGGGATACTTTCAGCCTAACACAATTAAACTGGAACTACCTACTTTTGGACGTCTAAATAATTCCGTTATTGCTTCTATAGAACAATTAATTCTCGAGGAAAAGCCTCCGTTTGTTATGTACCTTAATTTATTGCGACCTTTCGCGTTAACAGTGTAAGAAATTCCAAATATCGCATGTTCAGCCGTGATGAAAACGGAATACTTTAGCGTGTTTTAATGAAGATGGAAGCTTGTTCAAGAACCGTTCATCCAACTTGCTAATTACAGAATGCAGATCGCAGAACATTGACCAAGTAATCGTGGAAGGTGAGGCGAGGCGGTTGCGGCCTGCGATTGGCGCTCGCGGCAGGCGCGGCTCCGTTCACTTCGCATGACATTCAGAATACTTTGTAGCAAACTAGCTACTATCTTCACAACACAACTCACGAGGATAGGAACAGAAGGTGCACAACAGTCTCAAACATCCATAAACTCAAGACAAAGAGTATCCAATTCTGCAACCGCCATAGAAACGGGCTTTTTCGACGGTTTTGTGATTGTTTATCTGTCATTTTGTCTATTCTACCGTCGACAAAACCCGTTTCTACGGTGGTCATGCTACGTGTGCTGGTTCGAAACGGTTAGGAGAAGGAACCGATTTTCCTTAACAATAGAGATTTTAGTCTGCAGGTTTCCTATCACACATTATGAGAAGAAACCCTTCTGTTGAATACCTTTATAAATGTATAATAAATGTGTATTCTGTTTCTATAACCGTAACCAGTACGAATCTAGTTGTTTACCAAGAAATAGAAATCAGGTTTTAAACTTAGCTACCCGAGTTCAAGACAATAATGTTTTTCTGGCTATTGTCAGAACTTTTCTCTTTCTGTAGAACAGTAACTTTCACTTGGCATTTATTGATTTTTGTTAGACTTGAAATGACAAAATATTCATTAATCAAAAATCGCAACGAAATAGGTACTAGTAGGAGTTGTGTTCAACACTTTTCTAGAACGAAACGCAATCATCCAAGTTCTTAGAAGCGGCGAACAGTAAATAACTCGAGACTGGGGGCTCGCTAAGTGTGGACTATCTTTCAATGTAACATAGCTATGTTATATGTAATATAACCGAGCAGTGTTGAATACATTAATAAACGTGCAACTTTTAGTAACATTTAAAGTAGAACAAAATATGGAAACCAAAAGCTGAATGTTCCACAACCACCGCGAGTTCTACCTTGATCGAACCCTAGCCTTTCTGAGCTCCAAAAACTTCAGGTTCTACTTTCAGTCTAACCACACTTTTTAGGCTGTCTTAGTTAATCATTATACCATTAATCTGGGTTCTAGAAACCTTTACACTAGAATGATTCTCCTCGTACATTTGAAGCGAAGACCTTTTGTATTTTTAATTATTTACTTCGAAGTACGTGAGGGTCGAAACCATCATTTGCTTAAATTATTACAAATGGTTCGAGGAAAAGTTTAGCGCTGATTGCGGGCCACACCCGTCTCGGTTACAATGAAAGGTATGTGGTACCAAAGAATAATGGCGCGGGATGTGTTCTCCTCAATAGAATGTTGAAGCATTTGAATAGTTCTGTCTATCTGTACGCCGATGACTGTACGTTGGGCCAGCGTTACTTTGGATGTGTCTGTACTTTGTACTGAGACTAAGTCATAATTAACATAAGATCTAACCCCGTGTATTAAGAGATTAGAGAAACCTGGACCAATATGGGGCTTGACAACACCAGACAATATTATGTAATCCAGGCATATAAACGGTTGGAAGAATATAACAGTCCAAACACACTCTTTTTTGGAGTCCTTTTATCATCAACGTTAAAATTACAAGCGACGCCACCAGGCAGCACACTGGCTAATATTACTTGAAAGATAATGCGCTCATTCGTCGTTTACGAGCTGCGCATGACACGCTCGCGTAATTACACCCTGCGCCTGAGTGGAACGCAGGCGGTGTGTAAAACGAGACCGCCATTGTTTAGCACGGCTCTTGATAATGTATTGTTGATCCCAAGGGGTGACGTTTTCGACCAGGGGATCAATTGTGGGGCCGGACAGCAGTATAAAACATTTGATGGATCTGTTTTAAGGCCATAATTTTGAATACTGATTGTATGGAAATTCAAGGTACAATAATTCGAAAAAAAATATGGCTCTTGTTTCAAATTCGTTTTGTTCGACGCATTAGACCCCGGTTTTACTGCACATGAATAACCCTTAGGCTTTCTTATGTATGTATTGAGTGTAATGCTAACTCCGCCATGTCTGCCCGACTACGTGCAGCGCAGTTACTGCCACTTAAGATAACCGTAACCCGTTTTTGTATCGTTGATGGAAGCGATCGAATCGTAATTTGCTACCGTAATATCCATGGTGTATCAGTTTGGGATCGAAGAAATTATAGGCTTTAAGAAATCTGTATCGAGCCATTACTGATAAACAGCGCAAGACATAAACGATAATTTTCCTAGATTTTACGATTCGTTTCGATTTTAATTAGTCTTGGTTAATTGCTTGAGCTTTACTTTCTTGAGAATAAAAATTTAAGGCATTCAAGAATAAATTGGTTTTGTGGCAACATGCGTTATGCCCGGACTTGTTGTCAAGGGCACCCAGGTTAGGGCGAACTGGGAAACCTTCATAGGTTTTGGCTGAATTCCTCTGGTTCTGGCATCCTCCCGGATGGCCTACCAACAGATCTCCTTAGGTTGGTAGGCCATGATTGTCTGTTCGTAGCATAAAAGAGAGAACTATCTGGTTTTGGACCAATAAACGCGTAGAATATGTTGCTAGGTACCTATCTAATGTTTCATCCTCCTGAGACATTTAAGTAAAGTACTATAAGCAGTATCAAGTCGACTAGAACAGGTTACTGTTTGACAGATAAGTTGATAGCCATCTTTAAATTGAGCAATTTACGTAACACGGGACAAATACAACTGGTTCAGACATCTTGCCATTTCCGCCAAAGCTATGTAAAGGATATGCATGTTGTTGAGGTAGATAGCTAAATAAGATGTTAGCAAAACATTAACCCAAGCAATTCGTAAACGTTGATTAAATTTAAGAGACGTTTAAACGTCAAAAATGTATGGTTAAACAGGCGCTAATCATTACTTAACTTTAAACAGCGTTTATAAAGAATGGTAATATACCCAAGAATAGACTGAGGGAAGCTTTTATATATGGCACTTAATACAGCCGTACAATCGTTGGGTAGATTCTAGCACTAAACATTATCCATCCACCATGTTTTATACCATGCCTATAATGCTTTTATACCATGCCTATATTTTTTTTCTAAGAATCTATATCGAAATATCCGGCTTTAAAGTCTTACGTAACCGGGAACACCAAACTTGTTAACAAATTAATTAATTAAGGCCCAACAATGCGAATTTTATCTGTGACGATGACGACTGTCACTGCTTCTTGTACAAATTATAGTCGTTTATGATGGTTAACTTCTCATGTTTTTTTGGACTATTTTATACGTCGCATACGCAGAAAATTGAGATTACGACTTGCCTCCCAAAAAAATATTGGATGAGACAGTATGTCAAAACATTGTTCGTGACTTCGTGAGTCATTTAGGTTCGTTCGCTGATGGAGCCAATATTATGAATGAAACTTTGAAACAAATATAATCAAAACGTCGTCGCGTCGCGCAGTTTAAAAACGGAATCACGTCTAGCCAATGAGGACTTACTAAAAACTATAATAAACCAGTTATCTAGTGCCAGTAGTAAGTACCTACTAATAACAACATAACATAATATTTTTATCTGACAACTGATAAAGTTGTTTTTGCAATTCCTGCGGTAATGTTACAAATAAGATTATAGAGACAAAACATAAAATGGCGGTGAGCCGACTGAATGAGAAAACGCCTTCATCCATTAAGTTTTATCGCAAAATTGGGCAAAGGTCGTCTTGTATTCTGTCTGGAATGTAGTACATTCGTTGTTTTTTAATGCTTTGTTACATAAACTAGGTCACGTCGTCTGTGCATCGGGAAGGAAAAAGCTAGTCTATGATAATAATAGCGAGGTCTAAAATGTTAGGAAACGTCTGTTCCGAGTAGGTATCGATTGGTCATCGCTTTGTTTAGGGTAATCACGTGGAACATTATGTTCAGTGCTGCCTCACAAGAAAACCGTTCATTCATTATTAATTTATTAATTACGTGTGCAGAAACACGTGTATCTGAACAGAAATTAATTACGGAAATATTGGAATGAGTAGATATTTTAAGCGAGTTGGTCATTATTTTATTAATTAGATTTACATATAATATTAATACGTGTCATATTTGGCCTGACATCGGTGAACAAAGCTAGTAGGTAGTGTAAGTCGTCGCAGGCGCAGCGACCTTTCATAACGATTGTAGTTAGTAGACTAAACAAATAACAGTTCAGCAGACTCAAAAATACAAACAAATAAGGTGTGCCTTGGTACACACATCAAGCTTATACATTTCCAGTATAAGCTGATCTCGCATTGTGTAGGATTTCCGTACAATGAGAGGTCAGCTTAAACTGGAAATGTATAAAGTCAAAGTCAAATCATTTATATCAAATAGGCACTTTTGAACGTCAAAATTTATAAAATAATTGAATTGTTTCTAGTCATCCGTGCCGTAGTTATAGCTTGATGTGTAGCCGTGGGTAGGTACATACCTACTTAACTCGTTTTTGGATAAACATTATAGTTGCAACAGCTGCTGCGTGGATACGAATCATTTCTATTGAACCTCAGGATTTGCATAGGGGCCTTTAGTTGTGCGTACTACCAGAGTTGAATACTACAGACCAGTCACGTTTCCCATCTTATCGTCGACATTGGCTCCTTGTATGAAAAACGTCTGTCAGTGCTGATGTTTCACATGCTAATAAACAGCTGTTTGTCTGATATAAGTAATCAAATTGTTAATCTTTAAAAAACCCGCCAGTGCAGTGAGTCCAGTGACCCGCTTGTGTACAAAATTATCGTGATTTCCAACTAAACGCGAATACCACTTTGTAACTACATCTGCCACATTTATCAATTCATATTGCATAATTATTTTGCGGTTACTAGGTACCTATGAGTAGGTAGGTATTGAGCGCACGTTTGTGTGACACTGGCCGGTCTGATACCACTATTTATCTCGTAAATACCTACATGGCCGCTAGTATATGTGATGGTAATCAGTAAGTATAACACAATAGACGCGGAAATGTGCCGTCATTCAACTGGACGGTGCAGTGCAGCTAAATTAATAACGCTTTCCATAGGCTGAATGACGCTATGCCTTTATCAGGTTCTGTTTTTAAATGAACAGAGGTTCAAGTGCTTATAATTGAATAGAATTTGGATTTCCGATGAGAGTGCACCTATTCAGAATTGCATTTGCTTTTTGAAGGATCAGAACGATCAGAATCATTATTTTGGATTTTTCACACATAGATAAAGGTTCCACAGCATCGCCTACTCTATCCACAACCATAGTTCTAAGATGACCCAATGCTGACCGATTTGTGTAATAAGATTCCAACTAGAATTGGTTTATATAAAGAGAGCTCAGAAAACCCAGATAGAGGGATGATTTTCATTTCAGACATCACCAATCAATGGCCTTCTCGCTGTAACGTTGTAATAATAAAGGCGTTGTAAACCATACTAGTAAATGGTGGTACACATGGCTACACATCAAGCTATACATTTCCAGTTTATGCTGATCTCGCATTGTATAGGATTTCCGTACAATGCGAGATCTTAAGATGATCACTTGGCGTTTGACCCAAGGGTGCAGCAGCCGGTGAAAGTCGGACAGGGAATCAGTCGATTTCGTTTGAGAGCAACAAGAGAGACAGTCAACGTGATCTCTAGGTTGACTAGAAAGTGAACATCATCTTACCTGTTTCCTTTTCAAGGGCAGGCTCTGCTTGAGCGGCGCGGGCGGTAGCGCCGGCGCCACGTCCCGCGCCGACAGCTCGTCCAGCAGCGCGGCGCACTTGTCCTGCTCCAGCTCCTCGTCCGCCACCAGCAGGAAGCGGCGCCACCGCGACGAGTCGAAGCCCCAGTGGCACGTGCGGTGCTCCGACTCGTGCGAGTGGCACACAAAGCGCCGCGGTGAGTACAGCGCGCGGCACTCCACACACTGCACTAGGTTCAGCTCCACCGCGCACACGCCCCGCGCGCCCCCGAAGCACTCATGGTACACCCGGAAACCCGGCAGCTTGTGCGGCCGCGACGCCGCCGGCGCGTGCAGCAGCGCCGCGCACAGCCGCTCCGCGTCAGTCTGCGTGATGAGCCCGCACGACGGCGCAGACTTCGGCAGCACACCCGTCGATTTCAACTCGTGCAGCTGCTCAGGCGTGCAGCGCGAGCAGTAGATCTGCAGCTCGTCGCACACGCGGTTGATCTGTTCGAGCGAGAAGTCCGTCAGCACCGACGTCAGGATCTGCGGCAGACACAGCCGCCGCTCGCCGCCCACGCTGAAGCACGAGATGGGCTCGCCCTCCAGCAGCGTCTCGCCGCGCTCGCCCAGCACGGGGTCGGGCGCGAGCAGGATCGGCGGCGCAGCGGGCGGCGGCGGCGGCGGCGGCACGTCGCCGCACGGCTCGGCGCGCCCGCAGCCCGGGCCCTGCAGGCTGCGCGGCGCGCTCGCCTGGTATGTCTTCAGCACGGAGGTGATGTGCGGCGTCACTACATCCATATTCGATCACCTCCACTGTCGTTGCGGCTCGGCAGGCGCATGTCACGAGCGAGCCTACGCGCCTGCACGCACGACGCGCTCCGGCCGCGACCGAAACATGTCTGCCGAGCCGAGTGTGCCGTCGCGACGGCCCGGCCGAGCACACGCCGCTCGCCACCGGAGTCTCCGCCCCGTCGCCGCACGCACACCCGTGCAAAAAATACGCAAATAACCTCAGTTTGTCACAAAACAGAAGCACTTTTTTACAAAAAATTGGTACAACACGCACTGTAAACACGAAATCCGTAGAATGTCGGTAGACTGCATACAAAAAGTCCGCGTAGCATCGGATTAAAGTGGTACGTAATAGATGCGGACGCGTGAGACTGGGGCGTGGATTCCGGCGACCGGCCGCAGTCAAAGCAGCAGACGGATGGCTCGGCTACTGGAGAGTCTAGCCGGCGCCCCGCGACCCGCGCCCGCGCCCGCCGCCGAGTCACGTGACCGACCTTCCCGTCAAAATATCCAGAATGGCGGCGCGAGCCGCGGACCGCCCGCTACATAGACTAGGGCAGACAGACAGTAAGCTAGGTAATAAGCAGTTCAACAGCTATAAACATAACGATTCTCAACATAGAGATAAGATTCATTAAAGATACCTACCTAAATCTGGTAGCCAAAACAAAAAGCTTTGAATAAATCAAAATAACAGCATAGTTGACCATTACCTAGCTGCCTGCAAATCAATACTTTCAATTCGTTTATTCAGAGAAAATCGATAATTATAAGTGTTACAACAAGTAATGCACAAGTAATAACTGGAAATGCAAACTCGAAGCATTTTTTCAAATTAACCATTTACTTACAGGCACCTTTGAATTGTCAAGGAATCGGTCAGTCAGAAATATGAAGCTAGTTGCCCATTCCCAAGCGTAGTTACCTATTACCTATGGAGAATAACGGGCAAGAAACCACGGACACTCTTTTAAATCATTTTTTTTACATAATATTGGTCAAATCATTCATGTGATAACAATGTAGAAAGACGTGCACGTTAAAAGCGTCCGTAATAAAAAGATAAAAATAAAGAACAATTAAAAAATTCAAATAAGCCATGGCAGCTAACAGATGACCAGTCCCACCCAACTACCGTTCACGAACATGACGCATGGATCTAGCATATAAAATGTATAATATTAGATCGTTTGATTATAATAATTATGTCTTTGAAAAAGTATAAAAGATTCTTGTGATTTTAAATCGAAGTTTTTCTAACAGAACAAAAAAGCTGTGCTACTGGGAAGTTTGTTGCGCTACTTTTTCTTCCCAGCTAAAGGCTCGTACAGACCAGCGCGACGCAACGGCGCGACGCGACTCGAACAATCGACAGCGCTACGGTGCCGGTGTCGCGTAGCGCTGTCGCGTCGCGCTAGTCTGCACGAAGCTTAAAGCAATAGGAAAGGAGAAGGGCGGGCGTTTTTGGGCGTTTTTTTAAATTACATAAGATGGTCCATTTTTTGTAATTTTTAACATTCGATAAGTGCTGATTCTCAGCCTAGTTTGATAAATGCCTATTGATTTTAATTTTAAGTTAAAACTGTTAAATATAATCATTAAAAGACTATAACTGTATTATTGTATAACTTTTACCAAAAAAAAAACCTATCTACATACTTAAAATATTTGTTTTTGTTTCCGGTTTACGGCCAAAAATACAAGTAAGGCCCAACGGTTTCGCCGAAAAAAAATCCATTTTCGGTCAGTCTCTAGTATTGGTAAGCCTGTCGAGTGGTGCTATCAGAGATACAATCATCAAGAATTCATGACAGAGTAAAGGCTCGTACAGACCAGCGCGACGCGACGGCGCGACGCGACTCGAACAATACAATTTCTAAAAAAACTTCACGGTATAACAATAACCGGTGTCGCGTCGCGCTGTCGCGTCGCGCTAGTCTGCACGAAGCTTAAGACTCGCACCTAATCGGTTTTATCAGTTAGGTACTAGGTACTTAGTACTTACTCGTTGTTAACTCAAATACCTGCACGATAAATTGCTATCTAGAGACTGTAAAGTTAATTAGTTATTGATATAACGATAGTAAGGTTATTAAATTAAAGTTTTTACACTCAACACACACATACATATTTGAACCTTGAAAACATAACACGAACTAAAATAACTCCCACCACATTAGACTGCTTGAAAAGTGATGGTGATGGTTTTTCATTATTTTATCAACCCTTCTGTGTTGATTCGGAATTGCCTTCCCTTTCCTTTATTTTGAAACGATAATTATGAGAGCATAACTAAAAAAAATATTTAAGGGTTCTGTTAATAGCAGTTTGTTAAAACTCGTTCGCTCGTTTAGCCTCCAGCACGGACACAGAGACAAAATAACATAGAAATACATTTATGCCAACCAAAATATTACCCTCCTTTTGGCTCCGCCGCAGTCGGGTAAGAACTGTTCAGAATAATCTATTATGAGGAGTACAATGACCCCTTTTTGGGTTTTTGAGTTATTTCAATAACATCTTGAATACCTGCCTGAAAGGTGACCTACAAGAAGGAGCGATAATAAAGGCAAAAAAGGAAAAACTAAACAGCCCCTCTATGCTTTTGCCTAATCTTTGGCGCCGCGACACGCGCGGGGCGTGCGAGGTGCGCGGAGAGCGGCGGCGCGAGGTGCGGGGAGGGCGGGGCAGCTGCGTCTACTCCGCTCGCTCACTAGAGCTCCGTGAAAACTGCTTTTATCGCTACATATATCACCCATTCAGAACTCAACCTTATCACCACGATGTAAAGTCCTATTCCAAGATAACATCGACAAGTTGTGCTATAAATTATAAAGTTGGTAATCAAACTTAAACTTTATCGTAGTGAGTGAGAGAGATTAGTTTGTGTTTGGCTATATTTCTAAACGATATCTATTCAAGTTTATATAATTCACACATGTATGCAAAGTAATGCATACTATCACATACTATTTAAAACTAAATTACAGTAGGTATTCCCAAAATGAACATCATGATCATTTGTAATTATAAATAATAATTGAAATACATAAATTAGCTAATAACAGTCTGTTGTAAACCTTCATAAAATTTACTTTTCTTTGTCTATCGAGCCGCCCGCGCCCCGGCCTACAAAAAATAAAAAAGTTACATAGGTAGGTGCCGTTCGGGGACTGAAAATTATTGATAAACTGTTCCACCGAGTCGCACTTATCAAAATTTTGTTTCAGTGCGGTTAGTGGAAGTGCTTAGTGCTGGCTCAGTGCGGTTCGAACAAGTGCTGTTGAAATCAGTGCTCTGAGTGGAATACCTCTGAGATGGAGACGTTTTAATTGCTAGAATAGATGGTGACAGGTTTTTCCACACTGGATGCCGCATATCGGAAGCTACCTCTAAAAGCTTCTGTACCTACTATGAGACTCCTACTATGAGATTGAGCTCCTTAAGTTCTGGGTTGAGCTCCACGATTACTGACAAATGCTTGCACTGACAGGACAGGTCCACTCAAATCTGTGTGGTTCTTTTCTCAAAAGACCATTTCAGACACTAATCTACATGGTCCTCATATGGCCTGACCAAGATTATGTCTGGACTTTAAAAGAGACTATGACCTCTGAGTTTGTTTCGGCCTTTCTTCTCAGAGTAGTCAGATAGGAAACGCCGAACTCATCTAGCTAATTTTTAATTACTTACTTATTTTTTTAAGATGACGTGTAAAAGTGATTCCAATATCCTATTTACAGAATAAACAATTTCATTTCATTTCAGACTGAGGCACCTTCGGCCCCATGTGTGTATCTTTTTGTCTCACAATGTCTGGAACATTGTGTATCCATAACACATCTTTCTACTTGGTAAAAGCGCTGTGTATCTTTTAGGCAAACGTTCTCTATACATTTATTATTCAAAAATGAAAGCCCTGGCCTTTCGCATTTTTTCGGCATAAATGGTCTACTTATCGGTTATTTTTGAAAAAAGCTATAGACTTGAATTTTTGGGTGAAATTTCTCGGATGCCTAGGCAAGTATTCAATAAACGCATTTATAAATTAAGGGTTTTTATTAATAATATCTTTATATATGGCACTGGAAATGACAAAAAAAGAAAAAAAAATTGTACTTGAAAAGAAACAAAAAATTTGTGACAATTTGATAACAAACATTATTTTTTGTTCGTCTTGTACTTAGATTATTAAAAAAATACGTACCTACACGTATTTTTTACAAAAATACGTGTCTAACATTTTTTATTATCTAACTGACGGATTAAATAGTTTTTTTTTTTTTTTGTTGACCCAGGCATCATCCATAGTTCTACGTGAATTATTTCCCAGGCCACGTGTATCTAGATGAAAATCAAGTAAAAAAAAATTAAATGGAAGGGTTCCAAAGAAAAATACTATTATCATGTAAAAAAATAAATAAAAAGATGAAATGAATGAATGATGAATGTTTGTACAAAGTTACAAACACTTTTACACGTCAATAATATCGGCTATTCGGCTACTCAGAGGCCCACGTGTGAGTTTATCTTAACCATCTCGACTTTACGCATCGACCGCGTTCGGCGCTCCGATTGGCCTGTCACCAGTAAAGGCAAGTGAAGGGAAAATCAGCGCCGAACGCGGTCGATGAGTAAATTCGAGATGGTTAAAAGAAACTCACACTAGGGCCTCTGAGAAGAAAGGCCAAAACAAACTCAGAGGGAAAGAGAAAATTAAGAACGTTTCTTCTGAAAGTGGGCAACGTTGTAAATATAATGTCAAACATTTCGCAGAGCTGATTAATATTGCAATATTACTGTATGGAAATATGTAATGTGGCTAACTAGCGAACTAGAATATTATTCATGAATTGCAATTTTAGCACTGAACTAAGACTTTAAATCCGGCGCGGCGGCGGTGTGCGACCACGCACAATGAAGGGTTCCGTAGTTGGGATCAATTAATATTTTATCCCAAGAATATACTTCACATTGTAGTTTTTTTTTAATTATACGTTGCGCCACACTAGGAATTTCTCCTGTATCGTGGGTGCGTTTACAAACATTTAAACTCACATACACAAACAGCCAGACCCGGAACAACTACTTGTAGGTCATACAAATATTTGTTCCGTGCGGCAATCGAACCCGCGACTCGCAGCGCAGCAGTCAATCGCGTAATCACTGCGCCAACCGTGCGCCAAAAAAATAAACAGACAAAACAGCCAGTTCATAAACAAACAAACTACAATAAATGATGTTTTGTGATAAAGTTCATTCATTCAAGAAAATCTATTACTTAAAGATATTTGACAGATTGTAGTAGGTTGATGTGCTGGCGTCTGTATCTATGCGTGTGTATAATTATAAACACATGCCAAATTACAGCTTTCTAGAACTATACAGTCTCTGAGCTAAGCCGCGGACAGACTAAGGTACAACTATAAGGGTTCCTTGTTTACTACGGAACCCTAAAAAGGCTATTGGAAAGTTTCCAAATACTTTTTTTATTATTAATTAGGTATTGCATTTCATAATCAATATTTTAGTTAACTAGTTAGCCACATTACTTATTTTCATACAGTAATATTGCCAAATCAATCAAAACAGTACCCTAATTGCGTAATACACGATCAATCAGAATCTGAATCGTTTTGAAACAGATTGCTAATCTATTGTTTCTTAGGTTCGAAAAAAAATCTGCTGAACAACGTAAATAACGCAATGAATGTTGTTGAACTGTCAAAATGAAATAGATTAGTCGTAATCGTTTAAAAAGTACGAGTAGGACTTGCGCCCTGAGGGTTCCGTCTCAAAGATGTACTTGCTCGGCTGCCCGAATTACCAAATCCAGATTGAAGGACAAACTTAACTTTTCAATTGAAAAACACAACTACACTTACTATACTTTTAATAGAGTGGAGAGTACCGATTTGAATGAAATATACAGACTAATATTGTTACTTCAGGACATGAACTGATGTTTTTGTTCCTTGAATCTTTGTTCCTAGATTGAAGGTTCATATAAAACTATAAATTACCAATTTGCAGATTTTCCTCTTTATTTGACCTTGCTTCTCGCCAAACTTCATGCTGCTGATGCTGGGCCAACGGGAAGTACAGACTCTACCCGAAACTGTCAAATTTTCCCAATCAACTTTGAACCTTATACTTTAGTGATAAAGTTGAAAATCTATTAAATAAATTTGACAGTTTGTAGTAGGTTGATGTGCTGGCGTCTGTACCAAATAGTCTTTGGATTACTGGCGAGTGTCAAAATTTGCGGCATAAATGGCCGTATTTTTTTATTGCGTTGACTTGGGAGTTTGTGTACGTACTAAATTTTTGATATCTATTTCAACTTGATGCCTCCACGCGTTCCTGAGAAAAAGGTCTTGACAGAAAACGAAATCATCAGGGTTTCAATTTTTCATTTCGAGGTACGGAACCCTAAAACAGATTTATTATCTGCCCGTTACCTTTTCATGCCGTAACGGCTGAACGGATTTAGATGAAAGGCATACGGATAGGCCATGCCCTGGGTTAGGACATAGGACACTGAATCCCGGTAGTAGGTACAGACGCCAGCACATCATGAACCTACTACAATCTGTCAAATTTCTTTAATAGATTTTCAACTTTATCTCTAAAGCATAAGGTTCACAGTTGATTGGGAAAATTTGAAAGTTTTGGGTAGGTTGACCTGCTGGCGTGTGTACTTACGTTCCTGTGGGACGTTTTCTGACCTTTAGTGAAGAAAGCTAGTTAGTGGTGCCGATTCTCTTGTAAACTGAACTAAACTAACTAAACTATCACTAAAATTCCTTACTTTTTACTATGAGAATCTTAACGCTATTCTGCAATAAAAAGTCTCTAAACTTAAAAATTATTTTGACACAACTAAATCGAATTTGACAATCGCGACTCCACGTGGTACACACTTGTTTGCCCTACACCGTGAATTTTTTTAGAGCCGGAGGTGCAGCCTCGACGTATTTTATATGGAATTTTTCACGTTTTGCATAGAAAATAAAAATAAAAATTACCTACGTGTTGATAATTAGGGGTATAGGGATTACAAAGGGGGTCGAAATTTTCATTATTTTTGCGATAGGACACACCATTTTCGAGTTATAAGCAAAAGAAAAGAAAAAAATATATTTACAGTACCGTTTTTGAATCTGAAGTCGAGGTGTTCGTGTGAATTTTAGTTCATGACAACTAATATTATTCCACACCATATTTTATCGCGATTAAAAATGGTCAGATTTAGATAGAAAATTAAAATTTTAGGTGAAAAACGTCAAATTCAGAATAGCAAAATTGTCATTTTCACTAAATTAAAATCTCAGAGCCATCTTAGTGCTGTCAAACTAAAATATAGTTAAGTTGTGTCACTTTAGTCTATTTCAGAATGGGAATTCATCGTTTGACAGGAATAAACTAAATTTTAGTGATTTATAGTCTAGTTTAGAGGCATTTGTGACAAGAGAATCGGCACCATTAATAAGTACTTTTTATCCAACCACCCAGCAATGTTTGCATATAGTCATTCATAGCTGTACATAATAAGTAGGTACGTGTGGAAAGTACTTAAGTAAGAATTTTAACATTCATTAGCACCAGACTAATCCTAATCACCGACCTCATCTAGCTTGATGTTTCCACTTTTCCAGGTACAGACAGACACCAGCACATCAACCTACTACTACATTTTAAAAGAGTAACGGTGGAGTTTCTTGCCCATTCTTCTCCATACGAAAACTACCTTTTGGAAGGGGCAACTAGAATCAATTATTATTTAAATGTTGACGTTCAAAAGTGCCTTTTTGTGCCTAATTGAAATAAATTATTTGACTTTGACTTTACTACAATCTGTCAAATTTATTTAATAGATTTTCAACTTTATCACTGAATCATAAGGTTCAAAGTTGATTGGGAAAATTTGACAGTTTTGGGTAGGTTGACCTGCTGGCGTCTGTACTTAGTTTCACTTCTCTTGACAACGTTTTCCATGATTGTCAAATTTTTCACATTTGTTTTCGTTTCCTTCATGTTATCCCTCCATTATCTTTGTTTTTGTGTTGCCACTTTGTATTGTGTTGTGGTCACAGAACATTTATGTACCCTAAACGGGTTGTAGTTTTTGAAATGTTCTTTTTTGTATTGAATGCGTAGAATATTTTGGATCAATATTTTATTTTGCTTTTATGATATAATTATTAATCATCAATTTTAGTACTGGCAGCCTGTTTAGGGTAGGCTTGCAAAAGAAGAAGTTTATCTTTGTCTCTGGGTTCAATTGAAGTCGCGTTCCAGTTCAGAATTTTTACTAATATAGGCATTCATGTTTATTTAAAGAGAAAAAATTTATTGTTCATTTTTTTTATATGTTGACTGATATTATCTAGAAATTAAAACGGTATTAACGTATAAATTTAGAAATTACAATGATTTTGAGGTGTTTTTCTTTACAAAGTATCAGCAATGGAATAATTTAGTTTATTACTGTTAATTTCCTTAGTCAATGCATAAAATTGTTTTCTTGCGTTTCGAAACGCTGTTTTAAAATGTCATGTCATTGATTTGATTTTATTGTCAGGCTTCTCAGAACATCTTTGTTTGTACCTATTCTTTTTTGTACATAAGCTTTTCTACCATCTTTAAATTAATTACTAGGCGTTTAGCCTACGTTTGAGTAAGTAGCCGTGGCAAATTATGCTGTATTGGCTTAAACTTCATGTTGTGAAATTGCTTTAGAACCACCACAGTGTAAGTAAATATTATTGTAATAACTGCATTTTTTGCGTATTATTTGCAGAGATTGATGGATCCTTGGGGCAGTGAAGTTATCAAGTTTGAGGTTGTATCGGAGTTTGAAGATAATTTTCAACCAACTTCCGAGTCCGAGAAGCTATCGGATTCCGAACAGTATCTCGCTATTTTAGGTAAGTATTTGATAATAAGTTCAAGTTCTAATCACATTTTAACGTCTTTTGATTGATTACATGTTGTCAGTCGGCTATTTTATTACACAATAATTATGATTTAATTTGGGCCAGTGCTGAGTGCGGTGGTTATGCTTACGAAATATATTGAGTGTCGCAGAACTCGCAGACCTCCGGCCACATTCACTTCACGAGGCGCAGTCGTACCGGTACTGTCCGAAGGTCGCGCGCACGCATAGAAATACACATTTTGCCCTTATTAGAAGTTTTGTGAATTTAGTTATCTGTCTACCTACATACTTCTTCATTTGTGTTGTGGTAATTTTATTAAACTTTTTTTAAAGAAATATTGCTTGTCAATTATAAATATTTTAACAATATAATATTCTCATTTTCAGAGCGCAAACTCAAGGCGATCAAATCCAAGAACAAGGTTGTGGAAAACCTAGCAGCATATAGAGCTGATTGTATCGATCGGCTGATGCGAGAGGGCTGCGATCTAGATCCTGTTGTTGGCGACACAGAGGACGAGAAACTTTTGCAGGAATAACATCTCAAATAGTAAAAGAATATTGTAAGTAATCATGGCATCTGCATCATCTTCTAATATTGAATTGTCAGGAGCAAATTACTGCATACTAACAGGAGCCTCTCAAGGCATTGGCAGGGCTATTGCAGCTGAACTTGCAAAGCACCTCGGTCCTAAATCTTTAATGTTACTGCTGGCACGTAACAAAGATCAACTAGCTAAGACAGCTGAGCTTTGCAAATCTGATAACATTAAAATTGTGTATGAGTCTATGGATCTTGCCAAAGCATCTGCACCAGACATGTTAGAAGTGATTTACAAGTCTTTAAAAGGTTATAAAATCACTGACTTTAGTAACTGCATTATCTTCCACAATGTTGGGTCCCTGGGGAACTTGTCAGTGGAGACAGAGCGCATGGAGGATGTGGAGGAAATGAGACAGTACTATGACCTGAATGTATTCAATGTAATCAAACTGAATACTCAGTTCCTTAAGGTTTTCGAGGAGGTTGAAGACAGAGTTATAATTGTGAATGTGACATCCCTGTGTGCCATCAAGCCTATGAGTGGTATGGCTAGCTACTGCAGTGGTAAGGCTGCTAGGGAGATGTACTTCAAAGTGCTGGCTGAAGAGAAGAAGCACATTAGAGTGCTGAATTACTCTCCCGGGCCTGTAGAAACATCTATGATTGACTATGTCTTGGCTGAGACTGTGAACGCCAATTTGAGAGATGTATTTTTGTCGTTCAAGTCACAGGGGGCTTTACTTAAGCCAGAAATTACAGCTAAGAAATGTTTGAAAGTTCTTCGAGAGGGCAAGTTCAGTCCAGGCGGTCATGTGGACTATTTCGATGATGAGTAGATATCTTTGACTATCTAGAAGTAGCTTTCTTACTTGCATATTTGCCAATTTTTAATGTGATTATAAATTATTAGCTTCCAAGTATTCATGTGATGTCTAACTAATGTAATCTAGATTATTTCATATCAATCTGTGTTACTAACTAAGGCTGTTTCATTCTATAGATGTATTTAGAACATATAATGTGTGTTTAGCCGTTGAACCCCACTTCCCAAGTGTTGTGTGCCTGTGCAAGTCTTGCTGTGACTAACAATAACCAGGATTTCATAGTTAATAATCAAATGTTAAACTTATTTTAGAATCGTTTTATGTTCTAAAAACCTTTACTAATGAATAGTTTGTTGTTATTATAAATGGTTTCTGATAAAATATTCAGTAATAGTAATTTTTACCCTGGTTGGTAATAATTGTTTTTGCTTTTTTGTTTTAGTTTAGTAATTAAGTTTTTGGAAAGTTCTAGCGGGCTGAAGCTCGCACAAAATTTGATAACTTTTATTTTGTTTTCCTCGAATATTAATATTATTTACATTGTATTAAGTAAATTACGAATAAATAAAATAAAATACTTGGAATATTTTGTCGGAAACTGCTGATAAAAAATAAAAAACATAGTACTAGAGACATTTCATGTAATAAATGACGTTGTTGTCTTTAGAAATATGAGCCTCGTGTTACGTGTACCATGATGGTTTAAAACGAAACACTTATAGTCAAGTTACATAGTTCGTTCCTAACATTCCATAAAGTTATATGTTATATGTAGTCTATGAATGCAATTCATATTAACAATAAACGCTTGAAATAAAACTTGTTTTTGTTACCCTCACCTTATCTTTTATTATTTCATGATAATTAATATGAGTTACATTCATATTTTTTTCAATACTTTATCAATTATCATTTTAACTTTTGACCCCTTCACCTCCACACATGTTTTGTAAGATTATCTATGAAGCAAAATGAGTACAAATTTTGATGACAAGACCAGACTGATAAAAATATGTTTTACGTTCACCAACCCTCTGGGCCCGCATGGTGGTTTACGACCTACTCTGGCCTTTGTATCTCACAAAGATTTGAGGCCCGAGTTCCAACAATGGTGATTGTATTGTACAGTCAACCGCACGTAAATGGTAACATTTGACAACGCCTTTATTCTGTAGTCGTTCGGCTTTTATAGTTGTCAAGCGTCATTACTGCCGAGCTGTTGACCGTACATGACATCAGCGATCATGCGCCTTATCAATGTGTTACTTACACAATATTTAGCGTTTCATATGTTACCTTAAAAAAACGTTGATAATTGATACTACCTACTCACCACGTAGGGGTTAGTAATGTGTTGTATAATTTGATGCGCATATAAGGCAAACAACAAGTTGCGTGGTCGAGTAGCAAAGAGTAGGTACTATAATTCGAGTACCTAGGTAATCTGCGTTCGCAATTTATTTGCCAAACATGTAAACAAACTCAAGTTTTAGGAAAAACAACTGTAATGCCTACACATAAGGTTCAGTTTGCGCTACAACTTCATATGCTTATGACTTTTTCAACAGTACTAGTCAGTCTAAAATCAACTTTATTGACACTTGCATAAAGTTGATGTTTCATCATCATCATCATTTCAGTCGAAAGACGTCCACTGCTGGACATAGGCCTCCCCATAAGTTGATGTTTGTTTAAGTGCAAATAACATCAATTGAAAACAAGGATTTGAATAGACCTTGAGTACCTACGGATGAAAATAAATTAAAATCTAGAATAACACTACCTAGCAGATGATTTGTCGCTAGCGAAGTCAAAATCTGTATGGGGACGTAGATGTTGAAATCGCCAGCGACGTCTTGATGTCGCTGCGTGAAACGCAATCGCCTTATAAGATCTGATGTCTCTTGTGAAAAAGAACAAAACGATCGAGGGAATCTGAAGTGTGCCATTAAACTTTTCTGAACCTCACTCACAGCTGAGTCAGAACTTATTAATGAATGCTTTGAGCTCTCTTGCAGAGTAAGTGTGTATCAATGTTTCAGATAGTTATACGTTTGTAGTGTAAACGAGGCTTGTACTCAGTGCATGTAACTTGAGTATGTAAGGCATTTGTCCCACCGCCTTCGAAGCCAGGAAGCGACTAGCTATAGACTATTTCTTGCTCAAGAAACGTAGAATGTATATATTTATAGTACATACCTACCTAGATCGCTGACTAATCACATTCACACTGCCGCATGCCGCGAGAACTGTCTCTATTGTTCATTTCTTGAATGAGAAAATAGTCGATAGCTAGTCGCTTCCTCGTCGGCGCTGGGAGGCGTTGGTACACGCGGCGAGTAAGTCACTGGACCCGTCTACACGTTAGTATAAGTTTAAATATAGGTACCTACTTATACGTATAACCAGTGCAGGTAACTTGCGCATGCGCAAGTCTTGTCCTTGTCATTATGTTACTTGGGGTCGGCGCAACTCGTTTTCTTCTTCCATTCTCCCCTGTCGACCGTCCCGCTATCATTCACTCTCTTAAATTCTCATTCATATCATTCCTCATTCAATTCCATTATATATGCGAATTCGGCACATGGATAGACCAGTACCCTAATTCCGTAATACACGATCAATCAGAATCTGAATCGTTTTTAACAGATTGTTAATCCATTGCTTAATAAGTTCGAACAAAAAAACTGCTCATCGACGTAAATAACGCAATGAATGTTGTTAAACTGTCAAAATGAAACAGATTAGTCGTAATCGTTTACGAAAGAGTGTTATGTAATTAGGGTACTGGATTAGGACATAGGATATATTTTTTTATGCCGGTGGTACAGACGCCAGCACATCAACCTACTACAATCTGTCAAATTTCTTTAATAGATTTTCAACTTTATCACTGAAGTATAAGGTTCAAAGTTGATTGGGAAAATAGACAGTTTCGGGTAGGTTGACCTGCTGGCGTCTGTACGTTTCGTGGGATAATTTTCGATCGCCACGGGGGCGAAGCCGCGAGCTAAAGCCAGTCGCTTATATAAGAACATCTCCTTCTGCAGGTATGATGTCCACGCAGTAATGGCAGGTCGCAAGAGTCTGTTCATATTCCTGATGGGTTTGGCGTGGAAGTGCCGCTACAGTATGCCGCTACTGCTGAGCGGCACCGTGGCCATACTCGGCAGGGCGTGGATGTTCCAAATCAGGGTACACACGGTACACAGGCTGCATGAGAATGAGGTAACTGTCTCTTTTATACATAAGAAAGAAAAAAAAGGTGTTTATTTGGCACATGTCATAGGTACTTAAGTCCATACAATATAATTAACTAAGATTACGTCTATATGCTCTGAAAGACTAGGCAAAGGCAAGCTTCGCGGCTGTAATGGAGGCATAGAGACACACCCCAGGGGTTGGGATTGGTTGGGGTTGGTTGCGGGAAAGTCCGAAAGGGATACCGTGGTCCCTGGCAACGTACAGGCAACGGAAGGAACACGGGTGTGTTTTAGTCAGTAAGAATCTGACACGCCCTCCCGCTCCACCCAGAGCGGGAGAAGTTATTTGATCATTTCCCACCCAAAAAAAAAAAAGGGGGGTTGGGATTCAAAGTTCATATTACCCTATTGAATGACTATTTCATGAAATCATGACATTTGAGGCCAATTCTAACTTAAGGAGTTGTATTACTGATTATAATCATTCTGTAAAGCTATATTTGTTGCGGTCGCGAATCACATTTTAATCAACATACAACCTGAAATTGACCTGCAAATTGCCATACAAATTGCCAAAAAACGTAAGAAAATTTGAGCTTCGCGGGCTACCTTAGCGAGCGCATCCCCTAGATTTTAGGGGTCGTTCATTAATTACGTGAGGCGTTTAGGGGGGGAGGGGGTCGAGCTGAATCTCACCCATTCTCACGTGGGGGAGAGGGAGCAAATATCACGTATTTTTTTTCCCGCAAGAAACAGTGTAACATTGCGAGAAAATTGGGTTAAATTAATTAAAACAATTATTTCTTCACTAAAATATGGCTGAATCCTACACAAAAACGAGAGCTGTCCCGCGAGACTCTCACGGATTGTCTGTGTGCAAGCAACAGCGGCTAAGAGTGGCTAAATTAGGGCGAGGTTGAAGGACCAGATGATTTTACTGAAAATCACATGAGGCCCCGTGCACTAAATTAGAATGAATATTCTTTTACGAACTTTAGTAGTTCCTATTTAAGTATTTTATTTTATTTTCTCACTGTGTTTCTAGACTACGTTCTTAGTAGTCTTAAATACTAGTCATAATTAAAAATAATTAATTAAATTATGTTTTTTAAAATAAATCCATCGCAATCAAGCACAGACTAACGTATTTACACAAAAATACGCATTTTGAAAAATCTCACGTGAGATTAGGGTGGGGGGGGAGGAGGTCGACCCAAATCTCACGACATCTCATCAAGGGGGGAGGGGGGGGGGAGGGGTTGAAAAATCTCTAAAATCGCCTCACGTAAATTAACGATCCCTTACCCTTATAATTTACGAAGGTAACATGTCGAAAAGCAATGGATTGTAAGATTACACCTTCATTACACAAATCGGATATCTATCTGCCTAGCTGCTAGTTTGCGCCAACCAGATTATCTGTTTGCCCTTGCATGCATTAAGTCTTTGCCAGTTAATTGGATTACCTGCTGCAGTCACTGGTATTTTGTAACTAGTAGGTACCTACTGGAAACTAAGCGTATTAACATGTATCAATCCTTTCTATGAAAAAGTTATTTAACACATGTTTACTTTTACAGTAGTCTGCTGCGCAGTTTATGACGTCAGTCCTTCTTCCCAGTTGAAGTGTTTTAGGGCGTTTTGGCGACTGTCTTATGTAATTATGTCGTTAAAAAAGATTTTAATTTTACCGCTAAGTAATTGGTGATACGGTATGAAAGTTTTGGGTTCAGATATCTGCTTATGATCTATCTACAAGTAGCATCACATAAAACGCCTGAGCTTTATCTCTCCCAAACTCCAGGGGCCGTATTATGACGTATTAATGCCACCATTATTCCAGTGTGAGTGAGAGACGGACCTATACAAAGCCGCTAGCACCATCCTTTTTTCGCAATGGAATAATGATGGCATTAATACTTCATAATAAGGCCCCAGGACCATCAACATTCCCACATACCCAATAAAAACATTAACCAGCTATATAATTACGCAACACTTTTTCGTAAACGATTACGACAAATTTGTTTTATTTTGACAGCTCAACAACATTCATTGGTTTATTTACGTTGTTGAGCAGATTTTTATTTCGAACTTATGAAGCTATAGATTAGCAATTTGTTTCAAAACGATTCAAATTCCGATTGATCGTGTAAGTATTATGTAAGTAGGGTAGGTACTGACATCAGATCCTTGATTCCTCCCGATCCCTGATTGTGTTGAGACAAATCAAATGATGGATATTATATACTTATGCGTCAATTTAACCTAGGATTTTTTACGGATGTCGTATGGAACGAGGTTAAATGGTCTAAGGATTGAACTGATGCCAGATCGGTTTTTCTAAAATTAACAGTATAATATATTGTAATTGTAAAATAAGTCTTACGGTGACTAACATAACTTTTACCGATAACTGTAGGTACTTAGGCATACAAAATTCAGGGGGGGGGGGGGGCAGCCGCCCTCCCTGACCCCCCCCCGGTACGCCCATGTGCAAAAGCCTTTAAATGGTGAGACCCGTAGAGTCCCCAGGAAGAGCTCTTTCCCGAAAACCTCTGCTACTTCTACCTACTGCACATAAAGAAAGTCTTACTCATAGCCCATAGGCAGGTAGTAGATATATAGCAGCATCCTAATTGCATAACACACTTTGATTTTGAAGGATATTGTCAATCCAGTACTTTATATGTTCGAAACATTTGTCTGCTCAACAACGTACCTAAATAACGCAATGATTGTTGTTGAACTGTCATAATGAGACTATTGCTGCTGGGTGTGATGCAATTACCCCGCACGTAAACGTACAATCACTTTGTAAGAACAGATTTTATTTCCAGTTGGCTTATTATGACGAGGACGATGAACAGGACGACGACGAGGCCACGTGGGACACCGAGTCATCAGACTCGTGGGAGACCATCGTGGAAGAGGTGGCATACGGCTGATCACACGATGGCCCACCCACAGCTATCGCGGGTCACCAGCCCCGACGATTACTTACTCAATTGTAACAAACCAGAATACCTGCGAAATTTCCCGTTGTTGTATAACCGAGATTTCTAATTCATATTCTTTATGACACCTCTTTAGGTCATGCATGACTCTCATGAGCTACTTATCCAAAAATATTAAACTGATTTCGCTGTTACAATGTATAGTAGATATCGGCTATAAGTTCACGGGAATTTAATTTATTATGTTGGCATAGGTTTCTGCCGTATTTGTATATAGTATCGTTATAGATATTCGTTTTTTTTTTAAAGATGGTGGATGGAAGGTCTGTGTTATCATAAGTGGTGCTTTTGGGTTCCAGAATTTATATTTAAGACGATTTTTTTAACACTGTACTTTAGGGTCCCTCTTCCAGTGTCAAATGGTGTTGGGTGTATGGTAATAAATCGCACGAAAGAATCTTTAGTTTAGTGACAAGTGAGCGTTCCGCTCACGCCGCTTCAATGAGACATAAATAAGTTTCGAATTTTCGATAATATTACGCGATGGCAACGCAGGGATTACGCTGGATGTGAAGGCACCTTCTAATTTTTTTTGTCGACTTTTCAGAGCGTGGTCGGTGTCACTCATTCGTGTGTGCCAGTGTTTTTATACGCTCGCTCGATGTGTAATTTATTATGATGGATTCGCAGTGGTAGCCAGCGAAATTCAAATTTTCTTACGTTTTTTCCTATTTGCAGGTCATTGTTAGGTTGTATCTTGATCAAAATATGATTACGCGGCCATAACAAATATGTATTTACAGAATTATAATCATTAGAATCATTAGTACATCTCTCTCTTGTTCTATAAGACCTTTTTCATAAGAGATATTTTGTTCTTGTGGAAATTTCGCGGGCTACCACAGCGGATCCTCTTTAACGCTTGGAGACTGTACCTACTATTCTCTATTTTAAAACGACGGTCTTATCTACGACCTCATAGTTATTGCATATAATAATGACAGACTCAGGTATGCTCAGTCGCCTTGTCGTATACAGATCGTTTTTCAATATAGTAGAATTCGAAATTCTGGCATACCTATGTTGTTTTTTTAAAGGACCAAGTGTTGAAGCAGTTTTAACCATTAAGTAACGGCCGATAAGATATCAGTAGATATGAATCAGATATAACTTATGTAAAAATATTGTAGAACAGGGCCGTCATTAAACATACTGTAGGTGCGTTCAAGATCGTGGACGTGCGATTGGCTGTACCTTACAGAATGTGTTGAAATTATAAGACCCTGTAAAATGAGATCATATAGACTCAAATATAACGAGAATATACAATTACGTGGCGTAGCTTATGGAATGAATAAAACTTTCGTATAATTGCTTAATTCAATTGTCAAAGAAGTACGTAGTAATTACATACCTACCTTTAAATAACGGTGATATTACTTAATAAAACAGAATGCAAATATTTGCACTACCTTGTTATTACTTTAGGTTATCTTTTCACCATTAATACGTGATTCATAATGCCTAGGCTAGAGTCCTGCGCTAGGTAGCAACACCTGTGTTACAGGGGCCAGTGTCTTCTCCCAATCAGTAGGATCTGGATTTTATGCATAAATAATAATTTCATACAGAAATAATATTTATGCAAAAAAACAAAAAAAAAAAGTACGGATCGCCCACTGCACTGTTTGTATTTAAAACTCCAACTTGCACCTTGACAATTTATGATGTCTTTGGCAATTAAAAATTGTTCATACTGCTTTCTTCTACCACATGGTTCTAGGTTCAAAATATGTATTAATTTGTAAAACATACTGTGTCTACAGTAACATAAATAAATATCTCAATTTGAAGCGGTCTCTTTTAATTTTACCCTGCTTAGCCGAATGGCAAAAACGTAACCCTAAGGCCGTTTGTCCACCACACCGTGGGCGGGACGTCAACGAGAACGAGATGACGGCGCCGCAGTAGGTACCTACATACTGGCAGACAACTAATGTCCCTCGGCAAATTTCAGTGTTTCGTCAGTTACCATTTGCCCTTTGCACTTTGGAAGTATATAGAGTTATTAATACTCCTTTAACTTAATGTAATTTATTTTAAAAATGGGAGGAAAGCTGTTTGTATACAGAAATGCGATGATTCCCGAGGGACATTTTGGAAATAGTGGTACTGTATAGACGCCAGCAGGTCAACCTACCCGTAACTGTCAAATTTTCCCAATCAACTTTGAACCTTATGCTTTAGTAATAAAGATGAAAATCTATTAAAGAAATTTGACAGATTGTAGTTGATGTGCTGGCATCTGTACGTTCTTGTTCACAGTAGTTCGATAAATATCATTAGTTTTTTGTTTAATTCGTCTTGTTTACATAAATAACTAGCTTTACCCGGCCCGGCTTCGCACGGGTAGCACTAAGTACTTATACCTACCCTACCAAACTACCTACTCTACCCTACCTACCCTACCTACCTTACCTACCCTACCTACCCTACCTACTATAAACCTCACGGAGCCCGAGACCTTTCCAACGAATGCAAAACCGTGGAAATCGGTTCGTGCGTTCTGGAGTTATAGCGTCAGGAAGGAAAACCCGACTTATTTTTATATAGTAGATTAAGTTTAGTAGGTAGACCACAAAAACTAAGTAAATTATTTCGATTTCTGTGAGGTAGACAAATACTGTTCGTTACGAGTATTCACATATAAGAACGTTGTTGGTTCGTGATTATTGCTGGTGACGAGTATTTATTTAAATCTATTAGTGGTGTTGTAGTTATTATTTTCAAAATGCAGTCAAATATAAAATATTGAAGCGAGATCAAATATGTTTGCTAAATAATAACAATTTACACAAATATCGAATGAAACCAGACTAAGGCCCGAATTACAGAACCTCACTCTTGCAACCAATCAAAAGGCTTTAACGAGTTTTAAGTAATGCTTGAGTTTTGAGTGAGTTTCGATCAATACGAGCCTAAGTTTGAGTGTTATCATTTAAATATTTCATATTTTAATAAACATAAATTGTTGGCACGGTTGGCGCAGTGGTTAAGTGATTGACTGCTGCGCTGCGTGTCGCGGGTTCGATTCCCGCACGGAACAAATATTTGTATGACCTACAATTAGTTGTTCCGGGTCTGGCTGTTTGTGTATGTGAGTTTAAATGTTTGTGAACGCACCCACAATACAGGAGAAATTCCTAGAGTGGGCAACGTTTTTAAAAAAAAAAAAAAAAAAATCCAAGTAAGTCAAATGTATTATTAATTAATCATTTTACACTGGAGATGCCTTATTTAATAAAGTTTTAAATTAATTGAGGTATAATTCGATTAGTGAATGATAAATAATTATTATGTGTAATAAATACAATGTTATTCTTTGTTCTAGAGAAGTACTGTGTCTTATTATCAAGGAGCAGCGACGTCACTGAATGAATATAAAACAAATGGTTTCATACCAATGAGACATTTCTGAATGATTAAACACGTCATTATGAACTGTTCGCCGTGCACTCTGAAGGCTTGCACCACCGAAGATCAGCTAAAAAACTGTTATTGATAGAAAAACATTAATAAGAACGTTTAAGTTTCGCACGAGAATATTAAGACTTACGAAAGACGACTTAAGAAAACTGGGACACTGCTATATTTTAATCTTAAAATATTAACCGTAATAAATAAGCAACAGATTCGTTCTTGCACGAGTTTGTGGTAACGAATTTTTTAAGCATGTATTCAACATGGGGTTTGTCGTATTTCTTGCAGATAGGCCAAAATGTTTACATTATTTTAGTAATAATTATTATAATTTAAGGATTAAAATTTAGGGTTTATTTTTTTTCAATCTTCTTTTCGTAAAGAAAATTAATACTTACTTCTCAATACCTACCAACTCAGGCCAAATACAGTACGAATGTGTTTTGCAAATGTCGTACTTATTTTACATTTGTAAAATACTTATGTAAACAAACTGCCCATACTTAACCTTAATAAAATCACTTAAGTATTGTTGAATTGTTTTTTTTTTCATTTTTAGTAGTCTAATATTCTTATTTATTCCTTAATTACTTCGATCATGCATGATCGAAACTTATGTTTATTGTGAAAAAAAAAACCATTAAAAATATTTCAGAATTTAATTATTTCAAAAGAATACAAATTGCTTCCAAGTTTCTTGACATCTATTTCACGTCTCGGCTGAAGTAATAATAAATAATTGTAGCAGTTTGTTAACTTTACGTAAAATAATGATAATTTCAATCGTTTTATAATAACGATAACGAATATTTTTTAAATTTTGTTATCACTACTCACGCATTTTTTATTCTAAAACCTTTATTATAATAACAACATAAATAAAAAGGGAGCAATTTTTTTTTAATATTTCTTTATTTCACTATATACATGTAAATTATATTTTTAAATATTACAATAAAAAAATATAAAACATTTAAAAATATAAAAAAATAGTAGTCTACCGGTATAGGAACAGGGTCCAAGCTACCGGCGGCGGTCAGGGCTCCAGAGAGAGGAATCTCCTAACAATGCGAGCTGTGTCCAGGAGTACCGTTTTCTGCATCAAGCCTTTAATCCAGCTGCCCAACGAGAGCCTCCTTAGATGTTGGTCGAGGCGCGCGACGTGCTTCACAAGTACGGGATTTTTTCGTGCTTGTCAAGCACGTTGCGCGCGTCTAGGGTCGCTATTAGGACTTCGCGACCGAATTCGGTCGTATAGCGATCGTTTTCTATGTCGAGACTGCCGTCCCTAGCGGCATAAGGTCCGCTAAGTTTGGCTTTTATACTAAGAGGCATTATGTTTTGTTTTTTTTATTTCGAATTGTAAAAACATGCCAAAAGACAATGAAATAGTGCCATTTATTAGGTATAATATTTTTTTAGATTTTTAATAATGATCGACATATAACCAAATATCTCCGTTAGTACTCATTTATTTTATGGGACAAAAACATAATATTTTACAAATCAATTAAGAAAAATAGCAAAATTATACACAAACTTAACTAAAACGATTGAAAAACTAAAATATAGCATCGAAAAATTCATCCGCATTGCTGTCGACTGGTAATGTACCCAAGAGACTGGTCGCATTGCCACGTTGTATGGCAATGATTAGCCTCTGCCCTAGGTAAAAACCAGCCCTTGTCACGGGAAGTGTCAAATAGACGTTTTGATATTTCATTGAAGAGGCCGTGAGCACTCGGACCCCACGGCCCGAGGGTTTCAACCCCAAACGGCTCGAAAATATAATTACCTGTAAGGTTATTATGGGTACTTACGCCGTTTGAGGTTTTCTGCAGCCGCAGCGGCAGCACCAGCACGGCACGCCGAGCCAGGAAGGTGGGATGGCGCAAGAGTGTCGACACAGGTTGCATCCCACACTAAAGGCCTACCCACCTTCCATGGAGATAAAGACATGCCATCCGGTCTCTTGCCATCGTCTCGTGCCAAGCCATTGGGTTCTAATATAGCTGGAACGCCGGCGGAAGTTCGCGTAATGTTGCGCCGTAATGTTCGCGTGCCGTGCTAAGCGACCCGCACTTCGGCTGCAAGACAGGCCGTGATGTCCGAGGCTGTTGACAACTTCGGCACAGTGACAGTGATGAGGAGAACAACAAGGAGCTCCTAGTCGTAGGGAAGCAGCGAGGCGGAAGGTAGTGTCGTCGAGCAAAGTGCCTATGTTCGACGACGGTAGTGCATGAAGCCACAGACCTAATTCCCATTTACCCACAGCCAGCAGGCGCGCACGCTCCGCAGTGGTAGCAGACGTGTTAAGTAACTTGTTCTGTACTACTCTGCAGAGCGGCTCATCCCACCGCCTTTGGGAAGATGGATAATCGGGTACATCTGAGTTCGGGCAATCGAGTCTCCAGGCATCATAGCCTCGGTGAAGCACGGCACATCAAAATCAATCAGTGTGGAGGCTAGAATTTTCCTGATTAATTTCTCAGTGCCGTGGACCGAGGATATGAAAGCCGGTAAACTAATACTAGAAATTTTGCGGACGCCGAGGCCTCCCATACGAATGGGAAGAGTAGCTTGCGCCCAAGCTCGGTCGTCCATGGCCACATTTAAAATTAAAGTTAATGTGTGTCTGATAATTTGGTCCATTTTTTCTAAAAGGTGTGTGTGTATAAATGGGAAGCGCGAAGAAAATATGTTAATTTAGGGCCGAAACAGCAGTTACGAATTAGAGTGATGGCCGAATGCATATTAATTTGTAACAATCTTTCCGAAACGTCGTTGAAATTTTGTATTTTTTCCTCAGCAAAAACGGGAAAGGAATTCTCGAAGATTGGAGACCCAAGGAGACGAAGAGAGCTTTTTTCAATCATTCTAATTTCTGGAGCTATGGCGTTAAATTTGGGGAGTGTCAGTTGTCTTTCGGTACTTTCCGCTAAGTAAAGTTCACATTTCGAAAGGTTGAGATCAAGGCCAATGGAATGAAGTTCGATTTTTAAGAAATTTAGGTCATTTAAAACAGTTTCTACATCGCCTCCCAAGGTTCCATGATCAAGATACCAAACGTTAAATTTAGAATTTAGTCATCTAAAATTGGGTGATCTCCGTTTGGATATAGTTTAGTGACGCGGGCGAAGCCGCGTGCTAAAGCTAGTCTTACTTATTAGTACTTATTCAATAATAATATTTGGGTGGCAGTGAAAGCCACGCTGCGCTGCGCTTCGCCAGTTCAGCACCGGCTGTTATCTATTATTTTTTTCTGTAGTGCATCTCGCAGGTCACCCTAGGAGGTTGTCGGCTGCTTAACCGGGCTATCCTGTAGATGCCTTATAAATAAGGCCTCCAGCCAGGGCAAAAACATATACTTTAACTAAGCAACTACACGCTACGGGCATCTCCTGTAATAAGGCCTCCAGCCAGGGCAAAAACATATACTTTAACTAAGCAACTACACGCTACGGGCATCTCCTGTAATAAGGCCTCCAGCCAGGGCAAAAACATATACTTTAACTAAGCAACTACACGCTACGGGCATCTCCTGTAATAAGGCCTCCAGCCAGGGCAAAAACATATACTTTAACTAAGCAACTACACGCTACGGGCATCTCCTGTAATAAGGCCTCCAGCCAGGCCTAAAAACATATAAACTAAGCAACTACACGCTAACTCTTTAACATCCGGTTATTGTGGGAACCTAACAGTTAAATACAAATAGTGATTAAGTACATATATTATATTTAATATTTTAAATATGTCTGTTACCTTTTCACGCCTTAAGGCTGAACGATGAAATTTTGCACTGCGCCTTTATTCGCGATACTTCCCCCGGATTCCCTCAACGTGCTTGCGCAGGTGGAATCTCCTTTGTCTCACCCTCATAGTCGGACGGGATGGCAACCCACCACGAACGGAGAGAGATCGAAGGACCCGCGCTTTATGTACTTTCGAAGCACGTCGCGTTTTATTAAATTGTTTATGTAGGTACCTATAATTTTGTAGCAAAATTAATCTAAAAAACGAAAGACATTAAAAAAATCCGGCTTTTAAAACTTTTTTTGTCAACGCTACACTACCTTATCGTTCGTTGTCAAGGGAACGAAATTTAACAAAAATTTCGTATATCTTCATCCGTCATACTCATAATATTTATTTTTGAAATCATAATAAATTTGAAAAAAAATGTTTAGTTTTATTTGAAATTTTGGAGTTGATGGTACATTTCCTGAAGGCACAAGAAGGCATCTTTGTACAGCCGCGTGTATTAAAAATGAGAAAATTACTCCGATGTGTCACGAACTGTGGCGAATGAGGAAATTATTCGAAGTGAGCGATGTCGCTCGGTTTAGGAGTGATACTTTTCGCGCGACGTTAGTGTGGTGAGGGCTAATCCTTGATTTACATCAATGCATATCATATGCCACCGCGGACGTTTTTGTTGAACTTTTTAAGACATAATTATAATCCTGTGAAACAATTTTTATAATCTCTCGCGGGGTACACCAGTAAAGGCTCGTACAGACCAGCGCGACGCAACGGCGCGACGCGACTCGAACAATACAATTTCTAAAAAAACTTCACGGTATAACAATAACCGGTGTCGCGTCGCGCTAGTCTGCACGAAGCTTTAAGCTCCCGTCGGCATGATTTTTTCCGACATCTTCCACAATAATCGTCTTATTTCAGCCAATTTACACAAAACCTTAATGAATTATACACCAAAACCTTTCTCATGAATCACGTCGTCCATTGTTGAAAACCGTTCGGTAGTTTTTGAGTTTATCGCGTTCAGACAGAAGGACAGACAAACAGACGCGGCGGGTGACTTTGTTTTATAATATGTAAGGATAAATAAGGATAACGATTATGGTGGCACTTCACATCGCTATTCGGTATTTGCGTTTTTTACTGTGTGTATAATATATAGAAGTATAGTACCTATTCGGCTAGTGTAGAAGTCCGAATTCGAACACACCGTTCACACGTCGTCATGAACAGCGAATATGCCGAACATCCAAGAATATTTTTGCTAATCTGTACCCTAACTGCGTAATACACGATCAATCAGAATCTAAATCGTTTTGAAATAGATTGCTAATCCATTGCTTCATAAGTTCGAAAAAAATCTCTGCTCAACAACGTAAATAACGCAATGATTGTTGTTGAACTGTCAAAATGAAACAGATGAGTCGTAATTGTTTACGAAAATGTGTTGCGTAATTAGATAAGTAGTTGAACACAAAGATGGTCGTGTTGACGGCAGCAGCGACTTAGCGTCGTCGTGCAGACCGGCGCTAAGTGAGAAGCGACTGTAAACAAAACAATTTCTACGAAAACTTCACGGTTTAACAATTACCTGGTGTCGCGTCGCGCGACAAGTCGCGCTAGTCTCCACGAGCCTTTATTGTTTCCTCTGTGCTAATTACCAATAAATGTTAAGCGTACAGCACATCAACCTACTACAATCTGTCAAATTTCTTTAATAGATTTTCAACTTTATCACTTAAGGTTCAAAGTTGATTGGGAAAATTTGACAGTTTCGGGTAGGTTGACCTGCTGGCGTCTGTACATAAAACACGGCAATCTGAATCTACTGAGCAAGCCATGAGTGGACGGTAAACGAATTAATTCGGTATATTCGCAATCCTTTGATATGTGACCAAAAACCAACAACCGGCGATAGTGTTCGTGTATTGTCTTATTCGTGAAAAATAGGCAAATATTAGGCGAACTTCACATCATACGAATACGCGAACACGAATAGCGATGTGAAGTGCCACAACCAAAGATCGATTTCCGTAATAAAATACGCGGTTATAATATTACTTAAATAATAAACCCCTAGTATCAATATTATCTTATTCGAAAGTGACTAACTTTTTATACCATACTTACACCTTTTTTTACGTTTGTCGCCGTTTTTTCTTCAAGATGTGAAGTCATAATTTTTTCTTGTTTGGATGTAATATTTAACAAAATTAATAAACGTGTTATACAGTGAAATGTGTTTAATTACGCTGTAAAGTACAATATCGGACATCTACATATTGTTAAACATGATTGTTTATATATATCCTCTGTTCATGAGATGAAACTAACACGTTACTTTACACAACCCTCACTATTGCGGAGCCCTGTCAACGAAGACAGGCAACTAAACAAGACGACACCTTTTTCTAATTTTTCTTTTTTTTTTAGGTTTTGCTTTTTATCTATGGTAATATTTCCAAAAATTTTTTAGTGTCTCGCTTGTCTCTTTTGAAAACCAACTCGCTTGGAAACTTGTGTGACTTCGGTACCTAAGAATTATATTTGGCCAGTTGCTTTATAATACATTTTGTTGAGTTGTTCAAGGAATATAAATATGAAGATTGTGATGGGCCCCAGTTTCGCGTAGGTCGGTATCAAACCGCTCCACAATGCGAGTATACCTTCGTTCTTGATAACTGTGGTGAGAACTTGAAATTGGCCTGTTCCTTTCTCGGAGTTTTGTACTCTGAAACAGGCAGGTTAAATAGTAGATACTTTCGCGTTCGTGTGAAACAGTGTTTTTGTTTGTGTAAACGTCACAGACGTAACGGGTAAGTAATCTTTATATATATATAAACGAGCAATATTTGTATATATACACCGTGACATTTTAGTCGTCTTACAGCCACTCAATGTAGCCGGCATAAAATACCTCTATAGGAGTAATAAAACAATTGTTACAATATATCAATTATTTTTTTCTGAAAGTTTAGTAGTCATTGGATTCATGAAGTGGGCTGCTTTTGTAAGACGACTGAAATGTCACGGTGTATGTATATATATATATTTGTAGTCACGTTCTCGAAAACGGTTCTAACGATTTCGATGAAAGTTGCAATAGCTATGAGATCTAGCTAGATCGATTTTTCGCCCCCGTAATAGGGGCTTACGAGGGAGAAAAATCAATCTAGCTAGATCTCATATCTGGGAAAATTCGTTTTCTCCGTATTTTCACCTGAGCAGAGCTCGGTCGCCCAGTTTAGAACAAGATGGCTGCCTTAGAATAATGACATGGTAGCATGGAATTTATAAGTAACTACTTCATGGCAGCTTGGAATTAGTAAGTACCTACTATCATGGCAGCATGGAATTAGTATGTACTATCATGGCAGCATGGAATTAGTATGTACTATCATGGTAGCATGGAATTATTATGTACTCAAATTCAAACCATTTATTTCCATTAAACCATTTACAGGCACTCTTGAATTGTCAAGGGGTCAGTCAGTAGAAATATGAATTCCAAAGCGTAGGTTCCTATGGAGAAGAACGGGCAAGAAACTCCACAGACACATATACATGGAATAACTATGAACTTTCCGATACTATTAAATGAGCATTCACTATTTTCACCAGAGCAGAGCTCGGTCCCCAGCTACGCGTAACCTAAACACGATACTTAAAACAAAAAAAACCGGCGAAGTGCAAGTCGGACTCACACACGAATGGTTCCGTACCTACTGTATTAAAATCGAGATAAAAATGACAAAAAAAACACGTTTCTTGTATTTTTCTTAAATTAATTAAAGTTAATAATTAAAATACCTTTTATTATTAACTTCATTTGTTTTTATAGCGGCAATAGAAATACACAATTTGTGTTTCAACTGTCTACTGTTTATCTACGGTTCAGCCCGCTGACAGACGGACGGACGGACGGACAGCGGAGTACGGAATCCTAAAAATAACTGATTTCCTCAACTTATACTTCAAGTAACTACAATATCACCAGCGGTCAATAGCCAAAAAAAATATCAGATCATTTTTTTTTGGTTGTCACGTTTAGACATCGATTTCCATGTTTTGTTTAGATATCGATTTCCATTACGTATGCAGAGTTTCGCTAACTACTTTAGTTTGACCCTGTATATTCTTCCTGCAAAAGTATATTCAGAGTGTGTTAATGAGCATGTTATACCTTGTTTTTACGATGTCCATAGGTAGCGAAGCAACTGTGGTGATCATTCCGGCGATCATAGCGGATACCGAGTGCAGAAATAAGCCATCTCCTAAACTCGGTAGCAGCATTTCTCGAGCCTAGAATTGATTAATTTATTTATTTATTCGCGGGGCAACTACGACAGTATTGTTATTCTGTAAAAATCTCATCGTTTTTAAAGCAAGTGATCATTATTATACCGCGGGTCTCAAACCATAGGGGCGTATCCACAAAACCGTTACTTTTCAGGAGAGACAAAAAACTTAATAACTTTTCTTGTGACTGAGCCAGCTTGTTGTGTTTTTGCAAGTGGCCATACATTTACACTTCTGTTAATATGGAATGCTTGATGTTAAGGTATTTCCTCTATAACACTAGTTTTTGGTTGTTACGTCTAAGTATTTGGCATGGCGATGGCGGGGCAACACCGTGTAACTCCGTCAAAATTCCCCCAAAAATGCTTGAAAATGGATGTAAAACCTTTTTCCTTAAATTATTAATAATTGTACCAATACTTATTTGAGATCTCGATCTCCTGCAATATTTACCTTGTGTTCCTATTGCTAAACACTAACCTGTGCATAGGAGCCGAGTTGTGCGCCGTTAACGACCATAGCTCTTGTGACCGTGGCGCCTGCGCCCCTCCACAATGTCGTTATACCTTCTTCGCGTGTAATCCTGTAAGTTAACCAAAGAACAGGAGATAGGTTCAAACACTAATGTTACCTACTACCTAAATTGATAACTGCCCCGTTGGTCTCGGGGTCACAAGCCCGATTGCTGAGCGTGGGGTCCTGGACAAAGTGTCATTAACATTTTCTATTAGGGTTGGTGGAAGTTGGTGGTGTGACACCCCCGTGGCTCAGAGAGCACGCACAGCCGTTGACCCTGCGCCTGATCTCTCCTCGGTTGTGTCGGATTGCCGTCCCGTCGGACTTTGAGAGTAGGTAAAGAAATAGTGTGCACCTTTGCTATGGCATACAATATTGTGCACTATACTATATTCTGCGTACTTGGCTCATCTTCGTTGAGATTGGCCACCGTGGCAGAAATTCGTCAGGAAATGTCAAGTAAAGGCATTTACGGAATTCATCTTATGTACCATTATTGAAGGTAATAAAAAACCATCGATGTGCTTATAATGTATCTAATTTTATATTATACAATTGGATATTTGATCAAAAACCAAAATGCCTACCTGCCTAGCGCATTGAACACATTAGTGTAGTTCCTTCGCTTCTCTGGTGCTAGCCTGCCGTCGGCGGTCATCCGGATGAGCGCGACTTCGGCCGGTGTTCCGATCCACGCGCCAAATGCCCCGGCGACCATGCCCAACACTATCTTTACCGGAAATGAGGGGACACCATATTTACTAAGAAAAAAAAAACGGAGCCACAGATAATACAGGGTCAAATTAAATAGCAATAGTAAGCCGCACTGGTGGGGCAAAGTGGAATGCCTAATTTTGCAGTGGAATCTGCCCCACTAGTTCGACTTGGTGGGGCAGATTCCACTTGTCTAAAATCTTGTGGATTCTGCCCCACTAGGGTTGGCAACTTAGAATTGGTAGGTCGTATGCTCGTATTTTATATTTGTTTGGAATAGAAATGTATATCTAAGTAAAATGTATCTAGGGCTGGTAACGTTGGACTTAGTACATAAGTGTTATTAAATTAAAGTACAAAAGTAATTGTTTGGAAATTTTTATTTACTTACTATATGGAATGAAATGGGGCAAAGTGGAATGATTCGAAAAGCCGACTTCATTTAGCTTATTTTTATCATTTTTTAAAATGACATTTAAAAGTGATTCCGATGACCTATTTTTACAGAATAAGCAATTTCATTTAATTATATTTTAAAATAATTGTATATTATTCACTAAGGGGATAAAACAGTGTCTTATGTAAGTCACGGACGCTATATTGAATCCCGAACGTAACCCCCATATTCAATATTAATTTATTTACGTTACACGTCCTTATTTGGGTCACAGAAATTCATATGTGTACAAAATTGAAACTAAATTAGCCAGTAGATTCAGGGCAAATTGGCTGTGACGTACGGACAGACAGACAGATACACGAGTGATCCTATATCGATTCCGTTTTTTCCCTTTGAGGTACGGAACCCTAAAAATAGTAGTTACACGTTCGTTCGCGACGTTTGCTTTTTTTGTGTTGATTTTGACTGGGCAATAAGTTTATTTTGTCAAAGTGTAAATATGGTTGTTTACTGTACTGTGTATGAACAATAATAATAGGAATAAAACATATTTTTTTTAAATTATCCCAATGACTACCACTAGGTAAGTAGTAACTTGATTGCAATTTATTATTTTTAAAGCGTCGTGCAGACAAAATAATTTCTAGGAAAACTTCGCGGTAGAACAATTACCGGTGTCGCGTCGCGCGACTAGTCGCGCTAGTCAGCACGAGCCTTAATGTGGTAGATAGATACCTCATACTCATAACTCGACATCGAAAGAAAACTCAACTCGGGGGTGCAACGCAGTTTTGGTAACTATTGATCGTAAATGGTTTAATGGTTTTTACTGTATCTCGTAAGCGGTGTTTAAGAGCAAAAATAACGACTATTTGAGAATACATTCCTGGAATGTTCCGCACACATATTTTTAGATATATTACTATACGGCATGAATAACTCATTGTTTTCTTCGAACCAATCTCTAGTTTAATTTACGTTGTGTTTAAATGTAATAACCCCATCTGTAGGTCTTCTGTATTATTTTGAGCATCAATCTTAACACCGGCCGCACCGCGCGCCGGTCGGACTATCCAAGTAAACAGAAGTAGATGAACGCTCGCTCGTTTAGCAAATAGCAAATTTTAATGGTATTGAAGAAGAATGAACACTTACGCTGTATGCATATCGACAAATCCGTTGAAGGCTCCAAGTCTGCCAGTGCCGTAAGTAGCCTGTCGGAGCAAGGCGGCTGATAAACCCGTGTAGAAACCCAGGAACCCTTCCTTCTTCACGATATTTTGGGCTACACTCACTAACGACACGTTTTTGCCGGCAGGACCCAGCAGCTGCATTCGGGTCTTCAACAAGTCCGCTGGCTGGACTACACAAATTGCCATCATCCTGTGAATATTATTATTAGCCTTTAATATTCACTGCGGGAAAAAGACTACCCTTGAGCCTTTCGCTTGGAAAATAATCGACTGCGTCCCGCCACCCAGTGAATTCAATAAATTTGATACTAATTACAGTGTTGACTGACTACAGGTAGGTAAGCGCGCGGGGGCGGGCCCTACATACCGTATGCAAACTATGCCTGTGTCTCTTTTGTTCACCGGGATGAGTATATTTCGCGGGACAAAATGTTTTCACTTATCAGTAACTTCACTAGGTAGGTATAAGAATGATAACACTGTTTGTCAATACTATAACTACTGGCCTTGTTAAATAAAAGTAAAAGTAAAACTAAATAAAAAAAAAAAGCTTCTCTTGTACGACGCACATTACCAACAGAATCGTATTGGGGACAACCAACGCGATGATAAATTTAGTGGCTAAACATTTTTTTTTTAATAATTAAATAAAATCCGACTAAAATATATTTTTGCCACAGGTGGAATTTTCCGCTGCTGACCATAGTTCGTTCGATGACCATTGCACCATTGCCTCTGCACTGCCGACCGGCAGTGCTCTCCCGTCGCGCAGCAGGCGCACTGGGCGTCGTCGAAGGGTAACGCCCTCTTCCAGCCCCAGGGGCGACAGACTCGGAGACATCCGTCGCCCCCCATCACACAGGACCTGAGATGGCGGCGCATAGTGTTTCACGCGCGCCTCTCAAAGACGTAACGGGAGGAGTTTCAACATCTCACTCCCCTTACAAGACGGGGCCAGCAGGGCGCGGGCCGTCTCCAGTCTGGGGCAGCGGAAGTCGCAATTGCACTCGCAGCCCCTCGACGCAAGTGTGCGAGGGAACACCGGGTTGGCATTAGTCAGTGAGAGTCTGACAGACCCCTCTGCCCACCCCAGGGTGGATGACATCCATGAGGATTTCAATACCGGTAAAAAAAAATTAAAAAATGTTTAGAACTGTGATCAAGCCCGCGCGAGCCGAGCGAGCGAAGCAAGCGGTATCGCGGCAGCGGTTGGCGAGCGCTACTTCCAAGTTGCTCGAAGTTGCATCTATTTAGTATTAGCGCAAGGTGCGTTACGTCGCAAGCAAGTTGGATACCTGCAGTTAGTCTGCAGTGTAGACAGAGCGAGTACTTATAAGCTGTACAGTTGTTTTTGTTAAAACTTTTTCCTCCGAGGATTGGAGAACTGAGGCACTGTCGGATGGGTGTCTGTAACTCTCCACTTATATAATGCACACACACTCCGCTTGGCAGACGATGTTGAACATTCCTAGCTGGCTGGATATGTTAAGATCGCGTGAGAAAACTCTGACTCCGTTTCCGGAGTCGATCTTTGGTCCGACTTTGTTCTTTGGTGGTTTGATCTTTGGTTGAGTGGTCACACTGATCTTCTGTGAATGTCTTATGCTGAGTGCTTTTGAAAGTAGTGTAGTTTCGGGGCTTAGTCGCAGGGTGATGTTGTCTATAGCCAGTAACCTTTTTTTTTTTTTGGATGGGAAATTATCCACATAACTTGCCTGTACGTTGCCAGGGGCTACGGTATCCCTTTCGGACTATCCCGCAACCCCGGCAGGCATCGGTCCTGTCGAACCCCTTCATTTGCTGACATCTCTTTGAGGCGCGCGTGGAACACAACGCGCCATCGACCCGGTCCTGGTCCTTATCGGACGGCGAGCTACCCATTGCTCACCGTCCGCAAGCCCGCGCCTACGGTGGCCGAGAATCGGCCTGCAATTCCCGACGCCCAGGGCGTTTCAGGAGACGCCAGTAAGTAACCTTGGGGCTAATCCAGTTCCTGCCAAGCAGTCGCTTGCACTACCACATTGGATGGCTTTTGTAGTGATGTAGTTGGTATGTTGGTATGTTTTGCCCAAATTCAGCTGTTTGTTCAAAAACATGCCAACCTAATATGGCTACGTCTGACTTTTTCCTGTTCCTGAGGCTAAAATGACCATATCGAAGAAGACGTTTCGATTCGATTGAAGCTATATATATAAGAAAATTCGCTGAAGGAGTTGAAGCCCTGATTGGGGCTTGATTTGGTTCACCAAAAATGTATGGAGGACTGGGTCAAGCGCTGGCATAGGTATAGCAAGCTTAAGGGCCTACTTTGAAGGCGACAAAATAAATTTGACGAATAAATTACTTTTTTGTTTTATTAATCAATTCCCCTCTATGGAACAAACTAAATATTCAGTTTGAAACATAATAATAGTATTAATCATGGTGGACCATTTTAATAGGCAGTTGTTATTATTATAGTTCAGGATGAGAGTTGTCGCCCTCGTCGGTGCCTGACTTATGTTTAGTTGGAAACATTGTGGGAGTTTTACTATTCTACCGTTATTTCAGTATTTTGATCCACTGCACAAGTACCACTTTCCAGAGTTTCCAGAAACTCAAACGGTACATATTCGTCACACATGATATTTTCCTATGTTAACTGGATAACTTCGAATGATTTCGCCAAAACAATTCAATAAAATCTCCTCTGAAGCAGCGTAAATTGAATGTATTGAGAGGTTACATAATAAGAGTTTTAATATGTCAAGAAATGTCAAACGAACGTTCGTAATACGGTATTTCCAGACAATATTCGGGCAGAAGTCGGCCAGCGTGTCACGTGACCTCTGATGGGCTTGTTTGACGAGTTCATAATACGAAATTGCCTGGAAATAAGAGTTCAAAATAGGGCCCCAGTTGACCGCTGTTGATGGGCAAATTCAAATGGGCCAAATGGCCCACGGGCCTTGGGTTGAGCAGCCTTGGTTTATATTATACTTTAAACCAATTTTAAAGGTACCTTACCCGCTAGCGCCTCCTATGATGAAGTTCATGTATTTGGGCATGGTAAGCTTTTTTTTAGGAGCTTCTTTTTTACTCATTTTTTTGTTTGTTTATTTTTAGTTTTATATAAAAATCGTTAATTAACAAATAAGGATTTTGTTTTGGGTTATTGTAAAATATGATGAGGTAACTTAAATTTGAAAAGAAAAACCAAAAATGTGGACTACAAAACACATGTTTCTGATGGATTGTAAATTTTTAAGTACCTACTAGAGTTGTCATAATTGACAATTAGCTAACTTTGACCAGCCTGTGACATTATTAGCGGAGAGGTTTAATTCAAGATTTTCTCTTTTTAACCGACTGCCCGACGCATAGGGGGGTAATATACAAAATGACATCATTACTTTGTAAAGTATTTTTTTTTTTTTTTAATTTTGTGAATGTGAGGTCTATGTGGATTTTTTTTCTTTTTTTTTTCTTTCTTATTTAGTTTTAATGATGGTCTGGCAGTTTGAGTAGTATATGCGGCCTACCCAAATGTCCTTTCTTTGGTATTGTTCGTCGAGTTGAGCTCCTTAAGTTCTGGGTTGAGCTCCACGATTACCTACTGACAAATGCTTGCACTGATAGTACAGGTCCACTCAAATCTGTGTGGTTCTTTTCTCAAAAGACCATTTCAGACACTAATCTACATGGTCCTCATATGGCCTGACCAAGATTATCATGATGATTATTATAATGGTCTTAGAAAGGCCGAAACAAACTCAGAGGTCACCCTCTGAGTTTGTTTCGGCCTTTCTTCTCAGAGTAGTCAGATAGGAAACGCCGAACTCGTCTAGCAACATTTTTATATTTTTTTTAAGATGACGTGTAAAAGTGATTCCAATATCCTATTTACAGAATAAACAATTTCATTTCATATGTTTATTAGCCTATAAGTAGGTATGTAATATGTGTTTGTTTTGTTTTCCTTTGTGGCGCTCAAGAGACCAAACGCGCGCGCTGATTTGGATGATTCTTACGTTAATCGATTTGACTTAATCTCGTGAGTAAAAAATGAACTATAAAAAAGATGGAAACAAGATGAGCTATTTCTGTCTCTGATCCCATTTAATATTAAGAACAATCTCATGCAGTCGGAGGCATCTTCTTAAATTTAACAATAAAGACCTATTGCCTCCGTATCATTTCATTTCATTCCATCTTTTTAAAAGTTCTCTTTTTACGCAGTCGTGTTATTGATGTTCTCAATTTACTTTTTGGTGTGTAACATCTTTCTTCTCGCTTTCCTACATTCAAAATCTAAATCTAAACAATAATCAAATCTGTGTCTTTAAATATGTGCTTGGAGAAGGGAACAAAATTAATAGAGCTAATACCAAAGTTGATAATTAACTTCAGGAGAAATGCTATTGGCATTACATCAAATATTAAGAAAGCATTTTTACAAATATCTTTATGGCCTTAAGATCGTGAATATGTCAATTTGTGGTGGAATAATATTAATGACCAAATAAAAAGTTGATAGCATACAGGCACCAGCTTGTTGTATTTGGAGTTACAACGAGCCCTTTCCTACTGCAATACTAAAACATTTAAAAAAGTACGATTCGGAGACTGTCGAGATGTTGAGAACGGTAATCGTGTAAATTGTGTAAACAATCTAGAGGATATGCATCGTTTTATACGTGAATCTAAAAGAATCATGCTTGTGGGCAACTTCGAGCTTCGGTGCTGGATGACAGGTCCAGTCATCACGCATGAAAAGGTCGTCAGTCACCACTTCAGTACTAAGACTTAAATGTAACCCAAAAATATTACAAAGCCATATATGTTATCTATAGCGCAAAGCGTTTTTGATCCAATTGGTTTTCTTCCACTGGTAACTATAGTGCCTAAAGTTATCATACAAAAATGTTGGATGCGTAATAATGGTTGAGTTGAAACTTTACAAAACAAAACATCAAAAGATTGGTTTCAGCAGATTCCGCAAATGGAGGCATACAGAGTTCCACGGCGCATTAGTAAAGGCGATTGACACGATAGTCACAACACTGTCACACATGTTTTTTGTGATACAAGTTTGCCTACTTAAGCATTTTGTATATTTTTACGGTCCGAGTTTAATATCGAGGTCACAGGTCAGTTGTTGACACCTAAGCCAAGAGTGTGTCCAAGTAAAGCTGTTACGATGCCTACGCTGGAGCTATTAGCCGCTTTACTAGCTACTAGAGTAGCCGCTGATAAGACAGGTCCTAAACTTAACCTGTCCGGTATTCTACTGGACCGATTCGTCTATACTGCTAGCATGGCTTAACAGAAAGTGAACTTGAATGTATTTGTAAATACCTAATAGAATTCAGGAGATACTAAATAAATCAGTTTTGCACGAATAGCGCCATATTCCAGGAGAGTGTAATCCTGCTGATATGCCATCGCGAGGCTGCAATGCAGTAAACCTTTTTAAAAGCAAATCGTGGGAATGGTGGCTAAAGAAATCTGAATCAGAATGCCTCATATAGACGGATGAAAATGAGGCTTTTAGAAAGGTATAGAAGTCGTGTTTGTGTGTAGTGAACACAAAAGAGTTTTCTAAAAGTCTTTTCATAGAACCCATACGCCATACCGCCATACATATTGGAAGTGAACCCTTCGGGAGGGTTACCGGAATAACGTTTGCGCTAACGTTAACCATCGCGGACGGTCAACGGCATTACGTTTAAAACCGTGTTATAAAACACTGTAAAACGAAGTAAAATTGTGTTTTCAGGGGGTCTTGTCGCTAGAAGTAGTTTCCTACCTTTATTTAAGGAAAACCCAATTACTAATAAATCTTGTTAAAATATACATCTGATATTATTTTCACGGTTTAAAATGCTGTATTCGCTAAGAAAACCTATATTTAAAATGAGCCGTCCGAGAGGGCTCCCGGAATCCCATATGCGACTAGGTGAACCCCCTAGGAGACCTCCACGGCACTGAACGTGTTAAGGTTTCGTAATAACTGTGGATAGATTTAAAGAAAGAACACAGAAGAGCAGGAGACTTATCAGCAGAGGAGTACACAGAAGCTGAAAACTAATTACTCGCTGTACCTACTTTAATGAGAATGTTTAGTTGATTTTTCTAAAAACAATAAATAGTTACAAACTTTTTTAACGACAAAGGACTCGTTTAACAATGAGCAACGACAGCGACGGTTTTATGTCACCTGTATTACTGTCAAGTGATAATGTTATTGTTGAGAGAATTGTACAATAGTTTCACGTAAAACACTTTCATGCGGGATCACAAATGTTAATTAGTAAACTTCGTGGGGTTTTTAAAAAGCTGAGACATGTCACCTCCCAAGACCTCCTAAAGCGTATCTACATTGCATTAGCACAATCTGTTATGTGTTACTGTATCTCTATCTGGGGCGGTGCTACCAAAATTAAATTCCTCGAAGCAGAAAGAGCCCAGAGATGCTTGATAAAGACTATGTTCTTTAAGCCCTTTAGATTTCCTACTGACGAATTATATCTAAGTCATAAAATACTGTCAATAAGAAAACTTTACATTGTCAATTCAGTACTTAAACTACATAAAACCTTACCTTACGTACATAAAGCCCAAACAGGTAGAAGAAAATGTAATGTGGCCACTGCTCCTCACTGTAAAACTCTATTCGCCAGGCGTCAATTTCTTGCACACTCTGCCTACCTTTACAATAAGCTTCACAATAAATATACGATATATAATCTGCAACTCCATAAATGTAAAAAAATAATTGTCCAAGAACTTGAGCCGCTTGGGTACAATGAAACAGAGAACTTATTATTTAAATTCGAACGTTAGAATAATATTCATAACTTCCAGTGTTACTTACCAATCTCAAGTTGTTATAACATCGCAGGGGTGGATAACACCGAATAAGAGCATAATTCATACAACTATATGACACACACATACAAACAAACAAACACACACACACACACACACACACACACACCACACACACGCACACACACCCCCACACATACATACATACATACATCCATAAACACACATATTCACATTCACTCACATAAACAGATACAGTAAGCCATACCAGTATCTTTTAGTTATCTGTCAATAATTTTGTACTTCCTTTCTTTTATTTACTATAGTTATCTAAAATAGTTTAACTTCTTTTTAAGGAACTATCGTACCACCGCAATATATTAGTCTTAAGGAGGAGCGGGACGACCCAACACAAGCATTATTACATGCTTCCTGGGCAGTTCCGGCAACTAAATAGTATTGTATAAGCAAAGTTAAAGAAATAAACTATTTTTATTTTATTTTATTATTTTATTCGTGAAAGATATTGTATTATAAGCATACGTCTTCTTGCTAAAAATAAAAACGTTTTGCGGTCGTTTGCAAGCGTCTCGGCTGCAAGAGTTGTACAGTACCCTCCGCACTGCTACCCACAGACAGGATACAATGTGGTAGTCCGTTTGAGGCAACCGGTATAAACTTGGCTGCTTCACTGTATTTAAAGACGGGAGAAAAGTACTGGATCGTTTTATTCACATGCGCTACATACCGTGCAGTCCATTTATATAAACTTGTGTTCTTCATTGTCAAAGTCAAAGTCAAATAATTTATTTCAATGAGGCACAAAAAGGCACTTTTGGACGTCAAAATTTACAAAAAAAAAAATTGATTCTAGACGCTCCTTCCAAAAGGTAGTTTTCGTATGGAGAAGAATGGGCAAGAAACTCCACCGTTACTCTTTTAAAATGTTTTCATAATATCTTGTATACATCAATTATATAATTATATGTGAAGACGATGCATCTAGAATAAGATTACTATACCACGATAGGTAAAATGATAAAAGATTAAGGAATGACAAATAATGTGATAGATGCATGGTGCTCACATATTTACAAACATTGTAACATTATACGATATTCCTAACATTTTTACAAGTAATAGGTACTAATAAGTCAGTGTGTGAGTTCAAGTAATCACAGAATGTAAAATCAATGTTATACAATTAAATTAGCAATCAGTTAGATTTTGTCTAGATTCTAAATTGTCATATGGAGCAGGTCCAGCATGTTTCCAAGGATTTTTATTTTTTATATTATTTTATATTGTTCCGTGACGATATTACAGATAATGGAAGTAATTTTCGCGGAGCAAGTTCGATACTTAAGAACATTGGAATGAAATGGCACTGGAGACATCAACGCAAAGGATTGAATGGCGCAATTGATACCTGCGTCAGCGTCATGGTGGGGAGGATTCTCGGAAAGGATGGTACGGCGGGCGGCTAAAGTAATGCTAATAAGTGTGCTTGGTAGCCCCCCCCCGACCCTTGCTCGTCGATGCTGAGCCTATAGCTTTAAACTCCCCGACTAATCATAATAATATAGCTTTGATCCAGCCTATCCCATCTTGCTGTCCTCCCCCCAGCGACGCCCTAAGCCGAGGTTCGTACCCCACCGGGGGTGCCCTTAGCGAGCGCTCGCCTAGTTTATAATTAGCATAGTTTTTGCCCCTGGCTGGAGGCTTTGAGTGTAGAAGCTTAAGGCAGCCACAGGAAAATCCGGTTAAGCAGCTACGACCGTCTCCTGAGGTCAACTGCGAGATGCACTACACGAAAAAAAAAAAAAAAAGTGCTTGGTAGGGCAGCACTTAAATATAATGAACTGTTAACTGTGTTTTGTGAAACCTAAGCGATAATTAATTCTCGGCCGCTATATAGCTTCTATATAGCTGACACTACGGAAAATTTTGTCCCGAATGTCGGAAAATTTAGTTTGATTGTCAGCTCTTGACAGGACGTTGGCGTTATATATAAAAAATATGTGGCGATCTGAAGCAGCGTTTTCGCAGCGAATACAATTCTACTTACTCAGAAATCGAAGTTGAAATCGGGAACATAGTTTTGATAGGGTCTGATGATGTAAAGAGGGTTAATTGGCCGTTATGTATTGTTGTTGAGACGTTGCAAGGGGTGGATGGTCATAGGCGTGTAGCGCGGGTTAGAACCACAAGAGGTGAACTAATATAGAGATAAATAGAACCACAAGAAGTGACCTCTACAGCGCCTCTTCCCTTTGTTTCGTCATAGGGATGTGCCAACCACTGCACCTGCACAGCGGCTGCCCACTAAAATGCACGTCACTCGTTCCGGTCGGCTGGTGAAACTGCCCACTAAGTATTTATGAATTTAAAGATTTTATTTAATTTGGTTATTTCCGAACAATGTTTTAGTTACATATAGATTTCTTCCGCTTTCTCGCGGGGCCGGAGGATGCTATGAAATTGTCTTTGACTCCTTTTAAAAAGACATTGTTTTTTAGAATAAAAAGACTTAGGTACTATAGAAAAATATATGAAAGTCAACATCTTTCTGTGGTCCTTTTATTTTCAATCGTTGTACCTAATAAAATAATTCCCGACCCATTCTGTAATAGCTAAAGGGAGGGAACAGGGCCTGCGAGGAATTTGAAAAATTTGAAGTTATTTGAAAAAAGTATTGCCGTCGTCTTAGAAGAATTGAAGAATTTGAAGAAAGTATCGTCGTCTCACTCTACGCAGGCAGACTTGAGGTAAGCCTCAAGTCTGCCTGCGTAAAGTGCGATAGGGACAGCTGCATCTCAGACCGATTATATCACAATTTTTTTTTACGAAATCGACGTTTCGTATTCCCCTCTTTTCTCCTCGAAAACTGAGCCGATTCCATTATTTTTTACATTAAAATTTTAAGAAAGACTAATTATAATAAATAATATATAATAGTCTAGGTTCCTATCACTTCCCTTTATGTAAAAAAAAAATCGAATTTGTCTGGTAGTCCTCTAATCCCGGCGGCAAAAATAGGGCATTTTTGCAATTTTTGGAGGATCATATTATTTACCAATGAGTTGCTGAAAAAAAGGAAATAACAGGGACGTGTCTACAGCAGACCTTGATTTTATGAAAAAAAAATTTTGCTCTAGAGGCATTATTCAGGAAGAAAAAAGGGGACTGTTCCCTCTTAATTCTATAATTCAATACGTAGGTAGGTCATAACCAGGGAATAGATATATTTCGTGTAATAAGCCGTTGAAATACTGTGATGTACAGAGTCACAAAGTTTTAATAAGAGTGAAAATACTTATTCTGTGGGTTAGTGCTGTCAGTTGATAACGTGTAATTTGTCATCGTATCGTCATTCAAACTCAAACTCAAAGCATTTATTTCAATTAAACCATTTACAGGCACTTTTGAATTGTCAAGGGGTCAGTCAGTCAGAAATATGAAGCTAGTTGCCCATTCCAAAGCGTAGGTTCCTATGGAGAAGAACGGGCAAGAAACTCCACGGACACTCTTTTAAATCATAATATTGTTCAATTTATTATTAATTAATAATTATCAAAATATTGGTTACATCATTCATGTTGAAATTATACATGTGAGACCAATGTAGAAAGACGTGCACGTAAAAAGCGTCCGTTATAATAAAAAATAAAAATAGTTTATTTCTTTAACTTTGCTTATACAATATATTTAGTTGCCGGAACTGCCCAGGAAGCATGTAATAATGCTTGTGTTGGGTCGTCCCGCTCCTCCTTAAGACTAATATATTGCGGTGGTACGATAGTTCCTTAAAAAGAAGTTAAACTATTTTAGATAACTATAGTAAATAAAAGAAAGGAAGTACAAAATTATTGACAGATAACTAAAAGATACTGGTATGGCTTACTGTATCTGTTTATGTGAGTGAATGTGAATATGTGTGTTTATGGATGTATGTATGGGGGTGTGTGTGCGTGTGTGTGGTGTGTGTGTGTGTGTGTGTGTGTGTTTGTTTGTTTGTATGTGTGTGTCATATAGTTGTATGAATTATGCTCTTATTCGGTGTTATCCACCCCTGCGATGTTATAACAACTTGAGATTGGTAAGTAACACTGGAAGTTATGAATATTATTCTAACGTTCGAATTTAAATAATAAGTTCTCTGTTTCATTGTACCCAAGCGGCTCAAGTTCTTGGACAATTATTTTTTTACATTTATGGAGTTGCAGATTATATATCGTATATTTATTGTGAAGCTTATTGTAAAGGTAGGCAGAGTGTGCAAGAAATTGACGCCTGGCGAATAGAGTTTTACAGTGAGGAGCAGTGGCCACATTACATTTTCTTCTACCTGTTTGGGCTTTATGTACGTAAGGTAAGGTTTTATGTAGTTTAAGTACTGAATTGACAATGTAAAGTTTTCTTATTGACAGTATTTTATGACTTAGATATAATTCGTCAGTAGGAAATCTAAAGGGCTTAAAGAACATAGTCTTTATCAAGCATCTCTGGGCTCTTTCTGCTTCGAGGAATTTAATTTTGGTAGCACCGCCCCAGATAGAGATACAGTAACACATAACAGATTGTGCTAATGCAATGTAGATACGCTTTAGGAGGTCTTGGGAGGTGACATGTCTCAGCTTTTTTTTTTTTTTTTGTCTCGTTATAAAAAGATAAAAACAATTCAAAAATTAAAATAAGCCGTGGCAGATAAGAGATGACCAGTCCCTACTGACGGCGCCCTTTCACGAACATGACGCATGGATCAGCACCGTTCAGCTCAACCATTTTGAAGGGAACTTAACGATCCAACACACACGCCACCACCAGCGAGACATTTGAGTGAGCATGACATACTCTCAGCCGCCAGGACACATTCAAGTCAATGAAAGACGTACTCAGTAAATGGTAGCTTCATAGAAGGTACATGGTCACAGTGCTCACACATGTGCTATGAGATTATATAATACTACGAGATTGAAGTTATACAATTCAAAGATAATTTATGCAATCTTCAGCAGCTCCGACAATATTTCCGAATGCTAAAATTAAATTAGTTTATGCGCCCTTGTGGAGCTGGACCAGCGTTGAGCCAAGCATTTTTGTCACCTATATAATCCCCCAGCTTATAATATGCTTGGTAGCATAGTGTGCGTTTTATACAAGATTTAAATTTAGTTTCATTTAGTTGTAGTATGTGGGGAGGTATTTTATTATAACATTTTAAACAGTACCCCATGAAAGATGAGTCTACCTTCGCCAGTCTGAAACCCGGTTGAACTAATTGATCCCTATTTCTAGTAATAATAATTGTGTCTTTCACCTCTTTTACTGAAAAGATTAAGATTTTTCCTGACGTACATGATGTTTTCATATATATATTGACAAGGTACCGTCATGATGTTAATGTTTTTAAACAGTTCCCTTAGAGAATCGCGCCTGCGGAGGCAATACATTGCTCTAATGGCTCTTTTCTGCAGAATAAAAATAGAGTCGATATCTGCAGCCCGTCCCCATAGTAAAATACCGTAAGACATTATACTATGAAAGTAACTGAAATAGACTAGCCTTGCGGTATCTATATCAGTAAATTGACGGATTTTTCTTACAGCATATGCTGCTGAACTTAGCCGTCCTGCCAGAGATGTTAAATGCGGACCCCATTGCAGCCTTGAGTCGAGCGTGATCCCCAGGAAAACTGTTTTATCAACGAATTCTAGTTTCTCCCTATTCAATACTATATCACAATCACTACTTTTAACATTCGGTAAAGCAAATCTTATGCATTTCGTTTTTTTCCCATTTAATACTAAATTATTTGCAGTAAACCAATCTTGGACCTGCAGTAGGGCGTTATTTACGTCGTCAAGATTTGATGCACGTCTATTTATCTTAAAAATTAGGGAAGTATCGTCAGCAAATAACACCATTTGTGGTTGGTTTTTTAATAAATGGTGATTAAAGCGATAAGGTTGATAACTGATTTAACAGGATTTTGAATTAAATAGACGTGTATCCTTTACGAAGATTTATTTTCTACTAAATACGTTAGGTTAGTGGACTGTATAATAAAAGACTTACATAGCTATAGTTAGGTGTACTTAGAACATTCATTCGTACGTTTAAACATGCCACCCTCCAAAGAACGGAGTTCTTTAATATGAAAATACAAAACACATAGCATTTACTGAATGTTGCACATCTGAAATAATATTTATAATAACAACAGCTTAGTAAGTATACTGAATGCTTCTAATAACTCATTAATAGTAAAGGGTAAGTAGCTCGACTAAACACTTTGTTGTAAGTTAATATAAAATACATATTTTCACGGTAAGTATACATTATAAATAAGTTTAAGTAGTTAGTTCATAAGACACGATTTTAGTTTACAACATTCTTTATGATTAATTTAAAGTAACAATGATTAATTCTAAGTAAGTACGTTACTTATATTAAGCTAATTAAGACACACACACATTTTTTTTTTCATTTAGTTAATACACAAATTTTATTTACAGGGCGTTTAAGAACATTGTTTTTACTTCTAATTGATACTACTCTAGTAAGCTTATCGGGACCAACATGTTTCTCAATTATTTTTCCTAATACCCATTTACTAGGTGGGATATTATCATCCTTTAAAATAACTATGTCATCGATTTCTGGCTCAAGCTTTTTTGTGTTCCATTTGTACATTTTATTAAGGTTTACCAGATATTCTTTATACCATCTGTTCCAGAAATCGTTGACCATTTTTTGCACTAACTTCCATCGTTCAAGGTTAGTGATATGTTTACACAATGTATAATTTTCATCTGTTAGATTTAATAAAGGTTCGCCGACCAGGAAGTGGCCTGGAGTCAGGGGAAGTGGGTCATTGGGGTCATCACTTAAAACTGAAATAGGACGCGAATTTAAACAAGCTTCTACCTGTGTTAACACCGTAGTAAGCTCCTCATAAGTAAGGGTACTATCCCCAATCACCTTTTTAAGATGCGTTTTTACACTGCATACTCCAGCCTCCCACAAGCCCCCGAAATTAGGCGCATGTGGTGGTATGAAGTGCCATGTAGTATGTTCTAAAGTTAACAACTCTGCTATTTCACTTGGAATAGAAGACTTGGCCTTATCAAACATGTCTCTGAGTTGCTTGTCTGCTCCCACAAAATTAGTGCCGTTGTCACTAAAAAGATCCTGACAACGTCCTCGTCTCGCTGTGAAGCGCCTGAAGGCTGCAATAAATCCCTTGGAAGTCAGATCTGTGACTGCTTCTAAGTGTACGGCACGTGTCGCCATGCAAATGAAGAGACAGATATAACCCTTGTAAGATTTAACTCCTCTGCCTGGAGAAAGCCTTATATTAATGGGCCCTGCATAATCTACACCAGCTGATCTAAAAGGTCTGCTGGGTTTTACTCGTACCTCTGGTAATTGGCCCATCAACTGTACCGAATTGTTCCTTGAATATCGGATACAAGTTACACACTCTCGATAATATTTTTTTGCTTGATCCTTAGCTCGTAGTATCCAGTACCTTGACCTCAAGTAATGAAGCATTACTTGTGGTCCACCGTGCATAGTCCTTTGGTGAGCATCTATAATTATTAGTCCACTAAGATGACTCTTAGCAGGTAAAATTATAGGATGCTGTGTGTCGTACCCAACTTGCGACTGTTGAATACGTCCGCCGACTCTTAGAATGCCATTATCGTCGATAATGGGACAAAGATTGCGTAGTTTGCTCTTTTTGAGAACACATCCATGAGCTTTTAACTGCTTTATTTCCTGATTAAATTCTAACTCTTGAGTTTGTTTAATGCAATTGTTTAAAGTCTCGTTAATTTCTTGTGTAGTTATAAATTTAGCATTACATTTACCAATATCCTTATTTAATTTTAATTTTAGCCATCTTCTACAGTATGAAATAACTCTTAACATTTTCGATAAATTAGAGAACTTAGTCCAAATGAATTCTTCTTCAGTTTTTAGTAAAGCAGTTAAAACTCTGGCCTTCTCCTCCTCTTGAGTATCTTCGACATCCACTGAACACATCTTTAGATTACGCGCAGATAACCAGGTTGGGCCATTCCACCATAATAGGTTGTTCACCAACTCCGGGGCCTGTAACCCTCTTGAGGCACAGTCGGCTGGATTAATATCCGTAGTTACATGACCCCATTGCTGATAATCTAAAATGTTTAATATTTCCGACACGCGGTTGCTTACGAAAGTATTCCATCGACTAGACCCACCCTTAAGCCAGGCTAGAACGATGGTAGAATCTGTCCATGCGTGTAAATTTTCTTTAGCTATGTTCATTACTTGGGATATTTCAAAAATAAGTTTGGCTGCTAGTGTCGCACCACTCAGTTCTAGTCTTGGTATTGATATTTGTTTCTCGATCGGAGCGACCTTTGTTTTGGCTGATATTAAATTTACATAAACTCTATCCTCCTCAATTACTCGAATATATACTACCGCCCCATATGCTGCCTGCGAAGCGTCCGCGAAGACATGCAACTCTCTTGTAGATGCTTGACTACAGTGTAACCACCTTGGTATACTGACATTTTTTATGTAACACAAATTCTCTCTGAAATGTAACCATTCTAAAAGGAGCTCTTCATTTATGATTTCGTCCCATCCTAGTCCTACTTTCCATAACTTTTGTATCAACATTTTTGCAATGACAACGACAGGAGCTATCCACCCAAGTGGGTCATATAGTTTGGCCACATCAGAAAGAACTTGCCGTTTAGTTATAGGTTTTTTTGACTCTGTTAATGTTAGAGAATACACAAAGCTGTCCGTGTCTCGATTCCAATTGACTCCTAGTACTTTCACTAAACTATGAACTTTAAGAGGCAGTTCGTGATCATCTCGTTTATTTTTACCCATGTATTTCAATACAGTCTCATTATTAGTGCTCCATTTTTGTAACTCAAATCCACCTAAGTTCATTAATTTGTTCATGTCATTGTATATAGTAACAGCTTCATCTTCTGTCTCGCAGCCTGATAATAAATCGTCCATGTAGTAATCACTCTTTGTTATTCTCGCAGCAACTGGAAATGTCGATTCCTCATCATCTGCTAATCTCTGTAATGATTTTACTGCAAGGTAAGGTGCACAGGCTGTACCAAAGGTCAGTCTCACGAGTTTGAAATGTTTAATTTCTTCTGTCGGTGATGATCTCCATAATAACCTTTGATAGTTAGTATCTTCCTCTGCCACACATACCATTCTGTACATTTTTATAATATCTGCTGTAATGCAAATTTTATGAGTCCTCCATCTCATAAGTATATGACGTAAGTCTTGTTGAAGCTTGGGACCCACTAGCAAATTATCGTTTAAAGAAATGTGATTAACGCCTTTACACGAAGCGTCAAACACCACTCGAAGTTTCGTTGTATCTTTGTCTTCTCTTATTACACCGTGATGTGGAAGATATACCGCTTTAGGGTTGTTAATATCTGCTGACTGCACTGGAACCATATGATTAAGATTAATATACTCGTTCATAACCTTACTGTATTCTTCACGAAACTTTTCATTTTTCGCAAATTTCTTCTCTAAGAACTCAAATCTCTTTGCAGCTATTTCTCGTAATCCAACAGCTTGAGCTTTGGGGTTATCATTTTTAAATGGTAACTTCACTATATATATTCCTTCCTTGTCTCGTGTCGTTGTAGCATCGTAATAGTCTTCACATCTTTCTTCTTCCTTTGACAATCTCTTATGTATTGTATTGGGTTCGTTCTCTAACTCCCAAAATAACTTTAGCATGTCGTCTTCTTTAAGTTGGACATGCAAGCTTGTGAAATTCTTCTCTGCTGAAGTAGATTCTCGTGACATCCTTCCTGACAAAACCCAACCTAAGATAGTGTTTTGCGCTAATAAATTACTCTCAGGATGCTTAATGACCCCGTCTATCAAGACGTCGCTGTACACCTCAGCTCCAAGGAGAATATCTATTTTCCCTGGTGTTGCGAAACTCGGATCAGCCAACTCCAAAACTCTTAAATCTGACCAATCAGGAATACCTAAACTAGTAGTGGGTAGCAGAGTTGTTAGTGAACGCAATACATATGCCTCGACTTGAACTGACGTATTGGGATTGTGACATGATTTAACACTAAGTGTAACCCTGTATTTTATTTTTGTTTGCTTATCCCCTACACCTGACACAAAACCACTTACTGATTTGCGTGTTAAGTTTAACAATTGTACTGTTGCCTCTGTAACAAAGGAGGCTTGCGATCCCTGGTCTAACAATGCTCTCATAACGTATTTACGACCATCTTTACTATCTATTAATACTTTAGCGGTAGCTAATAGGACACTGTTTGATTGAATATTATGTTTACTAGAAAAGTTAGATACAATTTGCTCATTATTTGATACAGAAATATTCGTACCTGTAGATAGCTCGTTAGCTATACCTGTGGGTGAAGTATCACCTTCGTTTGGTCTCTCGATCTTCTGTTCTCTCTCGAAGTGCAGAAGCGAATGATGCCGCCGACCGCACTTTTTACAACACGTGGATTGACGACACTTACTGACGGGATGTGTTGGCGATAGGCAATTGAAGCACAATCTGTTCGTTTGTAAAAATTCTTGCCTTTCCTTGGCAGACTTATCTCCGAACTTCTTGCAGGAAAATATATAGTGGTCACCACTACATAAGGCACATTTCTTTTCGTCCCTTTTCTCATTGTTGCTGGTAACATTGGAATGGAATACTTTAGGTTTAGCCACGGATTTTGGTTGCACTGTTTTTATTTTAGTACTTTCAATCATTTCTAATGTTCTAAATCTTGCTTCTAAAAAGTCGCTTAATTCTGACCAAGTGGGTAGGCCATTATTGCACGTACTTATTTGTTGTTCCCATAACTTTATAGACTCAGGCTCTAATTTTGAGATAACCAAGTAGTTAATTATCATATCCCAAGTCTCAGTATTCACGCCAATGTTTTTCAACGCCTTCAAACAAGTCGACGTAGTATCTACTAGTTGCCTAATCAAAGTTGCCGATTCAGCCTGCACATGTTTTTGAGTAAATAATATCTTCAAAATTGCGTTGCAGTTATATCTTTTGTTATTGTAACGTTTAATTAATTGACTCCACGCCTCGTCATAGTTAGCATCTGTCATGGAAAAGTTACGTAACAATATCTCCGGTTCTCCAGATAAATTGCTCTTTAGGTAATGTAGCTTCTGCACAGGTGATAGGTACTCATTGTCGTGGATTAGAGTACAAAACAAGTCGTAAAATGGTTGCCACTCCTCGTATTTTCCCGTAAATGTGGGTACCTTGATTGTAGGCAACTTAATTCCTCTATTCTTTAAATCTTGTACCTCGGCAATGGGTGATGACTGAGAACACCTTGAGGGTTGAAATTGTTGTTCTACTAAAAAGGGCTGGAGAGCTTCCTTCAATGTCGATTTGTAGCTTATGTATAATTCTTCAAAAACTTCGAAAATATCGTCTTCAAAATATGATTCTTTCCTGTCCAGTTCAGTACCACTCAAAATAATAGATTTATGACCTTCTTTAAATTCTTTCCATAATTCTTCTGATTGTTCTAACCTCGTTTCCAAATATGGCCTTTTTATTCTATCTTTCGGTGATTTCTTATAATTCTTTTCTGCCTTCTTTAGGTTTTCCAACAGCTCATTTTGATAAATAAGAAGATCTTCCATCGTAAATCTTAATATTGTCTCCGTAGTACAAGTAAATTACACTGCTTTTACACTCCGCGGGTATGTTGAAAAGTTCGAAAGTTCTAGTCGTTTTATTTTGTATGTGATATCGTATTATAACCGATCACTAACTCAATATAATAATAAAACAACACGAAATTCGTAAAAGTCTCACAAGTAAAAGTGTCAATGCGTTTTTAAAGTTCACAACACGTTATAATTTCTATTTATTCCAATTCACTAATTAGTCACTTCACAGAAAAATCCTTATCGCTCAGGAATGTCTTTGTTCTCGCGGCGCTCGGACTGGGCCAGTCGATGACCCAAATCCGGTTCGATTTAGGACCATATGATTAAAGCGATAAGGTTGATAACTGATTTAACAGGATTTTGAATTAAATAGACGTGTATCCTTTACGAAGATTTATTTTCTACTAAATACGTTAGGTTAGTGGACTGTATAATAAAAGACTTACATAGCTATAGTTAGGTGTACTTAGAACATTCATTCGTACGTTTAAACAAATGGGGTAGATCATTAATATAAACTAAAAAGAGGAAAGGACCCAAAATCGAGCCTTGTGGAACACCCATTTTTACTTTTAGACCCAGTGAATTGACACCATTAATTTGGACTTGCTGTTGTCTATCATTTAAATAAGATTTTACTAAACTGAGCGCAAGTTTACCTAGTCCGTAATGCTCAAGTTTCAAGAGTAAGGTTTCATGATTTACGCAGTCAAATGCCTTCGAGAGGTCGCAAAAGATTCCTATGGCATCTTGAGCCTCCTCCCACGCTGTAAATATGTGTTTTAATAAGGTGACACCGGCGTCAGTCGTACAACGTCCTTTGGTGAAACCATATTGCTGATCGTGTAAGATTTGGTTGGTGTTAAAATGATTAAGCATTTGATTGAGCATTACCTTTTCGAATACTTTGCTGAATACCGGCAGCACGGATACTGGTCTATAATTGTTGGCGTCTTTACTGTCCCCAGATTTAAAAAGTGGTATAACCTTACTATATTTCATTAAATCCGGGAAGACTCCTTGATCCACACACAAATTAAATATTAAAGCTAAGTATGGTGCTATGGTGCATTGGTTATCAGCGGGGCGACCACGGCCTGCTGTGACATGGCTTGAGTCACACATTTTATCACAGTTTGGGCCATAAAACCGTGTTGTCTTAAAAGCTAGCACGGCATCGTGAGATAATTTCTAGACATGTGACATACCTTCTTGACGTTTAGTTGACTCAATATGTTTTTATTTGCTATGGGCACACACATTTTATCATTTCGTTCGGAGGTGGTGATAAGATTTAAAAATTGAAAAAAAGAAGCATTTTCCTGCTAATAATTTAACACTTTTTCTTTTTTCTCTCTCTCTCTTTCGAGAGAAAGAAAGTGTGAATTTGGGCAAAAGGAAAATCCAAGATGGCGGTTGCGAAAATTTTCATCACAGGTGTCGTTTTCTTAGTTTTTGAGGGTGCTAAAGTCGATTGTGAAGTTAAAACACAAACTATGAAAACTTAGGTGAAGTGAGCTAGTCAAGTGAACTGTCAATAGAGTCAATACTTAGCATCAGGTGGAATGACAGCTCACTTCAAAAACGGTGAGATAGCAGTGCTAGCCTAGTGGTGTGACCGTCGGACTGCCAAATCATAGATCTCAAGGCACCTCTGGCTTTTCGTATTCATTTGGGTATTGTATAATTATTACTTGCGTCAAAAGCGGTGAGATTTTTACAGAATAGCAATACAGTTGTAGTGGCCACGCGAATTAATAAATAAACAAATCGATTCTAGGCTCGAGAAATGCTGCTACCGTTTCTCGGAGATGGCTTATTTCTGCACTCGGTATCCGCCATGATCGCCGGAATGATCACCACAGTTGCTGAATATACTTTTGCAGGAAGAATATACAGGGTCAAACTAAAGTAGTTAGCGAAACTCCGCAAAAGTAATGGAAATCGATATCTAAACGAAACATACGACGTATAAACGTGATAACACAAAAAAACAATATAAGATTTATTTTTTTGGGTTAGTTGGTGCAATCAGCGGCCGTTGAACCGCGGATCGGTATTGTAGTTACTTGAAGTATGAGTTGAGAAAATCAGTTATTTTTATACGAGGCATTAGTTTCCAGCCATAGTAGTGAATCACTCGACACCCTCTTGTATTAATTATTTAGTTAATAGCCATGTCACGGATTGCAATTATTTATTATACATCTCTTTCGACACACCTTTTTCTAAAATTTTGATGTTTATCTGAAGTTCATTCCAGAAATATCGTTTTTTAGTTAACTTTTTTTTAAATAAAATATGTACACCAATAGTTCTTAAGTCATTCCGTCTGTATCACTCTAAACGAGCACACCTCCTAATTACTGTAAAATATTGTAATTAAAGTTTATTTTAAACTAAATCACTGCTGTTCATATTTGACTAAATACTTACCCATTACATCTCTGACGTTTACACAAACAAAAAAACTGTTTTGTTAAACTGCTATCTAATTGCATAACACATTTTCGTACTTAAATGATTAAAAGACTGTACCTGCATTTTGACAGTTCAATAACTTTCATTGCGTTATTTATGTTGATGAGCAGATTTTTTTTTCCAACTTACGAAGCATTGGATTAGCAATCTCTTTGAAAATGATTCAGATTGTGATTGATTGTATGACGCAATTAGGGTGTTGATATTGATGCGATGCATTGATGACTCACATGATAGATGACATTCATATTGTGATATATTGCTGTAAACAATCAATATTCTCCTATAAATATGAATAATCTCACAAGTCACACAAACGCATTTAAGTAGTACCTACTATTTAACTTGCCTGTTTCAGAGTACAAAACTCCGAGAAAGGAACAGGCCAATTTCAAGTTCTCACCACAGTTATCAAGAACGAAGGTATACTCGCATTGTGGAGCGGTTTGATACCGACCTACGCGAAAATCGAGCCCATGCCCATCCATATATTTATATTCATTAAACAACTCAACAAAGTGTATTTATTACACACAGTAACTGGCTAAATATAATTGTTAGGTACCGAAGTTACACGACTTTTCAAGCGAGTTAGTTTTAAAAAGAGTCAAGCGAGACACTAAAAAAATTCGGCAAAACGACCATAGAAAAAAGAAAATGCTAAAAAAAAAGGAGTCGTCTTCTTTAGTTGCCTATATTAGTCGATAGGGCTCCGCAATAGTGAGTGTTGAGTGTAGATATTTAAACTGTTATTTTTAACAATATCTACGTCCAGATACGGTAGGTAGGTACTTACTTGTTTTATAATTTATTAATTACACAAGTATTTTTTATATATTTTTTTAAATAGTCGGTTTCACGTGTGTACTCACCGCATCCCGCGCGGGGTTCGCCTAAGTTTAACCAGAACTTAAAATGTAGGTAAAGCAAACTAGTAAAAAAACATGTAAAATAACGTGTATTTAATTGAATACTCGTAACAAAGCTTGGGGTTGTCGCGTAAGTGGAAAATGGGTCTTAGGAGACCCATTTTCCACTGGGAGACCCATTTTCCACTGACGCGGCCAGATAGCATAGAAGATAATCTGAGCCTTATTTAACCGACTTAACCAACCTAATTGACAATGCGACATAATACGAAATTGACACATTTTCACGAGAGTACTGTATATTAAAGCAGAAAATGTATGAAATAATTTTAGGACTGTCAAATCTATGAAAACTGCTTGGATATACTATTTTATAATACCTATATTTGGACGAAGGTACAGGGAAGTCATCATCACCAGTCTATTGCAGTCAGTATTGGACATAGACCTGTCCGGAGTATGTATGATACTGTAGTGGTATCTAGAGTAGAGGATAAAATCAAATACAAATTGTTATGTACGTAGGTATACGATTTATTGATTTAAATCAGTTCTTCCAAATTAATTCATCACCACTGCCACTCTTCGGTGAAGTCTTGGTCTGTAGGGAAATGCCTCCTGAAACAAATACAATGTTACAAGTGTGAGATAGAATGATTAATAATATTACTAACTGTAAAGCTGTCCAACGGAACGATCTCCCGCTGCAGACGTATGCAAGTATAACTTTATTAATGAAACGATGAAGGCACACGTCATCTAGAGTCCGTCTCACGAACGAACTAATTTTTAGGTTAGGTTTTGCAGAAATAGTTAGAGGTTAGCTAAATTCCGTCGCACAGGGTTGGAAAAAAACCAGTTTTTATTTTTAAAACAACCGCTCAAAATGTTTTAAACAAGTTTTTTTTCTTTTTTTTTCTATTGAGTGATTTATTAAATTGATTATTAACACACGATCAGGCGAAATTTAAATTATTTCTAGACTATTAAAAAAAAAAAACGATCAGAATAACATACTAGTTATAGTTAGTCTTAGTGTACTAACTATTCTAATCTGTGTCTAAACTATTCTAATCTGTGAACATAGTTACAATTTTTTTTTTATTATCAGGCTAAATACCTATGTAACGCAGATACTGAACCTACACCCTGTACGTTCCAAATTATTATTGCGAATTCCGATGTTCGTTCTTAGACGATGAATTAATTAACTTAAATAAGGGAAGTCCCCAAAATAATTGCGTGAAATTACCTCTTTTCGACAAGCGACGAAGTATAGATATTATACTTAAGTAGGACAAACTATATTCACATAAGGGGAATGCCGAAAACAGTTTATTTATTTATTAAAGAACACCAACAGCATATACATTCAACAGTTGCGGGGAATTCGTTCCTAATGACAAATAGATATCTAATTTCTTTATGAGCTATTTCAAGTTCTAAATATTTATAACGCTATTAAAATTTGATTAATACTGTGATTTTAAGCATTTAATATAAAAACCACTGTTTTATTTCAAACTGCTTTAAAAATTGCTTAAAATACGTGTTTTAAAACAACTTGTTTGTTTTATGCCAACCCTGCCGCCGCATGACTGTGGCGCCGCATCTGCGAAACTTCTTTTGTTAGACGGACTTTTGGGTGCGCTTCTACTGAAGCGGAGATGAGCGGAGCTGAGCGGAGACCTGCAGGAATCAACCAATCACAATGGTTGAAATCCTTATCGCGTCTCTCGTCTCGTCTGTAATTGGACGATTCCTGCACTTCTCCGCTCAGCTTCACTTCGCATCAGAGGGAAGGCACCTGCACCTCACTTGTATTGGGTTACCTACCTCCTGTGCGTGGGCGTGGCGGGCGAGGCCGGCGAGGCGGGCACGGAGCGGCGCGGCATGCGCGGCGAGCCCGGCGTGCGCCGCGCCACCTCGCCCAGCAGCGACAGGCACGACCGCGACAGGCGCTGGCTGAAGTTCTGGCAAATACATGGAGCAGTTAGGCAACTGTCCTACCACCGACGAGTATCAACGACTAGCTATCAATGTTTTTCTCGCTCAAGAAAAAATATCCAAAGTAAGCGTTTCATGCAATTAGGTTCATATTTATATGAAACGCTTGTTTACAGTCGCTTATACGGATATGAAGATTATTTACAAAATTATAAGTTTCATCTATGATTCCCGGCCACCGTAGGCGCGGGCTTGCGGATGGTGAGCAATGGGTAGCTCACCGCCCGATAAGGACCAGGCCCGGGTCGACGGCGTGTTGTGTTCCACGCGCGCCTCAAAGAGATGTCAGCAAGTGAAGGATCGTTAGGACCGATGCCTGCCGGGGTTGCGGGAAAGTCCGAAAGGGATACCGTGGCCCCTGGCAAGGTACAGGCAACTGAAGGAACACGGGTGGGTTTTAGTCAGTAAGAGTCTGACACGCCCTCCCGCTCCGCCCAGAGCGGGAGAAGATATTTGATAAATTCCCACCCAAAAAAAAGGTTCATCTATGTATGAAACGATTATTAAAAAAACAAACAACCAGCCATCTTGCCAAGTGTAAGTGAGCTCTATGAATCTGCCGTAACTGCCGCCATCGCCAACTGTCGACGACGGCGAGTTACCATTACCTCTGTGTGCTTATCAGGCAGGAGCATACCTTTACATTATTTTTTAATAAAAAGACTGATAACTCGGCCTTCGCTTGAAGTGTTTGGCCGACTGGCCACCCCAAAGAAGATCATCTGTGTTAATCCTAAGGCTTCTTTTATATGAGGGTGTTACGTTTGCAAGAAGTTTTAGGCAAGTGAATATAAAACCCACATCGGGCCGCAGCAGCGCATCACATCCTGAGCAATTTAGTTTCAGGGCGGAGCACAGCACGACGCTTCAGCTGTCAAGGGTACTGCACCTCTTGACTTCAGCATTAGGAAAGAAGGAATGCTCGGTGGCAGTATTCCTTGACATGGAGAAGGCCTTCGACCGTGTATGGCACGAGGGCCTACTGTACAAACTTTCCACCTCAGACGCGCCCCGTCGCGTTGTAAGGGTGGTCTCCTCCTTTCTGTCCCACAGGACCTTCAAGGTGGTGGTCGACGGGGCGCTATCCGGCGCCCGCCCGGTGATGGCTGGCGTGCCGCAGGGCAGCTGCATCTCGCCGGCGTGTTACTCACGTTACACCGACGACATCCCCACCACTCCAGAGGCGACGCTCGCGCTGTATGCTGACGACGCCGCGTATATTACAACTTCGCTCAATGCGAAACACGCGGCGGTCAAAATGCAGCGCGCCCTCGACCTACTCCCCGAGTGGCTGTCTAAATGGCGGCTGTCGGTTAACGTGGGTAAGACGCAGGCGCTACTTACCGGGTACGCGCACCTCCCACCACCTTTGAAGCTACAAGGAGCCGCCGTCGATTGGTCGCCCCTGGTCAAGTACCTGGGTGTGACCATCGACCGCCGCCTCACGATGGGGCCACACGTCCGCAAGGTCGCCGCGCAGGGTAGGGTCGCCCGCAACCTGCTCAAACCTGTGCTCTCGTCCCGCATCCCGGTGCACGTCAAACTGAGCGTGTACAAGACGTACATACGCTCGGTATTGACGTACGCCGCGCCCGCTTGGTTCGCCCTCACGAGCGAGTCGAGCCGAAAGCAGCTCCGCGCGCAACAAAACCTTGCGCTGCGGACTATCGTAGACGCTCCTCGCTACGTGAGGAATGACGTCATCCAGCGGGACCTCGGGATCGAGAGCCTGGATGAGTTTGTGAGGCGACTCGCGAAGGTGATGTTCGCGCGTGCCGACGCTTCTGCCTGGCCCCATGTCAGGCAGATAGCGCCACTGCACGCGCGCCCAGCTGACGCGAGACCCCTGCCCCGCGACCTGGTAGCGGACGACTGACCCCATCCACCGGATTGACGCCTCGAGTGAGCAGCATCCAGGTTACACGCAGCTCACTCGAAATAATAAGACTCTACAGATGTACACACACATCTGTTGCGTGGCGTGTTCTAAGTTAATATAGGCATGTCACGTAACTATATACAGACAACCATTACTACACATGCATCCTACACAACACGTGCAGACGCGACGTGGGCCGCGACGCACGTTGACACTGAGCGGTGATACACTACAGTACAAACCGCTCATACATACACGACTGTTTATCCCTCAATCCGTAAACGGCTAGATCTGTAAGCGGGGCGAGGGTAAACTACATATCTACCTGTAGGGCGTCGAGTCGGCATCTCTGTCGCTGGTCGTCTTCGTTGGGCCTCCCCCAGGCAACTGGGGGTCTCACCTGGCGGGGACTGACCGCCGAGATGCCGTGAAGAAAAGCGGCGCTATAGGAAATAGCGTCGTGGCGCGCCTACAGAAATATCCATAGCAACCATACACACAGATGCAGCGTGCTGCATCGCAGGCCATAGGCCGTTGTAGGCCAACATAGTGAGGGGCCCGTAGTAGCGGGTCACTGTATGGCTCCCGCGGGCGAGGGGCGACGCTCCGACCCCGCTCGCCACGCCCCCTTGCGGGGGCGTCGCGACGACTCAACATCAGCGCATCACATTCCAAAACACAAGAGCCCGATGCGGCCCGCTTGAAATGTGCGATAGTTTATAAAAATTGTCCGAAAAAGATGGAAGTTTTTTGCATTGTGGTACGGCCCGCCTAAGGGTAGGTTCAGATGACAAGCGCTCAACGCGCGTTTTGATAACGCGCGTTTACAACTACATACATTTTATTCAGGCCGTACACATGCTAACGCGCGTTTTAGTAACGCGCGCGTTCAACGCTGCGCTAGCGCTCGACTGTTGTCAGCGCGCGTCAACGCCGCTTTGAGATCATTGGTTTTCTATGTTTCCGTTCAGTTGAGCGCGCGCTTTCGACGCGGATAGACGTATTTTAGGGTTCGTCAAGTTCGTCGTTAACGTTCGTTAACGCCTGACAAGCGCGCACCATGTGAACACTATACAAAAATTCAACGCGCGTTCAACGCGCGCTGAGCGCTTGTCATCTGAACCTACCCTTAATGTTCGTCAGCCTTAACTTAATAACTAGCTGCGCCCCGCGGTTTCACCCGCATAAGTCTCGATCCCGTGGAAATATCGAGATAAATAGTATTATATGTCCTAACCTAGGTCATGGTCTACCCATTTGCCAAATTTCATCAAAATCCGTTCAACCGTTTTAGCGTGAAAGCGTATCAAACAAACAAACTCACTTTCACATTCGTATACAGTCAGTTCATATTAGTTAGGATTAAATCAGATATTTTTCAAGCTCATTACCGGGAGACAAGATCCTTTCATCTCACGGAGGTCAATCTTCCTGAAGAGCTCACACAGCAAGAGCTCATGCAGGCTAGGGGTGCGAGGACCGAAGATCTGCTCAATGATCTCCACCACCTGCATTTACATAAATATCATAATGTAACCAAGTCGAGATTGAATAGGTTACCTACTTCTAGGCATGCGTGCTCCATCGTCGTCGTGGTGAAACGCGAGCCTGTAGATAGGACATAGACACCAGCTATGTTAAATAACAACCGCAGACTAATGCCATCAACCGGGCACAAATCCGAACAGACATGTTGTTCTAAAAATATCGAGACCACCGTACCTCGGAAAGTACGTAAAGCCGTCAGTACTGCGCCAACTATGAGAGTGAGGGAAGAGAAAACGCAATTTTGTCTGCGCACATACTTGTGCATTATATGGGCCAGTGCTACCGAAATTCTAGCTGGAGAAAATTTTTGTCTGCGCACATACTTGTGCATTATATGGGCCAGTGCTACCAAAATTCTAGCTGGAGAAAATTTATTACTAAGTAATTCATTGAATAGCGACCAAACAGAGGGAGGAATGAAAGGTACAAGACAAGAAATCAAGATGTACTCACGTTAGGGTAATTTGGTAGCAAATCAGGCAATAATGAAAGGTCGATCTCGGCGCCGGCACACATCTCGAACAGCAGGTGTCCCAGAGATAACGCCTCCACGTGTTCCAACTGAGCGGCCAGAGCTATCGGACACCGCGGCTGTGCACCAATCAGCGTGTTCTCCAAACCGCATATCCTGTGATTTCATAATGTGTTAGCACTTTTAAATAAAATATTTACTTGACCGTATTGCTTTAACACCTTAAGCTTGAATGCAACTGGCACGTCATAAAACGACAAGGTTATTCGTTTTTTCTATAACAATGTGACAGTTAGATAGTTTCAACGTTAGTAAAGTTTAAATTTACTGGGAATTGTCGTCCAAGGTGGCCTAGCAAATTAGCAATTACAAATTCGACTACACCTAACTAATCAAATAAGTCAATAGTCGTTTTGACTTTCCTATTTGTATTTGTCCAACTAACCTATTTTAGACAATATAATAGTAGGTCCCACTTGGGCGCCATTATTCACTAGTGGCGCCCAACTGGACCAACTTCTACTCACCGCGCGACGCCATTCTGTACAACCACATTGCCTGAATGTAAGTGACGAAAAGGCGGAAACCCTTTCTCCTTTAGGAAAAGCAGTCCTTCTAACATTTGACGACCAAACCTCGCGACTTGCCACGCTGGGAGACCAGTGCCAGTCGATCCGTACTTACGCATATACTCTTCGTTCCATGTACTCTGTAATATTTAAATATTGTAATAGGTTTGATAGTCAATTATCCATAGTTTTATTGAAATAACATGTGTTATAAAACTGGTAGTAAATATTGTAAAATTGCTTGTATTATTCCAGGGTAAGCTGCGATAAATAATTCTAAAATCAACGACTAAATTATAATTATTTTAATTACCTTATAAATTAGATCTTTTAAGCTCCCTCTAGCGTTAAACGGTAAGACGGTGAGAGCATGGCCATTGCGTAACTCTAGATCTAAGACGGGATAAATGTATGGATGGTGGAGAGCCCGAAATAGCTCCATAACCAGAGTCTGTGAACGTTCGTCTTGCTCGATCGGGCATTTAGAAGTCAACGGCATCTGAAATAGAAGGGCTATATGTAGATACTTACTCGTTAATTGTGCTTTAATTGAATAGGCGTTGGGTGTACCTATAGTACACTCACATTTCGCAAGTTATGTTTAAATCCCATGTAACTGTGGGCGACCCTATTGCCATCAACCGGACACAAATCCAGACTCCGGGCATAGGTGTACCTCTGCCTAAACCTTTGGGAAATATAGGCGTGATGTTATGTTTTTTTTTTATGTTGGGACCTAGCTAAGAACGTTACTTTTTAACTTATGTATAGATAATATTATTAAATCGAGTATTTTTCCGTATAAAACAATTCAACATACCAATGTTAGAAGTCTATCTGTCTTGATAGAGTTGTCGTGTATGGCGAACCAGTGTTTGTTAAGTCGGCAGCCGATCGAACCCAGTGCCGACAGCAAATCGTATCTGTAATTATTTTAGTATTTCAGTAGGGGCTTTAGGCCCTTAGCCCGCCCTGGATCCGCTACTGCCTACTGCTACTGGAATCTTTTAGGTTAATTCCTAGAACGCCGCAGACAAGGGATTGTATCAGGAGCAAAAGCAAATGGCATCTACATCCCAATTACTTATTACTCACTTATTTTGCTGTGCCCGATTGGGTCCATATGATCTAATTATAAGTTTACCAGCTAAGAATGTGGAATGTAATAAAAGTATTGGGTATTGAGTACTTAACTACCTACTTACCTATGGAAAACCGTCTCCAAACATGATGGTTAAAAGAAATATTTCCTCAAGTATTCTCTGTAGTGACGATATATTATATCTGGCGGTGGTGATAACATACGTACCTCGATGACTGTGACAGGTACTCTGTACAAATAGCCAATGCAGCCGAACTCTCCATAGAACGGTCGCCGGCTCTACAGCAAAAGAAAAGCGTAGCTATTATTATGTTAAACAAATACCGAAGTACAGCTCTGGGGGCTTACTCTTCAAACTAATTCCAATTCCAATCTAAAGCCAATACGATTCCAATGTGAATTTTGCAGTCACGTGATTCGGTACTCTTGAAAACAATATTGTCAACATTGGATTGTAATTGGGATTGCCTCGCGATTATTTTGTTACACATGAAGTTAGCTATGTTACGCCCCGCAATAGTGTTGATCAACTCATTACGATAAACTTGTAATAGCACTTTAAAATGCTTTATCCTTTAAATAGCAAGACTAATAAATAAATATGATATAAATAGTTGTTGAATTGATTAATTGTAACGTATTAAATTCATTTGGACGTAAGAACATGATTAAAATCATAAAAGTAACCATGACTTTGGCTGTACGCGGTATGGTCTTTGCCATACTACAAAAAAAAGGGATGTCAACTGGTTTTAAGTTTGTTTAGATCATTCAATTATTGTTCGCGTGGTTTCTCTTTAGTAACAATAATTTGATTGTCCTTTAAGTTACTTAACTAATATTAAAGTTGTATGCAAGTGGTAAGGAAATATACAATCATACTATACTTACTTTATAATTTAAAGTAATGTTTTACTTGATTAAATTTGATTAATTGCATTCTTTGCATAACATCCAAATATCCCCTATTCCTGGCACGTCACACAATGACGCAATACCAGTATCATCCACAAGTAAGTCTTTATTCGAATTTGCTTAGGAATGTTTAAATATTTTGAATAAGCAGTCCATCAGTTACACAACCCAACATAAGTGTGTAACATTGAAGTGTTTTAGGACTAATCACATTTGGCTAGCAAAAAAACCGACCTTGAGCGAGTCGGACTACGTACCATAAAGGGTTTCGTAGTTGGGATGGATGGAAACAAACTTAACTTTGTTGTTGAAAAACATGTTCTCCCATATATACATCGAAATACGTCACGGTCAATTGACCGAGTGAATAATAGAAAGAATTGGTAAAAGCAAAAAAAAATTGCTCCTTCTATAATTTGCTTTAAATTAGTCTTCATTAATAGAAAACGCTTTGTTCGTATATCGCATCATCCGACGCTCATCTCGTCTTTTTTTCAATTGTTTTTTATGGGAATTATCTAAAACACTGTACATTACTACTAATCGTGTCATATTATACACATAATACTTATTGAAAACCATATAAAACGCAATACAATTTCTAAAAAGTTACACTTTTGCTATTGGAATAATCACAATCAACACACAATCCCAACGCAATACCGGCGCAATATACAGCTGTCAAATAAAGTCGAGAGTAGCGCGCGAAGCCCGATCCCGATTCCAGTTAGTTCCCCAAAATGGACACCCAATTTAAACACAATGTGGCGCTAGCGTCGAACTCAAGAGTACGAAATATCATAATTCCAATGTCGATAGATCGGAATTGAAATCAAGAGTAAGCCTGCTGCTCTAAAAAAATCTGCTATAAAGGGTAGACCTCATTGTTGCGACGTTGCTGCCGTGTAGTGTTAATACTACGCTAAACGAGTAGTGTTACTGATTTGGAAAAGATATAATGTTAAATTAGAGCGTTTTCTTAATAACTTAAGTTATTAAATGAATATTTTAGATTGTTTATATTACGTATTGAAATGTATAAAGTTATTTTTATAAAGTTATGTCTAACTAAATCCTTCCTTCCTTTCTTCTTATTCCTACCTTTTGTTTTATGTATAATAAATTAGTAATGCGTCTAATTTGGGACAGCGCTCTTTGATGGGCGAGTCCTATTACTGGCTGGACGTACGAACACGTTGCGTGAGCTCGATACTGAACACGCAAGCTAACCACTCAAGGTCACTGGCATATATCTGCGGCTTAATCGATTAATTGTTTACCTTTTAATATGAATGTTGTGTATGACTATAAGACTTGATCTATTAACTCAGTAATGAAGCTTCGTGATTACTTATTGTTACTATCTTTGTATCTATGTCGTTGGTGTGCCTTGCTTAGTAAATAAATAGTGTTGACGTTGTTGACCAAGAATAAACATAAGTTCACCTGGGAGACGCAGGGGGTTCCAAGGGTGAAGACTTCCCTGAGCCGGTGCCGATGAGAGACTTGTTGAACAGCAGCTTCGCCAAGGAGTCTATCTTCTGCGCAACTAGCGGGGCGCGCTCGGAATTCTCTTCTAAAATATGAATTGCTTTGTGGCATTAAGTTCGCCTTATGTACCACTACTGTTCAGTCAGGAAAAATAATTGTTTAAGTGAAAGCGTCAGGGTAACCTGCGAAATTCAAATTTTCTTACTTTTTTTTGTGATTTGTAGGTATATCAGGTTTTTTATGTAGGTAAATCATGATTCCAAAAAAAAAACAAAAAAAAATGTATTTACAGAATTATAATCATTAGAATCATTAAAACATCTAATGATTATAATTCTGTAAATACATATTTGTTATGGTCGCGAATCATATTTTGATCAAGATACAACCTAACACTGAACTGCAAATTGCAAAAAAAGTAAGAAAATTTTAATTTTGCGGACTACCACTTCGGATCCACCTTAAGCAACAAAAAACTATGCCAATTTGCCGTGTAATATAAATTTGAACATACGGAATTAAGGACCATTTAACTCAGTAGTCAATTTGATTAATAATTAATTTCCCTGAAGAATTAATTTCCTGAAGAATTAATTTCCCTGAAGAAAAATTAATTTCCCAGAAGTATAAATAGAATCTCGTAACCGTAAAGATGCAAATAAATAGAAAGCTCAATATGTTTTCGGGTAGTTTTTACACATAATGTTTTAATTCATTATTATTTTGATTGGTGAAATGTGGGTGCACTATAATTCATGTACAACTCTACCCATCCCTTCGGGGACACAAGGCGTGATGGGCTAGAAAGGGAGTGAGAACTGAGATGACGGCAGATAGAGATTTAAGGAAGACAGACACATGCTGTTTGTCCCGGATAAAATGGGGAACGGGATAAGGGATGATGATAATGATGGTGATGACTTATTCTAAGAAGAAAATAAAAGCAGTACTTGAGCTACAAGCGAACGATGATCCTTCGCCATCGTCTTGCCTCCCAGCCTCTTGCGGTAGCAAGAACGAAAGTAAAATTTGTAAACTACATGCCGTTATTATAAAAAGACCATCATACGCTAAAGAAAAGAAAAACAAAGAAGAAAGTCTAGAAGATAGAATATCTAGCAACATTGAAATGGAACTGAGTGGACAGATTTTATCGAAAACTATCGAAAACGTAAAACAAAATGCTGTACTAAACGTAAAATTTATGGCGAATCAGAAATCACCATCCCGTCTATATAAACTCACCTTCACTTTCCTCTCTGTCAGTGGACACTGATCGTATCCTGAATGCATTCCGTTTGTTGGCTGCGGCGATGGACTCCGGGTTCAGTTCGGCTGCAGACTGCGCCCTCCTGCACGCGCCGCGACGTTTCTTCTTCCTGTAGCTACTCCTCGGCCGCTCCTGATAGAACCGGTCATGACCAGTCGTCTCAGGCTCCTTCTGCTCTTTGCCTTCATTATTCGCTTTCATATGCTGATACAAGTTGAACATCTTCGCTGATTTCCTTAGTAAGCACAATCTTAGCTTCTCTAATTTATGTTTCATCAATGACTGTGTTAGTAGGTTTCTTTAGGAATCTTCATTACGCACTCACTTCAAAAGAATCACTTTAAGAACTTGATTTCGTTTTCATTAGGCGAGGACGAGTTACTTATTTTAAAATTTTAATAATGTAAAATGAGTAACTCGTTCGAATTAGAAAAAAAGAACTGTTTTACTATTTTAGTTCTGTAAATGTTGTAAAATGACTACGAACATAAGCCCTATGTGGAGTAGAGAGCGGTATCGTTGCGACTCAGTGAACTATGTCAATAGTAGCTAATTGAAGTCCCACAAGTACGGCATTAGCCGACAACTGGGCCCACGTCGATATTTATTACCCTGATGCTAGTCTTTTACGTGTATCTATGAGTTTCATGTATTTAATCCAATACGTAGATATTGAAGCTTGTTTAAATGGGTTACTTAGAAAAATAATAATATTAATAATGAAAAATGGCCTATTAATAAATATTATTAATATAAGGACTGATCCGCACGATTCTTCCATTTGCCCTAATTATTATAATTACTAATAATAGGTACTTACAACAACAAAAAACCATCTTAGGAGTGGAATCGTGGCTAAATAATAAAAGCCACACCGGTCGATCGAAGGTTAAGCTACGCTTGCCGAGGTCGGTCCGTGGATGGGTGACCATCCATTACATATCGAGAGCCCTCCTTGCCTCGGAATGCTCGTTAAGTCGTTGGTCCTGGCTGGCATTTGTAAATGTTTGACGGCCGTTACGGGTACTCGGAAGCCCGAACGTCTGATATCCTACTCTTACTTGGGGTCGGTCGTATTACCCAGTAACTGGGTTGTGGAGGTCAGATAGACAGTCTCGCTCCATGTAAAATACTGGTATTCAGCTACATTCAGTTAGACTGGAACCCGACCACAACATAGTTGGGGGAAAAGGCTAGGCAGATGATGAGTTACGCCGAAATGAAACCAGTAGAAATCATAAACAATAGTGATATTTCAATAATCAACGTAACTTACACTTAGTTTTACGTTTTTATATCCAGCTAATATGTATTGTCATTCTGTGGGCCAATTATAAATGCTATAACAAAAAAAATAATAACAAAAACAGTACAAAATAAACATAAATGATAATTAATATTGAACGTTATCATCAAAGCCAAGCTGTTGCAGAATTTCGGGAAGACTTTTATGGCTCACCACGAGAAGTAGCGACTCCGCATAAAATAAAAGGCCAAAGAGCCCACAACGCCTTCCATCATTTCATCAACAGCTCTGGCATATAACATTCTTTTGTAAATCTTTAAAAACTTGAAGGTTATCAAACAGATTTGAGAAGACATTCAGTACCCTAATTGCGTAATACACGAACAATCAGAATCAATGTTCTGCTCAACAACGTAAATAACGTAATGAATGTTGTTGAACTGTCAAAATGAAACGGATTAGTCGTAATCGTTTACGAAAATGGGTTGCGTAATGAGATACCTGGTTTTACATTATACTTTTACAATTTTTTTTCACTAATTTTGGGCCGTTTTTTTTTATTTCGGAATAATGTTTCCAGTAAATAAAACGTGATAAGTGTGTGTATTGTGAGCCTCAGGTAGTAGGGAGTGAATCCTCGCCAGAGCCCCAATATACTAGAGTCTTTTCGAAACTTCTGGTACACATCCTTGTGGGTTCCATTACTCGCTACTTGGTACCTGCAACAGAGATACACTCGATATACTATACTGCATGCCGAAGATCAGACAATAACGATGTAAGCATCGACGTACACACTCTTACCATGATTCCTCAGCTAGTTGTGTTCTTTGACACAAAATTGCATTAGCTACATACACGGTCAAAATGGTTAAAATGTACGGAAAAGCAGTATTTATTTAATAACCGACGAAAAATTTCTACTCTTCGAAAGAATCAGTAAATGGGGCGAAGAATAGTTTACGAATGAATACCCACAACTGGACACGGAAGCAGGCCACGTGCGAGGCCCAAAAATAATGATTTCGAAGGACATTGCTAATCCATTGCCTCTTGTAGGACTGTAGGAGGCCAGACCTCTCGCATTTATTTAATAGCTTCCTACGAGAATGCTCGTATCCGGACGGCTGGAAGTTGACTAGGGTTATTCCGATACCAAAGGGTGCTCCGACCTCTGAGGTCAGCGGATCTGTATCCGCTACTACTACGGTACTGCACCAGGCCTGTCCCTGGTGCAGTACTGTCAGTATTTGCAAAGGTCTTCGAGTCAGCGTTGTGCTATTGCACCCATTCGCAAGTAAGTACTCAGCTTAACGATGCGCAGCATGGTTTCCGAACGGGCCGCAGCGCAAATTCAAGCATGTGTTTTATGAAACAGGCCGCCCCAATGCTGGACTCAGAGGCAGGGGCCCAACTGGACATCGCTTACTTTGACTTCAGGAAGGCATTTGATAGCGTAGATAATTACATTCTGAAGTAAATTTGCAAAGGCTGGTTTCACTCCAGCCCTTCTAAAGTTCTTTTCTAGCTACTTAGGCAATCGGAAACAAATTGTACGCTGGCTTCACCTCGGAATCGAGAATCGTGTGTCAGGGTACTCATTTAGGACCGTTGAAATTCATCAAGCAACACAGATTGGCTGAATAATTATTGTATAAAAGCGTTTCTGGAAACTTCAAGCTGACACAGTTTCAGCAATTTGGGCACAAAATAAAATGCTTTAATTAGTATAATAACAATATAATATTACATAGTAGCTGAATAAATGTACAACATGCTTAATATCGTCTGTATAAACGCTGATCTACCCTTTTAACACCTGGCTAATATCTGGCCGCCCTAGGCCCAGGCGGCCAATCTGCGCGGCGCAAAGGGCGGCCAGATATTAGGGGCGGCCAATCTGTGCGATATGTGCTCGCCAACAGTGAGAACGGACTAAAGCTAGACGCATTTTGTAACCATAACAGGGTGTCTTCCACAACTCTCCCGGCTGGCTTGTCCATCCGAATGAGCGACAGTTTCATCAATGAAATATAAATTCATAGAGACATGGTGGGAGGGGGGCAATGCCATAATGTGGATATTCCATATTATTTTTTGCAATTGGCGTCATAATGTCATTGTGATTTGACACTTATGTTGTAGACAGATAGAGAATTAGTTGACAATGCAGATGTAATGAGCTATACACACAGCTCAGGCAATGACGGAGATTGTTAACACCAATTTCTGGGTCGTATAAATAATCTCTCGTTCTGGCCTGGCTGGCCAGATCGCCAGTTCTGACGGCGCCAGACTTCTTCCTTCGGGGCTTTTTGAAATCTCGCGTTTACCAACATAAACCACAAACTTTGCAAGTCTTGCAAGCCAACATTGAACAAGAAATCACCAAATTGGCGCCAGATTAATTCAAAATGCCGTAAAACGAGCACAAATGTGCATCAACTCAGAAAGTGGTCATTTGACCGATATAATTTTTTGACTTACATTTTACACCTTTAAATAATCTTTCCGTGAATATGGCCCAATTTTTTTAATTTTCAACAAAATGGTAGCCAACAATATGACATTACTTTTGCCCCACCTTGTATTTACTTAACTCAGCTCAATTAATGTTATTAAAGTTATTAACTTAATGACAATCCTTTAGCATAATTACCTAAAGCAATGGTTTTTTAATTTCACATTTTTACAGAGCCGGTTGGTACTAAACGGCCTTGGGCGGCCAACAATGCTAATCCACCTCTGGCCGGTACCCAGAGTCATTAATTAATCACTCACGTTAATCGTATAAATTTGAACCCTGTCAGTCAAATTATGACATTATAAAAACATTTCATGTTTGTTGGTGCAATGGTGGTGTTTAATTGGTTTTTGGGTGACGTCTCTGAGTGTGGAAATTGTGACTACATTGTTGTATTGGGTTCCCATCTGTAAAAACTAAGAAAGTGGTAAAAGTAAATAAAAAAATATGTATGTTCGAAAAATTCTGCTCAACAACTAAAATAACACAATGAATGTTGTTGAACTGTCAAAATGAAAGCCATTGCTACTGTAACTGTAAGGTGTGTGGGCTATTACCCCGCCGCCGCGCCGCCACGCTGCACCGCCGCGCTGGTCAACGCACGTCATTTATTCGTAGCCGGGAAGAATTGGATGAGTTGTTCCTCAATCAGGTATTTATGTCTCATTATTATTAGGCATTTATAAGATGTTAACTCCTAGGGTAGTTTTATTACCGAGTTATCATTAGAGTTCCGTGGTCAACAACCCTTATAATTTCTCCATGTTCGTCTGTCTGTCTGTCTATTTGTCCGCGGCTTAGCTCAGAGACTCTTAGTACTAGAAAGGTGTAATTTGTCAATGACGCCGAGAAAGGGGTAAAAAAAATTATAACGAATTTAAGTAAGCTAAGTAAGCTCTACAAGTTAACGGGTAATAATCGACCAACTTATAGAGTCACCGACGCCGACGGAACGAAATGTTGCCATTTTAAATATATTATAAGTATCATTTAGGAACAATTGTATTTTTTTGTTGTTATTTTTGATTTTGTTATTTCACTATATGCTGAAAACCAGCGCTGGGGCTCTGTCTCGCATCGGGTCGCAGCATTATGCTGAGCGATGGCCGTTTTGCGTGGATGTGACGCATATTTTCCCCCAATTTGTTATTCTCGTGTTTTTTTTTTTCTTTGCGTCATATTTACCGCAAATAAACGTATTTTCTTTCTTTTCTTTCATTTTCTTTCTTTTCTTAACTTACATTTGCAGTTGAAATTTATAGGAGAACGCGTTTTTCAACTAGCATGTTTTTATTTTATTTTATTTTATTTATTAAGGGATAATAAACAACTACAACATATATAATACATAAGGTTAACAAAATTTTCGGTAGTAATGTTGCAGTCCACTGCATTATCCGCAGATAAAACATATTAAAGGATCAGAGGTTGCCACTAGACGAGCATTACCAAAATTACCACATATTTTGAAACAAATAAATAAGTTAAGTACTATAAGGCTAGCTATAGCTACAAAACCAAATCAGATCAAAAACAACTTCATTCACTTAAATTATGCAATAAATAAATAAAATATTAAGATTACAATTAAGATAAAAAATTTATAATATTAGATTTAAATTAATTTTTCGTACATGCAAATATATCAATATCTATGAAATTTGAATTATAGGATTCCAACATTCTATGCATAGGGCAGCGTAAGCCAGAGTTCGTACGACAAGAATTTAGCGCGAACAGAGTACGTGCACGAACCTGACGTACATGAACCGTACGGGGGACAGAATAACACAGCTTACTCGTCAAATCAATGGCATCAAAATGACTGTGGACTATATCATGAAGCACGCTTGCCTCCAGGTATTTACGTCGGTTCTCCAAGCTGATAAGCTTGTACTTATCAAGAAGTTGGGAGTATGACAGATAAGTCTTAGTCCCATGACATCTGTAGTACATAGCACGGAGGTACTTGCGCTGGACCCTTTCTATTTCAGCCACGTACTTTTGGTAGAAGGGGTTCCAAATAGGGACCGCGTACTCTAACTGGGAGCGAATGAGCGTCTTATACAGACAGAGATAGGTTGAGGTACGCTTAAATTCTGTTGATGATCTCATCACAAATCCATACATTTTAAAAGCACTATTGACTATGGCTTCGATATGCTGGTTCAAGGACAGTTTACCATCAAAGAGAACACCTAGATCCTTCACTACGGATATATTATTTAAGGGGATACAGTTAAGGTTGTAATTGAAATTACAGATGGAATTATTCTTAGTAAAGTGTATATAGTTACACTTGGGGATACTTAGATGCAGCTTATTGTCGATACAATAGGCAGTTAGCCTGTCTAGGTCCTCCTGAAATAACTGGCAGTCGTCCATAGTACGTATCACTTGAAACGCTTTCAGGTCATCAGCGTACATCAAGAATTTGGACTTTCTAAAACCTTTCTTAATATCATTGATATAAACAATGAATAATAGGGGTCCCAGAATGGAGCCCTGTGGAACTCCGGAAGTAATATTGACAGAGACAGACTGATGAACATTAACCACAACCCTCTGTGACCGGTTCTCAAGGTATGACACAAACCAACGCAACAAATTTCCACGAATTCCATTGTAGGCAATTTTACTCAGGAGAATTTCATGATCGACCTTGTCAAAGGCCTTTTTGAAACCAGTATACACCGCATCTATTTGCAATCGCCTATCAACATTTTCAAAAAGGTAATTAGTAAATATTAATAGGTTAGATGTCGTAGATCGGCGCTTGACAAACCCATGTTGTTCAGGAATTATAATATTATGCAGAAGAGGGTAAATCTCATTGTGAACAAGTCTTTCAAAAAGCTTTGACAAGGTCGGCAGTATCGAGATGGGTCTATATTGTTCGACGTCATGTTTTGAGCCACCCTTATGCACTGGGGTAATGTTAGCTCGCTTCCACACCTCCGAGAACACACCTTCATACAGACATCTATTAAAAAGAATATAGATTGGCTCACAAATACTGTCAGCTGTAGCCTTAAAAAAGGCCGCTGGAAGACCGTCAGGTCCTGCCCCCTTAGAGGGGTCCAACCGTTTCAACTCGCTGAGTATTTTTGACTTATCGATGTGCAAATTACTAATTAAGCTACCATTCTCTGCGCACTGCTGCGGTGGACCCCACGTAGCGAGCGTTGGTGAAACAGGCTCAAATACGGACAAGAAAAAGTCAGAAAACATATTGCAGACAACATCAGGATCACTTGACTTGACATTCTGGTACTGCATCTTGGACGGAATACCTGACTTACTTTTACGGTTAGAAATATAGGACCAAATTAAGTTTGTTCTTGGGATAAATCTTAAATACGGAACCCTTCATTGTGCGTGGGCCGACACTCACCTGGGCCGGTTATTTTAATGCTAACTTGAGCATAAAACCTCACGGCCATGACCTATTTGCACTACATCTTCTTTTCGAGTCGATGGAAAATGAAATATATATATTATTAAGTCAGATGAGTGTGGCCCAGTAGGTGGCCACGCCAATCGCGGCATCAGTGGAGTTTTTAGGTCCTCAGAAGTGCAGGTGAACGGACACTTGGACACTCCAACATACCTATGGGACCTAAATATTGTAGAAAAATTCAAAATTCAAAATATTTTATTTCACATAAACCTACAAGGGCACTTATGAAACGTCAGAAGCTAGGTGCACTGTTCCAATTGGTCGTTTCCAATGGAGAAGAGCCGGCAAGAAACTCCATGGTTACTCTTTTAAAAGTAAATGGTATTTACAATATTTCAAATTACAGAGTTAATAGGGTTGATAGGACAGTGTAGTGTGTGTGTATCAACAAGTACCAGGTACTTAGCAAGATAGAAAATGGTCGACAGATCTACCTATAGAACCAATAAATAAGTTTTTTTTATTATTTTTTATTAAGTAAGTAGAAATGAAGCCAAGTGTTACCTTGTTTTGAAGGTATCCAAAGGTAATGTCGCCATAGCGGTCACAAAACTTGACAACAATGATGTGTACAGGTGGAGTAAGAAACCGCGTGCTCTCTTTCTCTCCATAAAATAATTTCGAGCCTGCAAGCAAACTCAAATTCAAACACCGTAATCGCTTCATGTGGTAAAAAAGAAGTTGGCGGTCACGGAACGCATAGCAGATGTAAAACATCGAATGTGAATTGATGGTTATTGAAAGCATTTAAAATAAAAATAAAACAATAAACAAATAAATAATTATATTTTTCTGACATGACGGGGCATGGCAGGCATGAAAGAACGCCATGCCGTTTACTGTCACGGCATATCAACTTGGTTTTGCTCCCAAGGGGCGTCTATTCATAGATGTTTCAAATCAAAAAGCTGTTACAGTTTTCAGGTACATGACAGGAACCCTGATAGGGCACAGCTAATTTTACAATATTAAATGTAAATTAATGTAAGCAATATGTGTATCAGACTTGTTGTTTATAGAACTTTGACTATGAAGCTTTATATTGATATAAGTTACGTTGAACAAACAGTAACAGCCCGGAGTCCGGATTGGTACCCAATTGATGGCAATAGGCTGGCCTCCTATGACATGAAACTAAAAATAACTGGTAAAATGAGAAAGAAAGAATAATATTTATTTGGACACAGTTCGTGAAACACATAATAACAAAATGAAAAGTAAAAATAATTGACGGCAGAGTTGGCACAGTGGTTAAGCGATTGACTGCTGCACTGCGTGTTGCGGGTTTGATTCCCGCACGGAACAAATATTTGTATGACCTACAAGTAGTTATTCCGGGTCTGGCTGTTTGTATATGTGAGTTTAAATGTTTGTAAACGCACCCACAATACAGGAGAAATTCCTAGTGTGAAAAACGTTTAAAAAAAAAAAAACAACATTGATAGTGTGTACCTCACGGCTGCGCTAAAACGTTTCATTTCAGCATTAATGCCCGACAAATGCTGTCTGACGCTGGTTTTCTAATGAAACCTTATGGACAAGTGAGTAGTGCGAAATGCGAGTGTACAAGCGTGCGTAATGTGTTATTTATGTTAAGGCGAAGGGCAATAGCGTGCAAGCGGCCAGACCGCAGCGGCCAAGTCGGTTTCGTTGTCGACGGCCGCGTGCGGCCAGATGCGCGTGCTCCATAGCGATTTCATAGGTACTAATGTCTCATGTGTCTCATGTGTGTGTTACTCTGGCCGCTACGACCTGGCCGCTAGTGCGCCATTGCCCGAAAGCGCCTACCAGCCAGTAAAATTCAAATTTTCTTTGGTCTTTTGCAATTTGCAAGTCAGTACCAGGATTTATGTTGGTCAAAATATGATTCACGTCCGTAACCAGTATGTAGTTACAGAATTATAATAATTAAAGCCATCAATACAACTCTCTACTTTCAAATTACCCCATTGAATGATTCATGAAATCATGACATTTGAGGTCAATTCTAACTGAGAGAGTTGTACTTGATGATTTAAATTATTATAATTCTGTAAATACCCCGTTGTTGTTATCGCAAATAATATTTTAAATCAAAATACAACCTCACATGAAAATTAAAACTTAAGAAAATTTGAATTTCGCGGAATCTAGTGCGTGTCCCGCGACGGTTAACGAGCAAGAGAGCGACGCTACTTTAGGGACGCTATGGGTAACGCCCCGGATCGTGGCTAAAGTGTTGCCACTTAAAGGCTCGTGCAGACTAGCGCGAATTGTCGCGCGACGCGACACCGGTAATTGTTCTACCTAGTTTTTTTTTAAATTGTTTTTTAGACTCACCTCGCACTGTCGCATCGCGCCGATCTGTACGTACTTTACAAGGGTGCGTTTCTGATTAACTTTTAAATACTTATCTAAACATAATACAGGCGACGCCACGCCACGTATACTAATGTGCGTTCACACATGCACAATAAATGACGGCACAAGTGCATCCCCCTTAATGAATGCCTACGTACTATTACATACAATTTTATGCCGTTTTCGTGCGTGCTTTTATAATAGCACCAGTTAGCGAAAACGGCATAAAATTATGTAGGTAAGTTAAATGTGATGACTTGTTAGGAGTCCGTTCTGTAAGTAATTAAACCTGATCTCATAATTTGACTGCCCAGTCACATTCAGTATGAAACCGGAGTCTCGCATTTCCTATTTGTAGAAATGTTGACTGTAGCCACTGACATCCGGGAGGATCTTCGCAGGGAGGCTGGTAGCAGCTGGATGAGAGTAGCCCAGGATCGCGTTAAAAGGCGTGTGAACGGCCTATGTCCAGCAGTGGACAGCTGTACGCTGGTGATGATGATTGACCGACTCACGATAACTCGTGACCTGAGGCTGGGTAATGATTAATGATATCGGCTGACCTGGGAATAGGATGCTATTTGAGACACGCTGATGACGGCTGATTTAGACATAGAGAGCGTGGCCCCGCGCCACAGTGCGCTTATTCCTTCCGTCCGCCAGATCCTTCAACAAACAGTCACTTACTACTAAAACGGTTTCGGCAATAGATAGTAGAATTACATCTACTTAATAATATAAAACATTCAAGGACAGACAACGGAAAACCTAAACAACTCGGTCACTTCTAGACCCAGTTGGTTAGGCCGTGCCTTGTCTTTTGTGGAAAATTTCAATCTTTTAGAGTCTAGCTAGAAGATTGAAATTTTGCACAAAAGTTTCTTCTATAGGTAGCGAAAGTGAGCACTAATAGAAATAGAAAATAGTTTATTGTCCAGTCTGGTAATACAGTAAGTAGGTTTACAAGTTAACACCAAATTGAGACGACAAGATTAGTTAAAGAATTAACTCCGGAACGTTTGTGTTTAAAACATTAATATTTATAGATACGAGGGCGACACTGAAAGTTTTTAGAACTGGCCACTCAGTTTTTAGAACTCTTTGCCAATATTATTGTATATGTCTTGTATTCATTTGTCATTTGTTTACGATTTGGCGGCAAATTGAAAATTGTCTGTGTCACGTCAGCATGAATTTAACGCGCTCGGGAGAAACGACCTCGCAGTAGGATCCTCCTTTACCACGACAACGCCTCGTCGCACACCGCCAAGCAACCAATCGAATACTTGGCGACGTCAGACGTGGAATTACTGGGTCACTCGCCCTATAGCCCCGACCTCGCACCTTGCGATTTTTATTTATTTCTCAAAATAAAAGAAAAACTTCGAGGAAAACGGTTTATGAACGCCGAGGAAGCAGTGGCTGCGTTTCAAAATGCCGTCGAAGAGACCTCTTAGGAGGAGTGGGCAAAGTGCTTTTCTCAGTGGTTCCATCAGATGCAGCGATGTATTGATGTAAATGGACACTATTTTGAAAATATATAATAAAACTAATAACTTGCTAGTTTGTTCAGTTTTTGATTTTCTAAGATCTTTCAGTGCCACCCTCGTATGTCTCGCATCGTCTTGATGTTTTGACATGTCGCCACATTGGTATAGATCGCACCCGTGCGAAGTAGATTGTTGCTACTTGTACATATTTGTCGAAAAAAGGGTTTCTAATTGATTTTGTCATCAGCTACGAAAAAAAACGGCGACCAATGAGAGTCTTACTTGGTAAAGGCGTCTACAACGTTTCTGTACCGCCTGTAGGGATCTACCGGGCCGTCTGCCATCATCCGCACGAGGATGATCTCGGTGGGACAGCCCACAAAGGCTCCCGTCATTCCCGAACACACGCCGATTGACAATTTGTTACTCAGAGTCGGAGCACTGTTAAACTTTCTGTAAAATAAAATGCATATCATGGAAAAAAAGTTAAAGGTGATGTGAAAAGAAATAACGAAGAAAAGAAATACATTATTTAGCACAGGCTAAAAGGCACTCAATATAATATTTTTTAAATAGAAATCAATAAAAGTGTAAAGTGCGTTGTAAAAAGTTAGCAGGAATGTGTGCCTCACGGCTGCGCCAAATAGGTCCAGTTCAGCAAAAAAACCTGCCTGACGCTGGTTTTCAACTGAAGCTGATGTGCATGATTCCTTAATGAATTTGATCACAATCTGTTTCATATTTCTATGGTCTCGTGCGTCTTTGAAGCATGCAGCAGTGTGGCCTGCCGCAATATTGTAAGACGTTTCTTCGGTGTGGGGTGTTAGTCCATCGAGGGTTGCCAACCATACTGTTAAAAACAGTATTATACTGTTTTTCTGTACTGTTACTGTAAAATACTGTTTACTGTTCAACAAAATAAAGTATATGAATATACTGTTTTCACTGATATCCAGAGCTATACCTAAATAAAAAGGAAGTCAGTGGCAAAAAACTAAAATACAGAGCCAAAGACACAGACTTCCGAAATTAGAGTTACCTATATTTTCACTTTGTAGTGTTATTTTATACGAGATACTGTTTTTTATTCAGAAATACTGTTTATTTTCCCACTTTGACCATAATATACTTTATTTCTTGTACAAAAAGTTGGCAACCCTAGTCCTATCATTGTCACTCATTGCGAAAGAGATAATGTGGCTACAGTATAGGTCGGTAAGTAGGTAGTAAGTAAAGGACGAATAACATCGCTTTCAACAGAATTATGATATTATGGCTGGCACACATTTGCGCGGGCAGCGCCGTAACGCATTCCAAAACGGAAAAACTCGTTGAATAAATCCTTCTGTACCTAGTGTGCGACATGGTTCATACAAGTAGGTACCTTCGAATGTAGGCGATGTCTTAACACTTTTGACTCCACCACTTTTCATAGAACTCATACTCCATGCCGCCATAAATATTTATTTTTATTTATTAAAACTTTATGCACAAGTAAAAAAAAAATACTGTACAAAGGCGGACTTAATGCCTGAGGCATTTTCTACCAGTCAACCTTAGGGTGGAGCAGAGACAAAACATGGCAGGTGCAACATAAGTAATAGATAACTTTGAAATAAATACTAACTAATACATACATACATAGATACATACATATAAACCGAATAAACTTTGTCAGGAGAAATAACGATAGGTAGAGGAGAAAACAAATCCAGCAAATCAGCACTGCAAAGATTCTGCCAACTTTTCACGAATATGTTCACGTGCCTTCAGTTTGAAAGATAACCGACTGGTTGCCATCCTGATGTTCAGAGGAAGCGCATTCCAAAGAAATACCGCCTGGACAAAGAAAGAAGAGTGAATAAAACCAGAGCGGTGAGAAGGACATCGTAGAAGACGATTGTTGGTAGAACGAAGATTTTTACTATGAGCAGAGCATAGGTATTGAACATGGGAAGTCAGGTAAGAAGGAGTAGTGGGTTTGTCGAGTATAGAATACAACATAGACAGAGCCCTCAACTCTCTACGCTGACGTATGGGTAACCATTTTAAAAGCAATCGATGCGCAGATACATGATCATACTTTCGAAGATTGAATACGAATCGAATGCAGTTATTTAGAAGGCGGTCAAGTTTATTGAGGAGATCTGCATTCAGGTCATAGTAACACACATCACCATAGTCTATTATGGGAAAGATTAGGGACTGTACAAGCATTGCCTTTATGTGTGATGGGAGAAGGTTTTTCAATCGATAGAGCGACCGCAGCGTTCCAGTGACTTTTTTACTTACAGTCGTGACCTGCTTACGCCAGTCAAGACATGTGTCAACATGCAGACCAAGATCCTTAACATCGGAGCTAAACGGGATGACTGAGTTGTCAAAAATTATAGGTGGCACAGTTAAGCCATTCAGCTTCCTCATACTGTGGGTGCTCCCTACAATGACAGCCTGACACTTGGTAGGATTAACCGCCAACCCAAAACGATCAGACCAGTTTTTAACCACATCTAAATCCCGGTTTAGCTCCTCAATCGCATCGGATATGTTCTCAACACTTGCCTGGCAATAAAGCTGCAAATCGTCAGCATAAAGATGATACGCAGTTCGAAGTTCAGTGGTGATGAGATTAATAAAAATTGAGAACAAAAGAGGAGATAATATACCGCCCTGAGGGACGCCAGCTGCAAGTTCACACCAACCAGACGAAGAGTCTCCAGCACGAACAGACTGCTGACGCCCCTGAAGATAAGAGGAAAACCATTCCAACGCCTCCCGAGAGACCATAAGATAGGAAAGGATGGATAAAAGGACTTCGTGACTGACGGTATTAAAAGCATTGGAGAAGTCAATTAATACTAAGACTGTAACCTTAGTGTCTTCCATTCCCCGCCTTATATCGTCAGTCACTTTAAGGAGAGCTGAAACGGTACTGTGCCCAGGCCTGAAACCGGATTGCAATGGACTGATGAGGGAGTTGCGGAGAATAAAGTGGGAGAATTGCTTATGAACACTGGCCTCGAGCACTTTTGATAGAAAGGGAAGGATGGAAATTGGGCGAAAGTGACAAGGAAGAGAGGGATTGGGTATTTTAGGCAGAGGCCGAACAAGGGCTTTACGCCAGAGGGAAGGGAAAACACCGGTGTAAAGGGAAAAGTTTATGATGTGCGAGATTGCAGGAAGGAGTTGATCAAGAGCCGCTACGATCATATGGCGGCTGATATTATCGCAGCCCATAGCTTTGGATTTAATGGAAAGGATTATCTTTTTGATCTCTCCCGGGTCGACAGGGGTGAAGACAAAGGGGTTAATATTGGGACGCGTCAGAACAGCAAGGTAGTCTAGGGTTTGACATTTGGTTAGACTATCTAGATTGGGAACAGTGGAGAAATGGCGATTTAGATCGTCCAAATCAATTGTGTTAGGAAGGTCCGAATGTCGCGATTTACCGATGCCTAAAGTTCCAAGGAACTTCCAAATATCGGCAGGAGAACAAGAAGTGATATTATTTAGGATGTGACGGCGTTTAGCGTTGCGTTGCGTTAAATATTGTAAGTGAACCCTCCGGGAGGGTTACCGGCATTACGTTTGCGCTAAAGTTAACCATCGCGGACGGCCAACGGCATTAGGTTTAAAACCGTGTTATAAAACAATGTAAAACTAAGTAAAATTGTGTTTCCAGGAGGTTTTGTCGCTATACGTAGTTTCTAACCTTTTAAATTTTCAGTGAATATTTGTAACCGTGAACAAAAAAAAAAAAAATGCCTGGATTTTACAACCTACGCATGTACTAATAATACATTTTGCTAAAATATGCATCAGATTTTATTTTCACGGTTTATAATGATGTATTTGCTAAGAAAAACCTACTTTGAAAATGAGCCCTCCGCGAGGGCTCCCGGCATCCCATATGCGACTAGGTGAACCCTTCAGGAGGCCTCGTGCAGACTGGCGTGAGGCGACTAACAAAACATTTTCAAAGAAAACTTCACGGTAGAACAATTACCGGTGTCAGCCTGCACGAGGCTTAATATTTTAATATTCTGTTTATGGTGCTCACCTTCTATGATTATCATAGAGATAGGAATAAGTGCCTAATCTCGTGGTGGTGTAGGTCGTTTGTCGCAGGATGCTGGCGGTGACGCCTGTGTAAGGGGCCCGGATTCCCTCGCAGCGCAGCATGTTGCGCAGCAGACTCACGCCCCAGGCCTCCGGGAACAGCTGCAGACGGACTTTGAATACGTCGAGCGGATGTAATAGCACTGATGCTATGATGCTGCAAGGTGGATTATTAAGGTATAATGTGTTAAAAGCGTGACCGTTGACAGGGAAGAATGGAAGAAGAAAACGTGTGACCCCAAGTAAAACGAAACCATAGACAGAGAATTGTACTGAGCGTTAGCCTCACAAAAGTGACCACCCTCTACAGATAGTGCCATCCACGAAGACGCGCCCCACTCTTCCTCCTAAACGCTTACAGTTATGCTCTAAGCTTACAGTACAAGAGTGCAACATTCCGCTAGTGTTTTAGTATACACACTAATATCTATGAGTGAGTAATTAGTACTAATTAGTAAACATGACAAAACTCAGCACTAGCGGTATGTTGTAAACTTGTACTGTATGTAAGCGATTAGGAAGAAGAGTGGGGCGCGTCTTTGTAGAATGCCACATCCATAGAAAGAGACAAAGCGACTGTGCGGCACGTAAAGTGGGGATGTTTGTTTTTTCTCGTCTATCCCATGGTGTGGAAGGACGTTCAAAAATATTCTGGGTGTGTGAAAACCATTTTTCAATTCAGGGATCCGGTTGCGACGTATTTTTATTGTTTTTGTTAGAGTAAAGTGTGAGTGAACTATAAGAGATTAATGATTCCACTAGGGCGTCGTGGACCCCGGAGACTATTTCAATGCCCTCATACCTATCTATTGCTGATCATAATGTAGAATGGAGGTTCTACAACTTCTACATTATGATACGTACCCAGAAATACCTCCAAGCCCTACTTTAACATAACGAGGTGTTCTGTCGTGCTGTCGGCGCTGGTGATGCTCTTCCTGCATCATTAATTATTAACCTTCAACGCACATAATTTACGTTCATTAAAAGTGATAACTATAAAATAAATAAATTTAGATTACAGTTACTTATAAATTTTGAATTGTCGCACAGCACACACACACTGCATAAACTGACAATTTCATCTTGACTTCTGTCAAGCAAAGAAAAAAGTTCGAGCTACTAGACATTATTTATACCTGCTTAACTTTCTAGGAAGAGGTTAACAATATATACACTGGATAAACTAAGTTAACTAACAAACTATTAAAATTAAAATACAATAACCTAATTTAACTAAAATATGGCGTCGAAACATTCCTCCGCATCGACGTCGCGCGACTGGTAATGTATCCAAGAGACTGGTGGCATTGCCTCGTTGTATGGCCATGCTTAGTCTCTGGCCAAGGTTAAAGCCAGCTCTTGGACCAAAATTCAAAATAATTCAAAATTCAAAAGTCATTTATTCAAACTAGGCTGAGAATCAGCACTTTTCGAACGTCAAAATTACATAAGACAGTCCCCCAAAACGCCCACCCTTCACCACTTCCTAGTGCTTTAGCTGGGAAGAAGAAGAGGCGCAACAAACTCTCCAGCGGCACAGCTCTCGGATGACAGATCACGGATAGTGTCAACCAGCCGGACGAGGTTGTACATACCATAATTGTCAAGGCCTTCCATAAATACTGAGAAGTAGAAAGGGGCTTGCCGTGCAGTGGCCTGGATTTTCTCCAGGCTAATAATAATAATGAATGTTGTGTGTGTACTTCCCAATAGGCAACACTTTATCTCAGAAGTCAAGAAAGGTTTGGTGTAAGTGGATTTGTTGGCCTTGAAGTCTACAATGTTATCTAGATTTTATCACCGGAAGTATATGTTTTTAAGAGAGAATTTATGGAAAATTTGGATGAAGAGAGAGTCGGAGCCATTTCTGACTTGGTTTAAAGACTTCCTGTGAAAGCAAGGAAGCATTCGATTAGCCCGCAAACGTGGCGATTCATTTTCTCCCAATATGGGCTAATATCCCAAGCAGCTATGCTTGCGATATTAGCCCCATATTGAGCCCAAATAATTTGACAAGACGTACCATCGATACAAAGAAGAAGCTAGTTACGGGCTTTCGATTAACACAATCGACTGTTTCAAACAGTTTACCTATCAGTAAACGCGCGAAGATTCTGGCGAGGTAGGTAGATAGTACAAATCTTGTACCGCAGAATTAGTATCGCACGTCAAAAACGACACGTCTCGTGTGAATTGTGTGAGCTATTGTGCGAACTGGAAAGGGCCAAGGCCCTAATTCCACTACTTGATATACAAACGTTTCCGATTCAGTTTTCCTCTCGATTTTATGTGTTTTGTTTAAAATATTTTGACAACTCTGTCAAAAACACGACCACTGGAAAGTTCATAGTTTTTATTGGAATTAGGGCCTTGGATACGTGTAATTAATAATTAATCAGCTGTATTACGTTGTTTGTAAGGCGTCCATAGGCCAGTTTTGGTTCAAGCCAGCATGTAATATGGAGGAGACACTCGAAAGGAATCCCTCCAGACAATCTGATATTAATTTCCGCTCGTTTACCCTCTTCTTTTCATGCATGTAATCTAGAACCTGTACCAGAATAGAAATAATACAATGAACTGTTTTATTTTTTATTAGGGGTATTACACACAAGTTCGGGACGGCATCAATGAATGATAATTGCAATGCTTGTAAAAGGCTGCTAAGCCCCCAGCATTGTACACTTAGTTCGCAATAAACGTTTTGACTTTGACTACACGTTCGGGAATCATGGTGGACTAAAGAAATTCACATGCATGCATATGCATACAATACATGGACCCTGAAAACATAACACTCATATTTTGGGCAGCCGTGTAAAATGCCGCTCTGCTTAGCCCGAATTGTCCCGAGCGCGTAAATACAAAGGCGGATGCAACACATGACAGTAGCTGTTCTGTAACGCAGCCGCGTCCGTATGAATTAGGTACCTATTACAAACTCAATTACACCTCAGACATTTGAAAACTATCTGCAATGTGATCGGCACCGAAAGACATTGTTTTAACAAAATCGACTGCTATGCAGCCTTACTCGCTCTGTTTACACTGCATTAAACTTAACGTACAGAAATATAGCCTGCCTAGCTGCGAGCAATTTGGAAGTAGCATTCGTCGGGCGCTGCCGCGACACCGCTCGCGCGCGGTGTTTCACAGTTCTAACCTAACCCATTTCACAATTTTTCGACAGTTTATAATCTAACAGAAATAATACTATGGGGGTCTGCGTTGAAACCGCCTTTTCATTGTCTTATACTAACAAATGCGGCTACACTACAAAACGGTGTGTTGCAGTTGGATTCGGACTAGGGTTGCCAACCCTACTATATAATATAGTTTATATACCATTATATACCTAAAATATTTTATTTTTTATAATAAATTCGATTTGTTACGAACAGCTGTAGTGGCAGCAATCATGTCATTTGGTCTAAATAGCTTTTTATTATTTGATTTTGCTTTTATATAGATTATTTTCTTTTAGATTTTGTGAATGTGAGAACGTCGTAGGCTTAACAGACTGTAGATCTGTCGACTATTTTCTATCTTGCTAAGTACCTGGTACCTACTTGTTGATAGGCCTACACTGTCCTCTCATAGGTACCTATTAACACTGTAATTTGAAAACTTTGTAAATACCATTTACTTTTAAAAGAGTAACCGTGGAGTTTCTTGCCGGCTCTTCTCCATAGGAAACGACCAATTGGAACCGTGCACCTAGCTTCTGACGTTTCATAAGTACCCTTGTAGGTTTATGTGAAATAAAATATTTTGAATTTTGAATTTGAGTTATATAGTATCCTGCTATATTAGAGGCCGAAAATATAGTAGACGAAACTACAATATTTTTATTTCAATAGAAAATGGCGAGATGACCGCAATTATTCGCATTAGGGCTAGTATTAATCTCTTATAAGCTGAATTAACGTTATTTTGAAACCTTAATTTATAGTGTAAAAAGGCTCGAGGTAGTAAAAAATATGCATTTAAAGAAATGTTTTTGAAACATACCATATTTTTTCGCCATATTTCTACAGACAATGACTTCGAAAATATTATATTTGGTAAAAAAAAGTTGGCAACCCTAGTTCGGACGGACTAGTACAAGATAATGCAGCATAGACTATGGGTGTCTATGACTATGGGTCTGTGTTGCATCCGGCTTTGTATTTACAGCGAAGGAAGACGCCGAACGGAGTTAGCTGATCGTTACGAGCGAATGAGAGCCATTGGTGCCGATTCTCTTGTCACAAATGCCTCTAAACTAGACTAAAAATCACCAAAATTTAATTTATTCCTGTCAAACGATGATTTCCCATTTTGAAATAGACTAAAGTGACACAACTTAACTATATTTTAGTTTGACAGCATTAAGATGGCTCTGAGATTTTAATTTAGTGAAAATGACAATTTTGCTATTCTGAATTTGATGTTTTTCACCTAAAATTTTAATTGTCTAACTATCTCTGACCATTTTTTATCGTGATTAAAAATGGTGTGGAATACTATTAGTTGTCATGAACTAAAATTCACACGAACACCTCGACTTCGGGTGCAAAAACAGTACTGTATACAGGGTTACAGGGAAAGTCGTACTGAATATTAAAGGAGGTTATTATTCAGGTCATTTCTGATGATTTTGATTCTGAAATAAAATGTCCGAAACTTAACCGTTATGGAGATATTAAATTTTATTTTTAAAAATCCTTTATTTTTTGGCTTTTAGTCGTTTTCTTTGGGATTAGAGCTCCTAGAGTCGTTTTTTTTTATGTATCTAGTTAGAAGACATGTCCATTAATAAAAATGATCAATAGAAACTGAACCTACTACTAACAGCTTAAAAAACTGCTCGACAACGGTTAGCATTATGAATTTTCTAATAGAGTGTTCTTAACTTTAACAGGCTTTTAATAAAAAAAATTGTATGGAACTTATTCTGCAAATAATTTTATAAAGTTCTACGTCTCTTTAGCTATTCAAAAAGGTATAACACTTGCTATTAAATAGGCAAATCATTGCCCAAATAACAGTTAAGTTAGGAGAGGGTACATTTTTAGTTTGAGGTAAAAGTAGCTAAAATACGTAAAAAAAAGACAACAACTTTAGCAATATTTTTATAATTCATGTTCTACATGGCCGCCGCTATTTCTTACACAAAGTCTCATTCTTTTTCTTAAATTACTTTTCACGACAGAAGTTCGTAGGTTCCGCCTCATTTCCTCAGCCGCATCAATATTTTTTTGTCTTAGAATATCGACATTTGCGATCGGTGTCATTTGGTCGTATACTAGGCTTTTCATATGACCCCACAGATAAAAATCCATCGGCGTTAAATCGGGGCTCCTCGCCGGCCATGCTATGGGTCCGCCTCTTCCAATCCATTGGTTTGGGTAATTCTCGTCCAACCATGCTCGAACACTTCTTCTGTAGTGCGCTGGGCAGCCATAATGTTGAAAGAACATGTCTCGTCTCAATGCAATAGGCAAGTCTTGCATTAAAGAGGGTAACTCCTCCCTCAAAAAGTTTTCATATGTCTCGCCATTCAAGTTATCGGGCAGGAAGTATGGCCCTATCAAGTTATTTGATATTATACCCATCCACACATTAAGACTGAATCTCCTTTGTGACCCTTTTAGTCTTTTTTTCTTGGGGTTACCTTGCGCTTTGGGAGCCCAATAATGGGTGTTATGATAGTTTGTGATGCCGTCTTTGTCAAATTTCGACTCATCTGTCCACATGATTTTCTTAAAAAAATCCGGATCTTCATTATCGGCATTGAGCATAAATCTGCAGAAGTCTAGTCGTCTCAATGGATCCCCTTCTTCAATTACTGGCACTGGCGTGTAATGGTAAGGGTATTGCCCAGAACTGTGCATTACGAACCAGACTTTCCACTGGGAAATCCAAGCCGTCGAGCGACAACGTTTGTTGACGTGGTTGGGTCGGCTTCAAAGAGACGTCGTATTTCATTATCTTCGTCGTCGTCATCAAGAACACGAGGTCGTCCCATGTCAGTCCGACGTACTAGCACAGAACCAGTTTCTCGTAGTCTTCGATAAACTCTGTCAAATACGCCAATATCAGGTACTCGGCGAGTAGGATGCCTTAGCATGTATTCATTGCGTGCACGCAACGACACTCCTTCGCAAAATCCATAACACATTAGGATGTCAGCATATTCCTCGTTGGTAAATGTTGCCATGTTCACAACACAAATCAAAGTCCAGTTACAAGCCACGTCACACAGTTAGAAGATGAAACAGTCCAAAAATCCAAGCCGTCGCGTTTTTACAAAAAAAAATCGGAGGGCACGGATGACACATCTACCATGGAAGATTCGCATGAGCAGACTAAACAAACACCACAATCCACGATTTGACAATTCAGACATTTATAATGACATAAATACCTGTCACCGCACGTCTCCCGGGCACAAACAATGTCTACCCAAACCTTTTTTCATTGTTTAAAAGTGCCAGGTAGTAAGCCGGATTCTTTTGTATCGAAATTCTGTTATGTTGTACTACCAGATGGGCCTATTCTAATAACATTATTTTAAGATTTTATGAACAAACCTAGTAAATGATATACCTTTTTGAATAGCTAAAGAGACGTAGAACTTTGTAAAGTTATTCGCAGAATAAGTTCCATACATTTTTTTTTTAAAGCTCATCAACACTCAATTAGAAAATTCATAATGCTAACCGTTGTCGAGCAGTTTTTTAAGCTGTTAGTAGTAGGTTCAGTATCTATTGATCATTTTTATTAATGGACATGTCTTCTAACTAGATACATAAAAAAAACCGACTCTAGGAGCTCTAATCCCAAAGAAAACGACTAAAAGCCAAAAAATAAAGGATTTTTAAAAATAATCTTTAAAATTTAATATCTCCATAACGGTTAAGTTTCGGACATTTTATTTCAGAATCAAAATCATCAGAAATGACCTGAATAATAACCTCCTTTAATATTCAGTACGACTTTCCCTGTAACCCTGTATATATTTTTTTCTTTTCTTTTGCTTATATCTCGAAAATGGTGTGTCCTATCGCAAAAATAATGAAAATTTCGACGAAACCCTTATACCCCTAACTATCAACACGTAGGTAATAATTTTTCTTATTTTCCATGCAAAACGTGAAAAATTCCATATAAAACACGTCCAGGCTGCCCCCCCTGCGCACCTCCGGCTCTAAAAAAATTCACGGGGTAGGGCAAACAAGTATCATGTCCACGTGGAGTCGCGATTGTCAAATTCGATTTAGTTGTGTCAAAATAATTTTTAAGTTTAGAGACTTTTTATTGCAGAATAGCGTAGATTCTCATAGTCAAAAGTAAGGAATTTTAGTGATAGTTTAGTTCGGTGTACAAGAGAATCGGCACCAATGTGTGACAAATTGCGTCGGGTCGACTTTGTTGGTTAACAAATACTGCCGAAACGAATGTGCCGACCGAAAATGTGTGTAGCTTAGGACATAATCTAAGTAGGTAATAAAAAACGTGTGCGGTCGGGGGATCCCCGTCTAGAACAAATTTCCTTACGCGAAAGGTACTCGCACGCACACACACACTTGTATACAATAGGAAGAGATAGAGAGAGAGAGAGAGATAGTCGCATGGAGGGGGTATAACGCTTTTTCCTTCCGCGTTAACGAACTTTGTTCCAAAAGGGATCAGAGGGAGGGAGATCTAGTTTGAGTTTCTTTTAATCATCTCGACTTTACGCATCGACCGCGTTCGGCACTCCGATTGGCAGCTGACCGGCCTTCACCAGTGTAGGGCTAATCCTAGCAAACGCGGTCGATAAATATATAATAAGTTTAAAAGAAACTTACACTAGGGCCTCGAATAATATGAGTAGACTAAGAATAAACGAACAAAGGGCAGTAATGTTTAGGACCGTATTATTATTATTTTTCTTTATGCATCCCATCAAAACACCTTTATGCAGAAAATCGCAAGCGAAATGCCACTTCATGGAAAATGTAGGTACTAAGGATAAATATCACAACCCGTGTCTAGGGGTCTACTATTAAGTCTTTCAACGAGGAAATGGGCCCGTCTGAAAGTAGTTCGAAACTTCGGAGCGAACCTTCTTACTCCCGATTATTTTTTTTTTTTCGGTCGGGCTAAAATATACCGGCAGTAAAGACGGGCACCTGTTAAATCGTGTACTAATCTTATGTCCGTAGGTGATACGGAGTAGGAAACGCCCGTAACTTCAGACTTCGTGCTTAGGGAGTAGGCAACTTAGTTAAATAGAGAAAATGATGATAATATAAATAATACAATGACTGACCGCCGCCGCGGTTCCAAGTTGAACAGCGTGCATGACGACGGGCCGGCCCGTTAGCAGAAACGTACCCTGCCACAAAGGGTTCACCGCTTTCAGTTTGCAGCTCCTAACAATGAAAAGAAGTTATGATTAGTGTTACAAGGATCTTTTGGCGCCTGAATGACATGGACAGGGGGGCGCTGATGGTAAATATTTGTGAAATTGCCGCAGAAATTGTATTGACAAAACAAGATGGCGGCGAGTTCCGCTTTTGGCCTCGCGCCAAAAGAACTTTGTAACGTTGTAGTTACATTACAGGAGATACACAAATATCATTTTTGAAGAGTTAACTTGCTGAATACCTAAACCACAGTATAAATAAGTAACAATATTATGTCTTCATAGAAAACGGCCGAAACGACGCGCTTCGAAATCTCAGGTACGGACGCGGAAGGTGTATCTACCGAGCGGCTACAGTAGGTAATCATTTCAAGGTCACTGCCTAATAGGTATGTGTGATATGTGTAAATATTGTGTGCCTTGATCTGAGTCAAATAAATTTATGTTCTTTCTTTCTTAATACTGTTACTTTATTATACTGTGCAGTGAGCCTAAACTCTTGCTGCTTAACATAATGCAGGTAAACAGGAGGCCATTGCAGGCATTTTTTTAAGTTTTTAGACATTGGGGAATTTTTTTATCTTCAATTCAATGAAAACTATAGTTCTTTCTCCAAATATTAGTCAAATATTTTACTGGGTATGTTACTGCTAAGGTTTTATGAAGAAAATGATTTATCCTTCAATACCATGTTATTGAAAGATGAATCATAAATACCTGTGATGAGCAGCATAAAGGCAGTAGTAGATGCCCCATCTCAAGGCGGAGTAAGTCCTCTTCTGCAGCATCCTGGCGGAGAGAACCTCGTAGGGCCCTGGGCACCCCTTACAGGAGACCATAATCCGGAACATTTTTACACACCAAGTGTCGGGGTAACGTAATCGCATTTGGAACACATCGAGCGGCATGAGCAGCGTCGTTGATATAATACTGAAACTTTCACAAGCACTTATTCGTAGTTGGAGATAGAAGATTCGAGGGGCTCAACTGTGAGAGGACCTACAGTGCCCCACACACCGTAGGTACAGCCGCCTTACGAAAACCTTAACCATACTTCGGCCCGTATTACAGAACCACACTCAACCATTACTAACTGAAAACTAGTTTAAAGTCATTTCATTGGTTGAAATTAGTTTTAAGTACCTACTGCTTCTTGAGTCATGAGTTAGCTAGGTTCTGTAACACGGGCGGCGGGCCTTAGAACATTAGCATATTAAGGCTCGTGTAGACAAGTGCGACCGACACCGGTAATTGTTCTACCAACTTTTCTTAGAAATAGTTTTGTTAGAATCGTGTCGCGCTGTCGCGTCGCGCCGGTCTGCACGACGCTTTATACGACGCAAATTGCGATGCCCCAGTTTTCGTAAGGTGATCATACCTACACATATTACAATTTGGTTTGTTTGGTTTTTTTCCTCAACTTTAAAATCCACAACGTGGCTGTGACTGATCAGACAAGACAGGGCACTTTGGACAAATCAGTCATGTATGTTTTATATCCTACTTTTACAGCGCATAGAATCAAACCTACTCATTTATCATTTTTTTCTTCCGAATTGCTCAAACGAAACCAAAAAGTCGCTCGTTGATTCATGGTAGACACTGTAGGTGCTCTGATGAGCTACGACCCTAAGGTGCCATCTCTACGGACGAGAGAGGATCGCGGCGATAGTCACGCTGTGCCTTCGTAAAGGGCGAACTAGTAACTGCCCAACTAACAGCCTCCGTCCTACATGTTGAAACTAGGAACGCGGAACTAGCTATCGACTATTTTCCCGCTCAAAAAACGTACAATACCTGGGCGACCGAGCTCTGCTCTGGTGAAAATAGAGAAAGCTCATTTAATAGTATAGGTTAGTTCATACTAATTCCATGCTGCCATGATATTAGGTACTTACTAATTCCATTCTGCCATTTCACTATTCTAAGGTCATCCATAAGCCATCTTGTTCTTAACTTTGCGCGACCGAGCTCGGGTGAAAATACGGAGAAAACGAATTTTCCCAGACATGAGACCTAGATCGATTTTTCGCCCCCGTAAACCCCTATATTGCAACTTTCATCGAAATCGTTAGAGCCGTTTTCGAGAACGTGATTACAAATTAACGGGCAATACCTACACACAAATATTGCTCGTGTAATAGTATATGTATCTCTTTTACTGACACGGGACCTACATCTATTGTACTACGTTTCTTGAACGACAAAATAGTCGATAGCTAGTCGCTTCCTCGTCGGCGGTTGGATAGGTGCCATATACTGTAGATTGCAGGCCGGCACATGAACCCAAATAGTTCTGACGAGGCTTATCTCAGAGCAATGGACTATTGAAAATTTACCTACTTGCTAACTCCGTAAATGGTAAATCAAAGATTTTATACCGATATAACCCCCCTAGTATCAATTGCTGGTGGCCTGGGATGGTAAATACATTTTTCGTTTCTTCTTTTGGTTCCATTTTAAATGAATAATAATACTATATTGTCCGTTTTATCACAGTCATCATCAGCACATTGCACATTATTATTATATTTTTTATTACAAAAAATTTGTGTTGTACTTTTTTATACGGTGACACCGTACTTTGTCAATGTTTGACTGAAGGGCTGACAGAATATTGTGTCGTGGTTGATTTTTATAGTAGACAGCGAATGTCCGGGTTTGAATCAATTTTGTCCAGTGCTAAAAATGAAGTTTGACGGCGAAGAGCGCCTTCTATCAGTTGCAACCTACAGCATGTCACCGCTGGACAAAGGAAATGGCAATATACGGAATATTAGTACACGATCCAGTGGATTACTTTATCTATGTATTTACAATGGTATGTGGTCCACAGGCACGGGACATCCAGCGATTATCTCCCATTCAACACATTAGAGAGCCTTCATCAGTCCACCTGTGATGCTGGGGGCTAAACTGGGTTGTTCCGTTTAAACACCCCAAAAATCCACCCTAAGGTGGATACGCGGAAACGTATGTCCGTACCGTAACCCTATAAATTCTGTTTATGGTGGATTTTTTGACATACGTTTCCGAGTATTCAGAGTTATCGAGTATTAAGGTGGATTTTTCGGGGTGAATAAACGGAATAACCCGCTAAACTGCTGTCTCAGTCAGTCAGTGAATTCTGACAAAAAAAATCTCGGGAAATATTCAATATACACCAATAAATATAAACTAATTAGTGGAAGGTTCACATTTCACATTGATATCCGGATGTGGCTTCCACAGCTGGACAAAGAATTGTTAGTAGATTTTCTTACCATATATTTTATCTGCAATAAAATTCTCACCTTAATATTTTTAAGTTTTCCATTTGAAAAATCTCTTGGGAAAAACTGCTGTCAATGTCAAGTAGATAAATAAAAGAAGAGAATTTAAAACAATGTTCTTTATTAACCTACTATAACAACATTGCCTCTTAAGTTAGTCACAAATCATAAAGTGCGTATATAAAAATATATAATATTTATAATAACATTTTATCACATTGTACTGTTTTATAAGTAAGCGGCTACTTTAGGAAGAAGAATTATGTAATAAGTCTGTACAGATGGACTCGGCAATTATTCCAATAGTCTAAAAATGTTGTCCACCACGTCTATTCTTATTACAATAATTATTATAAAAGATTGTTTCTTCGGCTAATAGTGAATAAATAAATTTTATATATTTTTGGAACGAAATTCCTTAATGCGGCTTGCGGTAGGAGTTGACTGGTAGAAATCTTCACGTAAGGAAAAGCGCTATGGCCCCTCCATGCGACTATCTCTCTCTCTCTCTCTCTGTCTCTTTCTATTGTATACGAGTGTGTCTCCTGTGTGCGAATATCGCGTAAGGAATTTCGTTCCTGACAATCTGTCAGTCGATTTTATGTAAACTAAATATAACATTTCAATAATAGGTATAGAGCCAATCAATCCAAAACAATTCAATTTTTTTCTCGTTTCATACATACTTTTAAACTAAAAAAAATACTTAAAAATAAAATATTTTTTAGTTAGAATAAATAATTAAGCCGTACTTAGGTGTTTTTAAGTGCAGAAATATCTTTAAAATAATATAAGTAAATGAGTAATATCTTCTTTATGGAAATAGAAATATTTTTAGTTACTAAAATAACATTTCAGAAAATTATTTGTACGCTATAATTATATTCAAAATCATTTTTTCGTGAACATAAAAAAATGCACTGAAATAGAAAACATACCAACGGAACGTTAAAAAATATCCCAAACATTAAAAAAACATCAAAAATATACTTTGTACTTAAAATTAACGATTGAAATGTAAAAGTAACTATATAAAAAATAAAATTGAACTCAATGTTATTGTAAAACATTTGACACACAACAATATGCAGTTTTAAATAAATAAATACAACATTTATCCTTCAATGTTTAATTATCTGACAGGACAGCTTAAGAGTCCATAATACCTCCGTTCAAATTCACTCCTAAGCTCGCTCCCACGATACTGCTCGCGGCCTGAGTGAGAACGAGACTGAGCAGCGGGGAGAAGGCTCCAAGGCGCCAATAGTTCAGCAAATTAATTTTTACGGCGAAAATAATGGTAATAAAAAATATAAAAAAAACATAGTATCTGCTTTATAGTAAGTTCAGTTATTAAGCAAAGTTCCATGATCTAATTTGAAGTATGTTATGAATACTAGCGGTTTATTGTTCGGTTTGGAGGTAGCTTTGGATTGTTTTTCTATGGAGAAAATTTTATGGAATCGTGTTTTCGTCAAACATAGTACTTAACATTAATCCTCAAATTTACCATTTATATTTATTTTAAAATTAATGCTGCAGTATTTTCGATATAACGGCGGATCATGTTATGCAATTTGAGGTATTATAATACTCTTAATACTGATAACTAGATGGTACGTTGCTGCCGCAGAAGAATTAAATCATTGTACTATGCCTATAATATAACTCTCGCGCATGTGCAAGCAATAAGTTGACAAAGTTTTATCGCAATGGAATTAACGGTATGGCAGCGCATAAAATACGGACAAACAAACATTGTTTTTTATGTAATAGAAGATAAGAAATTTGAAAGCAGAAATTGTATAGAAAAATCCAACAAATTAATCCATAATAATTTACTAATATCTCGGTGTCCAAAAGGCAGACAAAACTGAATTGAGAACTGAGAATTGTTAAGTGTATAACTTAATCCATTCAATACAAGCAGTAGACTCCTAGAGTTTTTTTTAAACAAAAAGCATTACATAACTCCACAGAGAGACTCCGCAGAGTCACATTAGTCAGAACCTTTTTACTATCAAAAATCTGCGATAAGATTATTATGTGCAGATATGTGAAGGACATGTCAGTACATAATAATCATTAATCATCATAGAATTAGCAATATTCTAAATGAGCTGTGTTACAATTTTGATATACAATAAAGTATATTATATTATATTTGATATTAATCACCGGAAAAATTCGATCAAGCCTCCAATTAATGGGATCGGATATAAAATTGAAGTGGGGACTGCAGATAGATTACTAAAATAGAATAGTACTATAGCGACAAAGATTAGATAGCGACTGGCATGCATTCAAACATTATAGAGGCGTGAGGAACAAGGTGTAAAGTTCACTCATCCTCTTTAGAAAAGGGAGGATCCTTCGACCAGACGGGTGTTGTCTGCGGCTACTGCCCGACGATTGATGTTGGGACGTTGTATATAACCAAGTCGCGCGGTAAACGATAACGTGCAGACGTGCAGGACGTCAGTGATGCGTAGTTCGCATGTGGCTATATAGATGCTGCCACAACATAAAACTCGATTACAGCTGTTCGCATATTTTAACTACAATTCATTTGTAGTTAAAATATGCGATAATAATAGATTTATTATTTATAATTTTAACAGACAATAATAATATAATTATAATTTATTTTTATTGTCGTCTTTATCTAAGCTTATTCGAAGATGTTTCACTTTGTGCCTACATCATTATCTCAGTAAGTTTGAGATTACCAACTAGGGGCTGTATTATGACGTATTAATGCCACCGTTATTCCAGTGTGAGTGAGAGACGGAGCTATACAAGGCCGCTAGCACCATTCTTTTTTCGCAATAAAATAATGATGGCATTAATACTTCATAATAAGGCCCCTGGTCATCTCAAATGTGGTTATTATAATTTCTTGTAAGTAACGCTATATACTTTTAATATTTTACTTATTTAAACGACAAATAATACTAAAGTGATGTATTGTCTGTATCGATAAAATATAAATAAATTATTTTTAATAAGATGTTGTTTCAAGTTTTTTACACACCCTACCCAATCTATTTCGAGTTATAAAGGAAAATTTATTAGCCGCTTGGTTTTGTCGAAAATAGACCATCTCGAATTGCTGAGAAACATTTCGTCACGTTTGTATACCTAACTACTCTTCTATTCCATCACGTAAAATGACGTGTTGGTACCATAAACAAACAGTATGGCGTCAGAGTTCGTATTACGCAAGAAGTATCTAATCAATACAAATTTATTAGCACATTCATAGATTGTAATTGTACTCTCTGTTACCAGCCGGCCGGGACAAAATAAAAGTATACCTAAGAAAGCATAAGGACATGAATTAATGTAAAATAATATAAACTTATAACGTTTTAAAAAAAACATCAATATTTTCATTTTTCCTTAAATAATATGTAAACCTTTAACAAAATCGAATGATAATAATAAAAAAAAAACAAATAGTTCATTCGAGTATTGATTTCGAATGCATTTTTTGTATATAAATATAATAACTTGATGTAGGTAAGTATAGCGATACGCTTAGGTAAGCAAGCGCTGTGTCCATGTAATATTCGTGATAACAGATATCGACTGCAAATATTTACATACTGATTGCAGCTAACAAAATGAACTTTGCTTATTACGTTAAACATAACATAACGCCTGTAATCCCCGAAGGCTTGGGCAGAGGTGTACCTACAGTACACCCACATTCCGCCAGTTATGTTAAAGTCCCATGTAATAAGGGGCGAGCCTATTGCCATCAACCGAGATATTCTAGATGGAAAATCCATTGCCCGACCCGGGAATCGAAACTAGGACTGCATGCTCAGTAGCGCTTGCGACTTCTAGACCAACGAAGCAGGTATCGTGAAACAGAAATGTTCATAAAATCTTTTGCACCAATTTTCAATAATTAGGTACATTTTGCCTTTAAATTACATAGCTGGCGACATGAGGGTGTACGCACTAAGACCTCTGCCTAACCCTTCAGTTCAGATAATACAGGTGTGATGTTACATTACAACGGCAAGCATTTCGCTACTTCAGTATAATTTGAGATATTTCGACCCTCGCTATCTAAGGTTATTAACAATTTAGTCTTTATACCGTGTTATCAAGTGTACCAATTAATAAGTACTTTAATCAGACGCCGACAAAATACACAAAACAATGGACTTTGTGAACTGCACCCTCATTGCGTAACATACGATCAATCATAATCTGACATCATTTTGACGGATATTGCTAATCCATTGCTTCATATGTTCGAAAGATTTGTCTACTCGACAACGTAAAGAACGCAATGAATGTTGTTGAACTGTCAAAATGAAACAGATTGTAAATGATCGTGTGTTACGTAATTATGGTGCAGTTTACTAATTATAATTATCTCTATGACACAAGCCGAGTATTTTAGAGCTGTGCCACCGTAACATAAAAATATTTCTTATAGATTCTTTTGCAGAAAATGATTATGGATGCCGATTTAAAAAGGAAAAACATCGTAAAGATAAATGATTATCTTCAACAAAACGAGAACGTTCATAGTCTCTTCTAAAGTCTAAAAATTATGATCGATTGTTCGAATCATTGAAATATGATGTCACAGATCATGTGACGTGTGTTTCTAAAAAGTCATGAAATTCATCATAAAACGAACACAGCATGCTTACCTTAGTGTTTCATTTCTCTTAGGCGTGTATGTCACTTGGACAACATGGCGGCCCAACCATAGTCGGGCTGCCAGCAAAATATACACAGCTTTATGGTGGGTATCTCACCAGGCATCCGATGGTTTGCGCAACCAACCACATGGTCGCGCCGCCACTGGAGTCCTAGTGATATAGAGCGTCGTAGAACTAAGTTAGGTCATCCTGAAGTAAGCTGCGTTCATTTGCTCGAGGAATATGAACGTGAGCACAGTGTGGGGCCCGAGACGAGCGTAGTAGGGCAGGAAGCCCTTCCAGAGCGATAGTACACCTTCGTTCTTGAGCAGTGACGTCACTACCGACACTTGACTCTGGCCTTTAGCCGCGTTCTGTATCCTGGAAACGATAAAAAGGTTATATAACATCACGCCCACATTTCATTTATCGCAGTTTTGTCTAGTTTTTAATTTTTATGTGTAACCCTTCCCTCTCGTTTTCCTGAAATCTGTGGGAGTGATTTCGTGAAAAGGGACGGAAGTGTGTAACAGTAAGCCGGGGAAGTGCGCGCTATTTGATTTGACCAATGCGCGCGCGCGGTGCTAGAGTTCGCCGTCAGATGGTATCAACCCATGTTCCGAGAGGTTGGTACTGTCAGCCAAGATGTCAGATGTTATACATCATATACAACTACTGTTAAGCTCGCTCGTTTGTTTCGCCACTTTTCTTTTTGTCCGCTTCTTTGCCTTTATTTATTATCGATTTATTTATTATTTCCAAGTTAAATAAAAATTACATCTATACAAATGAATAAAAGTGTCTGTTTGTAATGTCAAAATAACAGCTTTTTACTAAATGCATATGCAAGTATATGCAGTACAAATAAGAAAAAAAATTGTTTTAAATTTTGGTTTGTCTGTCTGTTTGTTACGGGTAATCTCCGAAACGGCTAGACAGATTTTGACGGGACTTTCACTGGCGGATAGCTGATGTTATAAGGAGTAACTTAGGTAACTTTTATTTTAGTAGAATAATTAGGGCCCACGCGAGCGAAGCCGCATCAGCTCTATACATATAAACCTTCCAGAATAAATTCTCCAAATTATGTTGAAACCCGCATCAAAATCCGTTTTACACACGAAATGAAATGCGACTTAATTTTTTAATATGTATAGAGGTCGCGTTTCAAGACCGCGTTGTTCTTCTCATCTATACGTAACAGTTTTTGATGCGGGTTTCACCAACATATTTTAGAGAATTTATTAACATTCATATTAAACTTTCACATAAAAAAGAAATCTTGATGTTTTGATATGTCGTAAAAACCGTGCGAAGCCCGGATCGCTAGTTTTTTTATAAGAGCTGTATTTTTCAGTCATAGAATACTTTAATCGACACAAATGGTATTTTTGACAGTTTTACATTATTTCCGTAAATAAAAATATACGTCACATTTTACCGTAACAAATAAACGACATCGGCAGCGGATGGGTTAAATTTATGATATCTCATATTATGACATTGACCTAATTTAAAATCTGTACTAATAATAAAGCTGAGAAGTTTGTTTTTTTATTTGTTTGTTTGAGCGCGCTAATCTCTTGGAACTACCAGTCGGATTTGAAAAATCTTTTTGCATTTGTTAGCTCAGTTCTCAAGGAAGGCTATAAGCTAACTTGAAAGAGCATGGCAGTTGAGAGTATGTCATGCTCACTTAAATGTCTCGCTGATGGTGGCGAGTGTGTTGGATCATTCGGTTCCCTACAAAATGGTTGAGCTGGATGGTGCTGATCCACGCGTCATGTTCGTGAAGGGGCGCCGTCGGTTGAGACTGGTCATCTCTTATCTGCCAGTGATTATTTTTAATCTAATATATATATATATATATTTTTTACTTTATTCTCGCATATAGAAACAACAAGAGTAATGTACCCAGCATTTTGTAATTTCTATATTTAAAAGAGTGTCCTTGGAGATTGTTGCCCGTTCTTCTCCAGAGAGATCTACGTTTTGGAATGGGCAACTAGCTTCAACTTTCTGACTAACTGACCGACTCTTTGACAATTCAAAAGTGCCTGTAAATGGTTTAATTGAAATAAATGCTTTGAGTTTGTTTGAGCTATTTAATAGCACGCTAGGGCCCTTAAGAGCCGAGCAAAAAGAAAAAATATCGGGAAGAACGCTAAGCAAAAACGAAGTAATAGCGCTGGCCATTTCTAGTTGCCCCGAGCCACTCGGTCGCATCGTATTGCATAATACGATGCGACCGAGTGGCTCGGGGCAACTAGAAATGTTACGCGGACGAAGTGGCGGGCTAGCTAGTTAGATCATAAAATTCATATCAGAATAGAAAAAAATACCATCAAAACATTGAATATAGTGCTACAAGGCTCTTTTGGCGCCTGAATGACATTGACGGGTGGCGTTGTTGGTAAACATTTTTGTGAATTGACACAGATATTGTATTTGAAAAACAAGATGGCGGCGTTAGTTCCGATTTTGGCCACGCGCCAAAAGATTATTGTACTAAATTATTGTGTAGATTAAATGAAGTACCCGGTCGTTAATGTGGTACAGACAGTACATGAGCACATCGAATTGTATAAAAAGTTGTAAATAGCTGAAAATAAAACCTAATATTATATTACCTTGTTTTAATGATGTCAACAGGCATAGAAGCGATGGTGGTGATAAGACCAGACACCATGGACGCGCAGAAGTGCAGGAAGATGCCGTCCGGGACGTAGCCCACGAACATCTCACGTGCCTGCAAGTAACCAACGATTTTATTACTGCTATCATCATTATTTCAGCCGTAAGACGTCCACTGCTGGACATGGGCATCCCCCAAGCGTAGTCGCACCAACCGATCATGTGCATCTCGCGTCCGTGACCTTCACCTTCAGTGTCTTTTCTTACGTCCCGGTTGCCGGGTACCCGGCGGCGAAGTGTATGGGCATGTACCATCGAAGAAGTTCATATACAGGGTGTCCAAGAACCTGGCGTCCAACTGGATTCCCACGATGCCCCAAGTTCTAACAGTACTCAGAAAAATATTTTAAAAAATCCACCCCATGTACTTACAGAATTATACTGATTTCAAAAAAAAAGGGGAAATGAGCACCCTGTGACATACTTTTGAATGCTGTGACTGCTAATGCTGATAATTTCGATATTTCTTGGAGGTTTTGTAATCTAGGGTATTGCTGTGTCTAAATAGAATGTAAAAATAAAGTACTTATTGTACCATTTTAAAATAAAATATTATTTTAACTAAAGGTGATATGGAAAACTATTGAATTTCGCAACTTTGACCGACTGTAGTGTAAAAAAAATGTACCAAAATAGTATGGCAAGTGACGTCAAATTTTGACGCGTTTATTCCTCTTTTTAAAAAGGTATAATACTTACACATTAATTTGAAAAAAAAAATTTTGATAATATTTTTACTCAACAACCCAATTTTTACGAAGTGCCTACCTACTAACGGTAACTGTCGGACCCTTTCTTATCTTAGAAACTGTTATGTTACTACTATTATTTACTTCGGTTCCAAGAGTGAGCAAGAAGGAAATACACACAGGTAGATGGGTTCCCAGTAGAATAAAAGCAAAGAATGTTAGTTTAAAGATATTTTATTACAATAAATGTTCAAAATGTTGACCACCCGCGGCAATACAAGCTCTCACTCTCCTTAAAAAGGACCGCTTTATGTTTCGCGAGTAACTTTTTTGACGTATCACCTGCACTGCTTGTGTTATCTTCTCACGAAGGTCAGCGATGTCATTAATGGGCTTCGCATAAACGAGCTCCTTCATAGTTCCCCAGAAAAAAAAATCCAGCGGATTTAAGTCAGGTGAGCGGGCTGGCCACGGGATTGTTCCTGATCGCCCAATCCACCTGTTCGGGTATTGCTCGTCCAAAAACTCTCTAACGGATACGCGAAAATGTGCTGGACAGCCGTCGTGTTGGAACCACATATCTGGTGGGGTCTCTTCTAGTAAGTTTGGCAAATCATTTTGAAGAAAATTTAAATATGATTCGCCAGTCAAATTCTCGGGCATCTCAAATGGACCAATAATATTCCCACAGAGAATATTGAGAATATTCACAGAGAATATTCAAAGTGAACATGTGGACCGGTCCACATGTTCACTTTGAACCGGTACTGGGATCTATCTTCTCGCATCAAGTGCGGATTTTCCACATGCCACTCGTGCAAGTTGTGTAGGTTCATGTAGCCATCCTTCTTAAATGTTGATTCATCTGACCACAAAATTTTGTCGATAAAGTTTTCGTCTTCTCGATGTTTTTGCAGGATTGTTTCACAAAACGCGACTCGGCTCGGATAGTCTCGAGGTAAAAGACTTTGCACTCGCTGTACGTGGTACGGATGATATTCTTCTTTTTGGAGAATACTGTGTGCTGTGCTCTTCGGTATCCCCGTATCAGCTTCTATTCCTCGCACAGAGATGCTTGGATTTGCCGACACCGCCTCTAAAACTTCATCGCGTATGAAGTCATTTACGGGTCGTCCTTCACCAGCTACTTGATTGGGGAACCGCCCGTCACATAGTGATCTGTGCACATTAATGAAAACTCGATGGTCGGGATATCGCGTAGCCCTCGGATACCTTTCTCTGTAAAGTCTCGCTGCAGCTCGTCCATTACCTCTACATTCTCCATAAATGTAGTGCATATTTGCGTATTGTTGCGGAGTGTAGGTCACCATGGTAGCACACACAAAACACAAACTGTCCAAACACAGGCAAAGGTCGTCGTAAAGAGTTCGTTTCAAAGTCCAGAGCACAAAGAGTAATCGAGTCCAATAAACAAAGCTTTAAATCGTAGTACGTGATCAATGGTAACAATAAGAGAGAGGTGCGTAGTAACGGCAGGAGGCAGTGACGCGTACTGACCGTACTGTTATCCTAAATAGCACGATCCCAGATAGCGTCACTATCTATCTCACTCGCACCTCTAACCTTTTTCTCCCTCACTCTTACCTGAATAATGGGGTACCATAAAGAAGAACCAGCAAATCGCAAAGATAGTTTCTGTCTTGCTCCCTCCTGTTGTAATAACGAATCACTATGGTGAGATGCATGCACATACCGTCCCTTACGGTCTAACCTGTTTTTTGAGAGGCCTGTTGTTATTTTTATGAGCATACAATAGTAATTCTTTAGAGGTTAGATTCAATTCGTCGTAAATTTTTCTTTCTAAGAATTCTGTAAGACATCGTAAAAATTGGGTTGTTGAGTAAAAATATTATCAAAAATTTTTTTTTTCAAATTAATGTGTAAGTATTATACCTTTTTAAAAAGAGGAATAAACGCGTCAAAATTTGACGTCACTTGCCATACTATTTTGGTACATTTTTTTTACACTACAGTCGGTCAAAGTTGCGAAATTCAATAGTTTTCCATATCACCTTTAGTTAAAATAATATTTTATTTTAAAATGGTACAATAAGTACATTATTTTTACATTCTATTTAGACACAGCAATACCCTAGATTACAAAACCTCCAAGAAATATCGAAATTATCAGCATTAGCAGTCACAGCATTCAAAAGTATGTCACAGGGTGCTCATTTCCCCTTTTTTTTTTAAATCAGTATAATTCTGTAAGTACATGGGGTGGATTTTTTAAAATATTTTTCTGAGTACTGTTAGAACTTGGGGCATCGTGGGAATCCAGTTGGACGCCAGGTTCTTGGACACCCTGTATATACACCGTAAGGACTATTTCTGCTTGCAGCGCTCGGCCGCTATAGAACCGGGGCGGTAACAGATGTGGTCATCGTGTTCACGAGACGTATGAAAAGGCACACTTAGTGTTACCTATAACTCCGCCGAATATTTACTTAATTAACACCAAACTTTAAGATGTTTAACTACAAACGATTGACAGAAATAGAACGAAGTTTTAAACTCGTTTAGCCGCTAAATGCATTTGAATGACGCAAAACCATTAGCAAGTCATGGCAATGCTACTCTTATGTTATTCTAATTTATACCTTACCTTGCTGTAATAAGAGTTACTTTGCAATGACTTACTAATGGTATTACGTCGATCGTGAATGTCCTACTTAAGATTATATAGGAAGCTATGGGTCCTAGTTACCTGCGAGTACGTGCTGAGTTGGGCGGCGTTGACGACCATAGCTCGCCCGACAGTGGGCATGGCGCCGCGCCATAGTTTCAGAACGCCTTCCTCTCTTACTATCCTGTGGGGACACGCCATAAATACGGGTTCAGATTGAGACCATAGATGTTATTGCCCACGTCACGCACGGACGTAAAAATATCGCGGCGGGATTTTATCGCGCACTGGATTTTCAAGTTTCTGTGTTGAGCCGAGCGTTGAGAATTCAACGCGTTGGGACGAAGTCTCGTCTCAGCGCATTAAAAAATACTGTTCGATTGTCAACTCTCGGCGCTAAACAGAGCGTTGAAAATCCAGTGCACGAAAAAAAATCGCCGCTATTTTATTACGTCCGTGCGAAATTAGAGATAGTCCTAAGAAAGAAAAAGAAAAGAAAGAAAATACGTTTATTTTCGGTAAACGTGACGCACAGAAAGAACAAAACACGAGAATAACAAATTGGGGGAAAATATGCGTCACATCCACGCAAAACGGAGATCGCTCAGCATAATGCTGCGACCCTATGCAAGACAGAGCCCCAGCGCTGGTTTTCAGCGACAGCCGGCGTTGACGTGATGACGTCAACCGGCCCACGTACCCACGGGCGATTTTTTTTATCGCGCACTGGATTTTACTAATGGTTTTATTTCAATCGTGAATGTCCTACGTAAAAAGCACAATCAATCTTCGTCATAAATACCTGATGAGAGCATCGGCGACATTCTTGTAGTTTCTCCTCTGTTCCACCGGCAGCCTGCCGTCAGCCGTCATGCGGATCAGCGCCACCTCTGCAGGGGTGCCCACGAACGCGCCGATGGAACCCGCTGCCACTCCCAACAGGGTCTTTGTACCGAAACCCGGTGTTGCTCCAGCGTTTCGCCTGTCAATGTCACAAGTTTTTATAAATATGGATAGGCTTTTGCTGGGGAGTTTGTTGCACCACTTCTTCTTGAGTCGGTTTCTTCTTGTCTAGTATCGGTTCCTACATAAGAATCAAGACCGTCGCAAATAATACGGCGGCTCGGAAAACGAGGCGTCGTTGCGCAGTAAAAAACTTTAAATGTCAGTGGCGTACTGCGCAGCTAGTAACGCACTTCAGAGCCGCCATATAGTTTGACCTTTCTATACCTACTAAAGAGGGTCAAGTTAAATTAGCTGGCGGAACTACATATAGGTTATGGGTATCGTTTTTTAACTTATAGCTCATAATTTCAAGTAACTACACTACCAGCGGGCGTCTGTGAAATTTTTTCAGCTAATTTAATTTGACCTGAAAGAAAGAAAGAAAGAAAATACGTTTATTTGCGGTAAATATGATACATATATATACCTACACAGATACATTCGCGTCCTAGCTAGTACAAACAATAGACATGATCTGTCATTTAAACAAAATTATGAAGAAAACACGTGAAGACCTGCACGCGTCGCGCAGAAATCTGTGCCGGCTCTACAACGAGACGCAGAGCAGAACAGACAAATGTCTGCGCCGCCGCACGTGGATCGAAAAAAGGCTCTCAAAGAGATTGGAGCTTAAATTTTAAAGTGTCGGTTTTTTTTGCTTGAAATGGTTTCTAATAGCCAATATTATGCATAAATTTATCCATAGGATACAATGTGGTAGGCAAATTGGCAACTTATATTTTTTTGCAAAAAAATGTCCATAAGTACATTTTTTTTACATTTTATACCTCCGAAACGGAGAGAATCGCCGTTATATCCTTGCACACGGTGATGTAACTATTTATTTAAGTATGATTTTTTGACATACATTCATTAGATTTTTTCAGATAAGGAACGCACTAAAACTCGTTATATGATCTCGTTAAAAGATCCCGGATCTGCTCTGCCCTGCGCTGCGTGGACCTGCGTGTCAGCATACGCTTAGCCTTATTATGCTGTCTGCCCAGAGAGTGTCATTTAAGAGTATCGATACTCGTGAAGCCGTTTCAATGATTTCATTGCGGTGTGCATTGAAATCATGGAAACGGCTTCACGAGTGCAGCCACTAGCAGCAGCCTAGTCACTCAAGGCGTATTATTTAAATTTATATACTAAATGACTAATGAGGTATAATTTGTGTTTGTAACTTTGTATGTAGGTGGAAATCTTCGGAACTACTGATCCTATTCCAAGCTACAGTATTGCAGAGTGTCATAGGCAGTAGCGGATCCAGGATTTTCGTTTGGGCCCCCCCAAATGAAAATCCTTGAGCCCGCTGAGGGTAGGATTTAGCAAAGTAGACACTAAAAAACTTGAGCTGGAGGATCCGCTACTGGTTATAAGATATATTTAAAAAACAAGAAATTTCACGCGGGCGTAATTACGGACAAAAGCTAGTTACTTATATACAAATCTACTTGTAAAACAAACTACTTATTTATTTATGAACCCTACCTATGTAGTATGTACCTACATTTTCTATTATAAAACGAATTCTACTAAGTGCGGATTTGACCAATGAAATTGAACGCGTTCAGCACATCTAAACGCGTTCAAGAGCTGTCAGTGTACAATATTCCATAACAATTTTGACACTGACAGCTCTTGAACGCGTTTTAGAATTGCTGATCACGTTCAGTTTACTCTACATACTGTTTAGTCTAGGAATACCTACCTATCAAGTTTACATACATTAACGAACTATAATAGATTTGCCTGTTATCATTTCTCTCAGGGCCATAATTTGATGAAGACAATCCAATATTTTCAATATTCTACGTTGTTGTTGTTGGCTGTTGAAAAAGAAGACATTAAAACGAGTTTCAATAACCTTTATTTAATGGTAAATTGTTATGTAAATAATTTTGAGAGATAAATCGTGGTTTAAGACTTTGCATAATTATGTAGGCAACAACGGGTGTAAGGCCTTTATGCTCCGTCACAGAGATATCACGATCATAAACAAAAAAATAACATCGAGATTAAATTATATCTGGCTTGAAAACATCGCGTTGTTATTTTTGTAGAAATGCAAGCTAGTATCTACGCCATCCATCAAATATGTAGTCACACGAACGACAAATGAGAAAATAGACCATATTCTTCATCCAAGCTTTTTTTTTTAAAACCGCAGACAGAAGGTGCGGAATTCCGAGGCTGACGTAAATGCACGTCGCAAATATTGTTCTCGACGAGTGACGGCGCCATTTTGTTTGCATCATTCTTTACATACAGTATACGTACAGTAGGCCGCACTTCAGTGGTAATATAATCAGTAAAGCTGATCCCTAATTGTGTAACACACGATCAATCACAATCTGAATAATTTTGAAAGATAATGCTCTTCCATTGCTTCATCTGTTTGAAAAATTTGTCTGCTCATTAACGTAAATAACGGCAATGAGTGTTGTTGAACTGTCAAAATGAAACAGTACCCTAATTACGTACTACACGATCAGTCGGAATTTGAATCGTTTTGAAACAAATTGCTTATGCATTGCTTTATAAGTACGAAAAAAAATCGTAAATAACGCAATGAATGTTGTTGAATTGTCAAAATCAAACAAATTTGTCGTAATCGTTTACGAAAATGTGTTTCGTAATTAGACAGCTGATTGTGATTGATCGTGTGTTGCGCAATTAGGGTGTCTGTCCCACGACACCTTTTGCTTTTCACCTTATTGCTTGCGAATAGACTAATGAGCTAAACCCACCCCGCACTGCGCAAAAATATTGCGTCATTGTTTCCATAAACTGTACATAATGGAAATTAGAATACATACGAATAGGACTGCAAACTAAAAGTCACGTGAGGTTTGTCACTATACATACAGTGTGAGTCTTTATAATGTGCACATACTGAAATGAGGGAATCTATGCTTAATTTTATCGATGGCAAAAATATTTAAAAAAATCTAAATATTTTTTTATATTTTTTGTGGAATTTAAAAAAAAATTGTTCGCTACTGTGACCCCGGTGTAAACAAAACGGTGTAACTTTTAAACTAAATGATCTATCACGATAAAACTCCATAATTATTGGAAGTAATTAGGCGTCCTTTTAAAATGAAAATTGTGGAAAAAAACTAGCCTTGATTGAAAATAAACATGTTTTTTTAGCAAAAATCAGTTTTTTTTTCATCAATTTTTACAATAATCGTAAAAATTCTCAAGAAGACGCCCCATTACCTACCTTTTTTATTACTTTAAATTAATCTTCATCGTATTCGCTATCCAATGGTAAAAATTGCATATTTATAACTCTCTGGTTTGTTTTATCGTGATAGATCATTTAGTTTAAAAGTTACACCGTTTTGTTTACACCGGGGTTACAGTAGCGAACAAAATTTTTTAAAATTCCACAAAAAATATAAAAATATATTTATATTTTTTTTTTATATTTTTGCCATCGATAAAACTAAGCATAGATTCCCTCATTTCAGTATGTGCACATTATAAAGGCTCACACTGTATTATAAGTAAGTAAAACTAAGTCCTCCCGTCCCCCCGCCGCGTCTGTCTATTTGTCTGACCGCGATAAACTCATAAACTACCGACCAAATTTTCATGATTTTTGAAGATGTCGGTAAAAATCATACCGACTGGGAGCTTTATTGGCGTGCGCCGCGTAAACCAACCAACTTATTGGTTTACGCGGCGCACGCCAAGAAGTCCGTAGTTTTTTTTTTTTTTTTTTGTAAAATTTTTTTTTTTTTTCTCTTTTTAGTGGGTCAGTTAGTAATTTATTTAAGTTACAATAGCCTAATGTAAACTACTAATCACCTTTTACAAAATATTGCTTTTCCCGATGCAGGGACGTTAATCGTTGAGGAGTTCTCCTGGTACTTCACCACCAGCTCCACTTCTCCATATGCATTGTGACAAGCAACATTTTTTTATGTGAATGTTTCGCCAGCGCAAACGCACAGTTATAAAGATCGGGTAGTAAAATTGCGCGATACAAATTTACAATTTGTCTCAGTACACTGTTAATTTTTATCGCCTACCAACGTTCATTTAGCAAGTCGTTCAAGGGAGATAGGTACCTACGGTATACCGTAATGTTATAATATCATTCGATACCAATGTAGAGCGATAACCTTTATAAAATTTACGTAATTATTACAACGTCTTATCAATTTCACGACATTATTGCAACAAGTCTTATCAAATTCACGACCGAGGCGTAAGGGTCTCGAAAGCGTCTACTTACAGTTACCGCTGAATCAATCATGCGATAACTGACAAAGGCAAACGAACTCTTACATTATATTACATCTATAAATAAACATAGAGAATTAACAGTTCAATAGGTTAACACCTTCAGGAAAACTATTTGCATGACCTGGAACGCTGAAGGATACATAAGTATGCTGGCAATGCCGCGAGCACACTGCAAAAGATTTGGGTATACTATACATAGACACTTCTCTACAAATATGAATGTTCGTTATCAACAAACAAAATAATGAATGCTGATACAAAAGTGCGCTGTTGGATTTTAAACTTCCGGCGCTGAGCTGAACGTTGAAAATCCAACAACGCGTTTTTATTTAGGAATCGCTTAGTGTTAATGGAAACGGGCATTAGAAGTCTTAATTAGGATTTAAAGGCGGCTTTCCACGGTGCGCGATATTGCGGACGCACACGCACGAGCCCGTACGACCGACGACCACGGACCACGCACCGCGCACCAAGGCACTTCCCACGGTGCGCAATATTGCGGACGCACGCAGACTCATGGGGTCTACTCCGAAGCGATAAATCCGAACTATCGGGCCGAACGTTCGGACGACGTACTACGAACTTCATTTTGACTATCGTAAACCCTACTCTAGTAGAAAATACTTTGTCACATTATCAAAAGGAACTGCATTTTTTAATTTTGCCTGTTGTTACGTAGTCATAATAATAACAAACAGTAGTACTAAGTACTTTTTCGGTTGTTTTGATGAAATGACGTTCATGTCGTTGCGTGCAAAGTACGTAGGTACCTATAGTGTATTTAGGTACTGTATTTTCATAAGAGCTATTAAGAGTTAACAGGGCCTGCGAGGAATTTGAAAGAAAGCTACAGCTCAGACCAATAATATCACAAAAAAAATTGACGAAATCAACGTTTCGTATTCCCCTTTTTTTGTTCTGGAAAACTGAACCGATTCAATGATTTTTTACATGAAAAGTTTAAGAAAGAGTATGTCTAGGTTCCTATAATTTTCTTTTATGTTAAGAACTTTTCGAATTTGCCTGGTACTCCTCTAATCACGGCGGTAAAAATGGGGCATTTTTGTAATTTTTGGAGGGTCATATTTTCTTTACCGATAAGTTGCTGAAAAAAAGGAAATAACAAGGACGTGACGAAAAAAGGGGAATACATTTGTATGGAGAATCACAGGCCCTGTTCCCTCTTAAGCGAGCCGAGCCGTCTCCTTCGACGCAGGTGCGCGTGCGGCGTGAGTCAAATGAGCTAAGTCAGCGTCTGATCGACTGTCGACTGATGGCTGATTCCTTAATTTACGGACCGTTATTTGGTTAAAACTAACTCTTTTGTATCTTTACCAACAATGAAGCAAAGACCTCTATCATAGCTTTGCATAGTAAACCCTCCTATGTGGAAGTAGCTATCAAAGGTAGGTAAAATTAGTAGACATGCGTCAGATATATCGAAACGTATCTAAAATCAGATTTTCGTAAGCAAGTACAGTACAGCTATTTTCTAAATGGCCCTCGGGAATCATCGCATTTCAGAATACAAACAGCTTTCCGCCCATTTTTAAAATAAATTACATTAAGTTAAAAGAGTATTAACAACTGTATACTTCCAAGTCGATTGAGAGCGTTCGGTCTGCACCAAGTACAAAGGGCAACTGATATTGATAACTGACGAAACACGAAGTTTGCCGAGGGACATTAAGTAAATAGTTGTACTGTATTTGTTTTTTTGGATAGTTTCGATCGATGCACTTCCAACCGAATTATAATATTACTAGAGGCGATCGAAACTGCGGGCCGAAGGCGCAAGAGCCACTCCAGAAATCGATTTCTAAAAACGGATTTAGAAAACGTTTTCATAGTTTGAAATCGAATATTTAACCGTTTGCGTAAATATCCAAAAACGCCCATGTCTAAAAATTTGCTTACGAATCTAATTATATGCCAAGTTGGGCAATAAAAAAGATAGTAATAAAAACTATTCGTTTTAGTTTATAGGAACCGAGCATATCTCACGCACCTTTGAAGTTAGCCGACTCGACGCGGATCTGGCGCACCGCCACGGACGCGTCTGCGCTACCACGAATGTTACCCTTCCCATGGTGCGTGTCCGTGCGGGCTGATCCGCGAGGAGTCGGTAACTTCAAAGGGAATGTACCCAAAGTCGGACGCACCGCGACGCACGCGTCTGCGCTGCCACACATTATTACTCTTCCCACGGTGCGTCGTGCGGGCTGGTGCGCGTGCGTGCGCAATATCGCGCACCATCGGAAACTAGCTTCAGAAAGAATGTAAGTAATCAGGGAAGTGTGTAAGTTAACGTAGAACGTAGAATCCAAATTTATCAATCATGAAGATTCCTGCCTTCTTGAATTGCCTAGCTTCTTTTTAATTTCTAAAGAATAGTCTCAGACCAAAAAACAAAACCAAGACAGCGCTGCGAACAATACAGTAAAGCATGCCAAAACTACACCTCGGCTCTGGCGCTCACACGCACACATTTACAACCATTTATAATCAAAGTACGAGAGGTGTAGTTTAAGTGACATAACACAGCGCTATTTCTTGGTTTTTTATTTGGTCTGAGGAATAGTGCATCAGCTTGTTAGTAGTAATAGAGTTATTCCTGTTTCTTCTTAATTAAAGACTCAACGAACGTGAAGTACCTACTATTACTATTATAATTATGTTTGCTGTGGGGAAATCCTCATGAATACCGTCCGTCAGGTGAGAACCGAGGATTACATGTCGGACTCCTACCGACTAAAGCCCCACGGTTCCTACCTTGAGCGGTGGCGCGGCAGATACTTGTACATTCGCGCGCACACTTGACTGATATCTGCCCGCCATGCCGAAGGGTACCCACCCATCACCAAGTGCGGCCGACGTCCTCCACGTCACCTTTGGAAATACTATCTACCGCTACCAAGCAGTTTCATGTGTAGGAAATATCAAACATACCTACGTTCATTATCATATCACACAATGCTACTTGCAGTGGCGAGTGAATAACAGATAAATTAGGTCAGTCGATATATTAAATCGTTTGTTACTTAAATACAACATTCACTACATTATGTGTATTATGTAACCTTTATGAAATTCTGATGAATTAAATTTTGTTTCTATGTGTATCCAGCTGTTGGCCTTGGACCGACTTCATGTAAACTACTGCACTGCAGTAATTGATTCAATTTTGTTGCAGTTATTCATCTGCCTCGTTGGTCTAGTGATCACAAGCGCTACAGCTGGGCATGAAGTTCTCGTTTCAATTCCCGGGTCGGGGAAAGTATTATTAGGGTTTTCCATCTACAATTTCTCAGTAAGTAGCAGCCTGGAATCTGAGTAATTACAAGTGAAACTCAATACTCACTCTTTGTAAACATCAAATAGGTAACTGTAGACTCCCAGTCTCGTGGTTGTGTAAGTGGCCTGCCGTAGTAAGCCTGCTGAGAGCCCCGTGTATAAGGAGAAGAATCCCTCCCGAGCCACGATCTCCCCGGCAACAGCAAATGAGGTCCGACTGCCTCCGCTGAGTTGCATCCGGGTTTTGATCAAATCAAGAGGCTGAACGACGCATGTTGCGTTCATGCTGAAAAAAAGAACATTGTAAGAAACATCTGCTGCTGATCAATCGACCCGTGCGGGGCTGTCACTAGCCACAAGCTACACGAGAACAGTAAATTTTCCTAAGAATGTAAAAATGATTCCTAATTTGTAATGACCATGTCATTTCACGCTTGTCATCTAGTCACAAGGTTATTTATTGCAGAAGGTCACTTACCATCTTTGTATCAAGTGACAGATGGTGTTTGAGATTCGATTTTCAGTACCTATGTTTCTGTATACATTATTAGTTAGTACAAGAAATATTGTGCTATTAAAATAAAAAAAACTATTAGCAATCGGTCGTCGGACCATAAGCGAATTCGTTCCATGTCAAATAGCTTTGTGGTCGAGTATGCAGTGATGCACCTCCCACTTATGACGAAACGAAGGTGGTTCCTCATTAGCCTTTTTACCTCTGCTGTCGGGTTTAACAGTTCAGCAACTAGTAGTGAGTTTGGATGCTAAGTTAGGCGTGCTCGATTTCAAAGTTTACTGATGGCATTTGTAGCAGAGATGTTACGGAGCTTCGATTCCGACTCCGAAAGGTCGAAACTTCAGATTTATATTACGCCTCCGAGTCCGATTTCGGCTCCGATACCGGTAATTGTTCTACCATGAAATTTTCTTACAAATTGTTTTGTTAGAGTCGCGGCGCGCCGGTCTGCACGACGCTTTATACAGAAAATCGAAACACAGCGATGCACGTGACTAGAGCCCATACAAACAACTTTTAACTTGCCGCCCGGGTATTTTTTATACACGCTCGCGTTCGAAGTCTTAGTTTATTGTTTTGTGTATATTAGACGCGTCACTAGTTTAATTGTTGCGATAAGAACTACAATACTATACCAAAAATCGGAACATCTTTCTTCTACCTCCGCCTCCGGCTCCGGTTCTGGTTCTGGTCAGGGACTTCACACTATTTTGTAACCACTATCTTGCATAATAAAGATTATTGATTATTGACCCCTGTTTTTAAATCTTGAAAGGCAGAGTAGAATCTGTCATGCCATCAGTAAACTTTGAAATTGAGCACGCCTAACTAAACTCCTAAACTCACTACTAGTTACTGAACTGGTAAACCCGAAAGCGGTGGTAAAAAGGCTAATGAGCAAGTTCACCTGAAACCAAACTGATGTTGAGGGATGAGATCGTTTTCGTTTAGTAATCATGTTACCTTCGCAAGATGATCTTCTCACACAATTTCCATATATTCTCCATATCATTGGAACATGTCCAATCTAATTATGCTATTAAAAAGGTGTTATACGTCGGTATAACATGTTTTAAAGCTTAATAGAAATGAATGAATTTCAGCTGTTATTAGGCAGAAGCCAGGAGCCTTGTTTAGCTCTAGACCTTTTATTTCTTCTTTATACTAAATATTTGATGGTAAAATCACCCCTAATTATATTTAACTCTTTTATAAAAATACACAGCAGGACTAGGGACTGTTTCTGCCAGTATCCATTGGTAGTGGCTACTATTTTATTGTATTATTCCGTTTATTTTAAAGAAATATTTAAATTGTAAAGTGAATAGACATGGTGTGTAAAAGTATAAAAACTCTTGAAAACAGAGGGACAGTAATAGTATGTGTTAAAGATTATGTTGCTCTTGCGGCTAGAGCATCTTTTAACCTAGGTTTGTGAATGGTTAAGTAGTAACAACTTCAATGTAGGTGATACTTTAATAAATTCAATTATGTATTAATTGAATATATTAAAGTATATATCACATTGGCATCCCATTTTAAATATGAACAAGAAAAGTAACACAATCTTATTTCCATGTAAAGTTCATTTAAAATTACATTAACTGCCTACAGAGTATGATAAGAGATTAATGAGAAACTGAAAACTGTGATTACTTTTTATTACATAATCAGCATTGTAATAAAGTAATCAATATGAACTCAATTATTAACCTAGAGATCATAATTAACAATTGAATTCGTTAGAGTAAATGTTTAGCACACGGTTGTTAACGAGTACAAGGTTTTTAACAGTAATAAACAAGTTTCCTGTCCTTTATGAAACCAGAGCCTATAAGTTTTAAAAGTTTAAATAATCATAATAAACATTTCTACGGCAATGGTCATGACATTGATCCTATGTAAAGGACATGAAGTCTTAAAATAAATACAAGATCAGTACCCGGCAAGGCCGCCAAAAGCGAATTTAAGCGCGTTCGGTACGTAGCGCTCCTTCGGTGGCGGTACAGCTGAAGCATGCACCATTTTCACCTTTATTAAACACACACGGTCAGCACGTTTACGTTACACTAATAAAACTGAACGTCTATAATAAAACCCGAGACTAGTTCGAAACGTGTGCACCGCTCGTTTCAATCCATGGGTTCAATCAGGTTCAATTTCAATCCAGCTGGATTTGACAACCAACTGACAGAAGTTGACACTTGACAGAAGTACAACAGTGACAGATCACAGAATTTACAGAAGGTGCAACGTTTTAATTTTTCATATGGTTGAATACAAGCATTTTAGGCAATAGACATTGATCTACGCTTTTACGAAAAATCGCAATACAGAATGCACCAAAAACTATCCAAAATCCAGAACTATCTTTGAGACTTCCATCCAGGGGCTGCAATCTCGACATAGACAGCGATCGCTATACGACCGAATTCGGTCGCAAAGTGGTAATGGCGTCCCTAGACGGTCAAAATTACTTGACAAGCTCGAAAAAATCCCGTGCTTGTGAAGCACGTCGCGCGCGTCTAGGGACGACATTAGGAGTTTGCGACCGAATTAGGTCCATCTATTTCGAGACTGCCACCCCTGCACCCTAATTGCACACAATTTCAATCGCAATCCGAGGCTTTTGTAAATAGGATATCGGAATCACTTTTACACATCAACGCCGAAACAAACTCAGAGGTCGCAGTCTCTTATTAACTTCCAAAAGGAGGAGGTTATCAATTCAGATGGCATAACTCCGTCATTATCATTATATAGACGGATTTGCAGAATTCTTTTTTTGTACCTTTTTGATACCAAACATAATGTATGGGAAAAGTATTTTTGCGATTTCTGACTTTTTTAGTACTCGAACCTCAGTTTGTCATATAGAGTTTTTTGATTCTTATAAGAAACAAGATCGATTGGCAACAAAAAGTTTTTTTTAAAGCTGCCCATTTTCTTGCTGACTATACTTTTTTTTTTCAAACTGAATGCAGATCAAAATGTCACAATAAAAAAGTTCAGGACAGTCTCCGAAGACCGTCCTGTATGTAGCTACAACGGATAAGGTACCTATCCTGACTGCCCTGTCTTAAAGATCCACCTATATACTTATTCTACTCTTTGAAGAGCAGTTGTCTATTTGATTTCAACCTGACAACATTTTCGCATTTTCGATTTGTTAACAGCATTTAGAGGATTTCCTCGCCATTGATAAATAAAAAAGGCAGTCAATAATAAAACAGATATTTACTGTGCATAACTTAACACATAATGGGTAATCACACTGTTGGTTTTCCAAGAATTAGGTTGGCACTCCACTGCCTCAGGCGGAGCGGAGCAAAAGTAACTCTGAATGACAGGTAAAGCCGTTTAAAATAAATAGGACGGTGGAGTGTCCCGAACCTTATGTAACAGTTTTTTTCTTAAAATCCTATATGTATATTAAAAAACATAGCCATGTTCTTAGAATTAAACAGTCATTTTCATCAGGCTACAATGCGAATGAGCACGCGCGCCTTGCGCCACGTACATGGTTTTCCCATATTCCTTAATTCTGTATCTCTTCATTCGCTTCTTTGAACTGTTCACACCAATGATCAGGATTTTTACCGAAAGCCTGCAATAAAAAAAAATATTAAAAAAAATATACATCTACATACATCATCTCACAGTAGGAGTGAATGATAACATGACGGTTAACAGAAGAGAATGGAAAGAGAAAACGTGGGACAAGGGCATGAACATGCCGATGGTACTTTTTATTGTCATCATGCACAGCTTGCAGGACAATAAGTTGAAGAAAAAGAAGCAAAATAATACCTCGGCCATTTTTCCCAAAAGGAAAGTCTTGGGCACCTCTTCAATAGCCCGCTGGCCCCATTGGAAGATATTCCTAGCAAGGTCTCCTTCACCATCCTAGAAAATAATTTTAGATTTAACAATACACCTCTAAAATGGTGAGGTATGGTTATTTAGTTTTATTTTTAGCTATCACTATTACAAAGTGGCTCCACAGGATCCTCCTCGTATTGCTGTGCAAATCGTCACTTCCACGGCAAACTTACGAATCCACCGTCAGTGAAATCGGCATTTTGATGAAAAACTATAACTAATGTGGTACCCTAAACACCGTGGAAAATTTACGAATTTTTATCTCTGATGGTTCCAGAATTCAAATTGTTAGTAAACCTACTGGTAATATATCTGTTAGTGGTAGTATATGGGTTTAATTTAAGATCTCAATGTACAATATACTTAGAAATAAATATTACTATTACTATACTAAATTCATAATAGGGTTCGTGGTTAAGGGTCAGTTCACACCGAGACGTGACGCGAAGCGACGCTGCGCGCACTTTTTTACGATAGTGATACAAAATATAACTTTATTTACTACTCAAAAAGATACACATTTAATTGAGATAGTTCGAAAGTGCCTCGTTGCGACGCATCACGAAGCAACGAGGCGTGGGGCTGCTAGCGACTTCACGATGCGCCTCGAGACGTCGCGCTGCGCAGCGCGAAACCACAGGAGTAGACCTCGGCCTCTTCAAGCATCGTCGCGTCGCGTCTCGGTGTGAACTGACCCTAAGGCCTCACCTCTCATGTGAGGTTGTGGGTTCAAAGCCGGGCAAGTACCAATTTAACTTTTTCAATTCATATGTACTATCTGAGTTTATCTTGGACATTACTAACATCGGTGAAGGAAAAACATCGTGAGGAAACCTGGACTTTATAGTTAATATAAGTCTGAAATTGCCAACCCGTCTTGAGCAAGTGTGGTGATCAGTGTTCATGCCTTCTCTGAATGAGAAGAGGCCTTTGCCCTACAATAGGGCAGTAATAGGCTGGTATTATTATTATTAATAGATATTTATTCATGCCCTGGCAAACTTATGAAAGTGGTACTTTCGTAAGTTCAATGAAGTTTCAATTGAATATTTTTATTATGTTAATATATTATTCATTAATTCGCCAGGGTATGAATAAATATCTATTATCTTCTATGTATGATGATCTACAGTTACGAATGTGTATTTATTTCTGATACTTGTAAAATATTGACAATCCGTTGATAATACTTAAAAAAAGTACCATTTTAAAAACCAAATGTACCACTGTACCTTTATACATGTTACAAAAAAAAGTCAGTCAGTGAAGTCTCATTTGAACTCGGTTATTGTGTTGGCTGCGTCGTGTGATTTCCTGGATTGCTAAAATCACACGTCGAGCTACTGAGCTTTTGTGTGCAAGCAACAACGGCTTAGAGTAGGCTAATTCAGAGTGAGGTTGAACAAGCAGAATATTTTACTGAAAATTACATGGACTTGTTAGTTCCAGGCAGTCACTCTTGAGACCACACATGAGTCCCCGTGGACTGAATTAGAATGAATATTCTTTTACGAATTTTAGTAGTTCTTATTTAAGGATTTTATTGTTTGATCAACTGTGATTCTACACTACAGTCTTAGCAAACCTTAGCAGTCTTAACTAGTCTTAAATATGCTGCAATGTGTGTGTAATTTATTTCATCACCATTGGATGCCCAGAAGTGTGGATTCTATCTATATATTTACAAGAATTGTTATATCCAAGATCTTTATATTTTCTAAAAGTACTTGAAGATATAGAATGAGCATGCTACCTTGGTGTACTGCAAGTACATTTGTCTAGTAAATGTGGTAGTTAATAATTTTCTTCCTGCATGATCATTCTCTTCTAATAGTCCAGCTTCCATGAGGAATTTCCACATTTCCTCTGAAAATAAAATGTATATTTTTTTATTAAATTCTGATACTAATGTTTGTTTCGTTTTGTCTCATCATTATTTATTTATGTAATACTATAATTAAGCACACAAATGTACAGAGACGGACTCAATGACAGGCATTTTATACCAGTAAACAGAGGACAGTGTAATAACAAAAATTGTGGAATCAATATTTATTTAAATGTAAATAAATATCTGTTATGAATTTATACAAAAATATGTAATTTCAACAAACCTTCTTTAACTGCAGCACCACTCATAAAGATATGTGTAAGTGCAGCAACCAATATTTCAACAAACCTTCTTTAACTGCAGCACCACTCATAAAGATATGTGTAAGTGCAGCAACCAATATTTCAACAAACCTTCTTTAACTGCAGCACCACTCATAAAGATATGTGTAAGTGCAGCAACCAATATTTTTCGGTGATGTGCATCAGTGACAGATGATGGCAATGATTCACATTCTTCTGTTAGCACCAAAATGTACTGATTACCACTTCTAGAATCTACTTGAACTAATTTGTAGCCGTAAACCTGCAAAATTATAGAAATAATAACTTTACCATGAGCAACACAACTTTACATGAAGGAAGATTCTAAGGTTCCTAAGAGACAACTTTTTATGAATAATCGTATTTTTCTATGTGACATAGAATAAAACTGATGGACGGTTGGATAAAAAATCGAACGAGGAATTGATAGAAAACGACTGCTTGATTATAACATTAATACTAACCCTTTTTAAAACTTTATTGGCTTCAATAATTACTGTATTCACTAGACTTGTAGCAGTTTGACAAGTGGTGTTTAAATGTTTTATAATTTCACCACGTTTTATTGGTATTTTGCTGCCTTCTCGACAAATGATATAGTGAACGCACTCTTTGATGGATTCTTCGAGCTCTGAAATATCTGGCTCTGGCTCTGCATTAGTGGACCTCTTGCCGCGTCTTTGACTCATATTTTTGTTACTTTGGTTAAGGTTTGAAACTCCTATGAAGTACTGAAACTGTGGGAGTCAAGGTTCAATGCACAGAGTACATTCTAATATACTGAAATAGAGACCAATCTTCGGCCTTAAAATGGGTAATCACTTACGCCTAGCCCTTAGCGCCATCTGTTGTCCGGAGTAAGAATGTTTTCTCATCATATCTATATATTTATACACGGAGAGGCTATACGTACGTACGTTTATGTATTATCATAATTTCATGGATGGTTATACTGTAGGTTATTAAGGATTTATAAATGAAACATTGTTTTAATCAAAACAAGTTTATTTGTGTCTTTTATAGCACTTATTTAACTTCTTGGCTTTTATTTGTAAATTGTCCTCAACATCATCAACCTCTCTTCTCCCAGCTAATATTTTATTAATATTTTTACAATAATTAAATACCATACATCGAATGACAATGTTAATCAAATAATCAATTAATTTGGTTTTGTGTATTTTACATTTTATAAATTCAAAATCAACAAATATAATGATTGCTGTTTTAATTATTTCTTTTAAATCAAATTTTTCAATGTTTTCTTTAATTATTTCATTTATTATATCTTGCATATTTGAAATTAATTTTACCAAGTCTTTGCTGGGAGTGCAAAGCCATCGTCGACCTGCATATTCTCTATATTTAATATATTCAATTTCATTTTGTGATGATAAATTATTTGTGCAATCAGCGCAAGATTTAAAAATTCTGGATTTTGTTTTTTTTAGGAAATATCCGCTCATGTATTGGATTGGAGCAATAATCCGGGGATCCCTGTCTTTTACCTCTAGTGGGGTAAAATTAAATTCAAAAATCTTAGAAAAATCGAATGAGGAGCAAGTCGACGTTGTTTTCGCATTTTCGTTGATGATGAGAGAGTGCAATGCATCGCAAAAGTCTCCTTCGCAATTACCGGATGTGGACACTGCTTAAATTATTTATTAAAAGTGTGGCGAAAGCAGATTCAAACTGATCACAAGTGGGGTTAGTATTGCGACACCCTTGGCTTCTCACTGCGCCAAAGAAATTTTCTAATGGGTCCTGATTAAGGTGCCGCATCCATACTGACGTCACGTTAAAATCATCTTTTAATTTTTTTAACAAAGTTTGTATTCCTTTCAGTGTCCACACCCAATTGGTTACAGAGGGAACAGTTTCTGTTTTACCAGTCGAGGTTATAAATTTAATCGAATTAAATATTTTTATGCCCTCCACCCACGTTTTATGGTGGACAGAGTTTGGTGTTGCTGGGCCAAGTAGGGGTTTGGCGTTTTTATTTTTCATTTGACTGCCATTCACCGAGTCAAATATGTTGTCCATGAAAAGCAGCAGGTCCGCAGTTTCCTTGCACTCTGTGGGAAGGATGTTCTTATCTGAAACAAACAGAAAAAACAATTAAATGACAATACTCAATAAAGAAAGGAAATAATCTGGGCAAACTTATTATTATTAATCAGGATGGGTTTTTTTGCGTTTAACATTTTAACTGATTATCGAGCACAGTATAAAATAATAATCGTAATAAATAATAGTATAATTAAAGTGCAATATACCGAAGTTCATACAGGAATGTCATATTAATGGACAACTCCTAACTAAATCCTAAAATTCTCTACATTGTCAATCTATCTATACTATAATAATATTATCTTTTTATCTAAATATCATCAATGCTAAATATGCATATAGAAAATCTGAATGACATTTTGAGTAGGGACATTTATTGACAGTGTTTAAATCTTATAAATAGGTACAAATTTCAATAACAAAATTAGTCAAGATTATATTTCTCTATTCAATAACCTAAACTGACTGAGTATAGCAGGGAAAAAACTTCTGAAAGTTACCTAGTTATAAGTCCACTTTGCTAATCCAAATATATTCTATTAGATTCTAAATACAAAAGAGGATTTTTTTTTTGTTTGTTTGTAACGAATAAGCTCTGAAACTACTTGAACGATCTTAACAATTTTTTCACCAATAGAAAGCTAAAATATCGTATAGTAGTTTAATTTTTATTCAAATATAGCTTTATCATCAAGGGTATTTATGTAGCAGTAAAATACTTTTTAATTCATTCGAATCGGATATTAAATTTCGAAGTTATCACGAATATAAAAATGCAATACGCGAACCGTTCGACGCCGCCGTGACTTTTCCTACTCTATGGTACGTTACTGATGCCGCAAATATAGTTTGTAGAAATTTTGTTTATTTGTCTGGATGTATGTTCAGGATTGGCAATTTGGAAAAATCTCGATAATTGGAAAAATGACTGAACGGATTTGGATGAAATTTGCCACACATGTTAATCCAGGATATAAACTATAACCTGGATTAACACAGTGTACTTTTAATCCCGGTAGTACGTTGCCGTGGGACCTTTTCCGACATCCACGCGAGCGAAGCCGCGGGCAAAAGCTAGTCATAATATAAAATAAGCCAAACCTTACCTGCTAGATATCCCATGTTAGATGCTACAGTACGGCTGAATATTTGTGAGGCGAACTTCACCTTCATTTTATTTAGTTTTTCAGGGTTGACGTGATTTTCCGTTAATTTTGGGATCAATCTAACGCCCTTGTAACCTGGGTTTTCATCATATAATAATTTTAAATGAGACCATTTTGCTGTTTTTGTAACACCTTCTTTTGAGGTGTATTCTAATTTTTTATTTAGGAGGTTATTTCTAATTCCTTTGAGAAGGTGTGGGGGATCATAGAGAGGTATGATTTCTTGGCCATTTATTTGAATTAGGTTTTCTTTCGGTTCCTCTCCTTTTCTTAAATACAGTCCTCTGGTCTCATTAACCAACAGTCTGAGAGCCTGTCTATTGTTGGTTCCCTGGTCACATACTGAAGCAACCACTATCAACCCTGCTTCTTGCAAGCCTGTTATTACTGCTTTGATTTGTTTCGCCAGCTCAGGTCCCTTGGTTGCACTTGATGCAAATGTGTATGATACTGCCTGTTTATAATTATAAATTAGACCACGCACCATAAAAACTTGGGCGTGATCTGCAAATTCACATTTTCTTTCTTGCCCATTGTCAACAAGACCTGTTATTTTATCCTTTCTCTCTTGGAATGTGACATTGGTCTTTAGTGAGATTTCGTCAAACATTAGAACACACAGCTTTTGTTCTATTTTCATAAAGCCAGCTTTAGTTTTCAATTGAGAGAAAATATTTTTGTTAATCCCAGGCTTGAGATTACTCATTTGAATTAGTTTGATGAGGGTTTGCTGAGCAGGCAAAATAAAAATCTTCCTGAAAAATCTATATCCTTTGGGACTTTGTTTAAAGATTGATAAAGCTGCAATTTTTTCCTGCAGTGTAAAACGTCGTCCTTTTTTCTTTTTTCGGTCCTCCCGCCATTGCATTCGCATTAACAATTTAGCAGTGCTTGTGCAATTTTCGAGGGTATCTAAAACTGCAGGACTAGATGCAAGTTTTTTTGCTGTTTTTATGTTGGCTGACTGTTTTCTAGCTTTATTTTTTATTTTGCTTATTTTTATTCTTGCAGCAACAAGTTTTTGATGCAGTTGTTTTTCCACATTTGTAAGGAATATTTTTTTTGTAGTTTTCTTGACTACTCCTTTTTCTGCTGTAAAATAGACACAAAACATGTTAATTATTACAAATATTTTCGGTAACATTCTTCAACAGTAAATACAATTCAGAAAAAAAAACCAAATGACAATTGTAAGAATCAAACTAGAAGATGTTTACTTATCCAAAAAAATCTAACTTATATTATTTACATATTAAAAGGAAAACCAACAGCTTTACATAAGGGGATATAAATTGAATAGGTTAATATTTTCAAGTAACTACACCAGTCTATGCGACTCCCGGGCTTTGACCCCGTGATCACCGTTTAGTTTTTCTGTCTATTTTGATAAGTTATTGGTTTCCAATACATCTGTAAAGTTTCGCCAACTAACTAAAAAAACCATTGCATAATAGGCTGTACTTTGCAATGTACAATGGCGATAATATCATACAAATATCTATAGTTTACCAATAATTTATTAAGTTATGTTTATCAAACTTACCTAGATTTTGCTGGTTCTTAATTTCTGGAGTACTTGAAAAAGGAACTTGTTCATGCATCATAGCCCCGGAATCTGCAATTAATCATTGTATAACTTTATAGCATATGTAAGTTGCGCCACTGTTGTATTATTAATAATAATTATTACTTAAAAAAATGAAGATTTATAATTTAGAGTACACACAACGACATATCAAGCTATACATTTCCAGTTTGGCTTTTCGTACAATGAGAAGTCAGCTTATACTGGAAATGTATAGCTTGATAAGTTTCGTCTTTTAAATGAAACTCGTTATGGTTTGTGGACACTTAAAACTTACCAAGATTTTGTTTAATATTTTTCTTGAGTATTGGAAGATTTCCAAGTGGCATGTTATGCTCATGCACTGGAGTGTCCGGACCTGAAATATGAGTTTATTTAATTTTAATAATATGCAAGCTAACAATATTTTAATATACAATACTTTAATATTCATTTAATACACAATATATAATCATGTATTATGGGCTAAGGCCAACAATTGATGGGTTTTTTAACAGTTCAAAATAGTTATTGCAAACAAAGTATTATTTATAAACTAGCTTCTACTCGTGACGAGTCTATAACCTTCCTCAAGAATTAGGCTATCAAATCCGACTGGTAGTTCTGGAGATTACCCCCTTACATACAAACAAATTTTACCGTAGTATAGATAAATATATTAATTAAATATTATTGTCATTATGTTTTCTTTGCTAAAAGTCTATGTACTATTGTATTTCATTTCATATTTTTTCAGGTTTCTTAAAAGATCAAATCTTATACAAACCAATCTCATAATTATAGCAGTGAAAGAACTTTATGATTGAATAAATCAGCAAATAAATAGGTTTGTACAAACACTTTTACATATCAAAGATACCTATTTTAAAAACTAGATGAGGTTGGCGTTTCCTATATGAGTACTCTGAGAAGAATGGCGAAACAAAGTCAGAGGTCACAGGCTCTTTTAAAGTCCAGACATAATCTTGGTCATCAATCAGATCATGGTCATCAATTGTAATGTTTAATTAAATCAGAAATAATAAAGACTTACCAATATTTTCTTTTTGTATTACATCCTTTCCAATTTTCATTGAAGTATGCGGCAAATAATCAAAATTTAAAGTGGGTTCTGGAAACAAAATACATCATGATTCATTTCATATAAAAATTAAAATGAAACGCTTTTTACAAGTTTTAGCAAATTTAAGAATTTAAATAGGTACCTGATGATGTTGATGGCAGGTCCATTATTTGTTGTAATGGCTTTCTTTTAACATATGTAAATTTCTTCAGTGACAATGGTGCTGAAAGAAAGAACACATATTTATCTAAATAGAGCCACAAATTACCAAAGCATCAACATTAATCTAAATAGGAATAGGTGCAAGAATGGTAGGGTAATGGTAGGGTAATATTGCTGATTTTGTTGTTACGGCATAGATATTTGTCTTCGAAGTGTGAGCGACAGACACGGCGGTACTTAAATATGCGCTCATTTTCCAAGCCCAAGATATCACTACCAATCGCATAAAGCCATGTGTTGAAGCGTTCTCTATCGCTTTCAGGGTTCGGGAACCTATGGAGTACTCGACGCGTACCTGAAATAAATAATAAAGTCCTTTAAATTGGAAAATAATTCAGTTAAGTTTACAAACACAAATTTTGTAGTATTGTCAAGATCTCAATGTACTAACAAACAAGTAAAATAACTAAAATTAAGTCTGACATACCTCCACTCTCCTTGCACCCTGGGACACAGCAGTGCTTGTCCGAAGACATAGTGCAATAAAACAGATGCACTAAAAGAGTCCTATCTCAAACACAACACTATACCAGAGTCCTATCTCAGTTTTGGCATACAATCGCACAAAATACCTTTCTGGTCACAATTATGGATTAGCCGGAGGAACTTTAGCTCAACTCAACGACAAATGCACAACGAAACACAGAAAGAACACAAAAATATCTCATGAAACCGGCGCAAGCGTCAAGCATCAGTAGACATTTGCATTTGGAGATACCAGTTTGTTGATAAATAGACTACCAATGAAATTCTACCATCGCTGCATTCTACTGGAGTAAAGTTATGATAGATAGTGTTAAACATTTTCGGAATATTTGTTATTATTTCCCACAAAAACAATCAAATGTCCTATTGGCAAATTTGTACTAATAAAATCTTTGGAAAATTGATCAATAATTGTCGCAAATTATAATAACAACTACTATTTCAGTAGTAAACAGCCTCAAAAAATTGTAATCGTTCGATTTTGCTTAGTGCCACCTGTTGGAATTTTAGTGAACATTAGTGCAGAGCTGCCATCTCTTTTCCAGAGTTAGGAACATAGCCGCTATAACCCGACAAAATAAAAAAACACCTTTCTAATCGTTCGCTTCAGGATTAATAGATACTTCGTGATTTAGTATCATTGTAACCACTGCCTTCCCCAGTTTTTTGTACTAAGATTGAACCGCCTGGTTCAATGGTTCTACAAAGACTGGATACCACTGAACTGAAGACAAGACATCGAATTTTGGTTGTTTTAAAATAAAATTCAACTTCAACTGAACATGGTACTCATTAGATTAATATTGTACTGTTTGGTACTGTTGTGCTGGTGCTCACAGTCAGATAACAATAATATATATACTAGTCTGACCACAGAGTAGACTACATACATAACAGACACAGACTACATACAGATACTACGTATATCACAGATAACCGCTGCGCTGAGTTGAAGACGCTGCACCATAGTAAAAGTACTCTGTGCGCTGCACAACGCAAAGAGCATGCATGTAACTTTGCACAACGTTTGCTCATCATTGTTGCTAAGCGCAAAACTCAAGAACGGCTGGACCAATTTAGAAATTTTATTTAACCTGCAGTTCCGTACGGCGGCACCGCGTTATTTATAATATTCTTTGAAATTCGAGGAAAGTTATTATGAAGAGAAAATTAAAAAAAAAACCCGGAAAAACTTAAAAACTCCATCTTTCTTTTTCCAATACAAACTGTTCCTAGCTGTCGTTGCCATTAATTCTAACAAAAAGTACTAGGCTTCAAAGAATTTACGATAGTTTTTCAATAGGTAGGTAGTTAGTGCGAAGCCGGGGCAGGCAGCTAATTTGTAGAAAAAAAGGTTTACAATTTTATTTTAACTCTGGCTAGTAAGTTACTAAATGGGATAATGGTATTTGGCAGCATTGTAATGGTAATCTTGGGGAATTTGTTTTGTTGATCGTCATTTTTTAACCTACTTCCAAAAGGAGGATTCGGATGTTTATATATTTTTTTAATAATCAATAATTTTCTTTGGCAAAGCTTTAGTTTAACATCCATCGAGTTGGGAGCCCAAATATTTTTTTACCGAAAGATTATATTACTGCCTCCACGAAAAGTTTTGTTCAAGTTGCGGAGATAAATGGTTTACGAGAAAAAATAAATCAAAATCGAATAAATTTAGCAATATCTACTCACTTTCGACATTTTGTCTCGCCATTGAACGTTTCGTTTTCTTTTGGCTATGAGAATCTTAAAGCTATTCTGCAAAAAAAACAAAAACTACATTTAAAAATAATTTTGATACAACTAAAATTGAATTTGACAATCGCGGTTCCACGTGGTACATACTTGTTTGCTCTACCCCGTGATTTTTTTTAGAGCCAGAGGCGCGCATTTGGCAAACTCGACGCGTTTTTTATATTGAATCTTTTTTTTGCACAGAAAATATGAAAAATGATCACCTAGGTACATGTTGAGTTATAAGGGTTTAAGTGAATTATATATGGGGTTGAAATTTTGATTAATTTTGCGATAGGACACGCAATTTTCGAGATTAAGCAAAAGATAAGAAAAAAAAGATACAGTACTGTTTTTGCACCTGAAGGCGATGTGTTGGTGTGAATTTTAGTTCTTATTGTATGGTGTATGTTATTATGTATAATTGTATTCCACAGCATTTTTAACCGCAATTGAAAATAGTCAGATTTTGTTAGACAAGCAAAATTTTAGGTGAAAAACGTCAAATTCAGAATAGCTAATTGTCATTTTCATTAAATTAAAAACTCAGTACTATCTTAGCGCTGTCTAACTAAAATATAGTTAAGTTTGTGTCACTTTAGTCTATTACAGAATGGGAAATCGTCGTTTGACAGGAATAAATAACGCTCTTTTAGAGGTCCAATGTGTAGAGGGCTTAATATACAAAGTCAGCTACTAGTGCCACTTTTCCCTTCAGTAGCCATTATTGGAACTATTCATTTCCGCCATCTTTGAATTTCATTGTTTACTGGTTGGTTTACTGTCCCCCTTGACAGCTCTAATTATATGGAGCCAGTTGCTTTTTTAACGTGTTTCCGGCGAAACCCAATATTAAAAAAATATGCTGTGATTACCTTTTGTCTTAAATTTGATCGAGATCTATCTTTTGAGACTATTATTACGAATGTACGCGAAGTCAGTGCGACACCCAAATTACATGGAGTGCTGCCTTTCTTCTTTGATACAACCTGAGCCCAACCTAAGCACTCTAAATCTATTGGTTGCGAAAATAAAGCTAGTCAAAGATGAGCGTTTCTTTCCAAAAAGTGAAATATTATCGATTTAGGGTAATTTGCCAAGACACGTACCGGCTGAACTAATGGTCCTAGAGAAAGTGTTGTAGTTCTTGTAGTGTTAAGTGTTGTGGCACCATAGGAGTAGCACATGGTTTTCAGGGTTACACACTTGGGTATAAACTACTCTCAGGGGACCTAACAACATAATATTAAACAAAAAACAGTTACATGCGCGTTGTTTGATTTTGTTATTGACTAGGCTAAGGGGCCGTGATCTGAGAAACTTATCAGCATTGATATTTAAAAAAACAAAATTTAATTAAATGCCTTTGGTACTTCTTATTTTTAGCGTCATTGGAAATAAGAGTTTATGCGAGTGTAATTTGCCCCACCAAATCAATTACCTAGTGGACAGAGTGGACGTTAAAATTGTGAACATTCCACTTTGTCCCACTGGTGTGACAGCTTGGTGGGGTAAAGTGGAATAATCCGAGCACACCCTCGCTACGCATCCTCGCTGAACCCGCGTGCCTGCCCCAGATTCAGCACATCACTTTATCAGATTCCTCGTAGAGCTTCGGTGGAAAAAGTCACACTGTTTCACAGCTCTGCTACGGCTCCTCGCATCACTCAGCTTACTCGCACATCTCTGGTGGAAACAACCTTATTTTGTGAAATGATTACAGTATGAACTGTGATGTCATTTCGATTTAACATCAATTTACGACAATTTGATTGTCAAATTGCTGCGATATGATTGCTATACATTTTTACTAAACGAAGAGTGCATTTTGTGGCAGAAAGATTCCTTAATAACAATACACGTTACACATTAACTAAAACAAGCAAATACTTTCTTATAAACTTATAATTGGTATCCGCTTTTATAACAAGTTGCCAAAGTCGGTAACAGAACTTTAAAAGGGGTGATAGACGCACGAGTAAGTACGCGTACTTATAGCTCGACCTTTCTCGCCCGTGTGTCGTACTTAATTACGCGTACATTAAAACCGCTGAGTAAGGTCGTCGGCGATCAAACAGGTTTGAAATTTTGCTAGTAGCCTGCCTTGGTTCGTAGTTTTGTACGTCTGTCATCGCCGAGGGTCGCGAGCCGTCAATTTGTTACGATATTTGCGTAATGTTTGTTTAGTTTGGTTCAGAACATTCGACAACATCGCTGCACAGTGTGAGGAGGCTTCACGTGTATCACCGACGGCGAGCCGAGTAAGTTCGCGAAAAGTTCGCACGACTATCACCCACTTAAGATTTGTTCCTCTTATGGAAAAGTTCTTAGGGAACAAATCTGTGTCCGTATGGATTGAGGACCCATGTCTCATATTTAAACGCAGGTAATGCCAATATTTAGTAGTAAATATAATACAAATAATATTTCGTAGGCCCGATCCTGGAATTTGTAGTAAAACCCTTAAAAAGTTACAGGACTTTTAAGGTTCCTCCTCAATTCTGACGGTCTATAGAAAATATTTGTTACGTAGCTACTAAAGTAGTTGATCAAATCGGATAACAATAGCACCAATATTAGTATTGTACTAAATATTGGCATAATCCAACATTCAAAAGATATTAATAAAATAAACATCGCTTAACAATATAGTGTGGTACGAGAGCCCACGACCAAAACCATGTCTCATCGTTTTACGGACAAAACCGATGTCAGACCTTATAACTATAAAAGTAGAAAACAATGATTATAAATAATGCCAAAAGGGCCTCAGCTCAGCATAATGTCAGATGACAACCAGTTCTCGCAGCAACAAATATGTCATAATCACGGATCACTAATAATTGACTCAATTGTGAAGGTAGGTTTAGTGTAGTGCAGTACCTACCTACCTACTTTCTAGTGCATAATCATATAAATGGTAAAATGCACGTATTCATTAGCATTTCTCTGTCAATTGATGTATTCTTTAGAGTAGAGGAATAAATGCTTAATCAGAACTTCACAAGTTCACAGTGTAGCTCTGCTCAGGGTATATATCGTCACCCTCCCCGCTAACTGTCCTAACTAGCAATTGACATTTTTCCAAGGCAACAGTTTTTCAGTCGGGCGCAATTCGTCGGCGCGTTAATGAATGAACTTTTTTTATCTCTCTTGGCTTACTCTTTGTGTTAGTAGTTGCCCTAAAGCCCTAAGGCCATAAACTTTTTTTTGAAAAGTTATGAAGTAGGTAATGTCAGTGCAGATACTTAGCGAGGAGTGTGACGATGTGTTTTGTGGCTCTGCTACTCTAAAGTGATGCTATAAAATAATACATCACTTTTTCAAAAAAAGTAAGTAATTTATTAAACTTAAAATTACTTACAGGCAGAATTAATTTACGAGTTTTGAAGTCGAACGGAGTTTTTAATAATGAGCATATCTGACGAAATATTGAAATCACATAACATAATTATTATTACTAGCATACTTCTATGTAGCTTAGTTGGAGGTTCAATTAAACACACATGTACATGACCCCTCCAAAATTATAAAATAAGGTGAGTGGGGGAAGACGAAAAACGGGGTAATACGAAAGTCGTCTATAACGCCAGATTCAGTGCAATTTTTGCAGTGATGGCAACATTGTAAGATCGTCATTTTTGCGCACCTCAGACACACACACCTGCAGTGAGTGGTGTGTATAATACAAATGTCTGCCCAGCGATTTTTACGAAAGTTAATTGAGTTTTTTAATCTTACCCCGTGTCCTGTAACTTTACTTACGTGGTAGGTACGAGTGTTTTATTGGAATATCTACTAATTATTTTCAATTCTTAGTTGTCATTACATCTAAATATGGCTATTTTTCGTATTTATTACAATTTTCAGTCTGTACCCATCAATATTTGACGGGTTAAGATGAACATTTAGAAGACGAAGATGAAAGAAAGATGCAAAATTTTGTTTTGTAATATCTCCTTATTAGAATAAAGTAAAAGTAAAGGATTTATATGATTGAAAGTGATGTTTTATTTGCAGTATAACATTAAGCAAATAAAGGGGAAACGTTTGAGAACCTCTGCTTAAATCTTCCTCCGGTGGGGTAAGATAGAAATATATATATTTTATAAACTATTTGTCTTTGTTAACTAAAGGTATTTTGTCACTACAGGCAGTTCTGACTTTTCAGGGCACTTCAAACTATAGACTAGGGCCCATCAACAGCGCCTGATATTCATTTGAACGATTTTAGAAACTATATCGATCTTTCCCCCATCGCCTTTTCGTCTTCCCCTTGTTTAATTCTCGTGATAAAAACATTTTATTGTTTCTTTTATTTGCGTGAAAGCCTAACAAATAAACCAACTCACATTCACTTTTATAATACTAAGTTTGAATTATATAGGACTTAAAATTAAAAAGTATCCACCACCAACGCAAATGTTTCACGGCGATACATTCGCAGAAACATTATAGAAAATAGATATAACGAGTCTACCGATGACAGAGCGATTACAGGGAACTAAATTATGTATAGTCGTCGTTATTGCTTTACCACATGCATAGGAAAAAACTCCCAAATTGCTAATCCATTGCTTCGTAAGTAGAAAAAAACTTCTCAACAACGTAAATAAGGCAATGAATGTTGTTGAATTGTTAAAATTAAACTTTGTAGTAACGTGTTTACGAAAATGTGATGCGTGCAACTGCACCAGCACAGCAAAGATGGATGCAAATGTATGGATTTAGGCCCGTATTACAGAACCTCACTCAATACTAAAGCATTACTTAAAACTCGTTTAAAGTCTTTTGATTGGTTGAAACTAGTTTTAAGTAATGCTTGAGTCTTGAGTGAGGTTCTGTAATACGGGGCTTAGGCCGTCGCCGGCTAGTGGAAAAACGCATGTTGTGCTGAATATTCATAATTTTAATATAATCTTGCCTCTAAATACGTTACTGTGTCACCAAATGAAAAAAAACCAATCAATGATTGAAAAGAAACAACTAAATCTTTCCTGTGAACATCGTACAGCCATATCTTTTAGTCATATCGAGTCATTATGACATTAGGAAACTTAACCTGTACGCAATGTATAATACATTGCATAAATGATACAAATCCTTGCATATATTCCTTGGCACAAGGCGCGTCAGTCAGTGCTTGCAAGACGTTACATGTTTCCCTATAATCTGATTTAACGTTTTGAGGGAAATTTCTCATCGGATTTGAGTAGTATTTTGAAAATTTGTCAGACGCTTTCACTTGAGTGTCGTTTAGAGACTTGTTGATATTGTCAGCGCGTCCGCTACAGATGATACAATCCCCGCACACCGTTCTATAATGCATGAATAATTTTATAGCTCGCATTTTAAACGTTTCCGTAGCTTCCAACCGAGAGCCTCTGAAAAAGAAAAAAAAAATCAGATGCCTTTCTGTTATTTTACAAAAGTTCGACGTCATGATTGAATTTAAAAGTGTCCATTCTACTCACCTACTATGGTTTGGAATAGGCAACTAACTAAATCTTTCTTAATGACCCAACTCCTTAGACAATTCAAAAGTGTCTGTAAGTGGTTTAATTGAAATAAATGCTAGAATTTGAGTTTGAGCTTGGAACTATAATGATATTAATCATGTTAAAAAACCGGCCAAGTGCGTATCGGACCACGCATAATGAAGGGTTCAGTCAGGGCCGCGGAAGTACTCCATGAACAGGGGGGGGAAACTTCTTTGGTCACCCCCTTCCTTTTCAATCTCCGGACCCCCGGCTACCTTTGGTCAATTTGCTGTTATAAGACGAAACGGATGACTGGTCAGTCAAATTATAAAAATATTTTATTTATTACATAATATTGCGAAGATTTACTGGACGATACCAAAGACATTGCGCCTCTCAGCCGTCTTTGTAGCGAATTCCCTAAGAATGTCATTTAAATCTAAACCAAATGTTTCTATTCTACGCACGTGCATTATTGCTAGATAGGTAAGCTTTCTCAGCTTCTTTGATAGTCGAAGGAATGTTCTGACTGACTTCTGACTCAACAACACAAATCTCTGTGAAGGAAACCTTTACCAGGTAGTAAAACCGTAGGGGGCGCGGCCAGTTTGAATTTCGGGGGGGGGGGCATTTGGCCCGTTCTGTTCCCCACTTTCGCGGTTCCTGGGTTCCGAAGTTGGGATAAATTTATCCCAAGAACAAACTTTAACATTGTATTTGAAAACATGTTACATGTACATTCCATATGGGAGAACATGTTTTAGCAACTGCAAATGTAATTTGGTCGATTATTACTCGTCAACTTGCAGCCTAAATTTTTTTAGGCAATTTTTTTTTCACATATCCTGAAACAACCGTTTAGTTAGAAGGAGGGGGGGGGGGGGCACACTTAACTACAAAAATTAGCACTTTAAAGCTTAATACACACATCAACACGGTCTAGGGATATTTCATACTCAATTAAATAACTCGGAAAAGTACTGGCCGCATTGTAATCTTTCATACACCGATTTGTTTGTAATTTATCTCAGACTAATTCCAAATTCAATTTTTTTTTAATTCTTTTGTTTCGGTGGCATAAAAATGTCTTGATGTGTAGGAGAGGGAATTTTCATTAGAAAACAATACGAATTACGTTTAGTTACAGTTTTTTTTTCATTTTTAAACGAAAGATAAAGTTAAAATTGAGGTATTGTAACCATGCAACGCCAACATTTGACGAGGGCGGAGATGTTACGAGCTGTGGGAATGCTGGAAGCTGGGTCTGTTCAGCGTAATGTTGCTGAGGCCATAGGGACCCACCAAAATGTAATTTCAAGATTGTGGACACGCTATCGTGCCACAGGTGAAGTAGCGGAGAGGCACCGGGGGCCAAGTCGCATCACTACCCCCAGACAAGATCGATTTTTGCAAATTACTGCGCGAGCTCAACCAAATGCAAGGGCGACTCAATTGGTCCAAAGGCTGCGAGTGGAACACCAAGTGCTTGTGAGTGACCAAACTGTAAGAAGGCGACTGCATGAAAGCAATCTACGCTCTCGTAGGCCACTCTGGGTCCCACCTTTACGGAGAGGCAATCGTGGACGACGATTAGAATGGGTTCGGAACCACGTGGACTGGGGCCGTGAGCAATGGTCCAATGTGCTGTTCACGGATGAATCCAGGTTCGGCTTCCATCCAGATTCACGAAGGGCGCGTGTTTGGCGAGTTCCTGGACGATGGAGCCGTCTTCAGAACCCTCAGGAAGTTCACCCATACCAAGGAGGAACAATTATGGTTTGGGCAGGAATTCGTCTTGGAGGACGGACGGATCTCGTTTGGGTGCGGGGCAATATGACGGCAGAACGATACGTCCAACAGGTGCTGGGGCCCGTAATCTTGCCCCACAGAACACAAATGGGGCAAGATTTCCTGCTCATGCACGACAATGCCCGGGCACACACAGCGAGAACGGTAGCAGCTTGGTTACATACACACAATGTTAGGGCCTTACTCTGGCCTGCTCAATCGCCAGATCTAAATTCCTCCCATTGAGCATGCGTGGAATATGCTGCAAAGAAGAGCTCTGAAGGAAGTTCCTGAAAATCTGGCTACAGAAGATCAACTTTTTGCGCACCTCAGAAGGACATGGGACAATATTCCGCAGCAAGACATTGACAACCTTGTTCTGAGCATGCCGAATCGTTGCCGATGTGTTATGAACATCATGGGCGCTTTCTCAGACTACTAACTTCAAGTTTATAAACACAAATTAAATGATTTTTCTATTTTTTTCAGTTTTTACTCATAAATTAAAAGTTAATTCATATACGGTTTCCGTCTATGCTTCATTTTTTTTCCATAAAATCCTAAAATTTTAATCGAAGTACCTTAACCATTATTAAAAAATGGTAGAATATTAAATAACGTATCTTTTAAATATATACATGTCATATAAATAATTAACACATTGATAGTAATTCGCTTTTTAAAAAATATCCCTAGACCGTGTTGATGTGTGTATTTCACAAACGGTTCCCTGAATCCAAAAATGGTTTTCACACACTCAGAATATTTTTGAACAACCTTTCCAACGACAACCCACACCATGGGACAGAGAAAAAAAACATCCCCACTTTACATGGAGGGGAGATACCCTAAACAATTTTTTTTTAATCATTACCATACACTATTACAACTCACACACACCCACCCACACACTCCTACACCCCCACCCACACTGCACCCTTAGATATGCTGAGAAGGTGCTAGCATGGCATCCGGTTTGTTTCTGATGCATGTATAGTTATTAAATTGTAAATCTGTAATTGGCTGTGAGATTAGTTTATTTAAACTAAGTGAAATTGTTCAAGAGCTGTGGATTTTGTGAATAAATAAATAAATAAATTATACCTTTGTCGACCTGATTAATATGCATATGTATACCCATGCCAAATTACAGTTTTCTAGAAGGTAATAAGAGTGTCTGAGTTAAACCGCGGAAAGACAAACGGACATGGCGAAACTATAAAGGTTCCTTGTTGATTAGGGAACCCTAAAAATAGGTCATGTGTTCTGTAGCATGACCGAAAAGAAGTACAAGTCAAAGGGTCACTGGGCAATAAGCATTGAAATAAAAATAAATTAACTACTTACATATAAGAAAAGGTTAATTCGGCTCCCTTTTTTACGGGTTCTATGGTCACCAGTGCTGCGCTGTTCCGCAGCCCCACCACATACGAATTCGGTAGGCAGGAGTTGGGCAGGTTACCGATGAACGGAAAATATCCTTTATTAGGGTGATTGTGCAATGTCGTAATGCCCTCTGTGCACACCGAGATGGAATGCGGCAGTTGTACTGGAGTACAGTAAAGCGACAGGTGCATCATTACCCTGGACACTGCTTGTATGGCTGCACTCTTCTCACCAGGAGAGTCTGGTAGAAATGATGTACGTGTATCCAAATAATGTATAATATTGGCTAAATACACACATCTGTTGAACATCGCACCATATATGAAATGTGTGTCATAATGAGAATTCAGTAAAGAAAACTTTTGGGAACCAAAAATCTCAGCAACAGTTTTGTTTTTCATTCGTTCAACACCTAAATCTTTAGATGCTGTGATGAACTCATCCCAAGAGCTACACAGTTGACGCATTTTGAGAGTAGCTTTAACGGGTAGCTCATCCAAAATAATTTCCATGATTTTACATTCAAAATTATGTCCCTCCTGCATGGCTTTGTCTTTGCATTGTTTGTCACAAAACATCGCAAAACAGCATCCTTCACAAGGTACTAAATTAAAGTCCATCTTGAAACAATAGTGGCATGAAGTAACCTGGTTCTTAACATGAGTAGCTCCAACAAATGCTGTCTCTACTGCTACTACAGTACCAACAGGTATGTCTTTAGCAGCAACTACTTTTGGTTTTCCCGATTCCATTATGACTTCCACATCTGAAGTGGCACATGGTATGTCAGGGTTACGGGCTCCTTTGAGCTTGAAAAATTCTTCAGCGAATGGAGTGGATCTGAAACATTATGATTAAATTAATGTAAATAACGACAGTGTTCATATTCAACAAGTACTATGTCGAAGAACTTCATATCCAAGCAGTTTGAAAACAAAATCCTGTGAACACAATGACTACATCTGTTACCAACCCGGTTCTATAGCGGCCGAGCGCTGCAAGTAGAAATAGTCCTGATGGTGTATAGATATGAACTTCTTCAATGGTACATTCAAGTATAATCATCAACTGTTACGTTTTTACTTTTAATGTTACATTTCACCAATCTGTACCCGGCATCAGATTATGCTTAAAATCAGGGTATCCTTGTTAGATAAGGATGGACGTTAATTATTATGATATTAGAGAGTATTCTCTAATATCATAATTTATCGCCCTTATCTCAATTTATTAGACTGAGGAAGACAGACTGGATGAGACTCGCATAGACCAGGCAAGCTTGGCGCAAAAGGGAGGAGACCTATACTTTGCTCTACTATAAATTGGCATACATGGGCCATCTCAGCAATAATGGAACATTGAGACAGGTACAGCTAGTTCCCATATCATTGGAACCATATACCTAGCCAGCTATGGAGGCAGCTCAACTCAGTGCTCAGATGTATTTTATTTTGATTTAATTAAATAAAAAAACACCTGAGTAATGTTGTTTGTTGTGCTTTTCCTAAAAATATTCTCCTGACAGAATTTTGGTAAATTAAATAGCATTACTTCATTAAAAAAATTGGCTCCACTGAACTTTAACACCCGCGCTTGTGAAAAATAGCTACTATAAAAGAGCAAGGGGTGTTAAAGTAGAGTGGTTTCGACGGGGAATATACCGACTTATACTCACACATGCTTGCGTGCAAGCTGTTCTATCCATGTATATTGACTGGCTTCTGCTTTCATCTCCTGTAGTTTGTTGAACAAGCTGGTTGGGCAGTCCAGTGCGAGGCACGTCTCAATATCCTTGACACAAGCCGGAAACTGCTTCGTTTTCAACAATAACTCTGCTCGGCTGTAGTAGGACAACCTCATAGATTCAGAATTAAGTGGTGCCCGCATTAAAGCCATGTTGTATTTCACCAACGCCATCTGATAATCACCTTCGCAGAAGGCTTTTTTGCCTTCTATCCCATGCTGAAGAGCTTCTGAAGCGGATTTTTCTTTTTTTACCAATACAATAAAGTTATTAGATTGTTTTAGTTCTTTAGTAGCCAGTACCACACAATCTGCTAAGTCCTTATTGCGCAGTGCTTTGTAAACGCTGTTTAGAGGACCTGCGCCCTGATTATAGTATGTTGGTATTGACAGCATTAGCATTTTGATAAGTTAGTTGTAATCGCAGCAATATACAATATTTCGTTGTTATGAAATTGATTAAAAACTTTCTGTAGCACTTCACAAATTCACGTTCACACTCGGAGTTTGTATGTATGTAGGTAGATACTTGATTCGAGCTCACGTAATTACATGCTCTGTGGCTCACGCAGAAAGCGCAGAAATAAATAAAATAATCTTATAGTGATTCTACTACCAATAACAAAAATTTACGGTAGAGAACTCGCAAAATTCCCCATGACTACTATTTCAATGTTGCCAGGTACCAAAATCCCATTTAGTATTTACTTACAGAGCTGTAAAGTTTCACACTTAATTATAAACCCTAATCCACACCATACAATATTTTCTATTGATTTGTAAGATTGACTTAACTCAATCAAATTAACAGATTTTTTTCTCGGCGCTTAGGGTTTTCCGAGCTTTGGGTAATTTATATTTTTTGTCATGTCAAATATTTTGCGACAATTATTTTATGTGTTTGTTTGTGTTTCATACCATTTCCCGGCATCATCATTATTTTAATATTGCAACACAACATTTTTAATTTGTTTGTCCTGGACAAAGATGGCGCTCTGTTCAATAAAACAACCGAAATTTCTGAATGTTCCTAGCTGCCATAACTTGCTGGCAACATTCACAGAGCATGTAATTAAGAGGCGGAACTTAGAACATTCAGTTTTTGAGAATTTGTGACCGTCTTTAGCCAACCACATAAAAAAAACATAGCTACCAACATGAAAATTATAACAAACTTGACAACCACCCATGTCCTTGAAGGGAAGAACTGTCATAAATAGGGATGCGCAACATATAGAAATCAATAAACTTATCGATATCGATAAAATGCATTCTATGCAGATAATAGTGAGGCTCCAAATCTAATTTATTTTGATAAATCGGTAAAATAAAACAGATGATTTCAGTATTTATTAATTTATATAAATGAGCAAGCAACATCGGTATCAGGGCAAAATGGCTTCTTTTTTTGTTTTTTAGCACCAACGCGGCAACGTCACAATTCCTTTTAGCACATCTGACTCAAATTTTTCCAAGAAATTTGCACTGCGCCTTAGTGATGCCAGGCTGCATTTAGTTTTTTGCAATTGTTCCATCAACTGATTTTCCCTTTGTGTTAAATCTGTAAACATAATTAATTATATATAAGCAACATTTTCGATTAGACTTGTAAACATTTCTCTGCATATAAAACGCAGGGATCTTTTCATTTGAAATGATTAGAGCACAATTAATTTGTGCTCTATTAATCATCTCAATTAATTTTGAGAATTTATTTCTCTGTCTGTTTGTAACATCATCTCATGAAAAGCTTAATGGAGGATTATACTGAAACTACTTCACTTCTGTAGACGATTTCCCTATTTGTTAAAATACTTTCTTCCAAAGTGGTTAGCACATACATTTCGCTGCTCATGCAGTTTTTCTATTGGTAGATGCACTAGTTCTAAGTGACCAACTGCTTTTAGCCACTCTCGACAGCTGGAAGACACGAAATATAAAAGTTTACTCGCTTACTCGTATAACTAAGCTTACTCGTATAACTGACTAAGTTTGACTGTGAATTTATTTAGTGTGATTTAAAGTTAAGAGATCCCCCAATTCACACTATCAGCATAACTAAATAGAATAGATTATTATACTTTGAATATGAAACTGAAAAATATTTATTTCATATTCCCAGTATTTACATAATGGTGTCACAGGTAGATAATATAATATGAGTCTCTCTGACCCATATATCTATAAGTCAACCTAGTTAGACTAAATTAGATTACAATTAGACAAATATTACTGTAGGCACAATGTTTTAAACCATTTCTTCAAGAGTTTCAATAATTAATCTTCATTGATGGCTCCAGTCGTATTACAGAATTTGAATGATGCTTTAATTTCCTGATTGTAAATTAATAGCATTGTGTTAGGTGAGCACAAGATCACATTAGAAATAAATATCGGTACTCACCGGTATGGATTCAGTGAAAACTTGGAAAAATGCAACATTTTTACAGTATGCCAGGCCTCCTTGATACCGCAAACTCCACATATTCTGTGACCCTTACCCATGATGGTTCACAAACTTAGAATCACCGTCAATTATTCTGATATGTTACATACCGAAATCATACAGAAAAAGGAAAAACAAACAGATAAATCACAACACAAACAATAATATTGCGCGAAGGCAGACATGTTTATGACCACTTCGTAATGTAATGTTGGTCATTATGTGATTATGTCATTTTGACGTGTGTTTCTGAATGTTAGCCAACATTCAGAAACACACAAAGAACGGTCACAAATCCCATACAAAAAATATTTGTTCGGAGTTTCACAGCACTGGCAACATTGTAATGGTAGCCCTGGGGAATTTCTCGAACGTTATTTTTTACCGAATCACATCAATACATAAAAGTTAAACTCACTGCATTTTTTGCCGTTTCTGCATGATCTTGAATCAAGAATCCAATTATAGTACAACATATAAACTCCGAGTATGATCCTGAATCTGTGAAGTTCTACAGAAAGTTTTCAAGCCAACTCATATCAGCGAAATATTAGGTGAAGTGCTGTGATTACAACTAAATCAAAATGCTACACCTATCATTGCTATCAACATTCTATAAATATCACGACCGAAATCCTCTACTAGACAGCATTTACAAAGCACTGCACAATAAGGACTTAGCAGATTGTGTTGTACTGGCTACAAAAGTACTAAAACAATCTAATAACTTTATGGAATCAGAAAGAAAAGAAAAATCCGCTTCAGAAGCTCTTCAGCATGGGATAGAAGGTAAAATAGCCTTCTGCGAAGGTGATTATCAGATGGCGTTGGTGAAATACAACATGGCTCTAATGCGGGCACCACTTAATTCTGAATCTATGAGGTTGTCCTACTACAGCCGAGCAGAGTTATTGTTGAAAACGAAGCAGTATCCGGCTTGTGTCAAGGATATTGAGACGTGCCTCGCACTGGACTGCCCAACCAGCTTGTTCAACAAACTACAGGAGATGAAAGCAGAAGCCAGTCAATATACATGGATAGAACAGCTTGCACGCAAGCATGTGTGAGTATAAAGGCTCGTACAGACCAGCGCGAAGCGACGGCGCGCCGCGACTCGAACAATACAATTTCAAAAAAAAACTTCTCGGTATAACAATATCCGGTGTCGCGTCGCGCTGTCGCGTCGCGCTAGTCTGCACGAAACTTTAGTCGGTATATTCCCTGTCGAAACCACTGTACTTTAACACCCCTCGCTCTTTTATAGTAGCTATTTTTCACAAGCGCGGGTGTTAAAGTTCAGTGGAGCCAATTTTTTTAATGAAGTAATGCTATTTAATTTACCAAAATTCTGTCAGGAGAATATTTTTAGGAAAAGCACAACAAACAACATTACTCAGGTGTTTTTTTATTTAATTAAATCAAAATAAAATACATCTGAGCACTGAGTTGAGCTGCCTCCATAGCTGGCTAGGTATATGGTTCCAATGATATGGGAACTAGCTGTACCTGTCTCAATGTTCCATTATTGCTGAGATGGCCCATGTATGCCAATTTATAGTAGAGCAAAGTATAGGTCTCCTCCCTTTTGCGCCAAGCTTGCCTGGTCTATGCGAGTCTCATCCAGTCTGTCTTCCTCAGTCTAATAAATTGAGATAAGGGCGATAAATTATGATATTAGAGAATACTCTCTAATATCATAATAATTAACGTCCATCCTTATCTAACAAGGATACCCTGATTTTAAGCATAATCTGATGCCGGGTACAGATTGGTGAAATGTAACATTAAAAGTTAAAACGTAACAGTTTGATGATTATACTTGAATGTACCATTGAAGAAGTTCATATCTATACACCGTCAGGACTATTTCTACTTGCAGCGCTCGGCCGCTATAGAACCGGGTCGGTAACAGATGTAGTCATAGTGTTCACGGGATTTTCTTTTCAAACTGCTTAGATATGAAGTTCTTCTATAGTACATTATGAGCTCTAAGTAGCTCATATGTGTACACAGTACTTGTGGAATATGAACACTGGTGTTATTTACATTAATTTAATCATAATGTTTCAGATCAACTCCATTCGCTGAAGAATTTTTCAAGCTCAAAGGAGCCCGTAACCCTGACATACCATGTGCCACTTCAGATGTGGAAGTCATAATGGAATCGGGACAACCAAAAGTAGTTGCTGCTAAAGACATACCTGTCGGTACTGTAGTAGCAGTAGAGACAGCATTTGTCGGAGCTACTCATGTTAAGAACCAGGTTACTTCATGCCACTATTGTTTCAAGATGGACTTTAATTTAGTACCTTGTGAAGGATGCTGTTCTGTCATGTTTTGTAACAAACAATGCAAAGATAAAGCCATGCAGGAGGGACATAATTTTGAATGTAAAATCATGGAAATTATTTTGGATGAGCTACCCATTAAAGCTACTCTAAAAATGCGTCAACTGTGTAGCTCTTGGGATGAGTTCATCACAGCATCTAAAGATTTAGGTGTTGAACGAATGAAAAACAAAACTGTTGCTGAGATTTTTGGTTCCCAAAAGTTTTCTTTACTGAATTCTCATTATGACACACATTTCATATATGGTGCGATGTTCAACAGATGTTTGTATTTAGCCAATATTATACATTATTTGGATACACGTACATCATTTCTACCAGACTCTCCTGATGAGAAGAGTGCAGCCATACAAGCAGTGTCCAGGGTAATGATGCACCTGTCGCTTTACTGTACTCCAGTACAACTGCAGCATTCCATCTCGGTGTGCACAGAGAGCATTATGACATTGCACAATCACCCTAATAAAGGATATTTTCCGTTCATCGGTAACCTGCCCAACTCCTGTCTACCGAATTCATATGTGGTGGGGCTGCGGAACAGCGCAGCACTGGTGACCATAGCACCCGTAAAAAAGGGAGCCGAATTAACATATTCTTATATGTAAGTACATAATTTATTATTATTTCAGCACTCATTGTCCGTTGACCCCCGTGAACCCTTGACTTGCACTTCTTTAAGGTCGAGAAAAGATGACTTATTTTTACACGACTGCCCAAAAAGGAGTGTAAGGCCGCGCTCACTTTGGGCGCGTTTTCGTACGAATTTTACTTGTGTGAACACATACATACGAACACGCACGAACGATCCCGACCTTCCAAGTACTAAGCCCACGTTCGCACGGACGTAATAAAATCGGGGCGATGCACTGGATTTTCAACGCTCGGCTTAGCGCCGAGAGTTGAAAATCCAACAGTGTGTTTTTCCAACGCGCTGGTGTAGGAATGGGTATGTGTGGTGGATGAAATAGGAAGTGAAGAATAAAGTCACAAGTACACAAGAAGAAGAATGAAAGTTTATTGGTACACAGACACAGGTTTCAGTTCACACACACAAGAGTTCCACTTAGAAAGAAGGAGTGGTAGAAATATAGACAGCAGAGAACAGCACGGATATACAATTAAACGAAAACACAAGAAGGTCTCGAGGGTTAGCAAGGCGAAACTAGGATCGCGTGTTTTTTACATAAAGCTATGCGCGCAGTGAGCATACTGATTTTGCAAGTCACGGCGCGCGCGTCGCCTGTACGGCCGGGTGCGTGAGCGCAACGCATGATAACGCTGTCCCACTCACGCACACGGTTCGCATGACGTATCGCGAGCGCCGGTCGTCGTTGGAACAATAGACGCGTCATAGCTACGCCGACCAACTGATAAGAAATTAGCTACTAATACAATGTTTGTACTTGTCTGTTTGTTCGTTGAATATTAAGTTGATTAATAAAGTTATTATTGTAATAAGTCTAGTTTTAAGTTAATTTTTAAATATGTGCACATAAATTATAATTAATTTTATTTAAGTAATATATAATTTATATTTGATTTGGTTTTACTTTTAATTTAATTTTACTTTAGGGTGTAGGTCACTACATCACCCCCTTCCAGAGACCGTCAAGGGCGATAATAGTCGGGAAATTTAACGCGACGTCCTGACCGCGTCGTTCTGACGACGCTCTCGTCAGCGGAAGGTAAGTTCTGGTTATCCGCGTCGGGTGTGTAGTGATGAGTGTTAGTGTTAAGTGGTGACTGTGGTGTGTTGTGATGATTGTTAGTGGTTGGTGGTGAGGATGATGTATGAGGGTCACGCAATATGAAGGCCGGCTTAATGCGGTCAATCGATACGGTAACATGTTTTCCACCTACCATTATTTTAAACACTTTATCACCACGTTGAATGACCTTATGAGGACCAGAATATGCCGGTTTCAGACCACCAGCAGTGCAGTCCTTAAGGAAAACGTGGGTAGAGGAAGCTAATTCCTTGAAAATAAATGTTTTGAAATTGCTGTTGTGTCTGGCTGCTGGTGATGGTTGCAGTCTCCTGACAATACTCCGGAGCCTTGACAAGTAGTCGGTCATGTCAACTGTTTCATCAGCTTGTGGGTCGAAGAATTCTCCAGGCAGACGTATTGGTTGACCGTAAACAAGTTCGGCAGCGGTAGCTTGGACGTCTTCTTTATAAGCACTGCGTACTCCTAATAGGACTAGTGGAAGAGATTCCACCCAACTGTCATTAGCGTGGCAAGTGATAGCTGCTTTAAGTTGACGGTGGAATCTTTCCACCAAACCGTTGCAGGCAGGGTGGTATGCAGTTGTTCTGCGACGTCGGAACCCAGCGATTGCAGATAGGCATTTGAAGAGTGCCGATTCGAACTGCCCACCTCTATCGGTTACTATATCGGATGGGCAGCCGAAACGTGCAATCCAGCCACTCAGTAAGGCCTTTGCCACTGTTTCTGCAGATATGTTTGTGAGCGGTATTGCCTCAGGCCATCGCGTAAAGCGATCGACGGCAGTGAGGCAATAGCGAAACCCTTCACACGGTGGCAAAGGTCCCACGAGGTCGATGTGAATGAATGCGAATCTTGATTGCGGTAATTTAAAAGTACCTACTGGAGCAAAGACGTGCCGTGTGGTTTTTGAGCGCTGGCAAGCCAGACAGGAACGTACCCACTCGCGGCAGTCTTTCCTAACGCCAGGCCAAACATATCGGTCAGCAACCAACCTTGCGGATGCCTTGGTACCTGGGTGACTCAAGGAGTGCAGGCTTGTGAAAATTGGCCTGCGCAATTCCTTCGGCACAAATGGTCGTGGCGTAGGGGTGCTAACGTCGCAATATAGTTGCTCCTGTGAACCTGGTACCCTGACCTGTTGCAGGCGCAATGCGGTAATCCCATCTAGCAGTTGCTTCAGCTCGAGGTCGTCAAGTTGAGCTGCAGCGATCTTTTCGATGGGCACTGGTAGTGTAATCTCCTCGACGCGCGAAAGGGTGTCTGCCACGACATTGTTCTTGCCAGAAATATGACGGATGTCCGTTGTAAACTGGGCTATTAGATCCAGGTGACGGAACTGCCGTGGGGAACAATTCTCCTTACGAGAGTGGAAGGCGAACGTCAGAGGCTTGTGGTCTGTGTAAATCACAAAGTCACGAGCCTCCAACATGTGCCGGAAATATTTGATACTCTCGTAGATGGCGAGCAATTCGCGGTCATATGGAGAGTACTTAACCTGTGCTGGACTTAACTTGCGCGAAAAGAAAGCAAGCGGCTCCCATGCACCTGCATTCAACTGTTGCAAGACTGCGCCAATGGCCTTGTCGGAAGCATCTGTGACCAACGCCAACTTATCGTTGCAGTCTGGATGCGCCAACAGTGCTGCTTGACAAAGGCTGTCCTTGCAGTTCTGGAATGCCTTGTGCTCCTCGGGTGAAAAATTTATCGGGTGTGAACCCTTTACCGAGCCGGTAAGCAGAGCGTTCAAAGGTGCCTGGAAGTTTGCTGCGCCTGGGATGAACCTGCGGTAAAAATTGAGCATCCCAAGAAATCTCCGTAGCTCTCTTACGGTTTTGGGAGCGGGAAAATGTTGTATAGCCTCGACCTTCGATGGTAATGGTCTTGTGCCCTTGGCTGAGATGTGGTAGCCCAAGAAGTTTACCTCCGACACTCCGAAGACGCACTTGGAACTGTTGATCACCATACCGTAGTCTCTGAGTCTGGTGAAGAGTTGACGCAGGTGGTGCTCATGGGTCTTCTGGTCTTTCGAGTAGACCAAGAAGTCATCCAGATAAGCGTACGTAAAATCCAGACCCCTGAGCATTTCATCCACGAAGCGCTGAAACGTCTGTCCGGCATTTCGAAGACCGAACGTCATGAACGGGAATTCGAAAAGACCGAACGGCGTCGTGATCGCAGTCTTCGGGATGTCATCTGGATTCAATGGAATCTGATTATACGCTTTCACCAGGTCAATTTGGGAGAAGACGGTACAGCCAGACAGACTATGAGCAAAGTCTTGGATGTGTCGAATGGGGTACTGGTCCGGGATGGTCCGTGCGTTCAGCATTCTGTAGTCGCCGCAGGGGCGCCATCCGTCATCTTTCTTCGGCGCTAGATGGAGAGGCGACGACCACGGTGACTCGGACTGGCGACAGGTTCCACATTGCAACATGGCCTCGAATTCGGCCTTCGCAATTTGCAGTTTGTCCGGGGCCAATCTGCGTGGTGTACAGGATACTGGTGGCCCTGGTGTAGTACGGATGTGGTGTACTGTATTGTGTTTGGGAGTGCGGTGTATACCATGTGGGCGAGTAATGTCGGGGAATTCCCGTAGTATGTGTGTATACGCGGAATCACCCAAACTTACCCTCACTGAGGAGACATCATCAGAACGACGCACAGGCGACGCCGGGGTGGAGAGCGTTGTATGGTTATCGATGAGGCGTTGATTTCTGCAATCAACAATCAAATTATAAAAAGAAAGAAAATCCACGCCTATTATCGCCCTTGTAACATCGGCAATGATAAATCGCCAAGCAAAGTCACGGCGCAATCGTAGGTTCAGAGTGACGTCTATGAAACCATATGTATTTATTTGAGTTCCGTTGGCCGCGCACAATTGGTAGTTAGTCTTCTCTCGTCGGTTTGATAATGCCGATCGGGGGTAGACACAGAGGTCGCTGCCGGTGTCGACCAAAAACTGCATCTTTGACCTTTGATCGGTGACGAATAAGCGACCAGCACTCGGACAATCATCGGCCGCCATTATTGATTGCCCCGCGCATTTCCCGATGTAGGGTAGTCGCACGGCTTCACACACTTTTTGGCTCGGTCTCCGAACTTCTGGTGGTACCAGCACTGCGGGTACTTCCTGTAGCTGGACTCTGATCGGGATGAGTCTGACCGATATCGCGTACGACTATGGGACCGTTCTCTGGGGCGAGACAGTCGCTCCACCTTACTCGCCAGCTTCTCCATCTGCTTGGTCAGAGCGGCGATCTCCGAGCATACACTGGTACCCGCAGTACTCACCGGTGCAGCAGTAGATATGGCTGCTGTTGATGCCAACTGGGTACCGACGACGTCGTGGATCCGGTCCGCCAGCTCTGCCAGTTCAGCCAGGTCCATCCTCAACTGCGACGCTACGATGGCCTGTGTATTTGCGGGTAGGCGGCTCGTCCATATACTTCGCAGAAACTCCTCCGGTACACCTGGGCCAGCAAGGTTGAGAAGGTGGCGATAAAATTGTGACGGCTTCCGGTCACCCAGTTCCTCATGCATAAGAAGCTGCTTCACCTTTTTCTCACGCGATGCCGATAGGCGCTTAATGAGCTCACCTTTTAGCTTTTCGTATTTTCCGGTAGGTGGAGGGTTGCCGATAATATCCTCGACCTCTGCAGCGTACTGCGGATCTAGGTTGCCGGTTATATAATAAAACTTTGTGTCATCCGACTTGATACTCGCCAGGATGAACTGCGCCTCCATCTGGTTAAACCAGAGACTTGGTTTCTCTGGGTAGAACGGCGGTATGCGCACACCCACGCGAAATGTTTCCGCTGCCGACACATCTTGGCTCGTGCACGCTTTGTCCTCACGCATCTTCGTACTCTTGAACGGGGTCACCAATGTAGGAATGGGTATGTGTGGTGGATGAAATAGGAAGTGAAGAATAAAGTCACAAGTACACAAGAAGAAGAATGAAAGTTTATTGGTACACAGACACAGGTTTCAGTTCACACACACAAGAGTTCCACTTAGAAAGAAGGAGTGGTAGAAATATAGACAGCAGAGAACAGCACGGATATACAATTAAACGAAAACACAAGAAGGTCTCGAGGGTTAGCAAGGCGAAACTAGGATCGCGTGTTTTTTACATAAAGCTATGCGCGCAGTGAGCATACTGATTTTGCAAGTCACGGCGCGCGCGTCGCCTGTACGGCCGGGTGCGTGAGCGCAACGCATGATAACGCTGTCCCACTCACGCACACGGTTCGCATGACGTATCGCGAGCGCCGGTCGTCGTTGGAACAATAGACGCGTCATAGCTACGCCGACCAACTGATAAGAAATTAGCTACTAATACAATGTTTGTACTTGTCTGTTTGTTCGTTGAATATTAAGTTGATTAATAAAGTTATTATTGTAATAAGTCTAGTTTTAAGTTAATTTTTAAATATGTGCACATAAATTATAATTAATTTTATTTAAGTAATATATAATTTATATTTGATTTGGTTTTACTTTTAATTTAATTTTACTTTAGGGTGTAGGTCACTACACTGGGACGAGAGTGCGTCCCAACGCGTTGGATTCTCAACGCTCGGTTTGATCTCTCAAAGTAAACGCTAAAAAAGCACACAATATTTTACAAGCCTCCTCGGATTACTTTTCACAAATTCCTTAATGACTTCGTTAGCTTGTAAGTAGACTACTAGAGATATCTCGGTGAATACGTCGTAGGATGATTTGATAATTCATATAAATCCATGGGATACCCTAGGGCAGTGGTCGGCTAACTCGTTAGTCAATACTATAACGACTAAGATTTCTTATGAGAGCCAATCTGTGTGGCAAAACTGTCACAATACACTTTTCTTAATCCTTAAAACTCCCATCCTTTTTCACTCCACAGCGCTTCCTAAAATTAACTTTCTAAGAAGTAGGATGCCTTCATCATCATCAACATATCGGCTGATAAAATAAATAATATGCTGAATGAAGCCATTTTACTATTAACACTTTCGACTCCACCCACTTTTCATAGAACTCATACGCGACCACTATATAAACGAGGCAGTAACTAATAAATCTTGTTAAAATATACATTCGATTTTATTTTCACGGTTTATAATGCTGTATTTGCTATGAAAAACCTACATTTAAAATGAGCCCTCCGTGAGGGCTCCTGGCATCCCATATGCGATCGTGAACGTGTTAACAAGTTAACTTCGGAAAACTTTGTACAGTAAATCATTAATTTTCGATATCCTGTTAATTTTTAGTGAAAATATTTCGAAAATAAATCTGATAAAGTTTATTATATTATGAATTTTTTATATAACTTGTTATCTTGCTTAATGACCGAAACCCAACCCCCGCGCGTAAAGTCTACGCTCGTACTCATCGGCATTTGTACAGAGCCGCACTCTATAGGCCAAAGAGCCGCGCCAATGCGTTCACAAGCCGCGGTTTGCCGACCTGTGCTGCCCTAGGGATATTGCGAAAACACTGATAATTAGACAATGGTGAAAACATTTCTGCGAGCAACTTGGAAGTAGCGCTCGCCGGCCCCTATCGCGGCACCGCCGCCGCTCGGCTCGCGCGCGGTTGGTCACAGTTTTAATCTAATCTAACCTATTTCACCCAGTTCAAAATGACGAATCGTACAATCTGCCCCAGAAATGTTTTCGCCATAGTCTAATATTATCTAGTCGCAGGTAGAACGGCGAGCGCTACATCCAATTTGCTTGCAGAAATGTTTTCACCATTGCTCAATTATCCGTGTTTTCGCAATATCCCTAGGGTTTTTGCGAAAATTCGAATGAAATATTTTTGTGGGATCAGAGTGATTCAAATTATCACTTCGTAAAATTCACCGAATTCATATCTTTTAAAATATATTTCACGCACCCATTTGTTTCTACAATAGCGACGATGCCGCCGCAGTGTCCGAGTTATAAGAGAATTATTATCTTGAAGATAAGGTTATTCATCGCGATCTAAAGAGGACTTCACGAATACGATATCACCAGAACACCTGTGAAAACTTAGGTGAAGTGAGCTCGGAGTGAGCTGTCAGTCCCTAGCAGCAAGTGGAATGACAGCTCACTTCACGCTCACTTCACCCAAGTTTTCACCATGAGATTTTTACAGAATAGATCGGCTGTTTGACGGAGAAAAACGTATTCAATGTGCGCACTCAATTCGTACGAACACGATCATACGTTCACGTACGATACAAATTCGTGTCTAAAGTGAGCGCGACCTAATGTTTCATTTACCTATTATTTTGTTGTCATAATCACACTGTTATATCATTATAGTTCCAAGCTCAAACTCTAGCGTTTCGGGCAGAATTGTCAAAGGAGTCTGTCATTCAGAAAGATGAAGCTAGTTGCCCATTCCAAAGCATAGTACCTCGGTTCCTATGGCGAAGAATTGGAAGGAAAGTCCATGGACACTCTTTAAATTCAACCATGACAATGGCATAAAAAGGCATTTGAAATATATATTTTTTTCTTTTCAGAGGCCATTGGTTGGACGTTTTTCCAACAGCAGATATTATGCGAGCTAAAAAAACATTAATTCATTATAGAACAGTGTGCGAGGATTGTATCATCTGTGGCGGCCGCGCTGACAATATCTCCCTCAACAAGTCTCTAAACGACACTCAAGTGAAAGCGTCTGACAAATTTTCAAAATACTACTCAAATCCGATGAGAAATTTCCCTCAAAACGTTAAATCAGATTATAGGGAAACATGTAACGTCTTGCAAGCACTGAGTGACGCGCCTTGTGCCAAGGAATATGTTCAAGGATTTGCATCATTTTTAAAATGTATTATACATTGCGTACTCGTGAAGTTTCCCAATGTGATAATGACTAAACTGTAGTAGGTAAAAGATATGGCTGTACGCTGTTCACAGGAAAGGTCTAGTGGTTTCTACCATTGGTTGAGCGTGTATTCATTGGGTGGCCGGGTGGCAGTAACGGCGACGGCAAGGCTTTTGGAGACAACATTATATTAATATTACGATTCAGAGCAAGCGTTTTTCCGCTTGGCGGCGACAGCCCTAAATCCAGATATTTGCCTCCATCGTTGCCGTGCCTGTGCAGTCAGCGTGCGGCCAATGAATAAATTCCAACACCAGAAACTGCATCTCCGGCAGAAGCGCATACAGTCAACAAAATGCCATTAATTATTAAGGCGGATGTTAGATGTAGAATACGGCCGATATAACTTGGCAGTTCCAAACTTCGTGCAGGAGGCTGCGCAATAACATTTTTAGGAACCAAATGGTGACATGAGGCGTTGTGATTGCGCACATGCGCGAAGAAGAAGTTCAGATCTGCCAAGTTATATCGGCCCTATTGTACACCAGATTTTATTAGATGATGCTGACTACTCGAGTGATACTAAAAGGGCAGTACTTGAGTTGGTAACTAATGAATTCACATAGTGATGTTGTGTTCATTCGCCTTTATGTGTGTACGTATAGTCGACCCCGTAATTGCTTTACCACCTTAACATTGAATATCACTTGCACTTTAGCTCCATTTAGTTCAACCTTCGTGAAGTTTCAATTTTCTGGGAATATTTGTTATAGGTGGTAAAGCAATTACGAGGTCGACAACACAATATATTTATAGTCGCACACTGTCATCGGTAGATTTACTAGCTCGATTTCCTGTGAATGTATCGCCACGAAATGTTTGCGTAAATATAAGATGTTATGTCACACTTTGTCCTCTCCTTTAGGTTATCCTACCTTTTCTACGATTTGTGTTGTTATCTAGTGTTTCATTAATAAAAAGGCAGGCACAGTCTGCAAAGCGTGTTTTAAGTATTTTTTAAACATGTTGGAGGTACATCTGGTATGTAGGTACCCTAAATTGAACCTCCAACTAAGCTAAATACAAATATGCTAGTAATATTTAAAGTTTAGTGATTAATTTTGTCTTTAGAAACTGTTGATCATGCATGTACCATCGCGGTTACGCATCTCTAACCGTTTAGAAAACAAAATCCCGTGCACTCGATGACCACATCGGTTTATCGCCTCTTTTTTTTTATAGGTAAGCGTTACTGTAGCGGCCGGCGGCCGAGCGCTGCACAGGAATAGTCCTTACGGCGGCGTTCAGATGTGCGTGTCCGCGATAGTACATTTATACAACGTGTTCCATTTGATGTCCCATAACTCTTAAGTTTATTATGCTATAAGTAAAAAGAATACAAAAAGTTCTAGAATTAGAGTTCCAAAGACACATAGTTTCGAAGATAACATAACACTACACTCGATGTGTGTAGCTAAGTTTAATTGATAAGTACGAGTAAATAATTTTCATTCAAACCAATCATTCATATTTAAAGTTAATAAAATTCGACGTTTAATTTTTTTTTATGGACGGAAAGTGTTTTTTTTTTTTAAATGTGTTTTTCGCGTGGGTATGTTTTACATAAATAATTGTGACTTGTCGAATTATTTTGTACCAAAAAAGAAAAAAAAAACAATACCAGTTGATTTTTTGACATGGTCTCATTAATAGAGATATGAGGGATATCAAACGGAACACCTTGTAAAATGCTAATATTTTATACTTTTCTTTTTACACTGTTAGTACAGTCAACCGTACGTCTATGGCAATGATTTCACTTTCACAGCTCCTTTATTTCGTAGAAATAATGACGTTTTTTGTAGATTGTGTTTTTTACTGATGTGTTCTGGTTGACCGTACCTTAAGTACTACGTTAATTCTATCTGCTGTAGGTGATTTTATGTTTAATAAATTACCTACCTAATATGTAAATGTGATGTATTATTAATTTTATAGTAAGTACCTACTTAAAGTACACGGTGACAGGGGGGTGGATCCAGGATTTCATTTTGGGGGAAGCCATTCTGACAAGGTTCGGAGCTAGGGTCTAATTATAGCACTTTCGATAATTCTAAAGTCAAATAATTTATTTCATTTAAGGCACTTGAACGTCAAAATTTACAAAAAAAAAAAAATTGATTCTAGTCGCCCCTTCCAAAAGGTATTTTTCGTATGGAGAAGAATGGGCAAGAAACTCCACCGTTACTCTTTTAAAATGTTTTCTTAATATCTTGTATACATCAATTATATAATTATATGTGAAGACGATGCACCTAGAATAAGATTACTATACTAGAATAGGTAAAAATAATGAAAGATTAAGGAATGACAGATAAATTAATTATGTGATAGATGCACGGTGCTCACATATTTACAAACATTGTAAAATTATACGATATTCCTAACATTTTTACAAGTAATAGGTAGGTACTAATAACTCAGTGTGTGAGTTCAAGTAATCACAGAATGTAAAATCAATATTTGAAAAAAAAAAATTATACAATTAAATTAAATATGAAACTTATTGATATTATTCAATATTAAGTTCATATATGTATATATATAGATGTAACATAACAGCTTGTCCTAACTGATTCAACACCGCCGACCGCCGAAGCTAATTAAGTAGGACTCCATACGGCTACATAATTATCAAGCTATACTATACTATATTGTATAGGATTGCCGCACAATGAGAGGTCAGTCAGCGTACAATGAGTGTAGCCGCGTTATACATGAAATTTGTATTTTCATTTTCTGACACAGACTAAAAATAATTTTACGAAATTCATTCTATCTGGGGATAAAATAGTGCATTTCAGATTATATTAGAAATTCAGCAATTTACGGCTGAACTTTTCGACTTAAGGGTACCCTAGTCGGTCATTTTTCCATACAAACGTATTACGTTCAAAACTAAATTCTATCAATTTGTATTTTCATTATCTAGCCCTGTACGGGAGCAGAATTGAAAAAAAAAATTGCTTTGTAAGTTATGAGCGTCGAAACTTCCATATTTCAACACATATTTTAACTCGTTTTTGGGCGTAAATAAATAACTTATGTAGTAAGAAAATGGCAAAATAAAAACCTTGCAGGGAAAGATAAATTATTAAATAGTTCAAATAATGTTATTTTGAGTAAATACATACAGTAGTTTTTTCATGATATCTCTACGCCCAAAGGTCTGTTCATGAAGTTTGTAGCGCGCTCGTTTTCGTTATAAATCATCGTCTATTTCACTAAATAAATAAAAACTAAATAAATATATACTAAATAATACTGGTGCCGATTTTCTTGTACACTGGACTTAAAATTCCTTACTTTTGGCTATGAGAAACAGACAACAATTCTGCAAAAAAACCCTCTAAATTTAAAAAATAATTTTGACAACTAAAATCGAATTTGACAATCGCGACTCCACGTAGATTTTTTAGAGCCGGAGGCGCGCAGCCTCGATGTGTTTTATATGGAATTTTTCACTTTTTGTATGGAAAATATAAAATTTATTACCTACGTGTCTGGAATTTTCATTATTTTTGCGATAGGACACACCATTTTCGAGATATAAGCAAAAGAAAAGAAAAATATATCCAGTATTGTTTTTGCACCTAAAGTCGAGGTGTTGGTGTGAATTTTTGTCCATGACAACTAATAGGATTCCCATTTTTTATCGCGATTTTAAATGGTCAGATTTAGTTAGACAATCAAAATTTTAGGTGAAACATGTCAAATTCAGAATAGCAGAATTGTCATTTTCACTAAATTAAAATCCCAGTGTCATCGTAGTGCTGTCAAACTAAAATATAGTTAAGTTGTGTCACTTTAGTCTATTTCATAATGGGAAATCATCGTTTGACAGGAATAAACGAAATTTTGGTGATTTTTAGTCTAGTTTAGAGGCATTTGTGACAAGAGAATTGGTATAAATTAGACAAATAAGGATGCATATTAGTTACGCCCACCAACGAGTTCGAGCCGTCGACTAGTGTACCCTTAACTTCAAGTTAAATCCATGAAATCTGATAGGTTAGCTAGCTATTAGCTTTTCGGTCAGAAAATAAATAAAACTTGCTTCAGTATTTTTGTAAATTTATCCCTTATGGTATAGGAATTCCGTTACTTAGTTTTGTACTTTAAAACCATGAACATTGGAAAGCCACCACCACCACCACACCATTGGTTGGTGGTTGGTGATTGGTAAAATGGTAGCCTATGCCTAGCCTAGGCCTGGGCAGGGCACCCATGCACCTCCCCCTCCTCACCTCTGTATCCGCTAAAGCTGTGAAGTTCTAATATCTCACATCTCTTCCTGCCCTGGAAAAAACGTCCGGGCCGTGATCTGAGAAACTTGTCGGCGATTATCTCTTAGAAAAATAATAAAATACGATGCCTATGATATTTAATATTTTTAGTCATTAGGAAAAAAGAGTTAATCCGAGTGTAATTTCCCCCACCAAATCAGGACACAGTGAACGTCAAAATTGAGAACATTCCACGTTGTCCCACTGGTGGGACAGCTTGGTGGGGCAAAGAAGTAATCTTATTGGTGGGTTTGAATATCGCACACATCCCCCGCGACGCATCCGCGCACATGCCTAGTTGAACTCGCTTGCCTGCCCCAGACTCAGCACATCACTTCCTCGTTCAAAAGTCTGCTGTGCATCCTCGCACCAACCAGCTTCCTCGTAGAGCTTCGGTGGAAAGAGTCTCACTGTTTCACAGCTCTGCTACGGCTCCTCGCGTCACTCAACTTACTCGCACATCTCTGGTGGAAACAACCTTATTTTGTGGAATGGTTACAGTATGAACTGTGATGTCATTAATATTTAACATCAATTTACGACAATTTGACAATCGATACGACTGCTGTGAATTTTTACTATTAGTGTAAAATTCCTGAACGACGTTTAGCGGTTTTTCATAATTAGTGAACTTTAACACGCAGAATTGCATAAACGCTTTGTATTTATATCAATGCAGCGGGTCAACTATTAGAGGTTATGTAAAACAACGTGAAATGAAACGACCTGAAACGGATTGTAGATTTTAGTTCTGCTGTGTGCCATCCATAACAATAATACCTACTGGCGTCGAAACAGAAATAAATAATATGACGAACGAACGAGTAATATGACTGAAATCGACTCTTAACTCAAGTGAAAACATCAGAGATTTATGAAAGTCAGGCCTAAAAATGCTAAATAGCCACTTGGAAGTAGCGCTCGCCCGCCGCGGCCGCAGCTCCGATCGTTTCGTTCGCTCAGCTCGCGCGCGGTTGGTCACAGTTCTAACCTAACTTACCTAAACCAATTGGTCATAATACCCTAGCTTAGTTACTACGACCAATTCGGCAAAAGAAGCCACACCAAACGTTTATTGTGACTAAGATAAGCCATTCTGCATTACGTCTAAACGTAGCGGTTTTGTTAAACGTAGCGAAATGGCAATGGCATCTCTTACATAACGGAGCCGTTTTATAAAACAGCTGACTCGAAAATCCACCTATGACATATACATAGGTACTCTACGTTATTGTGTGAATCGAAGGAATCGAACAACAAAAGACTGGCGGGGTCTAATCAATCGACCTTGCTCGACAAAATGTCATCATGGTCGGTTGACTAAAATAAAAAATATGCCGAATCATCTACATACAGCACAATTTTACAGTGTACCATCTTAATTATGGTACGGACAGTCGCACATCAGGTAACAATTTTACATTGACAGCGCCTTTATGTCGTAGCGGTAAGGGTGATTTTCGTAGTGCAAGTGTAACCACTGATGTGCGGTTGCCTGTACTGTCTGTTCCAAAAGTATCTGATGAAAGTGTAAACAAACTCTGTTCCAGCCAAACCCGATTCCCTATTTGGTTTCATTATTTCCTGACTTTGATTTCTAGTAGGAAACAAACCTAGGAAAGACGCTGAGCATTCGCGCTTGCGACCACTGCGATAACGAGGCAGTCAGATTTTCAACTAGGTACAGACGCCAGCAGGTCAACCTACCCGAAACTGTCAAATTTTCCCGATCAACTTTGAACCTTATGTTATAGTGATAAAGTAGAAAATCTATTAGAGAAATTTGACAGATTGTAGTAGGTGAATGTGCTGGCGATGGCGTCTGTACTTTATACTAATTATTAGACTCGACTACACACGTTTTATGATACCTATAACATAGTAGGTAAGTAGCATGCTTATTACCCGACTGCCGCAGAAGACGGGTACTGTTTTATATAATTGTATTGAATTGGTCGCAGTAACTAAGCCTGTACCCTAATTACGTAATACACGATCAATCGGAATTTGAATCGTTTTGAAACAAACTAAACTATCACTAAAATTCCTTACTTTTGGCTATGAGAATCTTAACGCCATTCTGCAATAATAAATATCTAAATCTAAAAATTATTCTGACGCAACTAAAATCGAATTTGACGATCGCTACACCACGTGGTACATACTTGTTTGCCTGTTTTATATGGAATTTTTCACTTGGAGAAATAAGAAAAAATATTACCTACGTGTTGAAAATTAGGGGTATAGGTGTTTTATAAAGGGGTCGAAATTTTCATTATTTTTGCGATAGGACACACCATTTTCGAGATATAAGCAAAAGAAAAGAAAAAAATACTACTGGTACTGTTTTTTCACCAGAGGCCCTAGTGTGACTTTCTTTTAACCATCTCGACTTTACGCATCGAGCGCGTTCGGCGCTCCGATTGGCAGCCGGCCAGCCTTCACCAGTGAACGGCCAATCGGAACGCCAAACGCGGTCGATGCGTAAAATCGAGATGGTTAAAATAAACTCACACTAGGGCCTCTGAAGTCGAGGTGATGGTCTAAATTTTAGTTCATGACAACTAATAGTACCATTTTTAATAGCGATTAAAATTGGTCAGATTTAGTTGAAAAACGATAAATTCAGAATAGCAAAATTGTCATTTTCACTAAATTTAAAGCTCAGTGCCATCTCAGTCTGCCTTGAAACGGCTCCTGCCCAATATAGAGGGTCCAAACGGCTCAAACCAGCTGGTCCGGGGATACCGCACAGTCTCCGGTGAGGCGGCGAGCCTCCTTGCCGGATTGTCGCCATGGGATCTGGAGGCAAAAGTCCTCGCGCACATTTGGGAGTAACGCGAGGAGGCGAAACGCCGAGGCTTAACTCCGCTGCCGCGAGAAATCGCTGCACAGCGGACAGAGCTCCGGAGGGATCTCATGGCGTCATGAAGAGTGCGATTGACGAAACCCAGTGCTGGGCACGCCACTATTGCGGCGATAAGTCCCCTCTTTGAGGAGTGGCTAGAGAAGTGCCACGGCGTCCTCACCTTCCGCCTGACGCAGGTCCTCACCGGATATGGTTGTTTCGGGAGGTTCCTGTTTCGTATCAGGCGGGAGGAAACGCCCGGGTGTCATCACTGCGTGGATCGCCCAGAGGACACGGTGGAGCATACGGTGAAGGTCTGCCCGGCTTCATACGAAAACTACCTTTTGGAAGGGGCAACTAGAATCAATTATTTTTTTTTTGTAAATTTTTGACGTTCAAAAGTGCCTTATACGGGCCTACTTGAAATAAATGATTTGACTTTGACTTTGACTTTGCTTGTGCAGAGCATCGCCGTGTCCTCGTGAAGGCGATCGGTGGCGGGGATCTCTCGCGTCCGGCCCTGGTCCAGGCCATGGTACGGAGCGAGAGGGCATGGGAGGACGTCACCTAGTGCTCGCGAAAGAGGAGGCGGAACGCGTGAGGGAGACGCAAATTTCAGGCCCTCACGCCCCTAGCCTACGCAGGAGACGCCTTGGGCGTCGGGAATCAAGAGCCGATTCCCGGCTACCGTAGGCGCGGGCTTGCGGACGGTGAGCAATGGGTAAGTCACCATCCGATAAGGACCAGGCCCGGGTCGACGGCGCGCTGTGTTCCACGCGCGCCTCAAAGAGATGTCAGTAACTGAAGGGGTCCGATAGGTCCGATGCCTGCCGGGGTTGCGGGAAAGTCCGAAAGGGATACCGTGGCCCCTGGCAAGGTACAGGCAACTGAAGGAACACGGGTGGGTTTTAGTCACTAAGAGTCTGACACGCCCTCCCGCTCCGCCCAGGGCGGGAGAAGTTATTTGACAATTAACAACCCAAAAAAAAAAAAGTGCCATCTTAGTGCTGTCAAACTAAAATATATTTAAGTTGTGTCACTTTAGTCTATTTCAGAATGGGAAATCGTCGTTTGACAGGTGTAAACTAAATTTTGGTGATTTTTAGTCTAGTTTAGAGGCATTCAACAGACAAACAAGCATATTACAAATTAGAGTATTATATCCAAGATAAAAATGCTTGGAAACATGCTGGTCCTGCTCCATAGGACAATTTAGAATCTAGACAAAATCTAACTGGTTGCTAATTTAATTGTAAGTATAATAATAGGTTGGGGAAAAAGTTTCTTCGTATTTTTTAAGAAAATTCAAAACATTTTTTAACATAGTATGTTTACATTTAACTAAAGTATGTAGGTACCATTTTGTTCGATAACTTTTTGCCATCTTGTAGGTAGGGACATGATCCCATTGCTATAGAAATTTTGGGACTTCTGATCAAAATACCGCGACAAGTGGTTTTGGCAGTCCTCCCGTGATGTTAACCTGACACTGCCTAAAGAATTCTGAAGAGACCGAAACAGGTGGAAATCTGAAGGTGCAAGGTCAGGACTATACGGCGGATGCATTAACACCTCCCAGCCAAACTCTCTTAATTTTTGCTGAGTGGCTAAAGATGTGTGAGGTCTAGCGTTATCATGATGAAAAACCACACCCCTTCTGTTGATTAATTCCGGCCGCTTTCTCTCAACTTCTTGCTTTAATCTCATCAGTTGTTCGCAGTAGAGTTCAGAATCGATGGTCCTGCCTGGTGGTAACAGCTCATAATGAATAATGCCCTTCCAATCCCACCACACACACAGCATCACCTTGTTGCGAGTTAACCCGGGTTTTGCCACAGTCTGTGAAGCCTGACCGGCCTTTGACCACGACCTTTTTCGCACGTTCTTGTCGTACGTGATCCACTTTTCATCACCAGTTATCAGCTTCTTCAAAAATGGTTCGGTTTCATTACGTCGTAATAAAGAATCACAAATGAGTACACGGTTCATTAGGTTTCTTTCAGTGAGCTCGTGAGGTACCCAAATATCGAGCTTTTTTGTGTACCCAGTTTTTTTCAAATGCGCCAAAACTGTTTTGTGGTCAATTCCCAGTTCTTCAGCTACGTCGTAACTACTAATATGCCGATCTTGCTCCACTTTTTCAAAAATGGCATCCATTTTATCCGTAATAGGGCGACCAGAGCGACGTGCATCTTTGACATCAAAATTTCCGGATTGAAAACGCTTAAACCAAATTTGTGCTACTCTCACAGACACTGCACTAGGTCCATAAACATCGCAAATTTTTTTCGCGGCTTGCGTTGCATTTTTACCTTTTTTGTAGTAAAATTTTAAAATGTATCGAATTTCTTCATTAGATTCACTCATCTTGACAGTACGAAAAACAAATAAAAATCACACATTTTCCTAATTTGAATTTGGAATTATGTTCTTTAAAATTTAAACTTTCAATGATACCAAAACCAGCCAGATACACATAGTATAGCCAAAGAGATTTTATTACAAGTTCATACATACTATAATGCGAAAAGACTTTTTCCTCAACCTAATATATATATGTATATATATATTTTTTTATATATTGGTTTTACATTCTGTGATTACTCGAACTCACACACTGAGTCATATTACTTGTAAAAATGCTAGGAATATCGTATAATTTTACAATGTTTGTAAATATGTGAGCACCATGCATCTATCACATGATTAATTTATCTGTCATTCCTTAATTTTTCATTATTTTTACCTAACGTGGTATAGTAATCTTATTCTAGGTGCATCGTCTTCACATATAATTATATAATTGATGTATACAAGATATTGTGAAAACATTTTAAAAGATTAACGGTGGAGTTTCTTGCCCATTCTTCTCCATACGAAAACTACCTTTTGGAAGGGGCAACTAGAATCAATTATTATTTAAATGTTGACGTTCAAAAGTGCCTTTTTTGTGCCTAATTGAAATAAATTATTTGACTTTGACTTTGACATTTGTGACAAGAGAATCGGTACCAATATCTACTGTATGGAAATAAGAAATATGGCTAACTAGGGAACTAGAACACTTATTAATGATGAATTACAATTATAACACTGGATTTGATGTTGTAACCGTTTTATGTGTAAAAAAAGGCATTTGGAATGTTTCCAAATACTTTTTTAACATCTAAAACTAAATATTCGGTGTTATGATATTAATTATTGCATTTCATAATCAATAAGTACTTTAGTTCACTAGTTATAGTTAGCATTTCTTATTTCCATACAGTAATATTGCCAAATTAATCAAAACAGTGAAATATTTGACGAGCGAAATATTAATATAGAAATATTAAAACAATGAACTATTTGCGACGTTGCCAACTTTCTGTATAAACGCTCTTAAATCTCAAAACCTTTCTCAAAACTAAATTTTCTAAGTACTCGATCAAATTACTAAAGTCTAGCTAGAAGAAACCTAAAATTATAACTACATAACGAGAATCATGAAGATCGAATGACGAGTGAGTGAGCGATCATTATCATTTACCAAATATTTTTCATTATTTTTCTGTTTTTGTATAATCCGGGTGGTACTGGTTTGGGATGACGAAGAATAGCCTTGACCGGGGAGTACTATCTTTAAATGAGACAATTACAGGGGTAATTAACTACTTAATACTTAGTAATTAGGCATAATTATTGTTCAAATTGGAAGTCTTATCGAATGCGACTCAACAGAGGTTAGTTTTAAATGTAGGTACCTACATACTTAAAACTTGATGTTGGCACATCACTTTGTCTTAGCGTATTTGGTCCAACATTTGCGTTATTTTGCTAATACAAAGTATACCCTGTTGCTTTTGGAATAAAGTTTATTTTGTATATGCGAAAGGTCATTTCAATTATTATTTCGTTCGCATAGCGTTGGTCGTGGTTTGTTTTGTATGGCGGTGACTACTAATGCCGGCCGGCACCCGGCAACCCGTCAGTATTCGTGCGAACGCCCTCTCGACGACTCCTCCACAGCTAACATCTAAAATAAATCGTAAGTATTTTCAATTTAAGGCGGATTAGTCTGTTATACTATTGTTTCCAGACTATTTCACAGATCTTCATTCTATAACTTTGTTCTTTAATCATTCTTTTTGGAGCAAATCCGTCGATTTGTTGTCATTTTTCGTTTGCCGTGCTCGTATGGTGAATGAGTCCCCAGAGTGTATTTATAGCTGATTGTTAAAAACATGATTGAATCGATAGTGGCATAGGGAAATTCATTTTAACAGTTTTATATTAATTATTAAGTTTCATGGCAGGTACAAAACAGATTTTTAATTGAATTTTCTAACGGTAATTTGATGTTTGTGAATTGGCCTACGTAGGTATATAGTTTTAATTAAGTACCTACTTAGTATTTCCTTGATCATTTAATATATTTTTGTAAATTTGGTATGTAAGAGTTTTCTCTCAACTACTTACTACCTACGTATTAGATTTACAGACATGTATGTTCGAGGGGAACCAGTTTTGAACAATTTGGTCCGTGCACTGGAGCCAGTAATCGTGTCATGCTCTGGAGATCGTGACAGATTTTGTAAAAATAAACAGACAAAATATTTTTAATGTGTAATGCATGTGTTTTTGATTAGGTATAGTTTCCGGCTACTTACAATAGGGACTTTCTTAAGAACTGGTTTCTTGTTTTTATTGTTTTGATGAAAACATTGCCCCACACTAGGAATTACTCCTGTATTGTAGGTGAGTTTACAAAAAAAATTACTCACATACTATACACAAACAGCCAGACCCGGAACAACTATTTGTATGTTATACAAATATTTGTTCCATTCGGGAATCGAACCCGCGACACGCAGCGCAGCAATCGCATAACCACTGCGCCAACCGTGACGTCTAACTATCGTAACCGTAAGAATAAAATAGACGCAAACACGTCGAGGAACAAAATAAAGTCTGGCGATATTTCGTTGTCAACCTTTGTAGAAAAGATGGTCAGACTATTATATCTAAGATATAGCTATTTAAGATACTATTATAGCCTACTTATATAGGTATAGACACCAGCAGGTTAACCTACCCGAAACTGTCAAATTTTCCCAATCAACTTTGAACCTTATGCATTAGTAATAAAGTTGAAAATCTATTGATGACGGTGCCTTGTCAATATATATATGAAAACATCATGTACGTCAGGAAAAATCTTAATCTTTTCAGTAAAAGAGGTGAAAGACACAATTATAGTACTAGAAATAGGGATCAATTAGTTCAACCGGGTTTCAGACTGGCGAAAGTAGACTCATCTTTCATGGGGTACTGTTTAAAATGTTATAATAAAATACCTCCCCACATACTACAACTAAATGAAACTAAATTTAAATCTTGTATAAAACGCACACTATGCTACCAAGCATATTATAAGCTGGGGGATTATATAGGTGACAAAAATGCTTGGCTCAACGCTGGTCCAGCTCCACAAGGGCGCATAAACTAATTTAATTTTAGCATTCGAAAATATTGTCGGAGCTGCTGAAGATTGCATAAATTATCTTTGAATTGTATAACTTCAATCTCATAGTATTATATAATTGCAAAGCACATGTGTGAGCACTGTGACCATGTACCTTCTATGAAGCTACCATTTACTGAGTACGTCTTTCATTGACTTGAATGTGCCCTGGCGGCTGAGAGTATGTCATGCTCACTCAAATGTCTCGCTGGTGGTGGCGTGTGTGTTGGATCGTTAAGTTCCCTTCAAAATGGTTGAGCTAAACGGTGCTGATCCATGCGTCATGTTCGTGAACGGGCGCCGTCAGTAGGGACTGGTCATCTCTTATCTGCCACGGCTTATTTTAATTTTTGAATTGTTTTTATCTTTTTATAACGGACGCTTTTTACGTGCACGTCTTTCTACATTGGTCTCACATGTATAATTTCAACATGAATGATGTAACCAATATTTTGTAACAACATTATGATTTAAAAGAGTGTCCATGGAGTTTCTTGCCCGTTCTTCTCCATAGGAACCTACGCTTTGGAATGGGCAACTAGCTTCATATTTGTGACTGACTGACCCCTTGACAATTCAAAAGTGCCTGTAAATGGTTTAATTGAAATAAATGCTTTGAGTTTGAGTTGAGTTTGAGTTTATTAAATAAACTTGACAGATTGTAGTAGGTTGATGTGCTGGCGTCTATACCTATAGGAAACACCAAAAATCTGTATAAAAACTTTTTTTTTTTGGAGATGTCCCTCATTAATGTTTATTGATGAGGGAACGTCTTTTACGAAACGTTAGTCGGCTATGGAATGGTACCTTAACGAAGAAACCTTTGTTAAGGTACCATTCCATAGCCGACTGCAGGCAGCAGTATCAGGTAGGGTTGCCAACCCACTATATGTATAAGGTCCCGTTAAAATAGATGGACAAACTTTTAGAAATCATTCAGACCACCAAAATAAGGACAATGGTACCTAAAAAAAGAAAAAGAAAAACCCATTAGATACTTACTAGAAAAATTAATCAGCTAACGAAAATACACTAAAAATGTTGGTTACTCAATGCCATTTATTATTTTAGGTCAAAATATAATCACTTTAATCTGTGTTTTTTTTTTATTGGATATCTTTTGTTAGACGTACTGAACGCTGTGTTAAAATTTGGCCATCTATGTTAATGGGACCTTGTATAATATGGTATCCTGCTATATTAGGCGCCTAAATACTATATTTAATTTTCTAAAGTAAAAATATAGTCGGCGAAACTACTATATTTTTATTTCAATACAAAATGGTGGACCAGCTTTAATCTCATAAAAGTTGAGTTAATGCTATATTATTGTAACCTTGTTTAGAGTGTAAAAATAGTTATGAGACATTTAAAAAACAAAACCTGTTAATAAAGGTTCATACTCATAGTAGGTACTAAAAAATATGCATATATTAAATAATAAAAATGTTATTGAAATATACTTCTAAATTTTTTGCCTTCTACTATATTTTTACAGGCAATGACTTCGAAAGTACCATATATTTGATATAAAGAAAGTTGCCAACAGGGGGGATGTGTCGCCGGACATCGACACTGGTTTCTATGTATTTCTATTAAGTCAAATCGAATTTCTATGTGGTCACCTGCTGCTGCTGCCTGCGGTCGTCTACGGAATTGTACCTTTGTACGCTATTGAATTAGATGATGAAGTTTTGGACTGTCGCTGTCGATTCAAATCCCTCACTACTTACTAATTTATACTTCACTACTTATAAAAATCTTAGCTCGAGAAGCGCGTGGCTAAGTAAAATTAGCCGCACGGGTCGATCCATCAGGTTAAGCTACGCTTGCCGGGGTTAGTCTGTGGATGGGTGACCATCTTTACATACTGAGACTCCTCCGTGTCTCGGAAAGCACGTTAAGCCGTTGGTCTTGACTGTCATTCGTGGATCTTTGTCAGACGTTACGGGTCGTCAGAAGCCCGAAAGTCTGACAACCAGTCTTACCAAGGGATATCGTATTACCCAGTTACTGGGTTGTGGCGAACAGATAGGCAGTCGTTCCATGTAAAATACTGGTATTCAGCTGCATCTGGTTAGACTGGAGGCTGACCCCAGCATAGTTGGGCAGCTTGATTTTTTACTTATAAAAATATTGATAAAAATTCATTTTCTGACTGACACAACGCACAGCCTGAATCGCTGGCTCTAGAAGATTGAAAATTTCACAAGATTTCCATAAAAGTACCTATAATGAAAGTAAGTATAAAGGAAGGATTTTTGAAAATTCATAATTTTTTGAAGAGGGGTTAAATGGGGATGAAAGTTTCTTCTTAATTTTTGCCGATGGGAAATCACATCGTGGACACAGCTTGTATTTCAATTAAAAGAAATAGGTAACTATCTCGCACCCCTTTTTTTTTTTTTTTGTTTACGGCGGATTTACTCATGGATGTCCTCCGCCCTGGGGAGGGCGGAGGGGTCTGTCAGACTCTTACCGACTAAAACCACCCCGGTGTTCCGTCTCACACTTGCACCGGGGATCTAATGCGACTTCCACGATCCCCGGCTAGTGCCGGCCCGCCCCTGCGGGCCACCTCGAGCTAGGAGGAAGTGAGGTACCCCCTTACGTCATAGCGAGGCGCGCGTGGAACCCTACGCGCCACCATCTCGGGTCCTAAGGAGTAGGGGGCGACGGATTTTTCTATCTCCCCCCTGCCCCAACTCAATAAAGAAGATAAACCACCTTAAGTTGAAACGATTGAAAAACGTGAACCCAGCTCCTGAGAGTCGTGAACTATCGCAGATAAGTTTTAATACTGAAATTTGTTTTCAGAATCATGCCGAAAGTTGTTTTCTACTACTTCCCCGTGAAGGCTCTGGGTGAGTCTTCGCGCCTGCTGCTGGCGTACGGTGGCCAGGAGTTCGACGACCGCCGCATTTCGTCTGAGGACTGGCCTGCATTTAAGCCCAGTGAGTACATCTAAGTTAGAAGGATTAGTGTTGCCATCGATCGATTTTTTTATATGAATACGTTGACATGGGACTAGCAGACCAAAACTTACAAAACCGACCATCCAGAACTTTTCAGTTAGGTATACGTATATATGTATAACTGAAAAATCTGGATGGCTTTTTGTATGGAAGAAAAGACTGCACTGCACCCTCCCTAAATAAATAAATAAGTTAGGATAGGACTTTATCAATATACTGTAGATAGATAGATAGATAGATAGAATACTTCTTGTGGTAAACCATAAAAATTACGGATATAAATTTAAATTTTTTACATATGGTGACACAATGGGCGGTGATAATGTATTAGATAGTTTAGGATTTTTTGCTGTTGTGTAACTGATAAAAAGCATATTATTAGTTAAGTAACAATTCTGATTGCCTCGTTGGTCTAGGTGGTCGTAATCGCTACTGGTGAGAATCGAACCCAGGACCTCATATGGTCCTGGGTTTTTCCTTCTGGTATTTCTCATGACCTGTCCGGATTGGTGATTCAGTGCCCGGTTGATGACAATAGGCTCGCCCCCGCTTACAAGGGTCTTAGGGTGCGTTTCCACTGAAGCGGAGACGAGCGGAGACGTGTAGGAATCGTCCAATCCCAGACGAGACGAGAGACGCGATGAGTATTGCAACCATTGTGATTGGTCGATTCCTGCAGGTCTCCGCTCAGCTCCGCTCGTCTCCGCTTCAGTGGAAACGCACCCTTAAACTTAGCTGGCAAAATGTGGGTATACTATAGGTACACCTCTGCCTTACCCTTGAGGGAATACACGCGTGATGTTGTGTGAAATCTGATTTTCAATATTTTTTTAACCTAATACGAAACTACAACAGTTATTGGATACGCTGCCAGAGGCTATATCGACTACTATGGTGTACAGAGTTTTATTTTCAGAAAAAATACATACTGAATCAGTTGCCTTGCCTTCCCTACCTTCAACATCTGGTATTCAAAAGATTCAATCTTATGAGAGATTTGCGCAGACGCCAGCACATCAACGTACTACAACCTGTCACATTTCTTTAATAGATTTTCAACTTTATCACTAAAGCATAAGGTTCAAAGTTGATTGGGAAAATTAACAGTTTCGGGTTGGTTGACGTGCTGGCGTCTGTACTTATGTTGTTTAAATAATAAACTAGGCCACCATAACTTACCTACACTTGTGATAGGGTTATGAATTATGATTGATTCGAAACAATTATTTAAATAGGCCTTATGTAATTTATTTATTTATTTAGAGGTATAAAAATTATGTATTAAGTATGTTGAAACTGTTGGTACGCCCCGTCACTTGTCCATAAGGGTTCATTAGAAAACCAGCGTCAGACAGCATTTGTCGGGCATTAATGCTGAAATGAACCTTTTTGGCGCAGCCGTGAGGCACACACTATTATTGCTTTATGATTATTTTCACTTTTTATTTTTGTATTATGTGTTTCACGAACTGAGTCCAAATAAATATTATTCTTTCTTTTCTTTCTTTCTTTCGTTCTATGTATTTCTATGGATTTCCATGCTGATAACACGAAGCGTGTGTAATCTTTAGTACTACCCGTACTTAAGTCAAAAGGACGCTGTTAAAGTAACGTCAGCCCAAAAGTTTGCTTTCTTACGGATCATCGCGCAATTTAGAGATAAACTAACGTAGATACATTTTGTAGCATTATTTCACTCTGCAGTTATTCGCGTGTGCTTTCTTTTGCCGTTATATTTTCCCAATCGTTTTTAGGTCCGAAGTGTAAACCCTGCCAAAATTTGAATCTTCTTTAGTATAAATTTCTTCTTTATGTATAAATTGTAACGCAATGTCAAAGTCAAATAATTTCTATGTTAGGCACATAATAGACACTTTTCATCACCCTTCAAAATGGTTGAGCTAAACGGTGCTGATCCATGCATCATGTTCGTGAACGGGCGCTGCGCTGTCAGTAGGGACTGGTCATCTCTTATCTGCCACGGCTTATTTTGCACGTCTTTCTACATTGTTCTCACATGTATAATTTCAACATGAATGATGTAACCAATATTTTGTAACAATATTATGATTTAAAAGAGTGTCCGTGGAGTTTCTTGCCCGTTCTTCTCCATAGGAACCTACGCTTTGGAATGGGCAACTAGCTTCATATTTCTGACTGACTGACCCCTTGACAATTCAAAAGTGCCTGTAAATGGTTTAATTGAAATAAATGCTTTGTTTGAGTTTTTGAACGTCAAAATATATATAAAACAATATTGATTCTAGTCGCAACTTCCAAAAGGTAGTTTTCGTATGGAGAAGAATGGGGAAGAAACTCCACCGTTACACTTTTAAAATGTTTTCACAATATCTTGTATACATTAATTAGATAATTATATGTATGTGCAGACGATGCACCTAGAATAAGATTACTATACCATGATAGGTAAAAATAATTAAAAATGAAGCAATGATAGATAAATAAATTATGTGATAGATACATGGTGCTCACATATTTACAAACATTGTAAAATTATACGATATTCTAATTCATTGTATTATAATTTTACAATGTTTGAGTGTGAGTTCAAGTAATCACAGAATATAAAATCAATGTTATAAAAAATAATTATTATACAATTAAATTAGCAACCAGCTTGATTTTGTCTAAACTCTAAATTGTCCTATGGAGCATGTTTCCAAGCATTCTTAATCCTCTCCTCTCTCACAGACAAATTCTGTCAAAACGTTGTTTTCATACCTACAAATAATAAGTTAATACCCTGTATCGATGAAATGAATGGTGTGTGTGGGTAAAGAAAGTGAATAGGTCACACAGAGTCACAGGCAACAAGCAGCTATTGTGACGAGGTAAGCAGTGTATCAACATCCTTATAAGATCAGAACAATGTTGGCTTCAAATTATCAAATAGAGTGCTTGTTGTCAAACTGATAGGGATCATTGTTGTTTGTCATACATTAATAAAGCTATCTCTTTTCTTAATTATGAGTAATACTTGTTCGTTGGGGATATCAGTTCAGTTAGATAGAAAGGCCTGTGACATGGGAATAATGAGCACTTTTACTGAGCGGTTGATTAAATTAATCAATCAAACTCTGTGTTTGATATCAGCAGTTTTTTATCGATGATTTAATGGAGACACAGGATGGGCCGAACTCATACATAATTAGGCATTCTGCTTTGGAACGTTCACTTGCCTTGTACTTATTTTATAAATAAATTATGTGATGAGAAAGAGTTTAGGTAATTTATAGAAGGCAAAGTAGGTGGTTTGGTAGTAAATTAAACATTCTTGGGTAATTAAACTATGGTGGTTTCAGAGACAGATTTTTATATCTATGCTAAGTAAAATTTGTGAGTTTGTATGTATCTAGGGGGTAATCTTCAGAACTACTGATCTAATTCCGAAAATTCTTTCGCTAATAGGAAGCTACAGTATTGTCGAGTGTCATAGGATATATTTTATGTTAAGAAAAGGAATTCCACGCGGATGAAGGACCGAAGCTAGTCTTAAATATTTTTAAGGCGACCGATAACCGAGTTTTAATGATTTTATACTGAAGATCACGTTTAAATGAGTGGTGTTAATGATTTGGAAAAAATATATGTTATATTAGAGCATTTTTATAATAACTTAATATATGAATATTTTAGATTGTGTTTATATTACTTAGTGCAATAAATTTGTAAAGTTATGTCTAACACGGATAAAATACTGAGAATCACGTAAAAACTATCAAGCGTATTTTTCTGAAACCTTCACCATTTTAAAGATAATTTAATTATTAATCTTTTAGTATACGTGTTTTTTTATGTATAATAAATTAATACTGCGTCTAATTTGGGACAGGGCTCCTTGATAGGCGAGTCTTATTACTGGCTGGACGTGTGACGCGTTGTGTGAGCTCAGCACAGAACACACAAGCAAACCACTCAAGGCCACTGGCATTTAGTGGCGTCTTAACCGCCTGTGTATTCTTTATCGGTGAGCGGTGTCATATTAAATGCAAGTCTAGTGTAGACACTAGTAGGTAGTACCTACCAACGTAAATAATAATATTATTACGTATGCATTGGACGAGCATGAGAGTCCAGCAGTGTTTATACAGTTGTAGGCCAGGTAGCTGTACTCATGTATTATTTTGCAGTGAAGCTGAAATGATTACGACTGTAGTTCAAAACTGGGCCAAAGAAACAGATTTTTTTTTGTTGTAATATAACCTCTTTCTGTTGGTACTAAGTAATACGATATTACAGTCTTATGGGGTCTAATTACGATTAATAAACTTCAAGATCTTTTTATGTTTTGTTTTAAAGAAGATTTTATTTTGAGAATAATTTGTTAAGTTATATTTAAGAAGAAATTGTTTTTATTTTTTTCGTTTTGCATGTTTCCTTTCTTTTTTTTTTAATTGTCGGTACTTAGTTTTTAATTTGCGGAAGCTTGTAAATGGTATCATCATTTTGCAGTAGTTGCAAAGTTACCTCTCTGCCAGAAAATATCACAATCGGCTCATTAGTTTAGTTGTGAGACCGTAACAAATAGACAAAAAAAACTCGATAGATAATTACAATTTGTTTTTAAATGTTGGTAGTGTGTACTAATGTAGATAAAAAATCATGAGGACGGGTAACTTTTTGACCCCCCCCCAATGGAAAATCTGAACAATTATCTATCACATAAAAGAAACACATAAAGATATACCAACCTTTATTTGCGTGTTTACATGATATTAGATGAGATATCATATGGTCCATTTTGAGTCTTCTTTGCCGTTATTACTTACTCAAGATAAGCGTTCGTCGCACCCAGGACGTACGATTCTTATCGCAGTTTATATGCATATTATGTTTGTTGCTATGCAGATAATACAGTTTGTGGAAATACCTTGTTTTTGTTCTCCATCGTGTATGCCATTGTGTAGATGTAGACTACAAACAAAATGTAGCTCCTAGAAATAAAAATAAATTTAAAACATGAGCTCTGTTTACTGCAACGCAGGCTCGAATTGTATAAGAGGAACTCATACATAAATGCTGTTAAGGTATATAACAAATAACCGGACCTTTAAAGATTTACCTTTGAGCATGTTTAAAAAAAAGGTACCGCAATGGTTAAAAGAAAAATGATTTTACAATCTCAATGAATACCTACATGTCGGATTGCGGAGAAGGAAACTGAAATAAATTTCAGTGACATTGTATTAGTTATGACATTTTCATCTTATTCTGACATTATTTACATAATTATATTAACTTAATCTCTTGAACTGACATAATATGTGTAACTTTGACATTAATTAATTAAATTTGTTCCATGAAAATTCGAATGCGTGCATCTTATTTGTTGTTGCTGTATTTTTTATAAATTTAATTACCATTGTGTAGGATAAATATTTTCACACCATAAGTAATGGTCGAATGAAAAAGGGCCGTCCTGATGCTGATTCGCGGCCTCCACTCGAGAACACGTACTACCCCAACGGCCATCGGTTCTACAGCTAATGTGGCCGGCCCATTGCCACTTGTTTATTCTGTGAGCTATTGACATAGCCTCTTAGCTACTACATACCCAGTCATAGAGTGAATGGCAAATTGGTTCAACCATCCTGTACCAGCATACCAGCACATATAGCAGTTAGTTTCAATAAAGTACAATGGCACCAATGTCAATTGTGTGCAATTGCATTCGCCTGGGTGTACCCAATTGTGTAGTGTTATAAATTGAACCTCAGTGGTTACAAAAGTAGGTATTATTCGCGTTTATTTGCACAGTCATTCGTGTCGAGGTCATAGACTAAAGACAAGCACACATTGCTTGCGCGGAAGCGGTTTTAGGCTTGCAAATATTTGTTGATAATTATTTGACTCTGATTCAGGTCAGGTTAAACTACGCTTGCCGCGGTTGGTTCTTGGATAGGTGAACATCTTTACATGGTACTAAGATTCCTCCGTGTATCGGAAAGCATGTTAAGCCGTTGGTCCCGGATGTCATTTGTAGATCTTTGACAGTTGTTACCGAAGAGACAGAAGCCCAAAAGTCTGACAACCAGTCTGTCAAGCGGTATCGTGTTACCCAGTAACTGGGTTGAGATAGACAGTCGCTCCATGTAAATACTGGTATTCAGTTGCATCCGATTAGACTGGAAGCTGACCCCAACATAATTGTGAAAAAGGCTAGGCGGATGATGACGAGTTGTCTCGGATTATTAAAGTCTGAACAAGTCACTGTTCAGTAAATTTTCTATGAAGGTTTTGTTTGATTGACAATACAAGTGAATGATTTCCAAAAGTGTCTCTACAAGGAAAGTGTATCTACTAGGAATAATAGTAGGTATCTGTGGCAGTCGAGAAGTTTTTAAAGCGTTTGTATAATGGATGTTGATTTTACGGAAAAATTAATCCAAGAGGTCCGAAGTAGACCTCTGTATTTACTTTGTCAAAAGCGACGATATTTTGCTCCGAACGCTACAATTCAATTGACTCGCATGATGTCCCGCTCTCGAATCGCGACATAATTTAGTAGGTTATGTTTCGCAGCGGAATCCGATCATTATTTTTGCGTCCGAAGTGTGCTAAAGTCATGAAATTAAGTACCTACCGCGAATATTTGACTTGAAATTTAACAGCAAGCAAGAAATTCTTTCAAATTCAAGGTGTGAGTGCCATAATATGTATCGTCGACCTCGTTATTCCTTTACCACTTTTGATTACAGTACCCACTAAAATAAAAAATCATTAAGGTTGAAACAATCTAAATGTTACATAGACAAATAGACTTGTCGTATTATGACCAGTAAGTGACATTCAAAGTGAGGTGGTAAGTAATAACAAGGTCCAGTATACCGAGCAGTCGGCCAGCAATGTTCTAACATTCATTCAAATTCGGAATGTATTGCATAAAATCGCTACCGCTACCGCTTTCGCTAATATGTCCACTGTGTGCACACATTTAGATAATGATAATTTTTCTCGTTTCGGCTGACGACGACCTTGGTCGCAGTTTTTGTGTTTAAACACTTTTTACGTATGTTTGTGCTATTGATAGAATACTCATGTATGACTGATTAGATAACCAATCCATGTGGTTGTTTACAAAGTAGCGCAAACCATCTGAAGTCCAGCTGTTAACAGGTTCACTTTATTGAATAAAAAAGATAGAAAGAACAAAACACGAGATTCTTGAGTTGAATAATTCATGAAAGTGTATAGAGTACCGCAGGATAAAGTGCCGCTATTTGCGGCATAATAGTGGCGCTGCCTCGGCCCGGCTAAAGTGCCGTAAGCATTGCATTGTCATCGTCACTGTCACTTTGTTTGATTGTTAAGGATAGTTCGCTGCCCTTTGTATTGATTGATCGTTTTTGTTTTTGATAATTATATCAAAAGATGAGTTTATTTTTGAGGAGAGGCTAATGTTAATTTCTTTCATCTTTAGCTGGCTAAACTTAAGTGTAGCTGCGGCTGCACTTAAGTTTGGGCAAATAAGTTTTTGCCTAAACGCTTCGCTCGTTATCTAGACCCCGCCATCCCCTGCGTTGTTATTTTTTTTTAACTATTTAGAAATAGAAAGGAAGCGGGGCTCCGTTGACTATTGCTTGCAAACAAATTTAGATCCGCTAAGTGATCTTCGTGATGGCCCAGTGGTTAAGGCCACGCCTCTCATGCACGAGGTTGTGGGTTCAAATCCGGGCAAGTACCAATGTGACTTTTTCAATTCATATGTACTTTCTCAGTTTATCTGGGATATTACTGACATCGGTGAAGGAAAACATGCCGCAAGCGGCACTCTGCCATAATATATTGCCTACAGCAATGCAAGCAAATATACTGCCATAATACATTACCTACAGCAATGAATTATGAATGATTAAATGACTAGAGGGGACTTGGCGCCCTAGTTCCTAGAAAAGTGGCTTGAATAGCTAACCATTAACTATTCAAGTATCGACCTATATGGTATTGACACTAACAACGCCCCATATTTACCAACTTGCATAAATATGTCACAGTAAGATGGTTATAGCCGTGATATAGTTATATCCCTAGGAATATCCCTAGGTATATAACTATAACTGTCGGAGTGCCATAATTTTGTTACTACGACCAATTTCGACGTAGTTGGTCACAGTTCTTACCTAACCGAACCTATTGGGTAGGATTGCCCTAATAGTTATGTTACTAGATTATGGTCGTATCATAATTATACTCCTAGTAACACAGTTATGAACCGCTTTCATATAACTATATTACGGTATATAGCTATATCCCTAGGGATATAACTATATCACGAATATAACCATCTTACTGCGACATATATAATGTTTGCTTCGCTAGCGTAAGTGGTGCAGCAAAAGTTGCTTCTACGATAACGAGGAGTACTTAGTTTTATCTTTTAAATACCATATTTCATGGAAAACTAATATAAGATACAGCTGTTTTCACAAAAGGAAAGATTTCACCAGTTGGTTTGTACTTACAATGCGATTGGGGGCTAGCATACCTTAAACTGGGAGAGATAATCAGCCTATAACGTTCCCATCCCACTGCTTTCTCCCTGTGAGAGGGAGTGGGCCATAATCCACCACGCAGGCCCAGTGCGGGTTGGTGAATGTCACATGTCTTCGAATTTTTGGTTCCAGTACCATGCCGGTTTCCTCACGATGTCTTCTTTCACCGTTTTGAGAGCAAAACTGAAAACTCAAAGCATTTATTTCAATTAAACCAAACGCACTTTTGAATCGTCAAAAGAGTCGGTCATTCAGAAAGATGAAGCTAGTTGCCCCTTCCAAAGCGTTGTAGGTTCCTATGGAGAAGAAAGGGCAAGATACTCCATTGACAGTCTTTTAAAATATATGCGTCAAAATATTAGTTACATCATTAATGTTGAGATTATAATTATATGCGATAACGATGTAAGCAGTGGAAACCGAAATCAAATCCAGAAAAAAGTCGGAAACCTGGAAACACGAGATACAAGATCTATATACTAAATCTACGTTCTTTATTTTCAGAGACCGTATTCGGCCAGATGCCAATCTTGGAGATCGACGGCAAGCAGTACGCACAGAGCCTGGCCATCTCCCGGTACCTCGGCCGCAAGTACGGGCTGGTCGGAGAAACTCCTGAGGACGCCCTGGAGATCGACCAGAACGTTGACCTTGTCAACGACCTCCGTGGGAGTAAGTTTTACTTTTACTATTTGCAGCTGAACTATTTTTGGGAGTTTTGAAATCGATGATCAACTGTAGTAAGTACCATCAAAGAAGTTTATATCTATACACCGTAAGGACTATTTCTGCTTGCAGCGCTCGGCCGCTATAGAACCGGGGCGGTAACAGATGTGGTCATCGTGTTCACGGGATTTTGTTTTCAAACTGCTTACATATGAAGTTCTTTGATAATACATACTTAATTGAATTGGTTCAATGCTGCATTTAAGGATAAACGTTAAAATCACGAAGACCCAACCAAACTCTGATAAAAAAATAACAGAATCTGAAGACAAACATTAAAATTGAAGTAATAAGGGTGCCAGACGTAGCTTCTAAAACGAAAATATCATCAAAGTGGTAATTTGGCACAGGCATTTGAGTAGGTAGTAGGTATGTTTTGCAAACACTTGTTCATACAAAGTCTTCAAGCCAGTGTCTTTTGATCAACCACACACATATGACAGAGACTAACAGGATTAGGCACATTCAAAATCAAAATAAAAAATTTGCCACTAGCCCCTTTAAGGTTTCCGCAGACAAGCGCGATGCGACTCTGGTGAACAATTTCTATGAAAACTTCACGGAAATTGTTCTACCGGTGTTAGCCTTTATTCATAAACGTTGCAAGTAATAAATAGCGACTGTTTAACCATATTTTTTTGACTTTTAAACCTCTAAATGTCAAGGTCCTAAGGATTTAAATCCGAATATATTTTAAAATGCTTTGTTTTGTACTTACAGAGGCTGCTGCCGTAGAATACGAAGCCGATGAGGAAGTAAAAGAAAAGAAACATCAAGACTTCGTCAAGAACGTGTACCCTGACTTTCTGCAGAGACTTAGTGCTATCATCGAAAAGAACAATGGCCACCTTGCCCTCGGAAAGGTATTGGATAAGTTATATAGACCTAGCTTTTGGCCGCGGCTTCATTCGGGTAGAGTTTGGAAATTATCCCAAAGTAAACCATCCCAATATAAGTTTGTTTACCTGTGTGCCAAAGTTCATTCAAATCCGTTCAGCCGTTAAGAGGGAACAGGGCCTGCGAGGAATTTGAAAAATAGGTATTTGAAGAAACTATTGCCGTCGTCTTAGCTCAAGTCTGTCCCCGTAAAGTGCGATTGGTAAGTGCTACAGCTCAGACCAATTATATCACAAAACAAATTACGAAATCGACGTTTATTATTCCCCTTGTTTCACCTCGAAAACTGAACCTATTCAATTATTTTTTTACATTAAAATTTTAAGAAAGAGTATGTCTTTGTTCCTATAATTTTTTTTATGTTAAAAACTTTCTCGAATTTGTCTGGTACTCTTCTAATCACGGTGGTAAAAATGGGGCATTTTTGTCATAATATATTTTCTTTACCGAAAAGTTGCTGAAAAAAAGGGACAGATCATGATTTTATGAAAAAAAAAAATTAACACTAGGCATCATTCAGGAAGAAAAAAGGGGAATACATTTGTATGGAGAATCGCAGGCCCTGTTCCCTCTTAAGGAATGAAAATTTAATAGACATTCAAACAGAGTTACTTGCGCATTTATAATATTATTAAATAGTACGTGTGGCCGGATGGATTATAACGTTCACCTATCTATTTTGCGGGAAACAATTTTGGGTGTCGGTCGATCAGGACGGCAAGAGGGGTCGACGACATTGTGGCTATAGTGGGTAGAACCTAAGACTGGCCCAGGAGAATGGAAACTGTTACAAGCAAAGAGAGGTCTATGCCCAGTAGAAGGCTAAGTGTGGCTGTGGATGAGGATGATGCAAATGATAATTTACAAGTTGCAGGAATATTAATGTACTATCGCGTACACACATAGCTGAACACTGTAAGGACTATTCCTGCTTGCAGAGCGCTCGGCCGCTATAGCAACGCTTACCTACAAAAAAAAGGCCGGTAAACAGAATGATGTGGTCATCGTGTGCACGGGATTTTGTTTTCTAAGTGGTTTAGATATGCGTGATCGCGATGGTACTTTATATTTTATCATTTTCCCCGGGCCCCAGACAGACGAGTCATGATCTTGAATTGTCGACTAGGAATATTTTCCGCACGTAAAAGTTTCCAGGATTCTCTTGTTCTGAAATCTTCTAGTAGACACTGAGAATTTCACAGATTCTTGAATTACTTATTATATTTTTGATTCTGAGGTCTGGCACCTTGCACACGCACAGTCATGCAAGTGAGGTCCTTGTTTTAACTGTAGAGGTATTCATGTTGTAATCTACACAATTTATTCTGTTTCCAGTTGACATGGGGTGACTTCGTCTTGGCTGGTATGTTCGACTACCTGAAGAAGATGCTGAGGATGCCTGATCTCGAGAAGAAGTACCCAGCTTTCCAGAAACTCATCAACAACGTGTACTCCATTCCAAAGGTTAAGGCCTACGCTGACGCCGCCCCTGCAACAGAGTTTTAAATTCTAAATATTCTAACTAATATAACAATTTGAAGATGCAAGCATACAATGTGTTATTTAGATCGTGTAGGTTTACACCGAATGCACTAATAAACAACTTTGTAGAATAAAAATATAACATTTATTTAATTTATATTTTATGCTGTACTTAAATAAATGTTTTGTTTTTGTAAGATTTTTGGCACATTTAACAACTCAAATGCATGAAATAATTGTATTTTTACTATCGAATCATCAAGTAAATTATATTATCCTGTAACTTTAGATTTAAGAATCTGTTGAAGTAAAAAAGTGTTCTTTTTCATTTATTTGTTTTTGTTCTCTCTTGGAAAGAAATAAGTTATTATTCAATTCATTCAATTTGTTTATTCAAGTATCCATTACTCATTTGTTAGTAAAATTATATATGTTAGTCATTAAGATAACTTTATCTACATCCTAAACAAATTCCTGTATAATATACACAGCGGCAGTACTGTCCGACGCTTCACCGCGGCTGCACCATTCCATGGGAAATGGCGCAGTAGCGATTCACATACGGACAGTCCAGCCTGCTCGAAATTAGAGACAGGATACTGTTGTTGCGCCCCACACCCCGCGCACCAGGGACCAGGGACGCACAGCGCTTGCGCATTGTGGCAAAGAAACAATCCACATGTGCGTCCGCGAACATCCCCTGATGCGCTGCAGTAGCGGGGCAGCCTCAACAGCACCCTGAACGCGTTTTTGTATTGCACGCGGAGGGCACTGGACGATGTTTGAGTATATCTAGCCCACAGGCTGCTCGTGCAAAACGTAGTGCAGTACGCTCTGAAAAGAGTAATTTTAACGCTTACTGAACATCGAGCAAACCTGCGCCAGCATGTTGGCTCTAACCGATAAGGCCCTCCGCGCCCGCTCAATATCGTCATCGTCCCTCAGATCAGGTGTAAGTATGTGGCCAAGATATTTAAATATGTATGGCCTCTCTAATGGCATACCATTAAGGTAAACTGGTGGTACATAAACAGGATACCTACCCCCGGGCCCCAAAGACCATGAATTCACTTCACAAATGGCCACAAGCTTTCTGATGCCACAGACTGACGCACTCAGCAGCACCATGTCGTCTGCGTAGCTGATATTATTAACGCAGACTCCATCTAGACTTATGACAACCGATCTTGACGCTGCTGAGCCTGCCAATCAGCCCGTCGTCATATAGGTTAAAGAGGTGGTGAGCTCAAACTCCCCTGTCTCACCCCGCACCCCAACCCATACGGATCAGATATAAGATACTTATTACTTGTACTTATTATTAGCTTATTATTTACCTACTAAGTAGATTCTGCCCGCGACTACGTCCGTGTGTCTTGTTTTTAAAATAAAATCTATCTTATACAAGGTCCCATTAAAATAGATGGACAAATTTTAACACAGCGTTCAGTACGTCTAACCAAAGATATCCAAGGAAAAAAAACACTGATTATAGTCGCCGGCACGTAACTTGGCAAGGGTTTAGCGTATTGGGAGTAAGTTTGCGCATGTTACGCTTAGTGCAACAAAAAAAAACACTTATATTGCATGCCATTATTCTATGGTTATTGCCATAATTTATTTTTGAACATGTTTATTAAGAAAAACAAGCGAAAACGAATTCTGCGCACCTACGATTCTTGCCAAGTTACGTGCCGGTGACTAGAAGTGATTTTATTTTGTCCTAAAATAATAAACGGCATTGGGTAACCAACATTTTTAGTATATTTTCGTTAGCTGATTTATTTTTCTTGTAAGTATCTAATGCGTTTTTCTTATATTTTTTTACCATTCTCCTTATTTTGGTGGTCTGAATAATTTCTAAAAGTTTGTCCATCTATTTTAATGGGACCTTATATATAAAAATCGATTGCCGTGAGTTAATCTCGCAAAAACTCGAAAAATTGGTGCCGATTCTCATGTCGCAAAATTCTGTAAACTAGACTAAAAATATTCGCGTCGACTTGAGAACCTCCTCCTTTTTTTCATCGTCGATTAAAAATCACCAAAAATGTTGTTTACTCCTGTTAAACTACGTACTTATCCCATTCTGAAATTGATTAGAGTGAAATAACTACAATTATCATAGTATAGTCAATTTAGTGAAAATGGTAATTTTGCTGTTCTGAATTTGACGTTTTTCAACAAAAATTTGATTTTCGAACTAAATCAGTGTATTTTTAATCGCGATTAAACGCGGTGTGGAATAAAATTAGTAGTGGTGGACAACATTTTACGAATCACATTTCTCTTGTAGTTTTTGAAAGTTTGGATAGGTACTTGTGAGTTTGGAAAATCTATAAAACTCATTATGGAAGCTTAAGTGATTGCAGCTGTTGTCGATTCGGCAGAAAAAAAAAAAAAATATTGTTATTAGAATACCTAGCATACAAAATGCGTTCGTGAAAACATTTATGAATTTTTGTACTGAACATTTAATGTTCTGCGTTACGATTTGGAAAAGAAGTGGAAAAATCCACTTCCAGATTCTGTGAAATAAGAAATAACTACTTTTTTGAAACTATCAAGAAAGGGTTCAGTTGGTAAGATTTATTATCCAATTAGCTATATTACGCTGAAATAAATAGCAAGATAATCATGTTACCTGAATCAATTTTTTAAATGTTTGTCGATTTTAATAAAATTAAAGATTTTTTTCTTATTTAAAACCGAAAAAAAATTGCTGTAGTTCTAAATCGTTTTCGGTGTACAACCCTAGCAGGATCACAATGGTCACAGATAATAAAAACAAATACAGGTTATTGCATAATTTATTTAGTTTTACGCCGTCACTAAACTCCCTATCTATATGTATTTCATTTAAATAATTATTGATAAACAATTAGAGTTCAATATTTGATTTTACTCTGGTTTTTTTTGCACTTCGAATCGTTTCGTTCGCATTTATTCGCTCTTAATTTTAATTTCCGACAAATCTTGGTCAAGAACAAAAGAAATTTATAAAAACCCCAAAGGAGGTTGTTTATTAGGGTACTTACAGTTCTTACGGAACTCGCTCTCTACCTGATCTTTCCGGCAGGCGCTCACTACTGCAGCTATATAACATAACGGCAACATAACACGCTTAAACCAAATTGATTCACTTTTATGGAAAGGCGCAGAGCTGCCGATATATTCAATAAAAATCTCGCCATTAAAACTTGGGGGAAGTGAGTTGTCAACCTAGCATCGGTGAAATGACAGTTCACTTCATGCTCACTTTACCTAAGTTTTCAAAATGAGATTCTTACAAAACAGACCGGCTGAAGGCTAACTCGCCCGACATTTAACGATTCACTTTAAATTATGTTTTCATCCAAATTGGAAGGTAAAAGTAAAGTGTAAGTATAATTATGTTTCACGTCTAGAGTTCACGATTCAACTGAACACACTACCAAATAAATAAAATACATGTCTCATCGTGGAATTCGGTTTATGGATAAGCAGATACCTACCATAATTAATTTACGTATAGTGCTGTAATTACATTATCATTTGAGTACTTACGTAATCTCATTATCTAGCGAATCAGATTGTATAAACATTTTACGGAAATAATAAAATGATAATAATATATACATGTCAAAAAAGCGGAGAAAGAATCAAACAATTCTTCCGTATTCCGCTGTCAACAGGAAAAGTGCCGAAAAGGCTGGCAGCATACCCACTTTGGCCAAAAAATAGGCTAGCCCTCTGGTAACGTGAAGAGTCAACCAACCGCTTGGCGATGTCTTGAAAAACCAAGTGGGCACTCGGATCCAACAGCCCTAATGTTTGAACCACAAACAGCTCGAACAAATAACTCCTAATAATATTAAAATCTCGACATCAGAGCCATCTGGTCAGATTTAGCAAAAATTTTAGCTTATAAACTTTTAGCAAAAATCACTTTTTAACGAAATCGTATGTAGTTTCTTTTTTTCTTTCTTTCTGTCTAAGCGATTTATTTGTATCTCACTTAGTTAAAAATTTATTTTACGTGGAAATGGTCGGATATTCATAGTCCACTAGAGGCAAAGTCTGAACTTCATTTAAAATTTTATGGTCGTGAGACAAAAAATATGCTATTTTTGTGGTCTCATGTAAAGATCAGTTCTAAGAAAGGTATGATTTTTTATGTCTTGTTACTAGCTTTTGTCCTACTGATTCTTAGAACGCAAATACACGCGAGCTGCGTAAAGCTTCGTGCAGACTAGCGCGACGCGACACCGGTTATTGTTATACCGTGAAGTTTTTTAGAAATTGTATTGTTCGGGTCGCGTCGCGCTGTCGCGTCGCGCTGGTCTGTACGAGCCTTAAGCTCGTTGAGAGGCGTCTACGAAACAATGTATATTCAGTCGCGAGGGGTTTGACATAGAGCCCTCCGAGGAATCTGTATTTGGGCTTTTTTTTCCCTGTCTACTAGTTTTTACAGAAATCTGCTGTCACAGGACCCTCTCAGTCAAGCTTAGAAGATCACAGTCAGTAAACTACATTAAGGCATGGACATAACAAACCTAGTGGGTTGAAAACTTTCAACGTTGTCGATATCACTGACGTCTTGGTAATCTGAGGGGACAGTTCTAAGTCCGAGATGAACTGCTATGAATTTAAATAGTGTATTGCATAACTGCTCATCTAAAGCAGATGAGCAGTTATGCAAAACACTATTTTCGATACTGAAATCAAAGGTTTTCCAAAACTTACGCAGAGGCATGCATACGAAGTCATCTACACTTACGAGTATATGAATATTTTCATTTTTTTTTTTTCATATTTTTGCTAGCGGCTTCGTCTGCGTAAAGGTCAGGTTATCCCACAGGCACGACTACCATAAAAAGTATCCTGTATCCTAATCCAGGTCATGGTTCACCCGTGTGCCATATTTCACCTAAACACGTTTAGCAATTACGCTGTGATTGATTAACAAAAATCCAAACATATGAAAGCGACTTCTAGATTTAAAATACATATTATGATATAGCAGGATTTTAGGCCATCTAGGGTATCTGTCCCTGCATTCAAATCATCAACGTAGTAGTTGCTTTTGATGGTAAGAGCTATATATTTATCTGCACATTCATTGGCTAACTGCAGTAGCTTAGGAAATCGTATTCAATTGAAGTTTCTGCGTATAATCACGCCACAAAATTCATTCAATTTTTATTTAACTAAGAACATTATAGGGATGGAAGAGGCTAAAAATTTCATTTAACAATACACCATATGCCAATCAAATAAACTCAGTGCCAAATAGTCGTATATAAAGCATATTTAGGCCAAAAAGTACCTACGTTTTTGTTCAACGAGTCAAATGGTATTATTACGAGGTAATTATTAAATAAATTTTTTGAGAGGAAATAATGTCATATAATCATGTTAAAAACAAATATCATTTCAATGTTGCGTATGTAAATACGCAACATTGAAATGATATTTTTCCCGAACCAAAAGGTTTGTGGTTGACATGCATAATATATATTTTTTTACACAGATTATTTACATTTTGGAACCAAATGGTCGGACTTATTACATCATCAAGCATATTTTTAACCAAAAAGTCTGATAAAAACATAAAAATATTGATTGCAACTGGGTCTGATGTAACAACCCTCGGATATAAAAAGGTTTTTTTTTTGGGTTTATTGGAGGAATCGCTTAAAAGTTGGCATCCCTCGAATCTTAAATAACCAAGCATAAATAATTAAATTATAGTCGAGTACTCCGTAATCTTCAAAATAATAAAACAACTATTCATTTTCAATGTTTATTTTTGCTCTCCTGAAAACTCGCAAAAATGGATATCGGATCAGATGGCTCTGATGTCAAGAAATATTTTCGCTGTTTGAGGTTTTCTGCACCTGCAGTAGCCGCCACAGCACAGCCCACCGTGCTAGAAAGATGGCATGGCGCAAGGGTGTCGACACAAGATATTTTGCATCCCACACCAAAGGCCGACCTAACTTTCAAGGCATTGTGGTCATTCCGTCTGGTTTCTTCCCATAGTCGCGTGCCAAGCCTTTGCGTTCTAAAACAGCTGACAATAAGAGCACGACAGATGATGTCATTAATGCTGGCATGCCGTGCCGACCTTCTCTCTTACTGCAAGATAGGCTCTGGTATCCGAGACCGTCGACATCTTCACTGCACTGGCAGAGATGCGGAGCCCCGTAAGGAGCGCCCAGACGCAGACAAGTAGCGAGCTGGAAGGTGCGGTCATGGTGCGGTGTGAAGCCAGAGACCCGACTCCCACTCACCCACAGCCAACAGGCGGGCACGCTCAGCAGTATTGCTGGACGTATTGATAAGATATAAATACAAGCCGCTTTCCAGGCGTCCACCGCTTCGGTCAAGCACGGCACTTCAGAGTCAACCAGGGAGGGGGAGAAAATAAAAAAAGGCATTTATTTTTATTAAACCTTACAGGCATTTTTGAATTGATAAGGAGTCGGTCAGTTAGTCAGAAAGTTGAAGCCAGTTGCCCGTCCCAAAAGGTAATCTCTTTGGAGAAGAACGGGCAAGTAACTCCATGGACACTGCTTGTTTTTTTTTGTTGCTTTGCTGCGCGCTTTGGTGTTTACTGTAAGTGCAGCAAGCACTTGTTATGTACTTGTAATAAATAAATAAATCAAGATATTACAAAATTTGGCATCTGACTCTTATTTTTTTTTTTTATTTAGTTCAGACCATAGATCCATAAAGTGTTAGTATAAACTTAACCTATACAATAATTTATGTTGGAACGTAGATTTTTTCTTTGAAATAACGCAATCACGCGAGCGATGTCGGTGGTCACGGCTAATTTAAGAAAACTGTTACAAACATACATAGGTATCTACTATTCAAATCATACAAATTGTCTACTAACATGATTTGCAAGTTGTACGGGGAAGTCAACATGACTTGTAGTTTTATTAGGCTAGACATTTTACTTGACTCGTATGATGTTTGACCACAAGCGGAAGTATTGCGGCGCGCCTTGGGTGGGGCGGGAGTAGCGCGGGGAGGGGAAATGAGACAATGACATCGATACTTCTCGTCGATCTTACAAAATGTGATTTTTCCATTAGAAATTTCTCTTAATCCAGCCTGTCCCTTGCTGTCTTGTCTCAGGGACGCCCTAAGCCGAGGTCCGTACCCCACGGGTGGTGCCCTTGCCAGTCGTCGCTTAGTTTATATTATGTTGTATTCCCTGGCTGGAGGCCTTCATTTATTGAGGCACCCACAGGAAAGTCTTCAAGTCAAGAATTTCTCAGTATAATAAATCTAGGTTTACCTACGAGTACTACGGCCAGCGCAGTACTGTAGGCCGCACGTCTGTAGGTAACAGGGTTGACCTTGCGCTGGCCTAGCATAGTACCGAGTTTCAATAGAAAAAAAGGTCAGCTTATACTGGTTTTGTTACCTTACTATTGACGTGCGGCCTACCGTACCTAGCATAAGCATAATCAGCATAAAATGTTCCCACTAGTCGGACACAGCCCTCCTCTCTGTGAGAGCGAGTGGGCCGCAATCCACCACGCGAGCCACGTGCGGGTTGGTAGCTGTCACATGTCTTCGAATTTTGCGGGTATCATCGTTTTGAGAGCACTGTACCCTAATTGCGTAATACACGATCAGAATCTGAATCGTTTTCAAACAAATTGCTAATCCATTGATTCATAAGTTCGAAAAAAAAAACTGCTCTATAACGTAAATAACGCAATGAATGTTGTTGAACTGTCAAAATGAAACAGATTAGTCGTAATCGTTTACGAAAATGTGTTGCGTAATTAGATAGCCGGTGATGAAATAATTTACACAGAGTAAAGCGCCTGTCAGGGTTCGAAACTACGACCGACAACTCGTAGTCGCGACTGGTACCACTGGGCCACTACTGCTCTGCTGAAGCGTGAAGCAAAAGCTGGCCTGATCCAAAGATTCTATTCTGTTCGCTTAGTATAACTTTATACTGCATTTAAGATGGCATCATTCATTATAGAACTGGATGTAGGTGTCAGTCATTGGGCGGCAAGATGACAGCGGACGACTTTGCTGCCATCGCGAGTAGGCAGAACCTGCGGGGTAACTGCGATGACGTCATAAAACCAGCGCTGTGTCGCAGCATTATGCTTAGCAATGGCCGTTTTGCGTGGATGTGACGCAGATTTTCCCGCAAATTGTTATTTTCGTGTTTTGTTCTTTCTTTGCGACATGTTTACCGCAAATAAACGTATTTTCTTTTTTTTCTTCTTTCGTAACACACAATATAACAATTGATGACAATGGGTTTTATTTTGACAGTTTACCCGCGTCCATTGCGTATTTACGTTGTTGACCAGACGAATTTTTCAAACCTCTTCGGAATAGCTTACTTCAAAAATCTCGGATTGTGATTCAAAGTGTGTTACGCAAATTTGGGTGTTGGTTGAGACGTGCACAGGAGCAAGGAGCGTGAAGAATCTGGAGATTGGTACAAGTAGGTAAAGCAGCCAAAGAAGGCGGCGGCGGAAGACCAGGCACTCCAAAGACAATTTCCACTCAAGCCGCCCTTATGCATCCCACCACTCCACTATGTGCTAAACGCTAACACATCAGTAATAAAGTTGAATATCGCATGCGCTCTTTGGTCGTATTCGAACACGGAACTAAATGTCGTAAGTCTCAATTCTTATTTCGTTCATAACTAAAGTAATAATTGATCTAGATAAAAAATATCTTATATCTGGATAATAAACAAAATTTTCTCACAGTCCATAATTATTTTAGACATAAAAACCGAGTAATCTTGTTTTGTTTCAAATAATCTTAAAAAAAGACATGATTTTCTGATGAAAAATGAATCGAGCGAAAATGTCCCAATTACTTATATGGATTTTATACTTATATATATATATATTTCTTTTATATGGAAAGAAAAAGATCCAATAAATCATAATATAATTATATTATGATTCCCACTGCAGGGATCTACGAAGACCCGACGCGGGATTGGTGGCTGCAGATGTCTGCGAGTTACTATACTAAAGTTCCATTTTGATTGTACGCGTGACTATTTCAGAATATTAATGCAAATTAACATTCAATTTAGGGAGCCTTCTCTTATTTTCACACACACACATTAAAAATGAATTTTGTTGTTTGCTTTATGATGTCCATAAAGTAGTTAGGTATACTACTTTCTGGACGTTAATTGTTCGGATAAGGTCGCACACGTAAAGTGAATGTCGCACCTCTCTTCAATATTATACTACCACCCTACGCAGTCCGGGCACTCTGCTAATTAAGTCACTGTTTTTATAGAGATGACGTGGCCAGATCTAATTGATGATTTCATGAAATGAACATCATCCACTGGTCACATCATGATGTGGCCTGCCCAGATCATTGAATACTCAACTTTTAATGATATAAACAGTTAAACTCATCTTAGTGATCATAAAATAGTTAGATTATCCACCGGAAGAGGCGTTGATGTCGCTGTGTTTTTGTTGTGCATCATGTCGGCGGCATACAACAAATCAAACAAAGTAGGGTGACCACGCAAGGGCACGCCACTATTGCGGCGATAAGTCCCCTCTTTGAGGAGTGGTTAGAGAGGCGCCACGTTGTCCTCACCTTCCGCCTGACGCAGGTCCTCACCGGACATGGTTGTTTCGGGAGGTTCCTGTTTCGTATCAGGCGGGAGGAAACGCTCCGGTGTCATCACTGCGTGGATTGCCCGGAGGACACGGTGGAGCATACATGTATATAGCATGGTATGGAGCGAGAGGGCACGGGAGGCCGTCACCTCCTTCTGTGAAGCAATAATGCTCGCAAATGAGGAGGCAGAATGCGTGAGGGAGAGGCAAATTTCGCCTCACGCCCCTAGCCGCCGCAGGAGACGTCGGGAATCGCAGGCCGATTCCCGGCCACCGTAGGCGCGGGCTTGCGGACGGTGAGCAATGGGTAGCTCCGTCTGATAAGGACCAGGCCAGGGTCGACGGTGCGTTGTGTTCCACGCGCGCCTCAAAGAGATGCCAGCAGAAGTGAAGGGGTCCGTTAGGACCGATGCCTGCCGGGGTTGCGGGAAAGTCCGAAAGGGATACCGTGGCCCCTGGCAACGTACAGGCAACGGAAGGAACACGAGTGGGTTTTATTCAGTAAGAGTCTGACACGCCCTTCCGCTCCACCCAGAGCGGGAGAAGTTATCTGATAATTACCCACCCAAAAAAAAAAAAAAAACCTCCAAAGATGGCTAAGAGTAATTTACAAATTTTATTTCATATTTTATTCAAAATAAGAGGAAGTAAGTACTCAAGTAAGTAGGTACTCTTGAATTTGAACATTTACTATGAGTTCCATACAAATATGCAGAAAAACAACCTCAATCAAAATGTATGAAACAGCTGTACCTATCTACCAATTTTGTTTCCGACTTCGGCATTGTTCGAAGATCAGCCGTCATTTCCCATCTTACACCTTTCGGTTCCTACCTATGGACATTTTTAAGGAATCACAAAGGACAACTATAATATAATTATAATATTCTCGTGAAGGACTACGTCCGCAGTTATTATGCTGTTGTGTAATTATAAATCATGTCGATTGTGATGACGTGACGATTTTTTATCGTTTAATAATAATTTTATAAATAAAATCTATTTTTATCAAGTAATGACCTGCCTTTTATCGTAACTTTGTTGGTATTGGCTAGTTCCTAATTTAGTATTTGTACCGGCCGGCGACCGGCATTCCGTCATTGTTTGTGTGAGCATATAGTCGAAGACACCTGTAGAAGCCCCATTAAAAGCAAATCGTAAGTTCTATAATCTTTACTCTTATCTTATTTGTTGTTTATGGACAAACAACAATGGTAAACAAACAGTCCTAATCGTTTTAATATAAAATTTTATCCTTTTCAATTATAGTCAACCGAGAGATTATTTTAAAGTTAATTTTGTCGAAAACACCAAGTTCGATGAAAACTCTGTGAGTTTGGTGCATTGAAATAATCATCGACGCTATCTCGATTTATGTTGTTCTCGATTAATGTTGTGGTGTGTTGTGTTTTGTTGTTGTTGCTCGATTTCTCTATGTTTTTTATATTTAATGAAATGATAACGAGTTGTAAGTGGACCAATTTACACCACCTTATCATCTAGCTCCTGCTGTCGGTCTTCACCTATTGAATTTCGTTTTCGTCTTTCGCCAGTAAAAGAGTAGGTACCGCGGGGTAATTTTTTGACAGTTCAATAACATTCACTGCGTTATTTGTGTTGTTGAGCCCTTTGCTCAACTTCGAACTTATGAAGCAATGTATTGGCAATATCTTTCAAAATCATTCAGATTGTGATTGAAAGTGTTTTAAGCAATTGGCTGTAGTTGTCACACTCTTGTTTTGTGTTAGCCGATTTCACAGATCTGAATATCACTTTTCCAGAATTATGTCGAAATCGAAGCCTGTGTTCTACTACTTTAAGTCAAAGGCTCTGGGCGAGCAGTCCCGTCTCCTCATGGTGTATGGAGGCATAGACTTTGAAGACTACCGCATCGATTACTACACCGAGTGGGCGGATTTCAAGTCAAGTAAGTACTCTTAAATAACCAAGTATAATTTTTATTTATTTTATTTTATTTATTAGGGACAAAAAACAGTTACACGCTGCAGTTTACAGAGAAATACTTAAACTAAGTTTTAACAAACATGTAACCCACACCATTGTCCTCATTTTAACTAAAGATTAACAGCAGTGCTGATGACAAGTGCAAAAACAAAAACAAACGAAAACAACAAAACAATAGTCGCTACCACAATAACGCTGTGTTGCTAAGATTAGCTTAACATAACTTAAACCACCTCGCCAGTTAAAACACACAAGAGCCATTTTCTTAAATAATTGCTTTGATTGAGAAAATATTTCCAGTTCCATAAAATACGTGTTATAATTATCAACAAGGCGACGCAGAGGTGCTCGTTCCCCAGCATTGGTCCTGCATATGTCTGTATGGAACAGTTAATCAGCATCTATGGTTCGGATTTGGTAGAGATGTGCCATCCATCAACCCGCACTGGGCCCGCGTAGTGGATTACGTTACGGCCCACTCATCTCTCACACTCATCTCACACAGAGGAGGCCTGTGTACCAGAAGTGGGAACATTATGCTTATGAAATGGTTCGAAGAGTTAATCAGAGGGCAACGGCTTTTAACCTTCGTGATCACCAATTTAATCGCCCAGCGTGTTTACTTTAGATCTCCGAAGTTCAACCTACGAAAGCTTTGCAGAGGAAAACAATTCTAAGCGCTTCCTTGGTAAGCTTTGGATCAGAATAACAGTGACTCATCACTTTCGTATTCATAATAAATATATTTTATTGTTAAATAAAAACAATTATCGGTAAACCTTTGTTCAAAATCAAAATCATTAATATTTTATTTCACATAAACCTACAAGGGCACTTATGAAACGTCAGAAGCTAGGTGCACGGTTCCAATTGGCCGTTACCTATGGAAAAGAACCGGCAGGAAACTCCACGGTATACTCTTTTAAAAATAAATGTCTTTTACAATGATTTCAAATTACAGTCTTACTAATATGTATGTATGGGAGGATAGTGTAGGCCTGTCAACAAGTACAGTCACGAGCTTTAATTTGGGACCCACCTAAGGTTGAATATCGTGTAGCAAACTTTCGCCAGTTAGAGCTATTATGTTAACGCTGTCACTGCACAAACAATAAACGTCATAATGTTTACCATCGACAACTTTACGTTTCTAGGGGCTAACGTCAACTGGAGCGAGGGCAAACATTCATTTCATTACCGATTTCCGAGTAATAATTACTTTTTGGTCCTGTGGTCCCATAAGAAAAAAGAAACAAATAAAAAAGAACAAAATTATATTGTCAATATATGATAGCTAGTCAACTAACCCGCTTATTCTTCAAACCTATATTAGTTAAAAAGTTTTGTCTCTTTCTCAAACATAAATATCAAAGTGACGGACCAAAACAACATATTTAAAATAAAATAGGTTTAAAGGCCGTTTATGATTATGGGGGCTTAGAAGATTTCAGCTAAAATATTGATTAATAAAATCTTTAGAAAAACAAAGTTTTTTATTCTTTATATTTATTAAGACATTTATGACACAAACCTCAATCTTAACACAATTATATAGAAAGCATGGTTAGCGGTGCACAAAATAAACACTTATCACCGAAGGCTACGACTAAATTAATTTAAATCTCTCCAGTAATTTTTTTTATCATAAATATTCAAAACCGCGTATATCCACCTTCATTGTCAATCACAGCCTGGAGCCGGTTACGCATGGATCCAATCAATTTGTCACATATGTCAGTACCCCTTAAACTTTCCCAGACTGTGAGGCAGTGATCCATAAGTGCTTCTCTAGTTCTTTCGTTTCTATTTGACCATTTTTGAACCATTAAGCCCCATAAATTTTCTATAGGATTTAAATCGGCACACTTTGCAGGCCACGGAATACGATTTAAATTTGCTCTATTATTGTCGAACCAAGTTCTAACGATTCTTGCCGTATGAATTGTTGCGTTATCTTGAACAAAGTTTATTGGAGCAACATCTTCTTGTGGATAATATAGTTGCAATGTTGGAAGGACACTCTCGTCTAATAAATCGACATAATCTTGAGCAGTGGCCCTGGGTGGTAAATTTATTAGTTCTCCAATGCCGGCTGAACTAATCCAGCCAGACATGTTAACTGTAATGCGACCAGACGCGTTGTTAGCTATGACGTGGTCTGCCGTGTATCGCGTCCTGTCAATTCGCCACAAATGTAGTCTGCCCGTTTGGGAAGATTGAAAAGTCTTTTCATCGATGAAAGCCGTCGTCGTCCAATCAAAATTTAGATACTGACGTGCGAAAATAAGTCGAGCAGCTTTATGGGCATCCGTCAACGCAATTTTTTTTGCAGGCCGCCTGTGATGCAGTCCCATAGCTTTAAGATGCCTTCTAACTGTTGAAGGGTGGACTTCAAACGCTTCCGCAAAATGCCTCGTTGGCGTAAATCCATTCATCAGGTATTGCCTTTGCATCAAGCGGCTCTGCTCTTGTGTTATAACTTGCGGGTGATGGTTGTTTCGTCGTAAGTCAATAATATTTTCCTCGTTCCCGTGGCGTCGAACCCAGCGGCGAACTGTGTTTCTTGTCACATTTATTCGTCGCGATATCTCGTGAATGCCTACTCCTTGTTCGTGCAAATCAATAATTTGGAGCCTTATTTGGTCACGATTAGCCGCAAGCATTTTATTAATTGGTAAATTATATTTTGTGAAAATATCACATTAAACTATTTTCTTAAATGACACTGACACGACACATGTTCGTAATTAGAAAATCGTAATGATAGCTTTTTGCAACGAGGTTATCATTTCATAGGTCGATTAGATAAGACATTTTATGTCTTAACTTGACATTCAACATTTCAACCTTAAAGCAAAGTTTCAAAGTTTCGACCTTATTGCATTATGATTGTTCTAACAACATTTAACGGAAATGGGTCCCAAATTAAAGCTCGTGACTGTACCAGGTACTTAACAATATACAACATTCCCCGTTCTCCATATGAACAATATTATCCTCGATTTAAATGTTATCAAGTATAGGGATCACTGATTATGCCCGAAATTGCGTGTTTTATACGATTACATAGATAGGTACTAGTTCAGATAATTACAATTACACAAGGTAAAAGCTCAAGGCACAAATTGAATGAGAGATATAATATAATCATTATCAAATCAGTTTTATGGAGAAATAACTCACTATTGTTGTTATGTCCTTAATAAGATGTTAACGAGTGATGTAATGTAACTTTCAGAGACCAAGTTCGGATATATGCCAATGCTTGAGATCGACGGCAAGCGGTACGCACAGAGTCTGGCCATCTCCCGGTATCTCGCCCGCAGAGTCGGTCTGGCAGGAGACACTTTTGAGGAAGCCCTGGAGATCGACCAGAACATCGACTTGTTCAACGAATTCCGGCTAAGTAAGATTCATCTTCTCTTTATACATGAAATTTAATCACTATATTAAGACTTATGAGTCCTTACTCTCTCTCTCTACCTGTCCTTATCCCATTTGGGACCAGCTCGATTCTCATCATTCTTCAGAAGTGTCTGTCCCCAATTCGATGTGTAACTCTAAATAATAGATTTCCTTTGCATGTTTTGACTGGTTTTGAGATTTCTCACTATTAACAGAATACTTTGTTTATTTTTACAGAGGCATCAGATATATTCCATGAAACGGATGAGGCTGTAAAGGACAGAAAGTATGCTGACGCTGTCAAGAATGTGTTCCCACATTACCTTGAGCAACTCAGTGCTATCAATGAGAACAACGGTCACCTTGCTTTTGGAAAGGTACTAGATAATGAATATTTAATTAAATACATCAACGTACTGTCAAATTGCGGGATCACAAATGGCCATTTTTTCTCGACATCATAATGAATGGTGGTGTAATGAGTAACTGCCGGGGTTGCGGGAAAGTCCGAAAGGGATACCGTGGTCCTTAGCAACGTACAGGCAACTGAAGGAACACAGGTGGGTTTTAGTCAGTAAGTCTGACACGCCCTCCCTCTCCGTCCAGAGCGGGAGAAGTTATTTGATAATTTCCCAACAAAAAAAAAAGGTGTAATGAGTAACACCAACAAGTGCAAGTCTCGCAACGCAGTTCTTCGACAGTAAAAAGATGTGAGATCTAATGTAAAACCAAGTCTGTTAATTTATTCAGTACCTATCTATTTGTCATCTTTATTATATAGAATGACTTGGCCATCGCACGGCAACATAATCACGTAAGAATAATCTACTATTTTAAATAGTCCTAATTAAATAAAGCGTAGTGCTAATATTAGGTGATGATCAGAATGTTGTGCCTTTGTGGCACAACATTCTGATCCTTACAAGGGCAGAACGCGCATGACCACTTCCAATAGTTTAAAAAAAAAATCCAATTTGATGTTTTCTTCATTGTCCATCACAACGTAGAAATCTTTCTACAATCTGACATTTTGTCCTTCGTTGCCTCCGTTTACTCGGTGGCAATGATCATGCTACGCGTGCGGCGTGCAATATACTTTTTAGGGGCATTTAAGCTTTTCGGTATCTTAATGTCAGTCCAATCGCTAATAGTATTGTGGTGGCACATACAACGCCACATGTCAAAATTCGCATCAATGACCTGGCGTGCAAAAATCCTGCATCGCGCAAGCAAAGTTCGACGCGCTGCTGGCATATACAAGATACAATGACCAATGACCAAGACACAATGAATTGGCGTCCCGATATCAATCGTCGGGTGGATCCTCCCTTTTCAATAGATGATGAAGGAACTTTACACCCTATTTCTCATACCTCTATGGAATTTCACTTTGTTTGGGTCCTCAGGTCTCACCACTGCTTTTTAGATATCAATTATTTCTCAATATTTATGACATTCATATTAAAAATATTCTGATTACAGTTGACATGGGCAGATTTTGTTTTAACGGGTACAATCCTGTACCTGAAAATGATTACACGGATGCCTGACCTCGAGAAGAAGTACCCTGCCTTCCAGAGAGTCATCGATAACGTTTACGCTATCCCTCAAATTAAAGCTTACGTTGAGAAAGCACCTGTAACCCAGTATTGAATTCTATCGGCTTTATTGCAAAACAAGGTTTACCTTTAGACCCAGGTTTAAACCATCGAGTAATTTTTTTATTTCGAACTTTAATTCATCCTTTTCTCCTAAATACAGATTACTCAGTGATCTAGCTAGGAGAGCAGCGATTCACCCAACAATTCTTTGTAAGATTCTCATGTACTACAAAATCGTTATGTTCCTAAATAAATAAATTATAATCCGACAAAAAGTTCTGATGACCATAATTGACGTTAATTTTCGCGCGCATTTTTTGCGGGACTTTGGCGGTTAAAAGTCCAAGTTGTAAATTTTGTATTAAGAACTCGAAATAAATAAAATGCATTATCTGGCTAGAAGGTTTGGGCTTGAACTACAGATAGAACTCGTTTTGCAGTTAGACGGGGTATGTCTTGTATGTTTTAGGTTTTATTTAACAACGAATACTTACACTACACTAGAGTTGTAAATGTTTTGTTGTTAATATTTATTTTTATTTTGTAAGTGTTGCTCTTTTCGTACATTTAACTATTATTTATTATTGTCATTCAATGATTACATTACCTTGTTAATGATATTATCTTGTTTTTAAGATTATGTTAAAATAAATGTTTTTTTTTTAGTTAAGTATTTGTTTTTTTTACTTCAGTATTTGTTAATCATTTCTCATTCCGAATTGCATTTAAACATATAATTTGTAATCACCTTTTAAAACCCCTTTTTTATACCCCACTCGAAAGATTTGGGAGTTTTTTTTTTAAACTTACTTTTGGCGCCTGAAATCCGCCATTTAGATTTTTTAACTGTAAATACAACCAGTGACACTCGCAATTACGAATCTAAAGACGTATCATTCATCAAATATGTTTCAGCCGTTTAGTAGTTACGAGGAAACATAGGGACGGACATATAAACATACATACGAAGCAGGAGTGGGGTGAGGGGCCAAACCAAGAATGTATTGCATAAACCCGCAGGGCATCATGTGGCGAGCTGTTGGGTAGTAGCGACACCACGGACCCTATCTCCCGCGAGAAGTCTTGTTCCTCATCTCTGACTTGCCTTTATTATCCATTCGGAGTGAACACTGACGAGGAACAGAGCTCTCACCTCATTCTTGCCTTAAGTGGCCTGTTTGAGTGGAGATTTGCAAGAGCGAATGTGCTCGGAGGAAGGAAGTATTCCAGGAAGATGCTGGAAGGGATCCTGACCGTTCTTCCGTGCTCCGGGATTGTCTTGATAGCCGTGGAACGCCGCTCCACTCCTCAAGTACCCCAGGATATGTTGCCCCCTTGTCGTTACGTCACTATGTGCTAGCGACTGTTTGCGGGGCCCATTATTGCAAGTAGCCCCCTGTCATTTAATCCATGTAGATTATATATCATTGGACAGGCAGGGGCCATAGTCCTTTTTAGTTCTTGGTAACCCAAACCCATAGACAAATATGTTTTGTTTCCATTTTCTGCAATAGTCCTGTACCAACCGGAATCCTTGAGTAAACTTGCATAGGGTGTATGGGGATAATTGTCTGTTAGTGCCTAATTCCATTTGACTTTGTCGAACATTTAACTTTGTCGAACTCTCGTACGCCTTCCAAAGGACCGGGATCCATGGCCCCGAGATTTGTTAACGTAAATAATAATTATTTATTTATTTTCAGCACACGAGGTTGTCGACATGTGGGACGTGGACTCTGCAATAATTATACCGATAATCGTTCCGGTCAATGGCCTGATAGCGGAGAGCCTGGACCAACACCTCAGGAGGCTCTAATTGCGCGGCTGGGTCAAGAGCTTGATTCAGAAAGCAGTTCTCCTGGACACGGCACGCATAGTGATTAGGTTCCTCTCTTTAGAGTTCTGACCACCTGCAGCTTGGAACCTGTTCCTGATGCTGGCCGATGGGCTACTATTTTAAATGTTTTTTTATAAAAATGTAAATAAAATGAAATAAAGGATATAATAATTTATTTATTTAGGCTCCTTGGAGATATTAAATCGTGTTGACAATTTCAAATGTTCACTGAGGTATGGATGTCATTGTAGTGGTTTATATCTGTAAAATGATGAATGGCTCGTCTTTATTCAGGGTTGTCAACATGACTTGTGTTTTTAGAGTAGTACTGAAGGATAGGGGGCCAAACAATACATTATAGATACGAAAAGAGATTATTGAATGACATAAGACTTAGAGATTTACACGGCTCGATTTCCCAAGCTATTTCTGACCGCACTAAAAATCGACCGTATAATTAAATTTATAAACAGTGAAATATATAAACATAATATAAAAACTAATAATAATAGTACGTCAAAAAGTAAAAAAGGGGGGCGGGGGAGGAATCATAGGGCATTAAAAAATTAATCCGTATCGCGGCCAACTGAATAGTTCTCAAAAGGATCTTCTTTAGGCTAATAAAAATAGACCAGCCAGGTCACGCGGAGAGTCGACCACCTTCTAGGCGATGTCCCGAAAAACTCGATGCCCCCACATTGCCCTAGTGTTTCAACTCCAAATGGCTCAAACAGATATAATTAAATAGGTATCAAAGTATCAATCGGACTTGAGGATCGCTCATTATAACAGCACCGTTCCAGTGCAATAACGTCGGTCGCCAACAGATAGTCGGACCGTGTAAATCCGACGTAATTGTATATGATATGATAAGACTTATTATTTACAGTGGTTCATATCTATTTAGGTAAGTCATCTATGCGTATGATATTCCAATTTATCATATGATATTGCTAAAGATTGTGATGATAAGTTTATTTTTGAAATTTTAATCATGACGTGCATCTTTGGTAGAACTAGTTCCGATTAATTTAGTATTTCTACTGGTCCACGACAGATAATGCTTCAGTGTTTTTGTAAACACACATTCGGCAACACTCCTGCATAAACCTCTAAATACCTATATCGTAAGTAGCTATGGAATCTGTATAATGTTTTTTTTTCTAAAACTTCCGTTCTACTTAGGTAACCTTTTCAATTACTCTCGTTTCGTTAGCTTGATTTCTTGGAGGTGGCCTTTACTCTTTTGACGTATAACTCCATTTTTAACCGATGTTCAATAAGGAGGAGGTTCTATTTATGTCCGTACGTTTTTTTTTGTGTGTATCCCTCCATAATAATTATTTTCGTCAATTGTGTAGGTACCGATTTCGAATAATATTCTTTTTATTTCCCAAATGAAGTAAGATTAAAATAATACTGCTATAAGAGGTGGTGGTAGGCCTCCAGGTGTCAGACCACAATCAACTTTACAAGTTGGTTTCAAACATTTTTTGCTATTGACAGCGCTTGTCGTGAAAATGTGTAAAAATATGTCCCTTATGTTATATTAAATAGGGCCAGTTCTCAAACGTACCTTTTTTATTTGTGTTTATGAGTGTCAGATTTCTCGTATTGCAATTAATTGTCAATTATCACTTTTCCAGAGTCATGTCGAAAGTTGTGTTCTACTACTTCAATTCAAAGGCTCTGGGCGAGTCATGTCGTACGCTGATGGCGTACGGTGGCCAGGAGTTTGACGACCGCCGTATACCTGTTAATGACTGGGCGAAATTCAAACCAAGTAAGTACACATACATACACATTCATAAACTCATGCTTTTTTCCCAAGGGAAACTACATAACGCCACCTGCTAGGATGCTTATATAGGTACTCCTTTTACTTCGCTTACGTTCAGATACATGCACGCCGGTTGCGAGTACTACGCACCTAGGCTTGCCACCCATACTATATTATATATGTAGTATCGTACTATATTTCAATCAATTGTACCATATATTATAGAAAAATAATAAAAATACTATATATGTTCATCGCTTATTCATTTGTCGCGCTTTTTTATATTAAATGTGACTGGCATGGAACGCATCCGTAACGCAGTATAGGGAATTTCCGAACGAAACGCACTCACGGTCTACATACGTAGTATCTCTATGTAGTCTGTGCGGTCTACTCACATCACGGCAACTAAACGTCAACTTTCTGGCTGTCATTGCCAGTTTATCGATAAACGTTGCCCTTTTTTCCATTCCTGCTACTGCCGCTTTTACGGAAAGAATTTTTTCCGTCGTGAATATAAAATGGAGAGAAGAAAGAAATCAGAACGGAATCAGATCATCTATTAATATAATTAAAAATTAATTGTAAATTAATTTTAATATGTATCTAAATTGCTTAGATTACTATAATTATTTTAAAAATAATAAAATTTTCATGACCAAAGCGCAGAGTTTAACAAATACAAATGGAAAAATAAATAATGATTATTTTCCTAAATTACTATTTTTTTGCAAGTTTTTGTGAAAATAACTATTTTTCTTCAAAAAATAGGTGGCAAGCCTATACGCACCTGACCTTTCCACTAAGTAAGTACTCTTGTCATTATCATCTACTAAGGGGTTATTCCGTTTATCTACCACAAAAAATCCAATCCAAGGAGCCAATGAGTGGCTATAGAAGGTCTCAGATACAAGAGAGCTCGTTTTGTGGTTACAAAAATAGGTATAGTGCTACTTTCGAAAGGTAAAAAGGAAAAATTATATATATAGGTCTTCTGGCTTGGGGAATTTTTGGTCCAGACTAACAACCAGGAGTTCATCCCTTCATTAACTCTCTTGTGAAACTTAACGCTGTACCTTAAGTTTTTATGATCACAACTGTAAGCTACAGCTCAGAAATACAGGGGTTCGCAATAGAAAACTAAACAAATTATTTAAACACAAACATATTTATTTCCTTTTCCACAATATTTGTTCAAACACTGAGAAATCACCAAAGTACAAGTCTTGTACTTACTCGCTTTAATGTTCTAGTTGTTCTCTGCTCGGCGTCTCGAACAAGAAGGCCGGCTGTCAGTTGTCTCTCTTATCGAATGACAGTGAATGTCGTGATGAACGAATAATCGATTGAGTGACATACGAGTATTAGTCGATTAAATATACTTATTTAATCGACTAATAGTTACCAGATACAAGCTAACACAACCAACTTTTTAAAGGAGATATTTTTTTTCCGACGTACAATCAGCCCCTGACCTTTAATCAGATTGGTTGTTTCTTAACTTGGCAGTCTGAGATTCTTCACATCCTACGATGCGTTATTCATATCGTAATTTTTATCAGTGTTGGTTGGATTGACGCTATTCGTTTTCTTTTAAGCCTAGGTGGGTAGAGACCACAGAGCAGATAAAAGAGTGTGATAGAGACCCAGAGAATCAAATCTGAGGACTTTAGAAGCGTCTCAGTGGATTCATTTTTATGTCGTTGTCGTCTTTGCTTAAGACAAACTCTTGTAGGACTTCTGTACAACCTCCTTGATAGTTGACATTTGTAGGTAGGTTTATAGTTTATTTATTTCCAAAAACTTTGTACTACTTTACAATGGCAATGTGGCAACAATTTCAATTAAAGTAAAGAGATTAGTATCTGTAGCCGAACTAGGCATAACCTGTATTTCGGCTATCAGCACCATTTTCCTCGAGTATTATAATACAAGTATAGGTGCCAAGCAATAGGGGCATATATAATTAAATCAGTACTACAGAAATACAGAATATTAGTTGAGTAATCTAGGTAAGTAATTTGAAATTGGTAAGTATATAATTTTAATCTAATTAATTAAATGGTATTGAGTGTACGAGTATGTGTGTACGTGCGTGTGTGAGTTCGTGGTGTTGTGTGTGCGTGCGTGCGGGTGAGTGTGGTGTATGTACGAGTATATAAGAATATGAGCGTGTGTGTCTGTGTGTGGTGTATATGAATGTAGGTGTGTGTGTGAGAGTAATTATGCGGTGGAGGTGTGGGTCCGAGTGTGAGTATGCATGTGTGTAGGTGAGCTATGTAGTGAGTGTAACTTTTAATTCTGTGCTCTTAGCCGTATTCTTAGAGTGGTAAGTGGATTAGTTGTTCCGTCTCCTCGTAGCTTAATTTCTGCAAATATTGGCATACTTTTAATTTGCATTGTTTTCTAGTTACGGTGTATATATTTATTGATATGTTAAGCTTATTATAAAGGTAGAACCTAAAAAACCTAGGTAGGTCTAGAAAACTTACAAATCTTTTACCAAAGGTTGTTTTAACTGTGGTTAAATAGTAACATACATAATGTTTACGACGTCTTTGTAGTAACATTGGATTGTAGGGCTGTTTTATATGTTCGTGCAGGATAATTTTAAGTATAAATAACTGTCTTACTGTCAAAACCTCGCACAACTGGAACAATGTAGTAGTAGGAAAGCGCATCGTTTTAAACGTGCTAACCTTCAGTATCGCTCTCTGGGCGACCTCAACTGCCTTTAGCGTGGTTTTGCAGACACCTCCCCAGGATGAAAGGCAGCAGGTAAGAAGCGACTGACACAGGGCCTGATATATTCGCCTCAGCAGTGCAGGGTCCGCGACATGTTTTTAAAAACATAAATTAATTTTCGTACTCTATTACAAAGAATTTTGATATGTTCTTTAAAGTCGAGGTTATTGTCCAAAGTAATACCAAGGTACTTTAGAGTATTGACGCGTTCCAGAGGTGAGCATGCGCAACTATCCGCAGAATTGCACACATGTGAAACAATTCGAAGGTCACCGCGAATACCCACCGCCTGTCTAATGCTGAAGCAAATATATTTAGTTCTATCTACGTTAAGAGTAAGTATGTTTTTCTGCAGCCATCCCTTAGTCATATCAAAACCATTTTGTGCGATAGTGAAAACCTCGTCCCAACTATCACCCGCAAACACCAAGGCGGTGTCATCCGCGAAAGAAATAATTTCACCTTTGGTAAGTTTAAGACGAGTTAGCTCATTTATGTACACGAGAAAAAGGGTGGGTCCCAGTATACTTCCTTGAGGCACGCCGTGTGTAACTGGAAGGTGTGTACTTTTGTGATTATCCACTCGGACACACTGGGTTCGCCCAGGTAGCTTTTGAAAAGTTCAAGCTGGGTGCCTCTGATCCCCAGTGCCTCTAATTTGTTGAGTAAGAGAGATACAGAAATCGTATCAAATGCCTTTGCCAGGTCAAGAAAAATAGAAAGACATTTTTTCCGTTTGTCCAAGTTACAACTGATAAAATCAATAAGTTTATTCATTGCCTGTTCTGTAGATTTTCCGTGCCTAAACCCGTATTGGTTTGCTGAAAGCAGATTATTTTTTTCGAGATATTTTACTAGACGGATGTTTATAATTTTTTCTAGAATTTTGGAAATTGCAGGTAGTATATAGATATCGGTCTATAGTTGTTTATACGACTTCTGTCTCCGTTCTTATAGATTGGGCACACTTCTGATCGTTTTAGGGAATAGGGAAACACTCCAGTTTTTAAACAGTTGTTGAAATTTTTTTCCAGAGGATGTACGAGAATATTTTTATTTTGTTTTAAGAATCTACTGCTGATATTATCATATCCTGGTGCACTATCTGTTTTTAGACCCATGATAAGTTGTCCAATCTCGTATTTTTTTGTCTCAATTAAGACGAAAGAATTGGGGACATTTAGTACTTTGTCTTGGGTATTATTTAGTAATGGTAGATTCCGGAAATCAATATTTTGTTGATTGATTTTATCCGCCAATGAGCTACCCACATTTATAAAATAGCTGTTTGCTTCATGAAGTGATTGATCTGGAGAAGATGAAAGAGTTAGAAGATCTTTATGGTGTTGTTTTATTTTTGTTGTATGTGTGATGTTTTTGATGACTTTCCATAATTTTTATTGTCGTTCTGTGCTTCCAGGATTTGTTTTTTTTCGTGTGCTCTCTTTAACCTACGTAATAGAGAATTATAGAAATTTGTGTATCGTTTGTAAGTAATTTTCAAGGCTTCGTTATCCGGATCAATGCTTGCCTTTTTGTGTAGCTGGTCTCTGTTTCGCATGCAAGTCCAATAGTCCTGGAGTTATCTAGGGCTTAATGATTTTTTGGCGTCTTACAATTTTTGTATTCAAGTACTCATGTATTTAATGTTTTTTGTGAACCAAGGCGCACCACTCAAGGTTTTGAGTGCTATATTTAAGCGTAGCAGTAGAAGAACTTATCTGAGAAATATGTTTCTGTATGAGATAATTTAACTTTCAGATACATTGTTTGGTGCCTTGCCAATGATAGAGATCGACGGCAAGCAGTACGCACAGAGCCTGGCCATCTCCCGGTACCTCGGCCGCAAGTACGGGCTGGTCGGAGACACTCCAGAGGACGCCCTGGAGATCGACCAGAACGTTGACCTACTCAACGACCTGATGCAGAGTAAGTTATGAAGTGAAAGTTAATTCTTATTTGAAAAACACAGATTTAGACAACTTCAAATATTTGTAACCTTGACTTGATTTTATTTTCGTATTTATGTTCGCCTTATAATGCTTAGAATTTCTCCGTTGGCATAATACTTTGTTTATTTTTATAGAGGGTATTGAAGTGCACTACGAGTCTGATGAGGTTGTAAAGGAAACCAAATATGCTGACTTTGGCAAGAACGTGTTCCCAGATTTCCTGGAGAATCTCAACGCTGTTGTCGTTAAGAACAACGGTCACCTTGCCCTTGGAAAGGTACCATTTCACCAACATTATACACAAGTAGCTACTAATGAGCGATCGCTTCTCTCGTCAACATTCGGACTGTTTAGATTCACTGCTGGAAATAGGCCTCCATGTATCTGCCATCCGTTTCACGAACAATGTGCTCCATTCTGTATAATCATTAATTTTGGCGACTTTCTTGTCTTAAATATTTAATTAAAATCGAAACAGAAGTTGAATTTAAAGAATATTAGCTCTCAGCTTTTATATGAAACGCTAAAAAGCAGATTATCGAATCATTTTGCGTCAATTTAAATGATGTGTAAAAAAAGTAGCAGACTTTTGTTGCTGGCTTTTGCAACTACTTAACATCAATTCTGTTTACAGTTGACATGGGGAGACTTTGTCTTCGCTGGTGTGTTTGAGTACCTGAAGCAAGTGCTGCGGATACCTGATCTTGAAAAGCAGTACCCTGCCTTCCAGAAAGTCTATGACACCGTATACTCTATACCTAAAGTCAAGGCCTTCGATAAGGCCGCCCCTAAAAGGGAATTCCAAGCCTAATGTTCTGATAATTATGATAAATGCGGGTTTTTAAAACAAATAAAACTCAAATCTCAACAAAAAAAAGGCGTTCAATATTAAATTTGTTATTTTTAAGATTAAATACTAAGTTGTAATATAGGACACACAATATTTATGTTAATGATTATTAATTAGATGTTTAGTTACGTAAATGTTAAAAATATTTAGAAGTAAATAAGTTTTCATTGTCAATCATTTGTTCATGTTTCAAAATTTGGAACTTATCGATAAAATTTACTAATGCATGGCCTTTTCGTAAACTTTCGCTAAAATAGGGAAGAGGGCTATCGGTCTGTAATTATCAACAAGTTTTTTATTACCTTTTTATGTTTTGGTTGGCATTTTCAATTTCTCTGGAAACACTCCCGTGAATAATAATAAGTCTATTAGATGTACTAGTACCGGAGTAATATAGGGCCTATTTTGTAATTTTTGTATGTATTTGATCATAGCCTGTTGAGTTTGTATTGTTTTATAAAGCATGCTTGTTTTATACTGAAGATCACGTCTAAACGAGTAGTATGTTAATGATTTGGAAAAAATATACTTTCATGGGCGGTGGCGTGTATATACGTTCCAAGACAGCTACGAGTGGTGACAGAACGTACTACCACGTCTATTTTAATTTACTTGTTTTAAGCAGACCGTTTACTCACGTTGACTCGCAATACAAAATTGTACTAGCTACGTCTTTCCGCCACAACGCATGAACATTTCAAAATTGTTCTGTCACATTACATTATGATTTTTGGTGCTTCAAAAAGAAGACATCCTGCTCGTGCGCTAGTGGTACGTAGAATACGCACGACGCCATGATACGCCCCCGCGTCCCTACATTCCCGTTGCCTCAGTCCATAGACTACTATATATATACTAGAGACTCAGTCACATAGTGTCAACCTAGGGGTACGCGCGCGCGCGCCGCCGAGAACCGGCTGCTTTTACTGTTGTTTTTGAGAGTGATTTTGCATAAAATGTAAGTATTATGACTGTTTATTTATTATACTTTATGTAAAAACAGATAAACTATCCTTAGAGAGTAATATTTTGCTATAATTCATTTTTTAAACGGACTTTTAAATGAGTAATAACAGAATGTAAGTACCTACTAGCTCCTTTGATTTTTTACGCAGGTACCTACCTAAATAACGTTGTAACTAGATGTTTATCTAGCAGAAAGATAATGTACATTATCTAGGGATCTAATCAATGTGTTTCTTGCTTGTTTAGATGGATAAACACAAAAAAAATCTATGAAAATATTTGAACATCGGTCATCAGATGAAACAGCTCGGGACCCGTTTGAAGACGACGGAGAGTACGGTTCGGACAATAATTATGAACCCAGTCAAGAAGATTCCTATAGTGACAGCAACCTTAGTGAGTTTTTCGTATTACCAATAAAAAGATCACGAGTTGGTGGTGTCCTGATAAGAAAAAAGACCCGAAAAATACAACCCGATCTGTTTCAAGTGGTACTGATAGTCAGAGCTCAATCGGATTCAGAGGCCTCAGAAGATCTTGACGATAGCAATGATAAAGACTCGCATTCTAGTTGCCAAGGCTCTCTATCCAATCTATCTGAGACAGAGAATAATGTGGGTACTAACGAACAACATGATGAATCTGATTATGAAATTGCGAATTCATCAGACTCGGAAATATTTCCGTTAGCTAAACGACTGAAAAGGTAATCTAATGATACTGTAACAAATTTACTTCAAAACGACTACAAGGACGAATCTGCATCACGTTCTATGCGCCGTTTATCTCAAAATAATCCTGAGTTACGTCCTCTTCGCTGTTCACCTCAAGGTGCCCATGAGGATGAACCTAAGTTGCCGCCTGTGCACCAGTTACTTCAAGCTGATCCTGTTTTAGGTCCTGTTCACCGTTCACCTCAAGACGACCTTGATTTAGATTCTGTTCGCCGTTTATCTCCCCATAGAAATGAACCCAAATCGCCGTCTTTACACCATTTATCTAAAAGCACTCCAGAGTTACCATCTACGCATCATTCACCTAGTAGCCATGTAAGCCATGCAAGTGAGCCTAAGTCACCGACGTTTGTAGACGTTGTGTGCATATTATATAATTACAGTATCCTACAAACACGGCACGACGTTTGCAGACGTTCGACGTCAATAAACGTTGTAGACCAATGAGAATGACCTGCTGTACAGGCAATGACTGAGCGTCTATAAACGTTGACGTTAGATAACGATAGTGCCGCTATTGGCCAAATGTATCGAAAAAATACGACTTGACGTCAATAAACGTCTAACCATTTTGTATGAAGAATTGATGTGTCATTCTACATATTCCACGTGATCGAGTACCGTCCGCGAAAGGGTTAAATAAAAGCATTTTTTTAATAATTTAATATATGAATATTTTAGATTATGTTTATATTACATAGTGAAATTAATTTGTAAAGTTATGTCTATCGCGGATAAGAAACTGAGAATCACGCAGAATCTATCAACCGTATTTTTCTGAAACCTTCACCATTTTAAAGATAATTTAATTATTGATCTATCTGATCTATTGAATGTTTTATACGTGTTTAATTAAAATACTTTTTGTTTTGTGTATAATAAATTAATAATGCGTCTAATTTGGGACAGCGCTCCTTGATGGGCGAGTCCTATTACTGACTGGACGTACGACGCGTTGTAACCAGCTAACCACTCAAGGTAAAAGTCAAAGTCAAAACATTAATTGCGAACTAAGTGTACAATGTTGGTGATATCTTATGTTGGTACTTATGACTTACTTACTGGTCACTAGCATATATCTGCGTCTTAAGCTACGCTTGCCGCGGTTGGTGCGTGAATGGATTACCATATTTACATACTAAAGGAGGGGGGTCCCACCGTGCCTCGGAAAGCACGTTAAGCCGTTGGCCCCGGTTGTCATCTTTGACAACCGTCAAAGATGACAACCGGGGCCAACGACCCGTAACAACCGTTACGGGTCGTCAGAAGCCCGAAAGTCTGGCAACCAGTCTTACCGAGGGGTATCGTGTTACCCAGTAACTGGGTTGTGGAGTCAGTCGCTCCATATATAATTAACCGTCACATACACTTGGGTCGACTAGGTATTGAAGTTTTGTATGGTACAGTTTATACTTTTTTCGCGATTACGATGTTGGTCCCGTGGAGAAAGTTGTTCAGTTTGATGGTCTGTACCACACCCTTAAATTTGACCACACCTTTCTGATACACCCTATATGTTCCAGCATAACGCAAATACTACACATAGACTCTGTTCTGCATAAATAATATAAATATTCCCTATAAATCTGGACAGTCTGTGTAATCATGCTATTTGCTATGTGGGATAAGCAACATTGCATTATCTTCGTATTCTTCTATAGTTTACCGCAAATTTTAAAAACAAATGATAGTTTAAAGAAGATAATTTTATTAATAGGGGTTTCTGCAGCATTTTATACGTACCAATTAAACTTCTCAGTTAGTAAGTAAGAATTGAAAATTAAATAGGTATATTTTGATTTATTGTTAAATTTTTTGGACGAGGCTTTAGAAGTCATGTAATTTCTTATATAAAGAAATTACATGACTTCTATAGCCTCGTTTAAGAAAGTGGTTGATATTCAGGAAAAAATTTAAATGGACCCCGAACACAGCCTTGGAGTACTCCACACAATACATGCTAAAGACACGTTTTAATTCACAGTTTTAAACTTTTACTTTCGAAATATAGTCATATATCGCTTAAATACCTGTTAAAATTCCATGACCTTATAGACACACTGACGTCACGCAAAATCCTGCATCGCGCAAGCAGAGTTTGCCCCGCGACTAGCAAATATACAACGTCCCAACATCAATCGTCGGAGAATAGCCCACCAGACTGTTGTGTCTAGTGGGCTATGGGCCTGCCCGTCGAAGGACAAAATAACGAAATAGAGGATGAGTGAACTTTACACCCTGTTCTTCAAATATATACCCTTGATAAATCAATGGATCTATCTATGATCATGTGAGATAAGATCAAAATCTTGGGTCAAATAGTACAGCTGTTTTTTTATATGATTTTATTTGAGATTTTCACTTCATATCTGAAGGTTTAAAGTCTGGCTATCATTAAAGCATGCTAGTAATTGCTACTAAGTAGCTAGTCGTAATATGCCAAGGTCCTTATGATACACTATACAATACTTTCCGATACGATTCCAGACAAAATATCTCCTGACGCAGACCATCATCAATACGAGTGAAGCTGAACCGCGGCCGTTGTGTCGTTGAAGAAGTCGTCTTGAATTCAAAGAGAAAACAATTTAGTACATTTATAGATTCGTAAGATTGTATACCAGGTGGACCAAATAAAATGCACGCAAATTAAAACGAAAATTAATTCTACAATAAGTGTATATGTATCTATTATATTTATTACTTCTACAATGGACGGCCTTATCGCAATTAGCGATTGCTGCAAGACAATCCACACAATATTTATTACAACGCTAATAAAAATGAGTTAATGATTCCTATTTCGATCTTTGTAGCTTAAACCTATCTCAAAAAATCATATGGTTTTAAGTTATTTAAAATAATTTTTGAGATAGTTCTTCTGGGGCTATATCCAACTTATGAGCTGTCCTTACAGAAGTTGCTCCAGTACCGCAGTATTTGAACCTTATCAGCAACACTGTCGCTCAAGGAAATATACAGAACAATGATTGGAACAATATTATTGTGTAATAATATTTTGGTGACTCGGCTTAATGATGGGTAGGTACTTATTTTATAAATAAGTATAATTATAATGATAAAATCATAAATCTATAAAGATTTAGTTATATAATATGGTGCACGTGCAATGTTTTTCGACCGGTAGGTACTTTGGGATTATATTTATCATGCAAGGTCAGATGATAAGTCAACATTTTAGTGTGGATGTGTTAAACTAAAACAAAAAGAGAAGAAAAAGAAGACGCAGAGGAATTATGTTTGAGAATGTATGAAAATAAAATTTCCACATTATTAACATTTTTACCTTCTGTTGTTCAATGTTATTCCTTAACTGTCTTCCTTTTTTATTTTTAAACGACTTCCAAAAAGAAGGAGTTTCTATAGTCGTCTGCATGTCTTATTTTTTCATTTCGTAGAGGAAGCTTACGCGGTAGTCCCATATAAATTTTATTAACTTTGCTTGGGTAGTTTTTGAGTTCAATAATACGTATTTTTCGCACTTAGGCTATGTAAATGATGTTATAATAAGTTCTTGTCACTGTTATTTACATAGCAGGTATTCGAATTTGTGTGGGGGGTAGGTACCACAACTAAAAGTGAAAAATAAAAACTTTTCATCCCACCATCTCGGAAAGAGTATTTTTAATCTTCAATATCTGAGTGGAAAAGCCGTTTTTATTCTCTAGAGGATAAAGTAAATTGAATTTAGAACATCGTGTGCACTAAGTTTGTGAATTAAAAAAAACATTAAACCTATTTACTGCTACCTCTATGGTGCCGAATATATCATACAACTTTTTTTTAATTTGTTAAAAACTCAGACTCGGAACCTTCTTGGTGTTCTTTTTTCAATTTGCTTTGTACGCGGTTCTTTACGCGGCATTTTTTCACGTCATTGTTAAACCTTATATTAAAAACAAGAAACTTGAAAACAAGTGAAAAAACTAAAATGAGTGATTCTAGCGACGAGAAAGTTTGCTTGACGCCAACAGAATTGACTGAAACTGTTAATAATGCGCAAATGAGCTTTCTCCCTCAACAATCACGCGAGAAGTATTTAAAACAGTACGATATGTTCAACACGTGGCGACTAGCAAAAGGAGCCAAAACTTTCTCAGAAAACGTTTTGCTGGCATATTTTATAGAATTATCCGAGAACAAGAAAGCAAGCACTCTATGGAGTACGTATTCGATGCTAAAAGCAACAATAAAGATGAAAAAAGACAAACATATCGATACCTATCCTAAATTAGTGGCATTTTTAAAAAGAGCCTCATCTGGTCATCAACCAAAAAAATCGAAGGTTTTCACAGTATCTGATATTGAAAAGTTTCTTAACGAAGCACCCGATTCCGTATATTTGGCGGCAAAAGTAAGTCAGTTGCACATTCAGTATCTACTTAAGTATATTAATCTCAATTAAATAGTATACTTAGTAGATGTTGATAGGCATAATTATGCGTTCATATCAATTTTATTCATTTATCTACTACAATACTCTTTACGTTACAGGTTGTTCTTATTATTGGAATAAACGGAGCATGTCGAACTAATGAACTAACACAACTTAATGTCAAAAACATTGAGAAACATTCAGATGACTTACTATTAATAAATTTACCTAATACAAAGACAAAAAGAGACCGCAACTTCGTCATTCGCAAGGAATACGTAACGATTGTTGAGAAATATCAAGCCTTACGCCCGCCTAACACTCCAATCAATCGATTTTTTCTACAGTATCGCAATGGAAAGTGTGTTAGACAGCCTATGGGTACTAATAAAATTGGCAGTATCCCACGAGAAATAGCAACATTTCTTGAACTTCCAGAACCCCTGTTGTACACGGGTCATTGTTTCCGACAAACTTCAGCCACACTTTTGGCTGATTCCGGAGCTGATCTCCTGTCCCTTAAGCGCCACGGAGGCTGGAAGTCCAATGCAGTTGTAGAGGGATACATAGAGGATTCCATCCAAAATAAGTCTAAAATATGTGAAGGCATCGTAGGAGCCATTACACTGAAAGAGCCTCAATCGGATCCTTGGACTGGCCCTTCTACATCAAAAATAAGCCGTTATGAAACACCTAACCATCTCCCTCTCTCTCCAACATTCACGCCAAGGGAATCCGATGAATCGGTACAACTATTAAGTATGACAGATAGTTTACCGAAAAACAGTACACAAGTGACTAACACCAATATTACAGTACCAAACAAGAATATTACACTCAATTTAAATAACTGTAGCAACGTTACTTTAAAATTTTCTTAATTATATCTTAGTATTATTTTGTTATAATTTAAAGATTATTCTGTAATACTTACCTGTCATAATGTAGTAATTACTACCTAAACTGAAATAAAAGTGTACCTATCTTGTGATTGTAAACGTTTTTTTTTTGCATTTAGTCATTTCCTCGCTGAGGTGGAATGAAAAGTTACGTGTTGCACTCGAGTGCAAAGATTTTTCACCTCGTGCTCTTTTGATTCCCTCGCTAACGCTCAGGATTCTAATTTTGAATCTCTCGTTGCGCTCGTGATTCAATTTTAGAATCCTTCGCTTGCTCGGTCATCAAAATTGAACACGCGGTTAAAAATCAACTTTGCACTCTTGTATAACAAATAACTATTACAAAAAAAAAGCAATCGACGAAAAGTTTTTTTCTTCTTTTTTCCTTCTAGAATCAGTTAATATGTTAATCTTTTAAATAGTTATTATATGACATATTTTTAATAAGTACGTGCCTGTTGTGTGTGGTGAATGAAGATTATCAATTTATCGTTACCTGAATCTTATCACTAGGTACGTGGTTTGTTTTGATAATATAGATACTATTTCTACCGGCCGGCACCCGCAAACTCGTCAGTATTTAGTGTAATAGCTCTCGTAATAAATCGTAAGTACCAGTTTATTTATTTTTTTAAGTTTTAGTGGTAAGTAATAGTTTTCTATCTTAGTCTTTACCGCCGTCCTATGTCACATGAGCACTTTCCGGGACACTAAACGCCCCCAAACGTAATAATAATAAAACTTTTATTGTGCCTAGTTCTCAGTAATCTTAAATCGATTAATCTTAGTAATACACATGTGCCCATGTTTACCGGTAGACTCCTCGATTATTTACTATTCTCTCTGTTTCAGAATCATGTCGAAATATGTGTTCTACTATTTCGATGCAAAGGCTTTGGGTGAATCAAGTCGTCTAATGTTGGCATATGGTGGTCAGGAGTTTGAAGATCGTCGCTTTACTGATGAAGAATGGCCGGAAATTAAGCCATGTAAGTACTCTTGTTATAATTATCATTATCTCTGGTTCTAAAGGCTAAAGTGGGTCTCTTAAGTGCAGTAGAGCTGACACAGTCGCTATCAATTTAACCACCTCCGGATACCAACTTCCGAATGGTCCATAATGGAGGACTAAATAATACATCTTTATTCAGAATCGAAATTCGTAAAATGAATACAATATTATGAAACTTAAATAATGTGTAGGTTCAATATATGATGCCAATGTTAGATGCCTGTACTAGGATCATGACTTAGGCGCGACTTGCAGACAACCCGGATTTCTTATCTTCATTGAGTTCCTTTACCGAAAGCTGCCCAAATGATAAATAACTACTACTTACCACCACTAAGTTATGATGTTAACGAATGACTGTTTAATTTTCAGATACCAAATACGGACAGGTCCCAATGTTGGAGATCGACGGCAAGCAGTACGGACAGAGCAAAGCCATCTCCCGGTACCTCGGCCGCAAGTACGGCTTGGTCGGAGACACTCCTGAAGAAGACCTGGAGATCGACCAGATCGTTGACTTACTCGTCGACCTCCGAACGAGTTAGTTTAAACTTCTCACCGTTCATAATTTTATGGCGGACTCACACTGTCGGTTTTAATAGAATCTGGATGAGTTCTTTAAACATTGTAACCACAATAATGGTATTATCCAAAACGAGCTAACTATATCCTCTTTACAATGTTTTTTGTGCAGTCGCTTGCTAACATTATACTTTGTCTACCTTAAAGGGGCTCAAGAGACCAATGAACGATTCGAGCCTGATGAGACTATAAGGGAAAGCAAATATGCTGACTATGCCAAGAACCTGTTCCCAAACTACCTGGAAAACCTTAACGCTGCTGCCGTTAAGAACAACGGCCACCTCGCCCTCGGAAAGGTATACAACGAGACAAGAGTTTTTGCTCTTGTAAAAAGAATATAAATGAAAATAAAGAGTATTTTCTTTCCGTCTTTTGACGGGAAGAAAGTTTAGTTTGGGATATGATAAACTCAACGTCATCACGACCGTAGGGAGTGATTTATGATGATTGAACAAGTGATAGAATCCCGAGCGACGCGAGTGAGTCATGGTCCTCGATATAAATCTATTTTTATTCAAGAGTTACATACTAAACTTTATACCATGACTACGTGAAGTAGAAAGATTTAAGCGAAAATAGACATTTAATGAAGAAAAAAGGAAGGTTTAAATTAATTAAAATGCACATTAAAAATGGAACAATATGTGTTCGTACAACTTACAGTATTCAAAATACCGCCAATTTACTAATGACAGCAAAGAAAACAAAACAGTTTTTATTCTAATGCTCTCGTATCGAGTATTTTTTCGCAAGGAGCTACCACTAGACCATACATTATTTAGAAGATGACCAATAATGAATGATGATTGTACATGACAATGGTTTAAAGATAGAAAGTGCAGCGTGGGTAGGTCTTAACAAGGAGTACCGATGGTTAGCACAGCTATCCACAACCGTTCGATTCGCTATCGGATTCGATTGTTAAGATTCGTTAAGGAGGAACTCTACTAAATTATAACTTTTAAATGGTATAGTTTGACCAAGACCACCGTTCCACGCCTTAGGTATGTGCGCGGCGAGACCGGGGGGCAGTGCAGGCCGCTCATTCATCAACGCTCACGGCGTCTCGCCGCTCATTCGTCAACGCTGCCCCCCGCCTCGCCGCGCATTTCTAAGGCGCGGAACAGCGGTCTCGGTCAAACTATAGGAAGTAATGTTTGAGCGACAATGACTAATATCAATGAAATAACAAAAAAATCTGTTGCTTGCTCTAAATAACGACCGATTGAATAACCAACTGCAATATTAATGCATTTGGATTCGGCAATAGACGCGCCCCCCTACTTCATGGGACTTAAAACATAACATGCGAAGTGTGGATATAATATATTATAGGTACACTGCCTAATCCTTAGGTGATTACAGGCGTGATGTTATGTATTATGACAACTATAGGGACTTGGATAGGTAAAGATAAAGTAACACAATATCGTGCAATGCCGTTCAAGTGGTTAGGTAGCATGGGTTCTGTTTTATCATATCAAGGTCATCGTACGGTGACAAGCCAAAAGTAAGAGCAGTAACTCAAGACTCAGTTACTGTTAAAATTAAACTTCAAAAAAAATTTCAATATTTGCAGAAAAAAAATTTTTTCTGCAAATATTGAATTTTTTTTTATATTGAAAAACTAGAAGATGATAAAAGAGAAGAAGAAGAAGCAAAGGACTTAAGTTTAAAAGTTCACATGTACCAAAAAAAAAATAACAATCCACATACAAAACAAACCAGAGAAGACTAGGCATTTATATATTTTATAGAGACTTAAAAAAAGGAGGAGATTTTTTCATGAGCATATACAACATGTAAAAATAACCCTGTCCGATTCGTGAGGGTTTTGTTAGGTATATCGTACTGTGAATCGATTTATGTGGTCATTTTCAGCTATAAAGAAAAACAAAAATTGGCCATATTTTTTTTCAATGGGGAATTTTACCATGGGGCGCGGTCGGCCGTCCTTTAACGGGTGTCTACCAAGTCATAACTTATGACCCTGTTGAAAATTTTCAAATGTTTAATGGATTTGGGGTAATTCTGGTACAAAAAATGTGAATTTTAAATAACAAAAACCGTTGTATTTTAATAATAATTAAAAAAAAAAAAACTTTTTGTTATTGTTATTGGAGTACCTATGTGCCACTTTCGGATCGAACAGGGTTTTTTTATATATGTTTTTTTTTCTTTTTTTTTCTGGGATATTTGCTTGCGTCCAATTCAAAACTAAAAGTAGTCCAGCTTGCTTTCGTAGTAATTTCCATCCTACTCCAATGCTATTAAATTTTTTGTCGTCCTATGTTTTGTTCTAAATTCGGTTTTCCCTGCATGTTCCCTGTGTCTTCGCGGTATTTTTGCCACTTTGTTCCTTCTATAATTTGTTTAATAGTCATTACCGACACTCATTCGATACTTGCTTGTGGAGGATAGTTTATCCAGTGCGAAAAAAAAAGAGAGATTATTAATATCTACACTTGATTTCTTATCATTACTTGGTTTGCTATGGTTCTGAGTAACGTATTTCTACCGGCCAGCAACCGGCAACTCGTCAGTATTTGTGTGATCACTCAGTCGGCCGTACTTTGTCCTTTGGAATCCTACCGTAAGTACCAGCTGATTCTGTGAAACTTTTGTTTCTAATTACTGCTTCGAAAAGTTCAATGAAGTAACTATTATTTATTTATTGTAGATATATATAGAAAATGTATAACTTTATGTAATTTTGCCCTTGACTTTTCTCTGTATGCTCCACAATCTAGAAAAATACCTCGATTACAAGGTCATTTGTTGTGTCTGATGCTATAAATATAACGCTAATTCTAATTAAATAATTATCTAGTTCATAATTTATACAACATGTTCCTTTTGATGTCTCATGTCTCTAAGGTTATATGCTATACTTAAGTAAAAAAATACAAAAAGTCCTAGTAAAAGAACAAGTGTTCCAAAAATACATAGTTTCGAAGATAACACTAGACTCTCAATGTGTGTATCTAAGTTTCATTATTCAAACCAAAAATTCTTAGTTAAAGCTAAGAAAATGCGACGTTGTCATAAATAAAAATTATGGATAAAAATAGTCTTTTCTTTTTTCTCGTTTTTTTTAATCTTTCACGTTAGTGTTTTTCGTACATAAATAATCGTGACTTCGTCGAATTATTTTGAATAAAAAATTAAAACGAAAAAAATAAATAAATGGAAAATAATTTATATGCCAGTTGATTTATGTAAATAATATTATTATTATTTTAATACTGTTAACCTATATATTAGGTATATTAGGTTAGGGTAAATATTATCTTACTTCAACTTTAATATTGTAAAATATAATAGTTGTATACATACTTATACAACTATTATATTTTATAATATTTAATAAACTCAATTTTGTATTATTGCAATTAATGGTCGACGTTACTCTACCTCTAATGCTTTAATATCTTTTCTTCAGCCTCTTTTTATGCTTTTTTATTTTAATTAGGGTAACTTTTATAACCGCAATGCGCATGACAGTCCTATCTCTTTATGCTTAGTTAATTAAATCTCGCAGTAAGTGCATTTTTGCATGTTCATAATTTCTAATATTGTTGCTTTTCCAGAATCATGTCGAAATATGTGTACTACTACTTCAACATAAAGGCTCTTGGTGAGTCATGCCGTCTACTGTTAGCATACGGTGGCCAGGAGTTTGACGACATCCGCTGCTCTTACGAAGAATGGCTGGAATTCAAGCCAAGTAAGTCTTAATCGTCTATAGTCCAACGGGCCAAACAAGAACCTGTCGCGCGATAAACATTCATCTATTTCTATACATATAATAAAAATAATAACGAAGAATGTTTGTCTGGATGTATGTTCCGGAGTGACGCAAAAACGGCTGAATGGATTTGGATAATATTTTTCACACAGATAGTTTATAACCTGGATTAACACATAGGGTACTTTAATCCCGGTGGTATGTGCCCGTGGGATATTTTACGACATCCACATGGGTGGACCTGCAGGCAAAAGCATAGTTATAGATAAAGTATCTAGATTGGCGTTATTGATCGGTAATTATTAGGCCCCCAAAACGGCAAATCTAAACAATCGATATGTATCACGTAAAGAGCCTTAAGTTCCTTGTTTTCATATTATATTAGATTAGATACTCGTATCTGTTGCTATACAAGGTAATGTACAAGGCACCAATCGAATGATAGTCTATAGCAGGTAGGATTTGGTGGCGTTATCAGTTTTTATTTTAAAAGTTACTCACATTTTTCTGATTATATTATAGGAAAAGGTTCGTCTAGAGACCATCGAACAGATTCTTCATCGAACAGATCATGTTGTTTACGAGAGATATGTTTTTTTAACTTCCAGAAACCCCATTTGGACAGATGCCAGTCTTGGAGATCGACGGCAAGAAGTACGCACAGAGCCTGGCCATCTCCCGGTACCTCGGCCGCAAGTACGGGCTGGTCGGAGACACTCCTGAGGATGCCCTGGAGATCGACCAGAACGTCGACCTACTTAACGATCTCCGTTTGAGTAAGTTTTAGCTTCTCTTCATGCATATACTGGACTCAGTCTTAATTCCATTTTTTTAATATAATTAAACAATACTAAATTGTATACTTTTAAAACACCCTTGCGAAGTGTTTAATAGTAGATTGTTATACAAGGGATGAAAGGGGCCTATTTAGGCACGAGGCTCGCTACGCTCGCCAATAGTTCGAGTGCCTAAATAGGTCTTCCACCCGAGGTAAACACTCTGCTTTTCATTTCGAATATGAGGAAAGTAAATAAAAACTTAACTAGTTAAACAAAACCATGTTATTATCTGAATCTGAATAACTCATTTTATTCAAAAATCTGTATACGTAAATAATTAGCACTCGACAAAATAACTGAAGATCGAATTGCCGCTTCCCCGCCTTTTTAGGGTTCCGTAGTAAACAAGAAACCCTTATAGTTTCGCCATGTCCGTCTGTCTGTCAGTTCGTCTATCCGTGGCTTAGCTCAGAAACAGTCAGTACTAAAAAGTTGTAATTTGGCATGGGTATACATATTAATCACACAGACAAAGCGGTAAAATAAAATGAAGAAACAAAAATTTTTTTTGATGTTACCTCCATGTTTTTTTTTTCGTCTATCCCATGGTGTGAGGTTTCGTTGGAAAGGTCGTTCGAAAATATTGTGGTTGAAAATCATTTTTCAGTTCATTCATTCCGTTTGCGAAATATTAAGCTTTAAAGTGCTAATTTTTGTTACGAGTCATGTGTCCTGCCAGCTAAATGGTTATATTTGGATTTGTGAAAAAATTCACAGCGGTAGTATATATAACGAAGTTAAAAGAACAACTATAAAAGCTAAGTAGGCTTTACAGGTTAACGAGTAATAATCGACCAACTTAAATTTGCAGTTTTTTCAACTACAATGTTAAGTTTGTTCTTGGCATAAATTCATCCCAACTACGGAACCCTTCATTGTACTTACGTGGTCCGACATGCACTAGGCCGGTTTTTTTATGTTTCTTTTTCTGCGGCATTCTACCAGCCAGTATTTTTTATCATTGATCGTGGTAAATATTTAGCTCAAATCTATGTAAATTAAATATTAATTTAGTGAAAAGTAAATTATAAGTATAAATTCATATTACAAAATTGTAGTTGTTAATATTTTTTAATTACAATTTTACGCCGCGATTTAACAGAGTGGTTATATAAAAAGTTGGCAGACGGCTTGCATAGTTTTTAAATTTTTGACAGCAGGGAAAATCGTTTCCCCTGGAAAACGAAAAGTACGTTTTTCATCCCTCTGATCACGTAACTCCAAGCGTACCTACTGTCCAAGTATGGAAATTAAATAATGCTTTGTTTTATTCTTACAGAGTGTGCAGCGGTCAAATATGAAAAAAATGAGGCTATAAAGGAAGCCAAATATGCTGACTATGCCCAAAACGTGTTCCCAGACTATCTGGAGAGACTCAACGCTATTGTCGTTAAGAACAACGGCCACCTTGCCCTCGGAAAGGTATACTAGAAAATCAATGGGAATTGTTATTTTTTACTTTTGTTTGGCTAAACCAAAATGCATGACTGAACGCATTTCTTTTTACTCATAAATATGGAGAATATTAGTTTGTAAGTTACAGGCAGGAATGTTCTACAGTTTTAGTTTCCGATTAACTTGTTACTAATAATCTAGAATTCTAGACCCATGAAAGAGTAACCAATCATGATCGCGTCCTTCAATATTAAAGACACATCAGGCCACATTCCAGTTAGTAAATATTCTTGTTATTAATCATTCTCATCTTTTTGCAGTTGACATGGGGAGACTTTGTGTTAGCGGGTATGTTCGACTACCTGAAAGTGATGCTGAGGATGCCTGATCTCGAGAAGAAGTACCCTGCCTTCCAGAAAGTCATCGACAACGTGTACTCCATTCCTCAGGTCAAGGCCTACGCTGATGCTGCCCCACACTGAGACGAATAATAAAATAATAGCTTACGGAAAACCCGAATAACTCGTAGTATCTTTTACAAACAATTTTTTTTTTTATTAGCATACTGCCTACTGTTAGTTTATTATAATAAGAAATTAAAAATAAAATTATTTAAAATTTAATTTTGCTTTTTTAATATTTTCTAATCTCAATAGAAGCTGCCTGTCTTATAAAAAAGACGGTGGTTGATATTTCGCTGGAACAAAAGTAGACCCAGATCACTGCGTTGCACCATATACTAAAGAGCTATACCTAGATTATTAAGAACATATCATCACGCCTGAAATCCCGAAGGGTATACGCAGAGGTGTACTTAAATTACACCCACATTTCGCCAGTTATCTTTAAGTCCCATGTAATAGGGGGCGAGCCACGGAGTATAGAAAGAAGTGGAGGTGCCGCAAGGCAAGTAGGCCATGCGCCTTCAATTAGGTCATGACGTCACAGTGGGTGGGGCCGCAAACCTTAGTTGCGAGTGAATCGGCATCGCGTTCGGGCGGGTTGTATTTTAATCGCTTTTTAATAATTAAATGGTTTTAATAATTAAGTGCGCTGTTGTTGGGTGCAAAAATTGTTTAGGAACAAAACTAAAACATATTGATGGCATAACATTTCACGAGTAAATCCCTAAAATTAATATTTTACTTTTAAAACACATTTTCTCGTTTGATCGTCAGATTGTAGCTAGAGGCATCTATCGTCGAAGAGATGCATTCTCACCACTTCTCACCGCTTTCGTGTTTTTATCAATGCATATTATTGTGTCCAATTTGCGACTTAAATTACTTGCTTAAGTTTATTTTGCTCGCTATAAGTTATTTTATAGATAAATACGTACCTTTATACATGAAAGAAGAAGAATTTAAAACATGAAAAATGCGCCATCTGTCGGTAAGTAGTCGGTCGTAACTGATAAATTAAAATGTGTGCATTATGCTAGCAAGACCCTATTTTATCGAATTTATTATCTTCATTTATTTGTTTTTTTATCCTTACTTATTATTTTTGTTATGTTTTTAGATTCCCTGTTAATATAGATATTAGAAAATCATGGATACCTATTAGAAATAGTAATTATAAAGTATTCCAAAATCTGTTCACTTCAGTTTGATGAAAATGATTTCTATAAAACAAAAAACGGATATAAGTAATTGCACCAAGGAGCGTTACCTAACTACCTTAAAGTTGGCATATCTTTGCCTCTCAATGATACTTATAACCTGGAAAGTGAAGAGGATCTAGAAAATGTGATTAAGTCATCACCAACTATTCCCATTGCTTCAGAATCCCTAACAATAGATTTAATTTGGACACAAAATGAACCTCTAGCGGCTCAACATCAACAAAGCCCCGCCATCGAAAGTTCTGTGATCCGTAATGAAGCTTCAAATGTTCAAAGTGCGAATGATGAACAGACGTCTGTTCAAAATTTCGAGATTCTTGATGAGCCTGCAAATGTTGAAGATCTTCCTTCTGAGGTAAATCATCAACCGTTAGACGATATGAATTTTGTAGCAGAACGTGAGCAATTATTGAGTACCCTACTCTTCTGCTGTGTTTGTAACAGGAAACAACGGGTGCTCATTAGTGTAGAAAATGCAACAGACCTATTCATACTATTTGTGCTGCTTCGGAAAATGATACGGCAGAAGGCTATGGTTCTGAAACTGTTTGCCCTTTTTGTGCGAAAAACTCCTTAACTGTAAATAACCGCATCAGTTTCAAAGATAGTTTAACATAGCAAGCTCAGAAAATGCTCAAAACTTCTGAAAAAAAAATTCCCCCTGTACCATTGGGTACCACTGTAAGAATTCCTGTTCCGGAAGTTGACAGAGGTCGCGGTGATGCTCGCAATATACTAGCTGTAGTCTTACAAAAAACAGATGACGAACTTTATCAACTCGAAACAAAACAAGGTGTTGTAAAGACATTGTATTCAAGGCAGTTCACAGTTTGTCATCAAGAATTACTTAAAAAAGAAGATGTCCCTAATCAAGAAACGACACTTCGTACAGTTGCGAATCTGCAATCTATGGAAACAAGTCAGGGATTTGTAAAATGTACTTGCAAAAAACATTCCGATACTAAAAAGTGTTCATGTTCTAAAATTAAAATTTTATGCACTTCAAAATGTCACAATAGTTCCTCATGTAAGAATAAATAAATATTGTTTTAATTATTCAAAGTCAAAGTCAAATCATTTATTTCAAATAGGCCCGTATAAGGCACTTTTGAACGTCAAAAATTTACAAAAAAAATTAATTGATTCTAGTTGCCCCTTCCAAAAGGTAGTTTTCGTATGGAGAAGAATGGGCAAGAAACTCAATTTGAGAATGCAGTAGACCTACTTTTTATTTTTACAGAATTGTTTTGTTTCCTTGATTTTCAATACTTATTACCTGATTATTTATAAGCAAATTAGATTATGTTACCTTAGCCAGAAAATTTTTAAGTTTCACGTTAATCTTATTGTGATTTTACTGTAACTATCGAAATTGTACTAAGTTCCTTTTTTTTAGATTATTTTAAAGAATAATTGATTGATTATATAATATAAATATTAGTAGTAAAAAGTGTCTTAAAAGTTAGTTCCTCAGAAAAATATTTTTGAGTGTAATAATTATTATACTACTGCAAAAAAAGTATTATATTACCTACTTTTTTATAAAGATTATTTTTAATGAGTAATTGTTAATTTTAATAAAGTTAATTTTGAGCGAACATGAGCTGTTTTATTTGTCCGTCATTTTATAGGTAAGTACTATAGAGGAAACTTACATCTGACCAATTTGGAAACAAAATATACGTGTCGAATTGAGAACCCTTTACCCTTTATTTTCGTCGGTTAAAAATCACGTGCACACGATAAACACATCTGTTAGTAAGTATTACTATAGCGACCGTGTGTTGCAAGCAAAATAGTCTTTACGATGTATAGATGATCGTTTCTCCCATGGTACTCACATAACATTGATAAATATAGACCAAATCTATTTACTTTACACATTGTCGGTGAACCAGCAGGTATTCTATATAATCCCTGGGAAATGTATACATTACCTAGGCAAAGTATGTAACGGACAATAATATTCAAAATATTTCATACATTTCCTGGACGGCTCAGGTATTCTATACATTACCTAGAAATTGTATAGAATACCTGAATTATACAGATTACCGATACCTTTAAGTAATTGTTACACTGTTCAAAGTTTTTAAGATATTACTTTTATCAAGATGTTAGTGTAAACAATTGTTGGTGAACCAAATAAATAAATACACACAATATTTTTTTTTTTTTTTTTAAATCAATAAAACACAAAATCCTCACATATTCAACTCAACATAACCTTACCCCACATTGATAGCTTTGTGTTAATTGTTATTACCCCAATTATGTAATTAGGTTCTTCATCATAGATTAGCCAACACACACACACAGAAAGGTATATTGGAACATTCGACAGTAACAGTAGAACATTGACTCCTAAGTCACAGGTTTCCCCTAGTTTAGGAGGCAGGCTTTCCATTATTAAGCTACCTTTATTTATCTGAACTTGTAACCGGTACTTAATCCCAGATAGCGTTAAGTTTAATTCAAACTTGCTAGTTTTCGCACGAAACTAGTAAGTCTCAATCAATCACATTGCTTGATAATAAGCCAAAACTACTCCGTTAGACTTGTAACCTAATCGTTAAGTACTTTTGTAACAAAGGTTATCTGTAACAATAAAAGTTTTTATTTTTTTTTAATCTCATAACTTTTTTTGTTAACCACAATAGAGAAGGTCTTGGGCTGCATCTCGCCTGATAGTAAATGATGATCAGGATGAAGGTGGAAGCGAGCTTCACCCGGAACCCTCAACCACAGAGGAGAGTCTCTGTGGTTGAGGTTTCCGGGTGAAGTTAGAGGTAAGATAGCCAGTTGACTATCTTACTTCTAACTGCCGAAACACGAACAATACTGTTAACATTGTTGTTATGGCGACTGACTTAGATAAGATAGAGGTAGCTAGCCAGGCGGACTTAGAACAAGTCCTACCACCAACCAAACAGAGCAGATAATTTTGTCCCCACTGTGAATCGAACCCGGAAGCTCAAGGTCTGAGACAGGTGGTCTAACCACTAGAGAGAGGCGGTTTGGCGGTTGTTTATCTACCTACTAACCATCGCAAAGACAAGGTGGTGTTGAACATCACATGAACATCTTCGTAAGAAGTTGGCATAAACATCCCTACGCTGATTAGTTGAATTTGTTTTCTCCTCAACCGATCGTTATTTCTCCTGGCAAAGTTTATTTTGTTTAATGTAAAATATATAAATGTACATAAGTAAACCATAACAATTACAGATATAAATGTTATGTGTTGTTGTGTTGTGTTGTATACAAGGTCCCATTAAAATAGGTGGACAAATTTTAACACAGCGTTCAGTACGTCTAACCAAAGATATCCAAACAAAAAAAAACACTGTGTGAGTGATTTTATTTCGACCTAAAATAATAAATGGCATTGGGTAACCAACATTTTTAGTGTATTTTCGTTAGCTGATTTATTTTTCTGGTAAGTATCTAATGCTTTTTACTTATTTTTTTTTTACCATTGTCCTTATTTTAGTCTGAGTGATTTCTAAAATTTTTTCCACCTATTTAATACATATATAAGGTCCCATACCTTATATATGTATTAGTATTTATTATTGTATTTTGTAGTTATTTTCGAGCTATCTATTCCATATGTTTCACCTGCCATGTTTTGTCTCTACATCACCTAAATGTTGATTGGTAGAAAATTCCTCGGACAATTAAAATCTAATTTTAATCTAATGTTAATTTAATTCTGATTTGATTTTGATTTAATTTTGTTTTAATTGTAATTTAATTTAATTTTGATGTAATTCTAATATAATTTTGATTTCAATTCTGAATTTAATATTGATTTTCATTTAATTTTTGTTTTTGATTGTATATTGTTTTTGATTTTAATGCTACTAACATATTTTCTAAGTTCTTATCCTAATACAATATGGATGTTTTCCGAAATAAATAATGAATTGAATTAAGTACGCCCTTGTCAATATTTTTTTTGACTTGTGCATATCATAATTAATACGTTTTGTGCAATTGATGAAATTCATACCATGGAATTAGTATGTACTATATTTAAGCTCCTTGATCCATATAGATATTGGTAATATGTTGATTGAAAAGAAATAGTAATAGGTCGCAGCGACATCTGTGTTACGAAGAAGAAATTACTACATTTGATGTATAGCTGATAGACCTAACGGTTTAAGTACTTATCACTAGGTAGCGTCGTCGATGGGTCTCCGAAAATGGACAAATGGCGCGAGAACACTTCACATGTATAATTTCAATACTTTATTACCTAAATAACAATAACTTCATAAAAAATACGTCATATGCTGCTCACAACGGTTTCCATAGAGCAGTCAACTGTTTTCTGTTTTTTCTCTTTCTCCTCCGCTCTTCTGACTTTTCCGACTCTGTCGCATTCTTCCACTTGCTTGATGGTGTCAAAGAGAGGCATGCCCTTCGTTTCAGGAGTGATGCAAAGGAGCATGCCCGCCGTGATGGCGGAACAGCCGAATAATGTAAACGGTAAGGCGGTAGATACGGTGTTCTGCAAAAAATAAAAAAATGGTCTAGAAAATGAGCATAAAATGATTAAGCAAGGTGTGATCTGCAGTTACTTAAACAAAAACCTGTGATGGAATGACTGCTAATCGTACTAGAGTTAATTTGGAATTCTTTGAATATGCCTAGATTAATTATCAGGTCAGATCCTTTCGACTATTGATCTATAGGTGTGTTTAACAAGACGGACAAATCAGTAAAGTTTATATTCAAGTGTAGTGATTACCAGAATAGGTGAGAGTGGTGCAAGCATGCCGCCGACCCTGGATGCGAAGGCTCCCAGCCCCAGCAGAGTGCCCCGGACGCTGGTGGGGAACAGCTCCATCGTGTATGTGATGGCGCCGGTGAAGCACGCAGCGATGACCACCTTGCCCATGAGGAACAGGGTGATCTTCACCCAGATGTATTCTGGAAAGACAGGATTTAGTTGTGAATAACATTATTACTATGTGAATTGCAAAGTAATGGTGTTGGCGTACACATCTGGGTTTACAAGCCGATGTTAAATGATATAAGAAGTCATGTCTCTATTTTTCGCATGTTTGTATTTACAATTAGACAATTTCTAAGTACTAAAAACAATTTTCCATAAATAAAGCACGTTCAATTATTGCCATTCAAGAATTGCAATTGTTTACAGGCATGCGATTTCCATAAGATGGAATACAATAATTGAATGCAAGTTTTGCCATTCAATAATTGCATGGGCCTTCTGTTACACCAAGGAGAGCGGAGTGAGGTCCACTGGGCATATCTGACTTGACAACTGACGTGGGGATGCACCGACCATCCCCACGTCAGTTTGAAGGAAACATTCTCTGAGATTGCAAATCTCCCGGTTATGGAGGTTTTTAGCATTTAAGAAACCTCGATCAACAACACTTCCGCGGGATGTATAGTCTCATCACTAATGACCGTGGTAGACCATCCGATATGCCGTCAGCAATGTACGGACCATCCTTTCCCGAGCGCCATCTGAGTGCATTTGAGTATGCCGCAAGAATACTCGATGAAGGCACGCACCCCGTTTCGACCTGATAAAAGACTATTTACCACTTCATTCAGGCGACCAAAGAAGCGCTCCCTCAAAGATTGTTTCATGTCGGCAGTGTTGATGTCAAATTCTGCCGACATACCCAAATACTTGTAGGTTTCAGTTGGGAAGAGGGATCTAAGGTGTACGGAACCCGAGAGTTGGGTTCCTTGCACGTTTCTGTTACCTTCAGTAGCTCCATCAGTGGCAAATTGTTGGGGGCAAAAAGTTTCAAGTCATCCATTTAAAGGAGGTAAGATATGACCTGACTACCTCTCTTCAATCGATAACCTAGACTTGAATCCTCCAGCACTGTGCTTAGAGGATTTAAGGCTAGGTAGAACCAAAGTAGACTCAAACTATCCTTATCGGCTCGCTATTTCTCTGGATATGACGACATCCTGGATGGAAAAGGACCGTCTTCCACTGCCCCATACATGACATCAGGAAGGTACGCACAGTTGCATCTGCTTTATACAACTCCAATACCTTCATGAGCCATGTATTAGGTTGGGGAAAAAGTCTTTTCGCATTATAGTATGTATGAACTTGTAATAAAATCTCTTTGGCTATACTATGTGTATCTGGCTGGTTTTGGTATCATTGAAAGTTTAAATTTTAAAGAACATAATTCCAAATTCAAATTAGGAAAATGTGTGATTTTTATTTGTTTTTCGTACTGTCAAGATGAGTGAATCTAATGAAGAAATTCGATACATTTTAAAATTTTACTACAAAAAAGGTAAAAATGCAACGCAAGCCGCGAAAAAAATTTGCGATGTTTATGGACCTAGTGCAGTGTCTGTGAGAGTAGCACAAATTTGGTTTAAGCGTTTTCAATCCGGAAATTTTGATGTCAAAGATGCACGTCGCTCTGGTCGCCCTATTACGGATAAAATGGATGCCATTTTTGAAAAAGTGGAGCAAGATCGGCATATTAGTAGTTACGACGTAGCTGAAGAACTGGGAATTGACCACAAAACAGTTTTGGCGCATTTGAAAAAAACTGGGTACACAAAAAAGCTCGATATTTGGGTACCTCACGAGCTCACTGAAAGAAACCTAATGAACCGTGTACTCATTTGTGATTCTTTATTACGACGTAATGAAACCGAACCATTTTTGAAGAAGCTGATAACTGGTGATGAAAAGTGGATCACGTACGACAAGAACGTGCGAAAAAGGTCGTGGTCAAAGGCCGGTCAGGCTTCACAGACTGTGGCAAAACCCGGGTTAACTCGCAACAAGGTGATGCTGTGTGTGTGGTGGGATTGGAACGGCATTATTCATTATGAGCTGTTACCACCAGGCAGGACCATCGATTCTGAACTCTACTGCGAACAACTGATGAGATTAAAGCAAGAAGTTGAGAGAAAGCGGCCGGAATTAATCAACAGAAGGGGTGTGGTTTTTCATCATGATAACGCTAGACCTCACACATCTTTAGCCACTCAGCAAAAATTAAGAGAGTTTGGCTGGGAGGTGTTAATGCATCCGCCGTATAGTCCTGACCTTGCACCTTCAGATTTCCACCTGTTTCGGTCTCTTCAGAATTCTTTAGGCAGTGTCAGGTTAACATCACGGGAGGACTGCCAAAACCACTTGTCGCGGTATTTTGATCAGAAGTCCCAAAATTTCTATAGCAATGGGATCATGTCCCTACCTACAAGATGGCAAAAAGTTATCGAACAAAATGGTACCTACATACTTTAGTTAAATGTAAACATACTATGTTAAAAAATGTTTTGAATTTTCTTAAAAAATGCGAAGAAACTTTTTCCCCAACCTATTATTTGGCACTGAGTCATAAGCCTTCTTATAATCTATCCAACATGTTGACTGATCCCTTCGGGAACGACCAACCTAGCTAATGGCCATATCGATGAAATGCAGCTCCTTAGTACCACGGGATATGGATCCCGTGGTACTAAGGAGCTGCATTTGGAATTCTGCAAAATGGATGTAAGAATGGTCTTACATCCATTTTGAGCGGCAGATATGATGGAATTGGTGTATATTTGTAAATTTTAGGCCTCACAATAGATGGTATATAATTTTTGCTCCGCAGTACTCCCTGATTTATGAATCAGGTGGGTTATTCCTGACGTTAGGAACTGAGGCAGCGACCAGTTCCAGTCAGCCTTAGGACTGGAACTGGGATGCCAAGTGGGGGTGCAACCATCGGAACCACTGTTCCCAAAAGTTGTGCAGCCCGTCCAGCCCTGGAGATTTCCAGTTAGGCAACAGACGGACTGCAAGCGCTACATCTTGGGGCCTGATGGTAAGTGCCCCTATTTCTGGTATTTGATCCCACGCTCGCTCGATCTCCCTAATCTAATAACCTTCGGTGTGATTGACAGGCACCGACCAGAAGCTTTGCCAAAACGATCACATGGCGTCATCATCTGGCAGGCGCGTGTCAGCCACACCTTGGTCCGGTCGCTCCCAAGCCCTATAAATCCACCATTCATCGCCCCAGAATGTGCGATTCTAAGTATACCGCTCCACTTTCCGCAATACGGACTCTGTGCCTGTAATATATTATTATTAATTTAAGCGATGAATCAATGAACCATTTATTCAAATCTATACTTACGATCCGGTACCAACGCTGATACAACGCACACTACGCCACACAAGATATATCCACCCATCAGCGGAAGCTTCCTGCCATACTTGTTCATCAGGTACAAGCAGATAATCTCTCCTGGAAACGACATTACGGTGGAGAGCAAGAAGTTCACGTACTTATTTCCCGGCAGCCACACAGAGTTTATCATCAAGCCGTAGTACACGAAACTAGATGTGAACCGACACATCCCCCCCACTAACAGTCTCTTCATAATGGCTTTAGACGTAAAAATATCTACGTAACTCTCTTTAATCTGATGTTCAGCAATATCAAACTTATCTTTAAGTTCAACTTCAGTCATTGCGGCTAATTCTTCGTAATTAATGTTTATTTTATTCGTTTTTGCTATTCGTTTCATTGATGCTTTAGCTTTGTCATGTTGCCCGTTAACGATTTGCCACCTCGGGCTCTCATAGACGAGGAAGATGTAGGTTATGAAGAAGATGAGCGGTCCGTTGATGATGTGGATGAGCGTCTTCCAGTAAGGCACGAACATGGCGATGCAGGCGAAAATACACTCGCCCAGGTAGATTGCATATGCGAATATGACACCTGCTAGTACTCTGTTCTTTGTGCTTGCTATCTCTAATACTGGAAAAAACAGACAACGTTGTTAATTTGAATTCCAATTGTGTTGGAAAATATAGGTTGTAAATGAAATGGAATATATAATAACATGGTCTTGGCAAACCGTGAACCGAAATTGGTTTGGTTCGGATATTCGGCTAAATATTATGATGATATTACAATATAACTTAGAAAGTTGCACCTATGGACACAATCAGAAATAGCTCAGTTGGCAGAACGTTAGATTGAAGAACTAAAGGCGAGGGTTCAATCCCGGGTTTTGGCAGTCTATCTTTCGCTTCACCTTTATGTTCGAGAAAACATCGCATATTATACGCAATAGGTGCTAAGTTCTATTATGCCATTTAGGGGGCCATATGACGTTTTAGTATATTATAGAGCAACTAAACATAATTTCGGGAAAACTACCTCAGGGACTAACTTTACCCATAAAAGACATACAAAATGATTTCCGTAAAATATACGAACTAATCCATGTCAAAGCTCGGATTACCAACAATTACATGCTACTCGAACTACATATTCCTCTCTTGGGTGATATATACTATAATAAGCTGCAGCTTATTATAGTATATATACATACGTATAGTAGGACCGGTCGTTGTGGTGACGTCAGCAGACAGACTTTCGGCTGAAATGATGAAAACGGTAAGTTGCTAAAAAATAACTGTGAAAAGACTGCTTTTCGCAGTTATTTTACCTCTGGCAGCATCCACCCAACAGCAACCTTATTGTAACATGAATAAAGATCATTGTGATTTGGACAGAATTATCAGTGGCAGCAACCCAACAGAAATCTTATTATAACGATGATAAAGATCATTGTGATTTTGACAGTAATTCGAAGTCAGACGAAAATGACTGCAGAATAATATACTCACATATGACCATAGCGGCAGCATACGAGCCGCCAGTGACAGCTGCCTCCAAGAACTCGATGATGACGTACACATAGTACGTGGTCGCGAACGTCTTGAGGTGGCCGATGCTGCCGCCGACCACGCAGAATATTAGTGTTGGCTTGCGACCGAACCTGAAACATTTCATTTGACAAGGATTAAGTAATTATTTACTACTAGTTGTTGCCGGCGACTTCGTTTACGTAGGTAAATAATTTAATGTCTATGGATGACCTGTATTTTGTATTTCATCATTTTTAATGCGAATATCTAGGATGAAAAGCTTATGTCCTTCACCAGGTCCCGAGCTACCTAAATTACGTCAAATTTCATAACAATTGGTTAAAAGGTAACAGACAGTCAGACAGAGTTTAAACTATAATAAATACTCTTAAAAACAAAAACACCAACAGTACATGCTATGATGATATTAACACCGGAGTAGTCCAATCAGTTGCTCTTATTATAGCACCCATATTAAGTGACATAGTAAAGGCACTTTTCCCGATAAGCTAAAGATTTCAATAATAAAGCCATTACACAAAAAATACGATAAATCAAAATTATCAATTATAGGCCTGTTGCACTGATACCAATTAAAAAAAAAAATGTGAGATGGTGTTATATATACATATAACACCATCTCACATTTTTTTTTTAACAGCATGAACAGCTATTTAGAAAAAAAAACACTGCAAGGAACAAATGGGCTTTAGAAAAAATAGAACCATTAATAAACAACATTAACATTAGAACTATTTATATTTATTTTGAAAAAATACATCATAACATGAATAACTGAAATCCAGTGATGGCGATGTTTATGGACATGACTTACACAAATTAATAAAGTAAATATAAAGACCAACACTGAGGTAGTTTACTCCCCTAGCTCTAGAATACTGTCAGTGGTGTGCCGCAGGGTTCTGTGTTAGGACCCTTACTTTTTATTTGCTATATTAATGACTTTCCCCAAGTAGTCGAACATCTGAGGAGCGTCGGAACAAAAACCGATATGTCGCATTTATGCCATTATTTTTTTTTATTTTTTTTCCGTTGCAAAATGTTGTATTACATACCCTTCAGGAAAGAAATCTATTCAAAAACAGACATTTCCAGCTTTAAAAAAATATCACAAAACAGTGGTCCAATCAAAACCCGACACATACATATCTAAGGAGGTTCAGTTTTGAAAAAGTTACAAACTTTTTTCTAATTTGTGTAAAATACGGTAACTTGGATATATCGTTCTTTGTTCCAATGCTCCTCATCTAATGTCACTATTTGCCAAGGACAGCACTGTTATTTATGATACTGGCACTATAAAAGAAATAGAAGAGCATGTAAATAATAGCCTTATTCCTATTATCAACTGTTAAAATGCTAATAACCTTAAAATAAATCTAACTAAAACTAAAGTTATGAATTTTAAAATTAGACACAAAGAACAATCAGAGTTTCAAATAGAGTATAGAGGGAATGAAATATTTGAAGCTAGTTTTACAAAATATCTTGGACTACTTATTGACAATGACATGACATGGAGGACTCAAATTGAAAGTGTTTGTGGAATGTAATGAAAATCTACTGAGCCAGTAGATTTTCATATGCTTTTTATATGCTGGGTAAAATTGCGAATAAGACCGCCTTACTCGAAGCTTATCATGGTTATGTCGCCTCGGCCCTGCGGCATGGCCTCATATTCTAGGGAAATGCCCCTAAGATTCAAGAAGTACTTATAGCACAGAAAATATGTATCCGAACGATTTGTAAAATAAAACAAAAATAATCATGAAAGCCACATTTTCATAAGCTAAGAATATTAACTTTACCGTCACTCTATATTTATGAAGCCTGTATTTTTATAAAACACAACATGAATTTATATAGATTTATAGAAAGTAAATGGCGCTCAAAAGTTGCAGGTGTTAACCACAAAAACAAAATAACAGCTTCAAAGCAATAGCTTTTATGCAATGGCTCAAAAACTATATAATAAGTTACCAAGACAAGTTATCTCATTAACGAATTTAAAAGAAATCTATTGAAATTGTTAAATAACAAGGTGTATTATTCTGTTGACGAATATTTAAATGACAAATTTTAATTATAATACTTGTGACATACTAAATAATTCTGTTAATTTTTATTTTCGTTTTATTATTATATTTTGTTTAAAAAAAAAATGTCACTAATTAATGATAATTAGTGACATTTTTTTTTTGTTTTTTGTTCTTTTTAGTTTATTTAATTTCACATTTAGATTGTACCGACTTGGTTTTATAAAATGTACTTGTTAAAAAAAAAAAAACCTTTGATATTTTGTATGCCTTTTGGTAGGACACGGCTCGGATCTACATACGACGACATAAGATCCGAGCCGTGTCCCACCACGGCTCGGATCTTATGTACGAGTATTATAACACCTTCTGTATGTACCCTTTTTTTTTTTTTTTTTTTTTTTTTTTTTTTTTTGGGTGGGAAATTATCAAATAACTTCTCCCGCTCTGGGTGGAGCGGGAGGGCGTGTCAGACTCTTACTGACTAAAACCCACCCGTGTTCCTTCCGTTGCCTTTACGTTGCCAGGGGCCACGGTATCCCTTTCGGACTTTCCCGCAACCCCGGCAGGCATCGGTCCTATCGGACCCCTTCACTTCTGCTGACATCTCTTTGAGGCGCGCGTGGAACACAACGCGCCGTCGACCCGGGCCTGGTCCTTATCGGACGGCGAGCTACCCATTGCTCACCGTCCGCAAGCCCGCGCCTACGGTGGCCGGGAATCGGCCTGCGATTCCCAACGCCCGGGGCGTCTCCTGCGGCGGCTAGGGGCGTGAGGGCGCGAAATTTGCCTCTCCCTCACGCGTTCTGCCTCCTCCTTCGCGAGCATTACTGCTTCGCAGAAGGAGGTGACGGCCTCCCATGCCCTCTCGCTCCGTACCATGGCCTGGACTAGGGCCGGACGCGAGAGATCCCTGCCGCCGATCGCCTCCACGAGGACACGGCGATGCTCTGCCCAAGCCGGACAGACCTCCACCGTATGCTCAACCGTGTCCTCCGGGCGATCCACGCAGTGATGACACCCGGGCGTTTCCTCCCGCCTGATACGAAATAGGAACCTCCCGAAACAACCATGTCCGGTGAGGACCTGCGTCAGGCGGAAGGTGAGGACGCCGTGGCGCCTCTCTAGCCACTCCTCAAAGAGGGGACTTATCGCCGCAATAGTGGCGTGCCCAGCACTGGGTTGCGACAATCGCACTCTCCATGACGCCATGAGATCCCGCCGGAGCTCTGTCCGCTGTGCCGCGATTTCTCGCGGAAACGGAGTTACGCCCCGGCGTTTCGACTCCTCGCGCCACTCCCAGATGTGCGCGAGGACTTTTCCCTCCAGATCCCATGGCGGTAATCCGGCAAGAAGGCTCGCCGCCTCACCGGAGATCGTGCGGTATCCCCGGACCAGCCGGGTGGCCATGACTCTCTGGGACGCGTTCAACTGGCGGGCTGGCCGCCGCCTCAATGAACGCGCCCAAACCGGAGCCCCGTAAAGGGCCATGGACCGCACGACCCCCGCGTATAGCCTCCGGCAGGAGGCGTTTGGACCCCCTAGATTGGGCAGGAGCCGCTTCAAAGCAGCCCCGGCCCGCTCCAGTCTGGGAGCCAAACGTCGGAAATGCTCCACGAAGTTCCACCGGCTGTCGAGGACGAGTCCAAGGTACTTCATCGTCGACTCGATGCCGATGTGAACTCCTCCTACCGTTATTTGGGACCCCAACGGTGGCGCGTTCCGAGGACCATGAAAACACATAGCCTCGGACTTGTGCAGGGCCACCTCGAGTCCCAATTGCCGGATTCTGTCTACGATTGTCGCAACCCCGTGTGTCACTAGTTCGGCCGCCGCCTGGTGCGACCTCCCCTGCGCCAGGACCAACGTGTCGTCAGCGTAGCACACGACGCTGACGCCGCTAGGGAGGTCGGCGCGCAGCACCCAGTCGTATCCGATGTCCCACAGATGGGGCCCCAGGACCGATCCCTGTGGGACACCGCACGACATCTCTTGCCGGTTCCATTCTCCCTGGTGACCGGGGTAGATGACGGCCCTGTCCGTCAAATAGGCCTCGACCACACGACAGAGGTAGGTCGGCATCCGGTGATACCGGAGTGCCTCCCTGATGCAACTCCAGGGCAGGGTATTGAAGGCATTGGCGATGTCTAGAGACACCGCCAAGACGACCCCACCCCGGGCCACAGCGTCCCCCGTCGTGAGGGCTCGCACGCGCATGATGGCGTCCACCGTAGAGCGCCCCCTGCGGAAACCAAACTGGCTCTCCGCCAAATCCGGCCCTACCCGCACCAGCCGCCCGACGAGGCGGTCTGCAATGACTCTTTCAAAGAGCTTGCCCACCTCATCGAGCAGCACTATGGGCCGGTAAGCGGACGGAGAGTCCGCGGGGCGCCCCGGCTTCTTGATGAGGACCAGTTTCCCCGTCTTCCAGCGAAGTGGGAACTGGCCCCTCTCCAAGCATGCGCTTAGGAGCCCTCTTAGTCGAGGCCCGAGAGCCTCCAAGGCCAGGACCCAGGCTTTCCCAGGTAAGCCGTCGGGTCCTGGGGCGGTATTTTTGGCATTCAGCCTACGTACCGCCACTCTCATCTCTACCTCGGTCACCTCCGGAGCCTCGTCGTCGTCGTCGGCGGTGTGATCCGCATCGGGCACCGCAGTAGGCGGAGCCATGGGCGGGGAGGCATGTTCCCCTCTCGAAGGGAACAGAGCGCTCACCACGTCCCCCACAAGCTGCGGCCGGAGACTCTGCGTCAGCGGGGGAGCCCATGGGCGGAGTTTCTCCCGCACCATCTTGTATGGGCGTCCCCACGGGTCCCTGTTCAGAGTCTCCAGCGACTCCTCGCGGGCCACTCCCCTGGCCCGCAGGATCTCCGCTTGGAGGGCGGTCTTCGCCGCTCTGTACCCCTCGTACAGCTCCACCTGAATGGCTTCCGTATCCGGAGGACGAATACGGAGCCTGCGGTGCCTGGTGTACCGGCGTCGCGCAGCAACGCACGCATTGCGTAGTGTCGTCAGCTGTTGCGACCACCAGTACACCTGGCGCGAGGCACGTCCAGGCTGGACCCGGGGCATTGCCACGTCACATATCTCGGACATGGCCTCCCGGAACCACTCCGCCTCGTCGTTGATGTCAGCAGGCCTGTCCGGTGATGACACCCAGGCCTGCACGATCGAGGCTTCCAGGAGGAGCTCCCGGTCCAGCTGCTTCAACGCCCACCGCGGACCACTCGGGGCCTGTCGGACCGGCGCACTCGAGGTCTGGGCGGAGACGTCAAACCGGATGTACCGGTGATCGGAATAGGTCTCCACCCCCTCCATGACGCGCCAGTCAATTACACGCGGCGACAGAGCGGGGCTGGCGAACGAAATGTCCACCACTGATTCACCCCGCATCCGCACACACGTGGGGACAGAACCCCGGTTCAGGACGACTAGGCCTGTCTCGAGAGCCCAGTCCTCCACCATCCTGCCCCGTGTGTCCGTATAACGGGAACCCCAAGCCACATTTTTGGCATTGAAGTCCCCGAGGACGAGCACGGGAAGGGAACAGAACCCGACGACGACGACTCTCAACTCCGCAAGGGAGTTGTGGAACTCGGCAAGAGTTCGGCTCGGGGAGAAGTATACCCCTACCACAACAATCTCCCCGAACCGTGCTGCAACGCAACCCCGTCCTCTCTTAACAGCCTCGAGGGACGGAGTACCGGCGGCGGCCGACGAAATTAGGGTCACTGAGCCGCTCAGGTCCTCCACCCAGTCGTCCCTGGGCGGGACAAAGTACGGCTCAGCGACCACGGCGATGTTAATCGACCACTGCGCCATGCTCTGGAGCAACAGATCCTGAGCTGCGGCGCAGTGGTTGATGTTCGCCTGGAGGAGACGTAATGGGGCCATTATTGGCAGTCCATTTCAGCCCCCTCCCGTGCCCCCTGTGAGGGCCCTGCCGCGGCGGCTGCGGCGGCGACAACGACGGTAGTGGAGGCGGCAACGGCGGCGGTGGTGGCGGTTGCGCCCATGACGGTGGCGGAGGGTTTGCCTTTGGCTTTGGCGGGTGGGGCGCAGGCCTTGCTCCCAATCCGGTGATTGGCCGGCTTGCCAGCTGCCGCACATACAGCGCAGTGCGGCGCGGCGTCACACGAGCCGGCCTTGTGACCGGCCTGACCACAGCGGTAGCAGTGACCGCTGCGGTCCACCTCCGAGGTGCATTTAGCACCCACGTGATTACCCACATGGCAGCGGAAGCACCTTAGAGGTCTGGGTTCCAGCAGTTTGACCTGCGCGGAAACCCAGCCCACCAATAGCCTTTGGCCCTCCCCGGCTATTTTCTTGGCCGCCGACACAGGGCAGCTCACCGTAACGGCTCGCATCCCCGTGTGGTCAGGACGGATGGTGCCTGCCCTCACCTGCTCGGCAGAGCACCCCCCAGTCCTAACGACAGCGGCCACCACCTGTCCCTCCGTCACTGAGTCGTCCAAGCCCAGAATACGCACATCAGCGCATTTGGTGGGCCTGGACACTCGGGCCTCGTCCGCATTTAGGGACGCCCTAAGCCTTGCAGCCAGAGCGTCAGCGGCCGGACCGCTTGCCGCACCGGGGACCTCCAGCATCCGGGCCCCAGTCGCCGTGACCCTCACCCGGATGCCATCGGCGGCGCCTATCTCCTTAAGGTCCACCGCCGCTCCCACCTTGGCGAGCACGTCGCGGTAGGACACGCCCTTCTTTTCCGCCTCTGGCTGTAGTGTTATCACTACAGCTGCGGACTTCGGGGCGCGGAGCCTAGCCGCGACGCTTCGCTCCTTGCGCCGCTGCCGCCTCTCCTTCCTTTTGGCCGCCCTCTTTGCCTTACCCGCCGTCCTCTTTTCCCCGGCTACTTGCCATTCGGCATCAGCCGGAGTAGCTTTAGAAGGCGGGGGCGGCTGTTTCGCCGCTGGGTCCGTGCCTCTCGCCGCCAGGGCCGGGGCCTTCGCCGCCAGGGCCGGGGCCTTCGCCGCCTGACTAGCCGCCCCACCCTTGGTCTTGGTCTTGGTCTGCCCCGACGAACCTGGTTTGGCCGGGGCAGCTGCGGTGGCGGCATACGATGTCGCCTTCCGCTGGCCAGAGGCCGGCATGCTCGCCGCCAAGGGGGGGCGCAGAACGATGGCTTCGAGGGCGGAAAACTGGGACCGCAGGGAGGCCATCTCCTGCCGCACCAGGGTCAGGACCCGGTCCTCAGCAGGCATGGGCTGTACCTGCCCTTGCTGCTCCTTCCCCTGCGGCGCCTCACGGGGGCCAGCTCCTCGGAGCCCAGCCAGGTCCGCTCGGAGCTCCTCGTTCTCCTTTCGGAGAAGCTCCATGGCGGCTGTCAAGCGGGCGACCTCCGCCCGCATCTCGGACATTCCGTCCGACGGAGGCCTGAGGACATAGGTCTCCGCTGCCGCCAAAATAGAGGCCATGGCCGCGGGTATGGCCTTGTCTTTGGAGGACTGGATCCTCTTCAAGGCCACACCCTTGATTGCCGCTGCCACGACCTCCGCAAACCTAGCCGCTCGCTCCGAATTGGAGCCGCCAGCGGCGTCCGGCTCACCACCTGCGGGTTCCGTAAGGGCCGCCCCGGTGCTGGTCCCTACAGGCTGGTGCTCCTCAGAGGATGGCTTCTCCAGCTCAACTGGGCTGGCCCGGCTCGACTTGCTGGCCTCCTTGGTGGTGGTGACCCCTCTCCCCACACCTTTTTTCCGGGCCGCACCCCGCCGACTAGAGTGGATCTTCGACCTATGGGCAGTGCCCGCGACCCACTCGTCAGCGGACGACCCCTCTCCCGGTTTGGAGCGCTTCCGGAGGAACTTCCGGTTCCTCCCAGCAGCTCCCACCACTTCGCGCTCCGAGCTCTGACTCGAGCTCCTTGCGCCCGATGCAGCGTCGGACTCCGACCCCGCATCACTCCCCTCCTTCTGGTTTTTGTTTTTTTTGTCTGTATCCATATTTGTTCCCACGAGTAAAAACTTTATATTGTCTCAAAAGATAGTGGTTCGCACTAGCGACTAATTACATAGCTACCCATTAGTCAAGCTTTCAACCTCCCTCACGGTGCGCCGCCGCTTGGAGGTTTGGGGTAATTTTTTATAGAGGATTTCTTCCTCGCGGCCCGGGCGGTTAAGCCAAGACCCTCGACCCCCGTCAAGTGCCAGAGACATGACCTTGACACTCTTCGGGGCTACGAGACCAACGGTGGCAGAAGAAACGACTTCCTCCTGCCTGCCCGACGGCAGTGTTAGTGCACGCCGAGCCCGCACTCCAACGCTGCTTAACGTGTACTCTCTCTGAGTACACGTTAGAGCGTTCCTCCGACAGGATATTGGCATACGGGCAACGAGACCCCTTAGGCATAAAATACCTAATGGGGAGTCATTGCCCGTACCCCAGGGTGCACCGTCCCGGAGACTGGCCTTCCCCCCGGACGCATCCATAAGGGAACTCCAGCCCACAGGCACACGGGGAGGTTTCCTGTCCAAGCACCCCTCTGTATGTACCCTCTGTTCACGAAACAAATGAATTTAAATTTGAATTTGAAACTGTTCCGTGATAATGATATTTAATGTAATAGAATTGTTACTCTAAAGTTGTGTGTCAATTGCAGATCTTATCTCTTATCTCCTGATTATATTCCTGTTGTTACCATGCATTGTAACTAACCTTGCAGGTGATTGGAAATAATTTATGAGACAGCCACCTGCCACACGTTTGTTATAGGTAGGTACCTGAAGACTACGGCAAAACTATATATAACATAATACTTGAAAAGCTTACCTGTCTGACATCCATCCTGATACTACCATGGAGACGAGCATGCCAGTACTGTGGATGGTGCCGATCAGGTTTGTCTTCCACGGCTGACAGGCTAAGTCCAGCTGAAAAATTTAAAAGAAACGGTTCAGCAACAGTGTTGTTACCACAGAGCCAGGTAAGATGGCGGCTTGCCAACAACCTACATATATACCATATCCTGGATATCTCGCGACTTTTGTTTTGTAAGAAGTTCATATTCATACGTATAGTTATAGTAAGTGAAGGTATAGTACCTTCACTTACTATGAATATACGTCAGGTGCAGGAACAACGGCCTACTCTTTCCGAGGCACGGGGGTATCACACCGCCAACTTCCAAACTCCGGGCTGTTACAAAGAAATCCCTAATGGAAAAACCCAATAACACTTTGCCCGACCCGGGAATTGAACCCAGGACCCCTCGGACTATGAGAGTGAAGGAAGAGAGAGTGCACCTGTGTCTGCGCACACACTTGTGCACTATCCGTTGACATTGGCCGCCATGGCCGAAATACGGTCTGGAGGACTATATGTGCGACTGTACTATACATATTATGACTATACCTATATAGATTGTAGGTATAGTCATAATGCTTTATATTATTCACAATAGGACCCCTTGTGCGACGTAGTTGTATATTCAGTGGCCATATATGAACTTTTAACCTTGAAGTATCGATTATTCTCGTATTATGTGCACAAATCATTCTTTAAATGCATATTATAAATGATTGTGTTCCTACTGAAATCCTAATCTTTTTTATTTTCTTTTCATTGGATATTATAATTATGTGTGAGATGAAATAATTTGTTCTGATTGCTTTACTTAGTTATACAACTAATTGGTCAATGCTGATATAGATTGGGAATGTTGATTTCATTTTTGAGAGCAGTGGCGGCCTTGTGGAGAGCAGTTGTGGTCAAGTGGAAACGACTGCGACTTACGAATTGTAAGTCTTGGTTTTCAACCCAGATAGGCACATTACTTTGTGTAAATATTTCATCACCACTGCTGTCAAAACGGTACAGGAAAACATCGTGAGGAAATCGGCATGTTCTAGAACCAAACATTTTTAGACATATGTGACATCCACCAACCCGTACTGTGCCGGTGTGTTGGATTGCGGTCCACTCCCTCTCAATACCTCCTCTCATAGTGGAGAGGAGGCCTGCGTGCCAGCAGTGAGAACATAAGCCTATAGCTTATTGCTTATGCTGTATTATGCTTTTATTATGCTGAGATAGAGGCCTTTTTGACCTCGCACAGGTCGTTATTATTTTGTTAGTTTTTATACTTAAGTTCCTTTTTTGTTTTTTATATATATTTTTTTTTTACTGTTTGTATTTCCTGTGCGTGTCCCAAATAAAATATTTTTCTTTCTTTCTTTCTTTCTATTGTGCTATTCTCAGCTGCATTTTTTATCCTATAACTGTACTGTAATACATCAATATTGCCGACAGAAATAGTTCACTATCTGTGATTTGGGAAGAGCGGTTGCCAAATTGGTCAAAATTGGGAAAAGGTTGTAATTTTCCCGGCATAGAACCAGTTTATACATCTCGCACACTCGCGTGTGGATGATAATAATGACGATTCACTAGAATAACTCCTTGAGATAGTATAAAAGTCAGCTGATACTTTAAGATGTTAATTCTCCGCACACCATTATTTACTCGTCAAACAAATAAAGTGATATAATAAGATGTTACCGCAGCGATAACAGTGTTGTTTGTCTCGTAGATCCAGTCAGTACACGTCTCCAGCTTATCAGTGAAGCTGGTGTTGGTGCAGAAGGGCTCGGCGTCTTGTCTGAGCACTGGAGTTGAGCATCTGTCTATTGTTGAGTTTGGCCACCAGCTTGGGTAGAAACTTGTTGAGTTTGAGCCTTCACATTCGTTGATTCGACATCTAGGAAAAGTTTTATTATGTTATAAGTCTAATAGAGATGGAATAAGACATGCTACGTTGAAGCCAAATGAATTGGTATAAGAGCATGTTGATGTTATCGATACTTATATTCATCAAACTAGACTTAATATTAGATGCCCTTTAAGTCTCATGCTGTATGTACCTACGTAGGTCCACTTGTGTCACTAAGACCGATCACATACATAGGTACGGAATTCTGTTTCAAAATATCGATTCGGAATTTCGAAGGTAGCAAATCCATAGAAAAGGGAAATCAAGAAAAAAATCGAACGGATACCTACTGTAGGTACGTGTGTGATAGATCCTTGATTTTGTATGGATTTTAGTACTACCTACTGTAAGGCAGCTGTTTGTTCTGTTATTTATGTGTAAGTTTTCGAGAAAATAGAAATTTTACGTGGGGCGGGCGCCGTTGTTTGGCGGGTGTCTAAAACTCACAACTTATGACCTCTGTTGAAAATTTGCAATTTTTTAATGGATTTGGCGTAATCTTGCTACTACAAATGTGAATTTTAAATAGCAGTAACTTTTTTATTTTCAAAAATAATAAGATTTTATATTACTTTTTGGTAATTTTTTTTGCAGTACCTATGTGCCTCTTTCGGATTAGACAGGGTATTTTTTTTAAATATTGTATATTTTATTTTACACAAGTTTTCTACAGAAAAAACCTATAAGTAAGCATGACAGTGACAGGGGTCAGGGTTCTGGCAGAGAGTCAGTGTTATTGGATTTTTCAATTTTTAGGTAGTTATTGGTAGCAGACCTAAGTCTGGATTTGTGCCTGCTTAGTGGCAATAGGCTGGCCCTAGCCTTCTATATAAAATAACACAACATCACGCCTGTTCTCCCCAAAGGGTTAGGCAGAAGTGTACACCCACATTTCGCCAGTTATGTTTAAGGCCCATGCAATAGGGGGCGAGCCTATTGCCATCAACCGGGCTGCTACTGAGAAATTCCAAATAGTAAAATCCAATTATACTTTGTCCGACCCGTTAATCGAACCCAGGAACCGAGGGGAAATATAATATGGGACTTATAAGATAACTGAGGGAATGTGGGTGCGCTTTACACTTCCGAAAGCTGTCTTTACAGAGGAGGTCAGACTGAAAGCCGACCCCAACATAGTTGGGAAAATGCTAGGCAGATTAAGTTAGGATTGTCCAACGAAGAGATCGGTCACTTACCTGTAGTTAATATCTCCAGCAACAAATATGTAGTTAATATTAATCATAGTCACAAACACAGCAGGCAAACATATCAGGGTGTACTGAATTATCTGATATCTGCCAAAAGTTTCCATTAACTTCGATATTTCACGAACTTCTTTGTCTTCGCACTTTTTGTCTGCCATTTTCAATGCCGAATAATAAAAACTGTTTAAAAATTTACAAAACTATGTAACTAAAATAAAAACCGCACTCGTATTGATTTTAATCGTGTTCTTTCGCGTCCTGACTACGGCATAACTATTATTACTATTTTAACATGGCTCACTTAGTCCAAGTATTATTTTTAAACATTTAAATTGTCAGTTAAGGCATTGGCGTACTTTCTTTCACATTGAAAGTTAAACGTTACAGTGCACGACGATGAATGATACGCTATGATTATATCAACATGTGATTGGCTACAGTTTCTTAACATCTCAATTAAGAAAATATTTCAGTTTGCCTGTGCGTCTGTCAACCCCACAATAATGATACCTATGACCAATAAATATATTCATGTCGGCCATCTTGGAGTTTAATGGACTAAATTAACGCCGCGAGGTTCGATCAGATGCTCCTTTTTAGATCACGTGGAAAATTACTGGATACTTAGTTATCCAGATTGTATGGGTCGCCATAAATAGATTTCTGCCACATTTGTTTCTACTGAGTCAATTATCGGTTTTAGACTTTTTCTGATCGAAGACCACACACATTAGTACCTATACGAATTAACTTGCAGAATAAAATTTAGCCTCATTTATATAATATTTTTGTAGACGAAACCGCGAAATTACAATAAGTAAGTACCTAGTTAATTATGTAGACAATGATACAATAAAATGCAATTAAGATTACGATGACATTGTATTTGCCTTGGAGTTTGTACTCTATTGTGACTATCACGTCAGTGTAAATAAGAATTAGGTAAATTCAAATTCAAAATATTGAATTTCACATAAACCTACAAGGGCACTTATGAAACGTCAGAAGCTAGGTGCACGGTTCCAATTGGTCGTTTTCTAAGGAGAAGAGCCGGCAAGAAACTCCACTGTTACTCTTTTAAAAGTAAATGGTTTTTATAATGGTTTCAATTTACAGTGTTAATAGGTATGAGAGAACAGTGTAGGCCTATCAACAAGTACCAGGTACTTAGCAAGATAGAAAATGGTCGACAGATCTACAGTCTGTTAATCCTACAACGTTCTCACATTCACAAAATCTAAAAGAAAAGATAAATATAAATAAAAGATAAATAAAATAAAGACCTTAAACCAAATGACATGATTGCTACTACAGCTGGAACAAATCTAATTTAATAAAAAATATAGAATATTGTAGGTATATAATGTCAAATAATCATAAGATTATGTCAAGGAAGTATTTAAAAGAAATAAAGTGTAAAAAAAAATAATCGTATTAATTTGGGAGCAGTTAATAGACATTTACGTAGTTATGCCGTTAATGAGGTACCAGGAAAGCCACATGTGCAGAAGGAATTATTGGCAAACTTCCTTGTCTTCAAAGTAATCTTTAATCTTATAATATGGTAATTTGATATCAGAATGTTCAGAAATATTAAGTAACCCATCCGGGTCGAATTTCCGCGGGCTTTATCATTTCGCAGGAATCAACCAATCACAGAAAAGACAATTGGTGGAAGTGGATTTCAACCGATGTGATTGGTAAATTCCTGCATTATATAGTAGGTTGTACTTACTAATTGCATGTTGCGATGATAGTAGGTACTTACTAATTCCATGTTGGTTTGTCATTAGTAAGTACCTACTACTATCAAGTAGGTACTTACAAATTCATCAAAAAAAGTTTGGGATCCGTTTGAAAAACCGAAATGTTTTTGTTACGGTAGACTATATTATAATTTCTTCTTCTTTACCAAAAAATATAGAATTAGAGTATTAAACAAATTCAATTGTTTTTCCATACAAAAATAAAATAAATCCAAGCTTACGCTCATTCAAAAATCTGACTTAATAAATTTTTGCAGATTTATTATATTTTTTCAAGGAAAGTTACTATTGATAAAATGCCAAGAGGATTATTTATTATTATTTATTTATTTTATTATTTATGTACACACAGAAAAATAGATACAGTTATCATAAGTTTTACGAGCAAGAATTGTAACTTTGAGGGAAGAAGGATGTTCCACGAGAGAAATAGCACGCAAAGTTGCTGTATCCCAATCCTGTGTCGTGGTCACGTTGCGGAGGAACCACGGCATGGATAATTTAGCTGTCCGACCCCGCAGTGGTCGCCCAACTGTTCTGACTGCTGCTTAGAAGCGCTATATCAGATTGCTGGCAGCCCGTGACCTAACAATCAACGCCACTATAAAAGCAGAAGTGCGGGCCGCCTCTGGACTTGAAGTTAGCACTCAGACCAATCAGAATTGCTTACACCAGGCTGGACTACGAGCCCGGAGGTCTTGGCGAACACCTTTGAATTCACAGCAACGTCAGCGACGGAGATTGCAGCGGGCTAGGCTCTGGCAACATGAAGAAGATGAGGAAGAAAACATTTGGCAAAACTGTCTCTACGTTGACGAATCACGAATCAGTATTCATCCAGATAACCGGCGTGTCCGTGTCTGGAGAAAACCTGGAGACGCTGAAAGGCAAAGAACTGCCACTTTGCACCGTTCAGCAATCGGTGTTCTTTTGGGGTGGAACTATGATTGGAGCTAGAACGCCTTTGATCCCGTATCGAGGCTCCATGACGGTAGATAGGTACAAAACAGTCGCTTTTGATGGAATTGTCAGACCATTCCGAGTAAACCATGGGCACCAATTCGTACTGGTCGATGATAATGCGCCCGTACATCGAGCTCAACGAGTCAATGCTGCTATCCGAGAATACGACATCACAAGGTTAGACTGGCCTGCCAGCTCGCCTGACTTAAACCCAATAGGGCACGCGGGGGATGCTCTTAAGCGAGTTCTTTGGAACCGTCAGCCACCTCCCCAGACAGTGCCAGAGATCAGAGAAGCTGCTATTCAAGAATGGGACAGGTTACCGCAAGAAATTCTGTATAACTTGATCCTCAACATGCCCAGGAGGATCTCCGCATGTGTGCGAGCCAGGGGAGGAAATATATTGTATTAAATAAAAACCTTATATTAATAAATTGTTGTAAAAGTTTGGTTAAAAGAACTTTATCTTTCCATCAAATTTCTGTTACAATTACATTAGGATTGAATTAATAAATTTTTGTTATTAAACTATAAAAAAAAAGTTTATTTATTTAATTTCAAACAGTGTATTTATTTCTATTTAAAAAAAGATATAAAGTAAACCCTTTTTATTGATAAATTAAAAAAATATATTATACATCTTTTGCTAGTGATCACAAACTTTTTTTTTATTTTTGGTGTGTGTACTCGTATATCCGCTGCACGCTGCATAGTTTGCCTGAGAGATATTTCTCGACGGCGTGTGAAGCCAAGTCAGAGGCCCATGGGCGGCACAAAAACTCTGACACCAGGTTATTCACTCACTAACCACACGAAAAAGAAAAAAATAGGAAACCAGCTGTTTAATCTCGTGTATTTTTTTTTTATAAGGTCCAATTCAGGATGAAAAGTAGCCTATCCTTTAGGTGCCAAGCTGCCTATCTGTCAAATTTTATAACGATCGACTCAGACAGAGTTCCTGTCCTATTTATAATACTAGCTTTTGTCCATGGCTTCGCCCACGTGGTGGTTCCCACGGGAACGTAATACCGGGATAAACCTAACACAGCCCTAACCCAGGTCATGATCTACCTCTGTGCCAAATTTCATCTTAATCCGTTCAGTCGTTAAGACGTAAAAAGGTAACAGACAGACAGACCGATAGATTGACTTTCGCCATAGAAGGGACACTCCGCATTTTAGGTATGAAGCTAAAAGTAGGTACCCGGCGGGCTCGACTTGCCGAATTCAGTGGGCGTAACATAGTCAGAAGATACAAGAGTGACGCGATAGAAAGAGAGGCAACTTCTAGGTGATATAACTGTAGGTAATTAGCGCTGTGCGACCTGAATTGCACTTTATTGCGTCGAAACAAGAGTCGATTTTTAAATAAATGATTTTGTGGAGTGTTCCTTCTGTACTAATCCATGTTTTCGCATTTAAAATATTAATAATTAGCTGCTGCGTGGACCCTAATTCTTTCTCTAAAATAAAAGTAGCCTAAGTTATTCCTTATAACATCAGCTATCTACCAGTGATCATGTCAAAATCGGTCCAGCCATTTCGGAGATTAGCCGAAACAAACAGAAAGACAGACAAAAATTAAAAAAAAATGTTTTTTTTTACATAAGTATTACACACTGTCATATGCATTTAGTTAAAAGCTGTTAATTTGTTATTACAAACAGACACTTTAATTTTATTTATTTGTATATTTTTAGCTAGAATTATGTATGGATTATAGTAAATACAGGTCGACATAAAAGAATTTAACGTGGTGACATTTGGGACTTAATATTTTATTTTATTAAGTAATGCAGACCTATGATGATGGCATTACTTTGCCGACAAGTGCTAGTAGGTTTTGAGTGACCCACAAGCAGCCTTTTTAACAATTTGTTTAAATTCTTTTACTCATTTCCCATTCGAAGTGACCTAAGTGCGATGGTGGCGCCCTAATTTTTTCCAAACTCTTTTTTGCCAAGCTGTAAAGTAAAAAGTATGGATAGGCATAATGTCAAGGGTTGAAAAAAAATTATACACGCTTAATTTTATCCATTTTTATTCATCCCTCTAACTCCAGGTCAAGTCTTGGGCAGAATCCTTTACGAGTGATGGAAAGTTGAGGGTTGTAGCACTTGGCACACTCTTCGTTCCAGTAGGTCTGGCCATCTGATGCGCACACCGGGGTTAATGGACCCTGGCACACGGGGCAGGAGGCGTGGTCAGCAGAGCTCAACCCTTGCCAAGCAACTACTGAGGCCACTGACAGGAAAATGGAGAAGGGGGTCACTGTGGAGAACACGGCTTATTTGTGAATTTTACATAGATTTGCAGTCATTTACATTTGCAAGTTCGTTACTCAGAACTGGCTTAAAATCGGATATACGAGTAGTTATTTGCGCTTTAAATTAAAAACAAAAAGTACACATATATACACAGTACACATATAGCTCATGGAAAGCGTTCGGTGACGATGACGATTCATCGACGAGTTCCATGATTTTTGTTCACCCAAGAACGCTCAACGCGCCTAAAGAAGTTTTCACTTCAAAAACTTTATAATTCAGATTAGAAATCCATAAAATGGAAAATGTAATACTCACAAAACATCATGTTAATATTTGCGATTTGAATCGTGCTTTTGTTGACGATGTATCCGTCTACTATTTATTTAAATTCAACAGATATCGTGTTCGAAACTGTTTTGACGCACGCTCGTTAGCAGTTTATAAAATAAATAACGTTTATTTACGTTTATTTATGGGTAGTTTAAGGATAACTATAAAATTATATTCTTCCCGCTAACCTTTATCAGCTGTTTACGTTAGTTTATTGTAAACTAGTTGGTGCCGCCGGCTTCGCCCGCGAGCACCCTAATTCTTTTTCTAAAATAAAAGAAGCCTGAGTTACGTTTTACCTGACTACGGCGAAGCAAAAAGGAGGGTTATGATTTTGACCATATGTATGTTCATCTGTTACCTTATAACTTCTGATCATAATCTGCTAAATGAGGTATCGTTGGAAGGTACCGCTGGTTATAGGCTATGTGACGTCATATTTCAAAACACAAATAACACAACACAAACGCCCTCTAGAGAACAGATGAAATGAAAGAAAAGAAAAAAGCCATGTTGGGTATCAAATGAAAGGACCTGACGAGCACATTACAAATATGTATATATATGATATTGTCTAAGTAAATAAATATGTTTAAATTGTTAAAAACAAGCAAATGTAAGGCATGCTACGTACGGCGCGGCTGTAAAATTAATCAATCTATTATACAATAAAACCTAATAAAAAAAAATTAAAGTGGCTCTGTAAATAGTTTATCATGAAATCATAATTCCAGCAGATGATGACAAAAAATATAAGAGTTCAGCCATATTTTACCACGTAGGCTTGCAAAAGACTTAGAACATTCAACTTATAACTAAATAATTAAATACAATTTTAAAATATTACAAACTAAGTACAAAAAATTATATATATATATATATATATATATATATATTAATATATATAAGGTCAGGGGGGCCTATTCCGTCTATGGGGCGTAACCGTCTACTCGAAATTATGCTCGTTACAGTCGAGGTACAGTGTTTGTAGAAGTGTCGGTAAAACAGCATTACCTTTAACTGCAAATGAAATTTCCTAGATGGCGTTATTCGCTATAAAAATGGGTAAAACAGTCTTCAAAGTTCAGTTGCTTTTTAAAAGTGAAATGTGAGTGTCCTACGCTGGTGTATTTTCGAAGGTAAGCTTAAAATTATGTAACTTACAGTTTCGAATGAATTCAATATATATAGTGTAGGGTCCTTGTAAAGGTTTCGTGTATTATTTTGCAAGATAACGCTGCAAATGATAAGATTATTCAACGTAACAAATTTATAACTTCGAAATCGTTAAGTGTAGAATTCCGTCCATTTTGAATGGGGCTAGATCGTCATATGACGAAATTGCCCCATTTCTGAGATCGTAAACCTTTTTTGTCCCAACTTTTTAAAAGAGAATCAAACAATATTCAGCATATGTACTTACTTGGAGTTTAAAGAAAGTTCATTCGAAAGAGAATAGATAATAAATAATTTGTGTAACAGTTACAGAATAATGGCCACCACAATCAAGTTTAGGGATATTTATTTTCTTCAGAATTTTTTTTTTTTTTGATGATCACAAAATAATAGTCGTTGTATGTGTAGTGTTTAGATAATTCGGTTGGTACTAAATTGAATTAATTAAATTGTTTCAGTTCAACTAGACGTCGCCGTCATTCATGATGGTACGTACATACAAAAAACGTACAAATAGAGGTGCTTAAAACAACATTACGATACGAAATGTGTATTTTTATTTTATGAAGGTACCTTAACTTTATCCACATAATTACATATTTTTATGTGTGCTTTTATCTTCAGTTTGCTAAATTAATTTATTTATTTCATCCGCGACGTTGTCAGCATAAAATTTATCTCACAAGAATATTACCGGAATAAACATCATATATGTTAATTTAGGATGTTTTTAAACATGTAAGTACCAAATAACATGATTGCACTCTCATAAATCAAATCACCCAACGTTTTGTACTATAAGAAGAAAAATCTTATTTTTTTTTTTTTTTTGTGCAAAATAACATGTTGACAACCCCTGCTTGTTTAGGCATGCCGAAATAGCCCCCAAAAATGATTTTTACGTATTTAACCTGACAGAGACTTTATTTTTAAGATCGTTAAGCACAGAATTGGCTGTCTCTTACGAACGCATGTCATTATTACGTGTGTCCTTAAAACCGCTAAACATTTCAATAAATTCTTCCAGTATGACGGATTTTCCCGATTTAGAATGAAAAATCCGTCTACTGGTCAAGTTTTAAAAAAAGTTGTATATCCTAGTACTGGTGATAGTTTAATTAATTAAGATCACTGTATTTGAAAGTTTAAAACATTATTATTTTCATGAGACCATAGCATTGATCATAAATGAAAACGTACATCGGATACGGGCACCCAAATGTAAGTTGAAAAAAAACTATGCCGGAATTAGCCCCCCTGACCTTATATATACGCTAGCTTAATTTTTTTTCTCAATTAGGAACTCTTTAATATTATAATATGCTTTCGCCACTAAAAAGCTTCAAAGTTTCTTTATAGATAATGAAAGCGGAAGCTCTTGCCATGTCTTTGGCAATTTGTTATAAATGACTGGAGCCATGCAGTAGACAGTTTCGCGCATAAGTGCTGTCTTGGCTGACTCCAGAAAAACTTAAAAAGCTGTTATTTTGACATCTAATGTCAAAATAACAGCTTTTTCAATTTTATTTATTTGTTTCTATGTACGTATAGATTGCATCGTTGGTGGGTTAAATGATTAGGTTTCCTTCAGTAATTAGGTACCAGTTCGAAGTCTGTGTTTTAGCTCGTGTAGTGGCAATAGGCTCGCCTCCCACTATATGGGACTTAAACACAACTGGCGAAATGTAGCGATGCATTAGTTATTTCAGATAAAATAGCCTGAATACGTAAATACATAAATATTATATTAGTTTCAGGTAATATAACCCACCTTCTGACGCAATCGGTAAAAAAACAAGTGCCTCTTTGCTTTGCTAATAAATTATGATACGGAACATTAAACACAATGAATTTCCTACTGATATCGTTAATACATACCGACAATTTATATAAACTTATTATTTACAAATTCAGAGTAGGTGTTATGATTGTTGTTGTTGTCTAAATTCTTTGTCTGCCTCATTTAAAGGACGCGGGGAGGACTTTAGTGCCTTTGTGTCCAAAATGCAAAATCTCGTGCTCGTGACTCGCTAAATACTGTCGATTCAGCAAGAGACCCACAGACCGTTTGAGTGTGGTTTTAACTAGACACTGTCCCTAGCGTTCTTTGAAGGACTACCAATTCAGTTTGGGGTACTTGGGGAAGCCTACCCCCTCTCCCGGAAATGTGCCTTCAACAAGCCAAAAGGGATAAATTTAAGGCAATTGCATGCAGCTAAAATGAGAATGCTAAGAGGGATGACTGGATGGATAGAATAAGAAATGTATATTTAAGAGGAAATTTGAAAGTGGCATCGGTAACTGAAAAGTTGTGTGGAAATCGGTTATCATGGTATGGGCATGTGATGCAATGGAATGAGGGAAATTTGAGTATGAATGTGGATGGCTGTAAGAGTAGGGGAAGACCAAAGAAACGATGGATGGACTGTGTGGAAGATGATATGGCTAGAAAGGGAGTGACTACCGAGATAAAGACTAATGGAGAAGTATATAAAAAAAAGACATGTTGCGCCGACCACAAATAAATTGGGAATAGAATGATGATGAACAAGCCTCACGCAGTGTTGATGTGATATACAATTAAATGTAGCACATAAGTCAAAGGTAGCGCCTCAAGAGCGCCCCGCCGAGTCCTGTTCTTTCCCTGGTACCGACTAGTCGACGTTCCCTTTGAGTTATTGTGTACTTACTGATAATTTGGTGGTTTTACTCTAAACCCAAAGCCTATAGTGATCCAAATGAACACCACATTGGCGTCATCCGTGACGTTTGGTTGATTTATGACGCAATTACAGCCTAGTTTGATTTAAAACTAACTGTGAGTACGTAAGGTTTTTAGTGCACCAGTTCAAGATCAGAGGATCAGTTCAATAGGAGCTCGTTACTAAGTAATAACCGCCGTACTGTTCGATTGTACGATCCATCAGGTTGAGCTACGCTTGCCGGGGTTGGTCTGCGAGGAAATGACTAAATGCAACAAAAAAACGTTTACAATCACAAGATAGGTACACTTTTATTTCAGTTTAGGTATTAATTACTACATTATGACAGGTAAGTATTACAGAATAATCTTTAAATTATAACAAAATAATACTAAGGTATAATTAAGAAAATTTTAAAGTAACGTTGCTACAGTTATTTAAATTGAGTGTAATATTTTTGTTTGGTACTGTAATATTGGTGTTAGTCACTTGTGTACTGTTAAACTATCTGTCATACTTAATAGTTGTACCGATTCATCGGATTCCCTTGGCGTGAATGTTGGAGAGAGAGGGAGATGGTTAGGTGTTTCATAACGGCTTATTTTTGATGTAGAAGGGCCAGTCCAAGGATCCGATTGAGGCTCTTTCAGTGTAATGGCTCCTACGATGCCTTCACATATTTTAGACTTATTTTGGATGGAATCCTCTATGTATCCCTCTACAACTGCATTGGACTTCCAGCCTCCGTGGCGCTTAAGGGACAGGAGATCAGCTCCGGAATCAGCCAAAAGTGTGGCTGAAGTTCGTCGGAAACAATGACCCGTGTACAACAGGGGTTCTGGAAGTTCAAGAAATGTTGCTATTTCTCGTGGGATACTACCAATTTTATTAGTACCCATAGGCTGTCTAACACACTTTACATTGCGATACTGTAGAAAAAATCGATTGATTGGAGTGTTAGGCGGGCGTAAGGCTTGATATTTCTCAACAATCGTTACGGATTCCTTGCGAATGACGAAGTTGCGATCTCTTTTTGTCTTTGTATTAGGTAAATTAATTAATAGTAAGTCATCTGAATGTTTCTCAATGTTTTTGACATTAAGTTGTGTTAGTTCATTAGTTCGACATGCTCCGTTTATTCCAATAATAAGAACAACCTGTAACGTAAAGAGTATTGTAGTAGATAAATGAATAAAATTGATATGAACGCATAATTATGCCTATCAACATCTACTAAGTATACTATTTAATTGAGATTAATATACTTAAGTAAATACTGAATGTGCAACTGACTTACTTTTATAATCGACTTTAATAAAACTGCACACGTACACAATAATTATATATTTATTTTAAAATCTCAAAATATAACCACACTATAATCACACTTCTGGAGATGTTACTCGCACTGTATCCAACAACCAACTGCCGATCACTCATTCCGATATTCGTTTTGCAAGTGTCGCCCCACCATTGCTCCGGAAGTTAGCAACGGAACAATAATGGCGCGACACCAGTGCCGCCAACCTAACTATTAATCAGATAATATCTTTAATTTTAAGAAGGTAAACGTATTTAATTTTGAGTAGCCTTAAAAATGTTATTAATTAAATATGTTTTTAAGAAATAAATCAACTAATAATTAAATCACAAATCAAAATAACTACTTTTAAATGTATTATGTACGTCTGTCTTTGAAGCGACAACATCCGGCCGTCCTGCGCACGCATCTGTCCTCGGATCCCAGTCTGGTGCATTTGCTGAGAACAAAGTATAAACAATAAGTCATAATATTTCATAGAGTGAAGCTGTGATTACTTATTACTCGTCATTTGAATTGAGCGTCTACTCTACTATTCCATCAACGGCCAGCAGAGACAGACCCCAACCCAAAAGACCTGTTATCATGACATATGTTGGTATTTACATGTATCGAACTGTTCCATCAGCGGTCAGTTATGTTTAGAGTTTGCAGTTTTCCCTAGGCGATGCCTTTGGCCAACCCTAGTTGCATATCACTACAAACCCTAATTTTATTTATTACAGATTTATTTTACACGAATAAATACTGTAACTTAAAATACTCCAAATACCAAAATATGTTTGAAGCAAATGCACTTGACAGCGTGTAACAAGTAGTAGTAAATACTACGAACGATAAAATTTTAATAAATTGGATCATTATTTATGTAGATTTAATAAATACCTGACAACATCTTAGGCCATTTCCAAACCTTCAACATCTAGGTCTGCCAACTTGATCCATGGTTTCATATTTTCAGCACACGTGGTCCCCTCATAGCACTTGCTTGTTCTTTCAGCGCCACGCATATCCTTTACTTTATAGCGGTCATGACCTAATACTTCAATAACCTGAAAAGGTCCTTTGAAAAGTGGTAATAATTTAGTACTTTGCCCGTCATTGGATTGACTGGGAATTCTTATAACTACCAAATCGTTGACGTTGTAACTGTGAGCTTCTTTTCTTTTGGAATCGAAAGCCTGCTTTTGCTTGTCTGCACTGACCTGAATGCGACTGTTAACGTTATTCCTTAATAACGTGACGTCAACAGATTGATCTTCCTGTGCCAACATGTCAGCATCAGTTTGAAGTCGGTATCCAAAGAATACTTCACTGGGAATTGCTGAAGTGGTTTTATTAATGGTACTGTTAATACCTTGTTGGATACTGGTAATATGAGTGTCCCATTTGTCATAGCTCGTATTAGCACCCATACTTCTCAGTGCGTCAAGGATGGTGCGATTAAAGCGTTCCACCTGACCGTTTGAGCGTGGAACAGCAGTAGCTATAATATGCTGTCGTATATTTTTATCTTGACAGTACTTAACGAATAACTTAGACGTGAAAGAACTTCCAGCATCACATATAAGACGCTTAGGATTACCAAATACTTTAAATATTTTGTCTAACTCGCTAATAACAAGTTGAGTTTTAGTGTTACGAACAGGAGATATGAATACAAATTTTGTAAAAGAGTCGACAGTCACCAAGAGGTAGGTATTTTTACGCGTGGTCTTTACAAATGGACCCAGATGGTCTATGTGAAGCGTGTGAAAGGGCTTCGCATATTTAGGTATAGGAAACAGTTTGCCTTCCTTTTTGCCATGGATATTTTTATAGTAAATACAGTTAATGCAATTTCTAATATATTTGGTTACTACTTTCTTAATTTTGGGAAACCAATAACATGATTTTATTCTTTCAATTGTCTTATCCACGGCAAAATGGCCAAGGTCATCATGATTAGCTTTAATAATTTGCCAAATACATTGCTTGGGGACAACCCACCGTCTACCATAGTCAGTCCGACGGTATACCTTATTTCCTAACAACTCATACTCATTATACACTTTCTTATTAAGCTCGGCCTGACCTGATTTCAATATTTCTCTGATTGCACAAATACTTGGATCTTGTAACTGGACTGACAATAACCAGTCTGCTTCAGTTATAGCCAACACACTTTCATTGCATATGGGGGTGGAACTTGTATCAAATGGATTTCGGCTCAAAGCGTCAACATGTTGCATTTGAGCCCCTGGTTTGTGTATTATTTCAAACGTGAATTCTTGTGTAAGTAATACCCACCTACCGATTCTAGAATTAATTTCTTGCTTATTTATTGTATATTTAACAGCATTGCAATCTGTATAAATTTTAAAAGTGGATCCCAATAAATAGTGACGAAATTTTTGAAGTGCAACAATTATTGCTAAAAACTCTAACTCAAATGAGTGGTACTTTTTCTCCTCATTGGAAGTCTGTCTACTATAGAAATGGATTGCTTTTTCACCTGTATCAGTAACTTGAGTCATTATGCAGCCCATACCATCGCGACTGGCATCAGTGTATAAAATAGTAGGTAATTTGGGATCATATATTTTTAATAACGCATTATGTAACAACTCATCTTTTAATTTATTGACCGCTGAAACTTGATCAGATCCCCACTCCCATGTGATATCTTTTTTCAAGAGCTTTGTTAACGGTTTTGCTATAAGAGCACAATTCTTTATAAATTTTCTAAAATAATTAATTAGGCCTAAAAATTGTCTTACTTGATGCACATTTTTAGGTTCAGGATAATTTTCTACTGCCTTCAATTTCTTTTTACCTGGACGTATACCATCTTCAGAAATATCGTACCCAAGGAAGTTAACAGAGCTCTGGAAAAAGTGACATTTCTACAAATTTATTGTCAAACCGTTATTTTGCAATATTTTTAAAACTTCGTCTAACAGCCTAATATTTTTATCCATCGACCCTGTAGCTACCAATAGATCATCCATATAACAAATAACTTTATCAAAGCGTAGTTTACCCAAGACAGTGTTCATTAACCTTTGGAATACAGACGGTGCATTGCATAACCCGAATGGCATCCTTCTGAATTCAAAATGGCCATCAGGCGTAATAAATGCAGTTTTAGCAATAGAATTTTCATTAACATTAATCTGATAGTAGCCACTTTTTAAATCAATAGATGTATAACATTTACATCCTTTAAGTTTGTCTATAAGGTCTTCTACCATGGGCATTGGGTATTTCTCTTTGACAGTAATTTTATTTAGTGATCTATAATCAATGCACATACGTTTTTCGCCTGAAGGTTTATCAACCAACAGAATCGGACTGGCATAAGCGGAATTACTTTCGCGAATTATTCCATTTTTTAATAAGTCATCAATAATTTCCCTAGTTGCTGCTTTTTCGGTTTCAGACATACGGTAGGGTCTATGGTACACAGGTTTATTAGTTATTAGTTCAATGTCTAACTCAACACAAGAAGTCTGTCCTAATGATTTTAAATCTTTTGAAACAACCTTAGGGTATCTAGAAAATATTTCATTTAACACAGATATATGTTCAACAGAATCAGGGTTAAACATGGATGACTCTATTAAAGCAACGTGGTACTTATTTACGGGGCAAAAAGAAAGGCTATTTCCAACACGTGCATACATAATCATTTTATCCTCCGTAAAATTCCTACCAATTAAAATAGGACAGCCAGCTAATTCATCACAAATATATATGACCACATTAAGCTCGGCATTATCAACCATAATGTCAACCTGTGCCCCATGTGTAACCTCAGAGCAAGAATCTGTTTTAAATCCTGTTAATAAAACAGGTTTATATAATTGGAAAATTGCAAGGTTTAACTCGCGTGCCAAAGAAGACGTTATTAGAGAACAACCACTGCCCATATCAATAAAAGCCTGTCGTTTACATCCATTAATTACAATTTCCTTATAAAATTTATCCTTTGGTGTAGGTTCACCAATTAATTTGACTTCGCTATCCTTTTCAGGTTTCATTTTAGGTTTAAACCTACATGCCAGCTCTAAATGACCAAATCTATTACACACATTACATTTGACATTATCCTTCTGACTGCAGCTGGTCTTTTTGTGACCAGGTTCACCACAGCGAAAACATGTTATATTTGTACCAGCATTGACAACAGAACTATGCATTGGTACTCCATTAGAGTTGGAAGAACTGTCCGTCTTTTTATCAACATTACTATAGAATAAGCGAGCTGAATTTTTACCGTGCATATTATTATGCTTCTGAACGGACTTTTGTTCCGGGTCAACATGAATTTTCCCGTGCAAAAATGAGGCTAACTCATCACAGTATTTAAAATTACCAGCATCTGCTGCAGTGATTATATTTTTATCGCCAATTGACCCTACGATTACTGAAATAATATCCTGATCAGAAAATGACAATCGCATCTTGTCAATTTTGCCTTTTTGTACAAAATAAAATTCGTATAAAGACTGGCCATCCGAGGGTTTCGTTTGAACCAAGTCTTTTAGCAAACAATACATATTACGCTTTATTTGAAATGTGTCTAATAGTGTACTTCGCCAATCCTTCCATTTCCAGGTAGTCCATCGTGTTTTATTTTTTTGAAGTGAGTCATACCATGTTTTAGCAGTATTACGCAATTTTTGCAAAGCTTGATATTGTAGGACACGATCAGACCAACAAAAAGCACGCGCATTGGCTTCCACAACATTTATCCATATTTCAATATCATCCACTAATGGGTCAAAATCAGGAATCACCGAAGATAAAATAACATTTTGGCTTACTGCGGGAGACGCACGCCTGGTGCGTCTCTTTTTCCTACGCCTGTATCCATCAGAGCTGCTGCTACTGGATGAAGGCGAACCAGAGTTCGATGACGAGCTCGTAAGACTTATTTTTGACGCACTTCTTTTCCCTCGAGTGCGCTTGCGGCTTCGCGGCATCTGGGCGCGTTTCCGTACCACTTCTGATATAATCGACTTTAATAAAACTGCACACGTACACAATAATTATATATTTATTTTAAAATCTCAAAATATAACCACACTATAATCACACTTCTGGAGATGTTACTCGCACTGTATCCAACAACCAACTGCCGATCACTCATTCCGATATTCGTTTTGCAAGTGTCGCCCCACCATTGCTCCGGAAGTTAGCAACGGAACAATAATGGCGCGACACCAGTGCCGCCAACCTAACTATTAATCAGATAATATCTTTAATTTTAAGAAGGTAAACGTATTTAATTTTGAGTAGCCTTAAAAATGTTATTAATTAAATATGTTTTTAAGAAATAAATCAACTAATAATTAAATCACAAATCAAAATAACTACTTTTAAATGTATTATGTACGTCTGTCTTTGAAGCGACAACACTTTTGCCGCCAAATATACGGAATCGGGTGCTTCGTTAAGAAACTTTTCAATATCAGATACTGTGAAAACCTTCGATTTTTTTGGTTGAGGACCAGATGAGGCTCTTTTTAAAAATGCCACTAATTTAGGATAGGTATCGATATGTTTGTCTTTTTTCATCTTTATTTTTTTTTTTGCATCGAATACGTACTCCATAGAGTGCTTGCTTTCTTGTTCTCGGATAATTCTATAAAATATGCCAGCAAAACGTTTTCTGAGAAAGTTTTGGCTCCTTTTGCTAGTCGCCACGTGTTGAACATATCGTACTGTTTTAAATACTTCTCGCGTGATTGTTGAGGGAGAAAGCTCATTTGCGCATTATTAACAGTTTCAGTCAATTCTGTTGGCGTCAAGCAAACTTCCTCGTCGCTAGAATCACTCATTTTAGTTTTTTCACTTGTTTTCAAGTTTCTTGTTTTTAATATAAGGTTTAACAATGACGTGAAAAAATGCCGCGTAAAGAACCGCGTACAAAGCAAATTGAAAAAAGAACACCAAGAAGGTTCCGAGTCTGAGTTTTTAACAAATTAAAAAAAAGTTGTATGATATATTCGGCACCATAGAGGTAGCAGTAAATAGGTTTAATGTTTTTTTTAATTCACAAACTTAGTGCACACGATGTTCTAAATTCAATTTACTTTATCCTCTAGAGAATAAAAACGGCTTTTCCACTCAGATATTGAAGATTAAAAATACTCTTTCCGAGATGGTGGGATGAAAATTTGTTTTGTACGCCATAAATGGAAGAACATGCATCTACCTTGCACATATTATTTGATGTATTACAATATGTGTACTATATATACTCATGTTTTACAATAAATATATTCTATCCTAATGGAAAATTCCATAACTAGTACACGCTACCAATCAAACTCAAACTCAAAGCATTTACGAGTATTTCAATTAAACCATTTACAAGCACTTTTGAATTGTCAAGGGGTCAGTCAGTCAGAACTATGAATCTAGTTGCCCATTCCAAAGCGTAGGTTCCTATGGAGAAGAACGGGCAAGAAACTCCACGGACACTCAAATAAAGACCAAAGCTAATTAAAGTAATTACAAAAAAACTACTGATCTAATTCTCTGATTACATCACAATTCACTTAGGTACAAAATACAGCATAAAATGTTTTGTTATTAAATAGGAGTAGTTGAAAGACTTGTAGCTTAGTCATAACAGCCGCACGTTAAGCTACGCTTGCCGCGGTTGATCCATGCGATGGGACCATCTTTACATACCAAGATCCCTCCGAGCCTCGGAAAGCACGTTAAGCCGTTGGCTATTATTTTGTTATTCGTGGATCTTTGACAGTCGTTACGGGTCGTCAGAAGCCTGAAAGTCTAACAACCAGTCTTACAAAGGGGTTTTGTGTTATCCAGTAACTGGGTTGTGGAGTTCCATTAACTATAACCATAGCAGGCTGATCGGCAAAACCCATAGTCAGGCCATCAATACTGCATACGGTGGAGGTCTGTCCGGCTTAGGCAGAGCATCGCCGTGTCCTCGCGGAGGCGATCGGCGGCGGGGATCTCTCGCGTCCGGCCCTAGTCCAGGCCATGGTACGGAGCGAGAAGGCATGGGAGGCCATCACCTCCTTCTGCGAAGCAGTAATGCTCGCGAAGGAGGAGGCAGAACGAGTGAGGGAGAGGCAAATTTCGCGCCCTCACGCCCCTAGCCGCTGCAGGAGACGCCCTGGGCGTCAGGAATCGCAGGCTGATTCCCGGCCACCGTAGGTGCGGGCTTGTGGACGGTGAGCAACGGGTCGTCGGCGCGTTGTGTTCCACGCGCGCCTCAAAGAGATGTCAGCAGAAGTGAAGGGGTCCGTTAGGACCGATGCCTGCCGGGGTTGCGGGAAAGTCCGAAAGGGATACCGTGGCCCCTGGCAACGTACAGGCAACGGTAGGAACACGGGTGGGTTTTAGTCAGTAAGAGTCTGAGACGCCCTCCCGCTCCACCCAGAGCGGGAGAAGTTATTTGATAAAATCCCACCCAAAAAAAAAAAAAAATGCCATCAATACTATTTCGTTTATTTGAAAAAAAAAACCTTTTTTAATTTCGTTGCTTGGTTTTATTCTTTTATTTTATGGTTCAAAATTAGTATTAGCGTTAGTATTGTAGTGTTTGTATTTTTGTCGCAAGCTAGATATGGTACTTATATAGGTATTGCTTTTCTAAAATAGGAATAATGCGGTACAGCCCAGCCATCAAACACTTATCTAATAATGGATACCTACAGACTATGTTAGAACCCTGATATAAGGCTCCCGCAGACAGGCGCGATTCGACTCTGGTAGAACAATTTATATTGTTCTATCGGTGTCGCGTCGCGCCTGTCAGCGGTATCTTATATTCAGCAGCAACGGAATGCTTTGAAACAAATCGTCTTAAAGACTTATAGGTATCTACCTATAAGTCTTTAAGACGATTATACATTAAATACATATAAATTAAACAGATTCATACTAAAATTCAAGGAATAGTTGATTAACTTTACAATATCAATGACTACAAAAGATATAAATAAGATTATTTTATTAGAACTGTACCGCTAAATAATAATCCTTACCAAAAGTTCCATACAAGACTTGCTAATGGACAAATAACTATCATAATATCTAATCATGTTAACATTCGTACGTTAATTTAACAAAAACACAGAACACGCGAATATAAAACAGTTGCAAAATATCCGCAGCTATCACATCTAATTTGAATTCAGAACGATAAATACAACAAGATGGCGGCTATCGGTAAACTGACAGTTCTGGCTTTAGTAGTCTGTTTCGTGTGCCTTATCGAGGCCAAAGGAAGCAAAACTCGTGGACAGGACAAGCCGGCAGCAGGACAGCAAGGTCATAAGGGTAATCAGGGTCATCACTTCGTCAAGAGAGACGCTGATGATTACGAGGACGGTGACGACGACTTCAAACGACCTGAGTTCAACAGTTTTGACAGGCCTCACAGAATCCGTGTGTTGCCAGGTTTCCTCCATTAAATATTTTTATTTTTCGATTCAAGGGATTGTGCAATGAATTTATGTTAAAGTGATTATTTTTAAGGAAATTATATCTTTGTAATTAAAAAGCTTTTTTAATGACTGAAGTGATTTTTTTAAATATTTGTTTATAATGTTTACGCTTTACCCTTTTTGTAGTCATTGCAACAATAGACAAGTAAAAAGGCAGTTATTATTTTATTTATAGTTTATTAAAAATTAAAAAAAAATTGGCATACAATAAATCTATTTAAGTAACAGATTACAATAATATGTTCATCAATAATGTTTAAGTAATACATTTAAAATAATACTTCAAAATTAACGAAAATTAAGTGAAACCTACAACTTAAGGTATAGTAACATTTAGGCGGGTAGCACACCTCCACCGTGAAACCATAGCAGCTAAACCGCAGTAGGTCAATTGAACTGACTTGCGTCATGTTCCGCTACTCACATCCGATTCGTCTAGCGGAACATGACACGAGCCATTTGAATTGAGCTACTGCGGTTTCGCTGCTATGGTTTCGCGGCGGAGGTGTACTACCGGCGATAAGGTAATAATGATTTCATAATACAAATATTAAGTAAAACATTAAAAACATTCTTTACTACATACTCTTTTGGTACACATTCACGCGTTCTTCCCATCGATCGTAGCACGATAATAAACAATGAAGTACCTAGACAAAAAGTGTATAAAATAATATATAAATAAGTAATAGCGACCTTTGAATAAACGAAAAACTCATACAAATGAGTTGTCCGTTGCTCCGTTGCAAATACCTACATTTCACGATTTAATCTTATTAATGTTGTACTTTTTCATATCTTTATATGTTTATAGCCTACATAATAATGATCACCACACTTAATGCCTACTCATCAGAAGTAATGGCAATTCTTTGAATTATAAAAAAATAAGTAAATTTGACGAATTCTCATCGATTTCAAAATTACACGTCTTCGGTAAATTTAATGAATTAGGTACTATCGAAGTAGTTTATATCTATACACCGTAAGGACTATTTCTGCGTGCAGCGCTCGACCTCTATAGAACCGGGGCGGTAATAGATGTGGCCATCGTGTTCACGGGATTTTGTTTTCAAACTGCTTGGATAAGAAGTTCTTCTATAGTACATCATATAAATATTTCATGCCTTAAATTTACATTACAACTGAAAATACGAAAGGAAAACACGCAGACAAATTAAAGATTTACTTCTTATTATATAATTAAGCACCTTTGATTCAGCGTCGTTACCTTATCATTTATTTGGTAAGCACAATGTTTGTTGACTTCTGAACAAGGATACGTAAATGACAAAAAACGGAATGTCAATGCGTACTTGTCATTCACTATCGTACAGTGACAGAACTATATACCATTTTTAGTTATGTACAATCATGACTCGCATAGCGGGCGCACGCCACGGTTTCAATTCTTCATTTGCAGCCATAACGTTGGCAGTTGAGGTCTACTGCCAATACTCGGTTATGGATGCAAATACTCGGTCTATTCGCATTCCACATCCTGTCCCCCGCCACCCGCATCTAGTCTGTCCCAGCTGGCTTTTTAAGGTCGTCAGTCCATCCTAACAGCGGGCGTCCCCTACACTTGCCGATACGCGGATTTCACTCTAGGACTTATCTGCTCCACCGGCCATCGGTCTTTCGACAAACATGGCCAGCCCACTGTCTCTTCAGCTGGATTATTCTGCAAGCTATGTCCTAACTGCGGTTCTTTTCTGTATAACTTTATTCCTGAGTTTATCCTTCAAAGAAACTCCGAGTATAGCCCGCTACATAGTGCGCTGAGCGACCTTGTGTTTGTGGACCAGCCCAACTATCGGTGTCCACGTTTTGGCACCGTATGACAAAACGGGCTGGATGCACTGGTTGAAGACCTTAGTCTTCTACCATGCGGGATAGGCGATGAGAAGACTTTATGAAGTTTTACAAACGCTGCCCAACCCAACTGGATCCTTCGGTCGGCTTCTCTCTCAAGAGTTGAGTTGTGTCTACCGGGCTGGAGCTGGCAGTTTAGTTTTCAACGTTATGAATGCAATTGAAACTGTACAAAGTCGGAAAAATTGCAGTAACTTATTTTTCGTACTCTTTTCGAAAAAAAGAGCCCTCAAGCTGCTTGACCTTTTCATTCCGTGACTGCACATCATGAGTAGTTGAATGTCATTTACTTAATTCTAATTACATAGCACATAATATGCGAGGCCTAGTGCAAGTTTTATTGAACTAAGTAAGTATTTTATCCGGTTTTCAATAAACGCAAACGAGTCGTAAAGAAAACCACAGATTTCGTACTCATCTATACATCTATTGTTCAGAAAGCAGCAGCGAAAGCTTCTAACAATATGGCCGGTACATCATGACCGGTCCGAACTTTGCGCAAAAGACTGCGCAATATTTTTTTTAGGAACCTGGTTAAGGCCTCACCTCTGATGCACGAGGTTGTTTATACCAATGTGACTTTTCAATTCATATGCTAGCTGAGTTTATCTTGGACATTACTGACATCGGTGAAGGAAAAAATCGTGAGGAAACCTGGACTTAAAGTTAATATAAGTCTGATCGCCAACCCGTCTTGAGCAAGTGTGGTACTCAATGCTCGTGCCTCCTCTGTATGAGAATAGGCCTTTGCTCAGCAGTGGAACAATAAGTCGACGTTCGCACGGACTTAAAAATATCGCGGCGGGATTTTATCGCGCACTGGATTTTCAAGTCTCGTTGTTCAACCGAGCATTGAGAATCCAACTCAACAACAACAGAATGCGAAAGTTCGGGGAGCTTATGTTCAGAGCGGCCATGATCCATCGGCCGTATTGTACCTTAAACACCTTTGGAAGCTCTAAATTACAATCATCTTGCTACAAACTATGGCACATTCTAATTTAGATATTCAACACCTAACAACTAATGTTTTTGGCACATTTAGAATTCACTTTGTTCTTTGGGATTACGTTTTTAGTAAAGTTTCTTATAATTAATTAATTTGGCATTTTGCCATAAGCACATTGGCAGGTAAATAGGTAACATTTAGTCAGGCAGGTAAAGATTCTAATCATTACAAAAATGGTTACGCAAAAGTTTTAAGATGGACGCACCACGGCAGCCCGTGAAATTAAAAAATCTTACGTTTTTTACAATCTGCAAAGTGAATGTTGATTAAAATATGAATTATAATCAATAGGTTCAGCAATACAACTCCAAGTTAGAATTGGCCTCAAATGTCATGATTGCATGAAATATTCATTCAAAAGGGTAATATGAACTTTATAATAATACATTCGCTGGCTACCCTGGCGCTTTCGCCTTAACAAACATATATTAAATAATAACTTAACCTGAATTCCTTTTTTTTTATTTGAGTCACTAACAATTTTATTTTCATTAGTTTTTCTAAAATAATCTCTAAGATTAATTAGCACTTAGGGAATACGTGCACGTAACACAATTAAGTATACATATAATTATAATATGCATAGATATTATAATCAGTGCCGGATTAAGCAAGCGCGGGGCCCGTAGCAAATTCTATCGAGGAGCCCTTGATGTGCTATGGTTCTTAAGTATAAAGTGTTAAAAAAAAACAATACTCAATTCGTTTGTTTGCCATCTACATAAGTTACAATTTTGTTGGTGTTTAATAGTAGATACAGTATTTATTTATTTATTTATTTATTTATTGAAGCATGGAAGACTTACAGCTTAAAAACTTAATAAAAATGAAGAGGTAGTCGACGGGAAGCCAATTACAAGTCTTCGCGTGTAGCGAGACAGTAGATTACTATAGGCCCTGTTAGGTTCTGACAAGTACAAAAAGCCAGAGATGATTATAGCCCTGGTTACTGTGGCAGACTAAGCCTGTCGGCGGCCCGGGGCGGCAAACTAAATGAGTATGCAGAACATGTTGAGAACTAGAAGAACGTGAAATATACGAGCGAGTGAAGTGACCTCGAAAGTTTAGCACACTGCCTCAAAAAGGTTAGGTTTTCCTTTGACCATTCATACAGAAACAGGAGATACTTTGTCGACTTATACGGAAAAGTTGGAGCATTAAATGAATATAAGGTGCTAGAGCGAGCGAAGCGTGCTCGAAAAACTGGATAGTTGAAATTTTCAATTTTTTTTTTTAGTAGGCACATATTTCAAAGTCTATGTATATTTATATCAAAGTATACTATATTTTCAGGAATAACTAATGTTATATGTTATCAATGGTGGACTTTAAATTATTTATATATTTTATATGAATTTATCTGTTTTTTTCATTAGGTACCGATTTTTTTTACTTTTAGAAAGAATATGAAGAATACGCTGGGCCCCCTTTTGCGCGGAGCCCGTAGCAATTGCTACTCTTGCTACGTGGTCCGGCACTGGATATAATATACTTTCTCATTTTTATCGGAACATAAAATCATATAGTTAGTTAGTTACCTATGACCATAATATACATTGCAAACACATTGTTAACATGACAAATATTTTGAACATTCATTAAAATTTATATAAATCTTGGCATAATCTCATAATGGCGTATTATAGGTAATATATCTATAATAAGGCACGTTTTAATGTCTAAATATACATATACAAATCTGTAAGTCACTGTAATGCCATTTGGAGTATATTATCTATGCTAAAGTAGGCTACAGATGTCATTTATTGAATTAAGTGCACTAATTATACACGAGGGGAGAGAAATTCATTGCACAGCACATAGTCTGTTATTATTTCAGTAAGAGTGAGGTCACACAGACGATGCCTGCGCATTGTGTCGTTCCACCGCAATGATTTCGAAGAGCGAAGCCACACGATGTGTTGCGACGCCTGAGCGGCGCCGCTGCCATACGGTGCATTGTGGCGACGCGCTACGACGCAACGCACGCACAACGCTCTAAAGAATTATGCCCGAAAAAGTCGTTTTTGTTTTTTAATACAGAGCCATCTAGTAATGAAACTTAAGACTATACTAGATGGCTCTGTATATTTTTGTTTATTAATATTTTATCGACCTCGGAATCTTCTGCAAATCTAGTAGGACATTAAATACTGTATTGTAAATTAGAACACTCAAATCATGATAAAAAAGAATTAAATCTGTAGCCACCCTTAAAACTAATTTTATAAAACGTCATATAAAAATCTTTTCAATAAAACCTTCGAAATATACATTTCATTATCTTTAATAATATGTAATTAAGATCATACATTTAAAATAAGTAGCTATATATTTAAAATAATCGATGTTAAGTTCAAATATTGTACACAAATTGTACAAAAGAGAGAGCGTTGTGAAAAGACTGTGGTGTACTTTTTCAGGAACCAGTTCTAGAGAGAGATACTCTGAGTACATTGTTTGTAGTTTCAGCAAATTTTAAATAGCGCCATCTATGATTCATATTGGGAACGAAATTATAGAACCGACGACGCCTTTCCCTGCCGCTGTAGCACCACTATTTTCAAAAAACAGAGTGGTGTACTATTCAGTATTCCCTGCGGCAGTAGTATCCGAGCGAGCGACATTTCTGGCACAGATGTTGGGGGTGTATCTTGGACTGGTCACTCACATCCAGTCCGTCTGGCTTCTCCAACGGCCTCTGAAAATTTTCCATTGACAATGATGAGCACCGATTTAAAACAGGGGTCAAACCATGATGTAAAACCCCAGATATACATACCAGGGTCCAACTAGAAGTCCGTATTTTCAATCCCATCGGTAATAATTATAATATCAAATGATAATGGTGAATACTAGTTAAATATTTTAAGGACTGAGCTGTTCTGTATAGATATCCATCACCTCATATTTTACTTCGATGAACAACTTGCTAAACAATCAGTGTCCCTGATTGTACATACATTATCGTCACTTTACCTAGCCAACCTGAAGGGTTGACCTTGAATTTGCAGTCTCCACTCAAGAACAGCTCTTATGGACGGCTCCCCATTGCCACTTCTGGAGGCCTACCACCACTTCTTACGAAATTATTATTTTACCCTTATGACTACACTCTGGGAAAGAGATCGTGCTTTACAGGACATATAACCACATCTCTTTCCCAAATTTAAGTAGTAGGAAAAGGTAATAGTAGGCCCCCAGGTAGCCATTTCTGTAGGCTACCTATGTCGACTACTACAGTACTAATTTTGACAAGACTAAAAACTAATTAATATTACAACTTACTTGTTTATGCGGGAAGACATTAATCCGGCACTTGATGCACTCCTGGCCGTTGTTGGCCCAGGAGTTGCCACTCATCCACTTACGTTTACACTTGGGGCACTTGTACTCTCCGAAGCACCTCTTCTTGCCCTGATACGGAGTTAGTCCTTCGCCCTTAGGACGAGCCTGAAACAAGACATTAATATAATATTATTGCGAGGCCAATACAACGCTGTTGACCTGTCTGAATTCTGGTCAAAATTGGAATCATCGATACGACGAAGAATGATTGGAAGCCTTGGTTGTCGCACTCTAAGGCAAAGACCTCAAGTTCCTCAATATTCCCGGTCTACTAGGATTTTGGGCTAATCTACCTAAACTAATATACAAATAAAGAGTTAAAATGTTGTTTGTATAAAACACCTCTAGAAGTACCATCGCGGAAAGCCATAACTAAGCACCGTACAAGGACTATTCTAGCTTGCAGCACTCTACTGCTATAGAACCGGAGCGGTAACAGATATGGTCATCGTGTGCACGGTTTTTTTTTTTCAAAGGAGGTTAGTTATCGGTTTCCGCGATGATACCTACTGATCCGATTACTAATATTCTTCCACTGAGACGCTACGCTATTGCGGAGCGCCATAGGATATATTATTATTTTACTAGCTGTGACCACGACTTCGTTTGCGTGGAGGTCGTATAATAACAGCGTGTCGCTTAGAGAAGGAGTGAGTACCACTCTTTCATTGAAAAAGGAGTATCTTCTGACCGGGCTAAGTGCTCTTGCCTTATGGAAAGTGCGACCTTGGGGATCTCTTCCGCAGCCCTGAACCAGGACGAAGTCGCGGGCAGAAGCCAGTCCCTAACATATAAAGCCAGTATGAACTCAAGACCTGCCTGCCTATCCTGATTATATACTTAATATTATTCTTGTATTTATATGGTACTTACTGACAAACTTGACACTACTATTCTATTTTCCTTGTTCGTTCCCTTTTTTTTGGTTTTTAAAATTATAACAGATAATAATACCATGTATCCTTCACCCTTTTCTTCCCTCTTCTTTCCTTCATTCTTGGCCTTTTGTTTTTTGTCTTTGTTCGGATCTTTTGTTTGGCATGTTCTTTCAGAATATACTTTCTTACAAGTTTGAATAATAATCTGTTCAGAGGGTTCGTTTCAGTAGATTTTTACAGGTTGGGATCATACGAAATGTTAATTTAATTAATGAGTACCGCCGCCTCTCTACGATTATCTGCGTTCATTATAACTTGTCCCGTGACGCGATTGGTAGTAGTACTGTTCTGTCAGTCGCCATTTTGAATTATATTACTATTAAAACTAAGCTTGATGGTGCCAAAATGACGGCGAGGGACAAGTTGTAGTGAATGGTCTGTTCGTTTAATTCTCTTCTAGTTAAGTGACATTTAAATATTTGTCTGTGGTATCTATGACATAGCAACACGAAAAAGTTTATGTGGTGATAAAATTATTGCCACAACTAGGAAAAATAAGGTAATAAATGAAGTAATACATAACATTACATCACAATTGTTTCCCTAAAGGGTTAGGCAGAGGTGTACCTATAGTACTCCCACATTTCGCCATTTATCTTCTACTTCTTCGTGTCGCTGGCTTGACAGTTAGGTACCTATTTATATTCTGTTGGCCCAAAACTTCGCCACTTCCACGGCGTTATCGGGTGGCAGCGCAGAGGTCACTTTAGCTGCATGTTTTGCACAGAGGGCAGGATAGGAGGTGAAGCATAATTTGTGACACAGCTCCACTTCACAACCTGCTACCATTCCGTCGAGGTAGCACTTTGCGAGGTTCGTGTACAGTACCCTGATTGCGCAATACCCGATCCATCACAATCTGAATCGTTTTGAAAGAGATTGCTAATACATTGCAGCACAAGTTTGAAAAAAAATCTGGTCTACAACGTAAATAACGCAATGAATGCCGTTGAACTGTCAAATGAAACGGTCATAATCATTTATTGAAAATGTGTTATGCAATTAGATAGCGAACCACATAGGCGATGGATGCCCATCACTTATGCGGTTCGCTATTGAGACAGGACAAAAAAAAACTGGCCAAGTGCGTGTCGGACCACGCACAATGAAGGGTTCCGTAATTAATAATAATAATAAAAAGTTTATTCAGGTAAAAAGGTAAAACACTAAATACTAATTTGCTTACATCTACAAAAATTCTATTGTGTAATGTGCCTGAACTAGGTCATCCTGTGATTTTGTGTGTGTATTGGGATGTAGGTATTTCCCCGAGGAACAAACTTAACTTAGTAGTTGAGAAACATGTTCTCCCATACATCGATACGTCACGGTCGTCACGGTCAATTCTCCAACTACAAATGTAAGAAGGTAGATGATTCTAGGTCAACGGGAAGTACCCTGTAGGTTTTGATTTATTTGCGAGTATCAAAATATGTCATATAAATAGCCGTATTTTTTATTGCCTTGACTTAGAAGTTTGATTTTATTTTAAAGCTCCAATGAAACAGATGTACGTATTTGATAATAATTTCAACTTGATTGAAACCTTCACGCGTTTCTGAGAAAATGGGTCTTGACAGACTGACGGACAGACAACGGAGTGGTCCTATAAGTATTTCGTTTTTTCCTTTTTAGGTACGGAACCCTAAAAAACAATTTTTCGCTATGCTTATATATATTATGTGTTCTAAATTCAAACACCAAAATAGTGATTAAAAGTGCTTTTTATTCACTGTTTTCAGTAAGTAAAATAAGCTTTTTAGAGGGGGAGTGGTACAAAATTTATTTTGTTTAATAATGTTCAGATTTTAATTTAATTTGATCCTGTATAATAGGGTACCCTATTGCTATCAACCAATACCAAAACAGCTGAACGGATTTGGATGAAATTTGGCACATGGGTAGACCATGACCTAGGTTAGGACATAGAATACTTTCTATGTCGAAATTCCTACGGGATTAAGACTTATGCGGGTGACACCGCGGGGCGCAGCTAGTAGGTAGATAAGGAAAAGAAAGAAGAAGTGTGCTGTTCTTCTCAGTTCACCCCTTCAGAGAATGCAGGCGTAATGTAATAGAACTGAAGTATTCTAAATTAACGCTCACAAATTAAACCTACATCTAACACCAGAGGTCACTTTGTCGCAAAAGTTCAAGTATTTAGATTAACATAATTAGATTGTACGTATGTATGTAGGCCTACCCATGTATGTGTACATAGTTACAAAGAACTCTCACATAGTTATATGTAGTTTATCAATTTCTAAGAATTACTGATACATCACATTTGTTTCCTGATGTAGCAATTTTGCTCAAAGTTGATATGTATAGCTATTTGTATTGATTATGTCATTATATTTTTATCTACATAGTTCAGTTAGTTGAAGGACACCTTAGCCAAAATTACAACGAATGCCCGGTGCCTATACAGTGTACCAGAAATATGTGGTCAAATTTTAAGGGATGGTACAGAACATCTTTAGTTTAATTAAGATCTCCTGTGCTTGTCCCAATAAATACTTTTTCTTTCTTTCTTTATTTCTTACACGAATGGATAGAATAAGAAATGAGTGTAGGAGAGGAAGTTTGAAAGTGGCACCGGTGACCGAAAAATTGTGCGGAAATCGGTTGACATGGTATGCGATGCGGAGGAATGAGGAAAAATGTCGTGAGGAAAGTTTTGAGTATGAATATCGAAGGCTACAAGTAGGGGACGATCAAAGAAACGATGGATGGACTGTGTGGAAGATGATATGGCTAGAAAGGGAGTGACTGCCGAGATGACGACTAATAGACAAGTATGGAAGAAAGAGACATGTTGCGCCGACCATAAATAAATTGGGATAAGGACAGGAGAATGATAGGTATTGAAGTTTTGTATGGTACACACGGCTACACGTCAAGCTTCCAGTATAAGCTGACCTCGCATTGTACGGAAATCCAATACAATGCGAGATCAACATAAACTGGAAATATATAGCTTGATGTGTAGCCGTGTGTACAAATGATATTGCTTTTGCGAATACGATGTTGGTCTCATGGAGTAAGTTGTTTAGTTTGATGGTCTATACCACACCCTTAAATTAGACCACACCTTTTTGATACATCGTTTTCCCTACATATCATCGTTTAAAAAAAAATACTGAATAAGTACAATATTGTAGTCTGTAAGTACAGTAAAAGCAATAAAAGACGAGTTATCTAATGGTAAAGATATAAGATCTAGGAACATCTGCATTTCTTCTCTGGGGTAGTCAGTTACAAAATGTAGATTTTTTAATTATTTTTTGTGTCTCCTTTAAAAGTAACATACTCAAAACTCAAACTCAAACTCGATTCCGATATCCTATTTACAGAATAAACAATTTAATTTGATCTCATCGTTTTTAAAGCAAATATTAGGCATTTTGTGTGTCACGTTATAAAAAAATCAAGCATACACCACAGGTTCCGAAAAAAAATCGTAAAGCATTAATTCCTTCCAACTCTTAAATCAAACTAAGTGTGAACTGTGTTTATCGCCCATTCGTCAGTTCAAACCTCAACAGAGCTAGCATTGTAATATCAAACCGATAGAGAGCACAACACTCGTGTTTTGAACACGAGCACGAGTGCAGGGTGAGTTACTACCGAACATGAATGTTCCTAGAATTAGGGTCCACTGAATACCGCCATTGTTTTCGTTCGAACATTGTACTGAATTCTGGGATAAAAGAATACGCAAAAAGTAATCAAACGAGGATGTTATAAAACTGATAAAAGTGACTGTTAGTTCATTATTTTTATTATCATTTCTATACGTATGTATGTAGGTAATAATATTGGAACTGCAATATATTCACATTATGATAATCTATTAGGGCTATACAAAATTTTATAGGTGTATGTATGTTTGTATGTAACTGTATGTATGTTTGTCCACGCATTTATCCGAAACTATTAATCCGATCGTGACAATTTTTTTTATCTGCTTATTTAATAATTTCTTAAATTTTTTTTTTTTTTACTTCAACTTAGGGAACAGTGCAATCAAAATCGGTTCTGTAGTTTTCAAGATATAGACTAATAATACCTGTAACGGCCTGGCTTATTGATACGAGCTACGAGTGTGGTGTAAAAGGGAACACATCTTATAACCTTGATTAATCACAAGTAGAAAAGAAACATTAAAAACATTTTTCCAAAAATAATCGACTCAAAAAAAAAACACAAAAAAGCGAAAAATAACTTAGATAATTTCAGAAGTCAGTGGCAAAAAACAAAAATACAGAACCAAAGACCAAGTTCCGAAATTAAGGTTATATTTCACATTTTTGTGTTTTTTTTTGGAAGCCGGTTTTTTTTAAGCTACTATAGGTAGAAGAGCGTCGATTATACGAACATCGCGCGTCGGTCAACCGAACGACCGCTTAACCGAAGCTAGAGCGGGTAGGCTTGCTTTAACAGACCAAAATTAAGGACTTTTAAGCGTTAATTCGTCTTTCTTCGTGTGTATACATACCTACTATTGTAATAAATACATGTAAAAAAGATTCCGGAATGACATAACTATATGGTTTTATTGGAACAGTTCGATTATCCGAATAAATCGGTTTTCAGAACACCCTTGTCTCTTAATTAGTTGGGATAATCGATGCTATACTGTAAAAGCACTGTCCTGTACTGTCCTTTTGAATCGGTTATAAATGTATCCGATTCAAAACGAAGTGGTGCTTTTTCGAACCCTGTTTGTATGAAAATACGTGATTTTCTAGTTCTAAAGGATTTGTACTGTCTAGAATGCTAGCAGGTATATTCGGATATTAATCTTTAACATGAACAGTTGTTGTTCATTCATGAAATTTTATCTGCAAAACGTTTGCCTCCAATGAACCACGTTGTTCCAACTTTTCATAATATGACAACCGCGCAATAATTTCTCTATAGAAGTAAAATCGTAAAAATAAATCGTGTGAATGATTTGGCAATTTGCCCAGACATCAGACGATACTGTTTGTATTCCGATAACGAGACGAATTAATTGATATTTAAAGTTAAATTAAACGATTTTCTGGGGGTTTTTACTTTTAGGGATCGTGGAATTTATCTATTTACAGAACACGTGCCACTATTTTCGTTTCTTTTTCCTATAGAAATACGATGAAAATTTTAAACGATGGTGTGGCTACTCTAATTTATTTTTAATAATTTTTCCGTCTACAATGCCTTACGATCCAACCAAGACCACAATATTTTATCTATTTTACCTTTAAGCTATGTAAGTCAGGGTCGACGGCGCGTTGTGTTCCACGCGCGCCTCAAAGAGATGTCAGCACAACGGAAGGGGTCCGATAGGACCGATGCCTGCCGGGGTTGCGGGAAAGTCCGAAAGGGATACCGTGGCCCCTGGCAACGTAAAGGCAACGGAAGGAACACGGGTGGGTTTTAGTCAGTAAGAGTCTGACACGCCCTCCCGCTCCACCCAGAGCGGGAGAAGTTATTTGATAATTTCCCACCCAAAAAAAAAAAAAGCTATGTAAGTCAGCGATAATGATTGGTTAGCGAATTGCTGTTTTCAAAGTCAAAGGTGGAGCTCGTGGCTAAGTAATAACATCCACTCGGGACGATCCATCAGGTTAAGCCACGCTTGACGGGGTTGGTCCATGGATGGGTGACCATCTTTACATGCCGAGACTCCCCCGTGCCTCGGAAAGCACGTTACGCCCTTGGTCCCGGCTGTCATTCGTGGATCTTTGACAGTCGATACGGGTCGTCACAAGCCCAAAAGTCTGACATGAGTCTTATGGGGTATCGTTTTACCCAGTTACATAGGTTGTGGAGGTCAGATAGGCATTCGCTCCATGTAAAATACTGGTATTCAGCTGCATCCGTTTAGACTGGAAACCGACCCCAACATTGTTGAGAAGAGGCAAGGCAGATTGACTGTTCTCAAATTCAAATATCAATAAGTTTTTTTAATTATCTGACAATGGCTAATTGCACGACAAATGTCTTCGTATGTCTACCAACATTCTCTCTGCCCTTAGATATCTCAATTTATTTGGGGTCGGCATAACATGTCTTCTTCTTCGATACTTCTGTAGTCAGCATCTCGTTAATCACCCTCATAATAGCTATCATGTTTCACGCAGTCCATCCATTGTTTCTTTGGTCTTCTCCTACTCTTACGAGCCATCCACATTCATTCTCAAAGCTTTCCTCACGAAATTCTCCTCATTCCTCCACATCACATGCCCATACCTTGACAACCGATTACCACACAACTTTCCAGTCACCAGTGCCACTTTCAAACTTCCTCTTATATACTAATTTCTTATTCTGTCGTGTGTTTCTATCGGCCAAACTATTAAGACGCTGACAACAGCTAAACCGTGGTCACTGTCGGACTGCATAGAAAAGAAAGAGAAGCGCGATGACACAGCCTGTAATTTATTACAAAATATGAAGCAATTATCGATTTATTCAAAAATGAGTTGAGTAATCGGTAATGAAAAAAAACCAAGTTATGCATTCAAATAAGACGTTCTTGTTATTAATTATAATACCAACGTACGTTGCTATTTAATACAGATATTTTGGATTAGAACTCAAGGAAAAAGGTTAGTTTAACGTTAATTTGTATCGAGGTTTTTTTTCAAAACGTGTTCTGGTAACAATCAAGTTCAGAGAAATATGTTCGAGATTCACATATATTTTTTCCGCTACCACAAACTATATAGATTTGGCAATTTTTTTGTTTAAGTCAAGCCTACTTTTACCTTTTGTCTGTTGTCAGCGCCTTAACTTTCTTGACTATGTGCAGGCAGAGTTCCACTTATGACAAGTTAATAAATTTCTCATAATATGGATAGCGGATAATCGAGTTAGGCATGATACTTGACTAGACGTGGCGGCAGGTGGAGTAGAGCCCGTTCTAAATGATTGCCAAGTGATGGTGGAAAGAAGTGTTGGCAAAAAGCAACAGGCAGATGGGTGGATGACATTGAGAAGATCGCGGGTAAGATCTGATTGAGACTCGCACAGACCAGGGAAGCATACCTCAAAACAGAGAAGAAATATACTCATATTCTTACCTGTGGACAATCTCCAATATAATGCCCTTTCTTGAAGCATAGATGGCACATGTACGCTGGTGGAGGAGGCCGTGGTGGTCTTCGCAGAGACAACGCTACCAGCTGTTCAGCCAAAGAACTGGTGTCGTCAGCCGGTGGAGCTGCAGGCCCTGAAGCCGCGGTTGGCAGCGGACCCCATACGGAACCTGGCACCCACTGGAAATTGACACAATGTTTATTAGATCAATATAAGGAATAATTTTCGTTTAGCAGGCATACAAAATCGAAATATTCATACATGTACATAATATACATCTTTGAGTGCTGGTTTTCATGCTAATCCATACAGCATAAACGTTTTGCAGTAGCAAGACAGCTGTTGGTCTTTCGAGCCGATTGAATGGCCCACCTCTAAACCCCCAACTAAGACACAGGACAGTACTAGGTATTCATAATGCTAAAGCGAATTTTTCAAAGTTGCACGACCATAATGAATTTTAGTCTTCGGAGAAGTGAACCAGCTAAATCTAGATCAAGATGAAGAGTTAAAAAAAGTGTTTTCTAAGGTTTAATTTTATCTTGCCTAAACCAAAAAATATTAAAAGAGAATAGAATGAAAATAATGATAAAGGAATTAATAAGTCTTAAACCACTAAGATAAGTTTGTCCTTCGGTTTTTACATAAAGTTTACTCGCTTTTGGCCAAAACCAAACGATAATAAAAACTAACATTTATAAAGCTTGACGATCATGCCATTTATTTATGAAATCTGAACTAACCATCAAGTCATTACAGTACGCCATTGAGCTACCACGACATTCCTAGACGTCCTTAATCACGACCAATATGCGGCAACGATTAGACAAATGAAATTGCAGTAAATAATGACCGGCGCGCAACGATTGGTCGGCGGGGGCGCGCTCGCGCATCTGTTCAACGAATTATTGAGCCCGCGCACTCGTTCCAATTTCGAACGTGCGTTGACGCTCTGAATCACGCGCGGACACAAATGGGCTAAATGCTAATGCGTGTTTTTAACGTTCATTATTGATTTGTTAGACAGTCAGAAAGGGGACTTTGATAAATAGCTTCTTCTTCGTCTTCCAAATCCAAACGTTACGTCAAACTGTTTTTTTGGTGATTGGATCAAGGAAGACGGCCGAAAAACTCTGTGTTAATATTATTTGTGATAACTGATAATTAATTATCCATCTCTATTTAAAACAAACACAGCTAGGCATGGAATTCCTATGCGGAGTAATCCTGATTGTTGCTACCCAAGGATGGACTGGATCTATAGGAACACAAACAGTTGACTATCTGGTATCCAGACAGGCGTCGCCCGGTTTAATAACGCAGGTAAATAAGAATATCAATTACCTATTTATATCAAAATCAAAAGTTATTAATTCAAACTAGGCTGAGATACAGCATTTTTCGAAAAATTACATGAAACAGTACCCCGAAACGCCCGCCCTTGAGGTTGCCAACTTTTTTTGAGAAAAATAACGTATCCAGTTCTTTAAATAAGAAAAAAATAAATTAACTGGAAGAAAAAAAAGTATTTTCAAATCTAGTTTTACAACCAAAATTAGATCCTTAATAAATAAATAGTTAAATTTATAGACAATCTGTCTCTCTGCTCGTCACATTCAGATTCATTACCAAAAAACTCTTAGTGAAAGCTGAAGTGGTGGGAACAGAGAATAAATAAATCCGATCAATTTTTAACATTACCATTTGTCAAGTGTTTTTCTCAGAAAATTCTTTACTATCATTATTAATAGATTGTATTTATCGACAAATAGATCAGTAATTATTGTACCCATGGGAAACACAGAGTGTTTCGTCTTACGCACCACAGTAAAGATTAGCAATAAAGTATTTTGGCACACCTTATTTTTTATTTTATGTAAAAGCATACTTATCGAAATTAAAGTAGAATACGTTATTATTGTTGGCAACCCTAAACACAGCTGTCTGTTCAGTTAGAAAATATGTATATTTGCTCATCGCAAACCTAACTCCAAATAATTGCGACATGAAATTGCGAACGCCGTCTGTCGATTGAGTTGATTACATAGAAACCACTTATTAGACGGAAACATTTTTCTTAATCAGAGCAAATAATATGAGAAGCGCAAACACACGAGAGCCTCGTCTCTGATAATAAAATCTCGTTTTTACTTGTTTGATTTTCATAAGGTAAAACTAATTATATAAGTACTTATTAAATTATGGTGTTCTTCTTTGAATTATGTTATCTTATTTTTGGGATTTCCATTTGTATTTACCTACGATAAAACAATTAAATACGCGGTAGATATAACTTGTTGAAATAAAACTATTCCATTCAAATCCCTGTTTCCAAATTAATATTATTTCCATTTAAAGAAATATCAACTTTATGCCTTAGTAAATTAACTTTATTTCAAAATGAACAAATGTAAATGATAATGTAAACTGAGTTTCTAAAAACACATACTACACACATAAAAAAAGTCTAAGCAACACGCATCGTTTACAGAAACTTCATGTTTTATTAATTGTCAATTTTTTTTTTGCGTTTTTACCTTATGTTATCACTGTATTTGAGAATGTTGGTTCACCTGTTATTGGCAACTGTATAAGCACATAACTGTTAACTACTGTTATTTTATATGTTGTATACAGAAGCTGTTGGTGTATCTTTATAAATAAATATATACTTTATTTTTTTCTTAAAGCTTCGTGCAGACTAGCGCGACGCGACACCGCGACGCGACACCGGTTATTGTTATACCGTGAAGTTTTTTTAGAAATTGTATTGTTCGAGTCGCGTCGCGCCGTCGCGTCGCGCTGGTCTGTACGAGCCTTAACAATATAATATATTGTTTCTCGAATCATACCTATACTGGCTTATTTAAAAAATAGAAACATCGCGATTGTGTTTTTTTTCATTAAAATAAAATCTAATATTTTTTTCTCGATTTCATGTGTTTTCGTTTCTTGATAAATTTTGTATTTATCTCACTAACTTTTATAATATTGAGATATACAGTTTTGGAAAAAAAATTGTGGTGGGTTCTTTTTGAGTCATGGAGCAACGCTTTTTGACTGCTGATGAAATGCATAGAGCTGTAGGAATGCTACAAGCGGGAAGAATAATCAGTCCCAGGTATCTCGGCATTTTGGTGTCAATAGGAGCGTGATTTGTCGTCTTTGGCAGCGTTACGTTAATACAGGGGATCCCGCTGACAAGCACCCAGGACGTGGAAGAAGTACAACTGCTCGACAGGACCGATACATACAACTGACTGCAAGACGTCAGCCGATGTTAACCGCCCGAGAGATAGGTTTAAAGCTACAATTCTCAAGCGGTGTTGTTGTTAGCCACCAAACTGTGACAAATAGGCTGCATGAATACGGCGTACGAGCACGACGCCCAATTAGGTAAGTACCCACCTATACGCCATGGGAATCGCGCCCGTCGAAACGAATGGTGTAGGGAACACTTGACATGTACCCAGGAGCAATGGGATAAAATTTTATTTTCCGATGAGTCTCGGTTTGGATTTAGGCCCTTACAGTGACTCCACAGTGATGGTATGGGCGGGTATTATGAAGAACAGACGAACTGAGCTCGTTTTTGTAGATGACAATATGAATGCTGAAAGTTACGTTTAAGATGTCCTCGGGCCTTATGTTCACACTGATGCATGACAATGTGCATTCGCACACAGCTCGGAGGACCAGAGAGTACTTGGCAATGGAAAACATCCGGGTATTGCCGTGGCCTGCAGAATCTCGAGACCTCAATCCCATCGAGCTCGCATATGACATGCTCCAGAGACGAGTTCTAGAGAATCTGGATGGAGTGTCGACAACCCAACGACTGAACCACTTGTTAAAATTCCATCGGGAGCGATTGCCGCAGGATCTGATAAACAATCTTATAAGTTCAATGAAAAATCGCTGCCGACAAGTTTTAAACAGAGGCGGTCACACTTTGTATTGAATTACCAAATAACTTTAAAAAAATGTCGTTATTTAATTTTGTAAAACATGAAAAGTTTAATTTCGTTTTAACTTTATTTTATACTACGTATGTACTATCGAAGAAGTTCATATCTATACACCGTAAGGACTATTTCTGCTTGCAGCGCTCGGCGGCTATAGAACCGGGGTGGCAGATGTGGTCATCGTGTTCACGGGATTTTGTTTTCAAACTGCTTAGATATGAACTTCTTCGATAGTACTACTTGAGTCCAATATATGACTGGGAAAGTGATTTTGAGGGAAGAACTTACAAATGCCGCATCGGCCACGTGAGCAAACTAAGTACTTATAATGAATTTATTTATAGATTTCGTTTAAATAGAACAGCAGTTAGTAATTTACTCATCGAAATATATCCTGAAATAAAAATAATCATAACAAAGTAGGTAACCATAGCAACCATAACAATGTTTCTTATGTCAAATTATCAATTACGTTTCATTACTCCTCTCCAGCGTTAACAATTTGTTCAGCAAAATGCAGTAAAATCTTGTGTCTTACTTACTTACAGTCTTAATATACTTAATATAAATTATAACTTGGTCCAGTCATTTATTTTGAATTAAGAAATAAAGTTTTTATAATAAGGCTAATATTATACACGTTGTTTTTTAAAGTGATGTTTGTTGTAACGGAACGCACGGGAGGGAAAAGTATAGAACTATAATTTATTGTTTTCGTTCGATAGATAACCTATATCGATGATTGTGGGACAACATTCAAGAACAGATAGAATTATACTGTTCATCATCAATAGCAATCAGTCTTTTACTGAAAATAGGTTATTGGGTTCGGCCGTTAATGTCACTTTGTCTAGAATCCGCGCCAGCACTGAAGTCTGGCTGAAAATTGTGGAACTATTAAAAAAAAAATGCAATTTGATGCAATGACATAAAAATAGGGTATTGGGTTCGGCCGTTAATGTCACTTTGTCTAGAGTCCGCGCCATCACTGAAGTCCGGCGAAAAATTGTGGAACTACATTTTTTAAATGCAATGTGATGCAATGACATAAGCACTAGCGCTGTGTCTATCGGACTTAAGTGGTGCCCCTTTATTCATTCGATTGTCCACCAGAGCACATAGAGGGAGATATTACGTCGATTGTCGTTGATGTCGTCTGTTGCAAATCTGAAGCCAAGTTTTGACTCAACAGTCAACAATCAATCAACATCAACTGAAGCTTTCGTTCCAGTGTTACAGCAAATAATTATGTTCCGCATGCCTCGTTAGTTGACTTAGGTCCTAATACCGATAGCAATTAAAATCAATTTTGCAGTACGTTGATTCGACTACCACATGCCATAGATTTAGCGGACTTTGGAATAAACCACAAATTGCCGCAAACGATGCTCAAAGCGGCCATTTCACTTCAATAAACCGTTGATATAAATACAGATATAATAAGCACGTTTGTTTATTAAAAATGGCAACTAAAGCGGTGGGCGGAATCATTTTCCGAAACTATGTTCTGTTTTCGTTGCAATTTGTCCGATACAGATTGAAATAAATCTATGGAATTTCTTGGTGTTGGCTTGTTTTGGTTATAATCTTACTAATATATCAGTTGTAATGTGAGAAAAAGTACGTACTTACTTTACTAAGTACTTACAAACTTATTTCTTTTGGTTGGATTCGGCAAGCGCCCAAAGGGGTGTTTGTTCAAGAAAACAGAATAAGAAAGAAAATTTTATTTTTGCTATGGAAAAACGTAAGGAATACGTCATGTAAAGAAGTCATAGTTTGTTCCAAAATAGAAAGTTTTTATTTAAAACATAGGTATTTCAGTATCAATAGGGACGATAACTAAAAATCTTTTTTTAACCGTCAGGTATTTTATTAAAAAATACTGGACACGTACTATTTTTTCTTTTTTTACGTTATCAAAAGATTACGGCGATACATTGAATTAAAATGTGGCATGACATCATGCACGCCTATGTAGATTATTATACTTAGTTGTGCCGTAGTGAACTCCCCCAACTTTAATGCGTTTTATTTAAGTTTTTTTTTTATTTATATGTTAAAGCAAAAAATACGTGTCTAATATATTTTTATTATCTGTTTGCCGGACCAAATAGTTTTTTTTTATTTTCCCAGCCATCAACCCTATTATCCATTATGTTTAAAAACACAAACTGTGTGCATAATAATCACCGTCGTTTTATTATCTACATTAATGCCTCTATTTACAATTTTGTTAGTCTACTACAGTCCAAAATAATTTAAACTTTGCTTATCAGACCCACGGCCTCATCTAAAAGCACTTCATAAGAGCGTCATTTGTTTCGTGTTACTCTTTTAACTGTGGTACAGCCACAGATTAGTACAGATGGGTCAGTCCGCAAAATCATTTAAATAAAAAGCGACTCTTGCCATGACACAATAAAGTGCAATTCAGGTATCCAATTGCGTAACACATTTTCGTAAATGATTAAGACTAATCTGTTTCATTTTGGCAGTTCAACAACATTCATAGCGTTACATACGTTGTTGAGCAGAACATTTTTTCGAACTTATGAAGCAATGGATTAGACATCTGTTTCAAAACGATTCAGATTGTGTGTTGGGTATTTTAGTAATAAGTATATTGCAACACCAATATTAAATTTAACTAATATGATATCTGTGGCAACACTCCCCTTCCAATTGTGACTCTGGTCGATTATAGACTCCTTTTATTTACTTTTCCTCGGCACCACGCTACCAGCACCTCATCAGCAATCACCACCCAATACACCGCTGCACATTGTGATTATTATTTATTATTTTAATGGCAATTAGGGTAAAGTCAAAGTCAAAAGTCAAATCATTTATTTCAAGTAGGCCCGTATAAGGCACTTTTGGACGTCAAAAATTTACAAAAAAAAAAAAAATTGATTCTAGTTGCCCCTTCCAAAAGGTAGTTTTCGTATGGAGAAGAATGGGCAAGAAACTCCACCGTTACTCTTTTAAAATGTTTTACAATATTTTGTATAAGTACATTAGTTATATAATTATATGTGAGGACGATGCACCTAGAATAAAATTATTATACCACAATAGGTAAAAAGAATTAAGAATTAAAAATGAAGCAACAACAGATAAACTAATTATGTGATAGATACATGGTGCTCACATATTTAAAAACATTGTAAAAGTAGACGATCCTCCTAAGATTCCACAATTAATAAGTCAGTGCGAGGAATTGGTCATAGAAAGTAAAATCAATGTCATATAATAAAAAATAATAATAAAATATACACTTAAATTTGCAACCAGTTTGATTTTGTCTTGATTCTAAATTATCCTATGGAGCAGGACCAGCATGTTTCCAAGCATTCTTATCTTGGATATAATCCTCTAATTTGTAATATGCTTGTTTACAAAGTGTACTTTTAATATGAGCTTTAAATTTTCTTTCATTTAATTGCAAAATATCACAAGGTATTTTGTTGTAACATTTAACACAGTACCCCATAAAAGATGTATATACTTTAGATAATCTGAAAAATGGTTGATCTATTTTATCTTTATTTCTAGTAATAAAATTATGTCTATCACTTATTTTATTAAAAAGATGTCGATTTTTTCTAACATACATAATATTTTCATAAATGAACTGGCAAGGTACCGTCATAATATTAATCCTTTTAAATAGTTCCCTGAGAGATTCGCGGTGACGTAGATTATAAATGGCCCTGACAGCTGGTACTGGTCGCACAACGCTAAATACCTACAGTTATATTGACCTAGAAGTTGCCTCTCTTTTTATCGCGTAACTCTTATATCTTCTGACTACGTTACGCCCACTGAATTCGGCAAGTCGAGCCCGCCGCATACCTACTTGTAGTTTCATGTCTAAAATGTGGAGTGACCCATCTGTATTATATTATTCATCTGTGGTACAGCTAAGGTTGTCGGTGACTCTATGAGTGTCCAGTTGCTTTTACGATGACATCCTGTGGGCCGCTTTGATCATCTTGATATCTCTCTTGTAAGACTGATTGTAAACACTAATTATATCGTCCATTAAGTCTAGACTAATAAGTGTTGGGTTGATGCCGTTTTTTTTTTTCCTGAATCTATTTGGACTGTGACATACTTATACACAGTTTTATATCTTTACATGGCATACATGCATATAATGTACCTACTTATGAAACCAGCACTAACATATATGACACAGTGATAGCCCAGAGGTGTGACCGTCGGACTGCCAAGTCATAATTCTCTAGTTCGAACTCAAGGAACGCACCTCTGACTTTTCGGATTCATGTGCGTATTGTATAATTAATTACAGCTTCAAAAACGGTGAAGGAAAACATCGTGGGGAAACCGGCATGCCTGAGAGATATTTCTCGACGGCATGTGAAGCCAAGTCAGAGGCCCATGGGCGGCTTTAAATCTCTGACACCAGGTTAGTTACTAACCACACGAAAAGACGAAGTATTTCGTTCTCAAGTGTTTACCTTTTGGAATACGATGACCTACAAACACTTAAATAATTGTATCAATGATATCAATCAAATCTAGATAACATACATACATACATGCATAACATAACGCCTTGTTTCCCTGAAGTGTTGGGCAGAGGTGTAATAAATTTCGCCAGTTATATTTAAGTGATAGGAGACAACCCAATTGCCATCAACCGGGCACAAATCTGAACTTCAGGCTGCTACTGAGAAACTTCTGATGGAAAAACCTAATGACACTTTGCCCGACCTGAGAATCGAACCTAGGACCTCATGCTCAGCAGTGGCGCTTGCGACCACTAGACCAACGAGGCAGTCAAACCACTTACCGAAGAAAAGGACCAGAAAACAACACTATAACAAGTCGATCGTTTTTCTACCATAACAGAGTAACATTTACGCGCATTCCCGGACACAATAATATAGGTAGGGTGCATCATGCCGGCTAACCATACCTCTATAATTAGACCACGGCTACCTGTCTGGTTTCCATCAGGCGTTTGTCAGCCAAACACTTTTGGACGCACGTTTTCCGTTTACCGGGACGCTGTTTTGAAGATAGCCTCTGGGGACATTTTAGTGTCGTCCCAGTCTTAGTTTGTGGGGGTGAATAAAACCAGAAGGTCCTAAGTACTGTAAAGGTTACTTGTAAAATGCGACCTTATGTCGTACAGGCTGATGGAAAAACAACTCTAGTTGCATTCGATGATTCAAGCGAATTTGGAATTAATTGAATAATTTTAAATAAAAATTAATACTTTTTTGTTAATGAAAAAACGAGAGTTTAAAATGTTTAAAATAGACGCGTAGAAGAGTGCACGATTCTCTGAGATCAGATGACAAATATAAAATAAATGTATAAAGGAGAATCGGCAAAAATGTATACAAAATGCCTAACTAATAATTACATATGTGTGGTTGTTATTGGTCGTGGGGACCATTTTATCCGGTCCTCCTTTATCATGGCTACTGTTCTACAGCTAGCGCTCTTCAAGTGCTTACAGTACAGTTACAGTTGATTATTCCTTTACATTTCTAATTATTGATGAGGAAATTAATTATTTAAATAATATATTTAGTATTTTTATAGGAACCCCATGGGTAGGCAGAGGCATTACCCATGGGGTACAGGTGTGATATTATGTATTTATTTTTTTATCCTTGATATTTTTATTTTTTATTTTTATGCCGTATGTGTAAATATGATAATAACTACCAAATTACGTACAGTTGTATATGATTAATTTAATTTATATGTCGCATGTTTGTACAAAACTTCTTACAGAACATAAAATCATTTCATATGATTAATAAAACAACCATAACTTATTTATTAGTTGTAATATACAAGCCTCTAAACAAACAGTGGGTGGGGCCGGAAGGTGTTTTATATGAAACAAGGACCGGAAGACGGAATGTATCTTTAAATAACTGGAACTGGTTACATGGTCCGATAGTAGATATATAATATATGTATATATTAGCCATGACATATATCAGATCTTAGAATTGATCATTTCATGAAATGAACATCGACCACTGGTCACATCATGATGTGGTCTGGTTAGATCATTCAACGTTTGACGATATGAACAGTTAAACACACGAAAACTGCGTGATATGGCCAAACATTAGTCATCATATTATCGTAAAATAGTTAGATTATCCACCGGTAGAGGCGTTAGTGCCTTTTTTGTTTTTGTTGTGCATCATGGCTGCGGCCTACAACAAATCACACAAAGTAGGCCACCACGCAAAAAATGTCGATTGACTTTTATTTGGTTTTCAAATATGTTATTATAGAAAGCGATCCACTTGGAAGTAGCGCTTGCCGGCCGCAGCCGAGGATATGCAACATAGCACTTAAAATTAGTTTAAAAAAATTAAAAATGTACTTTCGCCGCTTGTGAGGCACCCCGACCAAATGGGTTAGGTTAGGTTAGAGCTGTGACCAATCGCGCGCGAGCCGAGCGAGCGTAGTGAGCGGTACCGTGGTAGCGGCCGGCGAGCGCTACTTACAAGTTGGTCAGCACTTGGCAGTTACTTGGCTATTTTTACTATACCTTAAACCATGGATACCCTACATTAATGATATAACCAAACGTCGACTGACATGTCATTAAACATTGACGTTTAAACGATATGGTCAATTTTAGCTGGCCATTTCATGTAATGGTTAATTCTAAAATCAGACCACGACATATATATATATATATTTGAAGTCCTTTTCGCCGTATCTGGCCACAGCGACTCGACTTATGTTTGCGCTAAAGTTAACCCTTGAGGAGTGTCACCGGCATTTGGATTGAAATCTTGTTAAAAAATACAACTGATTTTATTTTCACAGTTTATAATGCCGAATACGCTAAGAAAAACCTACGTTTAAAATGGGCTCCGCGAGGGCTCCCGGCATCCCATATGCGACTTGAGTAAAGCCTCCAGAAGGGTTCACGACACTGAACGTGTTAATAACACTTGTGTGGAAAGCAGCTGATTTCGTTTTCATTTTAATTCCTAGAAACGTTCTCCAGAAAAGACTCGCTCAAAAATACAAAGGCAAGAAGATGATAATATTGATCCAAACTGCATCCGAGGGGCAGGCTGTTTATTTTTCTCGCAAGATATAAAAGTCAAGCGAAAGAAACATGAACGCGTGGAATATGTGTTAGTGATTACTAAACCATGTTTCATCAAAGATTGCATTGGTTTTTCAATGCTGTAATCCTAAATCCATTTGTTGACACTTTTATGCGTCCTTTAAGTCTTTTGGCTATTCACATAGAGCTATATTCTCTTCTCCAACAATTTCTTTGTGAACGGATTGTGAGGGTCCGGTCGCTCAACAAACAATCAATTCTTAACTAAGAAGTCGAAGTGCGATGTAGAATGGAAATCAGTTCTCATTTTTATAGTTTTTCAGGAACATTTAGGAGTAGTAAATTAGAAAGAAATAACGAAAAATATGTTAGTAAGTAATAATCGTTTCAACACATTTGCTCAAAATATGCATTTACGAACGCGCATATACATTGTTCGAACCTATTTTACCGCATACTCCGCTGTATAGCGCCGTACGTATCCGGCTTTTTTTAAATTTCCATAAAACAATATTGTATAACAATTCCACCAAGGAGTTTCACATTACGAGAATAAATAAACTGAATGAACGAACCTCCTTGGAAGCGCTTTTACTCAATTCCATTTGTCTCACTTTAATACTAAAGGGAAATTGAGACGAAAGATGTAGTTCTAATTTTTACCACGCCCATGTGGCGCCATTTGCAAATTCGCGCCATTTTCATATTAGAAACGTCAAAGATTGAACTTTCCGACTGATAATTAAACAAAATAACAATATGAATTCAAGCGAGGAATCCGATATTAATATGGAATCTACTCCACCTGATATCGTGAATGAGGCACAAATTGCAGAAAATGGTCTTTCTCTGAAAGTTTTTTGATGGCTTATTTCAATCAATTACGTGTGAAGTATGAGCCATCCTCTATTTGGTCAATTATGTTAAAAAGCACTGATCTATCTGTATAATTTCTTTATTGCTATTAAAAATTGTCTAATGAAAAAGTTTGTTTCATTACCTATTGAACTGTTTTATCGCAAATGTGTTGAAAAATGTTGTATGACACACGTGTGGAAATTGGTATTTACAAACTCGTGACTATGGTAATACTCATTTGTAAAAACCTACTTACCGCACTAGTATCATAAAAAATATCAATCAATATTCATCATATATATAATATGTGAACACTATATAGCTATCAAAATAATTAATTTATCGTTCGTCATTTAGGCAAGCCTTGTGCCTAACGGGATTTCCCGTCGGCAGAAATGAAATGACGAACTTCCATACAAAATTTCATCCTTACTGTTAAGAGCGTGTAACAGAAAGTGGGCAACGTAGCAAATAGCTGCCAAATATTTCGCTGTTTTGATAAATTTATTACTGGAAAAAAGTTTATTTTTTACAATATTATAAATAAAATTCATTATTAATATTCTAGTTCACTAGTTAGCCATATTTCTTATTTCCATACAGTAATATTGCGAAATTAATCGTAACAGGCTCTTATACAATTTCATGCTTTTAAGACCTAGCGGTTTAGGCCGGGCGTCACTGCATTGTCTGTGTTTGAATTTATGATTTTTTGTAAGTAGCTTACTTAATTTGCAAAATACTTTGTACAAATACTTGTAAACTATAGTGACTTACGTATAATTGTCTTGGTAAGTGACACAAATTATTTGAATTTGACTTTAAAGGGGAAGATTTATAATCGGACAATGCCTAACTGTGGGACCGGAAAAGTTATGCAATATATAAAAAAAAACCTGTCCGATCCGAAAAGGGCACATAGGTAGTGCAATAAGAATACCTAAAAGTAATACAAAATCTTATTATTATTGAAAGTAAAAAAGTTATTGCTATTTAAAGATCACATTTTTAGTACCAAAATTACGCCAAATCCATTAAAAAATAGCAAATTTTCAACAGGGTCATAAGTTATGACTTGTAGACATCCGCTAAACTACGGCCGCTTATTATTATTGAAAGTAAAAAGTTATTTCTATTTAAAAATCACATTTTTAGTACCTACCAAAATTACCCCAAATCCATTAAAAATTTGCAAATTTTCAACAGCATCATAAGTTATGACTAGACACCCGCTAAATGACGGCCGCCCGCGCCCCATATAATAAACCGATAAAATTCCCCATTGAAAAAAAAGGTGACGATTTTTTTTCCTTTTTCCTGTAAATTAGCACAAAGTGTACGATACCTAGCAATACCCTCACAGATCGGACAGGTTTTTTTTTACATGTTGTAGAAAAGATTGTCATATTTCCGTATTTCCGCCATACCCAATACATTTCTACATGCAGTAAATTAGCAGTACCAGTTAATTGCCCTAACAGTCGCACGGAATATGCATAAATATCGCGTATTAAATTTTTTATGTCAATGACCCTTGTTGCCGGATTTAGGCGCGATTTGTTAGTTGTTTATACCGTATAGAACTATTTTGATCGCGCCACCGTCCATGCTTTGGTTACTACACTATTGAACTTTGGTATTACGGATAGCAGCACTTGAATTTTGTACCGACACAAATGTCCTTGGTCAGTCAAATATACACATATATTCATATATATTCATAATAGGGCCACCTATTTAAAAAATAAGTTGAGATACTTCAAAGCTGTTCTGATAGATATCAATCGGTAAAACAAATAAGTCTATAAGGAGTAATGTTTTAGCTCTTGTTTATACTGCGTGACCACCTACGTATTAAAGGAATATGGACCAATAATTAATAGCAACTTGGTCTTTATGTCCCTATTAGATCTCCTTCAAGTAAGTGCAATTGCTTGTGAAACTATTGAAGTAATCAACTGTTGACTCACACTTACTATGAAAACGTTAGATTTATTTTGTTACACCGTGACGTCACAACGCTATATAGATCAGGGAGAAATCGCTATAGATTGTTGACTATACAACTATTAGTACTTTGTATATTTTACAGTTCCTAGAAGCTCAGTCGTTCTCGGCAAGAGTCAAAGTATTTGTTACAATATTTGAAACGATTTTTTTAAAATATTGGTTCTATTTTTGAACGAATCAAGATGGTTTACTACTTTTTTCAGCGTTCAGACGCAACCTCCTTGGTTGCATCTGACATTACCTAATACCTACAAAATATTATGAACAAAGTGTCAATACCTGATCATTCTGGTCATGAGTCAAGTACAGCCAGCCGAGCAGAGCTTGGGGACAGCCCTCGGTCTTGCCGCACCACTGGGGCAGTTCCGCAGTCGGGGACATCGCACCATAACACTTATCACAACACTACAGATACCAAAATACCGGGTTTACTTGAAATTTTGGTACTCTTTGTTTGTACGTCAGGCCATCGCGTCGCGGCCCGGTCGGCGGGGTATTTTTGGATCGCGATCGGTTCCACGGGATGCGTCTGCGCCGGCTACGTTGCGACTAGCGGTCGCCGCCGCGCCTTAAGACGGGAGATGTGGCAATTAGGGACGTCTGGTCATTAGAATAATGTTTAGATATCGATTGCAATGGGAAATTAGAGCGAGTTTTATGAAAAGGAATAAGAGTGAAATTCTAGATACATAAAATTCTTCTGTAGTTAGGTACATAAGCATCATCATGGACGTAAAATTAATTAAACACCCAAAACTAAAATATATAATTTTTTCTCCACAATTCTAGGACTTCAAAGAAAAAGAAGATTTTCAGGTGCCTATGTATAATTTTAGACAATAATAATATCATTCAATAGTAGATGCCATACATACTTACCAAACTTGATGCCCAACTAGATAAAAAAAAAGGAGGAAGTATAATTATTTAATTTAAAGCACCAAACTGCGAAAGATTCAAATATCTCCATATACTTTTGCTGGAATGTTTAGCCGCATTATCCAATCTGGCAAATTTCAATATTTTTCCTAAATCCACTATGGCAGTTGTCATGTATTTCAAACGAAATATTTTGGTGCCGATATCGATAGTTGGTGACATCACTAGTGGCGACCATGTGGGCGCACACGCCCGCGCCGGGGCAGCCAGGAGAGGAGAGCAATATTTTGGTTCACTCCGTACTACAAACTACAACACCACCAAATGACACCAGATATCGCTCTGTTACTTGGTAGCGGTAATATTCTTTCAGCAATGGCTCTAAAACAATCGTTATTCTAATAGTTTTGAATAGTGCTCAAATGTCCGTGGTTTATTACTTGGATGATTAAAGGCTTCCGCAAACAGGCGCAAGGCGACACCGGTAGAACGATTTCCGAGAAGTTTTCGTAGAAATTGTTCAACCAAAATCGCGGCACGCCTGTTTGCGAGAGCCTTTATAAATTATCAGAATATTTTCTCAGCACTATTCGACCTACCCTACCTTCTACGATAATGTAACGGTCAACGGAAATACAATCCTAGTGTTGTGAGCTGTTTATGTTTAGTTCTAGGTACTTATTCATAATGCTATGTCGTTTTAGAGTCAGCACTCCGACCTCCCGCCATGTTCCCTCCTAATATAAGTAGGTCGCACCATCACTTGCTAAGGATTCGGAATTGTAATGTATTTTAAATTATGACGTATGAGCGATGAAGTGTTAAAAAGTTTCAAACTCAAACTCAAAGCATTTATTTCAAATAAACCAATTACAGGCACTTTTGAATTGTCAAAGGGTCGGTCAGTCAGAAATATGAAGCTAGTCGCCCATTCCAAAGCGTAGTAGGTACCTATGGAGAAGAACGGGCAAGGAACTCCACGGACACTCTTTTAAATAAAATAAAATGGTTACATAATATTGGTTACATCATTCAAGTTGAAGTTATACATGTGAGAACGATGCAAAACATTAAAAGCGTCCGTTAGAAATAAAAATATAAATTAAATTAAAATCGCCGTGGCAGATAAGAGATGACCAGTCCCTACTGACGGCGCCCGTTCACGAACATGACGCATGGATTATCATTTCTTTGGTAAAGATTTGTTATGGCTGACTGAAATATGTATAACTAGCTTTCGCCCGCGTGGATGTCGGGAATTATACGAGAACGTTCTACCGGGATAAAAAGTATCCTTTGTATTAATCTAGGTTATAAACTATCTGCGTGCGTTTCATCCAAATCCATTTTCATCCAAAAACGGGTGGACGACCCGTTTTTGCGTGGTTGAGTAACAAACATCCAAACATACAAACTTTCACATTTATAATAATATTATTTAAATATATAGTAATTATTTGCTGCTGGGGAGTTTGTTGCGCCACTTCTTCTTCCCAGCTAAAGCACTAGGAAGTGGTGAAGGGTGGGCGTTTTGGGGGACTGTCTTATGTAATTTTGACGTTCCAAAAGTGCTGATTCTCAGCCTAGTTTGAATAAAAGACTTTTGAATTTGATATATTTATAACTATAGTAGGATTGTTTTATTCTTGTTCTTAGTTTCAGCAAACTTACAGATAAGTTCCTACTTACATTTACCCATCTAGAAGTTTAGAGAAAGTTTCAAATCTGAAGCTGTAGGACCAATTCTGGTCCTTTGGGTAATAATATTAATAAATTAGTGTTTAAAATTGTGAAGTTGTTTAAAAAAAGCACATTGCTTAATTGTTTACTTTGCCACTTATCATGCACACCATCCATGCCAGTTTCAACTAAAAGACACTCAGAGAGACTACTGCCATAAAATAAAAGTTTCATAATAATTTATAATTCACACTTGAATGTGTCAAGCTACCCTCAAGTGTCTTGAAATATTCTTAAGAGTTCTCCCATCATTTTGTTTACATTCGGCATTTTATTGCAAGTATATAGCGTTACATAGTATGCAAGTGTTTACATTCTACGGCTAAGAAGTGGGATATGTTCGAAAACATTTAGCTTACGTAAGTATTTGTGTTTTTTTTAATCGTAGTTACTAGTATTTTATTTATATGTATTGTGAAAGTTTGTATGTTTGGATGTTTGTTACTCTATCTCGCAAAAATGGATCTGGATGAAATATGGCACACAGATATTAAAACATTAGATTTAGACAATAAAAGTCGCGGACAGAAGTAAGTTAATTTATGAATTATTAAAAAAAGAGTGTCCGTGGAGTTTCTTGCCCGTTCTTCTCCATAGGAACCTACGCTTTGGAATGGGCAACTAGCTTCATATTTATGACTGACTGACCCCTTGACAATTCAAAAGTGCCTGTAAATGGTTTAATTGAAATAAATTATTTGAGTTTGAGTTACATAACATGAATTTTATATTCTGTACTAGCGGCCCGCTCCTGCGTCTCACGGTTTTTACGACTTAACAAAACATCGAGAATTCTTAGGTAAACGTAACTTTCATATCAACGTATTATACACATAACCCTTCCGGAATAAATTCTCTAAACGATGGTGAAAACCTCGTCAAAATCTGTTGCGTGGTTTAGAAGAACAACGCGGACATACAGACAAAGCGTCTTTTTTTTTAAGTATACATAGTTTATATCTAATAAAAGGTAGGTATAACAGTTTCCTGTAAACTTGATTTAAAAAAGCCACTTTTCATTGCATTGCTATTGGCTATTAGCCCAGTGATTGGCGAACACTCTTGCGCATGTTTTGTAGCAACACTTTTATTCCAACTATTATTTATTTATATTTGCAAATGTTATTAGCGTGTGACTGTTTATTTATTTTGGTTTTTATAATGAATGTGCAGTTGTGCACGTTTTACCGTAGCTTTCTTCATTACTTCTTTATCAATGGTTATCAAGCTTTTCGCATTTTATGATGTCGTTGTTCCACTAAAGGTTTCATACTGCGATTTGTTTTTGCAAATATCTCTCAACGATACATTTTGACGTAGATGTATATTGTATCACAGAATCTTGAAATCATACATGAAGAGGTCAACTTCAGTATCAATATCTATTTAAGATTCCACATTATACTGTCAAATGGAAAAGTTCCGTCATCATCATGACTTGACCAACAATGGCCCAACTGTATCATTCATTGCTTCTTCGTCAAACAAGTCGTTCATTCCATCAGTAGTATTGGACCAATGTATGTCACACATGTACCAATGTTTGTCCGCCATGACACGTTGGTGCGTCATTTTAAATTGTCTGTTTATTGGATGGTCTATTGTAGTCAATTAAGGAGCGTCATGCAGTCCAATTGAGTTTATTACGATACCGAAGCGTTTATATGAACTGTTAATAAAAGTACAATTTTATACGAATATCGTTTTGTTCGAGTTTGAATTGGTCCTTTTGGTGTTTTCTTCATCGTTTTGTTTCTTTGGGACGATTATCTTTTGAACCAAAAGGAATAAGTTCTAATGGTTTTCTCTATGTTAAGAGGAAAAGGGCTTACAATACTGCATTATTATCGCCGTATATCCAAAATGGTTGAGGTCTAAATGCAGTTAATATGATAGTACCTACCTACCTACCTATTACTTATCAGTAAGGATTAGTAGTCGGAGGCCCTAGTGTGAGTTTCTTTTAACCATCGAATGGCATTTCGATTGGCCCTTCACTGGTGAAGGCCGGCCGGCTGCCAATCGGAGCGCCGAACGCGGTCGATGCGTAAAGTCGAAATGCTTAAAAGAAACTCACACTTGGCCCTCAGAGGTGTACCTATAGTGTATTATTTAAGTACCCATACTTATATTATTTTTCTACTTCTATACTATTCTTCTAGTCCTCTAAAAGGAAGTCTGAAAGTGGCACCGGTAACTGAAAAGCTATGTGGAAATCGCATGGGCATGTGATACAGATGACAGCTATCTAATTGCATTTTCGTAAATGATTAAGACCTGTTTCATTTTGACAGTTCAACAACATTCATTGCGTTATTTACGTTGTTGAGCAGAACATTTTTTCCAACTTATGAAGCAATGGATTAGCAATCTGTTTCAAAACGATTCAGATTGTGATTGATCGTGTATTACGTAATTAGATACAGGAAACTGTAGTGAGGAAAGTTTTGAATATGAATGTAGATGGCTAATTCGAGTATGGGTATCCAACGACACGATGGATGGACTGTGTGAAAGATGATATGGCTGGAAGGTGCCTACCGAGATGATGATTAAAAGAGAAGTATGGAAGAAAAAGACATGTTGCATCGACCCCAAATAAAATGGGATATGGGCAGCAGAATGGTGGTGACGATATTCTTTTTCTACTTCTTTAAGAGGGAACAGGGCCTGCGAGGAATTTGAAAAATAGGTTTTTGAAGAAACTATTGCCGTCGTCTTACCTCAAGTCTGCATCCGTAGAGTGCGATAGGGATAGCTGCAGCTCAGACCGATTCGATCACAAAAAAATTGACGAGATTGACGTTTTGTATTCCCCTTTTTTCTCCTCGATAACTGAGCCGATTCAATTATTTTTTACACTAAATTTTTAGGAAAAAGTATGTCTAGGTTCCTATCATTTTCTTTTATGTTAAAAACGTTTCGAATTTGTCTGGTAGTCATCTAATCACGGCGGTAAAAATGGGCCACTTTTGTAATTTTTGGGAGGTCATATTTTTTTTACCAATAAGTTGCTCAAAAAAAAGGAAATAACAGGAACGTGTCTACAGCAGACCATGATTTTATGAAAAAATATGATTGCTCTAGAGGCATTATTCAGGAAGAAAAAATGGGATTACATTTGTATGGAGAATCGCAGGCCCTGCTCCCTCTTAAACGCCACACCACGTTACTGAACAAAAAAACGGGAACCACCTTCATGATTGACACAAAATAAAAGCGGACGACAGAATGTTAAGTACTTTAAGAGCGTTTATCCTAAAAGTTGGCAACGTCACAAATAGCTGTCAAATATTTAGGTACCTGTTTAATTTGGCAATATTACTGTGTGGAAATAAGAAATATGGCTAACTAGTGAATTAAAACATTGATTATGAAATGCAATAATTAATATCGTAACACCGAATATTTCATTTTAGATGCAAAAAAGTATTTGAAAACTTTCCAAATCCCTTTTTTACACCTAAAACGGTTACAATATCAAATTCAATGTTATAATTGTCGTTCAGTTGCATTTCTTATTCCCATACAGTAATATTCCCAAATTAATCAATACAGCGAAATATTTGACATCCATTTGCAACGTTGTCCACTTTCAGAATGAACGCTCAGAAATCTTAAGTGTTAAGTACCTAAATAAAAAATAAAACCGTCGCCCCAACTTGACTTTATTAGTTACGTCAACACAGGATTGCTATGGCCACTTCTCTTCTTAGCCCAAATTATTTACTGTCAAATTCTCTTTGAAGTTTTAATAACAGCAACATTATGGGTAGCTGAAATTAATAATAATAATAAATATTGAAGGGGAGGTCGACCGATGATCTGGTGAAGGCCGCAGGAATCCGCTGGATGCGAAAAGCACAGAACCGATAAATGATGTTGATAAATCTTTATTCAGTATTAAAATTGTTGAAATATTAACATAAAATCTCAGAAAGCATTTAAAAATATTTTAAATTACATGTTAAATGCCTGTACTAGGGTATGACAGGCAGCATGAACTCATATTTTATGGTAATTGTTGTAGCTTTATGGTTTGTTATTGTTGGCCAGTAAAATTCTTAACAATATTTAAAATAATTTAACCTAAACTCTATTTACCTTAAAGATAGGTAAGGACGCGTCCTATTTCTATGTTCCGATCAGGAATGTCTCAGAACCAGTCGGGAATCTGGTTATGCGTCATTACTGTCATTAGTCTCGCCAAATATTACTTAGGACTTTTAACGTGCGAATGAATGCAGACATACAGTACACCTCTGCCAATCCCTTCAGGAATATAGCGTTATGTGATGTTGCGTAATGTATTTTTTTAACAAAACAGGAGATTGATCACTTCAATGTCTCCAAAACTGTTCCCACTAGGGATATAATAAAAACTTTCTTAACTGAGCCCAACACGTGTTGTGGCCCTTCATTTGTTTTTGGAGAGACCATTGTTTTTTTTTAAATTTGTGAAACATCTGTCCTGCACCGACCATTTAATACAATGCTTGATGTAACAGAACTAACCTTTCTCATTTTTATGTGTTTTCGTTCCATGTTTTGTAAATGTAGGTACTTTTTATGATCTTTAACTTATTGTCTAATGGCCGATTCCTACAATTTACGGACCGTTATTGGTTAAAATTAAGACTCTTGTATAGCATAGTGAAGCAAATACCTCATAGCTTTGTAAAGTAGAACCTCCCATATGGAACTAGCTATCACAGGTAAAATTAGCTTACGAATCCACGTATTTACGTGCCCAGTTTGGCAATAAAAAAATCCACCATTGTTAAGCAAAACGATTCCTTTTTGTTTATAGAAACCGAGTGCAAGTGTTAAAGCAGTGTCTTTTATCACGGGCCCTAATTTGAATCCGTAACGAAGATAAAGTTAAGACTAGAATCCAGAGTGCAGCGAGGGATTCCAAATTCAAATCACATTATTGACCAGCGGGCTATATTGAAATTCAGTATATTATTACTGGCCGGCTAGAACCTAGGGCTATTATAACAAGCTTTAGGTTAGGTTTGCATGACATATAATTAGACATTGGTGCCGATTCTCTTGTCACAAATGCCTCTAAACTAGACTTAAAATCACCAAAATTTAGTTTATTCCTGTCAAACGATGATTTCCCATTCTGAAATAGACTAAAGTGACACAACTTAACTATATTTTAGTTTGACAGCCTAGTACTAAGATGGCAATTAGCGAGCAGGTGGTGTGAAAATAAAAAAAACCATTTGAGTAAAATGAAGTTGGTTAATTATTTTACTGCGCCCGGTTCGGTAAATGGTTTTATATTGGCCTAACAGATGGGGCCTTTAAAAATATCCCGTCATGATGTTTTAAGAATTGCAGCAACACAATACACTCCAAATGACAATGCAAAAATATCTATTGCGCTTCATGTTTTAAAATCCGGGTTCACGGCAAACGCAATGAGTGTTTTTAACCGAATTTTACCATTATAAAAAAGCGCTACGCAATGCAAATAGAGTGCTGAATTAGAGCAGTGATGGCCCATTAAGCAGTGATGGTCCAGTGAGCAGTGGTGGCCCAGTGAGCAGAAGTGGCCCAGTGAGCAGTTGTGGCCCAGTGAGCAGTGGTGGCCTAGTGAGCAATGGCGGCCCAGTAGTATCGGACCCGACTTACAAGTCAAAGCCGTGGCTTCGAACTCAATGCTTTATTTTATGTAATTTATGTCATAACTACTGCTCTCAAAACGGTGAAGGAAAACATCTTGAGAAACGGCCATGTCTTAGAACGAAAAAATCGAAGACATGTATCATCCACCAACACGAACTAAGACCGCGTGGTGGATTACAGCCCACTCCCTCTCACAGAGAGTCAAAGTCAAATAATTTATTTCAATTAGGCACATACTTACGTTTATAGATTATGCCGACTCCTGCTACCTGGATGCTACTGAGGAGCTATTAAACAAGCTTGAGCGCTTGCAAAACTTGTGCATTCGCTTTGTTTTCGCACTTAGATAGTATGACCATGTTTCTCATCTTCGCAAGGAACTCAAGTGGCTCCCAATTCGCCTTCGCAGGAACACTCGGATCTTATGTCTCCTCTTCAACGTCTTACACAACCCGTCTTATCCTTCCTACCTGCGTGAGCGTTTTTCTTACGCTCGCCCTAGCGACGCACCGTGTAGATCACACCTTAGATCACTCCTTAAATCTCATCCTCATAAAACAAGCTACTATTCCTATTCCTTCTCTGTCCATGCAGTAAGGTTGTGGAACTCACTTCCGCCTAGCATTCGTGATTTAAAAACTGTTTCACAATTCAAATATCGAGTAAAAGAGCATTACCTTTCCTCTCAACTGTGAGTATTTATATACCTATAGTATGTATGTTTATATATTTAAGCTCTATGTATTTATTTAAGTATATGTTAATTTATTGCGTTATACGTGTCGGTTTATTTCAATATTTTAGTTTAAGACTTCGCATATTTATATTTTTCTCTTCTTGTTCTCACACACTATTGTCTACATTTCTTTCTCATTTCTCCTATCGCAGGTCTGCTGGAAGAAATTTCTTAAGAAATAAGCAGTACCTTTGTACTCATAATTATGATTATGTCTTATCTGTATCTATTTTTCTGTGTGTACATAAATAATAAAATAAATAAATACTCGAAAAAGGCACTTTTGAACGTCAAAATTTACAAAAAAATAGAATTGTTTCTAGTTGCCCCTTCCAAAAGGTAGTTTTCGTATGGAGAAGAATGGGCAAGAAACTCCACCGTTACTCTTTTAAAATGTTTTACAATATTTAGTGTACATTAATTATATAATTATATGTGAAGACGATGCACTTATTTAGAATAAAATTACTATACCACAATAGGTAACCTACTACTGTGTGACCAGTAGACTATGTATTAGAGCTACTTCGTATAGAAAAAAAAAAAAGGTTAATAAGGTAATAAACTTCAGGTTCTGGAGGTAATCTCGTGTATGACGGACGTGGCGGTTGCGTGTCACTTAAAAAAGTAAGATCTATATCACGGAATAGACTATGTAGTATTTTACTAATTCATTATTAAAGCGCGTAAACGTCCTGCAAACGCAACGTCCTGCTTTTTTAAGGCAGAAAACGCGCCGACGCGAGGGCGCGTATAAAAACGCTATGTACATAAGCTCTAAGGTTTATCGCTGACGGATTAGAAATGCTAAATGGCTAAGGGCCTTTATACACGGCGTTTTTTTACCGCTGTTAAAGCGCGTAAACGTCCTGCAAACGCAACGTCCTGCTTTTTTAAGGCAGAAAACGCGCCGCACGCGAGGGCGCGTATAAAAACGCTATACGTACATAAGTTCTAAGGTTTATCGCTGACGGATTAGAAATGCTAAAGTAAATAAACTAGTGAATATTTCAGTAAAACTAAAATGCAGTAGACTAGTGTAGGCAGGCCATTGCCAACTTATTTTAGCACTGTTTCAACAGTATTACTTATTGATAAAACGTATTTATTAAGGGTACACTAGTCGACGGCTCGAACTCTGGCTTGGTGGGCGTAACTAATATGCATGCTAATTATTAATTAATTTAGTATTTATTTATATAGTTTTTATTTATTTTATACATATTTATTAATTTATTTAGTGAAATAGACGATGATTTATAACGAAAATAAATAATAAAATTTCATGAACAGTCTTTTGGGCGTATAGATATTATGAAAAAATTACTGAATGTATTTACTCAAAATAATATTTTTTGAACGATTGAATAAATGATTGAAAATGGCATGGTATAAGACCCTGTACGGTTTCTAGTGTGCCATTTTCTATAAGGTAATTATTTACGCCCAAAGAAGAGTTAAAATTAGTGTTGAAATATGGGAAGTTTCAACGCTCATAACTTTCAAACCAATACTTTTTTTGCAATTCTGCTTCCATACAGGGCTAGATAAATTGATATAATTTTTAGTTTTGAACGAGTACACTGTCAAACAGACGAGTAATCGCCATACTACGTACGTATGGAAGAATGACCGAAGAAAAACTTAGTTTTATTGCCAAAAAAAATTACATTCCCTATTGAAAATATTTGTGGAACTCCCTAATCTACCTACTGCAGTCCTTTAAAAAGGTAAAGGTTTTGTGTCCGGGCAGGCTTCCGCAGACGGTGCGACGCGATTCTGGTAGAACAATTTCTATGAAGTTTTTTGTAGAAATTGTTCTACTAAAGTCGCGTCGTGCCTGTCTGTGGTAGCCTCAATAGGCTTTAGTTTACTTTGTAGTTGTCGAGTCCGGCATTTCTCGGTTTGCCGAATGATTTTATAACTTGAATGAGGTTTATCGTAACTGTATTAGACCTAGATTTACATTCTTAAAATAATTACACTGCTGGCTGGATATAAAATTTTAACAACACATAAGAAAAAAAACTAATATTTTGACAAACGAAATAAATATGTTCCAAAATTGACAGTAGTTAATTGACACGTCGTGTTTCTGTTTGTTTCAAGATTATTTTATTTCAAGTTTAAAAACATATCGCAATAATTCAACAACACAACGTCTACTCTCAAAAAAAAGTCTCTTTGTTGGCTGGTATGCAGATTTGATTTCAGGTAAGATTATTTTGATTTTTGCATGACTTACATTATTGACGTAGCGACTTCGTCATGCTCGTGTGCCTATAATTCTAAATAATATTAAAAATGCGAAACTGAGTATGTTTGTTTGTTACGCTTTCACGCTAAAACGGCTGAACAGATTTGGATGAAAGTTGGCACATGGGCAGACCATGACCTAGGTAAGGACGTAGGACACTTTTTATCCCGATATGTCCACGGGATCGAGACTTATGCGGGTGAAACCGCGTATCGCACCTAGTTATTGGAACTGATGGTCCTGGCAAAATTCACGTAGCTTCTCTAGTTAGTTACGAAAGATAAATAAAGAATTTAATAAGTCTGATGATGACAGAGTTAACCAATATTTAGTACCTTAACCAACTGGCTATATAATATAGGTAAAGAGTGGTTTACCAATGGCTGTGATCCAGCCTGTCGCATCTTGCTGTCTTCCCCCCAGCGACGCCTTAAGCCGAGGTTCGTACCCCACAGGGGGTGCCCTTAGAAAACAGTCGCTTAGTTCATAAGCTTCTATACCCTGGCTGGAGGCTTTAAGTTAGTAGCTTAAGGCAGGCAGTCACAGGACCTCAGAGGTAAACTACGATATGCCATCAAAAACAAAAATAACAATGGCTGTCCATCAATTTATGTCATTTGATTTGTGCCCGACAGCCTGATTAAGGCGATAGAGCACTGGTGGCCCAGTGGAAATGACCGCGACTTAACAAGTTGTAGGCCGTAGGTTCGAACTCGGGCAAGCATTTTCCTTTGCGTAAATTATTTCATCATCACTGTGCGGGACATTGGGGAGGGGTCGTGCTTCCACCCTCTGACATTGTCGTTAGGGCATCGAGAACCGGGCCTATTTTAGGAACCGGTTCTTTCGGTTCTAAACTCAAGCCGGAACAGGGTACCCGGTTTTTTCGGTTCTTTCGGGTTTTTTCATAAATTCAAGTTGAAAAGGTATGCTTTTCAAGGCTATCTTTTATATAGAATTCCTACTATCAAAACGAATAAAGGAAAAGGATCTAAATAAAACACACTTTAATGGTAAGCATTTTTATATTTTTTTAAATTATACTCAAATTACAACATCGTTAAAAGTATTTTTGGCAACAATCAGTTCTTTAAAATTCAGTATTTTCACAAGATTCACAACCAGTTGACAATCAGTTGTTTATAATTCACTACACTATAGAGATCAAAAAGTAGCTATGAAATAATAAAAATTAAACTTTAAAAAAATTAACAATCTTACAAGCTAGAAATAGGAACTTTCACAAATCCACTCAAAATAAATCAAAAAGCACACAAAAGTCGTAAATAAATGATGAAAATTAAAAAAAAAATATTCCATATGGACTTAACAAAAACCAAACAATAAAATTAATTATTAAATTGAGCATTACGTATTGGGTTTCTTCTTTCCTAAATAAAAGGAACGTAAAAAAATAAGTGCGTCTAAAGTTTTGTCGCTTAACGACGAACGGAGTCTATTGCAGACTATCCCGGCGGAAGAAAATATACGTTCCGGCTCCACACTAGTGGGTGGAATTGATAGTAAATGTTGGTAAGCCAGCGATAGGTATCGTCCTCGCTGTCTCTGACCACCATTCTCAAACAGAGCCATTTCTACCCTTACAGTAGTGTTGATGTCATTTGATGTCGATTCAGGAGCAGAAGCAGTAGCTTGACTTATTTCCTTATTAAGTTCTTCTTCATTTGTTAAAGAAGATACTTGTAAATCATCATGTCTCCTGAAATCAGACGTACACACAAGACTCACACTTTGTTTTGTGCGTTGAATGAGGTTTACGATTTCCCGCAGCATCTCATCACTCGTAGGCCGTAAAAAAACAGTTTTATCTTCATTTTCAATGTTATCAAAATACTTCTCCGGGTTTGTCAAATATTGCAATATTGCTGCTTGGACTAATCGTCGTTTTGCATATTGTTTACGCAATGCAGCCGCCATTTTATTGCTCAGATGAGTGTCCATTTCAAGCAATTTTTTATTTGCAAATTTGAGAGAAATATCAGCTGTAAGCAATGTTGCATCACGGCGACAAAGTGCCTCCACGACAGTTTTTATTATATCAAATATATTATTTAACTCGTGTATGTGTCTCCAGTCGTCGTCAGTAAACTGTATATCAATGTTCAAATCTGTTAGTGCTTTTATGATAGATGTTTTTAATTTTAGAAAACGGCTTAACATGGTGGCCATGCTGCTCCAGCGAGTCTTTCCATCTAAAAGTAGAGAATACTCCTGTCCAAAATCAGCTTTGACATGCTTTTGAAGAACGTCATCATTTTTAGTCGGTGACTTTTTGAAAATTTTTACCACTTTTCGTACCTTATATATGAGCTGATGATAGCTAAACGATTGTGGTGACAAAAATGCTAGTGGCGATTCGTTATTGAATTCAGCACCATCGTCTTCATCGTTGTTATTTTCACCATCATCAGTTTCGTTACTAAATTCGCCAGTTCGCATTCTTAAAGCTAATTCAGATAGAGGCAAATCTTCGTCATAATCATAATTGCCAAGTTCGTTCAACTGCTCCAGTATCATCTGTGGCGCTTCTACGTCTTCCTCGATGTCTTTATTGCGATTATACATCACGTCCACAATTGCTAGTTGAACTGCGTGAGCAATACATAATTGATGGTAAGACTTGAGCGACTTCCCAAATGCAACCATAAGGCTGCAGCCATCTGTGGTTTGAGCAACAATATCTTGAGTTAAAGATATGCCATATTCATTCAACTTGGACTCAATTAACTGAACGCATTTTGCTGCATTCATAGAGCCATGAATTCTTATTAGACCAAGGTTTCGAAAAGCGTTTCTAGCAAAATCTGGTGAATGCAAAGTAAGACCTATGTATCTTCTGTTGTGATTGGATGTCCATTCATCGAATGATATTGAAAACTTCTTTTCATGAGATAGAATCGCTTTAATCTCACTAATCACCTCTAGCTTTCTTTTTTCACTTTCCTTGATAATCTTGTTTCGAATGGTATCCGCAGTCTTGGGTAATTTATTGCCGTTTTTTTCAAAAAGATACCTTAAATCTTGAGATGTTGTAAATGTTCTTAGTGGGATTCCATCCATCGAAGCCATACGAGACACCATTACTTCCATACTTGGATTAGCATCACTCTCAAAAAAATGGGTCAATTTAGATTTCTTTTTCGGCATTTCGGGATCCGGAAGTTCTTTTGTAGTAGATGCACTATCCTGTGCTGACGTAGTTGGACTTTCTAAACTGAGTTTATGTACGTTTTTCAAATGTTTTTGTAAACTGCTCGTGCTACCGCCGCCTGATTTTAATATCTTTTGGCATAATTTACATTTTGCTTCACTTTTATTTTTGTTTCTCAGAAAGTAGTGCCAAACAGAGGCCTTGTCTCCTGCCTTATTAATCACCTCTTCGAAATCCATTCTTTTGTATTTTGTTGGAATGCAGAGGAATGCAGAAATTCAATAAACAGTAAATTTAACCAGTGTAATTTGGTCCCGCCTGAGCAACGCTGTTATTTTTTATGATTATTTAGTTTATAGTTACCTACTAAGCAATAAGTAGTTTAATGTAGCACGCGCCACGTGTTCTCCCAAGTGCCCAAAACTGAAATATTACCTACTTTGATTTGTGTTGTATAACTCAAAAAACTCACAATAATTATCAGATTAAATGCCAAAAAACAAAGTAATGTGAGAAAAAAGAAATAAATAAATAGGTGTAACAAACTTTATCATGTCGCTGTCCAGCCAAGTCTGGCCTAGTTATTATTCTATCTATTCCGTTCAATCCCACAAGAGTGAAGGCGTAATACTTAATTAATAGCAATTAAAATAAGTATTCTCAATTGATTGATAAAAAAATAATAACAATATGCAATAATATTTTAAGTCACTTACTTGTCAAATCGGCGTCAAAAACAATACACCCACTCACAACGTTTGTTTGTGTCAAACTAAACAAAATGGCGACAGCGCGTCTGTCTACCAGTGTTGCCAACCAGAGATTGTTAAGGTGAAAGCTCTAGCTTTCTCTCTCTCTCACTCTACAATTGCCAGCTCACTATCGGATAATATGTGTTATTACCGCGAATACAACTTTTGTTACCATACTATCAGAGGCAGAGCTGCAAATTGCAAAACAAATGTCAAAAATTTGAATGTCGCATTGTATCCTGGCGAATATACCTTAATATTGCCGAATCCCTAAAAATCGTAAGTTTTTTAAACATTCATCAATAATATTAAAATTATAACGTTATTTATTAATTTACCAGTGTAATAACAGTATTTATTCTGTTTGGATAATAACTTGATATTTAGCATCAAGAGTATTATATAGATAATATTATTTCTAAATTTATTTTAAGAGAGAACCGAAAGAACCGAAGCGACCGGTTCTCCGTTTTACAGAACCGGTTCTTTCAAGGACCCTCAGAACCGGGATTTCCCGGTTCTTCTGGAACCGGGAAAAACCGGTTCCGATGCCCTAATTGTCGTGGGCTGTTTGTGGATCTCGGGCAATTAAAAAATGATAACAGCTTCTTACACTTAGTTTATGTACACTAAGTCTACACAAAGTACAGTTACACAAATCACAATTAACAACTATTGTCCTAATTAATCTTGTCCATTAAAATAATAATAGAAATAAAGTAATAAAATTGTTATGAATCTATGTGCGCACGCGTCTCATGAACGTGTGACAGTTTCTAGGGCTGAAGGGTGACTGGCGCTCCTCACGCTCCTGGTGTTTCCGACACCTTCGCCCTGCGGGCCTTAGACTCCGTCATAGCGCACCGACTGTATAAAATACTTCAGTCTGCAACACTGTATTTCATACGACACCAGCCCAGCAGTGGGAACATTATAAGCTGATTATACTTATGCTTATGCTAAGGCAATATAATCCCCTATTACATGGGATTTTAACATAATTACTGGCGAAATCTACATCGACTATCTACAACGTACACTTCTTGCTTATACCTTCAGGGAGTTCAGGCGAAATGTTATGCCATGTTCAGACAGAAGTAAGGTGTCCCCCAAGGCTGGCTAGAGGGGGATGGGGTGGTGAGGGGCTCATGGGGAGTCAGCAGGTTGTGATGCCACACTGTTGTTTTTGCGTGTTTTGATTACTTTACTAAGTGTAACGCGTGTCATGGGCTCGTAAGTCGGTCAACATAGCGCCTATGTAAAAGGTTTTTGTACTAAGCTTTCCTGCTGAACTAGATTTAATGTACGGGTTTGCTTCTGTTTCACTGAAACTTACCATCTGTATATTCGTCGTTCGTCATCATAAACTTTTTCTGTTGTTATGTCGCTGTTTAAAAATTACTTCCTTTTCAATTACTCTTTGTTGAATTAATAACACTATTTGGCTTTGATACTGAAATAAGTTTGTGAAATAAATAGTTAGTCTATTCAAGTTCCTGCGGATGCGAACACATAATCATGCGTATACTTAACATTTACCCTATGCAGCTGTACGAGTGTAAGAAGATATTGAAGGAATGGCTCTTCACACTTAATTATGATGCCGTGGAAGACATTTTGGTTACACAGGATTGAACGTCACGCATACACACACACTCACACACACACCATCTCACTCACTCACACACACTCACATACACTCTAACTCACACACACGCACCCACTCAAACACACACACACGTACACATAAAATATACTTTCACACGCACTTAAACACACATTTACACCTTTCTGCCATAAGCACGATTTAATTCATTTTCATTTTTCTTTTTTCTTATTGGTTTGTTTCTATTAGTTTTTATTTTTTTTATTGGTTTTATAAAAAAATGTGTAACTTATACCTAATTAGCAGAACGAAACAATTGAACTAATCGAGGAAGAGCGAGGTTTATCCCATCACAAGTATCTTCGGATTACTTTCTGGGAAGCCCCGGCAACTTAATTGTATCTAGATTTAAGATAATAAACATTTTTTTTTTTTTTAAATCATTAACACAACGAGAAGCATAGCTAGATGTGTGTAATGATACATGGTTTTAGCACAAGTTGCTAAATGCGATGTAATAAGTATATCATCTGCCTAGCCTTTTTCTAACTATGTTTGGGTCGAATTCCAGTCTAACCAGATGCAGCTGAATACCAGTATTTTACATGAATGACTGCCTATCTGACCTCAGTGACCTCCACAACCTGTGAGACTGGTTGTCAGACTTTTGGGTTTCTGACGACCCGGTAGTGTAAATACAAAGACGGATGCAACACACACCGTAGTCTGTGCTGCATTATCTGGCTTAAAGCAGTAATAGTCCGTCCGAACCCAGCTGCAACACAGCGGTTTGTAGTGCAGCCGCATTTGTTTGTATAAGGCAATCGAAAGACGGATTCAACACAGACACCCAGAGTATTATTTCCGTTAGAATATAATCTGTTGAAAAATTGTGAACTAGGTGGAATGGGTTAGGTTACGTTAGAACTGTGATCAACCGCGCGCGAGCCGTAAAAGCAAAGTTGCTCACAACTAGGCAGGCTATTTAGCATTAGCGCAAAATCCGTTACGTCGCAAACAAATTTGATTCCTGTAGTGTAGACAAAGCGAGTACTTAAAAGCTAAGTAGGTATTGCAGGCGTTTTTGTTAAAACAATATCTTTCGGAGCCGATCACATTGCAGACAGTTGGTGTAATGGTGTTTGTAATACTTTATTCATACGGACAAGGCTACGTTACAGAACAGCTACTGTATGTGTTGCATCCGCCTTTGTATTTACATGACCCGGTACGACTGTCAAAGATCCAAGAATTACATCCGAGACCAACGGCTTAACATGCTTGCTGAGGCACAGAAGGGTGTCGGTATGTAAGGATGGTCACCCATCCATGGACCGTGGCTATGCTTGCCACGGGCCCCTAACAGAAATTGCACACACATAATATTGTTTCCCGACACTCCAGTCACAAGACACAAGATATATTAAAGGCAGACTTGTGACCTACCACAAGGCTTAGAAATACAAACTACTTAGTACATAAGTGGTATCAACTCGTAAACGAACATAAATAAACTAGTCAACTCCATAACTCTTAGAGAATGATTTATATTATTTCAGGAACAGGCGTATCATTAAAACTTCGTTACAAAATGAAGGCTAGTATGTAACGACGCGTAATAAAGAAACTAAAAAAGTGTGAAATAGTGTGTAATCTAGATTTAGGTTACAGGAGTCGCCTGTAGGGTGAGGGTGACCATACTTTTTTGGTAGACACTTTTTTAACAAGAGTATTATTTCTCTGTTATTTAAGAAAATACTATTTGCAAAACTCTGCGTTGTTGTTGTTGGTTTATATTTCGCAATGGTGTAAAAAAAATATTGACGAAACAAAGAATAAAATCTCAAAGATACTGAGCATAACATGACTCAAGCCTATTAGATCATACAGTGCTACTAGCTTTATCATCATAATCATTTCAGCCAAAAGACGTCCACTTCTGGACATAGACCTCCCGCAAGCATCGCCACTTCGACGGTTCTGTGCTTTTCGCATCCATTGGATTCTTGCGGCCTTCACGAGGTCATCGGTCCACCTTATGTGAGGCCTTCCAATACTACGTTTTCCGGTGCACGGTCGCCACTCCGGAACCCTTTGGCCCCATCGGCCATCTGTTCTGCGAGCAATTCAAATTCAAAATATTTCGTCAGAAACTGGGTGCACGGTTCCAATTGGTCGTTTCCTATTGAGAAGAGCCGGCAAGAAACTCCACGGTTACTCTTTTAAAAGTAAACGGTATTTATAATGTTTTCAAATTACAGTTTTAATAGGTATGAGAGGACAGTGTAGGCCTATCAACAAGTACTTAGCAAGATAGAAAACGGTCGACAGATCTACAGTCTGTTAAGCCTACAACGTTCTCACATTCACAAAAACTAAAAGAAAAGAATCTATATAAAAGCAAAATAAAATAATAAAAACCTATTTAAACAAAATGACATGATTGCCACTACAGCTGTAACAAATCTAATTTATTATAAAATATAGAATATTTTAGGCTTATAATGTCAACCCCCAATGTCCCCCCCTTTTTTTTTTTGGATGGGTAATTATCAAATAACTTCTCCCGCTCTGGGTGGAGCGGGAGGGCGTGTCAGACTCTTACTGACTAAAACCCACCCGTGTTCCTTCCGTTACCTGTACGTTGCCAGGGGCCACGGTATCCCTTTCGGAATTTTCTGCAACCCCGGCAGGCATCGGTCCTGTCGGACCCCTTCAGTTGCTGACATCTCTCCGTCGACCCGGGCCTGGCCCTTATCGGACGGCGAGCTACCCATTGCTCACCGTTCACAAGCCCGCGCCTACGGTGGCCGGGAATCTGCCTGCGATTCCCGACGCCCAGGGCGTCTCCTGCGGCGGCCCCTAGCCGCCGCAGGAGACGCCCTGGAAAGGGCCGTGAGGGCGCGTAATTTGCCTCTCACTCACGCGTTCTGCCTCCTCCTTCGTGAGCATTACTGCTTCGCAGAAGGAGGTGACGGCCTCCCATGCCCTCTCGCTCCGTACCGTGGCCTGGACCAGGGCCGGACGCGAGAGATCCCCGCCACCGCCCAATGTCCCCCCTGCCCAGCCTACGCTAACAGATTATGGCAAAGATATTGTTAAGACAGTAAAGGTTTATTAGGGTGTAACTATCTACCTCCCTCTACCATCCAATTATTTGCACTTATGTATCACCACTTGTGGAGGCACTTAGAATGCATTCTATTTTTACGTCACTTTATGATCAATCACCAAAACTTGTCCCCGATAATCACAAACGCATTGCGAACTTACTTCGATGTTATCGCGGATTATCAAAATAATTGAAGTAAATTACTGTCGTAGCAGTTTGTAGCCGTCGCCGTCGTACCGAAGTAGGTGAATATTCAGGGAGCGTCGAGCGACTGCTTCGGAGACCTTCGGGTAACTTCGGGTATAGTCAGCCTCAACAAGATGTATACGCGGACAAGGATTCATTTTATTGTCTACAAGCTTTCAAGTTTCATCAATGTTTGGCTAGGACAGCTTAATACTGTATTATTATATTTTTTTTGGGTATATATTGATACAATAGACAAAATGATTGTAGACAATAAAATTAATCCTTTTCCGTGTGTTAACCCTACAAAGATAATCATATTGAGATGTACTTACATTAGAGATACATAGAAAATACACACAGACATAGGTATGCGTAAAAATGACGCATGCAATTACCGCACCATGTCGTGTACATGTTAATAGTGATGAGGAGGTCGTGGCAAAGTAATAACAGCCGCACGGGTCGATCCATTAGGTTAAGCTACGCTTGCCGGGGTTGGTCCGTGGATGTGTGACCATCGTGTACATATTAATAGTGATGAGGAGGTCGTGGCAGAGTAATAACAGCCGCACGGGTCGATCCATTAGGTTAAGCTACGCTTGCCGGGGTTGGTCCGTGGATGGGTGACCATCGTTACATCCGTCCCTCGGAAAGCACGTTAACCCATTGGTTCCGGCTGTCATTCGTGGATCTTTGACAGTCGTTACGGGTCGTCAGAAGCCCAAAAGTTTCACAACCAGCCTTACGTCAGATAGGAAGTAGCCCCATGTAAAATTCGGGTATTTCAGCTGCATCCGGTTAGACTGGAAGCCGACCCCAACATAGTTGGGAAAAGGCTAGGCAAGTTAATAGTTTTTTGTCCGTGTATTAGATAATCTCCACAAGAGCGTTCATACGGACGGAAAGACGGTTCAAATCTCCGGTGCGTATGAGGCATCTCTCCACAGACAATAGACCGCCTTCCATCTTGCGGCGCATGCCCTGTCACCTGCACACACGAGGATCTAATCGCTCCGTCAGCAAACGATACAATCATTGCTAAAAATGGGGCAAACAATTTTTTTAAATTATTTTTTGTTTTTTTGTCATCGACACGCTAAGAAAAAGATCGACGCTGACTGTACCTCGAGTGCTTCGGGGTACGTTGGGGAACAATGTCGTGTTCCATCGGCGACAGGGACTTTATACTCGAATACCGAAGTTTCTGGACGTTTGTTGAAGATTTGTTGATCTAGTACAAGAAATAGTACTTTATGCGAATTATTCGCGTAGTAGCAGGCTGTGACAGGCATTTTGTGGGTCACGAAATTCGTTTACTAGCGAGTTCAATATCTCCTTCCGTTTTTGCAAATAACGTTGTCCTAAAAAGTACCTATTCGCCATCCGATAAGGACCAGTCCCGGGTCGACGGCGCGTTGTGTTCCATGCGCGCCTCAAAGAGATTTCAACAACTGAAGGGGTCCGATACGTTCGGGAGGTTCCTGTTTCGCATCAGGCGGGAGGAAACGCCCGGGTGTCATCACTGCGTGGATCGCCCGGAGGACACGGTTGAGCATACGGTGGAGGTCTGTCCGGCTTGGGCAGAGCATCGCCGTGTCCTCGTGGAGGCGATCGGTGGCGGGGATCTCTCGCGTCCGGCCCTAGTCCAGGCCATGGTACGGAGCGAGAGGGCATGGGAGGCCGTCACCTCCTTCTGCGAAGCAGTAATGCTCGCGAAGGAGGAGGCAGAACGCGTGAGGGAGAGGCAAATTTCGCGCCCTCACGCCCCTAGCCGCCGCAGGAGACGCCCTGGGCGTCGGGAATCGCAGGCCGATTCCCGGCCACCGTAGGCGCGGGCTTGCGGACGGTGAGCAATGGGTAGCTCGCCGTCCGATAAGGACCAGGCCCGGGTCGACGGCGCGTTGTGTTCCACGCGCGCCTCAAAGAGATGTCAGCACAACGGAAGGGGTCCGTTAGGACCGATGCCTGCCGGGGTTGCGGGAAAGTCCGAAAGGGATACCGTGGCCCCTGGCAACGTACAGGCAACGGAAGGAACACGGGTGGGTTTTAGTCAGTAAGAGTCTGACACGCCCTCCCGCTCCACCCAGAGCGGGAGAAGTTATTTGATAATTTCCCACACAAAAAAAAAAAAAAAAAAAAAAAGGGGTCCGATACGACCGATGCCTGCCGGGGTTGCGGGAAAGTCCGAAAGGGATACCGTGGCCCCTGGCAACGTACAGGCAACTGAAGGAACACGGGTGGGTTTTAGTCAGTAAGAGTCTGACACGCCCCTCCCGCTCCGCCCAGAGCAGGAGAAGTTATATTTGATAATATCCCACCCAAAAAAAAAAAGATGCATAAAGTACCGTTGTGTTTGTTACGCGATTACTCCAACTTCAACAACTGAAGGGGTCCCATAATTATGCATTTTATTAACTTTACTTGGGTATTTTTTGAGTTAGCTTCAATAATACGTATTTTCTCACGTAGTCTATATGGATGATGTTATAGTTGCTGTTGTTTTGGTGTCTTTCGTTCTGTATTTTCGTTTTTTGCCACCGACTTCCGAAATTAAAGTTATTTTGCACTTTTTAGTGTTATTTTTTCAAGTCGGTTCAATTTTTTTTTGTAAAAAGATTTTATTCTCTTTTTGCAAAAAAAATAGAACCTACTTTGCTACATGAAAAATAGATCTGCTATATTCATTTAAATATAGCAGATGGTTTTCGTTTTTTTTCCCTCGGTCGACATTTATGCTTCTAGCTCTTTGCAATAACGACGCAGGTTTTTTTTTTATTTCTTTGTATTACTGAATAGTTAAAGAATCTAAAAATGTCATTAACTCTTCATCGACAGCTATCGGCATAACAAGGAAACCTCTACTTGAAAAATAAAATGTCGCAAAATTTCCATGTGGCACTTAAAAATTAGATTTTAAAAAAATACTTGTCAAAAAAAACAAAACCATAACGTTCTTGTAAACTAGATATTCTGAGCAATATCTATAACATTAAAATAATATAAATTATTTCCTATAATATCTTAAGTTGAACTTCTATAATGGGTAATCTAATTGATATGAAATTATCGAAGTTCAAAGTTTGGGAGTAATTTTATATACCTAAATCTGTTTTTTTTTTTTTACTATTTTGTCGGAATGCTCATGTATCTCAGAATATAAAACTATCAAAACGGTTTCAATAACAATACACTTTTGTCCGAACCATTTTTGAGATGGAAATACCGTTTGGTCCCATTGTGGGGCTGGGCGGTGCAATGCGTGTTGCATTGCACCGCCCAGTGGGTGTGGGCCGAGGGAGTTTTATAAAAATGTGGCAGTAATTTTAGATTCAAAAGTCCGGCAGCTACGACCTTAGTGGTCACCTGCGATATGCCCTAGTGAATAAAAAAAAATATATTTATAAGATCCCATTAAAATAGGAGGACAAACTTTTAGAAATCATTCAGACCACCAAAATAAGGACAATGGTAACAAAAATATAAGAAAAACGCATTAGACACTTACAAGAAAAATAAATGAGCTAACGAAAATACACTAAAAATGTTGGTTACCCAATGCCATTTATTATTTTAGGTTAAAATAAAATCACTTTAATCTGTACTGTATTTTTCGCTTGGATATGTTTGGTTAGACGTACTGAACGCTGTGTTAATTGAGTATCTTACGACTTCCACCGCATAAGCTAGTACATGTATAAATATCTAGTTAAGTTTTCGTTATAGCTGCTTGTCCAGCAGAATCCGGCGCTAGTTTCACAGAAGCCTGCATCAGCCAACGACGTTGAAAACAGTTCGTTTTCTGTACTCAGAACTGATTAAGATTTTGTTGAGTCAGTGCATTCAAGCAGTATGTTTAGACGTACTGCACGGGGTTCGGTTACAACAGCTTACAATGCTGATTGTTCATCGAATGGTATAATAGGTACGCTATGTTAAGTCAGGGCTAAACATCGACATGGTCGTTGGGGCTAACTGACTACCAACTTAAATTGTCCGGATATTCAAATCACAACTGCCAGTCTTTGGCAGTTGTATGAAATGGCTATAATACAGCAGATTGACAAGTAGGGTGTCAATTCGCTTACTATGAATTTCTCTGGACTTTATAAAATGTAATTAATCGTAGTTGTTTGGTCTGATTCCTAGTTACTTACCAATACTCGGTATTCATATTTTATATGTTGGATGTATGCAATATTAACTTCAAAATTACGCTTTTATAATTAACATTTTATTGCTATTTATCTGCGGGTAAATAAAGGTAGTTTCCTAGCTAGCTATACCTTTTATACAGTCCGTTCAACCGATTTTGACTTCTATTGCGTTAGTGACAAAACAAATGGCAGCTGCAGTAAACAGTTGGTATTGTAACCCCTTTTTGCTATTAATGCCATCCTTATTGCCTACGGCATGGAAGTCAGAATCGGTTGAACGGACTGTAAAAAAGGTTTGTTTAAATGTCTAATCTAATTTCAAATGGAGTACCTACAGTTATATTGAAGACACACAATCTGTTCCATTTCGACAGTTCAACAACATTCATTGCGTTATTTACGTTGTTGAGCGAACGAATTTTTCGAAGATACAAAGCAATGGATTAGCAATATAGCTTCAAAATTATTGATTTAGAGTTGTACTGACTTACAGTTGCTACGTAATTTGGGTCTTAAGGTCGGCTTAAGGTCGGCTTTTGTGGTACAGGAACTCCTAGTACAAGAGCCAGGGCTACACAGGTGTTTGTCAGTTTGGAGTGTAATTAAAGAAATTATTATTATGATATTATTATTACATAGGTTAGTAGGTAATAGAGCTCTAATATAACTTCCTGCTTACTGGCATAGTTTCATAATTAAGTTTTTATATAGATTATACATAAATAATATAGATAGGTTCTTAGGCTCTAGCTAGACAGACTGACTGCATTCAAACTGCAAATTTGCAGTCCGATATTTTGTCCATGAGCGCATCATGAGCGTTGGTAATTGAAAGTTCGGCTAATCTTTGACGAAAATCTGTTCACTGGTTCGCGTGTACTGAAAAATAAACAACCGAAGTTTTTGAAGTAATTATACCTATACAAAGTCAAAGTCAAAGTCAAAGTCAAATCATTTATTTCAAGTAGGCCCGTATAAGGCACTTTTGAACGTCAAAAATTTACAAAAAAATTAATTGATTCTAGTTGCCCCTTCCAAAAGGTAGTTTTCGTATGGAGAAGAATGGGCAAGAAACTCCACCGTTACTCTTTTAAAATGTTTTACAATATTTTGTATAAGTACATTAGTTATATAATTATATGTGAGGACGATGCACCTAGAATAAAATTATTATACCACAATAGGTACCTAAAAAGAATTAAGAATTAAAAATGAAGCAACAACAGATAAACTAATTATGTGATAGATACATGGTGCTCACATATTTACAAACATTGTAAAAGTAGACGATCCTCCTAAGATTCCACAATTAATAAGTCAGTGTGCGAGGAATTGGTCATAGAAAGTAAAATCAATGTCATATAATAAATATAATAAAAAATAATAATAAAATATACACTTAAATTTGCAACCAGTTTGATTTTGTCTTGATTCTAAATTATCCTATGGAGCAGGACCAGCATGTTTCCAAGCATTCTTATCTTGGATATAATCCTCTAATTTGTAATATGCTTGTTTACAAAGTGTACTTTTAATATGAGCTTTAAATTTTCTTTCATTTAATTGCAAAATATCACAAGGTATTTTGTTGTAACATTTAACACAGTACCCCATAAAAGATGTATGTACTTTAGATAGAATGCTAGATTATACAGGTAAATAAATAATATGAAGATGTGGGGCATGAATTTCTGAGTTTGATAAAAACATAACATAACTTCACGCGTTGTTGTCCTGAAGGGTTAGGTAGAGGTGTTCCTATAGTACATCCATATGTCGCCTGCAGTTATATTTAAGTCCCATGTCGCACGGTGGCGAGCTAATTGCCACCAACCGGGCACAAATCCAGACTCGGGACTGCTACTGAGAAATCCCAGATAGAAAAACCCAATAACAGCTTGCCCGACCTGGGAATCGAATCCAGGACCTCGTGCTTAGCATTAGCGCTTGCGAACACTAGAATAACGACGGGTTGACTCTTTAAAAAATTATTGTCATGTTTGCAGCAAAACTTTGTCACGGCATGCGGCATGGCATTCGTTGACGACTGTACTCGCTCAGTACTTGAAGCACAGCCGTTGCGCGGTACATCGACGACACAATATTTACGATCACGTGATCCGAATATATTTTTTTTGTATTCTAATTTTGTTGTGAAAACTTCGGTTTTCAGCTCTTTAATGTATAGGGGTACGGAAATGTCTTTATTTTCTTTTAAAATACTTACGATTTGATTTGTGATGAAGTATTTACTAGAAGTAGTAGCTAAGTAGGTACCTAGCTACCAATTTTTTTAAACAGAAGTCAATTAATGATTGTGGGTTCATTCGTTCATTTTCAAATATCTTTATTTAACATCGATACAATTAACAAAAATGCACTTATCCTAAGCCACACTAACTCACTATAATTAAAATACTTTATGGGGCTAGCGATTTACCTTTCAAAGCTTTTAAGAGATATTTTTATAACTGTTAACAACATAAACATAACACACAATAATCATGGGTACACGATGGCAGTTGCGCAAATTATTTAGCTAGTTATAATTTACTGATTGCATGTAGGTATGACAAGACAAAATAATTTTAAGTAAATTTGCTGATCGCACGGTGTTACGTATGTAAATACTAGCAACCGTGCGACCAGGCAATGATCAGCAGGCAGAGCCTCCCTGCCGCGAGTGAAGGAAAACATCGTGAGGAAACCGGCATGTCCTAGAACCAAAAATTCGAAGACATGTGACATCTAGTAACCGCACTGAACCCGCGTGGTGGATTACAGCCCAGTCCCTCTCGAATAGAGGAGGCTGATTATGCTTATGCTTGTAGATAACGATGCTTACTTATTCCAACAACAAAACAAGCATGATAACTCTACCGCCACTAAAATAGCAGGAACCTATACTACCCTATACGATACAACCACACTCAGCGGTTAACCAAAACCGACATCAACTCACATAAACTTAGTTTTACGAGTCCACTCGACGGCTTAACGTCCTCGCTACTTGGTATGGAAATGTACACAGATATTTATCTAGGACTCCGCTTTTCCTGATGTAGACCCATAGGTCCGGTTCGTCGTACGTGTTCGACTAAATGGGTCACATTATGTCCGTTTACGGTCATTCTGCCGGCCGGCATACCGCGGTGTAATGGCTAGCTGTCTAAAAGAAAGAAAGAAAGAAAATAAATTTATAAATTATTGTTGAAGATATTGGAAAAAATCATGCCGACGGGAGCTTTATCGGCGTGCGCCGCGTAAATCGGAAAAGATACATAAAAATTATGTTCTACAGAATGGTTCAACTTGAAAAGTTCAACAAAAAGTCGCGTATTTTTCTATCTTCTAAGGATGACCCACAGTAACCATTGTTATCTTACAGATTTTGATAACAATCTCATTGTTATTTCCGAAGCTATTTTGAACGGTATTACCTATACATTAATCCTTATCCAATAAAATATGTTACTTAATTTGGGCATTTTATCTAGATTAAAATGTGCCTTGAAATCATATGATTTAAATGAACAGTTTAAAAGATATCACAGATTCAAAATTACACCTAACAAAATAATTATGGTTGACAGCTACGCGGGCGCAGCGGTAGGAGTCAATGACCTTTTTCTCGGCTGTTAGGGTTGTAATACCGGTAGTACCTACGTTCCCGTGGGATATTTTGCGACATCCAGGCGGGCGAAGCTGCGGGTAAAAGCTAGTCTTAGATAAAACCTTTATTCTTTTATTCCATCTCAACTTTGTCTTTAATTGTTTATAAACCTGACCACGTGGTCCTTTTCTCCTTATACATCAATATTAACGTTCATCATGTAAGTAATCTTGCCGCTTTTCCCGCCTTGAAAGACCTATTCGTGCCCACATTAGCAAGCAATCAATTTATTCTCGCGAGAGTCTGGAATTAGTTATTGTAATTAATTTTTCGCGACACACGATCTTAGTAACTATAATTCCTAGTAACTTCGTTGGCTGAGAAACGTAGGTCCGTGACGGGAATACATCTTATCATCACCTAGCTGTGACAGTCTTTATGTCGTGTGACCGTCGGACTCCCAGGTCTCGAGTTCGAGTCCTCTGACTTTTCGGATTCATGTGCATGAGCATAATAAGCATAATCGGCTGTGTCCCAATGCTGGGACACACCTCTCTGAGAGAGGGAGTGGGCCGTAATCCACCACACGGGCCCTGTGGGTTGGTGGATGTCACATGTCTTCGAGTTTTTGGTTCTAGGACATGCCGGTTTCCTCACTATGTTTTCTTTCACCGTTTTTGAGAGCCGTGGTGATGAAATCATTCACACAAAATAAAGCGCCTGCTTAGGTTCGAACCCACGACCCACAACTCGTAAGTCGGGGACGTTACCTCAGGGCCACCACTAGGGTTCATGTGCGTATTGTATAATTATCACTTGCTTCAAAACCGGTGAAGACAAAACATCGTGAGGAAACCGGCATGCCTGAGAGATGAAGCCAAGTCAGAGGCCCATAGGCGGCATAACAACTCTGACACCAGGTTACTCACTAACCACGCGAAAAAGAAACGATCGTGACCTACTCATCAAAACGGTTGATGGTTAGTAGATACTAGATAGAAGCTTGACGGAAAGCTGACACTAAATTATACATAACACTAGCGCCCCGCTCCTGCTTCGGAAAATTTTTACGACTTAACAAAACATCGACATTTCTTAGGTAAACGTAACTTTAATATTAACTTTGTACACATAAACCTACCGGAATAAATTCTCTAAACCATGGTGCAAACCTCATCAAAATTTGTTGCGTGGTTTAGAAGAACAACGCGGACATACAGACAAACGCGAAAAGCGACTTTGTTTTATAATATGTATATATAACATTACGACTTTTTTCCCCGAAGGTTCCCCAAAGGTGTACTACAGCCACATTTCGCCAGTTTTGTTTTAAATTATTCAAATTGGAAAATGCTTACATTTCAAGTCATCTCCATATAAAAAAGAAAAAAAGGATATATCACCATGCTTGAGCTATTTTAGATTTAATAGACCATTAAGAGGGAACAGGGCCTGCGATTCTTCATACAAATGTATTCCCCTTTTTTCTTCCAGCAAACATTTTTTTTTTCTTAAAATCTAGGTATACTGAAAACACGTCCCTTTTAGGTATTTCCTTTTTTTCAGCAACTTATTGGTAATGAAAATATGAACCTCCAAAAATTACAAAAATGCCCCATTTTTACCGCCGTGATTAGAGGACTACCAGACATATTCGAAGTTTTTAACATAAAAGAATATAATAGGAACCTAGACATACTCTTTCTTAAAATTTGAATGTCAAAAATAATTTAATCGGCCCTGTTTTCGAGGAGAAAAAAGGGGAATACGAAACATCAATCTCATCCATTTTTTTTTTGCGAACTTCTGCTGTCCCTTTCGCACTCTACGGGGGCAGGCTTGAGGTAAAACGACGGCAATTGTTTCTACAAATACCTATTTTTCAAATTCCTCGCAGGCCCTGTTCCTCCTTTAAAATAGGTCTTTTTGAAATTGTTTTACTCAATAAAGCACAGCAAATTGACATGTCTGACATTCTGATTTTTAACCCACTTTAAAAAAAGGAGGAGTAACACCGATATCTGGGCCGATTGATGCGATTCCTTAGCATTTGGTAGAAGAAGCCTGCAGGGTAGTCCCAAATCAATTTGATTAACTTTGATTTGGCTTCAATAATAGGTATTTTCCAGTCCGTATAAGTTGATAATGTTGTTGAAATTGTATTAAGAACAGGAAAAGAAGGTAGTCTATAATTACTAAAGAAATAATTCTACGTAGTTCCAAGTATTTATTATTTTTCCACGTAAAGTTTCAGCCGTTGCACTTCAATCCGTGGTCGATCTTATCCCACAGCTTAATCATACCCAAGAGTTCACGTAATATTCTACTCGCTCCTGACCTGACGCCATTATTTTATGAAGTATGTTATTTCTACGCCCACTTGTTATATACTTGAGTTAAGAGGTCGTTGTGACTACCAGAGAGTGCAGAATTGTCACTTTTGTGAAGAGCTTTGTTCAAATGAAATTTGATAAGACAGATGAGCAAAAAATAAGAAACCTAATAGGTATACTTTAGGTAAAAAAGTATGCTTACATACTTACAACAAATGTGCCTGACAAATCGGACCTACGGACAATCTTTGGCCACATGAAACCGAATGAGCGCTGTTTAGGTACATATAGGTACTATTTATTACCGTTACAGTACATTGGAAGTAGTCACTATTCGACTAGGCTCGTTATCCTAATTAAGTTATCCTATTAACTGAAAAGGTTTTCCTACACACACCGAATCCCATACATTTTCCGACTTCCCCTTCAAAATGAATTTTACCAACATACAAATACCGCCTTGGCCATACTTCCAGACGTCTACCACTTCTGGTCACCCCCTTGACCGCCACACGCGAGGGGTCATCGCCCCCGGTCACGTGGTATAACCAAGACGGTGTAATGGCCAGTTATGCGTAGCTTTTTAGCAATAACAGCCCGATTGCATGACGATTGGCGAAAAAGTGCAATGCACCTAGGTTATGTCTTTTTCCTTGTTAGAAAGTTGGCTTTTAAATTAAGGCTTATTGTGTTGTTAGACTGGCATTTTATGAGCAGAATGGAAATGGAATAATGTACCTAGGGTTTCGTAATAAGTATCTTGATTTAAAAGTGTGTCCGTGGAGTTTCTTGTCCGTTCTTTTCCGTAGAGATCTACGTTTTGGCTTTGGCTTCAAGTTTCTGGCTAACTGACCGACTCCTTAACAATTCAAAACTCCTGTAAATGGTTTAAGTTGAGTTTGCAATGATTGAAAAAATCTGTTGATTTGGTTGCACAAAGCTTTTTTGCTATCCTTCAATGTGACTATTTCTTTGGGTATCTACTTTTAAAAAATGACAACTTACTCTATAATTAATACGATGAATATTTAACGCGATAGTGACCGTAATAATTACATAATTATTATGAAAAAGTGTATGAATGTAGGTCACACACAGCTGTGGAGATACACGGCCTGTCTTTTAACTATTCATATCATTATGGCCCACTTCAGTAGGTCAGCGAAGTTATTAAAAAACTTACAAATGATTCATAAAGTGTTTTGTAAATCGTTAGTAGTTTTGGTCAGTTATGTGAAGTACCTTACTGGCTAATTGATAGCCTACCGATCTTGAAGATAAAGTTACCTAAATACTCTAGTTTTTAACAGACTATTAAGGAGGAGGTTATCAATTCAGATGTTTATACACTTAGATATTTTTTTAAATGTATATTCAGGCATAACTCCCTCATATACACCATGATATTTAAGTCGTCTTACAAAGGGCCACTCGGCACCCGGCATAAAATACCTCTGGGAGTAATAAAATTTTTTTTTTTTATGAATGTTTACTAGTCATGGAAGTTGGATACATGAAGTGGGCTGCTTTTGTAAGACGATTAAAATATCACGGTGTATACACGGATTTGCAAAATTCTTTTCTTGTTTGAAAAGGTATACTTCCGAGATGGTCCCATTGTCATTAGGTCAGGACCTGTTGATGGGATCTTGGAGAAATCGAGGGACATCTTCAAATATTATAGGCACACATATAGCGATTTGGCTATTTTTTATAGTAACTCATGCAGTTTCTCTTGAAAAGCCACATTTGGTGAAGTGGAACTGAAGATGAAGACCACAGATGGCCACCGGAACTACTCAATAATAAGTTTTTCACGGGTTCCGATTCGATTACTTTAATATGGTTGCCAAGCAATTTATGCTCGTCCCAATGCATATGGAGAAGTGGAGCTGATGATGAAGTACCAGAAGAAATCTTCAACGATTAACGTCTCTGCATCGGGAAAAGCAATATTTTGTAAAAGGTGATGAGTAGTTGACATTAGGCTATTGTAACTTAGACAAATTCCAAACTCATCCACTAAAAAGCGAGAAATAAAATCTTTTTTACAAAAAAAATAACCGACTTCCACAAAAACACTACAAAGTGAAAATTTACTTAAATTTCGGAAGTCGGTGGCAAATAACGAAAATACAAAACCAAAGACACCAATTTCCGAAATTTAAGTTTTTTTTTCAACGTGTTTTTTTGGGAGTCGGTTGTTTTTTTTTTTGTCAAAAACTTTTTATAAGAACTTAATTTATACATCGCCGGTAACTTGCATCATCGACCCAAAAAAGGTTTTCGATTGCTTGGGGCATTAATCAGCACAATAATCGACATTCGGAGGGCAAAAATGTTAAAGGATACTTTGTAGCCCGGCCGGCACAATTTTCAATTTATTCTGTACTAGCGACCCGCCCCCGCTTGGCAAGGTTTTTACGACTAGACAAAACATCGAGATTTCTTAATTATCTATAAGGTTAATATTAATGTATTATACACATAAACCTTCCGGAATACATTCTCACTCTTCATTTCTCTTCATTTTGTTGAAATCCTCATCAAAATCTGTTGCGTATTTTAGTAGATCAACGCGGACATACAAACAAACGCGAAAAGCGACTTTGTTTTAGAATATGTATACTTAGATACTAATATCAGATAGAAACTATGATCATAGAATTTGACAGATATGAAATCATATTTGTATGATAAAGTGTAATTGGGGCCTTAGTCTAGCAACACTAAATTAAAATAAATGGTCGTAAAAAATGTACCAAAGGAAGCGGAGTTTGTTGCTCATGCCACAACAGCGGGACCAATGACCTATTTGCCTGACTACCTCCAAGATTACTTATTTCGAACAATTTCTGCACGACAAGTTTTTCTTTCTAAGTAGTTGCTTCGTTCAAAATGAAGCACTTTACGGAATATTATTGGTCTGTCATTGTTGCGGGTCGTATTGCAAAAACATTGCTTTTATTATATTATTGATGAAGATATGCCTCGGTTCTGGGGGAACGGTCCGGTTATTTTGTGAGCGCATAGACCAGACATAATGTCTTTTGTTTGAATCAACATAGGCTATATTGTTTTGAACAACAACGGACAATAATATCATCCTAAACATCCCGTAGTTTTATAGAAATACCGTGAATAGTCTCGATTTTATGACTGTAATTGCCAACAGATTGCACATAAAATTAAATACTACTCGAGACCAGCGTCTCATACACAAGATAAAAAAAGACAATTTTTAATCTACAAACAAAATCTTTGATCGTAGCTTTTTGTTTCAGTATTAGATTATCTACAAAAACTTGTTTTTTTTTTGACACAGAACTGCAGTGAATTATATTGAATATAACGTACAAATGTCATAAGCAAAAATTATCGCTGACAGTGCGACCCCACTCTGATACTTCCCGTACAGCGCTCGGTTGGTTGCAGATTGCGTTTGTCGTGTTGTCGTGCGCGCCGTGATTTACGAGCCCGCGACATCCAGCGGTAGGACTGCGGGCCCGTCTCTGTGTGCGTCGTGCAGGCTTGCCTGACTGGATATTGACTTCGTAATGATATTGCCTGCAATTTTATTGCTAATTAAGGATTGTAGAACTCCGGTGATGCATATTATGGATAGGTTATTTTGTTTGTGAAAGAAAATAGGGGCAAATGGATTAATTAGGACAGTATGACACACATGTTTTATTTAGCTGAATATAAAAAATATTTACCTTGTGATTTTCAAAGCTCATCAAAGAATCCCAACCTTTAAACCATATAGCTTATTTTAACCCCTAGCGCAATCAAATAAATTTAAAAAAGTTCAATATTAGATAAAAAATACAACACACGTTTTATTTAGCTGAATATAAAAATTATTTAGCTTGTGATTTTCAAAGCTCATGAAACAACCCCAACCTTGAAACCCCACATAACTTATTTTAACCCCTAACGCAATCAAACAAATTAAAAAAGTTCAATATTACATAAAAAAATGTCGACAGTAGATATATTTCTGGCTGGGGTTTGACGCACCACCGCGTAGCATTGGCCGATGCGACCCCATCCGTTAGTGTAGGCCTCCGCGCGACCGTAGCCGCCCGCCCGTAGCATCGCTACGCCGTAACCGCTACGAGAAAACACGTGAAAAATACTTACATTCCAATTGTTTATTTCAATTTTAATATTTAAAAGTTATTGTTGTTTATTGTGGATTTAAACGTAATGGACCTGTTTTATAGCAAAATGGGGTAAGTTTTATCAACTTTTACAGCTTTGTTTTTGCTTTTTAATGTTTTCTAATTATTGGTTTGTGGATTGTCATTTTTATGGTTTTGTAATTTGCAAATGACTGAAGTTGGGTTTTATTGTTACTGTTTTGAAGGGAATAAATATGAATGTTGTGAAGGCAGGTTTACATGGCATTAGAAATGTTTTGAAGATTTATTTTTTATTTGATCTTCTTGGTGATAATGCCACGATTTAGTCATTAATAATGTAGGCTCATTAGGTGCTCCAGTTTTTGTAAGAGGACCCTTACAAATTCATTTCCGTACTCCATATAGTAGGCATGTTTTCTTTACATAGTTTTGAGTTAAGATAATGTTAAGATTAGTCCTAAAACACGTGTTCTCAAATTTGCCATTCAAATTTCATTCCAAATGAAATTCAAGTAACTGTTTTGAATCACTCAGACGTTCTTTTCATGACATTCAGTTTTGAAAAATAACTTTTTTCAGCGTGCACATGTATCATAAGTCGGTTATATTGATAGTTGTAAAGGTCACGTATCGACGTTATGTAATAATTCAAACATGCTCGAGGAATCACGGTATTTTTAGGGCTTATGTTATGTTGGTAGTATTGAAAAACTTCACCACTTCTCAGGTATGTCGGACCTGTTTATGTTTTAAACTTTTTCTAATGTTACAGCCAAAATATTGATGTTGACAAAAATAAGTTTGATTACCTGTAGGAGATCCTTAGTCCTGGTTTCCACTAAAGAGGAGAAATATCTCGATCAACCATTAGGTTTGTGTCATTTCGACATTTCTCAGTTTAGCATCAAAGCATTGCCTTGTTGCTTACTGGTTGTTTACGTACAGTGTCTTCTCCGCTTTGGTGGAACCTTAACGGTTGCTCCCTAACCTATCTAACGGTTCAAACTCAGGACAAGTAAGTTCTTGCAGTCTTTGTAATGGCGTTTGTTGATCTAGCGATGTGACACAGATTGTAGAGCTACAACCCTCAACTATCACATTATGCCGTCAGTAAAAATGCCCAAGTTCATCAGACAGCAGACAGTTTTGATGGCCGAGAACACAGCCATATTATCACAACTTCACATAGTTCGGCCCAAACGTGTTTGTTTATACCAAGGCCGGTTTTATGAGCTCTTCAAAACTCTACGCTTAGAAAATAAGTAACATTAGTGTACAGACTGTATGCTTTATGAATACTTGGTGATTATTGCCGTATTTCAGGGCCGAAAGGTGACGAAGCGTTATTATTGTTGTGTCAGCCATGTCTGTACCGGGGAATGGGTATGAATGAGACAGCTGACAGTCTAAAAAAATAGGCCATGTTATTTATTATTTATTTATTATTTAACAGTTTATGTACACACATATAAAGAGACAAGAAAAAGGAACAGAAAAATACGTACAAAGGTGATGCTTATTTCTAAAGAAATCTCTTCCAGCAGACCTGCGATAGGAAAGTGGATAAAAAGAGATGTAGACAACGTGTGTAACAGTAGAAGAGAAAATAAAATATATAAAATAAAAACATTTAACTATTCACTTATTTAAAATATGACCTTAATATGAGAATATACTTACATACATACTTCTAAAATAAATATCTCTATAATATATATACCAATAATTATAATTTAGTTGGTATATAATATAAAAATAAATACAAAATATGCAACTATGACGAAGTGGAAAGATAGTGTTCTTTCACTCTTCTTTTAAAAACTGCAGTTTGGCAGTCCCTAATGTTATTCTGTCTTTTAGTAGGTGGTATAGTGTCCCATTCAAATAGCCTCGACGTGTGGTTAATATTTTGCGTCTGTAACACCCTACGTAGTCCTCCGATACCACCATATCCAATATTTTTATCATGGTCATTATCAGAGCCTAGCCTTTCCCTATGTTGGGGTCAGCTTCCAGTCTAACCGGATGTAGCTGAATACCAGTAACTTAGTCAATCTAACTTACACAAACTAGTTACTGGGTAATACGATACCCATTGGTAAGACTGGTTTTCAGACTTTTGGGCTTCTGACTAGCAAAACTGATAAAGATCTACAAATGACAGCCGGGACTAAGGATTTAAGTTGCTTTCCGAGGCACGGAATGGATGGTCACCCATCCACGGACCGACCTCGCCAAGCATAGCTTAACCTTCGATTGACCCGTGCGGCTGTTATTATTTATTTTTGTCATGGTACTTATGACCTTTTCTCATTATTCGTGGCGAGACGAAAAATTATGTCCTATATGGTCTAGAAATTGTGTGTCCTGCCTATCTGATAAATTTAAAGGCCTTTTAATTTAATTTCTGTGCCACTTTCTATTAAAAAGAAACTTAATTTAAAAAATTTAAGCTACAGCAAAATTAATTGTCTAAATTGGTGTAATGTAATACTATTTCGTTTAATTACGTATAATTTGTAAGTAACGTTACTTAATAGCCGCTTAGAAGCCATTCATGACATGTTAACTAGCGCCTTAGGTACCAATGTTGACGCCTGTAACATGAAATGGCTAAAATGCCTAGCATTGTTCACATTGATTCATACATTATACAGCATAGTTAGTTCATGAGTTTTAAGTCTAGGTGCAAAACAGTCTTCATAAACAATATTATATAATGTGACCGCAATCTATTATTTAATTCTACACTTTCAATTATACTTAGTATCAAGATTACGATCGAAGTCAAGGTTCTGTTCTCAGAAACTTATTTTAGGAGTATCATCCAATATTTATTAAATTTATCACTTGATTAATGATTTCTAATCTGATGTTCTCGTTGCGGACCCATTCCACCATAATATGTAGGATATCCTCTACTATTCCACACTCTGAAAAAGAGGCGATGAATCTTTTTTTCACTAAGCAACCTTATTATGTGCACTTTGGCCAGATCAGTGTAATGCTGTTATCAATGTGAAGTACGTTGATAACAGCATTTAGACTTCGATCTGGATACATTCCCCTTAATAAGTTTGTTCGCCTTGGTGTGCTCAAACCACGGGGACTTCCACAACCACCTTTAAATTCAAATTCAAATTCAAAATATTTTTATTTCATATAAACCTACATGGGCACTTATGAAACGTCAGAAGCTAGGTGCACGGTTCCAATTGGTTGTTTCCTATGGAGAAGAGCCGGCAAGAAACTCCACGGTTACTCTTTTAAAAATAATAGGCTTTTACAATATTTTCAAATAACAGTGTTATTAGGTATGGGAGGACAGTGTAGGTCTTTCAACAAGTACCAGGTACTTAACAGAATAATGATGGTCAATAAATCTACAGTCCACTAGGCCTACAGCGTTCTCACATTCACAAAATTGAGAAGAATCTATATAAAGATAAATAAATTAATAAAAATAAAAACGTATTTTAAACGAAATGACGTGATTGCTATTACAGCTGTATCAAATCTCAATAATTATCATGTCCACAAAAGCCACTAATAAAGAGTTGAAATTAATTTTTTAATGTTAAATAATTGGGTGATTATGTCAAGGAAGAATGTAAAAAAAAAAAAAAAAAAATGTATACATGGTAATTTGGGAGCAGTTAATAGATTCTTACATAATTTGCCGCTAATCAGGTACCAGGGAAGCCACATGTGCAGAAGGAATTATTGCCAAAGGGTGAATACCTACAGCAGCTACTTGCCCAGAGGGTGAAAATCCAAATTAACTTTCAAAATATGAAAAGGTAAACAGTACGTACATTACCTACTTCTTAGACCACGTTCATAATCGTTCGCAAAAGAAACGGCCATATTGTCACGTGACATGCCGTGACTAACCAGACTCGTAATGGTATTAGCTTTAGCTTCACTGCACAGCTTATTAAGCTATTTAGTTAAACAACAAAAAAAAAGGGAGACGCAAAAATGAGGACGCTATGACAGTGCGTGCCTTGATCGTGAATTATGAATTGAGATTGTTAATTATACAGCTATTGAACGAACAGAGCCGAGGGTAAAGACTAAACAATTTGGGTTTTTGTGGCGTAGGATTGTAAAAAGAAAGCGGTTACTGAACTCATGATATGTGTTATGAAAGTATGAGTAATCAACGTATTTTTTTGTCTGGTTTTGATAGTTTGATCAAGTCTTCCCTCAGAAAATCTGATGTAGAATCTCGATATTGTGACTGGTTGATTCAAATTAAAAAAAAACACTTTCATTCCACTTTTTTGAATGCTTGAGTCTAGGTTTCAATGTTTTCATTGGTATTTAAGCGCGTGCTAGCTGACATGCAGATTTTTTTTTTTTTGTTTCTTTGTTTCGCATTGTTAATTACTTTGCATTGTATAGAATCAAGTATACTCGTATCTAAATTCACAGACAGATGTTTCTGGGGAGTTTGTTGCGCTACTTCTTCTTCGCAGCTAAAGCACTAGGAAGTGATGAGAGTGGGCGTTTTGGCAGACTTCTTTATTTAATTCTTGACGTTCAAAAATCTTGATTTTCAGCCTAATTCGAATAAATTACTTTTGAATTGATTTGACTAGGTAATTTCAGTTTGCAAGATAGATTTACTAGCAAATTCACTTGAATACGATCATATAAACTGCCGATAAATTGGCACGATGAAAAGTCGTATAATCTATACTGTATGTCCACGTTGTTGTTTTAAAATACGAACGAATTTTGATGAGGTTTCCAACATAATTTAGATAATGTATTCTGCTGTTCTGATCAAGTTAAGATCACACTTTTTAAAGCATACTGCACTTCTTTGTACACGTGTAGCCTGTGGGCTAGCTACACACAGGCGAGTTACAGTGCCCTCCACGCCCAGTACAACAACGCGTTCAGGGCGGTATTGGGGCTGCCCCGCTTCTGCAGTGCCTCGGGCATGTTTGCGGAAGCGCGCACAGCGTCCTTGGTGCGCAGGGTGCGGGTCAGCTCCAGTGCTGTCCTAGTGATGATTGCTGGGCGATTGGACTGCCCTTATATTAGAATGTGTTGCAGTAGGCATATAGCAAGGGCATGTTAACGAGCCACATGATATTTGCTGTTTTATTAATTATATGTTATTATTTTTATACAAAATTTGCCCTAAACTTTCATTTTTATTTGTGTTTTATATTATTAATTTCGGATTCATTTAATTTATTTGACATTGATTTGCTTATTTTTATTTTTCTTTGACATTTATTTTTATATTGTGATTTGTATTTATCTCGTGTTTCGTTGTGATTGTAATATGGGAGAACCCGAAATAAATGGATTTTATTATTTTATTTTTATTCCGGAAGGTTTATGTGTACGAGTATAATACATTAATATTAAACTTATTGGTAATTAATTCTCGGTGATTTGTCAAGTCGTCAAAACCTTGCGAAGCAGGGGTGGGTGGGTCGCTAGTATAATAATAAATATAAAATTACCTAATTATTGTTTGACCTGAAAACCTTTTGCTTATCCAATTTGGAGCCCTAAAGTGCTATAAGTTATTGAGATGCAATTTCCCAAAAGCAAGAAAAACTTTATCCATTACGATTGTTATCTCAAACCTAGACATAGATCTCTAGGCAGTGCAATTTGCCGACCTTCATATAAATGTAAAAAGTTTCTAAGACAGGGCGGGAGTTTGGGTAGGGACACAAAAATAAGGTCGCGTGTGGCCCGCGATTTGAGCTCGATGTAACGAATTACTAATCAATAACATGCTTGTTTTGTCGCAACTATGCAACTTGAACTACCTTTTGTCATTTCATGTTTGTTGTACAAGAAATAGATAAGTTTTGTGGCAGTTTTTCGAAGAAAAAACGGTCAATATGTAATCATATTGACCGTTTTTTTTATGGTTATTTCAATGATAGATCGATTGTTTGTCTAATTGCATTTAAAGATTTTCTTTAAATACAAGTTCTACCTTATTAAAGCACCCTTTGTAAATTTATTATTGTGCTTTAGCAAAAGAGTTCTCAATCAATCAAACCATTTTATTTTCAAATTATACAATCCATTTTGTTAGTAATTACATACACATATTAAACACTAGTGTTATACATAATAATATTTGGCAAATTTTCATAATTTTGGGTTTTGGTTTTATCGCCTTGCCCATTTTATTTTGGTTGCAATGAAGTAAATTTTATTTTGGTTACCAACATGAATCATTCTACCTCATGACATAGTTAGCTTTAAAATGATATTTTTTGCATAATGTCACATTCTGTTTGCAATGAAGTAAATTACAAATCAATAAGTAATGACTTAATGAGTTTGTTTTGCAAACTTCGCCATTTCTTGGTCACGAAAGACGAATTAGTTTATTGAATGGTTTAGCATAAATTACGTTAAATCCTTCGTCAGTATTTTACTATCTTCCTTAAACAGTACTTAAAACTGAAGTATTTTATGGAGAAGTAATTATAATAGAAATAAATCTTAATCTATTTGAATATTTTTCATGTTTCACAATGCAAATGCAGTGTATAGCTTCATTTAAAAGCCACGATATAAAACTGTAACTTAGGTCCAAGTTCCGTTAGCTATAAAACGGTTTTGTTTGGTAGATATTGAAGTCCTTTAATATTTCGGGTTCAATACGGCTTTTATTATTTACGTCTTACATGACATAACGTATGAACTGCAAATACAAGTAAAATGAAGAAATTGAAAAGAACACAAGAAAAGTTTTTTAGCCACACTTTTACTTAACTAGTAGCCTATGTCCGTCACCAGGTCATGGTCTACCCATGTGCCAAGTTTCATCTAAATCCGTTCAGCCGTTTTAGCGTGAAAGCATAATGCTGCGGACGCATCTGCGTCTATCGTGACGAAGCTTCGCACAGTGATACGATACACGCAGATGTGACCAACCATTATCGGCCATCGTCGCGATAGTTCGGGCTGAGTAGCACTTATCGCCCGGGTGGTGGTACATAATAAACGTGGCAAAGCCGCTAATGTGACCACCGCATTAGCGCCATAAATTTTTAGCTAGCAAAACATACGAACCTTCGGCACGTATGGCTTTGTCATGATAGACGCAGATGTGCCCGCAACATAACAAACAAACTCACTTTCGTATTTATAATATTTTATGTAGTTAATTAAGACGAACAGTCTGTCTGCCAAGACTTCAACCCGCAGTGATGAAAAGTCTGACGGAGAGTGTTGACAACGTCACCTCTAGAGCCGGCATTGTCAACGCTTTCCATAGAACCAAGCGTGTCCCGCACTTTGACATAAATGACGAATACAAACTGACTGCTTGGAAAGGGGTCCGTGACAGAAAACGAGCGCTCAACGCACATTAGTACTGCCGCCTCTAGAGTCTCTAGACCAGCGGTTTTCAAACTTTTTTAGCTTCGGAACCCTTTTGGAAAACGAAATATTTGATTGAGTCCTAAAATAGCAAAACCTGGTTTTTTGTGTATTCTTCATTAATAATCGTAATACCTACTTGACATTTTAACATTTGCATCTAATGGATATGAAATAGATTTTTACTTTTCATCAATTGTTTGATGTCAGGCTTGATTAAAGTCGCATGTCAAGTTCGGCATCCACTCTATTGCGGTATTTTGTTTTTATAGCTGCATAAGTTGAGTTGAGAATCCTCTTTCGCACAGTTTGTAACTCCGGTCTAATTTGAAATAGCCTTGTTAAAGATTAACGCCGAGATAATCATCTCACTTCTGCATGATGGAACAGTAGTATTTTATGTTTGCTGACATAATCTTCACACATTATTGAAAACAATCGGGATTGCGTTGGACAAGTTTTGACGAAATTCGTTATATTTTCTCACAGAGGCTTTGCGGTACCCCAGCTTTCTAGAGAACTAATTTTAGGTTTGGCGGCATTTTCTAAAATCCTTGTTTTTTCAGTTATTGAATAACTTGTTCCACCCAAGTTTACTTTTTTTAGACGTAGGAGTAGGTATCATGAATGAAAAGTAAAGCATCTAGTTGCAGTTCCATTGTATCCTGCAAGACACGTGATTAAACAAATGCGGCCAAATCTAAAATTAGTTCTCTAGAAAGCTGAGTACCGCAAAGCCTCTGTGGGCCTCCGCCATAATACTGGTCACACTGAAAGAGTATTTTCAAAGAAGCTTTGCGGAGCCCAGAGGCTCTGCGGTGCACACTTTGAGTAACACTGCTTTAGACAATGCCGGCGTGGCGATTCTGTAATATGAAATCATGCTCATATTTATTTATTTATTTATTTTATTATTTATGTACACACAGAAAAATAGATACAGATAAGACATAATCATAATTATGAGTACATATCGTAGTTTTATCGATAGAAAACTTATCAGGTGGCCTAGTGTCCATTTTTCTCACGGTCAAACTAAAAGTCCATTAATAAGTATGTGTAAATAATAAATTAAAGTTCTAAAAACTTCAATCAATAAAGAAATTAATTTGGTCGGTTCAGGGTTAAATTTTATTTTCACGACGGCTATTGTGAATTATGGATATCGTTTACCAATATTGAGTCAGCATTCATACGTCATGAATTACCTAAGTGCCCACTATTCCATGGCCTACCCTAAGAACCTACCTACTCAATCTCAAACTGTGTACTCCGAATTATATTTTTTGTTCCTGATGATTGGAAGGTGGTCGGTATATCATCTTCCTTTAGGAATCTCGCATACTAAACAGGCCACGACCACGACCAGTGGACGCAGCGACCAAGTAAACTATAGAAGCCGATACGAATCGTGTATTTGGTCGCAACGGCCAACTAGCAGCAGACCATACAATACCTTGACGGCCATGACTGGCCGGAGCACAACTCCGGCCAGTCATGGCCGGAGTTGTGCTGTCTAATGCGCGTGATCCCTTAAAATCACCTACAATTTGTCTTTAAAAGATCGCTTTTATCAATAAGGCCGCCCATTGTGTCACCCTATGTTGAATTTCTACTTTTATATCGGTAATTCATATGATGTACTTAATAAAAAGTATGGTATTATATTGTATACCATGTTTATGGCTCTACAGTACGCATCAGGCCCAGCCAAAATTCAACCAATTTGCCGATCCTTTTCCCAACGTTGGGGTCGGCTTCCAGTCTAACCGGATCCAGCTGAATACCAGTATTTTACATGGAGCGACTACTTATCTGACCTCTACAACCCAGTAACTGGGTAATACGATACCCTTTGGTAAGACTAGTTGTTAAACTGGTTTTCAGGATTCTGACGACCCAAGGCTATCCAAGATATTTGCAGACTAATAACTACTTTCTATTTAGTGTTATAAGTCTGCTTAGTAAAACCCTACTTCATCATGACTTGACTGTATTACTGTCTAGTTTACGCATGACAGCTAAAAGTAACAGGAGCTACGAATAAGCCTTTTCGCGTCATAATAAAATTCGTAAATTCTAGATTGTTTGATTTTCATAAACTGAAGGATCTTCTTTGGCTTTTTATGAATGTGTCGAAAAATCATTGCTTCAGTGAGAAAACGAGATAAAGCTACGTCAATCAATCTGCTTAGCCTTTTCCCAACTATGTTGGGGTCGGCTTCCAGTCTAACCGGATGCAGCTGTATACCGTATTTTACATGAAGCGACCGGCTATCTGACCTCCACAACCCAGTAACTGGGTAATACGATACCCCTTGGTAAGACTGGTTGTCAGACTTTCAGGCTTCTGACGACCCGTGACGACTGCCAAAGATCCACGAATGACAGCCGGGACCAACTACTTAACGTGCTTTCCGAGGCACGGAAGAGTCTCGGTATGTAAAGATAGTCACCCATCCACGGACCAACCCCGACAAGCGTAGCTTAACCTCATGGATCGACCCGTGCGGCTGTTATTACTTAGCCACGAGCTCCTCGAGATAAAGCTACGTCCCCAGGTATATATCTACAGGACGTATTATATCCTTTTGTCGATCTTAAACTATACCATTGACACTTCCAGCTTCCTTAAAATGGCCCCTGTATACTTTGCATTGCAAACAGCAAAATACTAACAATTTAGAATAAGGAAACATTGTTTTTTAAACTGATTAATTATGCGCATTGAACTTGTAAAAAGCCGTGTCCCCGAGGCCACGCTGATACACAATAAATGAGGGACACCGCCGGTGACATTGAGCCCGCGCCATTAAGCGCACGTAACGACCACACATGAGCACTTTAACTGTGGGCTGTTCCAATGTCACATAGATCAGTGGTGGTTGGTTGTGTTTGATCAGCGGGTTTTAGATGGCACAAAATGGTGGGAAAGTAGTTAGGTGTACTTTTCGTTTATTCGTTGTTAAGGAAAAGCTCATACAGAATAACTAAAGTTATCACTATCACTATATATTATAATGGATTTTTATACCAATGCACGAGTTCATGAGGGAAGGGAGTTTAATTAACTAGCTGCGCCCCGTGGTTTCACCCGCATATGTCTCGATCCCGTAGGAATATCTGGATAAAAGCATCCTATGTCCTAAGGACCACTAAGGAAAGGTCAGGTCATGATCCACCAAATTTCATCCAAATCCGTTCAGCCGTTTTAGCGTGAAAGGGTAACAAACAAACATACAAAAAATCAAATCTTTTCTCTTTATAATATTTGATTAGATTAAGGTTTTCTGTAAATTGGCTGAAATATGCTGATGATTGTTGAAGATGTCGGCAAAAATTAAATTAGAGTTAAATGAAAACAATGTATTACGGAATTAATACATTGTTTACCTAGATTAACTCATAGGGTACTTTGGATCCCGGTAGTACGTGCCCGTGCGATATTTTCCGCCATCCACCCGGGCAAGGATTAGGGTAAAAGTTTATATAAAGAAAACTACCGATTTAATCTGTAGCTGCCTAAAAATCTCACCGTGAAAACATAGGTGACGACAAATGAGCTTGAAGTGAACTGTTAATAGTATAAATCCCTAGCATCAGGTATGACAGCTCACTTCACCTAAGACCACCTTCACCGGGAAAACTTACGTGAAGTCAGCTTGAAATGAACTGTCAATAGTGTCAATCCCTAACATCAGGTGGAATGTCACTTCAAGCTCACTTCACCTAAGACCACCTTCACCGTGAAAACTTAGGTGAAGTGAACTGTCAAAGTCATCAATGGAATGGTGGAATGTCACTTCAAGCTCACTTCACCTAAGTTTTCACGGTAAGATTTTTACAGAATAAACCGGCTGGTCTCTATTTGCAAGACTAACCCATTCATCATAGCTATAAATAACCACCGACAGCAAATAACGACCTCAACTTTATTTGTGAACAGTTTACTGACAAAATGTTTACTCAAATTACGATGTTGTGCGACAGACCATAATTTTATTTAGCCTCACAAATCTATCATCATTATAGTCAGTAATTACTGACGACCCTGACCCTGGGTGGCGTGACGGGGTTTCATTTTATTTTAACTAATTAAAATGTCATTGTAATTGTTAAAGGATAGGGTGTTGGTACACGCGATAGTTTAGCTGATAGACAAATTGCTGCAGTTAGGGTACCTCGTTTGTGTAATGGATCGCGTCATGGGACCCATTCTAGGCCCCATCAAAGTTTTTATGCCGCCCATGGGCCTCTGACTTGGCTTCACATGGCGTTGTGAAATATCTCTCAGCGGTTTCCTCACGGTGTTTTCCGTCGCCGTTTCCGAAGCAAGTGATAATTATACAATCTGAAATGTCAGAGGTGCGTGCCTTGTGTCCGAACTGGAGACCTATGACTTGGCAGTCCGACGGTCAGACCACTAGGCTATCACTGTTGTGTGTGTGTGGATGGAACCCATTGATGAGTTGTTTATGGTAATATTTTCATGATTTTGGGACATTGCAATTTCAGAAGTAGTAGAGTTCTTTGTGGAGAAATCAGTCGGGGGAATCATAACTATTTCTGCCGCCAAGCAGCGTGGCTGGGTTCTGGTTTGAAGAGTAAGGGTTGCCGGTCTAATGAAAAGTCACAAATAAACAAATAACTGGCACTTTTGAATTGTCAAGGGGTCGGTCGCCCATTCTAAAGCTTAGTAGGTACTATGGAGAAGAACGAGCAAGAAACTCCACGGACACTCAAGTCAAAGTATAGTTACCTCAATCATGTTGAAATTATACATGTGAGAATGATACAGAATGTTAAAAACATCCGTAATAAAAAGATATAAAAACAATTCAAAAATTAAATTAAAATAAACCGTGGCAGCTAAGAGATGACCAGTCCCTACTGACGGCGCCCGTTCACGAACATGACGCATGGATTAGCACCATTCAGCTCAACCATTTTGAAGGGAACTAAATGATCCAACACACGCGCCACAATCAGCGAGACATTAGAGGCATTAATGCGAGGCACATGAAACATCTCTGGGATGGTAACGCATCTGCGATGCAGTATTGCGGATAGGTATCCTTAAGCAGCGGTGACCACTTACCGGTGGTGCCTCTGCTTGATTTTCATCCAATAACATACCTACAAAACATTTTTACAAAAAAAACAAGTAAAACAAAACTCATTTTGAAAGCCGATGTCTTTGAGGATCTTTAATTTTGTTTTTTGCCACCGACTTCCGAAATTAAAGTTATCACTTGGTAGTGTTTTTTTTATTGTAAAAAAAAACACTTTTTAGTTATGGTACCCCACACCAATTTATATACCAATACTTGCTATGCAAAGAACAGTGACAGGAAGTATTATAACATCATCAAGATATACAAAGCGGATTAAATACGTATTATTGAAGCTAACTCAAAAACTACCCAAGCAAATAATCAAATTTATATGGCACCACCACGAAAGTTTTTTCTACCAAATGAAAAAATAATTTTCAAAATTGGTAAACAATTGACGAAAATATCGAAGAAAATACATTAAAAAAACATACAGGACGAACATATAACCTCCTTTTTGAAGTTAAAAATGTCTGTATGCCTGTCATATTTTTATTACTGACCGATCATATTCAAATAATCGTTTCACGCCCACAGTTTTACGTACACATGGGTTTACATAACAAATGACACTACAAAATTATGTAGGGGTATTATTTATTCAATTGTCTACAAAACAAGATCAATTACGCTTTAGTTTTTTATTCAGCTACTTTGTGCCCATACATCATATCACATCCTCATTAGATATGCATCCATTATATAACATTGTAAGGAAAATCCAGATTACAGTGCTTTACCCGTGTGAATGTTTTCCACCAGTGTGGGATATTACAATTCATAAGCGTATAGCGATTTATAAACATGGTAGCATTGCATTTTCTTTATTTAAAGAATTATTAAAATAAATATTTAAAAGGTATTTAATAACGAAATAATGAATATAAAATAGATAAAAAATACAGCAAAACTTTTTTTTTGTTATTTTTTTCACAAAACATTAATACAGCTTGGCAAAAAAGAGTTTGGAAAAAATGAGGGCGCCACTATCGCACTTAGGTCACTTCGAATAGGAAATGAGTAAAATAATTTAAAGAAATTGTTAAAAACGCTGGTTGTGGCCGATTCGAAAACTTAAAATAGCACTTGTAGGCAAACTAATGCCTATTATAATCATAGGTCTGCATTACTTAAGTAAAATATTTAGTTCCAAATGTCACTATGTCAGACTCTGACTATGTCGACCTGTACTTTCAATTAGTTATTGAACACCTAGCATCTATAAAAATAACTCAAAGTGCTACGTAGGCATACAATGAAACGGAAAAATCAAATGGTAAAGAACAATCACAGTTATTGCTGCATCCAGTTGAAACGTCAACAAGCGTTTTATGAACCCGCTACCGTTTCAAACTTTTACCAAATCTTGCATTAATTTCTTAGCAATGACAGTCTCGAACGAACACGACAGCCCAGTTATTTTCTAAAACTGTCTTCTGTGTACCGTAATTATTAGTCATTTATTAGTAGGAACTGGTCTGTCGAACAGCGTTTTATAGCCCACCTTAGTGAATTATTGACGACCCTGCCCCACAATTTGTAGTTTCTTTGCGGAAATTGGCCTAATTACTGAGAATACGTAGGATTGTCTTTGATGTTAAATTGAATAGAATACTATTTATATGCAAACAAGGACAATACTTTGTTCTTTTGCAAATAATGGCTGGTATTAGTTGATTTATTCATGCATCGTTTTTCTTTAGAAGTATTTTCTTTTATCGAAAAGCATTTTTTTTTTTCTCAGAATTCAATTTTATAATTCTTAACTTGTTACTTTAAGGAATGCAGAATTGTGAGGTTTGATGATCTGGAGAGTAAGAAAACCGGCCAGTCGGTCGCGCACACGAAGGGTTCCGTACAATATTTAGTAAATATCGCCGAAAAAAACACGTTTCTTGTACGGGGGGGGGAGGGGGGTTGGGGCTTTAATTTGTTGTTGTTATAGCGGCAATAGAAATACAGAATGTGTGAAAATTTCAACTGTATACCTATTAAGGTTCATGAGATACAGCCCGCTGTCAAACAGACCCCGGAACCTTAAAAACACCATATTAAGTTTCGAGATCTCAATTTCGAATCGCAAATCTCTCGCGTAATTGTACATTGTTTTTTGTTTAATATTGGTTTTTTGTTCTTCCAGGTGTTCGATGTGTAATTGCTAAGATGTTTGCTCTTACTGAGGATGTTGGTCAGAATGGATCGCTGTTCCACGCTGTCACCATCGACGCCTAGCAGCCGCGGCATGGACAAGTACGAGCAGCTGGCGGTGGTAAGTCTACGTAGCCAATATCACAGACTACAATTATATATAGGGCCAATATCCATACTATCCAATATAATATACAGAAATACCCGTCACCTAGCCGTTACCTATGCATTATTTATTTATAAAAACTTTATGCACAAGTAAAAAAAATATTGTACAAAGGCGGCATGAGGGTGATGCAGAGACAAAACATGGCAGGTGCAACCAAAAGCGATTGATAACACGAAAATAACTATAAAATACAAGAATAAATACATATAGATATATACATATAAACAGAATAAACTGTCAGGAAAAATAAAGATCCACTCAACCTCTATAGAAACGGGAGGACCTCGACCAGACGGGTGTTGTCTGGTGGGCTACTGCCCAACGATTGATGTCGGGAGGTTGTATATAAAATATACTCGTTGCACAGTAAACTCTGCTTGCGCGATGCAGGATATGTGTGTCTTTAGATTATAAATGCCGCCACACTACTTTCGTTTTTAGTGTGAACAATCGCTGTTATCGGACGGCTGATGATGGATGAGTTCACAAATAAGGAGTAAGAGGCACAAAGCTTTACTATGTGAACCAAAACCTTTCATAATAATTATTTATATCTTTGGCCAAAACATAGGTAGGTTATAACTTATAACTCTTTCACATAATTTTATTTAATATCAAAGGTTGCAGTTAAAGCCAAACAAAAGAATTTGATTGAATTAATTTCAAAAATAGTTTGTTTAAAAGAAAATTTGTTTACTAATTGGATTTGTAAGTTGCTTAACTTAATTAGGCCGGTAAATATTTGTGGGTAAAGGAGTGATTCAAAGCATTTACGTCAGTATCAGCCGGTGTCAGGCCCAACTTATAAGAATGCTTCGCTATTTTGTAATCGCCCGAAATACTTGCAACAATATTAATTTGTATATTAGAAATATTGGCATTTCTATTTTGGGAACCAACAACAGATAAAAAAAAAAACTACAGAATGAATTTAGACATTTTTTACAATGAGTCATTATTCTATTGTAGTTACGTCAAAAAGGTAACATTAATATTTGTAAAAATGTTTATTTATTTAACAGTTTATGTACACACATAAAAAGAGACAAGAAAAAGGAACAGAAAAATACGTACAAAGGTGATGCTTATTTCTAAAGAAATCTCTTCCAGCATACCTGCGATAGGAAAGTGGATAAAAAGAGATGTAGAGTATGTAAACGGGCCGCTATGGCCCACGCACAGTGGTCCACCTGACGGACTAAGTGCGGAAACCAAACCCCCCTAACATAGAACATTGATGTAGACAACGTGTAGAAGAGAAAATAAAATACATAAAATAAAAACATTTAACTATTCACTAATTTAAAATATGACCTTCAATATGAGAATATACTAGTTTACATACATACTTCTAAAATAAATATCTCTAAAATATATATTTTAATAATAATAAATATACTCGTACATGTTACGATAATAACGCAACGAAGATCCTTAATGTCTAGACATTATGGATCTTCGTTGCGTTCGTAAGACTTTTCGTTGGACTTGACTTACTGCGGTAGGGTTGCTTTTACAGGAAAAGTAGTATGCATAAGGACGGCTATAAGAAAACCGGCAGACGAAAGAAAATATAGATATTGAAAATTGATAGGCTAAGAATAGAGTGAACACAGAAATGACGGTTAATAATGGATGAAAGAATGAACAGTACCTAAAGCACCGACCCCTAATAAATTTACATAGAAGAAGAATGATAGTTGCCCACTGTTGATTGCTATATTGTGGTTCGTCCAGGTGGGCGAGGGCTCGTACGGTGTGGTGCTGAAATGCCGGCGACGCGACACGGGCCAGCTGGTCGCTATCAAGAAGTTCCTGGAAACTGAAGAGGATGCCGCCGTCAGGAAGATGGCTCTCCGGGAGATACGCATGCTCAAGGTAAATGACGTCATTGAGATTCAGTTAGTTGACAATATTTTGATTTAAAAAAGTGTCCGTGGAGTTTCTAGCCCGTTTTTCTCCATAGGTATCTACTACGCTTTGGAATGGGCTACTAGCCTCATCGTTCTGACTGACCGACTCCTTGAAATTCAAAAGTGCCTGTAATTGTTTTATTTGAAATAAATGCTTTGATGTTGGAGTTGATGTAGGATTTTTTTAATGCTATATATTTAGCATGTATCTAAAAGGTGTGGTAAAATTTAAGGGTGCGGTAAAGACTATCAAACCGATCAACTTACTCCATAGGACAAACATCGTAATCACGAAAAAAAAATAATCTGCCCTCCCATACATTTGGTTCGAGTAGGTACACTAGGTAGGTATTGAAAGTTTCCTATGCGACAGTTTATATTTTTTTGCGATTTCGATGTTTCTCCTATGGAGTACCTAAGCTGTTCAGTTTGAAGGTATTTACCACACCCTTAAATTTCACCTCAAACCTTTCTGATACGTGCAATAGTCTATTCGCATGAGACATAAGAGCGTTCTAATGTAGGTATTGTTACCTACTGATGGCGGGTCTTTACACAACAAGTCTTAATTTGTGACCCTGAAGGAAGAATGACTCTAAGCAAGAGTAGCCTGCATTGGAATGACATCCCTTTTTATCACTGGCCCGGATTTATAATCATTTGGTTCGGCATTTCTGCAGTATTACATCTCCTTAACATAGTGATAGCATAATCCTCAAATGTCATGATATCATGAAGTAGAGTTGTATCGATGATTTCTATGATTATAATTCTATAAATAAATATTTGACATTGCTGCAAATCAGATTTAGATCAACATACAACGTGATACTAACCTGCAAATTGCAAAAACGTAAGAAAATTTGAATTTCGCGGGCTACCCTGATGCTTTCGCCTTAAAACCACTTCACTGAATACACGTCATTAACCATTTATGCCAGATGCAGTTTAAAATCATGTATCATCATGTATCTATTTGACCTCACATAACTTTTGGTCCAAGTCACGAAAAGTTAAAGACTGACATAATTTCCAGAAACTCCGACACGACCACTTAGTGAATATGATCGAGGTGTTCCGTCGCAAGCGGCGTTTCTACCTAGTGTTCGAATACCTGGACCATACACTGCTGGACGAGTTGGAGGCTTCCCACGGTGGACTGGGCGAGGACACCGCTAAGAAACACCTGTACCAACTTCTTAAGGGAATTGATTACTGCCACCAGAATTCTGTGAGTATATTGCCCTTTGTAGACTTAAGAGTTGTAAAGGCAAACGATGTAGCTTAGCTGCCATCACATATAATACTGATCTCATCCATCACTTCCGTCTGCCGTTTGGTCCATTGTTGTCAATTGAAGAACTCTTTTGCTGAGAGAGTATGTCTTTAGCAGTAAACTGTTAGTCTGAAAACAGATGCTAAAACGTAGGCAACGACCCAGGGAACTTGCCAAAAACATATTATGTGAATGTAAAGTAGCCACGTAAACACTCTAAAAGTATTTTTTGCTTGTCTTTTTGTATAGACATTATCAATTCCACCTCAGATCATTCACCGCGACGTGAAACCAGAGAACGTGCTGGTATCAAACGCGGGCATCGTGAAGCTGTGTGACCTAGGGTTCGCGCGGGCGCTGGCTGCGCCGGGCGAGCCTTACACCGAGTACGTCGCCACGCGGTGGTACCGCGCACCTGAACTGCTCGTAGCTGAGCATAGGTCAGTAGCATAATACACCCCGGACTGTCAACTCCGATGCTGAGCAGTTTCACAGCTATCGATTTGGCTGTTGGTATTTAAGTTGTAGGTCGCGCGAATTGGCAGGATACAGGAGGAGCATTGGACCGGTCGTTGTGGCATTGCTTGGGGGAGACTTATGTCCAGCAGTGAACATCTTTCAGCGGAACAATGTTGATGTTTAAGATAAGCTATTGACATTCTATAGGTACCTCATACCAAAACAAGTGAAAAAGTAGCTTAGTAGATTCTGTTCTCGTGCTGTGGAAGGCTGGGTGTCAACCTGTCAGGTTTTGCAAGCACATAACTCCGTTGCGGCGCCGCAACGCAGAAGCTTCAGGCATTTCCTAAGAAAATCTTAAAAGTGCCGTCGCTGATTTTTGCAATGCGATATCGCTTTTACGTGTGTCGCCCCTTAGTCTTCCCGAGGATGTTTGATCCGGGTATCTGGTGCCACGGAAACCTAGCTTACTTAAACACTTAGTTCTAGCAATAGTCTAACCTTTGCGTAAGTATAAAATCCCAAACGTTAGCACAAGACAGCTCAACTGTTGGTGTTCTGAACTTCTTGAAGAGTAAAGAATTATTTTCAGGTACGGCCCCGAGGTGGACATTTGGGCGATCGGCTGCCTGTTTTCAGAGATGCTGACAGGCGACCCGCTATTCCCCGGAGACTCAGACATCGACCAGCTGGCACTCATCATTAAGTGTGTCGGTCAGTTTGCTTAGTTAGTTGTTTTAGCGTGGCATTATACATACATGCCGTGTTCTTCCAAAACAACTTTTTTGTGGAGGGGTATTGCAGGTTGATATTGCTGAGTTATTATTTTAGAACCTAGTGTAGAAAAAATACTCGAATCGGGGGACCCAATGTTATGTCTTCGACTTATAGTGGATGCGCTAAGGTAGCCCGTGAAATCTAAGTTTTTTGAAAATTGCAGCTCTGCATTTTGAATTTCGTGGACTACTTTAACTCGTCCCCTAAGAAACGGAACTGTGCTCCATTATTTTACTGTCTTGTTCCGTATACAATCAGTCTGTTCCTCCCCAGGCAAGCTGGCACCTCGTCACCAGCAGGTGGTGTCCCGGCTGGCGGGCGGCGCGGCGCTGTCGGGCGCGGGTGGAGCGGGCACGCGGGGGGCGCTGCCCGGCGCCGGCGCCGCGCGCGACCTGCTGGCCGCGTGTCTACGCACCGAGCCGCGAGCGAGGCCGGCCGCGCAGGCGCTGCTTAGACACAAGTATGCATACATCACAATCAGCCTATAATGTCCCCATTGCCCACGAGCTCCTCTCTGATAGAGGGAGTAGTCCGTAAAACACCACGCGGGCCCAGTGCGGGGCGAGTTGGTAGAAAACACATATCATTGAATTTTTGGTTGTAAGACATGATGGTTTCTTGAAGTTGTCCATTGGGTTTTCACCGAAAACCTACAATTCGTAAAACGGAGTAGTTACTAATAGACCGCTCATTAAGATTACTAGTAGTTTTCGTTAGGATTTAGGATCTCATCATTTCTCTGGTTTCTAACATTTATTTTGCATATTTTCAGATACTTCTCCACAGAAAATTTTGCGGAGAATTTCAACGCTGAATTGAGAAAGAAATTGGGCAAAGAGATTGAGGTAACCCCTTTCTATGTCCCGTTTTATTTTATATTGCAATGTTAAAGCTTAATGATCATCTAAATGTTCAGTCGCCGCAGTCACAGCAAGGCGGGACAGCGCGCGTGGCAGGCAAGCCCCGGCAACAATGGACGCTCAACATTATATCGGTATGTACATAATATTTTCTATTACACCATAGATACTGTCCCACTGCTGTAGATTTCCCGGTAGGTTTCCACATCTTATCTCTTTCCCTCTCCCTCTCTGTCTTTGTCTCCGTCTTACCGCTATTATATTTTCTGCCCGACTGGGCACCGCGCTGGGCGCTTTCTTCCACGTCTTACATACTTTGGTTCACAAACACGTACGCTAAACGAACAAATTTGTTCCCAGTGTGGCCTGTGCTTTATATAATTCACTTTTTTTACATAAACAATCTGATTTTGTGAAACTATACGTGATTGACATAAGGACATCGCTCATTATAAAAGCACCGCTCCGATAGGACAAATAACTTTTCATTCAATTTAGGATTTTAAATCAAAGGAGTTAGTCTATTTTACGATGGCTATACAGAATAGTGGATGGCTTGCCGGCCGCTCATTGCCCGCGAGCCGTCACACGTAAAATAGACTTTAATACATTTGATTTAAAATCCTAACAAGTCATTTGCCGTGTTGGATCGGCAGGGAATACACGTCAGATTGTTTCGTCAGATTGGCGGATCCGATAGTCTGATCCGGCTATCGGAAGGCGTTGGAGCCATTATTTTATTTGAACAATCAACACACGTCCGATCCGCTAGTCGGATATTTTGCATTCTGATAGCTGGATCAGACTATCGGATCCGACTATCTGATGAAAAAATCTGACCTGTATTCCCAGCCTTAAAATGAGCGATGTCCTATAAACAGCCAAACATGTAAAAAAGTTTTTTAGCCATTCAGATGTTAGCTGTCATCACTATCATTTATGTTCCTTTGTAATCTGTGGACATAGCTAAACTATACACGTTAATTTGGATTTTAACTTGTATAGGACAGCACCAGATCACGGACAGACAGCACGGCGGGCGAGTCTCTTATTGACTACAACTATACAACACCCAGTAAGTACGATTTATTTATTTCTACAATATCCGCCCAAGGGAGGGTCCCCCCTGACGGAGTCCGCTAGAGCCGATGTCGGGGTCGCGGGAAAGTCCGAAAGAGATACCGTGGCCCCAGGCAACACACAGGCAACTGAAGGAACACGGGTGGGTTTTAGTCAGTAAGGCCTCTGCCTCGAATTTTGCGGGCAGCGGGGCGGCAGCGGCGGCGGCGCGGGAGCGGCAGGATCTTATGCGTAAAATCAAATGGACCGGTTCTCGAAAACAGCGGCGTGGCAGCGGCGCGGGGGCGGGCAACGAGCGGTGCACTTCAGTCAAGCGGTGACCGCCCGCATTGCGCGTTTGCATTGTAGTATAGTGTTGTACATTTAATAAATCGAGCGTTAGGAATAAATTTGAATCAAAAAGATGTTGTCGCCGTTTTTCAGACATTTCGTTCGCGAATAAAAACAAATATCTCGACAACACAACCACGAACACAACACTACACCGCTATAGTGCCGCGCGATTTGCCCGCTGGTTTGGAGAACAGGTATGCGTTGCCCGCTCCGCTCCCGCACCGCCGCCGCTGCCGCCCCGCTGCCCGCAAAATTCGAGGCAGAGGCCTAAGAGTCTGACACGCCCTCCCGCTCCGCCCAGAGCGAGAGAAGTTATTTGATAATTTCCCACACAAAAAAAAGAGGGGCGGGGGTCCCTTACGCTTGACAAAAATTTGTACTTTAAAGCTAAATATACTATTACGCAAACGGATCCCTGAATCGAATGGTTTTCACAATCCAACTGCCTATCGTATATCTCGAACTATACCTTCAAATTCACCTAAAAATTGTATGCACACAGCACAAGTACAGTCTCAACAATTTTTTTTTCCGTCTTCTTATGCAACCGGAGGGCCTCGCGAAATGTACCTCGCCCACATCAAATTTAGATCTTGCTCCGCCACTGCCCAAAACCTTACATTTTAGTTGAAGTCTGCTGTAATTAAGGAAGGAATATTACGAGTACCCGGAAAGTTGGGAAATTTTTGATTTTGTCCACGCGTTTACAGACAAAATATTACACAACTTATTAGTTTTTACAAGCGTTTACCCCGGTGTCTGCCCGTAATCAAATCTTACAAGTTTTTGACCTATTTGCCGGTTTCCGATTGTGCCGAAGTTTCGCATGCATAGGTATGTAAATCGGATGACAATGCAATATTATTATGACATGGAGCTGATCTGATGATGGAGCCGGGACGTGGCCATGGGAACTCTGTAATAAAAAGACGTAACCCCTTCGAGTTTGGACTCGTTTGATTCGTCTCGACAAGTACTCTGGTTCTAGGGTCTGATGCTTATGTTGGTCGACTGTTAATCTATAATAACCATAACAAATTTCAGTTTTTAACATTAGATAGTTTAAATATAAAGTAAGGTGTTTTATAAAGTCATATTAATAAAATACATGTAAATTAGATAGAAATTACTAAAATAGTTATTTGACCTCATAAAAACTAAAAACTAAATAAACGATTGTTTATTTTTAAGCATGCTTTTATTGTTTTTAAATAGAACTAATAATTATTAAAAAAAAAAAAAAAACCGATTGCAATTGGAAATAAACCCTTGTACTTATCACAGTCTGAAGTTATCAAATAAAAGCTTGTTACATTATAACAGCACGCTTTTGTTAAAATTATATTTTTTCGTTTATTTATTTTTGAGAAATGAACCCGTTCATGAAATTCTTCTAATACATGTCATTATATTTCTTAGATTCTGAAGCACAAATGGAGACAAGTCCAATGGAGAAGAAGACGAAGTCCATCCGCACTGTCTGTGAACCTACACATGCAACCTCAGAGGTGGGTAACTATTCATAAGCGCAGACCTTTATTAGGTAGGACATTCACGATCGACGTTAAACCATTAGTAGTCTTTGCAATTTAACTCTTATCTCGGCGAGGTAAGGTATAAATAAAGAAACCGTGCCGTACGGTGCGCTAGCCGCACCGCAGAATAATCGTGTGTGCTTGTATAGGTATGACATGGCAAAACATCGGTCCTATCGTATACGGCGACGGCACCGTGCCGTAGTGCCGCCGTCTCTGTCAACAAACTTCCATAGGGATCCATACAACACTGACGAGAGTGCGTGAGTTTTTCACGGCAAAAGAAATCGTATGTGTACAACGGGGAAGTACTAGAAGAACTTCATATCTAAGCAGTTTGAAAACAAAAACACGGTGACCACATCTGTTACCGCCCCGGCTCGATAGCGGCGAGCACTGCAAGCAGAAATAGTCCTTACGGTGTATAGATATGAACTTCTTCGATGGTACATCGATCAGATACTTGCCATACTGATCTGATTGATGGTTATAACAGCCCATAACGTCCTTTATAAGTTTATTTTTTTATATTTTGAGTTTGGTCATTGTTTCATGGTGTACCACCATGTGTGTGGTCGGTGATTGATATATTACAGGGTCAATTTAAATTATCTAGCGAAACTCCGCAAACGAGATGGACGATGGACGAAACGATACGTAAACACAATGAAACAAATAAAACTGTTTCTAAACTCATACTTCAAGTAATTGAACTACCTGCGGTCGTTAACCCCAAAAAAAACCACCCATCACGTCTGCAGAGTTTCACTAGCTAATTTAACCTTGTAGAGAGCTGTCAGTGGCTCATTCAGGCAAGTTTTGTCTGGACTTGATCTCTTTTCCTATCGTTCCTATTTTTTCGTACAAAACTATTATAAGTAGTAGGTATAGTTGTTGCGTTTTAGCATAGCGGTCATTGACCCACCTACATTTTCTAGCAATTTTTATATCATAAACTGAAATAAAGTCCGTTAACGTCCAGAATCAATATCTATCGTGATCTTCAACATGTTCCAGTAACGAAAAACTTACATAGTTACGTACTTAGTTTATTGTTTGGGGTTGCTACGGAGAGACATGAGGGAAAGGGCAATGACCGCTATTGTCATGCTAAAACGCGACAACTATAGTTTCAATTTGATGTCTTCAGCACGCAGCTCAACCGGCATCTGTGACGGCCCTACCGCCGGCGCCCCGGCCCGCGTTGCCGCGGTCACTTGCAAGAGCCATCAACGACACGTTTCAAGTAACAAATTAATTAATAGTTATATTTTAATTATTTATTGAAACCTAATGGTTTCCTCCCATAAAAGCGACCGCCTTGAATGTTCGTTAAACACAGATTTATTGTTTTTTTTTTTTTTTTTCATACTATTTGTACATTTGTGCCCGGTTGATGGCAAAAGGCCCGCTCCCTATATCATGGGTCTTAAACATAACTGGCGAGATGTGGGTGTACTGTAGGTACACCTCTGCCTAACTCTTCGGGGATTACAGGCGTGATGTTATGTGATTTGCAATATTAGGTATAAATGTTGTGGGTACAGAATGTAGTTTAGGTAGGGCTACAGTCGATAAGGTCAAGTAAATAACATTTTAACACTATTGTAAAGACATATCTACTGCAAGGTGCAACTATAGCGATGATGACGTGTGATGTCCATAATAAACCTAACTTCGCAAGGTGCAACTATAGCGATGATGACGTGTGACGCCCATAATAAACCTAACTTTGCAAGGTGAACCTACAGTGATGATGACGTGTGATGCCCATAATAAACATAACTGCAAGGTGCAACTATAGCGATGATGACCTGTGATGCCCATATAAACCTAATTTTGCAAGGTGCAACTATAGCGATGATGACGTGTGATGTCCATAATAAACCTAACTTGTGCACCTATAGCGATGATGACGTGTGTGCGATGCCCGTATTAAACCTTACTTCGCAAGGTGCATCTATATCGATGATGACGTGTGATGCCCATTAACTTTGCAAAGTGCACCTATAGCGATGACATGTGATGCCCATAATAAAATCCAGTAAAGACAGTCACAATGACACGGGCGTCAATATAATGTATATTAATTAAGCTTTAGCAAGATTCGCAAAAAAAGATTGGCAATGGATGACAAACATTTTTTGAGATCAACTTATTTTTCAGACGTTTCCTGTACCAGTGAACACGTACCCAAGGACGCCATATATTAAAAAGTAAGTCGTAAGTATTTAATCTTAACAGAACCCTAGTAGTAGATCGCTAATAGGCGAGCTACAGTTACAGGGATTAGTCCAACATCGGATTTGAACAAAAAAATACATTGTAGTAAAATTTGAATAAATAAAAATCACGGGACTTACGTACGACGTATAAGGGTTAAACTCATGAGTGTTGAGGCACAGATGAAAACATAATATATGGTATGAAGCTACAAGTACGCGGCGGGCCCGTCTTGCTGGGCCAATTCAGTGAGTGTAACATAGTAGATCTGAGAGTTACGCGATAGAAAGAGAGGCAACTTCTATGTGAATATAACTGTAGGTAATACAATACAACCGCTGTACAACCTGAATTGCAAGTCTCGCTTTTTATTTAAATGATTTTGCGGAGTGTCCCATCTGTATTAATCTGTGATTGAGGTTGTCCATTGCCCAAATTCCGTTATTTCACTTTTTGTGGTACATCCCAATACCTTAATTACGCAATACACGATCAATCATAATTTGAATTGTTTTGAAACAAATTGCTAATCCATTGCTTCATAAGTTCGAAAAAAATCTGCTCAACAACGTAAATAACGCAATGATTGTTGTTGAACTGTCAAAATGAAACAAATTTGTCGTAATCGTTTACGAAAATGTGTTGCGTTATAGCTGTTTAGTCTTGACTTTGGAAATAAGATTTTTTCCTCTCGTACCTATATTTTTCAGGTGTAGAACGTTTTTTGAAGTATCATAATCTAAATTTTTATCTGAATATTCGGAAATCCAGTCTACGTTATCTTTAACCTCGTCTTCTGATATCATTCAGGGTGAACAACAAGTTGGTGATGGATGAGGAGCTGCTCCGAGGTCGTGCGGCCGCTAAGAAGGGAAACAAGAAGAACGCGCCCGAACTATCGCTGCCGTACATGCCGGGGGGTAAGCAGCAGAACAGGACTGGTGGCACCAGAGGTAGGTGTACAAATATCAGTGGTGACTGACTCCTTACACATTCATAATCTTACGCCGTTTTCATTTGGGGGTCGGCAGAAACTACGGAACTCCACTTGCTTCCATCTTTGTTTTATATCGTGTTTAACCAAGTCGTCTGTTTTTCTACGCCTTGACAGATCGTGCTGAAAGAAACAGTCGTTTTGCCGAACATAGTCGCAGTTCACAACCAAACATCGGTTTATAAGTCTTGCTTTCACGAAAGGAGATCCCTCCTTTTTCAACAACCGAATTTTGCTATTAGCTAGCGAAAGATATCTGATCTCTGAGAAATAATTTATTGATACCATACAGTGGTTACTAGTCAACTGTCCGAATCCGGAAAGCCTGCTGCCGATCCTTGGTTGGTAGAAACCTTTTTTCCAATAGTTTCAGTACAAATCAAATCAATCTGCCTAGCCTTTTCCCAACTATGTTGGGTCAGACTTTCGGGCTTCTGACGATCCGTAACGACTGTCAAAGATCCACGAATGACAGCCGGGACCAACGCAACGGCTTGGCGTGCTTTCCAAGGCACGGAAGATTATCGGTGTGTAAAGATAGTCACCAATCCACGGACCAATCGTGGCAAGCGTAGCATAACCTAATGGTTCGACCCTTTCGGGTGTTATTGCTTAGCCACAAGCTTCTCAGTTTCAGTACAAAATATTATATAATTTTATTCTTTTTTTCAGCAACCAACAGTCCAGTGAAGAAGGTAAAGAAGCCGATCCAGGTGTACCACTCCGTGTCGAAAGCGTACGACAACTGGGACGGGATTGTGAGTTTTAACTTATACTCCCTAGTCTCTAGTAGGTACTGCACTAGGTTTGACTACATCCATCGACAATATCGTTCTGAATTCGATTTGCTTTCGTTCTTATTGTGTATAATCAGTTTCAGTCTCTATGTACATTTCTGGTTAATTCAATATTATGTACTTACCTACTTGTAACTAGATATAGTATATATAAATGGGGAAGCTTGTAATTAGCAAATTTCCCGAAATTATTATTAGTTAGTTTGTTATTATTAGTCTGTAAGATTTTTTAGAATGAAATAAATAAATTGATGTCGGATAGATAATCTTATATTTGTCGTTTGCGCGGTAAGCTCTAATTGCGCGATGCAGGATTTGTGTGACGTCAGGATTTTGTGTGACGTCAGGTCTTTGAAGCGTAATTCGCATGTGGCGATGTAGATCACTCCCCTCCGGAGCCCGAACGTCGATAGTGAGCTGAGTCTTGTATCTTGCGATGCTTCACAGTGCCAGCTGAGGTTTCAGTGAGTCGGAACCGGGTGCCACATAGTTGCCGCAGTGATTGTGATTGCGGTGATTCCCCAGTGAGTCGAGGTGGCGCTGCGTCATGATCCAGTGAGTCGGAGGGGGTACAGCGCCGGGTTGTGGCTAACTGCTGGCGTTGACCAGTAGAGGGTAGAATGGGCTCTGCTTGTGAGAATGGCCGAAAGTGCAGTGTGCTGTGCCAAGGTTGTTGATGACGCTGATTGTGATGACCAGGAATGCACGTTCGCTGCATGCTGGGTGCTGGCTGGCTATGTGACTCGCCTCACGAAAGCTTGCGGGAGTGATGATGATGATGATGTCACGCTGAAATAGTTGCACGAAGGCTGCGTTGTCGTTCATACTTGGGGTCACCAAGTTAGAGGCATGAATAACAGGGTGTAAAGTTTACTCATCCTCTATAGAAAAGGGAGGATCCTCCGGCAACTGCTCCACGACAAATAGACGTCGCGACAAACAAATAGACGTCGCGAAGCGCGATTGCCCCACGATTGATGTCGAATAGTCTTCTATATGTCCTTCGCGCGGTAAACTCTAATTGCGCGATGCAGGATTTGTGTGACGTCAGGTCATGACTTTGATGCGTAGTCCGCATGTGGCGATGCAGATGCCGCCACAAAGCTATGATTCAGTACGCTCCCACCAAATAGACTTGATCGATTCTGTTTCAGCTCAGTTGTGTACCTCCCTTTTAATTGTAGTGATGATGGCAAAACCTTTGGATCTGCCAGACTCCCTAACCATCGTTATAATATTGCTGGTTGCTCAAATTACTTCTTACAATATGGCTGGTTGCTCCAATGATTTGTTACAACATTTCTGGTTGCTGAAATTACTTCCTACATTATTACTTGTTACTCAAATAACTTATTACAATATTGCTGGTTGCTCAAATTACTACTTACAATATTGCTGGTTGCTCAAATGACTACTTACAATATTGCAGGTTGCTCAAATGATTTGTTACCACATTTCTGATTGTTCATATAACTTCTTACAATATTTCTGGTTATTCAAATTACTTCTTCTCTTAAACAGCGTAGCGGCATGGAGATCTCGAGCACCCGATCGCCAACTAACCTACCCTACATGTGACCGTACCACAGCTACTGGTGGCCCAACCACCGGTAACTACCAGGAACCGTCGTCACCACCGCGAACAAAGACTGCTGTTATCGTGCATATTCACGTTACGAACCTTACAAATCAATAGTGGAATGTTACTTTTAATTTGTTTTAAATTAGGTAAGTATATTTTTAATTTCCCAAATTGTTTATGTCGATATTCAATCGATTACGAAATTACGGTTTATCGATTCTTTTTCGACTTTTGGATTTTACTCATAGATATGTGCAACCGACCGGATTATAAATCAAACGCTTTTAATTTCGAAAAATGTTTCAGGGTTTATTTAAATAAAAGAGAAAAAAAGAGCGATACAAAATTTTGTTATTCTTGAATCGATAAACCCACGATTTTTAACTCGATTGATTTATCGGTTTCATTTTAATTTTTGCCTAGAATAACAACCGATAGTTATTAGATTAGATTACCAATTCTGTTACTTAATTTATAAATTGTTTAAATTATTATTATTATTAATATCTGAACATGGATGAAACGGATCGGATTGTCGCAAACAGACATGCCAAAGGGATTTTTAGAGAATAGAATTTTGTTATTTTGACGAGTTTTGCCGCAAAGAGGAGCGGTGACAGGGAATGTTGTTTGTAAATATGTATAGTGTTACATTTTATTACACGCAATAAACACTTTATAAATATTTTGTTAGTTTTCATTACATAGTCCTAGAACAAAAAAATCAAAGACATGTGACATCTATCAACCCGCACTGGGCCCGCGTAGTGTATTACGGCCCAGTCCTTCTTGCAAAGAGGAGGCCTATGATCCAGCAGTCGGAAAGTTATATAGGCTGATTATGCTACACAGACAACTCTCATTTATATCTACTCTCACAACGCAGTCCTAATTATGAAATCGTTCGTGAAACCAAACAAAATTAAAAAGTTTTGTTATAAAAACTAACTTAAGGGGGATGCGCGAAATTTGTAGTTTCGTGTCAGGTTGTATGTTGATTAAAATATGATTTGCGACCATAAAAAATATGCTTTACAAAATTATAATCTTCTTCTTTCTTTTCTTTCTTCTTTTTTTTTTTAAAACGTTGCCCCACACTAGGAATTTCTCCTGTATTGTGGGTGCGTTCACAAACATTTAAACTCACATACACAAACAGCCAGACCCGGAACAACTAATTGTAGGTCATACAAATATTTGTTCCGTGCGGGAATTGAACCCGAAACACGCAGCGCAGCAGTCAATCACTTAACCACTGCGCCAACCGTGCCGTACTTTTCCTTATCCTTAGAATCATCAATACAACTCCTTCAAGTTAGCATAATCCTCAAATTTCATGATCTCATGAAATAGTTATTCAATAGGATCACATGAACTTAGAGAGTTGTATTGATGATTTTTATGATTATATAATTCTACAATTCTATAAATAAACATTTGATACTGCTGCGAATCTGACCCCAACATACAACCTGATAATGACCTGCAAATTGCAAAAAACGTAGATTTTTTTTAAATTTCGCTGGCTCCCTTGTCGCTTTCGCCTTAACACACTTTCCCTTGTAACCTTTTATTGGTTCATAGATCACTTTTGTTCATTGTCCTTTGTATGTTTGGATATCACGCAAGAACGGCTGAAGGGATTTAGATGAAATTCGATACAAAGATAGTTTATAACCTGGATTAACACATTATAATACTTTTTATCAGTGTAAATCAATTTACCGCGAAGCTGCGGGCAAAAGCTAGTCCTTTAAAATAAGGGTGGGGTTACTAACTCTTACTATAAAATAAAACGGCGTTCATTAATTTTCATTATTATAATGTTATTCTAGTTGGCAGTTAATGACTATAGTACAATAATATCATAGATATACGTCACCTATGAACGATACAAATGGCATACAAAATTGCTATAAAATAATAACAGCTTATCATGAAGTTTCCGATTCTGCGTTAAAGTTAACTTTGGCTTAATTTATCAGAATCCGGACTATCATTACACGAAAATATATTTAGCTTATGTTAGGCCGGTACTTGAATAGTGCAATACATTAGACCGATACTTGAATTCTCTGACATATGAGACCAATATTTGAATAGTCCAATTCCAATAAGTATATTAGGTTAATATACTACTTGAGCAGTCCAATATATGAGACCAATACTTGAATAGTCCAATATATTAGGCAAATACTTGTTTAGTCCAATTCCAATATATTAGGTCAATATACTCGAATAGTCCCAATATTTGCGTCATCCTCCTGCCTTTATCCCTTGGGGTCGGATACTTTGCCCTACCATGCAAATTTCAAATACAGGAACAGATTGTGAAAAGTATGGTTACATAAACTTCAATATATTTTCGTTTTCCAAGCAGTAATACTGAAGCGCTATATGTTGAAAGACTCGTAAATATCACATTAGCCTACACGACAACTAACTTACAATTTTGTTCATTAATTAGTTACTGCTAACGAAATGCATGTTTTAAATATTAGAGTTTTCGAACTATCGAGATCAACTTAATTAATATACGAGTAATTAGCACCAATATTATGATACTGTACAGTAACACAAAATATACAGGTTTTTTTGGAATCCTTGCATTTTGTTGCTCAAATCGTCACAGTGTAGATTGGACAGTAGAACACTCTAAACTGATGCATACTTTTGGAATGTTTTTACACTTTGTGATAACTGTATTGCTTATGTGCTTTGATATTTACAGACATTTATGTAAATTATATGCTCTAAATAATCAGGCTGTGGCAGGCTAACTGCGGCAACCTGACTGGTTAGAGCGCTATTCGACTCCTAAAATTTACTTTACACTGTTGCCGTACATAATATCTAATAGGAAAAGCCTTTTCAAACAGGATGTCGGACAAAACTTGTATTATGAAATATTCAGTCTATATTTACAAGAAAATGCGCCATCAAAATTACTATTTTGTCCTTTGATACTGCTCCATTAGTCAATCCATTCATCTTTTAGAAAGAAACTGAAACTTGATTGCTCATTCCAATTTCCATTTTTTTTTATAAAGCCTCCGAGAATTGAAAAAGACAGTGTGCACAGACTTTTCTCTTCAAACGCAACGGCAACAATGCAAGTAAAAGTTTCCAGCTTATGAGCTAAGTGAGTACAAGAACGAACGCATCGAGTGCGCGGGATCACGGGATGTCACGCGTATATTCAAGATGGCGGCGCGCACAAGATGTCTGGCGTCTGTAGGGGCGGACACGCGGCCACCAGGAGCTCACCACCGCTCTCCGTGATAGGCACCGTTTTGTGGTAGTTTATGAGATCAGCTGGAAACAATATCATGATTATATTAGACATTATTTATAGGTTTGCAAATATTACGGAACTGCGACAAATACTACGGAATGTAAAGTTTTCTTAGGACAAACAAGGGCTTAGTAGACTAAGATGGAAAGCAATATGTGGTTACGCAGCACCTTTTCGGATCTAATTACAAGAAAAGGTATAAACATTTATAGTAGAGCAGCGCACCGGGTTGCGGTACGTGACGTCACACTCCAGCAGTATGCTTGTGACTACATACCGAGCGTGTCGTGCGCGACGTGTCCGGTGGGCAGCAGGCGGTAGGCGCGCGCCGCCTCCACCAGGTAGTGCTTGCAGCGCACCGGGTCGCGGTACGTGACGTCACACTCCAGCAGTATGCTTGTGACTACATACCGAGCGTGTCGTGCGCGACGTGTCCGGTGGGCAGCAGGCGGTAGGCGCGCGCCGCCTCCACCAGGTAGTGCTTGCAGCGCACCGGGTCGCGGTACGTGACGTCACACTCCAGCAGTATGCTTGTGACTACATACCGAGCGTGTCGTGCGCGACGTGTCCGGTGGGCAGCAGGCGGTAGGCGCGCGCCGCCTCCACCAGGTAGTGCTTGCAGCGCACCGGGTCGCGGTACGTGACGTCACACTCCAGCAGTATGCTTGTGACTACATACCGAGCGTGTCGTGCGCGACGTGTCCGGTGGGCAGCAGGCGGTCCACCAGGTAGTGCTTGCAGCGCACCGGGTCGCGGTACGTGACGTCACACTCCAGCAGTTGCTTGTGACTACATACCGAGCGTGTCGTGCGCGACGTGTCCGGTGGGCAGCAGGCGGTAGGCGCGCGCCGCCTCCACCAGGTAGTGCTTGCAGCGCACCGGGTCGCGGTACGTGACGTCACACTCCAGCAGTATGCTTGTGACTACATACCGAGCGTGTCGTGCGCGACGTGTCCGGTGGGCAGCAGGCGGTAGGCGCGCGCCGCCTCCACCAGGTAGTGCTTGCAGCGCACCGGGTCGCGGTACGTGACGTCACACTCCAGCAGTTGCTTGTGACTACATACCGAGCGTGTCGTGCGCGACGTGTCCGGTGGGCAGCAGGCGGTAGGCGCGCGCCGCCTCCACCAGGTAGTGCTTGCAGCGCACCGGGTCGCGGTACGTGACGTCACACTCCAGCAGTATGCTTGTGACTACATACCGAGCGTGTCGTGCGCGACGTGTCCGGTGGGCAGCAGGCGGTAGGCGCGCGCCGCCTCCACCAGGTAGTGCTTGCAGCGCACCGGGTCGCGGTACGTGACGTCACACTCCAGCAGTATGCTTGTGACTACATACCGAGCGTGTCGTGCGCGACGTGTCCGGTGGGCAGCAGGCGGTCCACCAGGTAGTGCTTGCAGCGCACCGGGTCGCGGTACGTGACGTCACACTCCAGCAGTATGCTTGTGACTACATACCGAGCGTGTCGTGCGCGACGTGTCCGGTGGGCAGCAGGCGGTCCACCAGGTAGTGCTTGCAGCGCACCGGGTCGCGGTACGTGACGTCACACTCCAGCAGTTGCTTGTGACTACATACCGAGCGTGTCGTGCGCGACGTGTCCGGTGGGCAGCAGGCGGTAGGCGCGCGCCGCCTCCACCAGGTAGTGCTTGCAGCGCACCGGGTCGCGGTACGTGACGTCACACTCCAGCAGTATGCTTGTGACTACATACCGAGCGTGTCGTGCGCGACGTGTCCGGTGGGCAGCAGGCGGTAGGCGCGCGCCGCCTCCACCAGGTAGTGCTTGCAGCGCACCGGGTCGCGGTACGTGACGTCACACTCCAGCAGTATGCTTGTGACTACATACCGAGCGTGTCGTGCGCGACGTGTCCGGTGGGCAGCAGGCGGTAGGCGCGCGCCGCCTCCACCAGGTAGTGCTTGCAGCGCACCGGGTCGCGGTACGTGACGTCACACTCCAGCAGTATGCTTGTGACTACATACCGAGCGTGTCGTGCGCGACGTGTCCGGTGGGCAGCAGGCGGTAGGCGCGCGCCGCCTCCACCAGGTAGTGCTTGCAGCGCACCGGGTCGCGGTACGTGACGTCACACTCCAGCAGTATGCTTGTGACTACATACCGAGCGTGTCGTGCGCGACGTGTCCGGTGGGCAGCAGGCGGTAGGCGCGCGCCGCCTCCACCAGGTAGTGCTTGCAGCGCACCGGGTCGCGGTACGTGACGTCACACTCCAGCAGTTGCTTGTGACTACATACCGAGCGTGTCGTGCGCGACGTGTCCGGTGGGCAGCAGGCGGTAGGCGCGCGCCGCCTCCACCAGGTAGTGCTTGCAGCGCACCGGGTCGCGGTACGTGACGTCACACTCCAGCAGTATGCTTGTGACTACATACCGAGCGTGTCGTGCGCGACGTGTCCGGTGGGCAGCAGGCGGTAGGCGCGCGCCGCCTCCACCAGGTAGTGCTTGCAGCGCACCGGGTCGCGGTACGTGACGTCACACTCCAGCAGTATGCTTGTGACTACATACCGAGCGTGTCGTGCGCGACGTGTCCGGTGGGCAGCAGGCGGTAGGCGCGCGCCGCCTCCACCAGGTAGTGCTTGCAGCGCACCGGGTCGCGGTACGTGACGTCACACTCCAGCAGTTGCTTGTGACTACATACCGAGCGTGTCGTGCGCGACGTGTCCGGTGGGCAGCAGGCGGTAGGCGCGCGCCGCCTCCACCAGGTAGTGCTTGCAGCGCACCGGGTCGCGGTACGTGACGTCACACTCCAGCAGTATGCTTGTGACTACATACCGAGCGTGTCGTGCGCGACGTGTCCGGTGGGCAGCAGGCGGTAGGCGCGCGCCGCCTCCACCAGGTAGTGCTTGCAGCGCACCGGGTCGCGGTACGTGACGTCACACTCCAGCAGTATGCTTGTGACTACATACCGAGCGTGTCGTGCGCGACGTGTCCGGTGGGCAGCAGGCGGTAGGCGCGCGCCGCCTCCACCAGGTAGTGCTTGCAGCGCACCGGGTCGCGGTACGTGACGTCACACTCCAGCAGTATGCTTGTGACTACATACCGAGCGTGTCGTGCGCGACGTGTCCGGTGGGCAGCAGGCGGTAGGCGCGCGCCGCCTCCACCAGGTAGTGCTTGCAGCGCACCGGGTCGCGGTACGTGACGTCACACTCCAGCAGTATGCTTGTGACTACATACCGAGCGTGTCGTGCGCGACGTGTCCGGTGGGCAGCAGGCGGTCCACCAGGTAGTGCTTGCAGCGCACCGGGTCGCGGTACGTGACGTCACACTCCAGCAGTTGCTTGTGACTACATACCGAGCGTGTCGTGCGCGACGTGTCCGGTGGGCAGCAGGCGGTAGGCGCGCGCCGCCTCCACCAGGTAGTGCTTGCAGCGCACCGGGTCGCGGTACGTGACGTCACACTCCAGCAGTATGCTTGTGACTACATACCGAGCGTGTCGTGCGCGACGTGTCCGGTGGGCAGCAGGCGGTAGGCGCGCGCCGCCTCCACCAGGTAGTGCTTGCAGCGCACCGGGTCGCGGTACGTGACGTCACACTCCAGCAGTATGCTTGTGACTACATACCGAGCGTGTCGTGCGCGACGTGTCCGGTGGGCAGCAGGCGGTAGGCGCGCGCCGCCTCCACCAGGTAGTGCTTGCAGCGCACCGGGTCGCGGTACGTGACGTCACACTCCAGCAGTATGCTTGTGACTACATACCGAGCGTGTCGTGCGCGACGTGTCCGGTGGGCAGCAGGCGGTAGGCGCGCGCCGCCTCCACCAGGTAGTGCTTGCAGCGCACCGGGTCGCGGTACGTGACGTCACACTCCAGCAGTATGCTTGTGACTACATACCGAGCGTGTCGTGCGCGACGTGTCCGGTGGGCAGCAGGCGGTAGGCGCGCGCCGCCTCCACCAGGTAGTGCTTGCAGCGCACCGGGTCGCGGTACGTGACGTCACACTCCAGCAGTATGCTTGTGACTACATACCGAGCGTGTCGTGCGCGACGTGTCCGGTGGGCAGCAGGCGGTAGGCGCGCGCCGCCTCCACCAGGTAGTGCTTGCAGCGCACCGGGTCGCGGTACGTGACGTCACACTCCAGCAGTTGCTTGTGACTACATACCGAGCGTGTCGTGCGCGACGTGTCCGGTGGGCAGCAGGCGGTAGGCGCGCGCCGCCTCCACCAGGTAGTGCTTGCAGCGCACCGGGTCGCGGTACGTGACGTCACACTCCAGCAGTATGCTTGTGACTACATACCGAGCGTGTCGTGCGCGACGTGTCCGGTGGGCAGCAGGCGGTAGGCGCGCGCCGCCTCCACCAGGTAGTGCTTGCAGCGCACCGGGTCGCGGTACGTGACGTCACACTCCAGCAGTATGCTTGTGACTACATACCGAGCGTGTCGTGCGCGACGTGTCCGGTGGGCAGCAGGCGGTAGGCGCGCGCCGCCTCCACCAGGTAGTGCTTGCAGCGCACCGGGTCGCGGTACGTGACGTCACACTCCAGCAGTATGCTTGTGACTACATACCGAGCGTGTCGTGCGCGACGTGTCCGGTGGGCAGCAGGCGGTAGGCGCGCGCCGCCTCCACCAGGTAGTGCTTGCAGCGCACCGGGTCGCGGTACGTGACGTCACACTCCAGCAGTATGCTTGTGACTACATACCGAGCGTGTCGTGCGCGACGTGTCCGGTGGGCAGCAGGCGGTAGGCGCGCGCCGCCTCCACCAGGTAGTGCTTGCAGCGCACCGGGTCGCGGTACGTCACCGCGTAGCCCCACACGCGCTCGGACACTCGCACTAGGAAGCTGCCGGCCGCGCAACCGGAGAGGGCCGCCTCGGCTTCTGACCGGCTGATGAGACCTGGTTAAAAAAATAATTGTTGTGACTCATCTACTATCGCCGAGCCCGAAACAAACCAACAAACCTCAATTGAAAACTTGCCTGAAAAACGAGACTTGATTGAAAAACGAGCCAGCCTTACAGTAGCCGCATACGACGTAATATCTGTCATCTTGGCTCTGACAGGTCAAGTACAAACCTCTCAGAAAATGGGTTGACGTGGTCGGTCTGACGGTCAACTCTAGCACCGCGCGCGCTCATTGGTCAAACCAAATAGTGCGCGCTTCCCCGGCTTCCTGTTACACACTTCCGTCCCTTTTCACGAAATCACTCCCACAGATTGCAGGAAAGCGAGAGGAAAGATGTTATACATTAAAATTAACGCATTAACTGTAAAAGAACAAAGTGAATAAAGTAAAGAGAGACCAAAATGTGTTTTCTGAACTTGTAACACGAAGCTAACTCTCAATTTGAATATAAACTTGTGAAGCCTTAAAGATGAACAGTGTCATGTGAGGTCTTACCATGGAACCAGTCGACAGGCTTCTTGTTCTCATCAAGCCCAACTCCTCGTCTCAGCTCGTGAGTCTGGAACCACTCCACCACTGCCTCTTTGCTAGGTGGTTTGCCCGCTAGAACAAAGCACCAATCAATAATTAGTCGTGGCCACCTAATAGACCCAATACTTTTAAAACAATACTGATGAAGATGATCCATATTCCATCGACTCTAAAACAAGAAAAATTAAACTGCTGTTGAGAACACTATGTTTACCTTGTGTTGTGTCTGGTGGTGCGGGAAGATTTGAACTTCGCCGATGTGCTTCTCTTGCCGCGCGGGCGATCTCTCGCATGCTTGCTTCCGCTTCTTTTGCTTTGCGCTCTGAAAGGGCATGAAAACAATTTTATTATGTTCATGTTTAAGTAGTCGGATTTTCGGCACATCGACTCTAGAAAAAGACCAGCTATGTAAAGCGTCGATTCTGAATCTCGTGTAACAATATTTTTCTGACGCTTGATTTAGAATATTCGCGCAGAGAACTGTAGGAACATAAACTAAAAGACGTATGTACACACCCTGGTCCCGCCAGGTTGCATCGTGTGTCTGCGCAGCATGATGCGCAAGTCTCATGGCTCTCGCTCGCTTGGCCCTCAGTCCCCGCAGTATATCCCCAGCTCTGGCGGCGGCCACACGTCGCTCCCAGGCCGCGACCAGCACGCTGACGCCGTCGCCGCCAGCGCCCACGCCCATGTCCTGAACACACAGGGGCGTCTTTGGAGACACTCGTAAAAACTAAACAATTTACTAGAAATGTGGAATGAAACGTGGTGTGAACGTTTTGAATTTTTGAAGTTGAGAGAAGTTAGAAGAAAGTAAGCTAATAGTTAGCAAAAGTGACATCCGGCAAATGAAGATGATGTAGATCTCAATATTGATTATTGGTTCTGTCAAGTTATCCTCCTGCTAAGAATAGTTATTCTACTTTCACGGCAGAAAAAGAAACTTATGGAATGAATAAATGGAAGAAATTAATTTGAAACAGTCTGGGTGGAAGGTTTTCCATAATGATTAAAGAGCTCTCATGATTCTAACTTGTTAGTGCGATATGAAAATGGTTATGATATCATGCATTGTGATTATTTTTGATATCTTCAGGGATAGTGCATTAAAACGACAGTACTGTTTTACAAAAATCTATAATTATTTATTCATTCGTATAATATACACATAAGTTATTCTTCCATGAGAAAACTTATTACAAAAATATTTTGCACATTATAAGCATGTTTACATTCAATTAACAATTGTTCTTCGATCACGCTAGTCCAGGACTATTTTATTAAACCTCAAATGCCTAGCAGATAGTCAGGAAAAGAATTGAGAAAGTAAACAAGTACAAGTGTAGTATTCGAAATCAAACAAAAGGGTCTGAAATTTCAGCGTAAGTATATCAATTTCAGGGCAGTTTCAAGGCGAGTTTAATATCTAATTGTGTGCATCCACTTTGTTCGCGCAGTAACTACACTACCCAAATTTGTAACTGATCCAACAGAGACTATAGGAGACCATTTGTTGGTGTTTTTGAGGTTTTTACAACGAAAGACAATCATGAAGCGGTTTACGATAGATAAGAAACTGTAGTAAGAGTTAAGAATTGCGATCTCATCGCTAGCAAAACGCATGATTAAGTGCCTCCACAAAAGACTGAGTCCAAAACATGCACTTTTGGATCAGTAGAAGATGCAAAAAGCGTAACTGGGACACGAACAAAATAGAACCACACCCTAACAATAACTAGACTTAGTATGACAACAGTGCTACTAACTACGCCTTCAACTGACCTGCAGTACGTCTCTTTTGCCCTCAATAAAGTTAAAGTGCAGCGTGTTCTTGTTGAGGTCTAGCTTCAGGGAATCGTTGAAGTCGGGCTTGTCTCCCAACTCGTCTCCCTCCAGCTTCACGTCGGGTTCCAGAGCCTCGATCCTCTGTCGCAGTTCGTCCACCGTGCAGTAGATCTCTAGTGTGTCTTCTAACGGGTCTATCGTTTTCGGGGATAGGTCGAATTTCTGGAATGAGTGGAAGATATTTTTTTAAGTTGCTGTTAACTTAGGTTGAATAATAACGCAATACCATTGCGTGCCCAATACGTAAATAAACTATGTCATCTAAAATGTAAGACCGCATTGATACGAAAAAGCTTTTTTGGTATGGGACCTAAAGTGTTTAATAAAATTCCTGATGACATAAAAAACATGACATTATATAAGTTTAAAAAAGCTGTTATTCGACATATGTCACACGATGTTCGCCCTTAGCATATAAGGATGGACTCCAAAAACTGCAGGGAAAGCAATCATTATTCCAGTGCAACCATTAACAGGACCATATTAGAAGTTATCTAACCTGTTCTAAATCATCGAGCGGCTTGTATTCGATGAGCTGCGTGAGCTCCTTCTCCACAGACTTCCTGAGCTGCTGCACCTCCTGCCGCGCCTGCGCGATGGCCTTCTCCCGCGCCTCCTCCGCCAGGATGCTCTCTATCGACTTGTCATCGGGATGCTCACCCATCACCCATACCTGGAACATAATAGTTTTACGGTAAAAAACAATAAGATCATTTTATTCGTGATTTGGTAGTACTTAGACAAGATTTGTGCCAACCAGAAGAATTATATCAATTTGGAATTAATAAAACAATTTAGGGTTACTGAATGTTTTAGTACATAATAATATTGTTGATGGAAAGCCAAATTAGATCTTTTCAAATATTTGGGAAGTCCTTAAAATGTGTAAAACAAAATACTACACAATGCAACGGTTTGCACGCGTTTTGATAGATAACACGATATTTAAACAAAGATTGCTGTGGTCTCTAGTTGAGCAACGATAATAAATCATGAGGCGAACTTATTGGCAAGACAAAACATTTCCATATTGAGCCAAAATCATAATAAAATTTACAAAACGATATTGATGACGATCATCATCAAAAGAAAGAAAAATTGTTTATTCTGCACAAACAAAACGTACATTCAACAAAATGACATAAAATACACACATACAAAGTAGACAAAAGCCTCGTATTCAAGCAGTAGCAGTAGTTTGAAAAAACGATAGTAAGTTGGGTATTGTCTGCAAAGGTCGAATGTTTGACCAAACAATGGAAGCAACCTTCAAATATGGGCCAAATGATCTGTTTGAAGGTCTTCCAATAAGCTATCGAATAACGCGGATGTAAGTTATATTGCCAATTATGTACATCATTGTTTAGCTATAAAAACTGACTTCTGTGAAAGATCGCGAAAGGCTTTGATTTAAATTAAGTGGCTAATTTTAAGCTGTGTGTCAAGTGGAGATTTCTGTCGAAACATACACGAATTCTGTTATTAAGTTAATTTTTATTTAGATTGTGTCACACTCTTCGAGACTAAATAATTCGAATGTTCCTCACCCATGGCTCTCCGTTCTCTCCCGTGAGGAACTGCACCTGTTTCTTGCCATTCTTCTGGAACTTGGGCCTCTCGTCCTCTTTGCCCACCTTCTCGTCCCAGAGCTGCCAGCGACGCACCTGGAATGTCAAGGATATTTGATAAGTTTCATTCATTTACTCTTCACTCTTGTACTATATTGGAGTTGCACAAGCCCTACTTAACCAGGCATGTACTCGTATATTGTATGAAATCAAAGATACTGCGCGTCGAGTCTATAAAAAGAAGCACGCGTTTGATGTGAGTCCGATGCGATAGTATCGGCGAAACATCAAGACACAAATCAACATGAAAGATGATATAGCTAGAAAAGATGTGGTCGTCAATGATGATCACAGATAGAAGTGTACGGAAACACCGAACTTAAATAAATTGGGATAAGGAAGACGATGCTGATGACGAATCACACATAATTCTCATAATCATATATCCATTACTAGCAGTGCCCCGCGGTTTCACCCGCATAAGTCTCGATCTCGTGGAAATATCGGGATAAAAAGTATCCTATATGTTAATCCAGGTTATAAACTATCTGCGTGTCAAATTTCATCTAAATCCGTTCCGTTGTTTTTGCGTGAAAGTGTAATAAACATCGATACATCCATCCAGCTTTACAAACTTTCGCGTTTATAATATTAGTAGGATAATTTATATCTAATTCTAATCTCTGTAACAAAAGGCTCACTCACAATCTTTCAAGTCTTTCCAATCTTAATTCGAATCTAGATCTAGATCTAGAAATCTCGATCCGCATTGATAATCTACATAAACCAATAAATCCATTGCGGTCAGCAACTTCACTTTAACAAAACAATCACAGTTTGCAGCAGTTACATTAAGTAGTAATATTGTTAGATGCAATCTATGGCATCACGAATCGGCAGTCCATTCAGCATAGGAGCTGAACAAAAAACGACCTTGTGCTAAATTGAAAGCCGGACTGAATACCGAACAAGTGCTGGTTACATTAGAAGCTTAAACTAGTAGAATTATGTAGCAGAGAATGCTTCAAAAGGAGTCGTTTATTATATTTTTTTAGATTAAATACTTTCAGGGGCCTTATTATGAAGTATTAATGCCATCATTATTCCACTGCGAAAAAAGGATGGTACTAGCGGCCTTGTATAGCTCCGTCTCTCACTCACACTGGAATAATGGTGGCATTAATACGTCATAATACGGGCTCTAGATGGAGCGAGTCACAATCACAAATTTTTTTGGAGTTCCTAAGGGCTTAAAAAGGTTCAGGTTGGCATTTAATGTACCTAATTATTTTGTCCCCTGGTTACACGAGACAGATACTTATATAGCTAATAAAATAATATGCTGTTTACTAAATGAGTTAACTGAAAACATTTATGAATGTCATTAAAAAGAGTTAAGTACTGCTACTTAGTAGAAATAGTTAACTTTATCTAATTGCCGTGAGACGTTTTACAGGAAGTAAGAGTTAACTTTATCTACTTAACGTGATGTAATTGATTTTTTGAAGTATTCATTTGCATGTGAAAAAAAATATTTGGACTCATTTCTAATGATATTATACTTACATATGCAACCCAGTATTTTAATAATGATAGAGTACCGATAGGAAAATTATACTTGTTACCAATTTGGTTGTACAGACGCCAGCAGGTCAACCTACCCGAAACTGTCAAATTTTCATAATCAACTTTGAACCTTATGCTTTAGTGATAAAGTTGAAAATCTATCAAAGAAATTTGACAGATTGTAGTAGGTTGATGTGCTGGCGTCTGTACATTCATCTGTACATTCGTGACGATTGTTTTTACCACAATGATATTATTAAACGAATTAGAAAAGGCATTCAAATTGGATTCAAATTGGATTAGGTGCATGCTATAGTAACACGCAATAAACCTTCACAAAAAATGTAAACAAAGCCTTTGTTACGAGTTCAAACAAATTGTAATAATAAGTAATTACCCGCAGTTGTTTCATTAGGTCTCTGTTACGGTCGGAATTCATACTGTTTTGATTTCTGACATTCTTGAAAAAAAACAGTTGGCATAAGAAACTGTAAAATTTCTCTACCATTTGTAGTGAGGTTTTTTATAAAAAGGGAGCGAGGTATTTTATTTTATTCCTGCATAGAATTGGTTCCAAATCTAGGTGTATTTTTGTGCGTGGTAAGACATATTTTAACTGACACATTCAGAGGACTAAACCCAGGAAATATATTTTTCATAATGGCACTAACAAAGTCACACTTTTCCAGATTTTTGTCTAAATTAAAACAAGTATCTCTTAAATACTAATTAAAATTAATATCCCTTTTCATATTGTTCAAATCTGTGTAGGTACTTAACTACCTTTAGTAAAGGTAACTAAACAACTGCTGTCGTGGTCAGATTGTTGTTGGAATGCTGCATCAAGGTTGCACGGAGTTGACCTCTGCCGTCACCTCAGAACCCACATTCATTAGCCAGGATATTGTTTGTAATACAATCAGGGATTTGGGAAGAGAAACTGTACAAATACAGGCCCACAAAAGATGATTAAAAGTTATAAATTCAGACAGGAAGGAGTGGACGGAGGCCTTTGTCCAGAAGAGGGACAGAATCAGCTAAGAAAAAAAAACTCCAGAATGAGACGGTGCAAATTACAAAGCTTTAAAACTATTACGCTAACTAGTTCTGAAGCTAGACAGTCAGTCGCTACCTAACTCAACAAAAACTAGACATTCATAGTCAAACAGAAGTTCTAAATAAGCCATTTATTCAAATGGCCTTCCAGACTAATGTACCTAATCAAATCCCAATCATTATAGGCCGTAAAAGAACTATACCACAAAAAAATAAATGCTCTATTTCACGCCACGGATACTAAAAATAGCTTCCCTAATTCTCTATATCCGAGATGACTAAGTAGTCAATTTATGGCTGACGTTAACACGGAACTTGCATGATATCAAATAAGTGTAGAAGTGGGGAAACCTAATATCTATTAGATTTCGCGGTTCGCCACTTCTACACAAATTTGTTAAGGTTTGAGCTTGTTGCTACAAGCAAAAACGAAGAACAGCGCACCCTAGGCAGTCTTCACCACGATATGGGATAGACATATAAATAGTTTTTATTATCATCTAGGTAATACATTAGCAGGTACAGAGGATAAACACAAATTACTTCATTAGTGCCTTAAAATATTATCTACAGTTTTCTTACATAAGTGTTAGTTGTCAATGAGCCCCCATACTAGGCAGTTAGTCTGTATCTTGGTGCTCGGAGATTCGGGATTTTGTTTCCATACTTATACGAGATAACAGCCGCATGGTTAAGCAACGCTTGCCGAAGTCTGTCCGTGGATGGGTGACCATCCATTGCATACCGAGACCCCTCCGTCCCTCGGAAAGCTCATTAAGCCGTTGGTCGCGGCTGTCATTTGTACATCTTTGACAGTCGTTACGGGTAGTCGTTTCCTGAAAGTCTGTAAACCAGTCTTACCAAGGGGTATGGTGTTACCCAGTAACTGGGTTGTGGACGTCCGATAGGCAGTCGCTCCGTGTAAAATACTAGTATTCATCTGCAGTCGGTTAGACTGGAAGCCGACCACAACATAGTTGGGAAAAGGCTAGGCAGATGACTTATTAGAGATAAGAGATATTCTCATATTTACGGTCGTGGCCGTTACGAGAGGAAAAGTTAGGGTCTAACTATTATTTCTTATAAATCTGCGGTTAAGGAGTGAACACGGAACTTAATCTACAGACATGACGGTGTCGGATCTCGATATCCTACAAGACTTCACGCCATAATTGCATATCTAATTTAAAGGCCTTGAGTTCTATTCTTTAATAGATATACATTTGAAGGGTTTACGCTGAATTTATTTGATACTAGACGATCACTTCGCTTGGTAGACCACACCCTCACTTTAACTCAAAATTATTAAGTTAGGTGAACGGACAGCTGGTGTATGAAGTGCCTGGTACATGAATGACATCAAACTGCGATCAACAATCGGCAAACAATCATATTAATTTTAACGTTGTTCTTTCTAATATGATGGTCTTCTTGCCGGTTTATCTCCAAACTTCCAAAGGATAGGTTCCTTTGGAAGTTTGGAGAAGAACTACGCTTTGGAATGGACAACTAGCGTCATTTTTGTGACTGACCAACTCCTTGGCAATTCAAAAGTGCCTGTAATTGGTTTTATTATTATTGAAATAAACGCTTTGAATTAGAAGTTACCCGGGCAATTTCTTTTTCCCTTCGTGTCTGTACGGGTTACACGATAACTGCTTAAGTAGTCTTATAAGATTACTCAGTCAGTAAAGTTGGTTAAATTTATCAATTCAAGAAATGAAATTCATCTTTTTATGAACGGTCCTGAATAAACAGGCATACTTTTCTTAAACAACTTCAATTGAAGTTAGCAACTGACGTAGCGTTTACAGAAATATCAATTGGCATTTATTGTGTCATGGCGTCACCTAAACTCATAAACTAATGGAAGCGAAGGCGTGTCCAATGACTGTACGCATATTAATAGAGATAAGATAGGCACCTACTGAGTACTAAGTAAGTTCTAGTAGGAACTGTTTTGATAACAAAGCTACTACGGTATAGATGGGAAATTCTGATAACCTAGTCACCGCTAGGTCTTATGTTTCAACAATTGATGGAAAGATAATAAATTCAATTGAAAGATAATTAACTCACTTGAAAGATAATTAATTCAATTAAGAGATAATTAATTCAATTGAAAGATAATTAATTCATTTAAAAGATAATTAATTCAATTGAAAGATAAATTTTAACTTCCGTATTTAAGGGCGTGCGTTATTGCCATTCAATGAACTCATTTTACGTTTAATTTGCTCGATTTCGCAATCAAACTCATGAGCTTGCCGTCAAAAGGAATCAATAATTATTACACGATGAAAGTATGTGTTAGCGATGACGATGATAAATCATAACGATGACAAGACCTTTCTCCGTGTGATCATAATATTAATGTTTATAACATTTTTGTGTGTGTTTTTTTATGTGTGTGTGTTCGTCTAGTCGCCAAGCTTGCAATTCTTGAAGCTGATATGCTTATGAATGTTATGTTTCATAGAGCCCTCCAAGTAGGAAAAGAGCGCATTGTCATTTACTGAACACGTGTTGAACACAGCTATATTATCAAAAATGCACTACTTTGGAATTAATTTCACATTCTCGTCGTCATTCTGGCCGTTTGGTTATGATTGGCGAATTTTCCAACCATAACCAAACGGCCTTCGCCTGCGCCTTATGTTTGCTTATCATTCCAATTCCTAAAATCCAGGTCAAACCGCAAGAAGCGGTCTCTTCCAAGTAACCTTAAGAGTAGACATAAAAGCTTGAAATAGACATTTTACCTGTTCCTCCCTCATCTTGCAAAAGAGCGTCTGCTTCTGCGTCTCGTCGAGCTCGGCCAGGATCTCGGGGTCCACCCACATGTCGCGCAGGATTTGCTGCAACATGGTGCCGGCCCTGAGGACAATAAAAATAAAGAATGTAGCAGTCATTGGGTTAAGTTGAAAGTGCAAGTATAGGTATAGTTGACAGCCCTAAAGACAATACAAACATAGCATAAGCAGTCATTGAGTGAAGGGTTTGGTTAAGAGCCCTACATACAATCCAAAAAAGAATACAACACATGAGAAGCTTTAATAAGCAAAAGCTTATGAGCTTTAAGAAATAATAAACAGAATCTCAATATCAATATGCCATATTATGGCAAAAAATGTAAAGCAAGGTCACAAATGCTACTCAAAAAATAAAAATTGAATAACATGAAAAGTATTAAAGATAGACCCCCTTTTGAATGTAATTTTCGATAATTTTTCATGAATATTCAGAAAAATACGGGCGGTCACATGCCCGTGGGCGGCATTGTATATACTAGTAGGTAGGCAGTAAATAATATAGATCTGACAAGAAAAGTTAAAAATGTCTTTATGGATATTTGTGGGAAGTAAAGAAATGTAAATCTTTTATTTGATAACCCTGCAGACTCAAAATAATTACATCGTGATATTTGTGACCCTGAACGCAGTAAAAGAAATAACCGTAGACAGCCAATACAGATATTTATAGTAACTAAAGGTATTTTATTTCACCAAGAATATCACCCAGACAAAAGCTCTTTACGTAGGTTTTATGTTTTAACAATTGATTGAAAGATATTATATTCAATTGAAAGATAATTGATTCCCTTGAAAGATAATTAATTCAATTTAGAAATTTCTGAATTCAATTGAAAGATAAATTTCAACTACCGTGAATGGCCCTTAAAGGGCGTGCGTTAGTTAACTCTTTTCATGTTTGCTCGATATGGCAATCAAACTCATGAACTTGGAGTAAAAAACAATCAATAATTATGACACAATGAAAGTAAGCGTTAGTGGTGGCGATGATAAATCATAACGATGACAAGAGCTTTCTCCATTGGGTCATAATATTAATGTTTATTCAATATCGTCAAAATTTTGCTGTCTCATCAAATCATAATAATTTCAACGAAAATAATTTTGAGCCAATAGTGATCAATACAGATGTTTCTTACAAGACTACATTATGTTACACCGATAAACAAAATAAATAATAATAACGCTAACATACTCAATTTTACGAAATGAGATCATTGAAACGATTTACAATTAAAAACTAATAAATTCCTTGAACAACAAACACACAACCTTAACCAAGAAAAAGTTAAAACTAATAAGCAAAATGAAACTACAAATTCTTAGTATCGAACACCTAAAGGCATTTCTAGATTCTAAATAACCAGCCATCGACAGTGAAAGCAAACTACGTCTAATTAGTGTATTTCCTATACACGTGCCGGCCGAACAGTCGACGTGATGACCTGCAATAACTGTCATGGCGGCACAACATTTCCGCATGGCATAGACTATAGAACTCGTTGACCTTACTATAAAGTGCAAATGTAAACTTGTTGAAGTAAACAGATTAACAGACAAAGGGATCGTAAGCATGTGCTAATGAAACGAGGAAACCCGCAAGTTAATTGATAGATAACATAACATCACGTTATCACGAAGTACATCCACTTTCCGCCTGGTATTAGGGAGAGAGCCTATTGCCATCAACCGGGCATAAATACCTGGACGGCTAATGAAAAAAAAAAAATACTATAGAAAGATACAGCCCGATTCAAACTTAATGGCGGCTCGGAAAATGAGGCGAGTCGCGCAGTAACGAATTCATGGGTCAGCGGGGGTGAGGGGTGCGGTACTGCGCAGCGAGCAGCTAACTTCCGAGCCGCCATTAATTTTGAATCGAACTATACTACTTAAGATGTATAAAAGTATGGTATGTGTTTGTTTGTAAAGCTTCGTAAAGATGGCGTCATCTGTCTCTGGGTAGGTTTATATTATTATAATATTGAATAGCGATGACTGATGTTCGGTTTTCTTGACATTTTGTAATATAATAAGTACTTATTGTTTTTTGCTTAAATGGTATTGTGTAATTGATCATGTCATTTATACTTCTACTTCAAAAACAGTATTATTTGTGCGTCCATAATCCGTTATTACTTACATCTGAATTTATGTGCCAAACTATTTGTTCAGATATATCAGTAATGTGCTTATAATCTTTATCTAATAACTCAATAGTATGTAACCTCGCCATGTTTCGTAAGATTACAACTCAACCTAATATCTGAATACGAAATCTATTAAACTGAAAGCAATCGTTTTTGTAATAAGTTTCATAAATACTTTTACATCACTTAGAATTAATCAATAAAAATAAAAAAAGATTAACAAAACACTGACATTATAAATTAATTTAGAAAATTATCTACCGGAATGTATAGGCCATCATGTCATTATATTGATGATTTAAAATTTATGATAGTAACTGTGTTTTACCCATTGTGTTAGATTTAAGTTATTGATTGTTTTCCTTAACGGGGGTGACATTATCACTAAGTGACAAAACACCTTTAAATAAATAAAGATTTAAAAAAAAAAAAAAAAATTTGAAAAAATTGACAATCCCAATCATAGAACTTCATACACTACTACATAATCTATGGTCACAACCATTCCTATAAACGGCTTTAAAGACTGTATTCAACAAATATCTCGAGGAACCTAATGTTAAATTGACATTAGAGAATGCTAGATAGAAACTAGAAGTAATGACAGGCCACACCAAAACTGGTGTACCTACTTCAGATTTAATACACAGACTTTATAGAGTTAGTTGTTTAAGTAATTGCAATTGATTCGTTTTGCAATAACGTTGAGTATACATAACATACTATTAACAATGTACATTATGATAACGATCTCTCAATATGCCAAACAACCGACTTCCTTATAATTTGGATCTTCAACAACGGAACAGTGGTATTGGCAACTCGTGCAGTTCCTTTGTTTCTTAAATACGCAATTTAAATATTCCTAGGTAAACTACCAAATAGGTTGTTTCTGATTTGAAAGTACAGCGCTTATTATAGGTTTGATTATAAAGCCTTTGACTCAGTCTTATATTTAACAGTATTATATAGTATACAATTTAATACATAAACTCACGCCTTCTTCCCATGGGTGTAGGCAGAAACTACAAAACGCCACCTGCTGGGATACTTACATAGTTATTTTGCCTCGTTTACGTACATACATCTAAGGCCCTAGTGTGAGTTTCTTTTAACCATCTCGACTTTACGCATCGACCGCGTTCGGCGCTCCGATTGGCAGCCGGCCGGCCTTCACTAGTGAATGGCCAATCAGAGCGCCAAACGCGGTCGATGCGTAAAATCGAGATGGTTAAAAGAAACTCACACTACGGCCTCAGATGTATGTCATACGCAATTTAATATGGGTCGAAATACTATTATGATTGTTTTCACAACTCACGAAAACCGATGGAGTGGCTCATTTTAAAACCTGGGATTACCACTCCTTAACAACCAGGTAAACAAGACCAATTTTAAAGTGTTCGGAAAATTCCACCGTGTCTTAAATTCCCCTACACCATTGTTTGAACAACAGACAGAACTATATTATCAACATGGAATCTTATCGTTTTCTGTTTGCGCACAGTAATCGCTGCAGAGCCCACGATCATGTGGGTACTTTTATTTCTCAATATTGTTTAATAATTTGCTGACATAAGATAAAGGGGCCAGAAAATGTCGTGGTTGAATTCTAATTACGAAAAAATAATTGTGTTTCATGACCTCAAACAATTTTGAAAAAATACTAGCTGGCAGCCGTTGCTCTTGTGTAATTATAAAATCTAGACAGAGAACATAAGTAGAATCAAAAGAAAAATCACGTTAATCGAGTAGTGGTTCTCCAGTTAGGAACGCACTAACGGACATATGGATGGCATGACGGATGACATAAAACTTAAGAAGTTGGAAACCAGCCACCAAAACAGTAGTAGTCAGCAGGAGAACAAATACTGTGATCTTTAACAATAAGTTGATTTAAAATGTCAAGCACTGGATTGAAGCGTATGCGTGGTTTTCCCAACATAAGCCGGTCACGAATTCATACTTTAAACTTTTTGTGGGCAATCCTTAATGATGCAAAAAACCATTTTCTTGAGAAAATATAGACCCACCATCTGACAGCTATATGCGATGTTTCTCTCTGATAAATACGGTATAAGCTAGCAAATGATGGAATAGCGTAGTCAAAGATAACGTTTAGATGAAGAGGCCTATGTCCAGCTTCAAACTGCTGCCAGACTCACGATATGATACTTTTTGCAGAACCGCCATATTCCATATTCCTAATTCAAAATTCAAACAACAGCCGTTCCCAAACGTGATAGCGCGGTGCTTTTAGCATCGGGAACAAAGAGTGAATATTGCAAAGGCAGTCGTGCGTCCGCGCCGCATATCAATCGCGATCCGCGCGCGACATACATTATGCATGCGTCTGCGCTGGCGGGAGAGCTTGCTCTCGACAGGTGCAGAAGGTTTAGTGCACCCTATCAATCACGGTACATTCATTCATCCTTCTAGTTTTAGTAGATGAAGCCGAATATCTTACACGGAGAATCTGCTGTCTGATCCCCATCTTATCTTAAATATTGGCATGACAGCAGACAAAGTCTAGGTGATTGTATCTACTTACAGACGAATCGAGGACAAGACCATCAATACCCCATTTTGAATATTTTTTAAGAGTCCGTTTTACATAATTATTCGAATTTCAATTAGGAGTGCTTTGTTGTTTTGTTAGTCAACCTTCTCGATACATCTTTTTCTTCTGAAATACCAGCGTACTACGTCTTGACGTAACTCGTCTACCGACCTTTTTCAGAACAAAATATCATCTATTCTGTTCTGCAAAAGGTTGCTGGTGACATTAAGATGGTTGACAGGCATTGTGGTGACTGGCAATTGCTCGTCAGTTAGATTCCAAAAAGGGAGAGGTGGTTTGCGTTATCATTGAGATCTTTATCTTATTAGTTGATATTTTTTTCATTAGCTTTGTAAATTACGGAAATAGAAGAGCCATTAAAGAGCCACTATGCTTAATAGTTAAGAATTGAAGCAAGAAGAAGATGAACACGACACAAAAAGAAAGCAATTTTATGAACATGGAAATTGTTATAGCTGGCAAATAGTTATAGGCAGCCTGAAGGTGTTACAATTTGTCATAGTATCAAAATCAAAAGTATCTAGTACAATTTCACAAGGAAAGAAACAATGATGGTTATTCAAGTCCTCAACTCTAACAAAAAATCACTGACAGAGGTTTTCTGGCCTTTGAAGCCAAAGACAGAGAAAAAGCGAGCACTTTGCACATTCATAAATATTCATACAAACATAACGCTTATGTTACGCTGTAAGTCTGTAACTCACTGACAAAGGACTGTCGCGTCGTGACGGCGGCGGGCGGTTGCGAAACGCTCGTGATGGATACAACTATGCTATAGTTCAAAAGTGAAGGTGACGCAAATGTCAGAGCTTTGAGCTTGCTAGCTAATTTACGTATTGTTAAGGATAACACAATACAAACCTACTTACTACAACCTACACTATATATGACTTATAGCTTTCGCTTGGAAATCGGGATGATGTATTAGCAAGATTTTTTGGTTGCTGATCAGCGTGGAACTACACTACTTCATTTATATATGAATAAACAGAATATGAGGATGATTTCTGGGTTTTTAAGCTTAAAACCAAAATCCCGAGTTACCGTGACACTTACACACACACAGGTGGACTAAGGATTCAAGTTGAGTTATAACTTGTTTCATGCAAATTGTTGTACAAGAACTGAGTAATATAGCATATTGTGGAACGTTGGACCAGTAACCTGTCAATGCAAATCTCAATCTTCAATTCGAAACACGTCACGCTACCGGAGTTAAGACACCTGGGCACGACAGCACTAGCGACAGCCTCAATATTTATAAAGCCATTGCAGGTATTGCAACAAGTTTTGGCTAGAACTGTAGTATGTTCTATCACAGTGTAACTACTTACAGTGGTTCAGTCTAGCGCTTTTGCAGAGCAATCAGTAAGTGGGTAGAGATTATTTATTGCATCGAACTGCCTTACTGCAGTTAGGTGAATAGTTAGTTCGTTTTTTTGACATTTACGCTAGCAGCAAACACAGCTAGTAACTAAGGTCATCATTGAAAAAATTCAATACTTTTGACTTTGATATTTCTCAGATCCTGTCAAATGTATGAGTGATGAACCACTATACAGTGGTTCGCCTGTTCGCCTGTTCCAAAAGTATCGGATAAAAGTGTAAACATATCCTCTTCAGGTTAAATTCTTACACAATCCCTCAATAAGGGATTTAGTAACACATTCATCTGTATTTCGAAAGTTTCAACTTTATATCACCAATTTTTCAACAATAATTTTTTGAATAAGATTATTAAACTGTAACTGAAATCGTGTCATCGACGTAAATTGAGGTTATAAAATTAATCTCAATTGTCAAATGGAAAACATCTCAATGGTGATTTAAAATGAGAGTTTCTGGTTTGAGTAGGTATTTAAATAATAAAATCAAAGCACTCGATTTCTAAATGACACACTACAAATTGGCATCTACAGGTACGTTTTCTGATCAATCTGTTTACATTTTCATCGATACTTTTGGAACAGACTTTATGTAGTTCGCACCGGTACTATTATGTTCTATGCGGAAGACATCAGATATAGATAAGATCATCGGAAACTTAATTCAGTTTTCGATCACTTCTGATTGGTCATGGTCGTAGTAACTCGAGGTAGAGCCTGGCGGCTACACGATTTATCATATTATGCATGGGCAAAATAAAGATATTAGTAACTTTGAAGTCCTTGATAAAACTAAGCCAAACTGCATTTTATATGACGGACTAACGTATTCAGCGAAAATTCAAACACCGCTAAACGGCATGATAAAACTGTCTGATCCTGCTGTAAACAAAATTGTGATTAAGTCATATTGATAAATATTTATTTAAAAATAAATACTAAAAACCTGTATCATGTACCTTGACTGCATTTAATTACGTCATGTTAAGTTGTTAACCTTCAATAAGTGCAGTAAGCTTCTTGCTCAATGAAGAAGAAAGTATGCGCCCGCGCAGGCAGCGTAGGGGTGACCCCGCGCGAGGTCAAGGATAGCGCAAAGTTCACTCAGTGAGCTTTGCTTTAGTGCACTGCTGTGAGTGTGCAATGAGGCTGTACTACATATATTATGGAAGTTACAGTACGTACGTATTTATACGACACCGCATATAAGTGACTGTCCTAAGTTACCCACGCCGATAAATTTTTCGTATTTTCCTAGATGTATGGTCGGCTTCCAAAAGGAATATCCGTGCAATATACACGACCGTTAATATGGCACATCGAATTATATAAAAAAATCGACTTTGAAAATCTTCGTTTCTATCACTCATAATAATCATACTCATTTAGTATTTATCCAGAATAACATTTTTTTTTTCCTTTTTTCGTGTAAACCGTCTCTTTCCTCTACAGAAAGATCATGATTTGATATCAATACTCGTCATGTCAGCGAAGTTTCGCTAGTTTATTTTAATTAGACCCCACAAACTGAACCTATCGTACTTCATGATAAATAAATGTTTTGTATGAAAAACAACTACTTATAGTTATAGAATAATATCCATTTTAATATTATAAATTCGAAAGTAACTGTATCTGTCTGTCTGACTGTATGTTGAACGGATTTTGATAAAATTTGTTGGCAAGAAGATAGATGGCATCTTGGAGAAGGACATAGGGTACTTTTTGTCTCAAAAATAATCCTATAGGGAGGTTATATAGGGGCTGAAAGTTTGCAAATCCAGCATTTCTTAAGTTAGGGATATGAAAATTCAAATTTATACTTTTGGTAAGAAATAAAAATTACACATTTCAGCGTTTTTGTAAAATCATCCCCCAAAGGGGTAAAATTGAGGATGATGAAAATTCACACGTAATATTGTTTTCTTTTCAAGAGATTTAAAGGATTGGAAATATAGTCATATTTCATTAAAATCGGCCCGCTGTGTCAAAAGTTATTACAATTTAAAGTCATTAACTAATCTTTCTAACATGTAGGTATTATGTGTTCAATGGCGGCACTAGAATAGGTATTACAAATTAATGTATTAAAGTAAGTATTTAAGTAAGGCATTTAGAATCATATAAACGTGTTTTTTTTTTAAACCGTACAAGCGTAGGACTGTCGCCGTGCGGGTTCTGTCTCAAAATTGTGCTTGCTCGGCTGCCCTAATTTACAAATCTGGACAAACTTAATTTTTAAATTGAAAAAAAACTTTTAATAGAGTAATAAAATACAGACTAAATGTTACTTCAAGACGCGGCGTATTAACTTTCATCCCAGATTGAAGAACAAATTTAACTTTCCAGTTCATATATAGTTATACATAAATGACCAATTTTCGAATTTTCCTCTTTACTTGACCTTGCTTCTCGCTAAACTTCATGCTGCTGATGCTGGGCCAACGGGAAGTACCAAATAGACTGGTTAATTCGCGATTGTCAAAATATGCGGCATAAATGGCCGAATTTTTTTATTGCGTTGACTTTGAAGTTTGATTTTCGTTACAGCTTTAAGAGACCGTAGATCAAAATTTTTGATATCTATTTCAACTTGATGCCTCCACGAGGCTCCACGCGTTCCTGAGAGAAAGAGTCTTGACAGAAAATGAAGTCATCCTTTAAGGGTTTAAATTCATTTTGAGTTACGGAACTCTAAAACAGATTTATTATCTACCTGTTACCTTTCATGCCGTAACGACTGAACGGGTTTAGATGAAAGGCATATGGATATGCCATGACCTGAATCCCGGAAGCACGTTCCTGCGGGATATTTTCTGACATCCACGCGGGCGAACCCACGGGCAAAAGCTAGTAATTAATAAACCACTTATGTTTTTCGAGAGAAAACTTCACAAATGACCAAGAATTTGATAGATCCGTGTCTTTTTTTGTGACATTTTAAGCGATGACGGGTCAACATCATCAACCTATTGTTGGAGAATCTGGCACAACCCAGTTCACAAATATGGATGTCAATTAACACCAGCGACCGCTATGTCTTTGTGTTTGTAAGAAAATTCGGAAATCTTTGAAACATAAAGGAAAGTCAAATGTTTTTTGTTTATGAAAATGAGTTCGTAGTCATTAGTAAGTAATTTGCGCTCGAGGTTTTCGAAGGGAGTATGGAATTCCAAGATTGAGAAATGATTGAAGCTTGAAACATTAAACGTAGGTTCTACATACCAATTAAATAAATAATCCGTAAAATTCATAATTTTAGACTATTGATTCACTTGACTCTAAAATTGTATTCAACTTAGGTATTGTTTCTTTATATTTCGAAATTGTATTCAAACCTTGAACATAATTACACTGAAGACGAGAGCACTTAAAAAACTTTTAAAAGCTTATCCTTTTGTCAACAAATTACAGTGTTAAGGTTCTTGTGGATAATGACAGCAATCATATCTCTGTCACAACTATCAGCTTTGATTTATCGGGGTTTGATTATGCGCATACGTTGCGCAAACCACGCGGCATGCCTGCAACTAACGATTCAGGTTTCACAACTCTAAACTACGTGCGGAATATAGAACTGGCTGAAAATGTATCAATTGTGAGCTAAAAAGGTTTCACTTTCCATCGATACTGGCAGCTTAGAAATTACTGATCGCTAAGCAACAGCAGAAAACAATGAATGTGTAGTAGGATACTGTGATTTTTCAAAATGGTTCAAAACATTGCCTTTTATAACAATTACTATCGAATGTATTTACTACAGACTGCCTTGGAATTTATGCCGAACACCTTGACCATATTATGAAGCACAAAACAAAAACTAGATTTTTTACATGGATACTCTATGTAAAAAATCTAGTACAGTGAAAAGTTATAAATACGTAGAGGAATAATTCAAATTCTTGTCAATGGCGCGAGTTTTTGCAACGCTTTGAAAACAATAAGCTGTCAGAGTGACATACGTCAGGTGGTTTTCCGCGGGAAACAAAGCGAGCTCGAAAGTGGGTTACACAGACAAATAAATTAGAGGTTACCTTGCCGTGTCACGGAGTTCGCTAAGATTTCTATCTCGTCTTTTATTTAATCACTTTCTCCATACACCATGTGCATAATTACGTAAAAGTATATCACTGTGCGTGTACCTACTCTAACACGAAAACCATTTCCTCCATTCTTGACAAGTAACCAAATAAATTGCTTTCGAGCTTGTGTACAGTTCATTATTACTAAGGAAATAATTTATTTCAATATGACTTACTTTGCAAGAAGTTATAAAAGAGGAGTTAACAATTCATTTAAAAAAAATGTTCAATTTATTTATGACGGAGGCCAACTCCAACAGTTCAAATATTTTACTTTATTTAATCGTTCGTTAAAAGAAACATAAAATCTTATCGCCGCGTGGGCAATTGGGCATGGCAGAACAAGTGAACACGTGTGCGCAAAAAAACACAGGCGCGGCCGGCATAATGTCACGCACGTTACTAGTCAAACTTGAAATGCGAAAATTGCCCTTACTGCTACGAAATAAAGTCGCTGTCAAATTCATACTGTTGCAATTGCTATGGACTTGCAGTTGACTGTACGTCGCCGAGTCGATGAACCTAGTCCCTTGCGATACGACCAAGTATAACTTTGTTAAAAGATGAATAAGCATGTGTCTGCTAGGAGCTTTTGAAATATTTCGTTGAAATGGTCTAATGAAAATTGTAAATAATCTATGTACTTACTGCAAGTACTGGAAATATCTGTAGGTATTATTGATGGAATCAACTCCTTCGGATTTGATTATGGGATTTTTTAATCTCCTGAAAGCTTACCTTATGAAGTACAGCGTTCGTCCAGTAGTTCCAAGTTCCAACTCCTAACTTACCAAACGTGTTCTTCTCAAATACGTACCTACCTAAGTATGTACTTACATTGTTTCACAGCATTAATTTGTTGGTTTCAAATGGAATTGATTACCTACAGTGCAATTTTAAATGACAATCAACGTATAACGGTTATAGCATAAGCAGAATCAGCCTATAATGTTCTCACTGCTGGGACGCAGCCCTCAGGACTCTGTGAAAGGGAGTGGGCCGTACGTAATCCACCACGCGGGCCCAGTGCGGGTTGGTAGATGTCACATTTATTCGAATTTTTGTTTCTAGGACATGTCGGTTTCCTGACGCTGTTTTCCTTCACCGTTTTGAGACCAGTGGTGTTGAAATAATTTACACAAATTAAAGCGCCTGTGAGGATTCGAACCTAAGACGTACAACTCGTAAGTCGCGGTTATTTCCACTGGGCCACCACTGCTCATGCAACAGTTTTATCTATATTAAACTCAGAGTTTAACTTTATGTAAGTAATGTGTCTAGAACCTACTGTAGCCGTAGAATAGTGCCGCAATACACATCAACACCTTAATGCTTACCGACCGGAAAAAATATAACGACTCATTTAAACTAGTGTTTAAAGCTCTCGTTTGCTAAACTAAGTAAAAAAGTCAGTGCAATCTACCGTTATGTACCATCGCGGACACTGACGTCTGACCACTTTTCGACCTTATTGCGCCAGGGTCCGCGATAGTACCTACCTACATTCGACAGCAAAAAGTTTGAGCTTTCATTATGAGTACTTCCAACTCCTAGCCGATATACAAAGGTATTCTTCTATATATTATTATAATGTCTTTCTGTGTGATCGCTTAAATGAATTTTGATGCGGTTTTCACCAGCATTTAGCGCATTTATTCCGGAAGGTTTGTGTGTCTCAAAACTCAAACTCAAAGCATTTATTTCAAATAAACCAATTACAGGCACTTTTGAATTGTCAAGGGGTCGTTCAGTCAGAAATATGAAGCTAGTCGCCCATTCCAAAGCGTAGTAGGTACCTATGGAGAAGAACGGGCAAGAAACTCCACGGACACTCTTTTAAATAAATAAAAAATGGTTACATAATATTGGTTACATCATTCAAGTTGAAGTTATACATGTGAGAACGATGCAAAACATTAAAAGCGTCCGTTAGAAATAAAAGTATAAATTAAATTAAAATCGCCGTGGCAGCAGTGTAAAGTACTTAATATTAAGGCAGTGTATAGAGTGCCGCTAGCGGCACACTATTGTTATTGTCACTATCACTTGTTGTTTTGTTTGATTGTTGAGGTTAGTTCGCTGTAAAACACCACATTCCCAAAACATTACATTTTTTTGTGCTTAAACGGACCCTGGCACTCGCCGGCCGTAACCACGGCACCACTCGCTTCGCTCGCTCGGCTCGTTCGTTGTGTGGTCACAGTTCTAACCTAACCTAACCTACCATTCAGCCATTTTCATTTGCTAAGTAAGCCAAGCGGTTATGGCTACACTTAAGTTTAGCCGGCTATAGGTGAAAGAAATTAACATTAGCCTTTCCTCAAAAACAAAATAACAAGTGACAATGCAATGCTCAACTAACAAGTGACAGTGACAATTACAATGCAATGCTTACGGCACTTTAGCCGGGCCGAGGCAGCGCCACTATTATGCCGCAAATAGCGGCACTTTATTCGACAAGCGGCACTTTATACACTTCCTAATATTAAACTCACATATAATAAAGAAATCTCGTTATTTTGTCAAGTCTTAAAACTCATGCGAATAAGGGGCGGGTCGCTAGTTCAAAATAAAGCTACGATCTATCTTCACCGAGGTCTTACGATTACTTACATATAATTTAATAATTACCTATGTATGTATAGGACACATTCGTGCACATTTAGTCCTTGTTCAGTTCACTCTACCAATCAATAAACAGACATTAAATTGATTAGTTATAAACGTGCTAACCGTTTTATCTCTATTACGCAATGATACAGCAGTGATAGCCTAGTGGTGTGACCATCAGACTGTCAAGTCATAGGTCTCGAGTTCGAACCCAAGGCACGCACCTCTGACTTTTCGGTTTCATGTGCGTATGATATAATTATCACTTGCTTTAAAAATGGTGAAGGGAAACATTGTGAGGAAACCGGCCTGCCTGAGAGATATTTCTCGACGGCATGTGAAGCCAAGTCAGAGACCCATGGGCGGCATAACAACTTTGACACCAGGTTAGTCACTAACCACACGAAAAAGAGAGAACATAATGATGCCTGCCAAGTCACTACCTCGTCGGTCTAGTGGTCGCAAGCGCTAGGTACTGCTGAGCATGTGGTCCTGGGTTAAATTCCCTGGTCGGGCAATGTTATTAGGTTTTTCCATCTGGAATTTCTCAGTAACAGCCCTGAGTCTTAATTTGTGCCCGGTCGATGGCAAAATGGCAATAGGCTCCTACCCTATTACATGGGACCTAGGGCTGTACCTCACCGGGACGCCATGGCGACGTCGCCTGGCCTCAATTTTACAATGTTTGTAAATATGTGAGCACCATGCATCTATCACATAATTAATTTATCTGTCATTCCTTAATCTTTCATTATTTTTACCTAACGTGGTATAGTAATCTTATTCTAGGTGCATCGTCTTCACATATAATTATATAATTGATGTATACAAGATATTGTGAAAACATTTTAAAAGAGTAACGGTGGTGTTTCTTGCCCATTCTTCTCCATACGAAAACTACCTTGTGGAGGGGGCGAATAGAATCAAAATTGCCTTCAAAAGACGTTCAAAAGTGCCTTTTTTGTGCCTAATTGAAATAAATTATTTGACTTTGTCTTTGCCTCGCTGCCAACTAATTGTATACAGTTATATGGTGGGTGGCTCTCCTGGCCTCCGGTTAGTTACGCAGCCAACCATACACTTTTTTTGCGACGCGACCTGGCTGCGCCGCCATGGCATGGCATCCCGGTGAGGTATGGCTTTTAAAAACAACTGGCAAAATGTGGGTGTACTATAGGTACACCTCTGCCTAACCCATCGGGGAATACAGGCGTGATGTTATGTTATGCAATAGGCGAAAAGGTTGAGGTAAAAACAAAAATTTAATTCACACAGTCATTCTTTCATACGAATCTTCTCTAGGAAAACGCAATACAATAAATTAAATATCTAATTAATTTATTCTACAATTAATTTTCGCAACGAAATTGTGCTGTAATTACGCAAATTACAGTTTGAGTGTTGAAAACGTAAAATTACAGTGAGGTCGACGACCCCGACTACGTTCGTGCGAAAATAAAAATCTGACATGTGCTCTTGTTTTTTAACTACAGTTAAAACTAGACTTTTATAACTGGAGTTTATGGTCCCTACAGTAGGTCAGTAGGACTATCATAGACAATAATGAGTAACAACGCGGCATGGGGCAAAATGCTGTCAACTTTTTTTAGGACAGTCAAGCTCAAACTCACAGCATTTATTTCAAATAAACCAATTACAGGCACTTTTGAATTGTCAAGGAGTCGGTCAATAAGAAAGATTAAGCTTGTGAAAAAGAAGCTAGCACTGAAAATACAGATCTGGTCTGGACTAGAAAAAAAAACCTGTTTTTTACCTTTTATTTTGAAACTTATTATACCAACTCATTATCTTGTTAAGGAATTCTATAGGAGTTTTCTTTTTTATAAGCGAATTTAAATTATGAATAAAATAAGTAAATTTTATCTACACTTGGCATTTTGTTTGCAGTAAGATATGGCCAATAAAAAATGAAGCCATTTTATTGAATCATCAAATGGGGCATAACAGTATACTGTTAAGCGGTATGCTCCATTTATCAAATGTATTTAACCAGAATACCCGCGAAATTTCGGGTTGTTGCATAACTTTTTAATTAGTCGAGATTTTTAATTCATATTCTTTATGGCACCTCTTTAGGTCATGACTAGAGATCGGATATTCGGATGCATATTTACCTAAAGTTAATTTTTGGCTAAGAAATTATGGAAGTGGCTTCTAAATATTTTTTTTTCTTAATATAAATCCCGGAATTCCCTAAAATCCGGGAATGCACAACTAATCGGATACATGGTATGGAATCGACTTATCAACCCTCTTATGAAGGTTACTTTTGCAGTGTTAATATAAAAAATTATATACCTACTGTAAACATTTTGTAATGAAACTCAAGTTAGCGAGTTGTTTGTCGCAACCTACGTTACAACGTTAGCTTGCATTTCTATAGTCAAAAAGTACTACATTTATCAATTCCGGAATCGCGAGATTTTTGCGATCGATACAAAAGTGCATTGCATATCAATCAACACCTGAACGTAAGTAAATATACATTCGATTCCATAATCAGAACTCAAAATTTGACGATCCCGAAATCCCGGGATTTTTTCGATAAAAAAGTGCTTTCCATAATAGCCAACACCTCAACTTTAGGTAAATACGCATCCGAATATCCGATCTCTAGTCATGACTAATGAGCAGTGATCGGAGTAGGTAGATTGAATTGGGGTCATTGATCCGAAACGTATATATTAATATGGACATTCCTCCGGAATTAGTTGATTATTAAAAAAAAACGGAACTTAGGTAGGAATTGTATTAAAATGAGCAAAATCATATTATTTCATTTTTTTTTTAACGGCTCACAGTCACGATTCCAAGCTTTGGTAAGTAATATTTTACTTGTTACAATGAGTTTTAAGCATGTTTGGATGTACTATAAGAATATTTTTAGTATTTTAGTATTGTGTTTGTTTGCTTAAGCTGTTGAACATACCATCACCAACTTTGAATTGAGTAGTGATAATATCACTACCAACATTAACAATATCTAATTGAATCCGGAAATACCGGAATTGCTTTCCGAAAAAATGGCTTATCCATGTTATTTTGTCTGTGTGCATTTATGATACAAGTACCAAAAATCAATCTACCTACTCCGATCAGTGCTAATGAGCTATCCAAATATACAAAAAATATGTGGCCTGGGTCTTAAGTGTCAGGCGTGAAAACTGATTCGCTGTTAGAATGTATATAGTACATAGATTATTATTGCTCACCCCTAACTTAACCTTTGAAAAACTATAACCATGACGTAAACAAGGAGTTTTTAAATAATATAAGCCCGTGCTCCATCCGTGGTTAGTCAAACACAGATTTAATATACATAATCAGACAAATGAAACCTTTTTAATACCGTGTTACCTAAGTCTACCGACATGAAACAACAGTTGCAAAATTATCTTCTAATTCTAAGCATCGTTTTGAGTGAATTTTAACCCGGTCAAAAATAATCTAGATGTTACCGAACAAAAGTATTGAATGGTTAATTTTTTTCACAGACATTTTCTTATTACGGACAGCCAGTGAATGTGCTGTTATGAATTAACATTTTGTAATATTCGACTCAAATTGTAATAGTAAGCTAAATAAACTCTATGTTTTTACTTAAGATATTTCGGACGCGATTAGGTTTTGGTGATACCGTTGAGTTTGACTGTTCATATCGAAACTATTTCATTATCAAAATTATTTCCTATACAGAGTGGCAGGGCCATCGATGCGAAAACTGTTACCATGGATTCAGTACATAATTCTGAACCCAGCTCAGAAAAAATCTGCTGTTTCATAGAAAAGTGTAATACCTACCTACCTATACTTTTTTTTACTGGCTGTGCCCATGTCGAAACTAAACCATAATCACATAAATCACAAGTTATAACTAAATAAAGTGCGTTTCCTCCTTTCACGGAATAGAATCGTTTCGACCGTTTCACACATTCTCGTTATGTTTTTATAAAAAGCCTAGATTTTCTATGTGTTCCCGAGAAAAAGCGAAATCGACGCCGCTATCGGTCAGTGAGTGAAAATGTTAAGGCTACCATTCATTTACGCACGCACTACAATCAACATTAGTTTTACGAGTATTCTTCTGTAATTCTTCATAATTTTACAAGGAGCTGTAATGCATTTGTTTGTAGAACCATGTCTTATATTCAAACGCGTGTACTGCCAGTTTTCAGTAGTAAAACCCTTAAAAGTTTCAGGACGTTTAAGGTGGCACATCATCATCAAACATCTGAATTGATGAGCAATCTTAGAACTAGATGATGGTATTTTTGAAAATTTGGTATGATTTAGTAGTATTTATTTATGGAATACACAAGAATATTATTATAAAAAACAACAACACATTCGTAACTTCTGTTTATGATACAGCAGTAGGTAAGGTCCGTATTTTGTCACACCCAAAGATAAGTGACTCATATTAGTCGGTGGGTTTTCACATAAAAATAAATATGAATTCAACAGCTATTTTATTGCTCTATTTGTATAATCTATGACAAAATGTTGATAAAACATAGATATTCGTAAATATGTCCTATTCCTATAAATGATTTAGCAATATGCATAAAGTTTGGCAACAATAAATTGCAATTATACTTAATAATAATAAGCTATTTTGAAATATGGAAGAAAAATATATGTTGCGTTGATCCCCTGATGTACAGACGCCAGCAGGTCAACCTACCCGAAACTGTCACATTTTCCCAATCAACTTTGAACCTTAAGCTTCAGTGATAAAGTTGAAAATCTATTAAAGAAATTTGACAGATTGTAGTAGGTTGATGTGCGTCTGTACCCCTGAAATAGGGGCAGGAGAATGAGCATAATGGCAGGGGAGTGATGATGATGTATAATAATAGTTATTTTATTTCTCTTAAAAAGCTAAAAAATTTCATAAGTGTCCGTCATAATAAATAACAGCAAGATAAAGTTTGTGAGAACTGGAGTCTACACGGGGTTCGGAACCTGTATGACAGTTATCCAACCTCACGCCCTCTTTTACCTCAATTACAATCAAATGATTCTACGATCAGAAAACCCACTTTCTCAAATTGTAACTACATAATCAAGACCATTTTAAAAGTTTATATCCTTGAGAGACTGCTGTAGACTGACTTACCGACATAAGTGCTAGTCGTACCATTCGGTTCGCCATGAATGTTCGCCTTGAACAAGTAGCAGCTTTACTAACAAAGTTTCTAACCTCTCGGGAGCGATGTTCAGTTTCTAGATTGGCGCATGCGCTAGAATGTTAATGTTCCAACGTTTGCGCCAATTTGCGCGTAATGACGTCTACCACCATATGCGGCCATGTTGTCGCTGTTACTGTGTAATTTATTAAGATTTATTGCGCGTTTATTAAGTTATGGCAGTTTGAGATCAGGAATTTGTATGACGAGAAGTAAAGAACTCTTGTTATTAAATTGAAGAGTTTTGTTAATAAAATATTCTTGGACAAAATATTTTTTTTTTTCATTATCTGTGCACTTTTCGAATTAATTTATCAGTCTGTTCATGCAGAGGAGCAGTGGGGGCCCAGTGGTAACGGCCGCGACTTACGAGTTGTATTTCGTAGGGTCGAACCAAGACAGGTACTTTACTTTGTGTAAATTATTTCATCACCACTGCTCTCAAAACGGTGTAGGAAAACATCGTGAGGAAACCGGCACGTCCTAGAACCAAAAATTCTAAGATATATGACATCTACCAACGCGCACTGGGCTCGCGTGGTGGATTACGGCCCACACCCTCTCAAAGAGAGGCGGGCTGCGTCCCAGCAGTGGGTACACTATAGGCTGAGTATGCTTATACTTTTGCTGTTCATACATCTATACAAGAACAGCGAAATCCCCAGCAAAATGAGCAATAACATAACATTAGGTAAGTAATATTCAAATTCAAATTAAAAAATACTCTTCCAATCAAAGGCCTCAGTTCCATCGTTTACCGCACAGAAATAATTGATGGAAACGCAATTGCTCAAACAACACACAATTAACAAATATAGGACGGAACTCGTAAACTGCCGTGACACAGCCAGACAGACAGAACGGAACCAGATTCATGGCTAAACGAATTGATTAGCCAATAAGCCAAGCCACAGTACGTGAGCAAAACAATATAGTGTTGTGAAAACTAGAAGCGTTGTCAATTGCCACCGGTATACCAAAGACAAATGCAAACAATACTCTTTTGTCCTTGAAAATATGGTGAAAGTGGCCACTTGCAGAATTTTGCGGAAGCATGACAATTTTAAACGCTAGACCCGTTTTTTGAAAATTACCGTTTATTGTTAAACTATAGGTTAAGCGCCTGCGTTGTTAGCCGATAGTCTAGTATAATTAAGATAAACGTAATGTATTTTTGTGATTTTGACGTCACGTCGGTTAAAAACAAACCGATTTAGATAATAGGATTTGGGTCAAAATGTATTTAAACTTAGATACTTACTTGTTGGAGAATTTACTAGTTTAATAGCATTTAGTTTACTACACGATATTCCAAGTTTGTAGGCTTGGTATTTATTTATTGCACATTTCCGCACAGTTATGGAGCGTTTTATAAAAAGGACATATCCAAAAATGTTTTTTTATTATTCAATATTTCTAACCAGGATTAGAAATAGTTTTTTTCATTTTTTATTATTCATTTTATTTTTTTTAAATATTGAATTGTTTATAATTTTTCTCTAAAATGGAGGGGTCTGTTCCAAGTTCCATATTTTTGTCGCTTTTATTTAGATGTAGTTGGATGCTGATTTTTTCGGAATAAAAAATCAACGTCCATATAAAAAGCGGACATATAATCTATCTAAAAAAAAAAATAGTATTCCAGAACGTATTTCGGCCACGGCGGCCAATCTCAAAGGAGACTAGCCTTCGGCGCGGGAGATTTTATAGTGCACAAGACAAGTGTGTGCGCAGACACAGATGCACTCTCTCTTCCCTCACTCTCATAGTCCGGTGGGACGGCAATCTGACACGACCGGAGAGAGATCAGGTATAGGACCAACGGCTTAACGTGCTTTCCGAGGCACGGGGGTATCACAACCGCCAACTTCCAAACTCCGGGCTGTTACTAAGAAATTCCTAATGGAAAAACCCAATAACACTTTGCCCGACCGAGAATCGAACCCAGGACCCCACGCTCAGCAGTCGCTCTTGCAACCACGAGACCACCGGGGCAAAAAAAAAATAGGCAGGCACTAAAGATGCTAATTCGACCTGCCCCAAAAAATACAGTCGCGCAGACAAAAATTCGTTCAGGCAGATGCGTTTAAAATTCGGACCGACTCACAGATTTAACTTCAGCTAACTGTGAAGAAAGCTAGGTGACAATTACAGTTTAGCATTACTAAGCAATACTCTATCTAAACTAAACGCTTTCTCCTTTAAAATATGTAGTGAAAACGCTTAGTACATTTCACTGCTAAGTTGATGTTAGGTAGCGTAGCATCTTTTTATATGATGTATTTTTTAATTAAACATGTCTATGATCATGTACATTCAATTACATTATGATGTAACCGGAGTAACCGCGTGTTAAAATAAATAGATACTGTATAGTCAACTGTAGTGAAACACAATACGTAATTGTGTTTGTTTGTATGTGTATCTGTCAGGGGCGAGGACATCTTGAAATATGATAGCTGATATCAGATTTGTATAAATTAAGTAGTTCGTGCGTCACAAATCTTCTGTAAGTGTGTATCGTCTGTAGCGTTATAGCAGCCTAGTATTATAGCGCTCCCTTCCAAATAGGCGCAACGCGACTCTAATAAAACAATTTCTATGAAAACTTCTTGGAAATTGTTCTACCAGAATCGCGTCGCGCTTGTCTGCGGAAGCCGTTTAGAGTTTTAATAAAAAAAAATGTAACAGAAATAAAACACCAATAATTCATTCTTCATTTTCTAAATTCACTTTTTCGTGCGACTGTATTTCAATTTGAAATAGTCGACAAAAAGTATTTAAAAACGCACATTTTTATTACTGCTGTACATATAAACTTGACAATTATGCATCTCAACAGTGGCTGCTCGCTTTCGTTTTCAACCAATTAAAAGTATTCGCCCGCTGAAGACTGGGGGCTATCGTAAGAGATGATAATTTGGCACTAATTACGAGCTACTGATTACACGTCACGTTAATGTAATTACTGTTGTTACATGAGATTTTTCCTTATATTCACTTTCTTTGGGTGTACTAACAATATTTAATGAACTAATTAGCTTTAACTCGCGGTTTTGCTCCCATGGATGTCGGAAATTATCCCACTGAAACTACCGTAACGCGCGGTAAAGCTACCCCTTTTTTTTTGTGGATGGGATATTATCAAATAACTTCTCCCGCTCTAGGCGGAGCGGGAGGGCGTGTTAGACTCTTACTGACTAAAATCCACCCGTGTTCCTTCAGTTGCCTGTACGTTGCCAGGGGCCACGGTATTCCTTTCGGACTTTCCCGCAACCCCGGCAGGCATCGGTCCTATCGGACCCCTTCAGTTATGCTGACATCTCTTTTAGGCGCGCGTGGAAAACAACGCGCCGTAGACCCGGGCCTGAGGGTCTACTTCCTAAGCGAAATCCGTAGGTTCGGCTGAAGTTACGGGCGCTTCTCTCTCCGTCTCACTTACAGACAAAGCGTAAGTGAGACGAAGTGGGAAGCGCCTTTAACTTCGGCCGAAACTACGGATTTCGCTTAGGGGGTAGGCCCCCTGATCCTTATCAGACGGCGAGCTACCCATTGCTCACCGTCCGCAAGCCCCCGCCTACGGTGGCCGGGAATCAGCCTGTGATTCCCGACGCCCAGGGCGTCTCCTGCGGCAGCTAGGGGCGTGAGGGCGCGAAGTATGCCTCTCCCTCACGCGTTCCACCTCCTCCTTCGCGAGAGTAAAGCTACCCCTCGGCACAGATTAATACAGATGGGACACTCCGCAGTTTAGGTATGAAGCTACAAGTACACGGCGGGCCCGTCTTGTTGGGCCAGTTCAGTGAGTGTAACGTAGTCAGAAGATCTAAGTCACGCGATAGAAAGAGAGGCAACTTTTAGGTGAATATAACTATAGGTTATTAGCGCTGTGCGACCTGAATTGGTGAAACTCCGTTCGATAGCTTTTGAGTTTATAGCGTTCTGACAGATAGACGCGGCGGAGGGGGGGGGGGGCTTTGTTTTATAATATGTAGTGAATTTTTGTAAAAGAAAATATTTGCATGCCCATGCGACGCTGGAACATGGAGGAGTTTCATAATAAAACATCAATGTAATAATTACCAATGTTGGCAAAGTAATAAATTATTTGATATGATTTGATTTGCTCTGAAAAGATCTACTTACGCAGAATAAATTCGAGCTTGGAGACGAAGCTGAGACCATGAATGAATCGCCTGAGGTAAGGAGTTGGTGCAACCGGATTCAAACTTAATGGCGTCTCGGAACATGAGGTGAGTTGCTGCGCAGTAACAAATGTATGGGTCAGCGGGTGTGAGGGTTACGGTTAGAGATGTAAATTGAAAAAAAACAAAATGTTTTTTTTCATAATCTTGAAAAAAAACATGAAAAAAAACTTGGCACCGTTGTTTTTTTTCTACATTTGGTTTTTTTTCAGAAAAAGTGAAACACTATAACTAAAGTGGAATAAAACACTAAATTTGATTGTTTTGTTTTTATTCAAGTCAAATTATGTTTAAATCAATGGGTAAAATTATTATGAACTTAAAAAATACTTAATGTGTCACACTCATCTGTATCAGTATCAGTAGCTACGGCTACGCTTGTTTTATCAGCATCGGAATAACGTTCTGTGTCTGTATTTGTATCATCTGATTCTGAATCAACGACTATACTATCAGGGACTCTATTACCTTCTGCTTGTGTTAATATTGTTGATGATTGTAGTGATTGCAATCTTAAATTGTGCGCAATGTACCGACACTATTTTCCTAGCCCTGTCATTTGTCAGTCTATTACGTTCCTTGGTATGAATGTCGCTGTACGAACGAACTCTCACTGTCTCAAGCTTTCTGCAGTCTGCACGCAAATCAACCAAAACATAAACCAAACGAAGATTAGGGAAATCCCCGCCCGTAAATGTAGTTTATATTTGGTGTTGCCAATTATGTTAAGACATGTATGTACTATTTAACAAAAAAACAAATGGTATTTTCTTATCGAACAAAAAAAAAAATAATAATATCAACTCATGTACGATAACCGCCTTACCATATTTTTATTTTCCTAGTCATGAAAAAAAACCTGCTCCAGAAAAAAAACTGTTTTTTTTCATGTTTTTTTTAAACGTTTTTTTTCATCTCAGAAAAAAAACCGTTTTTTTACAACCCTAGTTACGGTACTGCGCAGCGAGCAGCTAACTTCCGAGCCGCCATTAACTTTGAATCGAACTATAGGAATAGAGAACTATATCATTCTCAAATTACTTATCGACGTGAATTTGAACAGGTCGGTGCTATTTGAACCAGAATCCTATTATTTGTCGAGTTCTAAATCCAAATTGACGCGGCCTCATAATTTAGGCCAACAAGGCAGGCCATAACCATCATATTTGTGCCAAATGTGGTTTCATTTAGTGTTTCTATATTAATTTGTAACTTTGTTCAACCTGTTAACGATCATTAGCATGTATATGGTAATGTATGATGAACCGCGATTCGTGTGATTCTCCACCTCAGTGGAAACGCACCCTGATGAGGGGTTTTCTGATATGACGTTCACTAGGTGGCAGCACTGACACGTCAGGTCCGGGCACCTGTCAAAAGTGTCAAAACGCCTATATTTTCTTTAGTCATGACTGAATGATAAATGAATGATGAACATCATCATATATTATAACTTCATCGTCGAGGGACTCAGCAAGGAGTTCCCCATTACGAAAGCCATCAATGACCGGGTACCTAAACAATTTATCTTCGATAAAAAATACAAAATCCAACTTCACGAGGATCGCCGATGTGAGGGTTTGCGCCCAACAGAGCTGCGCATCTTCACGGATGGATCCAAAACAGGTAGTGGTACAGGTGCTGGAGTCTTCTCAGAGGACTTCAACATCCACATAGCTACACCATTGGGAGTCCATAACACAGTGTTCCAGGCCGAGTGCTTGGGTATTTCTCTTGCCGCTTCAGCAATTCTGGCTAGGAAAGTTAAGGACCACTCGATACGTATACTCTCAGATAGCATGGCTGTTCTGCAAGCGCTGAACAGTCACACTGTGGACTCTGGGCTGATATACGAGTGCCACCAGAACCTTAACCAGGTGGGTGACCTCAATAACATAACCATTCAATGGATCAAAGGACACAGCGGCTCGCTGGGGAACGATGCAGCCGACGAACTTGCTAGAAGGGGGTCGGACATGGCACCAGTGGGGCCCGAACCCATTGTACCACTCCCCTTCGGTTACCTACGCACTCTGGTAAGGAAACGAACTAGGGATCAGCATCACAAACTATGGTCGGACCAAGGTGAGTGCAGGCAGGCTAAGGAGGCACTGCCTACAATCGACGGCCGCCTCACGAAACAGGTTCTCCGATTAACTAAACAGCAGCTGCGTACGGTTACTGCAGCTATAACTGGCCATGGGTCATTTAATAAACACCTCTTTGTCATAGGAGTTACAGACAGTCCGCTCTGCAGAGCCTGCATGGAGGACGACGAGACAGCAGCTCACGTGCTGTTAAACTGCCCGGTGGTCGCCACTTACAGGGCAAAGTACTTCGGTAACCCAGGTACCCTACGCGAGATTGCCAGTAACACCAAGGCGTTGCTGGCCTTCTTTGAGGAGCTGGGGTGGATCGAATAACAGATTTTTCCCACCCATACGCAAAATACGCGCTTTGACGTGGAGTTGCGGAAACCAGCCCGTATTACCTATTACCTATTACCTATTAACTTCATCGTCAAAATGGAAGAGCTCTTGTCAAAGTGGCGCCAACTGGGGCGTAAATTTCCATGAAAACCCTCATTCTTTCACCACGGCAAGATCATTATTGTAGTTGACTAGCTGTTGCCCGCAACTTCGTCTGCGATCCAGGATGAAAAGTAGCCTATGTCCTTCTCCAGGTCCCAGGCTACATGTCTGTCAAATTTTATAACGATCGGTTCAGTGGTTTAGGCGAAACAAACAGAGTTACTTTCGCATTTATACCGATTTATTACAACGGTTTCTTATTGTAAAAGTATTGCCTGTCTGAACCGTAAAACCTTGCAAATGCTCTGTAACAGGATTAAGTAGTCAGCACTAATCGTACACAATAAAATAATCAATAATATCCTATGCACAATGACCGACCCTGACCACTATTTCAGAATAGGGCTATTCTGGGCTATACAAATACATAGCCTTTTAAAATTAATTATTTCTATTGGGTAACCATACCCATCACGTATAAGTTTCTCCAATAAATTATAAAAATTCATACAGAATAATGTACTTTTCTAGAAGTTGGCCTATTTACAAAACCAAAAGTAGATAGGTATAGTCTGTACCAAAAGTATCTAATGAAAATGTAAACAAATGGGGCTAGACAAAATGAGGCAATATGGTGATTTTTTTAAAGAATATTATTATATAACAAGAAAAAATTGGAAACGTTTATACATTTAGGAAACGGATGAAATAAAAATGAATGCTTTCTTTGCATCCGTTGTTAATTTAAAAAATAATAACCTGTAATGAGGCAACAAAAGATTACTTATACAACAAGAGTACCTACCTACATATGATTACGAGTATATTATGTATTAATGCCTATGCACATAGTAAATAAGGAAGGCACATAGGTAAATATTTCTAGATTAATTAAGTAGGAAATATCAGGTATTATGTGTTAAGTGGCGTTAACATAATAAAACACTGTATTATTGTTATACTATTTACCTACATATTAATGATTGATATTGTTATCTTGCAAATAAATATAAATTTTCAAATTTTTGGGGTCAGTTTGCTCAACCATGGCTTGTTTTGACATAAAAAACGTACTACCTTGTACTTTTAAAAATATTTTAATAAGTTGATAGCTTGTTATTGCTTTTATTATTTTATTGGTCGTGGTACTTACTGCAAATCCTGCATAAACAAAAATCTCAACTTAGATGAATTGATCTTGAAGTGTCTTTCTAAACATGCTGACATTGATACTACTATGTACTACTAGTTCTAATATTAACACATCCCTTGAATGACAGCTCACTTTACCTAAGTTTGCATGCACGATGGGATTTTCACAGAACCAGATCGCCTGTTCTGAAACTAAAACCACCAGCACGCGTACCATGACCAACGTAGAAACGGGCTTTGTCGACGGAAGAATAGATAAAATGATAAAACTCGTTTCTACGGTGGTGAAACGTGCTGAAACTAAACTGCTCTTCCTATTCTGAAACAATGGAATATCGTAACACATAGTTACTATAATCTTTGAACGATATATGTTATGTGTTAACGATAACAAATGCCAATAATCCTACCAATTTGCGCATTTACTTCGATCGCTATGACCACAGACTAAATACAGTGATCACACATTAAATATTTTTTATCTGTGACCCACATAAGCGTGTAGCGAGGTGTGTTTGTATGTAATCAACTACTAGTCGTAGAAAGTCATGTTTGTTTGATAGCCGTTAACGCAAAGTGCTTATCCGATTGATATATTGATAATATCTTATTTATTTTCATTCGATTGTTATGTATGACATATTAAATTAACATTGATGTGGTTTTGCGGTCCAGCCAAGGATTTTCTGTACGGAAATCATTCGTTACAGCCCCAGATTGAAATATACCTAGGGCTAGGGAGGGGCCAGAGTGTTTCAACAGTTCGACTTTGCATTTAATTTAGCGGCACTATATCGAAAATAGTTATACATACTTGGGACTTGTTATCTACCAAGTCTCGTTGCCTTAAAGCCGCTTATGGGATGGCCATCTTTTCCATTCTACCTGACAAGATTATAAGGGAAAAGGATGAAAATTCTCAAGAAAAATAGTACCAGCAACATTAAAAAGCAGCGTATACTAATGACGCATATTGCTCTCCTGTTTTTGTTTTTCTGTGACGTAGGAGTTCCGCGAAAAATATCGAGAGTATTCGTCTTGTACAGACCAATAGTTTGTTTTTCTTCCAATGTGCCGTTATTTGTTTGAAAAAACGGGTAAGGTGAGTCACCTGGCGTTGTTATTGTTTGTATTTTCCGAGAGATTGAATCTGTTTTTCTGTTTTGAACGAATTAAGTCAACACTAAATAATTTAGTCGGTAGGTAAGTGATATAACTGATATAACATACAAGTTTGAGTGTCTCTATGAGGTCTGATAATACCAATACGCATAGAAACAAAGATGAAAAAAGTATAAAACCATCGCTGAATTATTTCCCATTTTCCGAAAAAAACAAATAACACACAGAGTGACAAGAGAGAGCAATAAATACATAAATACCGAGTTCAATAACCATAATCGGTGCGCATACGCATCCTTTGACGACACCGCCGCGCATGCGCGATAGCATTGTGTTTCGGAACTGGAGCAGAAATGAAACATGAGCGGTGTCGTTCAAAACAGAACTATTTATAGATTCCCATGCTCATCGCGATTATTGTGCTCAACGGAAATAGAGTGGAGCTGGTTATCTACCGGATGAGCGGACGCGGGGGTTTTTGTGGCCAATGAGATAGTACCTCTATCTCATTGGCCACAAAAACCCTCGCGTCCTGGATGTTTGATAGTCTGGCTTTAATGCCCCGAATCCCGAAAGAAACCGGATTGAGCAATGAAGATATGAGAGGGGATATTCCCTTTAATTTATAATGTATCTGAATTCGAGTGACATTTGACATTTAGGGTAGGTAGATACTATTTTTTTGCCAAAGCAATGCTGATTGCATTGCCATACAACGTGGCAATGCTGCCAGCCTTTGGAGCACTTTGCCTGTTGACAGCGATGCGGACGAATTTTTTGATGCCCTTATGATTCATTCATACTTGTCCATATTATTATTATTATTGTAAGACTGTTGGCTTTTAAATTATGTAAGTATTATCTTGAAAATTGAAACAAAGATAATAAATATATTTTCGCTTTCGATAAGTACCTAAATTAGAAAGATGTATGCCAATAAATATTTTGGAAGTTTTCTTACCTTTTTTATCCACGGGGCTAGACCAAAACGTAGTAAGACATCAATACCTGTAACAAAAAATATTTGCAAATTAGTCTATTTACAGCAACAACAAACAATATTCTATTCCATTCAGGGCGAATTTTACCAATGAAACTAAACGTCATCAGCATATCTGACCCGTTTTCAAGAGCTGTCAGTGTCATCATTTGCATTGTTAATATTGACACTGACAGGTCTTGAACGCGGTTCAGCACGCTTAGCATGACAACAATAAAAAAGGATTTTGTCGACGGAAGAACAGACAAATAAACAGATAAACAATCGCAATCTGTTATTTTGTCTATTCTTCCATCGACAAAACCCGTTTCTATGGTTTTCATGCTACGCGTTCAGATGTGCTGATCGCGTCAAATTAGCCATCAGTCTCCATTACCCAAACAAACGCGCAGTAGTCGAAAGCTTATCTAAAACATAACTCTCTAAGTGCTTATCAACATAAACACGTGATTGTATGCATTAATCTCCTATATATTCAGAAAAATGTTGCAAAGCAAAAACAATAAACTTATCAGTTGTTATTGTTATTATTCACATTTACTTGTTGATGTTCTAAACAGCATCTCCGGACATTCAGAATCTGAATCGTTCTGAAACAGACAGCTGATCCGCATGATTTATGTTCGAAAAAAAAAATCTGCTCAACAACGTAAATAACAACAATAAAAATGTGTTGCGTAATTAGATAGCTGGTCATATTTCCATGGCCTCAAACGTGATACAAGTTCACCATTTCCTAAAAAAGAGAGATCCTCATTCGATTTACTCAAGTCATTTAAGAAAAATAGTCACTAACTCTTCGGGGGAAAGTCGGTAAACGCTATCTAATCCACGATAGCTATTTGCAAAGCACTTATAGCGTAAAGTAAAATTTCACTTACTCGTCGATGACAATGTCAGGGATTTTACCAGTATTGTCTCATGTGTCTTACGGTCTTTATCTCACGTCGACGGGTAGATATTATCTAACAAGAGCTCAATAAACAATATGTCTGTTTCTGAGTAACCGACAAATAAAAGATAGTTTTATCTTGAGATTATTTGTCTATTTTTGTTCCAAGTGTTGCCTACCACGACCGCTTTGGTTGGTCGTTTGGTCTTATACGAACCTATTTGATATTTGCGAAATTCTTATTTTCTTACATTTTTTTTGCAATTTGCAGGTCAGTATCAGGTTGTATGTGGATCTAAATAAGAATCGCGGCCGTATCAAATATTTATTTATACAATTATAATCATAAAAATCATCAATACAACTGTCTAAGTTCATATTTTCCTATTGAATGACTATTTCATTAAATTATAACATTTGAAGCCAATTCTAATTGCTGATTCTAATGATTATAATGTCAACGAATCGCCGAATCATATTTTAATCAACATACAACCTGACACAGACCTCCAAATTGTAAAAAAGTAAGAATATTTGAGTTTCGCGGGCTACCTTAGTGCAACGGCAAAACATAGAGATCTCTGTCGGTACCTATTTCATTTATACAAATAAAAACCATGACTTTGACTACGATTTTCGCTAGTTCGCGGGACTTTTATCGTACAAATGCTCGATTAGATACACCAATATCTCGTCGGATATGCTCACATGACTAAAATATTTTCATACATCGCTGAATCATAAAGCTAAATGTCCACAGCTGAATGTAGTCTACAAAATTAACTGAAATATTACCGATTCCGGGGATCAATTACGTTGTCATTCCAACTAGCAGAGAGTTATGGTTCCTGTTTTTATTAGAGTTTATTACACATGACTATGTTACTCATTCTCTCAATATAAACCACAATATTTGTTACCCAGGGTTTTCATGATACTTGGGAGAGAAATGGGAACGTCATTCCTCAGTTATACATATTTTTATAAGTTCGTAGGTACAGCTATGTATAACAGGAACTGACTCATTCAAAATTAACGATGATTCAAGTTATGGAAGTACTTTAACGATTGTCCGGTTGTCATTGGTTTACCAATCAACAAAAAGTATTCAATGAAAACAGACTTTATTAACAAAATGTCTTTGTGAAACAATGTCACAATATTTACCAATAATATAAAAGAAGCAGTTTAAAAATAAAATTTTATTTTAAACATTCGAATAAGTTTTTAATTTCTCATAAAATTAGCGGAGATCAGCGATGACGGCAACGGCCGCGACTTACGAGTTGTATGTCGTGTGTTCGAACCCTGATAGGCGCTTTACTTTGTGTAAATTATGTCATCACCACTGCTCTCATAACAATGAAGGAAAACATCATGAGGAAAGAGGCCATATCCTAGAACCAAAAAGACATGTAGCTTCTACCAACCCTCACTCGGCCCGCGTGGTGAATTACGGCCCACTCCCTCTCACAGAGAGGCCTGTGTTCCAGAAATACATTATAGGCCGATTATGCTTGTAGAGATTAGCATAGGGAAATGGCACTTCGCCTCTTGGCTTTTGTTTTTACTTAATGCTGATCAATTTGGACAAATGTCACGTACTCGCAATGTAATCAGTTTTATACTTGAACACTTCAAATGATTATTCACACCTCAAGTTACTTCCGATCGCATAAGAAGCAACAGGCTGAATGTAAATTCTTTAAAAAGTAAATAAGTTATTCTAAATTCAAACGCAATTCCATTTGGTTACGCTGCTTCACATTAAGGGATAACATAGGCGTGGCATCCTAGGTTGCGTTACTATGAAGAATAAAAAACTTTTTTACAAAAAAAATATCCGACGCAAAACAAACTGCAAAGCGAAAAATAAAAAAAGACCCTTTAGTGTAACTAAGCTCCTAAACTAATTTAAGTAACAAATTTTGAGGCGTCGCCAACCAAACAAATTAATTAATAAAAAAATGGTAGCTTGATGGATCTTCGTTGAATGTGTGGAAAAAAACTTTTTTTATTTTTCGCTTTTGAGTTACCGTTTATTTCATTGTTTTCAAGTAAGGAATTTCCTCAACAGCCTTCCGCCTCCATCGTCAGACCCTAGGTCTAAGGTTCTCATCAAGGTAAATGAAATAAGCCCAAACACGAGGAAGCTGCTGTAAACTGCTGAGGAGCTTTCGCGACTATCTTCCGTCTCCATCATCAGATCAACCCCAGGTCTTTATTATGTGGTTGTGTCATCAGAAATACATTATGTGCGCGCAATTACAACAGAATTGGTTCGCAGTTGAAAATTCAGTAAGTGAAAAATCAATCAACCCCAATGTTTTACCCTTGGGGGTTGATTTTAGTTATCAATGTTATATGGGACCAATTTCCAGGTATACCCTCCCCAATAAAACAAGAATCACAGTAAAAAGTTATGCGCAGAAACACATAAAAAAAAAAAACATCGGTTAAAAAGGTATATAAATTTAAAAGTAGCATACCAACAAAATTCTGAACCAACGAAGTTGAACAATCAAAGGCAGCGCAACCTGTCATGTCCATTTGGCGTCGAATAAAGGTGTAATATGAAGTCATGACGCGTAACATTTACCTAGTACTACAATGATTGACAGGTTGACAAGCAGCTGTTAGCAATGGCAGCTAGTAGCGATAGCTCACAGACATTTTACGTACAAAAGAAAAAGAAAAATATTACTTGATTGAATACTAGGCCCAAAAACTGATCTTTCTTTGATTTCCCATTTTCTTCTTCGCTATTTTCATTTACGACGTCATATTTTGTGAGATGCAAATGAATTGCAATTTCCATATACACGGTACCTAGGTACCTGTAGGTACCGCGGTGCATAACAATTTGCTAAAGTTATGTTTCTTACTCTGAGATAAACATAGAACAATAAAATATTTTAATTAACCTTTCGGCATAGTTTTATTCATCGTTATAAAAAGCCAGACTGGCCGTAAAAAATAAGTGGCTATTAAATTATATAACATTTTTGATTAAATTGATTTATTTTGCAAATTAATATCGGGTTACTTGACGTGAGTGTCAGACAAAATAAATGATTCAAACGATTGTAATTTTTTTTTGTAAGTGTTTTTGTGAATAATGTGATGTGTCCTTGTGAAATTAACCACAATTTTATCATTACAAAAACTGCAAATGATTATTTTTAATTTGACGACAATAGATGTATTTGACCGGTTTCTTAAATGTTTTAAACACAGCTTCCGTTGATTTAATATTTATTGAGAATAATAAATAATTCACATTACAATATACAACCATTTATCACAAAATAAATTGATGAGCCTCACAATACCTTTAACCGATAATATATGCATTTAGTTTTTACTTCACCGATTTTTGTTGCAACGTTCTCGTTCTTTTTTGTTTTGTAACCTTCCTTGACCCTCACCAGACATGTCAATACACGTTATACTGACGCAATCGATGTTCTGATTAGTATGCATAGGGCACACTTCCCGTCGTCCAAGAGCCGCAGCCGCCAAAAACCGTGGCCGTTACATAACCCCGTGAGAAAGTGTGGCCAAGTTGTCAGTTTTACGACTATCATAACCAGTATTGTTGTAAATACGGAAATACGTGTTTTGTATATTATTTCGTTGTTGTTTAAATGCGGGTTGTTGGCACAATACATGTGGCGAATGATTGAGTAGTGCGCTGCCGTGGTTTCTAAGTTTTCAATGGAGTACGAATCTTTCGTAACATAAAGGAACTATTGGCTATTCTTGTCTGTCTTGTGTGTAATGTGTACTTGTATTACTTCATAGTACCGTACATAATCTTACTATCTTACTTCTTTTCACTAGTTCATCTTTTCGTAAGTAATAAGAAGTTACGTATAATACCAGTCAGCAATATTGGAAGCAAGGCTAGACCCAGGGAACACTCTACTGTGGCCTGCATAAAAGCATCATGACAGTTGAAGGTTCTTATTGAGACCTCAATTACGTCTCAATTTTTTTTTCTATTTGAACTCCAGTAGAAAGCCGACCTATGCAGACAAAGTAACATAAAAGTCACAAAGGAAGAACCAAGTTTTGTTTTTACTTCAGTCCATTTTAAAACAGTCACTGGTAACCGTACAGTTTTTTGTTGAACATACCGTTATTGATTTAAAATTGACGACAGCAAAGTGATGACAAAAGAAAACAGAAGCTTATGCTTTCATCGTATACATAACAGTATCGTTGAGTTCATATCATTTTATTTATGTCCAATGGCAATATTATTTTGTATGAAACATTCTTTTCATTAGTGCAAACAAAGTTCAATAACTCTTTTAAGAAAAAAACTAAAGCTATTTGCCCTAAGTTTTTATTCAGTGACTGGGCAACTAAAGGCATCAGGAAAAGTAGAGAAAGATTATTAGAACTGTATGACCTTAAACCGTTTATTAACACGGAAACTTTTAATAAGTATGTTGCTTTTAAAAATATCTGCAAAGCAGCTAAAGCTTCTTTCATTGGCAACAAGGTTAAATCAGGAGACACTATAATAAAGACAGTTTGGAAAATTATTAACAATGAAACGAACAAGAACAAAAGACATAATACTGATTACATACTGGACACTTCCCGAGGTCTCATTACCGATAACATCGATGTTGCTCAGGAATTTGCAACTTTCTTTACCAATATTCCAATTAAAACTACAGAAACTTTAAATTCCTCCCCCTTATTTTTGATTTATTAAGGCTTATTTTTAATCTTATATTTTGAATAGTTTTTTTTTAATATTTTGCTCATATACAGAAAAAACAAGAATAATGTACCCAGGATTTTGTAATATATATATTTAAAAGAATGTTCTTGCAGTTTCTTGCCCATTCTTCTCCACAGAGATCTACGTTTTGGAATGGTCAACTAGCTTCAACTTTCTGACTAACTGACATACTCTTTGACAATTCAAAAATGCCTGTAAATGGTTTATTTGAAATAAATGCTTTGACTTTGAGTCAGAAGCGTGTATTGTGAATATTTTTACAATAGGTAATTAAATTTTAAGTCCCCTTTAGTTATTTGGTTTCTAACATTTTCAGCCTGTAACTATGCTGCTGAAAGGCAACAACCTCTTCACATATAGATAAGAGAAGAAAATTGCTCACTTTGTGCTTCATGTGCTTGCGATCTGACTTTCTCACGATTTTTTCTTGTACGTAAGGTCAGTGCCAACTATTATTATAATTAGATTCAAGTTTATGTCGAGTTTTGAACCCACGGTGGGTTAATTTCCCACCATCCTGTAAAGCTTGTAGTTAGGCTTGCAAGATCTTCGACAACTTTAGAAACTTCTTTTTTTTGTTCCGATTTTTTTTTTATAACTTCGTGCTAAGAAATTCTCCGTGAATTTTTGGCCAGTTAAAGCCTACCACAGACTTAGCTTTATATGATAGCAAGACATACTACGATATATGTTCCATAGTAATCTTCAAGTGAATTCAGACGGAGCTATAATATATATTTCTAGTGCGCAAAAAAACCAAAGCAAAGTATATTAATATACAGGATGTTCGGCAGACGGTTGAACATACGAAAATGGCGGGATCCATGGGGCCATATGCTACGTGTTTAGGCCCAATAACAAGGCCCAGGCTACAAGGATTTTTTAAATTGTTTTTGCTTTTAATTTTATGCGTAATTTTTAAATGAAATTATTGACGTGTGAAGTTTGAATCACACGTCAATAATTTCATTTACAAATAACAAAACAGCCAAATTTTTTTTTTCTAAAGCCCGACTTAGTACTGCGTTAAAAAAAAAACTAACAGTGACAGAGCAGTTCTAATTTTAGGAAAACATCTTTGGTTCATGCCCGTTCTAACGGTATGCAATATGCACAATTTCTTAAAACAACTAGAACAATTCGCCAATATTAACTGCCTGGGCCTTTTTCACGCAATTCTACATTTGCGAAAAGTGAAATTAATTACATACAAGCAAAATATTGTTTTCATGTTAGATACCACAATTATTTTTGAGGAAAACAATAATGTTGCCGTTTTGTTATTTTTAAATGAAATTATTAATGTTTGAAATTTGAGCAAAGACGAATTTCGAAAAAAAAAATTATAAAAAAAATCCGTGTGGCCTGGGTCTTGTTATTGGACCTAAACAGTAGCAGACGGCCCCACGGATCCGTCATTTTCGTATGTTCAACCGTATGCCTAACACTGTATATAATAGCTACGTCTGTGACGGGCTTAAGTCAGAAATAAAACAAAGCCGTGGAAGCAGTGAACCATAGAGGTCGCGCTGGGCCTACTTAGCGCGTTCCGTTTGACTTTCGTTTTCGTCAACATTCCACTGTTTTGGGTTCAAGGCTAAGCAGCATAGATTCCAAAGAAGTTAGACATCAATGGAACAGTACTCTTTGTTCCACGACATGCGTTGATGTATTCTTTGATATAATTTTAGTTAATTGATACTCCTCCTATTCATTAACAATGAACACTTTGTCACCCACGACGACTCACCCAGTGGAGCTACAAAAATGGCACATTTTATTATGTTTATGGCCGCCATTCCTTGAAATAAGTCCATAAACCAATAAAGAACAATGTTCTTATATGCTGCCAGAATTTTGACGTGTTTCCGTTGGACCGCGACGTGGAGGAATTTTTGAATGAGAAGCCATCGTGGTGTAATTTTGTGGGTGCTAAATCCTAACTAATATTATAAATGCGAGAGTGTGTTTGTTTGTTTATTACGCTTTCACGCAAAAACGGCTGAATTTGGCACATGGGTAGACCATGACCTGGGTTAGGACAATAGATACTCTTTTATCTTTTGATATTCTTACGGGAACGAGGCTTATGTGGGTAAAACCGCGGGGTGCAACTAGTATTTATATAAAAATGACTCAAGTACATTTTAGATACCTCATCATCTAGCTCTTCATCGATAAAAATTCAAGGCAATTCCGAACTCATTACAACAAAAACACAGCTAGGTAAATAAAAGTGTTTCCAAAAAAGTTCGTCATTTTCCAATATTATGAAATACAAAGCCTATGTCCAGCCGTGGATGTCTTTCGGGTGAAATGATAATGATGAAACACAACCAAATCAGAATTGTTCCGCTGACTTTTGATTGTTCAGAGAGTTTAATGTTCCCATAAACACTTCCACTCTGACTAGTACAGTATATCATAATTTTATGAGTCATATGGCATCTGTGTCATGTATGGACATATACAATGTACTATAGAAGAACTTCATATCTAAGTCGTTTGAAAACAAAATCCCGTGAACACAATGACCACATCTGTCACCGCCCCGGTATAGTACTCCGGTACTATACCGGCCGAGCGCTGCAAGCAGAAATAATCCTTACGGTGTATAGATATGAACTTCTTCGATGGTACGTTTGTAACGTTAAAAGTCTGCCCATATTATCCTAATTACGAAGTTACACTCAATCGTGAGATCGATGTAATCTTCTTACTTTTGAAGTGTGGTGCAACATTCGATTGCTCTTCGCATCACTTGTCAAGAGCTCAATGCAATGAAATTAGGGCTCCGAGATGAGTTTTTGAGTAACCTTACTTTATTGTGATCAGTAATGATCTCAATTGGTAACAAACTCTTACAGTTGCCGTAAAAACCTCGCCGTTTTTCTTATAAAATGAATGACATTTTTTTTTTCGTTTTTGTTCAGGGGTCAAAAGTGACAAAGTGGAATAATATAAAATTGTCATATTAATTATCTATCTTGAAATGTCTCAAAGAAAACGCACGTAAAATAGTGGCGTAGACTGGCGAACAACCTGTCGTCTTGTAAGTTGTAACTGTTCACAGTTTTTACCTGAAGTAAAAGAGCAATGATCTTGCTTATGCGCGCGTGGAAACCACTGCAAAATTTGTCAATGTCAGAGACAATTTTCACTTTTTCCCAGCACACAAATTAAAGCTTGCCATTCAAGGTCACGCGAACTGTTCAACATAGTCGATATTTCAATTATGTAACTAACAATAGACAAGAAAATATTTTCCCGCCTTTTTTGATTTATTAAATCACTGTTACAGATATTGACGCTAATTTGACTGAAAAAGTGTTATTGATTTTATCGTTTCGCATAATTACTTAATTAGAATTTTACAGATATATCAAATAAGTGATTCAGGTGTATTTTATCATAATAAGGTAAGCAAATACTACTATATCGTCGGGTAAGAACAGGTGCGATTTTAAAGACACCATCTGAAATTCAAAGGCTTCGCAGCTTTAAACGACAACTATTCGCCGCCAATAAAATGAGCTCATAGTAAAATACAGCAGATATATCAAAGAAATTACGTGTAGTGACGTCATTTTGTCACTATAACTTGGTATTTAAGCTCCTTGAAGATAACCTCGAGACTAAACAAACATAAACGACATACCGAAATATTTCTATCGGATTACCATACAAATGGCCGCTCATTCCTATCACGGAACTGCCTTCGTTGTAAAATGTAAGAATTTACAACAACTACTGCCTCACCTTAATCTTGATGTAAAAGTAGAAACTGTATTCCAGAGAAATAAGGTTCAAAATCGTATGCGTTCTTGACTAGTACTTTTTTTTTCTAACAGACTGGTATTGTTGATAAGGTCATGTCTATGATGTATGACCATAATGTTACGTTCGATACGATCTTCGAAATTTGAAAGTGTGTACGTTTTGTACAGGAAACAGCGTGTTACTTTTTTTAAATAAAGAAAGTCATTTACTGTGGGGATAGGTACGAGTATTTAGTTTTTTAGCCAAATCACGTAACAACATATTTTCCATAATTTATGTTTTAGTGTTAACAACATACTATTGATTTACAATAACATACATAACATCACATAACACCTGTAATACCCGAAGAATTTGGCAGAGGTTACAATAACAATATTATTAAATCTACACTACACCAAGACGATATTATCATGTTGTTTCTTTTCAGAGGATCATTGAGTAGATTGAGTAGGTAGCCTAATTTTAAATCCATTTTATCTTATTACGGTAAACTTAAATAAAAAGGATTATTCATTATTCATAGTTGTATCAATTACGAATTAAGATATCTAAATGATTAGTTTAAATGATTCACCTTGTCGAATACAAAATAGAAAAACCCTGAGCAAAATCGAGGCACAACGCGATAAGTGTATATAATTGCTGATAAAAAAAATAAGGCACAATTTCAAAATTCACCTTTATACCTATTTGTATAAAGGTGAATTTTGGTATACATAATCGGTCTATTATGTTCCCACTGCTGGGAGGCCTCGTCTCGGTAAGAAAGAGTAGGCCGTAATCCACCTCGCGGGCCCATTGCGGGTTGGTAGATGTCACAAGTCTTCGAATTTTTGGTTCTAGGACATGCCAGTTTCCTCACGATGTTTTCCTTCACCGTTTTGAGAGCAGTCCGTCTATACAGAGGTATACATGTAAGTAATTATTATAATTTGATCAAGCGATAAAATAAAATGAGGTTTATCTCTGATTTGACGAGAAATCTTAATTATCTGTTGTCAAATAACGCGACGACGACGCGAGGAAAAAAATAATTTCAATGTTTATAAACAAAATATAATTTCCGAAAAATATTAATTAATCCTTGTCAATAAACATGAGAGTCGATTAGATAAAGTATTTGTACGTCAAAACGTGTAAGGATTGATAAGATAAATTAAGATTACGATGAGCTTAGCAGTGTTCTTTATAGACAAGCAAATGTATATTTTTATTTTCGGTTTTCCTGTTTTATTAGGCTGTTTCTGCTTTCTGGTTAATAGCGAATTACTTCACAAAGCAAACATTGCTGCTTATTGAGAACCTAATTATTTTAAAGTAGGTACTCGTATAATACATTTCTGTGCTGTTAAGATTTTTTGTGTTACAGTTATTACCAAAATCGTCGTTGGACTAGTGGTCGCAATAGCTATTGCTGAGCATAACGTCTTGGGTTCGATTACCGAGTCGGACAAAGTGTTATTGGTTTTTTTCCATCTGGAATTTCTCAGTAGCAGCCCGTAGTCTTTGTGCTCGGTTGGTGGCAATAGGCTCGCCCCCTGTTACATGGGACTTTAACATAACTGGCGAAATGTGGGTGTACTATAGGTACACCTCTGCCTAAACTTTCAGGAAGTACATGCGTGATGTTGTTATGTTATTTATTACCAAAATACGCTGAAAGCTATCATTACCAATAATTACTATACGATTGCTGCAAAGATATAAATACGTTTACTAACGATAAGAGTGATCAGTCACACCAATGTCATTCATTTATCAGACTCTTAGCAACCAAGCCCATAAAACCTACTTTGATATGAGTTTCATATCGGAGTAGTGCACATAGGTAGATCAACTGACATCTTTATACCACATAGGTGAAAAATTTCAAAATGCCACGTGCTATAAGTTAAAAACGAGAGAAAATGTAAACAAAATCATGGCATCCATAGCGGACCCCCTATTTTCCAAAAATGGCAGTATGAAAGAACTATAGTTAGTCACAGCACTAATAACAGATCATTTTAAAAGGTAATGGACCAAATTCCTTTGTAAACTATGTGCAAACAGGCCTTATTAGGTAGAGTCTAAATCAACTAACGCACTATCTACAACTCTGACTAAAATGGACTGGTTTCAAATGCCACTGCACCTAATCTAATTATGTGCGAACGCAGAAATTATAATAAGGTACAATTTAACACTATGAATTAGTATGTATATATGCATGAAACTTTAGATCAATGTAGTTTACACCGGCAGTCCTCCGGCACCCTTTTCAATCACAATCTGGATGATTTTGAAGAAAATTACTAATCCATTGCGTCTTAAGTTTGAAAAATTTGAAGTTACGGCTTACGCGGCGCACGCCAGTAAAGCTCCCAGTCGGCATGATTTTTTCCTACATCTTCGACAATAATCGTCATATTTCAGCCAATTTACACAAAACCTTAATGAATTATACACAAAAACCTTCCGCATGGATCACTCCGCCCATTGGTGAAAACCGTTTGAAAATCCCTTCAGTAGTTTTTGAGTTAATCGCGTTCAGACAGACAGGCAGGCGCGGCGGGGGACTTAGTAATGTAAGTTATGTAAGGATGCAAATTATAACTTGTAAAAAATAATAATTTAGAAATTGTTTTTAATGTGACGAAAAGATGTCTACAGTCTCGAGACAGTGCTTATATTAAGAGAAACCAATGCAATAAGAATGAATCGTAAAAACCATTCCAAACACAACTCTTACGTGTCATCGTTAAACGATTACAATATTTGATTAGTGACATAATGTTTATAGAAACACCTTTTCTCGTAATCTTTAGAGACCGGAAACAGCCGCTCCTATGTCAATAAATTAAAAAAAAAAACGTTGTTAGTCGAGTTCTTTGACATGTCATCATCATATTTACAAATCGTTAACGAATACACGCTACTGCTGTACAACTAGTTCTTTATTTATTTTAATTTATGAAGCACTGCTAAATGCTTTCATATATATTAGAAAAAAAACTGTATATGTATAGGGGCCGTATTATGAAGTATTAATTCCATCATTATTCCACTGCGAAAAAAGGATGGTGCTATCGGCTTTGTATAGCTCCGTCTCTCACTCACACGGGAAAAATGGTGGCAATAATACGTTGTAATAGGGCCCCTGGAGTAGCTTCTGCCCGTGGCTTCGCCCGTGTGCAGCACATCAACCTACTACCATCTGTCAAATTTCTTTAATAGATTTTCAACTTTATCACTAAAGTATAAGGTTCAAAGTTGATTGGGAAAATGTGACAGTTTCGGGTAGGTTGACCTGCTGGCGTCTGTACTACCGGTATTCAAAGTATTCTATATCCTGACCCAGAACCCTAATTGCGTAGTGTATTACGCAATGAGGGTTCTAGGGTTGAATCACAATCCGAGAGTTTTGAAGGATATCGCTCATCCATTGCTTCATAGGTTTGAAAAATTCGCCCGCTCAACAACGTAAATAACGCAATGGACGTGTCTGTCAAAATAAAACCCATTGCGATCAATTGTCATTTTATGTGTGTTACACAATGACCCCCCAGGTCATGGTTTTCCTATGTGCCAAATTTCATCGAAATCCATTCAGCAGTTAAGGCGTGCACAGTTAACAGATAAGCAGACAGGGTTACTTTTGTATTTATTTTATTATACTGACGAGCAATATCACAAAAAGTGTCACAAAAATCTAAATATCTCCTAAAACACATAAGTTAGCTACATGACTTAGGCTTTTCTTCACCATAAGGAATCAATTTTACCGTATAGTCCTTTATGTAGCAAAACTATACTATAGTATCTTATAAGATAAATAATAACTTCAATGTAAGGTATATGATATGACACATCAGTACGCTAGAGTATTACGTCCCACAGATAAACCTTGTGCTGTACGCTACCCGATGAGTCAGGGCGAGAGAACTAATGAGTCCACACTACGAAGTACCCATTAGTTTAAATATTATCATAACGTACAAAATGTTTACGATCACTGACATTTAAAACAGAGTAATTAGTGCTAAAGTAACTGCTGAAACTTTAAAATGTTATTAGTAATGGTGGTGGTTATGCATACATAAATTCACGCCGTCCTAATCCCATGGGAATGGGCAGAAACTACAGAACGCTACCACCTACGATCCTTACATACTCCTCTTGCTTCGTTTACGGTCATACATCTGAGGCCCTAGTGTGAGTAGCTCCGATTGACCCTACACTGGCTTTCATTGGTGAAGACCGGCTGGCTGCCAATCGGAGCGCCGAACGCGGTCGATGCGTAAACTCGAGATGGTTAAAAAAAAGTCACACTAGGCCCTCAGGTCATACACGCACGCTGGTTATAGTGTATAAAAGATCCTTACTTTTCAGTTTGTAGAAGTTGACATACAGCGGTACCGCGAGATAAAATTCTTGAATAATAAAATTTATATCTAAACCACAAACAAATAAAAAGTAAAAGATAGTAACCAACGCATTCTTTTTAATTACGACATTTGAACAAAAAAATGTTCTTTTGTAAGACGTTTTACTACAGCTGCTTCCGTTAAAGATTAAAATTAATTACTACAGCTGCATTTGCAAGCATCACGACATTACATTAATTAAGATAAAGTAAATGCGCGTTTTCGTACGTAACTATATTTTTAATTTACTACCTGACTGTACCGGATATATATTTTTCTTAATGCTCATTATTCTGTGTCGAATTCATCAGCCCAGAGAACTGAGTTTATACAGGGTGTCCATTTAATAAATCAAAGCATTTATTTCAATTAAACCATTTACAGGCACCAAGGAGTAGGACAGTTAGTCAGAAAGTTGACGCTAGTTGCCTATTCCAAAACGTAGATCTCTATGGAGAAGAACGGGCAAAAAACTCCAAGGACGCTCTTATCTTGGATACATTATTTAAAAAAATCACTGCCGAAGGAAAACAAAACGCCCGTTCTTTCAACCCTCACTGTAACATGGTAAGCTGCTCAACATGGGGAGACACCTTGAAGTATGTAAGTATAACAAAAACAATGCAATTAATGAGAAATGAAAACGTTGCATGTCCAATTAGAAAATTCTCTATCTTTTTATTTCATAAAATATTCGAACTAACCTTGACTGTTTTAAAACTTTGTTTCTTGACATTTAGAAACATTTGAGACAACAATAAAAATAATTATTGTCAAGGAGCCGTTTATTTATAGGTATTGTTCAAATATAGCCTCTGTGGCAATGTTAAAATTAATTTAAGGAATATTATAGTAATTTCAAACTTCATGAAAACAATTTTACGTCGAGCTGATTCACCATATAGCGCCAAAGTACAAATACTTTGACTAGAATTAATAAAAAATAGAAATGAATAAAATAGAGCAGATAATTGAAATTTCATGTGTGGAGCGCATAATTCAATTTAGTTTACATTTCCGCAATACTATACGCGACCGCTATTAATCTCATAAAGCATTTTTACAAAGAAATATAACAAAGCACAATGTGCTACACAAAAAAACAGAATACTTACACAGTAAAAAAACTAAAAATTCCTTTTTCGAATCCTATAAAATGTCACGTGGTCACTGAACAGATTATGCACAATTAAAAACTTTTTTAGTCAACTTTCAAATTGGCGCAGTGTTCGAATAAAGTTAAGCGTTCGATGCGCAACGCACGCCACGGCTGCGCGCTCTCGACCGACTGCCTCCGCTCGGAAACGAGAGAATGTATGGCGCAACGTAATACAGCGATTGTAGCAGGCGGAGCTGCTGAATTGCGCGTTGTCAATTTTATTGCACTGGCTGAGAGCAAAAATGTGGTAGAATCTCAGACTACAATAGGTAAGTCTGAGAGACCAGAAGGAATCAAGAGAATTCACAATACAGCAAGGCTAATTTGTGAGATTAAAGAAAATAGAGCTGCATAAAAAAAAATAGTTAATAGGTTAGCAAAAATATAAACTACTGCAAAAAAGGACCAACTACTTTATGATTTTTTTCACAAATGTTTGGATGAAGATCCTGGTTAATGATAGCATAGGTATTAAAATAGCAATAACGTATCGCTGATCTCACCAACGAAGTTAAAAGGCCTACAGCATGAAAGCAGCTGCATTGTAAGGCGCATACGAGTACGGTACGCACATAAACTCAGTTACGTTATTCAGCGAACAAATCTTTTATTCCACAGCGAAATGGGTTTTTTAGCATTACGTCCCATTTATTTTTATGGGAACAAAACAACACTTAAATACAGTTCTGGCAATAAAATTCAATTTCACAGAAAATAACGACATTGCTGCTGAAAAATACCGAAATAATTAAACATTAATAACTTTACGTATAACATCACGCCTCGTTTCCCCGAAGGGTTGGGCAGAGTTATGCCTGTAGTACGGCCAAATTTCGCCACTTACTAAAAAATTTAATTAACTTTACTATCAAAATTAGTTAATGTTTTTATTTATAGTAACTAAGTACTGGAAACCAGGTCAATTTATCAGCATGCTTAGTTATCACTTTATCAATCAGTTATTCAAATATTTTTAAATATGGACTGGCAGTCTGGCACAATCATGATAACGTGATTGATGTGGGTCTTCCTATAAAGCTGCGCAGATTGGCTAGAGCAGAAACTCATTAATCTGTCCTCTGTCTGAATACTTTGTTATTTTATATGAAGGGCGTCTCGCAGGTCTGCCTTGAAGGTTGTCGCCTATATAACCAGAGTATTGCCTAATAAATAATGTCTCCAGCCAGTCAGCATAATTTAAAACTATGCAATAAGTCCCTTCTTTGTCTCTGGCCAGTTCGACACAAGACATGAAGCAAACTTATGCAAATATTTGCAGAATCTGATCATAGTGTTGTGAACACACTTCCGCGGCCTATCACGAATCAAATTGTGTCGCAAATTGGCATTACGATTATCAAACACACCCTTCGTAAGCCGAACAACACAATCCTGCGCCATTGTGTGCACTATTGACCAGTGTTGCGATACAATAAGTATTTCTGCGTAATAACTGGATTCGTAACTGTATACGGATTAAATGGCGTGCGTCGAAAACTATAGCTGTGAATGACGCAGTGACGAAATACTAATAAAACTAATGTGATGAAATGTTTTCGTGATTGGCGAATAATATTTGAAACTGAGAAATGTTGTGCTATTCTGAAAAATCTCACTGCGAAAACTTGAAATGAGCAGGTGAGCTGTCAATCCCTAGAGAGATACCCTAGCTTACCTTAGCGTCAGGTAGGATGACAGTTGACTTCACTAGACGCTTTACTGACGTGAGTAGTTTCGGATACAAAACAGAACATAATTAAGATCACTGTAGATATAAATCTGGTAGTGCAGGAGAGATTGTTGTATTGCTTAATCGTACCCAAGTATATCAAAGGTCTAAAGCCATTGGACCCGGATGCCAAGCCCCCGTGAGAACTGACCTGTGTTATGGTTGCACGAAACTATAACACTCAACTGAACTAAACACTGCATTTTATACAAAGCTAGTTGAACATTCTTATGATAAATTGTTTAAAAAAATACAGATTGATAATGACTGTGAATAATAACAGACTAGATGATACATGAAACAACAGGTACCTACTTAAGAACCTCATTGCGATAATCTGTAATGCTGCGGCCGCATCTGCATCTATCGTGACAAAGCAATGCATGCCGAAGCTTCGTATGTTTTGCTCGCTAAAAAGTCATCGCGATAATGTAGTAGTCACATTAGCGGCTTCGCCACGTTTATTATGTACCTACCGCCACCCTGGTGATAAGTGCTACTCAGTCCGAACTGTCGCGACGATAGCCGACAATGGTTGGTCACATCTGCGTGTATCGTGCGAAGCTTCGTCACGATAGACGCAGATGCGGCCGTAGCATAACTCTCCTCTGTCAGAAAGAAATTGTTGACCGGCAAGTCCCTAAATTGACTGTATCCAAAAGAAATTGCTGCTTGAAAAATCCCTAAATTACTCTGTCATAACGAAATAGTAGCCTGTCAAACACCTAAATTGGCTCTGTCAAAAAAATGAACGTAGATTACATTACTTTTTTTCTTTTTCCGTATCATACAGTACCCACATTTCATTTTTGTCGTGACTTTTGTCACGTCGTGGCACGTAGCAGGGAGACAAAAGTCACGATTGAACAAATCTTTCGAAGCCCATCGAAAAATTACAGATCCATGTACCTGTGTTTTACCACAATCTCATGTGGGTAACTAATGTGTTCACAAAAGATCATGAGTAGCTTACGTAACTTTCTAATACTCGCCACTTTCTCCACAGATACTCGATACTCTGTCAATACGATATTGTCGCCACTCATCGGAGAGCAGATGAATGATAGGAAATGCACGTCACTTTTTGTAAATGCTTCAGTCGTTTCCAGTGTTATAATGAGTTCTAGCGAAAATCGGAATATATTATTTTGAAGAGGACAACATCCAGGGTAATCAGTCAGTAGTCCTGAGGACGAACTATGACGTTTTAGAGCCAGGATCACACCAGTGCGAGTGAGAGAGATGGAGATATAAAACATGGATGGCGCTGTCTCTTTTTTGCAATGCAAAAATTTTGGCTTCATCACTTTATATGACGGCCCCAACAATGCTGACTGGCTGGCACGACAAAAGAAGACAAGACGAGTCGTATTTGACATAAATAGGTAGAGGTAATACTGACTGGTGTCAGCAACTCCACGTGGAGTTCCTTACCTAAAAAAAAGCGCGTATTTTGCGTACGTATTTGACATCAAGTACCTAGCATACAATCATCATTTTTATTTTGTTATCCACATTTTGATCAAGGCTGTAAAGCCAGTGTATGCCATGGTTGATAAATAAAACCCATTAGATACAAAAATATCGAAAACCATTTGGAGTAGGAAACTAATAAAACCATACTTGGAGATCGAAACTTGTTACCTTGTTGTCACGGTCTTTAGTTAGATCCTCTTTCAATCCAAAAGTTTTAAGCTACCTGAGAATATACCCTACAGTTTACATGTACGTACCATAATTTAAAAACCTTCTACAACATTATTGTCACCTGACAGTCCATTGCCTTGTCGACACATGTCACATAATATGTGGGTCAGTAGTCATAGCGCTTCGTCACTCCACACGGCGCGGTAAACATCAGTTGATCGATGGAGGTCGATGCCTGCTGGTACCATTCGATACTAACTGCGATAAGCTTGTAATATGTAACTTCAATAATCGTTTATCTACTTAAGGCGAAAGCGTCAGGGTAGGCCGCGATATTTTTTTTTTCTTTTGCAATTTGCATTTCAGTATCAGATGAAGCGCTATGACTACTGACCCACATATGCGACATGTGTCGACAAGGCAATGGACTGTCAGGTGACAATAATGTTGTAGAAGGTTTTTAAATTATGGTACGTACATGTAAACTGTAGGGTATATTCTCAGGTAGCTTAAAACTTTTGGATTGAAAGAGGATTTAACTAAAGACCGTGACAACAAGATAACAAGTTTCGATCTCCAAGTATGGTTTTATTAGTTTCCTACTTCAAATGGTTTTCGATATTTTTGTATCGACAAGACAAATTTTTGCCCCTGAGTGGAGGCTTTGAGTGTAATAGCTTAAGGTAGCCACAGGAAAGCCCGGTTAAGTAGTCACTCACACACTGAGTTATATTACTTGTAAAAATGCTAGGAATATTGTATAATTTTACAATGTTTGTAAATATGTGAGCACCATGCATCTATCACATGATTAATTTATCTGTCATTCCTTAATTTTTCATTATTTTTACCTAACGTGGTATAGTAATCTTATTCTAGGTGCATCGTCTTCACATATAATTATATAATTGATGTATACAAGATATTGTGAAAACATTTTAAAAGAGTAACGGTGGAGTTTCTTGCCCATTCTTCTCCATACGAAAACTACCTTTTGGAAGGGGCAACTAGAATCAATTATTATTTAAATGTTGACGTTCAAAAGTGCCTTTTTTGTGCCTAATTGAAATAAATTATTTGACTTTGACTTTGACTTTGACAAAGCCTCCACTGAGGGGTAAAAACTATTCTAATTAAAACTAGGCGAGCGCTCGCTAAGGGCACCCCCTGTGGGGTACGAACCTCGGCTTAGGGCGTCGCTGGGGGGAGGACAGCAAGATGGGATCAAGGATATTTCATTATTATTATTAATCGGGGTTCAGTCAGCAAGCGCCATCCTATTAATAAGCCGACGCCCGTGTATCTAGCTGTCTATCTGTCTCGCCACCATTAGACTGTCTGTCTCCACCACCATTGTCAACATTGCAATAAAAAAGATAAAATTGGAAAACAGGAACTAAGTACCCATGAATGACTACGAAGTACCATCGAAGAGATTCATATCTACACACCGTAAGGACTATTTCTGCTTGCAGCGCTCGGCCGCTATAGAACCGGGGCGGTAACAGATGTGATCGTCGTGTTCACGGGATTTTATTTTCAAACTGCTTAGATATGAAGTTCTTCGATGTACATTTTACAATGTCTTTCTTCAAGAGCCCTCATGCTGTGCAATCAATAGAGGGTTACCACAACATGCGGGTTGTTTACTTACCCGCGACAGTTGCATAGTAACGACAAACTAAGGACAAACGCTACGTAAAGATCCGGGGTGTGTCGTGTCTTTACTAATCAAGACCTTTTGTTTGTTGTCATAACTCTTTAGCTATAACAATTAACATCGATTCGTCATGCTTTTTAGTCAACTCAATAACTGTTTGTTGAGTGTTGGGGTGTATAAATCAATTAGACCTTGTCAATACCACAATATGGCTCAAATTAAATAGAGGGGTGACATTTCAATGTGCGTTCCACGCCAGCTGTTTATTGCTCCCGTCTTTCCCGCATGTTCGAAGAAAATTTATAACGACGCTAAATCGCTTTTTCAATCCACCAATTTATCAAGAATCCATTGAATTTCAACTAGTCTAATTGTTGTGTCAGAGTGCAATAAGAGATGAAAAGCAAAAAACTGCATCGTAACCGCAGGAAGACTTGTATTGTTAGTCAGCGAAAGCGGTTACATCATTAAACATTTGAAGCGGGGCAACACTAATTACTGCAATTCATTAACAACATTTTACCCGTACGCCTTTATTCATAAAGGCTATGTTACGTGACGTGCGATTTTTTTTTTATAAATCTTACTAAAACACTGTAATTAAGATTTTTTGATAAAACCTCTATTACCTATTCTTGTTTAACTTTTTAAATGCGCATTCAAAATATTGTGTCATTTGAGCATAGTTAACTAATTATTATTTTATTCTATTTCCGCACATTATTCTAGAAACACGTACCTACCTAGCAGACATGACGAAGTAAAATAATCTAGGTAAACTAATTAGATTGTTATCTAGCCAATTTAATGCGATACTAGACTAGATTGTCACGCGTCAACGACATTGGACAGGTCTCTTAGACGCTCCATTGAATTTGTTTGATACACAGCAACAAATAGCAGACATGGTAATGATTGCCCAATTATCTGAGCAACTTAGTCCGAGATAACTTATCGTGAATGACACTGGTAAATCATAATCAAAAATCATTTATTCAAACAAGACTCAGAATCAGCACTTTTTGAACTTGAACATTACAAAACACAGTCTCCCAAAATGCCTGCCCTTCAACCACTTCCTACAGCTTGAATAGGGAAGAAGAAGTGGCCCAACAAACCCCCAGAAATTATAGTCAACTAAGAGCAATGAAATAGACCTTAATTACAGATACTTAGTCATTACAAATGACAATGAAAAGTTCCTTCTTCTGATGGCTTACTTTTATCCAGAAAACTATTTCATACTCACAATTCCAGTGGACTTTTCATAATGACAGTCGTAAAAGCCACCATAAATGAGCATACTGTAACACCTCTGAAGTACCATGGGCAGTCACCGACCCGCCACAAACCTTGCGAACTGTCTCTTCTCGTATCGCATCGACACGAGAGGATCATTCAGGAACCAAGAAACCGTGTACCTACTTATTGACATATATGACCAATCTCCACAACAACAAACAAAATAATAATGAATACATCAATTAGCAGACGCCCGTTAACAAACTGATTGAACTGACCTTACATACACGAACAGAATCACATGACCAATTGACATTACGATGAACACGGGACTACGGGACACCTATCAAAGTCACCATGTTTTATTAATTGAATGCCCCATCAATCTTGCATTTGTAAGTGCCTCGGCTAATGATAAGGTTGGGATGTCAAAGTTCTTCGTGATTTTACTGTGATGTGCAATTTGAATAATGGTATGGTTTGTATGTGCGTGTGGTCTTGGATTCTGTGATTATATGGGTATGCTGTAGAGATTTAGAAAATGGATTATACGTATAAACAGACATTAATAGCGATCATGCAGGGTCACACTTAAGGTACCATTCCGTGCCCGACCGCAGGCAACAACCGCACGCGACGTGTCACGGCGTCATGTCGCTGCAGTCATGATTCCAAACCCGACCGCAGGCGGCAGCAGCCCGTATTCCAGTCGGTAGATAGAAAAACGTGTTATCGCTCGAACGTTGGCGGCACTACTGGTCTGCGGTCGGGCTGCACGTGTCGCCTGTCACTCGCCCGTAGCTGCCAACGAGGCGTCGCTAGCTACGGAAGGTATTTCATAGAAATTCATAGAAACCAGTCGTGTCGCGGCGACACGTCGCCTGCAGTTGCCTCCTGCGGTCTGGTACGGAATGGTACCTTTTCTGTGCATTTGCACTGGCGAAACATTCACATATAAACATGTTGAAATCTCTATTTTCTATCAATTGTCTATACAATGTTTGACAGGAAATAGATTTCAACATGTTTTTATGTGAATGTTGCGCCAGTGCAAAACCACAGTTAGGCAGATAACACCACAGTATAAAAGTCCTTTTAAATTGTTCAAATAGTCATAGATTATAACCATACCTATAGCGAACAAATTCACAGATGGACTGGCAAAAATAGAAATGTTTCGACGTCGAAATAACTTGACTTCAGTCGCGAGTTCAATTGAAGTTAAAATGTTGCTAATTATGGCCAGTCTTTTCATTGTCACTGTTATAAATACATTTTTCTCGAACAAAATATTGATCATCTTGCAAAATGAATGTAGCACCGCGTTTCTCCACCAAACACAGACAAAAGGAGTGAGCATTGTTGTTGTTATTTGTTTTCTGAATAAGAATCCGATTGGGGACACAATTGGATTCCTATTCATGAAACAAATATGTGAATGTGTATCCAAACAATGGATCAGATAATGTTGTTGCAAGTGATGTTTAGGTAGCAACTAGTAAATATGCATGCCAATAATGTAACAAAAATCGATGAAGATGTCAAGGAAACTAGAGACCGAATAGAACTCAAAGGTATCAAATATCATCAAAAATGATTGTTCACAAAGTATTCAGAAAGAAAATTATTTAAAAAATCTTTTGACAACAATCTGCCTAGCCTTTTCCTAACTATATTGTGGTCGGCTTCCAGTCTAACTGGATGCAGCTGAATACCAGTATTTTATATGGAGCGACTACCTATTTGACCTCCACAACTCAGTAACTGGGTAATACGAAACCCCTTGGTAAGACTGGTTGTCAGACTTTCGGGCTTCTGACGACCCGTAAAAACTGTCAAAGATCCACGAAGGACAGCCGGGACCAACGGCTTAACGTGCTCGGATCTCGATATGTAAAGATGGTCACCCATCCACAGACCAACCCCGGCAAGCGTAGCTTAACCTGACGGATCGACCCGTGCAGAAGTTATTACTTAGCCACAAGCTCCTCGAACGCGTTTAAAAATCTTCTGACAACAGAGGGTTAAAAATCATATTTAAGTTTCACTCAAAAGACATCAACGACATGACCTATATGTATTAAAAAATATAAAAAATATTGTTGGAATTAATATTATTATTGGCTTCTGTAAATCTGTAGTCATGATTTCAACAGCACAAAATGTCTTTTATATGTACTTATTTGTTTGCAACTGGAGCTATGAAATTAGTAATTATATATATTAAAATTGATTTAATAATTAACAATTTTAATCTCCCATCTTTCTCACTGATGCCTCAATCCGAAGTCCTGACAAACAATCATGAATTTTATTAGAATAACAGACAATTATTATAATATAATTCAACGCACAGCAAACTATATGCACATTACCATACAATCGTTGCTTTGCTGCACCGCATGGCATGATGGCGTTACGTGCTAAAGACTCCATAGATATGAAGACAACCAGTATCTTAGTGATGTAAGGAATTTACAAAACAGATGTGAGTGGAAAAGCTGAGAGGGAACACCCTAGACTAGAACGTCATTATCGTGACGCGTAGTACTCGCAACCGGCTTGCGTCATATATGAACGTAAAAGAAAGCAAAGTATGTAAGGATCGTAGCAAGGCGGCGATCTGTAGTTTCTGCCTACCCACTTGGGAAAAAGGCTAGAGTTTATGTATGTGTAACCAATTATTGGAAACATTAGGTTCTTAGGCAGTTTGTGAATGTTCCAGAGATAGCTTTCGTTCCGCGATGACCTTTAGTGCGGATTTCACCAATGAAATTATACGCGTTCAGCACATCTAAACGCGTTCAAGAACTGTCAGTGTACAATATTCCATAACAATTTTGACACTGACAGCTCTTAAACGCGTTTAAGAAATGCTGATCGCGTTCAGTTTCATTGCTGAAATCAGCCCTAAGTCTGGGAGCAAGCGAGGACCATCGTCAACCGCAGGTAAGAGTTGCCAAAAAACGAGTTTAGATTAGACTAGCAATCCGCGATTTGACCCATATACGTCTCGATCCCGTGAGAATATCGAGATAAAAAGTATCCTATGTGTTAGTCCAGGTTATAAACTACCTGTGTGCTAAATTTCATCCAAATCCATTCAGTAGTTTGCGTGAAAACATCCATCCAAATAATTAGTAGCTAATTAGTCATTATTTAATCGTGTTTTTGTATGTTGTGCTGTTTTTGTGTGCACTAAATAAACGATTTATCTATCTATCATCCGTCCATCCATCTTCAGAAAATTTCGCGTTTATAATATTATTAGTAGGATTATGCTTACATCAGTCGAAGACCTGCTCTGCGTGCACACCACACTCAAGCTACCTCCACAACAACACAATACAAACAACTTTTTTAGTTTCCACTTCATCACGGGATGTCACTGACTGCCTCGCACATCGTCGTTATCTTTGCATATTAAGTTACTTACCGAAAACAGACCTTATTGCTTCACGTAAGAATTTATTCTCAAATGAAATAAATATAAAAAAGTGGATAAATTAAATCATTTCGAATACAATAAGTCGTCAGTGCATCGGGAAGTTCTAAGCTCGTCTGCTGCTTGGAAATAACCTAATTACCTATATAAAAACTTAAAAAATAACACTACAAAGTGAAAAATAACTTTAATTTCAGAAGCCGATGGCTTTGGTTTTGTTATTTTGTTTTTTGCCACTGACGAACTGAGAACCTCCTCCTTTTTATGAAGTCGGTTATAAAAATAATATCTTGCGTACAGGTACTAATTATTATCATAGAAAACAACAGACAATTTAAATGGAATAGCCCTATAATTGTAAAAATACGATAATAAAGGTAGTCATTGTTTCTATTAGTCTTGTATCACAATCACACACAATGACAACATACTACCACAGTCATAATAATAGATGAAATAGATCACAATAGACAATAAATAATGGTTTAAAAAACCTTGTTTTTATAAAACACTAGCTGTCACAACAGACGATATTCTGTCCAAATTTCAATAATTCATACAAAACTGAAAGTGCAATTTCTGTAGGAAAAAATTACACTTTCAGTTTTCACGAAATTTCCAATTTTCCCGGCAGCTTTTAATTTTTTTCTTTCCGTAAGTCGACCGCTACCGAATAGAATAGAATAGAATAGAATATCATTTATTTGCAAATATGGGTTATACATAAGTAGGTAGTAGTAGGTTTTCATCAGAGTTCTGCCATATTTCACCATTCGGCATGCAAACATTTTCATTATAAAAAATTGTTAAAATTTAAATTCATATTATTACATTAAATTAGATATGTCATTCTCATTAAATAAAATTTAAAACTTAAAATTGTCAGTAACAGTATATACAAGAAGAAGATAAACAAACAAACATTAAAAATTCCAGGTCATAGACAATACACGATAATTATTCAATAAGCAAAACAATAATTAATAAATTATAATTTCAAGGCAGTTTGATAAAAATTGTCCGTTAAAAACTCAGTTACACTGTAGTATGCTTTACCTATTAATAACTTACGAAGTGTACTTTTGAATTGCACCGTTTTCAAGTCTTTCCAAATAGTCCGACCGAGCGTGACCTCATTCGGACTATTAGGAAAATTTTAAAACAAAAAATTACCACATCGATCCAGCCGTTCCGATGAAGTGATACGTTTACCAACTAACAACTTTTCATTTTTAGGGTTCCCTACATTGAAAGGAAAAACGGAACCCTTCGGAGGATCACTTCGTTGTCCATCCGTCTGTCTGTCTGCCTGTCGCACCGCGCCAAGGCACCGCGTCGCATCCTGTCGCCCGCCCGCGCTATTACTTTTCGTTTTCCCTTAGCATTATTTCTGACCTTTTGACTTTTTCCCCAGCTCTTAAGAGTCGTAGCGTATAATCTTAAAGAATTGGGCTATCAAATGCAAAAAGTTTTTTTTTCTATCTGACTTGTTGTTCCAGGGATTTGCGCATTCAAACAAACAAACTCTTCTGCTTTATTATTACTAAAGAATAGATATGTCAGTAAGTCGCTACAACCGTAGTATTTGAGATAAATGTCAATTGTATGTGCGGAAACGTTAATGGAAGTAGCTATCACAGGTAAAATTAGCTTACGATTCAATTTATGTGCCCAGGTTGCCAATTTTTTTAAAACCATTTATAACAATAACGATTCGTTTTTGCTTATAGTAACCGAGCATATATTTTGCCGGCGGCGTTCGGTAACCCTGACCGCTAACATGCAGATAACCACGGAACCAGTTATATCATCATTATGGTCGAAAAACCAAAGTGTGAGATCACCGACAATAATTGCCATCGCAGGTGTTCTGATCGATCTATAGACGCTGGTACCTACTGCTTTTATATACTATATAGATAGATAACTTTGACTGCCCCATTGGTCTCGTGGTTGCAAGTGCGACTGCTGAGTGTCGGGTTCTGGGTTCGATTCCCGGGTTAGGCAAAGTTTTAATGGGGTTTTTCCATTAGGAATTTCTTAGTAACAGCCCGGAATTCGGAAGTTAGCGGTGTGGTACCCCCGTGCCTCGGAAAGCACGTTAAGCCGTTGGTCCTACGACTGGTCTCTCTACGGTCGTGTCGGATTTCCGTCCCATCGGACTATGAGAGTGAAGGAAGAGAGAGTGCACCTGTGTCTGCGCACACACTTGTGCAATATAATATCTCCCGCGCCGAAGGCTAGTCTTGGCCGCCGTGGCCAAAATACCGCCTGGAGGACTACAGATAGATAAAGATTCTTTAACCACATATCACTAGGTAAATATTATAAAACAATGTCCCGTCCGTCGCGTCTCGCGATAAATTCAAAACTACCGATCGGATTTTAATATGATTTCCACCAATGGACGGAGTATTTCATGAGGAAGGTATAATTAATTAAGGTTTTGTGTAAATTGCCTGAAATATGACGATGATTCTAAAAAATCATGCCGATCGGGAGTTTTACTGGCGTCCGCCACGTAAACCAATAGAGTTATATGGAAACACAGATATTTTATAACCTGGATTAACGTAATTAAGTACATAGGGTACTTTTAATCCCAGTAGTACGTTCCCGTGGGCTATTTTCCGCCATCACGCATCCACATCCGCATCCACGCGGGCGAAGCCGGGCAAAAGCTAGTATATTATATTTGAAATTGGGTGTTGTTTTTAAACAGTCAGACTGGGCTATGCCAGTAATTTTGTCCAAAAAAAGAAAGAAGAAAAGAAAGAAAATACGTTTACCTATTTGCGGCAAACATGACACAAAGAAAGAACAAAACACGAAAATAACAATTTGGGGGAAAATATGCGCCACATCCACGCAAAACGGCCATCGCTAAGCATAATGCTGCGACCCTATGCGAGACAGAGCCCCAGCGCTGGTTTTCAGCGACAGCCGGTGTTGACGTGATGACGTCAACCGGTGCAATAAAATAATACAAATACTTCCTAAATGTTTATATAAATATAATATTTAAAATGCAAACATTTCGTTCTGTCAGCGACTCTAGCGCCGGAGACGGGTATAGAGTAGGTAGATTAAATAGAAGGGAGAGACTGTGTAAACTAATTTGATTTATCATTGAATAAGAATACCATCCAGCTATCTGATTACGCAACACATTTTCGTAAGCGATTACGACAAATTTGTTTAATTTTAACAGTTCAACAACATTCATTGCGTTATTTACGTTGTTGAGCAGATTTTTTTGTCGAACTTATGAAGCAATGGATTAGCAATTTGTTTCAAAACGATTCAAATTCCGATTGATCGTGTATTACGTCACTAGGGTACTGGTTGATATATGTATGCGCATAGAAACGAAGAGGATTACAAACCATAGGAAGGAACCAATTGTGGACAAGCAAAAACAGTAGGTAGAATCGAAGCTGCTAATGATTCGACGGTAAAAGTTATTGCATACTAAAAAAAAAACAAAGCGAGCCAATAAAAATGCAAAGGTAAAAGAAAGTTAGCGTTAAGAAAAAATACAAATAGCTCCAAGCGCTGATCGTCGCGTCGAATTGTTAATTGAATGTCCGTCACCAACAAAGTTTGCAATAAAGAAATGTATGTAAAATATTATATAAACAATATATTTTAAGAACAAAACTCTCTCAAGATATATCGTAAACCTTTCATTATCAGTGCCTATTTTTTTCATCATTGATCATGAACTTCAGATAAGTCAATGGTATCACGAGATACCTATATCTAATCGTCAATATGGCCAGTCACGGAGAAAATAACTTTATTTTTCTCCGCATTGATTATAAGATTGCGGCGGTGCCGCGGTGGCCCAGTGGTGACGGCCCGACTAGAGCGGCGATGGCCCAGTGGTGACGGCCCGACTAGAGCGGCGATGGCCCAGTGGTGACGGCCCGACTAGAGCGGCGATGGCCCAGTGGTGACGGCCCGACTAGAGCGGCGATGGCCCAGTGTTGACGGCCCGACTAGAGCGGCGGTGGCCCAGTGGTGACGGCCCCGACTTAAGGGTTGTAGGTCGTGGGTTCGAGCCCAGGCAGGCGCTTTACTTTGTATAAATAATTTCATCACCACTGCTCTCAAAACGGTGAAGGAAAACATCGTGAGGAAACCGGCATGTCCTAGAACCAACAATTCGAAGACATGTAACATCTACCACCCCGCACTGGGCCCGCGAGGTGGATTACAACCCACTCCCTGTCGAAGAGAGTAGGTGTGTGTCCCAAGCAGTGGGGACATTATAGGCTTATAATAAATATTATAAGAATTTTAAATCTTATAATATAATCTTATAATCTTTAGATTAGGAAAAATTATATCTGAAATGTATTTATTTTTCCAAGAGTAAAATTTCTTTACCCTGCCTTTGCTGTAGCTGTAGCACTTGTAGTGTGTACAGATATAAACGCTAAATAAAGTAAGATTTGGATGGAGTAAAATGTCCACACAGCTAGTGTGCAAAGAGCCGCTCATTGTAGCCCCAAATCTTTTGAAATTAGGTGGCTTTGTCGGCTATACCTGCGATCGCTTTTCTGTCCGGAACGTACAGAACCCCACAAAAACTCACATGCAATTTTTCTGATATAAGTATGCAAGCAGCTGTTGTGAAAACGAAGATGTGCTTAGCAATAACTGCACTGCAAATTATTGTAATGAGTAATTTATAGTAAGGCTGGCCAAGGTCCTTACTTTGCACATTATTTTCGAAATGAATTTGCCAATATATGCTAATGTTAGGTCGATAACGCAATTTCACGCTTTAGGAAAGAAACGTGGGTTTTTGTTTAAATAAGTGAAACTATTAAAACGTACATTTTAAGATCTCAAAACTATTGTAGCAGCCTCCATCCAGTACATTTCTCTTTCACATAGATAGGTATGTAGAATGTATACATAAATGTATAGTTTGCAACATCCCAATTGTCAAAAACAAAAAGCGCTCAACCGACAAGCGACAGAACTGGCCTTGGTACAGACCTTCTATGTGTGGAAGCACGGGTCGATGAGCCGACAGTAAGTAGGCACATAAACGTAACATAATATATGGCTTTGTACCTACTCTTGATGACTCTGTTGTCGGTTGTGAGCCCTTTAAACTTAAGTGATCTTAGAATTCACAAAAACAACCGGCGTTACCATAATGATCATGAAGGTTCTTAATTAAACGGTTAAAACCATCTCAATCGACGGCACGGTTGGTGCAGTGGTTAAGCGATTGACTGCTGCGCTGCGTGTCGCGGGTTCGATTCCCGCACGGAACAAATATTTGTATGACCTACAATTAGTTGTTCCGGGTCTGGCTGTTTGTGTATGTGAGTTTAAATGTTTGTAAAACGCACCCACGACACAGGAGAAATTCCGAGTGAGGGGCAACGTTTTAAAAAAAAAAAAAGCTAGATGGAAGACTCCACGTTTAATTAGCAATCAAAGAACATTGTTCCTCTTACCCATGGCCAGGTAAAGACACATGTCATCCGGTTTCCCCTATGTTGGGATTAGGACCAGCTACAATTTTAACCAGATGTGGCTGAACATTAGTATTTTAGCCAATTCAACTTCCAGATGTCCTCCAAACCGCAAAATCATTTCATGGTATCCATCTGATTGTCAGACTTTCAGGTTTCGTGATTAATCGGACAAGGCTTCTATTCAATTGAAAATCTCCAATTAATCAACACTGGTTATTGGTCATCGCAAATTACATACAAATTAAAATTGCTACGGCTTCTTTCTCCCTACATAATTATGGGTGCGACTATAAAAAGCCCGAGAATTCTAGGAGAGACATCACACATCCACCACTTTTCCGTCTGCAATCAGTACTACCAAAAAACACTTCAAGATGAACAAGATCTGCTTCCTCATGTTCTTCGTGGCTTGCCTCTGCCTCTTCGCCGAAGCACAACTGACGTTCACCTCCAGCTGGGGCGGTGGGAAGCGCGGGGGCGTTGCCCCCATGTCGTGCAAGAACGAAGAAGCCATCACCACGATCTTCAAGCTGATCCAGAACGAAGCGGAGCGGTTTATCATCTGCCAGCAGAAGCCTTGAAGACAAATGACGAACGACACTTTTCTGAAGACAATACTGCGATGTTATAATGGAGAATTTGTTTAATATATTGTTATTTGTTTATGTTTTCTTGATTCTACAATAGAGACATTATAAACCGATATGTATTGAGTTTATTTTGATAATCGATATTCTATAGTGACAGTTTAATGTAACTACTCCCCAAATAATGAAGGGGTCTTGAATTCTTGATGTAAATAAATGAGCAGTTATTCATAGTCTGACCGCAAGATGATCAGATAAGGGCCAAGTTTACCAAGCTCTGTTAGTTACTTAATTTCCCATCGTGCCCTTTGTTAACTAAATGAGCTTGGCAAATTGGCCCAGAACCTTGCAGATCAGTCGATCAGTGCAATAGTTTAGCCACATCCATGAGCCAAATAATTATATGGTAAATTCCTTGCCAACGCTCCCGATGCAATAGTTTCGCAGATTATTCCGCGAGCGTGTGGATGTAGGCTTGTCCGTTGCGGGCACCGTTATCACTCGGGCGTCGCTCATACGGAACAGGTAATCGGTACGTGGGAATTACTCCACATTACTGTTCGAAAGTGATACCCATTGTTTGACCAATATTTTGTCTAGGTTTTACGGATTTCGCTTTCGGCTTTTGTCTGGGTGGTTTTTAGATGACCTTTTGGTTTTGGAAGCCGGATTTTTTCGTGTTGTAAAAACCTTTGTCTTTTGCCTAAACTTAATAATTATTTAGTTTGAGGTTATATACCATATTTTATGCAAAATAAAGAAATTCTGTTAAGCATTGAGCACTCCACACTACTTGATTTGTGAAAAGTAAAATCCTTTGGGACATTGCAGAAAGCTCTGTATCTAAGTAGTTTATTAGATCTAATTGAGACTCATCATCTTGCATGGAGTGGAACATTTCCACGCATCAAACCAAATAAAAAACCAAGACGTAGCGTTGTCAACAGTGACGTAAGGCCGGTTTCATAATCATGTGTGCACTTACTTTACAATGCCGTGAGGTGTAGTTTGGTTGTAAATCCTAATCCTAATGCTAACTATAAATATGATATTAATATTATAAATGCGAAAGTGAGTTTGTTTCTTTGTTACACTTTCACGATAAAACGGATGAACAGATTTGGATGAAATTTGGCACATGGATAGACCTTGACCTGGATTAGGACATAGGATACTTTTTATCTCGATATTCCGACGGGATCGAGACTTAAGCAGGTGAAACCGCAGGGCGCAGATAGTTGGTTATAAATGTGTGCGTGTGAGCGTGTATGCACAGAGCGAGGTGTAGTTTTTGCTTGCTTCACTGTATTGTTCGCAGCGCTATGTCTTTGTTTTTTATTTGGTCTGGGGTCCACGCATGAATCCAGCTAACATAGATAAGTATTTACTTATGAAAAAGAAAGATCCAATGTAAGATTATCCCATTCACTACACATAGTTAAAATGTATAGGAAGTAAAAAAAAAAACTTCCCAAACATAATTATTATATAAAATTACAACTTATTATAAAATTCCACATCATATTATATACGTAACCTACATAAATAAAACCACTTTCGTAAAGATGACAGTCAACACAAAACTCGTTTAAAAATGTTATTATGGCGAGTAGGTATGCAAATTCGTTGTTAGTCATTTATAATCAATGACTCGAGATATCGATGTTTTGACGGCATCGATGTCATGTCTCGACACTAACACGACAAGGGAAAAAACGAAAACTTCATTCAGCCTCATCTCATGATTTGACAGTGACATTTGGATATCATTCTTTTTTCAAATCAAGTTGTCAGGTCGCAAGCGCAATTGCTGAACTGGGGCCCCCTGGGTTTGATCCTTGAATTGGGCACTGTTATTGGATTTTTCCCAAAAGGAATTTAGTAGCAGCCTGGAATAAAAGGTGGCTGGGACAGACTGGATGCGGAAGGCGGACGACCGCTTATTTTGGCGCAGCCTGGGAAAGATCTATGTCCAGCAGTGGCCTGCGATAAGCTGAGTGATTGATTGATTGAGCAGCCTAAAGTCCGGGCTTATGCTCGAACCACATTAAATCAAATAAAGGACTCCCTTTATTTGATTTACTGTGGTTTATGATTAATTTAGGCACCCAAAGGTACATACGTTTGGGTCGTTTATAAAACTTGCACGTATTACATTAAGCCACACCTATATTTTAAATCAAGAAAACAAGAGCTCGCTCAACTTGTTGGTAAACAACTAGACTGAGCCAGATAGGTACAGTCAGCTTCAAAAGATGCATATTATATCAACAAGAATTCCTTTGATTGTCTACAATTTGAGTCAAAATACCTACAATATAAGTATCAATGTCATCATTACCTCGTTGGTCTTCTGGTCGCAAGGGCTACTGCTGAGCAATTCGGGTTCGATTCCCAGGTCGGGAAAAATATTATTGGGTTTTTCCATCAGGAATTGCTCAGTAGCAGCCCGGAATCTGGATTTGTGCCCGGTTGATGGCAATAGGCTCGCCCCCTATTACATGGGATTTAAACATAACTGGTGAAATGTGGGTGTACTATATGTACACCTCTGCCTAACCTTTCGAGAATTACGTTATGTTATGTTAAGTATCAATGTGTACTATTAAGAACCTATCCAATGTCTAATATGTTTTAATGTTTTTCCACATCATCATTCACGTGCTCTTTCTCAATTTATTCGTGGTCAGCGCAACATGTCTCTTTCTTCCATACTTCTGTATTAATCGTTATCTCGGTAGTCACTCCCTTTCTAGCTATATCATCTTCCACACAGTCCATCCATCGTTTCTTTGGTCTTCTCCTACTCTTATAGCCATCGTCATTCACACTCAAAACGTTTTGTAGTTACACATTGATACAATATAGACTATTAAATGAATTCTTGTCGATGTATAGTTTCATCTTTGAGGCCGACTGTACTAATACATATGTATTAGTACAGTCGGCCTCAAAGATGAAACTCTTGCACTTGTAGTATATATATACTACAAGTGCATTCATTATAACTTGACCCGTGACGCGATTGGTAGCACTGAATTTTGCAGTCTTAGTTTCAATATTATTAGAATTCATAATGGCGACTAACAGAACAGTACCACTAATCGCATGACTCCAAAATTCAGTGCTACCATTCGCATCACGACTCAAGTTATAATGAACGCACTGTACATGCCTAGGCTAGACTGAGTAGAATAGAATAGAAAAGAATAGAATAATTTATTTGTCAAACATAGGTGATAATATACAAAGATCTTAAAATATTAGACAGTGCGCTATGTTTTGCCAATATCGACATACAAATGATTAATATTGTCAAAAGCTATTCAATCAGATTATTAAATTACAATGAACACTTATTACAATTGAATTAAATAAGTATTTGAGTAGATACCTAATTGTTATATTAATGCATGCAAGCAAATTAAATTTTATTACATTCAGTGTCAATTTCATTTCATGTCAAAATTTAATGTCAATAATTCAAGTCAAAGGAAAAAAAAAAAGAAATTGTATTATTGTATATTATTAAATAATTTTTTGTCAGCATTATAATTATAGAAATTTGTCATTGAGAAATTCATCTAGAGTATAATAACATTTTTCAATCAGTAACCCGTTAAGTGTTTTCTTAAACTTCTGCAATGGCATACATTTTATTTCATCAGGTATCTTATTATACACCTGTGGAGCAACACCAAAGAAACTTTTCTTCATTAGAGAAGTTTTACATTTCACAAGGCATAGCTCATTGATGTATTGAGCACGCATTGGTGTTTTCTTTACTGCACGTAATTTTTTAAATAAATATGGATTTGTTTTCACAAATAATGCTGTTTCCAGGATGTATAAAGCTGGTAGAGGTAATATTTTTAACTTTTTAAAATATGGAATGCAACTATCTGTTGTTTTTAAACCACACATGCAGCGTAAACATCTTTTCTGCATCCTGAAAATAAGTTCCCTATTTGTTGACTGTCCCCAAAAAATAACACCATACCGCAGAACTGAGGCGACTAGTCCATGATAGGCTGCCAACTGTGTATCAGCACTCACTTTTTTTGAAAGCTGAAATAACATATATGCTGATTTACTCAATCGCTTGCAAATTTGTTCTAAATGAGGTTTCCAAGTTAATTTATCATCTAGAATTATACCTAAGAACTTGGCATTACTGGCCTCTTCTATTTCAGAACCATCGTATGCAACATTAACAAGTGGTTTCTCAAGCCTTTGGTGAAAGTGCATTACTTTGGTTTTATTTAAATTAATTACTAGATTATTATCATTAAGCCAATTTATTATTTTATATAGAGAATTATTAATGTCATTTTGATAATTGTTTGGATTATTACATTCTATAATAGCCGTGCTATCATCTGCAAAGAGTACCATTTTTTGTCCTGTGAATTTTGGGAGGTCATTAATATATATTAAGAAAAGCAGCGGTCCTAGGACGCTACCTTGAGGCACGCCATATTTTATGTACCTTGCTTCAGAGGTATATGTGAGCGGTGAGCTTACACAATAGCCATATTCTCAAGATGAAACTATACGTTTCATCTTTGAGGCTGACTGTACTAATACATATATACTACAAGTGCATTCATTATAACTTGACCCGTGACGCGATTGGTAGCACTGAATTTTGCAGTATTCGTTTCAATATTAGTAGAATTCAAAATGGCGACTAACAGAACAGTACCACCAATCGCATGACTGCAAAATTCAGTGCTACCATTCGCATCACGACTCAAGTTATAATGAACGCACTGTACATGCCTAGGCTAGACTGAGCTTACACAATAGCCATATTCTCAAAGTCACAAGTCGAAGCTTTGACACGCCCATATTTGCGGGACCTGTTTGACAGGATCGCAGAACTCTTTGTGCTCGCCATATTGCCGATGTAGTTAAGTCGATGCACAAAACGATCAAAAATACATATAAAAAGAGTAGTAATGAGCTCATTTGTAATAACACCTAAGAGGGTGATTAGAAATAGGTAGGTCAGTCATGTATGAGGCGGAGTCGCTGAAATTTATGATGTTTTCTCGATTTTAGGTCGTTTATCGTTAGGTCCGACACATGATGCTTAATATCTACTTTAGCACCCAAAGTGTCGTCGAGAAAATACATTCCTTACACCTGTCAGTTGGACATTTTCTAGTAGTAATTAAGGATCAAATTCGCAAATCACTTTCGTTAGTATGAAACTGACAGGTGTCAAGAACGCATTCTCTCGACGGTTGGACTCTAAATATGTACAGATCAAGCGGTGTAAAAAAATTGCCCGCCAACAAGGTTCTGACTACCCTGAGTACGCTGGGGCTGCAGTCTCGACATAGATAGTGATCGCTAAATGACCGAATTCGGTCGCAAAGTCTTAAGTCGCTAAGTCAAAATTGCTTGACAAGTACAAAAAAATATCGTGCTTGTCAACAACGTCGCGCGCGTCTAGTGACGCCATAAGTTTGCGACCAAATTCGGTCGTATAGCGATCGCTATATTTGTCGAGACTGCAGGGCTATATCCAAGATAAGAATGCTTGGAAACATGCTGGTCCTGCTCCATAGGATAATTTAGAATCAAGACAAAATCAAACTGGTTGCAAATTTAAGTGTATATTTTATCATTATTTTTTATTATATGACATTGATTTTACTTTCTATGACCAATTCCTCGCACACTGACTTATTAATTGTGGAATCTTAGGAGGATCGTCTACTTTTACAATGTTTGTAAATATGTGAACACCATGTATCTATCACATAATTAGTTTATCTGTTGTTGCTTCATTTTTAATTCTTAATTCTTTTTACCTATTGTGGTATAATAATTTTATTCTAGGTGCATCGTCCTCACATATAATTATTTTATAACTAATGTACTTATACAAAATATTGTACAACATTTTAAAAGAGTAACGGTGGAGTTTCTTGCCCATTCTTCTCCATACGAAAACTACCTTTTGGAAGGGGCAACTAGAATCAATTAATTTTTTTTGTAAATTTTTGACGTTCAAAAGTGCCTTATACGGGCCTACTTGAAATAAATGATTTGATTTTGACTTTGACCTGGTCGTAAGTATCTATCTACACTTTAGTAAATATCACCGCGCAACGCTATCTACCGGCCAAACGATTGATTAGGTATAATAAAACCAGGTTTATCCAAATCTTTTAGGAATGTGTCATCAAAAGCCAAAGTTTATATTTAAATATAACGTCCACCAACCGAACTTGACACGTCACACACGAGTCGTGAACAAAAACAATTGTCATTTGTTCACAAGCGCAGTTATCTCTTTATGAACAATGTTGATTACATTGAAAAAGGCTTAATTTATTCCATAAATTGTCGTCATGGACTGCATAATACGTCGACAACGTGATTTATTGTTTAATATCACTTAGTTGAGATTCAACTCACTCCCACTAATATCCTGGCAGCAGACGATTATGCAGATCGATAGATACTAAAATGGTTTAGACTTCAATAATAAATCAGCTGTAATACTTATTTAGCTCCATGATTACTGACAAATGTTTGCACTGAATGGACAGGTCCACTCAAATCTGTGTGACGAAAGTCTGGTAAATTAAACCCTCTAGGGTACTTCCCGAAGTCCTAGAAAGCTGACATTCGGGAAGTACCCTAGAGGGTTTAATTTACCAGACTTTCAACCCTCAGGGCCACAATACGTGGTTGGAGGGCTAAAGTTACAGATTTCTTATTTTTTTTGTTGTTCTTGTGCAAATCCTAGCCTGCATACCAAATTTCAGCTTTCTAGGACTTCGGAAAGTGCCCTAGAGGTTTTGATGAGTGAATGACGAATTGACGTAGTTTAGGTATTAATAAAATCCAAAGTATAAAAGCTACACAAATGAAACTTTGTGTGTTTTATAAGTCTGCTAACCTCATCTTATCCAGAGAGTTTTAGCTCTCTAGCATTATCCAGGCCGAAACTATGAGGGTTTGAAAATACGACGAAACACTTCGAGAAAAGGTAGCTAGTACTTTTTGTTTTTGGCTCATCTTGGCAAATAAAGGACTGTGTAATGAGCCCCTTATCTCTACAATGAGACACAAACAACACGAGTTCAGAATGATACTAAAATTACCTAATTAGTGACTGAACTAACACGAATGGATAAATCAATACATAAATATGCATTTGAATACGATAATGAAGCATAACATTAGGATTAACAGTCCACGCATCAAAATGAATACAGCATACCACAAGTTAATTAGAATTTATAAGCAGACATTTCTGTCAAATTAGAAAATGCAAAAGTAGATATTCCCGTCATGTGAAATCAGAATAGACTGCATGCGCCGACCATTCTTTTTTTTTTAATTTCTAACAAGATCATTAATAATTTCGTAATTTAATAAGATAATACAAAGTAAATTACAGATTTTCAAGAGACTTTTTTAAATAGCTATTTTCATCTATAGGTTGATTTGGATTAAGTGCTAAAAGATCTTTTAGTATCCTCTACCTCGGGTTCTTTATTTTGCTTCCTCTATTTTCTGTCAAGGATATTGTTAGCCGTTCTTATATAAAACCTTTTTTTTTTGTTTTTGACGATAAAATAAACTTTAAATGGATTACATAATGGCCGTTACGACCAAAAAACTTCTGAGAAAACCATAAAATATTATTTATAAAAATACATCAATTACCTTTTTACTGAACTTTATGGCGTTATACTTTTTTTTCATGGTGCATGTGCCAGGATTTTGAAAAAAGTTTTGTAAATAAAGGTTATTTCAAAAATGTATAAATTGCAACCTGTTCTAGGTAGCACAATCTCATGATTTCAAACGTCCATTGCAACATCTTAAAACAATTTTAACAGCATCTCATCAAAAATTTAAGAGAGAACGCGTTGACGCGAACATAAATCATGCATTTCCCGGCGCGGGCGCATACTGTCGTAGCTAAATACTTCCACTGCACTTTCGTGTGCGAATCTTCTAATTGCTCGGTAGAAAGTCATCGCGGCAGTTTTTTTATCAAACTATTCAGTGCTTCCGAGCTCCGGCTGTATGATTTTTGTGCGTTACTTTACTTTATTATTATTACGTTTAGATTCCTCTCTAACAAGATGAAAGTCTGATCACACTTTTAATGAATTCCGTTTGCATTCCCGCGACGACTGCAAGCGGTCTCGGAAACTGAATCACGTTTTAGAACTCGCGAAAGTCTATAATTAGCTAAATTCGCTAATAAGTTGGGTCCTTAATTTAGATCAGTTTGTCAAGTTAATTTTAAATAAGTATTTAACAGGATGATTTAAATTAATTTTGGATTCAAATATTTCTTCGTTCAACTGCATAGGTACCTATCATTTATTTGATGCAACCTATCCTGAAGTTCAGAATATGATATTCAAGTGCCTAACTACTCCCTTAACTAACAGAATCCATACCATCAGAATCTACATCAGTACGGTGTTCACCTTTACCTTCAGCTGAAACTGCGAAATTCAGGTTTCTATGTAGGTTGCATTGTAGTGTAGGTCACTCTGACCTTGACCTTCGCCATACGAGTGACTATTGGGAGTAGGTAGTAGTAGTGCCTACCTAAACTAAAGCAGAGAGTGGTCAGCATGAATAACCAGCCTTAACCTCCAGAGCATCACAAGAATCCCCATTTCTGGCTGATTGAAGACTTTAAGAACTTAACTGTACGTCTTTAAACACCACAAGACTGAGAGGTCCCACAAACATCTATGACCATTGACGATACAGTGGAATCAACTGCAAGGATATTCTTTTGTATTCCTCATAAGGAATCAATCCAAGCTATGATGAAGTTCTTGGAAGCAATATGCAGGAACTACAACTACAGCACTGACTCAATGATGTAGGAAGGTATGGAGACGATTCAAAAGATTTAAATTCTGAATGAATTTCTCTAAAAAATGCATCACTTAGTAGTTGAATTTTTATCTTTTCGCTGATGTGGCAGAGCTGTCTGTACAACGGCTAACTATGCGAGTATCTAGCTAAACAAGTGAAGCATCAGTGTCAACCCAATCAGAATTTTGGGACATGTTCGTGTTTTTCAGTACTACCTACCTACATGAGAATTTAATCGGTTGAAGGACACTGAACGAGACACAATAGAAGTTTAATTGTTATTACGACTGGGGGAGTGTGGGCGTTTAGTGGCCCACAAAGTGTTAATAGTGTTCAATTGTTGATGCAATCAATGGTGTCTAATTGTCTATAACATTTTACAACTCTGCATTCCCAAATATTTTAAAGACACAAGAAATTATGGAATTAATCGGCTTATTTTGCTTGCTTTATCTAGATCCCAATTAAATTGAAACTGCACTGAAAGCATACCAAGTTAAGAATGTCTAAAACTCCGTACAGTGTATGTTCTTAAAACATAAAAAAACCCGCAGAAATGCACTAACGCGCGTTGCAGTCAAACACCAAAACGTTACGTTAGATTCGGTGATTTGAGCAGCTGGCAGGCAATGCAATAAAAAAATATTGATAAGGACTAAAGTGCATTTCGCTAAATTATTCATGCAACACCGGTGCGCAAAACTCCAAATTTGGAGTAGATACCTAATTGGGAGTTATGGGCCCAAAAGATCATAATCCAACTTATCCAACAGTCAAGCGGATTTATGCAGAAACAGAAAATCTCCATCCGTAAACTCACCTCTCTCCACTGCATCCAAACGCATACACAACACGTTCCGACTGATTTCGATAGAAAACAATCAAGAAGCAGCTGCCCTCGGGCGCGACCGGTCGCGGGCACGGCGGCGCACCGACTGACCAGCCGACCAGCCTACTGCAGATTACTGGCCAGTAGTGTCCGACCGAAGGTGCAATTCTGGCCGAAGCCGAAGCCGAAGCCGATTAATCGGTATTCACCAAAACCTTCGGCCGAAGCCGAAGCCGAAGCCGAAGGTGTCATTGACCTTGAGAAATACGATAGTTACTTTGATCTCAGAATATACTAGATACATATTGTGAGAGCTTTAGAGATTTAGCCCAATAACGAGCCGAGTGACCAACATATACAAGTACCTGTAATAAAATATTGTCAAAAATAAAAGTTTCAAATATACAATGTTAATTAAATATTTATTTACTTAAAGTAATTTTAACAAAAATAATCAAATAATCAGTCACATTACTAACTGCGATTCGTTTGGGCCGGTGCGGCGGCGCGGCGAAACTCTGCTGCTCTGCACACTCTCCGTCTCGCTCTAGCATCGTTCAGTAAATTTCAAATTTTGACAACTAGCAAACCTTCGGCTTCGGCCAAACCTTCGGCAAATTTTTGGCCGAAGCCGAAGATTTGGCCGAAGGTGCTTTTTTGGCCGAAGGTGGCCGAAGCCGAAGCCGAAGCCGAAGCTTCGGTCGGACACTACTGGCCAGTCAAACAATGGACATTAGAGACCAGTCTACCACGTAAAACAAAATTTTCACTACGCCCTGTTTTGTTTACGACGGCGCAAGAGCACTGCGTTACCGCGGTTTTCGCCCCACTTCGCGAGATGATTTCGCTTACTTCCCCTGTTGTAAGTTTGGCCGAGATAGTTTAGTAAACGAATCAAGTGTAGTAACTCATCCTGATGTCTTCAAATCCACCTGTTGAGAGTAGGTGCGAGGGTACCTATACCTACTCTCGTTCGTTACTGGATCCAAATAAACACCTGTTACCTGAAGACACATCTGCTCCAAAATTCCATCTATGACGAAGCTATATATATAATTCTCTAATAAATAATTTCTTTGAGCTCTCTGCGAAATTATTGCAAAACACAAAAATTGGTCATGACTTTTGAACCGTAAAAAATTGCACCGACATTCTCAGGTTTAAAAAGTTTGGAAATGACCTTGCCCACGCCCCCATTCGATTTGATCCATACTTCCAGGGACACCCAGTATATGCAGCAATCCACAGTAGGTAGGTACCTAGTTCGAGGGCATTTCTTCTTCCTTCTTCTTTTCGTATCGACATTGATTATATTATTAACGACATATTTAACTTATATTGCTTACGCAGTAGGTAGACGTGGCTGTTTTTCAGATCTACAAAATTGCATGACATTTGGGACTATAGATTTTTTTTTGCGAAACTTCAGCAAGTGGGACATGATCTGACTGGAGCAGCCCTCTTTCGAACATTTTTATGAGAAAATTTCATCATTACTTATAATTTTTTTCAAGGCCTAAAAAATCTCTAATTTATTTGCCACAACATTGAACACCAACATTTCTTGGAATTTCAATTAATGAGTTAATGGAAACTAACGAAGTTGAACGAACAGCCGATCATCAGAGTCGTAGTTGCAAATTAACAACTTAATTGATTAAAGTTGTGTATTTAAGAATATTTATTACTAAAGACAAAAAAACAAATTATAACATGGCATGTACTTACTTAAGTATAGTAAAATGGTTGAAGTAGGTAGGTATTAGGTGCACCGAATTAATAGTTCACGACGTCAGTTAACAATATCTAAGAGCAGACATCGAGAGAGAGAGAGAGAGTAAGAAGAGTAGAGTAGTATCTCTGTAAAAGTAAGCTGATGACAAGGTTACTGTTCCCTTGTTACTAGTAACTTACTAAGCTAACTTTTACCCACGTCCGTAGAAAAAATAAAATCGAATGTCCAACAGACTCACTAGCGCCATCTATCGTATCAGACTACTAACTCATGTATGAAGTTTTGCACTAAACTGAAATCAACAAAAATAACTATACAATATAATATTTTATTTAAAATTCAACCCATAAATATATTCGTTTTACATAACATGAGCGTGCCTTATCCTTAAAAACAAAATGCTAATTTCAATTCAACTCCGCCGGCATTACGCATCCCTTAAGCGCCGCCAGTATATTGTTAGCAGTGAGTTCACTCATTACGTCTCTCGCTTCTATAGCTGCACTGCCTATGTGAGGCAACACCACGCAATTAGAAAGCTTGAGCAGTGGGTTGTCTAAAGGCAATGGTTCGGGAGTAGTAACATCTAGACCTGCCGCTCTAATAGTGTTATTTTTCAATGCGTCAATCAACGCATCCTGGTCGACCGTACCTCCGCGGCTAGTATTCACAAATATTGCTGTCTTCTTCATTTTATCAAAAGCTGTTTTGTTGAACAACTCTTTAGTTTCAGGTACCAATGCAGCACAGCAAATTATGAAGTCGCTTTGAGCTAGTATTTCATCGAAGCTGACTTTGATAGCTCCGGTTTCTTCCGCCTCAGGTCGTTCACTGCGGTTGTAGTAGAGTATCTTGTTAGTGTTGAAAGCCTTGACGCGTCGTGCAACGGCTTGCCCTATTCGGCCGAAGCCCACGATGCCGACGGTGGAGCCTGCGAGCCCGGGGCCCGTCATCCAGGTTGGGGCCCAAGACTTCCAGCCGCCGGAGCGCGCTTCATGCTGCGCCTCGGGCAGACGACGGGATGTTGACAGAAGAAGGGCGAGCTGGAAATGTGGGAGAAGAAATTGGGTTTAACTAAGAAAGATATAATAGCACAAATTATTATAGTATATTTTTGACGTGAAAACTTCTTTAGGCGTTGAGCGTTTTTAGGGATAAACTTATGGATTCGCGTCACCGACATGCTCGCGCCGTAGTGCTGCAGTACTATAGAAGATAGATGGCGCTAATACCTGTTTCAATTTTTCACTTTTTTTACATAGAATCATTCCTACAAACCATCTATTTTAATTTAACCATTTTTAGGTATTTTTCACTTGTAAAAGGGTTTTTCCATCCAGTTGCATTTTTCAAAGTGCATATCAAAAGGGAAGAAAGAAAAATGTTTATTTGGCAATGTTTGCTATTTTGGTTTTGGAGATTTATTAATTACTGGACCATTAGAAGTCATGCCCAAAAGTACTTAAGAAATACTCACAGTTAGCTCAGCCGTAGCATCAGTAAGTACATCAGGAGTGTATCCAATCTTGATGCCTCTCTTCTTGCACTCATGCACATCAATATGGTCATGACCCACAGAGATGGTACCCACCACCTTCAAGCCTGGCCCAGCAGCATCCAGCAACTCCTTATCAATCTTATCAGTAAGAGAACAATAGATGGCATTTGCACCAGCAACTTGTTTTAGAAGCTCATCCCTTGGCATTACTGTAGGATGAGTGGATATTTTTACATCACATCTGAAAATTGAAAAAAAAAAGAAAAAAAATGAGAATTTTCAACTTATTTTTTAGAGAGTCATAGCTGATAATTTCATTAATTAGAGAAATAGAATGTGTTTGTTATATATGATATGAATATGATTAACATAAAACACAAAATATTGATTGAAATCAGAAGAATCAATTTATCAGAAGGAAAAATAACATCCTATAATGCATACAGAATTATTTCTAGATAAATAGTTAAATACAATAAATGGATCCGACGAAAATTTAAAAAGAAAAGATTTAATAAGAACTCCGCCCATAACACCAAACACCAATAAGAAGATAATCTTTCAGTAAAAAAAAATATGGGCTCCCAACTCAATGGATGTTAAACTAAAGTCGTACCATTCATTCAGTCAGCCCCAAGAGAGACAAAAAATTGCTATTTAATTTGGTTGGAGTAGCTGTTGTCTGTGCTTGCTTTCAATGAAAATAAGATATCATTGAAACACAGTGGTTTAATAAACTTATTTACATTTTATTATAACAAAAATTAACTTCATCTGAAAAACACAGGATGACAGAACAGAACATAACAGTTGCTAGACAACAACTCAAGAAGACTACTCATAAAAACATAATGCATTATAACCTATGACCCACTGACCCCTTTATGGTACAACAGTATCATTCTAGTGTATTCTGATGGGCATATTGTATTGAACTTAATAAAATAAGCTTATTGTCACTTACTCTTTTTTCAGCAGATCTACGCCACCTTGCGGCATGTCACTGCGCGTCACAAACACCTGGTATCTTCCGGAGCTCATCTTCCTCACGCTTTCAAGAATGCCGCGGACTAAAGACGGCGCAAACAACGCTACTCTTTTATAAATCATCAATCAATAGGTTGTTTTCCAGCCGGCTTCCTTGTTCGCGAGCGAGACAAGGCCGTTTATTTACTCGGTAGATAGCTAGGCGGCGACGCTGCACTATTTGTCGAACTTTCGCCCTTGAAATTGAAAAGCGAAGGTTTCACAAAGTATATTGTAATGTGAAGTGCAGCCACCGTAGCAAGTATAACCTTGCCTCTAGTTGAACTTATAAAAGATGAGACGCTCATATTATCAAGTTACTGTTACTACGTAAAATTACTATTGAATAAAATTGAACTCCCTAGATATCAGTACGTTTTTTTCGTAAATACGTGCAACGTGATAGATAATAGCATGGTCGGTGACAACACGTGATCAACGTGGTGTTGTGCATCTACTGACAGACGTTAATTATCGATATCGAAATTAATTGAATTTAGTTATTTTAAATGAAGTGAAAACTTCTATAAGCGCACTTTGTGCTCTTTCTGGACAGTGAACGAAACACAAAACTGAACAATCACGCTCGGGTTGGTGACGCTGAATATGGGAAAAGGGTATACTCGGTTCCAGTCTTAGTTTACATCGTATAAAGGCATGTGCCTTTATACGATAGAAGATTACGAATATAAAAGAGGGTATGTACCCTCTTTTATATTCCTAATGACGGTCTTTCGAAATTTTTACAATTTAGCAGAATTGACGAAAGAACTGGCCAACACTAGCAATAGACGGAATTGTGTGGAAAAGGGAGAAGGAGAGCTTTGCCCTGCACTGGGACAATACAGGCTAATTAGATAGATAGCAGAATGATCCCAGTCACCGCTTTAATTGAAAACACACTGGACTAATACTCCGAACTAGTCCGAACCCGCAACAAAACTATATGAAACATTAAAACATTTTCTATTAATCGACAGATTTACAATCATTACATCTCTAATAATTATGCATTTGGCGCAGGGATGCCAGACGAACGATAATTATCGTACAGACGCCAGCACATCCACCTACTACAATCTGTCAAATTTCTTTAATAGATTTTCAACTTTATCACCAAATAATAAGGTTCAAAGTCGATTGGGAAAATTTGACAGTTTCTGGTAGGTTGACCTGCTGGCGTCTGTACATGTAAGATAATTTCGACTCCGGTACGATTTACGATACAAGTACGCAACGACTAATCAACAAAAATAATGTGATGAAAACCCGAATAAAAAAACAAACTTGCAACAAAAACTGTTAAAAGAGCTTTACTTTCAGTGCAATGCGTAAAAACTCAATCAAAAGAAAGCCTTTATGGTTTTAAAAGAACTGAAAAAATTACGTTACTTTTTAATTTCTTTCACATTTCACAACTTCCTAAAAGTCCTATCCTATTTCTAGTTTTACGAACTAGCTACGCGTTCCGCACGGCTCTAGCAGTTGTTGTACGATAACTTTATAGTCGCTATAGTCGATAATTCACTAAAACTCGTCTGGCAACCCTGATTTGATGAACTGTCAAATAAGCAGCGCCGGCACGTCAGTATCAAGTTGACAATTTGACATTTTTAGAAACGTTTAGAAATCACATCTGGCCTTGTGCAGAGGGCAGGGGCATTGTTTGTTTACTGAGCATTATCAACTCTTAGCGTGTTTAAGAAAAAGCTAACCCACGTAACTCTCAACCTACGTGTTTATCAAATATTGGTGTTTATGATGTGAGAACCATATGATCGCCACAAAAATATTCATAAACATGATGATCATAGTCCAATCACAGGAAGATGTTTTGGGAGGGTAAAGAGCATGCCAACACGAGAGCTCAGAATCAAAAGGTTTAATTGCACCCCCTTGATTGCAAGACTTGTGTGTGGTACACACTAAAATCTTTGAGGTGTAGTAGGTAGCTAGCTTGTAAATAAACTGACAACAGGCTTACAACTCAAAAAAGAATATAAATAAAAGCATTTTAATCATTTCTCACCTAATAATTAAATAATAATAACAAACTAATCATTATGTTCATGTTGAGCCTCTGACTCTCTCCAGTTATTTTGGATCATTTCCACAATCATTGTCCAACATTTGGACTGCATGAAATAATAAATCGAACAGACAATAATAAACAACCATGATAATACTAGAAAATAATCAGTTTCAGTCTCAACAACACTTGAGATTGGGCCTTGGAAGTCCTTAGATGTAACTAAGAGACTTAATGCGTGCTTTCCTGTTACAGCATGAAGGAATTTACTGAAAGACTGGATGTTATAATCTGTGCCATTGAATTTTCCATAGGGTCTGCCATTATGAAACACTTTCAGTGTCGGCACTCCCACTATCCCATAAACAGTATTTGTTCCACCATATTTCAAAGCATCCAAAGCTACCATCTTCACGTTAGGATACGCTCTTGCCAGTGCATTAAAATGTGGTGCCGCCTTAGCACTGAAAGGGCATGCTCTGGCATAGAAGAAGACCAGCAGGCAGTCAGCTTCCATGTCTCTGCTTGTAATTTCTGGATTGACATGTAACAATTTTATTAACTGTGAGGCATTTACTATTTCCACTGTTGGTTCCACTTCCTCATTTGGGTCATAGACTATTTCTTTGCACCTTATTATTTTTCGTGTTTCATTTGCTGAGTTTGTTTTGTTCTCTGCAGTAACATTGGCCAAAGTGACCGTATTGTACAGATTGGTGAGAGTTTTATTGACATCGGACACAACATTTGAGAGTAGTGATTCTGATTCGTCTACATTGGGAACATCATTGAGGTCAATGTTTTCTTTAATCTCTATATCTGCTTCTTCCTGAATATCAAATTGTGTGGTAACTGTAGCTAGCCCTGAAAACATTATAAATTAACAAGTGAATTATTTTTTTAATCAACATACTCTTTCAAATAAGAGAACTGGTTATCTTAGTTTGCATATTGATATAGTATTTTGTTGAAAAAGACAATTTACTTAAAAAATTGTATTGTTCTCATAATGTGACTAATAATACTCCAACAAAGAAATTAAAATAAATTAGCACAATATTTAAATATTCATAGGGTACCTCTTTAACTTGCAGACAATTCTAAATTATTTATTAGTTTTGAGTTCAATGTTCATTTAATATAATTACATCTTAGTGGATGTGTATATTAGACTGAAAATCATCATAATAAAATATATTCTCTATAGATCTGAGTATAATAATCTTTACATTGGTTGGTAGATGGTAGTACAATATTAGGCAGGAGTAACAATCTGATAGGAATTTCTCCTTTTACAGGTCCCTGTCTCAATTCTATCTTTATCAGATAATTACGAGGCTTCATCAGTATACCTCAAGGCTGTACAAGCCTAACCAATGCAGGAGGAAAACATTGTTTACAGTATTAACCAGGTGCCTGCCCATTGGAAATAGAAGAAAATAATAAATACGTAACAAAACTTACCAACAACAATAAATATCACAAAACTAAAATGTCTTCTCATTCGTAGATACATGATGAAAGCAGTCGACCGGATTTGGTAACAGACTAATTCGGAAAACGAATGAAATACTTATTTATATACAATTTAAATTTTTAATGCTCTTTAAACAACGGGTATGTTGACGACTTTTGTAAATAAATCAATTTTGACGTAAGGTATATCAGAAACAACTGTGAGAGCGAAGTAGCAATATTTTGATCGCTAAATAAACAGAGATAGCAATATTACGATGCATAATATTCGTTCGGTCGGCGATGGAAAGCAACAAATGCACAGACATTTCACAGTGAGCTAAAGTTTCCTGTAATAAAAACTACGTTGATGAAAAAGGTAAAACAGATTAGGGTAGGCTATGACGTGTTAAAACTGTAATTGTTTTTCGTGAAAAAAGGAGTGCTATTTGTTCCATTTAGCTCCATCTCACACTGGAACAAATGCAGCTATAACACGTTATAGTACTGATTCAGGTCGGTCAAGTAGAGCCACTAGTGTGTAATCTTATTTAGTCTACCAATCGAGATTCAAGCATCCAGGTAATCCAGTACCCTAATTACGTAATACACGATCAATCGGAATTTGAAACGTGCTCAACAAATTGCTAATCCATTGCTTCATAAGTTAGAAAAAAAAAACTGCTCAACAACGTAAATACCGCAATGAATGTTGTTGAACTGTCAAAATGAAACAAAGTCTTAATTGTTTACGAAAATGTGTTGCGTAATTAGATAGCAGGTCGTTATGCTAGCACAGACGCCAACACATCAACTTCTACATTCTGTCAACGTTCTTTAATAAATTTTCAATTTTATCACTAAAGTATAAGGTTCAAAGTTGATTGGGAAAATTTGACAATTTCGGGTAGGTTGACCTGCTGGCGTCTGTACATACGCAGCCAATAAAAGCCTTCGCCAGCAAGCCTGAATCTTGGAAACGCGCTATAAACTTTGCAAGCCGGTCAATGGAAAAACGGCAACTAAAGGACTGGTCTACTTCCGCACCAGCCGCAACGTACAAGTGACCTATATGAGTCTGACGAGAGTCATTTAGGCTGCGTTCCGAGTTAAGCTGTGAGCGATTTGAGCGTGCTACTTCTTCTTTGGTTAGGTGGCGACTGTAGCCAGAAGCACAATTTAGAAAATGCCACGCCAAAGATTAGATGTGACTCAAAACAAAACAGCACAACTGTCATTTTTGACAGCGCTCACGGTGATATTTAGCGAGCACGGTCGGCGTTATCGCAAGATGACGCATGTCATGACGTCATCTATGACGATTCACGGGATATCATTATCGCGCTCACGCTAATTCAGTACGGTACGGGTGTTAGCACGCTCAAATCGATTACAGCGTAACTCGGAATGGAAAAATGACAGTTGTGCTGTTTTGTTTTGAGTCACATCTTATCTTTAGACTAACGTGGCATTTTCCAAATTATGCTTCTGCCTACCGTCGCCACTTATCCAAAGAAGAAGAAGAAATTTGTGGTCTAACACAAAGAAATATGGTATGCAAGTTTTGACGTTGAGCGAGCACTCTGAGCGCGTTCACGAGCATTCCGAATAGTTGACAGCCCTCGGCTGTCATAATCGTGATAACTAAATCGGTACGCAAATCATTGATGTCAGCGCTATGAGCAATTATGTTCTAATTCGGAAAGCGGCCTTAGAACTAACTATTTTACTTCATGCAGACCTATGGATGATGGCCTTTTGTTTTGAGTCACCCACAAGCAGCGTTTTTTGTTGCACATTAATTATTTTAACAATTTATTTCCCATTCGAAGTGACCTAAGGTCTATTCAAATCCTTGTTTCCAATTGATGTCATTTCCACTTAAACAAACATCAACTTTATATGAGAGCAAATAAAGTTGATTTTAGACTGACTAGTAGTGTTGAAAGTCATAAAAAATATGAAGTTGTAGCGCAAACTGAACCTTATGTGTAGGCATTACAGTTGTTTTTCCTAAGACTCTTGTTTGGCAAATATATTGTGAATGCAGATTAAGTGCGACAGTGGCGCCCTCATTTTCATTTTACTCTTTTTTGCTAAGCAAACCAAAATCCGGATCCGGATTTTGGTTTACTTCGGATGAAGAAATGAACCGAGCCATATGAACTCATACAGCAAACCAAAATCCGGTGTGTGGACCAGTAGACGTTCACCTTAAACGGACGGCTCGAAGCAAGGTTTTCTCGGCAGATGTATGATAGAATAAAGCAATTATTTCAATGTATTCTCTATTTAATGTTAAAACCCTAAGAATTACTTAATATCTTTTTTCATATGGCAAGAGAAGTATGGAAGAAAAATACATATGGCGCAAACCCCAAGTCCCCAAATAAATTGAGATATGGGCAGGGGAATGATGATGATATGGCAAGATAACAAGTACAGCCTTTAAAAAAGATTCTTGTAACTTGTCTCTATCAAATTCACTGAGGTCTTGGAGCATATAATTATTAAGGGTCGACCGAAACAAGATCTTCGTTCTCGGCCGGGTCCGAGAATTTTTCATTATTTTTACCTAACGTGGTATAGTAATCTTATTCTAGGTGCATCGTCTTCACATATAATTATATAATTGATGTATACAAGATATTGTGAAAACATTTTAAAAGAGTAACGGTGGAGTTTCTTGCCCATTCTTCTCCATACGAAAACTACCTTTTGGAAGGGGCAACTAGAATCAATTATTATTTAAATGTTGACGTTCAAGTGCCTTTTTTGTGCCTAATTGAAATAAATTATTTGACTTTGACTTTGAGAATAAAATTAAACGGGGACAAAAAAATAAATGAAAACGCGATAATTTTGCATTATAATAATATTTACGAGTATCACAATTGAATCAAAAATTTTGGGCGTTTTTCACGCTTCAAAGAGTGTCGCCTCTCGTTGTATAACTGGCCAGCTCTGCTAAAGAGCTGTTCAATTGCTACACTAGTAGGCGGCGCTGATTAAAATTTTTATTGCAGGTCAAGTACTTTATAGGTGATGAATACCAGTACTCAAAAATATTTGCATCTCTTTGCAGTCTTGGCTCTCTAAGAAAGCAATAAAGCCTTATTTCGTTTACAGCATTTGAATTGTTTTCGTCACTGGTCATTGTCTCATCTTCAATCTCTATGGAATCATGAGTTGGCCATAAATTGGATTCATCTTGCGGCCATGTTTGATAAGCTAGCTGACGATGCAGTAAATTATTGCTTAACTAGCAAATAATCGGTTCTCGGCAAATAATCGCCGAGAACCGAGGCCGAGTTCTCGGTTGGATTTGTAGCCGAGAATGCCGAGACCGAGATCTCGGTCGAGCCTTATATTTAGTTACAGTAGTAATTCATACATATTTGTTTCTCAGTTGCAATGCAAACATAAAAAAAACAGTCATAACTCATAAAAAATACCTACCTCTAATTTATTCCGGTTTCTATATAAAATATTATGCATAATTTTTAAGCTTTCAAAAATTCTTCACCTGAGCAGTGGTGGCGCAGTGGTAAAGGGCCCGACTTACGTGTCGTAGGTCGCGGGTAGAACGCGCGTAGAACCCCGTCGGACACTTTACTTTACCAGAACCAAATCTAAGAAAGAAATCTAAGACGTGATTATGACTCGCTCTCTCTCTTGTAGGAAAATTATATGTTGATTATGCATTATGCACATAACAAAAAAATCAAAAATAAATAATGAACTTAAGAATAAGTTACTGCTTGAATTTCAAGAACAATTATTATTATCATCATTTGACTAGTTTCTGAAAAAATTGTAAAGTATCACAATGAAAAACCAGCATCTCTTCAATTTCAATCAATGCTTTCAGGGACCATTCATCATTATGTTCAGTATTACATAGTTGACTTCTGTGAAGGAGCAGTCTCCATGATGTAGAACCATCTACTCCCCACCATACAAAGATACCATTTCGTTCTGGATCCTTAGCATCATCACTTGTTCACACAAAGTTCTTTAGCAATACTTTTCAGAGCCTCAGTCTGTTCCTTCAACAATTTTAATTTCTGTCTTAAATAATCCTTTTTAAAATTTAAATAGTCCTCTTTGATTTCAATTTTTCGTTGTTCCTGTGCTGCTAACATATCACAATTGAAAGCACATTCTCTATTTTTGTGCTTGGACTTTTGTTTTGAGTCTTTGTCGTGGTTTGTCATATTCACTTCGGGAGGGTCTGTGAATACTTTTTCTTCAGGTACAGATTCTGGGTCACTGTATGAGGCATTAGACTCTACCGCATTACCAAAACTGCCTTGATCATAATGATCATCAAGAGGTATAAACTCTGTACTGTGATTTGTTGTTGATGATACATTCTTCAGACCCAAGGCTTCTTGCTCAGCTGGAGTGAGCATAGACACTAAATTTGGTAGCTGACCATTTGATTCCACCTGCCGTTTCTTTGTCTTTGACCGTAAATCATGCCAAGTCTGAAATGATAAATATAATTTCAAGTTAATATTTTTTAGAATGGGTGTAGCTATTAATAACTACAAAAGTAAATATTTAACAGTCAGCTATGTAAGGATTTTAGAGAAAACATAATAACAAGAATAATACTTTTCTCCATTGCCTCCAGGATTTCTTCGCGCCGGGTATAGAGTTGCATTCATTCGTAATGGTGTGCCACAGTTGTTGAGAGTCCCTATAATTGAAGTCTTGGGTCACTTTGCCTGATATCAACTCAGGATGTTTTGTCATTAATTCTATCAGTTTCTTTTTCTGTTTTACTGTTACATAGATTCCCCTTTGCCTTTTATTTCGATCCATTATATAAAATGCTTTCAATTCGCAATAAACAAAGCACAAACACTTAGGTGACCAAATTGTTTTACATATTTAATGTACTTTAAGTATGTTATATACCATATCATTAAATCACCTTGTGTAAAAAATAACAGTACCTATTTATATTTACTTTAAATGAATAGTTTTTCAATGAATGAAATGATGTGTACACAAATAACAAAATTCCAATTATTTCCAATCACAATTCCAATGTTCTGATTTGACAACAAAACAATTATGACAGATTTGTTTGACATTTATTTTATGAAATCAAGCAGATTAAAAAAAATATGGGTGCATAGACATATATTGAACGCGTCTTTTCTTCTTTTTTTTTTTTGTTGGCATCAACTGAGACCGCTATCCTGGCAGACAGTCAAGTATTACATGGATAGGGAAACGCCAGTATATGCTGCTTTTCTCGACCTCTCCAAGGCTTTTGACTTGGTTTCTTACTAGAAGCTTTGGTCGAAGTTCCTCTCAAGCGTCGTCGTAACACCAATGGATAATAAGATTTAATGGCTCGAAATGTCAGCGTTACACCTTTGGATAATAACAACTTAACTAACTTAACAAGTACTTCCAACTAACTTAACAAGTACTTCCAAATGTGCCGACGTTTGTGGCACATGTGCGGTACAGAGGCCTGACGTCCGAGGAGTTAAACTGCTGGAGGTACCCGAGGAGCTTATTAATGTGCTGAAGTTTTGGTATGGCTCGCAGACTAACAGTGTTAGATGGGCAGGTGCTCACTCTGACAAGTACGTCTTGGGGTGTGGTGTTAGACAGGGTGGACTTACGTGCCCGACCTTGTTTAACGTTTACATGAACCAGTTGATTGGTGAGCTCAGCGAGACTAACGTCAGTTGCTCGATTGATGGCATTATGGTAAATAATCTCAGCGACGCAGACGACATGGTCTTGCTGAGTCCATCAATCAGCGCACTCAGGAAGTTGTTGGCTGTTTGTGAGTCCTATGCTGCGTCACATGGACTCACTTATAATGCCAAGAAAAGTGAGTTTTGATATTTAAATCAAAGTCTAGCTCGTTGGATAATGTTCCTCCGGTGACTTTAAGCGGAAAGCCACTACAGAGAGTCACACAGTTTAAATACCTAGGGCATATAGTCACGGAGGACTTATCTGACGATGCTGATATAGAGAGGGAGCGGAGGGCGTTGGCGGTTCGATGTAATATGGTAGCCCGCAGGTTTGCGCGTTGTAGTAAGGATGTAAAAGTCTCACTTTTCAAGGCATACTGCCAAACCTTCTACACATGCAGCTTGTGGGTGAAGTATACTCAGAGATCCTACAACGTCCTGCGCGTACAATATAATAATGGATTTAGGATGTTGATGGGGCTTCCGCGCTTCTGCAGCGCTTCGCAGATGTTCGCGGAAGCCCGTGTTGACGATTTTCATGCCATTACCAGAAAAAGAACAGCGTCAATAATAGGTAGGTTGCGTGGAAGCTCCAACAACATCCTAAAAACATTATCAGATAAAGTGGACAGTCCCTTTATAAGGCACTGGGTACGGAGGCACGTGCCAACGTGTGTTGGGCCACGTCAGTTTTAGTTGTTTAGTTTTAAAAGTTTACTAACATAGTTTTTAAGTCATTGTTACTAACACTATATGGATTGTATGTACTTGTATGTGTAGTCCGAAATAAAGAATATATATATACATCTTATATAGTTGACAACAATTTATGGGACGCGACTGTCAGCCGCGGCTTATTTGTATCTGGATAATCCAATTAGCACTGCACTGATGCCTGCCGGGGTCGCGGGAAAGTCCAAAAGAGATACAGCGGCCCCTGGCAATGTACAGGTAACTGAAGGAACACGGATGGGTTCTAGTTAGTAAGAGTCGGACACGCTCTCCCGCTCCGCCCAGAGAGGGAGAAGTTATTTGATAATTTCCCACACAAAAAAAAAGGATGATCATTATCAGTACCAAAGTTAGGCGCTAAACGAAACTAGCTTGGCATTTTTTAACTTCTGCATATTGAAGTTCACAGCTCAATTTTCCTGGCACAGCCTTATACAGAAAAGGTTGAATTAAACAAGAAGTTATTACTATACGTTTATTTAATGGAATAGGGACCACTGATGTGATGAGGATGACACAATACAATCAAAACAAAACATAGGGGTTACGAGTCATAGTCGAAATCGGATTCCAAAAACTCTCAAAATTCAAAATTCAAAAGTCATTTATTCAAACTAGGCTGAAAATCAGCACTTTTCGAACGTCAAAATTACATAAGATAACCTTGATAACCTTGAATCAGCTTCACTGCTTCACTGCTACTGTTCCCAACATGTATTATGAATATTAAAACCAAACTTTGTAGAAAAGGGTACTATAAAATTTTAGATTATTTAGAAGATAAAAAAGCTTGGGATTGAGCTGCTCGCTCTGCTAAGCCTTGTAATAAAATCATAAAACTTGACATTATAATTATTCAATAAAATCATCAAATATACCAGTATTATAATATATAAACAGTACATACAAAATGACATGATTACTTTGTAAAGTATTTTGTTAATTTAAATTATTTTGTAATTATTATATTTTTTTTAATTTTGTGAATGTGTGGACTATGTGAATACTTTTATTATTATTTTTGTTTTTTCTTTTTTATTTAGTTTTAATGATGGTCTGGCAGTTTGAGTAGTTTATGTGGCCTACCCAAATGTCCTTTCTTTGGTATTGTTCGTCAAGTTGAGCTCCTTAAGGTCTGAGTTGAGTTCAACGATTACTGACAAATGCTTGCACTGACAGGACAGGTCCACTAAAATCTGTGTGGTTCTTCTCTCAAAAGACCATTTCAGACACTAATCTACATGGTCCTCATATGGCCTAACCAAGAATATGTCTGGAATTTAAAAGTTTAAGCCTTTGGTCCCGGCTGTCATTCGTTGATCTTTGACAGTCGTTATGGTCGTCAGAAGCCTGAGTCTGACAACCAGTCTTACCAAGGGGTATCGTATTACCCAGTTACTGGGTTGTGGAGGTCAGATAGGCTGTCGCTCCTTGTAAAATACCGGTATTCAGCTGCATCCGGTTAGACTGGAAGCCAACCCCAATATAGTTGGGAAAAGGCCTAGACAGATGCTAGGTATACACGCAGCGACTCGCTGTCGATTTCAAAATCTCACAACCACACACAGATTTCGACATCTGACTTGTCGGTAGCGATGTAGCACCAAAACAATCTAGTCTGCCTTGTCGGTATTTTATTTCTACTATAAAGTGAGGAGGAGGAAAAAGTAGAAATTCGTAATTTTGCATGGTAATATTAAAAGAGGTTTTGTGACGTAGGTCGGCCATTTTGTTTTATATTTTTTATCAGTTGTGGAACTCGGACGAACGAACTGTCATTCATCTATTATTCACCGAATGTCGTGGAAGTAAAGTGCGCTGTAAAAAATAAAATTCGTGTAATCATAATACCTAGGCGTATCTTTTGTTCGTGAAATTATGATATGACAAATAATTGTGTCTTCTACATTGATTTGTGAAATAAAGTGTGGAAAAATGGCAGGCGCTGGAGGGATTTCGTGTCGATTTCTACATGTCTTCTTGGATTGTCTACTTCTACTACAACTAGCGCAATACGTAAGTGCTTATAGATGTTACATTTTCATTGTTCCGCGCTAATAAGTCGACTAATGTAATAGTAGCGGATTTCTACGTATTTCCTTGCTATCTCAGGGCAGTCGCAGTTTTGCTGTTTGAACGTATCCTACTTGTGATTTTTTTGTACGAACTGACTCAGAAATTTCACTCGCGTGACTTCATGTTAGTAATAGTAACTATTATACCCTTTATTTAATTTGAATAAATTAGATTTTTAAATATTAGAATATAAAGAAACATAAAAATATTATTGACAATTATTGTTAAAATTTTGGTTTATTGTCGTGTAGGGCTGAGTCTGTATTTTATCAATCACAGACAAATGGGAGTAAGTATCATATCAACTATCAAGCAATAGACACTGACTAAAAGCACAATAACTTTATTTAAATAAATCTTCCATGCAAATATTCCAAGCAAAAAAGCTTGCATAAATTATCTTTCATTCGTTTCAGATGGTTATAAAATGTATAGGTAATGCCAAACAGTTAGACATTCGTTTTTTCCTGGATGTTCTTTAAATGTTATTACATTTCTATCTGGAGACTTATTAGCTCATAATGCTAGTTAGAATTGTATTATACTCTCCAACAGCAATAATTATGAATACAGAGGTAGATAAATAAGATCTATAATAAATAGAAAGTTTGATAACATAATTTGATAAGTAACTCGTGCATAAGTCAGGTTGACTGATAAGTTTATATTTTCTATTGTTTTACATTAATCAAGCATCAGGTGATCATAATCAACAAGCAGGAAGTCGAACACGTAATGTCATAGTCAATAATACACTCTAACTTTATATTTATAGTCTAAATCTATTTTTGATTTTGTTTACTTCCAATATAAGTTTACATGTTATTATGGCCCCCATATCATCCAAATAAGTTTATCTATTGTTATTACTTGAAAATTGTTGTTTATATGAATATGGTATTATATTATCTCAGTGTTATCCTGTTGCTTAGCTTTAATAATCTTTTCTTATCAATATTCATCAGGTACTTGTACTAGACTGAGGGCTATGGTGCTAGAAAATTTATATCACATTCAGCCTATAATGTTCCCCCTGCTGGGAGGGAGGCCATAATCCCCCACACAGACCCAGTCCTGGTTGGTAGATATAAAATGTATCTAGGTAGTTACAATTATCATTATCACAAACAAAAGGAAACAAATAAAACAGAAGTTAAAAAAGTAGAAGTAATAGGAACTAGTAGGAAGGGAGAAGTAGTAGTGGTAGTTAGATAAAGTTGTGAACATGAAAACTTGCCTTTTACAATGTGCATTACTTTAGAAATTGCTGTGCCATTGTTTAACTTCACAATTCCAAAAAGTAAATGTTGTCTTTGTCATGTTGTTTCTCTTGCCTTGTGTGATTAAGGTCTTTTGTTCTGCATTAAGACTGTGACAGGGTGAAATTTTGGACCTACATCACTAATTAGTAGATTTTTGACATTGTTATGGGTAGTCAGATGCCCAAAAAGTCTGACAACCAGTCTTACCAAGTTAATGGATTGTGGAGGTGAGATAGGCAGTTGCTCCATGTTAAATACTAGTATTCAGCTGCATCCGGTTTGACTAGAAGCTGACCTCAACACAGTTGGGAAAAGGTAGGGAGATTGATTGATCACTAAGGAAAAACCTGAAACTGGCGCAACCATACTTAGCTTTAAATGATTAATGTGCTAAAAAGGTACAGGGTAAATGAAACCAATCTACCTATTAATAATTTCGCAAGGGCAAACATACTCGGAGGGAGGAAGTGTTCTAGTAAGTGCTCATAGGGATCTTGACCATCTTGTGGCCTCTGGGATTGTTCTGAAAGCCGTGGAATACCTCTCCACTCCTCAAGCACCTCAGGACATGTTGCCTCCTTGTCGCTACATCACTATGTGCTAGCAACAGTTTTCGAGGGCCCGTTATTGAGTGTGCAAGTCACCCCCTGCCATTTTATCCGTGTAGATATAAAACATTGATCAGGCAGGGCCTGAGTCCTTCCATAGTTCCAGTTCACCAGTCAACTTTAGCCACCCAAACCCATAGTCTAATATATTTGTTTCCATATCCTGCAATAGTCCTACACCAACCGGGGGTTGTCCTTGGGTGTACTTGCATAGTACATACAGGGATAATCGTCAGCACGGTACAGAAACATTGTAGAAAGTACAGCACATCCATTAAATATGTCGAGTGGTCACAATTTGACATGACACAAGCTGATATATGTCAATCAGGAACTCAAATGGTCCAATTAAGATTAATTTATACCAATAACCGCTTGTACACTTCAATTGATATGGAATTAAGCTTACTAAAGGGGTCTGCATTGTCCATAAAGCTATAGAAATAATTTTATTGACCATTATTGATCATCTACTGTGCTATTTGAGATGTATTCTACCAGATCCGTAGTTTATTTCAGAGTTTATTCAAAGAATTGTCTGAGAGCAGTCACAACACAACAATATTGTAGTCAAGTTCATTGTTTTATCAACGTAATTACATACATGCTCAAATAATAAACATGCTTAGTTGATAACAATGATAACTGCGTATGTTCGAGTTTTGAGGGGCACGATTTTTTTCTTGAGGTAGTAGTGGTATACGTAGGCTACTTGGGCATGATACAAGAGTCAAGAGCATATGAATTGGTAATATAAGCATATACGGCCATCTAAATTACACATTTCCAGTTTCGCTCCCGCAAACAGGCGCGACGCGACACCGGTAATTGTTCTACTGTGAAGTTTTCTTTGAAATTGTTTTATTAGAGTCGCGTTGCGCCTGTTTGCGGGAGCCTTTAAGTTTCCTATTGACGATAGTACGCCCAAAATTTGAAAGGAAGTAATAGATTTGTGATAGAATATGTTTTATGAAAATGTGTTTCGACGTGGACTACATAAGCTAAGCTCTAATACTCGCTATATTTAAATTCACTACCTACATTCTTTGTTTTTGTAAGTCGGCACCTATTTGTACCTGGTGTTTTGCAGTCCGCAAGGCAATGATTAACGACCACACGGAATACTTGCAAATAAACATTTGAATAACGCGACACGCGCAGCCTTGACCTTAGCTAAACTTACGGAAGGGCGGCGCTGACCATATGGCAATAACTAATCCTTGTCTAAATGCAATTTACTCCAAAACTTCCTACCACCAATGTCAGGACAATTCCATGGTATTTTCTAGACCAAGGCTAGGTAGGAGCTCGTTTGAGCATGTTAACTATTTTACGAGGCTGTTGCCAACATCTGCATTCATGTGCGCGTTTAAACCGTAATAATACGTCTTGGGAATCAATTTAGTGTCATGATCATGACCAATCATAAAAATCATCATTAGCTGTAAATTCTTAAAGAAAACCATATCAAAACTAGTTCTGACAAGGCTATCAATAAAATCTCTATTATTAGAATTTACCAATGGAATCTGTAATGACGTCAAACCCATCAAAATATCGGATGTTTGAACTTCACGGAAAATGTTGCGTCAGAATTATGTTAATTACCGAGTGATCAAAAGATACTATGATTCCGGAAACTTCAAAACCTGGGGGGTTCTTGACATTAGTTGAGATAAACACCCACGTACCCTAATTTGTTTGGGGTCGGCTAAACATGTTTTCACCCATACATCCCTAAGGTATGATTCCGAAGTGGAGGTCTGCCCGGCTTGGGCAGAGCATCGCCATGTCCTCGTGGAGGCGATCGGTGGCGGTGATCTCTCGCACCCGACCCTGGTTCAGACCATGGTACGGAGCGAGAGGGCATGGGAAACCGTCATCTCCTATTGCGAAGCAGTAATGCTCGCGAAGGAGGAGGCGGAACTTGTGAGGGAGAGGCAAACTTCGCGCCCTCACGCCCCTAGCCGCCGCACGATCGCCTTGGGCGTCAGGAATCGCAGCGCAGGCCGATTCCCGGCCACCGTAGGCGCGGGCTTGCGGACGGTGAGCAATGGGTAGCTCGCCGTCCGATAAGGATCTGGCCCAGGACGACGGCGCGTTATGTTCCACGCGCGCCTCAAAGAGATGTCAGCAGAACTGGCGGGGTCCGCTAGGACCGATGCCTGCCGGGGTCGCGGGAAAGTCCGAAAGGGATACCGTGGCCCCTGGCAAGTACAGGCAACTGAAGGAACACGGGTGGGTTTTAGTCATAAGAGTCTGACACGCTCCCGCTCCGCCCATAGCGAAAAGTTATTGAAGTGATAATATTTTCCAGCCAAAAAAAAAAAGGTATGATTCCGAACAACGCTGCACGCTTTTTGCCTTCCCCTACTCTTATAGCCTATCTACATTCATCAGCCGAGATCTAAATGTCGTACTAAAATTCAAGCTGAACCAGAATAACAATAAGTAATGTATTTTCTAAACGCGATTTTAATAAAATTAATAGTAAGTAGGCCTTTTAGAAGGTCTTCCCATAAACGATGGTGTAGTTTCCATGCGTGCCCGATGCAGGAACGGACATGGTTGCGACTGCAAACGCGCCAAGGTTCATCGGCGTACTTCGAGTCTTCGTCACGCGTGCGTGAGGCACATAATAACTAGCTTCGTTTTCCTTATTACCGCTCATTCAAGGCGACCGTCCGCGAGAAAATAATGCTCTTAATTACCGAATCCTTTCAAGTAGGAAAAGCGAAAATGTAATGGAAACTGCTTGGTTTGGATGTTTTGAATGCCCTAAAAATTGGGTCAAAATGTTGTAATTTAGAGCTTGTTTTTAATTAGTCGGGGTTTCAGTTGCCTCGTTTTAGCTCAATTTATAAAACCTTTACTTCTCCGAATATTCTAGAAAAGCCTCAAGTGCAGCAAGTTATGCGCCATAAGATTCAGTTACCCGCACATCATACTGTAACTACTATGCTGTGCTGTAACTAAGAGCGCCTTGTACGCAACTTGTAAATTTCCACTCTTAAGAAAACTACTGATGATTAGCGTTTCATTAAAACTTCGCACTATTCATTCGTGTCCAGTGTACTTAGTACCCCATGTTGATTGGGCATTGGTATTAAATAATTATATAGAAACATCCTCCGCTAAGGTCACCGTAACTCACGTTATTAAGGAACAATGTTTCTGTTGCGTATACACCGGCTCTGTCGCCAGCGGACGTCCAAGTTTGTTTTAATTCGGACGGAGTATATCATACATAATTCGGGATACTCTGGAAACCTTGGCTTTGTTCAGGGGTCATAGCGAATGTGTTTTCGATGTTTTTTTACAGAATTAATTTCTTAGACGGCTTGTTTAGCATATATCTTCGTCAGATTTCATTCAGGACTATAGAAATGGCTAAAATTTGTGGCAGGGACATAGCTAAAGGCTGTGGTTTTCAGACATCCAGGATTTTTATAAGAAGGAAACGGAAATTGCCGAAAAACACGGTCTAATACCGAAAATGCAACTGGATCGGACTCTACTGCTATTTTGATAATTTTATGCGTTTGAAAATCTTAATACACATTTTACATGATTTATAAATCAATAATTCTGTTATGATATCTATACAGAAAAAAAAGTTGTCAAATATTTCTAGTTATAATGGGCAAATTGGAACGGACACAGGTTTCAAACATTGATGATATCTGACTGAAGGTCGCAGATCGACCTCACTGCAAGTTACGCAAAAAATTGCAATGACAATGTTTTTTATCGGTACTCTACTCATACGGTCACCTTTTCGCAGTGCACAGTCTAATCTTATACCATCCCATTTCTAATCTTTAACTCCGAGTCCCTACCTGCTTCCTTTTTCCCCTCTACTACCTTTGTCTACAATATAGATTTTGATTAAAATTAAATCAAATTGAAAAGTTATTTTATTTCTCGGATAAACCTGGATTTCTGGTTTTACCCTATTCGCCGAATCGTAAACCTACTAAAGTGGAAATACATTCCGACTTTATAGATATAGGCATCAAAGATTTCCTTGTTTGTTCAAACTAGATTGAATATTAATAAATATTACGTATCCGTTAGACCTAACTCTCTGTAACGGGAAAATTCTTTATCAACCGACGAGACAATATAAATACACAATTATGAGCCCCTAAGTACGTCACGATCTCGCAATGACTCACTTCCAAAACCGGAAAGTCCTGATTCAAGTTTAACAACTGCAGGAGTCAATCATAAATACAATATTGAAGTAAAAGAACCCGTATTACATTACGAATTAAGTTTTATTTAGTCTGATTTACCAATGACAAATGGGGGCTGTAGTAATTACGGAGCGGTGTTAGTCCTTCCTATAGTTCAGGCTGGGCATGTTTAGGGGGAAAATCGGCGGACCAGTGGTAAATATTGATCAGTGAGGACGGAACGATACTGTGACACGCAAAACGACGGAAGCCAGACAAATGATCAAGTTGTTTAAAAATTTACGGATGAGACTCCGAAATGTTTGCGTAGGTTAATTTGTAATAATCTAACTAGTTATTATCAGTTTCGGTAGGAAGTCGAATGCCGCCCATAGTAACTGACTCGGCTGATAATCCTACAAGCTAGGCCTACCGCTTGTTGTCACGGAAGTTGACTCACTCTCGGCGTATGGTCACATCTCGGTCACTCTGATTTATTTCGATGTTCCGTTCTATGTTTTGACTCAAAAGCCTACACTATAAAAGTAGTTAACCTATGAATGTGAAGGACAAATATTGTTTTTTGTTTATACTGTTAATACAATTTTGCGTTTATAAGCTATTGATAGGAGATTACTGAAAGGAATTGTTAGTTGTATCGACCGCCCAGAAGCCATTTTACAGGCGAGAGTTTATTGAGTCAATGACTCAAGCCGCAGTCGGTAAGGATCGATAGGCCTCCCAGAGATGAGTCCTATACATTGTACAGGCTTCACCAAGGTTATAAACACAACGCTTCGCTCGTAACTCATCACAAGACTCTTTTTCTTCGTGTCGCTGGCACGACAGTTATTCATATTTTGTCGACCCAAAACTTCACCACTTCCACGGCGTTATCGGGTGGCAGCGCAGAGGTCACTTTAGCTGCATGTTTTGCACAAAGGGCAGGATAGGAGCTGGAGCATAGTTTGTGACACAGCTCCACATCCACACCCTGCTGCCGTTCCGTCACACACACACAAGACCAAAAGACTGAAAGTAGGTCTCGCTTAGGTAGTGTTAATCTCGCCTCACCAAATGCTGGTTGATTATTAATTTCTTCAAAGTAAGAATAGTCTATACTAGTTAAGTTTTACTAATTAACCGTATAATTTGGTGACTGATTTTTGCTACAACACGTAAACTTTGTTGCTCCGTTCCCTTGCGTTACCTTGAATACATTTAGCGTAGATAGTAACTTCATTAAATCATGCTGTTCTCGTTTAGTTTACAGCGAACTCCCAATAAAACTTGAGGTCATATCTGTATTCTGTAATGCTAAGTTGTAATATCTACATTAGCAGAACGTCTTTTGGGAAACTTTTGCAAGTGTCTAAGATGTTTTCTAAATCACGCAATATTTAGTCCAAATATTCTATCTAAGGCTAATAATCTAGACGTTTCAATGTAAATGATTAACGAGTGGTAATACTTTGCTCCTTTGTGTAAAGACAATGTGGTTATCGGAGCACATTCAAAGAAACATGATTGTGGGCGTAACGTAAACATTCAACAGAAATAACAGAGCTAAGGCCTTTGAACCTTTCTATGTAAAAGTTTTTGAGTAAAGACCTTAATCTTTCAATAAGTTGAAAGGGCTGAATTGGACAGTGAACTGAATTGAGGGCAGTAACTGAAGGGTCAAAAAACCTGGGGTTGTTTGTATTGATGTCTAAATGAATATCTACTTCATTGTTATGTTGAAGAAGCAAAACTTCGCCAGACGCGCGAAACCGACGTTTACGTGATCGTCCTTTTTCGTTTCCAATTATGGCACAAAATCCTTTTACTGTCGGCGAGAAGATTTTGTAGATAGAAATTCTTGAGAGTATATACTATCTAATTACGTAACACATTTTCGTAAACGATGACGACTAATCTATTTCATTTTAACAGTTCAACAACAATCATTGCGTTATTTATTTTTCTCTTTATTTATATATATTTTTGAAGAATTAAAAAAAAAAAAATGAATTGATGAATTAAAATAAAAATTTCGAACTTATGAAGCTATGGATTAGCAATCTATTTCAAAACGATTCAGATTCTGATTGATCGTGTACTACGCAATTAGGATACTGAACTGTTCTGTCTTGCTCGTTGAATATTATTCAATTTGATTTATTTGATCTCCAACATCCTCTGCCTGCGGTTATTATGCGCTTTTGCAATGATCCGCAGATTGGATATGATCTAAACTGTTGTCGTTTATTCAAGGTTTTTCTTGAATTTGCTTTCAGTGACTTGATTTCAATTGAATATAAAAGATTTTGCCTTTTTCAAATTGTTATTGTTCATGTATTTCATGATACACACGTGAATTATTCAGTGTTATTCAAGATTTTTTATTCCACCGTTATATTCAGTTAGGTGAGGAAAAAAACATGATTTTGGGTCAGAATTTGTTTATCAATTTTAAAAGTCTTAAATATTTAATACTGATTTTGAATTCTGAAGTCAATGTTATACATGGTGGCGACCCAAAAACTCAATGACGATATTGCTTACCGACCGACCATTTTAGATCTGTATATATGTTTAAATAATCAGAAACTGTTTTATTTGAACAAAGTCAGAACGAGTATGTTTTCCGTCGCCATACCGAATATTATAATAAAGATTTTGGATCAATATTTAAGTATGCAAATGCATTTTAGCGCTACTACAGTCCACGGATTCGTAAAACCTGTTTAATCGCAGTCACTCTCCAGTTATTTTATTGTCTGTAGTTATTTTGTTGAAAAACCCCACGCCATCTAATTTAAATTTGACAACAGCGTTAGATGCCGTAGTATTGCACTCCAGGGATTTGATTGACTAGGTCTTTAGTTGGTGTAATGTAACATCAACATCTCAGTAAAATATGGCCTAAACTATTTTTGTTTTCATTCCACCACTGTATAATTCAAAGTGTGGTCTGGATTCTGTAAACACCTCGGCTCTCATTCAGTAACATTAATAATTGTCAATATCATTGTAATTTGTAACGGGCCGGCTCTTTGCTATTCCCATGCCCCACATGGCTGTCCTTTGAATGATATTCTAACGTCATCATCCACATCCGTTCTATTCAATTGAATTACAAATATATTGATGATCAATTTATCGAAGTTTGCGTCTTTGCATCTACGGACGTCATATTCTCCCCCAATCGGCTGGACTTTTAAAAAGTCCATCGAATTTGGTTATTCGGTTGTTCTTGTTACACCATTTAGTAAGCTTGTCCTTATATGCTGCTTTGATTGAAACCACAATCAAGACGCTTAGCAAAAAGATGCCGAGTGGCACTATTTCGCTCTTGGTTATAGCCTGAAGCTCCTAAAGCTCCTTGGCATCTTCATAGTAGATTCAAATAATCAACAGAAAATTAAGTAGGCTTTCTGATCCTCACTACAAAGTCACTACATTACATTAGTATCTACTTATGTTTGTTTATCGTGAATGCATGACGCGGTTCCAGAACTTTATTTACAAGTTTATTTATAGCGACGTGTTTCATAGCTACATTCCTTTGCGATTGCACGCTTCGCAACACCACCGTCACACCGTGCTGTGGCAAACTTACTTCTTGTTGACCATAATACTTGCAATAACGTTCATCGGAAACTTTCATAGTTATTTAGATCTCGTTCAATAAAGTCGTGTCTTCGTCTAGATGTAGTCATAACATAATCATGAATGACAACCTGAACAATAAAGAAAGGCTTTTTCATAATGTAGATAGACAAAGTGATGACTTAGTCTTTGGTGAAATGCGATATGCTCTCTTGTAAAGTATCCAGATGATGTTTTGTAGTGGTCTAAATATTAATGACAGTATGTTAGCTGGAGTGTGATCACATGTTAGCTTATATACTCTTAGAGATATATATACTCTTATCACATCTATAAATCCGTTACCCGTTTGTAGTTTTGATGATCTTTGTCCATCCTGGATGCTATCTAAAAGTATGAAATCGGATGACCAACAGATGAATCATTATGTCTTTAATAAATTAGCACATAATGGAACAATAGAAAATAATTGCGTAAGGAATTATTTTTACACGTGTTTTGCAATATTTGGTGTAGTAAGCAAAGTTCGCGTGTTTTCCTCCATGACTGTTAATAATTGATTAGTTCGATATGTTTCCGTTCATTCAATTTGCGAAGCACGCGATTTTTGCTGGCATACATAGCTTGTCTATCGCTACACAATGTACGTATCCAGATCATGCCCTCCTTGTTGCTGATCAAGTACGTGCATATACTAAAGATTTGCATTTACACTGTTTGTCCACCGCCACCGTCAACGGGACGTCAACAAGAAACGAGATTATCAGAACCAAACATGACGTCTCGTTGACGGACGTGCGGAGTACTTACCAGCGACTATAGTAAATGTATCGCTACTTTGGTGCCGTCATCTCATTCTCGCTGACGTCCCGATCACGTGGCGGTGGACAAACGGCCTATGTCTCTAGTTATTAGATAACACGTTCATAAACCCTGCAAAGCATTGGTTTGATACGCCTCTCCAAAGACAAAATAATTATAAGCACGTATTGTCATTCGCGTGTCAACTGAGTTCAACCTTAGTCATTGAGCTGAATGCTGGTTGACAAGTAGTTGGCGCTATTTAGAAGAACGTAAGGGTTTCCTTACAACGTTTTCCTTGATATTTCAATGCCACCGCACGTATCACATTTCAAATCACGTTTCCACATAACGAACGTCATAATCTCTGTTTTGAATATAGAAAAAGTCTGAGTGTCCAGTTTAAAACGTATTGGTTGGCAATTTGATCTGAAAACAAAATTCTCTTGCGCAATTTTAAGAACATAAACGCAGCTCTGTAGCATACATAAAACGTTACCTGAATAAAAACTTTGTAACACGTTAATGTTCATGTTATACAACTTCTAATAATATAGAAACCAGTTCTTTGATCACGTTGTCGTTGAGATACTAGCAAAATCGCTCATAATATTAATTAGCTAGTTTTTAAACTACGTAATATTTTTGTTGCAGATACCTTCAGCATCGGCAGAAGGCCACTGCATTTGGTATGGCGTGTGTTCCTCCGACTCACAAAGACCGACAAACTGCGCGTACAATGGAACAGCAAAGCCCATCCAGAGCACTGCAATGGTGAGTACTAGTAATTAATTAGCGATGAATTATACAGGGACACACAGTGTCAACATCATCAGCGTCACCAGAATATACGAACTCATTGTTAGAGATCTGCTGATAAATAGGACTTCCTGGCTACAAAATGGAGTTATTTTCTAAAAATAGGAACTGCGCCAATAATTTAAGCTAAAGAAAATTGGCTATCAGTAGCACTAAAGATGTGTAAGTAGAGCGCTTAAGTATAGGCTGTTAGGGCATAATGAGCAACGAAGCTTGGCTGTTGATCCTCATCTTCTGAAGTACTGCGGGCTCTTCTGATTGGCTAACGCAGACTAGCTGCATCTACCTTGTCTTGTTCTTTGTGAAAATTGGCAGCGCGAATTTCTTAGTTTTATTTTCTCCAAGTGTAACATTCTCAAGTTTCACTAAAACAAATAATTATGGTTCTGTAGTTCTTCAACTTATGATTTTGCGCATAATCAGTTCGTGAACTGGTTTTTAGGTTTTGCTTGCAGTTTATTTTTAAATCAGGTTTTTTTCACACTTCTTCTTTTCGTGTGGCTAGTGACTAACCTGGTGTCAGAGTTTTAAAGCCGGCCATGGGCCTCTGACTTGGCTTCGCATGCCGCCGAGAAATATCTCTCATGCCAGTTTCCTCACGATGTTTTCTTTCACCATTTTTGAAGCAAGTGATAATTATACAATACGCACATGAATTCGAAAAGTCAGAGGTGCGTGCCTTGGGTTCGAACTCTAAACCTATGACTTGGCAGTCTGACGGTCACACCACTATACACTGCTCTGCTATCACTGCTGCACTATCACTGCTCTCATACTAAGGTAAAAGGTTATTAATATTAATGGCACGTTTTGCAGATTCGTCAAGAACTTCTCAATCTCCATTCGTCGTATTGTCAGCTGAAAAATTATGGGTCAAGCATTATGGACATTCTGCACTCTGCAGACATAATGCTGTAAATTTGAAGGCTATTCGTTTCAAGAAACGTTGAGGTTTCTTTGGTAGAACTTTAGTTACCGGAACTCCAAGAATGCGCAAAACAAACTGGTTTTTAATTTTAAGACTTGCGACGCCCTTGGCGCAACTCTCCTTTTTACGTTTGATGTATAAACAAATTCCTGTTTGGACACTTTTACCTCAGGATGTGAATATTGCAGTTTAATATTCCGGATGTCAGTTTTTGCACCCCAAGGGCGTTGTGAGCGGCACTTATCTGGGTCACCGGGTGAGGTTACTTTGTGTTCTTGGTGCTATATTTAGCATGTGCATGCAATGATGACGTCACACAAGTCCTAGTTTTCAGGCGGAACTTGACCCGTGTCTAACAATAGCTACGTTCAGGCTAAATGAAAGCTGCATCGATTGACGTTTACGGGAGACAGTTGTGATTGTTTGCAGCTGTTCAAGCAGCGGTCAGTAACTTTGTATTGAGTAGCGTGCTTCTAAGTGCAGTTTTGCAATCTTTTCTCTTTTCGCTTAAGAAGAAAATTTAATAGATCCATTAAAGATACAAGAAAATTTAATTCACACGGGAAATATACGGCGATGTAGCTGCTACTAGATTACTTATAACTTATATATTATGATGACATATTGTCAACATTGACTCACAAACAGTAACCACTGGCACTGTGAGATAACAATATCCTTGCGAGTTGTAAATACCAATTAGATGTAGCTAACTGTGTGAATCAGAGCAATTGTATGGCACAGGCATGCGATCAGTTCCTGCGTTTTTGCCTTGCGTTTATGATGACGTAGGTTTCAAGCAATTGTTTTTGTATCCAGATATAAATGAGTGCTGGACAGGCGGTTGCTATACATTTATCAAAACCGAAGTTCACCTTGGACCCTCTGGTTAGTATCTAGTGGCACGTATGAAACAATTGGCGCTACATTGTTGCTATCAATTAATTTTCGCCCGATGTGTGCCACGTGCCGAGATCTAGCTTCGTTTACATTTCGGTGCCGCTTCATTTGTTTTGAGTCTGAAAAGGTGTATTTTATCGTTCTGCCCGAATATATCTGCAATATTTGGGCTTAGTAGGAATCGTGGTTTATGAGTTCTTGTGATGGTTTGAGACGTCAATGCTAAAGGAAGTTTTATACTGTATTGGTCGCTTTATTATATCATGAAGACATAATACCACACCATAAGATTAGATCAACAAAATCATACTGTTTCTTTATATATTTTTCTATTTATATTAAAACTAAAAAATTGCCGTAAGTATTGCATTGCATTGTCATTGTCACTTGTTATTTTGTTTGATTCTTGAGGTTAGTTCGCTGTAAAACACCACATTCCCAAAACATTACATTCTCTTGTCCCTTAAACGAACCCTGGCATTGTGTGTCACAGTTCTAACCTAACCTACCTTTCAGCTATTTTCATTTGCTACTTCATTTTTCGTAAATTCGGTCATTGTAGTGACTTTTGATATAATTATCTAAAACAAATACAAATAATCAATACAAAGGGCAGCGAACTTACTTCAACAAAATAACAAGTGACAGTGACTCAGTGACAATGACAATGCAATGCTTACGGCACTTTAGCCGGGCCGAGGCAGCGCCACTATTAAGCCGCAAATAGCGACACTATCCGATAGGGATAGAATGTCGCTAGCGGCTACTCTATACACTTCCTAAAACTAAAGGGGTCCATAGAAAAAAGGAGGGATTGGTCTATATTGGCTCAGGATCGAGTTGAATGATAATAGGAAGCAAAGGGCCATTGCCTTTGCTCTGCATTGGTACAATACAGACTGATTATTATTATAATATTAAAACACAAACAAACATCAGCATCTCCCATTAACACGTGACTGATGCCAAATGGAATTCTTACAAATTACTAATTAGTTACCGAATTATCATTTATATCTGTTTCACTTCAAAACAAGTTACGCCCTTGTGAGGCTGAGTTAATTTACATTTGACTAATTAATGAATCACACGTTGTTCTAGTTTTAATAAAAATAATGAATTGCGTAACATTGTCATAACCTTTCATGCTAATGTAATATCCCCCCAAAAATTCAGATGCCACCATTTTGGGGTTTAGGTACTCAAAATTTTTTTCTTGTTTAAGGCGAAAGCGTCAGGATAGTCAGCGAAATTAAAATTTTCTTACGTTTTTTGCAGGTCAGTATCAGGTTGTGTGTTGATCTATATATGATTCGCGACCGTATCAAATTTTTATTTATAGAATCATATTCATAGAAATAATCAATACAAGCCTCAGTTCATGCAATCCTATTGAATGAATATTGCATGAAATCATGACATTTGAGGATTATGCTAACCTAAGGAATTGTATTGCTGATTCTAATGATTATAATTCTGTAAAGCCAAATTTGTTGCGGTCGCGAATCATATTTTAATCAACATACAACCTGACACTGAATTGCAAATTGCAAAACAGTAAGAACTTTTGAATTCCGCGGGCCACCTTACCGCATCCTCCTTAAATGATATCGCTTGTTAAATGAATTTTTCTTTCCTCTATAATTATTTATCTTTCCAAAAAATTCAGCGATGTTTTCTATTCTATTCTTTGTTTTCCTGTTTACATCATAGGTGATATTATTTTTTTCTAATTATGTAGTAAAAATATAAATCTGCCTAGCCTTTTCTCAACTATATTGGGGTCGGCTTCCAGTCTAACCGGATTCTGCTGAATACCATTATTTTTCATGAAGCGACTGCCTATCTGACCTCCACAACCCAGTAACTGGGTAATACGATACCCTTTGGTAAGACTGGTTGTCAGACTTTCGGGATTCTGACGACCCATAACTACTGTCAAAGATCCACGAATAACAGCCGGGACCAACGGCTTAACGTGCTTTCCGAGGCACAAAGGAGTCTCCCATCCACAGGAGTATGTAAAGATGGTCACCCATCCACAGACCAACCCCGGCAAGCGTAGCTTAACGTTATTACTTAGCCACGAGCTCCTCTCTAATTATGTAATCACCACAACATAATTATTAACGTTTTTTTAAAGGTTTTATGTGTCATTCTAGGTGCTCTTTTGACTTTGCAGTTTATACGTTTTGTTTTTACTTTCAACTTCACGTTTTCATAATGCACGTGTTTTCGACGCAGTCATTGTTATCTCATCATGACTTTACAAGTTTAATTTAATAACTGGCTTCTTTAGCAATAACAAAGCATAAAAAGGTTTTTTGTTACCTAAAGGCTCTTGCAGACAGCCGCGACGCGATACCCTGTAGAACTATTTCAGTGAAGTTTTCATAGAAATTGTTCCACCGCGTCGCGCCTGTTAGCCTTTGCTTGCTAGGTATGCAGCAACTTTAGATCGTTACAGATCGTCAGTTTTTTGCAAACTGGGCTTTATTTATCGACCTAAACCTGCTACAAGCCTGGTGAAGTTAACTTCCTCTAAAGTCTAAGGCAACGTTCAAATGTTAGAGGCATCGCTTACCTATAATGTTATTTGTCCTTAGGATTCCCATTTAAATGCGGAAGTAATCCTGAACCAAGGTATACATACAAGGAACTAATGTTTTTATTGTACGTGCATAAAAATAAACTAAAACAAGATTTTGTCTGTTCACAAGTTATCATTGAGAAATGGTTTGAATAATTAGAATTGATCTTGAGGAGTTCAATCTTCAAAGTTTGAACTTTGGTAATGAACTTAAAAGATTTTGTTAGTGACGTCACTTTTTTATGTTAATAATCTATTTTTAACATTTTAGTCGTCATTCCATTCGGGATAATTATAACTACTTATCCGGATATTCCAAATTGTTAAATAAAAAAGAAAGATACGTACCTATCTAAATGTTTAAAAAAAAATCTAAAATCTATCTAAATGTTTTAAATGTGTAAAGATTCGGTTCCCCGCAGACAGGCGCGACGCGACACCGGTAGAACAATTTCCGTGAAGATTCATAGAAATTGTTCCACCAGAGTCGCGGAAGCCTTAAGTCCTGAAGTTAAGGGTGTCGTAAAGAATCGACATAAGAAAATTTACATAGGATTACTAAGTGCAGACATAGAAAGACTACAAAACATTAAGTTCCTAAGGAATGCCGTCGCAGTACCACATAACTCTCCCACGACATACGTTTAATGCCTCAGGCAGCTCAAGATATTTCCGCGAAATGGTTTATCGCAAATAAACAATTCTATGGCCTGATAGATGGATGGGCCTTTCCAGCCATAAAGATTACACATTGTTTAAAAATATATTGAATGCTTTACGACAAAAGCGCGTCGATAAGTACTGACTCAGTTCAGGTAACAGTGACATCATCGAATGAATATCGAATGCTTATCAACAGCATTATACTAAAGTCAAGATGTCCACGTCACACAACATAATATTTTGACTGAAGGACAAAGACTCCCAAAATAGATAATGTATATTAAATGTTTCTTGTCTGTGGGAGAATTTTATCACAAAAGAACTAGTAATTACTTATAATGATTTTAGTTATTTTGCATAGATATAACTCTTAAACGAGACGTACCATCGAAGAAGTTTATATCTATACACCGTAAGGACTATTTCTGCTTGCAGCGCTCGGCCGCTAGAGAACCGGGATGTTAACAGATATGGGCATCGTGTTCACGGGATTTTGTTTTCAAACTGCATATATATGAAGTTCTACGATAGTACAGCTGACAATTACATAGTTACAAAGAGACTGATTGCAGGAAATCAAATTGACAACTTTAAAATGATGTAAATCCGTGGCAATTTTTAAATTGAAGGTTGTGAGATCTGAGGACAAATCATGTATTTTTTTGTATAATTTGCATTTAGAATAATTTTGCAGTTATCTTTGTCTTAACGGAAATTACCTAAATGATGGCATTGATGACAACGATAGTTCGACACCCCATGAACGACGTGATTTAAAGATTATTAAGTGCTAGTAGGAATTTACAACATTTTCCCTAGTATAGAATGAATCTGCTGTTTTGAAGATACGTTAATAAGATATGAAGATATGTTAATGATTAGTTATAAATAGGAAAGCGCTTTCTACCTCTACGGGCGGGTTACATTGGTCAGCCGGAAGCAGTTCATTTGTGCCCATTCAAGTAGATACTAACATCAGATAAGATTAAATCTTTAGTGGCGATTTGACGTCACAAACTTGTCCATCGACATCACAGACAACAAAAACACGGAAATGTGCTGAATCGTATAAAACGGGTTGTAAAACTTGGTGTCGCTGTCTGTCGTTAATTTCGAATTTATGCCAAATTGGCGAATGACTTCAGTATTGCATCAAAAGTCAAAACATGCGTACGAACGAACCTACCGATGTTTTTGTTAGAGATAGACAAGACAAGCACTGTGTTATGATTGGCTCGCTCGTTCTCGCACTAAATGCAATACAAACAAATGTGGAAGAAAATATGCCCGAAGCTCGAGTCTTGTCTTGAATTCACACTCCGATGTCTGGGCCGGCTGCCAGAAATTAAATTTTTCGTTGAATTTGAAATTAACTATGTTGATGTTACAGAAACTAAAGTTCTATAAGATTCTTTGACCAGGAAGAACATCACGATCTGACTGTCAGATGATTATTGATGCGATTATCTTTTAGTTTAGTGCCTCGTGATGAAGTTAACTTCCTAGTGTTAAACTCTATTCAAATATCAGCCAACACAACCAACTTCCGAATATAATAATATATTTATACGCGGTATTTAAACCGAATCAATAATTTCCTTCCTGAACTGTGATAAATTATTTAAATATGTATCGTAATGTTCTTTATGACCATCACGATGACGCATCGTTGTAAAAAATTGACGAGTCAACCTTGAGTGAAAGTTTTCACTTTCTACGTTTACGTTGTCGAATGAATGACATTGCAGCGTTCTCAAAGAACTTAATGGGGATGCACTAAGGTAGCCCGCGAAATTCAACATTTCTTTCGTTTTTTGAAATTTGCAGGTCACAGTCAAGTTGTATGTAGATTAAAATATGATTCGCGACCGCAACAAATATGACAAAAACGTAAGAAAATTTGAATTTGGCGGGCTACCCTGACGCTTTCGCCTTAAATCATTATGGATCACAACAATGTCTAGTTCTCAAGTAACAACACACGACTAATTGGAAGCAAATTGGCGGCAAATGATCAGTGCTATACTTGATTGAAGTAGGTCTAATAGAAATGCTTGTTTCAAAATAGTTTCTAGAGCTTACAACTCTTCAAAGCATAACTTACTTGGATGTTGGAATAGTACCTAGTCGCACAAATAGTCAGCGGGGTTATTGTGTAGCACACATAAATTGCTAATTGATCGCAATGGGTGTCATTTTGACAGTTCATCCACGTTCATTGCGTTATAGATGTTGTTGAGCAGACGATTTTTTTCAAACCTATGAAGCAATGGATTAGCAATATCCTTGAAAACTCAGATTGTGATTGAAAATGCCAAACATTTCTGAATAAGGACTTGCGATATAGGTATGAAAGATAGCTTGTCATAAAACATCAAATCAACCGAAAACTGCTATAAATGCTTAACAGAGCCAATTTATTTCGCTTCGTGCCATTTCACACGGTTGCATGCCAATAAAGTCAATTGTTTTTCGTTATTCACAATACCAAAACGATATAAGGTTACATTACTGAGAATGTTTCTCTCATAACACGCCTTTATTGTTTATCGGAGCTCAATGTACAGACGCCAGCACATCAACCTACTACAATCTGTCAAATCTCTAATCTTTTTTAATTCTAATCTTCTTTTATAGATTTTCAACTTTATCACTAAATCATAAGGTTCAAAGTTGATTGGGAAAATTTGACAGTTACGGGTAGGTTGACCTGCTGGCGTTTGTACATTTCGCGCTAACCCTTGCCATTTGGTCAGAAAGTGTTTTAATGATTTTATTATATTGTAACTATAAAACTTTAGGGTCGTCCGGTCGCATTGAGCAGAAACTGATATTCGACCTTCAGACAACCTTATCTCGTTTGGGAGTATCGATCGTTCTTACAATCAATTTGTATTCCGCAGAGGGCTGCAATGCTTCATGTCAGGAGTAAATGGAGCAGTGTCCCCAATTCTGTTGAATCCATTTTTTATTCACACTAAAGGTGTCTGTGGACATGTTTTGCGCTATTGAACTTGAACCAAAAACTGCTACAGTACTCGTGCTAGTTAGATGACAGCGATTTAGTTCTTTATTATTATATGTGGGCGTCCAAGCAAAAAGGGTCCAGTAGTGGGGTATTGAGTTAAGACTAGATTCAGTACCTAGAATAGTCAATTGATAGTAAGGATTCAAAAAAATATTCAAAAACTGTCACATATCATTTTTATTATCAGACATTTGAAGTTGAAATTCTGAAAAAGCTTGATATAGTCATTTACTATATGAAATTGTAGATAATTGAGCATTTATTAATAATCAATTAAAATTGCAAAATGCAATTTTTTCACCGAGCTTTAGAAAACTTCTTATATCTCGGAAACTAAATGCCGAGAACAACCCTTTTTGTTTGGACGCCCCACATATATATATTTAGGATTTAGGTCTCCCGAACAGCTGTGAAACCAGTCTTATAAATTATGTTTATGGCAACCCATTCAACAAGTAGTGCTAGCCGCCAGTGTAGTTTGGTTAGTTGTACCTACATCCGTATGAACTCATGTTTGATCTCGGTACGCAAATAGTTGGACGGCTATTCACCAAGGCAGTTTCGCAATACGTTGATAAACTTTTCCTGTGTTTTCAAGGAATTCTTGTTCGCGGCTTTTTTATGGTTACATTTTTGTTTGTTACTTGGTATTTGAAGGTCTGTATAACTCCCAAGTTAAAGCGTCGCAAAAACACCTTTAAAATCGCCTTTAAAATGATCAGATATTATAAATTTAAAACATTGCATGACTAATTTACTTACAGAATTAAAATCTATGTCTATGCATTAATTATGATACGATATTACGTATCTTTATTGCTATGTTTATGGTTCCGTTCGAGGATACAGTTCAAATAATAAACTGATATATTGACAGGAAGTGATACGATCACTTTTTGTGATAATCTCGTAAAATTATTCGATGAACGGTTGATAGCGAGTCGTAATGGTATTATTTTTGCTGTACATGTAATGAGCTATTTAAATATCTTTACATTATAAATAAATTATATTTTCTGAATTGATTGTTTTATAAATGTTCTGTCCGTCGTTCAACCAACATTAACACCAAAAATAATATATGTGGTCAGTTCCGGAAGCAAGAAAAAAAATCTGTGTAATAGCTGTAGTTAATGACTTCCAAACATGATGAACAGCAGGAAATACACAGTTTAATTTAATTTAACCATTTTATGCATTATCTAAATTAGCATTTATACATCATAGAATATCATCAGATTTTAAATGATAACCTTGCTCGGTCAGCTACCTTACGCAAAAACAATATAAACAAGAATTGTAGGCTATTCGAAATGGCGCGTACTTGACATCTATAGTTTAGCATATGAATACTTACAACAACACGCGGCTTTTCGACTATCGTTCAGTTTGATCAAGAAAGGAAAACTCACCAACACTTGGCACACGAACGGTGGAAGATGACATTAATATACTTAAAACGTATAATAAAAAGTGTATTGGTTTAGTATGCATGAGCGGCGACCACGGCGTAATATGAAATCGATACCGCAAGCACTGACTTGGGGAAGGATGACAGACTCCTATGGGAATAGCCTAAGTATGGCAGTCATGTAGGTATACTGTATTATATGCTTTATGTATGTATTGTTTATGTAAATGGACAGACTACCTACAGTATCGTCTCCTTCCCCTTTTTAATCCATCCAAAGGTTGTATATAAAAGATCGGTTTTAGCGATAAAACCGCCCATTGTGTCACCCTATGTTCAATTTTTACATTTATATCTGTAATTTATATCGTGTACATAAATAAAGAGTATTCTGTTCTGTATTGTGATGACGTAACTACTCCGGAACATTCATAGAAAATGCTTGGCCTTTAGTAGCTCCAGAAGTTCTGTAAAAGAAGAGCTCCATTACGAAAACCGATCGATCCAGTAAATGAAGATTGAGGAGCAAGGAGGCCTTAGCAAAAGTGACGTGGTCTGAATAGATAAACAACAGGTCTTCAGGCTTACCTTTTATAAGGTTGGGATTGTTACTAAGAGATCCAGTCTTACCAAGTGGTATCGTTTTACCCAGTGACTGGGTTGTGGAAGTCAGATAGGCAGTCGCTCCATGTAAAATACTGGTATTCAGCTGCATCTGGTAAGACTAGTAGCCGACTCCAAGTCCAACATAATTGGGAAAAGACTAGGAAGAAGAGGAGATTGTTACTACGCGATATGATGACAATATTGAATATCGTTTATCGTGCAAAGTTAATCCACCAGACAACAAAGCCTGATAACAAAATTCAAAATTTCTAGGGCTAGCTTTTATCGCGTGCTATGAAAATTTACAAGTAGTTTAAAAATTAGAGCTTGTGGTGTTGTAGCCCCGGTCTTGTGACCCTGAGTGTGGTGTCTAGGTTAGTTTGAAACAACGACGGGCCTTGGTCGATACGGCCTTGGGCTTTCATAGAAACGCGTCCGATACAAATTTTAATGACTTCAAAATCTCGAAATATTTTTTAAATGCATTTCGATGGTAAACCACAAGATATCCTTTGGATATTCTTAGTATATAAGATTTTATTACCGATCAGGCTTAAGGCGACAATAAACGACTTTAAATAATTTTATTCTGAATGTCACGTCTAAACGAGTTATGTTAATGATTTGGAAATAATATACGTTAAATTAGAGCATTTTCTTAATAACTAAATATTTGAATATTTAAGATTATATTTATATTACATAGTGAAATTAATTTGTGAAGTTATGTCTAACGCCGATAAAAACTTAGAATCACGCAAAATCCATCAAGAGTATTTTTCTCAAACCTTCACCATTTTAAAGATTATTTAATTATTGATCTTTTAGTATACGTGTTTTTATTAAAATACGTTTTGTTTTATGTATAATAAATTGAGGACAGCGCTCCTTGATGGGCGAGTCCTATTACTGGCTAGACGTACGACGCGTTGCGTGAGCTCAGTACAGAACATGCAAGTTAAGAAATTAAAAGGTACTTTGAGCGTCTTTTTTTTCGTGATTACATCATCTTTTAATCGGAGGTAGGCAGGGAGTCGCTTTAAGCTTCGTTCAGACGAGCGCGACGCGATACCGGTTATTGTTATACCGTGAACTTTTCATAAAAATAGTATTGTTCGAGTCGCGTCGCGCTGGTCTGTACGAGCCTTTATTTCACAAGAGGAAAATTAAAAATACTCTGGTAATTCTCATCTACTAAGTAGAATATTATTTTAATTACCAAACGTAGTTTCCTCGTAAATATTCATTTGTTAAATGTAGCTTTAAGCGTAGTGCAGACCGCCGCGACGCGGAAGCGTGATGCGACTCTTATCAAAACAATTTCTAAGAAAACTTCACGGTAGAACAATTACAACTTGACACGTCGCGCTAGGCTGCACGAGCCCTTAAGGTAAATAATAGCGTAATCGCATGCGCTGTCATTCCTGCGCATACCGGATAGCCTACGCCTACCACAGGTGACAGGCCGGTCAGACAAGCTGTAACCACGTCCATTACCTACGTCATAATTTACTGCCATAAATAGCTTCATGTAAACAAATGGAGCAATGGACGGTGAAGTATCAGTATTAGTATCAATCTGCGACAGCCAATGAGAATTTAGTAGTGCTGCGCTGACGCACATAGTGATAGTGATGCTAGTCAATATTTTTGTATGAGAATATCATTTTATGGCATTTGTGGCCAGTGTTACGCGTGAAGCTCCGATCTTCGTCACAAATCATAAAAATAATTGCTATGACATTAGGGAAACACATCACAAGGTAATTTAATTGAAAATAATGGTAGGCATTTTGTTTCTTCAACATATTAGGTTGGGGAAAAAGTCTTTTCGCATTATAGTATGTATGAACTTGTAATAAAATCTCTTTGGCTATACTATGTGTATCTGGCTGGTTTTGGTATCATTGAAAGTTTAAATTTTAAAGAACATAATTCCAAATTCAAATTAGGAAAATGTGTGATTTTTATTTGTTTTTCGTACTGTCAAGATGAGTGAATCTAATGAAGAAATTCGATACATTTTAAAATTTTACTACAAAAAAGGTAAAAATGCAACGCAAGCCGCGAAAAAAATTTGCGATGTTTATGGACCTAGTGCAGTGTCTGTGAGAGTAGCACAAATTTGGTTTAAGCGTTTTCAATCCGGAAATTTTGATGTCAAAGATGCACGTCGCTCTGGTCGCCCTATTACGGATAAAATGGATGCCATTTTTGAAAAAGTGGAGCAAGATCGGCATATTAGTAGTTACGACGTAGCTGAAGAACTGGGAATTGACCACAAAACAGTTTTGGCGCATTTGAAAAAAACTGGGTACACAAAAAAGCTCGATATTTGGGTACCTCACGAGCTCACTGAAAGAAACCTAATGAACCGTGTACTCATTTGTGATTCTTTATTACGACGTAATGAAACCGAACCATTTTTGAAGAAGCTGATAACTGGTGATGAAAAGTGGATCACGTACGACAAGAACGTGCGAAAAAGGTCGTGGTCAAAGGCCGGTCAGGCTTCACAGACTGTGGCAAAACCCGGGTTAACTCGCAACAAGGTGATGCTGTGTGTGTGGTGGGATTGGAAGGGCATTATTCATTATGAGCTGTTACCACCAGGCAGGACCATCGATTCTGAACTCTACTGCGAACAACTGATGAGATTAAAGCAAGAAGTTGAGAGAAAGCGGCCGGAATTAATCAACAGAAGGGGTGTGGTTTTTCATCATGATAACGCTAGACCTCACACATCTTTAGCCACTCAGCAAAAATTAAGAGAGTTTGGCTGGGAGGTGTTAATGCATCCGCCGTATAGTCCTGACCTTGCACCTTCAGATTTCCACCTGTTTCGGTCTCTTCAGAATTCTTTAGGCAGTGTCAGGTTAACATCACGGGAGGACTGCCAAAACCACTTGTCGCGGTATTTTGATCAGAAGTCCCAAAATTTCTATAGCAATGGGATCATGTCCCTACCTACAAGATGGCAAAAAGTTATCGAACAAAATGGTACCTACATACTTTAGTTAAATGTAAACATACTATGTTAAAAAATGTTTTGAATTTTCTTAAAAAATGCGAAGAAACTTTTTCCCCAACCTATTATAATAAAATGACCCATACTACTACTTGCAATTAGTAAACAAATTCTGAATTTCCTCCGATACGTATGTCATTTAAAAGTCAGATTTAAAACGCGCGGTCAAATTTAACATCCGCATTTTAATTTTATAATCCGCTTGGATTTTTACAGAAAACTTTTCCATTAAACCGTTGAAACTTAGTTTTCAGTGTGGTTTTTGATTTTTAACCGTAATTTATACATTTTTGCAAACGTCCTTCACGATCTGTATAAAAAAGTGTCTAGCAGACTAGCACGACGACATCATTAAAATCGTAGTAAAAATAACATTATAAACATTCATCATAACAGTTGGTAATATTGATAAGATATGGAAGCAGGTGTTGTATCAGGAATTCGTATTCACCTTCATTATGTGTAGTCTAGATACCATTAGGTTTACAATCCATACAAATGTTACCTACAAAATATTCTTCACAGAAGTTTTAGTCATCAATTTATGATTAGCAATTATTGCCAGCTCTTGTGATTGTGTTACCTTAAAGCTGCGTGCAGACTAGCGCGACGCGACACCGGTTATTGTTATACCGTGAAGTTTTTTTAGAAATTGTATTGTTCGAGTCGCGTCACGCCGTCGCGTCGCGCTTGTCTGCACGAACCTTAATACTCAATTCTTTATTGCACTCCAAAATGTAGGTTTAGGTGGTAAATATTTGCCAAAAGAAACATTCATGGACCCTGTCGGGCACAGCAAAAGAAAGATATTATGTGGAGAAGAGGACTTATCATTTACATAACTTATAATCTAACTTATTCTTAAAATAATTCTTTTTTATAATAATAATAATTTAACATTTAGCTTACGAGTATTATAGATGCACTTGTGTGTTTGAAGGATTTATCATTTAAATATTCGTTACTATAATAACATTTGCTTAATAATAACTTTTTTAATTTGTTCGTTAATAAATGATGGTTTTTTTTTGTTCTCTTATATATTCGGGTAACATATTGTAAATTCCAATATATTATATTGTATATTCCTTCACAATAGGTAATCGTTTTGATACGAACATGCTATGATATTATTGCGTAGAGTTTGTAGGGAGAACTTCAATGTAGAGTGGTTTGGGTTAAGTAGCTCAAGATCACGGGAAACCCATTTTATGTTTTCATTTTACTAGCTGCTTGTAGGTGAAGGCTGCACTAAGACCCAAATTACCGAGTTCACAAATGTTTTCATACGTAAGTCTCAGAAAACCAGCTCAAACGAAATATTTTCGCGAGAACATGCTGAGAGTGCTTTTAATTAAGAACTGGTTAGACGAATATTAGTATGTAAAATGTAAATACGAGCAATTAGGAAGACAAGGTCGAAATATTAAAAAAACCTGTTTGTTTAAAATATTTTACCTGATAATTATGTTATGAACTTTGTGCCAAATACTAATTATCGTTTTTTTTCTGGTAGCAAAATTGTCTCATTTATGAGCATTTTAGCGCTATGCTAATGAAACTGATGCGCAACAAATAATTAAATATTACTCGTGGAAAACGAAACGTTAATTACTTTAAAAAAAAATTAAACACTGCATTTTGTTTGCAAGTTTTGCAACCTGACATCTCTACATACTGCATAGATGTCATGTCTATGCAGTATGTAGTGATGAAATTTTGGACCCGTTGTCGTTAGGTGTCGCCAGTTGCCATTAACATAATAGCTTGCCACATAGTCATTATGTAAGGAGCTTATCCTTACATATTATAAAACAGAGTCCCCCGCCGCGTCTGTCTGTCTGAACGCGATGAGTCACTTAGTGTTGGTGAAAAGGGGCATCAATTATATATTTTTTTCAATTTTAGATATGATCGTTTCATGTTTTGAATACCGGAAGCGTGTTTGAAGTACGACATGATAGTGTCATGGCTGTACCTATAGTTATTTAGCTAATATTGTTATCTGGCAGGGTTTATCCTCTATGCTCACACAAGCCGTCACGAGTCGCGTCCATTCCAAATATGATACTCCGATGATACCGTTCTAGATAATCTGACATTTGAGATTCTGAGCATGTAATATGCGCTACTGGGTTAGCCTGATGCGCACGATTGACACATGATCATTCTTGGTTATGTTTCGCATTCAATATTTTCTTCGAGAATATTTTACTATTTTATTTATTTAACTAGCGACCCGCCCCTGCTTCGCAAGGTTTTTACGACTAGACAAAACATCGAGATTTCTTAATTATCTATAAGTTTAATATTAATGTATTATACACATAAACCTTCCGGAATACATTCTCTAAATTGTGTTGAAATCCTCATTAAAATCCGTTGCGTATTTTAGTAGAACAACGCGGACATACAGACAAACGCGACAAGCGACTTTGTTTTAGAATATGTAAATTAGATACTTTAAGCACACAAATCTACAGAGGCGGACTTAATGCCATTCAACCTTTGGGTGACCCAGACAAACTTGCACATACCTACATAATTTATATTATCCGTGTAAGAAAGAAAGAAAGAAAGAAAGAAAGAATGAAAAATATTTTATTTATTTACACGTACAGGAAATACAACAGTTAAATAAAAAAAATAAAAAATATATAAAAAAGAGCATATAAAAACTAACTAAATAAAAACGACCTGTGCGAGGCCAAAAAGGCCCCTATCTCAGCATAATACGGCGATATTTAAAGAAATAAATACCACCGCGCTGGTATTCTGATAGGGCCCACTGTGTCGCTATTAATTTTACTTAATTTGATTAATGAATTTTTTTATTCTGTAAATAGGATATTGGAATCACTTTCACACGTCATCTTAAAAAAAAAAAAAAAAAAAACAATTGCTATCCAATTGCCTATCTGACTACTCTGAGAAGAAAGACCGAAACAAACTCAGAGGACACAGTCTCTTTTAAAGTCCAGACATAATCTTGGTCAGGCCATATGAGGACCATGTAGATTAGTGTCTGAAATGGTCTTTTGAGAAAAGAACCACACAGATTTGAGTGGACCTGTCCTGTCAGTGCAAGCATTTGTCAGTAATTGTGCTCAACTCGACAAACAATACCAAAGACAGGACATTTGGGTAGGCCGCATAAACTACTAAAACTGCCAGACCATCATTAAAACTAAATGAGTAAGAAAAAAAATATATCCACATAGTCCTCATCGCATACACAAAATTAAAAAAAAAATACTAATAATAATATTCATCAAATTCTTATTTTATACCTAATATTTTTAATCCTGTATATATCAATGATTAATATTATCTACGTATTTATTAAATAAATTTTTAAGTGGGCCTGTAAGGATTGTAGCAGGTAGCGTTCTGTATATAGTTTCTGTATATAGTTTCTGCCTATAGGAAAAAAGCTTAAGTTTACATATGTATGTATGTACCGAGTGGTCAAAATAATCACTTCATAAAAAATATGCCCAGGGGTTATCCAAAAATCCCCCCAAATATGTTCCTCGATTCTTGATGTTTCGAGTTATAATTATTTTTCCATTGAGTAGAAGATAGCTTATCTGCTATTCATTAATACTTCCCCGAATAATCAAATGGAGTGACTCACATCCCAATTATTACTAACGAGGACTGATAGACATTGAATTGATTGATGGATTCTACCAAAATATGAGAGTTGAAGAATCTTTGTTGGCCACAAAATACTTTGAGGTACTTAATTGGATTGGGGTATCAGAATAAAGTAAAACAAAACATTCTAGAATTGAGATATAAGATATAGTGTGACTGGTAATTAGTGACCGATACTTAAACACATGACTTATCATTATGAACAACTTTTACTATGGCACCAAACCTGAAATCGAGAAAAAATATCCGCTATTCCGTGCATTTTGACGAGTTCAGTGAAGAGCAGATTTTTTCTGTGAAAAGTTATGGATGGACTGTGCGAAAGATGATCTAGTGACGAAGTGAGATGATAGTGGCTACTGGGATGACGACTTACAGAGAATAAGGAAGAAGGTATGCTGTTTTGACCCCAAATAAATTGGAATGAGGTCAAGACGCTGATGAGCGGCGAACGATATGGAGACGATATATTTTTAATTTTCGTGTAATCCAGCTATCTTAATTACGCAACACATTTTCGTAAACGATTACGACAAATTTGTTTCATTTTGACAGTTCAACCACATTTATTGCGTTATTTACGTTGTTGAGCAGATTTTTTTTACGGACTTATGAAGCTATGTATTAGCAATTTGTTTCAAAACGATTCAAATTCCGATTTATCGTATATTACGTAATTAGGGTACAGTTATTAATGTCCATTGCTCCATTTGCCCCATCCGTTAGTTAGAACGACGCGAGGTCTTCCAAAATAGTTTGTTACTTTGAAAGCATGAAACATTTCTAAAAGTTATTGTAAGTTTTTTTGTAACTTCTGTTGTGGGGGCATTGTGGCGATATATTTGGGACGCAGGTGCGCCAGTCACAATATTTATTGAAGCAGGTCAACGACCTCGAAAGCCATATTTTGTCGATACAACAATAAGAAAGTTTCTAGTCATAAAAATGCTGGAAAATTCGTCTTTGTTTGTTCAACTGGAAATAATAGGACACAGCTGAAAGAACCTTAAAAAAAAAATTATAAAAAAAAAAATGTTTTTCTTTTATTGTCATCTACTTAATAATACTTTAGTACTATTCTTAATTCTGTGATATTACCTATAATACCTTAGGAGGCGTCTCTGATTGCTTACGATTTTATTTGGATTTATACTTCGTGCATCAAATCTGCTTGAAATTATTTCCATTCGTAAGTTGACAACGTTATCTTTACACAAACTATTTTACCCGTTTTTAAATTTCACGTTTCCCATTTAGTCTACAATCTGATTGAATTTTCCGAGCCGATTACATGGATGATACAAAGAGGATTACCTGTTGACAACGGTCGAAAACCGAGGAAACCGTGTTTTAATTAACGTCAGCTAGCTTGCGAATAGGTCTCCCGAATAGTGACGTCACGCCTCGTGTCCGTAAAACGTGCCTATGTGAGAAATGTACATAATATACAACGTTATTAGGGTTCCGAACCCAGGTTGCCAACGTGACCCTATTGCTAAGGCTCCACTGTCCGTCCGTCTGTCATACAGGGCTGTATCTTTTGAACCGTAATAGGTAGTCATAGACACCTGACATTTTCAGTGTGTACTACTATGGCCGCCGGCCGCTATAACAACAAATAATATACATACAAGAAACGTGTTTTTTCTCCGTTTTTCGAATGATATCTAGTCATTGATATCTAAAAACCCTATCTAGTGTTATATTTTATTGTACGGTGGTACAGAATCCCTTCGTGTACGAATCCGACTCGCACTTGTTTATTTATATTTCGTTAACTACAGAACTTTTAAACTACTAAACTTTTAGCGCATCGAACTAGCTCGATGAAGTGATGATGTGACTGCATTGATCACAGTTGCGTAATTTTTATACGAACGATAGTTTTGTTCATCATAATCATCATACAGTTACGTTTGTTTGTTATTTTATTATTTCATTATGGCGGTGATATGAAATGAAAAATTATGTTCTGAATGTTGAGGGAAATACTTGTCCTGTTTGTTTTATTGTCATTCCATTCAATACGGTGATGAAGGCTCTGATGAAAATATTATCGATCGTGTCTTCAAACTTTCTCATTGATTCGTGGGTCACGTTAGTATGTTGTTTCTACAGAGAGGGGGCAGTTTTTATACTTCACTATGATTTTATAATAGGTAATTAAATTCTTACCATAAATGTCGAACGATAAAAAAGAAATCTCATCAATTACCTACTTATTTAACGACGGTCAAACTGGGTCATCTTATCGCAGAACTCACTACCGCGAAATTCTTCCAACAAAATAGCTTTATTCTCAACAATCAAGTGATTCATCCGATGTTGAAAGCTTCCAGACCTGCTGATAACCTTAGAGTCACGGTTAATTAGTAGCTGGAGTAGTATCTTTAGATTTACTGCCACCAAACAAACAATGAGCGCTCTTTGATCACGTATCGGCTGATAACGTGTTGAGAATCGATTCGATGATGTATTTATGTACGACGCGATTTGCTTTTGTTCTGTGATCGTTATCTTTTCTTCATTATCGGAAATGGCTGGCGTTAAAGCGTATCGATTGATTAACTAAATAGCTGACTTTATTATTCCTATGCTCATACTTTTCTATAAGTTTTAAGCTTACTTCTACTTAGTGGTTTAACCACTGCCTTAACACTGCACAAGCATAAGGGATGATGTTATAGAGTGAATAACAGGTTGTAAAGTTCACTCATCCTCTATAGAAAAGGGAGGATCCTCCGAACAGACGGGTGTTGTGCCTGGGCTACTGCCCGACGAGTTAAGGTGGGACGTTGTATATATACTAGTCGCGCGGTTAACTCTGCTTGCGCCATGCAGGATTTTGAGTGACGTCAGTGTGATGCGTAGTTCGTATGTGACGATGTAGATGCCGCCACAATCTCAAAATGGCCGCAGATTAGTTTAGGTAGCCACATTTTATATATTTAAATTGAACCATTGACTTGAAACAATACGACTTAATTCATGAAAGCCGACAATGCTGTGGAAATAGAGACATTTTCTCACGTTTGAATGAGTATTTTTTTTTAATTTTTGTTTCGAGTATAATGTTCTAAGGGTGAGTGGAATGACCTTTAAACAAGTCCGCTCGTCAGTTACCGGCGGCATGGGCGTCGTTCCTTCCTTTGTAAACTGTACCATACGACTCACGAACGGTAGATTTGTTTATATTACCTCTATGGCAGTTTCGAATGCTTTTGTGTGACATATTTAAGTAGATTAATCATGAATATTCTACATGCAAAAATAATAATATTTTACATGATGCGACACTATTTCCTATGATTTTCCTAAATATATATTTTTATCGTTTAGCTGCCTATCAGCTAAATGAAACTAAATAGGGTCGCAGTACATGGGACTTAACCATTTCAGTACTATTATTATTTTATTCTGTGCCATAACTGGCCAAAACGTAGGTTTGTGTACTGTATGTAGGTACACCTCTGGCAGTGCCTACTTGATCGGGAAATAAAGCCGTGATGTTATGTAAAGGAAACAAATAAACTGTATTTTCCCATTTTGATCTGATAAATTAATTGTTGTTTAGAGTAAATAACAATTGTTTAAACAAAATAATGGTTAACCTTATTTATCTCGAAAATACCGAAAATAAAATACGAGTCTATCTTTCTCCATTCATAGCTATTTGGTACGGATTAGGCCTGAACCAAAAGTTACTTACCTACCTATTCATAAACGCCTGGTTCTCTGTGGGTTCTCCAAGTAAGTTTAATTACTTCTCACTTGAAAAAGCCATTTGAACGAATAGCCCGACGTCTGGGGCATTGACTGACTCGAATCTTTAGAGTTCAAAGTTCTACCTGTTGAACTTTTGTGCCCATATTGAGTCCAGTCAGAGAACTCCAGCCGAAAATAGCTTACCATCTATTTGGTTATTTATTACTCAAACATACGTGCCGCATTTTGAAGCTCAACCGCGTTCGCAGCGTAGTAGTAACGCTCTTAATGAATGAGTCGTCCGAGGAAGTACTTCTAACATAGCTGTCTGCTGTCAACCAGTTTTGTTTCGTACCGTTTTGAAGAATGTCAGCTTATGTGAGTCGAGGTGTATTTAGATACAGGCATGTGAGACTTCAGCTTATGCCTTTAGGTTCTGCAACGTATGTATCTGCGATGCCTGTAAAAAGGATGCCCATAACGGGTGACCACATACCGTCCTTGCCTGCATGACATAATAATAATACATTAGGGATGCTGATGTTTTGACAAAATCCCGTTGACCATAACTTTATTTAAACCGTACATACTGCTGTCCTAAGACTTACTTATTGTTTCGTTTGTTTCCAGGCGATACTCGAGAAGTACTGCCCCTCGATAGCTGCGGGCGGCGTCTCTTGCTGCACTGACCAGCAGCTGGACGGGTTCGCCGCGAAGATCGTTCCCGCTGAGAACTTCCTACAAAGGTGTCCGTCATGCTTCGAGAATTTTCTCCAGCATATTTGCGGGATGACGTGCTCGCCCAATCAGAGCGAGTTCTTGTTTCCTTCTTCGATTGCTCCGTTCAATGGTAAGTTGTATATTTTTTTTATTTTTATACAGCTTTCTTAGTGCTAGAGATCGTTATATCATTAATCTTATTCATCATCTTCCTACCCATTGTACAGACGCCAGCACACCAACCTACTACAATCTGTCAAATTTCTTTAATAGATTTTCAACTTTTTCACTAAAGCATAAGGTTCAAAGTTGATTGGGAAAATTTGATAGTTTCGGGTAGGTTGACCTGCTGGCGTCTGTACTTGGAGTCGGCGCAACACGTTTGCTCTTTGCATTCTCCCCTGTTAACCATCATGCTATCATTCACTCACTTCTCCTTCATTTGATTCCTCACACAATCTATCCACCTTTTCATTGACCTTCCTCTCCCTCTCCATCCATCAACATTTATACTCATCACTCTTTTAGTCACTTGCGTTTCCTCCCTCCTCATCACATGCCCATACCAGGCCAAACGATTTCCTTTCAACTTATTAAGGGGCCTGCGGGGCATGCGTAGTTCATACAAATGTAATACCAAAATAATTTGTAAATCAAACATATTCTTAAGGCAGTGTGTATTTATTCCGATTGGATTACAGAATATCTTGGCTCCCAAATATATATTTTGAAAAATAAGTTTTCTATAGAAATTTGAAATTCCTCAAATCTCGTCTTTATATCATGCTCCTTAATCAATCTCATGAATTCCTGAAACATAATATGTAAATAGATATTGGCGTTTTAAACGATAAACTAGCTGTAGCACCTACCCAGTGGCATTGTGTACTGAAATGTACCCAGATAAAATATCTGTGAATGGCCCTACACGCGTAGGATCGATGATATCCGTGATGCGCACATAATCAGCCTATCATGATTCCACTGGGCATGATTCCATTGACTAGTACACAGGCCTCTCTCTTCCTCCTTTCTATTAGGCCGCAGAGAGCATCGCAGTCCTCCACCAGGCATAGTAGTTCTAGGACATTCCTGCTTCCCACGATATTTTAATAAATTTTGACCTGCTGTTTGTTTCTTTCTAGCCACACACGAAAAGGTCACCGTCGTGACCTACGACCTCAGCTCTACGTATATGCATGCTACCTTCAACTCCTGCTCACAGGTAAACTGTCTAATGTAAAACTTGTTATTTAAAAAAAAATCCTGCTGTTTCCTACATTTTGACCCGTACAAAAGGGTGCCAAACGGAACTCTATTACTAAACTTCCGCTGTCTGTCCGTCTGTCTGTCTGTCTGTCAGCCGTTATAGGTAGACAGTTGAAATTTTCACAGATTCCTATTACCATATAACAACAAATAAAAATTAAATAAATTTTATAATTAAAGAGGGATAAGAGACTTGTTTTTTTTAGGCGTTTTTTTTGCTCGATCTTAATACGGTACGCAACCATTCGTGTGCGAATCCGACTCGCACTTAGCCGGTTTTTGAAGTGAAAACTTCTTTAGGCGCGTTGAGCACGTTTGGGGTGAACAAAAATCATGGAACACACAGTATACATAATTATAGCTCATGGAAAGCGTTCGGTGACGATGACGCAATAAATGTGTAATTTTGGGTGAACAAAAATCATGGAACTCGCATCATCGTCACCGAACGCTTTCCATGAGCTATATATATACTGTGTACTTTTTGGGTGAACAAAAAGCGTGAAACTCGCGTCATCGTCACCGCACGCTAGTTTTTTCTATCGGCAGTCCCCAAAGACTGCCCCCGCATTTTAAATAAACGACCAAATGCATCTATCCTGGGAGGTCCTGGTCATAATTATGCTGAATTCATGGTAACAGTTTGCGTGTCGACCTCCGTACACCGTGTATGAAACTTCAAACATGTTTCGGTTCAACAACTTGAGTGACAATGCTATGCGGGTCTCGATACATTGACAGAAAACAGAGGGCTCAACATGCTTTTATGTAAATGTTTCGTCCGTGGTGCAAACGCGTAGTAAACTCATGTTTGCCATGAATGATTACGTGGCTTTTGTTGATGATGAATTGATACGCAGAATATCGATTGCCTGATGCTTACAGATAATAATATTATGATAACTTCATGAATGAGTCGACACGGTATTAATGATTTCCGTGTAAAATGTAGGTCGGCTCGGCACAGGTAACGTGCTGACATACTCAAATGAAAAATTAACCTACCGTCTATTCGTGTATGTTATTTTATTACAATTATTTTTTATTTTAGACTGGGCGAATGGTTTTTACCTTTATAATATTTAAATATTGACCTTCCTTATTTTGGTACTATCGCGGACACGCATATCTGAACACAATAAGGACTATTCCTGCTTGCAGTGCTCGGCCGCTATAGTAAAGCTTACCTACAAAAAAAAGGGGCGGTAAACAGATGTGGTCATCGTGTGCACGGGATTTGGTTTTCAAAGAGGTTAAATATGCGTGACCGCGATGGTACCTTACTTCGAGTTTTTGAAAAACATGAATGTAATGATGATGGCTGTTATTTTCGTATACATTCAGTTTTATCTGTGTGTACATGGCTCTAGTCTTTATCTTAGAAATGGCAAAATAAATAAAGCCCCACGTGTAAAAACAATATACAAACGATACAAACGTGCCGTATTTCTTTTGTCTTGTCGCCTTAGACCATCTGAAATGTCAATTGATTGCCCATCTTCAGACCAAATTGTGAAGTGTCGATAAAAAAGAAAACATTAAAGTTATCGCGATTCAGTCCTAGGTTTTATTTATACATATTTTGACGGCTTTATCGTCCATAGAGCGAGGCCATCTACCGGACAAATCCAATTAACTTAGTCTATAATTTCCATTTTGTATGGTAGCTGTCGCCTAACCTCATGTGCGTCACAGTATTTACCTCTCAACAACCTTTCTAGAAGAAAATCTACCACTCCATATGCCATCAGTTCAAATTAAGTAATTTATTTGCCAGAAACACGGTACACCGGATGCTCATACATTACGAATAGGCCTACATGTTTCTCCATAATAGTATTTGTAAGATTCAACTAACTCTGTGTTTACAAACAGGTGCAAGCGCCATCAACAAATCAGCTGGCCCTAGACCTGATGTGCGGCGAGTACGGAGCGGAGTACTGCACGCCCGAGCGCTGGTTCAATTTCATGGGGGACGTGAACTACTTCAGTCCCTTCCAGATCAACTATGTCAGTGACCCGGTGCCTGAACATGGACTGACGCCGTACGATCCTAAGACGAGACCCTGTAATCAAGGACCTCCCGTAAGTCATTTTTTTATTTTTTTGTAACTTTATGGCGACCATGGCAACTCATGAATGGAAGGAGATTTTCATAGAAACTGTATTTGGATTTCCTAAAGCAAGGAAAATTATTTGGGTATAACCTTTCTAGCTTTGATTTTTTTGACGGCACGTTTGGCGCAGTGGTTAAGCGATTGACTGCTGCGCTGCGTGTCGCGGGTTCGATTCTCGCACGGAACAAATATTTGTATGACCTACAATTAGTTGTTCCGGGTCTGGCTGTTTGTGTATGTGAGTTTAAATGTTTGTAAACGCACCCACGACACAGGAGAAATTCCTAGTGTGGGGCAACGTTTTTATTAAAAAAAAAAAAAAAAAAAAAAAATTAAACAGCCAGGAGTGTACCTGGATCGTTCAAATGCCATAATTTGATTGCCAATTGTTTCTGATTCTAATTGATCTGAATGATCAGTCGCAGTTGGCAGGTCAATTATTATAATCATGTCTAGTGATATGGTATTAATATTTATCACTTTGTTCATTGTTTCAAAATGTTGTTTCAAACCATCTACATACCATCATAGTTACTGTTATCATAACCAAATGGTCAATTTAATGATAGAATGGGTTATATTCTCACGATTGTTATAATATCATTATGGAATTATTATCAATGCGTGCACCTGGAACTAAAACAGTAGCGCGTGCGCAACCATAGACAATAAAAAATTGTTATATACCTAATATGAACAATATTAATACCAAATGCGACGCTCAGTTTGTCAAGTCTTTACGCCTTGCTAAAGGTATGGATTATGGATCCATACTATTATAAATGCGAAAGTGACTGTTAGTTGTGGTGTTAGTTATTCTTAACAGAGAGAAGTAGTAGGAGAGTATCGGAGGCTTTTGCCCTAGGGTGGGAAAATACATTCATGAATAATAAGTAAAACACCATCGCTACCCGCCCCTGAGTAAACCTTGGCATGTGGCCAGGGCCAGCCGGGCTGCTCGTGCCTGGACTGCGGCGCGTCGTGCCCGCGCCCGGCGCCGCCGCCGCCCGCGCTGGCCCCGTTCACGATCCTGGGCGCGGACGGGTACGCCGTCATCATGGCCATCGTCTTCGTGATCTTCACCACGCTGTTCCTGAGTGGAGTGTTCTGCTGCACTCCTCAGGAGAATGTTGTCGGTCAGTATGGTTTGATTTATAAGCTTTGAGGAAATTTATGGTGAAATTTTGTTCAAATGCTTGGAGTTTGCTTAAGATTTTTTTAATGATGTTTCAACCAATTATATAGATAAAATAAAGGAATACTTACTCTACTAGATAAAATCGAAAATATTACATTAGTTCCATGAATTGAAATTATCAGTAAGACAAGCTATTTGTATTTATAATCGTTACAGCTAAAATATGATCTAAAAGAATATTATTATTTAAGATGTTATATCAAATTCTAAACATTTGAATATCTTTTACCAGGAGTTAAGACTAAAATATATCCTATACATTACTTAGTAGAAGATCTTTAAACAGATGAATATGTTAGGTATTATTTTCCATTATTACCCTGAACACTACAATACACTATTTCACAGTGACAAGTCATCCATTTATACAGAACATGTTTCATAAATCATAATTATTATGATACATGAATGATGTATGGTCAATACATTAAGAAGTTTATACTATCCTTATCAAAGGTATTTATTTGTTTCTCTTAAATAAATAAAGTATATTTGATCTCTTTATAACAATGGATAAGGTTTGGGATTGCAGCTAGTCAATAGGATTATTAGAATCATATTATTATGTATGATTTCTTCTGGAATCTTCCATAGACTTGATTTTTTAATACTAACAGAGATGGTTGTACTAATATAGTCTTTAAGTCAAAGTGTTAGGGTATATTTTATCGGAGACATATGCGGCCAATTTCTACTGGAGTTATTAAATATGTTCTAAACTTTTAGTGAAACCTATATTCTGATAAGGATGTGAATGTTTCCTCTTAAAAAATGGTGGACATTGGCCGTGGCTGTCCAAAGTATTATTATTTTATGTTGAGTTCATATCAACTATGGTAAAAATAACCATATACATATTATCTTAGAAACTATTTTACCATAACCTCTTAGTAAGGTAATGACTTTGTAGCCGCCCTAAACTACCTTATTGACGAGCCAATAATTAGACTTAGTTCTGATCGAACTTACTTCCCCATGAAAAACTAGGATTTATGAAAAATTACCAGATCTTTAGATTTACTGGTCCAAAAATCACTTATGGTCTAATAAAAAGCAAAACGGCAGAAAGGAATGGTGTTGCACAGAATATACAACATTTTCCCCTGCTAATCAATTATTTGACTTCAAATATGGATAAAAGTCTACTGTCTTTCCTTAGACCCTCGGTACCGGTTAGTGTCACTGAGCACTGAACGTATGTCCAGTGTAGGAGTTAACGTTGCGTTGGGGCCATGTATACGCTGCGTAAATGTGTAGACGTGATTCTATCTAAAAAATGCAACGTCTACGCAGCGTTCGACGAACGTTTACGCTAGAGCAACGTCAGGTGCGAAGGCTCAGGGTGGATCAGCTTAAGTAAACCGCGTTCAAGAGCCGTCAGTGTCAATATTCCACAACAAAGATGACACTGACGGCTCTTGAACGCGGTTTACATGGCATGTGATGATTGTGTTCAGTTTCATTTGTGAAATTTGCCCTTGGTTAGCTGGTAATATTTAGATTTACAAGAGTATCCATGGAGTTTCTTGCCCGTTCTTCTTCATAGAAGCCTACTACGCCTTGGAATGGGCAAAGAGCTTCGTGTTTCTGACTAACCGACTCCTTGACAATTCAGACTAAAGTTTCTGTAAATGGTTTAATTGACATAAATGCTTTGTGTTTCTGAGGTAGTAGTAGTTTTCGAGGTGAGGTAGTGTTAGTCAGTAAGGTAGTGGGTGACCGGCGCGGTGACGTAACGTTGGGTGGTGTTGGGACAGACGGGTGGGCGCGCGGCGCGGAGCGGCGGCGCGGCGGGCCCGAGACCAGTCCGCTGCACTCGCACCGCTCCAGTACGTACCACACACTGCCGTATACACACTCATACACGCAGCTTCTGTGTTCGTACCACGTGCTTAAATAAGCATCTGTGTGCAACGGTACAAAGATCTTTTGGCGCGTGGCCAAATCGGAACGAACGCCGCCATCTTGTTTTTCCAATACAAATTCTGTGACAATTTTATAAATGTTTACCAACAACGCCCCCCTGTCAATGTCATTCAGGCGCCAAAAGATCATTGTAGTAATAGATTTAACCGGAATTATTTCAACCGCACGACAGCAGTAACACTCAACCACAGAAACCGCTCTTATTGCTACTAAATAAAGGCGCTAACAAAGTCAAATTATTACCGTGGACGGACGGTTGACTGTAAACCTAAAAGGCGAACCGTTGTGCGCAACTTAAATTACCAATTTGTGCAAAGTTTTGGCATGCTACCTTGAGTGCCTTTTCACACGTCCCGGTTACCGGGTAGCCGGTGCCGACTGTCCGGAAACACATTCAGCTTTCACACGACCCGATTTTGTATCCAGTAGCGTTTGTACCGTCGACGCGAGTACAGTCGCGTAATGAGTACGTACTACTTAATACATCATTTAATTTTCATCATTAGTATCGGCCGTCGGTCGTGCTGAATTGCTCACGGTGAATCAAAATAGTTTTATATTGACATAATAGTAAATTTTATAACTCAGAAATGAGTTTCAACATTAAAAAGTCATTAATATTATTTTTGTTAGAACAGATGCTTCACAACTATTAAAAAGTAATAAGTATATTATAGCATTTTAGACTTTACACCGTGTGATAAAGAATCTAATTTGAAAGCTGATAACATTTTTAGACCGCGACTGTATGCGTATGAAAGCTTGTTGCGTGTTCCATAAAGCACGGTGAGTCCGACCGCCGGCTAACCGGTAGGCGGCGACCGGACGCACCGGATCCGGTGTGCACCCGGCGACCGCTTGCCGGGTAAATTACGCCGGTACGAAACGAAACGAAACGAAAGATAACGTACATGCCTGAACACTTAGCCGCCGGGTACCCGGCAAACCGGGACGTGTGAAAATGCACGAGCGCACGTCAATTATTGTAATTTAAACCATATTTCAATGTACTATCGAAGAACTTCATATCTAAGCAATTTGAAAACAAAATCCCGTGAACACGATAACGACATCTGTTACCGCCCCGGTTCTATAACGGCCGAGTGCTGCAAGCAGAAATAGTCCTTACGGTGTATAGATATGAACTTCTTCGATGGTACGTAAAAGTCACATTATAAGTACTTATTTATGATTACGCACCATTGAGGCATGGGAATGCGATGACGATGAAACTAAAATGTAGAAATTTGAGTATTTGAGTTGAATACACTGTATTTCATTGCTTCACGAAATCTTCCTCGGTGCTTGCTAGTTTAGTGGTAAACCAAATCAACCGTTGGAAACCGTGGCACAATTTTGCATCATTCATACATGTATGTATCACCATTGCAAATTTGGTAGTGAGGGGGCACGGGCGACTTGTTCATTGCCATTCATGTTATTTGTTAGTAAAAGGTGAATGCTATTTGTCTGAAATGTTGAACTTGCACATAACTTGACGGCTGTCACGTTGCTTTTCAATCACATAATCAAATTGTACGCAGGAGCACAGATTAATACAGATGGTTCACTCCGCAAAATCATTTAAATAAAAAGTGACTCTTGCTGCGACACAATAAAGTGCCATTCAGGTCGCACAGCGCTAATTACCTACAGTTCTATGAACCTAGAAGTTGCCTCTCTTTCTATCGCGTAACTCTTACATCTTCTGACTACGTTACGCTCATTGAATTGGCCCGACAAGACGAGCCCGCCGCGTACTTGTATCTTCATATCTATAATGCGGAGTGCGCCTTCTGTACTATTCTGTGATACGGGCTCATTCTACTCGCGGATCCAGGAAATTGGAAAACTGAGTAACTGTTCTCAAATGATTAAACCACTTAAGTGTTCTAAATTGTTGGGAAGGTGTGGACATGCTAAACAGTGTTAGGTCTTCTACACCAAATTACCAAAACTGCCTTACGTGTCATACCTAATATTACCTAACATGTATATATGACACCATTGGAATATTCAAAGAGTAGTCTAGGTCAAAATTCCATCCGTTTTCACAAAAACTTCCGAAATTTAGAAGATAAGTAATCCCCGTTGAAACCTCTTACAAAAAATGCTTTTATAATTCTTACTCTGTAAATGTATTTCTGTTTTTAATTTTTATATTAATTATAAGTAGTTAGGTATTAGTTTTTCGTCACGTTTCTTTAATTTTGTTGATATAAGTAACATTATAATGAAAGTATTCAGCTTATACGTCGCATGCTTTGTTTGTTTTTCTGTCTCTACTCAACCACATACACTATGTTATTCATCTATGTATGTACTCGTATGTAATGTCCTTTTAATACTCAAACTTGTTCGTATTTTGTATTTGTCTTTTTAATAATGAATTTGAACTGTATTTGTCCGTAGGTACCAGTATTTGTCTATGTTTAGATATTCTGTGATTTCTTGTTTTTGAATGTTTAGGAAAGTCTATGCATGTTTTAATTAATGGGGAATATAATAACTAAAAATACCGTTATTGATTCTGAAACAAGTCCTTCGTTTCGTGTTGTGTTTTTAGCATGTCAAATAGCCAAAAGCCTAACGGGTTTTTTTAATTAAAATAAGGAAAAAAAAATAGAAATAACAGGAACAATATTGCATGGACTTTTTAATTAATATTGTACTGCAGTTAGATATGGTTCTTGATAATAGTGGCTAGCAACTAATGGTTCGATTCTTTAAAAGGTTAATTGCTGACGTGTTCAGACACAATTACTATAAAAAATAACCGTTCTATAATGGCGGGTACACATATGTAAAACGTAAAATGAAATACATTTCATTTTACGTGTAACTTATTGTTGAAACATGAAATGTAACCAACTAGACGAATTTGTTTTAAAGTACGTTACATGCTACGTGTCATATATGATGTCCCCAACATAAAAAGCCACTTTTCGTGAACCATATCTTTCCGCGACTCGTAATTAAAAAAAACTAAATATGCTTTATAAACAGGTGTAGCATCGGACAATAACCAGGAGATGACTACGAACCCGCCGCCCGCGGGCTGGGCCGACCAGCCGGACGGCGGCGTGGGCGACGCGTCATTCTTCGAGAAGCTCGGCGCGGAGACTGAGACCAGGATGGAGGACTTCTTCCAGTGGTGGGGAACCATCATGGCGTCCAGGCCTTGGATCGTGCTGTTTGTTGGTAAGAGAATCACCAAGACGAAATTTGCGTATTCTGTAAAATTAAATAACCTCTTTTGTGTCACATTTAAATAATTGAATTAAAATTCCTAATTGAATGATCAATATTATTACATTTAATTTTAATTTTCCACGTTTAAAATTATGTATTTTATTTTTTGGGTATTTACGTAGCACTATTTCCGTAGGCAGATGAAACCTATGAAGCAATGGATGTCAATTTTAAGGCATTACTATCAAATGCCATTTTAAATTTCTAAAAAGATTATAACTTGCTAATCTAAAGACGCCGGTTTAAATCAAATCCATTTGTGTGGCTCTTATAGACAATGAAATGAAATGAAATTGTTTATTCTGTAAATAGGATATTGCAATCAGTTTTACACGTCACATAAAAAAAATTAAAAAAAGAAAATGCTGGATGAGTTCGGCGTTTCCTATCGGAACAATACTTAACTAACCCCTTTGTGTGTCCTACAGGTCTTTGCATAGTGGTGGGTCTAGGCCACGGCATCAGCTACATGATCGTGACGACAAACCCCGTGGAGCTGTGGGCCTCGCCCACCTCACGCTCGCGACTCGAGCGCGAGTACTTCGACTCACACTTCGAACCCTTCTACAGGTGAGCTTTACTTTAGTGTCACATTTAGATAAATTATTTTAGTAGGCTAATAATATACTGTCATAACATAACTACTTACTTTACTTACTAAGGGCTGATTTCACCATTTAAACTGAACGCGATTAGCATTTCTAAAACGCGTTCAAGAGCTGTCAGTGTCAAAATTGTTATGGAATATTGTACACCAGCTCTTGAACAGGTTTAGATGTGCTGAACGCGTTCAATTTCATTGGTGAAATCCGCACAAGTGCCCTTTGCTGCCACCGATAACGCCGCGGAAGTGACGAAGTTTTGGGCAAAAAAAATTTTATAACTGTCTTGCCAGCGACACGAAGAAGAAAAATAAAGCATCCTTTTGTTATTTTCGTTAAAAACATATAATCCGGTGCTTATTTAATAAAGCCGACAGGCGACAGGTGGAACAATCTGACAATTTTGTAAGGTTTCATAGATATACATACATAAACTCACGCCTTCTTTCCATGCGGGTAGGTAGAAACTACAGAACGCCACCTGCAACGCTCCTTACATTCCCCTTTTGCCTCGTTTACGTTCCTACATCTATCATACACGCACGCATGTTGCGAGTACTACGCTGCTCTATTATCAGCGCCTGTCGTGAGAATGTGACAATTATGTCATTGTTTGACAAATATGTCGCATTGTCAGTTATATTAAATAGGAACCAGGTTCATACAAGTTTAACATCCCTTAACTTATAAAGCACTGCGTGACTAAGTGACCATTTCACCAATGCAACTGAACACGATCAGCATATATAAACTGCGTTCAAGAGCTGTCAGTGTTAATATTCTACAACAATGATGACATTGACAGCTCTTAGACTCAATTTACACTGAAATTGCAGCGGCCTTGCTTGATACACTTATAAGCGCCGCGCGGGCTCGCGGCGGCTCGTGTAGTCTCGCCACTGCAAGCCGACAGCAGCATAATACATTTCTTTATATTGCACATAAAGTTTATAATGCCTTGTTATTAAAACTGCTCGTCGCGTCGCTGCCGGCCGCTGCCATTCCAGTGTGAAATGAGCCTTAAGCGCTGTTTAGATGTGCTGAACGCGATCGGTTTCATTAATGAAATCCGCCCTTAGACAGATTCACAACCTTTAATTTCCCATTTGTCCCCAGAACTGAGATGTTGATCATCACGTCTAAAGGCCTGCCTAAGATCGAGCACACCACTCCGGACGGTGACATCAGCTTCGGACCTGTCTTCAACGCAACCTTCCTCAAGGATGTGTTGAAATTACAGGATAGAATCATGGGTGAGGATAATTTGATAGTGGCAATTGTATTCAGAATCACATAACATAACATCACGCCTTGTTTCCCCGAAAGGATGGGCACAGGTGTACCTACAGTACACCCACATTTCGCCAGTTATGTTTAAGTCCTATGTAATAGGGGGCCAGCCTGTTGCCATCAACCGGGCAATCCAGACTCCAATAATTTCAGTCCAACAAATTTATTTAATATTCATATTATGAATGCAAAAGTAACTGTCTGTCTGTAACCTTTGCACGCCTTAACGGCTGAACGGATTTAGATGAAATTTGGCACACAGGTTCACAGGTAAACCATGAACATGAGTTAGTAGAATTTTGATCCCGGTAGTACGTTTCCGTGGGATAATTTCCTCTTCTCTTATTTCGTCTTAGATATTTACAATTCCATTGCCACTTACTCAACTATCTATTTTACCGTTATGCCAGCAGGTCAACCTACCCGAAACTGTCCAAGCAACTTTGAACTTTATGCGTTAGCGATAAAGTTGAAAATCTATTAAAGAAATTTGACAGATTGTAGTAGCCTGATGTGCTTGCGACTGTATGTTGATTGTTGAGTGATGATTTGTCTTCGGATACGGAGTTAGGCACGAACTAATCTATATCTACACACATTATAAAAAGTCGCTTTTGATCTCTATCTGTGTGACCGCGTTGTTCTTCTAAACTATGCAACGAATTTTGATGCAGTTCTTACATTTAGAGTATTTATCCGAAAGGTTTATGTGTATTGTATAATACATTAATATTTAACTTAAATGTCGTCTAAATCTCGACGATTTGACAAGTCGCCAGGTAGATTGCACCCGTCCGAAGCAAGGGCTGGTCACTAATAATAAAAAACTAATTAGTAAATATTTTTGGTAGCCCTGGGCAACAAGACAGGTATCCAGGACATTTGCTTCGCCCCTCTGACGTCATCGTTCAGCGGCCCCATCAACCCTTACGACTGTGTGGTGCAGTCCGTCTGGGGCTGGTGGCAGAACGATATCGAGAACTTTGAAGAAGTGGAAGAAGACAACGAATATCTGGATACTATCCTGAAGTGCTCTAGGTAAGGCTTGCATGAAAATAATAATAATACTAGCCTATTATTGTCTAAGCTTTGGGTAAAGGCCTCTTTTCATACAGAGAAGGCGTGAGTATTGATCACCACACTTGCTCAAGACGAGTTGGTGATTTCGGATTTGTTTTTCGATCGCCTACTACGATAAGCCGTTTGCGTGTAAGCGCTCAACGGTGTTTATGATTATATTAATTTATTGTTTGAATAACGTGTAATTGAAGAATCATCGACGAAAACTCAGTTTGTAAAATTTTCAACAATTATTGTCAAAAGAGACAAATCTTTATGGTGATTTAAAATTAGAATGTCACGTGAGTATCGAATGTCGCGTATAAGTATTCAAATAATCAAATCAAAACACTTAATTTTGTAAGTGGCATTACAAATGGCATCCACAGGGTCGTCTTGTGATCCACTTGTTAAAATTTGCGTCAGTATTTTTTGGAACAAACCAGACCATAGCTATTCCGTGGTCCTCGTGTTGTTAAGCGCCTCAGTATAGAAGTCCCGCCCGCAGCAACCCGTTCCTGCCGGCGTGCCTGGGCTCGTACCGCGGGCCCGTGCTGCCCGCCGTGGCGCTGGGCGGCTTCCTGGCGCCCGGCGAGGCGCTGGGCAAGCGCTCGCGCTTCCACGAAGCCACGGCGCTGATCATCACGCTCCTCGTCAACAACAAGCACGATAAGGAACAGGTAATAACAAAAAAATAACATTTTCATTTTATATTCCCTTGTTTTTCAAAAGCATGTCTTTTTGAAATTATATGAGGTCTAATCTGCCCACTGATTTAAAAAAAATAAAGGGCTGCAGTATATAGACTGTACAAAGGTAACAAAATCACTGATTTGTTATCAATTAATGAAATATAGTTTTAGCAATAGTCTGCTCAGCGCTGTAGCTTCATTCGTCCTGACTTAGAATAAAAAACTGAAGAAGATATAAACGAGTAGACTACCACATACAAACACTGAAACATCCTCCAACATATAATATACTAACGTATACGGAAACACATGATGTAAGATTAATGGTGGAGCCGCGCGGCCGGACCAAACTGAATTAAACATTTCCAACGTTTGCACTCCACTCTCTCTCAAGTCGAGATCTATAAAATTCTACTTGGCACGATGTTTGACATAGAGCGGTATCACACTGCCGATTTGCCAGCGTGTTTCCAGTGAAGCGATTTGTGAACGTGCTCTCCACGGGTGGCAAGTGAAGTAGCCGCGACTACACGACGTGTTCTCCGCGTGTTTATAATTTTATACACTCGCTTGTCTCGCTCTCTCTCGTACACTCACGTCAATCGCTCTCATTACGAAACCGCGGCGAACTCGTTGCGCACACGTAGCGTGCTCGCTACGCAGACGCAGCGAGCGCGTTAAACAATCGCCACGCTGGAAATACGTTCGCAACGTTGTTATGGCCCTTAGATGTAGTTTGACTGTCGTGCGACAGTGGACGGTCGGCCTCAGCGTCACAAACATTGAGAAAAACCTTTTGCATTGTAAACGTTGTAGTGAATTCACAACGGTAGCATTGTTTACACTTTGTTACAAGATGTACTGATGTATATACGATAGATTTATTATTGCATTACATATAAATAAAGCCAGCTATATAATATAATTGTAAGTTGTAAGGAGTCAAAAGAAATATCTTGATTATGTCTAGTTAGGTAGTAACATAGTATAAGGAAATTATGACAAATTGTCTTTGATTAACATCATACCACTTTTACAGGAGGGGCCACTTGTCACTGTCAGCGGTATAAGCTGGTATTATTTAGTGAAAGCACATCGGGTTTTGAATTCCTAATCATTTTTTTTTTTTCAAAAAATTTTTTTTTTTGAGCTCATTCCTCATTTGGCCGCTTTTATTTCTTATTTCTTCGGTTTTGGTCCTGCAGTTCCATCGCAAAAACTTAACCACTTTGTTAAATAAAGACTCCCTCCCCCAAACAGGCGCGACATTGTTGCTTTACGATTCCTTCGTGATTCGCATTGCCACAAGTCACAACCTGTGTGTAAAGTTACGCGCATCTTTATAGAAAATGCATCGCGCCTGTGTGCGGGGAGCCTTTATCCCTCATACAAAAACCTACAAACTAAAAAAAAAAATACTTTTACAACAAAACAATTTACCATCATCTTTGATTTCCAGTTAAAACCAGCATTAGAATGGGAGAAAGAGTTCATTCACTTCATGGAGAACTACACTAAGACACAAATGCCGCCTTACATGGACATCGCATACACCTCGGAGCGTTCGATCGAAGACGAGCTCGATCGGGAGTCGCAGTCCGACATATCGACGATATTGGTGTCTTACTTCATCATGTTTGCGTATATCGCGATCTCGCTTGGAAGGTTCACCGGATTCTCAAGGCTGTTGATCGATAGTAAAGTCACTTTGGGTCTTGGAGGTGAGTTTGTGCTTCTTTATCTTATTACTCAAGCCTACATACTTTCAACATTTCGTCTTTCATAAACCTATATTTCAAAAGTGAGGATTGCCATTTTCCTGGTCAATGATTTGAGAGGGCAATCGAAAGTAAGATTTTGAATTTTTTTTGCACAGTTTGGTGTTGAACTAACAAATTACGCCCACGTTCGGACGTAAAAATATCGCGACGGGATTTTGTCGTACACTGGATTTTCAATTCTCGATGTTGAGCCGAGCGTTGAGAATCCAACAGAGTGCAACCCAGCGCGTCGAAAAAACGCTGTAGGATTTTTAACTCTTGGCGCTAAGGAGAGCGTTGAAAATCCAATGGGCGAAAAAAATTCGCCGCAGAAAAGACTCGCCTTTGCGAACCTGGGCTTAGTACTTCCCCTTTTGTATATGTATAACGACCCTGTATTTATCAAGGATTTGACCAAAAATATATGCTGCTGTCAGAGATGCTCAATCAATTTTGTTCTGAGTTCGTAAAACGAGCAAAACTAAAATAAATTCCCATTATTTTCCTACAGGTGTATTCATCGTACTCGCCTCAGTAGTATGTTCGGTGGGCATGTTCGGTTTCGCGGGCGTGCCAGCCACGTTGATCATCATCGAAGTTATCCCCTTCCTTGTGTTGGCCGTGGGCGTGGACAATATCTTCATCCTCGTGCAGACCAACCAGCGGGAAGGCAGGAGGCCTAATGAGTCTGTTGCTGAACATATTGGGAGGACGTGAGTTTTGAATTTTATTTTTATATTTTGTGGCTGGATGAAAATAAAAAGTTTATCCAGGACACAATATCTAAATCAATGTCAATGTCTTTCTAAATTAGAAAGAAAATACACTTATTTTGCTCAGATTAAAAGGCACAAATTACTGGACTGATTACAATATGGTGAGTATGGTTGTAACTAAGTATAAGCAGTTATACAAGGAAGCCAATGTTTTATGACGGAATGATGACTTTGTAAAGAGCAGGTCTTATTTAAAAAAACGGTTCAGTGTGGAGTTGGAACAGAAACCATAAAAAATCGCAAGTTTGAGGATAAAAATTGTGTGAACAGCGGTGGCTTAACCTTTTAGTACCTGGGCGACCGAGCTCTACTGGGGTGAAAATAGAGAAAACGAACTTTCCCAGATATGAGACATAGCTAGATCGATTTTTCGCCCCCCGTAAACTCCTATATTGCAACTTTCATCGAAATCGATAGAGCAATTTTTGAGAATGTGGTTAAACATGTATGTACAAATATTGCTCATTTAATAGTATAGGATTTGAGTTTATAGTTAGTATATTTTGTTTTTCTCCTTGCAGCCTGGGCCAAGTCGGACCATCCATGTTCCTGACATCAGCTTCGGAATCAGTATGCTTCTTCCTCGGAGCGCTATCAGACATGCCGGCCGTGCGCGCCTTCGCGTTATATGCGGGGGCGGCATTACTTGTGGACTTCTTACTGCAAGTCACCTGCTTCGTGGCCCTACTGGCTATTGATACACACAGGCAGAATGCTAACAGGTAACCCATACATATTGAAACCAGAACTGAGAAAATCTTTATGAAAAAGCCGTCCAACAGTTTTCGCGATACTACGAGCAGGTGCTCAGAACGTTTGTTTATTGTAACGCGTTACTTAGAAACGCGTTCAGAGAAACAGAGCTCTGGTCAAAGAATATAAAATTAACTTTTAGGATTGTTTGAAAATGACGAAAAAGAATACTACCTTTTTAACGAAAATAGAATAACCATGACTAAACCATCGTAATGTTTGCAGGTTCGACGTATTCTGCTGCGTGCAGGGCACCAAGGCCGAGGGCGCCGAGGCCGGCGAGGGCGCGCTCTACAACGTGTTCAAGCAGGTCTACGTGCCCTTCCTCATGAAGAGGGAAGTGAGGGCCTCCGTCATGATCGTGTTCTTCGCCTGGCTGTGTTCCTCTGTTGCTGTGAGTATGAATGAAGATCATTTATAAATATCTAGATTTTATTCAAAATGAATGATCTTTATTCTGTAAATTAAGTTACACTGACTCCTCATAAATTTTAAACCTGATTCCTGTTGTCTAACAAAGAAACAAGCTTAAACGTCCCTTTTAAAGTTCAAACATACTGTTTATTATGGAAATTATGTGAAAATATAAGGGTAAAAAAAGATTTTTAATTTATAAATTTAATTGAATGCTAACCAAAATAAGGTATATATTTCAATGCTCGGTAATCGAGAGAATGCGCTGCGATGCTCCAATGCACTGAGCGATATCGATTGGATAAGTATTAAATTCAATTGATAAATTTAAAATCCTTTGCCGTCCCGTCCGCCAGTCTGCGCAGGCTATTGCCCAATTATGGGACAATCTCTACATATAACATAACTTATAACTTTCAGGTGGCACCTCACATAGAAATCGGCCTCGACCAGGAACTATCGATGCCTCAAGACAGTTTCCAGCTCAAATACTTCCAGTACTTGAACCGTTACCTCAACATCGGCCCGCCAGTGTACTTCGTGGTCACTGAAGGACTGAATTACTCCGATTTAGAAACGCAGAACATGGTATGCGGAACGAGGTTCTGTCGGCCCGACAGTGTAGCTATGCAGTTGTATTCCGGTGAGTTACTGATTTAAATTCATACATACCATCACGCCTGCAATCCCAAAAGAGTTAGGCAGAGGTGCACCTATTGTACACCCACATTTCGCCAAATATGTTTAAGTGCCATGTAATATTAATTCGTATTAATTTTGATTTTGTATTTAATTTTGTTTTCTAATTTCTGTTTTTAAACTGATTTAAATTTTGCTTCAAACTAAAATCTTACTTTATGGGGCTTGCGGTGCTAACCTATAAGAGATTGTTATACTAACCTTTGATATAATAATGTTTATTTTAATATGTAACAGTATAAACAATTGTTGGTTGGCCAAAATAAATAAAATAAATAAATAGGGGGCGAACCTATTGCAATCAACCGGGCACGAATCCAGACCGGTTTGCCAATGAGAAAGTCCAAATAGAAAAAACACAATAAAACTTTGTTTGACCCGGGAATCGAACCCAGGACCTCATGCTCAGCACTAAACCAACGAGGCAGTTTTCATGTTATTATATTATCTGTTACAGCTTACAAGACTCCAAACGAGACATACATAGCACAGCCGCCGAACTCGTGGCTGGACGACTTCTTCGACTGGGCCTCGTTGAGCGACTGCTGCAAGTACTTCCCGTCCAACTCCAGCTTCTGTCCTAGCAATAGTAAGTATTTTGACGTAAATGGTTGGCAAAATACCATAGTATAATCCTTTGTAATATAGGGCGAACCAAAAACCCGAACACACATCTGTAGACTAATTAATGCTCGTTCTAAAAAAAGTTGAATTTGAACGTTTTTGCACAATCTCATTTCAGCGACAATCAATGTCAAACATTAAGTTAAACGAGACGTTTTTTTTCTGGGATTACAATTCGAATGTTCTTAAAAATACGGAATTTTTCGCCTCTGGATTCTCGAAGTATACTATAATTGAGAAAACCTCATATTAAAAAAAAAAATACAATAACGGCCCGACCTGGGAATCATTTCCAGGAACTGTCGCGTTTGTGACTAGATCAACGAGAAACGAACGAAACCAAAATAAATAAATCAAATAATAATAATAAATCCATGAAACGAACCCAGCTAACTTCTCTAGATCTATTCTTTATTGCACGTTGACAGCGTCATTCGAGTTGCCAGTATTAGAAGCTGTCTTGGCAAAAAAAAAAACACATTTTCCTTCTTTTATTATTCGGACTATCCATCCCAGACCATGTTTATTGCCCACCAAACAAATATTTAATACTAAAATTCTACTCCACAGAGGGCGCACCATGCAAATCATGCAAGATCCCACTGATAGGAAACGAACAGCGCCCCGACGTGTCAGACTTCAAGCGCTACGTTCCGTTCTTCCTACAAGACATACCCGACCCTGACGGATGCGTGAAGGGAGGTCATGCGGCTTACGGACAAGCCGTCAATTACCACATGCTGAACAAAACTCAGGCACAAGTCGGTGCCACATACTACCAAGGATACCACACAGTACTTAAAACCAGCCATGATTACTACTCAGCTCTTAAAGGCGCTAGAAGCGTAGCAGCGAATCTAACAGAAACGTTGAACAGAAATTTGAAAGAACTAGGAAAGGATAACGGAACGACGATCAATGTGTTCCCATATTCTGTGTTCTATGTGTTCTATGAGCAGTATCTGACGATGTGGCCCGATACGCTGAAGTCTATGGGCATTTCCGTGCTGTCCATCTTCATTGTGACATTCTTGCTTATGGGCTTCGATCTGTTTTCGGCTTTGGTGAGTAATTTTTTTTATTTTAAATTATTTCTAGAAGCCTAAACAAGTTTATAAGAGGTATAATTATTTGCTTCCATATCGCAATTTACCTAGCCTTTTCCCAACTATGTTGGGGTCGGCTTCCAGTCTAACCGGATGCAACTTAGTACCAGTATTTTACATGAGGCGACTGTCTATCTGACCTCCACAACCCAATTACTGGGTAACACGATACCCCTTGATAAGACTGGTTGTCAGACTTTCGGGCTTCTGACGACCCGTAACAACTGTTAAAGATCCAAGAATGACAGCCAGGACCAACAGCTTAATGTGTTTTCCAAGGCACGCAGAGGTCTCGGTATGTTAAGAGGGTCACCCATCCACGGACTGACAGCGGCAAGCGTAGCTTAACCTGATCGATTGACCTGTGCGGCTGTTCTAACTTTAGCCACGAGCCCCTTGCTTCAAAGTTATTATCAAGGGCGAAAATACGTGCGCAAGACAATCACTGTAATTTGATTCAAGATTTTAATATGCTTTTACTTTTAAATTACAGATTTTACTTGTTCATCCCTTATAGTATAGGTGTAATGATAAATGTGTTGTGTCTAGGTGGTGGTGATCACAATCACGATGATCGTGGTGAACCTCGGCGGAGTGATGTACTGGTGGGGCATCAGTCTCAACGCTGTGTCTCTTGTTAACCTGGTACGTTATACATTACATACATAAGGTATTTTGGAGTTGTTAACATAAAATCACGCCTGTTTTTTCCAAAATTAGGTAAAATTAGGGGTGTACATGGTATATCCACATTTCGCCAGTTATATGTTTTTGTATATGTTTAAATTCTATGCAATAGACTCGTCTAGAGATTCTTTTTGACAATAACCACTCGCCACCAGATGAAATGAAAGGAAATTGTTTATTGGGAACAGGAATGACTTACACACGATATATTTAAAAAATATAATAAGCTAGATGAAGTCAATATTTTCTATCTGACTACCCTTATGAAGAAATGGCGAGACAAACTTAGGGGTCACAGTCTCTTTTAAAGTCTAGACTGTTATGTACAACAGTTTATGTACACACATATAATCTGTTTATATGTGTGTACATAAACTGTACAAGAAAAAGGAACAGAGAAATACGTACAAAGGTGATGTTTATTTCTAAAGAAATCTCTTCTAGCATACCTGCGATAGGAAAGTGGATAAAAAAAGATGAGACAACTGCTGCTACTGCAACAGTTTGGCAGTCCCTAATGTTAGGCGGAAGTGAATTCCACAACCGTACCGCATGCACACTGAAGGAGTACGAGAAGGAGTAGAAGTCGGTTGACTGGGGAGAGGATTTAAGGAGATTTCTAAGATGCGACCTGCAAGGAGCATCAGAAGGACGGGCGTAGGAAAAGCGTTCCCGCAGATAGGATGGCGTTTTAGGGTTGTGAAGGATGTTAAATAGCAGACATAATATCCGAGAGTTCCTGCGAAGTCGAATTGGGAGCCACTTGAGTATCTTGCGAAAGTTAGAAACGTGGTCATACTTTTTAAGGTTAAAAACAAAACGAATACAGATGTTTTGCAACCGTTCAAGTTTATTTAAAAGCTCCTCAGTGGCATCCAAATAACAGGCATCAGCGTAGTCTATGATGGGCTGTATGAATGTTTGAGCAAGGGAGATTTTGGTACTCAAGGGCAAGAAGCTCTGGAGGCATTTCAGCGAATGGAACGTGTAGTGCACTTTACGACTGACCTGACCAACATGGGCAATCCACGACAGGTAAGAGTCCATGGTCACCCCCAGGTTTTTAACGGTATTTGCGTATTCAATCTGTACTCCATTCAGACAGAGTGGAGACAGCGACGCAACGTCGAGCCTATTCCGCATATACCTTCCGCCGATAATTATGGCCTGGGATTTCTTAGGGTTGATTTGCAGTCCAAAGGACCGCGACCACTCGCTAATCAAATCCATGTCACTGTTCATGGCTGCAAGCGCTGCTTGCCTTAAAAAGTGAGTGTAAAGCTGCAGATTGTCGGCATAGAGATGGAAGTGGGAAGACATGACTCTGGTGACTGAGTTAATGAAAATAGAAAAGAGTAGAGGAAAGAAAACGCCACCCTGAGGCACACCCGCGGTAAGAGAACACCAGTCAGTAGAAGACTCTTCGAGACGAACCCGCTGGGAGCGGCCTTTAAGATAGGAGTCGAACCAACCAACAGTAGAAGAAGAGAAATGGAAAGATTTAAGGATTCCTAGAAGGATGTCGAATTCGACAGAGTTAAAGGCTCTGCCAAAGTCCAGCAGTACAAGCAAGGCGAAAGATTTGTGGTCCATAGCCCAGCGGATTTCATTAGTAACCTTCAAAAGAGCCGTTACTGTGCTATGACCGGGTCGAAAACCAGATTGAAAAGGACTAAGAAGATTATTTGAAGATAGAAAGACATAGTTGCTGATGAACAATGTGCTCAAGAACTTTAGAGAGATATGGGAGGATATAAATGGGTCGGAAATCGGACGGAGAGACCGGATTAGGAATTTTGGGTAAGGGAATTATGGGCTTGTTTCCAGGTCTCGGGAACAGTACTAGAAAACATGGAGAAGTTAAAAATGTGAGCCAAGATAGGAAGTAACGTGGGGAGGATAGGAGAAATCATTCTTGAGCAAAGATTGTCATTACCAACTGCAGAGGAGGAGATAGCACAAATCGATTTTTTGACCTCACTTTCACGTACAAGACTTAGCTCGAAAGAAGGACACTGAGGCTCAGGCAAACAGGAAAGTTTATTTAAAGTAGCAGATTTGACGTGCGGATCCAACGAAACAAGGGGATGTGAGAAATGTTTGTTAAGAGCACACACGTCAGTGTCATTACTGGAAACAACCGGATACTTAGGTACCAATGCCGACTATTTTAGAAACTTCCAGACTTCTGAAGAGTTACGGTTGTCGAGAGAATTATGGAAGTAGCGTCTCGTCACATACGACTACAGCGATTACGCAGCACCTTAAACCCATTCAAGTTACGTTCGGAAAGACATCGTTTTAACCTCCTTTTGGCTCTGTCCCTAACCATCAACCATCAGATACAAACTATGACAAACGCAGTGAAACGAAACGTAACGTCATAAAGAACTAAAAATTACACTGACAGACTTCACGTCACTACATCATAACAATAATAACATCTACCGGCAAGTTATGATGTGAGAAAAAGTTTAGTGAAAATTAGAAGCTACCGCTAAGATTAATAAAAAGGGAAATGAAATTATAAAGTGTACTACACACACAAATGTATCTCAGAGCGGTTAATGTAAAACTGCAATCTAAAAGCGACGAGCCTTCCTCACAATCTTTCGTTTGTTGTTTGGATAAAATCCGGATAATCGAATCGCACAGCTTTTCATTAGGTTTCTCAGGAATACCGTGAAATAGCAAGATTTTTCTACGCATCGCAGTCTCATGAGTGTCCAGGCTCAATGAAATGACAGAAGTTCGATCTGAGTTTTGAAGTGAGAGAATGTTTTGTAAACAAAGGATTTAAACTCGGAGAAGTCAGAGACAGCGCAGCAAGATCCGAGTGTGCACGGTCTGCTTCAGCTGTAGCTCTCTGCACCGTATCTTCGTACTCACTCATGCGTGAGCTAAACAGCTTTTCCAGTTCCTCCATACTGCGCACAAGCTTGCTGTCCATGCTAAGTTGGTAAATTTCAAGTGTAGTAGTTGTTGAAGAGTGAAAGTGAAAGGACAGTTCTGAGCGAATGTGGGTTTATTAGTTGATTAGCATATAAATATAGTGAAAAAGATCTATTAACTATTTTAAAATAAATATTAATTAAGGAAGCTACAAGGTTACGTATATATGTCACTCCTACCCACATTGGCCGCCAGCCACTCACTGTCCGTGCCTGCAGGTGATGGCGGTGGGCATCGCGGTGGAGTTCTGCTCGCACGTGGTGCACGCCTTCAGCGTGGCGGGCGGCGCGTCGCGCGTGGCGCGCGCCGCCGACGCGCTCACGCGCATGGGCTCGTCCGTGCTGTCCGGCATCACGCTCACCAAGTTCGGCGGGATCATCGTGCTGGGCACGGCCAAGAGTCAGATATTCCAGGTCAGATATACTTATTCTACTAATATATTTATTCTAATAACTAAATTTTAAAAATGGTACACCGACGTGCAAATTGTAACCATGAATTCAGCATTATGATTCTAGACCTCCCAGCATAAAATTTCTAATCAATTTATATTAAAAAAATGTCCCTTACACCTTGTATATCATAACTTTTTTAAGATATTGTATTTTTTTTTTTTTTTAAACGTTGCCCCACACTAGGAATTTCTCCTGTGTCGTGGGTGCGTTTACAAACGTTTTAAACTCACATACACAAACAGCCAGCCAGTATTATATGTATATCTATGATGTTTGGTGAATAGAGTAACTCCCCAAAACTTTCAACTATTTGAACAAATACTATAGCAGTTCCATATTGCAGGTGTTCTATTTCCGCATGTACCTGGGCATCGTTGTGCTGGGCGCGGCTCACGGCCTCATCTTCCTACCAGTCATGCTCAGCTATATCGGTAAGTGATATGTACTGCAGTGGCTGTGCTGAGACCTAATACGTGTTACTATGCTCATTATAGGTACAGACCCCGGGTGAAGCGATCGTACGGTAGTTGATGATATTTTGTATACTTGGGTTTGAGACGATCTGACATCTACATAATAAAAATAAAAAAAACACTGACAGACAATGCACACCCTAAACCCCTGGGTCCAGAAGCTTGAAATTTTGCACAAAAGCACAGATTAATACACAAAGTTCACTCCGTAAATCGTCATTTAAATAAAAAGCGGCTCTTGCTACGACACAATAAAGTGCAATTCAGGTCGCACAGCGCTAATTACCTACAGTTATATTCACCTAGAAATTGCCTCTCTTTCTACCGCGTAACTCTTATATCTTCTGACTACGTTACACTCACTGAACTGGCCCGACAAGACGAGCCCGCCGCGTACTTGTAGCTTCATACCTAAAATGCGGAGTGCACTTTCTGTAATATTCTGTGACAAAAGTTCCTTTTATAACTAAAGTGCACTAAGGAAGGATTTTTTTAAATGCATCCCCTAAAGGCGTTGAATTGGGAGAAAGTTTCTAAGCAAGTTCGCCATTTTTGCCGATGGAAACCCATCGAACTAAGAGTTTGTATTTGACAATGCTTGGCTCAAAAAGCTACGTTGTCAGACAAAGAAATAACGTGAGAAAATTTGTTTGGAAATAAAAAAAAAGCATTTCAAATACATTTACGTAACTAAGATTTCACTTATAAAGATCGGTATTGAATCAGGATCCTAGCAGCCAGTGGTCAGGGCTCTAGAGCTGATCTTGCTTCAAGCCCCTGACAAAACTACCCAACGACCACTTCCGTTGATCGTCAACCTCTTCTTAGCAAAGATCTAAGGGATCTCGCGCACTAGACGGCCATGACCACGACCAGTAGTCGCAGCGACCAGATGAACTATAGAAACCGATACGAATGGCGCACTTGGTCGCAACGGCCAACTAGCCGCAGACCGGGCCACGGACCACGACTGGCCGGAGTCGTGGCCGTCTAGTCCGCGAGATCCCTAATAGGGGTTTTTGTTCGTCAATATGAGTTAAAGTATCCGTGTCAGGCCTCGCCACAAGATCTGTGTTCCGCACCCGCACACAATTTATTTACGACATTATTATTATTTATATTTTATAAGTTATTTCGTTACGGTCTTGCATGCAGTGTTTTCGTTTATTTTATTTTATTACATTATTGTTTCTGCACATTTTTATTTCAACTTTCGCTTGTATATTGGACCTTTTCAGCCGATAGATGTTTTGACATAATATTCTATAGCTTTGAAAAGCCACATAACGTGAATATTTGTTTTTATTTTTTGTTATTTTTGCCTTTTCTAACTCATTATCGTTGGTAGTGCCTTACTAACAGTTGAGGTGAGTTCATTAGACGCTTGTGTGAGAAACGTGAACAAAACTCGCTGTACTTGGATGATAAAATACACAGTACAAAGACAGGTGTTGTATTTGTGAACATTATAAACGCTACCAAATTGTCAACTGCTAATTTGGTTCAGCATGCTTATCACTTTATCAGTTTTCATCTGAATAATATTTGATATCCTTTCAATTATCTGACTGCCTCGTTGGTGTAGTGGTCGCCAGCTCTACTGCTGAGCATGAGGTCCTGGGTTCGATTCCCGGGTCCGGCAAAGTGTTATTGGGTTTTTCCATCCGGAATTTCTCGGTGGCGGCCGGAGTCTGGTTTTTTGCCCGGTTGATGGCAATAGGCTCGCCTCCTATTACATGGGATTTAAAAATAACTGGCGAAATGTGGGTGTACTATAGGTACACCTCTGCCCAAGCCTTCGGGAATTACAGGCGTGATGTTAAATTATGCTATCATTTATATTTTTGCTGCAAGTATGACTAATCTAATGCTGCGGCCGTATCTACGTGTATTCTGATACGATACACGTAGACGTGACCAAACATTATCGGTTATCGCCACGATAGTTCGGACTGCGTAGCACTTATCGCCCGGGTGGCGGTACATAATAAACGTGGCGCAGCCGCTAATTTGAACACCGTATTAGCACGATAACTTTTTAGCGAACAAATCATACGAAGCTTCGGCGCGCATTGTTTTGTCACGATAGACGCAGATGCGGCCGCAGCATGTGTTCATGAAAAGAGATGAAACTAAGGACTATAAAAGTCAGTCAAATCTCAAATAAACCACAATTTGAACAAAGAACGCATGATTTGCTTTTGTTTTTCATTTCATCGCTTCACTTACACTTCATCGCACATAAATAATACATTAATTAATTAAAAAGGTTGATACACATAACATAGAGTGTGTTAACACGCATGTAGCGTCAAGTTCGTCAGGCAGGTGACTCGAGTCCTCGTTACAGGTTCGCCAGTCAACAAGCAGAAGCTGGCCAACCAGCTGCTGCGTGGCAAGGACGTGGCGGTGGCCGAGACGTCGCTCACTAGAGTAAGAGATGCGAATGGACACGCATACACCCAGTATAACTTTGAAACGCTTCCCGCGTGAACTTGACTATAGCGAGAATGAACACGTACGTACTAGCGCAGAGGAGTTACTAACGTGACTTAGAATAGTGGCATAGCGATCGTGATGGACCACTTTAGATATAGTTTTATAACTTCAGTAACTAGACCTCATTATACATTAGCGTTTTGAATAGTCTGTTAATTGAAATACCTGTTACACTTCAGTATTGTCTCTCATGGCAATAAACAAGCGGGTATTTCAAATAAATATTATTTTCAGTCTAAATGTCTAATCAATTACATTGCCGTGGAACGAAAGCGATTTTTTTTTTTACAAAGCATAATAACTTTACGTCAATTGTATAATGTACGAGTAAGAGGTCGCGCGTTTTCTGGAAAATTCTCGCGCATTCTCGGGAATTCCCGCAGTTACAAGGTCGACACCGTCGTCTAGTTTGTGCGTTACAAAATAAATAAAGTTCATTTTGCTATGTACAGACGCCAGCACATCAACCTACTACAATCTGTCAAATTTATTTAATTGATTTTCAACTTTATCACTAAAACATTAGGTTCAAAGTTGATTGGGAAAATTTGACAGTTTCGGGTAGGTTGACCTGCTGGCGTCTGTACAATATCTTTACAAAAAGTCGCTTCCACTTCGTTCCGCGGCAATGTAAACTGAGCCTATCGAATCTAAAAGCATACCATACAATACCTTGTAATCCGCTATCGTTCGCCATGCCTTCATATAAATAAAAATGGTTGCCATTGATTTGCTCCGTTCATTCTCGTTACAAGTTCCCGTACTAACGCATCGGTGTATTGTAAAGTGGGAAGGTGCTGCGACTCGGATGCGTCGAGTAGACTCATCAAACATTCAAGTAGCAGAGGATAAGGTCCTAAAGTCTTATAGCGTTGTTGATACCCTCCTACTATGGGACTGTTGTGACTCGGACCGACCAAAACCTTTATAAGTATTTTTTTTTAGAGATTATAATCGAATTAGATGCTACCATTAAAAAAAAAAAAATATGCCAAAGATTTGGTAAAAGTATCTTTTGGTCAGTCTTAAGTCACAAAAATATCGACGCGGGAATTTGGTTCTCTTCCCATTAATATTGTCGAAAGCATTTATTGTATACGGCGGTGTAGGTGATTTGATACATTTTAACCTCATTTATGAGTAGTTCTTACTACCTACCTATTACATTAAGTAAAATCATAATTTTAACCGGTAGAGAGCTATTCATTTGCAAAATGTTCAAATCGCCAATGCCGTGGCAAGGGGTCGGTTTCTAACCAAAATGGTTTTGGGGACACCCTTTATTGTGTAAAAATATCACGGATATAATATTTTTTATTGTAATTTGCATGTATCGATCGTTGTATTCCTAGCTGTGTATCGATAGCGATCATTCCTATTGAGTTCGAATTTAATTTTTTATTTTTATTATTTTTTATTTATTGATGTATATCTATGATTTTGTGTCACTGCCTTTGTTTTGTTTGCACACCGCTAAAGTACTTATAAGAAGACGCTTAAACTCTTTGTAGATAATAAATAGGTAATCAGATGACTCAAAGGGTATTTTACAGTTCAAGCTTGGAAAATAAAATAATTCATGGATTATTCCTTACTTATAGTACAGTACTTAAAGCTTTCAACAAGGCAGTGTGGTAGCAAATATCAATTAACTATAAATAGAAATAATATTTATTTTTATAATTTATTGACTAAGGCGTAACTAAACAGGCATCAGAAGTCTTGTGAAATAGTTATTGTTCACTATAAAATATAATTTAATTAATAGAAACAAAAATGGTTTGCTGTAATATGCATAATATTATTCAATATAAAAACAATTTTCGAGTACTTTTAACATAGTCTTAGTTACGCCTGTATTAGTACCCAATTGCAATTGGCGCGAAATCTATGCCAAAATAAAATGGGTGCTAAAGAATTCCATTTAATGTGAAATATCAACAAATTAATATTTTATTCGCACGCTTTATATGGTAGAATAAGTTAGAACAATCAAACTGTATCTTAGTTTAGAGTGTTTGTTTATGTGAGAAATTGACGTACAGAAGAAAAAAGAAAGTATGTGGGAGCGATGAAAAAAATAATTATTATTATTCGTTGTGCGCATAGACTACACTCAAAGAGTAGAGACTATAGAGTACACCGCGTCCTGAAACAACAGTCTTCATGGTGTGTAGAATTTGCCAGTATACTTAATTTGGGCATTACATCGGTGGACATTTTGTGTTGTGTAGTCGTTAACAGTATTAATGTGTATGGAATAAAACACCAGTGCTCTGTTTAACGTTTTTTTTTTTAAATATAATATACATGTTATACATTTATCATTGTAAGATCTTAGAGAAACTCATTCTATTGTAGAATTTTTTCGAAGGCAGGGTCATCAATCGTAGAGATCCGTTTCATTCATACTTATGGTCAATTTCTTCACATTACAACTTAGGCTTTGTGTAATGCACAATGTATTGTTTTTTATTTATTTTTTTCTCCTAAATTCTGACTAACAAAAGGGTTATAAGACAAAGTACTAATGGTATAAAGCGGACGCTTGGTGTTGGTCAACTCGCTCCTTCAATAATAGAAAGCTTTAAATGCAAGGAGTATCTGTCTGTCTTTACAGGTACAACTGTAAAACGACATGGAAATTAAGAACAAATGATATTTATTTTAGTTCATTGACTTTGTTTGTTTTGTACAGTCTGTATTATTAATTTGTGATCCTTCAGAGATTTCGATTACTTTAAGCTCCCCTCTAAGTTCCTACTAAACTTAAAATATTATAATTTAAACAAATATATTCCTTAGTGAATGCCAAATGCTGAATGAAATTGTTAAATAAATTATCACAAACGATGGGAATCTCCTACTTAATGTTAGTACTTACTTAATTTAGAGGGAAATAGTTCTGTATCTAAAGGCACCATATTGTCAGGCAGATTTTGTGATAATAAAAATAAATTATGCTTTTTTAATTATTTGTTTTTGTTTTATTTTTTAGTTGTAAAGCACCTGTGCATGGTATGAGTGCACAGCTCAGTGTTGCCAGGTATGCATTTCATTTATGCATGTATACGCTGACTCGATGAAACATGTTGCTCATTTTAAGTGCAAATTGGTAAGAAGATAACAATTCACTCTCTACATGTAGTAAACTAATACAGCTCTAAAACACTGTAATTGTTATAGAATTGAATGTTTCAAGTACGTTTTGCACTTAAGCATGGTCTAACAATGCAACACCATCATTTAGTATATTTTACGATCACCACATAAAGCATAATAGAAGCAGTATTTAGGCAAATAGCATATCACCAGGTTGAACTAGGAAGTGAAGGTCCAATGTACAACTGATAACAAAATTTAATTGATAACTTTTTCCTTATGCCTAAGGAGCTTCTCAGCCCGACCCAAAACAACGTAAGGATTACTTTTTATTACAGAAAGCACTATCACTTAGTTTTTTCAAATTCAAAACTGACTGAAGTGCACTAAATGATCACATTTTCTTTAAAATGTTCTAAATTTAACACATTCACTGTCTTGTCTAGTGCATTCTATATATATGATGCACGCCAATTAACCATAGTATGCTACGCAGATAGCTAATGTGTTAAATACCACAATAGAACAATTTATAAGAATAATATAAAAATATATTTGTGCACAAATTGCCAAAATCAAATTATACCACAATCGGAATTTAGACCACAGGTGCGTGTTGCCCTGTTGACTGTTCTTTTATCTTTAAAACCGGGAGGATGTCACCGTTCTCTAGGTAATTGATACCGTTTTGAGTGGATATGGTATCATCGGTGTTATATATCACCGATAATTCCGGGTAGTGATATCGTTATCTGACAATGATATATTTAATCTCAATATCTTTTGGTTTACTAATGAGTCATTTATTATTGGTTTTTCACATATTTTTTTTATAAATTACAGACAAATTCACCGTCAAACATTCAGCATTATTATTATTATCCCAAGTTGGTTTTCCATCTATGAAGGCACTTGGGCTCATCCATGCTCACCGAATTCATACAGTTTTTTATTAATTAAAATAATGTAAAGCAAGCATGCATGACTGACATCTTACACTCTTTACCATCAGTTTAGAGATGTTGTATATATCTAATCTCTGAAATCACTCCACCTATTCGTTCATGCTTGTTTTCCACGTCTAATTAAATTAAATGTACCGCATGATAAATTGGCAATGTTTCATGCACATTTCTAGATGTTGCTCTGTTTTCAAAACTTTGGCATGAATATATTTCAGTCGATCTGTTGAAGATACATTGAAGCTTAGGATATTCTTGCTAAGTTGTGTTGTATCGGGGACTGTGTAGTCCATGATGGATGTCATGACAATTTGATGTTCCGTCAGGCATAACCCGTCGTCGGGGACGTTGGCGAGTGCAGTCGCGGCGCGGTCCCTCCTACGGCAGTCTAGACGAGACCCCGAGCGAACCGCGCGCCTCCGGCAGCGGCACCGTCAACGGCCTCACAGACGAGATGTGATCCTCACACATGAACTAAGATTTAAACAATACGGTGAGTCACACCATTTAGTTATATCGATCTCAGAATAATATAGAAGGCGTTTAAACCCTTATTGTATAAATCTTAGACCTGTTTTAGTGAAAGACAATGGACTCGATCAGTGAACTATGTAGCAAAATTATAGTGTAAGTTAGTAATGTAAAATGACTGGATATGTTTTGACGGATCACGAATGACTATTTTCAATCTTATGGTGTAAGGCTTAAGGTTGATAATTTTTATGCAGTGGACAACATCTTTGGCGTTTGAAAAAATATGTACCCGTCAAGATAGCTATTCGCTTGTGATATGTACATTAGAAATAAGAATTTTAAATCGTAAGTATTTAGTTTGTACCAAACATAGGGGATCTATAAAATAATTTGGGAGCTTTGTAATTTTTATATAAATCATATTTTAAAGGAATCATAGTATCAAATATGAAATAAAATTAAATACACTCATAAAAATATAGTAAAAAAATTATTAAAATGGTTATAACTAACTATTTATGCTGGTAACAGCCATGTTGAATTGAAGACTAAAAATACTTGATTTTATTTATAATCTGTTATTATTCAGCCCAAGCGCCTAACTTGGAATTTGAGCTTGCACAGAAACAAATAAATCTTATTGTAAAAGACAATTTCGTAGGAGTATCAGTGAAGAATTCAACTCTAATTTTATAATTCAATTATCAGATAAAATGGTTTTGATACCAGGGACCGAAACCGGTATGATCAAACGGGTATTTTTCGGTTACAACATTAATATGTTTTACATGTATTTTAAAAGGTTACCTAAAAATTGTAATACAACCTGTATTAATACCGGTTACCGAAATAAAAATTACCTCTATTTTACACGTGCCGTCAGCATTAGTCAAAGGGCACGCATATCCTGTGTGTTTAAGATATGGTGAGAGCCACCAATAATAACCACTGTTCTTACTATTATGGCGTTTAATATCGCTTGTTTTACAATGGGTGCTTGCTTGCTTATACTTATAAACTGGGCTAGCCGCGTGGCGCGGAGAGTAGAATGGCGTGTGCGCGGTCCCGTGGCGGTGATGGCTCTGGCGGCGGGGCGCGCGGCGCGCGCGTCGGTCGGCTTCACCTCCCCCGCTCCCTTTTCATACCCCGCGCTCGCCCCTAGCGCGCGGGGTTCACATTGGCGTGAACACTGTGTGTGTAACCGGTATTAAAACGGTTACCTAAATAGAGGTAACATGTTTCTTCTTCTTGGTTACCCAGATAGCGGTAACCTTAGTCGTAGTTATAACCAAAATTCTTCGATACCTGTACCGAAATTTATAAAGGTTTTCGGTCCCTGTTAGATACATTGACATATTGTATTATGTAAGTATGCAAAACACTACAAAATTATCTTTTACAGAAGTTTTGTTACTAAGCGGCCAAAAGCAGGGCAGTGATGTTTAAAGTATTAATATAAATGGGAATATATGTATAAAACTGTATATTTACATGTAACATCGATAGTTCTGTATAGAGAAATTATTGAAAAAGTTACCTCCGAATGTCAACCAAAACTTAACAGTTTTGAGTGTGACACTGTTCGAAGTGTATGATATTACATTTATGTTTCTCATAGTAACTGATACAGTAGGTTAAGTTATATAATAAAATATGTATATGGGAATAATATTCTGGGTAATCTATTATGCACCATAATATTGTGCACTAGTGCAAGCGATGAGAATGTTAAAATTAGAAGTAACGTGTCTTATAGGCAGGGCTTGGAATACAGGTATTTTGGGGAACCGGTACCATTGGCCTTGGTGTGATACCGGTACCAGACTATACTATTGTTATTTCTAATTAGTATCGGTACTGTACCGATACCGTTACCAAAACCGGTACCAAACAAATATTTCCATAAGTTAGAGTGAGGGAATACAATATATAGTAAGCAAATGGATAGTTAATAGAATATTACTTCAAGGTTTCCAACCGTACAAGATTCCTCGTACAAATATGAGATTTGTGGTACGCGGCGGATACCTGAATTTGGTACCGGTATTTGTTAGGTGGAGTACAGAAACCCGTCTGGAACCGGTATGCAAGTACCGAAATTGCAAGAACCGCTAAGTACCGATACAGAATCTATAGTTTTGGTACCGGTTCCAAGCCCTGGTTATTCATACATATAATCTAGTTTCTTAATCGCTTGCACTATGTAATGTGTGAACGGTTTTCAACTCTTAACAAGACACGATGGTCGCGTATCGGTAGAAAGTAGTAGAAATACTGATTAATAGGGTATTGTGACAAAGTCAGATGTTTATAATCAATATATTTGTAATATGTAGTTAGTGTACCTTATTATAATCTAGTTAGAATATAGAACTTGAGTACCTATCCAAAGGTTAGTTAAAAAAATATTATTAAAGGCTTTCAATGTTTATTAAAAAAAAAATTGGTTGGAAACTTAGCTATAGATTTTTTAGAGAGGTAGCTGAAAGGAGAGGGGAATCGGGTAATTTAAACTATAAGGGAAAAGTCAATTCATTGTTGAAATATCTTATTGGGACTAAAGAATGCTTATGTAAAAGCCTGGATAGATTGAATAATCTTATCATTTTTTGACTGGTAGTGTAAGGTTAGCTAAGCTTTCTGTGGGCTGTGCCTTCAAGAGTCAATTTGACGCTAAAGCATAGGCTAAATTGTGAATATCGATACTATTAACTAGAATCGATTATGTTCTTCTAAAAATGAAACATGATACAAAACTATGCTTTATTATTATTACGCAAACGATAAACTGCCATGCGTGTTTAAAATTGAGTGTTTTCCTGAAAATACAAAGATAAAAGATATAACAGTGAGTAATGAATGTTGTTCTATTTGTAATGGTGTTATATTGAAAATAAGAAAAATACTGATATTGTAATAGCGGCAAGCGTTGCTTTTAAAATTATAGTATTGCGGCATAGTAAGCATCTTTGGTGTTGCCAACCGCGAAAAATTTAATGGTAAAAAAGTAAAACTGGTAATTGGTCATTAGTAAAAAAGTAAAACTGGTAACTGGTCATTAGTAAACAGACTTCTTAAAATATACACTTGAAAACAGTAACAATTCGAATTAATAACTTGATTTAGAAATATATAATAATAGTTATTAAATGACATAATAGAATTGTTGTAAACAAAGGCGGATCAAAAGCGTAACTTGAATAAAAATTAGCTTTTTCTATTAAATTATCATGAAGATATCAGTTGGATGGTACCAAGTATATCATTCGATGAATCTACCTTATTTTAGATGACTGCTGTAAACAGCCTAACTCATAGTTTAGATTCTATACTGTCTGTGTAAAAAAACATATTATTCATAAAGTAATAAGTATAACTCTTACAAACTATGTATACCTCTGTGGAATCTATTTTTCGAACATTTTTTGTAAATACCATTATTATTTTAATTTATCATATTCTACTTGCCATACATCCTTCTTAATATTTTGTCTCACTGGTGGACAAAACAATAAAAAAGTACATTTTCGACCATTTTAGATCTTTTCGCTTGGTTATGTACCTTATAGAAAAGGCATTACGAGCGTTTATACAGAAAGTGGGCAACGTCGCAAATAGCTGTCAAATATTTACCTGTTTTGATTAATTTGGCAATATGTGTGATTGTGTGTGGAAATAAGAAATATGGTTAACTAGTGAACTAAAATATTGGTTATGAAATGCAATAATTAATATCGTAACACCGAATATTTAGTTTTAGTTGTAAAAAGTATTTGGAAACTTTCCAAATGATTTTTTTACACCTAAAACGATTACAACGTCAATTTCAGTTAATTTTGTTATAATTGCAATTCATTATTAATATTCTAGTTCACTAGCTAGCCACATTTCTTATTTTCATACAGTAATATTGCCAAATTAATCAAAACAGGTAAATATTTGACAGCGATTTGTGACTTTTCCAACTTTTTGGATGAATAAATGGTCTTCTAGAAATTTCATAATGATCCCCCATATCCTTAGTGTTTTTATTTTCGTTCGACCTAATGTAAATTGTACTTACTAATGTATGTATACAAATGTAAATGTATATAGAGGTAAATAAAATATTTGATGTCTATTTAAAGTGTTTAATAGTGTAATTTGTACGTATTATCTAAAGTCTATGTTTCACGAGACATTCAATGTATGTAAAATCTGTGTAATAGAATTTTTAATAAAGAATACAACTAAATATTTACGTGATTTTAAATTATTTATCATTTTTGTTAGTGGTTTATGGCTTTTATACATACTATACACCATTATACAGCGTGTGTTTATTTAACTGGGGCAGTATGAGGAAATCATAACCATACGTGCCTCATAGAGATGTCAGCAAGTGAAGGGGTCCGTTAGGACCGATGCCTGCCGAGGTTGCGGGAAAGTCCGAAAGGGATACCGTGGCCCCTGGCAACGTACAGGCAACTGAAGGAACACAGGTGGGTTTTAGTCAGTAAGAGTATGACACGCCCTCCCGCTCCACCCAGAGCGGGAGAAGTTATTTCATAAATTCGCAACACAAAAAAAAAAAGCGGTATCAGAAAACTTTACTTTGGGCCTGCACTGAACTGAACGTAGGAATATGTAATAATTAGCCAGTTAAAAGGGGTTTATAAAAAACAATAATTTAGATTGTAACAATTTATTTCGGTATATTTCCATTTTAACAAAAAAATATTTACAATTAATTAAGAATACATTTTAACACCGTGGTGACTAGATTCATTTTGTATGTTTGAGCACAACATATCCCGCACATTCCCCACAGACTTCATTAAAATTAACTGCCGTTGCTTATTAATAGTATTATTATAAACAAGATTCGCATGAAAACCCGATGGTTTCTCGTTCGTTTTACTTAATATAACTATAATGATACCATACAGTAAAAAAAAGGCAACGGGGGAAATCAACATTCCAACAATCTTAAAAAACGTCTCACAATAGACACCTTAGATAAAATTAACGTAAAACGAAATACAACAATGATTAAATATAATTAATATTTGTGAAACGTATAGGACGGGAATATAAAAATATCTAAACGAATCTCTAGCATTGTAAAGACTAATCACGACAAGAAATAATAAGTTATAAACTAACGTTTTAAAATCACCCAAGTGAAGTATAGTCGGGAAACTTTACATAATTCAGAAAGCATCACAGATTTTAGACTAGCATTATTACGGTTTATTTTGAAACAATATCAACTCGGCGTTCGTGTCTTTTTGGCGCGATTTCCGCACTGCGTTGAAAATATAAATGTAATTTTGTAAACAAACTTGCGACTGAAATGTGTTCACAAACAGAAACAGAAACATAATTATTATTATGTTGCCAATATGAAAGACAGTAAGCTAAGTAAATATCAATTTTAATTGTTAAAATAAATATCATAAAAAATTGAATACTTGATTTCCCAACTGAAATGTTTGAAATAATTAGTTGGTAAAATTCCGTCAACATTAGTGGTAATAAGTGGGAGATGTCTCATTCAGAACTGTAAGACTAAGTAGACTAAATAAGGCTATGATTATAGTTCTAATGGTCCAAATAGATGTATAGCTTGGCAGTTGTCGCTGTCGTCACCCAGGAACTGAGCGAACAGCTCTTTGTATCTCGACAGTGTCAGCCCACCTTTCCTTCTGTCATCATCCTGGAAGAAAATTGTACTGTCAACAACTGGGTTCTGCCAACTAACCCGACCCAGAAACTTGTCCAAAATGGTAACCAATATGTCTATGTTCAATTGTTCACAGTATAGAACAATAGTACTTTGGAATAATAGGACCTATTATGTTTCAGAACAAAGCTGAAGTTATGTGCTCTGAATTCCTAATCTTGGTCTAACAAGCACAACAGCACGTAATTAATTCGCTTGCACAATCACCCTTACCTACTAACCTAACGCTAGCTCTACGTTTTTAGTACGGGGAAGCTGCTAAACATATAACAACTTTATTTAAACAAAAATAACACTGGCATTAGGTTTTTTTCTCCTCATCTAATTTTCGTTGATACCAAACGTCACATGCCACGGTAAATCTCCTTTCATGAGACACCTGTAGACGCGGGAGCAGAAACTAAAGTCCGCCTGCCAATTTACTTATCCCGGCAGTAATTGTTTTTGAAGAAGTGCTAACTAGAAGATGCGAAGATACTACACGCCCGTCCGCAACCATTGGCTGCGTGCCAGGGAGAAAGCTCTCTTCATTGTTTTATTCGTCTTGTTGCATAATTTTATTTCTGGTTATCGCTTTTTATAACGCATATTACCTATGTGGTTATTTCTGTAGCGTATTCGCTATATTTAATTATCTAAAGATATCGTACAAGACATTTAGTTCACTGTTGTTGTGGTTATGCTATACAAAATATTTTTTACGATGTTTTTATCGTTCAGTTCCTAGACGTGTGAACGAAACTAACACTTACTAAATAAAATGTTAAGCAAAACAACGTTACTATTTTCTTAAAATATTGACAACGTTTACGCATTACTCTTATTTAAATATCCCATTCATAACTTTCCTGTAACTGCAAGTTATGGTAGACGTGCTAAACGTAAGCACGCTTTAAATCATTACAAAATTATATATTTAGTAGAACTTCAAAGGAGTTGTTTGATTTATTCATGAATTAATGACATGCCTGCTATTTAAACACTATTGCATCTAGATCAGATAGTTGTTTATCTACCTACATCTATCCGTGCTGAGTTCTTAAAATTGCCGAAAAAAACTCGCGAAAAATCCCGATATATTCCGGCTTGGCTTCGTGCCTGCAGCAGTAATGGATAGCTGCAATAGGCTTATAATGAAGATATGTGAGGGACTGTTAAAAGCTAATTATTTAGCACCTCAGCATTTACAATGAGGATTCATCTCAGCCGTGTCAAAGTCATCAATTTACATCAGAATCGGTTGCCAACGCCACATGGCTACTATGGCTAGGTAATAAGTATTTCTAGAACGGCGTGTATTAGTATGCGATCTATATTTTGAACGTGATTGCCTTACGTCTTGTGTACGGCAACATATTATAAAACTAGCTTCGCCCCGCGGTTTCACCCGCATACGTCTCGATCCCATGAGATTGTCGGGATAAAAACTATCCTATGTCTTAATTCAGGTTATGCAGTCTTAATTCAGGTTATGCATGGTCTACCCATGTGCCAAATTCCATCCAGTTCAGACGTTTTAGCCTTTTTCCAGAAAAACGACAAAACTAAGGTTTATTGGGCATAATTTATGACTACAAAAGATTTAATATCCCAAGTTTAGATTATTGACCAATGCTCAATTAATTTCAGTGTTGGTTGGTCGGTTTTTGCGATTGGTACAAATGATTGACAGCATCTAAATAATTTACGATACGTTTATGTGGTAGATAAATAAATCGTACACAGATTTGACAGTTTGACAGTTAAAACCAAAACACTGAATAGTAATTAAAATAGAATTAGTAGGCCGACAACTAGGAAAATTAAACTGTTAGAATATCGCATATTTTAGGGATTTAATAGGTTTACGTTAGAATAATGTGGGTAGTCTAACAATATGTTAGTCCGTTTTAATAATAATGTGGTCTCCGTATAGTTAAAACTTCTCTCAAGTCTTTTTCTATGAAATGAAAAGGATTTTTAAGTCTATCATTCTGAAATATTCGACTAATAACATTAGCCTTGTATATCTACACGAGTGGTGCACTTAACATTATATCAGGACATTCAAGTTAAGTGTACCTACATCTCTGCAGTGCTCCAGGCAAAGCTTTACTCAAAGCCAGCTAGAATTCGGTACCTACATCTTCATCTTATTTTATATTATATTAAATGAGCAATATCTGTAAACACACCGTGAAATCTTAATGGTTGTTTTCCCGTAGCGAAATGGTTTTGTCTTGGTAATACAATCGTTATATAAACAAATAATATAGGTACCTATTAGAAACAATTTTGAAAACAAATTTTGTGTTGTTAGCCGGTTGCTATCACCACGTGCGAGAGTTTATTTTGCTTTGAACATTTATGCATCGTTGTTCCCTTTGTCGGAGGCGCGTGCGATTTGAGTAGTACCTACAAGCTACCTGTTACTATTGATTCTCACGTTTTCGAGTTGGTGAATATTTTTTAAATGATTTTAAAACAAAAACATCTTTATTTTTTTTACTTTTACTCTATGTTTCGAAAGTATTCCTTATGGCAAGTTGTTCTGCCGCGGGAAAACAACCATTAACATTTCACGGTGAATATTAATTGTAATCACGATCTCGAAAACGGCTCTAACGATTTCGATGAAAGTTGCAATATAGGGGTTTACGGGGGTGAAAAATCGATCTAGCTAGGTCTCATTTCTGGGAATATTCGTTTTCTCCGTATTTTCACACGAGCAGAGCTCGGTCGCCCAAAGTTAAGAACAAGATGGCTACCTTAGGCAGCATGGAATTAGTATGTACTATAAGTACATAGAATTATGAACTATCCTATACTATTAAATTACCATTCTCTATTTTCACCAAAGCAGAGCTCGGCTACCCAGGTACCTACTTATTAAAATACCTACTTACATTGAGTAGGGAGTTGAAAGCCTCGTCTACGACTTTGATGTCCTCCAACACCATCCGTTGTACACAGTCGTATCGATACTCGTCAATCCCGATAACTCCATCAGAGTTTATGTCTATCATCCTGAAGTTTGTCTCTATGAACGCTTTCATGGCCTGAGGAAAGTCCTCATATCTTCGGCCTACGCAGCTGTTTTGTACGGCCTGTTTGAACTCGTCGACCGTTATTGTACCGTCCTGCAAAAACTTGTAATTGAGAACATGCTGTTGGGTGTTACAAGATTAAATAAAAGCTGGAAGCGTGTGCGTGGCTGTGCGTGTGTTTAAGGTGAAAATTAGATTAATTAATATTTGTTTTCTTGTTAATTAACTACTGAGTGTAATTATTGGTTTAGATTGTGTTAAAATTAAATTGAACTAACTACATAAATAAAAACCTACTAATAGTATAGCAAGGTCAAATAATACTTTTCTCAAATAGGTATTGTACGTAACTATATCAAATCTTCATGTAGTGTATAAGTTTAAACTGTGTGTGTTGTGTCAATGTCAACCACCACTGAGGGTCATTAAAAAAAATTCAATGACTTTTTCATGGGGGCAACTCGTAAACTTCAGTAGGTAATCTGAAAATTGGAAATGGGTATAATTTTCACTTGTTTAACTTTTACCCTGGACTGCCTTCTACACCAAGATAAGTATACCGCAATAACTATTTAAGGCTCTTTTCAAGCAAACATTCACGAGACTACATAAAAGCGGACCATCACCAAGATGCAGAAGAAGTTTTTCTAGTATTTATAGTCTACAATCTACAAAGATATAGCATTATTGCGTCCACCGAAGCGTTGCCGACATCGCGTAGTGTACTTGTAGTGTGGGTAACCGACATAGTCTGGCACCTTGTCGAAGTCCGCGAGCTGCGCGATCTCCTCCCACAAACTGAGCATGACATGCTGGTACTTGGCCAGGCGTGCGGCGCTGCAGTCGCCTTTGCCCTCCAGCACGCACGTGCGAAGGGCCAGGCAGTGGAAGTCGTGCGCATCCAGGTAGCCGTTGTTGTCGATATCTGGAGACAGGTTTAACAACGATTAGAAAGGTTCGTGACTTTTTCGTCGAAAGGGTTGCCAGAATTATAGGACGCCTTGTTGTTATTCTCTTGGCATTGTCTTATTTCCCCAAACACTGGGTAGAATAGTGACAGTAAGCTCTGAGCTGCTCCCAAATATAATTTAACCGTCGAAATGCTGTCAGTTTAATAGCAAGTTCGTTATGATTTAGCTATTATGTCAACACACGACACCTGCGCTAGGGACAAGTGTGAGGTCCATTGTATCAGAACATGTCGATCCCCAATCAGTGTCGCAACGAGTTAGCAAATGAGCCGTGGCTGCCCAGTTGGCTGCCATAGCATGTAAACAATAGGCAAATATTAATTTAATTGTGGTTACTCATGCCAAAACCCAGGGATCCTTCATTTCACAATCGTAAGCGATTTTTCAAACAGCAATCTTAATATAATTGATGTCGATGATAGAGTGCGCGGGTGTTCAACGGACAGTGGAAGTTTATGTACATCAATAACAGAATTTGCCAATCATAAGAATAGATTCAATGTTAAAATAGTCGATGAAGACATCTGGGAACTTGGGAAGCACGTGTAGACCGATACATAGCTGGCCATAGGTTAAACCGGCTGGGAAATGATTTAGGCAACAGACACAACAAAGTGGCTGGGAACTTATTGAAAATGAGAAGCTTGAGCGCCATCACCTTCAGCATTCGAAATAAGAATCGAACTTTATACCTACCTACAATGTTTTGTGTATAGCGAATGCTAGTGATATAACAAGACTATAGAACATAGTCTTATTATATCACTAGCATTCGCTGTGTGATTCAAAAGTGGCATCTAATTAAAGTTCATTAGATAGCCCATCTAATTAATAGCTCTCTAGTCCGAACTCTAGCCTATAATGATGTCTCAACAAGTGTAAATTGATTAAGTATCTGTCGGTATTGAGGAGTGGGCGTAAGAGATTGCTCATTGAACACTATACCTTCTACAAAGACAAGTTATTAGTGTTCTGGGGTATAGTAAAGTAGTAATTGTGAAATCTTGGCAGGCTCGACACGTTCTCGTGGATGCGTTCCGTTGTTAATAGATTGATGACCGGCTACCATTGCTCCACGAATTCTGCACAGGTCACTGTCATGTTTGGCTTGATCTTTGTAGGTGTTAACGTTGCTCTAATCAGTTGAGTCGCTCCATGTAAAATTATTGTATCCAGCTGTATCCGGTTAAGACTGGAAGGCGACCCCGACATACAGAGAAAAGGCTAGGCAGATAATTATTGAAACCTATTAATTCGAATGATCATCTGTTAAGAAACAAACCCTTGTGCGATCTCCAAATTGTTAACACCTTTTTAAGAAATTGATGTAATACCTAATTTGAACATACAACCTATACTCTAAGAAATGTTATGATGATTCGTATTTCATGTTGCTGCGTTCGGCGTGAGGTCTGATTCCCAAGTCGGGTAGTATTATTGCGTTTAACCACTAGGAATTTTGGATGTCAAGTTTAAATATGTGAGGGTCGACTCTTCTACTAGTACTTTTCGTAATTGTGTGCAAATAAACATAACTGGAGAAGTGGCGAAGCGATGGTGGATTAATGTAAAAATAATAAACCTATACTTCCTTACCATCGCGAAACAATTGAATTGTTGTGAAAGTGAGAAGATTTGAAAGCCAAGTCAAATAGGCATGTGTGTTTAAAATGGGACGTAGAAAGAATCCTCTAATAGAATAAGTTAAGAAACTACGGAAATATTCGTACCTACCTATTTCCGTGTTTATTTAAACACAGAGCAAATGTAATGCAAGCATCATTAGAAAAGTAATGGTTCTGCAAATTGCTAGCTGTCTTGTTGATTCATCAGCGTATCTAGACTGTTATGAATGAATCAGTGTCCAAAATCTGTTATTTAGTAGGTAACTACCACGTAAAGTTGTATCTATCGTGTAATATCATCGCGTCAGGCAGAAGATAAATGATTTTTAAAAATAAAGACAAGCAGCTGGGTCAAGTCCAACGATACAAAACAATTAACCGATTGTTTGATACTTTGTAAAGGTGACGTAGGATCGACGTTAAAACTGCTAGGTATTTATCCAGTTTACATAGACAACGATTTTGAAGTATTTTTTTATTAATAATAACATTTGCATTTTATACTAAACTGGTAGAAAAGACAAACTCCCTTGAAGAAGTGGAATTTAGAAAATATTTAGAAATGTGGAAATCAACCCAACCTATCGCCATCTACCGCTACTGCTAGACATTCATTATTTAGATTGAAAATAAATTTCTTGTTCCCTAATCAGCTGGTCTGTAACCGAACAAAAATACATAACAACAAATATGTATATGCAGGCAGCGGCAAGTCACCAGCCACGTCCGGAAAATCTATCTATCACTGAATGAAATCACACAGTTAAACATTGTAAAAACTCACCGTAGAGATATCTCACAACAAACGCAACTCTGTTATCCCAGGAGTACGCCATTTTAATTGATGAACCGAGTGTGTTTAGAAGTTTCCAGTGTCGTTGTCCGGGGTTGGCTATAGCGAGCTTATAGTAGCGCGGTGGCGGCGGTCGCGACTCAACTGGCGGCCGCCGCCCGCGCCTCTCCGTTCCGAATAAACCAACGAAATAAAACAATATTACAAGACGACCACGTCACCACGCGACACCCTAAATATCTACGCAACGCCGTGGACAACCTGCTAGCTGTAATGTTTGGCAGGGACACTACGGGCCCAGCTTACGGCACAGTGACCTCAAAATTGCAAGGTCATCGGTTGCATTACAGCGCATCTAAATTAAACCGACTTTTTATAACCACTACCAATCAACGGGTAATTATAACTGCAGTAATGACTAATGAGTATCACGTTCTCTACACTTCCGACGAGGTCCATTATTTGGACATGGAAAGATTAGCATAATCAGCCTATAAAGTTCCCACTGCGGGTACACAGGCCTCCACTATTCGAGAGGGAGTAGGCTGTAATCTACCACCCGGGCCCATTGCGGGTTGGTAAATGTCACATGTCTTCGAATTTATAGTTCTAAGACATTCGCCGGTTTCCTCACGATGTTTTCCTTCACCGTTTCGAGAGCAGAGCCGTGCTGTTATTGCTGGTGCAGTGTGCAGCTCATTTTCGGGCCTTTTACCATTTACTGCCATAAAAGTTAATTAGGTATTGTGCTAAATTATTAGGAGAAACAGCAGCCCTCTGTCCTTGTATAACTTCAAGCAAACAGCAATCACCTATATAGCCATTTGCCAAGCATGGTGTTATAGTGATAGGTACCTACTGATAAAATCTTTGCGTTCGTTCCTTGTAGACATTTTTATGTTTACGGGCTGAAATAATGGTGACAGAAGAGAACCTCCATTTAAAATCAAACCGTCTGGGTTAATTTTGCTAGGCAAAGAAACTCAGTGCGCGATGGTCTGGCACACCGCACAATAACCTATGAATGGAGCAAAGACCGGTGTGTAGACTGACTGGGTCAATTAGTAAGAGACAGAGGAGCAGAGCAATCCGATTCCATTAGCCATTATCACAGAGCATTATGGATGATTATCTATCGGATCGGTAGTGTCGTGAACTCGTGATAGCATTGTAGCTGAAAAACAGACTGCATTTTCTGTAAGCGACTTCTAGGTAGGTACAGTGCGTCCAGAATATCTGAGCAGCGGTGACTTCATACTCATCATAATAGGTCTTTACGTAGGTATGAAATTGCCGTTTTGTATGAAAAAATTTACACGAATTTTTTTCATGTATTTTTTATTTGTATTAATCGAAGTAATCACCCATGCAATCAATGCATCTTTGCCAACGCAGTGGCAGTTTATTGATGCCCTTCTTAAAGAAATCAGCTGGACGGGAGGCAACAAATTCTTCAAAGGCATTTTGTACTGCCTCTCGGGTATTGAATTTTTTTCCCGCCAAGAAGTTATCCAAATTCTGAAAAAAGTAGTAGTCTGTAGGCGCAAGGTCTGGTGAGTAGGGCGGATGACGGAGAGCTTCCAACCCCAGTTCTTGCAACTTGGAGACCGTCTGCTGTGCAGTATGAGGTGGCGCGTTGTCGTGCAGGAGCAGCGGAGACGAGCGATTGACCAATGCTGGTTGGAGATGTACCAGCTTCTCCATAATTGTGTTCAGTTCTTCACAGTACACATCTGCAGTAATGCTCACCCCGTTTGGTAAGAAGCTGTGATGAATCACACCGGCGCTAGACCACCAAACAGTGACCATCACTTTTCTAGGGGTAAGTTTTCGTTTAGGGCATTGTTTAGGTGCTGAACCAGGATCCAACCAACTTGCTGAGCGCTTGCGGTTATCAAACAGAATCCATTTTTCATCGCAGGTAACAATGCGGTTCAAAATTCCTTCATTTGTGTGTCTGTTGAGCAGTGCAAGGCACCTCTCGACGCGTACTTCGCGCTGGCGATCATTGAGTTCGTGGGGCACCCATTTGTCAAGCTTTTTTACCTTGCCAATTTGACGCAAATGGACCAATATTGTTTTGACGCTAACGTCGAAAGCTGCTGCTAATTCAGCCGTAGATTGTGTATCATCAGCTTCCACAATCGCCTTTAATTCGTCATTGTCGACCAAAGTCTTCGGACGACCGCGAGGTTCATTTTTCAGGTCGAAATTTCCAGAACGGAAGCGAGCAAACCGGTGAAATAACAGGTGGTGCGTTGGTTTGTAGTGTTAGCTCCGTAAATGTCGTTGATGTTGCGTGCCGCTTATGCCGCGTTGCTGCCACGACGGTACTCATATTCCATAATTACTCGAATTTTTAACGTATCCATGATGACGAAAAAGATTGAAATGCGATGAAAATGTAACACTAATCTACAAATGACTACTTTTGGAAAAAAAAAACCATGTTTTTAATATAAAAATTAATTTGAAATTAGAATTCTTAGCCAAACAAAAATTATTTTGATTTGAAATGGCCAGTACTGCAGAACGGCAATTTCATAGGTAAAGACCTAATATAAGTACTGTGCATATTTCGGGGAATACAGGATTATTTAAATATTGGAAAGTTTTCAGTATCTCAGGTCTGCGCTTGAATTAAGGAGGATCCGCAGTAGTAGCCCGCGAAATTCATTAATTTTTTTTTGCAATTTGCAGGTCAGTGTCATGTTGTATCTTGATCAAAATAGGATTCGCGACCATAACAAATGTGAGGATCCAACTGTTTTTTGAACTGGCAACCCATGTCATGTGAAATTCAAAACTGCGTTCCATAGGTCGCTAAATAATTTTGTGCATTCAATCATTTCTGCGCTGTTTACACGTATGTATATTAGAATACGATTATCCTGCTCTTGCTGTCAATGTCATTGTCACAATAAATTCAACTTGCGAGTGTCATGCATGTCAACGGTGACATATTGTCTGTCCTAGAAAAACACATATTCTTGAAAATAAAATAAGATTATGGTTGTACTAAACATGTGATACTATTTTTATTCAGATCTCTAGTTTTTTTTTACTGATGAAAATAATATTGTGATACCTATTAAAAATGTCCAACATACGCTACAGTAATTTCGTTAAAGCTAGTTCTCCTGAGCCTGAGCAAGACATAAAAGTTGTACAAAACATTGGAATACTTAGTGGAGAAGAAGCACGAAAAATATACCTTGACGAGTTAAAACAAGCAAAAGCATCAAGCAGTACGAAGACGCCCCATGTGTTAGAAAATAAGAAAAATATCGTGAGACAACAACAACAAGAAATAACTCTAACAAACAAAGATTTATTTATAACAGTGCAGAACAATGATGTTGATACACTCAAATGTGTTTTAGATAGATGTCCTGATAAGATAAATGTTGTCGACGAGTATGGATGGAGTTTACTTATGATAGCTTGCCAGGCAGACTCAACCGATGCTGTAAAACTGCTACTAAAAAGAGGAATTGACATATCTGTAAGAGATAAAGCTGGTAACTCCGCTCGAAGCTTAGTGATCAAGAACAAAAATTATATATTGGCAGATATTTTACTTAGATACATACAAAAAGAAACTTCAATAAAACAAAAACAAGCAAAAATAAAAGTGAAAACGAAAGAAGAGTTTACATGTGAGTTCTGTAATAAAACGTTTCCTGACAAAGATGAACATTTATCATCAACATTACACAATATTAGTGTAAGCAGAGGCAAGAAAATACCAGCAAACTATGTGTTGCCAGCATCAAACAGAGGATATCAGTTGATGATAAAAGGTGGTTGGGACAGACAATCTGGCCTAGGAAGGGATGGGTCTGGTAAACTATACCCAATCAAAACTGTACAGAAAAAAGATAGGAAAGGTCTTGGACATGTAAAACAGAAACCTATTGACAAATTACAAGACAATTTAAAACATAAAAGTAGAAGGAAGGTTGCCAGAGACCACCAGAGCGACATCTCTTTTGAAATAAAGTTTAGGCGAGAGTTTTACTGAAACATGCTGTTTTATTTCCTTAAAACTATTACAACAATAATAAAGAATGTAATAAATTTCTAAATATCTACATTATGACCTATGAGCTACCAACATGCATTTTTGAGGTTGAGTTTTTGTTCATAATTAAATATAATAATTAGGCAAAACAATTGTGTTGGATTTAATTTAATCATAAAATCTCTTGATATAACAGTAGCATCATAGGATCAATCATTTATTTATCTCAAGCTACAACACAAATTTAACATATAAAACATGCTCATAATGTTTAAAAAAGTGATGTAAAATAGTCATAAAACCATCAAAAGATATCTGGTAAATATAGACATATTTTGGTTATATAATAAAAATAATTGATTGCAAAAATATATTTCATTTATTTACTTTGAAAGGCACTGCACATAACCTTTGCACAGATGTTCAGTTTTCTTATAATAACCAGTAATACTTTTAAATTCAATACATTTTATTGATGAGGCTTATAGGTATTTATTTTGTGCACAGTTGCATACAAATAATTACTATAAAAATCTATGTCATGAATTAAATTCTGTTTAGTACTTGAGAACTTCAGTGATTATCATAAAAATATTATATTATTTGTTTCTAAAATCATGTAGACTTATTACTTCAACTATTTTTGCTTACAACTAAGTATGATACAATATATTTTCTATATTCACATTGCATTGTTGATGTTTATCACAGGTTAGGGGCCAACCAGTTGAGGAAATTGATAGCAAGTTCAAATCCTACAAAACAGGCGGCATTAGCAGGGAAGGCTCTGATCATAACGGGTGCCACTCCCTTGTATAAGGCAGTTGGACCTTCTCTCTCCATCAGCTGTTTGAAAACATCCCTCATGCCATTAGGGTATGTGCCCTCAGGAGCTGTTTGCAGTCTACTCTTCAATACATCGGCCGGCATGCCTACCAGCCAGTTAGCTATTCCAGCACAACCACCAGCCATTATAGTTGCCATCATCTTCAATTTAGCACTGGCATCCTGAGGGACTAGCACTTCTTTGACCCATTCATAAGTCATGAAGTACATACCACTGGCGGGCACATCCCTCAGTATTGTAGCCACACTGCCCTTGTATATGCTCCTCATTCCACCCTCTGTATACAGCTGTCTGGCACAATCAACCATGCCTGAGTATTTCTGTGGCACATTACCACCTTGTTGAATCTGAAGTAGACATTTGATGCGCTCCCCTGGTGCCATAATAGATGTAGTGAAAATACCAGAGAATGCACCTGCAGCAAACAACTCGGGTTTCGAAAGAACTTGGTCATCATCTCTTTTAATCAGATTCTTGCCGAGTCCAAAACCAAAGAAACTAATAGCGAAAATAGGGGCAACTCCAGTGAGTGGTGCTGACATACCCTTGTAAAGTCCTCTGAAGCCTTCCTTCTGTATGGTCTTCTTAAAGCAGTCATAGGTGCCACCGTACAAGGCAATCTCTCCGACTTGAGGCACGGGCATAGTCTGTAATCTTACTTTAATCGTGTCCATAGGGTGGCCCGCTAAAACAGTGCACACACCACCAAAACCACCACTTAAAAAATATTTTACTGGGCTGCTGTTTTCTGACATTTTCGTTTCGTTTGTTCGTTCGAAGGAGAAAGGAAAGGTAACCTTAGGAAACTCGTTTTCAGTCGAAACACTTTAGAATATTTTTATAGTCAACAGTTGTCTTGTAAATGTCAAAGTCCAAATGAATTGCGTTCCAGGCTCCAACAAGTCCTTCATTTTAACGCTATGGTTTTTACGTAAACGTTTCTTCTTCTTCCCTTCCACCGATATTTGAATACGTAGACAACATCATATAAATATCATGCATTTAAAACATTGATTTTTTTAAATTATCTGCTGCAACCAATGGACTGATTTCTTATTAGAAAACTTACACAATACATAACTTTCACCAAACTTTCAAAACCAATGACTTCTAAAGCCGCTTTCCGAATTAGAAACTAATCGCTCACAGCGCTGACATCAATAATTTGCGTTCCGATTTAGATATTATGACAGCTGAGGTCTGTCAACAATCGGAACGCTCGTAAACGCGCTCACAGTGCTCACTCAACGTCAAAACTTGCATATCATATTTCTTTGTGTTTAAACCACAAATTGCTTCTTTTTCTTTGGTTAGGTGGCGAACGGTAGTCAGAAACACAATTTTGAAAATGCCACGTTTGTTTAAAGATATGATACGACTCAAAACAAAACAGAACAACTGTCATTTTTGACAGGGCTCACGGTGATATTAGTAAAAGGCATGGTCGGCGTTATCGCAAAATGGCGCAATGGCGCATGTCATGGCGTCATCTATGACAATTCACGGTACTTCGTTATCACGCTCACGGTAATTCGGTACGGGTGTTAGCACGCTCATATCGATTACAGCATATCTCGGAACGCAGCCTAAAACGTCTGTGGATGACTTTGACACTGTCAGTTTAGTTTGACGGTTGTCTAATCACGTTTGAAGTTTTTTGCTTTCTGTTTGTATTGCTTGTATCGTTGCCAGCCGGTTCAATTTCGTAAATAAAAACATTAGATAGAAAAAGTACCCGCCGTAAATCCCAGCTACCTTCCAAATGATCAAATTAGGTTAATCTTCAATAATGTCGTGTTCAAAAGAAGAAATTGAAAGAAAGCGCCTGGCTGCGCTTCAGAAACGACAAAACTTACTGTCTAACAGTAACTCTAATCAGAATACTCCTACTAAATCAAGTCCTGCTCAAATCGGAAGCCCACTACCTTCATCATCAAATTGTGGTTATAGATCAATTACTAATAACTCCAATAGAAGTCACCCTTACGCTAAACCTAAAGCAAGTAGGAGCAGTGAGGAGAATCATGTCCCTGTTGGTAAAGTGGTCAGTGGCACAGTGTACTTGATCTCTGAAGACAGGTTTGAAGTGAACCCATCTGAGTTTTGTACACCTCTCATCAATATATTCAAGAGCTTGCACTCTAAAAACTATGGTAAGTTACTTTTCATTTCTTACTGGAAACATATTTTATTGAATACCTAGGAGATAATAAGATTAGTAAAGCAATGATAAGATTGATAATATACAAATAAAATATTTATGATAAGCTTTAAATGTATATGCTCTGACCTTGGGCTTCAATAGAAACAAATATCAATCAACAATTTAAGTTCTAGAATAATCCTGTTTTGTAATTTCAGATTCAAAATCGAAGCTATGGAACTTCTCAGTCAATGATTATCAGCAGCTGATGTCTAAAGTTGCACCTCTGGCACCACACATAGTGCTGGGTCCCATCCCACCATATGTTCTGAGGGTAAACAAACACAAGTTCTTATTATTCAAATCTTCTTTTTCAATGTTTTTTTATTGTATTTGAGTCATGTTTGTTTAATGACTCGAAGTTCTCATGAAACACATTCTGTTTGTTTATATTTATTTTTGTAAAAGTGTGAAAGTGTACGCAGTTACTCTAAAAAATCTTTAGAAAACAGTGTTAATTGGTCCAGTTGCCATTATCTCTGTTTATTTAAAACTAAATAACTTTATAAACACTGTTACTCTTCTCACTCTCTCTTCTAGAATTTTTTTAGTACAATTTTAATATCAGTCCAATAGTTTTTGTGTTTATTCAGTACAAACAAAAATACAAATCTTTTCACTTTATAATATTATTATTGGTGTAGTAAATACAGGGTGTAAAAGACATTGATGCGCAAACTGTTACCATGAATGTAGTTCACGATTCTAGACACACCATTTATTTTTTCTTGGTTTATTAAATAATATGCTGCTACATACATTTTGCCCGTGTAGGTATTGGACTTTTGTATAAGTATACCATATAAATGTTATTCATACTAGCTAGTCTAATAGTAAAGCTGAAGCTGTTGTTTTTTGTTTGTTTGTTTTTATACTTACTGTATAATTTTAATAATATTGTGAATGTTCTCATCGCCACTCCCAACCATGTTAATAAGTAGGTGCTGAGGGAGAATGCCATGGACCCCAGCAGTGTTGACTTGTCCCCCATCGAGATCACCTTAAGACACAAACTCATGCCTTTCCAGGAAGTTGGAGTCAGGTAAAGATCAAGTAGACATACTAAGAAAGTTACAAAACTCAATTGTTAGACAAATATATATAAAACCTATAAAAGTTAAACTAAAACATAGCTTTAATTTGAAACAAGGCTTGAAGCAAACCTTTCTCTCATTAAAGTAATGTTAATGTTATATTATTTATTTATCAATATTATTATTTACCAAATGAATAATTGTCCTGTTATAATTGTTTTCGTCTAAAAATAATTGAGAGTATTTTGAAGTAGATCAGCTGCAAGGACTTATAAGTTAAACTCGCAATTTGGTTACACAAAGATGCAATACGTCAAAAAAGTTATTAGTTAAAACCTATAAGTTTCCGTCAGATTCGGTATATCCCGGCGGGGTCGGTGCATGATAGCGGATGACATGGGGCTGGGCAAGACGTTCCAAGCGCTCGCCATCGCCAGCTACTACCGACACAACTGGCCCCTGCTCATAGTCACCACGTCCTCAATGAGGTGAGAAACTTGACAGAATATAGCAGATGATATGGTGCTGGGCAAGATGTTCCAAGCGGCACTTGAAACATCTTACCCAGCCCCATATCGCCAGCTAATGTCGACACAAATGGCTCCTGCTCGTTGTTACCACATTCGCTATTAGGTAAGATTTATTAAACAAGATTATTTTTTGTAGCCCAGCATCACCCATATTATAGCTCAGCACCGCCCATATCGTAGCCCAACATCACCCGTATCATGTAAATTAACGGGAACAGCGTACGGGGGGGGGGACGACAACGGGAATACACGCACCACCCGTAGCACCCAGGTCATGGCCCAACTTAAAGAAGAGAAAAAAAGAAAGAATATTATTTATTTGGACACAGTTCGTGAAACACATAATACCAAAATAAAAAGTGAAAATAATTATAAATCAACAATAGTGCACGGCTGCGCCAAAAAGGTTCATTTCAGCATTAATGCCCGACAAACGCTGTCTGACGTTGGTACTGGAACTTGATAGAAGTTGGCACTTTATGGCATAGCGGTTCTATGGTCTGTTGATCAGATTATAAAATATGATAACTTGCAGGGACACATGGCAGACCAAGATACTGGAGCTATTACCGTCAGTCCCCATGATGAATATAGCGACGCTTACCAGTGGGAAGGATACACAATTTGTTGCTGATAAGCAGGTCAGTAGTATAGTTATACTAAAAAAAAAAAACTGAATACACCGTTGGAATTTCCAGTTTGTCTTTTTTTCATGCAAATCTAATTTGCACAAACACCATTATTGCCCACATGCCTCTTCCGCGCTGTTTCGCTACACGATTACAAAAAAAAAAACAGTAGGTAGTTAAAGCAATATTTAAAGCGTGCTGGTCGCTTAACACTTTCGACTCCACCCATTTTCCATAGATCTCATACGCCATGCCGCCATATATATTGCAAGTTGACCCTCCAGTAGGATCGCCGGCATTACGCTAAGTTGGCCCACGAAATTCCAATTTACTTCCGTTTTTTTAATTTTTCTGGTCAGTATTAGGCTTTATGTTGATCGAAATATGATTCGCGACCGTAAAAAAATATGTATTTACAGAATTATAATAATTTAAATCATTAATACAACTCTCTAAGTTGAATTGGCCCTAAATATCATGATTTCATGAAATAATTATTGAATAGGGCAATTTGAACTTAATGATTTTTAATAGTAATTATTTAAATACATATTTTGATCAACATGCAACCTGATACTGACTTGCAAATTACAAAAGGGTAGAAAACATTGAATTTTGCAGGCTACCTTGGTGCTTGCGCCTAACACGAATGCACTGTGGCGGTTGACCGTTCGTACACTTGTTGTGCCTGCAATTTCTTTTGTGAAACTGAAGTAGATGTATGGGCTTGTACCATTGCTCTTAATACAAGTTATTTTCTAACTTAGTAGGGGTGCTGGCTTAAGTCAAGTGTACCTACCTACAGATGATCACTGTTATTTGATTAAATAAAATAATATAATAATATAAAATTAAATATTAACGGATTACATATTCTTTCAGACGGAAGTCGTGATAGTAAGCTATAAGATCACCAGCATGTACACAGATCTACTGAAGAGTAAAAAGTTTGGAGTAGTTATTATAGTAAGTACCAACGCTACGTTCACCTACATCATCTATACATATTATAAAACATAGTCGGTTTTCGTATTTTTGTCGCCTTTCGTACCTCATACACAGTAGTAGCGCTTGCGGCTACTAGACCAACGAGGCAGTTCACGTTCACCTAGTTTTCACATATTTTAGTTATTATTATAGAATCTATATCCAATAACGACTGATTGGATATAGATTATCCAATAATGACTGATTTCACTAAAAGGAGGCGAAAAATTAATGGCTAAGTAAAAGCACGCTGTTGGATTTTCAACGCTCGGCTCAGCGCTGAAAGTTGAAAATCCAACAGTGCGCTATTATTTACCATTCATTTAGGTGTCGCTTAGTTAGTAAAAACCATTTTAAGAATTTAATTTAAACTTACCCCATGATTGTTACGTATTATAACTTGTTACATTTAAACTCACCCCATGATTGTAACGTATTATAACTTGTTACATTTAAACTTACCCCATGATGGTAACGTATTATAACTTGTTACATTTAAACTCACCCCATGATGGTAATGTATTATAACTTGTTACATTTAAACTTACCCCATGATGGTTACGTATTATAACTTGTTACATTCCAGGATGAATCTCACTACCTAAAGTCCCATAAAGCCCAATGCACAATAGCTCTGGGCAGTATCACACGACAATGTCAACGTGCGATCCTACTGAGTGGCACGCCTGCACTGAGCCGGCCAGCAGAGTTGTACACGCAGCTGACGTTGATAGAGCCCGGCCTTTTCTCATCCTATACTGAGTATGGTAAGTACTTAAGTTCCATTTATTTCATCATCATCGTCATTTCAGCCGAAAGACGTCCACTGCTGGACATAGTCCTCCCCAAGCACCGCCACTTCGATTGATTCTGTGCCTCCCGAATTCAGCGGATTCCTGCGGCCTTTACAAGGTCATCGGTCCATCTTGTGGGAGGCCTTCCGACGCTACGTCTTCCGGTACGCGGTCGCCACTCCATTTATTTATTGATCTTTAATTCAGGCACATTACCCATACTTTAGTTAGTACACACAGAATAGTACAGAAGGCGCACTCCGCATTTTAGGTATGAAGCTATCAAGATACAAGTACGCGGCGGACTCGTCTTGTCGGGCCAATTCTTTATATTAACTTTATTTAATTTTTATTGTTTTTAAATTGGTTTTGATTGATTGGTTATAAAGGCAATAGAAATACACAATCTGTGAAAATTTCAACGATCTGCTTATTACGGTTTATGATATACAGCCCGCTGACAGACAGACGGACAGCGCAGAGAAGGCTCAGTAATAGGGTTCCTTTTGCCACTTTTTGGGTACGGAACCCTAAAAACAAATACTGTAATTTTCAGGTAAGAGATACTGCGACGGCAAGCAGACAAACTTCGGGTGGGACATGACAGGGCAGTCCAACCTGCTAGAGCTGCAGGTCTTACTGCAGAAGCGGTTTCTCATCAGGAGGACCAAGGAACAGGTCCTTACTATGTTGGAAGAGAAGACCCGGTAAGACTTCCTCCTTTATATGGTCTTACAAAATTAAGGATATATACATGAGAGAGAGGGTATTCTATGGCCTGAAAACGGGAGGGTTATCGGCCTATCGAGAGGCAAACGAAGTGATTAAATTGTCGCGACATCTATTGAAGATAATGATGTATAAATTGTAGATGATGATGTCGCGTGATGTATTTAAATCACGCGACATCATCATCTACAATTTAACATTACGTGCAGTAGCTGGGCCAGCTGCATTCTGCACTATGGGCCCGCAATTAACTCCTGCCATAGATGAATAAAGATGGTTCACTCCGCAGTTTAGGTATGAAGCTATAAGTACGCGGCGGACCCGTCTTGTCGGGCCAGTTCAGTGAGTGTAATGTAGTCAGAAGATCTAAGAGTTACGCGATAGAAAGAGGGAAGTTCTAGTCGAATATAACTGTAATTAATTAACGCTGTGCGACCTGAATTACACTTTATTGTGTCGTAGCAAGAATCGTTTTTTATTTACTTAAATGATTTTGCGGAGTGAACCATCTGTGCTCCGGAAAAAAAACAAGCAAAGATTTCTATGGCTAACCGAGGTTTTCGAGGTCTAGGACAAGAGAAATTCCTGACATGAAAAATTTGAGAGGCATAATAAAATACAAATCCTTACCATTTACAGAGAAACAGTACTACTAGACCAAACACTACTGAACCACAGTCAGGAGTCCGACAAAGGCCTGTCGGAGATGGCGGAGGCCTACAAGAGCAGCAGGTCCTCGGACAAGCACGCCGCGCTCATCACGTACTTCAGCGAGTCCGCGCGAGTCAAGATACCGGCTGTGTGGTCAGTATGTCCTGAGTTACTGCAGCACAGTCAACATTAAATTAAAAATCATTTATTCAAATTAATCTTAGAAACAGCACTTTTTAAACTCCAACAGAGAGCCCCTAAAACGCCAAAAAAAAGTAGCTGGAAAGAACAGAACATCACGCCTTGTTTCCCCGAAGGGTTAGGCAGACGTGTTCCCATAGTAGGTACACCCACATTTCACCAGTTATGTTTAAGTCCCATGTAATAGGGGACGAGCCTTTTGTCATCAACCGGACACAAATCCAGACTCCGGGCTGCTACTGAGAAATTCCTAATGGAGAACCCAAATACACTTTGCCCAACCTGGGAATCGAACCCTAGACCTCAAGATCAGAAGTAGCGCTTGCGACCACTAGCTAGACCAACGAGGCAGCCAAGCTGGAAATAAATGGCGCAGCAAATTCCATAGTAACACGTCTATATGTCCAGAGAATTTAGATTTTCTTTTCCATTCAATTGTCAACCTTAATCCTTACACGATACGTGTGTTTATTGCAGCATGAACACAACTTTTCTACCCATCTTTTCTCAATGAACTATCAACCTTAACACCTACACAATATGTCTTTATTTCCGCAGTAAGTACATCCGCCAGCTGGTCGAGAGCGAGAAGACTCGCAAATTCCTCGTTTTCGCTCACCACCGCTCGGTCATTGACGCCATCTGTCTTACACTGGACGAAGCAGAAGTGCACTACATATCCATCGTTGGATCTACACCCGCCAATACTAGGGCGGTACGTAGAACTCATTCGTAACTATGGTTTCGCCAAGTCCGTCTGTCTGTCTGCCTGTCAGTCAGCGGCTTAGTTTAGAGACCCTTGGTACTAAAAAGACGTAATTTCTTTTTGGTGGTAAAATTCGTTTAATTCAAAAAATTCGAAAGTCATTTATTCAAACTAGGCGAACGTCAAAATTATATAAGACAGTCCCCCGGCACGCCCACCCTTCACCACTTCCTAGTGCTTTAGCTGGGAAGAAGAAGTGACGCAACAAACTCCCCAGCAGCACAGCTGTCTGTTCAGTTAGAAAAAAATGATTCTATATAATAGTATGCAAAATGATATTTACATTACGCAACACAAAACATAATTTAAATTATAAAATTAATAGCCATATGACAGCTAATTAATGTCACAAATACATTGCAAACTATAGTTTTGTATAATTTAGAAGCATTCTTTTTAAAATATTTGTACCATGGAGCCGTTTACTATGTTATTATGTTGTATGTTGACTTGAAAGAGCATGGCAGTTGAGAGTATGTCATGCTCACATAAATGTCTCGCTGATGGTGGCGAGTGTGTTGGATCATTCGGTTCCCTACGAAATGGTTGATCTGGATGGTGCTGGTCCACGCGTCATGTTCGTGAACGGGCGCCGTCGGTTGAGACTGGTCATCTCTTATCTGTTAGAGCAAATTTTTTATTTATTTTAATAACTTTTTCCTTGGTTTACATTGTTCTCACATATAGAAGCAACAAGAATAATGTACCCAGGATTTTGTAATTGATATATTAGGTTGGGGAAAAAGTTTCTTCGCATTTTTTAAGAAAATTCAAAACATTTTTTAACATAGTATGTTTACATTTAACTAAAGTATGTAGGTACCATTTTGTTCGATAACTTTTTGCCATCTTGTAGGTAGGGACATGATCCCATTGCTATAGAAATTTTGGGACTTCTGATCAAAATACCGCGACAAGTGGTTTTGGCAGTCCTCCCGTGATGTTAACCTGACACTGCCTAAAGAATTCTGAAGAGACCGAAACAGGTGGAAATCTGAAGGTGCAAGGTCAGGACTATACGGCGGATGCATTAACACCTCCCAGCCAAACTCTCTTAATTTTTGCTGAGTGGCTAAAGATGTGTGAGGTCTAGCGTTATCATGATGAAAAACCACACCCCTTCTGTTGATTAATTCCGGCCGCTTTCTCTCAACTTCTTGCTTTAATCTCATCAGTTGTTCGCAGTAGAGTTCAGAATCGATGGTCCTGCCTGGTGGTAACAGCTCATAATGAATAATGCCCTTCCAATCCCACCACACACACAGCATCACCTTGTTGCGAGTTAACCCGGGTTTTGCCACAGTCTGTGAAGCCTGACCGGCCTTTGACCACGACCTTTTTCGCACGTTCTTGTCGTACGTGATCCACTTTTCATCACCAGTTATCAGCTTCTTCAAAAATGGTTCGGTTTCATTACGTCGTAATAAAGAATCACAAATGAGTACACGGTTCATTAGGTTTCTTTCAGTGAGCTCGTGAGGTACCCAAATATCGAGCTTTTTTGTGTACCCAGTTTTTTTCAAATGCGCCAAAACTGTTTTGTGGTCAATTCCCAGTTCTTCAGCTACGTCGTAACTACTAATATGCCGATCTTGCTCCACTTTTTCAAAAATGGCATCCATTTTATCCGTAATAGGGCGACCAGAGCGACGTGCATCTTTGACATCAAAATTTCCGGATTGAAAACGCTTAAACCAAATTTGTGCTACTCTCACAGACACTGCACTAGGTCCATAAACATCGCAAATTTTTTTCGCGGCTTGCGTTGCATTTTTACCTTTTTTGTAGTAAAATTTTAAAATGTATCGAATTTCTTCATTAGATTCACTCATCTTGACAGTACGAAAAACAAATAAAAATCACACATTTTCCTAATTTGAATTTGGAATTATGTTCTTTAAAATTTAAACTTTCAATGATACCAAAACCAGCCAGATACACATAGTATAGCCAAAGAGATTTTATTACAAGTTCATACATACTATAATGCGAAAAGACTTTTTCCCCAACCTATTATTTAAAAGAGTGTCCTTGCAGTTTCTTGCCCATTCTTCTCCATAGAGATCTAAGTTTTGGAATGGGCAACTAACTTCAACTTTCTGACTAACTCTGACAATTCAAAAGTGTCTGTAAATGGTTTAATTGAAATAAAAGCCTTGAGTTTGAGTTGAGTTTGAGTATGGTTATATGTAGTAACCACTAACCACGCCTGAAAAGTTGTCAAATATAATCTTGAACAAAGTTTTTTTGGTTTCTCCCTCCAGATAGGAGGGAGAAACCAAAAAAAACTTCTGTCTATCCTCTGACCTCCTTTCCAATTTATAAAATGGTAAATGGATAAATATTTCATAAAAAATCCATAGAAAATGAGTTAAAACCAAGTGCCTTATAAAGTTGTAATGCTACTGTAAAATGTTAATATAAATATTTTATGATGAAAACTACATACATGTAGTATAAGACTACTATTATAACTTTACGCTTTCCTTTGCGGGGTAGGCAGAGAGGATTGAGCGGCACTTATGTGTGTGGTATTGCTGGATCCCATAATTAAAAAAATTATGATGTTTCTAAGTGACTTCAACGTCAAGTTGGCCACTTTTAAGGACAAGTATTTCTTCTACTAGTTACAGAACAATGACCCATCGTCACATTACGACGCAAAACATCTTTTCCTCTAAAAACCGTTTGCGACGAAAATATATAATCGCGAAATTATTCCGTTACCAAACTTATTACCTCCTGTTATTGTGTTATGAAACTTATATATAACAAAATAATAATAATAATAATAAATAATAAATTTCTTTATTGCCATAAAAACAGGTTACAGTTTTGTGAGACCCTGGCTCAAGAGCTAGGTTGGAGTACCTGTATTTCAGGAGCCAGTGACTTCTTCCATTTCGGTTACAATTGGGCAAGTTTTTTATGCAGCAAAAGGTTACAAAATAATATTACTTAAAGTTAAGTTTATAAGTTAACATTAACATTACATCCACATTACATTTAATTATACACTAGAAATAGAACTACTCAATGAAATAAATTATTAATTAGCAAAAGCAAATTAATTATTAGCAAATGTAATAATCATATTAAATCTAAAACAATATTGGAATAAAATCAGGATATAACAAATTTAGTTTAAAAATTGAATAAAAAAAAAAAAAAAAAAAAAAAACAAAAACAATATTAATTTTAAAATAAAGATTGTAGTAAAATAAAATTAGAGCAAATTACAATACAGTCAGGATGAAACAAAATTAGATCAGAAATAGTGGGTGCAGGTATGTGAATGTGTGTGTGTGAGGGCGTGGGGGTGTGTGTGTGTATGGGTGTGTGTGAATACCATTTATTTGTGTCCTTATATATTTATGTTGATTGCAATAAATTTTCAGTTGCGTTGTAGTCCTGTGTCACTAGCCAGATTTTTACCTTCTTTTTACTTTCACGTGTCGTAAGGGGATTTATGTTCAGGATTTTGTTTACCTTATTATAAAGAAAAGTGGCAAGATATACCCGCTGTCGCCTAGCGGACGCCGTGTGACAGCGTATAGGTAAGCAAACGTTTTGTATAGTGCGCTTCTTATTACTTTGTGGATTATAAGGTGTAATACTGTGCTGCTTGTTAACAACTTGCAGAATATAATTCTGTCTTACGGTGAGTACTTCACACTTCTCGTATAAAACTTTGGTGGGAAATCTAAAGGGTCTGAAAGTCATGACTTTAAGTAGAGATCTTTGGGCCCTTTCCAGGTGAATCATAAAAGTCTTGCATCCACCACCCCACACAGTAACACAATATCCCACGACTGACTGCACGAGCGCAAAGTACACAGTGCGAAGAAGTTCGAAGTTAGCTACATGTCTAAGTTTTTTAAATGCCCAAATAAGTTTTCTGATACGCGTTGTAGTGAGGTCTATGTGCTGTCGCCAACCAAGTTTTTCATCGACAATCACACCAAGATATTTCACATGTGTAGACTTAGTGAGAGCAGTGCATGAACATGTCGTTGAAGAAGCCAAGTTGCAGACATGTAATCTAATATCTAAATTTGGTGGTTTAATTTTAGAAAAAGAGAATTGGAGTAATGTGGATTTGGAAAGGTTCAAAGTGAGTCGGTTAGATCTTAGCCAATGGCTTACCTTATGCAGTCCAAGTTCGGCGCTTCGTCGAACTTCGTCCCAGGTCCCCCCATGGAATATTAATGCCGTATCGTCAGCATAGGTAACGACCTTGCCGTTTACAAGTGGCAGCTGACACAGGTCATTTATATAAATCAAGAAGAGACTCGGGCCAAGAATACTGCCTTGTGGGACGCCATAGGTAACCCCAACATCAGAGCTAACGTATTCTTTTATTTTAACTCTTTGCGTACGGTCACAGAGAAAATCCTTAAAAATTTTTAGAGCAGTTCCGCGAACAGCGATCTTATCTAACTTGTCCACAAGGAGAGGAATCATGACGGTGTCGATAGCTTTGGCCAGGTCGAGAAATATGCCGACACATTTCTGTTTTTGATCTATTTTAAATGTGACGTGATCTACCAGTTGGTTTACGGCATCTTCAGTGCTTTTTCCCGACCTAAAGCCAAATTGGGCTTCAGACAGTATCTTATTGTGCTGCAGAAAGTTTTTGAGCCTTTTGTTTAGAACCTTTTCTAGTATTTTTGATAGAGTAGTAAGAAATGAGATGGGCCTGTAGTTTCCAACATCGTCCTTCTTTCCTCCCTTGTGGACAGGAGTAATAAGGGACTTCTTAAAGACCTTCGGAAAAACACCCTGGGTAAGACAGATCTCAATAAGTTTAGTCAGATGAGGGACGATAATGAAGTCTTGACAATGAATGGTGAATGAATTCTTAGGAGCTGGTCGACAAGTTCCAGCACAGTGCTAGTTGTCGCTGCGCCGTGCTGTCCGTGACGGCCGCGGGCGCCGGCCTCACGCTGACGGCCGCCGACCTCGTGCTGTTCGCCGAGCTGCACTGGAACCCCGGGGTGAGTGTGGCACTGAGTTGTGGACTAGTCGCACACTGCACTACAAATGGATTTGGTGAATCCTTTTGGCGTTTTATGATTGAACTTTTAGTTTAATCGTTTTTTTATTATTTCGTTTTTTTGTTTTGTTTATGTCTGTAGATCCGTTAAAAGCCTTTTCAAGTTTACTTTTATTGACTTCTCGTACAATTTAAAAGGTATCCAAAGAATAGGGATGATGCCTGGGTCAAAAAAAAAGAAATTCTATTTAGTCCGTCAGTTGGATAATAAAAAAATATTACACCCTTTTTTGTATTTATCATATTAATAAAAAATTACTTAGATAAAAACGCATTAAAATTGGGGAGTGAGGGTTGATACGTAACAAGTAAGGTATAAAGTCTACATACTAGTGACGTCATGGCACATTTTAACTCAATGTATCGCCGTAATCTTTTGATAACGTAAAAAAAGAAAAAATATGTGAACGTAATTTTTTTTATAATCTACAAGAACAAAAAAAAATTTTTAGTCTTCGTCCCTATTGGAGAATTAGTAAAAGTTATTCAGTATCCTGGATAGAACCATCCCTTAAAATGTTGTGTACATTGTTGGATACTTATAATTATCATAGAATAATATTTATTGCCTAGATCCTGACCCAGGCCGAGGCCCGCGCGCACCGCATCGGCCAGCTGCGCGGCGTGTGCGTGCGCTACCTGCTGGCCGCGCGCACGGCCGACGACTACATGTGGCCCATGCTGCAGGACAAGCTTAACGTACGTCGAACATTCTCACATTATCACTCATTTGTGATACGTATTCGGAGTCTACAGAAGGGGAAGGCACAGTGTAAATAAGTAACAGTATTATGTCTTCATAGAAAACGGCCGAAAAGACGCGCGTCGAAATCTCAGTGTATATCAGAATGCAACAGTATCGAGTGTGCGACAGTTACGCACGGACGCGGAAGGTTTATCGACCGAGCGGCCGTAGGTAATTATTTCAAGGTCACTGCCGAGACATGACGAGACTGTGGCGAAGGCCTGGGACTTATGAAGAAGAATAATTAAGTAACGGGTAGCTGGTAACACCGTGGCGTTTATTTCACAAAAATTGCAAATGGGGGAACAAGATGTGAAGTTCCTCAAGGGAGAGTCCTCCGTTCCTCCATTAAAAGGGAGGATATCCTCCCCATGTTGTCGTCATCTGCAACTTGAAGTTAGCCGGCTTGCTATACTTAGACTTATACCCTAGTTTCCATTTCACGTTGTCTAGTTGATGGGTGGTCTTCTTATTAATTCGTCTTTAGTTTAAGTTACTAACAATAGTGTTTTAAGTGCAAACCGAACCGAATTATAATGTTTTTTTTTTTTTATATTTCGAGTTCAGAATTTCAGCTACCTAACCTAACTAGTTTTGGAAACTAACTCAGTGTCTCAACATTGACCACATAACGCTAAAGTAGATGTGGAAGTAGCAATTACAGTAAACTATCAACATGGCCAGAGCAGTGGTGGCCCAGTGGGTACGAGTTGTAGAACCCGTAAGTCGCGGCCGTTACCACTGGTCGTAGGTTCGAAACCTTTACTTTGTGTAAATTATTTCATCACCGCTGCTCTCAAAATGGTGAAAGAAAACACCGTGAGGAAACCGGCATGTCCTAGAAAATTCGAAGACATGTGACATCTACCAACCCACACTGGGCCCGCGTGGTGGATTACGGCCCACTCCCTCTCGCAGAGAGGAGGACTGTGTTGTAGCAGTGGGGACATTATAGGCTGGTTATGATCAACATGGTCCAAGTAATAAGACTTTTATTGTGATTCAAATAAAATTTACAAGATGACATTTTGTTTCAGGTGCTCAACAACGTAGGATTAAGTAGAGATACATTTGAAGATACAACTATGAAACACCAGGTAAATATTAAACTTAGTTAAAATTATACTAGTTTATTATGTTAAAAGCTTTTTACCCGACTGCGGCGAAGCCAAACAAGGAGGGTTATGTGTTTTTAATTAATTCTTTCTCTTCTAGGAAAGCCAAAACAACATAACCCAGTATTTAACACCGTGTACAATACCGAAAAATAAGAACGATTTCGTCCCGGGAACTAATATAAGAAAAAACTCTGTCAAAGCGGACACGTCGAGTGATCAAAATGATACAAACAAACAGTCATCGAGTAGCAACAGTGATGATGCGGACAAGTCGTTCCTAGATGATGACGAGGATGATGAATTGCTCGCTAACCTGGATCTATGAACAAGTATTGTGATATTTATAAACGTTTTCAAATAAATTTTCTGTTTTATTGTACAAAAACTAAAAACTTTTTTACTATAGTTTGACCGAGACCGCTGTTCCACGCCTTAGGAATGCGCGGCGAGACGGGGGGCAGCGTTGACGAATGAGCCTGCACTGCAGCCCCGTCTCGCCGCGCACACATCTTAGGCGAGGTGCAGCGGTCTCGGTCAAACAATAGTAAAAAAAAAAAAAAAAAACACTTTACTTATGTTACCTTACCCTACACCAATTCGTATACCACTACTTGCAGTAACAGTGACAGGAAGTATTATAACATCATCAAGGTACACAAAGCGGATTAAATAGGTATTATCGAAGCTAACTCAAAAACTAATATGGGACCATCGCGCAAGCTTCCTCTATCAAATGAGAAATAATTCTCAAAATCTGACCACAATTGATTGAAAATATCGATGAACATTACATAAAAACATACAGACGAACATATAACCTCTTCCTATTTTGAAGTCGGTTAAAAAGTAGGCTACCTCACTCTGCTGGTACTTGTTGATAGGCCTACACTGTCCTCTCATACCTATTAACTCTGTAATTTGAAAACATTGTAAATACCATTTACTTTTAAAAGAGTAACCATGGAGTTTCTTGCCGGCTCTTCTCCATAGGAAACTACCAATTGGAACCGTGCACCTAGCTTCTGACGTTTCATAATGCACTTGTAGGTTTATGTGAAATAAAATATTTTGAATTTTGCGAGCCATAAACTATTTTTGAAGCTTGTCGATCCGTGGCTCCTTTGCTGCGACAAAGAATCACAAACAAATACACTTTCGCATCTGTAACATTAGTAGTTTAACTTTTTTTTTTATTGTAAAATGTGATACGTTTTTTGAATACGAATTGAAATCCAGTATTTTTACGAATAGTTGATAAAATCTCAGTTTTTTTCTCAAAAGATTATTGATCGCTTGATGAAGAATATGGAGAATATGGTCGGATAAAAAAAGTATATGTATTGGCAAAGATTTGAATCAATACATATATCGAATTGAAATCGTTAAATAGCGTTGTTACAACAAGTCCACGTGGGCTTATTGTTATGAAAACGCTGGCTTTTTTTTTCTGTACTCCGGATTACGCTCTGGTTTATTCCGAGAGTTGAAAATCCAACTGTGCGCTTTTTAACGCGCTAGGGTGTGCTCTTTTGGATTCTCAACGCTTGGCTCGACCCCGAGAGTTGAAAATCGTGGGCTAAATGCTGCCTTTCCGATTGGTGTTTCTGACGTCAAATCGTTTCTTATTAACCGACTTCCCAAAAAGAAGGAGGTTATCGATTCGTTTTTTTTTTTTTTTTCTTGTGACCAATCTGTAAATTGAAACAAATTAATAGTATAATTTACAATAATTATTATTAATTAATAATTTAATGTACTGTCAAGTGCAAAAATACGTAAACAGTTATTACGAAGTTATTGAAGTCTTATTACAAAAACTGACGTTAAACCCGAGTCTAAGTTGACAATTTTGGTCTAAGAAAACCTTTGTCACAATAAAGTTCAAAATACAATAACTGGCTCGAAGGTGTTAGAACTCGTTTTGTAATAAAAACGATTTTCTCCTAAAGTTCTTATTGATTGAAATAAAAGTATTGGTAATTTACACATACCAACTGTACAGTCCACCTGTGGTTCTTACTGACCATTGCTGCAATTCCCCCAGTGTCGCAGCTTAACGCCTGGGTACTTCTTAGATATGCAGTTCAGCACACAAAAGTTGGCGTACGTCCTGTTATTGTTGCCACACACTGGTTTGTGCATCGCCGCGCACGCGCATTTCTTAGAGTTCACCTGGGTCAGCTTCTCCACCATATCTTCATTTGGTCTACGGATTAAAGTTAATAAGATAGCGACACAATACCAATCTATTATTGTCCCGCTGTAGGGCTAAAGGTCTCGTCTCGTCAGAAAAGGCACGAGCATTGATTATCACGCTTGCTCAAGACGGGTTGGCGATTTCAGAATTATGTTAGACCAGGCTTCCTGACGATGTTTTTGGTGCAGTAGACATTTTCGATATATATTCTGTAAGTATAATTACTAAATACAATATGTAAAAATAACCCTGTCCGATCCGAAAGGGGCACACCCGCCACGCCCGGCACGCCCGGGTGTCATCATTGTGTGGGTCGCCCGGAGAACACGGTTGAGCATACGGTGGAGGTTTGTCCGGCTTGGGCAGAGCATCGCCGTGTCCTCGTGGAGACGATCGGCGGCGGGGATCTCTCGCGTCCGGCCCTGGTCCAGGCCATGGTACGGAGAGAGAGGGCATGGGAGGCCGTCACCTCCTGCGAAGCAGTAATGCTCGCGAAGGAGGAGGCAGAACGCGTGAGGGAGAGGCAAATTTCGCGCCCTCACGCCCCTAGCCGCCGCAGGAGACGCCCTGGGCGACGGGAATCGCAGGCCGATTCCCGGCCACCGTAGGCGCGGGCTTGCGGACGGTGAGCAATGGGTAGCTCGCCGTCCGATAAGGACCAGGCCCGGGTCGACGGCGCGTTGTGTTCCACGCGCGCCTCAAAGAGATGTCAGCAAGTGAAGGGGTCCGAAAGGACCAATGCCTGCCGGGGTTGCGGGAAAGTCCGAAAGGGATACCGTGGCCCCTGGCAACGTACAGGCAATGGAAGGAACACGGGTGGGTTTTAGTCAGTAAGAGTCTGACACGCCCTCCTGCTCCGCCCAGAGCAGGAGAAGTTATTTGATAATTTCCCACCTAAAAAAAAAAAAAAAGGGGCTCACATACGTACTACAATAATATTACCAAAAAGTAATAAAAATCTTATTATTATTGAAAATAAAAAAGGTTATTGCTATTTAAAATTCTCATTTTTAGTACCAAAATTACCCCAAATCCACATTGATACTAGAAAACCCAAGATACACACTCAGCGTCTCAAAAAAAGAGCGCGCAATCGAAAATTGTGCGCTCATTTCAAATAGTATCACGTCGCTCGCGTCACTGACCGCAGTTAAAAATGCCGAAGTGTTTTTTAATTTTTATTTCTAACGGAATTTTTTAATGTTTTGCATCGTTGTCACATGTATAACTTCATGTATGATGTAACCATATTTTGATTAAAAGAATGTCCGTGGAGTTTCTTGCCCGTTCTTCTCCATAGGTACCTACTACGCTTTGGAATGGGCGACTAGCTTCATATTTCTGACTGACCGACCCCTTGACAATTCAAATTGCCTGTAATGGGTTTATTTGAAATAAATGCTTTGAGTTTGAAATGCAAATACATTAAAAAATTGCAAATTTTCAACAGGGTCATAAGTTATGATTTGTAAACACACGCTAAACGACGGCCGCCCGCGTCCCATGTACTAACCCCGTAAAATACCCCATTGAGAAAAATATAGCGATTTGTTTTTCTTTTTTGCTGAAATTTTCCACATAATTATACTCTCAGTACGATACCTGACAACACCCTCACGGATCGGACAGGGTTTATTTACATGTTGTATAATGGTTAAATATGGAAATCGAACTGGTAAAATATACCTACAAGCTAACATTTGATTAGGAAATATAAATACCGTGAATTCGAACATTGTTTTTGACTGTTACAAGACGGATGGTTGACTGTTTTACTCGCCGGCTGGACCATTTGTGGGGCTTGTGCAGTTAGTGCTTTCTCTTTTTTCGGTCTGCAACCACACTCCGATCGAGCGTATCTCTGGCCGTTGTCGCCAAACCGAGTGTAATCACTTCTTAACTGCGAGCGGCAACGACATGTTCCTGGTTTATCCTTATGTATCACGTCAGACAACCTGCGGGTTGTATAATAGGTAAGTAAAGTGCTTCCTTAAATGCTATAGGAATCATAACATATTTTTGTAACCTACTGAGTGGTTATTAGTAGGTACTTATCATTTTATTATGAATGAAGCAATGTATTATCCACAAAACTTCGAACAACAACTAAAGAAAACCAATATTAGCAATTCCAATTATCTACTAAGATATAATTGGCAAGATTTGCACATAACTATGCCTAGCGTGAATCTTGCGTTAAAGTCCCAGTTAATTACCGTTGGTCGTCATCGCTGCCACACTCCCCGGCGTGTTTCAATCGGATCTTGCCATCCTTCTTCATAAAGCAGTTCAAAACGCACTCGTTCGAGTAAGTGACGCCATTACTGCCGCACATCGGACCATATCCCGCTTGACAGGTACATCGGGACTCCTTAGTGCAGACTCCTATGTAGGCTATGCTGATATCCACCTTGTCTATGGCCTTCCGGCAGTCCAGGAAGCATACGCTCAAGTACGTGTGGCCATCAGAGCCACAGATGGGGTCGAACGTTTCATGCAAGAGTGTGCACCCACAGGGCTCGGATAGATCTGTGAAACTTGTGCAGGTGTGGTTACTGGGGTCTGGCTGTACGGTCCCCAGCAACAGTGACGTGATCACTATGCCTGTGAAAACAATTCGTATAAAACCTCTAGGTCTTAACAGAATAAATGGTCTTGGAAACCACCTTCCAAAATATGAGAACTTAAAAGAGGGAACAGGGCGTGCGATTCTCCATACAAATGTATTCTCCTTTTTTCTTCTTCTGAATTTTGAATAATGCCTCTAGAGCAATCATTTTTTTTTCATAAAATCAAGGTCTGCTGTAGTCACGTCCCTGTTATTTCCTTTTTTTCAGCAACTTATCGGTAAAGAAAATATGACCCTCCAAAAGTTACAAAAATGCCCCATTTTGTACCGCCGTGATTAGAGGAGTACCAGATAAATTTGAAAAGTTTTTAACATACATGAAAATGATAGGAACCTAGACGTACTCTTTCTTAAAATTTTAATGTAAAAAATAATTTAATCGGTTCAGTTTTCGAGGACAAAAAAGGGGAATACGAAACGTCGATTTCGTAAATTTTTTTGTGTTATTGGTCTGAGCTGTAGGTATCCCCATCGCACTCTACGGGGGCAGACTCGAGGTAAGAAAACGGCAATAGTTTCTTCAAATTCCTCGCAGCCCCTGTTCCCTCTTAAGATGCCAATTAAGCTATATAAGTTGCAAGTGTATTCACGTGATCTTGGAAACGATATGAAGCCAGGAACATTGTTCCACTGCTCATGATTTGTTCGTGTAATGTATTTTACCAGACTTCTGACTGATAACCTGATAATGTAGATTCTCTTTTGCCAACCGGAACAAACAGTATGTGCCTATGTGTTTTTAGAGCAGGTCTCCTTTTCAAAAGTTACCCATGGTATGGTACATACATTATCCATGGTACATTCCTTTGACCTATTCCGGATATTATAAAAATTAAATAATTTGCTCACCTACTCTAAAATCCATTTCTCATCATTGCCTTCTTGAAACAAGTGATAAAAAATAAAAATATCTGCCTATTGTGCGAATTCTAATCAATGAAAATTATTGTAACTTTCACGGGATTAATTTATTCACACTAGCGATTAATTGTTGACAAATTCTAGCATTAATTGATTAGTGATATTATGTGTTTTAATAGGAATTGTTATTGTCCGAAACCATATTCATTTATTGTTTTCGAGTGGCCGATAATTGAGTAGGTAGGTAGTGGTACTGGACTACCCTTGACTGACTAGCTAGCTAGACTAAGTAACAACCTAGCTGCAGTCAGCTCTAAAATAGCTCCTGTCAGTCAATGCCTATAAACCTTTACATGAGCAATTTTAGAATATCTTTAGCCTTACCTACCTTTAGTAATAATAGCCCTTTTTTTGGGTGGGAAATTATCAAGCAACTTGTCCCGCTCTGGGCGGAACGGGAGGGCGTGTCGGACTCTTACTCACTAAAACCCACCCGTGGAAGGACCACGGGTGGGTTTTAGTGAGTAAGAGTCCGACACGCCAGTTGCCAGCCAACCAGTTGCCTGTACGTTACTAGGGGCCACGGTATCCCTTTCAGACTTTCCCGCGACCCCGGAAGGCATCGGTCCTAGCGGACCCCGCCAGTTGTGCTGACATCTCTTTGAGCCGCGCGTAGAACACAACGCACCGTCGACCCGGGCTTGGTCGAGCTACCCATTGCTCACCGTCCGCAAGCCCGCGTCTACAGTGGCTGGGAATCGACCTGCGATTCCCGACCCCCAGGGCGTCTCCAGAGGCGGCTAGGGGCGTGAGGGCGCGAAATTTGCCTCTCCCTCACTCGTTCGGGCTTCTCCTTCATTCGAGCATTCCTGCTTTGCAGAAGGAGGTGACGGCCTCCCATGTCCTCTCGCTCCGTATTATGGCCTGGACCAGGGCTGGACGCGATAGATCACCGAGTAATAATAGCACTCCAGATCGAATTACGGCTATATAGCGACCAATCTCAGCGGAGACCACCCTTCGCCGCGGGAGATATTATAGGTAGTGCCCAAATGTGTGCGCAGACACAGGTGCACTTTCCCTTCCCCCACTCTCATAGACCGATGGGACGCCAATCCTACACGACCGGAGAGAGATCAGGCGCAGGGCCAACGGTTTAACCTGCTTTCCGAGGTACGGGCGTATCACACCGTAACTTCCAAACTTCGGGCTGTTAGATACTAAGAAATTCTAATGGAAAACCCCAATAACTCTTTGGCCGACATGGGAATCGAACCAAGGACCCCACACTTAGCTATCGCGCGTCAGTACCTGCGTTTAGTGCATAGCTAGTAAAGTAGCCATGACGACACGAAATAACAATTGTATAAAAATCCTAACTAGTAATAATAATATAATAATCCATATTTACTGTATACTATACTATTAAAAAATCCGAAAGTAACTCTGTCTGTCTGTATGTTACCTTTTCACGGCTAAACCACTGAACGGATTTCGATAAAATTTGGCAAGGAGATAGATGGCATCCTGGAGAAGGACATTGGGTACTTTTTGTCTCAAAAATAATCCTATAGGGGATGATAGTTTGTATGGGAAACCCAACATTTCTTAATTAGGGATATGAACATTCAAAATGCTTTTGACTAGAAATAAAGAATCACGCGTCTTAGCGTTTTGTAAAATCATCACCCAAAGGAATAAAATAGGGGATGATTTTAAAATTCACCATGTAATATTGTTTTTTGTGTCTTCTTTTTAAGAGATTTCAGGGATTGGAAAAATGTGGGCGTCCAAGCAAAAAGGGTCCAGTTCTCGGTATTTAGTTTCCGAGATATATAAGAAGTTTTGTAAAGTTGGATGAAAAACTTGCATTTCGTGATTTTAATTGATTATGAATAAATGCTGAATTATCTACAATTTCATATAGTAAATGACTATATCAGAATTTCAACTTCAAATGTCTGTTAAAAAAATATGTGACAGTTTTTGAATATTTTTCAATCCTTGCTACCTATCAATTGACTATTCTAGGTACCGAATCTAGTCTTAACTCAATACTGGACCCTTTTTGCTTGGACGCCCACATATAGTCATAGTCTTAAAAACCGGACAAGTGTGAGTAGGACTTACGCCCTGAGGGTTCCGTCTCAAAGCTGTGCTTGCTCGGCTGCCCGAATTTCTAAATCCGAAGTAAAGGACAAACTTTTCAATTGAATAAGTAATTTTAGTAGAGTGGAGAGTACCGATTTGAATGAAATACAGACTAAATGTTACTTCAAGACACGGCCTATAATATTTTAATGCCAGATTGAAGAACAAACTTAACTTTGCAGTTCATATATCACTATAAATTACCAACTGTTCGATTTATGCCTTCACATGTGACTGCGGATTTTAATTTGTCCCGTGCGTCTGTTTATTACTTAGCCACGAGCTAGTCGAGCTACTAATATTTATTATTGCTTTTCACAAAATAAATAAAATATAATCAAAAGTGATCTTACTAAAGCGACGAACTGCGAAGCGAGCTAGAAAACTGCGGAATCCTGACTTGGTTAGGTTAACCTGAAGAGCGTGCTCAAAAATGGAGCATCCTGGCTCCGATAAGTTACATATATTGTTTTTACTAAGGAATACAAGAGCTTGAGAATTAGACCGAGCCTGTAGCTTGAAGCCTTTACAAGCCATAAAGAAATTACGTTATTTTTCATATTTTCATATAGGTATTTATTAATTCCGGCAACAGTCATAGCCTAGTGGTGTGACTGTCGCACTACCAATATGACTTGGTAGTGCGACAGTCACACCTCGGTCTCGAGTTCGAACCCAAGGCATGCACCTCTGACTTTTCGGATTCATGTGCGTATTGTATAATTATCACTGGCTTCAAACACGGTGAAGGAAAACATCGTGAGGAAACCGGCATGCCTGAGAGATATTTCTCGACGGCATGCGAAGCCAAGTCAGAGGCCCATGGGCGGCTTTAAAACTCTGACACCAGGTTAGTCACTAACCACACGAAAAAATAAAAGGACACCGGGCCCTTTATCAATAAGAACTTGAGGTATACGTGGATGATGTTATAATAAGTTCCTGTCACTGTTATTTACAACTAAAAAGTGTAAAATAAAAACTATAAAAAAAAAAAAAAAAATTAGCAGTCTTCCAAAAAAACACTAGAAAGATAACTTTAACTTCGGAAGTCGGTGGCAAAAACCGAAAATTCAAAACCAAAGACACCGACTTCCGAAATTAAAATTATTTTTCACTTTAGTGTTTTTTTTTTGTCGGATGTTTTTTTGTAAAAAGTTTTTTTTTTTATTACATCGTGAATTTTTGTACTTTGATTATGTTAAATAAAACAATCTTCAGGGGTTTTTCTAAACTTGACGAGCACTTTATTTTGAAAATTTTGAAGTATGCATTAATAAGTTTTCTATACTCGTTTAGGTATCTGACCACTGGATCACTGAAGACCTTAAAGATAACTGTGACATTGAAAGAGAACGTAGGTCGCTGGCTGTCCGTTGTAACATGCTGGCCCGCAGGTTTGCACGTTGTACGAGGGCAGCTAAAGTAACGCTTTTCAAAGTTTACTGTCAGTCCTTCTACACGTTTCCGGCGGGATCTCATGGCGTCATGGAGAGTGCGATTGTCGCAATCGCAATCCAATGCACGCCACTATTGCGGCGATAAGTCCCCTCTTTGAGGAATGACTAGGGAGGCGCCACGGCGTCCTCACCTTCCGCCTGACGCAGGTCCTCACCGGACATGGTTGTTTCGGGAGGTTCCTGTTTCGTATCAGGCGGGAGGAAACGCCCGGGTGTCATCACTGCGTGAATCGCCAGGAGGACACGGTGGAGCATACGGTGGAGGTCTGCCCGGCTTGGGCAGAGCATCGCCGTGTCCTCGTGGAGGCGATCGGTGGCGGGGATCTCTCGCGTCCGGCCCTGGTCCAGACCATGGTGCGGAGCGAGAGGGCATGGGAGGCCGTCACCTCCTTCTGCGAAGCAGTAATGCTCGCGAAGGAGGAGGCAGAACGCGTGAGGGAGAGGCAAACTTCGCGCCCTCACGCCCCTAGCCGCCGCAGGAGACGCCCTGGGCGTCGGGAATCACAGGCCGATTCCCGGCCACCGTAGGAGCGGGCTTGCGGGCGTGAGCAATGGGTAGCTCGCCGTCCGATAAGGACCAGGCCCGGGTCGACGGCGCGTTGTGTTCCACGCGCGCCTCAAAGAGATGTCAGCAAATGAAGGGGTCCGATAGGACCGATGCCTGCCGGGGTTGCGGGAAAGTCCGAAAGGGATACCGTGGCCCCTGGCAACGTACAGGCATCGGAAGGAACACGGGTGGGTTTTAGTCAGTAAGAGTCTGACACGCCCTCCTGCTCCACCCAGAGCGGGAGAAGTTATTTTGATAATTACACATCCAAAAAAAAAAAGTCTTACACGTGCAGCCTGTGGGTCAACTTCACTCAGCGGGCATACAGCGGCCGTTGAAGTGCGTCAGGGATGTTTACAGATAATAACATTGATGGTTTTGCCGCCATTATTCGAAAAAGATGTGATCCCTGATGTCACGTGTTCGCGCGGCAGCACCAACAGTATTTTCAGTGTGTTCGCAGATCGGTGGGATTCCCCGATGTTGCGGAGGTAGATGCAGCTTCAAGCTGAATTTTAATTTTATGGTAATCTGTGTCTGTACCTACTAACATTAGGAGGTTTATATAAAAACGTTGCTGAAAGTTAAGTAATGAATAGCGACTGTTTAACCATACATTTTTGACGTTTGAACGTCACTTAACTTTAAGCAACGTTTATAAATAAACCCCAAGAGGTTTAAGTAAAATTGTTACTAACCCTGTTTGAAATAAAGTATTCTATTCTATTATAGCCAAACCGTTGAGGCGATTTTTCCCCATAGTGCTTCTGAACCAGGTTTTAGTCTCCTGAGGCTGCTAAACGATCGCTTAAAGGCTCAGACAGCAGACCAGCGCGATGCGACGGCGCGACGTGACTCGACTCGAACAATACAATTTCTAAAAAAACTTCACGGTATAACAATAACCGGTGTCGCGTCGCGCTAGTCTGCACAAAGCTTTATCGTACACTTTGTGCACGGTATAGCAATCAAAACTTTCAACGTTGTTCCGGTTTCGGGAAAGAAAGCTTTTGGCTCTTTAAGGACATCAACAACGGTTAGATGAGTAAAACTCGGGTTTATCATACCACAATTGGTGCCAAAGCTCGATTTATTTTTTTATGTTCGTTAAAACATAAAATTGGGCGATAGTTTCGCAAGTTTCTGTGAAGATTTTCCACTGACATCGTCAAGTCAGTCGACGGTTGCTTTGCATTTGGTTACTTTTTTTATCTCTAGGGGGTAACTGCCCCTCTCTACCCCCCCCCTGCCCTTGGCGACTCCCTTGATTCCAAACATAAATAAAAATTTACAAGTTTTTTATCAATTTCTAAATTGTGACAGATATAAAACCTTCCTTCCGTTCTATACTAAATTTTATTAATTAATTAAATATTTCTGATAGGTTTCGGTGCGTAGGGCTTTTAGAACTGTCGTATAACGTCACAAGCACCCAGGAACTTGATCCTTAAAGTAGGATTATGATTCGCCGCACACTTATAACGACATTTGTTGGCGTATGTGATACCGTCGTTAGCGCAGACTGGACGACGAAGGGGGATACAAACACACACTTCTTCTTCTTCTTCCATTACCTCCACCTCCTCGTCCTCCTCCTCTTCCTCGTCCACATTTTGTGTGTGTGCGTTCTCTTCTTCACTTTTGGCAATCATTTCTTCGCTCTCCTGCGCCATAATTGTAAAAACGTGCGAGCCCATGAGCAGTAATACGCCTGTTATAATAAAAACAAATAAAATTACCACCAGACCGATTTTGACGGGACTTTCACGGACAGATAACTGATGTTAAAAGGTGTATTAGGCTACTTATATTTTAGAAAAAGAATGAGCTGATGAAGCCGCGGACAGTAGCTAGTCTTTAATAAAAAAAACATGCCTATATTTCTACTAAGGTGCAACGTAATAAATAAACTGCTAAAATGATCTATTCTTCCACAACTTGAAAGTTTTGGATGACGAATGACAATCACGCTAAAGCATTCGAGTTCGTTATAATAACTCATTCTTAGATACTTTTATTATTTTGGCAATTTTGACAACAACCTAACCATAGGATTAGACAGTAGATATTAATGCAAAACCTTATACTGGTAATCATAATTATTATTAATATAAAAGAGTGTCCCTCAATGTTGCCTCGGTAGGGTTGCCTCAAAGGTCGCTTCATATTTACTCGAGGTAAGTATTTTCAAGTGACAAAACAGAACAATTACAATTAGCAAACACTACGTAGAAATGAAATCCACCTGACGTAAATATTGAATATGTTCATAAATATTATAAGAGTTATATGAGTATTAACTACACTCCATTACATTCGTATTTATACGTTTAGATACCATTGAACTCATTCTTTCTACATAGGTTTTGAGAACAGCAGTTTTTACCACATTAGAATAAATTCAAGCCGTTTAATAATTTTGATCATACTTACCGAAAGTATACATCATCTTTTCTATCGGTTTCTGGCACTATAAAACAAACAGTCTGTAAAAACAGCCAAACAAAATAGCGAAATGTATAAGCTTATCTGCTTTTAATTATATTGCAATAATCTTGGAATAAGTTTGTTCGGTGTTAGAGTTTAATAACGAAATTAAAATATTAAGCGTTTTATGTTTTGTTTTCTTATTAAGAATGTGCCGCGATTATGTCTGCATGATGACTATTTTTATTTAGGTATTCACGAAATCTTCTTTATTTTTATTTGCTTAAATAATTTGACTATTAGCAAAAAAAAGTAACAAAAGGGAAATAAAAAATGTTTTCTTTGATTATAAAGTCGATTTAATAAATAGCAATAAACAAATTCATTAAAGACGACAATAAACACAAATATTTTTAAAAAAAGCAAATAAAATGCATCAGATCGTAACAGTTCATAAAAATCTTAAAATATGAGTGATCATAGTATTTCGAAAGACGAGAAGTCTCGCCGGAATTATAACGGTTAACATTTTTGTTTTCTATTCTTCCTCCCTGCGACATACTCCCAAACTTAACTCAAATGCAGATGGCAGTTCCTACTTCTCTAACACAACTTAACGACTAAAGTTAGAACTTAATGCCGTCGGCGACCTTCACTTTGTCCTCACATGGTCCGTAGTTGGAGATGCTCAGCGTGTGGTCCTTAGCTGTGGCGCAGTTGAGCAGGCAGTCGTTGTTGTAGGTGACGCCGTCGCTTCCACAGACAGGCTTCTTCTCCCTCGTGCAGGAACAGACGAATCCCTCAGTGGTTGGCTCCACGCACGCTCCCATGTGGCTCATCTCTAGGCCTGCAGTACGTGTTCTCTTGCACTCTAGGCTGCATTGGTTTGGGTAGGTTTCTCCATCGTTACCGCACACAGGGAGGTAGTTGAAGGGGCATACGCAGTCGACTACGATTGGTAGCGCGCCTTCGCAGGGGCCCTCCTTCACGGCAGTGATGTCCTTTTTAGAGCTGCCCCTGGCGCAGTCCAGCAGACACTGGTTGCTATAGGTCTCTCCGTCTGAGCCGCATATCGGCTGGTAGTTCCTCGTGCACGTGCACGGCGGCAACGCCTGGGAGGTGCAGATGTAGGCGCAGATGACCAGGAGTACTCCTAAAACAAACATAGATACACAGTTAATTGATGGTTCTTATTACTCTCTTGTATATTCTAGAGGTATTTCTAAAATCTAGAAGGGTTTATAGACATACATTGAACCAGTGACCCTCGTGCGGCATCTCATGACAAAACGAGATAAACATACACGCGTAGCAACTACAACTATTTCACCTTGACATTATAATATTGATAAATTTGAAAATAAAACAAAGTAGTTACGTAGGTAGGTACGGAATAGTTTTTCATGTTTTATAGTATAATCATTATCATATTAATGTTTATGTTGTTATGAACCGGATATCATTTAGTTGGCGGAATATGAAGAACTATTGTGTATTTGTTATAAAATCTGTAAAATACCATATTTCAGGCAAATAAATGAATCTATCTATCTATCTATCTATCTATCTATCAAAAAATGAATTTAGAATCCGACTAGCTCTGTAGAACAGAATGATTGAATAGACTAGCTGCTAGTCTTGTTGCTATTGTAATGCTCCTGTTATCTTCTTCTCACTAGCAGACAGCAGGACAATAACAACAATGGTGATTATTTGACCAATATAAAGCGTTAATTCGGAATTGTCATGACTTCCTGTTTCCTAGGTATATCTCCAGTCCTTCGAACAATACCTATTGAAGAGCAACCTTATTAATTACTTAGCTAAGGCCGTTCATCATCTACGTCAATGATTTGACCTGTCTCTTCTTAGTTGCCAGTATTTTTTTTGTAATCTTCTTAGGAACTTACTACATATTTTGGAATAACGATGGTTAAGAGTAAAATAAGGACACAAAAGCTATGAATGCGTGCCAGTGGTCATCGCTTAAGGGGAAAGCTTGGCTGAGTGGCCATATACGGCCCGGTACCGACTGTAATAATATCATATGTACCTATATGGTCAAATAAAGAAAGTGCCATAATGCAAAAGAGGACAGATGTGAGTTATGACGAGCCCTGAGCAGTCTGATCCCCAAATTGGATTTACTGCTTTTTATATTATGATCCACCAGTGGTGATCCACTATAAGTGCATCATAATAAGCGGTCAATCCGATTACAGCTGATGCTTTAGGGGATCAGATGTTATCTCAATTAACATCTTATCTCAATATCCCTTGCCCTCAATAAATTTTCGGCAAATACAATAAAAAAATAGATATGCTTACCGAATTTAAAATCCATATTTTTCAGTCGCGTCTAAAACTCTTCTGAATATTCACAAAATAAAATGCTGGCTTTATAAAAAAAGCTGAGCCAAAGGTTATCGACAATTAAAAACAGAAATGTTGTCGGGATTACTGAGCTCGATGTAAGCGTCGAATGTAATGATGTTCTGTGCTGAAGACAGCCGTTTTTATATGAATATAGTGTTTCCCGAGACGCGAAGAAACGAGGTTCTTTTCGTATTGTAAAACCCCACAGCGAGGTGCGTCAGTAAAGTACTATAATGTTGACATAGGCGGTGCGGCGGCAACAGACGTGTGAACGTTTTGAGGAATAGTCACATTAGGTATTTGTTTAACTCATTTATTTTCGGAAATAAGTTTGGCGTCATTCCACTTATGTTTAACTTTAGTTCTTAGAGTTTTGCCGGCAAATTATTTTTATAATGTTTGTTGACGACTTGGTCTAGTATTGTTTTGTAAAATCCCAATTAAGTAGTTGGTTTACTTGGAATTTGTTATTAGAATCCCCGTTCTTTTCAATTTTCAAGAAATCCAGCTTATTCAGTGGTGGAATTTTTCTGAGAATTCGTTATATGCAAAAATTGCACTTGTGCTGGTATGGTCCCCTTTCAAAAGAGATCCATATATCCAGCTTCGCCAATCTGGATAGCTAGCCTTTTTTTTACCGATCATACCTTTCCCAATTTGGTTGGATTCCACTTTCAGTTTTATTAAAAGCGGCTGAATATCTGGCCATGAACAATGATATTCCAGAGCATCCTTTCTTCATGCCCTGGTGTTTTGCTTGTAGTTATTGACAAACAAACAAAACTCTACTACACAATATTAGCGAAAAAAAGTAAGTTGCAATTAAAAAGTACCAGCGCACAACATTAGAAGACTATGTAATCAATTAGAAGGCAATGAAATTAATTAAAAGAAAATCTATTAAGGCGAAAACGTCAGGGTAGCCGGCGAAATTAATTTTTTCTTACGTTTTTTGCAATTTGCGTCAGCATACAACCTGACACTGACAAATTGCAAAAAAAACGTAAGAAAATTTAAATTTCGCGGGCTGCCTTGATGCATACCCTTAAGTAGGTAACTAAGATGCGACGCCTTGACTTAATTTTATTGGTTACCTAAGCCTTATAGACCTACTTACTGGGTGTCTGTGGTAGGTGCCTATCATTTGGGTAGTATAATCTTGACGAATAAAAATAATACCATGATAATTGAATGCATGCATGTTTCACTTGTTTACAAGTGTTTATTTTTATTTTTATACGTGTTTTATACCTTACGTGTTAAAACACGTTCAATGCCGGGAGCCCTCGCGGAGGGCTAATTTTAAATAGGTTTTTCTTAGCGAATACAGCATTATAAACTATGAAAATAAAATCGGACATTATATATTTTAACAAGATTTAAAATCCAAGCATTTTATTTTTTTTATAATTTTTTTATAAGGGTTACAAATATTCACAAACAATGTAAAAGGTTGGTTTACTTTGTTTTATAACACGGTTTTAAACCTAATGCAGTTGACTGTCCGCGATGGTAAACTTTAGCGCAAACGTAATGCCGGCAACCCTCCCGGAGGGTTCACTTCCAATATGTATAGCGGCATGGCGTATGAGTTCTATGAAAAGTGGGTGGAGTCGAAAAGTGTTGTAAAATGTGCGGATTGCGTGCGGGAATGTGGGACATATTTAATGTGAGGAATGGGGGGACTACTGAGATGGCCGCTGATAGAAATGTATAAGTATAGCTATTAGGATATGGGCTGCACCCTGCGTAACACATTTCCAAGCAAAATCTGCATGATTTTGAAGGATACTTATTGCTAATCCAATTCTAATGCTTCAAAAATTAGTCTGTTCAACATCGTAACTAACGCAATGAATATCATTGAAATGTCAAAATGAAAGCCATTGCTAGTAAGTGTGTTACGCAATTACCACGCAGGAGTGTGTGTTAATTTGTGTTGGTTCAAACTCAAACTGAAAGCATTTATTTCAATTAAACCATTTACATGCACTTTTGAATTGTCAAGGGGTCAGTCAGTCAGAAATATGAAGTTAGTTCATAAAGCACTCTCCATTTAGAGTAGCCTATTATAGTGGCGTTTCAGAGATGCTCTCACAAACACGCATCACTCACACAGATTAAAATGTATTTGTTTATCTACAACCATTATATTAAATTTGGAACTTTCGGATTGCCGTTTTGACCGCCTCGGATCATGACGTAAAAATATTCAGAGAAAAATTAAGGAAAATGTAAGTAATATTTATAAACCTGATATTACTGGACAAATAGACACGCGTTAATTGTATTGTGTGATTAACTGATTACTTAACTCGACGGTCACACCTCTGTCAATATATTATATACTAGTAAGTATGTTTTAGTTATTTATTCTATGTTATTGTTTGGATTGACAAACACCTACCTACCAATAAGATTGCGTAAGTAATAAAGCTTATTTGACCATTGACCGCAACATCAAAAAAAGATTTATTGACAAAGACATTCCTGTATCTTAGGGTACTGTAGTAGCCAAGACGAGCTGGGCAATACCTCCCTTTTCTCAAAGCGTTTCGTAGTATTTTTCAAACCCTCAGCTTCGGCTTGGATAATGCTAAAGAGCTCAAATTCTTAGGATAAAGATGTACAGACGCCAGCACATCAACCTACTACAATCTGTCAAATTTATTTAATAGATATTCAACTTTATCACGAATGCATAAGATTCAAAGTTGATTGGGAACATTTGACAGTTTCGGGTAGGTTGACCTGCTGGCGTCTGTACATAGTTGGCAGATAAAAAAAAAACACTAAGTTTTATTAAAAATAAAACTATGTGTTTTTTTTTTAAATACATCGACTTCGTCATTCACTCACTCACTCACAAAAATCTTTAGGGCACTCCCCAAAGTCCTGGAAAGCTGAAATTTTGTATGCAGATTTCTACACGAACAACAAATAAAATAGTAACTTCAAAGTCAAAGTCAAATAATTTATTTCAATTAGGCACAAAAAAGGCACTTGGATTCGGTCGTTGGTCGTCATAGAGCACGGTCGTTCCGGGAGCGAGCTACCCCAAATTTTTTACGATTCCTTTGGGGCGGAGTGAGCTGCACATGTGCGCGTTTGCCGGCAAAATCGAACATTTATTCTATGTTTTTGATACTGCTTTGACTTTAAAAGCCGCCAAATAAATACATTAAAATCGTGCTAAAGTGAAGTGGCAGTGTGTTGTTTGTTGGAGGTGGCTGTGATTCGTGTGTCGACAAATAAATACATTAAATATAGTGCAAAAGTGAGGTGTGAAATCCAGAGCAAACGTGTCTCTAATCGTCTGCCGAAGGTTCAAGGGCCGCAGAACTTCGGAGCCAGGATAACCCGGTGAGATCATTCCATACCTGTCAGGGAAAAAAACTCACTATTCCACAAACAAACTACCTACCTACTACATATAATCACTGTCAATGAATCAAATCCCCATATTTCAAACTCATGGTTAACGTTCGCTCCAGTGATAAATTCGGATACCAAAGCGTTTTTAATTTTGAACTGTTTCTAGTAAGGGTAGCGAACAAGAGCACCGAACTAAAACGCCCGGCGCTATTTCGATTACGCGGCTAAAATTCAGTGGCAAAGTTCGGTGTTTTATTGGATAGATTAAGGTTCAAAATCGTGAGCGCTAATCTGCAGTTGCGTAGTGACTGGTGAAATTGGAAGGCTTGTTGCTACGCGCAGACTCAACTTGTATTTGTAAGCTACATGTATAAGATTATAATTGTGAGTAGAAAAAGTAAAATGGTAAGATAAAATAACATACCTACTGCATGATTCTAACAAAAATAACACTTTTTGATTTCGTAACCTCTTGCATGCTGATAATTATAACATCAAACGACCCTAAACAATTTGGCAATTTCGTTAAGCCTTACAAAACAGTCACGCCTGTGGCAACCCTTTTTTTTGTGCTTTTAGTCAAACAATTAAACCGCGTTTTTGTGACGAAAGGCACACGAGCAGTTAAGTTTAAGTCCATTCAACAAAAACAAAACTTCATAACGAGATACATTTCTACAGAAAAATAAAAAAGAGAGGAACCAATAAATCTCAGTCATCGACCCTGTCAACATTTTGTATCTTTGTCTCGAAACTAAATCTGCACGCCCAGCTATCGGCACAGTGGGGTTCTGTCTTTGTTTCACTCGCAAACAATATTTTACAATGGTAATAATAGCGGCCATGCAAAAAGACGGCAATTGTCTGTTTAGCGCAATCGCCAACCAGATAAATAACATAATGGGACTAACCTTCAATCACATGTCAGTTCGCCGAGACCTCGCTACATATGTTTCGGATAACCGCGGTGACGCCAGAATTTGCCTAGCACTAAGGAATAACATTCAAGACCTTATTCCTAACAGCAAGCTTTCTCAGGAACAAATGATAACAAAATACATAACCGCGCAGTTTAACGAGACTTTTTGGGGAGGAGAAGACATCCTAATCGCCGCGGCTGAATTTTATCTCGTAAATGTGCATGTGCACATAAATCACGCGAACACACTGATGTATTCACCTGCCGGCAAACCAGTACCCGGACATATACATATCCTTTATAAAGATCATCACTATGATAGCTGGGTCATGAGCGCCGAGGAACAGTACAACAATAATCTGCAAAGACTAACGCAAGAAACAACCAACAAAATTACATCACAAGATACTGGAAAAGTAGGTGACATATTCAACAAAAGAGACGAACAAGAGCAGTCCACAAAACCCCGCTCCCTGAACAGCTCCCAATTAGATAGCTCATCAACACCGTGTAAACAATTAACATCAACATTAGGTACACCGTTATCGGCTGAAGTCGCGGATCACACCGGATACACAATACTTAGAAATCAGCCTTCTGCCTTAATTAAGTACACTTGCTCAGATCTGCGTATTGCTACTTGGAACGTCCGCGGGGCCTCGAAACCGGCCAAAAAAGATAAAATAGATGCCGAACTTTCAAATAGGGGCATTCACGTAGGCTGCCTTCAAGAAACAGGGATGAATTTAGGAACGTACAACTCCGCCCACTACGAATGGCACCTATCTGGAACCGTAGGTAAAGCTCACCGTGGACTAGCAATTGTAATCAGAAAGGATGCCCAAATTGAAATAGTAAACATGAAGAATGATACCGACGTGATGTCAATCACTCTGAAAGTTGGTAGGGGAAGTGACAAACCTGCTCAGCTTTATATAATTAACGCTCACATCAACAGCTGTACCTCTAAAGCAACCAGATCCTTCACAGGGGTATTAAACATGATTAGACAAAAACCAAAGAAATGTACTTTAGTAATCCTAGGCGACTTTAACGCCCATATTGGCAGACAAGATACAATAAGTTTCCAACGCAAAGGACTGATTCACCAAAATCTTCATCATAATTATTCCAATTACAATGGGGAAATGTTAATGGATATAGCCAACAGGGAAAAACTGCAAATAGAAACAACAAAAGCGAGATCATCATGCAGAATAACATGGTCAAATGGCACGCAGAAATCACAATTGGACCACATTATTACGCAACAGGCAACAGAAAAACTCTTTCATTATATTAAAGGCGAATGGGCAGGCAGGGCCATATCCGATCATAAAATAATTTGGGGGCAGCTAAGAACAAATCGCATCATAAAAAAACTTGACGGCACTAAGCACAAGACACGAAGGAATGAGACAACAATAGAGACAAAGGATTTCAATTACAAACGATGTTACTATGCCGCTCTCAATATCAAATCCACAAAAACAAAATACCAAGCTTGCATAATTAAAAAACTGGAAAACATAGGAATATACTCAACAGATGAAAGCATAGAAATACCATGGTGTACCATAACTGCAGTATTAAAAGCGGCTGCCCAGGAAACCTTGATTTTTCAGCCGAGTCACTCTAGGGATCATCGTATAGCTCTTGCTAACCTCCAAAAGGCTAAATTCTTACAAGGAAGACAACTAGATAACCCAAATAGACAGAATCGCGTAAAAGAATGTCAGGCAGTACTTCAAAAGATTAAAAACCAAAACGAAAATAAAGAATGCAGGGCCTTCTTTACTGGACTGGGGAAAAAACATCCTTCAAAACGCATGCAGGTACTTTATCTATTTTACAGGAAAAACAAGCAAGCAACGAAACGCCGGAAAAGAAACGCTTACATACCAATGTCCAAATGGGAGCAAATCCTAAAAAACTCCGAGGGCCTGCCGATACCAACAGTTAAAGTAACACAGCCAGTAACAGTAGCGCAAAATCAAGGACCCACGGTGGATGACATAAAGGAAATAATTAACAACATGCGGAACGGGACAGCGCCCGGAACTGACCAAGTTGTAATTGAACTCTACAAAGCGATGCCCCAAATATTACAGGAAGCCGTCACCAAGCATATGAATAAAGCCTGGACACGGAATGAAGCACCCGACACGTGGCTAGAAACAGTGCAAGTACCAATTCCGAAGAAAAATAACCCTAAAGATCCAAATGACTATCGACGAATATCGGTTTGCAATACAGGCTACAGAATCTACGCCTCCTACGTTTTAAAAAAATTAGACGAAACAATAAAAGAATTGGGCAATTACCAAGCGGCCTTCTTAAACAACAGATCTACAGACGATCACATATTTACGTTAAAAAGGGTTCTGGACGAAGAATGGCGCGCAGGTAAAAGAATTTATGTACTCGCTCTGGACATAGAAAAAGCCTTTGACAACGTCGACCTCCAAGCACTGCGAGACATTTTATTACAAAGAACTAACAAGTCACTAACCAATAGGATAGTCAAGGTTTGCATGAATGAACGCACACAGATCAAATGGTGTGGTCAACAAAGTAGTAGGATTATTAAAGGAAAGGGAGTCAAACAAGGTTGCCCGTTATCCCCTCGCCTTTTTACACTGGTCATGGATGAGGTCCTTAGAACCCTCGAAGAGGAAACTCAACTAATCAAACTAGACCAAGATCGTGAAATCTCACTCCCCCTGGTACTATCATTCGCGGACGACCTCATCTTCATTACTGATGATCTAAAAGGCTTAGAAGGAATCGTATACCACGTAAAACCCCTACTAGCTAGTGTCGGCCTAAAAATAAACGAAACTAAAACAAAAATACTGATTCGAGACCCAATAGCTAAACATAAAGCGACCTACGTGTCAATTAACGGATTAAAACTTCATACTGTCGATGAAATTAAATACCTAGGCACATACATAACATCTGCATTAAGCAGGAAAAGCACAATTAGAAAACGGTGTGAACAGGCCACTAGAAACGCAAAGTCACTATTACCATTCATAATTAACTCAAAGATGGACTGGAAACTAGCCAGACTCATGTACAGAATGGTGATCGTACCTGGTATGATATACGGTTTAAAAGTATCGGCAATCACCAAAGCTAACAGGTCAAGACTGAGAAGATATGAGAGAGTCATCATGAGAGATTTGATTAACCACGCCAGAAATAAACCAAGACAAAAGAAGATGCATGAAATATTAGACGGAAAAACAGTAACCAAACGAATCAAGAACCACAGAATGTGCTATCTCGCACACGTTCACAGGCGCGGCAAACCACACCTGTTACACGCAGCAATGCAGTATAAGGCCAAATCCAAGAAGGTAGGCCGTCCTATTTACACATGGAACGACAACCTTAAACAGGACTCGACCTACTTCGACAAGGAATTGAACTTTTGGATGGACACGGCTACAGACCGTTACAAGATCATGAAGGCTGCCAGCGAGATCTACAAGAAACCAGAAACGGATAGCAGCGAGGCTTCTGACGAAGACACAGAAACGGCTAAGTGTAACACAGCACAGCAGCGATATAGAAAAGAGCCAAGAAAGCAACGTAACCTCGTCTCAAGATCCACCGGTGAAGATCGACTGGAACCAACAACGGCGACGTCTCAAAAAGATGCCCATCCATAGATAAATAACACCCGTCTCTCCACTATTCCAATGCCTACTCTAGGATGCATATCCGGTACGGCTCGTAAATCCTTCCTTATCCTGAGGGCACGTCTTCCCTACCATTACCGCGCCCCCCGGTCTACTCCTTGATATGCAATTGCCTTTGTAGCCCCATGAAACATGAGGCTACATGGGCTAGTGCAAATCTTGGGGTTCATTCGATTTATCGAGTCTGGTTAAACCACGCTGGGATCGGTGCAATTCATTCATTCATTCATTCATTCATTAGGCACAAAAAAGGCACTTTTGAACGTCAACATTTAAATAATAATTGATTCTAGTTGCCCCTTCCAAAAGGTAGTTTTCGTATGGAGAAGAATGGGCAAGAAACTCCACCGTTACTCTTTTAACTTCTACCGTCCAACTCCCAGAGGTGCTGTGAGAGGCTGTGTATTTCGTGCCTTTATTAAATGTACCTACAAAAGGAAATAAAATCCCACTAAAACATTTCAACTTACGAGTTGTATGTAGGTCGTGGGTTCGAACCCAGGCAGGCGCTTTCCTTGTGTAAATAATTTCATCAAATTCATTCATTTCTCAAAACGGTGAAGGAAAACATCGAGAGGAAACTGGCATAACCTAGAACAAAAAAATCGAAGAAGTGGCATCAGGGCCGTCTTAACCCTAAAGGGCGCCGGGGTGCGAAAACCAGCATGCGCCCACCTAGCCAACAAAAGAAAAAACGTATTTTTTTGTTGTTTTAAAGTCCATATAGAATCACTTCGTTGTCCGTCTGTTTGTCTGTCTGTCAGTCAAGACAGTTTTTCACAGCAACGAGTGGAACTATCAAGTTGAAATTAATATCAAAACAAACAGAGATACTACGATAATACTTACATAGAGAGTAACGTTTTGACGGTTGTACTGGTGTGATCTTCTAATTCAAACTCAAAGCATTTATTTCAATTAAACCATTTACAGGCACTTTTGAATTGTCAAGGAGTCGGTCAGTCAGAAATATGAAGCTAGTTGCCCATTCCAAAGCGTAGGTTCCTATGGAGAAGAACGGGCAAGAAACTCCACGGACACTCTTTTAAATAAAAAAAATTGTTACATCATGCATGTTGAAATTATACATGTGAGAACAATGTAGAACGACGTGTACATTAAAAGCGTCCGTAATAAAAATATAAAAACAAAAAACCTATTCAAAAATTAAAATAACCCATGGCAGCTAAAAGATGACCAGTCCCAACTGACGGCGCCCGTTTACGAAGACGCCCCCTAAGACACTGCGTCCATCTTGCAAAATCATCATCATCTTGGTCAAAATATCTGGCTTAGCCGTTCCCTTGAACACTTATTTACTTACCATAAGCCCATAGGAGTATCTGTGCGACAGCCGCGAAACGGCCAAGCCATACATTTTGACCAAGATGTAAGGTTTGTAGAGTTTAAGGGTTAAGTTTGTGAGTCTTGGCAACCTACTTTACATGAAATGTTTTTGGCGGGTAATTATTACGTACGTCTCATAATCGCAAATAAGATAATGCAGGAAAGATTAGAGATTGATGCTACCGACCCATAATGAGTTCAAAAAGTTCATAAACAACGCCTGCTTACCGTGGCAACTGCTCTACTAACTAATGGTAATTATTTAGGATATTGATTTATTTATTTTGTGCACAATTATTACCATAAGTATACTGTTGACATTACAATATATAAGGCCGCCAGTAACGGTCACAATACCCCCCGTACTAGTTGTGGGATATTATTCCTCATTGCTGTGATCCATAGAGTAACAAACGAGTAAGAACTTCAATTTTAAATGCTCTATAAGAAAAGAAAATTAAACAAATTACCATACAATAATGACGCTTCAATGTGATACCCTTTTTTTTTTTTTTTGGGTGGGAAATTATCAAATAACTTCTCCCACTCTGGGTGGAGAGGGAGGGCGTGTCAGACTCTTACTGACTAAAACCCACCCGTGTTCCTTCCGTTGCCTGTACGTTGCCGGGGGCCACGGTATCCCTTTCGGACTTTCCCGCAACCCCGGCAGGCATTGGTCCTATCGGACCCCTTCACTTGCTGACATCTCTTTGAGGCGCGCGTGGAACACAACGCGCCGTCGACCCGGGCCTGGTCCTTATCGGACGGCGAGCTACCCATTGCTCACCGTCCGCAAGCCCGCGCCTACGGTGGCCGGGAATCGGCCTGCGATTCCCGACGCCCAGGGCGTCTCCTGCGGCGGCTAGGGGCGTGAGGGCGCGAAATTTGCCTCTCCCTCACGCGTTCTGCCTCCTCCTTCGCGAGCATTACTGCTTCGCAGAAGGAGGTGACGGCCTCCCATGCCCTCTCGCTCCGTACCATGGCCTGGACTAGGGCCGGACGCGAGAGATCCCCGCCGCCGATCGCCTCCACGAGGACACGGCGATGCTCTGCCCAAGCCGGACAGACCTCCACCGTATGCTCAACCGTGTCCTCCGGGCGATCCACGCAGTGATGACACCCGGGCGTTTCCTCCCGCCTGATACGAAACAGGAACCTCCCGAAACAACCATGTCCGGTGAGGACCGGCGTCAGGCGGAAGGTGAGGACGCCGTGGCGCCTCTCTAGCCACTCTTCAAAGAGGGGACTTATCGCCGCAATAGTGGCGTGCCCAGCACTGGGTTGCGACAATCGCACTCTCCATGACGCCATGAGATCTCGCCGGAGCTCTGTCCGCTGTGCCGCGATTTCTCGCGGCAGCGGAGTTACGCCCCGGCGTTTCGCCTCCTCGCGCCACTCCCAAATGTGCGCGAGGACTTTTGCCTCCAGATCCCATGGCGGTAATCCGGCAAGGAGGCTCGCCGCCTCACCGGAGACCGTGCGGTATCCCCGGACCAGCCGGGTGGCCATGACCCTCTGGGACGCGTTCAACCGGCGGGCTGGCCGCCGCCTCAATGAACGCGCCCAAACCGGTGCCCCGTAAAGGGCCATGGACCGCACGACCCCCGCGTATAGCCTCCGGCAGGAGGCGTTTGGACCCCCTAGATTGGGCAGGAGCCGCTTTAAAGCAGCCCCGGCCCGCTCCAGTCTGGGAGCCAAACGTCGGAAGTGCTCCACGAAGTTCCACCGACTGTCGAGGACGAGTCCTAGGTACTTCATCGTCGACTCGACGCCGATGTGAACTCCTCCTACCGTTATTTGGGAACCCGACGGTGGCGCGTTCCGAGGACCATGAAAACACATGGCCTCGGACTTGTGCAAGGCCACCTCGAGTCCCAGTTGCCGGATCCTGTCCACGATTGTCGCAACCCCGTGTGTCGCTAGTTCGGCCGCCGCCTGGTGCGACCTCCCCTGCGCCAGAACCAACGTGTCGTCAGCGTAACAAACGACGCTGACGCCGCTAGGGAGGTCGGCGCGCAGCACCCAGTCGTATCCGATGTCCCACAGATGCGGCCCCAGGACCGATCCCTGTGGGACACCGCACGACATCTCTTGCCGGTTCCATTCTCCCTGGTGACCGGGGTAGATGACGGCCCTGTCCGTCAAATAGGCCTCGACCACACGACAGAGGTAGGTCGGCATCCGGTGATACCGGAGTGCCTCCCTGATGCAACTCCAGGGCAGGGTATTGAAGGCATTGGCGATGTCTAGAGACACCGCCAAGACGACCCCACCCCGGGCTACAGCGTCCCCCGTCGTGAGGGCTCGCACGCGCATGATGGCGTCCACCGTAGAGCGCCCCCTGCGGAAACCAAACTGGCTCCCGCCAAATCCGGCCCCACCCGCACCAGCCGCCCGACGAGGCGGTCTGCAATGACTCTTTCAAAGAGCTTGCCCACCTCATCGAGCAGCACGATGGGCCGGTAAGCGGACGGAGAGTCCGCAGGGCGCCCCTCAATGTGATACCCTGTGTTGTGGTTTCAAATACCTAGTTACCACACGGTGGCTTTTCTAATCGTTATATTACGTACAGACGCCAGCACATCAACCTACTACAATCTGTCAAATTTCTTTAATAGATTTTCAACTTTATCACTAAAAAATAAGGTTCAAAGTTGATTGGGAAAATTTGACAGTTTCGGGTAGGTCGACGTGCTGGCGTCTGTACCTACCTAGCCTGCAATGACAAGAGTATTTTGTTTGAAAAAAAGCCGAGGACTGTCCTAATTGTGATTTTTTTACCCGACTTTTACCACCTACGGACCAAAATGAAAGTAAAAAATCAACCTGACCATTTCAGAAACTATAGGTACACTCGGCTACACATCAACCTATACATTTCCAGTATAAGCTGACCTCGCATTGTACGGAAATCCTATACAATGCGAGATCATCATAAACTGGAAATGTATAGCTTGATGTGTAGCCCATTGATCACAAACCCACCGTAAATATTGAAAACATTAGTTTATGGAAAATATCATGATGGCCCACTGGTTAAGGCTTCGCCTCTCATGCGCGAGGTTGTAACTTCGAATCCGGGCAAGTACCCATGTGACTTTTTCAATTCATATGTTTTTTCTGAGTTTATCTTGGACATTACTGACATCGGTGAAGGAAAAACATCGTGAGGAAACCTGGACTTTATAGTTAATATAAGTCTGAAATCGCCTACCCGTCTTGGGCAAGCGTGGTGATCAATGCTCGTGCCTTCTCTGTATGAGAAGAGGCCTTTGCCCTGCAGTGGGTCAGTAACAGGCTGGTATTATTATTATCTTTACAGTTTTTGGATTCATAGGTATGATGGCTTCCAATCGACCCCAAAAAAATCAACAGAAAACCACTCGATTCAATCATCCGAATCTTAATTAATATTATAAGTGCGAAAGTGAGTTTATTTGTTTGTTACGCTTTCACGCTAAAACGGCTGAACAGATTTGGATGAAATTTGGCACATGGGTAGACCATGACCTGGATTAGAACATAGGATACTTTTTATCCCGATATTTTCGCGGGATCGAGGCTTATCCGGGTGAAACCGCGGAGCGCAGCTAGTACGGTAATACATGAAGTAACATTATCAAGAAACATAACATAACATCACGCCTATATTCCCCGAAGAGTCAAGCAGAGGTATAGGTAGTCGGTCGGTAAAAAAGTCAACCGACTTCCAAAATAAAACAAAGTGAAAAATGACTTTATTTCGGAAGTCTGTGGCAAAAAACGAAAATTCTAAACCAAAGACACCGACTTCCGAAATAAAGTCATTTTTCAGTTTATAGTGTTTTTTTTTTGGACGTCGTTCGTTTTTTTAAATCGCTTTACGAATAATCCTACTCTTTAAGTCAAAATTACCCTGTTGGGAGGGTTGTATTGATAATTAAATCTACATATCTACATAACATCACGCATGTAATCTCCGAAGGGTTAGGCAAAGTTGTACCTATAGTACACCCACATTTCGCCAGTTATGTTTAAGTCCCATGTAGTAGGGGGCGAGCCTATTGCCATCAACCGGTCACAAATCCCGGGCTGCTACTGAAAAATTCCAGTGTTTTTTAACCAAGATAATTGCGAGAAATAGACAACGCTGATATCAACATCCTATTAGCAGATAATTTTAATAAGAATTGTTGATAGAGGCATACAATAACAATTTTATTTTATTTTTACGTTAAATAAGACATATTTCATCAGTTCAGAAGTAATCTAAAGATACGAGAGTAGGTACCTACTTCACGATGATAAGGAAAACAATAATCTGCACAGTTATGTGGAAACCAGTAATAGGCACCTACTCAGTGTTGGTTAATTCCACAAATATTTGAACACGTACGTAAATATTGACTGAAAACCCGCAATATTTATTTGCGCTCGATTCTTCCAAGAATACGATACAATATATAAAAAACCACTCATTTATTTGTGCAATTACTTTTATTGTTTATTTAAGTTCCCTGACCCAGTAAGTCATGAACATAAATGATGTCATGCGTTATCAGCCGCGTTCACTTAGGCCCATGTGTGGCTTTTTCCCCATACTTAGCTATATTCACCACAACGAAACGTTCTTCTTGGGATATTTATTGCTCACAAATTCTCCATTCAATTAATTAATCACACACTAAATTTGGTCCTAGTGTCTATTGTGCCTAGGTATTTCCCTTTTCACGATTTATCCTAGTTGTGACAAATAGGCCTAGTTATAAAATTTATATAAATATTTGCTAGCTGTTCTTAATGTTGATTCTTCCTCTTACGTGTCGGCAGCCGGCACGGCACATAACACGGTAAGAATATCTCGTGATAAATAAAAGCCAGTCAGCAAATTGGTAACGTGGCTGACGGTCCGCAGCCCATTGTGGAGTATGCACATTGAGTAAACGTGTGTGCGTTATATCGTTTGTGTAGTTTCGCTAGCAAATTTAATTAGACCCTGTATATAGACGTGAACCAAAGCCTTGGCTTACCCACATCCACATGACGCCGGAGCCACATCGGCGCCGGACCACAAGTTTGTATAAGTTGTCTATATCGACCCCCAGGGATCGACGACGACCCGCACGACGTCAGCGGGAAAAAAATGGGGGTCCATGAGATGTAAATGGGGGTCCACGATAGTGGATATCATTTATGCAGGTCGTGACTTTAATTTTGGCTTTCCATATTTATAAATAGATAACATGTCTACTTCCATAATACTTTCATGTATAAATAAACACCAGATCATATAAGGTCCCATTAAAATAGATGGACAAACTTTTAGAAATCATCCAGACAACCAAAATAAGGGCAATGATAAAAAAAGAATAAGAAAAACGCATTAGATACTTACAAGAAAAATAAATCAGCTATCGAAAATATACTAAAAGTGTTGGTTACCCAATGCCATTTATTATTTAAGGTCAAAATAAAATCACTTTAATCAGTAGTTTTTTTTGCTTGGATATGTTTGGTTAGACGTACTGAACGCTGTGTTAAAATTTGTCCATCTATTTTAATGGGATATGTTACGTTTTTATTTTGTACAAAATATTTTTCCGCGGTAAATAGTAGCCTGTGTACACTTTTTAGCTGGCTAGACCTCCAACTTTATCTATGCAAAAGATCACGAAGATTTGTTGCTTAGTTTTTTAATATATCAATGTGAAACGTAATAAACAGACTTACCTTACTACTACGGTTTTGGTTACAAACTTAGTTTCGCAGTTTTAATATTAGTACACACAGCTACACATCAAGCTATAGGTACATTTCCAGTATAATCTGACCTCGCATTGTACGGAAATCCTATATAATGCGAGATCAGCATAAACTGGAAATGTATCGCTTTTTGTGTAGCCGTGGTATACGTAGCGACTAGGGATATTAAAATCTTAGCTGTAGTATAAATAAATTATTTATTCAAGAAAAAGTTATGAAGCCCGATTATCTAGGAATAAGTAAAATGTTTCTTAGTTCAAGAAAAATTTCTTGGTTCTAGAAAATTGCTGGCTTCCTTACTTTTTTCTTCAATCTTTTTTTTTTAGTTTTTCAATACAGTTAAAAAATTAAATCTTTTAATTAAAATTAAAGTGAGTGGCACTATACCAGCTGTCAAAAACACATTTGAAGTTGATGAATTGGCAAAAATTCAATATGAGGTAAGCAGGGGTACGGAGTCTACCCAGAACCGAATAATAGGCCAAGTGGTCGACGACATAAAAAAGTTTGGGGACCTGTGATGTATACGAATGAATATCACCCATGCGCCGCCGCCGCCGCCGCACGGTGGATCGAAAATCGGCTGTAGAAGACATAGGATCTCGATTTCTTAAATGTTATTTTTTTTGCTGGAAATGACTTCTGCTGATCATTACTGTTCTATAAAATGTCATATGAAGTAATTGTGTGCACAAATGGAAGAGTTATAATTTTTATAAGAAAAAAATGTATGGAGCTGACATGAAAAATGAGGATATCTCTGGAATCGAAAGGTTGGCCATTATATCCTTGCACACTGTTATAGTACTATTTATTTGTGAATTTTTGACATACTTAATATTGCGAAATCACTTGCGATTTTTTTTTTTAAAATCCTCAAAATTAAAAAATTAAAAATGTTTATGATATGTACATTTTAATGCTTAAATATGGCTATGCCAAGTGTAACTTACAATATTTTTTATGCTTAGACCAAAACATTCTAAGAAATCACAAAGTCGTATTACCTACTTTGTGATTTTCATTTGAAATGACATGGTAATTATGAATTACGTAATACGTAATCTTATCTAATGCCTCAAGTCCGCATTAGCTAATGATTAATAAAACTTAATACCTATATACCTGTTAAAAGGATACGTACCATAATGAGGGTAATTAGATAAACGTGATCATTAGTCAATAACAATAAATGGTAAACTATTGTATGATTAAAAATAAAAGCAAATTATTAAAAAAAAAAATAACTTAACCTAACCTAACATAAACAATAAAAGTTAACTTATTTTATACTTCGTCACCATCAGAATCCACTTGAGAATCAGGCTCTACAATAGATATAACTTCTAAGACTTCTGTCGGAGCTTCCTGATCCTGAAGTTTCAGTAGTTCTACTGTTTCCTTAAAGTATGTCTGCCTCTTGTGGGCATTTAATTTTGGTCTTGTGGACGAAATTAGAGGATCAGAAGAGACGATAAGCATATTGAGGATATCCTCGTTTGATGCTTGTCTATTCTTTTTCCTCGAATGGTGTTCTCTGAACCTCCTAAAGTCTTTGTTTCGGGCCTCTGAAGCTTCTTCCGAAAGACTTCCAATTGGTACAATAGCATTTTCTGCAATTATGTCCCCTCCGTGAATCAACAATTTGTGGACGGTTGATGACATGTAGTACCAATCGTACAGTTCCACGTATTTTTCAGCGGTTGTTCTAGCGTATTCTTTAAATTTCGGCACGTCTACAATCTCTCCAGATGTGATAGCTTGCAGAATCACAGCAAATCTGCGTATTAGTTCTTCATCTAATCCAGTGATCGCTGCAGTTTTATCAGGAAATTCAAAAAACCGCCTTGCTGTGTTCCCGTCGTTAGTTGTGCCTGATCCTTGCTTAACGATGTCAATCAAAAGGTTGAGATCATCTTTGAATCGATCTTGAATGAGTTTTTTTCGTGAATGCAATAACTCTTGATGACCTTCTCCTCTTGCAGACCACTTTTTGAAGTCGAGACGATACGCTATGTGTAGAAGACATTCCATCACATTAATGCGGGCATGAAGTGATGATAATCCGAACTCATACACACCAGAAGAAATGGTTTTTGACGCAATGACATCTAACTTATTCATTTCTGTAGGCTTAGCCAAACACAGGTAGCAGGCCGCATTTGACTTAGCTTCAGACAGATATGTACAAATTTTGCCGTCAATCATCGTCATCATTAATTTGTGACTAATTTCATGTCCTTGACATTTTGAGGGAACGAGAGCTTCAATTTCGTTATCCATTGCAGTTTTTTCATTTATGACAACGTCTTTGGTTTCTTTCACAAAACTAAACTGGACTGGACGGCAATACCTAGGTGAGCAGGGTTTTGGATTCACCCATACGGTATCACCGTCAGCTGTCAACTTTAATGGAACCAAAGAGGTCATAAATATGCTGGAATCATCTTGACCACTATGTTTTGCTTATATCTACTTTGGTTAGATGCACCGTCAAATCCCCACTTTGATATTAATATCAATTGTTTATCTTGTATCGCATCAGGACTACGAATAGTTTCAAAAATTCTGTTCACTGTTAAATCTAGTAACGCTTGTAGTGCAATCTTAGCAAATGAATCCGTTACAGTCACAAATGTCTTCGGAGGGTAGCACTGTAGCTTAGCTTTTTGCACTTTATAGTAAGACGGATATATCTCCTTTGAACCTTCTCGAATAGTCGTTTCCCTTAATGTGATATATTGCCATTTCGATAGTTTTAATGAAAGTAGCAAACCCAGTGCTTTTTCTGGTGAAACTATTATTGAAGGAGCTGGTTTGTTCAACATTTCCTTGATTTTTCCTGCTGCTTCTGGATTTTGGAGCATATGTACAATAACAGATGCAATATCCTCATGACCATCTCCTTTCAAAAGTGCTGCAGCTGAATAAGCTACTTCATTAGGGTCATTGCCTATAATTATGTTCATCAGATCGTCTCTTCTTCTGCTTGTTACTTAGATCTTCAAACGGCTTTCGAGATCTTTTTGTCATCGTTGAAGTTGATTTCATTGTTGAAGTTGATGGTACAGGTTCAGGTACAGGTTCTGTAGAAATATTTTCACTTGTTGATTCTTGAATGAGCAAATTGGTTTGCACGCAGTTTGGCCAGTCAATATTTGCCTCAAGCCAATTACTGTAATCACCTCTAAAAACTTCACTTTTCCTGTGAGATCGTAACCATCTCTTTTGAAATGCCCGTGTAAATCTTCGACAAATTTCTTTCACGGTAACACTGTCTTCATCTGAAAGGCTAGACCCCAGTCGAATAACAAGTGTGTTGAACAATATTTCATGATCGAAAGACGAAGCATCCTGATTGCTCAGAATAACAAACAAATAAAAATTTGTAACGATGCTTTCCATTATTCACGATCACTGAGTAAAAAGACACGGTAGGATTAGGATAGATGTTAGTATTAGAAATGCTCTAAATGAACTGAAGTTGTGAATCCAATGTTTGACTATTTATTGTTATTGACTGATGGTATCACATTTATCTAATTACTTTCATTAAGTTAATCCTGCACTAATTGCTAAATTAGCGAGTACCCCAAATTATTTTGGTACTTATCCTTTTAACTAGGTATATAGGTATTAAGTTTTATTAATCATTAGCTAATGTGGACTTGAGGCATTAGACAAGATTACGTATTACGTAATTCATAATTACCATGTCATTTCAAATGAAAATCACAAAGTAGGTAATACGACTTTGTGATTTCTTAGAATGTTTTGGTCTAAGCATAAAAAATATTGTAAGTTACACTTGGCATAGCCATATTTAAGCATTCAAATGTACATATCATAAACATTAAATTTTTTTTAAATTTGAGGATTTTTAAAAAAAAAATCGCAAGTGATTTCGCAATATTAAGTATGTCAAAAATTCACAAATAAATAGTACTATAACAGTGTGCAAGGATATAATGGCCAACCTTTCGATTCCAGAGATATCCTCATTTTTCATGTCAGCTCCATACATTTTTTTCTTATAAAAATTATAACTCTTCCATTTGTGCACACAATTACTTCATATGACATTTTATAGAACAGTAATGATCAGCAGAAGTCATTTCCAGCAAAAAAAATAACATTTAAGAAATCGAGATCCTATGTCTTCTACAGCCGATTTTCGATCCACTGTGCGCCGGCGCCGCCCGCACCGTCGACGGCGCCGGTCCGCAAGATGAAGAAAATGTAGAATATCTCATAATGAGTGTAAAAGCTACGCGGTACGGTTACGACTACGGTGCGGCTCCGACGTCATGTACTTACATAAACCATAATGATGCGTCGTATAGTTTTAGATTGAACCACGATGATTTAATTTCTGAAGTAGATGCAGAAAAACGAGACAGGCCAAAGCTGCATTCTATTGCGCGCTATTAATAATATCTTGTCTACGTTTTACTGTCATCCTCAGACCAAATATAAAACCGAGACAGAGCGCTCTCAACAGTGAAGTGAGGCTGGTTTCGTAAACATTTTGTGCACTTAGTGAGGTGTAGTTTGATTGTAAATGGTTGTAAATGTGTGCGTGTGAGCGTGTATGCACAGAGAGGAGGTGTAGTTTTGGCATGCTTCACTGTATTGTTCGCAGCGCTATCATGGTTTTTTATTTGGTCTGAGCTGTCATCAATAAAAATATTCCTCCAAGAGTTATCATTGTTTCCGTCTCGAACGAAGCGCAAGCGCAGCAGCTCAATGGTTTAGCTACCTTGATGTGACGGCCGGAATGTCCAACCAAGTACTTACCTACCTAGAGCTTAAAAAGTGAAAACCACCATTTTATCAGCAAAATCTTGGCCCGTGTAAGCCCGTGTACCATACAACTTGTAAGTTACAAGTCAATTTATTAAACAGACGATGACAAAGTCTCTACAAATCCGAAATAGCATAATAACATTAAATCATCGTGATATACATTACATTATAGTTTATACAAGATATAAGTACATAGGACAATTGAAGGTTATAACTTCGTAAGCCTTCACTTACTTGTAACTTGAACTTGAACAATCTCAAATTAAGGATGCATCTTGATTGTGCACCTCTAGGGAACGACATTATACTACGTACAGATGCCAGCTCATCAACCTACTACAATCTGTCAATTTTTTTTAGTAGATTTTCAACTTTATCATTAAAGCATAAGGTTCAAAGTTGATTGGGAAAATTTGACAGTTTCGGGTAGGTTGACCTGCTGGCGACTGTACATCATAATGTAATGCGTGCATCTAAGTGCTCTGTTATTACTGGCGATTGAATGTCAGATATAATCATTATTATTAATAACTACATTTAACTCGCTACAATGGACGTTCAAAGATGCAAGCACATTTAAATTTTAAATGGTGTCTTGGCTTTGTGGAATTAACTACTTAGAAGGCGTCGTTTCGTCAATGAAAAGGGAAACTGTACTAGTGTCGATGGAACTGGAAATTCATTAATTAAACCTGCCGCATGTTTGCATGATCCTCCCTTTTCGTCGGAGAAACTCAGGGGAGAAAAGACACTTTTCTGTTAATTGACAGCATCAATTTTAAGCCCTCTACAATACAACCGTAGAGCTGTAGAAGATGTAAGATAGCCACAGGTGGTTCATATCATTACGAAAAAGATTCTCAGAAAATTAATGAGTTGAATTTAACTGCGAGCTAACAGGAAAAAAAAAATTCTTACCTTACCATACTTTTGGCGTATCAGGAAATAACATATTCAGTACCGCTCCAAAAATTCGGGGCATAACCCCACTTACTGCAGAAATTAACTCAGAAGATTACGTGTGTGTTTTACAAAAATTGTCAGCTGGTTTGGTGGTCTACGAGGGTAAACCACATGTTTTGACTACCACAGCTTGCAAACTGGTAATCTACTGGAGTTAAGAAAAGATTTAGTACAGTTCGCGTCAAATACCTTTGCCGCACTGAAACTCAAAATTCAAACTCAAAGCATTTATTTCAATTAAACCATTTACAGGTACTTTTGAATTGTTAAGAAGTCGGTCAGTCAGAAATATGAAGCTAGTTGCCCATTCCATTCGTTGCAAGAAACTCCACGGAAACTCTTTTAAATAAAAAAAATGATACAAAATATTGGTTACAGCATTCATGTTGAAATTATGCATCTGAGAACATGTAAAAAGACGTGCACGTTTGTAAAAGCGTCCGTAATAAAAACAAAAAAAAACAAATAACCATTCAAAAATGTAACATGTATGTACTACATTAAAATAAGCCATGGCAGCTAAGAGATGACCAGTCCCTAGTTCCCTACTGACGGCGCCCGTTCACGAACATGACGCATGGATCAGCACCTTTAAGCTCAACCATTTTGAAGGGAGCTAAATGATCCAACAAACGCGCCACCATCAGCGAGACATCTGAGTGTGCATGACATACTCACAGCCGCCAGGGCACTTTCAAGTCAATGAAAGACGGTAGCTCTTTAGTACATAGTACTCACACCTGTGCTTTGCAATTATATAATACAAAGGAGATTGAGTTTATACAATACAAAGATGGTCTTACAATCTTCAGCAGCTCCAGCAGTATTTACAAAATGTTATTCAATTATTTGTGGTTGTGGAGCAGGACCAGCAATGAGCCAAACATTTTTATCAGTGATGTAATCCCCCAACTTATAATATGCCTGCCTACATAGTGTGCGTTTTATACAAGATTAGAATTTCGTCTCATTCAGTTGAAGTATGTGGGGAGGAGTTTTATTGTAACATTTTAAACAGTACCCCATGAAAGATGAGTCTACTTTAGCCAGTCTGTGAGAAGTTATTTGACGCGAACTGTACGGTAGTTATAATTTATTAGCTTTTTAGTCGAAAAAACATAATCAGCTTCAGCTTCGTATTTGGCGTTTATACAAACCTACCTTACCTTGCCAGTCAGCAGAGACCTCCTCCATTCCTGACCCTATTTGGCCACTGTACCCCATGCTGTTCCAGCGACCTGTCTGATGTCATCCCACCTTTTCTGTGGACTGGGTTTTGCTCCATTTGCTCCGGAATACGCTTAGGAGAAGTGTCAAGTTTACTATCAACGCTATCTCTATCGATCGATACTCTAGCAGGTTTCACAAGGTGTTTGAACTTGCATAGTACCTATGTACCTTACTAGGTGTAGCCTAGGGTGATAACCAGTATGTTTTGGGTACTTACTTATCTTTCCTTGAGTGTTTCAGGTGATACTTATTCCCCGGAAGATCAATTACACATGATGCGTAGCCAACGCATCAAGCTATACATTTCCAGTAGGTACAAGCTGACCTCACATTGTACGGAAATCCTATACAATGCGAGATCGGCATAAACTGGAAATGTGTAGCCGTGTGTGCCATTGTGGGTATAAAGAGGTACCCAAGCACTCTCACTACTTAAATACTAGGGGTCTCATACTCCGATTGGCAAGCCAAGCATAATTATTAAGTATCTATTCTAGATGGTTTTTGAACGATACAACATGCCCCGGAATAAACGCATAGGTACCACCAAACACCCCAATTAGAATATTATGTTATAATCATAATTGGTATTTAAACTTATGATTACTTATAATTAATTAAATAAAAATATTATTAAATAAATTATGATTATGATTATAATCTGTGTTTGTTTTGTTTTGTATGAATTATTAATGTTTATTTATTAACCTAGTTATACTGATTGTGGGAGAAAATTGTGGTCACATTACAAATCTACGCACGCAGACAGTCGCACAAGGGTCTAGCGCAGGGATTCCCAACCGGTGGGGCACGTAGTGACCAATAGGGGGCGCGGCGGCTCCAGTAATAAACTATAGATTTATTTTCTTGGTATTAGAAAAGGTTCGTTCGGAAGGGTTTTGAAAATTTTCCAAAACCGTGTTTCATAATACTTAGTGCTGTAAAATGAGGTTCAGCTTTTCTGCATAAGTCGACAAAATAAGATTTTCTATTTCTGTATGAATGGTCTAAAGAAAACCGCACCCATCCGAGGCGGCTTGCTACAATTTTCGAACTCGCTTCGTTCGCCCTTCCATTAATTCTCTTGATTCGTCAACTTTTCTGCATAAATAGTCAAGATAAAGTAACAACTTTTTAGGGTTCCGTAGTCAACAAAGAACCCTTATAGTTTCGCCATGTCAGTCTGTCCGCGTCTTAGCTCAGAGACTGTTAGTAAGTACTAGAAAACTGTAATTTGGCATGGGTATACATATTACACACGTCGACAGTGGTAAAACAAAATCATGAAATATATATTTTTTAGGGAAATAATAAAGCTTCCGAAAAACAAATTAACTTCCAACGATCTGTAGTTGTCTAATATAATACTAACTAAGCTGTGTTAAAATTAATTACCGAAAAATTTATACAAAGTTCACCGAAAAAAATAATTGTATTTAACAATCAAACATGAGCTTATTCAAATTAAAATTCTACGAAAAATAATCTGTACTTTCAAATAATAAACTAAAATAAAAATTAAAAAATACCAAACTTCCCAAAAAAATACTAAGTGTCCGAAAACATACTATGTTCTGCTAAAATAATCGTTTTCTTAAGCTCTATAGAAACCAGTTTAATTTCTAATAACACGGATACACGGACTGCGAAAACACGGATAATTTGAAAATGGTGATAACATTTCTGCGAGCAACTGGGTGAAATAGGTTAGGTTAGAACTGTGACCAACCATGGGCGAGCCGAGCGAGCGAAGCGAGTGTGGTGCCGCGGCAGCAGCCGGCGAGCGCCAACCGCGAAAATTCGAATTTTCAAATCATCAGGGTGGCAGGTAAGTAGGTGTAAGTAATTAGTAATAGTAATAACGTTTATTTGGACCAAATAATATAGCCTAATACAGAAATGTTACCAAGAACTAGTAAAAACATTTATATAACAAAGAATTAGGCAGCTAAACTAAATGAACTCCTGACTTCCGAACTAGGTTAATCCTGTATCTCAGAAATCAGGGCTCTTCCATGGCGGAATTATAATATAAAAGCTGAACATTACAAAAAAGACATTTACAACACTTAAGAAACTATTTGATTAGGCCAAACTAAGGGTGTTTTTTCCCTTTTCTTTAAATTTAATTTTGATAGAAAATTTAAGTAAACAAAATTAAGATTATTATTAAGATTTTATGTTGTATATTGTACTTGACAGATTAATGTTAATAAGTATGTATGTATGAATGTATGCGTGTGTATGTATGCGTGAGGGCGTGAGGGAGTGTGTGTGACGATGTGCTTGTGTTCGAGCGTGAGTAAGTGAGTAATTGAGCGTTATATTGGTTTGTGAATTCAAGATTATGAGGTAAAAGTGTAAGTTAATGCAAATTAGGTATAATCCGGTGACATGATTTTACTTTTGAATATTTAGGATTAGTTCCGTTTTGGTATAATCAAGTGTCATGAGCCATTTAGTGACTGCTTTTTTACATTTTTGTTTGGTTAGGGGATATATTTTTAAGATTTCATTGATTTTATTATACATAAGGCCGCCTATGAAATTGAAGAATCTCTGTGCAAAATGAGTGTGGCAAGCTTTATATATGCAAACTGTATGCTTTCTACGTTTCTGGAGAAAAGCTGTCGGGTTATACTTCAGGAGACCATGCATTCTGACAACAGTGTGAAGTACGTAAAGCTGTCTCACTGTTAATACTCCGCAGGTTTGGTAAAGATGAGTAGTAGGATGAAAGAATGGGAGACAAGCGCTTACTTTAAGCAGCGCTCTTTGTGCACGCTCAAGTTTCAAAATAATTGTTTTGCATGCTCCGCCCCAGCATGTTATACAATAGATCAATAGCGATTGGCATAGGGCAGAATAAATTGTTTTTAACAACTTTGCATTAGCTATATGTCTGAGCTTTTTAAATGTATATATTAGCTTGCGAATCCTAGAAGAAACGAGATCAATGTGTGGAGCAAAGTTAAGTCTACTATCAATTAGGACGCCAAGATACTTGATAGTGCTCGTTTGCTCAAGCAGAGGGCAGTCACAGGGTGTAATGCGATAACAATTCTGGGAGTGTGCGATAATAGTACTCGTATCAGGATTATTATTCAGCGTTTGTGGGACATTGCGGATAGAGAACTTTATAAATTTGGTTTTGTCTACATTTAGCGATAGGAGGTTAAATCTTAGCCACCGGTTAACTGCATCAAAGCCAGACTGAGCGTGTTGGAATGTTTCGTTCCATGAGGTGCCTTTAAATACGAGTGCCGTGTCATCTGCAAAAGCAACAATCTTTCCATTTGGAAGTTCAAGGTCACAGAGGTCATTAATATAAATGAGGAATAAAGTAGGTCCAAGGACACTTCCTTGAGGAACTCCATAGGTAATGGGAAGATCACCACTTATCCAATCGCCAACTTTTACACACTGGAATCTATTAGAAAGGTAGTCAGTGAAGAGGTTGAGCTGTAATCCCCGAATTCCCATACCCTCAAGCTTGCTAAGCAGTCTGGGGACAGAGACTGTGTCAAATGCCTTAGCCAAATCGAGGAATATAGCCAGAACTTTGTTTTTATTATCGATATTATTTACAACATAGTCTGTAACTTCATGAACAGCGTCGCTAGTGGATTTATTACATCTAAAACCGTATTGAGAATTTGAGAGTAGATTGTATTTCTCTAGATAATTTAGCAGTCTTTTATTCATGAGTTTCTCCAAAATCTTTGACAAAGTTGGTAGTATAGAGATAGGTCTATAGTTATTGACACAATCCCTGTCACCCGACTTATGTATAGGTAGGATTTGTGATATTTTGAAAGCTTGAGGGAAAGATCCAGTTAGAAACGCTAAGTTACAAATAAAGGTCAGTGGGGTAACTAATGTAGGTCTATAACGGGAGAGAACAGCTGCCGATATATTATCTCGTCCAGCAGCGCAATTAACTTTTAGGTTCAGTATAAGTGTATTTATCTCATTTTCATCTGCTGGAAGTAATACAAAAGAATGGGGACAAATGGGTGTATGAGGTATCAGAGAGTTTGACGACGATTTTTGAGATAAGTGCTTTTCAGCCAATGATTTTCCAACATTTGCAAAGAATGCATTTATAGTGTCAACAGAATGCTGAGGATCACTAGGTGATATCAGTTCAGAAGCAACTTCTCTTGATTGGGTGGAGTTGGTGACTTTTTTGATGACATTCCAAAGCTTTTTAGAATTAGTTCCTGCATTTTCAATTTCATTCCGCTCATATTCTATTTTCAGATTTCCTAATAAATTATTACAAAAATTCCTGTATCTAGTGTAAGTTAGTTTTAGTGTCATATTCTTTGGAGATTTTTTCGAATTAAGGTGCAGTTTATTCCTGTTCCTCATGCATTTCAAAAGACCTGGAGTTATCCAAGGCTTTAGGATTCTCTTTCTTCTTGGCAGGGTTATAATTTTAGTGCATGACTCAATAGCAGTATTTAGAGAACCAGTGAAAGTTGCTACAGCATCATTTACATCATTTAATGAATAGAGAGGCGCAAAGTCAATACTCATGATTACCTCATCAAGGGAAGCATAGTCAGTTCTCTTTAAGGTCTTTGTTTGGCGTTTAGTAGGAATAGACATATCAATAGAAAGGATGACACTGTAATGATCAGTCAGCGAAGTTTCAGCTACCAAACATGATGCTGGAAATTTGGTTTTGAGTAGGATATGGTCAATACATGATTTTGAGTGAGTTGGAAATAAGTGAGCTGGAAGCATACCATGCGAAGCCATAAGATTCAAATAATTGTGTTTTCGTGTGTCCAGTGTTGCTTCAGAGATGTCGATATTAATATCACCAGTTAGGATAAAGTTTATATATTTAGATGCAAAATTAAACAATACACTATGTAAACCTTCCAAGAAATTATCCACATTCCTAACACTGGGTGACCGGTAAACAGCTAAAATCCCAGTATGTTTCCCAAGTGTTATTAATAAACTATTACAGTCCATGATAGAAACCTCCTTCACACATGCTTGAATACCCTTTTTAATATAAACAACTACCCCTTCATTTTGTGTTCGGTTATTAGCAGTTGAATAATATGTATATTCATCCAACGTAGGTGGGTTATGAATACCAGTTAACCAGCACTCCGTTAACACTATTAGATCCCAGTCAACACAGGATCTAGCTAAGAGAGTTACCATACCAGCCATGTTGCAGTTAATGCTTCTTATATTCTGAGTAATCATTTTCAGAGATTTATCAGCGGATGAAATTAGATTTTTGCATTCATCAATGACACAAGTAGATGAATTAGCCACGGTTATTAAATCAATGTCAGTAGATAAGTTATTAAGATTATTTAAGTTATCGAATTATGTTTTTTAGCAGATGTTATTCTAAAGGAGATAAGGAGGAAAAAAAAAAAAAGTACTAGATATAAGTAGAACTAGACCGGATATTGCGCTCATCAGAATTTGCACGTGTGTGTGAAAGTGTGTGTGTGTAAATAAAACGTTTGTCAAGACAATAACAATATAACATACAACAATTATATACTTATGATTAAGATTAAAAACTAAAATATAATGTAGGATTATCAACTGAAAATTATTAACAATACTGTTACTTATTCGGACTAGTCAAACTTGGGTAAGTTTGAGAATATCCTCCTCATTGTCTATACGAATGGATGGCAGATCATCACTTTTCTTCATATAGATTTTTCCATAAGAATGCTAGCAACCAGTGAAAGAATATTTTTTAGCATGCTGACGAGCTAGATAAAAAAGTTTCTTAGCAGATGGAGTAAGAGACTCAGAGATATAAATTGGTTTAGTTGGGCCATTAATCATTAGGTGCGCACTATTTAATTTATTCTCTTTGTTGCTTTTATTAAACAATTTAACTTTCTGAATAATATTTTCTTTAATATTTACTGATGCAAATTCAACAATGATGGGAGACTTAGTATTATTTTTGGTTTTAAATCTATACGTATCACGGATATCTACAGGCTGTAAGGGCTGCTGCAAGACTTCACCAACTTTACATACTACTTGCGTGATGTCATCCTTGGTCTCCGATGGGGCTTGCGGCACATTACGCAGCTCAATGGTGGTGGATCTAGCTTTCCTTTCAAGAAAATCGATTCTCTGTTCCAGTTGCTCGACCTGTACTTTATAGGTAGAATTTTCCTTTTGCATTTTATAATCTGGTCCTTGTAAACAATAAATAAAATTTTAATTTTTTTAATTTAATTTTAATTTAATTTTAATTTTTCCCAGACTCTCCAGCATTTCGTCATATTTTTGGGACATGAATTTGACAGATTCCTTCATCCCGGCAGTCTCTTCCTTTAGCAGGGTCATGGCTGCAGTCAGGCCATCTTAGATGTTTGAATCTTGGAGAATTCATCAAATAATTCCCTTATTTCAGCCATATGTAAGTCACCTTGTTTACGCATTAAATATTAATTAGTGATATTGATTACAAGCACATTTTAATATTTCTAAGGTTATTATTTCTAATAGTTTAACAAACGCCACAGTTTATAAAATGTAGAAGGTTAATTCTAAATTTATAATAGTGAGTTACGATGAAAATTACTACTGTTCTTTTCGGTAAAACGCAATTTAAGCTGGTGGAAAAATATTACGTCAGCAACTGCTGTATTAATTTTCAGTATTTTATTCGGTCGTTTCTTTATTCGTATTCGCATTTAAGCTGTCGGATAATTATGATATAAAGCAGTAAATTTCATATTTTAATTTTTATTCGGAGCTTTTATTACTACCCTTTTTTTAGGTTATCTCCCCTACCTACACGTAAAGTGGGGATGTTTTTCTTTCTTTCTTTCTCGTCTATACCATGGTGTGGGGTGTCGGAAATGTCATTTAAAAACATTGGGAGTTTGTGAAAACCATTTTTGGATTCAGGGATCCGTTTGCGAAATATTAAACTTTAAAGTGAGATTTTTTGTTGGATTCATGTGTCCCCCTCCCCTGCCAGTTAAATGATTGCTAACCTATCCAAGGGGGTGCCAACATTGTCGACCTCACTTTCGCTCGCTTTCCAGTCTTATGCTTTTCTACTTATGTCGACAAAGTAACTCAGGGACGTAGTGATTTTAAAAGAAAGAAGAAAGTTAGGGGGCGCGTTTGTTAAAAGGTTGGGAACCCCTAGTCTAGCGTAAAAGGGGTGATAGACGCACGAGCAAGTATGCGTACTTATAGCTCGGCGACCTTTCTCGCCCGTGTGTCATACTAAGTACGCGTACTTTAAAACCGCTGAATAAGGTCGTTAGCCATCCAACAGGTTAGAAATTTTGCTCGTAGCCTGCCTTGGTTTGTAGTTTCGTACGTCTGTCATCGCCGAGGGTTGCGAGCCGCCATTTTGTTTCGACATTTGCGTAATGTTTGTTTAGTTTGGTTCAGAAAATTCGACAACATCGCGATACAATGTGAGCAAGAATCACGTGTGTCACCGACGGCGAGCCGAGTAAGTTCGCGAACTTAAAACCGCGTACTTTAAGTTTGCACGTCTCTATCACCCACTTAATAGGTACTTCGTCCATTTTGGTTTTTGTTTTTACTGTGCAGACAAACTACAAATTACTTTCTGTGCATTCATTCAGAGGGAGTGGGCCGCGACGCGGGCCCAGTACCGGTTGGTTTTGGTTCGCGGACATGCCGGTTTCCTCACGATGTTTTCCTTCACCGTTTTGAGAGCAGTGGTGATGAAATAATTTACACAAAGTAAAGCGCCTGTGAGGGTTAGAACCTACGACATGCAACTCGTAAGCCGCGGCCGTTACCACCACCACCACCACCTCTTTGAGAGTTAAATTGCTCAACAATATTGTCCTCAAAGGAGTGGATAGATGTGTGCAAGAGGTGAATACCTGCCATGATGTTTGGTTGAAGAAGACGTCATGCTGCGCCGACCACATGACTAAAGGTGGGCCCCAAATAAATTGGGATTTAGGTGATGGCGATTACCAAAAAAGCTGCATAGACTGGAAGCCGACCCCAACACAGTTGGGAAAAGGCTAGGCAGATAACGATAATTGCTAACAAAGGCTGGCTTATGTGCTTCGAGAAGAGTGACCCTTAAACCGCCTCTGTGGTCTAATGGTTAGACCACCTGTCTTACACCTAGAGGTTGGATTCCCAGTGGGGAAAAAAATTCCGCCCGGTTTGGTTGATGGTAGGGCTTGTTCTAAGTCCGCGTGGCTAGCTACCACCATCTTATCTAAGTCTGTCTCCAAAACAATAATGTTAACAGCATTATTGTGTTTCAGCAGTTAAAGCTCGCTTCCACCTTCGGCCTGATCATCACTTACCATCAGATGAGATGCAGGCTAAGAGCTTCCATGTTGTGGTTAAAAAAAAATGTGATCTGTGCTATGCTTGCAACCACGGAAGCTATAAAAAAGATAATATGAATGATAGGTGACACTATTAACTGTCGCAAAACTAGGGAAGTGTCATTGCTCTGTGTGGTATGCCGTATAATCAACAGCCCGCATCGCTTACGCAATCGTTACGTCAAAATAAATATACACCTTTACTAGAAACACTTAGAATATTTGGACGAGCATAATGGTTCCTGTCACCCGAGGAGTTAATCCGAAGTTCCATCATTGATTGAAACCTTTGTTTTCTTTAGCAGCCAGTGCCTTCTGATGACCTATGTTTAGTATCTCAGTTTTCAAAATATTCGTGTTGGGCAAAAAGTTATGTGATCTGGATTTTGGTGATGTTAAGTGTGTCTCCTAACTATTGATTTAATAACTCAAAAGTGCTTAGGTAAGTGGGATTCCTTACTACCAAAGACGACTGAGTCCTCATTAAATCCTACGTAAGGGAAAAAAAACAGACACAATGACAATAAAAAAAAACCCAAGGATATTCATAACAGAACCGCGATTATGACGTCGAGCTGAGCAGAATAAAAATCACGAATAGTTACAACAAAGGGGACGAGGCTTTTGTCTGACTGGGCATCATTCAAATAACACTACAAAGAAGCGCAGGACGATAGTACTCCCGCACTTTACGATTAATTGTCACCTGTTTATTACACTTGACGGATTATCAAAAGGAAACGGAGCGATAATACTGGTTCGTTAACAATTAGTACCTAATACGAAGGTATATAAATACAACGGTGCCCTGCACGTGATAGTGCGCAGTCGACTACAAGTGCAACAGTTAGCAGTACAGTTAATCAACCGATAATGGACTATAAAGTTGGTAAGGATCATTAATCAGCACAATTTTTATAGTTTTGTTTATGGTACACCCAGTTTTTACTTTTACACTTTGCATAGGTATAAACTTTATTTAATTATCTAATTAATTTACGAAAGAGGTGTCTGCAAATTATTCTATAATAAAATTTCCTTTATGTATTTATTTCCACAATTTTATAGTTGAATGTAGTATTTTGTTCATGTATTTAGTTTATTAAAGCATAGTTATGCACTGGGTTTTCATCGGAATATGGGTATATTTATTAGGTATACATTTATTATTACCCAGTTAGTTAGCTATTTTCCCACGCTCTGTTGTAACTTTAATAGTTCGCTGAAAAATCCGCCTTTCCTGTTATTATTTTTTAGGTACTACTTTTTTGTAAACGAGCATTAGGTAAATTAAAAACGGGTCTTTAAACTCTGTCTTTTCTATATAGCTTGATTTGATATCAAGCGATTCTAAAAAAATATGTCCAAAATATGAAATTTTCATCCGCAGTATTTGTCGTCGCTTTGATGATGACGTCAACAATGTGCGTACCGCGGGCCCCGTCGTGTCCCTGCCCAAAAATATACATGCCCGTGTGTGCCATGGTGTCTAACCAAAAGAAAACCTACAATAGCATGTGTGAATATGAGTGCCAGCACGACTTCGTCTTGCACAACGGAGGAACCATGGAGTTATTATCTACTGGATCACGGTGCCATTAGGCTGATCGAAAACCCCTTTAGATTACCTCTTTTTTAATATATTTTTTTTACTGACCACACTCGTGTTTTTTAATATATTTTTTTTACTGACAACACTCTTATTTTATATATTCCAATAATGTTGCCAGCTAGGTATATGTATAGGTACCTGCACTTAAAAGAGTCGCTCATCATTATGGTAGCTGTAGCTAAATACGGAAATATATGATCCAGCAATCAATTAAATTACCTACCTATTAGTTCAGACATGGCCGTTTCTAAGGAAAATCTATTATATACTCGTATTTGGATTTAATAAGCCTTTCTAACCTTCATCTGACTATAGGTAAAAATAAATGCTGCTGTTCATTGGTAAACGCATCACTTGGCTGGACCGATTTGGCTATTTCTTGTTTTAGGATGTTGTCCGAATTAGGTATCTGTGGAATGTATTTTTTTTTAGTTTCCTGAAAATGTTTAAATTCGGAAAATCCTTCTACCTTCCGTCCTTTTTTCTGCGGGATTTTTACCCGACTACGGCGAAGCAAAAATTAGGGTTATGATTTTGACCGGTATGTATGTATGTATGTTCATCTGTTACCTCATAACTTCTAAACTACTGATCATATTTTTGTGGACTGCAACATTACTACCGAAAATGTTGTTAACCTTATGTATTATATAATATGTTGTAGTTGTTTATTATCCCTTAATAAATAAAATAAAATAAAATATTTGGCAAATGAGGTATCGTTGGAAGCGTCTTGATCGTTCGCTGGTTATAGGCTATGTGACGTCACATTAAATTAATATGGTGCCCTCTACAGGACATAGTTATGAATTTAAAAAAATATGTAATTTTGCTATGTTGGGCACCAAATGAAAGGGCTTGACGAGCACATTACAAATATGTATACATATATATCGTATTGTCTAAGTAAATAAATATGTTTAAATTGTTCAAAACAAGCGTAAGTGAGAAAGTGCTACGTACGTCGCGGCTGTCAAATTAATACCTATTATAAAATAAAACCATAACAAAAAATAAAATAAAGCGGCTCTGCAAATACTTTATCACGAAATTATAACCCCAAAATAATTTTAATAAAAAAATAGTTCAAAAACTAAAACTCGACTACTGGAAAATCACGCTCTAAAAAGTATGAAACGAGAAAAATTTCAAAAAGAAATCAAGACATAGGTCTGTACAAAAATGGTCAAGGTAAATCCGTGGTCGCATGCCATTATTATTATCATATTATTATTATCTACACATTTTTAATAAAATGAGTGATAGATATAATTTTAATACTAGAAATAAAGATAAAATAGATCAATCATTTTTCAGATTATCTAAAGTATATATACATCTTTTATGGGGTACTGTGTTAAATTTTACAACAAAATACCTTGTGATATAAATTGCAATTAAATGAAAGAAAATGTAAAAGTCATATTAAAAGCACACTTTGTAAACAACCATACCTATTACGAATTAGTGGATTATAATTTATATCCAAGATAAGAATGCTTGGAAACATGCTGGTCCTGCTCCATAGGATAATCTAGAATCTAGACAAAATCAAACTGGCTGCTCATGGTATTTTTTACTTTTTATTACTTTCTTACAAATTTTAGGAAAATCGTCTACTTTTACAATGTTAGTAAATATGTGAGCACCATGTATCTATCACATAATTTATCTGTCCTTGCTTCATTTTTAATTATTTTTATAATTGTGGTATAGCAATTTTATTCTAGGTGCATCGTCTTTACATATAATTATATTATTTATGTACCTATACAAAATATTGTAAAACATTTTAAAAGAGTAACGCTTCTTGCCCATTCTTCTCCATACGAAAACTCTTTTGGAAGTGGCGACTAGACTGGAATCAATTCAATTTTTTGTAAATTTTGACGTTTAAAAGTGCCTTACAGGGGACTATTTGAAGTAAATGATTTGACTTTGATTATAATTTTGTAGATGTATAAGGCATGCGACCACGGCTTTTACTCTTTTAGTTTTTTAACTTGTTTTTTGTATGAACTTTTGTCAGGACATCGTCTGCCGGGCCAGCTAATAACTAATAAATGAAAGTACCTGTATTATTTTTGTATACATATTTACCTATTATTTAAAAATGCACAGCTGTTGCAAACAAAGCACTGAAAACATCGGCACAAATCACGTAGGTAAGTTTAAGATTTTAAATCACTTGGTTATATGTGTATTACACGAATTTGGAAACACTCTGTATGTATAAGATCAGACCAGCAAGGTCAAGGTGTAATTGAAATAACTCATTGTAGTAGGTACTACTCATAATTTTGAAAAATCTGATTTTTCCTACATTTTGTCGAATTATGCGAACATACAAGTATGTATGGAGCAGCAATTTTTTCAGTGTTCGACCCATAGTAACACTTGTCCATAATAAATATGATTAACAGCACGGGCGATTTTTACCCGCGGCGATTTTTTTTCGCGCACTTAATTTCAACGCACTACGTCCTAGTCTCGGCGCTATGCACCACTGCATAGCGCCGAGACTAGGACGTAGTGCGTCGAAGATGAGACTTGAAAATCCAACAGTGTTTTTTTGACGCGCTGTCATGCACTGTTGGATTTTCAATTATAAAAGCCCACCGCGATATTTTTACGTCCGTGCGAACGTGGGCTAAGAGGTTTTCAGTTATTTCGATTACACCTTTTATGAGTTGTATGTGAAGCACTTTGTATGGATAGCTGGAATACCTATCCACCCACAGAGCAAAAAAAAAGGATTAACATTTTTCTACTTGGATTTAAATTTATTCCTCACATTATATTGTTTCAGTAGGATTCATTTTTGTTCTGCTATCAGCTTTTCTGGCCACATTGGTTAATGCTAAATGGATAAGAGGCTACTGGCCCGAAATGGAATGTAATTGTCCATCTCAGTATAATCCCGTCTGTGGGACGGACATGAGAAAATACATGAATGATTGCTTTTATGATTGTAGGAGACAATATTTGAAGAAAAACAACCGCACCATGGTACACAGAATGTCGTGCCAAGTACTAGGATAGTCGAGTAGTGAGATTTATTAGCAAATCATGGCATATGTAATAATAAATGGAATAAAAAATATACTAGTTTTTTTTACCCTCGAGTCATATCATCAACCTATCTCAAGATTAAATTATGAAAGGTTAACTTTAAGAAGGCTTAAATCTTCATCTGCCTTCTTTTCCCTTTTTTAGGTTCCGTAGTCACCAAGGAAACCCTTATAGTTTCGCTATGTCCGTCTGTCTGAATGTCTGTCCGTGGCATAGCTTAGAGACTCTTAGGCCCGTATTACAGAACCTCACTCAAAACTCAAGCATTACTTAAAACTGGTTTCAACCAATGAAAAGACTTTAAACGAGTTTTAAGCAATAAATAAATAAATAAATAAATAAACTTTATTTTCTCACCACAATATACATGTTATTTTACATACAGATATACATGTTATTTGAAATATAATTCGATATATTGTGGGAGACTGGTGCCTAAGTTAGGCTCGTGGCCTGTGTTTCAGGACACCAGGATCCCACCCCTTTACATTTTCATTTTACAAATGTACTATGCGCGCTGACAGAATGTAGTAAGGTATGACATTTTATATAGTTTTATTTTAATTAATATCTAGATTAAGTATGCGAGACAAATGTTAGTAGATCTGTAGTATGTGTGATTGAGTGGGTGTGTGGGTGTGTAAGTGTGTGGGTGTGTTAGAGTGTGTGATTCTGTGTTTAGGTCTTTGTAAGGATATTTTCAGTATCATTATAATTTAAGTTTAGTAGCCAGTCAGTTAGCCTCTTTTTGCATTTATGCTTTGTGAGACTATAGATATGTAACACCTTATTAGTTTTATTATATAAGTAGCCACCTAGATAGCAAAAGAAACGCTTTGCAAAAATAGTTTTGTGACGTAGATGATGGCGGTCCACTGGGTCATATCGTCTTTTCCCCCTGGACAGCGTTGGATTATAAACCAAGAGTGTATGTTGTTTCAACAGAATGTGCAATATAAATAGTTGGCGCACTGTCAGGACTTCATTTTCTTTGTATAGCTGTTCAGTGGGGTAGCGAAACGGGCGAAAAGACGACACTTTCAGTATAGCTCTTTGGGTTCTTTCGATTTCTATTAGGGTAGTTTTTTGGAGCTCCACCCCAAGAGGTGATGCAATAGCATATTATAGATTGAGCGAGCGTGTAGTATACTAATTTCATAATATTCTTATCGACTACATGTCTCAGCGTTTTGAACACATATATTAGTTTCCGTAGTCTGCTACTAAGGGTGGTAATGTGGTCTTGAAACCTTAGGTTTTTGTCGATTGTTATTCCCAGGTATTTTACTTTCTCAGCCTTGGTGAGTGGTTCGCAGTTACAACTACCAGTGTGTGGGCTTGTGCAAGAGTGAGCTACAATAGTATTATGTAATGTTTGGGAGGATCCATTGTTTTTTATGGAGAATGCTATGTAATTGGTTTTGGTTGTATTAAGGGTCAACAAATTGTCGCGTAACCAGTTGGATACCGTATTAAAGCCCAGTTGTGCATACTCATAGACATCTTCCCACGAGTTCGCGCTGAACAAGAGAGCAGTGTCATCAGCAAAGCTAATGATTTTGCCATTAGGGATAGTGAGTGTACCCAGATCGTTGATATAAATGAGGAATAGTGAAGGTCCGAGCACACTACCCTGGGGCGTGCCGTAGTTAATTGTTTGTTCCTCACTGATGAATTCATCTATCTTTACTCTCTGGGTACGCTCACTCAGGTAGTCTTTAAAGAGGTCCAGTGGAAGTCCTCTGATTCCCAAACTTTCCATCTTACGTACAAGAATTGGGACAGAAACCGTGTCGAAGGCCTTAGCAAGATCCAGAAATATGGCCATAACTTTATCCCCACTATCCATGTTTGTGACCACATAGTCTGTCAACTCATGAACCGCGTCAGAGGTGGATTTGCCTGAGCGAAACCCAAATTGCGTTGGTGCGATTAGATCGTTTTTTTCCAAATAGCTCACAAGTCTGCTGTTCATTACCCGTTCCAGTATTTTGGAAAAAGCAGTTAGCACGGATATTGGTCTGTAGTTATCAACACGGCTCCTGTCCCCACTCTTGTAGATCGGATGAATTATGGCTTTTTTGAACACATTAGGAAATTTACCTGTGGAAAGAGCAAGGTTACATATGTACGTTAATGGAGGCACAATCACGGCCGTGTGTTTTTTCAAGAGGTCACCGGATATCCCATCCCATCCCGCGGCACAGTTATTGCGGAGTGACATTAATATTCTGGCTACCTCTTCCTCATCTGTTGGGAGCATTACCATGGATTGCGTTCCTTTAGTTTGGTTTCCTTTTGTAGCTCTTGTTTGTGTACCCTTTATGTTTTTTGCTAGTTGATGCAATGCTTGAGTTTTGAGTGAGGTTCTGTAATACGGGCCATAGTACTTACTAGAAAGCTGTAATGTGGCATAGGTATTAATCACGTCAACAATGTGATAAAATAAAACCATAAAAAATACCACTTTACGTATAGGGAACCTCTAGGGTTGCCAACTTTTTTTATACCGAATATAGTATTTTATAAGCCATTTGTCTGTAAAAATATAGTAGATATAAAAAATATATACTTAGTAGGTATGTTTCAAAAACATTTTAATTCTGTACATGCATATTTTTTGATACTATGAACCTTTAATAACAGGATTTTTTCATGTCTCAATTGTTTTTACTCTCTAAATTAAGGTTACAAAATACCACTAATACAGCTTTTATGAGATTAAGTGCGGATTTCATCAATGAAATTGAACGCGTTCAGAACATCTAAACACGTTCAAAAGCCATTTTTGGATTGAGGCATCCGTTAGCGAAATATTAAGCTTTAAAGTGATAATTTTTGTTAGAGTCAAGTGTCCCCCCTTCTGCTGGCCAAATGGTAGGTTTTGAATATGTGGAAAAAAACACGACAGTAGTTATATAAAATAGGCTCTACAAGTAAACAAGTAATAATCGACCAACTTACATTTGCAGTTGCAAAAACATGTTCTCCCATACATTCCGTCCATGTTTTTCAACTATATTGAGAAAAATTCATCCCAAATACGGAACCCTTCGTTGTGCGTGGTTCGACACGCACCTGGCCGGTTTTTTTTGTATATGTTTAAAAAATGCACAAGTGTTGCAAACATGTTTTTCTGCAAAGCACTGAAAGCACTGGCACAAAGCACGTAAGTATAAAGTTCAATCTAAGTTTTAGATTTTATCACTTAGTTTAAAATGAATTACACGAATTTGGAAACACTCAGTAGGTATAGGATCAGACAAGCTTTTTACCTAGTACTTACCTAACTACTATGTCACGTCATATAATATACCTACCCACAAAAGATGGGTAATTTAAATGTCTGAAAACCTCCTAAGGGTTCACGAAACCGAAATCGAGAAGAAAAATCAGCTGTTCTCTACATTTTGTCGCGTTATGCGAGCAGCAGCAGATTCTTTTTTTCGTGATTTTTGGTATCGTTCCCACAGTTATTCATAATGATGACTAGGTACAAATGACCCCATAAAAGGGTTGACTCTGTAGAGATAGAAAGCTGGAATACCTACACTACTCATTGAGCACCAATCAGGGTTTTGCATTTTTCTACTTGGATTTCTAATTTATTTCTTACATTATTGTTTCAGTGTTCATTTTTATTCTGCTATCAGCTTTTGTGGCCCCATTTGTAAAGGCTAAATGGCCGTACTGGACCGAAATGGACTGTAATTGCACTACCCAGTATAACCCAGTCTGTGGGACAGACATGATAAGATACACGAATTTGTGTTATTTTAACTGTAGGAGACTATATTTAAAAGAAAACAGCCTCAACATGATTGACAAAATGTCGTGTCTAGTATTAGGACCACCATAAATAATCATGGCACATGTAATAATAAATGAAATTAAAATATCACAAGTATTTTTTTTTTCTTTTGCAGCAATAGTAGTAGTAGCTAGTAACTTTATAAAGTACGGTCATACGATGCTACCAATCTATCATTGATGGTATAATATGTCCTTCCTTCCAATCCCAACTTCAGGTTCTAATACGTGTCTGCGCCTGAAGAATATATTTCGCAAAGCACTTGCGTTCGACTGATTAGTTTCATAACTCCTAATACCCCATAGGTACCTGCCTATTTTATTTTTTAGAAACTTAAATGGTCTAATAGTCGCAATAGGGTGACTATTGATTCCCTTTGGCATGGTATGGTAGTCTAGCCTAGAAGGCGTAATAGGTGTACCTACTAACGCCTCTGCTCTGCCTACCTTCTTTTATGTAAACGAGGAAACTTTTTCGCCCATTAGTTTGTAGTCGGCCGGTAACCGACTCGATATTTTAGGTTTTATTACATAAAGTTTAAAGACCTACATAGGTTGGTAGGTACTCCATATTGCGCTACTTCTTTCCCTGACTCGCTGGCAAACCTTGAGTTTGGATTTCCCGACATAAAACACCACGTAAAGGCTAAGGCAGATTGGAGCGGGGCGCACCACAACGCATTGCATAAATCCACCTTTTCGTACATTTGCTATGAACCAACGCACACTACAGGCGGGCGTCAATATCAATTTTTTGTATGAAAACGCGTTGCGCTGCGGCCCATTGACACTTTATGAAATGTGCGCTTGGCTTTACACTGCCTGACCCGCGAGAAGCATGACCACCGTAGAAACGAGTTTTTTCGACGGAAGAATAGATAAAATGACAGTTAAACAATCACAATCTGTCATTTTGTCTATTCTTCCGGAATCAAATCTTGGACCTCATGATCGCAGCTACCGCACTTGCGACCACTCTAGACTAGACCAACTCAATGCCGGTTTTAGCACTACCCGTGGAGCGGGCCAAACGCCAATACTGACGAAGCTGGACTATATTTTTATTATCTGTAAACCAAGGTCCAAAAGAACCATCTAAAGATGAACATAGGTACAAAAAAAACCTACCAAAAAAGCCTACCTTGGTGAAAGTGAAGTTTTAACTTCACTGATTTCTGGAAAATTGTCTAGGATGCAAAACGAGCGAAGCGAGCTCGAAAAATTTTAACACCCCACCCCGGATAAGAAGTTTTCTTTTGACTATTGATACATGAATAGCAATTACTTTGTCGACTTACGCAGGGAAGTATGAAAAAAAAAAGAATGTAAAATGGTAGAGCGAACGAAGCGAGCTCGAAAATTTTAGCACCCTACGTTTATATTCAGCATGCGTCCGCTCTCTCCACATCCATGAGAGGGCGGACGACATCCATGAGAACTTTCAAAACAGGAACAAAAATAGTTAAGGTCAGGGTAGGTATGTATGTAGATAGGGTAGTTAGGTAGGTATGTGGGTATGTAGGTAGATAGAGTAGGTAGGTAGGTAGTCTCACACAACAGTGATGAAACTTACGCCATGTGAAAGCTTTTGGGGTATTATTTAATTTATACTATGGCAGCTAAGTTGAAATCGAGTGCGAACATGGTGTTTTGGAACATCCAAAAAAGGTGAGGTTAGGTTAGGTTAAGTGGCATGAGAGGGCGGAGCACATACCTACCTACCCTAACCAAACCCATTTTTTTTGTTCCATTTTTTAAATTTCTCATGTTTTGTCCTCTGCTCTCTCATGGATAACCTTTTTGGGGTGTTCCAAAACACCATGCTCGCGCTCGATTTCGACTTAGCTGCATGTATACATTAAATAATACCCCAAAAGTTTTCACATGGCATAAGTTTCATCACTGTTGAGAGTTGGGTCCAAAATGACGCATGGTCCTTTCATCCAAATCTGTTCAGTCGTTTTTGCGCCAATCCGGAACATACATTCAGACAAATAGACAAAAATACTAAAAACTATATTTGCGGCATCAGACTCGTACCCACACCTCGTAGCAATTAACCTAACCTAACTTAACGTACTATAGAGTAGGGAACTTCACGGCGGCGCGTCAAAAATTTCGCGTATTGCATTTTTATAGTCGTGATAACTTCGAAATTTAATGTCCGATTCGAATGAATTAAAAGTATTTTACTGCTACATAAATACCCTTGTAGATAAAACTATTTATTTGAATAAGAATTAATACTACGATACGAATGTAACCAACTTTTGTATCTACCGGCGAAAGAATTAAATTTTAGAACACATAAACTGCTATTGTGACTTAACTATGATAGTTAGATATATTCCATCGTGGACTTTTTGTAGGTGATAATGAGTACTTTAATCATGTAGTACATCATTTTTATGTATCATCAATAGTTTTCTCAGCGCACGCCAAATAATGAATTTTATAGGCAATATTTTGGTACTTTGGGTTACATTACTGCAATTTATTTAAGGACCTCTATTAAAAAAAAAAAAATAGCCTGTTACTTCCTGATAATTTAGCTTTCTATTGGTGAAAAATGGTTAAAATCGGTCCAGTAGTTTCGGAGTTTATTTGGTACAAACAAACAAAAAATCTTTATAATAATATGGAAGATGGCATTGTCTTGTATGTATGTTATAAACAGTTTTAATAAAAATTTCTTAAACTTAGTATGTGACTTGGTTATTTTGTTATCACGTTATTAGTTATAACACAGTATAACGCCCATAGCTCAAGATGTCCTTTGGGCCCCCCCTCCCTCCCTCCTTCTTTTTTTATGTATCCGCTACTGTTGGCGCAGGGTCTTGACTTGACGCATGGTCTTTTTAGGTTTCGCGAGCGACAGTCGGCGCCCCCTAAAGGCTCGTGCAAACTAGCGCGACACGACACCCGGTAATTGTTCTACCGCGATACCGTGAAGTTTTCTTAGAGTCGCATCGCGCCGGTCTGCACGACGCTTAAGACCCTGCGCTCGTGTGCGCTGCACACCCTGCACTATGAGTAAAGACCAACAATACCTGCACAGCGTTATTATGTAGAAGTAATTATACATAAAACTACTAAATGTTATGCTCATATTTTAATATATAACTTACTATGAATATGTCTGACATATATTTATGTAATACACTGTGTGTAGGTACTTATTATTAAAAGATAACTACTTACATATAAATTATCATATCACCACAGAGATAGGTAGGTACCTTATTTTAGTTTTACAACAGAATCTTATCACTTTATATTATCTATAGATGGATATTTTTATTATTATAGGTATTAGCTTTTAAATGTTAGGCCTAGCTCGCACTGCGATTAATTTATTTCTCACACACAATAAGGTATAAAGGCGGACTTAATGCACACACGGCTACATATCAAGCAATCATTTCCAGTATAAGCTGACCTCTCATAGAACGAAAATCCTACACAATGCGAGATCAGCTTAAACTGGATATATAAGCTATACAGCTTGATATGCAGTGGCGGATCCAGGTTTGTCGTTTCGAGGGGGGGGAGGGCTTTGACCCCGCGGTGGGTGGGTTTTAGCAAAGTAAACACTAAAAAAGCACACAATGTTTTAATTTGCTTAACACATAGGTAACGGACTTCTTAAAACCAGGTAAATTATAACATTTTTTTTTTTATTTTACTTTTCTCAAATCCCTCTATGACTTCGTAGAGATATCTCGGTGACGGTGAATACATGGCGGCCAAACCGGGTAGCGTGAGTGGCAGAAAAATGGCGCGTATTTAAAATTCGTCACGTAAACAAAACATCATAAAGAAATTTTAAACTTGAAACATAATACTTTATTATTAAGTTAAGGATAATTGTTGACAATTGTACCTTAGGTACAGTAATGCTTGCTAAAAAGTTCAATTAGAATAATATCAAGTTCACTTTAAGATATCTCACGGACGAACTCAGATGCTTTTGGGGGCTTGAGCCCCTTAGTCCTCCCCCTGGATCCGCTATTGTTAATATGTACCCGTGAGTACCTTATGTATCTACACGCACTGGCGATTTTAAATTCGCGCTGAAGCATACTCATAATCTGCGCGAATAAAAATCGCGCGGTGAAATTTCGCAGTGCGTGATAGGCTTAACTGTTTCCTGGTATGTATAGTTCACACTTTCACTCTTCATTGCATTGAAAGCCTAGCTCAGTAGGTACATCTATCTATGACATGTAATACTCTAAAGTCTAACTAAACCCAAATCATAACTTCCCAATATAATATTATTTTGTACATAATATTTTGATGGTATTGCAAATGGTCAAAGGACAGTGAAAGTGCTTATAATGCCAGAGATGAGTTTGAACAGAGCTTCTGCACTGTGCCATATTCATGCAGTAGAGTTAACTTTACTGAACCAGGCGCATCAATAACCAGTGATGGTTTATTTCGGTTACTCTGCTTCAATATCAGTTCAGAATTTGATTATTGCACAAAACCCACTCTGCATTGACAGTGTTAGTTCTGAGATCATTTTGCCAGTAATTTTAATTAATTATAAAAGATAAATATAATACAATCATAATAAATTATTAAGAACTATAAAACGTAATAAAAAATTTGAAAAAAAAAAAACAAACAAAAATATCTATGTCAACATAAAAATATATTCAACATTAAAATAATGAAACATTTTTAAATAACAAGCCCATAATCCTTTTCTATAAACAAGCATAAGTTATTTTGTTAATATTGTTGTGTATTTGTGTTGTACTTGATTCATAATTATTTATATTACCTATCCATTTCTTGTACTTACTTCGCACTCAAAAGATGTATGGACAACATATTGGTGGTAACATTTGAACTAGGAAAACAGCCCGCACTGCTATGAGTTACCATGGACATGCTGTTGGCTGTACCTAATGTCACAGATAGTGATCACTTTGACTGACCAACTTGCATATTCCTGTCCCAAACACCCTATGAAAATCCCTATTAAACAATTTCCTGTATATTCTATTTATCTGACTACAGCTTGGCAGGCATTAGGTCATTTAATTTAAATTCTTTTCTTAAAAAGTCTGGAAAATAAATATAACTAGGTAAAAAGGATTGTAAGAAAAGATGTGTTATTATTCCTGTGATACCCCACACTCTGTGCTTGCCACCATTGAACACAGGTATGCATACATTGTTGTACTTATAGCACCCATGATTTTCTGGATCACAGAACACTTTCATGGGAATAGTGAATATGTCTGCTACTTCATCTGCATTCGGTTTCAACTTCCCAATGTCAAAGTTCTTTATCTCGCCGACAACGGGTGTGATCACCATATTTGCGTCTCGACCCTGGACTTCACTCATTTTGGCCCAAATTTCGATATCTTTGGCCGGAACACCTATTTCTTCGTCGGTTTCGCGAAGGGCTGCATCATAAACGCTTTCATTCTCTTCCATTACACCGCCAGGAAATGACACTTGACCACTGTGAGTGCTCAAATTGGTCGACCTCAAGGTATATAATATACATACTTCTCCTTTATCCAAACAAAGAGGTACTAAAACAGAAGCTCTGCGTTTCGTTTTTCCACCTCTTATATTAATTGATGGCAGTTCACTTAAGTTAGCTATACACTTTTCTTTAGCGGCACTGGACAGAAGAGCTCCCGGATTGAGACACATGATTGCTTTGTAAAGTTTATGAACGGTCTTCATTCACAAATTTTGCTATTTCCACTAAGTGTAAAGTCCAATTAACGTTGAAAACCTTGAACTCTTCTTGTTTTTATACCATTTATAGTAGGTACCCGAACTACCCGATGTGAAAATTTGGAGAGAACTGTCAATTTGACATTTATCAGCTGTGCGGAATTTTCACTGATAATCAGAACGTTCAGGAATGGGACCAAAGTGCATCCTAGATGGCGCATGGCGTAAACCAGTTTTTAACCGACTTAAAAAATGTAGTAGGTTCTCAATTTGGATGTTTTATTTTTTTGATATTATTACCTACAATTTAATTTCAACTATTTATAAGTGGCTTTTGTGGACATGATAATTATTCAGATTTGATACAGCTCTAATAGCAATCACGACATTTCGTTTAACATACGTTTCTATTTTTATTAATTATTTATCTTTATATAGATTCTTTTCAATTTTGTGAATGTGAGAACTACTGTACTAGCTGTAGGCCTAGTGGACTGTAGATTTGTTGACAATCATTATTCTGTTAAGTACCTGGTGCTTGTTGAAAGACCTACACTATCCTCACAGAGCATGTAATTTAACTATCCTCCCATACCTAATAACATTGTTATTTGAAAATATTGTAAAAGCCAATTATTTTTAAAAGAGTAACCGTAGAGTTTCTTGCCGGCTCTTCTTCATAGGAAACAACCAATTGGAACCATGCACCTAGCTTCTGACGTTTCGTAAGTGCCCATGTCAGTTTATGTGAAATAAAATATTTTGAGTTTTTATATGTAACATATTTCCTTTCTTGCAATCGGTGCACAGAACATATATACCCTAAAAATATGTGGGAGTGATTTCGTGAAAAGGGACGGAAGTGTGTCACAGGGAGCCGGGGTAGCGCGCGCTATTTGATTTGACTAATGAGCGCGCGCGGTGGTAGAGTTAGCCGTCAGAAACCTTGAAGAGGCCCCATTTAATGTTGCATATTAGCAAGGTGAGGTGTCAGATGTTACACATCATAATTTTATGCGACTACTGTGTAAGGCTCGCTCGTTTTTTTTAATGTATCTATGTTCGGGTATAACTCCGTCATAAATAGATGAATTTGCAAAATTCTTTTTTTTTTTATTAAAAGGTGCTATGCTCTCGAGGTGGTCCCATATGGTATGGGTACTTTTTGGGTCAGCTTCAATAATACGTTTTTTCCCACTTAGTCTCTAAGGTGATTGTTAAAATAACTTTCTGTTACTGTTATTTACATAGCAGGTAGTGGTATTCCAATTTGTGTGGTGTAGATACCACAACTAAAAAGTTAAAAATAAAAACTTTTTTTACAAATTAGACAACCGACTTCCAAAATATACCAAGAGAAAAATGACTTTATTTCGGAATTTGGTGGCAAAAAACGAAAATTCTAAACCAAAGACACCGACTTCCGGAATAGTCATTTTTCTGTTTGTAGTGTTTTTTTTTGGAAGTCGTTCGTTTTTTTAAATCGCTTTACGAAGAATCCTACTCTTTAAGACCAAATTACCCTGTTGGGAGGGTTGTATTGATAATTAAATCTACATAACATAACATCACGCATGTAATCCCCGAAGGGTTAGGCAAAGTTGTACCTATAGTACACCCACATTTCATCAGTTATGTTTAAGTCCCATGTAATAGGGGGCGAGCCCTTTGCCACATCTTGACTCCGGGCTTCTACTGTGAAATTCTAGATGGAAAAACCCAATAACACTTTGCCCGATCCGGGAATCAAACCCAGGACCTCATGTTCAGCAGTAGCGCTTGCGACCACTAGACCAACGAGGCAGTCATTGATAATTTTAATAATTTATAATTCTATAGATAAATATGCAGGGTGTGGCGTAAATAGTAGTCCACCGTTAAAGGATTCGATATACCAGATGATTTACAACATTAAAATTTTTACCATTTTTACCCAAGGGTTCCGAAAATATGTTTTTTATTTACGAAATTTCTACCTTTAGTTACAAATTTGTCTGTCGTTTCCTAGTTGCTGTCTGGATTCTAGTCCTCAAATGTTCAAAAGTAGTGACTTGTTCCTTGTAGACTTTTTCAATCAGGCAACCCCAATAAAATAAATCCAGAGGATTTAGGTCTGGCGACCGCGGTGACCATAATATTGGACCTAAGCGCCCTAACCACCTATTTGGATACGCTGTATTAAGGGCGCGTTTTCAAATCGGACAAAATTCTGCTGTTTTTCGGTTCATTTTGTGACAAAACTAAACCGAATTTTATATAACTAAAACTACCACATATAGATTGGTTCTTCATCTTCAAATTATAGTAACTTTTGTGTTAAAAATTATAGTTTTTTATATTGTAAAATCGATCTTCCGATGCCATTTTCCACAAAATTAACGATACTGGGTCGAGTTTCAGTACAGTTTTTATTCTATTATCAACATATTTTGAGATTTTAAAAATACTTTCAGTAGGCAAACATACTTATTTCTAAATCTTAGAAAAAAAAATGTTTAAAAATGTCACAAACAGTCGCAAAAAAAATAAAAACCAAAACTATTTTTTTCACATATTTTGCTATTACGGATGAATCTTAATGGATTGCGTTAAGGGTTATTTTATTTTTGGTTCCTGTTTTGATTATTGCACAAACATTTCGAAAGAAACCTCAGTCCGCGCTAGACCGCTGTCGTGAGTGGACCCTGTGTTGCCTGTTTGCAGCGGTTCGTGTGGAAAAGATCGCTGTACAAATACAAAATATTCTGTAAACCAAATTTGAGGGTTCCCTCTATCTGGCAGAATTTTGATGCTCCGAAATTTATTTGGCATAACACACTTGGCATAATCTTCTTTAAACGAATATATATATGGCATAAAAATCATTTAATATAATCATTGTTTGGCCGAATGTTTATATGTCCGAATTTACAAAGGCATACTTTTAAGATGGCAGAATTTTATTTGGCATAATTTACTTTTGGCAAAGCTTAATTTCGCATATTTTCGTTTCACATAACGTTTATTTAGAGCGACGATTATTTAGAATAATTTCACTTGGCATATTAAGAAGATGGCAGAATTTCATTTGGAATAATTTTATTAGGCATAATTATTGTCATTTCTATAAAATGTAATCATATTCTTAACCTTAAATTAAAATATTGTCTTAAAAAGTCAATAAGTTGTACTACAAAAGTTAGTGAAGTGACAGAACCGAATCGCTGCAAAACCGACTGCACGTAGTCTTGTCTGCCCTACCCCTAGAGTGTAATTTAAGCCCGCGTAGGCGCGGAGGGGCGAGGCGGCCCGCGAGCTGAGGAGCAGGTGGTTTTAACGCTCGCCGCCGCGGCTGAGGCTGGCCGGCTTTGCCGGCCAGCAAGCCGAAGCTGCTGTGGTGAGCGTTACAACCATCTGCGACGAGAAGCTTGCGTGGGATCGCCGGAGCCCCGCAGCGCCGGAGCCGTGACAGAAACCATGCCTGCTGCATGTTGCATGCTTGCTTGCATGCTGCATGTTTGCTTGCATGCTGCATGCTTGCTTGCATGCTGCATGCATGGTGTGTGCTTTTTTGCATGTTTGCATTCTACATGCTTGATGCATATATGCATGGTGTGTGCTTTTTTGCATATTTGCATGCTACATGCTTGATGCATGCATGGTGTAAGCTTGTTTGAATGCAAACAAGCTTACACCATGCATGAACTATGAATTTTCCGTAATGTGATAGATGAGTCTTTCAATTATTATGGATATGAAAAGTATGCCAAAAGATGATTCTAACTGTAAACTTTCTGAGATATGATAGTTCTACCTTTTAATGATTGATTATAGATATGAAATGTATGTATGCCAAAAGACTATTCTGACAGTGAACTTTCTGCAATATGATGGTTCTACTTTTTAATTATTATGGATATGAAGTTTATGCCAAAAGACGATTCTGACAGTGAACTTTCTGCAATATGATGGTTCTACTTTTTAATTATTATGGATATGAAATTTATGCCTAAAGATGATTCTGACTTACAAAATTATGCGTTTTTAATGTATTATAAATGAGTGTATGCCAAACGATTTTCTGCGAAATGAAGTTTATGCTATGCGCTGTTATGCAAAATAATATTATGACATAAAAAGTTCTGCTATAAAGGGGGGACCCCAAATTTGATACTTGATATTGTGGTAAGATAATTTTATAATCACACATTTTTATTTCGGTAAAAGTAAGTAAAGTTTATAAATGCCTATTCGTCTGGGACTTGATGGAGTGACCTGAAGGTGTACTTCGGTGACTGCAACTGGTACTCCTCGACTAGTACAACTAGGTCTGCCGAGTTTGGGCTCGTTTTGTTAGTTATGATGAGACCTCACCACCGGACTTGATGGAGTGACCTGAAGGTGTACTTCGGTGACTGCTACTGGTACTCCTCGACTAGTAGAATTAGATCTGCCGAGTTTGGGCTCGTTTTGTTAGTTATGATGAGACCTTACCACCGGACTTGATGGAGTGACCTGAAGGTGTACTTTGGTGACTGCTACTGGTACTCCTCGACTAGTACAACTAGGTCTGCCGAGTTTGGGCTCGTTTTGTTAGTTATGATGAGACCTCACCACCGGACTTGATGGAGTGACCTGAAGGTGTACTTTGGTGACTGCTACTGGTACTCCTCGACGAGTATAACTAGGTCTGCCGAGTTTGGGCTCGTTTTGTTAGTTATGATGAGACCTTACCACCGGACTTGATGGAGTGACCTGAAGGTGTACTTTGGTGACTGCTACTGGTACTCCTCGACTAGTAGAATTAGATCTGCCGAGTTTGGGCTCGTTTTGTTAGTTATGATGAGACCTTACCACCGGACTTGATGGAGTGACCTGAAGGTGTACTTTGGTGACTGCTACTGGTACTCCTCGACTAGTACAACTAGGTCTGCCGTGTTTGGGCTCGTTTTGTTAGTTATGATGAGACCTTACCACCGGACTTGATGGAGTGACCTGAAGGTGTACTTTGGTGACTGCTACTGGTACTCCTCGACTAGTACAACTAGGTCTGCCGAGTTTGGGCTCGTTTTGTTAGTTATGATGAGACCTCACCACCGGACTTGATGGAGTGACCTGAAGGTGTACTTTGGTGACTGCTACTGGTACTCCTCGACTAGTAGAATTAGATCTGCCGAGTTTGGGCTCGTTTTGTTAGTTATGATGAGACCTTACCACCGGACTTGATGGAGTGACCTGAAGGTGTACTTTGGTGACTGCTACTGGTACTCCTCGACTAGTACAACTAGGTCTGCCGAGTTTGGGCTCGTTTTGTTAGTTATGATGAGACCTCACCACCGAACTCAATGGAGTGACCACCTAGGTCTACTCGTCAAGGAGAACCAGTAGCAGTCACCGAAGTACACCTTCAGGTCACTCCATCTAGTCCGGAGGTAAGGTCTCGTCATAACTTACAAAACAAGCCCAAACTCGGCACATCTAATTATACTAGTCGAGGAGTACCAGTAGCAGTCACCGAAGTACACCTTCAGGTCACTCCATCTAGTCCGGAGGTAAGGTCTCGTCATAACTTACAAAACAAGCCCAAACTTGGCACATCTAATTCTACTAGTCGAGGAGTACCAGTAGCAAGTCACCGAAGTACACCTTCAGGTCACTCCATCTAGTCCGGAGGTAAGGTCTCGTCATAACTTACAAAACAAGCCCAAACTCGGCACATCTAATTCTAATAGTCGAGGAGTACAAGTAGCAGTCACCAAAGTACACCTTCAGGTCACTCCATCAAGTCCGGTGGTAAGGTCTCATCATAACTAACAAAACGAGCCCAAACTCGGCAGACCTAGTTGTACTCGTCGAGGAGTACCAGTAGCAGTCACCAAAGTACACCTTCAGGTCACTCCATCAAGTCCGGTGGTGAGGTCTCATCATAACTTACAAAACAAGCCCAAACTCGGCACATCTAATTCTACTAGTCGAGGAGTACCAGTAGCAGTCACCGAATTACACCTTCAGGTCACTCCATCAAGTCCGGAGGTAAAGTCTCATCATAACTAGTAAAACTAGCCCAAAGTCCACAGCCCACATCTTTCTACTAGAAGAGGGCTTCCAGTGCCTCCTAGCAGTCACTGAAGTAGGCATTTGTATCTAAGTATTATTTAGTAAAAATACAAACCACAATACGAAATATTTTTTGTAGATTGCCTATGTATTATAAAGAATATAGAGAAAAAAAAAATTCAAAGTACCAAAATTAGTTCACTTGACTACTATTCCCGCAATTAACCGTGCGTACACTTGTGTGTGTGACCTTTGTCAATGTAGTAGTTCGATTCTATACCTATCAAATTTGTAAACGCGTCCTTAAGGTGCTCTCGTACTCTAACAGCATAGTGAGCAGGACAGCCAGCGTTCTGCAGCCACATGTCTTCTTGGACTTCAGGAGCGACATTTTCCAGAAGCAAAGGCAAGTCATTCCGCAAAACACTTAAATATCTATCTGCGTTTAAAGTTTGTGGCAGCTCATGTGGACCGGTTATTTGTCCGTTAATGATTCCGGTCCAAAGGTTTATTTTGTATTGATATTGTGATCTGTCTTGCCTTATGAGATGCGAGTTTTCTAGCTGCCAGTTATGCATATTGTGTAGATTTAAATATCCATTTTTTTTGCACGATGACTCGACGCCCCATATTTTATTTTAAAAATGCGGGTCTTCTCTTATTCTGCGTAGCATTTGTCTACAAAATCTTACTCTTAAGAGATAATCTCTTGGTAGCAATGACTGTACCCTTTGATAGTGTTATGGGTCTGTTCATGTCTTTTGAGTATTCGGTGTCAGATCTACTGCATATGCCAGTTCTGACCGATGTTGAAGGATCTTCAGTAACTAAATTCATTACTTCTTCATCGTTGTGTACTTGCGGTCGTCTTTCACTTGCATCGCCTAGGCGCCTACGCCTGTGCCAGATATCCTCCCCTCGGTGTATGCGTTATGCACTCCCCCAAAAACTCGATGGTCCGAATGTCTTTCGTGTTCGTGTCGATCGGGATATCTTTCCCGATAAAGTCTAGCTGCTTCTCTACCGACACCTCTGCATTCAAAGTCAAAGTCAAATCATTTATTTCAAATAGGCCCGTATAAGGCACTTTTGAACGTCAAAAATTTACAAAAAAAATTAATTGATTCTAGTTGCCCCTTCCAAAAGGTAGTTTTCGTATGGAGAAGAATGGGCAAGAAACTCCACCGTTACTCTTTTAAAATGTTTTACAATATTTTGTATAAGTACATTAGTTATATAATTATATGTGAGGACGATGCACCTAGAATAATATTATTATACCACAATAGGTAAAAAGAATTAAGAATTAAAAATGAAGCAACAACAGATAATTATGTGATAGATACATGGTGCTCACATATTTACAAACATTGTAAAAGTAGACGATCCTCCTAAGATTCCACAATTAATAAGTCAGTGTGCATTCGCCGTAAACAAAATGCATGTTAGCATATTCTCGCGATGTGTGCCGAGACATTTTTTGTTCGTCACTTCACTGCATAGTCACCAGTACACATAGCCAATATCGTAGAGATCACCAAAACAACAAATCCAATCAGTAGGCAAATTAAACAGAGTCCGTGGAGAGATTTCTGGAGATTTCAATGTTACGAATGAAAGGGATAGCATTCGTTAACCATATCCTAAAGTGACATGCTCTGTGCCATATCTTTTCCTTATCACTCGTATTGTGTGTTACTCGATTGGCTTCAATGAAATTTTTGTTAACAAAATTGTCTCAGGTAAAAAAAGGATCGGGCTTTTTTTACCTCAGACCTACCTACCAGATTTTGTCAAACGTGGAGTTTCTTGTCGCCTCTTCTCCATAGGAAACGACCAATTGGAACCGTGGACCTAGCTTCTGACGTTTCATAAGTGCCTTTGTAAAAAAATAAAAAATACCTCTTGTTTTGTTTTTGTTTAGTATTAACGCAACTATTTAAATTTTCAAATGTATTTTTGTGAAAATCTTCTTTACTTCAATTAAAATTGGATATCTTTCTGTTAAATAATAGGATCTATTATTGTGATAATGTTTTGAAATCGGTATTTAGTAGGCATATTTTTAAATGAATGGGCACTGACAGTGTAGTACATTTTTTTTTTTACGTAAATCTCTCTTGTGTTTGCATGATATGTTAAAAATTAGGGTTAAAAATAGAGTAGAACTAAATATTTCTTCGAAAGCTCTAAATTTACAAAATAAATCATAATTTTTCAAGATAGTTCTAGTATACAGCGATAATTAACAGAAAAAAATAATGGTTTTAGTTGAAACTACAACCAAATTTGTAACTAAAGGCAGAAATTTCGTAAATAAAAAAAACTACATTAGTGAAACCCTTGGGTAAACATGATTAAAATGTAATAATTATCTGGTATATCGAATCCTTAACGTTAGACCACTATTTACGCCACAGCCTATATTTCTAACGGTCGCGAATCATATTTTGATCAACATACAACCTGACACTGACCTGCAAATTATAAATAACGTAAGATTTTTGAGATTTTTTGGCTGGGAAGTTATCAAATAACTTCTACCGCTCTGGGCGGGGCGGGAGGGCGTGTCAGACTCTTACTGACTAAAACCCACCCGTGTTCTTTCAGTTGCCTGTGTGTTGCCAGGGGCCACAGTATCCCTTTCGGATTTTCCCGCGACCCTGGCAGGCATCGGCCCTAGCGGACCACGTCAGTTTTGCTGACATCTCTTTGAGGCGCGCGTAGAACATAACGCGCCGTCGACCAGGGCCTGGTCCTTATCGAACGGTGAGCTACCCATTGCTCACCGTCCGCAAGCCCGCGCCTAAGCCAGGAATCGACCTGGGATTCCCGACGCCCAGGGCGACTCCTACGGCGACTAGGGGCGTGAGGGCGCGAAATTTGCTTCCCTCACGCGTACCGCCCGCTCCTTCGCGAGCATTACTGCATCGTAGAAGGAGGTGACGGCTTCCCATGCCGTGGACCAGGGCCGGACGCGAGAGATCACCGCCGCCGATCGCTTCCACGAGGACACGGTGGTGCTCCGCCTAAGCCAGGCAGACCTCCACCGTATGATCCACCGTGTCCTCGGGGCGATCCACACAATAGTGACACCCGGGCGTTTCCTCCCGCCTTATCCGGAACAGGAACCTCCCGAAGCAACCGTGTCCGGTGAGGACTTGCGTCAGGCGGAAGGTAAGGACACCGTGGCGTCTCTCTAGCTACTCTTCAAGGAGGGGACTTATCGCCGCGATTGTGGCATGCCCAGGGTACGGAACCCAAACAATGGCCTAAGGAATAAATCTCTATATTGAATTTAATGTTTTTCTTGTTTTTAATAATATTACTGTCTGCAAACTGTCATCTCATTGTCAAATGGAGTTTTGAACTTTTGAGATAAGTGACAAAACAAAAAAAACACTGACACGATTTCGGAGGCATCACAAAATTATAAAACATATAAAAAAAACATGAAAAATTAAAATTTTGGTTCTTTCAAACACAAACTGATGTAATAAATATGAGTTCCAGAGTATCATTCGGGATACAAAACATATTTTCCGCAGCTTCCCGTGAGCGATGCATGACGAATTTCAGTAGATTGACCACACCAAGGTACGGCAAGACGCCAACGGAAAAAGCAGCAGTGCTGTTGACGCTTTGTAAAGTTTTAGATAAACCCTCGCTGTTGTATACAGTTCGCTGCACGAAAGTAAGAAATAATAGTGGTGAAGTATCCTTTCCGGGTGGGCCGATTATCAAGAATGAGACTCCTACACAGACTGCCTTGAGGGAGACATATCAAGAAATCGGATTGCGGCCCGAAAGACTAGATATCTGGGGTGTCGGGCCATCGCTTCCAGGGCGCAATAACAACATAGTGGTCACTCCCGTAGTTGGCGCTATACCAGATTTATTGCCAGAAGACTTGAGCATTAATATGGCTACAATTTCAGAGGTATTTTCTGTTCCTATTGAGATGCTATGTGAACCCAAGAATCAGTATTATACCCAATTTAGTAATGGCTTTATTCTACCAGTCTTTGTAATTGAAGATTATAAGATTTGGGGAATAACTGCCTTTATTACTCACTCATTTTTAAGCTCCGCGTTGTCCAAGGATGTTTATAAAAATAACTGGTTACAGAAGAGAATAGTCATAGATAAATAAGAAGAAAACATAAGTTTTGATTAAATTTTAGTTCCTGTTGTTAATATTTATTGCAGTTCTTAACAAAAACGAATAAGATATTTTTTATCATTTACCTGAATAAATAAACTTTTTTATTCCAAACGTTTATTGTATAATAGTTACTATTATCACATTGATACACAATAAATATGGTAAACAATATAGCCAATTGTCATCAAAACTATTCTAAGAGCAAGGCACAAGCATGGTTTTTTGGATTTTGGCAATATTTGAGCATAAGTTATGGTCATCAGGAAAATACACAGACATTAACAGGAAGAACAAAATAAAGGGAACTCGGATCGAAACAAAAATAAAACAAAACAAAAAAAATATTATTATCCAAGTTTATTCCTTAACATTTACATTATAATCTAGTAATTATTATTTTATACATTGTCCAATCGACATGCTGGTCGTCTCTCGCCCTTGTCTCTAGTGAGTGAGTGTACTATGTTCATACTTGAATTCAGAATCTTAGATCATTATCGAGTGTTGGAAGCACAAACTCAATGTCATAGATATCGTTCAAATTCCATCGCAACCATAATTTATTTAGGATTTTTTTATTACAAATGTTCACTCAGTAGATAGTTGAGTAAGTGGCAAAGTAGTAGTAAATGATCTAAGATTGAATTGATTGATTGAATTTGATTGTAGTTTATGTATTGAACTCGACGAATTTAAAAAAAAAAACGTTTAAGTAGCTTATTGCGGGTTTCAAACTTAAAGTAAAAATTATCCCTCAAAACTGAGAAGCCAAATGTCTATTATTCAAATAGGTGGTCAAACTTAAAGCCTCACTTCTAACATTCTATTGAAGCATCGTAAAAATAATTAAAACAAATATGAAACAAAAAGGAACTGAAAATGTAAACAAGAAAATAAGTACATTCCTATGAGAAAAAAAATATCTTTTCCACAAGGTAACAAAAGGCAGGCAAGAGCGCTCACAAGGTGATTGGTTGTAATCATCAGTTGAAAAAGATGTTCAAAGTGACGGTAACAAAACGGCAGAGGCATTAAAATCAAAATGGCTGTGAAACTGATCTCTAATCTTAAAATTAATGAACAAAAAAATCGAATACTGTGAAGCAACCTTACAACTATCGTGAATATAATACAACAACACATCCTGGGCATTTATTCGTTGTGTTTGAACACTGAAACTATACTAAAACTATTAAAAAAAACTTGTAAAATTATTATTTTCCATTAACAGACAAAGGTACACTGCAATTTGTAAAGATTGATGCAACATGGTTTAAAACTCCACATTTTAATTTGTTCATCTCCGTTGCCAATACACAAACATCAATTAAATAAAATGCACATTTAATATGTTTTTAAGACCACTCCAAGTAATTTTATTCAAAATACTAATGGCCACAATAACGTCTAACAATTTGCAAACAATAAAAATAAAATACACTGATCTGCCGAAGATGTCACAAAGTATTGCAAAATCCAAATAATCTATATAATAATAAAAATGAAATGATATTCGTTGGTAAACTTCAGAACGGGTGGACCGATCTGGATTTTTTTTGTTTTAAAATGTTCGTAATAGTCGGAATCAGGCTCTTACGGAAATAATTTTTTTGGAAGTGTATAGTGCCGCTAGTGGCACTTTATCCCTGTCGGAGAAAGTGCCGCTAATTGCGGCATAATAGTGGCGCTGCCTCGGTCCGGCAAAAGTGCCGTAAGCATTGCATTTTCATTGTCACTGTCACTTGTTATTTTGTTTGATTGTTGAGATTAGTTCGCTGCCCTTTGTATTGATTGACCGTATTTGTTTTTGATAATTATATTAAAATATGAGTTTATTTTTGAGGAGAGGCTAATGTTAATTTATTTCATCTATAGCTGGCTAAACTTATGTGTAGCCTTTTTTAACAGCTTTTTTTTTTGGATGTGAAATTGTCAAATAACTTCTCCCGTTCTGGGCGGAGCGGTAGCCATAATCCCTTGGCTCAGCAAATGAAAATGGCTGAATGGTAGGTTAGGTTAGAACTGTGACTACCAACTGACTGACCAGTGACTTGGCAGTGGCCTATGACTGTGGCCAGGGTCCGTTTAGGCACAAGAGAATGTAATGTTTTGGGAATGCGGTGTTTTACAGCAAACTAACCTCAACAATCAAACAAAGTGATAGTGACAATGCAATGCTTACGGCACTTAAGCCGGGCCGAGGCAGCGCAATTATTATACCGCTAGCGGCACTCTATACACTGATATATTTTTTAAAGTTTTCCGTAAAATCATCGTCCTTTTTTGTATAAATTATTGAAATTTGGACAGGACAACGTCTGTCGGGTCAGCAAGTATATAATAAATAGTCCACAACAACAAGTAATCATAAAATTTAATTTCGATTGCACCAAACCAAACATACAATCTCATAGATTTTAAATCTACTGATAGAGCAACAAAAATGAATTTAATACACAAATATAATTTCTTCCTGTAATTTGTTTTTCAGCATCTTTCATGGCATTAATCTCTTTCTGTCCTAGAGGGTAAAAAAATGTAAAGATGACTAATGTCATGAAGCGCTTTGTCGCTGTACCGTAATGGCGTGGTTTAGGCGACTCGGGATCTGCTAGAAAGGATCAGTGTCATACTGAACGATAAAATTTCTCACTCCGTCGCGCGTTAACATCGCTTACTCACGAATAGCTGTCCACACAAGCAGAGAGCTAAAACTAAAAGTAGCATTTGTCCGCACTATCACAATAATGTTAGAATTGAATAAAAATTTAAAAATGTATAATATAACAAGCTTGGTTTTGGACAGTTTTTACTGTGTGGTCACCTTATCGTGCGGTGTTGAATTTTGGCAACATTCTTTGAATCCAACGATATACATCTTGCGGTCGGTGGTCGTATAATTTAGAAAAGGTTTACCGCCTACTATTGTACCAAGGCATGTGCGTGGCCGGAGCGAGCTTACTCGGCGATACTGTTCTCGCTCACGTCGATCGGAATTGACGTCGTGAACGTTGGTGTCTCGAGTTCTTCGTGTTTCTTCATTTTCAGCGCCTGTAATGATGATAAAAGGAATTTTTTATTCCGTTCAATCAATTCATCAATGTTTGGTTGGCTAAATTATAGCACTACTATCAATTAGTATGCAGCAGGAAACAATAAAAATGAAAAATATTACATTGTAAAAGAACCAGTATTGGGTACTTGGAAAGCATTAAAAAAAGATTCTTGGTACAAAAAAATAATTATAAAAAAAAATGCCAGAAAAAAAAAGTTTTTTTGCATAATTTGTTACTTTCATTTAAAAATATTATAATTTTTATAGTTATCTGATTAGGAAAACAACAAACAAATACCACAACCGTCCACAAACCCTCACAGCAAGAAACACAATGCTACACAAACCACCGGTTTTGAAAGACACGTTATTCTACTTTGAAAAACTTAACTCTTATAACTTACATGCAATTGTGGTTGGTTTACCAAACTGATAGAAAATGTACGGGGTTTACACAATCGTACTTGAGCTCATCTCGGCATTCGACAAATGTGTGTTCGCCTTGCCATTCGCGCGATTGTGCAAATCCAGTTTTACAGCAGATTAAATTCAATGACGAATGCTTTCAAAAACCGTTGGTAACACCATGAAGTATGTAAGTTCGGTCTAGAATTGAAGTGAGCCTGATTTGATTATTATATTTACAAAATCAGGTTCTTGGCATCATTTTCGCTATTTTCAAGTATAAATATTTATAATTTTTTGGGAATTGAAAATCAGTTGTAACGGAGGCCACTTAGTGGATGAGTCTTCCGCGGAAGAGATATTTTCTCTTCCGCGTAATTAAAATATTTTGATACTTTTTTTTTTTGTTTTTCAAATACATATATACCGATTCAGCTGATCTTTTCTGTCACCTAAGATTACACGGCAAGATTTATATAGATTAGACCGGCGTTCGCATCAAAGTCATTCTCCTAATGCTTTGAGGTATTTTTGCTACCGTTACCTCGACCATGTTGGAGTCGGCTTTTAGATTACCCGGATACAGCTGTATATCAGTATCTAGCGTAACATACTTTCAATCAGAAAACTTAATGATTTTGAAGGATATTGCTAAACCATTGCTTCATGTTCGAAAAAATTGTCGTAAATAACGCAATGAATGTTGTTGAACTGTCAAAATGAAAGCTCACAGTATCCTCCTTTATAGGTCATATATTTTCAAAACTTGATGCGGATGAGGAGGCAGCGCTCCGTTACAACCCCAAATTAAACTTTTTGATACAATTTTTTTTAAAGAACTTGAAAGTAGGAAAATTTAATTAAATGCAACCGAGAAAAAATAGAGGCTCTCAAAAGTTTTATTAGCGATGATTTGTTATAGCAAAAAGTCGACTAACGATGATATTTGCGGAAAAATGATTAGTCGATTTTCATGAGACCCATATGTATTGAAAAGTGAATTTGAGTATCGAATAGTACGAAAATTAAAGAAGAGTTTAGCGTTTGCGATTTTTACATGGCGTGCGTCTGACATAGAGATAGCGAGTATGTTTGTTTCGAATGATTCAGGGATGTAGCACGTGTGTCAGTGACGTCACGACCCGCGAACGTACCACATTCGTTGGTATCTCTTTCCGTTGCAGCGTGGGCGTCGGCGTCAGCATTGCCAAGCCTTTCGCCGATAACTGAAGGCGACAGTAACACGATAGATAGATAGAGTATAGAAGAACCCAAATTACATAGATAGATTGCACACCGTGTCATTGCACGATTACATAGTAAAAAATACACATATATTTAGACGTAAAGCCTGTTTATGGTAAGGATTTTAAATTGGATAAAAAGGTAAACATTTCATCATTTTGTACCCAATAATTGAAAGTAAAAGTCCAAATTTAGGCCTTACCAAAAAATTATAAATTCTTTCAGAAAATAACTTTTAAACATTTTTTACTTACAAGTATTACGACTACGATAAGGCCCCAAGTTTGAAAATGAGAAAAAAAAAATTTTTTCTTCTTAATTTACATTAAAAATTAACAGCCTGGGGGTTAATCGTTAACTTTCGATGTAATTGTAAAAAAAAATCTGGAACTTATTTCCTGTAATAAAATAGTATATGGTTTGGGTACACAATGTTCGACGCCTGAATGATCTGTGACGTATCCCGTAGAGATTGGATAGCATAGAAGGGTAGCCCAAATGTTGTATCAATAAAGGCGGGATCTACACTGCGTCAAGGATCTTTTGGCGCTCGAATGAAGTTTAGGGGTGTCCATTTTTGTGAAAATAAATGTATTCAAAAAACAACATGGCGGGATTAGTTCCGATTTTGGCCACGCGCTAAAAGATCCTTGTACACCTATACTTGAGTTGTTAGTGGGTAGTAGATATTACCTGCTGCAGTTTGTAGTGGTTGATGATGTCCTGGTCGGCGGGGCAGCTCTGTGTGAACGCGTCCAGCTGGTACATGTGATACATGTAACGCCAGAGGGCGCGGAAACTCGTCTGGAAATATAGAATTAATCAAATAATTCATGTGAAAGATCCACTTATTTAACCATTTAAATTCATTTACTGACAGACATCGCACAGCCTAAACTGCTGGGTAAGAGTTCCTTGTACCTGGAAGGTGAGCACTCAGGAAGAATTTTTGAAAACTCATCCCTTAAAGGGTTAAATAAGGAATGAAAGTTTATATGGAAGTTAGTCAGTTTTATCGATGGAAAATCCTAATATGTATTTATGAGCTTCTGAAGGCCAGATGGAGATTTAGGTCAGAAAATCTGCTGGTAAATAGAATGCGCTACGGCTCGCGGGTTTGAGCTAACTTGTATCCTGTTTGTGGGTGATTTTAAAGGTGACATAATTATTATAAACTAGCTGCGCCCCTCGGTTTCACCCGCGAAAGTCTCTATCCAGTGAGAATATCGGGATAAAAAGTATGCTATGTCCTATTCCAGGTTATGGTCTACCCATGTGCCAAATTTCTTCCAAATCCGTTCAGCCGTTTTAGCATGAAAGCGTAACAAACAAACAACAAACACACTTTCGCATTTATAATATTAGTTAGGATGTTTGCAAAGCATCCACAACACTAGAAGAATTCCGATTGTGTGACTATAAAGTTCTGTTATATATTTTTTATTTATTTTATTTATTTATTTAGTTATATATATTTTTTTTTACTTTTTATATTCAAGTTATAAATATTACCGTTCGTAGTTAACCAGTTTCCACCCAAAGCACTTTGGCTTCTAGTGTTAGTTGAAGGTAGTTTGCAACAAGTTGTTAGATACTATACATACCGGTATCTCGAAGTCGACGAAGTACTTGCCAGCGACACGGATGTGTTGCAGTCGAGGCATCAGTTCGCAGTCGAAGCAGCACATCGTGTCGCCTGTTAAGAACCTATAACAGAAGTACAAAATGGAATGGGAATTATTTTTTTTATTTTTTTAAATCTTATTTATTTAAGTGATTTTTGTACACATATGCGACGATGTCAATCCCATCGTGCTTATGAATTAAATATATATTCAAGAAAAGCAGATCAATATTTTCAGATCACACGAGACTCAATATAGTTTTTAGAAATCCGGTACTAAGGGCCTTTGCGCATGTTTTATGATTGACGCGACTGCGACCAGCGCGTTAAGTTTGAAAGGCCAAGGGAATAAGCCGACGCAGGTCTAGCCACAGAGTAGGCAACTCGTTCATGGGTCAATGTATACGCTTTTACAACAAACTTCCCATTGATATTCGAAACTTACCCATTAAACGATTTAAAACCAAACTTTGTAAAAAAGGGTACTATAAAATTTCAGATTATTTAGAAGATAAAAAAGCGTGGGATTGAGCTGCTCGCTCTGCTAAGCTTTGTGATAAAACTATAAAATTTGACATTTTAATTATTATGTAAATCATTAAAAATACTAGTTTTTTATATACATATTGACATTGTTGAAAATTATATACAAAATAACATGATTACTTTGTAAAGTATTATATTGTTTTAATTATTGTGAATGTGAGGACTATGTGGATATTTTATTTTTATTGTTTTTCCTCTTTCTTTATTTTTTTCTTTCTCAGTTAGTTTAAATGATGGTCTGGCAGTTTGAGTACTTTATGCGACCTACCCAAATGTCCTTTCTTTGGTATTGTTCGTCGAGTTGAGCTCCTTAAGTTCTGAGTTGAGCTCTACGATTACTGACAAATGCTTGCACTGACTGGACAGGTCCACTCAAATCTGTGTGGTTCTTTCCTCAAAAGACCATTTCAGACACTAATCTACATGGTCCTCATATGGCCTGACCAAGATTATGTCTGGACTTTAAAAGAGACTGTGACCTCTGAGTTTGTTTCGGTCTTTCTTCTCAGAGTAGTCAGATAGGAAACGCCGAACTCATCTAGCATTTTCTTCTTATTTTTTTTTAATATGACGTGTAAAAGTGATTGCAATATCCTATTTACAGAATAAACAATTTCATTTCATTTCATTTCCAAGTTTTATTTTAATTGCCAAAAAATATGAACCTTGTACACTTTTTAATAAAGTCGAAAATAAATAAACAGAACCGCGTTTTTCTGTAAAATCTCGACACGGAATAAGGTAAGTTTTACCTAGTCCCCCTGCGTTCGAGTAGTCCATCGATGCGGCTGAGATGTGAGCGCAACGCTGCTGACTTCTGATCGTCTTTGCGCACCAGCACCAACTTTAGCTTCGAGTAGAGGTTCTCGATCAGTGATGCCACTTCCTTGTCCTGCAAAATTAATAACATAGGCAGTTAGAAAGAAAGAGGATTTAGTGTTCATGAAGGGCAGTAACGCAAAAGACTGAAACTAACTTCAGGCCCAGTTTCCACTCAAGCGAAGCGCAGAGGAGAAGTCTTGACAAGCACTCGCTCATTTTGATATAAAAAGGTCAGGTGTGAATTGTGTAGTACTCGCAACCGGCGTGTATGACCCGAGGGCCGAAGGACAGATCCCGTATTTTTAAAAACGCTTGCATTCTTAACGGAGTCTCAATCTGTCAAAAATATCTCTAATTTTCATAAATTTTTGATATTGATTGTCGCTGAGATGAGATTGCGACTAGATTTTGAACGTTTTTAATTACTGTAATAAAATTGGCCTTCTTTTATTCCTATACTATTAAATGAGAAATATTTGTATACAAAATTTATCGCCGGTTATTTAAAAAAAATCGGCCGTTTCATAGAAAAGTGCAATAACTACTGTTGTAGCTGTTTTTTTTTAAATAACTGACGAAAAATTTCAACGCAAGGGCGTTCAGAATCACGTAAGTATTGAATCCATGGTAACAGTTTTCGCGTCGATGTCCCTACCACCTGTGTATGTGTGTATGTATATATATATATATTTGTAATCACGTTCTCGAAAACGGCTCTAACGATTTCGATGAAAGTTGCAATATAGAGGTTTACGGGAGCGAAAAATCGATCTACCTAGGTCTCATTTCTAGGAATATTCGTTTTGCTCTATTTTCATCCGAGCAGAACTCTGTCGACAAGGTCGGTGTCCTAATTACGTAATACACGATCAATCGGAATTTGAATCGTTTTGAAACAAATTGCATTATAAGTTCGAAAAAAAAATCTGCTCAACAACGTAAATAACGCAATGAATGTTGTTGAACTGTCAAAATGAAACAAATTTCTCGTGATCGTTTACGAAAATGTGTTGCGTAATTAATTAGATATTTATGAAGGTAAACTAAGCAAACCTATGCAAATATATTAGTAGGTTGCGTTCTGTAGTTTCTGTTACCCCCACGGGAAAAAGTCGTGAGTTTTATGTGTGTAATAGACATTTACCTGTACAAATAAGTTGTGTCCTCCCGGTACAGACTTCATGATGTGCCGTTCGATCTTCTCGTTCTCCAGTATCGCGAGTCCGTTGTCGATCAGTATGGGCGGGTGCGTGGCTTCGAAGTTGGTGCGGAAATCGGGCGGCGGCTTCTGCATGTCTACTGTTGTCACCTAGAAGTCGATAAAGAAGGTTTTAGGATATTATACCAGGGTTTTGCTGATATAAAGTACAACAGTGTAAATTAAGATTGGGGGTTAGATTGCGTTTGATAAGTTATCTTCGGGTAATATTTTGAGAAATTTGCTTTGGTCAGCAAATAATCTATTTTCGGAATATGTTGGTTCAAATCATTATCATTAAATCATTATACTATCACGCCGTTTTTCCTCGAGGCAAAAGTGTAACCAACCTACATTTCAGTAAAAGGAGGCGAGCCTTTTAAATGCACAAATTCTGCCTCTACCACTTACTTTACTGAGAATTTTCGAATAGAAAATGCCAATAATACTACGCGACCGGCGAACGAACTCAAGACCTGCATTATGGGGGCTATTAACAGGTCGTAACTACAACAGTAGTAATTAAAACGTACCTTTAAGCTGATGGTCTTGAGCTCAGCTAACAGGTACAGGTCCATAAAGTACTCCTGGCAGAAGAGGCACGCACCCTTCCGTCGCCCGTCAATCGTCGATGCCTGCAATACAAAGAAAAAATGCAATTTTAGTCCCTGAAGTATAACTTTAGGTAACAAGAACCATTTAGATTTACAGGCTCAGATAATGAAGAAACGCTATGTTGTCCAGGAATCGAGCAAATAAGTAAGTTTCCTACAGATTTAATTTTTTTATTTATTTATTGGTTCACCAACGATTGTTTACACAGGTTGTATGCTAAAAGTAACATGCAAAAATGTAAGTGCAACAATCACTTACAGGTAAACTCCGTATGCATAAAGAAGTTGTACAATATCTAGTTTTAAATAATTACTTGTCTGGAAGTCTTAAAGTCTAAAGGTCTAAAAAATTAATATAACAACATAAGGTACTTAATTATACGAAAACACATTATCCCTCAAGGGAGATACCTAATGAAAAGTTAATCTACTCAGCAAGATGCTTGAAAAAATTGGCTTTCAATTTACCCAAACTTTCAAAGTGCAAATCGATTTGATCACTGCAGCTATTTACAGATCTGTGTTATCACTCATCACTTAAGCTTAAAGACGTCCAGTGGCCGCTAGACCAAGGATTGGTCCAGCGTTTACGACATTTAGCGGGTTCCTGTGACCCGCTAAATCCCGTAACTTCACCTAGTCATCAGTCACCATGACCCACTAGATATATTTATAATGTGAAATGATGAAAGATACAATCTTATTCTTCCCTTTCAAGCGTATTCTGAAGCTAGTAACAAAGAGATGACCACGCATGACGCAAATCCATACAAGCCCATTGGATAGTTCAATACAACGAGCTGACCTGTTTTCATAACAATTAATGATAGCCGGTGTCAAACAATAGGAGAAGAATGGCTGGGTCATCAGACGCCTTTCGCGATATTCTAAACTAAATGGTGACCTGCACTGCATCTATAGGGAAGTTATTATGACCCTTTATTTAATAACAAAGAGAAAACCTAACACATAGATGCCATTGTTCCGTGAAATGAGCTGAATAGGAATGATGACTAATAATATAATTTCAAAGAAGGCATAGTAAAAAGCGGTAATCGAAAAATCTATCGATGGAAATATGGAGAAGCAAAACGTATAGTTTAAAAGTTTTTGGAAGGAATTATTCCCGTCCTTGTCGTCTTTATCCGGTACGGACAAGTGTTAGAGGTAGGAGGAACAGGGTGTAAAGTTCACTCATCCTGTATAGAAAAGGGAGGATCCTCCGACCAGACGGGAATCGTGTCTGGCGGGCAACTGCCCAACGATTGAGTTCGGAGATAGTCTTATATATATCGTTCACGCTGTAAACTCTGCACGATGCAGGTTTTGTGTGACATCAGGATTCTGTGTGACGTCAGGATTCTGTGTGACTTCAGGATTCTGTGTGACGTCAGGATTCTGTGTGACGTCAGGTCTTTGATGCGTAGTTCGCATGTGGCGGTGTAGATGCCGCCACATAACTTCCCTCCGGAGACCGGAGGTCGATAGTGGGCTGAGTCGTATCTTGTGATGCTTCACATTGCCAGCTGAGGTTTCAGTGAGTCGGAACTGTCTGCGGTGATTGTGGTGATTGCGGTGATTTCCCAGTGAGTCGGGGTGGCACTGGGTTATGTTCCAGTAAGTCGGATGTGGTACAGCGCCGGGTTGTGGCTGACTGCTGGTGTCGACTAGGAGAGGGTAGAATGGGCACTGCTTGTGAGACCGGCCGAAAGTGCAGGTGCTGTGCCAAGGTGATAAGGCTGAGGGTAAGGCCAGGAATGCGCGTTCGCTACATGCTGGTGGTCAGGATTCTCGTTGAAGCCGTGGGCTAGCTGTGTAACTCGCCTCACGAAAGCTTGCGGGAGTGATGATAATGATAACGTCACGCTGACGTAGTTGCACGAAGGCTGCGCTGACGTTCATGTTCGGGATCACCAATTTAGAGGTATGAGGAACAGGGTGTAAAGTTCACTCATCCTCTTTAGACAAGGGAGAATCCTCCGACCAGACGGGTGTCGTGTCTACGGAAAAACTACGGATCATAAGTTTATAATTTTTTATGTGATGAAATGCTATAAAACAGTTTCGGGTCAGCGGTTATTTAACATTTTTTGTTGTACGAATAATATTTAAAAACTTTACATAATGCAGAGGAATGTTCCATTTCTTTAGTTTGCTATTTGTGGCCGAGATTAGTTATTTAATTAGACTTGCTAATTAGTAATGAGTAAGTTACGTTTGTTTGTGGTGAAATAAGAACTAACGCAGCCATTATGCAAGTGAGTTGCTTGGAACGGAGACTATTATAATAACTGTTCAATTAAAGCCGGGTCCGCAGTGCCAATTTTTGTTACGAGGTCTGCGGAGCATGCGTAGTTCATACAAACGTAATACCAAAATAATTTTGCTTGTTCCCTCAGTTCTTTTGTTCCAGTGCTTGGTAAGTCGCCTCGTGGGATTACTATTATAAACTCGAAGTTATCCCACATGCCCACGAAGGGAAGGAAAAACTGGATGAGAATCCAGTTTCCTTAACCTACCGAACTTGCTAATCCTATCGATAACTACCAAAGATTGTAAAATGAAAAAACACGCGTGACTTCCCTTTTTCAGCCGTGCTTGACTAATAACATTTTACGCATAAGATCGTGACTATAAATATCACTTCAGTCTTGTTATAAGAATACCAACGAGTTATAAGAGCAGTTTCTTTCTATCCCTTCTCTTGAATCTAACGTAAACGCAACAAATTCTTGGGGAAATTGGTGAAGCTATCAAGTATAGCACCAGTCTATAGAAAAAGTATGGAACGATACAACAAAGAGTGGGCTTTTAAGCAAAAATTGATGTAGGAGCTGATAAAAATGAGGCTATTAATTCCAAAGCTATGATAAAGTTACAGTGATTCATCACATTATCATAATTTCAGCCGAAAGATGTTCACTGCTGACGCGTCCTCCTCCAAGCGTCGCCACATCGACCGGTCCTGATTTCAGTGATTCATCGCCGTAAGAATTTTGTACAGTAAAACTTTTAATCCCTCTTTACACAAAAACTGTTGACACGATTGCCTAAAACAGATTAGGCGTTCAAAGTTGACACACATAATGCTTTACGGACGACCGTTTTAGTTCTTTTACGACCTCGTTCAGTTCGGCGCGCCGTGGATAACTGATATTTACAACCGACTATTACAAAATCTTTATGGTTTTGCGCAGGCAAGATACCGTAGCGATGCGATGGTTAGATGTTAGGAGCACGACACGGCAGATACAATCTTAACCTACCAGCATACCAATGATCAAAGTTCAAAAGCAAAGTGGAAAAGAGTTATCTGGAAAAAGCAGGGAGAAAAGGAATAAATACTACGTCTATTTTACAAAATTGAACATCGCAAACCAGCTATTAGGAACTTTTCCAGCAAAAGTTGATCCATCGGGAGGTTTTCCCGATTCGTCACTCATTCATCGCTGGGACCCGAAATCGGCACTCATTCAGCTCTACTTAGTTGATTTCTCCACGAATTGCATTGACAGTTTCTATTACTAATGTGAATTCAACTGACTGGTCCTGTCACGCTCTTTACTTTTACAGAGAAACACGAATTCCAGTACAAACATTCTATTTCATTATCATTTCTATAAATGGTCCCGCCATTTATAGAAATGACATGATATGCGACGTGTACATTTTTGTATAGTTTTTCGATATATCTGAGAATTGTAGCGTGGAGTTACAAGGTTTAAAAGAACGATGGTTTTCATCATAAAACATGTGAGTTTATGTAGGTATTAAATTACCTCTTCAAGCCAGGTAATTTACGTAAATATATTGTTTCTCAATAGCACGTTTGAGATGGAATCCTTCATGGTGAATATTCATGAGTTGTATTGTCAGCGAAACACCCACAGCGTGTTACATTGTCCGTTTGTTTGTACAATTCTTGGTTTTAACAAGGACAGCTCTGCATTGTGACAGTTAATCATTGATATTTTAATCTTTCTCGTGATTGCTTTGGCGTATAGAAATTACGATTCCTATTGGTCAATTCACTTGGTTCTCATCTGACTCTTAAAGCAGTTTTAAGGGTTCCGTAGTCAACAAGGAACCCTTATAATAGTTCCGCCATGTCCGTCCGTCTGTCTGTCCCCGGCTTAGCTCAGAGACAGTAATTTGGCATGTGTATACATATTAATCACGCCGATAAAGGGGTAAAATAAAACCATGAAAAAAAAATATGGGTACCTATACGTAGTGGGGATGGTTTTTTTTTTTTTTGTTTATCCCATTGTGTGGGGTGTCGTTGGAAAGGTCGTTCAAAAATATTGGGAGTGTGTGAAAACCTTTTTTTCTATTCAGGTGTCCGTTTGCGAAAATTAGGCTTTAAAGTGCTATTTTTTGTTAGAGTCAAGTGTTCCTCCCCTGCCAGCTAAATGTTTGTTATGGGATATGTGCAACCATATATATAACGAAATTAAAAGGTAAATTATCACAGCTAAGTAGACTCTACAAGTTAACAAGTAATAATCGACCAACTTACATTTGTAGCTGAAAAACATGTTCTCCAATACGGAATGTATGGGAGAACATACACGTTAAAAACTTAATTATGTTAAGTTTGTTCTTGGGATAAATTCATCCCAACTACGGAACCCTTCATTGTGCGTGGTCCGACACGCACTTGGCCGTTTTTTTTAATAAACATTTGTGTACCAAAAGGTACATATGAGGGTTATATTTTCATTTTTGGTATCATCTACACGCCCGTTGGTCAGCAAATAGACAGTGTGACATTTGAGTAAGCTAAAGTTCTGGCTTTTCCACCTTAACGAAACACCACTCATTTCTGTTGATTCATAACGGAACACTTTATCCTTAGTTTGAGTTGAGATATAAAAACCCCACACAGACAAAAGTGTTGTTCAAATTCCGATGTAAATACTAGGTTTATAATTTCTTTGTCATTTAATTCCTCAACTAATTTCATAGAATCTTCGTCCCCTTTCTTCTATCTTGTTGATCGAAGTCGCCTTTAAAGATTTTCGATGCAAATGCCTTCTTGGTTATCTTTTCATACCTCTATGTGCCATACTTGCCTACATAGAGTTATTCGAAAGCTCGTTGTTGCAAGCTCCATGACTCATCGTGACGATTTGAGGTCAAAGGGCTTTACAAATTGAGTAACGTTATTTCTGGCGACTTTCTATGCTAAACACTAAACAGTTTGTTTCTTGGAGAAATAATTGTTAATACTTGTGTGTATTTGTAGTCATAATTTGTGGTAATTTAAAGTCTTATGGCTACGCTAGTCGGTCATTCTACCATACAAACGTAGTATGATGATTACTCGTCTGTTTGACGGTGTTTGTTCAAAACTAAAAATTATATTAATTTGTCTTGTTGTTCAAATCCATAAGAACATACACTCACTTTATAGTTTTATACTTAGTTTGAAATCAAATTAACGCATTTTATTTCAAACACTTGTCATTATCTAGCCCTGTATGGCAGCAGAATTGGAAAAAAATATTGGTTTGGAAATTATGAGCGTCGAAATTTCCATATTTCAACACGAATTTTAACTCGTCTTTGGGCGTAAATAAATAACTTATGTAGTAAAAAAATGGCAAAATAGAAACCGTACAGGGATGGATAATTTATTCAATAGTTCAAATAATTTTATTTTGAGTAAATACATCCAGTAGTTATTCCATAATATTTATACGCTCAAAGGTCTGTTCATGAAATTTTACGGGCTCGTTTTCGTTATAAATCATCTTCTATTTCACAAAATAAATAAATAAATACTAGATAAATTAATACTAAATAAATAAAACTAAATAAATAAATAATTACGACTTATTAGCATGCATAATAGTCACGCCCACCAACGAGTTCGAGCCGTCGACTAGTGCACCCTTAAGGCAAACTGAAACCATCGCGAGAATAATTATAGGTACGGTCCATGGTCATATTTAGGTTTAAATACAATAAATACAGCTTATATTGATAGTTCTTCAATATAATCTAATCGCAGTAATATCCTATGTGCAGTAAAAATTTAACAACATTGACAATAAACGAAACTACACTTTGTTAGCTGTACGACGGCGTTCAATAAAAACTGAGAATGAGTATGCTATAGGTAACTTTTATTAAATGTTTTAATTTTATTTTGTGACATAGTCACCTTTTTAGTGTAATACACTAGGAATACCTTTTTTCTAAACTTAACATTTCCTTCCTTAAGGAACTCTTCGTCCTGAGCACCTAAAAATTCCTGTACTGCAGCGACTACTGCTTCATCAACTTCAAATTTGTTCCCTCAGATACTCCTTCAACCTTGGAAATAGATAGAAATCACTTGGGGCAAGGTGTGGTGAATATGGAGGATGGTGAAGTATTTCAAATCCAGCATCTCGAATTGCAGCCATCGTAACGGCGGACCAGTAGGCGTTTTCTTTTGCGCATCGGTAAGCATTCTGGGTACCCAACACGCGGTTACTTTTTTCATCCTCATGATACTATGCACACTACCTGTTGAAATCTTTGTTTCTTCTGCAATAAATCGTGGCGTGACACGACGATCTGCTAAAACAATTTTTTCGACTTTTTTAACCATTTCTTCGTTCACTGCTGTCGTAGGGCGTCCCGAGCGAGGGTCACCATTGGTGGACGTTCTTACACGTTTGAATTCGGCGCACAACATGCAACTATGGAATACGGCGGAGCATTTGCTCCTAATGTATCCCGTTAATCTTGATAGACTTGTTCCGTGGTAAACATTTTCAAGCACAGATACTTGATAACCACGCGTATACTTCAATTTTTTCCATTTTGGCCAAGTCTACAACCAACCGTAAACAAATTACTTGTATTATTTAAAAACAAAAGATAATCAGTTTCTTTATTTTTTAGGTATCTAGCAGATATTCCAGCTTTGCCAGTCAATAATTACTTTTAATACTTCCAAAGATTTTGCACCGCATTCTCATTTTTTATTGAACGCCCCTCGTAGATAATGTACCTTCACATAATGTATTCGCCAATAACGGCCAAGTATAACTGCGTAATTCTTCACTTATTTTCCTTCTAAACAATACCACAATAAATCTTATTTTCAATCGTGAGAGGGAGATGGCAATAATTTTCCAAGTGCGTCCACAGTTACGGTCAAGTGGTCGAGGCTCACGATTTATTTCACATTTTACGACATGATCATGTAAATACATAATAGGTTGTTCATAATATATCGTGCTATGAGACAAAATGCTAGAGTGACAAGATAATGACAAACGTTTAAACGAACTACGAAGCTCCGTTATGCGGGTAGGGTGACCAACGTTAATGGCTTTCAAAGCGACTTGATTAAAGATAGTTGCTTTTTTGAAGTGAAAACTTCTTAAGCGGCGTTGTGCACTTTTTTTGTGATGGGTAAAAAATGTTAAACACGCGTCAGGTCACCGAAAATTCGTAAGACGGAGGGAGAGTAGAACGTTAATATTCAAGTTTTCACTTCTGCCGGCACTCCCGGAGTGCAACCAGTTTTTTTTCAATCCGACTAGTAGTTCTAGAGATTAGCCCGATCAAACAAAATAAACAAACTCTTCATCTTTATTATTAGTACAGATACTAACAATATGTCATGGATACAGTCGATGGTGGTGTCAATAGCTGGTGGAATAGAAACTTGGTGAAGCAATGGTGCGTAACGCGGGTACGTCACGGAGCCGGAGCGCTGGCGCATAACAACATCCACACCATTGTAGAATAATGTAAAACATGGCCCATTTATCAAATAATAAAGGGCAGACTATAACAAGATTCTTGTTTGATGAATACAATGAGTCATTAGTTTAAAGTGGTTCCGTATTTTGGTAACTATGAGAAAACCTGAAATAGAATCTTCCTGTTTGAGTACGCCATTGATGCTACTGATAATGCTAAGTTTTGAGCTGACACAGTTTAGATTATCATCGAAAGAAAGAAAATTCGTTTATCTACGACCATAAGAAGAAACAGATTTGCTATAATCTGGCAAGAAGTAAGTAGATATACATTAACTTACAGAACGACACAAACAAACAATTGAATACAAAGAAAAAAATTAAGTTTAATAGCATTAAATAGTCAGTTAACGTTCAACGGACTGTATCTAACACACATATTTCAACAATAAAATATATAAAATAAGAGCAACTTTCCAGTGGCGATGTATGATAATATGGCGGAAGACGAAACGCACTCGACTGCAATCAAATGTGTCGCTATTTTGAATAATACAACAATTTGGTACAGCATTAGAACAATATTCAAATGAGTTTTGGGAAAGAAAGTTAATCGCAGTAGCACATTACATGTCTGACTTGATAAACCCAGACTACACAACGGTAGTTGGCTTTCAAACTCAAATAAAGATTTCGCTAATTGAAATATTTTGGGATTTTACCAGAAACTTTATTTTAGAATCTTTTAAAGATTAAGTTGCTAACATTCATACCATTTATTTACGTTAATTAAACTAAACGGAACCTTGGCTACAAACATCTCAATGAATCTCTCAGACGAAGCTACTCCTACAGCAGCAAAAACTTATTAGAACGACACGTAGTAACAGTGGTCAACGATGCACGTCATGCAGCGAAGACAGGCTGAAAACAAAATAAATTACAACGCCAAATTACAACATTCTAGTTAAACACGATAGGATAAGTATTGTACTGGCGTACGATATGTAACCAACCAGGCGTGACAAACAAACATCAGAGTCAACGACATCACCCGAACATATAAGGCACTTTCAGTTTCGTGAAATCGAAAGCGGCACATACATCTCCCGCACACTGCAAGACGCGCCATTTTTGCCAAGATGGCGGCGAAAAAACTTGATAATCCGTCACGGGCCCGTGCGTCGGCGCATCCAGCGGCCATCAATTTGTCAATTGCAGCAGTTAGCAGCGTTCCGCCTTCATGTTGTTTTCGAACGATTGATAGTCGGCGAGGTAACATTGATTTTGTCATAGCGAGTCGTCAGTATTGCGTTGCTATTTTAAGAAATAATAATGTATGAATGTATAATATCTTTACATTTTTTTTATCGTATGAGCAGTTGACTGGTATAAAGTCGTCTAGTGCAGCCTGAATCACTAACGCAGCTCCAAGGGAAGTGCAGTGACCCGCGACAGTGAAATGCAACCAGCACCTGACCACGAACCGGCCTTGGTCAGCGTCGTGAAAGTGTACCCACCTCTCTAATTTGTCTCGTCTTGCCTTACATAGAACTAGATTCCCTTAGAAAATCATGGATACAAGAAAAAAAGCGAATGTTGAATCGACAGCGAAACTAAACACCAATCTTGTGAGCTAATATAATCTACTCTGTCAAATTAAAAACTTGGATCGCGTGCCGATTTGTGGTTGTATAGCTTCGTTAAAGTGAAATTTCCCGAAGCGATAGGCATTGCTCCTGTCAGCTGCGAGCACACTTCCGCGTGATTTAAACACGTCGAATTATTTACGATTGTGCATTACTCTCACTAAAGTTAGAGTTTCCTAAAATAGATACCTGGATTCCTTTGGCTGTTGTAGAGAGTAGTCATTATTTGGATGGTGATGGATGTCCTTGAATGTGACATATAAAAAGAATTCGGAGGTCTGCCAAAAAGGGGGAGCTAAGTCAATAAAGTTGGAAAGTGAGCCTGTTTGTTGCAAAATCTAGTCCAGGGGCGGCAGTCTCGACTTAGAAAGCGATCGCTATACGACCGAATTCGGTTGCAGTCTTAATGGCGTCCCTAGACGGTCAAAATTACTTGACAACCACGAAAAAATCCCGTGCTTGTGAAGTACGTCGCGCGCGTCTAGGGACGCCATTACGACTTTGCGACCGAATTCGGTCGTAAAGATATCGCTATCTATGTCGAGACTGCAGGGCCTGATGCTATGGACAAACAACGGTACAGAACGGGGTCAACAAAAAGTTTATGGCTCCGGAAACATGAGGGCGCGGCGACTTGCACAATACGTCGCCATCCGGTATAACTTACACAGTCACAATCACAATGCATATGCACGACACAATCTGACCGATCCTCGTCAAGGCTCATATCTGCACGTTCGCGATAAAAACACAGTTTACAACTCATTCGATTTGGAACACGTACACTAACAGTAATTCCCTTACAGCGAACAACAATCTAATTAAGAATGACTCAAGTTGAATAAGGAATGAAATGGGTGTTTTAAATTCTGATCGTGCGGCGTGTACCACTTCTTTGGTCTAACGGTATGTAATAAAGATTCTGAAGGTTAAGGAGCAACGTCCAAAGAGGTGGAAGATAAAGTCACAAATAGTTTAGCTTTTACTAGTCGTTAACTGGAAACTCTCAAGCTCCAAGAGACATCAAAGTTGGTTTATTGGTGTTTTAGCAAATCGCTGTTTATAATATTTACAGTATTAATTTTAAAACTATATATTCGCAGTAAACGACCACTACCAGAACTTACTACATTTTACAGCTACAGGGTAAAACTAGACTTGTTTCCTATAGCTTTGTTAGCAATCGGTTTAGATGTGCACGCAGACCTTCATTACTTTAAAGGCGAAGGAATCTCTGTGCAGTCGGTATATAACAAGAATCCTCAATAGCTTTATCCCGGATCTTTTGAACAAGCCTATTCAATACAACTAACATGCAACCAGTACTAATCTGTATCTGATTAAGGACTTGCTCTGCACAAATGAAGATGTTGGAAAAGAAATAGCTTTTTTAGAGCTTGGCGTTAACATTGATGATATGTATAAATCTAAGGAGCGTAAGTATGTATTGTCGTTACTATAAAGTTCAGTTTTTTGCCCCATCACGATTTATAGATTCATGACCAAACTTCCAACAGATGGCCTTTGAAATGTTTACGCGATGAAGTTTCCCGCTTGTACGTAAGTATTAAATTGTGGTGATCTCAGAGTTTTATATTCATTCGTAAGCTATAACAATGACATCATGGCCTTGTCTGACCCATCACAATATAAGGTTTATAATTTGTTGTAAGGCTCATAGATCATGAGATTCTAATGTATGTTTAGTGACGACGCCTTGAGCTGTCTATCTGCCAAGAATGGATGAGTGTTACAACTAACATGACAAATAAGTAAATAAATAAATTAAAAAAGAGCAAACGATAATATGAAACTCCTTCAAGCATCCATAATATTTTACCATAGGCCATTACGATAACTTGTTATAATATTGAACAATTCCTTTACCATGTTTGCTGCCTAAAGAGCAACCACACATCGTGCTTCAAATTGCAAAACCATTGAACTTTAAAAAGTGATTTTGTTGAATGCACCGAACCGAATGGATCAAAGCGAAGTCTATTCTTCAATTTGAGCAGATAATGTGCATATTTCTCTTCTGCAACAGTTGGCTAATAGTTAGAAAGGGCAGTGTTACGGCCCACGACCCGCGTAACCTAGCCTCGTCAGCTGTTCAGAGAGAGGACGTTGTGAAACATGCAAAGGACAACTTCTTACCGCACGACTGTTTAGCATGCCCCGAACTAGAAACTCACGACTACGGCTAACATTTTGCGAAACTAATTAACTTCGGGACGGGAGCAAAGGAAGGCTTTGAGCATGTTCAGCTAGCTCACGGTCGAAATAGGAATTCTATAACTTAACTGAGAGATGAAGAACCGGTAAATATAAATAACGTTGAAAATAACAACTGTGAATCGTACGTAGACATACACACATCAAAAGTTTGCGATCAGTTTTAAAAATCGTTTTTTTTGTTACGGTAGACTTAGAATTTCTTCTTCTTTTTAGATTCTTTACTTAAAAATATAGAATAAGAATACAAAAATAAAAATAAATAAAAATATTGTTTTTCCATATAAAAAGAAATTCAATCCAACCTTACGCTCATTCAGAAACCTGACTTAGTAAATTTTAACGGCATTATAATATTTTTGCGAGGATTATTAGAAGTTTTACGAGCAAGATTATAGCTTTGACGGAAGAAGGATATTCCACGAGAGAACCTGACCGACCCCGCAATGGTCGCCCAACTGTTCTGACTGCTGCTCAGAAGCGCTATATCAGATTGCTGGCAGCCCGCGACCCTACAATTAACGCCACTACAATAAAAGCAGAAATGCGGGCCGCCTCTGGACTTGAAGTAGCACTCAGACCATACGGAATTGCTTACACCAGGCTGGACTACGAGCACCTCTGAATACACGGCAACGTCAGCGACGGAGATTGCAGTGGGCTAGGCTCCAGTAAAATGAAGAAGATGAGGAGGAAAACATTTGGCAAAACCGTCTCTTCGTTGGCGAATCGCGAATCAGTACTCATCCAGATAACCAACGTGTCCGTATCTAGAGAAATACCTGGAAACTCTGAAAGGCAAAGAACTGCCACTAAAACCGTTCAGCAAGGCGCGAAATCGGTGTCCTTTTGGGGTGGAATTATGATTGGAGCTAGAACGCCTTTGATCCCATATCGAGGCTCCATGACGGCAGATAGGTACAAAACAATCGCTATTGATGGAGTTGTTAGACTTTTCGAGTAAACCATGGGTAACAATTCGTACTGGTCGATGATAATGCGCCCGCACATCGAGCTCAACGAGTCAATCCTGCTCTCCGAGAATACGACATCACAAGGTTAGACTGGCCTGCCGGCTCGCCTGACTTAAACCCAATAGAGCACGCGTGGGATGTTCTTAAGCGAGCTTTTTGGAACCGTCAGTCACCTTCGCAGACAGTGCCAGGGAAGCCGCTATTCAAGAATGGGACATGTTACTGCAAGAAATGCTAGATAACTTGGTCCTCAGCATGCCCAGGAGGATCTCTGCATGTGTGCCAGCCAGGGGAGGAGTTATATTGTACTAAATGAATAAATTGTTGTATAAGTTTGGTTAAATGATCTTTTTCTTTCCATCAAATTTCTGTTACAATTACATTAGGATTGAATTACTCAATTTATGATAGTAAAAAAAAAATAGTTTTATTTTTTTATTTCGAACAGTGTATTTCTATTTAAAAAAAAGATATAACGTAAACACTTTTTCTTGATAAAGTTAAATTAAAAAAATATATCAGTTTTTGTTAATGATCACAAACTTTTTTTGATATGTGTGTAAAGTTTTATAAATATGGGGGATCTAATCCATCATCAACAATCGCAATGAGAATTATAAAAGTTTTAAAACCAAGGGTAATAATTATATTTTTAACAGTCCTATTGACAAATAATAACATAGCACAATCGGGACAGGTGCCAGCAGCAGCTAACAATAACTGCATTATAATAACAGGTAGTCCACATAAACACTAAAACTAGTACTAAAACCGATCTAAAGGTTCGTCGGCTAGGAGCACTCGGCTGTGGCCATAAAGATGGCTTTCCATAGATGGAATACTGCATAATTATTGCCAATTATCATCGTCAAGCACTAGTTGGTTTTAGAATTTCATTAAAACACACTTTATTGTCGTTTTCTAACCAGACAGGGCTTTGTTTGCCTAGTAATAGTTTCTAATCTATAAACAATGGACTGTATTCGTTCTTTTTTATACCATCAATTTTGCATCCAATACCCAGTATTTCCTTTGCGTGTCTTGTTTGTGTCCACAATATGGCCAGCGTCTGTTCTAATTCAAAATAACTGCAGCCTGACCATTCGACCCTTAAATAAGACTTACCTTAGTTAACTGATTAAATATTTAAATCATCTATATTTACAACCATGGATGCGCGAAAACATTGTTATCAGGAGCGTTGAAACAAGTTGTTCCAGAATGAATTAAGGCAGCTGTATTGAAAACATTGATATCGTCAACATAATTGCGTGTATTACAGAGGCAATTTATTATGAACATTAAAGATCACCGCACAATAAGATACAAGATATCGTTGCAGCACTTTTGACATCGCACGCACTGACAGTTGACATTTATTGCGTGTCGTATATACGTCATAAAATATTCCAGCTCTAGTTTGCTATTTCACAATCGTCTTCATTGTGAAATAGCAAGCTCTTAACTGGGAAGGCCTAATTTGTACCTTATGATTTGAAACTCGCGTTTGTTCTGGTGAAAGTTTATAGTTTCCGATCTGGTTGTTTAGGCTTTCTGGATTTACAGCTAAGAACGTTGCCAGGTTGCCATTTATTGGTAATGCCCTGGTCATCTATCATCTTTGCATGAGGTTTCATCATCGCAGCTACTCTGGTAAGCTGCTCATCTCAACCTGGACATTAGACATATCCTTATACACGATTAGAGCATTAGAAATTTCCACATGTTCCAAGAATAAAATTACAATTGCATGGCTCTGCCACAACACTTGTACGATAATTGCAACAATTACGATTGTTATTATGTGCGCTTACGCCGCATCACGTGCTCAACAGATCTCAACGTTAAAATGGCTTTTCATTAAAAATAATGTCGCTTTGAGATCGTTGTCTGAAATAAAAGTAGTGTTTTTAGTGATTATAGAGCCCGGTTAATGAATCCCGTTGGTACAGCAGGATGCGTATAAAAACACTTTAGGAGTTGGACCAGCAATTTTTTTGACTACCACTTGGTAAATATAACCCTGTGTGAATCTCTATCCCTCGTTTAGTTTTTTAAGGTTTTGTAGGTCAAATAATTGTTCCCCCGACCGATCCTCTAGAAACTTATTTTATAATGAATGGTGGTACCCACGTACTTATTGTAAAGGAAGCCTTGGTCCTTAAAGGAGAAAAGGATAAAGACAGGTACACCGGTCCAGTAAATTGTGCGAATTCATTTGTCCTTTTGTGCCACTTAAGGGAAGCAGGGGCGTGAGCGGCAAAGGTTAACATAACAGCTGGCTTCCTCTACAATTATAGTAGGCAATTGTAATTCTTAAGACTATGCTGCAGAAAATTTTAGCATTACTCTGATAGATTTCTGTTCGACTTTACCTGATATAAACCACTTTCCAGATGTGACTTCATTTCTTTTATGTTCATATTTCAATGATTTTGACGGTTAAATCTTGACAATTACCTGTAACAAACGTAGATCATTGGTTAGAATTGCAATTCAAACGGTTAGGCGTAGCTCTCAACAGTGCAATAAAAGCTCTCCAGTCTGCGGGGCTCGGCGATGATTCAGGCGTGTCTAACGTCTAACCAACTTACTTTCCCCAGTCTGTAGCGGTTACAATGACGCGATGAACCGTTGCCCAATTTGACAATATCTACTTTCCCCTATTGTAGCCGCCGAATCTACAAAATTAACTAAATAAGCGAGCAGAAAACTATTTTCATGCGCCGAGATGCTCATCACTTCGTCATGATCGACCGCAAGAAAGTTTATTGCGATATTTCGTGTCTCATTTCATTTAGAAGTTAGAACGGAGTGTGGACGAGATGTGTGGCTTATAAAAACAATAATTAATGAGTAAATGAAATGAGAATATAATTTACCACAGATGTTTATGGCATGTGAAGCTAAAATGGTGTAAGCTATCACCTGCCTGAGAGAGACACGTTGTCAAGGAATCGAATGAAGTTAACATGACTCCTACTTATTGTATTTAAATGTTTCTATAATTAAGAACTATGCGGTGGATTAAGCTGATGTAATTACTTTTTGTTCGTTTAGGGCACATAGAATTGGTAAAACTTCATGAAAGTGACATGTTGATCATGTTGCTTTCGACCAGAGGGCATAATTGCCGTAAACGTTTAAACTACAATATAATTAGCGCGTATAATTAGAACAACTACATCTTGCTTGTATGATTAAAAAATTTATGAAAAGTTTATTCGCGAAGTAATGAATACCATCAAAGTGTTCTAATGTAACTTGCCTATGAAGCTCCACTAAAAAGTGCAAAAACAGGAGTTAGAATAAACTCTATGGCTTTTTATTATTCAGTCTGCAACCATAAAACATGGTAAGCTTATGTCTGGTATTAAGTGGAAGGCATTCTTGCGTATCTGCGCCTCAAGTTGACCTCAGCCGAGACGCATCACAGATGACGTCATCTTTACCGACCGCAGCACACATGGGATGCCAAGCTATATTATAATAACACAATCATATTTTACACACTCGGAATTTTGATCTGGTTTTAAGCCCTTAGATTATTATTTTACGCTGTGATTTTTTATTATTCAATTAATGGACTGAATCAAAAATTTTACGATACTAAGGCAACACTAGTTTACCAAACAAGTGATCGATAACAGATGCTATATTTGCAATTTTCCAATCCACTACTTTATTACTGTTCGTATACAAACAGAAATAGCCTAATATATTTACTTTATCAACGGATTAGAGGGCAAATGTGGTCGACACAAAAAACCCGCATATTTTTAGAGATATATCTCCGAAATGACGTCACTGGTTATCTTGTTCACATACGACTTCCATTAGTCATGTCTGTAAGTTTACCACTTGGACATGCGGTGATAATTGCGATGGCCTTCGCGACAATGATAATAAAGAGAACATGAGATGTTAAGTAATACGGAAAACGACTCTACGGATATTGTTAAGATATTCCAATGAAGGTAACGTTAAATGTGAGGTTAGGTCGCCCTGTGTGTATAGCGTAGAAAGTCTAACCTAACTACAGTCCACACACATAGACACCTACACACAAAGCAATTTAATGGTGCAACCAATAATTTAGAACCGAATTTAAAAATCGGTAAAATCGTTAGTGCTATCGATATTGCTTCAGAAGAAAAAAGGATTGATATTTTGAATAGATAGTGAACATGAGATTGTGCACTAGCACAGTAGATATACTGACCCTTCGAAACATATTCTATTAGAAAAATATTTTTACAGATAAAATAAAGAACAGCTGTCCCTTGCAGTCGCGTATATCCAAATAACCTGCTGATCACGATAAGGACCTTGAAAGTTCCAGAAGCCTTATCCAACGATAAGGCAGTACGATTGCATTAGCGCTAACGTGCGACAGAGACGCAGTTGTCGGCATTGTGTGAACATTTACAACTTGATTACATAAAGCGATTGCACAACCTGTGTAGGTCATGATGTACTTGTATGTTTTTTTTCTCTAGAAATGCATAAATGTTTCCATATACGCGAATGTGGGAAAAACGTGTGTCAACTGTTTTAACAGCACACGTTGAGGAAAATGCGTCATTGTGGTGATAGGCTAGCGACCTGCTTAGACTACAAGTGACTTTGACCTTAAACCATTTTGAAGATATTATGAAGAATTAATGAATGAATGAAATGCACCGATCCCACCGTGGTTTAACCAAACTCGATAAATCGAATGAACCCCAAGATTTGCACTAGCCCCTGGAGCCTCATGTTCCATGGTGCATGATGTTCCATGGTGCATGGTGTTCCATGCTGCACTACACAAATAATCACACGTATTATAGTTTAAAGTTAGTCGAACAAATTGTAAATATAGCATATGAAATGTATGGATTTATAATGAGATTCACTCATGACTTTAGGTGGACCTCTTCAGCAGATCCCTGAAAGATATGGAAAGATCTCACCAGATAAGCTTGCAACTGGGTCCTGCGGCAGTTATTCCCTCGTACTTAAGCAGTATACCGCTCGGTGAGACCAAGAACGCTTAGGCGACCCTCTTTTGTATTGTTTTAATGTCTTTTGGCGACATAAATTTACAACCACAGCAAAACCAAAAAAATTACAAAACACTTCGATGCTAAAAACTACGGTGCAGCAAAATTGGGAGCGTCCGTGCTCTTCAACGTCCGACGACCGAATTCTCTTTTGAAGATAATTATGAAGAATAGAAATATCTATCTAATAAATCTTGAACTTATTGTTAGGCTATATGGTGTCCACAATGCTGCTAGTTCACCAGATAATCCTGTAATCACCATCAACAAAATTTCCGAGATGTACCAAAATGGTATATGGTAGACAGATCAAAGGGCCAGAAGGCAATAATTACTATTTGCTTATATCCGCATAAGAATGCCATTGTTTTGGATAAAACTTTTTTCTCAATGATAAACCTATCACATGACAGGTTTACACATTTCTTACCAATCTTCCTACTGATATGCATCTGGGAAAATTTTGTACTTAAGTATTTATCTACATATCTTATTTAAGCTGCCGTCCTGCATTCGTTAGCTTGGGTGTCATTTTAACTTATAGCCCGTATAAAAATATTGTTGCTGTATAATATGACATAATCATTTTCCAAGTAAAAGGCAGTACCTTCTGCAACAGACACTTAGCTAAGTATGGTGACATAACGCATAACTTTTACAATTACTTGGCATGGTGGCGGAACCTTCAAAAATGGTTCCTAGAGAGGGAATTTTAAGATAATCATTAACAGACGGATTTATTAAAGGAAGATGTTGGATTAAGCTTATGTGACTCTAGATGCTGTGAAAGCATTTATTTATTTTATTATTTATGTACACACAGTAAAATACATAGAGATACGACATAAATTATAATTTGAGTACAAAGGTACTGCTTATTTCTTAAGAAATTTCTTCCAGCAGACCTGCGAAAGGAGAAATGAGAAAGAAATGTAGACAATAGTGTGTGAGGACAAAAATAATCATTAACAGCAGTATTTAAACAATCATCAACTCTGCAGAACCTTAACTAACAGTTTTAAATTATGACTTTATCAATTAAGACTCTAAGTTCACAAAAAACATTTATCACAAGTTTAAGAGGGAAGAAAAGAGTATTCCACTTACAAAACTCAATTACAACGAAGTGCACATAGAATAATAAAAAAGTCACCAAGAAGTCTAATAATATTGTTGACATTTAAACACCCACGGTGTTTCGGAAGCGGTTTTTACAATAATTTCATAGAACATCAGTATAACGACCGGTTTCCGTGTAAAACAAACAGTGTTTAGTAGATGGACATTCACAATCACAAAGGCCAGTGAGAAGGCAGTCACAAACCAATTTAGCTTATTCAATGCAATTAGAGACGGGGGTCGTTGACCGAATGTAATTGAAGATGTAAGTGGGCGAGATAAAGATGCCACGGATTTATACGCCCAAGTTCTCTGCTAGTTATATCGACACCCAGTGTGTCGATCTAACCAGCAATATCTTAAAATAGGGGTCTGAAGATTAAGTACTAGCTCTTTTTTTAATATTTAGTCGGGGTCTCAAGTAGGTCCCTGGGGCATGCCAATGACGAACGTCATTACTACCCTTTTCGTTATCGACAAGTGCTTATTTTGGTTTATAAGAATGCCAGTGGGGAGATGTTTGTTCGGATATGCCGTAATTAAAACAAATAATTAAGGAGTATATGGAAAGTAACTATAAACATTTTGAGTCTAACAGTATCGAAAGCCTTATTTGAAGCAATGTCGGGGACTTTCCTATGTCAACTGTTATTAAATTGATCACTGTTTTGATTATTTCATATCTTATCTATTCTTTTATTTCAGATTGCGTTAAGACTTTATGAGTCTTATGAGTATGACCTATGGTCTTAATGTTTTCCTCCTACATACACATAACAATTCATGACAAAATCAACTACCTACGTAGTTTATTATCTGCAGATCTTCCTTACGCCAGAGAGCCTTCATATTTTTAATCATCGATGCTAGAGATCTTTATGCCTGTCTGTTTTTTTCTTCTTAAACGGTTATTTAATTATGACCACTGCAAAGGGTTGTTTTTAGTTTAACGATCAGTACCATTAATGATTAGCAAAAGAACATAAGTGGCTAGGAATAAATTAGGACTATTTTATAAAATAATGTGTTATTGGGTAATATCTAAGGATTGCTCATGAATAACCAGTTTGGGCACAAACTTACGAACGACTAAACAGGCTGCTTGTTTGACGCAACTTTTCTGTATGAAATAAGTAGATATCTAAGAAATACAGATATTTTTACGATCTACCAAATAGCTGATGGATCTGAATTATTTTACCTATATCGAATCTTGGTAAAGGTTCCAGCTTTAAATCCACAAGTAGCTCAGCTACGAAAATATCATAAGTTGTAATCAAAAATAACAATACCAAAAACTAGGCTAGCGAGACCCTTTGCAATGGAAACCGTAATTGTTGGCCAACGTGTATTGCTGTGGTTATGAAAACATCACTATACTAGCAGCGCCCCACGGTTTCACCAGAATAAGTCTCGATCTTGTGGGAATATCGGGATAAAAAGTATCCTATGTCCTAATCTAGGTTATAGTCTACCCATGTGCCAAATTTCACTCAAATCCGTTCAGCCGTTTTAGCGTGAAAGCGTAACAAACAAACAAACGCACTTTCGCATTTATAATATTATTATAGTTAGGGTTTTCATCGGACATCTTTAAGGCAATACAAGTGTAGAACAATGTAGCCGATTGTTAAAACGAAGAAACATGCTACGGCTACATTGTTGTGATAAAGCGAACTACACTTCGCGCGCTCTTCAATCATCAAGTGTAACAACATGCAGTTTTTTATTAGTTTAACTAACGTTATCCAAAGAAACCGATTCACATTTTGTATATTCCAAACGTTAGTGTTAATAGCGCCACTTCTTTATCTAATTGATAACTTATATCAACTACAAAATGATCTACTAATTGATACTATAAGGAAAATAAAAAGTTAAAATTAATAAGACAGTAAGTTGGTACCTCTAAATATTAAACATTATTCATTATCTTTCAGCGCTGAGAGATAATGAATAATGTTTAATATTTTATTTCTGAATGCGCAAGGTGTGCAAAAATCTACAACACACACACCTATGTAAGTAACAAGCTGGTGACTGTTAATTCATTGTATCGCACATCTTAAAAACCCATAATTATAACCATGGTTGTAAATTGTAATTAATATCCATTGTGAGCGTTGCAGCATGGTTGCAAATAACAGCCACCTTAAGTGTTGTACCTGAGTTAACATCATTAACTCAAAGAACACGACTTTTTGCACAAACAATAAAAAGGGAGACAAAAGACAATGCACCTGTACCTGTAAACACTAAACCAACATTGTCACCACTATTCCAGCCATTTATTATATTTAACAAAAACATACTAAAAGCCGTGAACGCTTACACGCGAAAAAAAAGCATAAAAAATAGTGAAGTGACTAATACATCTTCTAGTTTTTACAAGCAATGCACCAGTGGCGTACATAAGTGGCAAAAAGTGGGTGCTGTTTGTACCATTAACCCTGTGAACGGTCATAAGTGGGAGACCGATGTTTTATGGAGGAGACACTGTTGTGTGGATTTATATTCAGTTGGCACGCGACGCTGTAAGTGTTAAAATTCGGATCGCAAGTGTTATTACGAACTGTACATTTTAGTTTGTGTTTACGGTAGTCTTCACTCTTCACGAATGCCCGTGTTTTTTCCCGATTGCGGCGAAGCCAAAAAAGGAGGGTTATGTGTTTGATTAAGATTATTGAGTTTTTATCAATTGAGTAAAATGGAGCACTGCTAGACTTGCTTGTCACTTCACGATAAGTTCAGAACCACAGTGGTCATTCTTATTATTAAAATTGGCAAGATTGTATCAGTACATTGGCTATCAGATATTTATGACATGACTAATTATAGAAATGATTGCACCAGTCCGGTATTATTTCTTATTAAAAATATAGATAAAATAACACTCAATAACGGCGCTTTGAGAAATTTTAATAATATTATTATAACCACCAATCGAATATATATAAGAATCGAAGTACTTCACGTTATCTATAAGTGCCTATGTACTTCACGTAGGTACGTATTAAGATACACTATCGCGTACAAATATCTTGCTGACATATTCGCCGCACCTATATTTTAATCCCCGAAGAGACAGGCAGATGTATAACTATCACCAACAGCTCAATAAAAAAAACTATTTGATACACAAATATCTGAGAAGGCCGGTATGAGAAAACATTTTTTTTCATTTTAATTACAATAAATATTCTACACCCGTTTTAAAAAGCTATAAGGCTGCTAATTGAAATGATTATGATTGAATATGATTGCTGAAAACCCGTTTGGCGAAAAAAAAAAAGCTTTTACGAGACACGTTAGAACGAAGAACGGTTAAACGAAATGGCTTTTAAAGTTTGAGCGCGTCTAGAAGATTGGACTTTCGTTCTACATTTTGTATAAAAATATAAAAGTGGTACCTTAGAAATTTTAATCTAGTCGTACCGTTATCAGTGGTATCGGCTCGTTCCGAAACAAAGGTTAGTTGCAATGATGACAAAATGTATCGTACTACAAACACCAGCAAATTAGCTGGAATGCTTATCAGACAAGAATTGGGGCTATACGAGGTAAAGGTACGTGAAAGTACAAAATATATATTGTATGAGTACCTATGACTAAGTTGATAACTCAGTTGTAGGATACTGCTATGCATCCGTAGCCACCTATTCAAGTTAGCTCGACTGCAGTGAAAGGGTTGGAAAGTCAAATAATACGTAGGTACTATACCAGTATCAGTCATAAATTACCGACGATTATGCTATTAATGAGATATAATAAATTATATTTAACATTAGAAATGATACTTAATTCAACTGCATAGGTTATCATATATGTATTTCTTGTAAAGAGCAACAAGAAAATCGTTGCTACGTGACTCCCGCTAAAATATTAATACAAACGCTTTGCTTGTAAAACTAAATAATAATGCAGTACAGCAGTAAAACATGAGCATGATTATGATTACTTAGAAAGTATTGGACAAAAATCGTAAACTTCGTTCAAAACGATCACAAAGACAGCTTTCGAAACATTACTAGTGGAAACTGCTATGGATTTTGTCATGTTTATTTGCAATAACTTTTGTAAACAACTGAGCACCTCAATTCCTAAGTTGGTTGAGAAAACGTGCATAGTTATTGTAATCGCCTGCAAGACTAGCACACACCATACAACACTGGAAACAATGAGAACTCAAAGGCGTCCCGGATGGATCGAATTTTGTGAAAGAATATCAGTAAATAAATCCTTGATGCCCAATTTGTCTCCAGTGCTTATGCTTACTATGCCTAACATGACATTTATTTATTTGTCGATTTTCAAACTTGTCTTCGACTGTTTAGTCCTTTTCGCTTCAAAGGGCCACATGCTTAGGGACACAAAGTTTTTTATTGCTGTCAATGCGTTCCATCGTAAAACATTTATGTAGGCACCATTACATCACTATCTCTTCACGAAAACCGCAAGAACAATTCTAGTGTTGTTAATAACTATTACCACAAAGATGTGTTATTAGTTGGTAGTTCGGTACGCACATCCATATTACATTAAAAACTTGATGATAGTTGTTTTAGCTGAGGATCGTAGCTACAAGTTTGCCGGTACAGATCCGGTTTTGCAGTGAGTCACGCGACCTCACGCCGACCTCTTCGGGGCTATCCGAATGTCCTCTTCGACATAAGCTGTAAGCTCGCGTTATGTTCTTATAGAATCTGTGTGTTTCCAATGTTGTTCATACCCGGTAGTTTTTTTTTAGGTACAAACAGAATAGGTTTTCTTTTTGACTGCCAACAATACATCCTTATCGCAGTTCAACCATGCCAGTGTAATAAAAGATCATCCAGATATACCAATCAAAATTAATCATATTTAATCTAGAAAGTCAACAATAGCACAAATATAATACGGATATAACTTATAATACAGTTGAAATATCACAAAACAAACAAATAAATCACGGTGATTTATTTATACATGAGGAATAAGGAAAATTATTATGAAACCTCAGGGATAGGTACTAATTCTCATAAATATATCCATTAGAGGCAACGTCGAGTAGTTACGTGTTGGGTTAAAGATCAAGATTGTGTAGAAACAAGGGGCCTGTCAGTGGCATCGCACGCGCAGATATCTAGTCACAAACGCATCGAAAAAACGGAGGAAGCTTTACTATTCAAACCATTCGCTATGGAAGGAGGCCGAACTTCTAAATTATTTCCGACTTCCTTTGAACCTTTTTCAATCCCTCCTAAATGTCAGCCTCTTTCCCTATAGGAATGGAGGTCACCACAAATAAAACCTAGTGTTATCATCATTCCATGTTTAAATTAATTACGCTGCAGAATGTCTCAGCTGCTCATATTTCAAGTTAAGTATTAAAGTCAACGTAGAGAAATGGTAAGGCATGCAAGTAACAACTTTGCAGCACCATAATAATTTCTAGACCTACAATATAATAAAACAAAAATAATAATCGGTAAAGCCACGGCAAATATTGAGGAAGACCCAAAAGCCTAATTTAGTAATTAGTTTTGGAAATAATTTATTTTCATCAGTCTCCTGTCCTTATTCTAATTTATCTGTGGTTGGCGTGGCGGAACATGTTTTTGTTTTTAAAATTTTGGAAATAAAGATGAAGTTTTTATTTTTTTTACCTGGCAGCTATTTCCTAATAGCTAATTAGTCATTATTTAAATCGTATTTTTGTATGTTGTGTGCACCAAATAAACGATGTATCTATCTATCTAGTTATCTACCTATCTAATCGAAATTCGGTAAAGAACTGTTACTAGGATAGGAACAGGTAATCTAATCCGAGCACTGTTAAAATACCTTAGTATGTTATCAGTATGCCTAATATTATTAGTATGCCCGACGAGCCGAGTAGCTCGAAGGCAATATTTACTCATCGTGCGAACGATGAATGCCGATGATCTAAGCATATCGTCTCTACTAGTGGAATTACCGACATTGGTTGTGTCAATAAGCCAAACTATCTCTATGCCAATCAGATATATAGCTCTAAAATTGCGTAACAGTTACGACCTCAAATAAATTTCAAATCGTTAATGGGGCTTGTGGCTCAATAATAACAGCCGCACGGGTCAATCAAGATTAAGCAACGCTTACAGAGGTCGGTCCGAGAACATGCGACCATCCATTATATACCGAGACCCCTTCGTGCCTCAGAAAGCACGCTTAGCCGTTGGTCCCGGCTGTCATTTGTACATTTCTAACAGTCGTTACGGGTAGTCAGCAGCCCGAAAGTCTGGAACGAAGAAGAACAACCAGTCTTTCCAAACGGTATCGTATTACTCAGTAACATGGTTTTGGAGGTCAGATAGACAGTCGCTCCATGTAAAATAATGGTATTCAGCTGCATCCCGTTAGACTGGAATCCAACTCCCAACATAGGAAAAGGCTAAGCAGATGATGAGTTCCTAATCGTTAGGTTCAACTGATTCTTTATAACACTATCTTCTGATCCATGGTTGTATTTTTTCTGATTTTGTTTAAATTGACTGTCCTTGCTATTAACTTTCAACTTCTTGACTGCAGATTCTTTATTAACCTCCTTCTTGCTGTTTCTTGATTCATTCTGTTAGCCTTGCATCGTTGGGTATTTTTTATTTATTTAGGTCCTAATTCTTTTTACAACCGCTTGGAATAAAGTTGGATTAATAGCTACACACTGTTCGCCGTCTACGGCATTCTGTATTTCTGTTTGCTAAACACTACCAAATTTATTGTTTGCATTGATTGCTAGTAGAGTTCTCAGGTTTGCAAGAACAACACGACTACGGTATAGAAATCCACGCAACGTGAGTCTTTTCTTCAGTTTCTTCTTACTGAGTCCTCTTATATTTGACTAGCGGCCCGCTCCTGGAGGTCTACTCTGAAATGACACATACGAATGTTCGGGACCGACCGACACACGACCGAACTTTGCATTGTTGTCCTACTACGAACAAAGTTCGGATTGGCTCAGTTCGGTCGGTACCATAGTCAATGTTCGGTGGAGTGTTAGAGTCGAACGTTTTTCGGATATGTTTTTATTAGTCATTAGTATTCATTTCGATATAATTTAACTGTTGAATTACACACTAAAATTATTTTTTATAATAAGGAAATTGAACTTGGCTTTTAATTCAGTATTTATACATACGAACATTTAGGACTTGACAAAACAATGAGATTTCTTAGGTAAATGTAATTTTAATATTAAAGTACCTATTATACACATAAACCTTCCGAAATAAATTGTCTAAACGATAGTGAAAATCTCATCAAAATCTTTTGCGTGGTTTAGAATAACAACGCGGACATACAGCCAAACGCGAAAAGCGACTTTGTTTTATAATATGTAGGTATAGATATATGAGTAGATGTTGTTGTTGCATTGTTCATCCCGTTTCGGTCCTGTAAGTCCAATCAGAATCTCTCTTAGCTTTTGTAATGCATATCTCGATCCTATCCTTCGTATTTTGTTTTGTATTGTTTTTTCTACAATTGAACAGTAAAGCTGTTGTTTTGTTGGTAAAATAAATAGCTTTTGACAAATCATTCAATTGCGATATAACAACCGCACATATGTCTGTCAATTCAATTACCCTTTCGAGTTCTCCTTCGTTGGTTAAAACCATCAAGTGTGTCTGACTGGAGAGGGCGCGGCACAACTATCACGCTATACTCCCGTTTCAGTGGTTAACGGGTGTTGCACCTAAACACCAATTAATAATGCTAGATATTCCATATAATGAGTTGATAAAGATAATTGCTTAATTATTATAAGTCCGCACGAAAGTAAAACCATTATAATCTTGGATGAGCAGTATTCCATTACAGTTAATGTGCATCTCGATAAGGGGCTGCATACATTCCATTGACTTAAATAAATGAATTTGAATAAAGAGTTATTAAAAATTAATTTCTTAAAGTCAATACGTCTTTAATCATGCAAGGTGAATACGAGTCAAAGGAAGCATTAATTATGCAGCCTTAAGAAAAAATACAAATGCAGCAGGAGGTAAACACTGCATTAAACATTGGTTAAAATGATGTTTGAATTATTAAAATTAATTCACTCACGTATGGCAAGTGTGAGCCATTGAAAACGTCGGAAACAATTAGTCTCTAGATACTAATATAGGAATCCATGCAATTACAATTCATGCATTAAATGAACAAAATTAAAAATTGTACCTTTTAAAACCCAATGTTGCTTTTACAATAATAATTTAGAATAACACTGTATATCGATATTATCCATGGATGGATGTCACTTTTATAAAGAAGGTGGAATACTCTCGTGAGACTCATTTTCTAAAACCTAAAACTTGGCATCCAAATAAAGAATGAAAAAAAAAAAAACAGGAAATTATCTTTTTTATAATTAAAACAGAATAGAATCGTTATGTCAAATTTGAATGTCCAACGGTTTGTCGTAACGGCTGACAGCTGCGTATCCGCCGGGTAAGCCATATGTGGCACCACCCTGGTTGTTATACGGTATGTGTATACACATAGTAAATAGCTATAGTATGTTCTTAGTAAGATATCAAGTTATCTTAAAGTGCAAACACTACTTTATTTTGCATATACTCGTTAAAATATCGCTCCTGAAGTATATTTTGCTACATAAGGCACGTACTTATATTATCCTTGTATTTCACCATATTATAAGATAAGTAAGATCATTATTATTATGAATGTTTTAATTTTTGTTTTAGTCGTTCATTAGCTATTTACAAGAAGTCTATGATGAGGTAAGTTATTATAAAACTTGTACAGTGTAAGTTCGACTACAATTTTCTACGACTACATCATAACTTCTGCATTTATATTTTCTAAAATATAGTCTTCAACAATAATTTTAGCCGTTCAAGTAATCCAATACTGGAAAGTATTAAAAAAGTTGATACGACCGATATCGATTACACTGCTTATTCGCTTCATGTGCTGTCGTAATCATGTTGCAAGGTGTAACTTATATGGTTGAACGAAATTTTGTTACATGGACTAAGAATTAGCAATAAAATTATTAAATGGAAAACATTTAAAAACCGAGAGATAATAAAAAGGTGCGCGTGCGCGGACCCCACCCTCTTTGTAGCGCACGAGCCGATCCCCTTTACTGGTCACACCTGTCATAGAAAAAACCTTAGAGTTAATAAAAGTAAAGACAACGAGAATGGCCCAGTACTAAGGAAACTTATATGTTATGACTAGGTACACTTTGTTGGTTTTCAGACTATGATGAAGAATGTCAATTGTATTGTAGGTCTAGTACAATATTACAATGCTATTTTCGAAGCAGATGCGATGTAAAGTACCTATACATTAAATAAAATAATAGAGCAAAATTATTAATAATTCATTATTAACTAAAATTAAAGATCATAATTAAAAGATTAAATAAAATGTCCAGAACTTCCAGAAGTCCATACAAGTCGTAAGGTTGGTGTATTAATTAAAAAGTACCTAACTTAATTGAACAGTATTAAAAAGTTAATTGAGTGTGACGAAGACCGGACATTCTTGAGCGATCACATAGTTGGTACTATGTTTTTTATTAATATGGCATGGCAGGACTGAGGTAATGTTACCAGGACAAAGGTGGCAAATTCTTCCCAGACATGAGTTCATTATCATGTCCTGGTGATTTATACTAAACTTATTATTATACTATTGGGTACTTAGCTATAAAAGGTTCTCGACAGTTTATTTTTATTTTTAATGAAAATGTTACCATAAACATAGAATAAAAATATTCTATGTTTATGGTAACATTTTCATTTTATTTATTTTTAATTTTATTAAATTTAAATGCAAGATTTCTGGTAAATAATAGTAGTGTTGGGTATACTTAATCTATCGATATGATAATAATGATAGTTACAAATAACTGTCCACTGAACATACGTTAGTATACAAAAAAATATGAACGTATTGACATTTCGTAATTGAAAATAATGTCATTTTAATTTTGAGTAGGGATTGGTTCGCTAGCCAATTATCATTGGTATAAATTGTCCCGATGACAGTTCATTGTAAAAACTTTGACCACACAAGTATGTAATTGCATCGCAGCTGGTTACAAGTCTGAGTGCAATTGGAATGACTAATGTTTGCGGATTCCAATTATTTTCTACAAAACGATCTAAGATAAATAGCGTCAGTGTTTAACCGCCGCGATAATTGTATTAAAGTGCTTAACCTTTTAAGGTTTTTAATGTAATTATGTCACGCTTTTCGTACTGGCAAAACTCAATACGGCAACTTACTTACGTTTGGTTGCGGATTAATTTGAAATAACGTAACAGGTGGATTTTGTTTTCGATTCTTAAAAGCATCCTTAAAAGGTTTCGGTAACATTCTTCTGGTATTTCATGTCTTTAATGACTTTATTTACCTTTTAAATTACAACTTATACCTGCCGCTGAAGTGACCAGTCATTCCACCAGACGCTACGGATTGACACCATTGACTTCACCTAAGTTTTCTCGGTAAGATTTTTATACAACGTGTATATTTTGATATCCCATATAAGGTTTCATTCATACCCTAGTTATGTGATATAAAAAAACACCATGTAGAATAGATTGGTTGGTTACGATATTACAAGGACAAATATAGAGCCTCTCTAGTCTAACTTCGCTGCGTTCTATGCTAATTTTAAATTTCGAAACACCGAGCCGACAACGCAACCGCCCCCGATCCGACACGATTCGATTCATCGATGACCGTGAACATCGATTCGACATTCACGTGTATTGTAATCGGATGATCATTCCTATCACTTTCCTTGTAATCCGTTTGATATAATTTGTAATCGATAAGAAACTTCTACAAAGTTACTACAGTCCAGTGTTTGGGAAACTAGAAAAATCGATTATCTAGGTTTGAAAACAATCGCCATACCATTTTTGCGGTCAATTGATAAATTTATTACTTAATAATTAAAAAACCTGAGTATAATTTACACAATACGAAAAAAATAAGTAGATACTATTACAAAACTTATGAAATAGCTATGTTTTAATGATAATACATTATTTATTAGTATTTGGTAATACTGCCTGGCATTTTTAGCCGCGGATCAGCTTATTGCGCTTGCGACTGACGGCTGAATGCCATTCAGGTGCTCCATTGTTGACGAATGTATTTTTACGTAATTGACAAGTTAGAGACGCGACACTCGAAGTCAAAATACAAGGTGTAACAGAATGAGCACAATACTTCAGACATCCCAATTAGAAAATTGAGTTATAAGCTGATAATTACAAAAGTATTTTTTTTTCAAATATCCTGTATGTTGAACATTGATATTATTTATTTTTTCTATAGATTCATCATAATCTGCTTATCGTGTTCCACTGCTGGGGCACAGACCTCTCTTCGAGAGGGAGTGGAGATTAACAACAATATGATATAATTGAAATATTTTCTAGTCGCTTCTGAGCTAGATGCTTTCAGGAGTTGCGGTTGTGTTACAACTTACAAGCTGCATTGTTATTTTTTATATAAAAAAATTAAAACGGTAAAAGAATTAAATACATAGACAGAGACACAAAAATACAAATAATAATTTAACAACACTTTCATGAATCCCTCTCACAGTACACAAATTAATCATCAAGACCACGTCCGAGTGACGTCATTAATTACTAAATAATACATTATAGGAAGGTAAAACACTACGATAGTACCTACACGATAATACACGTCATGTGGTCATATATGAATTTCGGGAAAATGGTGACGGTGCTATGCGGATAAAGTCGTGTAATTTTTAATTGGTAAAGGTTTGGCGGATATTATTTTTACATTATTACCTAGTTATAGTGTAGTGTAGTTAATACATATTAAATAAGACTTAACTACGTACCTAAAAGCTTTAAAAAGTATTAGGAAAAATTGAGCCAATCATTAAATTAGTAGATTAGGTAGGTTTGTATGTTCTAGTACCTACTACTATAAAAGTGTTAAGATTATTTGCAAAAAATAAATAAAAAATTACGACCTACATGATGCAGATGTCGAAATTACTGCAATTACAATATACAAGATGAATAAAATAAGACCATTTTATTATAAGTAGTTAGATGTTGATAGTTTAACCTTTAGAACACAATGCATAGATTATCAAAAGACTTATAAAGAAACTGCTAAATTGCTGCAATCATCGTGTTTTGCCTCGCTAACGGTGCATTCTGTAATTCTATCGTATCTATCATTCCCATCACTAGCCTTGAGAGGAGTATTTTGATATATTCTTCATATTATATACATTTTTACTGTTCTAATTGAAAGCGTAAATTCATAGACATCTCCTTAGCTCTATGGTATTACACCTTAGGGCGAATTTCACCATTAAAACTGCTGCAAAAAAGAGCTGTCAGTGTCATTTTTGTTGTGGAATATTTGACACTGACAGCTCTTGAACGCTGTGCTGATCGCGTTCAGTTTCATTGGTGAAATTCGCGCTTAGCCTGTTTTGGACGAAAGACTAGAAGACATTATTTATTCTTGCTTTTATGTCATCCTCTATTTGCTTATAAGAGAAAGTTTATCAAATTATTGAACAATAGGGATGATGCCTGGGTAAAACAAAGTCAGATAATAAAAAAATATTTTTTGCTTTATCATATTAATAAAAAATGGCTTAGGTTTAAGCAATCACCAGATATAATGAAATATAACGCCCAAAAAATCGTAAGTACTTACCAGAATTTAATCCCCATTTTAATATGAAATTATCACCAAAAAACGTAAAGTCTGCTAACCTAAAAAAGGCAAGTATCTTCAGAATAATCGCTGAGCTACCCAAAAAGGCCACGCATGCACCAAATATTTACTCGCATTTTATTTAAAAATTTCATCCAAATATGTTACACAATTTTATCCTAATAAAGTAAATTAATATACAAAAATCATTGTTTACCCAAAAAATATAAATGAAGTTCTAAAGGTTCACCGATACTACCGTAAAATGTTTACTAAAGGCTGAGCTTCTTAGAGCTTTCAATAAAATAAAGGCCACAAAAAAAAAAACATTAGTTTATAAACAACATGTTTTATTTCTACATACAAATAAACTTAAAACTTAATAAGGCAGTCCTTAGTGTAATTTTAAAATTTTAATGAAGAGTGGATCTTCAAAAAACTTAATCTTAGTGATAAATGAGTCTTCAAACAACCAACATTAAAACACATACATTTTATGGCAAACGTAGTGATATATTTGGGTAGTAATGACACAAAACTTTGCTAGTTAAAATTTGGTGCACGCGTGGCCTTTTTGGGTTATGAAAAGTTTTAGTAGTGCAGGCATGACTTAAATAGCCCCAAAGATTTTGGGACAGGTTTCATTTATTTGTACAATTGCTCATTTACAGGAGCTATAGAAGATAAAACTATGAAGACTGCCTAGCTGGTCTAGTGGTCGCAAGCACTACCGCTGAGCATAAGATCGGTCAAAAGGTTAATGGGTTTACCATGAAGAATTTCTCAGTGGAGCCCGGAGTCTGGAGTGCCCGGTTGATGGTAATAGGCTCGCCCCCTATTACATGGGACTTACGACGTAACTGACGAAATGTGGGTGTACAATCCACAGGTACACTTCTGTCTAACCTTTCGGGGATTACAGGCGTGATGTTATGTTATGTAGAAGATAAAATAATGCAATTATTTACAACTTACTACTTATTAATATACAGGGTTTAAACAACCGTTTTGATTCAGAATCACGGTAGTGTTCGATAGAAAATAACTTTCGAACAATTAACATGCAAAGCGCATTAAATGTGTCAGACACGCAGATTATCTTTAAATAACAGTTAGGTTTTTTGAAAGAATCAAGTTTTTTATCATTCTGATGCTGCCATTTAACGGTATTGCATTCCTCTTAAACCAAAAATTCTATTAGGTAGACACGTTCATTTGTTACATTGATGACAGACAGTGACCTCAGTGGTGATGTTCTTCAGAAAGGTCAGGTGCGTACTGCCTAGTACTCGCAACCAGCAAGCGTGTATGACCAGATGTATGAAGATGAACATAAGCGAAGCAAAAGGAAAGGTGTAAGGATTGTAGTAGGTGACGTTCTGTGGTTCCTGCCTACCCCCATGGGAAGAATGCGAGAGTTTATGTATGTATTTAAAGAATTATATTTCAGGAAAATGCAGCAAAATGTAGAACACTCCGATAGTACACGATAACCGTCACGTGATTTTAGGTAAAACGTTGAATGCTATGAGGATAAAGACGTGTAATGTTATTGATATTATTTGAAAAGGGAACTCTAAAATCGTAGATGGCCGACAACTCGAGAAGGTTCTCGGCATACCCACTCGGATGCGCAAGATCGTGGCATGTAGGAAGTAGGAGTGTCCTTCAGCGACAGGAGGTGGTTATGTAAACGGTTAGAGTGCAAACACAATATTGATTCATGACAAAGTAAAGAAATGGGACACTGTGTTTGTCGAACGTTAAGCAGGTACAGTGGGCCGCACGTCCCAGCTGGTTAACTCTTATTCTATTGAAACTCCATACTACGTTAGGCCAGTTCAAGGCCGACTTGTTACCACTCCGACGCGCTGTCGACTGTACCGATATTTACGTACAAAGAGGACAGATTAGTTTTAGCCACCCTTCCACGTTTTAGGGGGGTAGACAGGGAGAGGGAGACAGCCCTGTCTGCGGTATGTCCCCACTAGCTGGGGCATTGAACTCTTTGGCACAACATACCTACCTTACGTAAGTCATATTTACACGAACGAGACGAACTGTTTTTCGCGACTCCCTAAAGTGGTTGTCAGTTACTTTTTTCATATTGTGAAGGCATTGTTTTACTGTCGTGTGTTACTGTGTAAAGTGCTACAAGATCTTTTGGCGCTCGAATGACGTTGACAGGGTGGCGCTGTTGGTAAACATTTGTTTTGTGAAATGTATTGAAAAACCAAGATGGCGGCGTTAGTTCCGCTTTTGGCCACGCGCCAAAAGAACCTTGTAGCGCTATATACAGTAAGTATGACAATAAACAAACTAAGAAGACTAGATGACTGGCACACTTTAACACCGCCTTATTCCTTTACAAATCCATGTAAGGAGTTGGCACTCATTATTAGGACATTAAAGAGTCAACAGGTGTCAATATAATATGGGTAATAGGTACTTGGAAACCATTCCAATACACGAAATCCAATTTATCTCAATATGTGTAACGAATAGAGGGCCAGTTATTATTTAACGCCATTATTTCGAACAACTGCGCGCATCACTGCATATTGTACAGGTTATGTATTACGAGTTCGGATGTGCATCCAGTTGGCGAGTCAGTCATCCGGACAGCCAGTTTCGAGTCCAATGTCAAGGATACACTCGATCGGCGAATTTTCGCCAATCGATAATAAACCGTTTCTTTATAATTTAAAGTATATTGTGGCTCAAATTCGCGCATATCGCAAAAACTGAAGCGTAGGCGGAGGAGTCGTGCCTATTTGCGTCACTTTTTGTGTTCACACTGTTCACTTTATGATCGATTGCTAAGTACACGGTAAATATTGAGTATTCGTAAAGTTATTACCACACTGTCATTGAGACACCTTGCAAATACCTACTTATTGACTAACATTACTTACTTATGTAACACCTTGTATCATTCTGGTTAGTATCTTTCGCGAGTTTACATCATTATCATCATAATCAATCATTTTGATTAGGTCGTCGCCTTTTCATACCAAAATGTATAATTGTGTTGATATTTTACCAACCACGATAAAATTCACCGACAATGGCTCGGCGTGTTTAATGAAAGCGTTCAGATCACTGCGTGGCAATCAAATGAATATATTTCAAGAATTAAATTGATCGTTACATCTATCAAACATGGTCCTAGACTAGTTTCACCTCTTTCATCGAAGAAGTTTAGAAAAAAAACCGTTCGCGCTTGAATAAATAATTCATCTGTAACTGTTTGCTCTGCATAACGAATGTTATTTATTTTCTTTGAATATTAATGGGGTCTCAGATCGTCATTTTTACATTATCCAGAGCTTTCGATAGTTTGTATCTGTAGATCTGATCTATCGATTTGCTCTGTAGATTTTTAATGTTTATTAAAAATCTCTTTCTTTTGCTGCAGAGCAGGCGACCTGTTTTGTTCATTATAGGCAATTCTCACAGAATTCTATTGTTATGCATTCAACCGATTCGTCTACCTAAATCGGCTACTTACACCAAAGTTCGCGGCCTGCTATATCCGATCTACGAAATGCCAAACAATGACGCTTGAAGCTTCAGAGAATGCATGTATTTCGCAAGACACTTTGACTTCCTTTGTGAAAACGGGAGATGAAAGACAACAATCAAATTCTGTTGACCATTTAAAGAAACCTGATCACCACGTTACTCAGATGGACCAAATATGGAAGATAATATTTCTCTAAGATGCACAACGTAATTAGCTATCCTGACGAGCGAAAATGATATATTTCCATCACCGTCACGAATGCTGGGTGAGCATGCTAATCGTTCATGTCACTCGGTCCCCCGGACGCACGAGCAGTCGCGTGCACAGTGTCACTTTCCCCTGGATGGCGCCCGCGCAGCCGCGCAGGTTTCTGTTTCGAAGGCGCGCATGCGCTCTCTCGCGTGGAATGCCCGCCGCACTAGGAGATGCATTCAATGCAGGTACTTCGAAACTTCTAGAAATACCGTAAACGTATAATTACTTGATCGTGTTACAAAACATGACTGGTCTTTGATTATGATCAACAATTTATAACTTTACAAGCAAGACAGATTTGTTTAGCAGGAGGATTTGCCTTCTTCCTATGGGTTTCAGAATGAGGTTCATCTTTTAAGTATAAAACCACTTCTAATCCGACAAGGGAAAGAAAAATGAAATAATAAATTCAATAAGAACAGACTGCAACACTCGATTTGGTAACGTCTACGAATTTTTTAGGTCAAAATGCAACTATCGTTTTCGCAGGCCGCTGACTTCCTCGTCATAGATATTCGTTCTGCTCGCTCGTAATCTGCGCGATGCCAATTAAAATTATATAATTCAAGCCAACGCATCTGAACGCAGTTGATGAACGACCAAAACAAGGTGTTTTACGATTAGCAAACACGAACCGTGGATGCGTTGCAAGTTTGCAACTTACACTCATAGGCCGAATAACTTCATACTGTCGTCTTTTTAGTAGGCAGTTGTTTTTTTTTTAAGTTTTAAGACATTGTAAAATATATAAAGGTTGTAACTAGGACATCATCTGTTCTTTTTTATCCTTTGCCTAAAGCATACGTTGTGTTACTTATAAAAAGTTTTTATTTCTCAAAAGGGCAGGTGCACGCGAATGCAGCCGGAGTACGGTATGAGGTAGCGCTAATTGATCTCAACAAACGGCGAGCTATTTAGGCAAACCATTTATGAACTATCTAATGAGGGATATTACGTGAGTGATCAATTAAGTTTTTGCATTAGGTATTAGGCCCACGGCATTTTTTTAGCGCGCTTGTACGCGTTGCAACTATAATAATGCTACTTATTCAAAGCAAAAAACGCGCCGTCAAAGCGCGTTACGTAGAACGCGCGTATAAAAAAACCGTTTGCTTATGGCCTTACGCCCTTAGATGGCAATGCAAATACCACGTATCTAAAGCAATTAGGTTTTGTAAACACCAGAATATTGTTTACATTACAATGTTTATTGTACCTTCGACTATTACTTATTAACCCCACTTCATAATGTAAAGTGCACTTATAGGGCAGTGTTACTGACATCATCATCTGCCTAGCCTTTTCCCTACTATGTTGGGGTCGGCCTCCAGTCTAACCGGATGCAGCTGAATACCAGTATTTTGAAAGACTGACTGCAATGTTACTCTCATGTAAACTTAAAATGTTAGCAGCTAATGGCGCCGATTCTCTTGTACACCGATATAAACTAACTAAACTATCACTAAAATTCCTTACTTTTGGCTATGGGAACCATAAAGCTATTTTGCAAAAAACATCTCTTAATTTAAAAATAATTTTGACACAACAAAAATCGAATTTGACAATCGCAACTCCACGTTGTACTTGTTTGCCCTACCCCGAGAATTATTTTTTAGAGCCGGAGGCGCGGTGGTGTGCAGCCTCGACGTTTTATATGGAATTTTTCTCTTTTTGTATGGAAAATATTAAAAATTATTACCTACATGATGAGTTTTAGGGGTTAATGGTTTTTATAAAGGGAGTCGAAATATTCATTATTTTTTAGAAATATAAACAAAAGAAAAAAAAGATTGGGTGGATAGAAAAAAAGGTGTTGGTGTGAATTTTAGTTCATGACAACTAATTTTACGCTACACATTTTTAATCGTTATTAAAAATAGTTAGGTTTGGTTTTTTTAAATAAAAAATTTAGGTGAAAAACGTCAAATTCAGAATAGCAAAATTGGCATTTTCACTAAATTAATAACTCAGTAACATCTTAGTGCTGTCAAACTAACATATAGTTAAGTTGTGCCACTTTAGTCCATTTCAGAATGAGAAATCGTCGTTTGATTGTTAATTTATTGAATAATTAAATTATACATTTTAGTGGTTTTTTAGTCTAGCCTAAAGGCATTTGTGACAAGAGAATCGGCACCAATAGGTAAGAAAAGCGTGAAAATTTTAAATATAATGCAATTGTGGACGTCAGGGCAATATCGCGGGGCCCACGGATTTTTGGCTGTAAGCACAACGTTTTAGTTGAATATACGCGTATCAGATTTTCACGCAAGAACATGATAAAAGGTCGACCACTTCAAAATTTTATGTTAATAATTTTGTTATCTAGAAATAGGTACTTGTCAGCAAACTTCTGCAACTCCTAAAGAAGTAGATGATGTAAACATTTAGAATCACGAACTCACGTTATTACTACATAACATATTTATCATATGCTTGACCAGTTAATGCAATATTTCAACACAAAAGGTCTCACCACCGACATTGACTTAGTGACATAGTTCCTATAAATACATTACTGAAGTAAACATAGTTTATACTTTCTGCACATATTGGCAGCATTTCAAACACATTACAACTATTACTATGTATGTAATGGATCCCAAATAATACCTAATGTATATGTTTTATACATTCAGTTTGCTGCAATTATGTTTTGATACAACAGCATGGAGTAAGTGTAATCTGGTACTAGAGTATTTGAAGTGGTATAATATTGCAATAAGCCAATTCCTATAATGCATTGTTGCATTATCTTGTGCATCTCTAAAGCCTAGTAGTTGATGTTTACAGTAGGCTAGCTATGAATAGAGCTGAAATTGAAAATGGAATAACAACTGAATCATTGAACATTCCATCCCTTTCTATTTAGGTGATGCCTCTTACATTGAATCTATCTAATCTAACTAGCCTGTATTATCCCACTAAATGCAGGGCAAGCAAATGCCCTCCTCTCCCTTTTTCACACAATTCAGTCTTTTGCCAGTCCCTTTTTGGTAAGGGTCGAGCCCTTCCTACCAACTTCACTATCACCTGCAGCAATGTTGTTGTGCAGCCCATTTATCATCTGCATTGCGGCAGACATGTCCAGCCCAATCCCACTTAAGCTTAGTGGCTTTCTTCTTACATTGATTATACAATATTAGTAACCTATGTGTATCTATGGCATGAACACTCTATGGTACAACCTAATTCCCTCATTAGACTCCTAAGAACAGACATAGACAATAAAGAGAATATAGATCAATTTGATGTTTTTCTTCCGTTCCCATAGTTAAGAGCAAATAAACACTCTCTCAGTTGCTTTAGTCTGCTTTTGTAATTGTAACTTGTGCAGAAAGGTAATAAACACATTAATAAGAATAATTGCTTTATTCACCGGATTGCAGTACTTTTTTGATAGATAGAATACACTATTAAGTACATTTTACAAAGGGTGACACAAAGCTCTTCATTGTCTTAATGATCTTTTAAAGACAATGTTTGGATGGATTTCGGGAGAAAGGACAGACAGTACTACAGGTTGTCTGTGCCTTTTATTTGATTGATTTTGTACTTGATCATGAAATTTTTTGTGGAATGCAGAGTTTGTCTTTAAAAGTTAGATTTTATTTTTTGGTTGCTATGAGATATGTGGATACATTTTTTTATACATCATTTTTAAAGATTACTGTTTTCCCCACACAAGCATTACTTGATTTTTTTTGTGAGTTATTCAATAGACACACACCTCACTTGCACAAAAAAAATATAATTTAAATTTAAAGTATGATATATATGATAATTATGATGTCATTAGCATTGATAAGCATCTGGTAATATAATTAGGTACATTGTGGCATTCGATATCCACAGTTATTTGATAGCCCAATGATTGAGAAACCATGATAGTAATATTCTCCTAAGTATAATCTACTGATATGAAAATTTCATTATTGATTGATAACGAAATTATACCATTATTTTAATATCATCCATATTCAGTGAATTGTTTTAAAGTAATCGTTCTTGGTGGTATATTATTTGCTAAGTACTCAAATAATTACTTTTTGTTTTATGAAAAAACGATCAAAGGATTTTTTTTTTTAATATCTTCATTGCACTGCTGCTATTTTATTTAAGTATCTTTTTCGGCATTATTTTCCTCTACTATTATTTATTTCCGTAAGTACATGGGAGTTTAAAAATGGTGTTAGAATTATGACTAATATACCTACTATATAAAGAGTTTTTATAGCCATGATCTTGGTAATTTATAGTATGTGGAATATTATACACCATGTACATAGGGTGTGATTCATTTATTAGTAATTGTGTAACCTGTTCACACAATTACTAATAAACAAGCACGATTCTATTACATGTATGACTAAACAGTACAACGAATAAATCTCGTCCTTTGCCAAACTGTGACATCATAAAAAGTTTCCAACTTTCTTCTCTAACTATCATATTGCAGCCAGTTTAAATCTAAATAAATAACTATCGCTAACTTGGTTCAGCTGATGACGTCCGCAGCAGTTTATCAGGCAACCGATATACCTAAGTGTGTACCTAACATTACAACGAGATGTAATTACCATGGATGATAAAAATACGCGCCAAACACAACGAGACCAACAAAACAGTTGCTAGTGACCTAAATAACGCGCATTATAAGTGCATTAATAATATACTTTCATGCATACGAGCGAACACGACAATACATGCGATTTACAATGCATGTTCTGCATACACATTTTCAACAGTTAGCTGAACATCGGCTAACTGTTGAAAGTACGAGCTTTGGCTCATAGAACTACGTTTATCACGTTTGCCAACTCTTCACAATCTTCTTATATCTCCGAAGGCCAACTACAGTACAGTAACGCGTGCCGTCAGTGCCGTGTTGACCGATGGAAGCAGCTAATCTTGTGCATAACACGTGTAAAAACTATAGCTACCTTAATGATCAGCTCGATCTCTGGGACGTCTCCGTTCGCTGTTCCATTCTCCGCAATTTCATCCGACATCGTGAACTCCAGAAACACTTTAATTTTATCAGAAAAATAAACTTTTCAACACAATTTCACACAACCGTCACTGTTCCAAAACACCGACAGACTGCCTTACTTCAGTTTGGTTCATCGAAGTTGTTTGTTGTGTTTCTAACTTCATATCAAATAAATATTCATTTTCAACGTCAAACTAAACGAAGTTTTCGAAAGTTTTGCTTACTATAAGTTGGCAAATATCTTGAAATATTACTATGTAACAAATTAGTCCAATATGAAATAATAATAACTAAGCTACTTAAATACACTTGAATTTTATAAAAAACTGTTTGTTTTTATTAGACGTGCTAAATAGGCAATACTGAAAATAGGGTTGCACATAATTATTTATTTAGTAATAATCGACTAAGAATCGAATGAGTTGTTCAAATAGAGGCGCTGCCCGTAGCGCGGGCGGACTGTTATGTTAGACCAGAGGTCCCCAAACTTTTTTATGTTGTCGGCGGCATGTTTTTCAGCCCCCAGTTCTAGGGGCGCTGTCAACGCTGCTTCCCAATCTGGGGGGCCCAAGCGCCACCTGTAGGTGGCTGATCATGCGATCGATGGCCCTGTATGGGGCCCCGATCTGGGCGGATGACCTGAAGGCTGGCAGCAGTGGCAGCATCGCTGTCCTGCGGAAGCCGCAACGAGCGATGGCCGTCAGAGTCATCAGGGGGTATTGCACAATCTCCTACGAGGTGACTTGTGTACTGGCCGGATCCCCGCCCTGGGACCTCGAGGCGAAGGTACTCGCGTCACTGTATCGGCGCGAGGACTCGAGGGCGCGGGGCGAGTGGCTGACGCAGCGACATTTGGAGCTGCATTGGTCACAACTTCACGCAGCCCTGGGAATGGCGGGACAGGCTTTCACGCCCTACAGCCGGCCCCGTCACAATCGGGGTGATCCGGCCGGTGCTTGAGCGGTGGCTCGGGTGCTCTCGGGGCATGGTTGCTTCGGGAAGTACCTGTGTCGCATAAACAGGGAGCTGGATGCTCGGTGTCACCACTGCATCGACTGTCGGGAGGACACGACTCGGCACACGCTGGCAGAGTGTGCTGTTTGGGAGGAGCCGCGCCGTGCCCTCAATTCAGGTGTCAACAGTGACCTGTCGCTACCGGCCGTTGTCAGCAGCGAGGAGTCCTGGGACGCGGTGGTGAGGCTGCAGAAAGGGAGCGGGTGATTGCTTCCGCTAATCCAATCCGCAGCAGACGCACCGGGCGTCGGCGGAAGGCAGATAACGCCCTCTTCCAGTCCTCCTAAATGGATCCAGGGGCGACGGATCTGGGGAAATCCGGGATTCCCCCAGATCCGTCACCCCCTACTCCTTAGGACCCGAGATGGTGGCACGTAGTGTTCCACGCCCGTCTCTCTATGATGTAAGGGGAGAATTTAAGACCTCACTCCCCCCCTAACTCCAGATGTCCCGCAGAGGCGGGCTGACATTAGCCGGGGATCGCGGTCGTCGCATTAGATCCGGTGATCCCCGGTGCAAGTGTGAAACGGAACACCGGGGTGGTTTTAGTCAGTAAGAATCTGACAGACCTCTCCGCCTACCCCAGGGCGGAGGATATCCATGAGGATTTCCCCCCGTAATAAAAAATAAAAAAAGGCCACAATTTACCGTGGAAAATATTTTTTACAAAATAAAAACTTACGCGCAGGGAAAATAAAAACGTAACATAAATAAATAGATATCAATGTTTATTTATATATTTATATGAGTAGGGTATAATTGGGGGTTCTGCATCACTTGCTACTGATTCTGATCTGATCTGATCTGTTTTCTGGATGAATATTTTAAATTTTCGATCTGATCGAGACTTTTAGTTTTAATAGAATGCGTTTGCTGTTATTGTTATAAAATCTTCAGTCTGCGTGATGCAAAAACTTCCAATTACACCGCTTATGCAGATTGTAGTGTAGGGTTTTTTTTTTTTTTTTTATTTTTTATTTTTTTTATTTTTTTTTTTTTACTTTGACTCATTTTAATCCGACTCAGAGCACAGTGCAATAGCGCATATTCTAATAGAGTAATTGTTTCAGACAGTTATTAATATAATATATTCCTTTCACAGCATTCAAATAAAAACATTGAGGAAAATTTGTAGCATGCTGCATCCAAGGATCATCGTAAATCTCCCAATCTTCTATAACACCTCCACATGAGAAACACGCTGCTTTATCATTTACACCATTTCCATAATAAAAAAATCCGGCTTCAGCCATTTCCATCACCAACCTTCTCCTTGAATTAGCCGTTGCCCAATAATGTCTAAACGAATTTTCACGCATTTTATACGTATTATAGATGTCATAACGAGGGTTGCATTTATTTTGAGACATGTTCTGTACACTCACTATGTAGTTCTTCATACAGCCAATTATAAAAATGAAATGATATCGTACTACTGTAGCCAGCAACTTATGAAGGTATATAGGTAGGTAGGTAGGCTCATTTGATTGGTAGGGATAGAAGATTTGAAAATTAAACAAGAAAAATAATTATTTAAAAATTTTATTATTTATACACCATTTATTTAAACACAATACATTTTTTAAAGCACATACAGAGTCATGATAAATACAGTTATATAAATCTTGAGAATATTTATATTGGTCGTATAAACTTATCAAACTAGGACAACCTTCATCTTCTAAATTGAATATACTAAAATTACTATTTTCTAAAATTTGCTTTAACCACAACATTTTTTCCGAACCTTTGACATAAATACATTTGTCTCTTAACATACTAACCAAATTCTGATAATTATAATAGGGTACAAATCCTTCGTGCCAGCGTATCTTTCTGTTACTTTCAATCCAACTAACTTGTTTTTTTTCTCGTTTTGTTAATTTTTTAAATGGAAATGGGGGCTTAATTAAAAATACTTGCAATTTTTGATTACACAATATAGCGATTTCTTTTATTATAAATTCATTTGTTTCTGTTTTAAAGCCTTGAATATCCACAATAGCGATCATGATAATCTGCGCACAATGTTGCTGAGAGGTTTGTATTCCACAAGTCGATCATTTATAATCAAACAATATGCAGTTGTCTTATCTGGTATTTGTGTTGAACATTCAAATTCCAATCGTACATCCACTGGACCAGTTTTTAAACTATCGTTTTGCCTCGAGCAGTCTAAGACAAAGACTGGAGCTTTTTCTTTGAAGTCCTGTAGATCAAGCAACGGGTCTACCGGAGAGTTGTAATACGACTGACGAAATTTCACATACATTTCATATAATATACTATATTTGTTCTCACAAAACTTTAAAGATAAAGGCTCATAAGGATAATATTGCGAATTTAAAAAGAGCATCACGTTTGTCACCTCACAATGATCAAACACTGAACTGTCTTTAGTTCTATTATTTTTTCTATTAGTCTGCAAGCAAAAAATGACATACCGAGGCTTTTCTAATTGAGAAGCAGTCTTTACTGACCAAGAATGCTTTGTGGTTTTAGGTAGTAAAGGATACTCATATAAATCCCAATTTCTAAAAGCCAGCTGAATAGGTTTATCTCTTTCTAAATGCTTTAAAAGTGTTAAACGTTCTCGATCTGAAACTTTTATGTGCGGTACTCTCCATTGCACCCTTTGTATATCTATTTGAACCTGAGCGAGTTCATCAGTAAGAATAATGCTATTTAAGTTAGAATTACTTCTATTCAATATAAGTTCGTGTTTACAATTTATCACAATTTTATTGTAATCCTCTGCAAACCCTAAAATCTTATTTAATGGCACTACAACACTAAAATGTCCATCACTTTGAAACCCGTTTAAATTCCAACCCCATAATGCGGCAACTTTACTTTCTGCTTCATTTAATGAGATGTAAGACTTTATTGTTGACGTTATTCCGGAATTTTTTATACGATCTATTTCAATTCCATTCATTTCGTATCTGATGTCTTGAAACAAATACATAATAGGGTTATTAGTGAACGTAACAGTTTTCTTGATCGGATTCCCATCTTTACCGAACAGCTTTGCCTGACCTTCGATGTAGATTGAACTGGCTGATGGTAGCACGTATATATCTTGCTGATGTATGGGGATTCTGATTTCATCGTTTTCTCTAAAGCTGTTATTGTAGGGATTGTATGAATGGACTTCATAACTTTCGATTGAACTATCAAAGTGTGGTAAATCAGTAATCTGCAGCATACTCATACTTTAAACCCTAGAGCTTTAAGAAAATCTTTATTTGATTTAGTCAATTTCTTCACGTTTTTCTTACGTCTGTGTACCTTAACGGTTGTTGATGGAATAGGACGTTTTATTTTAGCTGGAGGGTTTTTATCATATACTATCATTTTGCCTTTTTTAAATGAAGACGTAATTGAATATGTTCTTCACCAAAGTCAATACAGTAACCAAACTGATCTACAATCCTGACAGATATGGATGAAATTATATTTTTGTTCACCGGGAAGTAAATAACGTTCTGGGGTATTTCTGTGTAGCCGTGACTTGAAGCAGTATCAGATATGAATTCGTGAATAAAATGAGTCGGTAATCCGTTGTAATATGAACCGTGAACAAGATCACATTCGATTCTGATTACAGCTGTTGAACTGCTGTTATTAGCGGGCACATTCGGTCTTTTTTTTAATACTGAAAAGTATAGTAAACCGCACTCGTATTGATCAGATAAATGAAGAGGTGGTTGAAAATACGAAACCAATTCTGATTTATTTCCAGAGATGGTAACCGTAGTAGACATACTTGCATACTGAGCTCTTTAAAATGATCCTGTTTATTTTATTTCTTGATTATACCAAAAATTGTTTAAGAAATTTAAACATAGATGTCCACAGTTGAAGGGGTGATCACGTTGTAAATTTTCATAATTATATTGTATATTAGAACCTACATATTTTATAAATTCCTTAGGAGGTTTAAGATTTCCATAACTGTCGAAATACTCAACATAATCATTATATTTTGCATAGGCTACCCAATGAGAGCCAGAATTTTTAGAACTATCTAAATTAATAACTCCACATTCTTTTTTATATGGATATTTAGGGAGCTCATCTCTCATAAAGACACCTCTAAAATGAGGAATTTTATTTCCATACTTTAAAATGTCAAAGTTAGTTAAGGCTCGTTTGGGTAGCCGATATCTTAGTTTTTTTCTTTTGATACGAAAATTCCAAGACCTCCTTTATGTGGTTTAAGGTGTAGCCCTTTGCCAATACATAGAGCTTCCATTTTTTCATTATGTCTTCTCGATTCCACATACAGTTTTTTAGCCATTTTGTATTCATTTATGGTTTTGGCAATACCAGCTGCACCGCCTGCTAAAGCTCCCGCCGCTGATAATCCCGCAAAAATAGGAATCAGAGGTAGTACTCCCCCAGTTTTTGGAATAGGAATAACACGGGGGAGCTTAATCGATGAATCATCAGCTAATTCTCTGGTAGCGGCAATAGCTAATTCTATAGCCATTTTCTTGCTCTTAGGTTTTAATTTTTTTATGTGTCTTTTTGCTTTTGTAATAACAGTTTTTAATTTACTTTTTAATCCTTTTCCAGATGTAACTTTTGGAGACCGCTTTTTCCTCAAACCAGAACCAGTTTTAATTTTTGCCGACATAGCCTTACTTACTAAGCGTGCCGCGAGTTTTTCGCCTATACTGGCGTCGGAAGCAACCGCTCGCTGTTTCGCCATTTTTAACAAAATTAAATCAGCCTTATGTCGCTCTTTCAAGTTTGATGACTTGTGATATGCAATATCGTGATCTCTGCAATATTCGTCCAACTTATTTACACCGTTATCTTCTTGTGCAAGTCTTTTTATTAATTTAGTACCAGGACCACAGTAATTATATCCTGGTAAATGTAATTCAAATGGTAAATTATTAATAAGCCAATTGAGAAGACTGCTCTCTCCAAAACACATTATAAAACTGATGATTCCGGTTTGAATACTTTAATAAATAGTTATGCGATTCGAGTTTGTTGTTATTATTATTTCATTTACAATATAACATTCGATTTATCGATCCAACTGCTTTCAGCTGAAGACAAACCTAACCATTTTACTAAAACCCTGCTACCTTTTCTTCTAAGAACTTTCTCGACTAAATATACATTTGGGTGTTTTGTCTTCTGAAGTTCTTGCTCATAAAATGCTCCTAGTATAGGTTGCCCTCTTATCGTATCTTCAATTAAGTAAGTGATAGGAGTAGTATTCTGCTTGTATCTAATTTTAAATATTTCTGTTGACCAATTGGGAGTATAACCTTTTTCGAATGTTCCTTTGTACTTACTGATACGAACGTAATCACCCACTTTAAACTTGCATTTTATACTTTCTTTATTTTTCACTAAACTATTAAATCTTTTTAATATTTCTTTCTTATTTCCATTGTTGACATTTGCTGGTATTTCATTAATTGTTCGATGATAGGTATGATTGTATTTATGAACTACATTGTCCAACGTATTTTTTATCCAAATATAATTACCTTTTAAACTAAACTCTTTATACAGTTTAGATTTTAATGTTCTTATAAATCTCTCCACAATTGAAGCCTTTTTAGATGAAAATGTTGAATAATGATTAATATTATACGACTGCATAAGATATTTAAATTTGTTATTATAAAATTCTGTACCGTTATCTGTTTGTAAATTTTTAGGTATGCGATTATCTTTCAATAGAATTACAAAAGCATTATACACCTCATCTTTGTTTTTACTTTTCAAAGGAAGCGCCCAAGCATATTTTGAAAATGTGTCAATTATGGCAAGAATATATTTATAATTATTATTTTCCTTCGACACTGTTTGCATATCTATTAAATCTGCTTGCCATAGATCATCTATATCCTTCATAATAACATGCCTTCGCGGAAAGTTCACCCTCGCACTTTTATGAATTTCATTTACCACATCCGCTTTGCTCATTTTAAAATAATATCTTAAATATATTTTATTTAGATATTCATATGTATATACCTATATATTGTATATTTATATATTCATAATGAATGACGTTGTAATACTGAATGAAAAGTTTTCTGAGCATCAGTATTTATTCTTTAATTATGTTAGCTTCTTTTAATTCTTCAATTATTGATAAAATTTCATTGTCATGATTTGTATTACCTGCATCTCTTGAAGCTATTAATAATTTTAATCTTTGAACCAATTCATTCGGATCGTCCCAATATACTAAGTCAGCATTCTTTTTATATGTTTTAAGTGTCGGCAAACTGCCTCCTATTTTTTTTTATTGTTTTCCAACACAGTCTCAGAAAATAATGGTCTGATTATATCTCGATATTTGAGCCCTTTGTCACCTCTTATTTGACCTCTAGGATTAAAATCCCTCTTATGGGCGTTGGTATAATGTAGTATATCTTTGTAGACAAGTCTATCGGCATCAGTTACAATCTTTAAGTCAGGTTTCTTTCGAAGTAAAAGTTCTTTTAGTCCAGGGGTGAAATCGTAACTTCTATCTCCAATTTTAACCAAAACTAAGTTATCTCCGCCAATATTATGAATTTTAGAAAAAGATACTATGGAGTTACCCATCATTAAAGTTTTATTGTCGGTTCTTATTCCAAATGGTACATTTACACCATCATAAATACCGTAGATATCCTCACTTTCCAACGAAAGTTCTAAATTATCTTTTACTTCTTTTTTAGGAGAGCTTGAAAAAAATATATCAGCATCATGAAAATCTTCACATTCAGTAGGAGTGTTTTCACAATTTGCATCTGATTCCATAGGTATAGAATTATCGGACACGTTTTTATCATGCTTAATATTTTCGATTAATCTTTGAGAATTTATAAAAGTTTTTAGAGGGTCTGAAACTGGTTTGAACATTTTATCTAAGGATAAATTAACTTCATGTTCATGATTTTTCATTTCGTTTATTTTCTTTTTTATGGAGTCGACCGACTTGATTAATTCCATTTTAATATTTTTTTCCATTTTATGTAATCACAACTGTGTTCAACTAAGAGAGAAATAAGACTATCAATGTTTCTGTATACAATTCATTTATATGGATGTACCACATACAGACATCTGCATTCATTAGAATTTAAAAAATGTATCGAAATTCTTTCTGTACCTCCCATTATTTAATATAGACTCTTTGTTAATAAGTAAAAAATTGAAAGGATCACTCCAAACTGTTTTACAGATTTCTTTGAACTGGTTCCAGTTTAAATCAGGACTGACATGTTCCTCATAAATATGTTTTAAGTTCACATCATCTTGTCTAAATACTATAAGAAAATTAGCATTGTCACGTAACAATTGTTTTGGTATCTTTGAATAGGTCTGAGATAAATAAAAACAATCGATTTGCTTATGTCTCCCCATACAAAAATAATTGCGAATATTAGTCTGATTTTCTGTTGCAACATCGTCAAAAATAAATATAGAATTTGGTAATGCTTCACTGGGAGATATAACATCTTTATTGTCGCTAAACTCATAGAATTTAATTTGGGGTACTCTTCTTAACACTTCACTTAAAAAACGATATTTTGGTTGGAAATTCGTTTTTGAGTAAAGATACAGATTTTGAAATTTAAGACCATTTTCATGTAATAATAAACTGATCATAACGTTTGTTTTACCACAATTTGAGGGCCCACATATAATACAACGAATCGTATTAGGCAATAAAGCGCTGTGTCGGATCTGACAAGGAGTCATTAAAATTAATATTATTTACATTTAGAGATATGGGTTGTTTGATCAACTTCATCTTGCCTACTAATTGCACTTTTCTCGATCCTTCAATATATACATGATAATTATTATAATAACAGCTATAGTTTTGCTAAACTAGAATTCTTTTCTTAAATATTTAAGAATTTTTTTTGTTACAATGAATCATTTAATAGCTGCAGCCAGTGCAAGACAGTCACTTATCAATAATTTTCAAATTAAATCGCTTTTTTTTTTTTTTACTAAAGGTAAGTTTTGATATAATTATTATTGAAAGTTCATATCCAAACAACTTTAGACAAATTTATTTTCTTTTCAGAATAATGTCTCTTTCACCATCATACAGTCCTAGTTTTTGGGATAATGAGATTTCTGCAGGACACGAACAGTCGCGATTACGCGAGGTATGTATCTAATTATAAATGTACAAATATTTACATCTATTTAGATAAAATGATTTTTGACATTCAACAATAACAACTATTATTTTTGTTGTGAGGAATGTGTCAAAAATAATATTATTGTATCGCTGTCATATTTACCTATAGTTTAATCATCATTCTCTTTACAGAAACTGAGTGATCCTTATCTTGCGGATAACGATGCTGCTGTTAAATCATTCTATTTTACTCAAGATCTGAATACCTCCAATATTCCAGTTATCAAAACTGCGTCACAAAAACAACCAACAGAAAAAATAAAAGAGAAAAAAAGGAGGTCTGCAAATATGAAGAAAAATTGCAAATCTCAATTTTATTCAAAAACATTAGATAATTCATCTTATATTATTCGGAAAGAGCCAGGAAAAGCTCATCATTTGATAAATATAAGTATTCATGACATGAGTGACAATGCTTCCGGAAGGAGCTGCAATGAACATGACAGCACTCGTGTAAGTGTTCAGTACCTAGTCAGAAACAATTATGATGAAATAATGGATGAAACTGAACATTTGATTGAAAAAATAGTGAAAAAAATTAACTTGTGAAATTGATTGTGAATCTTATTTCTGAGGTTGTGAATCTTATTATTTAGTGTGACCCAATAAACAAAATAGATTCTGCAAACTGTGTTTTGAATTACCTACCTGATAAATTTGTTACTAGATAATACCTCTTATTAATAAACAATGTGCAAACAGTGTATATAATTATGTAAAAGTATATATACTAACGTTATTCATGATAATAATCTATACACATTGTTTATAAAAGAGGGAAAATCTTTCGGAAAGGGAAAAATAAACAAATAAATACAGCGTACACATTTATTGATTAAATACATTTTATAAGATTATGTCCTAATTACATTTCTCTTTATTATATTCTTATTACATAACACATTTAATTACATTGTAATCAACTTAGTAGAATAAATAGACACATGTACTAAAGTATTGAACTATAATGCCCCCAAGGTAAAGTGTTGAAACAACCTTCTATCCTTTGCCTTTTATCATCATCACTGTTAAGAATGAGCTTATTTAACTTTTGTGTAAAAACTTGATGATTTTTTGATCTTATAACATACATATCATCTCGAAGGTTATCATTTAACATTAATGCTCTTTTATATTTTTCAATATCCAATTTTTTTGTTACCGGCTTTGTTATTCCCTTTGCTTTCTTTATAGTTTTATTTTCCGCGCGTATACAATACAACTTAGCTCGTAAACCTACAAATTCTGAAATAATCTCTCCACCCAATTCGTCCTTGAAATAACCTGGTATTTTCATATTAGCTTTAGGTAATCCATATATATTGTTATCCTCAAAATTGCTCGTGTCAAAATAACAAATATTGTTTTTCATATCTTCATAAAAATTTTCAGTTTTTACCAAATAAAGTAAGCTGTCAGTATCAGTGTAACATAAAATAACATTATTTCCATATATTTTTTTAATTACAGAATAATGAAAATTATATAAATGCGTTTTAGAAATTTCAAGAATAGAAAATCCAATATAAATAGGGCGGTCCAATGTAACTTTTGTTTTATTCAATTGAATAGCTACTAAACTTTCCGATAAAATTGACAAGTCTTTGAAATGCGGTGCGCTAATATACCTTTCAGCACCATGCAATTTGTTGGTTGTATTTAACTTATCTTTCCATAATTTTACGAGCCTAACATCAACTTGTTTCCGCTTATTTTCAATTGTTTTTCCAAAAATAGAATTGTTTTGTTTCTTAAAAAAATCTTTTTCAAAATCAGATTTAGCTTTTTGCCTGAGAGAAGTATTCAATAAAATATATGGTTTTAAAAAGTTATCTTGATAAAATGATAATATTCTGTATATTTTTAACAATATTAAACCATTTGCTAAACACTCTTGTAAATGCATATAATGGATAACAAAACGATGTTTGTTATACAAATTTGCAATTAACTTTTTACACTTGTTTTGCATAGGTGAATATTTTTCGGCAGCAAAGGGAAGATCCGAATGAGCATTATGAATGTTAGGTGGGTAATATAAATCTACCTCCAAAATGTATCCCTCATCACCGTTTTTGTTTACGCCATTTATATCAAATTTATTTATTTCATTATCATTAAGAAATCGGAAGTTACGCATTGGAAGTTTTTGCATCATTGCAAAGCCATATAAATTCACACAGTCAAGATAAATAAGGTATGAGCTTGCCTCGTTCTTATTATACGATGATTGATATTTGTTATTAGCTTTAGCATATCTTAATGAGCATTGGGCAAGACCTCCGCGAATTCCATTTTCTATCATTTGGTACATTTCTACGTCAGATATTAAATCAAGCTGAACTTTAGTGTACCACAGCATAGCATCCCAACTTAACGATGGTGATGAAACATAATAACATGGGTCTAAATTGTAATAAAATAAACTCATTTCTCGAAACTTCTCAAAAATATCACATAATAACAATACATCACATTTTAAATAAAGGTCTGTGTACTCTCCTAAATTTTTTATTTCAAAAGTTCGCCATATGTTTAAAGCATGCTGATAATCTTCAGTTGAAATATTTTCTCCCGTTAGTTTATTGAAAAATTTTGACTTTTCAGGCAGCTGGGTTTCATCATATTTTTCCCATCTGTTTAAATAGTCATAACAATATACACCTTTTCTACATGCTAAATTAAATAAACGATCATGATCAAAAAACAATCGCATGTGTTGAAAATCGTCTGTGTGTAACGTTTTTACCAATTTATCTAAACTGGTGCTTAAAAAGTTAAAAGAATCAATAAATTTTAATTGCACTGTTTTTTTATTATCAATAGGTATGATTTTTGTGAACGATATGTACTTTTCTTTTGATTTAGGAATTAAAGTAATTTTGCCAATTACATCCGACAGCTCTTTTATAAATAAATGGCAATCATATCCAGACAAATTGTGAAAAATTATAGGTATGTATTGACACTGTTTCAATTTCAAATTACAAGCGTTGTGTGCAGCACCTCTATATTTACCGGTGAAATGATCATGATCTTTAACTTTTTTATCAGTTTGTGTAAACTTGGTTTTACATATGTGACATAACTCAGCTATTTTAAATGAATTTAACTCATCAGAAGAAAGAGGCATCATTGACTGTTTATTTTGCAAAACTTTATACAACCTTTTTACATCATTTGTAATGGTTTCAACAAATTTTTGTGCGCAGTTTGGGCCTCTATAACTAACAAAATTATTTAATTCAGGTTTAGAGTTGCAACAAATATAATAAGCATACGATGATGCTTCATGTGCCTGCACAGATTCAGTAAAAAGCGATTTATTTTTGTCTGAGTAATTGCAAAGCAAACTTTCAAAATCTCCGTATATTACAATTGGAATTCTTTGCGTTCTCTCAAAGTTTGAAAATTGTAATTTGCTATGTTCATCAGGCAAAACTGTTTTTATTTTGCTACAGTTGTGATTTAATAATTTATCTTCATCATCATGATACAAAAAACACTCATCACATAAAAATAGTTTAGATTTATGTTTGGTTAATTGTCGATGCACAAGGCGACCAAAATTTTTTATTAAACAAAAATGGGCTTTATCACCTTTAGTTATGTACAACAAATTGACATGTATAAGCTTTCGTTCACGTGTCAAATATAATGGGCCTGTTACATGATTACTAGCTTCAAGACCATATACATTTACACTTATAGAAGGATTATTTTTCTCAAAGATTTTAATATCATCAAAACTTGGTGGAAAAGACATATCATTTATGTTTAATAGAAACGTATAGTGTGGGTACGATTGCATTCTATTAGCATTCAATTTTTTAGGAAACATTTGAGCAATAATACACCACAAAAAACAATGATTGTCATTGTTACGTATATTCAAACATGACTTTGTGTTTTTTATAACAGTAGGCAATTCTAAATAAGTACCAGCTCTCAAAGGATTGTATTTGTTTATGTTTATTTCCAAATGGCTTATAAAATTAATAGTCCACCCAGATTCGCCAAGTTCAAATTCTAAACATTTAGATATTAATTTTTCAGAGCATTGAAAATAGATATCAGAAATATTTGTATTCGGAACTGCTATCATATATTTGGTGTTGAAAGATTTTATAGAGCTTTCATTATTTTTTGGCAAAATGTATGAAACAAATAATTCAAAATTGACTTTAATTGCTTTATGTTTTTGAATCATAAGATTGATAATTTTACATACAGATTTTGAAACTTGATTTAAAAATATTTCTGGAGTAATTGTTATGTCACTGGGTTTAATTGGATTCACTTTGTAACTTATGATTCTATTCTTAAAGGCAGTAGCAATAACTTGAATATTATCGAATTCGGAGCATAGCAATACATTAGATTTATGAATATTTGTTCTACTATGTGCTGCTAATTTTGAAACATAAATATTACAGTCTTTACAAAAAAACATGTTCATTCGGGTTTTTATATTTCTTTGTTTTAATTTCTTATTTCAGGTTTTTTAATTTCTCAGTTTTAATTTCGTATTTCGAGATTTTAAATTTCTCAGTTTTAATTTCTTATTTCAGGTTTTTAAATTTCTCAGTTTTAATTTCTTATTTCAGGTTTTTAAATTTCTCAGTTTTAATTTCTTATTTCAGGTTTTTAAATTTCTCAGTTTTAATTTCTTATTTCAGGTTTTTAAATTTCTTAGATTGAACCTCTGAAAAAAAAATTCTTAGTTTGAACCTCTGAAAAAGTACATGTGTAATATAAAATAATTTTTCATTTAAAATTTGCAATACAAAATGCACAAAATCAGAGTTAAAAATACAGGCAAAACAATAACTAATATGAATTAGGTAATTATTGGGTATTTTATAATAATATAAACTTAAAATAATTATAAGCAGATATAAACATTTATATAAATGTATATATTTGCACGGGAATGTATATAAATATACATATATAAGTAAATATAAAAATACTTATTGATGTTGTTGTAATGTATGTTGCTGTAATATAGAAAACTTTGTTTAAATAATATTCTCACATTTTTTTATAAAGACTATATGTTTCCATAAATGTGATTAAACAAACTTATAATTAAAAAGATTAAACAGATTTATATTATAGTTATTTCCAAATTAAAAAAAAAAAACTTGCGCTAAAAGAGCGCATAAGTAGTACCTATAGACAGGGTATGAAAGTTGTTTTTCTTTTTAATATTAAATCTAAGAAGGTTTGCTGTATAGAACAGGCTGGATATCTTTAAATTCAGCCCTTCCAGTATTTACAAGGTGTGTTAAAGCCTTCCACACAGCATTATCTTTATCAGTTGATAATTTTAAAGTTACAAAAGAATGTTTCCAACGCTCATTTGCAGCAAGTTTTTCCACTTCGTCAGTATTATAAACTCTCAATTCAAAATAATACTTTCCAACTCTTCCTGGATCCGACTGGAAGGTGTGGCCAGTAGCTACTCGCTGAGTGAAGCAGCTCTTCAGGGTAGCAGCACGAATCAACGGTCGAGACGATTCATCCTGAAATACAAAAAATAACTAGTTTTAATTAAAACAATAAAGAGCAACATTTTTTAGACTTCTACGTCGTTTAATCTATTACTACTTTAATTATAGATAATCTATTAGAAAGCTTATAAAACTCTTATGCCCGCAAACAAGTATAATTTTAATGGATAAAATCACTCACTAAAACACTAAATATACTCATGAAAAACTTCATGAGCATATTTAGCGGGTGTGTGTTTGTAATCAATGAAATGATTTAATACGTTTGAAAAAATACCTTACCTCAGAATCTGAAGCGGTGATATTCCGCTTTCTTTTTGGAGCTGATGTTGCAACAATTTGCTGTCCGTCGCTATCAGACTCTGTTTCTGAAGCGAATGGGTTTTTGGAAAGCAACGCCTTCTTCTTTTGAGACACTTTTTTGTCTCTCTTCACAGCTTTTTTTTTCGAGCTGCCGCTTATTTTTTCTTTAGTTGCTCGAGATATTGGAGGGGTGGAGTCGCCTTCTTCAACCCAAAAAGGATTATTCGTTGACTGAGCCCTGAAGACAGAATTAAAATGCAATAAATATTTTTGTTATACATTCCTAACAACATGAAACAATAAACATGTTTCGAATATCGAATAGGGAATAAGAAATCGATCTAAGGTCTTGTATTTATTGCTTGTTATACCAATCAAATGAAAATAAGCGTTCAAAATGATAGAGTTATATTAATACTAGCTGTTTCCTGCGGTTTCACCTGCATCCCGAAGGAACTACTTCCCGTACCTATGTGTTAATCCGAGTCAACCTCTATGTGCGTGTGTGTGCCAAATTTCGTGAAAATCAGTTCGGCAGTTTTTGCGTGAAAGAGTAACAGACGAACAAACTTTCGCATTTATAATATTAGTAGGAATAATTAATAATATGAAATTAAAAATACAGCGCCAGTACATGATTTAAATAAAATATAATACTCACATACTTTTTCTGCAACACTTGTAGTACAACACACCCAACAAAAAATCACTTGTAGTACAACACACCCAACAAAAAATACACTCGCGATACCTCAGTGAAATGCTTTTCAGCACAACGATGACAAAATGTAAGGAATAATCTCAGATGCTTATTTTTATAGACCTAAATTCTAAAGCCATAGCCATAATGTTACTTTCCAAAAATAATTACTTGAAAAATATAATTCAAACTTTATTTGTTAATAGAATTTCATCTCTATTACCGGAGCACTTAAAGTAGATTTTATTTAAATCATTTCTCGTAATGAAATCGCGCTGTGAATGCTTCCGAATACTCTCGTTTAGGAAAGTGCTCTCACAACATTTTATCCTTATTCGAGTTTTTTAACGCAACTGGAGACGAAAATCTTAAAAGGAATGATATGTCAAATAGCTTTGGTGGAATAGAAACAAACATATACGAAAACCAATAAAATGAGATCTCCGCTAGTTATTTGCTGTGTATACAGAAATGCTGGCGTATTCTGTAAAGTCTCAAGTCGTAAAGGTTGTGCTAGATATAGCTATCCTTTTCATTTTAATGTTAATAGAAAGAGATGTCAATGGATTTCAAAGTGATATTCCCTTATGCTACTCTTATTTGATATTACAGAATTAGGTTGCGTGAATATTGAACTTTGGTAAATGAAACAAACAATTTTATTTTTTTAATATATTAATCTTCTAATATACTGTAAAATAATAATAAATATTAAAAATATCATAACACATTATTTCTAATATGTTTGTAAATTCAACTAGAAAAATAAAAAAAAAAAAAAAAAAAAACTATTGCAAGATTTTTGTTTATTTATTTTATCTTCCCATCATGTCTCAATTAGCCAGGAGGGCGACGAATTGTGGGAAGTTGAATACAAATAAAATGTTATGATGACCGAGTGGTTAAGGCACCCGCCTCTCATGCATGAGGTTGTGGGTTCAAAATCAAGCAATGTGTTATTTTTTTTTCAATTCATAATGTTGTACTTTGCAAGTATATTTATAATCAAAATATATTTATAATATATATATAATTTTTAGGGCCAGGCCTAGGTATAGTTTAATAAAAATGAAACCAAATATTTTGTGATACATACAAAAATCAAATAAGTTTATTACAGCTTATTACAGTAACTCAATATTTCTAATTTGTTTTAGAGTTCGTAAATATATATTTATGTTATGTTGTAATTACACAATTTTACCTATTTATATTTTTTATTATACAATTTTACCTTTATTTCAAGAGCTTACATTCTAATATTATTACTAATAAAGAAATTACAGACATAAACTAAGATTGCATGTTTTCATGTATTTTACCAATTATATTTTCTAAAGCTAAGTAAGTAGTATCATCACATATATTTTCTATTACATATTGCACACATTTGTCCGCGCGGCACTCGCAAGGCTTTTCAGGCTGGTTATCACCCTCATAAATTTCAATTTTGATCGTCCTCGTTAATGCAGTCATGTTTGGAGCTCTCGTTTTAACATATGAGTATACTTGAACTCGTTTGCGCTTTTGTGGAGTTGATGAGGTTTCCCCCTTTCTCTTCAAATTGAGTTTGGGTGATTTACTTGCAACTGGTGGATCATATGGAATGAAATTAAAAAGGCCTTCAGAGTCCTGAAACATAAATAAAAACAAAAACTAAGTAAACACGTATTATTATAATATTATTATAATTATTATTAACAAAAATACGTAGAAAAATACTCACCGACATTTTATAAATATGCGTATATCTCGAACGAATACTTTTCAATTAATGCACTCTTAAAACAGGAAAATAAGGAACTTCGTTCCAAAACTCTAATGACATGTTGCTACATGTAATGGAGCAAAAGTAGATTGTTATAAAATAAACTCTATGTGCTCAATACATAGAGATTAATTTGATAATGTGCAGCACAACCATCTTTCTTACCTTATTTAGGAAACGGTGCCACAGCGTTGCGGATACCTGAGATGAAATTTTAAAAAGGAAGTTGTACATACTTTTGTACGCCGATAGCCTAGCAGTTTGAACGCTCACCTTCTATGCAAGCGGATGCGAGTTCGAATCTACTCGACTACGTTGATTATAACAGTAACATGTATATATATATATATATATATATATATGTATGTGTGTGTGTGTGTTTTGTATATATACCAAATGCCTAAAACCTAAAAAAAAAAAAACTGAACCCTCATCTCACTCTGCTCAGCAGTTGCGTCTCCAATCATTAGACCCACAAGATCTTCATGAATGAAGTCTACATGAATGTTTAACGCGGACCCAGTTAAACTTATAAGTATTTAATGTTTACTTGTAAAAGGAAAGGACTTCACACCGTGTTATTACCTTACAAAAACTACTGTGCTAACAGAGGCATGTTGCACTGTTCTCATCGTCATCAACATTCGCTACCTATTCAATTCCTTACGATTTAATAAATCGATACCCCATCGCTGCGCTCGAGTCGCTCCGAGCACGCCGCGCTGTCGAACTTGAGACATTTGTTGTTTATATTATATCGGCCCAAGTAGAAAAGATATTTGAGCTTCATTGTTACGAAGGTATCATCAGATCAGAATCAGTAGGGTATAATTGGGGGTTTTTGCATCACGCAGCTCGAGCGCAGCGAGAGCAAGTGATGCAGAACCCCCAATTATACCCTACTTATATGTAAGTATTATGAAGTTAATGTGTACCTATTATCTGTGTGTAAGTATGGATTACTAGCTGCGCCCCGCGGTTTCACCCGCATAAGTATTGGTCCCGTGAGAATATCGGGATAAAAAGTCCCAATCCAGGTCATGTTCTACCCATATGCCAAATTTCATCAAAATTCGTTCAGCCGTTTTAGCGTGAAAGAGTAACAAACAAACAAACTCACTTTCGCATTTATAATATTATTAGGTAGGAGTTAGGATTTTCCATCCAAGAAAGCCAAAATTAAAGTCACGACCTGCTTAAATGAATTCACCATCGTGGAACCCCATTTGTTTCCTCCATTTTTGTTTCCCGCTGACATGGACCTCATGTAGGTCATCGTTAACCCCTGGGGGTCGTTATTTACGACCACTTTTGGAATCACTGGGTTAGACAGACAACATACTATTGGCCACATTATTTAATTATTAATAAACTTTATTATGTATAGTAAACTTTTTTGACGTGACAACGTCTTATAAATTGGTTTGCCGGGTGACACTTCAAGAAACTGCGTTACGCTCCGCTCACGTTATGCGCTCACAATGAGAGCGAGTGAGAGGCACGCGTCCCTTCCACTCGGGCATGGTTAGCCCGCCTAAGAGCGAGAGAGACAGACATAAAAAGTGAAAGGCACGCAAAGTCGTTGTCACGTAAAACTTTCGCCCGTATACCGACTTTATAGGCAACCACTTTTTAACTCATATATTTTCCTAATAAAAGATTCTCTGCCCTGACCTAAGTATTTATAAGAATTATCAAAATCGAAATTTAAGTAGATTCCTTTTCCCCAGAAGACGTAGTTTGTATTTTTGAGAAAGCAAGATGGATGAAGCGTCATTCATGATGATCCTTACCTTTATAAATGCACTAGCACTTCGTCCGCGGCAATTTCGTACTTCCCGTACGAATTTAAACACTTCTAGACAGACAAAGTAAAAATCCGGAGTCACACCACGTAATCTGTACGATTTGACACATGTGACTGCCGATTTTTAATTTGTCTGTCTGTGATGTTTATGATACCTTTTTAGTTGGCGTTTTTGTCGTAGTTGGGTTTTAGTTCTTATGACTTTTTTTTTTAATTAACAAAATCAATCGATGTTGTAGAGGATATGACTTTTATGATTAACATAGAATGCACAGTAACGTGAGCGAAGTCGCGGGAACTGCTAGTATATTTCTCGTTACAATGAAATATAAAATCACCTATTTGCTATTGTCACCGCACAACACTTGATGAATTGACATTGACATTTAGACATTAGACATCCTCCTGTCAAGTTCTGGATCTTTCAATCTTTGTTTCGTCGTGAAAAAGTCGACAACACGCACTATTTTGAAGTAAACGAAAGTGTTCCCAATCTTTAACTTACTAACCAAGTGTTCATTTTAAAAACAACAACAATGAGTGCCACAGCAGAAGGGTCTACATCAGCGCCTAAAGAAATGTCATTCGCTGAGAAACAAGCTGAACGCATGAAGAGGCTGCGATCTCTACACTCAGCCAGAAACGAAGCAAGGACGCACAACCATCAAGAAGTGGTTGCGGAAGAAGCGAGGAATAAACTACCACCAAACTACGAGGCGAAACGACGACAGGCAGAATGGCTACTCGATGACCAAGCTAAGCGCGAAGAGGCAGAAAATGCAGGCAAAGATTACGACAGAGTTAAACTACTAAATATATCCGCAACAGAGGCTGAACGACTCGAACGTAAGAAAAAGAAAAAGAATCCCGACGAAGGCTTTTCTACATATGAGCAAGCTACGATAAGACAGTACAATAGATTGGTTAAAAACATGCCAACTACTGACATGGAACAGTATGAAAAACAGAAACAAAAATATGGGGATGCCTTCTATGGTGGTCCTAATGTTATTATTCATGGGATGCATGAGGACCGTAGGGAAGCTGTTGACAAGATGGTGGATGACTTGGAAGGGCAGATTGCCAAGAGAGCTCGCTACTCAAGAAGACGTACACACAATGACGATGCAGACATTGATTACATCAATGAAAGGAATGCTAAGTTCAACAAGAAACTTGAGAGATTCTATGGAGAACACACTGCTGAGATCAAGCAGAATTTGGAGCGGGGTACTGCTATTTAATACGCACTGTATTAGCAAGATGCAGTTGTAAATAGGTAATAATAGAATTGTTTACTGGCTAGATTGCAGCCTCAACACTACTGTTGTTGGGCCTCCTTGATAGACTGCTTTTAATTTAAGGGACATATTACCACAATATCAGATGAAAAGTGGAATGATACTGAAAATGTCTAAGGGCAAATCACACTGGCGATTTGCGAGCGTGTTTCCAGCACGGCGATTGTTTAACGCTCTCACTGCGTGTGCGAAACGAATCGCAAAGCACTGCGTTTGCAGAACAAGAGCGATTGATGTACAAGAGAGAGTTAGACAAGCGAGAGTACGAGTAGTTAAATTGTGAAAACGAGGAGAACACGTTGCATAGTCGCTGCTTGCTCGCTTGGCAGCCGTGGGGAGCACATTCACAAATGGCCTCACTGGAAACACCCTTGCAAACCGCCAGTGTGATAACAGTTAAGCTGCAGCACACTGCACAGATTGAAACAACCTGGGAGCATTGAAATAATTGTCTTATGGGTGCCTGTATGTTATCCTTGCCAAGAGTGTTATAACTAAAGCAAAACAACTAGCAATTTATAGACTATCAGGATTAAGGCTGACCTTCAGAAACAGTGCCACCAATTTCACTATATTTGAGACACATTAGTTTGCTCCTGTTATCTAAAATCACAATGTCTTGCTATTTAATATGCAGTAGCATTATTAACTTTGTTGTTATTGTTGCTGCCACAATGATTATGGATTATTGACATTGGCAGTTAAGTTTAAAGTTGTTTTGCTATAATACAGACCCATTTTAGCAACTAACAAAGTGTTCATTTTATAAAATAGTTTTTGGAAGTAATAAATTGTCATAAATTATTGATTATTGTATTGTTTCTAGCTTTTTATTATGATTGTTAAAATGTAAAATAGTTACATTACTTATCTGATTTATAAATTCCTAGCTTTTGCCTGCGTAAACGTCAGAAACTACTGTGTGGACTGTACTACCAGGAACCAAATTATCCTACGTCCTAACCCACAGGTACAGGACCTATCCAAATGACTTTCATCTAATTGGATCAGCTGTTACGGCATGAAAAGGTGACAGAGAGACAAACAGGCAGATAATAAATTCAAATAATGTTTTACAGGGTTCCGTACCTCAACATGAAAAATTGGAACACTTGTAGGATGACTTTGTTGTCTGTCAACCTTTTGCTCAGAACTGAGTGGAGGTATCAAGTTGAAATAGGTATCAAAAAGTTACATCTACAGTCCTTTGAGCTTTAAAAAAAAAATCATAGTTCCAAGTCAATGCAATAAAAAATAAAAGGTCATTTATGCCTTACATTTGACACTCGCAAACTAAAGCCTTTATGGTTCCCGTAGACCCATAGACAGCATGAAGTTTGGCCAGTAGCAAGGTCTTACAAAAAGTAGCCTATGTCCTTCCCCAGGATGCCAACTATCTCCTTGCCAAATTTTATCGAAATCCGTTGTGATTTAGGGAGGGAAAAGGTAACAGACAGAGACACAGTTACTTTAGAATTTACAATATTAGTACGCACTAGTATGCATTCAAAATTCAAAAAATTCAAATTCAAAATTCTAAAGTCATTTATTCATAGGCTGAGAATCAGCACTTTTCGAACGTCAAAATTACATAAGACAGTCCCCCAAAACGCCCACCCTTCACCCCTTCATTGTATGGACAAGAAATGTAACTAGGTTCAGCAATAAGTATAAGATTGTCCTGCATTAATTTTTTTGACAAGAATCAACAAAGAATGTTGTTAAAACAAGTCAAGATTGTGATAGATTGGATTCTGTCAAGCTCATGTGCCTATAAATTTTCAAAATTAAACAAATAAAGTAAACAAATTTCAATAACAAGTTTATTTTGATAAATGTGCCGATTAAATAAAAATATAATTATAAATATAGATCATAGATATTTTACATTAAGGAAATATACTATAAAAGCGCTAAATACTTTTTATTTTAACAACAGAACCATTTGTGCAAGTAATTTTGTATGAATCAGCAATAGAAAAATTCAATATTCTGTGCAGGTGTCTAGCAGTAGTTTTAATGAAATGCAATGCAATTTAGAATGAAATACCAAATTAAAACAACAACAAAAAAATATTTTGGGCTCCAGTATTTTAAAATTATAGCTTTGATCTTAAAATTTTCAGCTTCTGATAAAAACAACTTTCTGATAATGGGGGTACATTTACTTGTGATAGCCAAGTATACCGGATGAGTTTTTAGGTGTAACTGCAAGGCAGAACTCGAAAACGGGGGAATACATAAGTCTTCAAAGGAGACGTAGGCTGAAGACCGCTTTGGAGAATAGGATACATTTATTTTTAAATCATAATCTTTTCTAAATAAGATAAACATCAGGGGATGCTCTACTCAGCCAGATGGGTATACTTAATAGTATAAAAAAACGATACATAGATGCACATGAAAAACATAACCTTTTGCTGCATAGTCGGGTAACAACAACTAAGTACCTATTACAAAAATCGGGAAAAAAAAAAAAAACTAACACCTTGTAATGAGGGGACCTAGCGACTCGACCAAAAATAACTTTAATGATAGGTAGGTACGTTTTTTACACACTTACGGTACCAATGGCTTACATATTGACAGTTCAACAACTTTCATTGCATCATTTACGTTGTTGAGCTGAATTTTTTTTCGAACTTATGAAGCAATGGATTAGCAATATCCTTCAAAATCATTCAGATTGTGAATGAAAGTGTAATAATTTATTTTCAATAAAGACTTACTTGCACATAGGTAGGTAGGTACATAGTTCATAATATATAACTTACAGAAAAGAAATAAGATAGCATTGTCATACATACTCATACATATAATTATGTACATTAAAATGAGCACAAGTTTAGTTTCATTCAGAAAGAAATGCTTATTGCTTAATACATACATAACATAATGAAAAGTTCCGAGTTTCGACTAGAAATCACAGTGATTGTTTCATTAATTCAATAATTAGAACTCCATTGCTGTTCATATTTAGATACAACTTTTTTACAAAAAATTAAACCGACTAAACAACAAAAAAAATATATATACGCGTCGACTTGAGAACCTCGTCCTTTTTATTTCGTCGTCGGTTGAAATTCAAAGAAGAGCCACTTTCTTGATGTTCAATGTAAACTAGATAGTCAATAACAACATCAAACATTGCAAACGCGCATGTAACTACGATTCTTTTATATGTTGTCCCCTGAGAGTAGTTTATACCCAAGTTAGCCAGTAGTAGCCCAATCCAAGCACTCTAGGTCCACGTAAGGTCTAGGTAACCAAAAAGTGAAAAATGATCGATTTAGGGTCATTTGCTAAAACACGTACCGGCTGAACTAATGGTCCTAGAGAAAGTGTTGTAGTTCGTGTAGTGCAGTACTTGAGTAGAAGGAAGATTTCATGCCGTTGCGCATTCCTCCTTCAGTGAACAAGGATAAGGGATACGGTCCTAGCTTATACGCAAAATGCTGCTTCAATTGTTCATCTGATTGTTTTGTTGTCACGCAGACCCTCTGGAATATGGTAAAGGGATCAACATCAACTCTGTTGTCTCTAAGAGGACCATTAGTTCAGCCGGTACGTGTCTTGGCAAATGAGCCTAAATCGACATTTCACAATTTGGAAAAAAAAAATATGCTCATCTTTAACTAGTTGTATCTTCGCAACCAATAGACCTAGAGTGTTTGGGTTGGGCTCAGATTGTATCAAATTTAGCTTGCTTCACAAAAATATACAACAAAGACACCTGAAAACGGTCCATAAGGTATATTTTTCAAAAAAACTGAAACAAGTGCCAGATTTTCGCAGATTTTCGAGCACCATGGGAGTAGCACAAGGTTTTCAGGGTTGCAAACTTGGGTATAAATTACTCTCAGGGGACCTAACAACTTATAAAAAAATCTCAGTTACATGCGAGTTTGCGACGTTTGCATTTTTTGTGTCGATATTGACTGGGCTAAGAGCAGACACCGGGCACAACATTTTTGCGCAACATTTTGCTGTCCGAGACAAACGTCTCAATCTATTAATCACAGAATATGCTATTAATTGAATACGCATAAACCGCGGTTTTCACATTTGACATCCGCGGGTACACATAATATTTTGTTTGTATTATCTTCTCTAGTTTACATTGAATCTCAATGTGTTTTGCGGCAATCTTTTTTTGTAGTTTTCCCTTTCTAAAATCTAAATATTTCTTAGGTTTTTCTAATTATGTCCAGCAGTAAATGAATAACTTATTTCATCAATCAGTTCGATATAATATTCGCCAGGATACGGTACAAAAAGCTTATTATGTATCATCAAAATTATATTTTCGAGTTTTCCTGAAAATGCGTCTTACTTATCTATGATTTTATTCAACTTTTTGTTGCTTTTAGTTTTTGGTAGGCACGTAGCTCCTATACACAGTGTCAAATAAAATTATTAGCGAAACTACGCAGACTTGATGGGAATTGATACTTACCAAAAATCAAAATTATGATTCTTTTGGGGTCAACGACCGCTGGTTGATTTGTTACTTGAAGTATGAGTTGAAAAATCTGTTTTTTTATGTGTAATATCTTTCCTTTCGCTTTCTTTGGAATCTAAATAATCAAATCCGTGGGAGTGATTTCGTGAAAAGGGACGGAAGTGTGTCACGGGAAGCCGGGGAAGCGCGCGCTATTTGATTTGACCAATGAGCGCGGCCGGTGCTAGAGTTGACCGAAAGAAACGACCTTGACGAGGCCCCGCTCTTTTAATGTTGCTTATTACCAAGGTGAAATGTGAGATGTTACGCATCATTCGCGACTATTGCAAGGCTCGCTGTGACGTCTGTGAAGTATACACAAAAAAAACTGATATTACAAGTGACTAACACTATCTGCGTTTGAAGACCTCAAAAAAAAAAAACCAATGAATTTCTTTTTTGTTTAACCATGTTTAGATTTCGATAACCATCACGTCTGTGGAGTTTCGCTGGGTAATTTAAATTCACCCTGTATGCAACCAGTAAAGTCAAAATATTTTTTTTTTTTTTCAGCTAGGCTCCTTGCAGCATACCAATGATGAGCGCGGTTAAACCCGAATCACTTTAGCGTGGCATTAGCGGTCAATGGCCTTTCCCTAATATGTCTCCGTAGGAATCCAAACAATAAAGTATGTATGATTTTTCGTTATTGGAACATGTTGAAGATCACGATGGATATTGATTCAGGACGTTAACGGACTTTATTACAGTTTTTTTTTAAATAAAGAATGGTAGAAAATGTAGGTGGGTCAATGATTGCTATTGGCACGCTAAAGCGATTCGGGTATAGTATCGTATCGTCCGGTCCCAATTTTGTAGTGTGGTGACACTAGGCTCCAGAATTCAATCAAGTTTTAGTCAACATACCAGAAACCGCATCGACTTAAAAAATTATCACCTGTTTCGCTTGTCCTCGTGTTACAAACGAAAATATGTATAAAAGCGAGCAGACAGACATCTTTATTCTTTAGCGTACACACCTTACATTCTGGAAACATGAACATTTATAGTACCAAGAGGGACATAGAGAAACAAGATTTTCTGATGACATTGAATCATATACTTTATTGTAAGTGTCATACAGTGCAAAGTCGTACAAACAGCGAATCAGACATCAAACGGCTTCTCGAACAGATTTGGGCATCCTTGTTTTGATTGTAACTTACTGATACTAAAGATTATTATTCAATGTTATGAGAGAATCGTTTGTTCGGAGCTCATCTTGGTTTGCACTGGGGCTTAGTAGGAGCAGTAGGTTCAAAATCAAGTGTAGCAGATTTATTACAGTGTTTGAGCAATATTATCAGATTAATACAGATAGTTCACTCCGCAAAATCATTTCAATAAAAAGCGACTCTTGCTACGACACAATAAAGTGCAATTCAGGTGGCACAGCGCTAATTACCTACAGTTATATTCACTTAGAAGTTGCCTCTCTATCGAATAACTCTTAAATCTTCTGACTACGTTACGCTCACTGAATTGGCCCGACAAGACGAGCCCGCCGCGTACCTGTAGCTTCATACCTAAAATGCGGAGTGCACCTTCTGTATTATTCTGTGGCAATATGTTTCAAGTTGATTTTTGTTTACAAATTATAATTCTATCCAAAATATTCGCTGTTATTGGCTACATCAGGACAAATTGATAACTACCGTCAATTTTGATATTTAGTATGTCTGTGTGTATATTTTGATTATGTCTTCAGTTGTCTCTTAATATTTGAGTACAGCACTGAAGTATCATTTCACTACGGAAATATTTATTACTAACTAGCTGACCCTGTCCAAATTTCAATAATTTATACTAAGGTTTCCATAGAAAATGCACCAATTTCCATCTTTTCCAATTTTTCTTTCCGTAAGAACTTGATTCGGACTACTGCCAACATTTTAAAACGAAAATTTGCAAAATCGGTCCAGTCGTACTGAAGTGATGCGCTTATCAATGAACAGCATTACATTTTTACTATATATGAAATGATGGTACTAGCTGCCGGACGTATCTACATAAATATTACTTTTAAACAAAACTGGCCATTAAAGTGAAAGTAAAGCAAGGTATTATGGAGCAGAAAGTTCTTCAACTCAATTTTAATAATTTAGCTAATAGAAATCACATTTGCGGTATAAATGCGATGTGAAAGTTCTGGTGGCATTAAACATATTTTACTTTATTCAAATCACAGGATTTCGTGTTACCATTCCAACTTGTAATATATCTGTACCACTTTAATGAAAGCTAGTTCGTTCTTCTATAATATAAATACCTACAGTTTTGTGTTTGCTATACAAAACTAAATTAAATTGCTAAATGGCTTCAGCAACGCAGCGTAGACTGCATTCAGTTAATCTTGATACTTGTTTCCATTTTTTATAATTATAAATATAAAGTTAATACTTCCCTATCCACCTTAAGTGCAGCAGTGTTAAATGTAAATAACTTTCTAGTTATCCGCATTTGGTACGACAGAGCACTCAATGAGAACAGGAAAGAACAAAACAATGTGATCGAATAACTGGGTCTTTGGAATGTGTTAAATCAAAAAATAAAATTACTTTTTAAAAACTATAACAGTAAAAATCAGACTTTCGAATTACCAAATGCGAATATCACAGATTGGGTTTGTACTACTGCACTTAAGGGTCGATCGCGTTAAACTCCATTAAAATTAGAAAAATATAGACCGTTACAGGTACGTAAAGTTGAATTAACTTATCTGTAGTAGTCTATTGGTTGATTGGTTGAAGATGAGTGGTGTGGAAGAATGTTTGTTTTGAAGAAGTCCAACGCGATCAAGCCTCAAAACTCACGACCATTCGAACCTCGACCGCTTCTCATAAGACCCACGAGCGTGTTATTTCTGGAAATGAAAAGGTTTATATTGTAGTAACTTTATTTAGTAAATAACTAATAACAAACATAATTTATAAAAAATATAGGAATATGTAGAAAGATTGATCAATTTACTACAGTTAAATGTAGGTAATACACTTAATTACATGTTATTCTTTGACCTGAAATAATCTGAACATACTTACTCCGCCGACCTGGCATAAGTCGAACAGTAATTCCGTCAGGTGCCCGAACTGCATGAAAAACAAATAAAAAACTATATAATACAAAATACAAGAGTTAAACAAAAAAAGTAAATCTTAATAAAAATAAAACACTGCATTCCACTCCACGACATTCTTGTTAAAATATTATTAAGAGCAAAAACACAACTTACCTTCATGTTCATTTGTATTAATAACTTCAAATAAAAAATAAACAGGTTTATTATACGCGTGCTTTGCCTCTTGAATATTTATAAATGTTCGCCTCAGTTCAAATCGTCAATCATATTCTAGAAAATGTAATATTTTAGCGTCTAGACAATATCTTTTTTTTTAATATGTTAAATGGCAAAGTACACGTAAGGGTCTTGTAAAGGTTTAATAGGATTATCTAGCATGAAGAAAAATCAACATTTGATAATAAACATCTTATTTATTCTCTCATATACAATAAAAAATGGATCACAATTGAATTACACCTATATAATAACAAAGTACGCCTAAAATTCAAGTCACAATATATAATATATTTAAAATATCTAAGTTTGAAATTAGAGCAGTGCAAACATTTTATATGTATTTTTACTAAAAAAGTTATATCTCATCTCTTTTTATTATAAATAGTAAGGCCGATAATTTATCATAATAACTGGAACCGCTCAAATGAATAGGAAGTTCATAATTAGAAAGTTTCATAATACTTAACATTATTAAAATTTGCACTCAATAAAACATGAAATGGTAAGTAAAAGTAGTATAACAAGTCTTGATCATTTAAAATATAATTGAATATTATTAATATTAAAAACTCATGATTGCACTATGACCTGGTACTTTCTGACTATGGTGTACTGGAGTGACTTGAATCGTCGTCTAAACCTAATATATAGTGATGTGAAAGACTTATTATTAATTTATTTAATAATGGAAAGACCGTACGCCTATCACAGTTAAATTCGAATATACACAACAAATATACCTGTCTGATTTATTAATATTAACCATTAGTCCACTATGTTATTGTTTATAAGGGCCAGTGCACATTGGATTAATTTAGCCACATTTCAACCTCTACGTCTGGCTATCGGTCATTCTGCCTAGAAGACAACAAATGCCTATTTTATTAGTGAATTCGTTATCATGAATACTGAGCAAGATAATTTGAGCAAAAATATGTTTTATTTTTTCAAAGGCAATAAATAATTTTTATGATACATTTTTGGCAAGGCGCAATAAAATAGTCTTTTAACGAGATCCTGTGATGTCCCACCGTTTGACCAGTCAACAAGTGATGTTTAGTCTGCTTAATAACATTTAATTAAGTAAAACAATAAATACATCTCATCTAATAAAATCTAATAATTTCTTTGTACCTAAACGCTAGATAAACATATTTTACAAAATCTCTATAAAGACGGTTATCAAACAATACACAGTACTGATTTCACCAGAAGTCAATGCTTCTTGCAGGATACGATTGAAAGAACTTCAGATAAGTAAAACCATTAAAGTTGAAAATGAATGAAATTAAGTTAAATCTATCACATGAAAATCACTAGGTATTTCAAAAAAAATATTATTTCTTCTAAAGAGCAAAGCATAATCCTTTATTCGAATGCTCATCTAAAACAAAACAGGCAATAATGTAGATTGTTGTAATTGGCGTGGGAAAAAATTGAATCTATTTAACGCAAGTAGATAAATACACGACTACGTTTCGTCGAAGCGTTTCGTAACAAATGCTATATAATTTTGTTACACAACTGCCGAAGTCTAATGACATACACTAATGCCCGTTTCACTAACACTAGGAAACACCTAAATATTATAGCACTGTTGGATTTTCAACTTTCGGAGCTTAGCCGAGCGTTGAAAATCCAACAGTGCCAAGTAAACAGTGAAAACGGGCATTATTTCAACAGTCAATGAGTCACATGTCATAGAGAAAGAAGTCGTGGTTGCGTAAAGTAACAATTCGATATATACGGAAAGCACGTACGATTGAACGTAACGCTTGTTCTACGAAAACCACCCTTATTGCTAGGAAATAAAGGAGTCTTAATTTTTTTTGTCGAGAAATATTTAAAGATTTCCGGTACTTTATCTAAACTAGCGATATCTTTCACACAAGGATTCGGAAAGATAAGTTATGTATATATTACTATGTTTTCGACATCGGTTGATTTCTATCTGCATGATAAATATATACAGTTAAGTAATGTTGTTTATCTGGTTGTTTCAATGAGTGAAGGTGCAGTTGTCAGGTAGAGAAAAAGGGAAAAAAAAATAAGGCTGTTGATGAAAGTCTAAGGGCAAAGTTGAGACGCAGCTAGTCGAGGAAACAGATAAAGGCCATCGATATACAATATAACCTTTATATAATGATGGTTATAAGTCTGTTGAGATGAAGAATGACCTTCGTATGAAAAAATCATCATAACGCAGGCAGAAATCACAAGAGGAAACTGATAGTGAGTCACTTTCTCGAAGTCACTATTGTTTATTATGTATGTTCAAGCATCCGATCTGTTTATTATCGTAAGTTGCTTTGTTGAATCGTATCCACTAATACCGCGAACTAGTATTAATCACAGTCGATCAAGTGCACGTGTGTAGTTGTTGGATAACCGTCCACATTGGTTTATTAGATTTCTCAGTATTTTACACGAGAATAAGTCGTATATTAATCCAGTCACATATAAAAAAATAGACGAACACACATGCGAGGATCATATTTGCTCACTTATACTTAAAACAGAAAACGTATAAAAAAATGACCATAATTGACATTGCTGCCAATCACTGCATTCCCTGCTCTGTGTATAAATGAATAACGAAAAATAAGACAAATATGATTCTTTAATAATTAAAGAAAAAATATAAATCGAGATGTGAAATTACCAACTGAGGGACATAGTTTATCACATCGTTGGTAGTTTCAATGTTAATAATAAAGTTTGCATTCCAACAGTAACATGCTGGGTGAGTCTTAAGCACAACACTGTTCATATTAGCCTCAAGTCTGGACACTTCAAACGCACACGAGTTTGTAAAGTTTTAAACACTGATACACTCAAGCACTGTTTTAACACTATAGGCACTGAATAAGGCAAAAATGAGGAATAGGTAGCGTCCTGCGCAGTCGCCATGATGGCGGGAAGGACTAGCACTAGGCTGATTGAGTCTGTGTTAGTGAATGGGGGAGGTCGTCGATCGAGCCCGAGCCGGCGCCTCGTCGGTTTTTATCCCGGAAAGAGCCGAAGCCCGAGTCGTGTGTCCTAGGGGGAGACGTACCTACGAAAATCCGCGGCATGTCGCACTCCTCGCACTTGTCGAGGAGCGGGTGGTTCCTGAACGTGCACATGTGGCACTGCCAGGAGGACGAGGGTCGCTGCCCCGTGTAGATGTTGCTGTAGAAGTTCCCGGCGTCGTCCGGCTCTGGAATTTGTTAAGGGTAAAGATGTGAGATCGTTAGCCCTTATTTGAAGTTAACTGCAGCTTCGGTCCCTCATCCCGATTCATTTCGCTACTCGCCGGTGGAGCTTTGAGTATTAGCTGAAAGTAGGCAAGATAATCGTTCAATTAGCCCAATACCCAAGCCCAGTAACGAACCACCATTCACCAACCAACCCACCAACCGTCTTAGCTTTCATGTTGCCTATGGGCATGTAGACGTTTTGCATCCAGCTGTGAAAGATAAAGAGAGTAAGGAAAGGTCCCTCACGCTCTCTACTAGATCGAGATGAAAAAGTGTTTTTAAAAATATCTTCCATGATAAGACTTCAGGGAATTGCGGCGGATAAATTGCGATAGGCTCGCCCCCTATTGCATAACAAACAACCGTTATCGCTAATAAAATAGTTTACTTATGTCCATTTTTCCTGTCTGTTCTATTTGTCAAATATGTATTTAGTGGCTTGATTTTATGGACAAAATACAAATTCTCAACTATCCGATCTAGGCTGCATTGCCTCCTGCTGAACAAAGTTCTGAAGACCAATACATGGCGGGATTCCAAATTAAAAGTTTTGAGTGTCCCACTGGTTAAATAATCAATATTATTCTAGCAGATACGTTAAACAAAATTGAGAAATGTCATATTTATTATACATGTTATATAATTCTTAGTTAGGACAAGCTGTCGTGTAAGGAAAAGAAAAAGTATGATGGTAAAGCTTTTAGGAAAGGTCTGTTTAAGAGTCCGTCCAGTAGTACCCAGACTACAATGTAATATTGCTGATGATCATCATACCATGTCCAGACATCTCCAGTCGTTTCGCAAGGGTGCCGCACTGGTTCCGCAGTCGCTCGACGTCGTCTCGTAGCCGCTGCGTCGCCGACATTGTGGGTGACGGCCCTGCCAGGATTTGTGTCTCCTTCGTCAGCTGGTTCAGACGGCCCTTTTCCTGTGCTAACGCCATGGCAAGGCGCTCCAGCCTTTCTTTCTGCCGCTCGATTAACGCACGATCTAGAAAGTTTAGGGTAAAGATTAAGAGTGGTGTGGTATTATTACTATGCCGCCCATGGGCCTCTGACTTAGCCTTTAGCATGCCGGTTTCCTCACGATGTTTTCCTTTTTTAAGCAATTGATAATTATACAATACGCACATGAATCCGAAAAGTCAGAGGGTTCAAACTCAAGACCTATGGACGGCTATTAACCTTGAATTAGCCCTAGCCAGCCAATGCCTTTTTCAGGGGTCTTATATGAAGTATTAATGCCATCATTATTCCACTGCGAAAAAAGGATGGTGCTAGCGGCCTTGTATAGCTCCGTCTCTCACTCACACTGGAATAATGGTGGCATTAATACGTCATAATACGGCCCCAGGGTTCGGCGAATTTCTAGGCCTCCTAATTGAACAACGAAAGCAAGTTTTATCTATCTGATGGCTGTAGAAAAGTAGTATACGCGTATCTAGATTCTAGATGCATGATTTGTACACGCTGAGAGATCGTTCTAGTACAAAAATACACAGATTTCAAACGTAGAATAAAAAAAAAACTGAAGTTATCTATGAGAGTGTCCAAACAAACTAGAAAACTTTTCACCTGCCGACAAATTGCGTGCACAATAAGAGCATATAAATTATGCACCTACGCTTTTTGTACCAGTGCAAACTGTCGCGTGTAAATAATGTTTTTAGAGCTTTCGTGTCAAAACAACGGATAAACAGCGTGTTTATTTCATAATAAAAAGATTTTCTTTTGTTGCTACGTTTTCAGTGTAGAGGATGTATGTGTCTAGAAAGTTCTATCATTGAAAAAGTGATATATCGCACACCGGGTGCAATAACGTCATTAATGCTAAAATTGGTAAAATGAGTTCTTGATCACAAATGATGTCAAACATGCATATCTACTTCCGATGCAGAAATATCATAAATGTAACTCTCAAAATGACCAACTGAGGGTTTTTGTAAGCGCTAGTGCGAGAACGTCCTAATAGGGATGATGACTAAATTTTCTTTTTTTTTTCAATCTGTAAAAAGCGTCATTTGTTACTTATGACGTTGTAGCACCCGGTGTGCGATATATATACCTAGGTAGTAAGAGGTTGTGATACCGGTACCTGATGTATAAATGTGTACCGTTTCGCCTCTAATATATTAGACAAATCAAGGCATAAAAATCCCCAAACTTGTAGGTATTAGGCTAGCGGTTCATGGTTTGAATTCGTAATTAGCGACTTGTCTTGAAGCAGGTCGTCACAGAAACAAATACTTTTTTTCCTCAAATGACTTCAATTTGCATATTATACCAACTTATTTTTTTTTACTGATATTTCTCTAACATTTATGGTAGTTAGTTATATGGATGCTAGTTTACTACTGTCGTGGCGACACAACTTAGCGATCTCACCCTCTAGACGGCCACCACCACGGCCACGACCAGGTAAACTATAGGAACCGATACGAATCGCGCACTTGGTCGCAACGCCCAAAGGCCACGTTTCCATAGTTTCCCTGGTTGGTGCGACCGACCACTGGTCGCGGCCGTGGCCATCTAGTGCGCGAGATCCCTCAATGGTGCAGGTACGCACAATACACATCATAATATCAGTGAATGGATGTAGGACAAAATAATACCTTTATGCTATTATCTAAAAAAACAGGCATTAAATTATCTGCTTTAATTAGATTATTATTGACTCATGTATTACAACTTAGTGTGGTAAACATTTTTTCGTGAATCACATAATTATTATTATTTTCAGTTGTAAATAAAAAAACAACTAGATTAAACTAGATCTAATATAAATATTTACGATCAGGCTAATCTGGATAGACTACAAAACAAATTCTTAAGCGGTTTGTTCTGAGTCAGATTTAGGATAACAAACAAGGCTACTTAACACATACAACATAATAACTAAGAAATTCTGTATTTTATTCAGGGAAGCAAAAGACAAGTCTGAATAAATTACTATGAACTTTTACTTATCAATTTCACTTTTTCGAGATGTCAATGACATACAACACAATACACCAGTAACTGAATTCAAAGGGGATAGTGAATCATGTATAATAATAAAAATAGTATAATAAACTCACCAATAGTAATTGATCCAGGAGGTTCAGGCGCAGCTCTGGTGGGTCTCGGCGACTCAATCCGGGAAGGATGTGTGGGTGGGGGTGGCGCCCTACGCCGCGTCGGCCGCGCCGTGCTGGGGCTCACTGTTACGGTCACATGGCCTTCAAAGCCACCGTCCTCTTCCCTTGTATCTCTTACAGGACTAGCCATATTTGAAGTTGGTGTACAAACAGTTAAATTCACAGACGTAATAGCTCTAGGACTATCATAATCTTCTAACCAAGTATCACCGTAAGCACGGCTCAAGTCCATATGACAATTGACATTTACTGACAAATTCAAGGGATAACCCCTTTCTGGCCTGAAAGATGTATTAGTTTTGGACTCTTTTATAGGCTCTTTCAGCAGGGATGGTGCGGGTGACACGGTCCTGCAAGTATCAGCCTCTGGTTCCTTTAATGTCTGTTTAAATGCAATATCTGGATTTAGTTTAATGAAATCTAATGTGTTTGGCCGTTTTGGCTTCTCCTGTGGGCTTACTTGTTTGGGTTGTAGTTCCTCCTTCTTAATCGTTTTCTTTTCCTTTCCCTTTTCTAATCTTTCAGGTAAGTTGTTTTTTATTTTATGACTCTTATGAATCCTGTAGTTGGTACTCTCTGGTTGTTCTAGTTCCTTTTGTTCTTGTAGTGTATAAACAACTTTATCCTCTTGTGATGGTTCAAAGTTATCTTCCTTCAACTTCTCATTTGTTAGTTCCAGGTCACTAGGAGACTCAGCACTGTACTTCGCAAAGCAGTTATCAATGTTTATTACAGTTACTGGTGACACATTGTTGTTGCTTCTTATTAATTCCTCATTTTTAATCTCAACAATATTTTGATTGGCATCAGTGTTCAATTTAATTGGTTGTTCAGGTGTTTCAGTAGCAGAGCTCAGTATTGCCTTCTGTGGCTCATCGCAAGTGACAGATTTAAGTGCTGTAGACTTGACAGCTTCATGCTTCACTATGGGCTGGTTGCGGCACTTGATGGGCAGGTTGAGCCTGAGTTCATTGAGCTGGCGAGCGGCTGCCGACGAGGAGGCATGATAGGCGTGCGTTAGGGAGGCCTTGACTTCACTGTGGAGGTGCTTCTCGCAGGCTTGTTTATCGTGACAGTACAGTTCGATCGTGTTTGACACAACATGATCAGGTACTCCGGGAAACTTCTGTTTGAGCTCATGGAACAATTGCATAAGCGATATATTGGTGCATGCGCACGGTGCAGGGCTCGCAGCGCTCTCAGAGGGGGCAGACATCGCCGCCCATCCTAGCGCAAGCCCACCGCTTCGCCGCGAATTCTCTCCTCACGGGAGCGCCACAAATCTTTTGCCACTCACCGGTGAAAACAATAAAACATTTTATTACCTAATTTGCACTGTAAATAACGTCTTGTCTATTTTGTGACGTCACAATCCCGAAAATCACGATTCTGGACAGTTACGTATACATACCCGAGACTTCGCGCCAGTGACCATTCATGCTATGTTAATCCCGACGGCACACACATGACGAAAAAGAGCACATACCGAGACAAGGCTGAATTTTTATATCTTTTGTTATCATACCAAAGCTTGATATTTCATGAAATTGCAACATACGAGTGAGATGGTGGTAAGCACAATTATTTTAACACAATACAACATATATGTTTTATTCCTTTTACAGTGAGACGGAAAACACCAATAAAGTACAAAGGCAATAATTATTGCACCCAAAAATAAATTACGAAAATTGCACGACTTGTCAATCCAATTCTGCCATTTTGGCTATAGACAATAGAAAGTCTTTTTATGTCTTCTGCCCACAGACTAATTAGAAGTACTCTGCTACCACTTGACGGCCAGCTTTCAAACAGATTTTTAAAAATATTTGATGGAGAGCCCGTAGGGCATAAAAAAATTCGTCCGCATCGCTGTCAACAGGAAAAGTGCCCAAAAGACTGGCAGCATTGCCGCGATAGTACGGCAAGAGAGCCGTCGAGACTACATGGGTGAGCCCATTGAAGTTTAGGTTTCTATCAGTGCAGTGTAGCTACATCAATACCTATCGTTTTATGACATTTCAGTTCAGCCGTCAGCGTCACTTTCAGTCTGTCAGTAGTGTCAGCTGTCAGGCTATCAATAATTAATTACAATAATCACTTTTTCGGATTGTTTTGGTGATAATTATTCTCATTAAAATGGTCGACGACCTAAGGAAATATCTAAACCATTTACTGGAGAAGTATGTGTAACTGTTATTACTCGGTTTGTACAAAAATCATAAACTATCTCTGGAATATTGTATTTTATTTCTTTTTAGGGTGAATGGGCTCCACTGTATCCTAATAACTGATCGTGATGGCGTGCCTTTAGTTCGGGCAGTCACGGAGAGGGCTCCACAGTTAGCTCTAAGGCCTAACTTCATATCCACATTCGGCATGGCTACTGATCAAGCAAGCAAACTGGGCCTTGGAAGGAACAAAACAATAATATCTATGTACTCTAGTTATCAGGTAAGTGCGTACCCAATAACTTATCAATCTAGATACTGGCCATTTTTTGGTCAAAGAATCAGCATTGCCATTCAACATGACAACGCTGCCAGCCTTTTGGGCACATTTTCCCGCTGACAGCAATGCAGACAAATTTTTGATACCCAAAGAGCTGTTCTCTTTATCAATTTTGTTTCCTTTCATTATACTAATTGTACATATTTAAGTGTTAGATGGTTATTTTGACTTTACAAGTAGACAATTGAATTTTATTTATTTGTATAGATTTAAGATTTGTCAAGTGCACCTAAATATGTATTTATATATATCGAGTTATAATGTTTAGTTACCCCTAGTCCTTTGAAGCTACTCTGTAGCACTTTATTCTAGCAAAATAGACTGAATATTATGGTGCAATTTATCCTCTACCTCTTCTAAAACAATGGAATAATAAAAACTTAGATTTTCATAATTTTGAATAGTCAATCTTATTGGTATTTACAACATGAAGATACTTTCCCCTACACTGAAACACTGTAAATAAAGTTGCTTCCACTGAGGATACTGCTACCCCTGCACTTTTAATTTAATTATCATTTGCAACCAGTTACATACAATTTTTACCTGTCGTCTTTCAAGTAATGTTATTTAATTTAGTAGCTATTAAAAACTTCTCTGATTTTTCTTTTACAGGTAATACAAATGAACAAACTGCCTTTAGTAGTAACATTTATTGGTAGCGACAACTGCAATACTGGCCATATATTGTCTTTGGAAAGCCAAATAGAGCCGTTCCTAAAGGACTTAGCAGCTGTAGTGGCAGATGCACCATAAGTTAAGTCAGTTTTAATTTCGATTTTATCTCCCTTATTGTGAAATTAGGTTTAACATTAATAATGTTGGTTTTAAGTTCAGATAGACTTACCTTTGTTTCATTTAATTTTCATATGTAATACATACTTTCTGCAGTCTGCCATGGCGTTCGGAATTCTACCTAAAATTCATTAGGGATTGTTCATTAATTACGTGAGGCGATTTTGGTGATTTTTCAGCCCTCCCCCCTTGGTGAGATGTCGGTGATTTTTTACTTGATCCCCTCTAACCCACCCTAATCTCACGTGAGATTTTTCAAGATGCGTATTTTTTGTGTAAATACGTTAATCCGTGCTTGATTGCATTGGATTTAATTAAAATAAACATAATTTGATTAATTATTTTTATTTAAAACCAGTTAAGACTAGTATTTAAGACTACTAAGAACGTAGTTTAAAATTTTGTGATATTCGCCGAGACCCCACCTCTCCCCCACGTGAGATAAGGTGAGATTCGGCTCGACCCTATCCCCCTAAACACCTCAAGTAATTAATGAACGCCCCCTTGCACTCTCAGAAATTAGACTATTGTTAAACCATGTTTTATACTAAGGGGTATATAATTTAAGTTCATTCATTACACACTGTTATATTTGAAGATTTTAAGACATTGAAATAATAAAATTTTGTTTATTTGTTACTAAATAGTTATGTTCCACTAAAAAATATATTGTTATTGTAAAATGCAAATGAAACCAAAATCTTTATCTAAGAGAATGTTCACAGACTTATGTAATTTTATTTTATAAAATTCATCTATTATCTATACTTTTAGAAATTATATATATTATAATATATTACTTAAGTAATTGTATATACCTAAATATTAATACTTTTATATTATAATTAATATTAAGCATAAATAAGTAGAAATAAAAGCCAAATTTGTATTTCTATGCATATTTTATTTATACTTTATGATCCATAAAATAATACATTTACTCCTAAGCTGGTAGCACAAAAGAAAACAATATTAAGCCTGGCTACAGAGCTAGATAACAATCCATTTCAACTTATCTATGATATAGTTAGTGTATGTCTAGCCTAGCTGTAGTATCCTGGCCGCTTAGTGTTTTATCAGACTTTTATTTGTATTCGAAATTAACAGAACATGAAAGTTCTGAGTGAGGCCTAATTTTGAAAAAATACCGATACATATAGCATTGTAAAATATGTTTTTTTTCTGCATCAGAAGTGGCTTATTTGAGCAGTGTCATACTTCTTAAAACATGACTCTTTATTTATTTAGAGTAGAGGCACAGAACCTCTTTCCTCTTTGAGCTGATAAATTATTGTTCGAATCATAGAGGCTGTGAATATTATTTCTTTTATCAGATAGTCTTGTACAATGCTACAAGGATCTTTGGGCGCTCGAATGACCTTGACAGGGGGGGCGCTGTTTGAAAACATTTGTGCAATTCTTTAATGAAATGTATTGAAAAAACAAGATGGCGTTATTTCCGATTTTGGCCACGCGCCAAAATAACCTTGTAGTGTTGTAGTTATGATGATCATAGATTGACGGGAGTGATGAGTGCCTTGCCGGTGAGCGCGTTGACCACGTTGTTAGCGGCGAGCACGCCCATGTCACTGCGCGTACGCACCGTGGCGCTACCGATGTGCGGGAGGACAACTGTTCAAATAAGAATAGTTTTGGTTATGAATGAGCGAAAAGTACATAGAAAACACACAAGATTAAAAAAAAATAATAGCTTGGAGAAAGTTTTTCCGAGAAATAATAACTATTTATCAGATTTACAGAAAAGTAATGTGTTTCATCTAAAAGCAATATGGGTATAATGGAATAGCTCATGGTCTTGGTAAAAAGATTGACCATTTAGCAAGGTTCTGACAAACGGCCCAGTGTGCCTTCGGGGTCTCGCATTCCACTCATAGTCATGAGGACTACTATGGTACTCAAGACGCAGCCGCCAGCTCCAGATATAAGCCGGTATCTTATTTAAGTTTTTTTTTTATGTAGCTGACTCCGTTACACAGCTGTAACCGGGAGGTTTTTTTTTTCGTTTGCCTGTACTGCTGGGCAAAGGCCTTCCCCAAATCCTTCCAGGAACTATTCCCGTGCCACCTCGAAGCAACCCTCGCGGTACGCATCTAGGTCGTCTCACCACCTCTTTCTGGGCAGTTTATATTTTGCAGGAGATATGTACTAACATAAGTTGGGCAGTGTGAGCAGTTTGTGATCCTTGGGTAAAGGCTCCGGTGTGGTGACGTCGAGGCCGGCTGCGTAGATCTGCTTGTTTTTCAGCGCATCGTACAAAGCCTCTTGGTCGACTAGGTCTGCAAAATGTTAAATAGTCCAGTTATATATCATTTTAGTGTCTAAGGCTCATATTACAGAACCCCACTCAAAACTCAAGCATTACTTAACACTTGTTTAAAGCCTTTTGATTGGTTGAAACTAGTTTTCAGTAATGCTGAATCTTGAGTGAGGTTCTGTAATACGGGCCTAAGACTAAGCATACGACTTATGAAAGAACAATCTCTGGGCCAACTTAATATAGATTGTCATCGACACGCTAAGAGTAGAAAGGGGTCGTTCCTTAATTTTACGTGAGGCGATTTTGGCGGTTTTTCGACCGCATCCCCCCTTGGTGAGATGTCGTGACACTTGGGTCGACCCCTACCCCACCCTAAACTCACGTGAGATTTTTCAAAATGCGTAATTTTAGTGTAAATACGTTAATCTGTGCTTGATTTTGCGTTGGAATTATTAAAAAAAAACAAAATTTGATTAATCATTTTGATCAAAGACTAGTTAACCTCTCGTTTTTATGTAGAATTTAGCCATATTTTACTGGAGAAACATGTTTTACTTAATTTAACCCAGTTTTCTCGTAATATTACACTGTGTCTAAAAAACGTGATATTTGCAGAGACCATCTCTCCCCCACATGAAATTGGGTGAGATTTGGCTCGACCCCCTTCCCCCCCTAAACGTCTCACGTAGTTAATGAACGAACCCAAAGCTGTAATTTGTCAAAATCGTAAGAAAGTTTGAATTTCGTGGGCTTGAAATCTTTGTTATTTTAATCTTAAAAGGTCCAGCTGAAAGCCGTTGTCCACGTTGTGACTACGGTACGCTGTCGCCACTCCAGTTTTTGGCCCCATCAGCCATCCATCTACTCAGCGTGCAAAGTCCCCTCTGCCATTTTGGCCAATACTGCCTGGCAAAATGTTACTGGCTGGAATAGACAGAATTACTCTTCTCACCTCCACGTCCAACATTGATAACGATAGCGTTTTTCTTCATCTTCCCAAGGGTATCTTTGTTGATCAAGTGTTTGGTCTCGTTGGTCAGTGGCACCGCTAGCACTATGAAGTCGCTTTGGGCTAGCAGTTGGTCTTGAGTTACAAACTCTGCTCCCAAGGCTTTGGCTGGAAAGAACAGGAATTGGTTTTTCTCAAAAGATATTATAGAAAATCTACTTTGACATTAGGGTTACTAGTGAATTCTAGACATATTTTTTGGACTTCAAACAGTGAGGAATACCTTAAACATCTTTCAATTCTCTACAACGTATACATTTTTTGCATAGAATTTCCTTGATGGGAGTTTGTAGTTAACGTTTAAGGTAGTAGTAGACTCAATATTTAAGATCGTTACAAATAGATATGTTAGGGATATTCGTATCTTCATAAATCTCGTATTTAAGTATGTACATCGTAATTGTCTCGTCGTAGTTACTTGCATCTTTTTACTGTCTTAAGTTTAAACTATTTGTTCAGAACGCCACCCGCTACGACAGCGGGTGGCATTCTGTACTTTCTGCCTACCCCCATTGGAAGAAAGCATAAGTTTATGTATGTGTGTTTTGAATGATCCTATCAGTTTAAAATGCCCGAATATTTATTCCATTACGAAACCACAAGGAAACTTGGAAAACTATGGTATACCTTCAGGCTTCTCCCTGTGGCCGGAGTACACGAACTTTTCGACTTCAAATCCTGCGAGGCGCTTGACTACGGCCTGTCCGATCCCTCCTAAGCCAATAATGCCCACGGTACTGCCGCGAACATCCTGACCGAGGACCTTGTCGAACCCGATCTCCCATTCGCCTCTGTAATTAAAAAACGTGATTGTAACACAATAACATCAGTAGACGAAGTAATAACACTAGGCAGAAGTGAGGTGTATAATACATACATATACTCCATTTGAAATAAGATTAGACATTTAAACAAACCTTTTTTACAGTCCGTTCAACCGATTCTGACTTCTATACCTTAGGCATTTTTTTATTTTTTTTTGGATGGGAAATTATCAAATAACTTCTCCCGCTCTGGGTGGAGCGGGAGGGCGTGTCAGACTCTTACTGACTACAACCCACCCGTGTTCCTTCCGTTGCCTGGACATTGCCAGGGGCCACGGTATCCCTTTCGGACTTTCCCGCAACCCCGGCAGGCTTATACCGTAGGCATAAGGATGGCATTAAAAGTGGTTACAATACCAACTGTTTACTGCAGCTGCCATTTGTCATGCCAACAAGTCGAAAATCAGTTGAACGGACTGTAAAGAAGGTTTAGTTAAATGTCTAATCTTATTTCAAATGGATTATAGATAGCGACGGTCGCATTACGAACACGTTGATCATTTTTTATTTACCTATACGAGTATATCCACAACGGGGAATCTCTTGGCCTGCATCTCACCTGATGGTGGCCTGATGGTGGTGGAAGTGATGCTAAGGCCGAAGGTGGAAGCGAGCTTCACATGGAAGCCACAACCACAGAGGAACTGACTATCTTACGTCTAACTGCCGAAACACAACAATGCTGTTAACATTGCTGTTATGGTAACAGACTTAGATAATATGGTGGTAGCTAGCCAGAAGGACTTAGGACAAGCCCTACCACGAACCACACCGAGCAGAATATTTTGCCCCCAGGGTATCGAATATTGATTTAAAAGAGTGTCCGTGGAGTTTCTTGCCCGTTCTTCTCCATAGGTACCTACTACGCTTTGGAATGGGCAACTAGCTTCATATTTCTAACTGACCGACTTCTTGACAATTCAAAAGTGCCTGTAAATGGTTTAATTGAAATAAATGATTTGAGTTTATCGAACCCCGGGACCTGTGGGTCTGAGATAGGGGTCTAACCACAAGACCACGGAAGCGGTAATATTTTTGACTTTGCCATTAGCATCGTATAATTTGACTAGGTTCTAAGTATTGTTAAGGTCTTCGTAAGTCGATCGTACACCCTCATGTTGTCTGCTAGGTTTATAAGTCCTATTTAAAAGTGAAACGGGGTGAACTAAACCAGACTGCGGATGCTACTAAGAACTTCGTCAAATAGTAAATTCATTAACATTTTACCCAACTCGAAGATTGCGTAACCTACTTAGTCGATGTAAGAGAAAATGTTCACCAATCGCTAAAAATCACACGAGCGACTCTATCGTTATCGTTTAGCTATAATAGATGTTATCACGATTAGATTAACGTTGAGATTACCAACACACCATATTCTTACACTACAAATTCAGTGGCGTATGTAGCGTGGCGTTATAAGCAGTTTCAATTCACGATCCGCATCTTTGAAATTGAGTTTTACTCCACTGCTAGACTAGAGTCATTACTTCCATGACAGCATGATTCTCCTATCTTTTAAACACAAAGTTCTATAAACTTCATTATGATAAAAATATTACTTGTGAACCTGCTCCAGGTTTTCAGTGAACCGTCTGGCAGTGCCCAGCATGAGAGCTATGGCAATTTCAGCCACAGCTGGAGCCAAGACATTAGGCGTGTTGGAGAGTTTGATGCCCCTTGCTCTGAGCTCGTCCAAGTTGCAGTGGTTGTAGCCAGCTGATACTGTCGCCACCAGCTTTAGTTGGGGACCTGGAACATAATCATATAACGCCTGTATTCCCCAAAGAGGCAAGCCTAAAGCCATCAACTGGTCACTTATCTAGACCCCGGGTACCTACTGCTATTTCCTTATCTAAGAAAATCTATTAAAATCAGGGACCATTTGGGTTACCCATTGAAAGGGTTTTCGATTGGGTTTTTCTAAGCAGTTATTTAAAAACCCATACGATGTGGGTAACCCATTTGAACGGCTTAATTTAAGCCGATAGGGTTTTTCTAAGCCGTTATTTAAAAACCCATACGATGTGGGTAACCCATTTGAACGGCTTAATTTAAGCCATTCAAATTTCCGTTACCCATTGAAAGGGTTTTCGATAGGGTTTTTCTAAGCCGTTATTTAAAAACCCATACGATGTGGGTAACCCATTTGAACGGCTTAATTTAAGCCATTCAAAAGGGTTACACTTTCAACTCTCCTAAAACGATAACAGCGTAACATTCCGACTGACGGAGATTGTTAAATTACCTAAGTAACTATACCATAGAAAATTAAAGAAAAGACTTTAAAAAAAAAATTGTAATGTCACCCTTTGTAGGACACATCACCTTACTCCGTGTGTTTCGTCTACAAGCCTACGATATCTAGTGAAATAAAAGCAATGCGCGTGGTGCTCGCCCCACCCCACCATCACCTATTTAGCACAATTTTATTGAAAAACCATATGATAACCCGAACAAAACCCTTATATTATATGGGTTATCATAATGAAGGGGTAACCCTTTCACTGCGGTTCGAGTATAGAACCCATTCAATGGGTTATCATGTAACCCTTTCACTGGGTTTCAAGTATAGAACCCATTCAATGGGTTATCATGTAACCCTTTCACTGGGTTTTAGGTATAGAACCCATTCAATGGGTTATCCATATTGAAGAGATAACCCTTTTAATGGGTTTTGAGCACAGAACCCATTCAAGGGGTTACATCAGATAAAGGTAACCTCATAAACGGCTTACCCTTTCGAAAAGCTTAACTCTTAACCGGGGTTGCACGGTCCCTGATTAAAATGGCCCCAACTGAATTTATACCTTTCGTAATCAACGGGTAGGATTGTTGACGGTAAACGATCAATTGTTGTTCACTCGTGGGTTTCAACGTCAAAAGATTCAATACTCTTCTCTTATCAGAGACGAGGGCAAAATGATAAAATATAGGTACATCCAATGTCTAAATACGGCCACAAACAAAAAGCGATACGATACCTACTTAGTTGGAAATATAGACACCAAAAAAAAGTAATGGAAATAATATTTCTTGAAGAAACGAAACTGGGAGTGTGAGTCATAGGCCTCCAAAGTAGGTTTACTTTGAATTAGTCTGTATTATCCCACTGGTTAAACGTTTCATACGCCCGCTTTTTCTGGAAGGTGCTAATATTAGGAGCACGTCTAATTACCAGCCTTATCCAGCAGTTCCTTGGAGATAGGAAGGTTGGAGCTCCACACGAGGGCTGAACATCCTGGGATGAGCTTCAACAGGTCTTCCTTAGTCAGAGTCCGGCCTTCCTCGCCGAAGTTCAGGTACTTCGTTTGGAGGACTGTGAAACTGATAACAGTATTAGTTTTGTAAGAGAGAGAGATACACCAAGAGTGTCCATACACCTGAGCCTTTCAGGAACTCATGAACGCCACCGAGGCTGTGATTAACGTCGCCACCTACTGGGCCCAAGTAGCGAACTATTTAAAAGTAGGTTCAGTTGATTCGAAAAGATGGAGAATGAGTGATGGTTCTGATTAAACTGCAAAATCTAATGGTCTTTCGCAAAAGGCCACGAATTATTTACTTTGTTTCCAACTATTTACACCATTGGTAATGCTGAACTTCTTACTTCGGAGATATTGAGACAGTTATTATCTAAGTGCCCCTGAAATCAGTGGTGTTTCTGTCTCAAAACTATAAAAAGGTTATCAGTAATCGTTATCGCAAACCGTTCAATTTTAAATCGGTAATCACAATTAGGTAATTAGCATTTCCAGCATCCAAGTACCTATTTGAATACTAAGGTATACCTAAACATATAGGTAGTAGGTAACTACCTACCTGTTAATTTACGTATTACGACAAGTAACTACAATGAGTAACTATAAATCATTAATAAATGTCTAGTGTCTTGTTATTTACGGAAATGGAGATTTGACACTTATGTCCATGTTATGTTGAATTACTTATGTAAGTACTTGTAGCAAAGGCAAAACAATGTTGAGAGAACAGAATTGAACCTCCTAAGTGTGATATTATTGTTATTCTAAATAAGTTTCCTTAAAAATATTTCCTTCATAATAGGTATATAATTAGCTTGTTCCATGTTTTCTGTGAATAAACAAGGATAGGTAGGTATACTCAAACGTTGTGTAAGATAGGTACCAACTTACCTACCTATACCAATTATATTAATTGCTAGTTTTTATTTATGTAGATGCGAGTGAATAACTCGAAATGGCCTTGTCCAAAACACATTAATAGGTCATTACCATTGCTAGTCTACAGCGAGCTATTTTTGAGCGAACATTGCTAGTAAGAAAGCATTTAACTGGCTTCAGTAAACTAGTTTATATTATGTATGTATTTAAACTACACTCGACGTTAAATTATGATCCATTCTTCTGTAAAAAAAATATAAAATACTTGATATGGACGTGTTCAGTCATCTACTGCTGATTATTTTCTTGTAAATAACCAAACAAATCAATATATTATTTCTCGAGATTATGTACATTTTACAGATGAGATATAAATATGTATTTAATATTAAAATATAAAATAATACTCACTGTTCCTCCAAAACTTTGAGTCCACTGACCGGGAAATCGTTGGAAGACACTAAAACCTTAAGATTCTTCGTCATTGTGTTATGGGCTACGCAACTTGCCGGTAACGCGACACCAACTAACAGCACGACAGCTACATAATTTACAATCATTGTTTATGTAACTGCTTCAAAGATATCGTATCTCGAAATCAAAAGATAAAATACGTATTGCTGTGAAGCGGACCGGAGAGGTTGTGTGACCGGCTGTATAGATTCAAGGTCTTGGCTCCAGAAAAAAATGGAGCGGTTAGTCTACGATTGGCGGGAATATGGTCACTGGTCTTGATTACTTTTGCTCAGTGTTTACTGTTTTGTTAATGTTACGTGCATTTGATAAACCCAGCGGAACATAACTATTATTTTGTTTATACTTACTTAATTATATTTCAATTCCGTCATTAATGAATACCTACCTACTTTGATATGGACGCTTTTGTAACATGTTCGCAAGATTATTTTTAACATCAACAAGTTACATATGTAACTGAACTTTAAGATTGGCTTTCAGTTGTCCTCACTCCTTACCCACTGGAAAAAGCTTGCTTTGAATTAAGCTTGTTTGTTGTTTTCTAATATTTTCTTTGAGTGATATTATATCAAAGAAAATATAACCTACTAAATATTTTTGGATATTTAGCTAGTTCTGCTTAGGTCCCTGCTTGCAGACTTGCAGTTGAGCCAAAGAGTAGAATATCTAATGTTGAGTTGAGTGAAGTAAATAATGACAACTTCAAAACATTAGTGACAAAACCACAGATCAATGTACCTGTGTCTAACAAAGCTTTGCAAAAAGGTAGGTAAGATAACATTCATTAAAACTAAATTAACACATTTTTTTGCTCTGTGTTGCTGCCTATTATGATAAGTAGGTACCTACCTGATTTTTTTGACTCACATCATGATATCATCTGTTTTAGGGATATTACCTACTTACAAGAAGTTGTAGAAAATTTCTGGTTAATCCAACCTTTTGCTCTTCGATTACGACGATTATCAATTGGCCTTGGTAAGGTATTAGCCAACACACAGTTCATCATTCTCTTGCCCATAGGTATCCCAATTTATTTGTGGTCGGCGCAACATGTCTCTTTCTTCCATACTTCTCTATTAGTCGTCATCTCGGCAGTCACTCCCTTTCTAGCCATATCATCTTTCACACAGTCCATCCATCATTTCTTCATCTTCCCCCACTCCAACATCCAGTTATCGACTTTAATTTGTAGAATACACTTTTTATCTTTTTCTTTATTAAATTACATTATTCTAACGTACCCTACCTTACCAGACCTCTCTGGCACACCTGTTTCCCCACAAAGCCGTTATTAAAGGTGTAATGGAGTCCCCTGTTGAGATAAGCAACGCACTCCATTGATAAGATTACCCCTGCTATTTATAACTGCACGTGGCAAATTCCTGCATAACTATTAAAATGGAAGTGTAGAGGTGAGTTTTTTTTTTGCAAAATCTGGCCTTTCACCACAAAGATAGGTATTATTTACATATGTCACTGTTTCTGAGTATCGAAAGTTAGAGATTTAGGCCCGTATTACAGAACCTCACTCAAGACTTGAGCATTACTTAAAACTAGTTTCAACGAATCAAAAGGCCTGTTTTAAGTAATGCTTGAGTTTTCAATGAGGTTCTGTAATACGGACCTAAGAGCGTTGATTCTCGTCGCAAATTTATACTTAGCTGTCAAATGTTTACCTGTTTTGATTAATTTGGCAATATTAAAATTAAATACTGTATGGAAATATGAAATATCGTTAACTAGTAAACTAGAATATTAATATTATTGAATTGAAATTATAACACTGAATTTGATGTTGTAACCGTTTTAGGTGTAGAAAAGGCATTTGGAAAGATTCCAAATACATTTTTACATGTAAAACTAATTATTCGGTGTTACGATATAAATTATTGCATTTCATAATCAATGTTTTAGTTCACTAGTTAGCCATATTTCATATTTCCATACAGTAATATTGGCAAATTTATCAAAACAGAGAAATATTAGACAGCTATTTGCGACGTTGCTCGATTTCAAAATAAACGCTCTTAACTTTACAGCGCTGCTGGAACTCGGGCCTCTGATGTGAGTGGAATGACGTGGGGGGCGGTGTAGATAGTACCATTTACGAAGACGCCCACTCCACTCCTCTCCGTACTAAAGTACAGACATACAGCTTACAGTACAGTAATCGCGGAGTGGGGCGCGCCTTCGTGGATGGCACTATTTGTAGTTCAGCACTCGGAAACATTGCCTTATCCGATCCCGATGATTCCACCACACTCCTCCAGGAGAGCAATAGGACCACCAGTACAGTGCACAAATACACACGACACCCGTCGTTCCGACTTCGCCGCAGAGGTCCACCGCGTGCGTGACCATCCCGAGTAAATAATACTCCCCCCCGACCCTTGCCCGATGAAACGCCAGCCCGTGCCGCAGCGAGTAGCTTTAAATTCCCCGCTCAATAATAATGATGCATCCTTGATCCAGCCTGTCCCATCTTGCTGTCCTCCCCCCAGCGACGCCCTAAGCCGAGGTTCGTACCCCACAAGGGGTGCCCTTAGCGAGCGTTCGCTTAGTTTTAACCTAGAATAGTTTGCATATGCTCCTGGCTGGAGGAAGCAGCTCCTGGAGGAGGGTTAAGCAGCCACGACCTTAGTGATCACCTGCCAGATGCCATAGTAAAAAAAAAAAAAAAACGGAAACATTGCGCGGTCGATGTCGTCTCTTGTCTTCGAGGTTCTACATGGGCATTACAATAACTGTTTACTGCAGCTGCCATTTGTCATGCTACCAACGCAATAGAAGTCAAAATCGGTTAATAAATAATCTTATTTCAAATAGAGTATAGTTAGTGTTCAAATCAAATACACTAAAGAAAATATAATACTTAATGGGTTTATTTTAACATTTTTTACTTTAATATTTACTATATTATATAATATTACAGGTTAAATGCGATGCCGCTACATCCAGATACAGTTATCTCGAAAATTCTGTGAGACTGAGTATAGATATGTAAGTGTTATTCTACTTAGACATAAGTAGATATAATCTTGAGTACCTTTATCAACAAGGAAACAGCATGGGCTTGCCTTGTAGGGCCAACAACACGTTTTGAGCTGATATTGTCGCCATCTTGTTTCTAGTATCAACTGTTGCACTGCCCATATGAGGGAGAATATCTGAAAAAGAAACAGTTATTGAGAAATCGAAATTGATTGAGAACTCCGTATATGTATACATTCTAAAGGCTATGAGGTTGAATGATGTCCTAGGACCTATAATGTTGGCCTTGTGCCACATAACTCTTTCCGGAAGACTTTCCCTCAACATCTGAAAACTTACAACAGTTGGGCAGCGAGACGAGCGGATGGTCTCCGCTCATAGGCTCCGGAGTCACCACATCCAGTCCTGCTGCGAAAATCTGCTTCTCAACCAGAGCGGTGTACAGGGCGTCTTGGTCTATTATCTCTGAAAGCATTAAAGAAACCATGAATTTATGAAAAAGCGCGGTTCCTGATAGCATGGGTATCAGTAACAGGGTTGAAAGTTCTTTATCCTCCATAAAAAAGGGAGGATCCATCGACCAGACGGTTGATGAGTCTCGTGGGCTACTGATCAACGGTTGTTGTCGGGTACCTGCAGTGGTATTCTGTAACCATCTCACCGTGAGAACTTAGGTGAAGTGAGCTCGGAGTGAGCTGTCAGTCCCTAGCAGCAGGTGGAATGACAGCTCACTTCACGTTCACTTCACCTAAGTTTTCACCGTGAGATTATTACAGAATAGACCGGCTGATGTGATAAACTCTAACGCTTGCGCGATATACGATTTGCGTGACATCAGGTGCAATGCGTTGTTCGTATGTGGCGTTATAGATGCTGTCACAGGGTCATTTAGTTTTTAACCGACTTCAAAAAAAGGAGGTTATATGTTCGACTGTATGTATTTTTTTTTTTTTTTATGTATGTTCACCGATTTCTCCGCCAATTGTCAACCGATTTTGAAAATTCTTTTTTTATTCGTAAGGGTATACTCCTGAGGTGGTCCCATATTAATTTTGTGAAGATTTGATGTATACTTTGGGAGATAAACGAAGGAACTCCTCAAAAACAAACAGTACACGTAATGTGATTTGGATATTGTACTAAAGATCAAAAATAATTGCTGGTTCTATCTATCCATCCGTGGTGAACTAATTATAGTCTTCGAAGATACCGCATGGAACTCCTCATCGGTGAACAGTACATATAGGAACTTACAGTGAAAGGTTAGAAGGTTAGGGGATAAGCTCGTATTTTATATTTGTTTGGAAAAGAAAGAAATGTATAGTTAAGTAAAATATATATTTTTTGGTAATTTAATATGTTATGATGGCCCAGAGGTTAAGGCCTCGCCTCTCATGCATGAGGTTGTGGGTTCTAATGTGACTTTTTCAATTCATATGAACTTTCTGAGTTTATCTTGGACATTATTGACATCAGGGAAGGAAAACATCGTGAGGAAACATGGACTTATAGTTATTTCTAAGGTGCCAACCCTAGTGGGGCAGAATCCATAAAGATTTTAGACTAGTGGAATCTGCCCCACCAAGTCGAACTAGTGGGGCATATTCCACTGAAAATTTTTAGGCATTCCTCTTTGCCCCACCAGCGGGGCGCTTGGAATGATTCGTTAATTTTTGAAAAATCTTTTGTTATGTTTCCATTATTCGACTGGTATACGAATTTGTGCGGGGTAGGTATAAACACAACTAAAAAGTGAAAAATAAAAACTATTTTACAAAAAAAAAACAACCGACTTCCAAAAAAAACACTTAAAAGAGAAAAATAACTTGAATTTCGGAAGTCGGTGGCAAAAACAATAGTATTTTATTAGATACATATATAGTAAAATATACCTACCGTAATATATATGAAAGCAATTCATAACTATTTCCCTAGGGATATAACTATATCACGGCTTCAACTATGCGAACTGCGAACCATCTTAAAATATAACTATATGGATCTGTATTTTCGTTTTTGCCACCGACTTCCGAAATTCAAGTTATTTTTCTCTTTTAAGTGTTTTTTTTGGAAGTCGGTTGTTTTTTTTTTGTAAAATAGTTTTTTTCGGTAGGAAATTCTCAGTAGCAGCCCGAGGTCTGGATACGTGCCGACTAACCGGTTAATGGTATAAGGGTGTAATGATCATGCGCATGCTGTACTGTTACAGCAATCAGTGATCACGGTCTCGCAAGTATTTCTTAGTTGTACCGATCTAATTCTTGTACGATTATATTCGAGAGTATGTTCCGCAATGGCCTTCCTGATAATATGTAAAGAGAGATAATGAAACATACAACTTATCAGAACACTGCCTATTTGCTTACCTCCCCTTGCAATGTTGATTATTATAGCTGTTTTCTTCATAGTCTTCAGAGAGTCAGCGTTGATCAGATGTTTGGTCTCTTTCGTTAGGGGACACGCGAGGATCACGAAGTCACTCTCTCTCAGCAACTGGTCGATTGGCACTCGATCTGCTCCGAGCTCCTTTGCTGTTAGAGAAAGACAAACATTATTTTTAAAGTCACCATAATTATCGTTGTACCTTCGTCATCTACCTAGCCTTTTCATTACAGTGTTGGGATCAGTCCCAGTCCAACCGGATGCAGCTGAATACCAGTATTTTACATGGAGCGACTGCTTATCTGACCTCCAAAATCGAGTGTCGGGGTTACATTATACCCCTTGGCAAGACGTAATACCATAGTAGGTATTATCTAGATGTAGACTTGTGAGTTTTCCCATGGTTGTATTTACGGGCAGAAATCCCCACATAAACAAACACACAGGTTCAAGTTATACGTGATAGATACCCTAGATATCGTCGCTATGGTGGTTTTATCAATCTCAATTTGCTTACTCCTAGTGGCTGGTGGTTAAATTATGCTCCTTTTTGAGTACCTATATAGGCCTTTGCTTGTCAATAGTTTGCTTTTGAACATACGCTGTTCGTTCACCTTTTTTGCACTGATTCGCAAAAATCATTATTTGGCGTTTCTAGATTTGCGTATCTACATTAATTTGTTCCGCATGACATCAAAAATGGTTTTACCAGTCACTGCGTAATGTTAGTACGAACCAATCGTTATCATTCTCATAATAATAGATAACAGTGCAAATAGAAACGATACAACTCAAGTTGATATTTTTGTATAGTGATCTAGTAGGTATTTTAGGTATAAGGGAAGCCACGTCTCAACTGTCACCTCACCAGTGGGCACATTCCAATAGATCTCGCGATCAGAAAACCAGAAGTAGGAAATAGGATTTTTTGGAACTTCCTAGTCTGGGTTCATATTTAGGCCAGTCTTCGAAGAGTTCTATAGTCCAAATGGTGCAAAAATTAAAATCATAGAGAGAGGTAGGCAAATTGTTTAGACGGCATCCTGCGTCATTCAGTGTCTGAACACAACATAAGATAAGGACTGTACCGAATGTGCAAAAAGTTCAGTTAATAGAGATAACACTTTAGGTTACAACCCAATTTTTGCGTAAATATTCAGCTAAGTAGTAAAGTCTTTGACGTTTTTCGCATGCAACGATAATTAGGACATAATTTGATTTGCCTACGTAGTCCAAATATGGGTACTTATGCTCTTTTGTTGACTGTAATGTCAACCCAATCGGTTCCAATACATACAAACCTTGACGTTTGTCTGTCCGTCCGCTGTATATGAACCGGGCGACGTCGAACCCCCTCAGTCTGCGGAGCACGGCCTGCCCAATGCCGCCGAAGCCCACGATGCCCACTGTGCTGCCTGCGATGTCCTGGCCGACCATCCATTGGACTCCGTACTTCCACTCGCCTCTGGAAAAACAAAATGATTTTTTAATTAGGAACCTAAAGATGAAAACTCAGCGTAAATTGAGTTTGCTTTTGAAGCTCAGCTTAAGAGAAAGAATGAGCATGCGCGTAGCATGACAATCATAGAAACGGGTTTTCTACGGGTTTTGTCGTCGAAAAAATAGACAAAATGACATATTGTGATTGTTTGTCTGTCGTTTTGTCTATTCTTCCGTCGATAAAACCCGTTTCTATTGTGGTCATGCTACGCATGCTGGAAGGTCGACAAGAGAGTAGCTTATAAATAAAGAAGAAGTAGGCAAGTAGGTACTACTGAGGCCCTAGTGTGAGTTTCTTCACTGGTGAAGGCCGGCCGGCTGCCAATCGGAGCGCGGAACGCAGTCGATGCGTAAAGTCGAGATGGTTAAAAAAAAAACTCACACTAGGGCCTCTCATGAGGTGGAATTTGGTCTATTTTCAGGTTTTTTGTAAATAAGTTAGCTACTGAAAACAAATGATACCTACGTTCGACCTACGCATCATTTGAACACATTCATACACGTTACTGTAATAAATACACATACATGAAAGTAGAAATGTAGTTGCAGGTAAACATTCGAGTGGGTAGGTACATTTCCGTATTCAGTAACAGTCTAATCAGTTAATTGGTAGCAAGGACGAATTCATTGTATGAGGCCACTAAAGTGGCTAGGTATAATCTATTTCATCGATTTACAAACGAGACTCGTCTCTGATCTGCAAATATTTAAAGTTGGAGTGGTTTTCAGGAGAGCAGTGAAGCCTTCGATACTAATCATAAAACTGAAGATTTTGATTGTTTTTAACGCGCTAATCTTTGGAAATACCAGTCGGATTTTAACAATTCTTTTTGCATTTGGTAGTCGAATTCTTGAGGAAGCTTATAGGCTTTTTAATATCACGCTATGACTCTTAGGAGCCGAGCAAAAAGAAAAAAAGTCTGATAGAACGCTAAGCGAAAATGAAGTAATAGCGCGGGCAGGCAATACGATGCGACGCGGTGGCACGCGAACGAAGTCGCAGGCAGAAGTTTGTGAGAAATAATGAGCCTCTACTGGAAGAATTCCGCGTCACTATCTGCAATATGCCAGGAGTACCTATGCCCTCAGCTTTATCAGATAGGTATATATCATGCGTCATGTAGGCATGGTCTGCATCATGGCTAAGGCTCATGATACTAGACCGGATAGAGAGTACCTAAATGTGTTCAAGGGAAAGCACTGGCAAGGTGGTCGGAGGCAGCGTGTACCGATCGTTCCGCACTCCAGAGGACCGCACAGTTTGAAGACGTGTCGAAAGAAAGCCACTTCGGGATCGGGGGTTACAGACGTCGTGGTTAGGTTAGCGCGCAAGGTTCTCGGACCTAACGCCACCATCTTGTTTTTTCAAGACATTTCACAAAACATATTCACAAATGTTTACCAACAGCGCCTCCGCTGACAATGTCATTCAAGCGCCATATGATCCATGCAGCTCTTACATGTTAATTTTAAAACTCACGCTTCTAATTCCCGGACTCCTTCCTTGAACCTCCTAGCAGCTGCGATCACAAGTCCCACAGTGATGTCTGCAACGGCATTGTCCAGCACCTGAGGAGTGCTGCCCAGGAGTATACCACGCTTCTTCACCTCTGGAATGTCGATGTGGTCGGTGCCTGAAGACATTGTCGACACCGCCTTCAGTTGAGGACCTAAGAATAGAGACGTTTTTGGATAAGTTGAAATTTTATTGTTGAGTTAGGTCTTTGGCTGTCTTTCCAGCTGTAGTTTTTTTAATTTTTTTTAGTTGTATTTACAGAATTATAATCATTAGAATCATCAATACATGTCTCCAACTTAGAATTGGCCTGGAATGTCATGATTTCATGAATTTGGCCTTAGAGGGTTGTATTGATGAAATGATGCTTTAACTACTAAGCGAGGATCTTTGGCCCACCTGTAGATATAAACTACTGTTACTTTTGCTGGCTTTGTTTAAAAGCTCAAAAGTACTTAACTCGAATGAAAAGGATTGTAGTTTTTTCCTTTTATTTTATGAAATCAGAACGCACCTGCCAAGTCCAATATTTCTCCAGTGAGTTTGTGCTTCGTGTTCCATATTATGGCATCGTATCCACCGATGCTGTTCTTAATGTCTGGCAAACTCTGTGGCACGTGGTCCAGGTGCAATAATACTACGGTTTCAACTCTGCAAATAACATTAATATTAGCGGGTGCATCAGAAATCATCGTAAGGAAAGCATCAGAATCTAGAAGCAAAGTGACATCCACCAACCCTCACTGTGCCCGCGAGGTGGATTAGATACGACTTACTATCACGTCGAATAACATAGAGAGGAAGTCTGAGTCCCAGCACTCAATATTTACATTAAATACAATGTGAACTTGGTGGTAGGTTTACAAAGACATCATCATTGTGGAGTATGTCGGGCACAGCAAAGTAGGAAAGAGGAAGAGCGCTTAATTTGAAAAAAATGATATTATAGGTACTGCATATTATTGAATTAATTATTTTATCAAACATTTTGAGAACGTGTGTAATAGTGGCATTGTGTTTTTTTTATTGTGCTGTAAAAAAATATATTCCTGGTTACTCACTTGTTTTTCAGTAACTCTAAACCAGCGGCTGGGAAAGTCTTGTGAATAATTAAAACTTTCTTTAGCGACATCTTTCAGATATTTTCACACAACAAATTAAATTATTAGAGATCACTTATTTAATTACGAGCAAGTATTTCGCAGACTTCCTTTCCTAAATACCTCAGACAGATCTATAGATTATCAGAATGCGATGTAAAGTTTGTTGTATTTATACTTCAATGCGGCTTTGTTTTGACAAATTAAGTCTTTATAGATAATTATCTTGGTACCGTATCGATAACAGATAAATAAATTACGACATATATTACGAGGTTACGTCATAAATATTATAGTACGTATACCAACGCTAGACTTGTACAAGTGATGATGAATGACATTGATAATGAAAACGTTCAAGTTTTGTTGTTGTAACTTTGACATTATTAAAAGCGCCATCTAGTGCCGAGTACTAAAAGCAGCGTACTTTGGCAGAAAAAAATGTAGTCTTCAATAAATTACCCTTAGTTACTCACTTGTTTTCCAATAATTTCAAACCGGCGACCGGGAAACTTTTGTTAACAATAAGAGCTCGGCCTAGCGACATCTTACGGCTATTCAAACACAACTAATGCAAAAAAATAGTTAAAATAATACTACGAGTACGAGTAGTGTACTAGGTACGAGTGCCGGTCACACTAAACAAGCATGCATTTATTTTTCATTGTTACGTAAGTAACAATGACGAAATTAAAGCGCCATCTAGTGTCCAATAGCATAAGTTTGGAGGCACAACCGTCTTCTATATAAACTCAATAGATGTCACTTATTGTTTTATTTTCCAGGTGTTCCAGTAAAAGTTCGTTAATATTTTATTTAGCTCACATTTTTGTGAATAACACAAATTTTTGGAATTGAGCATTATGAGGTGCCTAGTTCCTCTAGGATGCGAGTCCGCATCCAACAGCTAGTACAGCCAACAAAAGAGTTATAAGTATAAAGAGAAGAATTAGGTGAATATATTTTTGCTTGTAAACACGGAACACCCGTGCACTAGAAAAAATATTTTTATCTTTCCACTGCAAATGTTTGTATGAATAAAAAATCTCGTAAGAGTTGAAGAACTAGAAGTAACAACTCTTCACACTCACAAGAAGTTTACAGTAACCCGCCTGTATATCTCTTTATCTGACCTTAGTGTACTTACCTACTACAATAATAAAATAAAAAATTGTCGCCAATCGCCACGTTATTAACATTGTTTTGTATATATATATATATTTCTATCTGATCTATTAGGTATATACATTATATTTTCTCACCCAATACTTAGTTACCTACTTAACCGGCACATGAGATAAAAACATGTAGGTGTGTATTTTCATCCTATAGGTACTAGCTGACACGACTGACGTTGTCTGTCCTAATTTCAATAATTCATACAAAAAAGGACGTTCAGTTTTTCCAGAATTAGAAGATTTTCCGAAATACTTTACAGATTTTTTTTTCGAATTTATGAAGCAATGGATTAGCTAGATATTATTCTTTCAAAATGATTCAGATTGTGATTGATCGTGTATTTCTCAATTAGAGTGCTGGATTATTTCCTATTCAATCAATCTGCATAATGTTTTATGTTATCGTTGATGACATGTTGGTGATTATGAAACTTAATGAATATAGGAGAGCTTTTAAATATCAGGCACTTAATAATAGTAGGTACCTACACCATCCATGTAAGTATTAGGAACGATTATAAATTGATATAAGTAGTTTTATTTTGATGTTCAATGAAAATACTTTCCATACTAAATAATACTAGGTACACCATCCATGTAAGGATTTGGAACGATTATAAATTGATATACTTAGTTTTATTTTGATGTTCAATAAAAATACGTTTCATACTTGTAAGTTATTGTTTTGGTTACGAACCGTTGTAAACATCACTTAATAGCTACGTTACACGAACTGCAATTACAAGTAGCGGCTACTTACGAAGGGCGACCATAATTCGACGGTACAATTACAATATTTTCAGAGAGTCGTTTTAATAAAACTACAGGGACGTGTTACAAGGGACTGTGCTGTTAGAATTATTATTGCGTTCGGCTACTCGCAAGCATCCTGACATGTGTGGTATTGTGATAGCAGATGTACAGACTACGGGCTACGGAGCTGGCAGCCTGACAACGGGCGGGATAATATTTGTACTTACAGATATACGAACATGCCATTGTCCCATCGTAAACTCCATGCTGCTTCTCTATATCTTACCTCCTTGATGTTAAATGTTAGCTTCTTATTTATAAAGGATAAATTGTTGCTAGTTAGCAGAATTAACGCTTATGTACTGTGTAAAAGGAAAAGTATGAAGATTTAATAGAGTTCCATTCTTTGTTAAGAGCCTACAAATAAGTAAAGGTGTTTCGCTAAGTAAGGATCGCTTACGCTTTTTGCCCTTTACTGTGTACGCGAAGTCTAAGATAAAGCGTCATTTTTAGAATAGGGTTTATCGTAATCGTAACTTTACGCTTTTGTTTTTGTTTTAGAGGTTGAATAGAAAGCCGTAGTATGCACAGATGCATTAGTGTAAGTAATTCTAAAGGTGGCATTCATGGACGATATTTATTACGGCTAAGCTTGTTGCCTACTAAGCCCACGTTCGCAAGGACGTAATAAAATCGCGGCGACTTTTTTTCGTGCACTGGATTTTCATCGCGCTCGGACGAGAGTGCGTCCCAATGCGTTGGATTCTCAACGCTCGGCTTAACACCGAGAGTTGAAAGTCCAGTGCGCGATAAAATCCCGCCGCGTCATTTTTACGTCTTTAACATGATACAATGTAAATGCCTTCAGCATCAATAATAGGAGCCTATGTAGACAGTCTACTAGGTTCTATAAAAAAAAAGATTGTTGCAGGCTTAGTTCCATCTGGAACGAAAATTAACACAAATTTATTGTGACTTAGCGTAAATGCTGTGATGGTTGAATGACTTGTCAACAGCCACACGAATTTTAATGTTTTCCATAATTCCCTAATAATAAATAAAATAAAATATTTTTAGTGCGAGAAATATAATATTATTTTATTTATTGTCTTCTATAGATAATTATTGCCAAATGACCACCGAACTTGCATCCTAATTGCTTACACAAGATCAATTATAATCTGACTCATTTTGAAGGATATTGCTAATTCATTGCTTCAGATGTTCGAAAAACTTATCCGCTCAACAACGTAAATAACGCAATGAATATTGTTGAACTGTCAAAATGAAACAGATTGTGATTGATCGTGTGTTGCGCGATTAGGGTGCTGGATTATTGTAGCAGTAAATATCTCGTTGATTTCTAAAAACTTGTTTCGTTATCACTTGCTTTTTAACGAAACCCTCCGGAAGTGGAGGAATGCCTTCTCTTTGGCAGAACTAAATCATAATAAGAATACATAGTTGACATTGACATCCATACTTAATACCTAATATACTTGATACCTAATATACTTAATACCAAATATACTTAATCCATACTATCCATACTAATATTATAAACTAGCTGCGCCCCGCGGTTTCATCCGCATAAGTCTCGACCCCGTGGGGATATCGGGATAAAAAGTATCCTATGTCCTAACCCAGGCCATGGTCTACCCATGTGTCAAATTTCATCCAAATCCGTTCGGCCGTTTTAGCGTGAACAGCGTAACAAACAAACTCACTTTCGCGTTTAAAATATTAGTTAGGATCCGCGAGAACTTCTTCGTACTGTTTACTATGCCCTTGTTCAATCTGTCATCGGATACTGCATTGGAGTATGGGGAGGTGCATGCAAAACGCATATCATACAACTGGAGAGAGCTCAGCGATCCTTGCTAAAAACTATGACATTTAAACCCTACAGATTCCCCACTAGAACGCAATACGAGTTGTGTCAGGTTCTTACTGTGAGGCAGCTTTTTGTTTATCAAGTTATTATCAAACTTCATGTGTCTACTCATTATGATCCTGATAAACTAAGCAGCAAACGTACTATTACTAATGTATTTGACTCCGTAAGAACACGTACTGCATTAGCCAGACGTCAAAGGCGTTTTCTTTCTGTCTATATTTACAATCAAATTAATAAAATCTTAAACATTTTCCCGCTCTCTTTTCATGAATGCAAATGTAAGGTTAAGAACTGGCTTCTTACTCTTAACTACGAAGAAACAGAAAAATATTTTATTCGGTAAAGTGAACACATCCTCACACACCCACACTCCACACCCACACACTACTTTCACACTACATTTTCAATAGCCTTAAGTACTATTGTAATTTCTGCATGCTCAAAATTATCATGTTCATTAGAAATCTTAATTGGTATAAAAATATAATGTTGTAATGAATTGGGAGAAGGCGCTGAAATCTGACATACAGGTTTTTACCTAGTTTGGGTTTCAGAGGCTTCATAGGTTTTTGTAATTTAATTTATTTCAATATAGATTTATTTATTTATTTATTTTATTTAACTCTGTCTGTTACCTAAATTTTCGGCTGAACGGAATTAATTTGCCACACAGGTACATCAGATCATGGTCTAATGATCTCAGTTAGGATACTTTTTATCCCAGTAAGTAAGTTATCGTAGGATAATTTCCAACATCCACGCGGGTCGCCGCGGGAAGCCGCGGTCAAAAGTACATAGACTCTTTTTTCTTTTTTAGCGATCCTTATTTAAAATACGGAGTCAAACAGCTGAGCTTTGATAACCTAGTTTTAATGGGTTAACTTCAAACTTTGATTCTCAAGTTATAAAGATGGATCGCAGTGCTATCCTCCGTAGTTTTGCCAAATGAATATCAGTTTTAGGTCAAGGCTGCTTAAACTATTTTTTGGTTATTGGGTCGAGGCAGTCCTGTTACCTACTTACATATATAATATAAGGTGTTAAAAAAATAACTTTAGAAACTTTAAGAGGTGCTTTAGACAATCGAACTGAATAACTTTTACTATGGGACCAACTTTTAAATCGCGAAAATAACATACAGTTATGGGACAACAGATATTTTGAACAGTAGGAAGGTAATAACTTAATTATAGTAAAAGTTATTCAGTTCGATGGTCTAAAGCAGGGCTGTCCAAACTATACACCTTCGCGGGCTAATTAAATTTCATACAAAAGCTGGAGGGCCAGAAAAATATTTTCAGTTGTCAAGTAAATAAAATACAGGGTAATTTTGTCTTTCTATGTTTATTGATTTTTCGTTAATTTATCTTTAACAATAGTATCGATATCCACGTCAACATTCGTTGTTGCCAGGCGCATTGCATGAAGAAGCGATTTATCTGACAGTGAAGATCTATACTTGGATTTTATAAAATTCATTGTTGAATATGCACTTTCACATAAATAGGTGCTGCCCATCATCGATCCCATTTTCAAGCCAAAATTTTTTAGCATGGGGAAACGGTCGCCAAGGATCTTAAAAAAAATCATTCCTGTCTCTTTTCTACCCTTGAAAAAGGGATCTGACTGAACGTCACATAATTCTAACTGGTATTCAGTCTTTACGCTTGTTATTTCAACTGTTAATGGATTCGTAAAAAGAGATAAATCACTCTCTAATCCTTTGAAATCAGCAAAACGCTGCTCAAATTCAAATATTACCTCGTCGATATACTGGAGGTGGTCCGAAAAATTGCATCCTTCTATTTCGCTATAAAGTTCTTTGCAACATGGAAAAAAAGAAAAATCATTTTGTTCCAGTGATGTTTTGAATAATCCCAGTTTATTTTTGAACCCATTCACATATCCATACAAGTTGGCTATATTGTGTTCTTTGCCTTGTAATTTTAAATTTAATTCGTTCAAATGTTGTGTCATATCAGTTAAAAATGCAAGATCAGCAAGAAATGCAGGATCTTGCGTTTTAGTTTCCATATCAGTAGTATCAGATTTTATTTCATTTTTAAGAAATATGGGAATTTCTTTCCGTAAAGCGAAAAAGCGCTGCAAGCACTGACCAGCACTTAACCATCGGATTTCTGAGTGCAATAGCAGATCTCCGTATGTTGCGTCAATTTCAGTTAAAAAGTTACGAAATTTACGATGACTCAAAGCTTTGTTTCCGCCTCTAATAAGATTTGTTATTTTAACAACTATTTTCATGGCATTCATTTGGCGCAAAGATTTTCCACATAAGGCTTCTTGATGTATGATGCAATGGATTAATGGGCAGTCAATGCCATTTTGTTTTAAAAGTCCCGTAAGTCCTGTAACGTTTCCAGTCATTGCTTTTGCTCCATCGGTCACAATACAAGAACATTTTTGAAACCCACCGTATTCATAACAGTTTTATTAACAGCTTCAAAGATATCACTGCCTTTAGTTGAGCCATGTAGTGGCACTAAATTTAACATTTCCTCCGTGATTGAAAAATCTTTCGAAATGCAGCGAATAAAAATTATTAATTGACCGATATCTGTCTGGTCGGTACTTTCATCCAAACATAATGAATAATATTCACATTGTACAATGTAATCACATAATTTTTTCGAAACATATTCGCCCATATCATCTATTCGTCGCGCAACTGTTTGGTGAGATAACGCTACAGATTCAAATTTTTGGCTAAATAATTTGCGCAACTGCCACCCATGATTATTGTGTAATGTTTATGTTGTTAACAGTTATAAAAATATCCTTTAAAAGCTTTGAAAGGTGAATCGCTAGCCTCATAAAGTGTCTTAATTATAGTGAGTTAGTGTGTCTTAGGATAAGTGCATGTTCATGTATCGATGTTAAATAAAGATATTTGAAAATGAAAATGAATATTATCCAAACTATTTGTGTCCAAAACTATTTTGAGATTAAAATGTGTCGCGGGCCGCATGAAAACAAGCCGCGGGCCGCATGCGGCCCGCGGGCCTTTGTTTGGACAGCCCTGGTCTAAAGCATCTCTTAAAGTTTCTAAAGTAATTTTTTTAACACCTTATAGAATTTTTATGAGTTACCTTTGAACATTGAAATATTTAAAAGGTCCTTTTTAAATGGTAGGTATCATAGTTTATTTACCAAATCTTGGCATTTTAGGTAGAGCTTTGTACATTGCTGAACTAAGTAACCCAACAAAAAGGTTTGAATAAAAAGGAGCCAGATGCCGAATGAAATCTTATTTTCTACGAAGCTCTAGCAAAAGACCATAAAGAAAATTAAAAGAAAAACTTGCAAAATAAAGAAAACAAATGAACATCTGGCAGCGAGCGCAACCTCAATATAATGCGACAAAATTGAAAATGCTATTGTATCCCTACATTTCCCTACTTCCCAAATACGGGCTGTCAGCTCTTTATTTTCTTCGAATTGTTTTCTAGATAACCCGGCCAGTTTTAAGAGGTAACTAAATTGGGTGAATGGATATGAAGATGAGGATAATTTAATTTGGTTGTGTTATCCTAGGGTTGAGGTTCTATCGACCGTTGTTGGCGCCAAACGGGCGGCAGTGGCTTGAGGAAATGCTAAAGGGTATTTCCTCATTGGGTAGTTTCTATACTTCTTCTAGTTTCTATGCAGATTTAAGTATGTTTGTCAATTAATAATAGAAGTCGTTAAAAATATTTTGAAGGCATATATCTTATTCTTTAGCTGTTGAAAATCTGTTAAATATGGATCAAAACTATTCAATTCATGGAAACCAAGTAGGATTGATACTGCTACTAATTCAGCTCTCGATTATTTTTTTGTAGCTGAAATGCTCTTCCCTGAAGTGTGGGGCTCAAGAAAAACGACAGCCTTAGGTTTTTTTTAACAGTCATCATTACAATTAAATCGTTTAACCAACAAAAACTAAATATAATTCAATTATCTTGCTCATAGTGTCGTCACAACCTTATGCCATGAATCCATGATGACAACAAATGCAATTTCCGTTTTCCGAATAATTCCCGCCATCACCTGTCGCGTCACCGCAAGGTGGCGGGCGCGTGCTTTCGCGACCCCTGGCCCTAAACAATAGCACCTGTGCCGTATCAGGTGTTAGAAAGAACTTGTTACCATATAAGTACGCATGGTACTTTTGTTCTTCTACGCGTAACTTAAATAGGTCATTTTGTTTGATATTTTACGGGGATAGTTGTGGAATTTGAATACCCTTCTTGACGTTGTTTTGTACATTCTGCACGTCTATTTCAATTGAGTGAGGAATAGGGGGTAATATATAAAAAAAAAAAATCCTTATAAAATAGAATTTTGTATCTATTCCATTGACATTTCTTTTAAACCCAAAGATAAGCTGGTATAGAATTATGGTATTAAAGCGTCTTATTTATTACAATTATCACCAGTGTGCATAATAATAAATAAATCAGACAGGGCCGCATCTAAATGAAGACGAAGGTGCAGAACAACAGATCAATCAAATTGGAAAAAAGTGCCAAACTATCCAAATGTTAATTTACGATCATTAGGTAAGTCACATGAATCCAACTTAATTTAGGTTTGCACATCTGCTACTTAATTATACGTCCCGAAAGTCATTACACTTATAGTTAACACGTCAAGTGAATAGTTTCCAAAGAAATAGATACCTATGTTGACGTTTCACCAAATAAAATTCAAGACAAATAGTCATAAGGGGAAATGTCGCGAATGGTTCTGCCAACTTATATTTACTGTTTGTCAGCTGACGAATAAACTTTAACTGCCTGTTTTTAAGGTTCAAAATAATACTCAATAATGTTAACTTTAAGAAATGAAGGTTTAACTAATGACACAAAATATTTAACAAAAAATTTACAGTTAACTATTTAGTATCAGTGGTAAGAAACGTCATTTTCAAATTTCGACTTTATACCATAGATATTGAATCTGGAATTCCGGGATAGAGTTGTTTAATTTTTCATTGTCAATTTTTGAGGCAAAAGGAACCCACATGTGCAGCCTGCTGTAAGTCGTTAGTTTTATTTTTTTATTGTCAGCTCCTTGGCAGACACAAATTCGTGTCAACACAAATTGACACAGATGTTCCAGTAAATTATTATGAATTTGAGGAAAAAATTTCTGAAGGCAGCCCGAGAATTTATTGAAGATTACTACCGTATGTTTAATTTCTATTGCAGGTTCAGAAAAACGAAGCATTTTAGATTCCATTTGTATTATTACGGCCGTTTTATTTAGTGACGAACAAATTAAGAATATAAAAGAGGTATTTTTATGAGCATACGTGACAATGTTTTGTTTGTGTCTGTAAAAAGTTTACGTCGATGTTTGTTGTAGTAATTAACGTAATTACTTGTCATTAACTCTCCAAGAGGGACCTTGGGAGATATCTGAATACGGTAGGCACTTCTTATAAATATGCATAAAATTGATATTGTTGTAATAAACACAACCTCTTATCAGAGTGCAACAAGATACGCGATACTTAATGGCTTGGCAGGTGAATTGGATTCGCCAGACTGACGCTGTCACTACCGCAGTACCAGCTGAGGAGATAAAGAGACCTTGAAAACCAAAAGCCGACTATCAAGGTCATCCAGAGTAAACATATCGTTGTGGAAGATATATGACAATATTATCTCACAGATCCATCATCGAGGTACAGTCAGGAAAATATATTCTGTACCAGACTATATTGTTTAGCCATTCCATCTCATGGAGGATAAAGAATGAGATTTTAATATACGAACTATATAAGTTGATAGACAATTTGAACAAAGAAAGTTCAGAAAACCTTCCTGAGATTTTTGTATCAAAGGCTGTACCATTACTATCTTCTAGGGGTGTTGGGCTTCAACTCGTTGGAGGTAAGAAGGGGTTTGATCAGCTCACGATTGCCTGTAAAACCCTAAGTGGTCGTATTGACTGCTCTGAGCTCCACGGACTTTTCTGCTGCCTATTTGTGCCCGAAAAACACCTTGGGCACCTTCAAAGCCGCCGTCATAACCTGTTCGCACTATCGCTATCTAGATCTGTTGCTAGAGCTGAATCCCCGGTATATCGAACCCTAAGGATGCTAAACGCCCTCCTGACTGCCGACCCTGAATGTGATGTGTTTGCTGATGAATGGAAGAAAATAATGCGTGCCTGTCTGGTGTTTTGTGAGAGACAATATGCGAGGGTGTCCACTGATACATGTTAGCTTATCTTAGTTTATGATGTTTTTAATTTATTTAACCATTTACGCAAATAAGTATCGATAATTTTATCCACGAATTGTATATCTTAGAATTTGAATTTAATTTTTGTATTGTATGTTATTTGAATGCTTATTTTATTTTAAGCTTTATAATTCTGATTGGACCTGTGCCGTTTTAATTAACTATAAATCAATAAATTTGCTAAACAAAATTTGCTAAACAATTTGTTTTCCTGACCGTACATTAAATTCGTGTGAGGTGTGGAACCGATAAACATGTGCGAGGTAGAAGGGTAGGCTATCGACAGCGTCCGGCGCCCGACGACGTTTGTGCGGCAATAATACGCGCGCGGCGCGTCTAATGTGCAAGACGCGGTGACCGACGTACGTGTGTGTCATAAGCGGGGAGCGGTCGTTGTAGCGGAGCGAGCAGTGTCAGAAGTATAATTATGTCTGATTTCCAATGTATATTTATCTTATTTATCATATCACACTGGATTTAATCAATATTTACACACTGGATTTATTCATATTTGGTTACTGACTTGATGTCCGTACATATTTTTCGGGTGACCACTGAAAATCAGCGCTGTGCTGTGGGTCCCTCATAGCACAGAATTATGCTGAGTGGAAGCCTTCTTGTCACAGTCATGACGTGCAGCTGCCGAATACTTCTGTTGTTTATATGTTTATATTGTTGTTTTTTGTATGCACGTTTTTCTGTGACTCTCTCTTTCTTTCTTTCTTTCTTTCGTTCATATCTTAGAACTAAGCAAAGAATAGGACAGAGGACTCCATATTCATAGAAAAAATACTAACCTAAGCTTGGGCCTATTACACAAGCCTGAAAAATAAATATTCGTAAAACATGGAAGGACGCGAATAGATTTAGGGCTGATTTCATCAGTACATCTAAACGCGTTCTAGAGCTGTCAGTGACATTCCATAACAATATATTAATGATATTACATACAATTTTGACACTGACTGCTCTTGAACGCTTTTAGATGTCGCATGATCGCGTTCAATTTCATTGGTGAAATGCTTTTTTTGCTATGTATTAGTTGCTATTGTCTTGATTTAATATACTACCAATAAGCTAACTACGGTAACTAAATTGCGCGTCTGTTTTAATAACTTCATTAAATAATATTATTTACTTTAATAAATTATTTTAAACTTTTAGTTCGTTAATATAAAAAAATAATTCACTTCAAACCAATTTTGAATAGAAAAAAAACTAATGTTAATTTACATGAATGAGATAAGAAGAATGATTTGATCAGATCATGTAGGTCTTGAATTGTTGATTACTAATTCCTTAGTTGGTAACTAAGATAAACCTTTTATCTGATTAGTTTTCTAAAGCAATGAAACGTGTATCTAATACAAACGGACGTGCGGTACGGAAGCTGTTGACAGCCCACGGCAAAAGCGATAGCGGACAATATAAGGCAATGTTGAAAAAATATGTACAGTCAGCCTCAAAAAGAAGTATGCATCGACACGAGTTCATTTGACTGTCTACAATTTGTGTTCCATAATACTGTATTAATGTGTAGTTATAATTACAAATACAAAAATACAAAATGGTTTATTGCTTCAAAAACTCTACATTTATAATTTTTGTGTTTGGAGCTCCCCTGTAAGCAAGTAATGCCTGTGTTGGGGAACTCCGCTCTTCCATAACTAAGCAATACAAAATATGAACTAGGAATTTACAAAAACAATAGGTAAGTATATATATTTACAGAAGTATGCTGTCTGCAAGAAGTAACAATTTAATTATGAACAAAACCTCGCTTGCAGGTGTGTGTTCAGTGACAAGTTGTGTATGATCGTGTGTTTGAGTATGATCATACTTAATAGTGATAATGTTGTAATGTATAATAATCTTGAGTGTTATTAGTGGTTTTATTTTTATTACTTAGGTATCTTATTTGTGTGGATGTGTGTGTGTTGTACATTTGGTGTTTATAGATAAAGGTGTGGATAAGTTGTGTGATTATTACTAGCTAATAATTAAATAGTCAATCTACACTATAATATCCTAACTACTATTATAAATGCGTGAGTTAATTTATTTGTTTGTTTGTTACGCTTTCACGCTGAAACAGCTGAACGGATTTGGGTGAAATTTGGCACATGGATAGACCATGATCTAGGTTAGGGCATAGGATACTTTTTATTCCGATATTCTTAGAGGATCGAGACTTATGCGGGTTTAACCGGCGCAGCTACTTATATATTATTATAAAGAGATAAGATTCGTATTTTTGTTTATAAAATCAAAAATGACTTTACCGATTTAAATAATTCTTTCACCAGTAGAATGCTATATTATCACTGAGTAACATAGGCTGTTATTTATAAATAAATGACGCGAGCGAAGCTGCTGGCGGAAGCTAGTGTCTCATAAAATCAATACATCTTTCTTTTGATGTGCCCGACAGCGTCCATGATTGTTTCTTTTGGCAAATATTTACCACCTAAGCCTACATTGTGGAATGCAATAAAAATTGAGTATTGAGTATCTCTGGAGAGGGTGAGGGTGAGGTTTCTCTAGAGCCCACCTTTTTTTAAAGCTGACTGTAGGTATCTAATAATATTTTGCAGGTTTAATTTTTGCACTCTTACCATAGGGGATTACTAAACGACGCTAGATGATGGAAGTGGATCCACTGTCAATTTCAGACTGATAATAGCCAGGCAAAGCTGCTCTTGGAGAGCAGTGGTGGCCCACTGGTATCGGCAGCGACTTACGAGTTTTAGGTCGTGGGTTCGAATGCAAGCACTTTACTTTGTGTAAATTGTTTCATCACCACTGCTCTCAAAACGGCGAAGGAAAACATCGTGAGGAAACCAGAACCAAAAATTCGAAGACATGTGATATTCATCAACCCGCACAGGGCCTGCGTGGTCGATTATGGCCCACTCCCTCCCACAGAAAGAGGAGGCTTGTGTCCCAGTAGTGGGTAGATTATAGGCTGATTATGCTAAAGGTTGTTTTTTTACAAAAGAGATACTTTCTCAGATATGTCAAAAGTTTGAATTGCAAGACGAAAACTTTAAGTTTGACAGACTTCATCATAATATCGTGTGCATTTGAACAACGCAGTTAGCGTAGACGTAGTTAATTCTTACATGCAACTACCATGAAGATTTTCTTTTGCCCAAATTATTAATCTCCGCTTTCAGTGTAAGGCTTGCGGCACACCGAGCTTCGGAGGTGTATCTAGCGAGATGGAGTGGCGCGGGCGGCCGCGACGAGCCAATTTCACAGATTCGTCACCGATTAGCACGCGCCGGACACTGCGCTTCACGAGGAATGGCCACTGTATGTATTTAGTCAGTGTTTTTTAGTTCCAGGACTAATGCATAATGTAATGTACATATGTGTACTTACTTTAAGTTAATAGTAAAATATATATAAACAAGTAGAAGTAGGATGAACAACAACTTAATTATTAAATCAATTTCTTAAGAAGTAAATTTGTTGGGGTGCCTATGCGGTATACAGGTAATTGCCCCCATTGAGTTCGTCTACCTACTATATTAATGGTTTACTTCTATATTTTTTTGAGCACAAGGTTTCTCAGAAGACTGTGATAGACAAACTAGAACTTTCATGAAAACTCAAGCGCCATTTCGCAAAGTCGCGACTACAGTAATGCGAAAAGGCGCCACGGCGGCGCCGCGCGCGCTTCAGCCGACAGAATGCACTTGTGACATGCATCGTGTGGTGTGCAACTAGCCTAACGCACTCTTAAATAGCCGCTTGATTTATTTCAAACAATTGACGTTATGTAAAGACGCAGGTACCGACTGTATTTGTCTTCTCTGATTGATTATTTTATTTATTGAGCTAGAGCTAGAGCTAGATATTGGCCTCCCGTTTTGTGATAGGGCTCTACTCAGCAGTGTACTGGTATCATTTAGATATACTGGGATAAACTAGATAGACGTGTCTTCTAGCGTGGAGTGACTTCCTCTGAATGACGCTGATTATCCTATTGATATTCATTCTCTTGGCGCTTTTATACACTAGAGGGCCAGATACTATAACCTACTCTTTGCCGAGGCCAAAAGATACACCTTTCTGTTCTTTCCCACAATAGCGAAAATATCAGAACAGAACCCAAGGCACGCACTTCTGACTTTTCAGATTCATGTGCATATTGTATAATTATCACTTGCTTCAAAAACGGTGAAGGAAGACATCGTGAGGAAACCGGCATGCCTGACAGATATTTCTCGACTGCATGTGAAGCCAAGTCAGAAAAACTCTGACACCAGGTTAGTCACTAACCACATGAAAGAGAAGAAACAAGATCAGTAGAGAGAGATAGGATCCACCTTGACCTCCTTGGTGTCAGTGACAGCAGGTGCTCACAGGTTTCTAAGCCCCCATGAACATAAAAATATGTAATTCATTTTACTTTCCATCTTTACGACTATACGGGACAGGACAGGATTGACTTTTTAAATATTCGCTTTGTGCAGTGTTAAAAAAAATCGAGAAAAATAGATTAGTTGACATTTAAAATTCCTTGATTAACAGCTTATTTTTCTAAATGCCAATGATTACAAATTAATGTATGCCTCGTACATGCTATACTTTAATGCTGTGAGTTATTCGTCGACATTTTATTTTATAATTTATTTCGCGCCAAAAGAACGAATGCATGACAAATAGCTCGCTTTACATGCGTTCCAAAATTAAAGACATCTACGCGGACCGAACGCACCTTTTAGTTTTATCAATTTATAGGGGTCCGTAATCATTTCAGGTTGCATGAAACCTATAATGCTCGCGAATTAAAGATTTATTTTGATTAGATTTTTGTTATAATTTGAATAACTGGTGCTAGTGGTGAAGTGTAGGTTATTAACATTAACTTATGCGGGAAATGAATAATATGATGATAAAATGAGTTTATCTGGAGAGGACTCTACAACACATACATGTCATAATGTCACGTCTGTAATGCCCGAAGTGTTAGGCAGAAGTGTACTCGTACCTATAGTACACCCACATTGCGCCAGTTCTGTTTAAGTACCATGTAATAGGGGGCGAGACAAGTTTTATAACAAAAGTAATGATATAAGGTCACAAAAAATGGCGGAAGCGGACAGCTGTATCGCGATACTGGCCGATATATTTTACACACAAAAAAATAAAAAGTTACTCATTCGAATACGTCGCCGCCATGATTATCACGAAATTTGAATATTCAAAATACTGCGATAGGTGTCGCAATTTGTTCGGTTATTAAATGGAATATTTTATGTTATTAAATTGGTATCAATAATTTGTTGAATACAAACGTTAAATTCTACATTTCTCTTTAGGTTTTTTTATCGTCATGACAAATGGCAGTAAGTAAATATACTGTTCGCTGGTAGGACCTGTAGCATTTTTCTAAAATTGCGCGCAATTTCTCAATTTTGAATGATCATGTTGTAAGAAATTTTTATTCCTTACTTTTTTCAACGTTGCATTTTATACATATTAATTACAATCCTACAAAAAAAATATGGTCACTTAACTAAGCTTGCATTTACAAGAGCAGATACTAACTCATTAATAACAGTCACTGTGCTTAACATAATAATTTCTTAAGAAAATGTATATGTGACTCTCGCGTCGTTACATGTTTATCTTATATTTTTTTATTTTCTTTTGCGTATTATGTAATAGATCAAGCCATTCTTAAATGCCAATAAATGTTGCTTTAATTTATCTTCAAGTTACTGAAATTCTAAGGCCCGTATTACAGAACCTCGCTCAAAACTCAAGCATTACTTAAAACTCGTTTAAAGCCTTTTGATTCGTTGAAACTAGTTTTAAGTAATGCTTGAGTCTTGAGTGAGGTTCTGGAAAAGTGTATTTCAAGTAAACGAAAATACACAATAGTACCGTTAGTAGTAGTAACCTACTATCTACACCTCACTTTACGTAGAGTGACTGCCGTGACTTGTTACCTACTAAGTTACCGCAGCCCTTTCTTCTTTATTCAGAAACCGTAGAAAGAAATAAACACCTTAAAAAAGGTCTGCCTTACTTTTGGAATAATCTTAAATTAATTTGGCATGCGCCCACGCAATCTGCAACCTATCCTTCCATCTTTGTATCAATAAAAAAATCGATCGCTAATGCTTCCCTTAATTCGGTTTTTACGATCAGCTGTCTTTTCGCCTGACCACGTTCGGACAAGCACCTGCACAGATTTTTTAGCCAAATGATCTTTTTGACGTTTTTTACCTTTTTCGTGAAACACTCGCCTTTGACACCTGGCCATACAGCCTAGCCGCCATTATCGAGAGAGCCCACCACCCGGCAGAAGAGCATGCGGCCTTTGTGGTGGGTAATTAAAAAAAAGACAGAGTGAATATTGATATATAACCTTTTTCGACGATTGTGGAGTAATTTTAAAGGCTCGGGCTCATGTAGACATTTCCTGAATTTATTTAATTACGGAACAGATGTTTTTTTAAGTGCCGATGTATCGAATGTGTAGGGTGGTTATATTGTTCATATATTTTCGAAGCTCCTTCTCAGTATTTTAGTGACACTCCCATAAATAGCACAATCAATAAAAAGTTGACTGCGCGAATAAAATACAATGTAGTTTGAAACAAATATACGCGCCAATATATATTTTATCTAGAGTTATATGTGATAAAATACATATAGGCAGACAAGAATTACATTACTTACCCACTGACTTAATTCGACGTTATTTACGATTATTTTGCTTTAAACGCGTTCCAAACGTCCAGTGACTATTGTTTATCTTTTTTAGTTTAGCAGGTGACGAATTAACGGAAACATCGCAAAGGACGTTTTTCTGTTGGTAAAAAATTATCAATTTATCATATGATTATCACTTGGCGAGCGGTATTAACACATTTTGACTGACAGTGATCGATACGATACCGTACGAGAGGAGCGCGGTTCACCGCCCGTCGTAAATTAAATGGAATCGTTACTTTAATTTTAATTACAAATTTATTGTCACGTGACCTTAATATGTGGCAAATGTTCTTACAAGGTGCTTTCTTTAACAAAGGTAACATTACAAATGTGTATTTGCTGTTGTGTTGAACTTTGCGGGTGTCGGCAATGCGGTGAACATATTTCTTTAGGTGCAATGGTATATTTGCCTTCGTTTAGGGGTGGTTTACACCTGACGGGGCCACCTGTAACTGAACGACAGTTGCGTCACACCTTGGTAGTCTTACATTTGTCTAAGGTCCCATTACAATAATAACGGGCATTAATAGGTCAGCCTTTTTGTCATTAAGTGTATCGTGTAAATGGTACTTCTAGATCGCTAATTATTGTCTGGTGAATTCTTCAAATATAGTCAAATGTCAGTGAAAATGTTACAATTATTGCAGTTTCGTTCTAATTTCTTGCGTATGTTGAATTATCTTCACGCCATCTAATGATGTTAGAAGTAATTATAATGCACCTAACCTGGGACCTGGCTAGCACACGCAACCCCAACTCGATCCTATGTTGTTGTCAATGGGATGACAATATACTGTGATTGACAAAAAATGCAAACAAATTAATCGCTTTGATTGCCAATTTTTATTACCTGGATCTGAAAGTAGACGGTCCCTAATTGCGTAATACACGATCAATCGGAATCTAGATCGTTTTGAAACAAATTGCTATTCCATTGCTTCGTATGTTCGAAAAAATCTGCTCAACAACGTAAATAACGCAATTAATGTTGCTGAACTTACTGTCAAAATGTAACAATTTTTTTTTGTTTTTGTTTTTTTTTTTTTTTTAATAAAACCTTGCCTCACACTAGGAATTTCTCCTGTATTGTGGGTGCGTTTACAAACATTTAAACTCAATACACAAACAGCCAGACCCGGAACAACTACTTGTAGGTCATACAAATATTTGTTCCGTGCGGGAATCGAACCCGCGACACGCAGCGCACTGCGCCAACCGTGCCGTCAATTTGTAATAATTGTTTACGAAAATGTGTTGCGTAATTAGATAGCCGATTTTTATGACAATATGGTGCAATGCAATGAATGAATGAAAGTTCAACTGTCAACATGAATGTAATTGCTATAACCAGCTGCTGGGATGTGCGATGTTTAAAATGGATTTTGGGTAATTTTGGTGAACATTTTCAAAAATGTGAATTTTGAATAGGAATAACTTTTATAAGACGTTTTATTACTTTTTGGTAATGTTATTGTAGTACCTATGGATTTCGGATCGAAAAGGTTTTTTTTACATATTGTATATGGTAGTTCTGTTATCTATTCTTAAGGATATAATATAATATTTTTCGTTAAGGGTGATCAAGCAAAATAATTGGCGTATAGCTTTACAGCTGCTTCATTACATTTCTATTTACAATAATTACAAGTGCACCTAATTAAATAAGAAAACGGCGTGAAAAAGGTATATTTTTAACATCATTAAAATATTGCAATAATTATCTGATAACGAGATAACATTTTGCACAATATAAAAGTTCTTAGTGAGCCTCCCAGAATACCGGCTTTTTTAAATAAAAAATAAATTAAACAAGCAGCGTCGAAAATAAAAAAGGAATTTATGAAAAAAAAATCGTAACATTTTTGCATCTTAACGAGAATGCCAGCGTCGAATTTATAATAAATCATTAGAAATAAAAAAGTGCTGGGCTATGGCTGGCTCCTTAAGCCCTATTTCACCAGATCTGTATCTGCCGACCTTGCAATCGCACATTGCGGCTAATTTAACGCGACATAGAGACAGTACGTACTCTAGTTAGGGTTGCCACACTGACCATTTTCCGGATTTTCCGGCGGTATCCATGTTTGTTCGATTTTAGGGCTCTAGAGCAACTTTTGAGAGGTAAAGTTAAATCATGATAGGCTTAATTAGTTGATAATCTAGCTAGATTTATGTGCCGGTCTGTTCCGTAAAAATCTTACCGTGAAAACTTAGGTGAAGTGAGCTTGAAGTGAGCTTGAAGTGAGCTGTCATTCCACCTGACGCCACCATTCCACGTGTGATTTATTTTTGAACAGCTGGATATCATTTAGACCTTCCTTTAGAGAATTTATCTGTGAAAATCGTTTCAAAATCTATGGCGTATTTTAGAAGAACAACGCGGTCATACAGGCAGTCCGAAAAGCAACTTTATGATAATTATTTACTTTATTAAAAAATCATACATAAATGATTTTTTTATGTCCTGCGTTCTGAAGGCTCGGCCCTATTCCTAGCGTGTGTCGTCGTACGCGCATCGATTTGGCAGTTGGTCGCACATGCCTCGCGCACCTTGCGCCAGCTGCATCAACTGACACACTTACACTAGACCTGTTTAGATATATAGGTTATAAAGAAAGTTATTCTATCCTAGAATCAATGGCGTTCCTAGCGTAGCTCGTTAATGGATCTAACAAGAAAGTGTTTCTTGTACAATGGTCAGGCAATTTTTAAATTGCTCTCGTTGGTCGAGTCGAGTGGTTGCACGCTTGCAAAAAGTGCGTAATCGAGATTATGGTTTCGATTATAGTAAGGTTGTGAAAAGTTTTAAATGGAAGAAATTCACAGTAGATACCATATTGGCTTTAATCTTAATTAAACCTGTGTGTGACAAGGTGTCCTCATAAATATTTTACCAAACAGTGGAAAACTATCCTAGAAAACTACACGAAAGTCGGAGAGACGTCCACTGCTGGACATAGGCCTCCCCCAAGCACCGCCACTTCGACCGATTCTGTGCCTCCCGCATCCAGCGGATTCCTGCGGCCTTTGCAAGATCAGTGGTCCATCTTGTGGGAGGCCTTCCAACGCTACGTCCAGAACCTTTCGGCCCCATCGGCCATCTGTTCTGCGAGCAATGTGCCCTGCCCATTGCCACTTAAGTTTGGCAATTCTTCGGGCTATGTCGGTTACCTTGGTTCTCCTGCGGATCTCTTCATTTCTGATTCGATCACGTAGGGAAACTCCAAGCATAGCCCTCTCCATTGCCCTTTGGGTGACTTTTAGCCTTCTGATAAGGCCCATTGTGAGCGACCACGTTTCAGTGCCATAGGTCATCACCGCGGTACCTACTAATGCAAAAGTATTCTTATCTGTGACTGCCTGACTGTGTGAGTATCGTAACAAGCCGATTCTAGCAGAATTGCACAAAAGTACGTAGCTGGGAAAAACCATCGCGAACTTTTCATCCTGAAAACTTTACAAAACACAGTTTCTATAAAATATTTGTTATTCTGCATTAAACGAAAGTAAAACTTTTAAAGACTGCTGTGTATATTGCAGCTGTACATTATGTCAAATTAAAAATACAGTATGTCTGCTTAACGCCATTTCAAGTAAAAGTCACCGGAAGTGTGCTAATAGCTATAAATTAATTAAATGTTTTATTTATTTTTTAACCTCAATGGGGAAGCTCTTGGCCTGCATCTCACCTGATGGTAAGTGATGATCAGGCCGAAGTTGGAATTGAGCTTCACCCGGAATCCTCAACCACAGAGGAACTGGCTATGTTTCCTCTAACTGCCGAAACACTAGCCAGGTGGATTTAGAACAAGCCGTACCACCACTCGGGGCCTCTTCTGAGAGAGATGGTCTAACCACTAGACCACAGAGGCGGTATTTTTCATTCTTCATGTAGAATGAGACTTTTTTTTTTTTGGATGCGAAATTATCAAATAACTTGGAGGCCGTGTCAGACTCTTACTGACTAAAACCCACCCGTGTTCCTTCAGTTGCCTGTACGTTGCCAGGGGCCACGGTATCCCTTCAGGGGCAGGCATCCATCTTATCGGACCCCTTCATTTGCTGACATCTCTTTGAGACACGCGTGGAACACAACGCGCCGTGGACACGCGCCTGGTCCTTATCGGACGGCGAGCTACCTATTGCTCACCGTCCGCAAGTCCTCGCCTACGGTGGCCGGGAATCGGCCTGCGATTCCCGACGCCCAGGGCGTCTCCTGTGGCGGCTAGGGGCGTGAGGGCGCGAAATTTGCCTCTCCCTCACGCGTTCTGCCTCCTCCTTCGCGAGCATTACTGCTTCGCAGTAGGAGGTGACGGCCTTCCATGCCCTCTCGCTCCGTACCATGGCCTGGACCAGGGCCGGACGCAAGAGATCCCCGCCACCGATCGCCTCCACGAGGACACGGCGATGCTCTGCCCAAGCCGGGCAGACCTCCACCGTATGCTCCACCGTGTCCTGAGAGCTGCCGGTTTATTCTGTAATAATCTCACTGTGAAAACTTAGGTGAAGTGAGTTTGAAGTGAGCTGTCATTCCACCTGCTGCTAGGGACTGTCAGCTCACTCCGAGCTCACTTCACCTAGGGTTTCACGGTGAGATGGTTACAGAATAGCACTGCTATACCCTAATTACGTAATACACGATCAATCGGAATTTGAATTGTTTTGAAACAAATCGCGAATCCATTGCTTCGTAAGTTCGAAAAAAAAATCTCCTCGTCGACGTAAATAACGCAATGAATGTTGTTGAACTGTCAAAATGAAACAAATTTGTCGTAATCGTTTACGAAAATGTGTTGCGTAATTAGGTAGCTGCAGATGGTTGGTATTTCGAAATTCGGAAAGGTTGTCTGATAAGAAGAAATATATTTGATTCTTGCTTCGTCGTATTTAAAAGTTTTAGTAAGTATCTGAGGGCCATGTAGGTAAAGCAATGTCCCAGTGGCAGTCTAGTGAAGTATTTTATCTTGCACAGGTATGCCGTTTTTACCAGACTGTCCACAAAAATATAGGCATGATTATCTCCACCTTGAGTTTTTATTATTCTCATATATTTTTAAGACATCTTTCAGTTATTCGTAAGGACTTCATCAAAACTATTTATTTTGAGCGCAACGTACAAATTCCTCATAAACGAACTGGATACCCTTATTTAGTGCCTCAGGGTTGCCACTTCACGCCATTCCTCTGCCTGACATAATGACAAATTGACGGACAATGATAATTTTCTGCCAATACGTCATTAATTCGCGGACGCGTTGGCTCTTTTTGCCAATCAGGCCATTTTTGGTGCGATGTCTTCTCAAATTGAGGCGGACAGTGGTCATAATAAATGGTGCTTAATATGGGAGAGTGAATGTGGCTCATTTTATATTTCTATTTGTTCATTATTATATTTTATTCAACACCTAGCTTTGGTGTTTTGTTCTACGCTGCGTTTATGGTCATCAGCTGATAAATGATTTCTTGGGTCTTTCTCAATCAACTCGGGTAGCTGTTATGTTCAATTTGCTGTTTTTCTATTAATATTCCTTAATATTTTTAGTTAATGAGATTTTCAATTTGCTGTTTTTCTGTAATATTCATTCCCATTTTTATTTTTAATGTTTGCTTTGTAAAGTCTTCCGAAGACAAGCACGACACGACAGCGCGACTCGACTCTAGTATCGAAAACTTCTTGGACATTGTTGTACTAGAATCGCGTGGCACCGTCGCGTCTCGCCTGTCTGTGGCAGCCTTCATGCACGATTATATCTGTGTTCGATCGTGGGGAATTAGATATACCTAGGATATAAAGGTCATCCAAAATCGAGATGTATAAAAGTGGTTTCGTTTTTAATGGAAATCAAAGTTACACAATAAAACATAAAGGAAAAAAAAACATTGCATAAAATACCGATTCTAACAAACAAGATTTGACGAAGGTTTTATCGTTACAAATTGTTTAGGGACCCTAAAAAGTAATTTGTAACGAACGAGAATGGCAGCCGTGTCAAAATATCAATGAATAAGAGCGACAACCAGTCATGTGGAACCTTTGAGGAAATACGTTGCTTTGCAGTACATTGCGGCTTCAGTTCGGCTTACACTTCTGAAAATCAAACAAAATCGTCAATGGATGTTGTGTTTATCGTTAAACGCTAGCTTTTTTATTGTGAGGGTGTGTTTGGAACACCTGATCGTGTAAACAGGTGCTGTGTCGGTGGATAGGATATACAAGGGATAAAAATGTCGGCCGATTTGTCTGAGGATATGAATATTTATGTTCTTTATTTGATGTTATTTATAAATCTTTTTGAGGGCTGTATTTGAACGTTGTTTTATTTCATATGATGGTCGCTAGTTCTGAAGATTCTCCGCAAGGCACTTCTTTCATATTTTGTTGATAGAATAGAAATCATTCATACTTTAGAATGAGGAGTAAGAAATAGGTGACGTTACGAACCGAAATTTTGATGATTAACTGTGGTATGTTATTTTATATTTATTAGGAAGGAATCTAAGTTTATATTTGTGTAGGAACGTCATGTCATGCACAACTATTAAACAAAAACCTCTTGCGATGGGGCTCTGTCTCGCATAGGGTCGCAGCGTTATGCTGAGCGATGCCCGTTTTGCGTGGATGTGACGCATATTTTCCCTAAACTTGTTTCTTTTTTGCGTCATGTTTACCGCAAATAAACGTATTTCTTTCTTTTCTTTCTCTTCACCTTAACAAACTCGTATCCTAGGACATATCCCGCCCTCAAGTCTCATGGTAACCTTACTAACCTTAACATTCGGCGGAGACGGTTGCACGGCATGTGCGTTTTATTTTTTTCACTAATTATTAATTCATTATACACCTCAATTATTAATTATATCGAAGTAATTTGAAGGCATGTTAACGTTAATTGCCTGTAAGTAGTGTAAGTTGTGCATAATTTTGCATTTTTAACGGAAAAAACTTAAAAGAAGGTGAAGGAAAATGACCGGCATGTTCTAGAACCAAAAATTCGAAGACATGTGACATCTACCAACCCGCACTGGGTCCGCGTGGTACATTACAGCCCACTCCCGAAGAAGAGCAGGCTCTCGTCAACTTGTCTAAGAAAATATCTATCTTGTTTTTGTTAACAAGTACAGCTGATAATTTTTTCGCGATTACGATATTATTTCCATGGAGAATGATGTTCATTTCGATGGTCTGTAGCACACCCTTAAATTTAGCTAGACATTTTTTTTTTATGTTGTATATTGGTAAATAATTTCTCCCGCTCTGGTCGGAGCGGGAGGGCGTGCCAGACTCTTACTGACTAAAACCCACCCGTGTTCCTTCCGTTGCATGTACGTTGCCCGGGTATCCCTTTCAGACTATCCCGCAACCCCGAATTTAGCCACACCTTGCTGGTACACTCTGTAGATTAGTTTCAGTACCTATAAAATATGTAAAAAAAAACCGTGTCAGGCTCATAGGTACTGCAATAACATTACCTAAAAGCAATAAAAAATCTAATTATTATTGAAAATAAAAAAAGTTATTGCTATTTAAAAATCACAAACATATTTAGTACCAAAATTACACCAAATTCATAAAAAAATTAGCTTTTACAGGGGTCCATAATGCTAAAAGACGGCCGCCCGCGCCCCATCTAATAAACCGGACAAGTTACCCATAAAAAAAAAAATAGATGTTTTTTTTTGGATTTCCTGGAAGTCACCACATAAATAGACTCTGAGTACGATACAATACAAAAAAAAGTGTTTTTTTTACTAAAGTATATTAAAAGAAATGAAGTGTTAAATCACGGATTTTATGTGTTAAATATTTTACGGTGGTACGGAACCCTTCGTGTGTGAGTCTGAGTCGCACTTGGCCGGTTTTGAATTAATGTTACCAAGATAATATATATTAGACAGAATTTCTATCCATCTGCAAACACACCGTTATCTCAATAAAAATGCACAGTTTGGTAGATATACGGTCACCTGTCCACCGCACGTGGCACGAGGCACCAGTCATAGGTGCTTGTCTCAAGTACATGAAGAACAGAAGGTCCACACTGTACATGAGACAAAATGACGATGGTCAACGAATGCTTTGCATGTATCTACAGGGTATATAAGAAAAATGTGGTAATAATTAAGGGTGTGGTACAGACCATGAAACTGAACAACTTTCACAATGGGACCAACATCGTAATCGCGAAAAAATAATCAGTCGTCCCATACAAAACTTCAATACCTACTCAACCCAATTGTATGAGATGGATGATTATTTTTTCGAACATGTGAAGCAACGGATTAGCAATATCCTTCATTTTTGGAAGTCTTTTTTTTAAATGCTTTTATTTTTCACTTTTTAGTTGTGAGTACCTACTCTACACAAATTCTAATACCACCACCACCTGCCACCTGCTATGTAAATAACAGTGACAGGAACTAATTATAATATCATCCAAGAATTTTCAAAGTCGGACCACAATTATAGAAAATATCGATGGACATACATAAAACATAGAACCTTCTACTTTTTAGAAGTCGGTTAAAATTTAAGAAAATGACCGATATTCATAGTTTAAATACCAGGAATAAACACAACCTTGCTGTACATCGCACACGTCTCCACAGAGTAGGCAACTCGTTCATGGGTCAATGTATACGCTTTTACAACAAACTTCCCATTGATATTCGAAACTTACCCATTAAACGATTTAAAAGCTGTATTAAAACCAAACTTTGTAAAAAAGGGTACCGTAAAACGGGGTTACTTTGATTCACGGGATGATTTTGATTGAAACTTCCATTTCATATAAATTTGCGAATTACGTAAAATTAAACGCAATTTGGTAGTTTTTTTTTCTAAGTTTGGAACACTGAAGAACTGTCAAATCCTTTTCTGAGAACGCTCTGGGAATTCACCAACAAATTTAATTAAAAAGGTAAATATATTGTTATTATCTTTTTATAGCTAAATAATTGTGCTGCAAAACTTCATGTGTACTTAATTGCGTGATGGTGTAATGAAATTTTTAGATAAACTCCATTATGTGGCCTATTGTCGATTAACCAATACGTTGATCATTGTTTTTCTAACCTCAAAATGAATGCAATAACTTGAGTTTGTTTAATGCGGGGTGTCATTGATAGGGTATATGGTGTGAGATTGATCAAAGGATCAAATTAACCCCAGAGAGTATGCTCTTTTTTTCAGATGCTTTTTTTTACAAGCTTTTATTTAACTTGCAATGTTCTTTTGCTAAATGAATAAATATTTTGTTAACCAGGAAGATGCCGCGAATTTATAAAAATAAACTTGGGTCCCGTGAGTACAAAAAATATTCACAGGCGCGAACAGAAGAAGCGCTTAATCAAACAGTGGAAGGAAGTTTGAGTGGGACCCATTGGTAGTCGAAGGTTTCAAATATTTGGGAAATAAAAAATAATTCAAATTGGTTCGCGATGATACATCTGAAATTGAGGCAAGTGTCATATTAGCCTACCTGCCAAAACCAAAGCCTTTTGCGAGTCAGGATAATAATGTTGAATGTATCCAATTTTATTTTAATATAGATATTGCAGAACTTGTAAGAATATTAATTGATTTTTGTGAATTTCTAAGACTTATTACATGCATAGATATAAAAACATTAAGTAACAATATTATATATCTTGTTGATTTTCTGAAGACTAATTATTTCTAAGCTCTTTTTCAGTTTTAATGAAGAGATTTTAAAATAAATAAATAAGAAAGACTGATTATCTAGTTGTTAAACTCTTTGTAAACTAAAATTATGTAAGCACTATTTTTAATAAAGAAATGTTCATTATTTGATGACTCTTACTAGATCAAAGTTACCCCAAATAACAAAAATTACAATATTTATTTTTCCCGTTGACAGATTTTGATTTTTTAAATTGTATTGGCATTATAATTGGTGTTACTTTGTAATTACGCAATAAAATAGGGGGGTATCAAAGTAACCCCATTCAACGTATAACTTTGATCAGACGGTTTTTATTTTTTTCCTCAAAACCAAGCCATCGGTTTTTGCTTATTATTACAGAAATCGAGAGGTATAAAAAAACCGATTATTAGACATTTTTTGTATTGTTTTTACACCGTCAAATTTAAAAGATATGGACCTTCAAAGTTCAATATTGATCAAAGTAACCCCGGTTAACGGTACTATAAAATTTCAGATTATTTAGAAGATAAAAAAGCGTGGGATTGAGCTGCTCGCTCTGCTAAGCTTTGTGATAAAACCACAAAATTTGACATTTTAATTATTATGTAAATCATTAAAAATACCAGTTTTTATATACATATTGACATTGTTGAAAATTATATAGAAAATAACATGATTACTTTGTAAAGTATTATATTGTTTTAATTATTGTGAATGTGAGGACTATGTGGATATTTTATTTTTATTGTTTTTCCTCTTTCTTTAATTTTTTCTTTCTCAGTTAGTTTAAATGATGGTCTGGCAGTTTGAGTACTTTATGCGACCTACCCAAATGTCCTTTCTTTGGTATTGTTCGTCGAGTTGAGCTCCTTAAGTTCTGAGTTGAGCTCTACGATTACTGACAAATGCTTGCACTGACTGAACAGGTCCACTCAAATCTGTGTGGTTCTTTCCTCAAAAGACCATTTCAGACACTAATCTACATGGTCCTCATATGGCCTGACCAAGATTATGTCTGGACTTTAAAAGAGACTGTGACCTCTGAGTTTGTTTCGGTCTTTCTTCTCAGAGTAGTCAGATAGGAAACGCCGAACTCATCTAGCATTTTCTTCTTTTTTTTTAAAATATTTTTTTTAATATGACGTGTAAAAGTGATTGCAATATCCTATTTACAGAATAAACAATTTCATTTCATTTCATTTACGCAACTAGCCCGTTGCACCCCAATGCGCAACACACTTTCAATTACAATTCGAAAAATTTTGAAAGAAATGGCTTATCCATTGCTTTATAATTATGTTTGTTTTCGTCTGCTCGGCAACGTAAACCAGTCAAACTCAAACTCAAAGCATTTATTTCAATTAAACCATTTACAGGCACTTTTAAATTGTCAAGGCGCCCATTCCAAAGCATAGGTTCCTACGAAGAAGAACGGGCAAGAAACTCCAAGGACACACTTTTAAATCATAATATTGTTACATTACAAAATAATGGTTACATCATTCATATTGAAATTATACACGTGAGAACAATGTAGAAAGACGTGCACGTAAAAAGCGTCCGTGATAAAAAGATAAAAAAAAAACAAAAATTAAAATAAGCCGTGGCAGATAAAAGATGACCAGTCCCTACTGACGGCGCCCGTTCACGAACATGACGCATGGATCAGCACCGTTTAGCTCAACCACGCAATGAATGTGGTTAAATTGCCATTGTAAGTGTTACACAATCACCCCCCATTTTTACCAGGGACTATAAGAAATGGATCTTCTGTCCTTTTCTACCTGATACAGTATGAAGGGGAGAATGCAAGCAAAAAGTATCGATGATCATTATAATTACTTGAACAGTTATACCATATGTCTTGTTGGACCTGCCGAGCTACGGCACGCGCTAAAAGGTGACATGTGACAATAATAACGGCAGGGGTGGACATTGTGGACAAGTTTTCATATCGAACGTATTAGAAATAAATTATGCAACATAAAAGCGGGTGGTAGCCGTATTACTAAAACTGTTGAGTAATTATTGCCTGATAGATGCCTGATGGGCGTATGATCGCGTATGCAAAATTCTGGAATGGCAGATTACAAGTGTCTCGGCTTTTTTAGAATTCCCTAATTCATTGGTTATTCTTATTAGTACCTACTTTGTTCGGTTTTGGAGACAAATTTTAAAGTCTGAAATGAGTATGCGTCATGGCTATGAGCTGAATAGTAGGTAACTTAGTACGCTACCTACTCGAAAATTATCTACTAAAACTAGCTGACCCGACAGACGTCGTTGTGTCCAATAAAATTCCCGTAGAAAAAAGGGAGGTTCAGTTTTACCCGAGTTTTTAATCTCTCCTGGAAGATTTTTCAGTTTTTCTTATCATATATGAACCTAATTCGGACTGTTACGAACTTTTTAAAACAAAAAAATGTCTAATCGGTCCAGCCGTTCTCAAGTGATGCGTTAACGAACAGCATTTCATTTTTATGGTTCCGTAGTCAAGGAACCCTTACAGTTTCGCCATGTCCGTCTGTCTGTCTGTCCATGGCTTAGCTCGGAGACTCTTAGTACTAGAAAGCTGTTATTTGGCATGGGTCATATTAATAACGCCGACAAAGTGGTTAAAATCAAGTTTTTTTTTTAGTGTTTTTACCTCCCCTACACGTAAAGTGGAGATGATTTTTTTTATCATCTATCCCACGGCATGGTGTGTCGTTAGAAAGGTCGTCGTTTAAAAATATTGTGAGTGTATGAAATCCATTTTTGGATTCAGGGACCCGTTTGCGAAATATTAAGCTTTAAAGTGCTAATTTTTGTTAGAGTCAAGTGTCCCGCCCCCTGTCAGCTGAAGGTTTTGAATATATGAAAAAAATCACAGCCGTAGTATATATAACGAAGTTGAAAGGAAAACTATCACAGCTAAGTATGCTTTACAAGACGACCAACTTACATTTGCAGTTGGAATGTATGGGAGAACATGTTTTTCAACTACAATATTGAGTTTGTTCTTTGGATAAATTCATCCTAATTACGGAACCCTTCATTGTGCGTAGTCCAACACGCACTTGGCCGGCTTTTATTTATACAGATATGAAAAGAGAGGAGACACAGGATGTCAGGACACAGGTCTCCCTCTCGAAGAGAGGAGCAGTGTCAGCAGTGGGCACATTGTAGGCTGATTATACTTAGGTATAAGCTTATATGTTATTGATTCTTTGAGAGGCCTATGTGTCCAGCAATGGACAACTTTCGGCTGAAATGCTGACGATAATGCGCGCGTAAACTACTGTGATTGGTTATATGATTTATAATAATACCACTTCTTTACCTTCAATTACCGTGGAGTTTCTTGCCGGCTGCGCTCTTCTCCATAGGAAACGACCAATTGGAACCGTACACCTAGCTTCTGACGTTTCATAAGTGCCCTTGTAGGTTTATGTGAAATAAAATATTTTGAATTTTGAATTTGAATTTGAATTTTGAATCAATAGCCAATCACAGCAGTTTACGTGCGCTTAACAATTTGTTACATTAATTTTGCGGTAATTTTCGTCCGAGAAACAACGGGGTATTTGCGTAACACACATAAAATTTCAATTGATCGCAATGTGTTTCATTTTGACAGTTCACCCACGTTCATTGCGTTATTTACGTTGTTGAGCAGACGACATTTTCAAACCTGCAATGGATTAGCAATATCCTTCAAAGCTCTCAGATTGTGATTTAAATTGAAAGTAATTATATACACAACAAACATGCTGTGCTGAGGCCCTTTTGGCATTATAATCAGTTCTGTTTTTATATTAATAAGGTGCATTTTTCTTTCCTTTAATTAGGGTGTTGGCCCTATTATTGTCATCGATCGGTGAGATTAATGTGTGCACGATTCTAGTTTTATGGTTACACCTTGTGCGAACCTTCCAATCGGTTATGGGCCCAGTATAAAAGTAGATACTATTTGTAAAAGTCATATTAGCAATAGTTTCTCATCTGCCTCTTATGACAACTAGCATAAAATGGAGAGAACTATTCTTAGAAAGGACCCATGGATACGGCAAAAATAAATAGGCAACATGTATTTAAGAAAAATAACGCATTACCATTCACAAGGATTTATGAGCTTAACTATTAAACGAATGCAATAAAACATGACTGACAATCGGAAAACATCGGCGATCTTCGTTAGTACTCGTGGCAGATGCGCGCGCGCCTCTTTGTGCCTTTGTTTAAATTATGTATAAATAATGGACAGTTTATTAAAATGTTAATCAAACGCAATGTGGAACTATTCTCGAAGGGTATAAAAGTGAATTTCTTTTTCGCATCGATTGTAAATGTGATAATTTTGTTTTCTTTTTTTTGTGTTATAAACGGCATTTGTTTTTAGCCATTTAGACGGTTGATGTATTAAATGGTTAAGCTGGCTGTCTATTTAAAAAAGGAGGATATTTGATTAACAGGTTGAACAAAAACTAGGATTTTTTATGAGTTCTAACTGACGAACTACCACTATTTTTTACATCGATACAATTATTATGGCTGTAGCAATAAACTAACTGTTTTTTTTAAATATCCTACTGTTGAGCAAAGGCCTCTTCTAAACCCTTCCAAGCATCTTTTTCAGGGCTACCTCGATCCAACCCTTGCGGTACGCGTCTAGATCACCTCGTCACCTCTTCCTGGGCTGGCCTCGGCGGCGCCCTCCATCCTCAGGCACCCACCGTGCGGAAACTGTTGCGTAGCGGTCACTGCATGCGGCTGACATGACCCACCCAATCGTATTTTAGATTGGCAGCCTATATGCCTAACGGCAGCGTGGTGTTTCGTGTTCTGTCAGTTCGTTTTACGCCCAGAATCTGTAGCAACATAATAATAGATACAGTATAAATTGTCGCTTGTCCCAAAATTCGGAGTAGACAGCAAAAAAAAAAACTTGACTTCATGTACTCCAGAGGGCGCCATATTCAATTGAATGTGACGTCACATAGCCTTTAACTAACGGACCATCAAGACGCTTCCAACGATACCTCACTGGTCAAATTATGATGACTAGTTTAGAAGTTATGAGAGAACAGATAAACATACATACATACCGGTCAAAATCATAACCCTCCTTTTTGTTTCGCCGTAGTCGGTTAAAAAAGAAACAGTCCATTTATCAATGTTAACTATCATAGACCTTGAAGAGTTCTATACTCCCATGACCTGCCATACCATAGAGTCAATAATCATTCTCCTGCCCTTATCTCAATAAATAAAACAAATGTTGCTTTACAATTTAATTTAAATAAATATGTCAAGCCAACTGAATCCTCCAACTCCTTTGAAGGTGAATATTAAGGGCAATAGTTAACAGGTGTAGTAATAATAATATCGTGCATTCGTGCGTGATCTTAAAAACATAAGATCAGCGGCGCGCAGTTAATCATAACGTCAAAATAGCGGCGCCGACGCAGGGTGGGGCCAAAGGAGGCTGTGGTTTTTTTTTTAACTATGGCACATCGCAGGTGACCACTAAGGTCATTGCTGCTTAACCGGACTTTCCTGTGGCTGCACTTTCCAGGAGCATAAAACTATTCTAAATTAAAACTAGGCGAGCGCTCGCTAAAGGGCACCCCCTGTGGGGTACGAACCTCGGCTCAGGGCGTCGCTGGGGGGAGGACAGCAAGACGGGACAGGCTGGATCAAGGATAGATCATTATTATTATTAATAGGGGAATTTAAAGCTACGCGCTCAGCTGCGGCACGGGCTGGCGCTTCATCGGGCAAGAGGAGGCTGTGGATACGATGGTCACTTATATAGTGCAATAATATAGGAATAAATTTAATGTCTTATCGACTTGATGAATTTAAATATTGAGAGATAAAAAAACACACTGTTGGACGAACTCTCGGCGCTAAGCAGAGCGTTGAAAATCCAGTGCACGAAAAAAAATCGCCGCGATTTTATTACGTCAGTGCGAACGTGGACTTACTGTATGAGGTATCATACAGTAAAGGCTGGCATGGAAAACCATACTAGCTGATCTTTAATAGCATGGGGCCAGAACAAAAGATGAAAAAAAAAATATAGTAGATTAGGTAGGTAGGTATCTCAGGAACACTTTTCACGTGACACAAACCAGACCTCACGGTACGCGTCCAGGTCATCTCGCCCCCTCTTTCCGGGCCGGCCTCGGCGGTGGCGTCCATCTTCAGAAAGATTTAACTCCAAAAAATCCTTCAGATAGGCAATAAATAAGGCATGACAGCGGTAGAATCACTCACTAGCCTGCGCGGGCGCCTGCGTCCGTTCTAATTAGAGGGCGCAGGTTCGCTCCCAAGCCAGGCCATGTTATTATGTGTTTAGTGCACTTCTTATAATGTGGTCCTTGTTACTGACGATGTTTTTGATGATTTGTTAAATGTTTGTGAGTGGTCGTGTTCGATGATCTTATGGCCAGGTGCTAATGTTGGAGTTGGGTTTAATTTGTATTTATTCGAAGATTCTTAACAAAGAGAGTGTCTTAAAATGAAAAATCACTTGTTATTCATCAACAAAAGTACTTACATAAACTAAACTAACTATTGTTTTTTTTTCTTTATTTAATGTTGAACTTTTATATCCACAACACATCACCGAAATTAGTACAAAATGTTCCGTTAAACATTCGTTTCAGCATAATAACTAAGAGTTAATTAATATTCTTTAAATTCTACTTCCGTTCTGATTTTAAATTAATATTTTACAAAATAAAGTAAAACAACATAGTACCTATAGTACACCCACATTTCGCTAGTTATGTTTATGACCCATGTAATAGGGGGCGAGCCTATCTTCATCAACAATAATTGAATTTCAAAAAGTGAAGTATTCATCGACTGCTTACGGTACCCACCATAATCGTACTAAGCTCGCCCTCTATTTCATGCGACTTACGACATCACAATCTGTCTAGCCTTTTCCTAAATATGTCAGGGTCGGCTTCCAGTCTAACCAGCATTTTACAAGGAGCGACTGCCTATCTGACCTCCACAACCCAGTAACTGAGTAACACGATAAATAGAATATTCTTTAATTAGTACCTACACCATAAAAATTACAGGTATTCATGTAGAAATTACCCACCATACCACCTCATTTAATTTTCTTGGAGCGCAGTAGAATCAATGTAAGAACATTCAAATTATGAGAACAATTGGTTTTGGAGCACAGTGGAACTATCCTAATTAACGATAACCCTTGGTTGTCTGACTTTTGAGCTTCTGACTAACTTATAACATGTCTGGCGAAATGTGCTGGACATTCTTATTGATCAATTTCCTCATCTCCAAAGACTTTATGTTAAAGGAAATCACGGTAAAAAGCCGCTTCCTGTTGACAGGTTGAACGTAAAGGCCTGTTCCCACAGAGGCTGCGGTGATATTCTCACGACCGAGGGAACACCCACTCTCATGTACTACTGTTTGCCTTGACACTGTGTGGGGAGGGCAACGGTGAACATGGGACACGAATGAAATGTTGAAAATTGGTTGTGGTTGGTGGTGGAATTCGTCATGTTTGCTAACGAGTTTAGTGTAGTATTTCAGCTTTATTTTAAATTTTATTAAACACATACTTTCAAAGTAAAAAGCCTAGTTCAATGGCATTTTACAAAGGCTTAAAATTATGTATTTTAAATCATCCGTCGGGCTAGTAATTCATCAGAATGCCAATAATTAAAGGCGTGAAATCTCTCTTATAAACCTGCCTCTAAAATATGAAAAATTGTAACAGGCACAGATTTTTTTTTGGAAAACCTACTTGTACCACTTGTCTAACCAAGCGGGTTCCATAAAAGGCTCGTCACTTAAAAATGTAGCAGTATACAACCTATTCTAAAATAGGATCTATTTCCCACTGTTTATGAGTGTTTCGATACGTCGCACTTGATACTTGCTTACTTCTAGATTTTAGAATGAAACAAATTTTTACCTACAGTGTTGATTTTTGTGAATTCTATTTACTTGTTGTTACCAAATAAGGAACAGCACGTCTAATAATTGGTAAAGAGAGCTGATAAAAAAAAATGCAAGGTCTCATTATTACGATTTAACTTTTTTGGAATTGAACAAAAAAGTTGTAAGAAACATTGATACGACAAAACACAAAAACGCGCCCCTCTCTAATAACTACAGATGAAAGAAAACTTCTAGGAACGAAGCTAAGAACACCAGTAATAATGGCCCCGATTTTTCGTAGCACTCAGCTATCTAATTACGCAACACATTTTCGTAAACGATTACGACTAATTTGTTTCATTTTGGCAGTTCAACAACATTCATTACGTTGTTTAGCAGTTTTTTTCTTCGAACTTATGAAGGAAAGGATTAGCAATTTGTTTCAAAACGACTCAAATTCCGATTGATCGTATATTACGTAATTAGGGTATACTGGACTTCAAAGTGCTACGAAAAATCGCAAGTATCAAAATGTTAGAACCGCGTAGCGTGCGCCTACGCAAGTATCAGTATCTCTTGTATTATTGTGTCAACGATGCCGTATTATAGCGGCACGCATAGCGTGACCCGTGTGTTGTGGACCCCACCTATTTTAAAGCCTTTTAAATTTTAGAGGTAAGCAGAACGCCTCTCTCTTTAAATATTAGGCACCAACTTACGAAGTTATATTGTTTCGAGTTGATTAGCGACTAGTTTTCTAATATAAGATTCAGAGGCCCTAGTGTGAGTTTCTTTTAACCATCTCGACTTTAAGCATCGACTGCGTTCGGCGCTCCGATGCTGCCAATCGGAGCGCCGAACGCGGTCGATGCGTAAAGTCGAGATGGTTAAAATAAACTCGCACTAGGGCCTCCGTATAAAAAACTGAAAATACGTGCACTTTTGACATCAAAGGTCATGAAAGATCTTTACAGGTACCTAGCTGACGAAAGGTGCAACCTCATATTGTAACAGAACTACCTACACATCTTCGGCATGCCAGTAAGGCGATACAGTTTAAGTCCAAACGACTACAAAATTCAACCTTAAACCAACATTTTAAGGTACAAATTAGGAGAAATTCAACACCACACAGAAATCCTGGGAAAATTTCGAGAGGTCAACTCGCTCAATATTTATTATTTACCCGACCAAACAAAATAGGTGTCGATGTAGCCCATTCGTTTCATACAATGTTTGCTTAATAATGTTGGCTCAAATGTTTGACCAATTTTGGTTAGGGTACTGTCAATAGACGCCTGTAGGTGAAGGGACAAGGGTCATGCCTTGACTTAGGTACAAGTAGTGTGGGAAGCCGTGTTTTGTATTGTGTGGCTGTCATTGGCTGTGTATCGGCGCTTGCGCCATGGTTGAGGACCTTTAAGCTTTTTCGTTAGCAAACAAGACGATGGGCCATCTGAGACCTGATTGAAAGTGGATAACAAAAAATAATCTTACAAATATCCACCATTTTTTTTTCAGTCTTATATCACACTTATAGACACTTATAAGTGTGGATTCGGGCGCACTTTATTAGTATATTCACCCTTGCAATTGCCTCGTAATGGTCTCGCGAAGTGTATTTTCAAACTTACAAAACTGTTGCCGATACTTTTATAATGACAAACAAATTTACGAGTGACTTACAATGGCATGCTTTAAGGGCAAATGTCCTTAAAGTTTTCATACGAATGCTATTTTAAGTGTAATATTGCTAGTAGTTCTCTTTGTGATCTCCTAATAAAAATGAAATCGCAAACCGCTGTGAGGTTGCGAAGTGCTTTAAAACTTTTGCGAATATAATAAAAAGTCGCATAAAAACGTAAGTATTATATTTTATTTCACTTTCCTACAAAACGCTAGTATGTATATTTTTTTATTTCTTACTCATGTATTTGTCACGCACTATATGCGATTATTGGTTGCGAAGTACTTTTTCTCGATTATTTTGAAATTTGAATGACAATATTTTCACGGGCCTTTTAAAATATGTGTAGTTTATTATATTTTATTTTAATTATTTGTGAAATAATATCAAAATTTCGCTATTACGACCAACCACGACTCATAAGTGCTTTATCAGAACAATATAAGTCCAGTACTCTTATGTAAGTTTTATATCGCACTCGTAAAAGTCAAATTAAACCTAAAACCATTGTCTACACGGCCATGTACTGCTCATAATTTTAGGGTTCCATAATAAGTAAAAGCAAGCCAAACGAAGAAGTCATTATAGGTATAAATAATTAATCCACAACGTTAATCCAATGTAAAAACGCTTATATTATGTTGTAGGACAAATATACCTGCTTTTATAACAATTTCTGGAGTCAGACATAACAAAGAAAATTAGTAACCCTTAATAGTGAATTGTTTAAGACACTTGTAGGACTTTTAAAGTGCTACTACTCTTAAATATGTCTTAGGTGAGATAAATCACACTTTTAAAATACTAGTTTTACAGAAGTCTAACAAAACACTTAGTATAGTCACTCTAAGATTGAATGTACTTATAAAATGTATTTATAAGTATTAATTCAGAATCAAACGCAATTAGACTTGTAAAAGGCGCTTATAATGCCACTGCTCTTATTAATATTATATAACGTTTTCATAGATGCGATAAGAATATGTTACAAGTAACTTAAATAGACATATAAACCTTGTATGATTTTTTGTAACTTGACGTGGAGGTGAAAGGTCTAAGAGGCAATTCCTGTATTTTTAAGAAAGTTTGCATTTTAATCTCACTCTTTTTTTAATATTTATTAGTTTACTTACATCATCGGAACATAAGATAACATAACATAACATTAAATAACATAAGCTCATTTATCTATCGCGATTTATTGCAATCGACGTCTTCTCAGTTTATCAGCCACATCGGCCATCAGTCTTGTCTAGGTAGGGCTGCTCCATCGTCGAAGCCAAATAACTTGGCTATTGGTTTAAATTAAATCTCACTCTCTTGCAGTCTGACAAAAATACCTCTAAGTTACCTACATTTTTGTCAAAATGTCGCGGAGAAGTGATTTCAACTAGTTTTTGAATGTTTTTAATTAATTTCGAGAATTAGCTTTCTGACGTGCTTGGAACAGCATATCTTTCTATTTCAGTAATGCTGTATGGTGGCACAAAAATTGCACTTTAATCGGAACCATTGAGGATGAGGTCTCGTTCAAGATAGCAATTCAGGCTATAATATACCTCAGAAAGGCTAAAGAAGACACAGACGTGCAAGCGTAACCCCCTGCACAGTACAGCCGGCTTATTCTGTAATAATCTCACGGTGAAAACTTAGGTGAAGTGAGCTTGAAGTGAGCTGTCATTCCACAGGGACTGACAGCTCACTCCGAGCTCACTTCACCTAAGGTTTCACGGTGAGATGGTTACATAGCACTGCAGGTCAAGAAAGTTAAAATAAAACCGTAAACAGTAGCGTCGGACGCAATTGAAGTATCAGTGAGCTCTCGTCCATGATTGAGTCCTTAACAAAGACGTGTTCCAGTAATTTTGACATCCGCCGGCATTATAAGGAAGTAGTAAATGAAAGATATGGATCGGTGCATGCGAGAATGTACCAACATGTCTTTGACGAGATCCAGGTTAATGAGTGAAACTAGAAAGTACCGAAACATAATAACAATTTTATTCCATGAATTGACTAAAATTAGGTACTATCTACTAAACAACAAAAGAATTTGAATCAACAATAAAAAATTCTCAACCAAACAATGAACGTGGAAGTACCATGGAAAAACGGTCCAAAAAAATTTTGCTTTTCTCTAAGTCAGGGTTTGTCATGTGCCGGTGGAACTTCGTGGAGCATTTCCGACGTTTGGCTCCCAGACTGGAGCGGGCCGGGCAATCTAGGCCTTGGTCCAAACGCCTTCTGCCGGAGGCTCTACGCGGGGGTCGTATGCGGTCCATGGCCCTTTACGGGGCACCGTTCATTGAGGCGGCGGCCAGCCCGCCGCTTGAACGCGTCGCAGAGGGTCATGGCCACCCGGCTGGTCCGGGGATACCCACGGTCTCCGGTGAGGCGGCGAGCCTCCGTGCCGGATTGCCGCCGCTATTAGATTGTCGCGGGAAACTCCGAACGGGGTAACCGAGGCCCCTAGCAACGTACAGGCAATTGAAGGAACACGGGTGGGTTTTAGTCAGAAAGAGTCTGACACGCTCTCCCGCTCCGCCCAGAGCGGGAGAAGTTATTTGATAATTTACCACCCAAAAAAATAAAATAAAAAAGGGTTTGTCATGTCACTCTTACAGAACTAACTTATCTTCTGCTTTAAGATGCCCTAGCTGGAATTTTGATTAATATTTTCTTAAAAGAGACGCATAAATAAAACATAAAAGACGTCGGGAAGAATCACTAATCTCTAGGTGTGAATTAAACGCAAACAGTCAATCAACAATCGTTAGAGCCTGACTCATGGCGTTCATACTACAGAATCCTACATGACAAATATACCAAATAGATGTTCATAAAATGCGATGACTCCCTTCAATATAAGTGGAACGTTGATGACTTGAAGCAGGAAGCGGCGACGGACATACAAACATTGTAATTAATGCTAATTGCTTCATGACTGCCCTACGATGCGATACGTTGCATCCATAACTCGGAGACGTGGACTGTATTAAGACATCCAGTTTTAGGGGAACCGAATGAAACTTAGTTATCATCAAAATTACGGTCTTAAATAAGCAAGATTGGATGTTTTGAAAATGGATAATTTAACTATTTAAAAGATGATTGATATACATTCATCAATGCAGGATAAGTATATAAACTGCATAGATTAAATCGTAAGTAAATACATACCTTACTACTTAGACCTACCTAAGAATCCCATATGAGAATTGACTTTTCATACTTAAATAACTCCGATAAATCTTTATTTATTTAAACATAACATCATGCCTGTAATCTATGAAGGATTAGGCAGAGGTGTACCTAAAGTACACCCACATTTCCCAATAACACTTGGCCGACTTGACCGAAAAGCGCTTGCTTCAAGCTAAATCTAAAATTAATAGTAAATAAAAACCGTATTTCTAATAATAAAATAAAAGCTGTGTGGCAGGTAATTAACAAAGATACTGGAAACATAAAACAGCGAGATCGGAAAAAAACATAATGGAACCATTTCAGAGAAGTTAAAAGTTGCTGAGACACTAGAAAATTTCTTTACCAACATCCCAATAGAGATTACGATATCTCTCCCCTCATCATCTATAGCTGAATCTCTTCCAAAAGAAAACTTGTAAGGACATTCCAAGTTTTGAATTCAAGCCCATTTCTATTGTCACAATTAAAAAAGCATTCAAAACTCTTAACATAACAAAACAGTGAAGACGTCAGTTACACTCATCTTACAGATGGTATCAGGTATCAAGGATGTAGCTATGACATGCATTACATGGAGAACTATATTATGAAAACATCGTTGTTACAATTTATTACCCATGTTTGCAAAGCAAATGATTTGATTTGAAAGAGTTTTATCTATCTTATTTAGATAAGGATCAATAAAACGGTCCCGAGACTGATTGACTGACCGAAAGATAACGCATAGAAACCACTGAAGATTCCAAGTTAAGTTCCCAGGGTATCCCCGGAGCATGGGGGTCTACTCTCTAAGTCCGTCAAAGAAGATACGGGCCCATATGAAAGTAGTTGATCCGTCATAACAAGAGTAAAATTAAAAAAATCAGACGGGTTAAACACATTGGGAGTAGGTATATAAATAAAAATGAATCGCTAAATGTGTTGCAAAGCGCGAAACTCGAGAACTGCTGGACCAATTTAGGTTTTTTGTTTTAAATATTCCTGGAAGTGCGAGGAATGTTTTTATGAAGAGATTTGACAGTTTCAGGTAGGTTGACCTGCTGGCTTCTGTACAACTTTACTGTCAAATCATGTTGTCATTCAGTCATAGTTCGGACCCCGAACTAATCTTATGTCCGTAAGTGATACGGAGCTGTGAACGCCCGTCACTTCGGCCGAAACTTAGAATTTCGTGCTTTGTGAATAAATATGAACGCGAATGAAATTGTGACAAAACGTATTAAAAATATTTACTTTATTAAGAAAGAAAGAAAATACGTTTATTTGCGGTAAACATGACGCAAATAAAAAACAAAACACGAGAATAACAAATTGGGGGAAAATATGTGTCACATCCACGCAAAACGGCCACCGCTCAGCATAATGCTGTGACCCTATGCGAGACAGAGCCCCAGCGTTAGTTTTCGGCGACAGCTGGCGTTGACGTGAGGACGTCAACCGGTGCAGCATATAGTGAAAAATCAAATTAATTAATCAGCTCATCCTGACGTAAACACCATTCAATCACACAGTTATATGCAGAAAATGTTTATAATTAGAGAATACATAATTTTCCATTTCCCACGCAGTTACTAACGCCCTGAGAAAGAGATATTGCTTGATAAACTATTTGAGAATACGATATTCTTGCGCCAGATGATTTATTATAATGGTGTGAATTTCCGATGCTAAACATGAAACGACTCAAATAGTACCTAATCAAAACTACCATACTTTATAGGTACAGACGCCAGCACATCAACCTACTACTGTCTGTCAAATTTCTTTAATAGATTTTCAACTTTATCACCAAATCATAAGGTTCAAAGTTGATTGCGAAAATTTGACAGTTTCGGGTAGGTTGACCTGCTGGCGTCTGTACATACAATCCATACTCTCAGACCAAATAAAAAACCAAGACATAGCGCTGTCAACAGTGACGTAGTGAGGCCGGCACTTAGACATAGCGCTGTCAACAGTGACGTAGTGAGGCCGGCACTTAGACATAGCGCTGTCAACAGTGACGTAGTGAGGCCGGCACTTAGTGAGTTGTGGTTTGATTGTAAATGGTTGTAAATGTGTGAGTGTCGTGGCCAGATCTTAGAATTGATCATTTCATGAAGTGTTAAGCATTTTCATGAAATGGTTGTATTTCGTGAAATAGAACGTCGACCGCTGGTCACATCATGATGTGGTCTGGCCAGATCATTGAATACTCAACGTTTGACGATATGAATAGTTTAACGCACGACTACTTCATGATGTGGCCAATAATTAGTGATCATATCGTAAAATAGTTAGATTATCCACCGGTAGAGGCGTTGATGTCGCTTAGGTTTTGTTATGCATCATGGCGGCGACGGCCGCGTACCACCCAAAAAACGTCGATGGAGTTTCATTAGATTCTCAATTATCATATTATGAAAAGCGACCAATTTGGAAGTAGAGCTCGGCGGCCGCTGCCGGGGCACCGCTCGCTACGCTCGCTCGGCTCGCGCGCAATTTGTCACAGTTCTAACCTAACATAACCCATTTGGTCAGGGTGCCTCAAGCGGCGTGAAATGCAACATAACACTTAAAATTCATTTAAAATAATCACACTGCCCAAGTGGGTTAAAACCAGTCGTTCGCCAAAACGTTGACGTTTAAACGATTTGGTAAATTTTAGCTGGCCATTTCATGAAAACAACCATTTCATGAAATGGCCGAACACTTCATGAAATGATCAATTCTAAGATCTGGCCACAACTGCACAGAGTTGAGGTTTAGTTTTCGCATGCTTCACTGTATTATTCGCAGCGTTATGTCTTGGTTTTTTATTTGGTGTGAGTCCGTACTAATATTATAAAAACGGAAGTGACTCTGTCACCTTTTTACCCCTATACCATTGAACCGATCGTTATGAAATTTTACAGAGAGGTAGCCTGGGACTTGACGAACCGACCTGTACACTAATTACGTAATACAGAATCAATCGGAATTTGAATCGTTTTGAAACAAATCGCTAATCCATTGCTTCAAAAGTTCGAAAAAAAAATCTGCTCAACAACGTAAATAACGCAATTAATGTTATTGAACTGTCAATATGATACAAATTTGTCGTAATCGTTTACGAAAATGTGTTGCGAAATACAAAATACACGCCGACGTCGTGGGCAACAGCTATGGTTAGTATAGTTAAAAAATAATGCAGAAGTTTATATTATGGGCCTGGTATGAATAGTGCGAAAATACAGGGTCAAACTAAATTAACTAGCGAAACTCTACAGACGTCATGGCTGTCGATATCTAAACATGATAAAACAAAAAATTAATTAATTTGCTGTTGTTTTTTGAAAGGGTCATCGACCGCAGTTAGTGTAGTGACTAGAAATATCTGTTTAAAAAACCTTTTTCACAAAAAATTAAACTGTTGTGGCTAAAAACTACTACACTGAATTCTATATACTTTGAACCTTACTCTTTAGTGATAAAGTTGAAAATCTATTAAAGCAATTTGACAGATTGTAGTAGGTTGATGTGCTGGCGTCTGTAGGTACTATTGTGGACAACCGTCAATGATAAATTATTTATAAAAATATTTTTAAAGCCGGTATATAACGATTTTATTTTTCGTGAAACTTGCATGAATCGCAATAATATTGTTATTATTTTCCTCAAGTAAGGAATTCCCTCAACAGCTTTCCGTCTCCACCGTCAGACCCTCGATGACTGTCATTCCCTAGCTAGGTGTAAAGTTCTCATCAAGGAGAATGAAATAAGGCTTATTAGTACATAGCTGCTGTAAGCCGCTGAGAAGCTCTTGCGACTGTCTTCTGTCTCCATCATCAGATCAACTCCAGGCTTTTATTATGTGGTGTGTCATCAGTATCAGTATGTGTGCGAAATTTCAACATTTTTCTAACCTTAGGGGTGGATTTTAGTTTTAAATTTTACATGGGACCAACTTCGAGGTATACCCTCCCCAATAAAACAAGAATTGTTAAAATCGGACTACTCTGTAAAAAGTTATGAGTGGTCATACACTAAAAAACAACTTGAGAACCTCCTATTTTTTTCGTTTGTCAATAATCAGAAAATCTTTTTTTTTTGCAAACTTCACACACGTGATGTCTATCGATATCGTAACACTCTTCTGCAGAGTTAGATAATTTAATTTGACCCTGTATGTTTTGCAGAATCGCCGAAATTATAAGTACATAGGTATATTTATTCGGTTGTAGCCAGTGACATACGGAGTCCCGAAGCGGCAGTGGTGGTGGACCACGAAGCTAAGGTCTAATCCTTGTTTCCATTTGATGATATTTCCACTTAAACGAACATCAACTTTATGCATGTGTAAATAAAGTTGATTTTAGACTGACTAGTACTGTTGAAAAAGTCATTAAAAAAAATGAAATTAACGCAAACTGAACCTTATATATAAGTATTACAGTTGTTTTCCAAGAACTCGTGTTTGTTTACATGTTTGGCAAATAAATTGCGAACGCAGATTACATAATATTGTAGTTAGTAGTGACATCATAATTAAGGAAGGATGAGCACTATGAGCCTAGCTATAAAGTGACACTTCGTTCCGGAAAGCGATTCCGTCATATTATAACAGAAGTCATGAAATCTGTCATTTCACCACTATTTGACAAAAAACGCTCTGTATTTGGACAGTCGATAATGTGTGACCGTTCACCGCTTTCCTAGGAAACCAAAGATACAGTAACAAAAGCAACATTTTGACACACGGCCGCAATAAATATCGTGTTTCCCAAAAAATAATGGGTTTTACCGCACTAATGACCGGACGAAAGTTCAAAAGGTCTTAACCAGGCGTTCGGTTAAAAACATCACTTTATGGCTATAAACCCGTGTATTGTGAGAAAGCACGACAAATGCTAATTTAGAAAAGATTAGCGATGTAGAAGACTTTTTCTTTTTTTTTGTGAAAAATCGGTTTTTAAACGATATTGTTATGTGACTGCAATTGCGGTATCTATTTAGATTCGTCATTGAGAAGATCATAACGGCACTCTTTGCTATCGTTTTTCGACTGTCACCACTGCCAGGGCTATCCCTTAATTAGGCTTCCGGAGGCCACGCTTCTTTTTCTGCATTGTAAATAAAAAGTGGTAGGGTTCTTCCTGGCCAATGATACCACATGCACGAAACACTCGACTTTATCCCGGCAAGCAACAATGGTGCCGATTCTCTTGTCACAAATGCCACTAAACTAGACTAAATCACCAAAATTTAGTTTACACCTGTCCAACGACAATTTCCCATTCTGAAATAGACTAAAGTGACACAACTTAACTATATTTTAGTTCGACAGCACTAAGTTGGCATTGAGTTTTTAATTTAGTGAAAATGATAATTTTGCTATTCTGAATTTGACGTTTTTCACCAAAAATTTTGATTTACTAACTAAATCGCGATTTAAAATTATGTTCATGACAACTAATAGTATTAATTAGTTGTCATGAACTAAAATTCACATCAACACCTCGACTTCAGGTGCCAAAACTCTGTATCTTTGTTTTCTTTTCTTTTGCTTATATCTCGAAAATGGTGTCCTATCGCAAAGATAATTAAAATTTCGACTCCCTTTATAAAAACCCCTAAAACTCAACAACGTAGGTAATCATTTTTTATATTTTCCATACAAAAAGTGAAAAATTCCATATAAAACACATCGAGGTTTCCACCCATGCGCGCCTAAGGCTCTAAAAAAAATCACGGGGTTGGGCAAACAAGTATGTTCTACGTGGTGTCAAATTTAATTTGCGATTGTCAAATTTGAAATTAGTTGTGTCTAAATTATTTTTTAAATTTTGAGATTTTTTTTGCAGAATAGCTTTAAGATTTCTCATAGCCAAAAGTAAGGAATTCTAATGATAGTTTAGTTCGGTGTACAAGAGAATCGGCACCATTGCCGATTATGCAACTAAAGACTCCGATTTGTGCAGGCTAGTCATAGGAAATCGAAGCAATCTAGCAAACCTCTCACAATTTTCTCACGTAAATCATAATAGGTAGTCACTCATCTGCACCTTAACATCTTGCGTACAATGATACGTTTCCAAACGAGAATAGTTCCCGCAGCAGCCGACAGATGTCTACACTGCAACAGATAAACCCTATGTAGAGCTGGTTTCGGTCACGGCTTGAGTACGGACAGCAGAAATGAAGGGTGGGCAGTTTTTGACAAGCTTTGATGAGAAAGTAGGTAAACATTTTGATTTAAGGGATATAGATAAGTTATATATAGATAAGTTTATGCTTTATGTATTTATTGTATATATGTATAAATAGTAGACCACTGACTACCTTCAGTATTGTCTCCTTCTCCCTTTAATCCATCCAAAGGTTGTCTGTAAATGATCGCTTTTAGCGATAAGACCGTCCATTGTGTCACCATATGTAAAATTTCTAAACTTAATTCTGTAATTTTTATGGTGTGCATAATAAAAAATATTCTATCTAAGGGGTGTTATCAATGACCGTGGCCCCTGGCAACGTAAAGGCAACGGAAGGAACACGGGTGGGTTTTAGTCAGTAAGAGTCTGACACGCCCTCCCGCTCCACCCAGGGGTGTTATCAATCAATTAGTAGTTGATGAACGGAACATAAGTAGATTGATTCATAATCAAAATATTTTATATCACAATAACCTACATGGGCACTTATGAAACGTCAGAAGCTAGGTGCATGGTTCCAATTGGTCGTTTCCTATGGAGAAGAGCCGGCAAGAAACTCCACGGTAATTGAAGGTAAACAAGTGGTATAATGACGCTCGGTGTACATACCGCTACATATCAAGCTACAAATTTCCAGTATAAGCTGATCTCGCATTGTATAAGATTTCCGTACAATGAGAGGTCAGCATATACTGGAAATGTATAGCTTGATGGTTAGTTAATTATTTCTGACCAACAAAAACATGTAAGATTTCAACCGCTAATAACCACGGGACTTTTTTGTAACACAAAAAGTTTTGCTAAAGCGGTTTATCTATTGGATTGGTATATTATATATTTGGTTAGGTAGGTACCTACTCATGAAATCCTATAAGACAAGAACACCTCTGTGACGCAGATTTAGAAAGCAAATAAGCTTTGTTAAATATCACATTAATGACAAAACCAGAGAAGATCGTAAAAGATTACCAAATGTCAGATGCATGTCAGATGTCATGATCTAACTAATCCTGTGATATCGTCTGCGTTGCTGACGGTACCGAGGCGTGTCGGCCCACTGTGGGAATGTCTGCTCGTGAATCGCCCGTGGCTTATGACAATTTGCATTTTTTTGCTGTCCATACCGACAGAATCGCTTAGAATCAGGTCTAAGTTAAAAGTGAATGAAGATTGGATTTGAACATAGAATTAACCTATCATTTATGTCCGTATACTCTAACAGCCTTACTAATAAAATTAAGTTTAACTATTGTATTGTTATACAATGTATAAGCTGTGCATAGGCGTTATACACTACCCTTACGCGAACGAAGTGCGTTCAGAAACTGCTACTGCGTAATATCAGTGACATTTTTTCATTTGTGAAAACACTGTATAACTTTATACTTATAAGTTAAAAAAATGTAAATTTAAATAATTACGTCTATTTTATTTCCAATACTGCCGATTTTGCTTTCTTTTACGAATATTTTTTAATTTTTTATTCACTAATGATGCATGCATTAGGTTAAGAACGCAACCGTAAAAGCTGATAGAGTCAGTCAATCTTGCTTGAACGTCAAAGCCAGTTCAGCACGATTGAAATTATAAAATTATGAAGATATTTTTGTTTGTCTCGTTTACTTTCATACGCACGCCGCACGGTGGGCTGAAAATGAAGCTCCATAGACTTAGGCGTCGCTCAAAAATCAAGTACCTAACTTTGAAAAAAAAAGATGCCAGCTTATTCCTTTATGTAGTGGAACTTTTTTTGATAAAGCTATTATTTAACAAGTTATCTGCGATTTAATATTTTTTTGTATGGAGCTGGACCGTTTTTTTTATTTTATTCATTATTCTTAAGCACCAATAAGTTCAGCATATCAGGTCAGTGTTTTGTAGTATCTGCCTACCCCCATGGGAAGAAGGCGTGAGTTTATGTTTTTTTTTTGTACAATAATGGCTGAAACTAATGAATTTAACGAATTCAAAAAAAAATCTTGCATATTGTTTGCTGAACCTATATTTCAACCGAATAACATTTTCTTGCAAACAGAAAGGATCATAACGATTTTAGTTTTCTTGGTGGTTCTTCATTGTAATTTTTTTTTTTGTAACTAGGGCATCTCGCAGGTGACCACTAAGGTCGTGGCTGCTTAATCGGACTTTTCTGTGGCTGCCATTAGCTTCTAAACTAAGAGCCTCCAGCCAGGAGCATATAAAATTATTCTAAATTAAAACTAGGCGAGCGCTCGATAAGGGCACCCCCTGTGGGGTACGAACCTCGGCTTAGGGCGTCGCTGGGGGGAGGACAGCAAGACGGGACAGGCTGGATCAAGGATAGATCATTATTATTATACGGGGAATTTAAAGCTACACGCTCAGCTGCGGCACGGGCTGGCGTTTCATCGGGTCAATTTCATCAAAAATAAATAATTATTGTAAAAATCCATGGTTTTCAAACTCAATACGACAGAAGCAACTAGTTTTTATAGGTTATACGTTTGCTACACAAGGTCCGAGGGATGAATAACAGTTTTATAAATTCTCATTGTTTAAAAACATCTGTTACCCCAGATGTATACCTACCATTGAAACGCATACTAAAAACTCGCCGGCAACCCTAGTATCGTCACGTCTCGGTGTTAACTGACCTGAAGAAGCTAATTTTTCCGATCGTCAATTGCTTTTTCATGATTTCAAATGCTTATTTATGAAAATGGATGAAAATGTCACCGGTAAAAGTCAAAGTCAAATAATTTATTTCAATTAGGCACAAAAGCACTTTAGAACGTCAGCATTTACAAAAAAAAAAAAAATTTGATTCTAGTCGCCCCTTCCAAAAGTAGTTTTCGTATGGAGAAGAATGGGCAAGATACTCCACCGTTACTCTTTCAAAATGTTTTCACAATACTTGTATACATCGATTATATAATTATATGTGAAGACGATGCACCTAGAATAAGATTACTATACTACGATAGGTAAAAATAATGAAAGATTAAGGAATATGACAGATAAATTAATTATGTGATAGATGCATGGTGCTCACATATTAATAATTAAGTATTGATAGTCAAGGCACTGACCATTAGCGACCATTTACATATTCCAAATCGCTGTCTGCTCACGTCTGGCACCGCTCAACTATCCCGCGGCGGTGACCGTGCTCCGAAACCTTTCTTTCTCCTCGACCACGCTTCTATATTCGCTAATTGCCCACAAAAACATCGCGTGCAACATTTTGACCTGTAACGGTTGGTGATCTACCGTTCGCGTTTTGCTGCCCAGTTGTTCATGCACCTATTTAAATACTTTAATGATATTCGTAGGTACTATAACTGTGTTATCCGTAGTAGCGGGGCGAAGCGGTGTTGGGCGAAAACAACTCAATACTCAATTCTTTATTGCATTCCATATGGAACTGGTACTGGTACTGGTGGTCAGGGTGTTCCAATTCGCAAAGGACAAGGAGTATAGGAGAAAAAAAATTAAGTTGATAGACAACCCTCATTCATTGAATAGTTACCAGAAGAAGAAGATGCTAATTTATAAATTAGACTCGGGAGAGAACCAGTGTCAAGTACAAAGCTATTAGGAGCAAGTATAAAGGAGTTGCAGATTGTCGAGGTATGGACGTGCGACGTGGGAAGAATTAGTAGCATTGGTTTGGTATCTTTTGTTTGGCCGGCCACTTAAAGGCTCGTACAGACCAGCGCGACGCGACGGCGCGACGCGACTCGAACAATACAATTTCTAAAAAAACTTCACGGTATAACAATAACCGGTGTCGCGTCGCGCTGTCGCGTCGCGCTAGTCTGCACGAAGCTTTAAACTTAGCACTGACTAAAACAGTGCAAGTTTATTCTTGAACGGCTAAAAGAAAAGTGGTCAGCCAAAGAAAAGATGGATGGATTGTGTGCAAGATGATACTATGGTTATGGTTACGGTTATATGAATACTGAGATAACGGCTGATAGAGAAATATGGAAGCAGATGAAGTGGGCTGACCTCAAATAAATTGGAACTAGGATGATGACTGGTTAGCTCTTGACAACAAACCTACCTACGATTTTTATGTGTATGTCTTGTTAAAAACGGACCAGCCTGAATATGGTCAATTTCTAATTGGCGTCAAACCGTTACCTTTTCATTTGCATCTTTTGCGCTTAATTGTACGCTTTCAAACTCCTAAACATACCCACAGGGTACAGTCACGCTGTAAATTAACTTTGGGAGAAATCAATATCGTAATAGCTAAAATATTGTCCAACGCAACCTGTAATCATTTGGTGCTAGTGACCTATCAGCGGTTACATCGCTGCTTCACTTCTTTGCACAAACATTGCTGTGTTTCTTCGTGGTCCTTTGACGTAAGGTGGTTTTGAACCAGCGATGTATGCGTATCATAGCGACGGAGTAATGTAATTTTCTTTTTGTTACTTGGTAAAGGGTACAATACGTTTCTCGTTCGTGAGAAAACCCCTATGGCGACAAACGTGGTACATTATGAACTGTGTAGTTAGTTTTTTTCTTAATTTTAGTACGGAATCGTCACGTATTACATGCGTGCGCGCACGTGGGTAAGAAAGGGCCGAGAAGGTAAGGAAAGGTCACAATTATAATGCTTTAGGAAAAGTTTTGAGTGTGTTTTATTATTGTTTGAGAATAATCACTGCGTGGGTATGCGATATTAGTTTGGTAAGGCTTAGCCAAATGCGTTTTATTTTTTAATTAATAATAAAAAAAAAATCTTGACGTCATCGGCCTAAACGTCATCGCTTCATCGCTGGTTAGTAATTTGAAGTGATTTTAAAGACCCATAAAAACAATGTACCTACCTACATCTTAGATCATTATATCACTATAAAGTAAGAAAGAACGTAACTTACTAGTAACAACCTTAATTTTGAAGTCATCGGTCATAGAGAAGTATCTCTCGCCCCGCCCCACGCACCGAGTTACGCGGCACGTCGTCATCAATCGATTTAAAATCGATAAAAAATCGATACTACGTGATTTGTGTTTCCGCTACCGGTGTTCACTTGCTTATTACGACTAGTGATGTGTAATTATAAAATTTTGGTCACTTTACACCCCAGGCAGGGTTTGTATTGTGTAATTAAATGTGTAATTGCAAGATTTATTGAATCATTAGCCTAGTTGTAATAACTGTGTGTTTAAAAAAGTTCTGTTATGCCCCAAAGCTACACCTAGGTACCGAGGTACTCAAGTCCTAAACCGCGAGTATCCTTAAAAGTTTCTGATTTATTTACACCAATCCATTTGTCCATTCTTTGCAGAAACTTTTCATGATTGTCGTAAGCCCCGCCATTTGAATGGGGATCTAAGTGCCTAAGTAAGCAAAATAGACCATTCGATACCATGACAAATAGACTGTTTGTTTGAAAAAAAAACCTGATTCATGATGGGGAATACCTAGTCATGTCATAGGCACATGACTAATTTCAATAATTCAAAATTAAGCCATAAAAATCTGGCAGTGTCCAAGCTCTCTTGGAATGCTCGCGTGGTGTGCTGGCCGCCTGGGGGCGTTCCCACCACCGTCCGCGCCGTGCCGCCTGCGCAGCTGAACGAAGACAAAGTAATGAAACTGTTTGCACGATACCTGAAGTGATTTTATTAGCTGGGAATTTTGAGATAATATTTGACGGTATGTGGAGTCGATAATTTATGTGGTATGAGCTCTGAAGATATCTTCACATGTAAATTCGACACGGTATTCGTATCGACAAGCAAAAGACAGTACAGAGTGTGAACTGTTCTTTTGATTGAACTTGTCAATGAGTGCTAAAATAAATCATTTAAACAGTAATATTGTGGAGAATATTTTAGGCTCCTCATTCGTAAGTATTAGGTATAGATAATTAGGCAGTCTCAAGAGGCGAAATGGCCATGACTTCACGAGTTTCGTTTTCACGTTCATGGGACTCAATCACTAATATATCTTAAGCATATCCGAATGATAAACATACAACATGTAAAAAAACCGTGTCCGATCCGTGAGGGCGTTATTAGGTATCGTGCTGAGAGTCTATCTAATTTTTTTCAGGAAAAAAGAAAAAAATCGTCGCATTTTTTTTCAAGGGGGAATTTTACATGGGTCGCGGGCAGCCGTCGTTTAGCGGGTGTCTACAAGTCATAACCTATGACCCTGTTGAAAATTTGCAAATTTTTAATGGATTTGGGGTAACTTTGGTACTAAAAATGTGATTTTTAAATAGCAAGATTTTTTTTTATTTTCAATAATAATAAGATTTTTTATTACTTTTAGGTATTTTTATTTCAGTACCTATGTGCCCCTTTCAGATCGAACAGTTTTTTTTAAAGTATTGTATAACCATCAGAAATTGTTATAAATTTTATCTTTGTTTAGACAACATAATAATGGTAGGTAGTGATCAGTATTATATTTACCTCATCAGGGGTCGTTTGTCACAGCATTTTCTCTTTGCCAACTAGACACGTATTAGTATCTACTGTAAAACGGGTGCTGACACTTCTTGATATATGATAATGATAATGAGAATCAGTACAAAGCAATTTTCTCGACACGATCCATTTAATTCGAACGCTGATTTGAGTTGAGTGATCGAGTCTGGCTCTCTCTGAGGAACACCCAAGACATTGTAGTTATTAAGAAGAAGAAAGTTTGTTATATTATTTTCATAGTGTGGTGATCGAAGATAGTGGCCCTCATGGAAAATATTTTAAAATTAAGTAGATGCAAAATTCAGGATAGTAATTATAAGGATAATCGTCGGTTGGTGCCTCACGGGCCTCTGTGAGTTAGCTTCGGCCCCTCATACGCCTTCCAGCGTCAAAGTCCGGGACCCTGGGGTCCCGAGAAATGCCAGAGATAGAAAATATAGAATGATTGAACAACAACACACACATGTGCAAGTACGAGCTTAGGTGACAGCCCTTTAAAACCAAGCGAAAAATTCCAAGGGAAGAATAAACTTTACCAAATCAGAACCTACACACACCCAAACCTACCTGCACAGGGGTTCTTTGGTCATCATTATATCCTGAGGCATTTCCTATTGAATTAGGCCCTATTATTTCGTCAACCTGACTTTCACTTTCAGAAGCATACGAGCTACTATCCAAAACCTTTCGTTTAAAACGGTCAGTGGACGGAGGAAGATCTTGGAATCCTATTAATCTGTCAAGTTGGCCCAATTATTGAGATTGATTAGGTCCCCGAATAACAGGTGGCGATGCCTGAAGACAAAATATATGGTAATGAAAACACGATAACCCATAGTCACGACATTTAGAATACCAGAATACGGGCTAAATGCAACAAGTGGGTTGAGCTGATCCGTACAGCCGTGTGTCCCGGTGCTACACAAATTTTTTAAGCACTCTGATGCGAAGGTTCAGTTACAACCTAACCAGAAATTCAGGTAAGTATGCGTTTCGTCTTATGACTACAGACGAAGTTGATCATAGTAAGCGTCATCATCGTATTTTTGAATTACCTACATCCACCTTGAATACTACATTTAATAGCCCCCTTACACGTATGGCAAGGCAATATAATGAAAGGTCCAACTTGACGGATTGCCCTATTGATATTTTCTCCATGACTTTCGCTTCATACAGACGCTCCCTATTTAAACAGTGTGATGAGCGCCCGTCTATCTAGCTCACATTGGTTTGTTTTTGTAGTGTTGTAGATTTATGTCTACTAGACACACTTTATATTGTTCTCCTTTGTCTCTAAATTTCATATGTGAATGTCATGGGTACCAGTCATTTGCATGGTTACTGAAATGCTAATTTTAGATGTTATTTAATATGAATTGTGACTGTGCTGTTGGTGTGCTTATGATAAATAAATAAATAAATAAATAACCATAGAAGAATATTAAACATAACTGAAAAAAGTAAGGATGATTTTTAAAATGATGGTGATGAGGTAATGCGTAGGAATGAGGGAAATGTCGTCAACTAGAGGAAGACCAAAGAAACGATGGATGGACTGAGTGAAAGATGATATGGCTAGAAAGGGACTACCGAGATAACGACTAATAGAAGTATGGAAGAAAAAGACATGTTGGGCCGACCACAAATAAGTTGGGATAAAGACAGGAGAATGATGTTGATGGACTAAAGAGAGATGACAAAATTGTTTAAACACATGCCTGTATAAAATCTAATCAAATCATTTGATACTTTCAATTCAAATTCAAAATAATGAAAATCAAAATGACGATTGTCTAAGTACTTTTTCCTAAAATCTGATGGTGCAATGCTATTGGTTGATCAGATTTCTATTGTGAGCGCTGCAAGGTGTCTTTAAGGTGCTTAGATATGAACTTCTTCAATAGTACTTACAGCATCGTCCACGAAGTTGTGTTGTTATCATTTGCCCTCAGGTTGTGGCTTGGGCCATAATGTAAAAAAATTACTCAAGTTGGATTAGCGCTTTCTAAAATATCATTGAAATCTACTATAATCATCGAAATCCTAACAAATATTTTATTTAAATAACATTTTGATTACCTACCTTCCTTTTGTTCGCAATAATGGCCATCAACCATCTTGCCTTACAGAAGCCAATAAAATATATCTATACAAAGCAAAAATAATATCTATTATTTCTGTGATTGACGCTACAAATGTGCATGAATAAAATTAATTAAATTTTTCCTAAGTTAATTAAGGTTTTCATTCATCTTCGATTAAGCTATTGAACTTATTAAGTTTGACAAAAGAATGATTTCATTTGTAATAATATATTCATGAATACAACAGAAATTAATGTGATAGATTATTATCGATTCGTTGAGATGTGTTAGTTCATCGAATACATATTTTTTAAAGGTTTTAAGGCCACGGAATCTTTGCTAACAGAAATGATTGATTGATTAGCGATGATTCTAGTAATCTAGCTTAAAGATTATCTCGTAGAAAGAAGAATATGCAATTCTGTTCATAACAAACATAGGATTAAAATACTTTGGGTTTAAACAATTATCTGCCGGAACGATTCAAGCTTTTTAATTAAATAACTCATATTCTAATTCCCATGGAGATTGGAGGTAGCAAGGTCAACGTACGGAAGGCACGTTGACTACTGACCGGCAGCCGACCTCCAATCATATCGAAAAACGAATATTTCAATCCCAAGGATCTTCGCGTGCCGCCAAATGCTACCGATTACCAGATTCCTTGACACCGACCGATTATCAAGACCTACCTCGCCCCCCGCACTCCTCACAACTAAGAAGAAAGAAGGAAACATGGAAAAATTTTGAGAGGTCTACAAATATTGGTTGCACCATTTGAATTCTTGGGATAATCGTTCCGAATTTGAAGCAGGACTGTCTGGTGTCACTTACGGATTCCATTCTCACGAATGGAGTGAATGTAGTAGAAATTAGTCATTCGTTCCCAAAGTTGCGCATTGCGTTGAGCACGAATGGCTCGGGGCGCTGATCAGAATGCGTTCCTTTTTGAAAAATGGATGGTCGTGCATAATTCAGTAGGCTGCTATGTAATTTAGATTGTCTATTCTGCAGTTGCGGGGCAATTTTTCAGCTTGTTGGCTTGAATCAATCAAATTCGTAATATTGTACGGATGATTCTGAATTTATCATGGCCAGGAGGAAGTTATTGTGCGATCGTTTCTGAACAATCTCCTGTCTATGGCTGTGTACCTTTGCGTTTGCGTCTGTCACATAATTTGAGAAATTAAATACGACTTTTAGAAGTGCCAGTTGGTCAGTGCCTGTGTTTTTTTCTCCAAATAATGATTATGTACCGCGTTGAATCTGCGGACCACAAGTTATTACAAAAGCTTATCAGAAAATAATCTCGTGTGAAAGTGTTGAATCTAAATTCATATCGGTCGTGATATACGACGGTATAATTTGGCTGATTGCAGCCCAGCAGCCTATTGTTATGTCTTCGGAACAATGAACATAGTGCAGACCATGATTTTTGTGAAATTCCAAAATGTTGATGCGTTAGAAAAGAAATGAATGTACGTAATCTTTTGATGTGTATGGGAAGTTGTTGTGAAGCTTTCTTTGTGGAGCTTGGAGAAAGATCTATCATTAATAATGCGGACTATTGAGATTATTGTAGTTTTAAGATATATGAACGTCAACGAAGCAAAAGGAGTTAAAATTAAAGTTCGCGAGCACATTCGTAAGAAGCTGGCAGTATCATTACAACGTTAATGTTTTCCCATTGTTTGTCTTATTTGTTCTAATATATTCGAGTATATACGTATATTTATTTGTGCTTATATTTATATATGATTAGGCATATATATTATATTAATAGTTTGTAATAGGTATATGTGTATCTTTATAGTTACTTTAAAAATATTCCTCAATTTCTCGTAATTGCACCTACCACTGTTTGTCTCTGCATCGCCCAAAGGTTGACTGGTAGAAAATGCCTATGGCATTAAGTCCGTCTCTGTACATTTCTGTGCTTGAAGTATTAAATAAATAAATAAATAATAAGGAGTATGTAAGGATCATAACAGCAGTAATGGCCCAGTGGTAACGGCCGCGGCTTACAAGTTGTAGGTCGTATGTTCGAACCCTGACAGGTGCTTAATTTGTGTAAATTGTTTCATCACCATTGCTCTCAAAACGATGAAGAAAAACATCGTGAGGAAACCGGCATGTCCTAGAACTAAAAATTCGAAGACATGTGATATCTACCAACCCGCACTGGGCCCGCGTGGTGGATTACGGTCCACTCCCTCTGCCCGAGAGCGGGCCTGTGTCTCTTGGCCTCCTGGGTCAGGTTATAGGCTAATTATGTAAGGATCGTAGCAGGTACCTTAGAAACTAGAGAACGCCTTCTCTAGTTTCTAAGGTACCCCCATAGGAAGTGGGTTTATGTAAGTTTTGACTGAAGTAGAACTGATCAGTGTTGCAATTGGTTAGGAGTTCGTAAATATAGTTGTAATATAATGTCACTTTTTCCCCAAGGGTAGGCGACGGTAAATAGCGTTAAGGGGAATAACGTCAAGAGGATGACTAGCACCGCCCTGACTACCCATCAGCAAAATGTTAACTAATCAGATTTGCCCGTCATCGTACTAGTCTTTGGGAGGCCGATGTTAGGTCAAAGGGTTGTCTCGCATTTTTGTCGGTTCGTAGATGGATGACCGCATCCATATCGAGACCCTTGCTTGCCCCGGAAAGCACGTTAAGCCGTTGGTCCCGGCTGTCATTCGTAGATCAGATGGCCAAAACTCTGACAACCAGTCTTACCAAGGGGTATCGTTTTACCCAGTAACTAGGTTGTGGAGGTCAGATAGGCAGTCGCCCCATGTAAAATACTGTTATTCAGCTGCATCCGGTTAGACTGGAACCGACCCAACATTGGGAAAGGCTAGACAGATTGATTGTACATGAGATGATGATAGGTGTTCCTGCAACAACATAAAGAATAATACACCAAGTACCACCCATACAAAAGTAGGTCACACACTAACAAAAATATCTATAGTACAACCATAAAAGCAATTAGCAAAGGTGTCGTTTCGCGGTAATTCACCTTCGATTACTTTTAATACCACTGCAAAGTGCATAAAGGGTGCCGCTGTCAAAACATAAGCATTCACGGGTTCCCAAACTCTTTTCTCCGTTTTTTTTTCTTTTTGCAGGTGCGGAATGTAAAAAAAAAAGATTTTATGACGGCGCTTGAGTGTACCTGACGGCGCTATGCGAGAGGCACTCAAGAAATAAAAGTATTTATGAAATAAAAATGCGGGTCTGTAGTATTTATTATGGCGCTAAGGATCTGTTCGGACCTACCACAGGATAATTAGTAATGGTGGTATGGTACAATGTTGCTATATTGAAAAAGTTTTATTATTTTGTTATTGAAATCGAAAATAGAAGTTTTGATAGATTTGTCAGGGGTGCACACGAAAAGTGACTTGATTGAACTTGATCATTTATGATATCGAAAATCAATCTGGGTTATTTTAAGTGTTTGCAAATATTTAAATGAATAGAAATAAGTAAGTATAAGAATCAATAATAAGTGTGATATAACGAATTATACCCAATCTATATTGGTTTCATCTTACATTACTTTCAAGGCTGAAACCTATCTCATTTTTTCTACCTGTCAATTTCGGGCCCCACCCAATTCAAATGATGCGAAACTAATAGGCGTTACTTGTAAACCGTTAGTAAGATTACATACTATTGTACTTTTTTTACAATTTCGTGAGCACAAATAAGCACCATTCAGCCTCTACTCTGTGGGCTATTCGATTTAACCCGTCGGTGGTCCTGGCAATAATATTGTTAATGATGTGTAAAGTTGCCGTTAAAAAAAAAAATGTTGTGTCTGCAGTTTGTGCATTAAAAATCTTTGATCGAAGGAATGATTTAGGCGTTTCAGAAAACAGTCGTTGTTGTTCAATCACATTACAAAGACTGGAAGGAAATAACTGCTGGGACAGAGAAAAATAGTTATAGAGGATAAAAGTTGCTAGGCTTTATAGACAGAAAAGAAATCTACTGAGCATATTGAGGAACCAACTCGCTTATATTAATAAAATAGACCCATGCATCTATGTGACATAAATAGACAAACCTAAGTACATTACTAAAACCAACTATATTACAATTTGGGAAAATGATTTTTCCCGATGCATAAAAAAAGAGAACAAGACACAAACTCACAACAACAGTATCGTTGTTCTTATTCAAACGTATAATAAAAAAAAATCTTATTGTTCTAAAGCTCTGCCACAATACGTGTCTATGGTTGGCCCCGTGTGAAGTCGAAAATCGATGGTAAATCAACAAAGTGCCGCGCGCCACTCTTGTGCAGATCTGCAGACTTCTACTAAGACTAAACGAGCTTGGTACTTTACTGATTAAAATGGGGGATGATCACGGTTTTGGTGACTTTTTTAAATACATTGTAAATGGCTCTGCCTACTGGGAAATTTTAATTAGTTTTTGTACAGGAAAATGATATAGCTTGGAAAATGACATTGATAATAAGATGCTCCCAATTAGGTTTACCATTTGTCCAGGTTAGTCGGGATAAGTCCAGCTTTTTGGCTCGCCGGATTTTTTTAAATAAAACATATAAACATTAAAAGGACTACCTGAAAAAAGAAAGATTAAAAATAAAATGTCCGGACTTTTTTGCAAATGTCTGGCTTTTAGTCGGGACTTTTAAAATGAAATGGTGACCTTACCCCCAATGCCTTCCTACAATATAATTTTTCAATACACATCTATTAGGTGTTAAAACAAATTATTTGCATGTTACAATATCATCGACATATTTTCCAGGATCAAAACTGCTTGTCCTCCTCCAACCACGAGACGGTCAGTATGCAAGGCATAGGGGTGTCACACCTAAACAAACATCACGGTTCATTGTGTAACCAACAGCACAATAGGATTATGAGTTAGCCAAAAAACTTGAGCCGTTTGTATGATTCTTATTTAAAACTCGAATATGATACTATTTAAAGACAGGAGCAACGCGATTCTGGTAGAAAAAAACCATGAAGTTTTCATAGAAATTGATCTACTGAAGTCGCGTCTATCTTATAGCAATTTTGCGTAAAAAAAATGTTGTAGGTACTTATACAGGTCTCCTTTTTGTCAGATTTTTTTGCATATGGATGGATTACACAATTGCGTTGAGGTCCCTGCCACTCTGTATTTTAATGATCAATATGAGAATACTTACGATGCTTTTTTTCTCAATATAAATCATGTGTCAAATCAAAAGTCAAAGGTGCAAACCGGGCTCTTAAATTAGTACAAATCGGGGATCCCCCGTATGGGACAGCCCTAGCCGGCAGGTAGGCGCCGGGCGTCGCAGGCGCATCTCGCAGTGCTATTGTTTTCAAAACGTGCGCGCTACCTGCGCTTCGTACGATTATACACTTTTTCCATTTACGTTTTTTTATTATTTAGAGACTTATGAAGAATTGGCATTATGATGCGACTCATTTTTGTTTTGGCTGCAGATATAAAATTTGTTGTTTTGTCCTTTTTTTTCGTTATTTATCGTGATTGCTTGGTTCATTAAGTTTTGAGAGTGAATGAAATGGTATGTGATTGAGTTTCGAGGAGAACGGTTTTAATGCCTAGGACTTAGTTCCAAAAATAAGAATGCTGCTGACTGAAATACATGAGGCTAGGTACCTAGACTAAGATAAAGATAAATAAGATCAAGATAATTCTGCGCGCGGCTGAAATCGGAACTAGGCGGCATACGACTAGTTCCGATTGTCGTTTATGTAAGGTCAAATTAAGTATAGAATTATTGAACTAATTAATATTAATATAAGATTAAAAATATTAAGATTGAATTGTTAATATACATTTAATATTTAAAATTTTATTTTACAGTATAGAATTAAGCACGCCAGCGCCGCCATCGCCAGTCGCGCAGACTTAGTTTGCGCGCACTCTAGGAACCCCAATAAAACAGTACCTACCTACCTGAATAAATAAATAAAATATTTTCCTACGTCCTATTTTCATCGCTTCTTGATTATGAAAATAAAAACAGTCCTCGAGGAAACCAAAGGGTATATTTTCTTATACAAATAGAAATTATATAATTTCTATTTGTAATTTTTCATTCATAACGATTAATGTTATGTTATGAGTTATGAGTTTATGAGTTGTTCAAAGCATAATTTTCTAATTTTAAAAGTAGCTCTTTAATTAATTCATTTAGAAATTGTTTTTGTTTGTTTCTTTTTCGTTCATTTGGACTTTGTTATTCATTATTTATATTACTTACAATCTACTTATGTTTTGCGTTTTAAAATACAGGAACTACAACAAATGTGTTCAAATTATTTTGATTGCTCAAGCAATTGTCGTGTAGATTGACTTATATGGGTGCGCGTGCGCCAATACAATGTATCTGGGTTTCATATTTATATACAACTAGCGCCCGCCCCTGCTTCGCACGGTTTTGAAGACTTGACAGAACATCGAGATTTCTTTATTATATATAAGTTTAATATTAATATATTATACACATAAACGTTCCGGAATAAATTCTATGAATGATGGTGAAAACCACATTAAAATCCGTTGTAAAGTCAAGAAGACCAACGCGGTCATACAGACACAACAGGCGACTTTAATTTATAATTATGTATATTTTAAAGTAGTTTCACACAATTTGTTTTGTCTGTTCATTTGGCGAATCAGGAAGGGAAAAAACATAACACTAAACAACACGCCTGTAGGTGTGGTCCGCGGTAGCTCTTGCGACCACTAGGAAGTTGGCTAACTTTCTGCGAAAAATGTGGTAAACTGCTGATACCTACTACAATAAATCTTGTGCGCTTTTATAATTTCTAATGTGACGTTATTATTGAGGTTGTCCACGTCCACGTCACAGTCTAAAAGTCAAAAAGTCAAAGTCAAATCACACAACGTCAACATTTACAAAAAAATAGACAGGGAAAATACTTATCAAATATTTATTCATTCAATCATTTATTTTAAAGGCCCTTATAAGGCACTTTTGGACGTCAAAATTTACAAAAAAATTGAATTGATTCTAGTCGCCCCTTCCAAAAGGTAGTTTTCGCATGGAGAAGAATGGACAAGAAACTCCACCGTTACCCTTTTAAAATGTTTTACAATATTTTGTATAAGTACATTAGTTATATAATTATATGTGAGGACGATGCACCTAGAATAAAATAACTATACCACAATAGGTAAAAATAATAAAGCATTAAAAATTAAGCAACAACAGATAAATTAATTGTGTGATAGATACATACAGATAGATCTGAAGACGGTTTTTAATTTACGTCCACGATAACGTTATAACGTGCACGTATTTCCATTTCCATTTTCTGGACGTGGCCGTCCATGATATTATCGTCACGTTAGAAATGACAAAAGCGCACATTTGATCTACAGTTTCAGAAATCGCATAAAACAAACGAACGCTCAACGACACATGTCCATTGCATATCAAGTTTGAACTGACATCCATCTCAAAACAATGTCGGACACAAACAGAGGGGATCAAGAGAGGAAATGATTAATTAGATGCGCAGCTTCCGCTATAAAAGTCGGTCGGTCGGCCTGCGCGTGCGCTAAACAGCCGGGCAAACTTGAAACAATAGGTGCGTTCATGTTGTGTACTTGTATGACTTGTACAGTCAGCAACGAAAGTCGATTGAAAAAAAAACTAGATTTTTTTAACTCTTCAATTTATTTAAAGTTTTATTATCGAGCAAGATATTTTTGTTCAAATCGGAACAGTTGTTAAATTTAAAGAATCCTATTAATATTATAAATGTATTAGTTTCTATGTTTGTGTGAATTGTGTGTTACTCATACACGCAAAAACGGCTGAATGGATTTGGATTAACTTTGGCACACAAATAGTTTATAAGCTGGACGTTCCCGTGGGATAATTTCCGACCTCCAGGCGAGCGAAGCCGCGGGCGTAAGCTAGTATTCTTATAATTACTCTAATTATTGACTATTATATAAAAGCTAAAAAAAGTTTCAGAAATCATTTTGTTTTTGATGATAATAATTATGTATAAAACTGAAAGTGTTAATGGAATTTAATTGCTGACCGTAACGTAGAGTGATCCTTGGTGATTTTTTTGAAGATGTTAAGTTCTTGGGCATATAAGTAAGTATTGTAAGGATATCCTGGAGGGATGGTCACTCTTGGTTTGGCAGTAAAGCCCCGTATTCGTGGGAAACAAATGTTGCACAACATTGTTTCAGCAACATGTTTTTGTTTAGAGGATTCATGTTTCACTGTACCTTAGTTGCCGAGAATCGAGCGGAATGGCATGCAATTGGAAAGGCCTATGCCAGCAGTGCACTGCTGTAGTCTGATGAGCTGGCTACTGGTGCTTACAATTCGATGCTTACATTCTTATTTCAAGCCTCGACACGTACACACGTAGCCTGCGTGTAATAATAATTTACCACTTCGTTTAATTTAAAAATATTATAAAGAGGTAAAATTTGTTTGTTTGTATGTTTGTGTGTAGAGGGTACCTAATCTTCAGAACTACCAGTCGGATTTGAAAAATTCTTTTAGTATTTATTAGCCCAAGTCTTGAGGAAGGTTATAGGCTCGGGGAAGTCGCGGACGAAGAAGAAATAAAGTTAAGCACGCGCCGAATTTTGGCGGTGGCGGCTAATCTTAACAGAAACTAGCCTTAGATTGACGCGGGAGATATATAGTCCTAATTTCCTACTGGAAAAAGTGTGCATTATAAAGAGTACTTAATGTTATAACAGTTTTCTCGACCTGGGAATTGAAGCCAGGAGCCACGCTTCGCAGTCGCGCTTGCGACCACGAGACCAAAGATACAGTCGACAGTAAAAGCTGTGCATTCGTCGAAAAAAAAGGCGTCCAACTGTTGGCCGCTAAATGCACGCACACGAGAAAAGCACAATGACATGGCGCGGGTGTAAGATGTAGCTGTCACGCACGCTAGCATAGACAAATGGTCTGTTTGTTTCAGTTCTTTTGCAGCGCGACACTCTATCTAGACATAAATAATCAAAGCAACGGCAGTGAATCGGAATGATCATTTAGATTGATAGTAGATTGATATAACTAAAGTAGGTTAATATTTCTGTAATATGTTTGAGTTTAGCTCTTAAAGAAATAAATAATATAAGGAAATAAGTGGGTTAAGAGACCAGTTACCTAATTGCGTAATACACGATCAATCAGAATCTAAATCGTTTTGAAAAATATTGCTAATCCATTGCTTCATAAGTTCGAAAAAAATATCTGCTCAACAACGTAAATAACGCAATGAATGTTGTTGAACTGTCAAAATGAAACAGATTAGTCAAGTAGTAGAAAATGTGTTGCGTGATTAGATAGCTGTCATAAACATAGTAGTAAACAATGCCATTCATCATCAATTCACTACCATTGCAAATGTTTTCGCAACACATGTCGGCAAACCTATCTAAATTTTATAGAATCGTAAATAATGACATGACACAAATAAAAACAAAAGTCTTAAAAAAATAATTATCATGTCACTTAATGACGAAGTAGAAGTAAGTACCTACGTAATAGACATACAAATTGATTGATTAAAAACAAAAGCCAAATAGCCAGGGGCTAGACAGTGAGACTGATAGTATTGATCTATCACTGTCCAAATCTGTACAGCCGTTTAGATTGGACAAACATCGCTACTCAATGTTGAATTACTTCAATGTTTATATTGATTTTTATTGAACGAGCCTGAAAGTCTGCCAACTAGTCTATAGCGGACTAGACACTATCAGTTGTCATTCCTTCCAATATTGACGTAAAAGTATTAAAATATTTAGATCACATCATCATTCCAACCACCAAACTGTCAGTGTCTGGATTGCTTATCATATCAGTCACTGCGACTGCGGCAAACAGGCGTGACTCTTATAAAACAATTTCTAAGAAAACTTCACGGTAGAACAATCACCGCTGTCGCCAGTAGTCGCCGTAGTCTGCACGAGCCTTTAATCAGGTGAATCTTAATAATTGATCAACTCCGTACTAAAGCAAATGTTGAAAAACAATACCTGTTTGTCTCATCGGCAAAGGAAACCGTGTAAAGCCAACACGGACTCAGAGATAACTGTTCAGAAGAGGGTCAATCAAACCTCACCTCATTGCAGGAGTACCAACCTCATAATTTTGTTAATTGGCAACACCAATACGGCGCGAAGCTTACGTAAGTGTGACAAGTAAGTTCCAAGAATATCTGGAATCCGATATTTTTGGACATAATCGCTATAATTAACAGTTTTGCGTATTTGTGATGGCCATACACGGATGGAAAACAAATACTATCTTGGATTGTTGGTAATTTGTCTTCTAATTTAGGTAATAGATGTCTGTATTCCTACGCAACATAATCAAGTCATGAAATGACAATAAACTTTTCTCATGATGACCTACGTTGAATTTTAATTTAAGTTACTACCAATTTGTAGGTGTAATATAACTTTCGTAATCTTACGATAAAAATATCATTGCTGTATAAACATCGAACAATATGAAATTAAGCCATTTTATATCATGTAGTATGCGCCGAAACCTTAAATGTAGTTGAAAAAGTTCTTGTGAAATATTTATTTTGACACACAAGGCTTTCAACTGTAAATATAGGATTTCTTGCGGGTCAAAATGTTTCAGTAAAAAAACATCTGGAGGGTATCACAATAATCACAATTTGGCATGCGTCTGCGGTCGCAATATGTTATTGGATCACAGGTGGACGCTACTGTCCACCCCCTTTGTGTAATCCCGTAGTCTTCTAACATGACACATCATACACAGGGGAATCGAGGGTGGGTCCGTTCATAATTGGAAACCACTGCGAGAGACAAGCGGGACATTGATATATATTAAAATATTTGTCGTAAAAACACATGATTTTGTTCGCTGTCATAAAAAGTAGGCCCTTAATTCAAGCTAAGACTTATTTTCTTTCGATAGTCAATGAATATTATTTACATAACATGATGGCGGGCTTTTGTGGCATTCATTCAATCTAAACGGCCACTATAAGATCATGAGGCCTACCACTTAATTACTGGGAACGTGGAAACTGTGAAAAGTCAGCAGATTGACTTACAACACGTATTTTCTAGAGAATGTTACAGCCGTCTAAAGTCTTACCAGATGCTGCTGTATATTTCTAATTGAATGTAGATTAAGATCATCCTTTTTCCTAGATATTTTTATTAGGTACTAGCTGTTTACCTCGGCTTCGCACGGGTAGAGTTAAGAGGGAACAGGGCCTGCGAGGAATTTGAAAAATAGGTATTTGAAGAAACTATTGCAGTCGTCTTACCTCAAGTCTTCCCCCGTAGAGTGCGATAGGGATAGCTAAAGCTCAGACCTAGCTATTGAATATATTATATCACAAAAAAAATTGACGAAGTCGACGTTTCGTATTCCCCTTTTTTCTCCTCGAAAACTGAACCAATAAAATTATTTCTTACATTAAAATTTTAAGAAAGAGTATGTCTAGGTTCCTATCATTTTCTTTTATGTTAAAAGCTTTTCGAATTCGTTTGGTACTCATCTAATCACGGCGGTAAAAATGGAGCATTTTTTTCATTTTTGACGTGACTACAACAGTCCTTGATTTTATAAAAAAAAAAAATGATTGCTCTAGAGGCATTATTCAGTAAGAAAAAAGGGGAATACATTTGTATGGAGATTCGCAGACCCTGTTCCCTCTTAAGTACTTACGGGGCACCTTCCTACCCTACCCTACCTACACGTACCTAATAACATACCTACATACTAACTAGCTGACCCGAACTCGACAGACGTCTTTTGTTTGTTTCGGTTTTAGAACAGTTTGAATTGGAAAAATAAAAGTGGGGATTTTCGTTTTTCCAAATTTTCTCTTCATAAAAACATTCCTCGCACTTCCAGGAATATTTAAAACAAAAAACCTAAATTGGTCCAGCAGTTCTCGAGTTTTACGCTTAGCAACACATTTAGCGATTAATTTTTATTTAAATAGACGACTGATAAGATTTATACTTGACAATTCTCAAATATAATATATAATGTAACAGTAAAATATATATATTATGTAAATGTATATAAAGGACAAAACCAAAAATAAATAAAGAGTCATAAGGTCAAAGAATCAGCATTGCCATACAATGTGGCAACGCTGCCAGCCTTTTTGGCACTTATCCCACTGACAGCAATGCGGACAAATTTTTTGATGCCCTCTTCCATTTATATATTATTTTTTTCTAGATCAGTAATATAAAAATAACGTCTATGCTCACATTGCTCACCCAATTATCACACACCTTTAAACTCTGAATGTAAGTAATTGCTCCGACGCAAATTGATATTGTATAAAAACCTCATACTTGTCACGTGTGTTTGCGGCATCGGATGACACTGCTCCATCGCTAGGGTTGGTCAAAACATTGCCCGAGTCTTCGTACTTTCTGAAACAAAAGAAGCCCTTCAACAATGTCCTATTATAAAACATTACTACATGATGACTTATTGAAGTTACGCCCTCTCGAAGTACGAAGGAAGTGTTACAATAAAACATTTTGTAATATAAATTCGAGCATACAAATATTACCTCTCTTAGGCAATCTATGACGTCAATAAGAAAAGTTTCCTTATGACGCAAACCTTTTCTAATCAACTTGGTACAATAACGATTTTGTTGCACGACAATTTAAAAATAAACCTTTATGTGATCGCTGACGCAAATACAGTTAGGGATTGGATAATCCTTACCAAAAATTTCGCAACCCTAAAATAAGAGCAACCCCTCTGTGTCACAGGCAGTCGTCGTTATGCGTACTACGTAATCCACATTATATCCAAATAGCCTATAGCGTTCAGCTGCTAACGACACAGATGTCCCGCGCAAATTAATTGGAAATGTCAAGTGCACGAGACCCGACGCCATCTTGTCCCCCTCATTCTTTTTATTTTTTGTCGCGCACGTGGCTTTATTGCGAGACAGCTGGGCGAGAGTGCGTTAACGCACTTGACGTTAGTAACAGTAGTGCAATAATTGTCCCACCGAAAATATTTTGGCAATTTCCGAACACCTCAAATAATAGGGCATAAATTCGAAAATTATTGCCCTGTTAAATTGAACTTAAAAGCTTTTTATGTATGTACATACCTACATATTGAAAGTTCACAAATACCTTGTAGATACGCAAAATTTAGTTTAATGAAATGGGCGTTTAATTTATTTTTAAAAGGGTTAGTAACATTGCAATGACATTTGACATTTACGCGGGAAGGTGCATTCGCGAGTTAGACTTGCGTTTGGTTAATGCAAAGATAATGGTCTGACCTATTTAATCGTATAATTAAATATCGCCGTCTGTTTCCGGCAATTAGATCGAAAGCGATCACTGTTGAATTCCTTTGTTACATTAAAAAATATATTTTGCTCCTTCCGAACACCTTTACTCACGAATTTGAGCACCTGATGCGTTTCGTTCGCAGCTGATGATCCTAAAGCCACGATATTACAACACCTTGACTTTTCGTTACGGAATTTCTTCCCCTTAATTACATTTTATATGTTTTGGCCAGTTGTCTACGAATATCTGCGGTGTCCATATCAATTTTGTCTTTTTTATTGTGAGTTATGTAGCGATAGCACGCGACTCGAGTCTAGACATTTATAGGAACAAAGAGCACTGACGACCAGTAACATGTTTGGAGAATAAAACTTTTAATAGAATAGCAATAAGCTGTTTGGACCGGAAATATATTTTTTGTAACCTTTTGGGTTCTTCTTCTTTCGTGACGATGTTATCTCATTAGGATTATCTCAATCAAATGTAGTTCATTTTTGAAGCACAGTAGGCAGATATTGTATTGGTCGGTAGGTATAATATTTGTTTAAAAATAATGAAAAATTGAATAAAAGCAAAAACCACTCTTATTTTATGCAACATAGGTACTTAGTGTAATTTTAGAAATAGGGCGGATTATGCCGACGAAATATCTATAACAGTTACAAAGTGTAAATCCTGTGAAAGATGGAGGGAAGAGAAATTAAGTGTTCCTGCCCTAGCTCGAAAAAGCTGGATGTCATGGGGGCGGCCTTTGCCCAGCAGTGGAATGATAGAGCTTGAAATTACCAGTTATTATGTAATTGTAAATAAACCGTGTATTTAGTTTATAACGTACCTACATGTTGCCGCACTTTTCTGCAAAAGTTTTCATGCAAATATAAGTCTTTTTGCTCATGTGGCCGCCCTCATGAGTAAAAAGACTTATGTGGACGAGGCTTATGATAGATACCATTAATTTCACACATCCATACCATACGCGTGAATTTAATAGAAATTAGATAAGCAAGCTAATAAAACATAAGTACAATTTATTGTAACGCAAACAATCTCATGACGAATGATTGTTTTGCCGATCACAAACAGACGTCGTGTTAGGAAAATGCAAACAATCTCGTGTGAAGTGTACTTAATCAATATATTATTTCTAGCAACATCCAAAGATTTTGAATTCATATTCGCACATTGCCGAGATAGGCTGCGGTCATGTTGTATGTAGCGGATTGCGATTTGCTTTATATTTAGGTCTAATTTAAAATTACCGATAATACGACAAGCAGCAACTTACACTGAGATAGTCTAAGAAGCGAGGGAAGCGGAAGCGAGCAAGCGAAAAACTGTATATGTGTTCCACGCAGTAGTGAAATACGTAACCGGTGAGTTATAGGAAGAAACCTTTAGAACAACTTTTTACGTAAATAAATTCAGTAATGCAAAGGGAGGATCGACATCAGCAATGTTACAGTTTGATCTGAAAAGAACCTAAAAGAAAACATACCTATCTGAAATCCTAGCCGTTCGTATGTTGAAAGAGAGGAAATTTCTGTGTACAAGTTTAGGGTTTGCAGTAATAAGCTATGACATCATTACTTAAAAAAAATCTTAAATTCACTGACAGACAACGCACAGCTTAAACAAAGCACGAAATGACTCTAGAAGCATGAAATTTAGCACAAAAGCTTCTTATGGAAGGTGAGCACTGTAATATTTTGGAAAATTAATCCCCTAAATATGGGTTAAGCATATGGAAGTTCGTCATTTTTGCCGATGGGAATTCCCACCGGGCACACGGCTTGTCTTTATACAAGTTCAATGATACCCGCTCCGCTCAACACCATACTCTAACCCAGCAGTCCGTTGGCCCGCGTTCTAAACAAGAAACAAACACGTTTGTTAGCTGCGTGTGATATCATCGCATTCAGCACCATATGCGGACGATTGTCGTGCCGATTGTAAACACTATCGTCCGACTCCGTACGCACCTCACACCTGTATTGTGCAGCAAAACGATTGTGATGAGAGGCATGTGTTGAGAACTTAGATGCCATATGTGTTTTCATTATTGTTAGTGGTCGATAGAATGCGTGGTAAGGTAAACAGCTAAACAGATATCGACAATAGGATAGAATACGGAGTAGGCAGTCATAATCGGTAGAATCGGAATGCATGTTATTATTGTCTTTATGAAGATTGACGACCAACAAACTGCCTACTGTTTTATTAATATAACTTTCGCTCCTTGACGACCACGAACCTAGTGAATTAAGCTTTAGATTTACAGAAAATTGGTGACTCAGCGTAATTTTGACCAATGAAACTAAACGTGATCAGCACATCTAAACTGCGTTCAAGTGTTGTCAGTGTCAATAGTTCACAAGAATGATGACTCCGACTGTACTTGAACGCGGATCAGAAGTGCTGATCGCGTTCACTTTCAAGGTAACATTTGCCCTCAATGAGGAGTCGATTATCGGTGAAAATAAAAGATAAAAATGGGCGATGGGATAACATTTCCCTTTCGAATGAATGAAAATCTGTAACAGTTAAGAGCGTTTATCCTAAAAGTTGGCAACGTCGCAAATAACTGTAAAAAATTTACCTGTTTTGTTAATTTGGCAATATTTCTGTATGGAAATAAGAAATGTAGCTTACTAGCAAACTAGAATATTAATAATTAATTGCAATTGTAACATTGAATTTAAAGTTGTACCCGTTTTAGGAGTAAAAAAGGCATTTGGAAAGTTTCCAAATACTTTTTTTACAACTAAAACTAAACATTCGGTGTTACGATATTAATTATTACATTTCATAATCAATATTCTAGTTCGCTAGTTAGCCACATTTCTTATTTCCATGCAGTAATAAATATTTGACATCTATTTGCGACTTTACCCACTTTCAGAATAAACGCTCTTAAACCGATGATTAATATCGAAACTACGACAGGTGAGTAGAATTGTGTTACTGGGGCCGCTAATCTTTTTTTATCAAGCATGGTGATTATTGTAATATTCGAAGGCAAACGTATAGTCCTATCATTTTATTAAATGTAACCAGAGAAGGCAGCAGACCATGGTTGAGAAAAGCAAGGGGCAGAGATGATAGACAATAAGTGCGGATTTCACCAATGAAATTGAACGCGTTCAGCACAACTAAACGCGTTCAAGAGCTGTCAGTGTACAATATTCCATACCAATTTTGACACTGACAGCTCTTGAACGCGTTTTAGAAATGCTGATCGCGTTCGGTTTCTTTGGTGAAATCAGCCCTAAGAAAGGTTTCAATTCCAAATACAGCAGTTCGAACATAGGAACCTACTATCTACGATTACAAAACAAAACACAGCATTTACCTATGCCAATTTAAACATGTATAGGCACTTTTGAATTGTCAAGGAGTCGGTAGTTCAGTTAGCTTTAAGAAAAGAATTAAAAAAACTGAATCAACCAGCCACAAATCTTATAATTAAAGATAAGCCATCATCGCCAGATCATAAATTCAAATCAGCACGTAGTCAATGTATCAAGCAATATCTACATTGCAGTTGGAAACACATCTGGTCATGATGCGATTCGTGCGTCACCTGCTGTTTATCTTGGCTGGTGTCGATCGGCCATCCAAACACAGACTTATCGTATTCATCCGTGAGATTTCCTCTCGTAGGTACTAATGCGTCGAATTCAAATTGTAGATCTTCGTTTGGTTGAGTTTAGTCTGTCTTTTAGAGCGGGTGGTCATAAGTGACCTATTTATAGGTTTTAGGTGTCTTTTTCTTCTTCTTGTGTCAATCAAGTCCTATGTTACTTGGGGTTGGCGAAAAAAATACGGGTGAGCCGCATATAAATAAATAAAAACTTTATTGGCATAAAAATATTACAACCGTACGTATGAAGCCCCTGACTTCCGTGCTAGGCGAACCTGTGTTACAAGAGTCAGTGTCCTCCGCCTTACATCAATACACATTTCAATTTTTATGTAATAAAATACAAATAATAAGTAACACTAGTAGGTATTGAAATAGTGAAACTAAACAATAAAAATAAATAAAAAAAAGAAATAAACGGGCGTGTGATTACGCGTGTGCGTGTGTGTGTGTCTGAGTGTGTGTATGTATGTATGTGTGGGTGTGTGTCTGTGTGTGTGTGTGTGTTTGGGTGAGTGCACATGTGTGTGTGTGAGTATGTTTTTTTTTTTTTTTTGCTATTTCTACGCGTCTTTTATGATGTGTAACATCTAACATCTTGGCTGACGTATATTTTTGATATAAACAATATTCATCATCATCATCATCATCGTCATCGATATCATCAGAATCATTATCTGACGGCCAACACTAGCACCGCGCGCGCTCATTGGTCAAATCAAATAGCGTGCGCTTCCGCGGCTTCCTGTTACACACTTCCGTCCCTTTTCGAGAAATCACTCCCACAGATTGCAGGAAAGCGAGAGAAAAGATGATACACATCAAAACTTAAATAGGCCTTACCTATTAATATTTGCATGCCAAAATATGGCAAAATGTGTCACCGCACAAGAATACTTATTTATTAACATTATTGTAACCGCATTTAAAGCAAATAAATTACGTCTTTGACTTTGACTTTACTCTTCCACTCTTCGCTGCCAGTAGTGACGTTTTCGTTCACTACCTTTTCATTAACATAATCCGTATATTTTTCCTTCTATCATATTTTTATTGTTATTGTATGATTAAACATTAATGTCGGATAGGGTAGGCAGGCAAACAGCTTGAACAAGTCAAAGATATGATTTTACTTCCATATATTATTGTTTTAAAAGGTCATAAAATTTAAACAAAACCTTTCGAAAGAAAACAAGCCATGTTTGATGTTATCGTATTAATAATGTAAGTACCTATAATTAGGAATTACTTCCTCTGATAGTGGACTTATTTCACTAGAAATGTATTTCTGGCGATCACATGTCTATAATCAGATTGTAGATCTTTGATACAGATTTGATATTATTAGTACGTTACATACCGAAATAACACCATTGCTTTTGTTAAAAAACCAAATTAATTTAATGATCTGAGAAATATTTCAATGCAATATTTAGTTCCTAAAGCCCCTAATACTTAGAAAACAAACCATCCAAGCAAAAGAAATGAGCACCCTTCCGTTTTTAAAGTATGCATGCGCGTGCAGGACATAATAGATGCTAACCCTCCGACAGTCGGGTGCAGACTGACGCGTGGCCGTCGCGTGACGCCACGTGGCGCCATCTATTGTGTTTAGAACTTATTATTTCATGTGGAGGGGAGGTGGATGGCGTAGGCACTGTTGAAGTAGTGTGGTAAAGGGAACCAATACACGTTAGAAAGGGAATGCTTTGAATCAATAATAATCAGAGCCTTATAATCCCATACTATACTAATTATAAATGCAAAAGCACTCGGTCTGTCTGTCTGTCTGTTACCTAGAGTAGCACATAGGCTACTTTATTATCGTGAGTATAAAAAAAAGACTCAGATGAATCTGCGGGCAACATCTAGTAATTCATAGAAATAGACTTTATTACTTGGTAGAGATTAAATCTAAAATTTCTTGTAAATTACACGCAAAAATATTTATAAATATGGCACCTGTTTTTCAAATATCAAAGTGCAATAATAATAATAGTAATTGCTAATTAATATTAATCCAGAGCTATATCCATTATCAATTTGATTATTGGCATTAAGTTTGATAACATTATCAATATTCACTGGATTCTGGTAGCGAAAACCGGTTCAAATCAGTTTTCATTTTGAAAACAGCTGACTATGTATTTGTGCGTTTGTTCATTGGCTCATTATAAAGCTGTGGGAGATAATTGGAGGTAGATTTACAATGTGTGCGACGCAGATAGTAATTGCTTCAAAACTAGCCTTCCGTATCCCAAGATTCTAGAAGATACTTTTGCAAAATGTGCAATTCAAATATCGAGTAAAAGACCTTTCCTCTCACCTGTGAGTATTTATATACCTATAGTATGTTTGTTTATATATTTAAGCTCTATGCATTTATTTAAGTAAGTATATGTTAATTTATTAAGTTATACGTGTAGGTTTATTTCAATATTTTAACATGGGACTGAAACAAACTGGTGGGTATACTTATACTATACAATACACCTCTTTCTATGCCTTCAGGGAATACCGCCTTGATGATTGGCATCTTCGAAACAATAATCTATATCTTTAGTTACTCTTTGTTAACAGGATTTTACAACTATGCCTTCACTAGCTGTTTTTTACCAACATCAAAATTTTTGTGAACACACATTAATCATTAACAACCTGATCATGAACAATCATTAACACCTGTTAATGATTTGTTATCATCATAATTTCCGGAATATCGATTGCGATTTGCGATAGAGAATTTTTATGATATGATAAGAATCATAATATTATTATCATAGCGTCGAAAATGTTGAACTGTTTTATGAATGGCTCACCAACTCCGGTCATTGCAATCCATTTGTGTTCATGGGGTTCTAAACCCTTGGATTGCGATTACGACAGTCTTTTCGGCCAGTTTCGAAAACAAACCCACATAACCTCAAAAAGTTTTTTTTCACCTATCAATCAAATCCATAGAAAAATCATAGACAATTTTAAAAAAACCACTGGTATCAGAATTATGATGAATGGTTACAATTTGACATTTCCTATGAAAATTAAAGCTTTTCGGCAAATTAAAATCAAATTGACCGAAGATCTATGGGGATTATCTATCAAAGTTTGTACATCCATAATTGAGACTATAGCACCATACTTAGCTTTAATATTTAATTTGTGTGTGGATCAAGGAGTCTTCCCGGATTTAATGAAATACAGTAAGGTTATACCACTTTTTAAATCTGGGGACAATAAAAATGCCAACAATTATAGACCAGTATCCGTGCTGCCGGTATTCAGCAAAGTATTCGAAAAGGTAATGCTCAATCAAATGCTTAATCATTTTAACACCAACCAAATCTTACACGATCAGCAATATGGTTTCACCAAAGGACGTTGTACGACTGACGCCGGTGTCACCTTATTAAAACACATATTTACAGCGTGGGAGGAGGCTCAAGATGCCATAGGAATCTTTTGCGACCTCTCGAAGGCATTTGACTGCGTAAATCATGAAACCTTACTCTTGAAACTTGAGCATTACGGACTAGGTAAACTTGCGCTCAGTTTAGTAAAATCTTATTTAAATGATAGACAACAGCAAGTCCAAATTAATGGTGTCAATTCACTGGGTCTAAAAGTAAAAATGGGTGTTCCACAAGGCTCGATTTTAGGTCCTTTCCTCTTTTTAGTTTATATTAATGATCTACCCCATTTATTAAAAAACCAACCACAAATGGTGTTATTTGCTGACGATACTTCCCTAATTTTTAAGATAAATAGACGTGCATCAAATCTTGACGACGTAAATAACGCCCTACTGCAGGTCCAAAATTGGTTTACTGCAAATAATTTAGTATTAAATGGGAAAAAAACTAAATGCATAAGATTTGCTTTACCGAATGTTAAAAGTAGTGATTGTGATATAGTATTGAATAGGGAGAAACTAGAATTCGTTGATAAAACTGTTTTCCTGGGGATCACGCTCGACTCAAGGCTGCAATGGGGTCCGCATTTAACATCTCTTGCAGGACGGCTAAGTTCAGCAGCATATGCTGTAAGAAAAATCCGTCAATTTACTGATGTAGATACCGCAAGGCTAGTCTATTTCAGTTACTTTCATAGTATCATGTCTTACGGTATTTTACTATGGGGACGGGCTGCAGATATCGACTCTATTTTTATTCTGCAGAAAAGAGCCATTAGAGCAATATATTGCCTCCGCAGGCGCGATTCTCTAAGGGAACTGTTTAAAAACATTAACATCATGACGGTACCTTGTCAATATATATATGAAAACATCATGTACGTCAGGAAAAATCTTAATCTTTTCAGTAAAAGAGGTGAAAGACACAATTATAGTACTAGAAATAGGGATCAATTAGTTCAACCGGGTTTCAGACTGGCGAAAGTAGACTCATCTTTCATGGGGTACTGTTTAAAATGTTATAATAAAATACCTCCCCACATACTACAACTAAATGAAACTAAATTTAAATCTTGTATAAAACGCACACTATGCTACCAAGCATATTATAAGCTGGGGGATTATATAGGTGACAAAAATGCTTGGCTCAACGCTGGTCCAGCTCCACAAGGGCGCATAAACTAATTTAATTTTAGCATTCGAAAATATTGTCGGAGCTGCTGAAGATTGCATAAATTATCTTTGAATTGTATAACTTCAATCTCATAGTATTATATAATTGCAAAGCACATGTGTGAGCACTGTGACCATGTACCTTCTATGAAGCTACCATTTACTGAGTACGTCTTTCATTGACTTGAATGTGCCCTGGCGGCTGAGAGTATGTCATGCTCACTCAAATGTCTCGCTGGTGGTGGCGTGTGTGTTGGATCGTTAAGTTCCCTTCAAAATGGTTGAGCTAAACGGTGCTGATCCATGCGTCATGTTCGTGAACGGGCGCCGTCAGTAGGGACTGGTCATCTCTTATCTGCCACGGCTTATTTTAATTTTTGAATTGTTTTTATCTTTTTATAACGGACGCTTTTTACGTGCACGTCTTTCTACATTGGTCTCACATGTATAATTTCAACATGAATGATGTAACCAATATTTTGTAACAACATTATGATTTAAAAGAGTGTCCATGGAGTTTCTTGCCCGTTCTTCTCCATAGGAACCTACGCTTTGGAATGGGCAACTAGCTTCATATTTGTGACTGACTGACCCCTTGACAATTCAAAAGTGCCTGTAAATGGTTTAATTGAAATAAATGCTTTGAGTTTGAGTTTGAGTTTGAAAAAAAAAGTAGCTACTTACACTATAGAGGAAGTATCCTTACACCACCAAAAAAAGAACACAACAGTAAACCGTCCAAGACAATAAGCATCTATAAATAAACAGTGGATCGATATCCAAATAGACATATCGACCAGATGGCCGAGGATATCCTGTTGGAACAGATTGCCTGCGATAATTATAGTTTGTAAGTGGCGCGTGCGCGGGCAGACACTTGCGCGGGAGTCGGATTCGGTGCAGCGAGCCTTGTCACGCGATGCTGCTCTTTGTCCACAAACCCTATTGGATAGTCTGGACAGGGGAAGAAACGACAAGACAACTAAATTGGCAAATAAGCAACTAAACTAAGTTCGTTGTTCGAGATGAATTTCCAAAGCTCTAAAATCTACTTCTGTCTCTTCCAGTCTAACCGAATGCAGTTGAATACCAGTATTTTACATGGAGCGGCTGCCTATCTGACCTCCACAACACAGTAACTGGGTGAGTGTTTTGTTATAATGTTTTTCAGGACTTACTTCAATCTCAAAAAAATGTTTTGCAAACCCTATGAATATGGTTTGGTTTATTCTAATAGAACAGCCTAGTACGGAGTAAAAACGTAACGACCGGCGCGCGTCGAATCGGATGGTAAAAAAAATTAAAATACTCATTTCGCATTTAGAACTAAACTTAGTTTTAAGACTTTATTCATATATATGAGACTTAAATACTTGTGCTTTTTCAAAAATCGTACAAATTTTAACCAAAATGCTATAGGATTCTTTGTTGTAAATATTTTCGATTCAAAAATCGTTTGAATTTACGTTACGTTCACTGTGTTTGTTCTAGGACCTCAGCTCGTTTGTTTCTTTGGCTTTTTTGGGACTTCGGATACTACAATATCCCTTGACCCATTGGACTATGAGAGTGAGGGAATAGGGAATGCAGCTGTGTCTGCGCACACGTTTTGCACTATAATATCTCCCGCGCCGAAGGCTGGTCTCCGCTGAGATCGCCATGGCCGAAATTCAGTCTGGAGGACTATTATTATCCCTTGAGGTCCTTTATACTATTATTATTACTTCTTTTTGCTATTTATTTATATCCCTAATTTTATGGTGTACATAATAAAGAACATTCTGTCTATTTAGGGTGGTTAACTGATGAATGAAAGTCTAGTATTCAGTATGTCATTGTTTTGTGAGTCATGTAATACTTTTTAGGTATATCTGTTTATTACGCTAGGTGGTGCATAAAGCCTCCAAGTAGTACAGGTTGGGTGAGCCAAATACACGCAAATTAAACGGAAAATACACGCAACAAGGCCCAGTATACGTTGGCCGAGCGCGCGTGTACTGGGGCTTTAGTAATCACATCTTTACAAAATGCTCTCGTTTTTTTAAATGAAATATTTAGTCATTGCGACTTCAACATTTATGAAGTACACAAATAAACTCTACAATAAGAAAACATCGTAGAAGAAGTGACGAATCTATCGCCAGAAGTACTGACAAAAGTAATGCAAAATTCTCTAAAACGCGCCCAAATGTACGTCAATTTTGATATTTTTTTTTTCGAATTGTACAGAACAAAATTATAAGTCCGAATAAACAATATAACATATAACAATACTCAGAACGATTTTTATTATTTACAATAAAAGTTATAGCTTTAGGAAATCAGGTGATTACTTATGCGCCACCTTAGTACCTACGGCATGAACCAACTCCAAATAAATTCCGGCGTTGCACTGATATTTCTAATTAATTAGAGCACTCATGAAGTCAGTTTTTGCACAAAAACTACTAGGAAAGCAGGGAACAGGCTCGGAAGCGATTCATTAGATACAAGTCGCTAGACATACGAATCTCTACAAAAACAGAACTATCGTCCAGTCTGACCCTGTTCTATGTTTTATTTAAGATTCCAGTTCTTCTTTTTATAAACTGGTGGCAGCAGTTCGTACACTTGATTTTAAAGACGGATATCGAGACAATACCAACACAAATATACCCTACTATAGACAAATGCGGGCTTTGCTTCGGGATCTATTTAAGTATCTCTATTTGAAACAAAATAGGACTTCAATCAGTACATATTATAAAATCTGTCTGTCTGAACGCGATAACTACCGAACGGATTTTCATACGGTGTTCAGTAATGGACGGAGAGGTTCATGAGGAAGGTTTAGTTGTATAATTCATTGGGGTGCAGATCACAAAAAAATATATATTATTAACTAGCGGCCCGCTGCTACTTCGCACGGTTTTTACGACTTGACAAAACATCGACATTTCTTAGGTAAACGTAACTTTAATACTAACATATTATACACATTAACCTTCCGGAATAAATTCTCTAAACGATGCGGTGAAAACCTCATCAAAATCTGATGCGTGGCTTAGAAGAACAACGCGGAGATACAGACAAACGCGAAAAGCGACTTTGTTTTAAAATATAGGTATATAGATTAATAATTTATTTTCGAAGCAGCACGTGAAGTGCATCCGAAGAGTGACTACAGGCTTAACATCAACATGAACGAATTTGGATCTCATGCGGCTTCCTGCGCTATTGAGGCATAAACAGATGTAGTCAACATTCGTGTAGCGATCATAATTTATGGGACGATAGACATCGTCTATCGCTAAACAGGCGTAATGACTTTAATTACATTCTAATAAACACTTAATTTGTTATGTTATTAATAAAGTAGTGCTTAAACGGTTTTTTTGTCGTCAGTTCTTTTTTCAAGACGCTAATGTAGGTACTCATTATTGTTATAAATACTTACCTACATACATTTTGTGCTACCAAATGAGGCTGACAGCTCTCTGGCTTTTAGGCTTCTCGAAATTTGGTTTGGTAACGAAAACGCTAGTTTTCCTATTAGGTTACTTACCATGTTCAGGTGACGCTGGCATTTGAGCGTGAAGACTGCAGAGGCGCAGAATTTTAAATGCTTTTTGCGATGTGGCTGTGTTCAAACAGAAGGCATGGCCATTCGACTTCTACAAAACGTTGGCAGCCCCTGCGTACATCAGGAAGTCGGACTTCCGAAACAACTGCTACAGTTTACACGACAATGAGTGATGGCGCATCTATATTTATTTATTTTAAAATAAACGCTTTAACACGCGTAAATAAATCGGAGTTACCGTGTGTCAAGTTTTATTTGAAGGGCTATAAAATATTGCCCCTGTGTTCTGGGATATTTACGTAAAACTTCGGAGATAGAAATGTTTCCGTCAGAGGATGATAGCTCAATTGTAGATTAACTTGATAAATACTAATAGTAGTACAAAATGATACAACACCGTTTGTAAATAGGGCTTTTTAGGGTTCCGTAGTCAACAAGGAACCCTTATAGTTTCAACATGTCTGTCTGTTCGTGGCTTAGCTCGGAGATTAGTACCTACTAGAAAACTGTAATTTGGCATGGGAATACATATTAATCAGACCGACAAAGTGGTAAAATAAAATCATGATCTTTGTTCTCGTCTTTCCCATGTTACTGTATGTCGTTGGAAAGGTTATTTAAAAATATTGTGGGTGTGTGAAAACAATTTGACGATTCAAGGATCCATTTGCGATATATACCTAAGCTTTAAAGTGATAATTTTTGTTAAAGTCAAGTGTGTCCCCTGCCAGTTAAATGATTGTTTTTGGATATGTGAAAAAAATCACGGCAGTAGTATATTATAATTTATTTATTTCAACTAAGTTACAGACGAGAAAATACATATGTAGTTGTTATGGTTAAAATTAAGTAAAAGATGGATTACAACTGGTTGACTTAAGAGTAAAGACAGGTATTACATAATTATGCTGTAACCACAAGGTTTGTACATGAATTGGGTGAGCCCTGCCTCTTAAACTAGGGTAACTTAAGAGACAGATTATATAACGAAGTTAAAAGGCAGCTAAGTATGTTTTACAAGTGAGATAATTGACCAATTTACATTTGCCTTGGAACTTGGAATGTATGGCCGAACATGTTTTTCAACTACAATGTTAAGTTTGTTCTTAGGGTACATCCATCCCAACTACGGAACCTTTCATTGTGCGTGGTGCGACACGCACTTGGCTGGGTTTTAAATAACGAAAAACTTTCTGGGCTAATTGTTAAGTTATAGGTAATTATAAACATACTAGTTTCAACGACTACCCTTACTGGAATGGTACCTTTGGAACTAAATGATTTTGTAGAATGTTGCTCTTGTTTTCAAGCTAATGAACTAGGTATTTCTTTCTCTGTATAAAGCCTCGTGCAGACTAGCGCGACGCGACGGCGCGACGCGACTTGGACACTACGAATTCTAATAGAACTTCACGGTATAACAATAACCGGTGTCGCGTCGCGCTAGTCTGCACGAAGCTTTAATTATTATTGTCAGAAATAGCTCGTATAAAAGTCACATGACATGTGACTTCACATTTTATGACCAACACATTGTCAGTTGCGACCATTCATCGTAAAATTTGTACCATGTGCAACATTTGGTATGACGATTACTAAATATGTTTTAGAAAGTTTAAACTCAAACTCAACTCAAATCATTTATTTTAAATAAAACAATTGCAGGCACTAAATATACATAACTAAATTATTAAACGACAAGCCTTGCGTCCGATAGGATTCTCCATCGGTAAAAATTACGAACTTACATACTTACAAACTTTCTTCCGCTATTTAACCCCTTTAGGGGATGGATTTTCAAAAATCCTTTCTTTGTACTCAATTTCGGTATAAACGGAACTCTTGTGCAATATATCGTTCTTCTAGAAAAAAAAAACTATTCGACTCTGTTAGAACAATTTCCACGAAATTTTCATTGAAATTGTTCTAGGTACAGACGTCAGCAGGTCAACCTACCCGAAACTGTCAAATTTTCCCAATCAACTTTGAACCTTATGCTTTAGTGGTAAAGTTGAAATTCTATTAAAGAAAGACAGATTGTAGTAGGTTGATGTGCTGGCGTCTGTACTAGGTCGCGTCTATCTGCGGGAGCGTTCATGCCGACCCGAAAAGTGTGTAGCACCCCTTACTTGTGTGACAGTCACTCTAAAGCTGTACATGTTATGTACTTACTGTACTGGACTTATCGGCTACATAAGCGTCTGCTAATTAGTATAGCGTATGCAGAAGTGGTCAAAGTCTAGAGTCTAGACTATCCGATTACCTAATTATGATTTACGATATCTTTACTTTTTTAATTACCAAACAAGGTACCAACGTGTTGTCATGACATGAACAGGTGGATATGTCTAAAAGTAGAGACAAAACCAGTGACAAGTCGATTTTAAGGCCTACGTCTGACCAAAGCAACAATAATAATTGGTTCATACAAATGTTTATATTTTACTTGATCGCCAATTAACATTAATCAATTAGCAAAAACTTAATTAAATCGGACTTTAACATCATCGTCTATGGACACAAGTTAAAAGATAAGATTATCGAGAGATAATCTTTTTAGTTAACTTATAAATATACCCAATGCTATCTAACCAACTTCAGAAAGGCGAATATTTTTTTAGGAATGAACATAAAAATATTTTGCACCTCACATAGTTTAAATTTACTTTTGAACATTTTTACAGAAATAGGAATTACTTTGTCAACCTATACAGAAAAGTTTGAAAATGTAGGATGCAAGAGCGAAGCGAGATCGAAAATTTTTGCACCCCACCCCGGATAGATAATAAAGGTTTTCTTTTGTACATAAATAGGAGTTACTTTGTGGATTTACTTATAAGTCTGAGAATAAATAGAATGTAAGTTACAAGCGCGAGCGAAGCGAGCTCGAAAATTTTAGCACCCTCCGCCAGTTAGTTTAAGCTTTAAGGGGTTTATTTATAAACGTTGTTTAAAGTTAAGTAATGATTAGCGACTGTTTAACCATACATTTTTGACGTTTGAAGTCACTTTGAACGTCACTTAACTTTAAGCAACGTTTATAAACAAACCCCTTATAGTTTAAAGAACATAGAAAAAAACAAAAAGCGGGTAGGTGGTTATGCTTATCTGTCAGTCTGTCAGTCTGGATGTGAACTTAGCAAAAGTTAATCCAATCAAAATTCAAACCATAGTGTAGTGTGACGGAAGTCTTTGGGGACTTGTATCTTATTAAGGGTATTAGTCACTAACTAAGGGTATTATCTGTTAATGTTGGTGTCATATTCCGGTTCCAGGGGCGACAGTTAATGGCCGTATGTCACAGATGTGACAAAAACCATGTTAAACGTTTGTGAGGGGAAGTGAAGACACTTGTCGTGTGAGTTTTTTCTCAAGTTATACCTACTTCATATCGAAACAATAAATTATGATTGAAGATGGAAGCTACCATAAATCAAGCATTAGGTTTTATTTTCAAAGAGCTGACCATTTAGGCCCCTTGTACACGGCACGGTTCCTTTTAGTATAAACCGTGCTAAAAACAACGTGTCTGTCAACAAGCTTCCATAGTTATCAATACAACACTGACGACCGTGCCTACACACGGCGAATAAACCGTATGTTTTCACGGCAAGAAAAACGTGTGTACAAAGGGCCTAAGCTTTACTTTTCTAGCTCTTATTCTTAGGTCTATTTAAATCTATGTTTCCAATTGATGTTATTTCCACTTAAACAAACATCAACTTTATGTCAGTCCGAATAAAGTTGATTTTAGACTGACTAGTACTGTAGAAAAAGTCATAAAAAATATGAAGTCGTTGCGCAAACTGAACCTTATGTGTAGGCATTACAGTTATTTTTCCTAAAACTCGTGTTTGTTTACATGTTAGGCAAATAAATTGCGAACGCAGATAAGATAGATAGATGCTCTTTAAGTTTTAATTTTCGAGTTTGCAATAATGGCTACTACAACCATAAATCGAAAACTCATAAACAAATTAAACAGTAATTATGACACCGGAAATTATGAACAACAAAAAAGGCTGCTTAACACAGTGGTAGGTACCAATACCAATAAAGTTAAACGTGGTACCAATTTGGTACTAATTAAACACGGCATCCGGCTCATTGGCTGTCAAATCGTCGGAACCTAACGTTTTTGCTGCGCGTACGCAGAATGACGTGTTACACTTCAGTCGAATGATCTCTGTTGATTTTTGGTTAGTTCACTGTTGATTTTGTATGGATAAGAATTTGATATAGTAGTAGTTAATACAAGACAAGAAACTTTTAAAAGTTCTTCAAACATTGTAAGAAAATGGAGGCATGTTCTCAGCATCATTGGGACATACTTGTAAGATATTTTCTGGGCTTTACAGCCTACTTTTTAGAATATAATTTCAGCTACATCTACACTAATATTATAAAGAGGGAAGATATGTTTTTTTGTATGTTTGTATTTTTGTTTGTAATGAATAAACTCAAAAACTACTGGAGCGATTGAAAAAATTCTATCACCATTAGAATGCTATACTATCACTGAGTAACATAGGCTATAATTTATAAAGATATCACGCGGGCGAAGCCGCTGGCGGAAACTGGTGTTAGATTAAACAACAAACAAACATTATAAAATAGTTTCTATATTTCTAGTTTGATAGCTCCCAATATTAAGCGTCTAAAGCATTATGAATCCATACTAAGTCACCGGTAGCACCATTTTCGCACCGGAAATGCGAGTCGTTATTCCATTCGCCAATGACATGTGTCTCGGCGTGCGCGCATGTGTCGGAAGGCCGCCGAGAAATTGATGACGTCATTAGTCATGTGAAGTGGCCGGTTTTTACACAGGACCTCACAGGAGAGCTGAGTTTCCGCAAATATTGCTTTGATGTGGTCAGCGTCGCACACAGTGGTTTGAACGGGTGTTCTTACAAAAAGGAGAAAAAACTTGTAACAAAAAAAAAAAAAAAACAAACGACTTCCAAAAATAACACTACAAAGTGAAACATAACTTTAATTTCGAAAGTCGGTGTCTTTGGTTTTGAATTTTCGTTTTTTTTCCACCGACTTCCGAAATTAAAGATATTTTTCATTTTGTAGTGACGATTTTGGAAGTCGGTTGTTTTGATTATGTAAAAAGTTTTTATGTTTTAACCGACTTCAAAAAGGAGGAGGTTGTCAATTCAACTGTACTTATGATTTTTTAATATATTTTTTATGCGTTTACTCCGCCAATTATGAATTGATATTGATGACTCTTTTTTGTTTGGTAGGTCATACTTCAGAGATGGTTCCATTTAAATTCTATTAACTTTGCTTGAGTAGTTTTTGAGTTAGCTTCAATAATACGTATTTTGCCCACTTAGTATATGTGGATGTTGTAATAAGTTCTTGTCACTGTTATTTACATAGCAGATAGTGGTATTCGAATTTTTGTGGGGTAGGCCACACAAATTCGAATACCAATGGTTGTGGAACTAAAAACTGAAGAACAAATGGTACAAAAAAAAAAGATGGTAGTCGCTGGTTTTTTTTGAAGAAATCTTCCGTTTCATACGCCCATAAACTGTTTCAAAAATATTATGTACTTAATAAAATTACCTAAAAGTATTCTTGGATCGATTGTAGCTTTCCTTGACAATCAGAGATTATCACTTCTTCGAATCACCCTGAAACAACAAAAATACCGTTTAAAAAAATGACAAAATAATATTAAAAAATATAAAGTCCCTTTTCGTGTCTGCCTGTGTGACCACGTTGTTCTTCTAAACTACGCAACGGATTTTGATACGGTTTTCACCATCATTTGAAGAATTATATCCGAAAAGTTTATGTGTACATACGGCTACTCATCAAGCTATACATTTCTTGTTTATGCTGATCTCGCATTGTATAGGATTTCCGTACAATGCGAGGTCAGCTTACATTGGAAATGTATAGCTTGATGTGTAGCCGTGTTTACGATATATTCACATTAAACTTACATCTCTATGTTTTGTCAAATCTTAAAAACCGTACGAAGCAGGGGCTGGTCGCTAGCTTTAATAATAAATTTCAACGTTGTATCAACAGGCGCATAAAAACACCCGCAACAATTATTTAATTGATACATAAGTATATGATTACCTGTTGGCTCGATTTTGATGTTAAAAAAGCTTAGTTAATCGGCTTTGGAATCACACCTTTTATGTAAAAAATTAAAATATCGTCCTTCTCGCACTAGGAGGATGAGACGGTGTAGAACAAGGAAAGGGATAGAGCGGGCAACAGTAGATAAAAGTTTAGTTTCATTTTTCTTTCAGTAACATAAAAAAAACATGTTATGGAAATTAATTAACTCGTAAGTATTGCCTTATTCATCCAGTATTATGTGTTGCCTTAATTATAATAATTTGTTTACCTGTCTTCGTGACAAGGTTCACTAATGTTTCACCAAAACACCATTGACAATATTTTTGTTCACAACCAAATTTTCGTATACTATTTATTTTACAAACAACTTATTCCTCAAATGTTTTATTTTATAAACACTCGCTTTACAAACATTTATTTAGCAAAATAAATGCACACGCATGATATTTAATCATTTCTAAATTTTTCATTCATTATTTTCATTTCAATATTAAATATAATTTTATAATAAATTTTCCCACAAAGTGATCATGGTTACAATTCCCATAATGCAATATGTAAAACGTTTTTATTCCAATCGTTGTTTTATGAGATAACATGAATAAAATATGAGTTGTTTGTCAAATAATACGTTATATAAAAAAAGTTTATCGGATAATTATTTTCTTAAGTGAATTATTTGGCAAACTTGTTGCTATATAATAATGAAATAACAAATCATGTTTTTACAAATCGTTACTTGTCAAGTGAAAATTTGTAAATAAATTTTTGGTGAAATGACTGGACATCCAAAATCAGGCTCGAAAGCTTTGGTAGTTTCATTAGTTTCTACTTTGCAGGAGTTTGATGTGAAAAGTACTTGATACTAGTTTTCGGCGCCGGCAGCTTAGCGTTTGCTAGAATGTTATGGAGGCCGTTTTAAAGCTGCTTTATGAAGCTTTTAAATGGAAGAAACAAAAATGTATCACATGGTAGCTGGTAGGCGGCCATTACATTATGGATTAACCTATATTAGCCTTAATTTTACTGTGAACTGAAGTTCCTGCTGCTGACTTAGCCGAGGAAACACGGGCGATTTCTTAACGCCACGGTTTTTTTGTTATGGCGTACTGTATTTTTAAGTCTTAGTGTTGAACAGTGCGTTGAAAATAGGGGATGAAAAAAAAATCACCCGTGAGTCCCGAGTCCCGAGTCTTCTCTATTCCTTTCTCCGTCCTCCATTGCACAATAGCACAGGGCCGCATTGCTCGCAGGTGGGTGCACAAAAAAACGAAAGGATTCGCCGCAAGCGCAGGTGCGTTCTCAGGTGCCGGGATTTAGGTTACAGTTTAGAATTAGTTCTTGTATCCATTCTAATTTAGCGACACCTTGTAAATTAAACGAAATGAATTTGATTGCAATGTAATAATTCAAATTAATTTGATGTGTTTAAGTGATTATGTTTTTAGGGGCACTAAAAATCGCTTTATAATTTAGCACAATTAGTTTTGATCCAAGGCTAAAAGTTTTTTTTAAATTAGGATTTAAACAGGTTGCTTTTCACCCATTTGCGGCTGTAGCTGAAAATGAAAAGGTTTAAATACAAAATGATTATTTTTACAGGACGGGTTTCAATAGTTAAAGGCAAATGCCCTCATTATATTCCTGGGTTAGAATTCTCCCCCACAACTTCAGACTGCAAGTCAACACCAAAACTCCTTCACAATAAGTTGCAAAAAAATCTTATAAATAATTCTTATCCAATTAAAATCTGAACAAAACAAAATACTGTAAAAACACGGATTTCACAAAAGCCGGTTGCAGCGCCGGCGCACATCACCCTGTCAAATAAGACAAGTGTACAGTCAGCGTCGGCGACAGGTAGCCCTTTGTTCTCGAACAATGCACAATCACAGACGGACCGTTTTTGTAACACACCTGATTACACCCCTGTCGGAATTAGGGCAACTCTGTTTTTATTTCATTTATTTTTGTGGTTTGATTTTTTTGCAGGTTGTTTTTTTTTTATGTATTTAGATGTAGCTGTACAAGTTCGCCTTAATCTAAGTGACAATTTATAAATCTCGGATTGCAGAATTGCAGTGCTTGGTTAGTATGTAGCTTTCATAGTACTTATATGTATAATATTATAATTTAAATTTTATTTTGTTTTATTCCGGATAGGAAATTATGAGCAACCAACTTTTCGGCAAGCAACTACTACGAACTGAAGCTTGCTTTGTTCTCCAAAAATGACTCAAAAATTAATCATCTGTTGCTTAAATGAATCTCTGTTACGAACAGTTCTTCCTAATTGGCCGATGAGCAAATACGGCAAAACGTTTAGCTCTATAATATAGCAATACAAAGATTTTTTGTAAAGACCCGTTAATTGGCGTCGTCGCGTCCCCATTACGCAGCCTCCGAGCCACCGATACGCCTTTGCGCACACAGAATGCACATCTGGGAGCAATGAAGGACTTGGAAATCTCGAAAAGAACTCGTACATACCACAAATATGGCCAATTTGAACCTTAAGTCAAAGGAAATAGAGCTGAATCCGAACAATTTCGTCTCCGACACCCATTGCTGCGAACACCTGTTTCAACCACAGCATTTATTCATACCTTTGCCACAGTAACATAAGTTTCAACATCTCCAAAATAAGGTTGAATTTCAAATGTATTACAGCGAACTTTGCATTCCTGTTTCGTAGGGATGTTCGCATAAATTATCGATGTTTCTCTCCGCGTGAGCGCTGAGGATATGTCTGTCTCTTTCCTTTGCTTGTTTTTATTTCACCGCAGTTATGTAGAATGTGTGGACGTGAGACAAGTGCCGGCTCCGAGATCTGCCAGTCCTCATACATGTTTATGTCTGTACTTACGTGTTGTTGATTATTTACATTGTAGCATTTTATTTGATCTCAGATTTTGAAATCAATGTCGGATGAGAACCTTGAATTGTTAAATTTATTTCTAGCTCACTGTAAACGTCATACGAAATGTAACTTTAATTTTTAATCAATGAATTAAACAGTTCTTCGTAAGTAATTTGCTTAGAAATGAGTTACTGGTATCGGTTGGTTTGTTGAGTCAAATACCACTTGATGGAAGCCGGGTCACGAGGCTAGTTCATAATACACGAGGTGTCGGCGGCCAGCCGGCGCCACGGCGGCAAACGCGGCGCCTACAATCCTGTCAGCCATATTACCATATCCACCGACCCAAAAGAGACCTTAACGCAGTCCTCACAAAGTTTAATGTCTTTTAACTTTTGTGGCATCAGCTGTAATTTCCCCGACATTTGAATTCTCACTCTACTACACTAAGAATAATGATCGTTTTACATTAAACTCTTATTTGATATTGAATCCGTTCCTCGATTTTGAATTCCGAACAACGACTAAAAGAAAGCAATTTTTTTAAGGAAGTGTTTTGTGTTTAGTGTAACATTAATTTAGTTCTTATGCAATGACACCCAACTGTAATGATCAAAACACTTCAGTCTTCGGAGCATTGCGGATGTCTGACATATCTTGACCCCTGTAACACAGGTTTTTCCTAGTATAGGGGTCATTGATCAATATTTTTATACCAGGCTATTTCCATGTTTAATTAAGTGTCACCCTGTATGTGTACTTTTTACGTCAAAGAAATATAAATTATATATATAATTATATATTTGTCTGATATGGAGACCAAATACACGTGAGTACCGTGACTAATTGTCACTTGAGCAAACATAAGGTTTAATACAAGTAGTACAGGCCACATAGAGGTCAGTTATATTTGGCGCCACTTGTACACCAGGTGGGCGCTAGTGCTCATGTTTCACCAGTAAATCTTATTGAACAACGATCCGTGGCCGAAGTAAGGGCAAGTCAATTAAACTCAGCCTCGTTGATTGACAGGTCATTGAGTGAGACCACTTAGTTTTTTATGTTTTTCTCATACGTACGAACATGTTTTTTGTCCGAATACTCCTGCTTTATTACTAAGTAGATAAAATTGATACTCAGGAATTGTATGGCATGCCTGTTTATTTATTGTGGAAGGCGCGAACTCACGGCAAACAACATTTCATTCAACATCACACTCGGCAGGTCCAAGTTTTTCAAAGACCTCATCAAATATCCAAAAAAATTAAGACGTTAAATAAAACGCGACGAGATTCACGCCGTTTCCTTACGGTCATGGCTAGGTGTCAAAAGCTTTACCTGACCGCTAACACCTACACAGACCAGCGCTATACTGGACCGATATTTACTATCTTAGCTGCATTATGTTTGTTCGGGAGTTATCCCTTCACACCTCTACACCGGGGCCGCTACTCAAATTATAATACAAACATTATGAGCCAAACTTTGTGGAATGACACGTATTGTTAATTAGCTCGCACTTTCGGGAAATGTGATTATACTGAAAACAATAAAGACGGCAAAATTTGTAAACTGAAATTAGGAGTGACATTACATAGAATGTTTTAGTGATGCATTCGGCCTTTGTGACGATGACCAAAATGAAAGCAATTCAAATTTGATCACGGTGGACTCCGACGGCAAAGTTGAGACAATTATTTTCGATCCCTTATGACTTGAATTAATGTGGTAACCCCTGTTTGAGCCCATAAAAATTCACGACAAAACCTGTATAAACGGCTGGAGGCAAAACTTGGTTGTTTTGCGACTCGTTCCCAGAAACCGAGGAAACGTTCGAGCAAAAAGCCGACGGAACAGGATTTTGTATCGACATCACCAAATCTGGACGCGTTAAGAAATGATAAAGAGGACGCCGCCATCGCAGCCGAGTGCAAACTGCACCGCAACCGAAAAAATCACAACAAGACCAAACAACGAGCACATACTTCCTTACGAGAAGACATTTTGATATATTACTAACATTTCGGAGGAGATGGCTGTCCAGGAGTTTTATGTCTGGACGTTATAATGATAGTAAAAAAAAGTTACATCAGAGTGATCGAGCATAATTTCCTATTCTTACCGGGCATCATTACACAGTGATGACTTGCATAATATCTTCATCTGGTAAGACTGCGCCGATAAATATTATGTTTTATGCTGTGCCGGGCTATTTAGCATGCGACAGCTGGCTGCGAATAAAACGGCCAGTAATAGACCACGATTGTAATATCGATTATCCAATACGAATTTTGATGGGTGTCTTCAAAATGCGGCGTCTGTGCACGGTGCGAATAAGTGTACGTAAATGATGGTATAATGCGTATGCGTGCGTGAGTCACGGATGTTCACATGTGCATGTGGAAATAGCCTGTAAGTTTGTACAAATGTTGAGATACACGGCCGTATAGTGTGGTGTTGTGTGGCGATCTTCACGACAAGTCGCCGCCGACGGCCAGGGAATGCGACCGGCTGGCGCAACAGTGCGTACCGAAGTATCGATGTTTAATTAATTTTTGCTCTCTATTATTATTTTAGCATAGACACAAAGATCATGTTTTGGATATTTTCAATATTTTCATTTCTATTTCTTGAATTGACAGATTATATTTGGTGAAATAAAAACAAAATTGCATGTGGAGTCGGTGGAGTTAATCCAGAATGTTATGTTCGGAATGACAACCTGGGACAGCATTTCATATTGAAGAAGTATCGGTTATTGGGTGGTATATGTAAAATAAATGCGAAATTACTTCCATTTTGAGTAGCAGTAGTACCTAAAGTGTGAAGAATTGTAGCCGCCAAATCTGGGTAAAACGTATCCAACGAGTGATCGCGATAGATGTGAAACCCTTAGAAATATCGACGAGATCCTCTCGAAAAATGTTTTGCCGTACGATAAAATGCTTCACATATCACACGGAGCGCATCTCTAAGGGCGAGACTGGGCTGGCGCCGTGCTTTTTTACCCCGGCTGACTCCGGCCAACTTTATACCACGCTTCGTTCGCCAGTCGAGCGCAACCAGTCCGACGGGAGGGATGTGCGCACCGTCGCATTCAAACACTTCCGAACGTGCGCGTTCGTAACAAAAATGACATTATAGTGCTTTAGTTTTTTTGTTACTTGAAACGAAACTGTGTCTTATAAAGTGCCAATAAGAGTTGCCTTTAAGTGTTCTCAACCGATGCAAAGGATTGTTTTACTGAAGTTTTGAATTGGATTTGACTTAAGGATATAGAGATGTCGAGTTTCACGACTACAGGAGATGCGACGCAGGCTGCAGTTAAAGGTTTGTTTCTTTTCTTTTGACCTAAGAGTATCACATTGAAATATAATTATTTATTTTAAAATATCGATACTTTTGTAAATTAAGGTCACGCACTGGTTACATAAGTGTCCTTGCAGCTGATGCGCTGCACAGGGTGTTATTATTTATACTTAAGTGACCTAATGAGATGACTACATTTCATTTTCACCATGGGATGGAATATTGGAATAAAATAATCGTAAACATAAACTTGTAGAGCAAATGCACAAAGGCGAGCACTTTGTTCATTTTTAGTGCAGCTCTACCATTTTAACTTAAAGATTTTTTTTATTTAGGGAAGTTGGACAGATATGGAAGTTTTGCCAACACATGATCAGCAAGAATGAAGACGGGTTTTTGCCCAATCATCTCTAACAACTAAAATATATATACGGAGGGTATTTTGATACTTTTTAGTAGAGCGATTTGGGCATTAAGAGGTAGAGTTTAGTTACCTCTTTCTTATAAGCCTAAAACCACTGTATAAATAAGGACAGTACAGAAGTGCTAAAATATAAAAGTATGGTATTTAATAAAACTGCAGTAATTCGTAACTAGAACTCTTAAAGACTGTTATTTCTGAAGGAGATATAACAATGATGATTTTTCTAGATTTAGACAAACATATATATAAATCGATATCACAGTGCTTAGAATTACCCACCATTAAAGCTTTTCACTCCTACTTCTTTCGAAGATATAATACATGATAGTGATACCAGATGTATTAGGGCTCTCGTCATACTTCCTAAAAGGTATATAAGTATAACATAATGTAATAGGTAATAACTATAGTATGACATAATCGCACAATTTTAAAAGGTATTATTTCGGAAGATCAATAATTAACCAGAGCTTAAATTGTCATAAGATGACCGTATGAGTTCATATCGTAAGTGCTACAGTTAGGTATAATTTTGTTTAGCGTTGTTGTATTGTTTTGAAAATCTTGATTCGATTTTATCTTGACTTGAAGATCTTTTAGTTCTTGAAGTCTGTCTTCTGTTTAAGAGTCGTTACAAAGGATCGTCTTATGGATTGACTCTGTACTCTTTACATCTTCACTGCATCATTAGCTCAATTTATTGTTTAGTTATCTGCTTGCTATTGCTAAAGGAGTATTTAATTATGTAAGGTTCGAAGCAGGTGGCGTTCTGTAGTGTCTGCCTACTACCGTCTGAAGAAGGCGTGAGTTTATGTATGTATGTACTTGCTATTGCTAGTTTTTAACAATTATGTTTTAGAAGTACGGTACCGTAAGTGGAGTTGTGGTGCTTACAGATTGTTTACTGTTTCTGAAGCTCTATCAGTGTTATTTGTTGAGTTAGAAGAATTCTTGGTATATTCTTGGTGTTGGGTACCTATATTTTTTCCGAATATTGAAAACGTATAATTAGATATTGCCAATTTTAGTTTTGGCGAACTTGTAATGTGTAATTTTATACTTTATACTATGCTTTTTGTCTTTACAAATGTAATTGGCTTTGGCCCTTTCATCTACACTAATATTTTAAAGAGAAAAGATTTGTTGTTTTGTTTGTAATTAATAAACTCAAAAACGACTGGACCGATTTAAAAAAAAATCTTTCACCAGTAGAATGCTATATTATCCCTGAGTAACATAGGCTATCTATCTAAACTAATATTAAGAGAAAATATTTGATTTTTTGCATTTTTGTAAGTTTGTTTGTTACGCTTTCACGCTAAAACAGCTGAACGGATTAAGATGAAATTTGGCACATGGCCTTGGAACATTTTTATCCCGACGTTCACAAGAGATTTAGACTTATGTGGGTACAACCACGGGGCGCAGCTAGTGTTACACTAATTCCTACAATTGGCAACCATATTTCTCATCGTAAAATCTATCAATACTAATTATTAATATATTCCGACACAAAACAAACGGTTCATAGCACAAAAAACATGCACATGTTAAGGGTGAAAACCCTAACAAGTGACAACATTACAACTATCATCTTACCGTCGGGTTCTTCAAATGTAACTCTTATTTTACAGACATAAGGGTCGTGGGAGAAATATGGACGTCTTCAATAAGGTTGTATGTTTGTACACATGTTGCTATACGGGGGTCGGGAGGTTCGAACACTGTTTTTTTTTTAATCGCCGGTCCCCGACTCCCAACCCTATTACGACAAGTGTTATTAGTAGCATAGTTTAACATTTGTATTACCTATTTGAGTTTTAACTATTTGAGATAAATATTTATTGAGTTAAAGTATTGGATGAAATATGACACGACCTATCGTGATTTAAAAAAAAAATATTTGCGGAAAAGCAAAATACATTGCATTTTTGGTCTCTCGATTGGTGAAGTCCTACTATATAAAATTTTCAGTTTATTTCAGCAATGTAAAATTTAAAATGAAGTAGAGACCTACCACATTGGCCTTTTTACCCGACAGCACTGTGGTGAAGCCAAAAATGGAGGGTTATTTATTAATAACTAGTTTTTTTTTAAATATTTTATTACATTCTATAGGGATGAAATAAAATATTTTACTTTTATCCACTTTTTTTCTTGGATTTCACAGTAGCAGCTTGGAGTCTGGATTTGTGTCCGATTGATGACTTAAAAACAAACCTGGTGAAATGTGGGTGTAGGTACTCTTCTGCCTAACCCTACGGAGCATACAAGCGTGATGTTATATTACGTTACATTTTACTATTTATTTGCTAATATAAATGTTTCCAATCTAACGTTGAACATTGCTTACGTACCATGACATTGTATTACGGATCCACTTAAAACCCAAACAAGAGATAAAATAAAGAAATTCTTCATGAATCATGAAATTATGATACAACACAGCTAACAAACACAGCAGTAATACCACTTTACGATAAACGTCACCATAACATAAAAGTCTAATCATCACCGAAATGAAATGTAATTGATTATCCTATACTATCAAATGAGCAATATTTGTATATACCTAAATAATCACGTTCTCGAAAACGGCTCTAACGATTTCGATGAAAGTTGCAATATAGGGGTTTATGTGGGCGAAAAATCGATCTAAGTCTCATATCTAGGAACATTCGTTTTCTCTATTTTGACAGCCTCGGTTTGTGATACAACGTTGGTGTACCTGGATGATATGTTTATCTATTTTCACCCGAGCAGAGCTCGGTCGACCAGGTACTTCAGTAAATAGGATATCGGAATCACTTTTACACACTATATTAACAACAAAAAAAGATAGATGATTCGACATTTCTTATCTGACTACCCTGAGAAGAAATGGCGAAACTCAAGGGTCAAAGTATCTTTTAAAGTCCAGACATCACAATCTTGGTTAGATCATGTGAGAACCATGTAGATTAGTATCTGAAATGGTCTTTCGAGTCTTTGAGGAAAGAACCACACAGATTTGACTGACTAAACGCATTTCAAAATGTAACACTCAATTACTAAAAAAGTGACGTCACATAAATAAAAAAGTACAATCGAGCAATAAAGGGACTGTTTGTCGCCACATGACAAATGACGTCACACCGTTTGGAGACCAGATGTGGCACCCTATTACCAGATGTAGTTATCTGCGTGACATGTGTATCTCTATTGATTAGTATTAGTAAAGGGTGGGCAGTAAACACTGCTACTGTTGTTGTTGAAATGATGCAGATAATTGTGTAGCTTATTTATTTGTGTTGGTACTACGGATTAAGTTATTGTGAGTTCTTTTCTGATCTACATAGCTAAAGTAACGCAGAGAAAAAAGAAATTTTAAAGCTACAAGCTATTGTAAAATCTAGAGAAACATTTAATGATTTCATTCATAAAAGAGCAGAGGACTGAATTCTTCTTTGATTCTTGCGACCCCACAATTTTTTATTAAAACTTAGCAGCAACTTTACAGTAGAACGTTGTTCTAGCTAACACTGCATTAATTTGTATTGTGTACTATGATTCTTTTGTTTGTTAGGATATTAACAGATTTAGTAAACTCAGTAGCAAGTAATTGTTAGCTCTAAAATCAGGTTGGCCTAAAAGTTAAATTGGTAGTTGATACTAAGATGATGCAAGAGTCATCAAAAGATGCAAAAATTTATTTCATAAGTAACTTCAGTTTGCAAATAATAATATAATGTCCATGTCATGTTCCATGTGTTCATAATTTTATCACTAAATTGTCCTATCATATGGCTAATGGAACGCGCGTGACGATATCGTTGACTGTATCGATTTCAAGTATTATCCAGTTAGATTGTCTGAGAAATCGATACTTACCTTTCGTATCGACCGCTAGGATATCGTTTGTAGCGATCCACGTAATGATAATCTGATTATTAAGCGCTGTCACCTTGAACTTTGCACTTTAGGATCTCCACCCATACGATACATAGAGGGAGAATGACGACAGTCAAACAAACTATTCAGGAACATAATTTTAGACCATTTACGATATTTTTCAATGTGTATTATTTTATCTCATGTATATGCAAATGATCGTGCCAACTGAAAATAGTGACAAGAGTACTTATCTCTTTTCAACGATATCATCGATATGATGTGATGATAATAGTACTATCTGCTTAATACTGTGTTAGTGCGGTTGCCACGAGTTTTGAGTACTTTAAGTACGTTTTTTTGTTTGTCACAATTTCTCGATAAGATTACTTTATTTTTTTTGGTGGCATAGCCAAAATACATTAGGTGGTTCCACTTATCCCTTTAGTCACTTAAGTGAGAGAAAATAAATACGTACTGAATATTTTTTGTATACAATTTTTCATAGTGTACATTGATTTTTCATCATTATAATCTTTTTAGTCATTGAATTTTCCCAGTTATACTATTTTACTGCAAGTACCTGAACAGGTCACATGCTCCTGCGCATATTAGCTAGTATCCGACCATTTCCTTCATTCATATCATGGCTTGTTTCTATTTTTAAATGAGTCTCAGAAACTAGATTCCTTTATGTCGTCTAGATACACCACCATAGAGTTTGCGCTTGAAAAGTTAATACAATAAAAAATAGCAGAAAACAATCCTCAACTATGTTGCAGCTTAGGTAGCCTTAGCTGATATGGTGATTTTATGCGGCCAGGAAAATCTTTCGAAAAAATATATACTTTGCAAAAAAGTCGGCCGTAATTCCTGATGAAATTTTTTGCAAGGTTCCGTTTTGGTTGCAGCCGAGAATTTTTACGACTAGCAATATTTTGAAACGGCGTTTATTCACGTGCTTTCCCACACCGGATGCCTTACAGTTTGTTTGGGCAACAGCTAATGCTGTAGATAAGGAATCGTAACGCACTGAGTTTGTACCTCAGTGTACTTGAAAAGTGAAACCAATTGTTTATTGATCGGAGGCGTACCGAATTCAACAATTTCCGGTGCCTACCATGTTTAGTAAAAAATATCAGGGCTCTTTTTGCAGTTAGGGGTTTTGTACTAACCAGATATTATCTATCAGTTTACCTGACTAAGCTTACTTATAGGTAACTAGAACTTGATCTCTATCCCTGACCATACTTTTAAACCTTTCATGAGACTACACGTATTAATTTAATCGATTATCAGCAAAAATTTTGTTTTAGGCTTCAATCATTCTTCTATAGCCATTTACTTGGCACAATACACTTAGTTTGCAATACATTTTTCTTGAACAAACAATGATGAATGAATTAACTAAAACAAATATTATGACATAAATTATAATGGTAGAACGATGGTTACATCATTTCAATCATTTTACACTTAAAATGTGTGGGGAATTAAAAATATGTTTGATTTTTTTAAGTCAATCAACACTAAAGAATTTAAATATTAATTAAATGTCCTGTTTGATCATAAAATTCTTTGATAGCCTATCAAATAAGACGATAATTAAGATGATAGAGCGCTAATTACAACAGTGGATAAGTTTGAAAAACCGCTCCCGGCCGGGTATCCTAGTTATTTTTTAAAAACAATTTCATTGACCCGGATTATAGCGATCTTAAGATATGTATCAAGGAACGAAATCTATTAACTGGTGTTGGTTAAGTCCTATAAAAAAACAAAATCATTGCACGACTCACCCTGTAATTGTAAAAACCAGGATTATTTACATTTGATAATAGTCAAGTACTTATGTCGTATTGTATAAGCATGTGTAATTATCTAAACGTAAGTCCACGCAAGCCAGTGTCGTCGTTGAATTATTTTTTATTTTTTGTCACCACGTGAACGCGAGATGCTGTGGCTGAATGACGACATTTGGAATTCCCAAAGCCGTGATATTAGGAATTCTTCGCATCTTGACGAAGAATCCTAAATGTGTGAATAGCACTACCAACAACCAAAGATTTTGAAAATCTTGCATTTAGTGTCAGGTGTTTACAAATACGAATAATAAGTTGCATTTCTTGATGGACAAGAGTCATGGTTCACTCATATTGAGTTCTATTTTTAGCAACTAAATCTGGCATTCCATAATACCCATATTCCATCCCACCTTTTAAACAATTATCTGATACAAAAGACCATAATTTATTATCTTACGAAACTTAACATCTGCAATGTTGACCTTGCAGCCTTGCAAACTTTTATTGGCAGTTCGACCCCATCTGTCAACTTGGTACACACATGTACGTCCAATTGTTTTATAAACTCCTTTCAAACGTGGAACACTTTTTGACATCTGTTCTCTGGAAGCCAAATGTTTTATATTCAGCTATTACCAGAGAACCGGCCACTGGCAAAATGTGTTATGGATATCCTTTTTTACGATGTATTATTTGCAACGAACATTGTTAGAAAAATATTTTTCTAGATGTTCCTTAATAATAAGTTATTGCAGGTGGTCATATTTTTGCATATAAAATACATTCATATTAAAGGGCTGACGTAGGGAAGCCAAAAATTCTTCGTAGAGGACAAAGAGAGGAAGCGAACGGGTGGGCAGAGACAAAAACTTGCAAGCGGATATAAAAAAAATGAGACAAAAAATTGCCGTTTAGAAAGAAGACTTAGAAATATTATGTACTATAGTTTAAGATATAGCAAGACTGATGACGTTACTGCTAATTTAATAAGACATTTTTTTTAAAACTACAGCTTTAGCCGCTGGTGCAAGCCAGACCTGAAATTTAAATTAAGTTAGTAATGTTCCTTCAGGCGCCACAAGGCTGAACGTTTAAAGGCCTTTGCACAAATGAAACTCGTAAAACACGCTCGCAACATGCGTGGGCGCAACCAAGATCTATAAATCGTATAGATTTCTTTAGCGCTTTCATATCGATGTTTCCGCAGGATATGACTTTTTTATGGCGTTGTGTAAAATTGTTTGATAAGGACTTAAAGAGTTCGATTTTTTGCAACAGTTACCTATTCCGTTTCATATTGTAACAAAATTATATTGGGATGGGAATAAGAATCAGATGGATTAGAGCAAAAAAAATATAAAAATAAAAATAAGGAACTTATAAAATTAAAAAGAATAGAACGGCGATGGCTTTTATATTTAGAAACAAGTATTTCTAGTGGGTCCTTAATTCTGTTAGTTCAATTGGTTGCGCACGAGTCTCTCCTATTGGCGGATGGTTCGTTACGTTTAGTTAATGCTCTCGGGCGGCGCTAAAAGCCACTCTTACGCAGCTTCACGCCTTTCTGCTTTATAATTACTTGGGAATTAACGGAGTGAAGTAAAATGGTTTCGAAGTATTTTCATTTAATTTTAGATCAAGCTTAATAAAAGCCGGGAACTATTCTGTATAACATAACAAGATGCTCACTTAACCAATGAAAGGTGATGAAATATTTCATGATCACTCTTTGTAATTAAGATCGAATAGGATCCAGAGATAGTTTTAAACCTATCATTGCTTTTGAATTTATCTAAATTTGTTTTCTTAGGCTTATATCTCACAAGGACACCATTGTCAATTGCAAATTAGACACAGCTTTATGGTGGGTATCTCACCAGCAGGCGTCCGATCGGTTGCGCAACCAGAATTTTTTTTTTGGCAGTGCATGCGACTATGGTTGCGTCGCCACTGGTATCCTAGTGAGATAGGGCCTTATTTCTCTTCTTCTATGGGTATCAGTTCCATCAGAGGATATCACTCCGGAACCCAGGAACTTTACCAGTAACTCAATCAGATTTCATCAATTGCTTAGGCTAGGTTTTACAAACGATATCATTGTTATAATGTCTGGTGAATGTTTATACTTACGTAATTAAGAAATATTTAAACCTTCACCATATATCTGACAATCAACATTTTATAAACGAGAACTGAAGCCTGAATGCCATAACATTTTAGGATTGTCAGATCTCATTGATTCCTTTTCTTACGCGTCGCTGGGTCTGTTATACAGGTGATGATAGCTGACAGAAACTTTTCAAGTTGTCGGTAGAGTACCTAATTCGTTTAATGTGAATAATTTCGGAAGATTGAGGTCGGAAGAAATAGAAAATGCGAAGAAAAATAATATTGAAATTAAATATGATTCAATTAATAGTTTTACCACGATTAGAACCTACCACATTTACATAGAATGCGAAGGAGGTATGTTACAGATCAAAAATATATGTGGGAAAGATTTCTTGCAATTCGAAAAACATAAGTTCAGGCTAAGCACACAACCGCTCTTTCAAACGACATATAAGTTTACCAGAAGTGGTCATCGTATTAGTGGTTTAGCAGCTTCAATATAATCAGGATTGTGCCGTAATATAGCAGTTAGTCGTGGACGTGGTCCGAAAGCGGCTCCACTGACATTATCTCTGTCTTTAGAAGTCAGTCGCTATGCAACCATCGATGTAACGCACTGCTAGAGTGACTGTCACTAGCCAGTGTCACTCTTATCCGACCTCTTCGCTGATTCCAGTAACTTCTCAATGAAAATAGCAAGCGCCACTTGCTGTGCCATCAAGTAAATAAAACGGAACCCTACTACTAAGCCTCCGTTGTCCGTCTGCCTGTCAGCGAGCTGTATCTTCAGAATCATAATAGGTAAACAGTTGAAAATATGGCGATTATATGGAGATTATATGGTTACTAAAAATAACATAAAGTTAAAAATGAAAGTGGGTCCTCATGTATCCCCAAACGTGTTTTTTCGGCATTTTTGGCTCGATCTTAATACGGTACGGAACCCTTCGTATGCGAGTCCGAATCGCACCTACAACGGCTCAATAATACATAGGTACTCATAGAAAAAGAAACTTGATCTGTGCTGATGTTTTTGTTTATACATTATGTTTATCCAACGAGCGCGCGTCACCGCATTCCGCGAGCGCCAATCGGGACATTTGCATTAATTTGCTAACGAGAACCGAATGAATTTGAGATTACTTTAAGATAAATGGCTGCCTAATTTAGACGGCGCTTAGCAGTAACTTGTTTCTAAGCGACGAATCCGGGAGATGGCGCCTTTCATTATGCAAACCGATTACACCTACTGCTGAGTATGACGTAATTCGATATACAAATAGTGCTTTGTTTTTTATTCCGAGTTTGGTGTAAAGTGGCATTATCTCACATATCTGACGTATCAAACGGAACTTGCGAAGGATTTTGTATGAATTAAAATGCGAACGAAGCTATGCATTTAGTAGGTAAAATTTTAGTAAACCTATGTCCCTGCAGAAATGCAGATTGAAATATTTTCACTGAATAATTTATTCATATGGATAAAATTCAGAGCATCTGGATTTCTGGATGAATTTTTGTTGGTAATCTGCGAAATTGTCGTTTTATACGTGATTTATTTATCGTCAGCCAGGCGCCATTGCGAGGTCACGTCTTGCGGAACGTTTTGTGTCGAATATGCACATTTGACGCCACTCAAACGTTGAATAATGTCATTGAATTAAATAAATAAGTAATGTGAAAAGTAAACGTAGGTACAAGAGTCTTCTACTACCGTCAATTAAAATTAAACAGAGGTGGATCTAGATACCTACCTACAATAGAAATAGTAGTTAAGTAGGTACCTACATACCAAATAATAAACAATCATAAAAGATACTGTAGAATCCTGAAGATCACGTATTTATGCTAATAATATATGTGTCACACTACACTGGCTCATCACCACACCAAGCCTCTCGTGCAGACAACGCTGCACTTTCAATCATTTCCCGCCATTCGTGGTGAACTGACAGTTGACATTAGTAAGTGACAGCTACCTCACCACTGATGTGCTTGAGATAGTGTTTACATATCTAAAAAAAATATACACTACAGATACCGACCTATTAATTAAGAAACCTATTTCTATTAAATTATTGAACTAGTAGTAATATGAATTATTTTTATTAAAAAATTTGATATAATTTAATTTCTTAAATATTCACCTGCCGTCGGTCGTTATTAAATTAAAATTAACAAAAATGGACATAAGGAAGTCATTGACTATGCATGCCTTTTAGTTGTCGCATGACGACAAGACATTTTGTAGGTATATATACTTACCTATTACAATATTAATCCTAATACACATAGGTACACAACAAGGGACCTTAGACCTACGTTTTTGACAGTAATTACAACTTGATACCTCCACGCGTTCTTGAGAAAAAGAGTCTTGACAGACTGACAGATGGACAACGAAGTGATCCTATAAGGTTTAATTTTTTTCCTTTTCAGGTACGGAACCCTAAAAATAAAGAATAAGAGAGATTTCGTATGAGAGAGAGAGACAGAGAGTTAGGTAAGCATACCTTTCTTCTCTCTCATGTAACGAAATTTGTACCAAAACGTGACGCGTCCTTGAAATTTCACTCGCAATTCTCGTCCAATTATCGAAGCGCGCGCCTAAAAAGTTTCATTTCAATATTATGTTACCTCACTCGTGTATTTTTACTCGTGTAAATACACTGTCGTGTATTTTTATTTTTTTATTTAAAATGGTCACAAAAAGCATCTGTACCGTATCTTTACGGAAGTTTATGCATATGCTAAGTATGATACTGAAAGCAAAACAAGTAGTAGGTAGGCAGATATGAGATTAATGGCAGCTTTTTTTAAATCGTTACATTATCATCGCATTAACCCCGCTGCCGCATAAATAGGTTAGTACAATCGCCTCCGAAAAATACCTAAGACATACCTACATCTGTTTCAAGTTTCAACCACAAAGCATTTCGAGATAAAAAAATAAGTAATTTATCAAAACGTGAATTTCAAAATTTTATATCACAGCCGTAAAAAGTTGTTTTTGAAGTTTGAAAAATGACCTCGGTGCATATTTTTCACTCTAACTGTACCACGTTTGGTCCCCCCTCCAAAGTATAATGTGGCACTTTTTTAGACACAATTCTATGCGCAAGTCTAGGTTTTATTCAAATCCAGGCCATCGGAGTTGTGAAACAAATGACTTCTGCCAAAATGTCACGGCAATGCAATTTTTCTAACACCAACCAGGTGGTTTTATCCATTAAACATCGTATAGAAAATGACAAAAAAAAATGTTGCCAAGTTACTTTAAAATTGAAATATTTTTTTACTGCTGCCTTCGTCGCATCGTTATAGATTTTCTTATTTTTAATACTAATACATTTTAAGTAAATAACAATTTGAATTATACGAAAGCCAGACGGTATTCAAATTAACCGCAAGCGATTTTAAGTGATGATGCGAGCCTTGGGTACCTATTATATGTAACTTTTGTAAAGTTTTTTTTTTTTATAAAAAAAATTTGATAAGTAGCTATACATTTATTATACAGTTCACTGTAGCAAGGCCTAAATAGGGTAACCCACAGTGTATTTAGGTCTTAGTTATATTAAAAACAACTGCACGGCAATTAATAATTTATCAAAACGCATACAAATACAACTTGTAAAATAATTATGATAGGATTCCTACGCTCACCTCGTAGCAAGCTTTTAGAAAAAAATGTCTAAATTAATTAATTCGATTTAAAAAGTTAAGTACAGCTATCTATGCACAGGTAACATTTTATTAAATAAAAAATATAAGAACTACAGGTACATAAGAAGATTTGCATGCAACTTTACTTTTCTTCAAATAAATAAATTCGTTAGGTATTCTGTATTTAAAATCCATTGCAAAAACTAGGTGGGGTTCAATTACAGATACTTATTAAAAAATGTTCCATGCTACTTTTTATAGGCACGTGGCTACCAGGTGCGGTCCACAGACACAAATGTTGAGTCTACATTGAACAAAACAATGGGTATTTTGACTCCAGCGGACACTACAGCACAGTTGCAATGTTTGAACAGTTGGTAACAATGGTCCCACTATTTTTCAATACGAGGGGAGTTTGCCGGCGTTAGGTATAACATAATAATGCTGTAATACAGACGTTCGGTATCGGAAAAAAATGGTTTCAGCTGGCACGGTTGTTTCGTTAATACCTACTTACGTATTAAAATAAGTAACCAATTATTTTTTTTCCTTTTGGTAATTTATTTTTGTCTGCTATTAAAGAGTCAGTGGCTTTGCCAGTCCTTAACTTACCTGTTTCAGGCACCTAACTAATGTTCAAAAGGCAACAAATACAGACTTACAGTGAAAGAGGAGTGTATGTCAATTTCAGGGAAATTCAGGCTACGTTTGTCAAATTATTTGTTTGCGCTATACCTACATAAAATACAAAACTGCCTGGAAGAGATTATAGAAAGTGATAAGGCCGCCCATTTTATATTTTGTTACTTATTTATTTTTGTGGCGTACAATATGTAATTAAAATTATGTAACTAACAAAAATCATTATAACGGGGTACTTTATAATTGCATTAGTAACAAACACTAATAGTATTCTATTACGCTGATTATTAGATCACGAGTAAATTGAAAGACGCATTTCAGATGTTCGGATCGATCGCACGAAATTTCTTAGAAGCGCAACCCTCGTGTGAATATGTAATCGAATCGCATACGGCGCCATGTCAACAGTAATGTGACTTATAGTTATTATTAGCTAGTATATCTGCATTCACGTAAAATAAACTTTTTCTAAAAAAAACATGAACCTAAAAAATCCTGTAGGTTCATGCATTTTATAGTGATGTGATGATGGGTGATTACCGGTTTAGATTTGAATCCAATAATCGACTAAGCAAGTACTTACTACAACCGATTATTTTTCAGGAGAATGTGAGGGATTATTTTCCGAGGACTGAAGGAAATACAGGGTCAAATTAAAGTAGCTAGCGAAACTCCGCAGACGTGATGGATATTTAAACATGATAAAACAAAAATAAATTAATTTGATGATGTTTTTTTTGGTGTCATCAACCGCAGTTAATGTAGTCACTTGAAATATCAGTTGCGCATAATGATATTTATTGACTGTGCCAAAGTCCGTTTAACCCCTCTAAAATTAAAATTTACGGTATCCGCGGGAATAACGCCATCTGATACTATTGATATTTCAATCATTCCACGAAGTTAGGACTGATTGCAAATGTATATAATATAGCATAGGTAATACATAATGTATTGTAATTAACTACTCATGGTTAAAGAAGCGGTATTTAATAGTACTTCATAGGTAACGGCGACTGGATGGCGCCAAGCGCCGCCGTCGAGGCGCGTCGCATACGTGACTAATGTAACGATCCCGCCGGGATTGCGGGATTCGATTCCGGGACTAGAACACCTCCCTAGTTTGATTGAAATTCAGAAACTGCTTATTAAACATTCCGCTTTTGTTAGTCGTTTAATATTTGTAGTGTATTCTACTCTCTAAAAATAAGGAAGTAACAATAAAGCAATGACAATTACGTATAACTATGTCATTAGTAGCTCAAAATTACTTCTAGTCTAAAAATATTGAGTAATTTATTAAAAATAAATAGTTTAGAAATCTAATGGATTAATCGTAGCACATGTATTGCACAGGCGTGCCCACGACGGCGCCATTCGTAATGTTTGTTCGGTGAAAGTCGTAACATCACGACTTCTCATACATTAAGCTTAGAACACCGTGCGAATGTGCTAGTGCGGACACGACAAATTAGTCTGATTTTTTTATTAAGTGACCGCTCATCAAATGCTCATTTCGTCCGGTATAGTCACGTAAACGAAATCCCCCGTGATTACTACACCGACAAATGTAGGCACATCACTTTTTTGTGGTCTGATTTTATCGCATTGAGTGCATAACGCTGCACCTACAAAAAAAAATTGTAGCTTTAAATTATGTTACAATGTAAACTTAAAATAATTAAGATCTGTGAAGATGATCAAATTAAATCTTTATTCGAGCCATGCTATCAAAACGTTCAGCTAATGTTGCACTCAAATGTAATAAAAAAGTCTGCTTGTATTTGAAAAACAAGCTCTTCTACTCCGGCGCGTTCGGTTTCTGTGAAATTTGGCGCCAGATCGGTATCTAAACGCATGGTGGAGGTTTATCTGATGAGATCGACACCCATTCAAAGGCAAGTGGTCCTGGGCGCGGCGCGGGCGCTTTGAGGGCGCCACAACTCTTTGTTTTAACACCGCGCTGTGAAGGGACGTAATGAGCTGCTCAGACCCTTACGGCCCAAAACCTTATTTTATTGTTCAACCTCAATGATATATTATCGGCGTCCCGAAAATTTACATGCGAGCTATTAATCACAATGAATTTGAATTTTTATCGTTTGTTCAAGCATTTCTCTGAACACGGGTTACGTATTCAACTTACATCCGGCTAAAGAAATAAAAATGAAAATGTTTATAGACTTTAACAACGCTTAATCTGCGAACAACAAACTTTTAACCAATGATTGTTCCAATCACGAAAATTTTACATTCGCTTAGGTAAATATTCGTCGACCCACCTAACTATCCATTTTTCATCAGAGAGACACAGATAAATTCTCTATATTGATTAAAACCTCGATCAAACGTAGGCGGTACTGTCTAAGTTCTATTCAATCTTTTTTTATCGGTATAAAAACACCTGTAGTGTGAGAAGCTTCGTGAGCGCGACTTAGTCGAGTTACAACGTTTGTTTACAATCGATTAGAATTGTAGCGTCTGTAATGCGTAAAGATAGGGTTTAGATTGGCGTGACTTTCTTGAATTGAACGGTAAAATATTTTGTTAAGTTGGAACGCCTCTCCGGCGCCGCGGCCACCCGATTATGAGCAATAAACTAATTCCGGTAGCGCGACCATTAAGAATGTACGATTATACGTATTAGTAAGTATTCGCTTCACTAGCGCCTGTAGGGGTGACGGATGTCATTACTATTGTATTTCCAAAAAAGTAAACCTGTGACGTGACACGCATTTGATAGATTTGATTGGCGCCAAATTAAACAATAAACTTCAGCTAATATTAAAATATTCGAGGAGCTAATTTAGTATTTCCTTATTTTATAAGTAACAAAATTATCTTAATACGAGATATATTTAAGAATGACGTTTTTATAATCCAATTTAATTTTGTATGCTTTTTAAAAGTCAACGTTTTAAATGCTGGTTTGTTATAAGTGATGATGTTTATTTTTAGTTTAAACTCGCTTAGTAAGGAAGAATTTCTTACTATGTTACTGACGGTTTTTATAGTCAGGAAGTTTAATATTTAATGGACTAACATTTTGATCAATAACGGTACCACCACCTACATATTCGCGAGCCAACTGATTCTATTTTAAACCCAAATCCATTCCTTTCCATAAAATTAAAAGCGTCAGTAAACCAGCAAAACAAAAATAAAAATTTAGTTATATAATATTTTCATGACAAAACATTTTCACCTTTTATATTTGTCTAATTTCGTCAGCTAATAATAACTTATAGGTAAAAATATTTGGAAAAACCGTGATCAATAAAAAAATGTTAATCGTTTGTATGGTTATAAATTTATACGAATATTTTAGTTTGGAATGCGGACCATGTAAAAATAATATGATAAAATAACAATCGGTACGCGCCTGCCCATATGGACTCAAACCTGTTTCATGTATGTAGTTAATAAATACATGCATACCAACACAATGTTCTTAGACACACAAGAGATTGTTCTCAGTGGTAAAGAATATTATTATTTTTGTGTAATTACATGTATACGCTTGAAGGAATATAGTCTCATGAAGATGTCCCTCCAAAAATGTTTCTATTGAAAAGCAAATGAAGTAACAAATTCCGAATTGCAAAGTGGTTGAGCGGAATTGAGACGGACCTCTTCTTCGCCCTTCAAATTAAATCTATCGTCAGGTCCTCAACTATGTAGGGAATGTAAGAGTCAACACTACATAATATAATAGAAGAAACAAAAGAAACATTTCGCGAAACTTCTACGGTTCTCAAAAAAGGTTATTTTTTTTAATCGCTTACTTTCAAGATGTATTTTCCAAGACGACGACATTTATCTTGTAATTTATCCGTGACTTCGCCTCTCATGTGCAGCGGTGTGACTTGATGACGTCACGTGCGCAGGCGCCGGCGCCAAGCGACTGGCTCGACGCACACAGCCTTGTCCTATCCACATACGATTTTAATAGAAAAAAGTCGATATCCATTTAAATCTTTGGTAACGATTATAAATTCAATGATTTGGTATTTCCAATGAAAAACGGTCGCTAACAGAACAATAATATTCTATTTCTGGTTAGATTCTGTAATTCTATAGATACTATACTCTATACAAGCACAAGTCATGTGTCCAAGGAAATAACTGCATTATAATAATAAATGCTGAATGTGAAGCTGTACCTATCTACTATTGCCTACTAATTCAACATAAGTAAGTACAAACGCCAGCACATCAACCTACTATAATCTGTCAAATTTCTTTAATAGATTTTCAACTTTAAAACTAAAGCATAAGGTTCAAAGATGATTGAAAAAAATTGTCAGTTTCGGGTAGGTTGACCTGCTGGCATCTGTACATAACTATGCAAATAAAATAGGTTCCCCAGGAGTTTGGGGCAGTCTGAAATAGTAGATAGCTACCTACCCACAATAACTTCTACTCATTCCAAAATAAATAAGGACGTTATAATAATGTTTTAGGATTAACAGGGGGCGACCACCACCGCTCATAGTACTATTACTTCCTAATTGGATACAGACGGAAATAGCTCCATCTCTTTCTTAAAATAATACTGCTTTATGAGGAGGTGGTACAGTCACAGGTATGCATATCTAGAAAACCTCTAAATTTAAACAAGGCACATCAACCTACTTCGATCTATCACATTTCTTTAATAGATTTTCAACTTTATCTTTCAAGCATAAGGTTCAAAGTTGATTGGGAAAATTTGACAGTTTCGGGTAGGTTGACCTGCTGGCGTCTGTACCTATCCTTACAATAACTAGAATATTTACTGCCTCAAATAAATTAGTAGGTTTACTACTAATACGGACTAATACAGAAGTATAGAAGAAAAAGATATTATGTTGCGCTGACTCCAAATGAATTGGGATACAGAATTAGGTTTAAAAAAAAAAATTAAAAAAAAAAACGCATCGCAGTTTAGTTTTTAAAACAATTTACAATAATAGGGATGATGCCTGGGTCAAATATAAGAAATTTTATTTAGTCCGTCAGTCAGATAATTAAAAAATATTAGACACGTATTTTTTGCTTTATCATATAAATAAAAAATGACTTAGATAAAACGCTTTAAAGTTGGGGAGTGGGGGTTGATCCGTCACGAGTAAGTATAAAATCTACATACTCGTGACGCCATGGCACATTTTAACTCATTTGATGACAGAAAAAATTCGTGAACGTAATTTTTTCTGTCATCATCCCTATTAATACTCCCGTAGGTAAGTATATTATACTGAGTTAGTAGCTATCCTACTTGCTCAGTAGATAGGTATCTACAGGTTGTTTTAATTAAGTATTGTTTATTTATATTCAAAGTCGGCCATTAGATGGGCAACTGACGACTCAGCGAGACGTGTCTCCTTCGTCTCCGTATATATAAGGTAGGATAGGGCTATTAAATTAGCGAATTTGAAGATTTAATCCAATTTTTTTGGTTTGAAAGGATTTTATCGCTAAGTGTGCATTTTTACGTAAATAAAAGTTAGGCGTTATTGATAAGTTATTTTATTTCTTCAGTAGAAGCAAAACCAAAAAAGTAACCCAAGTATCTGATACTATATTGCATAATTTTAATACAAATATCCAGGGTGAAAGTGGATTAGGTATGCTTCTCCAACTCCCAGGGAAACTATCTGTTAAATTTAAAAACGATCGGTTCACTGGTCTATGTGTTTGTCCTTAGAGTTTCTTCTCCATAGAGATCTACGTTTTGGAATGGAAAACTTGCTTCAACTTTCTGACTAACTGACCGACTCTTTGACGATTAAAAAGTGCCTATATATGGTTTAATTGAAATAAATGCTTTGAGTTTGTCAAAAATAGACAGAAAAGTTACTTTCGAATTTATAATGTTACTAGCTGCGCCCCGCGGTTTCACCCGCATAAGTCTCGATCCCATGGGAATTTCGGCATAAAAAGTATCCTATGTCCTAATCCAGATCATGGTCTACCCATGTGCCAAATTTCGTCCAAATCTGTTCAGCCGTTTCTGCGTGAAAGCGTAACAAACAAACTCACTTTCACATTTATAATATTAGTTAAGAAGTATGGATTGCTAGAAGAAGGCTTATCTTCTGCAGTGACTGAATTTTGTGTAATGATATTACCTACTTCTAAGATTAGTATATTCATCTTTATTATTACATCAAAGTTCACGGCTATTTCCAGTCTTACCAGCTGTGGTCTGAATTTTTATTTATACATTGATGTAAACCACAAAAGTGTCAACACATTTCGCGGCATAGCTCCACGCTGCTTAAGGCCCAAGTCACATCGTAGCACTATAACGAGCGTCGGCGCCGTTTGTGCGCCTGTTGGCTTCTTGTTTGCTCGTGCGCAGCTTCCGCCGCGCTCATAACTTGCACTAATAGGTTACGTTCTAAAATAACCTTTTAGAATTAACCAATTGCCTTATTTGCTGCGAATTAAGAGGACTAGGAGCGTTGTGTTTTTACTACGGATGATTCGGTTAAGGTTAAGGTTCTACTAAAATTATTGCGGTTGATCGTTTCAAACTAATCTAGTTTTAATACCATTCTATTATATCCCAGGTTTAAATTCAACTCCCTGTATGACAACTTCAATTACTTAAATTCAATTACTAAGCAATGCTAACAGGCTATTTTTATTTGTTTCAGATCGTATATTAGAGCGAGATGCTGGCTTCGTGTCAGGCGGCGACGACGATGACTCGTGCTCGGGGCCGGCGCACTCGGACGACTCGGGCGTCCGGCTCGTGGAGACCGAGTCGCGGGTCAAGCGACCCCGCACGCCCACCCGGTCACAACCACCCAAGAAACGCATCCGGCTCAACTCCACAGAAGACCTAACAAGCCCAGAAAGTGACACATCAGCCAGCCCTTTCAGGCCCTGGTCTTTTACCGAGGAACCACAGAGAGAGCCCCTATCTTTAGTCAAGAAAGAGACTAACCCATTGAGGCAAAGGCGAAGGCCTTTGGAGCCCCCGCCGCCACCGATTCCCCCACCACCCGGACCACCCGGACCACCGAGGGTCCCGCCACACCCTGGAGTCGTAGAGCCTTACCAAGACAAAGCGAAGCCTAGGGAACAGAGGAACTACAAGAACATGACGAGAGAGAGGAGAATAGAAGCGAACGCGAGGGAAAGGACAAGAGTTCACACGATAAGCGCTGCCTTCGACACGCTGCGGCGGTCAGTTCCTGCGTACAGCCACAACCAGAAACTGTCCAAGCTATCAGTTCTACGAATAGCGTGCGCGTACATTGCGGCGCTGTCGGCAGCGATAGACCCCGAAGCTGACCTGTCGACAGCAGTGGATCAAGTAACGCAGACAATACACACTGAAGGAAAGTTGAGAAAGAAGAAGGATGACGCGTGAAACACTTAGGACTGAAGTAATCGAATTAACTTATTGTTAAATCGTAATCGGTTTCTGGATTGTTCACCCAAAGTGGTACGTCCTAATGTGATTGGTATTCAATTAAAATACTTAGATACATTTTTCATACCTTGGCTTCGGTTTCAATGTCTACTGTCAGAATAAGTACAGAAGAGAGGACCAGAATCTTAGAGGATTTATTTTTAAAATTAGAAGTAAACGTCATGAGACCGATTATGGTTACCGCGTTTCAATTAAAACCGTCCTGCGAAGCCTATTCTCTTTGCGCTAAGTTAGTACAAAAACGACAATAATATTGGGAAAGGAAAATAATAACTTTGTATTATATTGAAAGGTTTTTAAAAGACACTGTCTGTCAAATTTCTAAGGGTTAAGAGATAATACAGACTAATAAAGACGCGAGTAATGAAAGATCATTTTTTATATTGTTAAAATTTGCCTAATAGCGTAGCTAAACACATTCAATAATTATTATTATGAATCTCAAACTGCCTACTGCATTATGGTTAGTATACTGAATTTCGGCACTGATGGAAAAGCATTAGGTAATTCTAGAGAAACTTACCTAATTATTATTTTTAATAAACATCGGATAAACATTAAAATTAAAATCATCATTTCACGGAACTTAAACATCCCTATCTTGAAGCTAATAAAAATACTTATGCAGTCGATTCTCTAATGTTTTGAATTCGGAAAACGTGGATTCGATTTTTTCTCTTTTATCGCCCAGTTCAAATTTCAATGTTCCTATTTCATCTCCGTTCATCTTTGACAGATCTCGGGTTTTAACGATTCCTACTAATATGTAATTAAATTAAAAAATTAAGACAGGACTGGCAATAAGGTGTATAATTGTCATGTTCCAAGTATAGTGCGTTCAATAAAACTAGACCCGTGACGCGATTGGTAGAACTGAATTTTGCAGTGATGTGATTGGTGGTACTATTTTGTCAGTCGCCATTTTGAACTCTATTAGTATTGAAAGTAAGATTGCAAAATTCAGTGCTACCGATCGCGTCACGGGTGAAGTTATAATGAAAGCATTTTAGGTACCCAGTAACTAGGAAAAAAATGTTTAAAAATAATTATCTCATAGACAAGTATTATGGGAAAGTTAAATGCGTTTCATAATAATGTTTACAATTCCTCAGTCCAGTATTAAAATAAGGCGAAAAAAACATAAAAAATTGTATAAAATCTATGTATTTATGGCTTTAATACGATATATTTATTACAATCGAGTCAGTAATTTAAGTGAGAACTGTATAATTTTTATTTAGTTTAAGAAAAATGTTGCATTTTGTAAATAGTAGTTTTAAAATTTTAATGTAAATATTTAAGTAGTGGTCGTAGTTGTTTTGTTTGTTTGACTTAAAATTTGTCAAGGCATAAGTCTACGTTCTGAGGATATTTATACCTAGTTTCTTCAACGGACATGTTTTACCAAATAGTATGAGTAATAGACAAGTTTTTTTTTTTAATAAGAATTTAATTTGTCATTAAGTTCAGCCTCTTTTTTTGTAAAAATGTTTCTTTTTTTGTAGGGGAGTTAAATAAAATGCCTTGGTCGGTTGATCCTGTATTGTGATACAATAATGATTGTAAATAAAGTAATTATATTATAGAAACATCACATTTGTTAAGTCTGACGTGAAAATTACCATCCCTTAAACAGATGATTTGAAAATTACAGACCTTTTTAAATTATCTGGCATTGTATAAGTACTCATTACCTTTCACTTTATTAAAAGACGCAAAACGCTCTTTCGTAAGACTTATTCTGAAAGAAAATGCTCTGAATAACGGAAAAATCAAGAATACTTTCAAAAGCGGTTGATTATTTTTTATATCGGTAAAATGAATAAACCGCTTGTGAAAGTACTTTTGAAATTTTTTGAAAAAATATTTTCGAATTTGAATGAAATGAAAGGTAACAAAAAAAATATATATATTGTAGGTACAGTTTCCGATGGTGCATTAATATTTGAAATATATAATTAGAGGTAAAGCAGAAAAATAAAAGAAGTGAAGTACACAATTAAATATTATGTTTCATTTTCCTTCCTTAGCATCAACCGCATGCTGCCACGCTGTAGGGTATAGAATTCAACGTAGTAGGTACTGTAGTAAAAATAAATAAGTAAATATAGGTAAGTACCTAAGTATTAGTGAGCATGGCAAACTTTTACCACTGAATAGTTAGTAGGTAGTTTTACTGTGTACGACAAACGCCAGTCGTGATACGTATTAAATTGGAAAAAACTGAGAAATCTATGATCAGTATGTACCATCGAAGAAGTTCAAATCTGTACACCGTAAGGACTATTTCTGCTTACAGCGCTCGGCTGCTATAGAACCGGGGCGGTAACAGATGTGGTCATCGTATTCAAGGGATTTTGTTTTCAAATTGCTTAGATATGAAGTTCTTTGATAGTACTATAATTGCGTAAAACACTTAAAAAAAAAATGGGAAATTATCAAATAACTTCTCCCGCTCTGGGCGGAGCGGGAGGGCGTGTCAGACTCTTACTGACTAAAACCCACCCGTGTTCCTTCAGGCCACGGTATCCCTTTCGGACTTTCCCGCAACCCCGGCAGGCATCGGTCCTGTCGACCCCTTCAGTTGCTGACAATAACACACTTTCAATCACAATCCGAGAGTTTTCAAGGATATTTCTAACCAATTAGGTACTTACTTCATAGTTTTAATAAATTCATCTGCTCAACAACTTAAATAACGCAATGAACGCGGCTGAGCTGTCAAAATGAAATAAATTGCGCACGATCGTCATTTTTAGGGTTCCGTAGTAAACAAGGAACCCTTATAGTTTCGCCATGTCCATCTGTTTGTCTGTCCGCGGCTTAACTCAGAGACTGTTAGTGCTAAAGATCTGTAATTTGGCATGGGTATACATATTAATCACGCCGACAGTGGTAAAATAAAATCAAGAAAACATTATTTTTTCTCGTCTAGCTCATGTTGTGGAGTGTCGTTGGAAAAGTTGTTCAAAAATATTGTGGGTGTGTAAAAAAGCAATTTTTAAATTAGGGATCCGTTTGCGAAGTGTTAAGATTTAAAGTGCTATTTTTTGTTAGAATCACGCTCCCCCCCCATACCAGCCAAATGGTTGTACTTGGATTTGTGAAAAAAATCACAGCAGTAGTATATAATTATAAAGAAATTAAAAGGAAAACTATCACAGCTAAGTAGGTATTAACGAGTAATAATCGACCAACTTAAATTTGCAGTTTGAAAAACATGTTCTCCCATACTTTCCGCATGGGAGTACGTTTTTCATGTATGTTTTTCAACTACAATGTTAAGTTTGTTCTTAGGATAAATTCATCCCAACTACGGAACCCTTCATTGTGCTTGGTCCGACACGCACTTGACCGGTTTTTATGTGTGTTTATACACCATTATCCCGCTGTCTATTTGTCTGGGAAAAAAAAATTAAAATCAGTACAGAATTAACCCTCTAAAGACGTATTAAATATTGATAAAGTCGTTCTAGAAAGAAGATAAAAAACAGAAAGCTAGAAAGAAGTTAAGAATATTATTACATACGTAGGTATAGCCGGGTGTATGTAATAATATTCTACGACATGCACATTGCAGTGGAATCGCCTTTATGGCGTAGCTGTAAAGGCCATTTTCGTAGTGTTAGTGCTACCACTGCACGCGTAGCATGACCATAATAGAAACGGGTTTTGTCGACGGAAGAATAGACAAAATTACAGATTTACAATCTCAATCTGTCATTTTGTCTATTCTTCCGTCGACAAAACCTGTTTCTACAGAGGTCATGCTACGCGTGCTGATATGCGGTTGACTGTGATCTACCTAACATAACATCACGCCTACGCGCCTGTATTCCCGTAAGGGATAAGCAGAGGTGTACCTACTAAAAAGGCCATACCTACATAATGAGGGTTGATTGTAGGCACGGCTCTACTCCATGTTGACTTTGAAGCACGTGTCTCGTTATCTCCCCCCCACCTGAATTGATAATAGTCTTGTTGTACCTACAACTGACAGATGCTTCAATAGCACCCTACTTCCTATTTGACATGCTATTGTTATAAAAAAATATCAAAATAATGGGGGTCCTTCTTTATTATATCTACGTGGGGGTCTCCTGGCGAAATAACGACTGCACGATTGTTCGATCTGCGAGGTTAGCCGCGCTTGCTACGGCGATAGATGGGTTACCATTAAAAACATCGATAAGTAGGTACATAATAGGTGTACCTTTTTGATTTGATTTGCAGGCAGTCCAGTAGTGGATGTTTTTCGACTTAATGAATCAAAATCAAATGTCATTTATTCAAACTACTTAGGCTGAGAATCAGTACTTTTTGAACGTCAAAATTATATGAGACAGTGGGATCAAGAGCTAAAGCAGTTTTAGCTGGGAAGAAGTTGTAACAAACTCTCCACCAGCACGGCTGTCTGTTCAGTTAGAATAACTTGACTCTACGTGTTCCTTTTGATATCCCATAACTCTAGGGCATTAATGAGACCATGTCAAAGAATCAACTGGCATATGAACTATTTTTCAAAAATTTTCAAAAATGATGGGCGAGTTTGTGTGCGTACGCGCAGCGGAATGTTGTTGAATTTAAAGATTTTAATTATGCAGATATTTAGTGTATGACGTCGTATAATTGTGTATGGTAAAAAAAAATTTGTGCACGCAACCATTGTGGAGAAATTCACCAAAAACTGATTCCGCTGGGCGAACGTTGTCCTGGCGGAACTTTTTTTAATCCATAGACTTTAGAAGAAAAGAGATGTGTCCAAAAATTAGTGTGTATTTGTGTGTAATTGTGTATGTATGAATAAAACTAGTGCATGCATAAACTTCGGAGAAATTCAAGTTTCCGCTACGCGAACGTTTGGCCATTAGCTAGTTTTCATATAAAGCGCTTACATAGAGAGCTGTAGATTTTTACATACGTTTTGAATTTGTTTATATTTGTTTAAAAAACAGATTTAGAAAAAATCCTAGGGCTTAAAAGATAAAAATATAAACGTAAAATACGCTTATTAGGTCTTAGTTCTTAAAGTATGCACTTTGGGGTCTAGATTTTCACGTTTATACAAACCTTGTAAGTGTCTGCAACATGTTGCCAAGTATCAATGATGTTCCGTTAGTAACTAAAGAGTTATAATAGGACAAATTTACCATGAACAGATCACTGTTTACAAAGCAGTCAAATATCACGACGTTCTGAAGGAATTGCATGGTAATATGTATGTCAATAATTAGTGTATTCATTCAACTATTCTTATGCAAAATTTCATGTCATTAAATTCAGTAATTAAAGAAAAACAATTATAATACTGACGAAGCATCGAAAACCTACATAACCCGACCAAGTTCGGATGGCTACAAAAAAGCGGCCGTGCAATATATTTAGGTAACATCCCAAAATTTGCAGTATAATACCGGTATTGAATTGGTATAGGTGATAACACAATTGTTGTTTCGATATAATTTATAGGTCATTTATTTTTGTACACCTACTTTTTTAAATGTATTTGACTATGACAGAAAGTAGGTACTATTTACGTAGGTACTTTATTTAAGTATGCGCTTGAGACTTGAGATATAATCTAAATATATTATTTAAGACAAATAAAATTCATACAGCTAATTTCTATTGAAGATTTCACGGATCAGGATTCTAACTATAGACCCCTTAGGGAAATTAAATATTTACTACATGTAAGTATGTACTACTGTTTAGGTAAATATTTATCATATTGTAGCTTATTACACTATTTAACCAATAGACTAGGCATGCACGAGCGTTCCCCTTTGCAACTTTAGTGGATCAAACAATCTAATAACTTAAAAAAAACTACTTCTTGAATCGATTTTTTTTTCTTATGTATGTGAGCGTGTTCCCCCGCACCCCACCAAAATATGCAGAATTATTTTGTTCGAAGTTCGGTACGCTTAATCCTTTAGTTAAATAGTCTAAGTATTGTAGTTATGAATTGATCAAAAATATTCTTGTGTGAAAAAAAATTAAAATATTTTTGTACGCGGATATTTAAATAGAGAAGTACTTGTTAATTGAAGATTTGTTTTTATCGTAGATAGTGGCGTTATTATTAAAAAAATATTTTTCATTCAAGAAATGCAATTGTTTTATTTTTTCCTAACGCTTGTGTACGCAACTGTACCATATTAATAAATACTATATTGGAAGGTTAAGAACGTTTCTTAGATATATGGCACGGCCGCTTTTTTGTAGCCATCCGAACTTGGTCGGGTTATGTAGGTTTTCGATGCTTCGTCAGTATTATAATTGTTTTTCTTTAATTACTGAATTTAATGACATGAAATTTTGCATGTGAATAGTTGAATGAATACACTAATTATTGGCATACATTTTACCATGCAATTCATTTAGAACGTCGTGATATTTGACTGCTTTGTAAACAGTGATCTATTCATGGTAAATTTGTCCTATAACTCTTTAATTACTAACGGAACATCATTGATACTTGGCAACATGTTGCAGACACTTACAAGGTTTGTATAAACGTGAAAATCTAGACCCCAAAGTGCATACTTTAAGAACTAAGACCTAATAAGCGTATTTTACGTTTATATTTTTATCTTTTAAGCCCTAGGATTTTTTCTAAATCTGTTTTTTAAACAAATATAAACAAATTCAAAACAACGTATGTAAAAATCTACAGCTCTCTATGTAAGCGCTTTATATGAAAACTAGCTAATGGCCAAACGTTCGCGTAGCGGAAACTTGAATTTCTCCGAAGTTTATGCATGCACTAGTTTTATTCATACATACACAATTACACACAAATACACACTAATTTTTGGACACATCTCTTTTCTTCTAAAGTCTATGGATTAAAAAAAGTTCCGCCAGGACAACGTTCGCCCAGCGGAATCAGTTTTTGGTGAATTTCTCCACAATGGTTGCGTGCACAAATTTTTTTTTACCATACACAATTATACGACGTCATACACTAAATATCTGCATAATTAAAATCTTTAAATTCAACAACATTCCGCTGCGCGTACGCACACGGCGAGTTTACATTAGTTTTGTGACGTGTACTGCCATCTCGTGGCGAGTAATAGCACTACTTACTGAGATTTATGTCAGGACTACCGCTATTACCTCCTAGATGGCGCTTAATTCAAGGTTAGCTTATTTAACCTCTAGCTAGCTCCCTTCTCACCCTAAGATTATTTAAAATTATTGATGTAACATCTTGCATGCCATGTGTTGTGTATACTCATGTTTTGAACAAATAAATTATCTTTATCTTATCTTTAAAAACAATTACATTATTATGACGTCATTCTTTTCAACAAAAAAAAAAAAATGGAATCCTGGCCAACTACAAAATAATACTTAAAAGGGACATTTTAAACTTGGAACAATATTAGATTTTCATTTTTTTTCATTTGACAATTACGTATTTTAGCGGGAAACCTAGATTTGTTGCTGTTTTTTTATCAAATAAAATGAAGAAAGTATTTCAGACAATTATAATTCTTTAACTTAATACTACAGAACTAAGCAGTCCATTTGAGGCATCTCGTGTCTAAGTGTGTCCCTAAGCAGCGGACGCAGCAGTAACGTGCTCCACAAGGTATGCAAGTGTAGTTCGATGGAAAACCACATACAGCACAGAAATGTCGATCGGGAAATCTGAAAACACAAACATAATATCAGTTGAGATTTATTCCAAACACGTCTTAGTTGTTTCAAACAGTATATGATAGTTAATAATCTAGGTGCCTAATAAATGAATATGATTGTAATTCTTGAATTTTTATGATTGTCTTTTGTTTTACTTGTTCATTAGCTTAAAAAATATACATAGGCCGGAGCTTTGTAACGAGTCTAAAATAAGCTCACATACCCGACAGTAATTGGTACTTGGCTATTTATTTTCTGTTAAACTTAGTCAAAATGATTATTTTATGACTTTTACATTGCCCGGAAGGCACAGCGTGACTATCGCTACGATTCTCTCGCCCGTGGCGATGGCGCCTAAGACGATAGACCCTCTGGCCAATATTTATAAAATAGATTGTGTAGTACTTACTTAGAAGGTGGAACTTGCGCGGACAGGTAGTTAGGCGGGTCAGGTCTAAAACTCGCATCTTCCTCAACTAACTGCGCGAATGTCTTCCGAAATCGCATCTTATAATACTCTGCACTCTTGGTCTTTTTCTTTCTTGTTGGTTTTTCATTGGAATCTGCGAATTTCGGCACCTTCTTCGACATAACCAGGTCAGCATGTGGGTCTTCATGGAAATTGTCTTGCTCGAGTGCCTCAACTGCTTTTCTAGCTCTACGTTTCCTTGCAGCATCATCGAGAACTTTTCTCCTCTCGGTGTCTCTATTACCTCTTAAACCCGAAGCCATTTTTATATTCCTTTGTCGTGTACTGGTATACTAAGTTGGTCCATCAAATCATCCACACGAGCTTGTAGTGTCTCCACTATATCTGCAGATATAAACAAATGTGTCTCGTCTAGGTCCTGAAGAATAAACTTCCTGCCCAAAGCTAACGTCTCGTCCAGGTGGAGAAGGAATTGTTTCATAGCCGGGTCACTGTAACAAAATGTCAAAAAAACGAGGTTTGAGTGCTGAAGAAAAGAAGATAAGGATGTTGGATATATTCCATAATAGTAAAGATTTCTTTCAGTTGAAGGTGAATATAATATCATTTTATTACATTATTAGTGTAGGTACTCATTGTTGCAGTTCACAAGCGTGCATGAACCATTGTAATATAAACCTTAAATTAATGTGCATAGAAATCACATGATGAGTACTTGTAAATTGCTATAGCTATTGTTGTGCTTGACTTAGCATACTTATAAATCTATCTGGACTTACTATACATTTATATTATTATTAATATGACGAAACTAATCACAAATATACCAAAAACAGGAATTAGAGAAGATAGCACCAAAAGAGAAGGGTATCACAATGCAATCAGTCAAAGAGGTTGTCCAAAACCTAGTGGATGATCATCTTGTGGACTCTGAGAAAATTGGAACTTCTATATATTTCTGGTCATTTCCTAGGTAAGTAAATAAGTTTTATACTATAACCTGTATTCTCCAATATAGATAGTGTGGTATTCTAATAGCGATAGTTTTATGATAATAACATAAAATAAATTCACGCCTGTTCTCTCCAAAAGGTCCAAGTCGTACTTATAGTACACCCACATTTCGCAGTAAGGGTCAGTTCATACCGAGACGTGACGCGACGCGACGATGCTTGACGATGCCAGTGGTTTCGCGCTGCGCATCGCGGTGCCGCGAGACGAAGCGCGGCGTCGTGAGGCGCATCGTGAAGTCGCTGGCAGCCCCACGTCTCGCTGCTTCGTGATGCGTAGCGCTACGCCGCGAGGCATCTCGAGGCGCAGAGCGACGCCGCGTGGCATTTTCGAACTATCTCAATTAAATATGCAACTTTTTGAGTAGGTACTAAATAAAGTTATATTTTGTACCACTTTTTAGATAGTGCGCGCAGCGTCGCTTCGCGTCACGTCTCGGTGTGAATATGTTTAAATCCCATGTAACACGGGGCGAAACTATTGCCATGAACCAGATACAGATCGAGACTCTTCTAGGGTGATTCTGAGAAATTCAATAATACTGCGCAACCTGGGAATTTGACAGGACCTCATGCTAATACAAATAATGAAGATGATACATTTTATTTAATTTTTTATTGCCAACTAGCTTCCGCCAATGGCTTCACCCTTGTGATTTCTATAAGTGTAAATTATAGCCTATGTGATAATCTAGCATTTTACTGGTGATCGATTTTTTTTTTGGTCGGTCAAATATACTAAAATACAAATCTTTTCTCTTTACAATATCAGTGTAAGTACATAAATAATTAAATATTACAGCAAAGCAAAGAAAGCAATGAAAAGAAAAATGTGCGAGTTAAAAACTGAAGTAGAGGAGTGCTCAAAGAAATTGAAAAGGAATGAAGATTTAATTGTAACTGAATCTGTATGTACTTAATTACTATATTGAAAACTAGAATTACCTAGTAGTTTTCCTTGAATTTTCAAATAACATTCAAAATAATACAATTATACAACTTATAGGGGTTTATTTATAAACCGTGCTTAAAGTTAAGCGACTTTCAAACATCAAAAATGTATGGTTAAACAGTCGCTAATCATTACTTAACTCTAAGCAACGTTTATAAATAAAAACCCTATGTTGCTTCAATAAAGTGTAATTTAAAATTGTATACGAAACAATGTTTATTATTAGGTATTGTATTTGACTTGTATAATTTACAAACTATACTTTATACCAATAGATTGGAAGAGAAAACTGTGAGGAAAGAACTCAAGTCCTGTCAATGTTAGAAAGTTTTGAGAAACAAGAAGAAAAACTTAAGAGGGATATGCAAAGATACAGGGACTCAGACCCTGAATACATAGCTCAATTGAAGAAAGAGACTCAGGTACCTTCCCATGTTTAAATTTTTACATGTTAAAGCAATGCATTCTTCGGTGTCTTGAAACTCTTAGTGAAGGAGCATGTCTGAGGAAGTACTACGTCTAGAAATCTATTTTTGCTGCATTGCTATGTTCTCGTTTAAAAGGTATTGTTATTGTGCCATTTTAAGTATAGGCACATGAGACAAGACTTAAATTTTAGTGTTGTCTCTGGGTTGGCAGCACTATTCCAGATGTCCAGGGGGCAGAGACCAGTTAAAAAAAGGTGGGCTGTCATAATGTTTTGCCATCAAATACAAAATAAAACAGAATTCCCTACATTCCTATATAAACTTTTTATTTACATTGTTATGTAACATAACTTGCATATTATGTGTTCTAGTAAAAAGAAAACAATGAGTCTGTTAACCAAGCATTGATGTCATAATTACATAATTATACACCCAAATAAACAAATCTAATAATTTATTATAATATTGAATTGCTTGAATTGCAACTTAGTCCTCTTTCTCTATCCTAATTTAGCTGTGCCTGACAGGGTTCATATTGATTTTTTACTTTGTTATACCATCTATGTATTACATATGGAATGCAATAAATATTTGAGTATTGAGTCTTAGCAGTGATTGCCGACACATTTAGATTAATCTAATACAAATGTGATTAACATTTGTATTAGAATAATCTTGAGAAAACATTTTGTTTCTTGAAAAAATCATTTAAATGAAACTTCTTTTAAAAATCTGTATATTTTCAATAGCAAAGTAAGACTTCTGTCTATGTCTAGACTCATACGGACACTGTGTCGGGGTGTTTGATATAATGGTATTGTGCTTATCCTCTATAATTGTTATTTCCAATAATCAGCTAAACCAATTACTTAAAGATTGAAACTGTAATTAAAAACAATATTTCAGGATTTAAAAGGAGCCGTAAACAGATGGACAGAAAACATTTATATAATGAAGTCTTATATCAAAAATACCTTTCAAACGGAAAACGATGTGATAGACCAAAGTTTCAACATTCCAGCAGACTTGGATTATATAGAAACATAAAAGACTACCTAATTATATGACCATAACCTCATGTTTTTTTTGGTCGCAGTGGGCTTTGTCGGTTAACATTCTAGTAGGTTTAGTTTCATGACAAAGCGCTTGGCACGGAGGTATGTTTGCAATAATAAACTTAATATAATGAAATTAATTTGATTTGTTTACACACCACTCGACGAGAACGCCTTTCATAACATTCACCATGGTTCATTGTAATTATACAGCGACGGATTAATAAAACTTGAAAGCTTTGGTTGAATTTTAAAGCAAAATTCAATTTTAAATCACCGTGATTATTCAGTCTTACAACAAGTGGGCGAGGTACGAATCATCAATTTATTAGTCACTGCAGAAAGTGCAGATGCAGACACAAAAATGAACTAAATTATAATGAAATGATTCAATTCACAGATTGACATCGCATTGATACTTGACAGTATGACAGCCCCTCTGCAGTATTGCCACAGCAAAAATATCACGGCTGTTGCCAGCAACAAAGCTATTGAGGTTAGATTATAATAATCATACTGACTAATATTTGGCAAAGAAGAAAAAGGTTACGTGTCTTTCTGTAGGTTTCATAAATATTAAATGTGGGATCAAGATTTATGTTCAATTTAAAAGAGCGCACTGTTCCGATGCTTTTGATAGTCTTTATTTTTGTTAACGAAAAAAAAACAATGTTTTTTCTGGTAACTTCTTCGGAAGGATTTAAAGGGCTGCAAGAAGTGCCAAAAAGTATCGATATACATTTAGACCGTATCGATACTCAAAAAAAATTAAAATAATATCGATTTCAAAGTCAGTCAAATATAATATCAGACATTTTTGAACGTCAAAATTTACAAAAAAAAAAAAGATTCTAGTCGCCCCTTCCAAAAGGTAGTTTTCGCACGGAGAAGAATGGGCAAGAAACTCCACCGTTAGTTTTTTAAAATATTTTGTATAGGTACATTAGTTATACTCGTATGTATAATTTTATGTGAAGACGATGCACCTAAAATAATATTACTATACCACACTACGTAAAAAGAATTAGAAATGAAGCAACAACAGATAAATTAAATATGTGATAGATATATGGTACAGACGCCAGCACGTCAACCTACTACAATCTGTCAAATTTCTTTAATAGATTTTCAACTTTATCACTAAAGCATATATTATGGTTAAAAAATGATTGGGAAAATTTGACAGTTTCGGGTAGGTTGACCTGCTGGCGTCTGTACACATTTACAAACATTGTAAAAGTAGACGATTTTCCTAAAATTTTACAATTAATAAGTCAGTGTGTGAGTAAGTACCTAATCATAGAATGTAAAATCAATGTATGTAATAAATATATATATGTATACCTATATACAATTGAATTAGCAACCAGTTTGATTTTGTCTATGAGTTTTAAACTTTATATCATTTAATTGCAATAAATATCACAAGGTATTTTGTTGTAGCATTTAACACAATACCCCATATAAGATGTATGTACTTTAGATAATCTAAAAATGGTTGATCTATTTTATATTTATTTCTAGTAGGTACTTATTAAAATTATGTCTATCACTTATTTTATTAAAAATATGTAGATTTTTTCTATAATATTTTCATAAAGAATTGGCAAGGTAGGTAAAAAAAAAGGTAGGTACCGTCATAATATTAATCTTCTTAAATAGTTACCTGAGAGATTCGCGGCGACGTAGATTATAAATGGCTCTGACAGCTCTCTTTTCCAAAACAAAGATAGATAAGTATACTTATCGAAAAAAAAACATCTTAAATCGGTGAAATTTTCTTGTTTTTTATTCATTTAAATACCAAATTAGGAACATCATTTCTAACGTAAAATCTTAAAAATTGAAATATTTGGTTTCATGCACTACCGTCATCGAACTTAGGCATTATGTTCGACGACACCAATCTCCTAATTGCTGCTTCCCTGCGACTAAATTCAAAATTCAAAAGTTATTTTTTCAAACTGGCTTTTCAAAAGGCTGAGAATCAGCACTTTTTGAACGTCAAAATTACATAAGACAGTCCCCCAAAACGCCCACTCTTCACCACTTCCTAGTGCTTTAGCTGGAAAGAAGAAGTGGCGCAACAAACACCCCAGCAGCACAGCTGTCTGTTCAGTTAGAAAAAAATGATTCTATATACTACATAGTATGCAAAATGATTTACATTACCGGTAAACTGCTCCAACTTTGCCTGGTCGTCCTAAGTTTGCCTATAATGAAAATGATGTAATATCTTTTTCATTTTACTTGTATGGCAAAGGAAACTTTGAGATTTTATAGACAGCTTTAAGTTTCGATTGCCATACAAGTAAAATGAAAAAGATATTACATCATTTTCATTATAGGCAAACTTAGGACGACCAGGCAAAGTTGGAGCAGTTTACGGTACGCAACACAAAACATAATTTAAATTATAAAATTAATAGCCATATGACAGCTAGCATGCGTCAATATACCAACCAAAAACATCGAGAACTATACCTACTCAGGCAGAAATAAAAATAACTAAACGAAAACAATATCTAAATAAAAGCCTCCAGGCATAAAGGGCATGCCTGCTTACATATAGCTGTAACTAGAAGTTATAATTGATAAACTAGGACCATCAAAGTAAATTAAAAAAATATCGAGGTCGCTAGCTAACCACATATTGCAATACAACTCATAAAAAAAAACATTTTAATGAGTAGATTATGTCAACACCAAACTAGGACTCAGGAACTCCTTGTTGTTCTCCTCATCGCTGTCACTGTGGCGAATTTGTCAACAGCCTCGGACATAATAGGTTGGGGAAAAAGTTTCTTCGTATTTTTTAAGAAAATTCAAAACATTTTTTAACATAGTATGTTTACATTTAACTAAAGTATGTAGGTACCATTTTGTTCGATAACTTTTTGCCATCTTGTAGGTAGGGACATGATCCCATTGCTATAGAAATTTTGGGACTTCTGATCAAAATACCGCGACAAGTGGTTTTGGCAGTCCTCCCGTGATGTTAACCTGACACTGCCTAAAGAATTCTGAAGAGACCGAAACAGGTGGAAATCTGAAGGTGCAAGGTCAGGACTATACGGCGGATGCATTAACACCTCCCAGCCAAACTCTCTTAATTTTTGCTGAGTGGCTAAAGATGTGTGAGGTCTAGCGTTATCATGATGAAAAACCACACCCCTTCTGTTGATTAATTCCGGCCGCTTTCTCTCAACTTCTTGCTTTAATCTCATCAGTTGTTCGCAGTAGAGTTCAGAATCGATGGTCCTGCCTGGTGGTAACAGCTCATAATGAATAATGCCCTTCCAATCCCACCACACACACAGCATCACCTTGTTGCGAGTTAACCCGGGTTTTGCCACAGTCTGTGAAGCCTGACCGGCCTTTGACCACGACCTTTTTCGCACGTTCTTGTCGTACGTGATCCACTTTTCATCACCAGTTATCAGCTTCTTCAAAAATGGTTCGGTTTCATTACGTCGTAATAAAGAATCACAAATGAGTACACGGTTCATTAGGTTTCTTTCAGTGAGCTCGTGAGGTACCCAAATATCGAGCTTTTTTGTGTACCCAGTTTTTTTCAAATGCGCCAAAACTGTTTTGTGGTCAATTCCCAGTTCTTCAGCTACGTCGTAACTACTAATATGCCGATCTTGCTCCACTTTTTCAAAAATGGCATCCATTTTATCCGTAATAGGGCGACCAGAGCGACGTGCATCTTTGACATCAAAATTTCCGGATTGAAAACGCTTAAACCAAATTTGTGCTACTCTCACAGACACTGCACTAGGTCCATAAACATCGCAAATTTTTTTCGCGGCTTGCGTTGCATTTTTACCTTTTTTGTAGTAAAATTTTAAAATGTATCGAATTTCTTCATTAGATTCACTCATCTTGACAGTACGAAAAACAAATAAAAATCACACATTTTCCTAATTTGAATTTGGAATTATGTTCTTTAAAATTTAAACTTTCAATGATACCAAAACCAGCCAGATACACATAGTATAGCCAAAGAGATTTTATTACAAGTTCATACATACTATAATGCGAAAAGACTTTTTCCCCAACCTAATATTTTAGTTTGATAATAGTTTTAGTTATGTTAGGGTATTATATATTTTTTAGTTTTGATCTAATTGAATTAAATGTTCCACTCTGATATAAATGTTATATTCGTTAATAAATGTTCTACGTTCTAATAGGCGTTCTAACATTGATAAAAATAAGTACATTTTTACAGCTCTGAATTCTAACGGTTTTAATCAGTACAACGGAAATATATCGTACTTGATACGTTTTCAATATTTGATATTTTACATTGATGTATCGATAATATCGTACAAAAAATATCGATATTTTTTCCCCAAGCCTTAAGGATTATTTTATAACTAAATATATATATAAAATATGTACCCAGTACCTACATACACCTAACCAGCTAGGGTTTTTCTAACTTTTTGATTTTGAATCGTGCAGACGTGAATTTGTGATTGTTTGGTGTTTGGGGACGCAAAAAAATTCAATAATTACAACAAGTTTTTTACTTTTGGAGGACTAAAGGTCAGTATTATGTACGCAATTTTTACATAAACATTTATTTGTGTAAGAGATGTGAAAACAATCTCGATGAAACAAAAAAAATACCTACCCAGTTTAAATGTGTAGGTACTTAGGATAAAAATAGGTAAGTGGTTAGCAGCTGGGCTCTGGGTTCTGTGCTACTATGTTCAAAAATCATAATAATGATAACGCTATTAACCTTGCATGTTGTTATAAGCTTGCATGCGAAGGTCGTCTATGCAATTTTATATACTAAATACAACCTTAGTGTGGGTCCTGAGTGACGGAGCACCGCGCAGGCGGAATGAAAGGCGCATTAAACAAATGTTCGACACATTTGAACTTATCCGGAGTGCGAGCGGGCGCGGACATTTCACGGCGCATTGTGTAAACTGTAAATTCGCTCCGCCATCCCCCATACGCGATGCCCCGTTACTCAGGACCCACACTTAGAAAAATCCGAAAAACACCTAGACAAAACAATCGACGAAAAATTCAGAAATCCTAACGAAAGACGAAAGTTCTCATAGAATACCTAGGATACACGAAGTCAAATATATTTATTCAATTAGGCACAAAAAGGTACTTTTGAAAGACAAAATTTAAAAAAAAACTTGTCGCCCCTTCCAAAAGATAGTTTTCGTATGGAGAAGATTGGGCAAGAAACTCCACCGTTGCTCTTTTAAAATGTTTTCACAATATCTTGTATACATTAATTATATAATTATATGTGAAGACGATGCACCTAGAATAAGATTACTATACCACGATAGGTAAAAAGAATAAAAAAATGAAGGAATGACATATAAATTAATTATGTGATAGATGCATGGTGCTCACATATTTACAAACATTGTAAAATTATACGATATTCCTAACATTTTAATAAGTAATACTAATAAGTCAGTGTATGAGTTGAGACTGTCTAGTCAGACTAAGGATATAGCACCAAATATATGCAAATTGCTACTTTAAGAGTCCTATTACATTTTTTTACGGAAATTCATGATTTTTGACCCTGTAATTTTCAGCAGAAGTAAGAAATTTCAAATATTTGATTATAATAACTATAGTGCCATTCTCTTTCTTGTAAGTTGGAGTTACACATTATTTTCGTGTAATTTGCTGAATTGACGCGGAATATATAGTACTTTAATTATATTTATTGTAATTTTGTATTATTATATTGAGAAACGAATAATTAATTAATAATAATTATGATTTTTTCTATGAGAACTCAAGGAATTTAAAGAAATTCTAGAACTCTAATAAACAAGTAAAACATTCAAATTATCTTTTAGTAATTTTCGCTTTTATTAGAACCTAATGAAACAATGTGAATTTGAGCGCCAAAGTTCCATCGCCGCCGTTTTTTCTTGTTAACTGAGTTCGTAAAATATTCATAGTAAATTACACGAAAAGAAAAGTTAAAATGTGTAACTCAAACTTACGAGTCCAATAAAGAGAATGGTACTATCGTCATTCATAATCAAATAATTAAAATATCTTACTGCTGCTGAAAATTAGAACGTCAAATATCATGAAGTTGCGTTCAAAATGTAATAGGACTCATAAGAGGCTGGTTAATTAACGCGGTTTAGCAATACTTAAAATACTGGGTAGGCCAAACATATCGATTTTTATTGCAATCAATTATTTAACACCGAACGAAGCCAAGGTCTGGCTGCGTATGGGAAAAACCACTAAACAGACGGGAACAAGGAAATAATCAATAGGAAAGGTTATTGTTATTTAAATTTACAACGAGGATTATTTTAAGTACTCAAATAGTACATACAATTAGGCACAGTCAACTGCCTTATTTTCCTTACTGAAAATGCAGCTGTAAAACTACAGTTTCCGTAATAATAAGTTAAAAAATACTAACTGGTGGTACAGTCAACAGCACGGCTGAAGAACGTAAGACATGTTATATTGTTCGCATTAAATAAAAGATTATTCGCTGCGATTCTTCGAGTCATTTTAAGAGAATTAGTTAACATGAAATACCTTCGTATATTTTTTATCTATTTTAAAAATAAGTGCCATTTGCAAATATGCCTAATTATATCAATAAGTTAGCCATCATTTTGTTAGTACTTGATATTAAGTAGAAAAGGGCCTTGAATTGAACCTTGGGGCACACCTATCTTAACTAGAGACGGGGGGATGATTACGAGGTGACGTCCCCGAGGATGTCAACATTTACTTAGTGCTGCCCGTTTTTTCTATAGGAAAGAACAAGGCAACTTGAACATTAATTTTGTAGCGGTGTAATTTGTAGATCAGTGACAGTGTTCTGTGATCAACGAAGTCAAACGCTTTTGAGAGGTCATAGAAATGCCAATTCCTTCCGAGACTTCAAAGTCAAAGTCAAATAATTTATTTCAGTTAGGCACATGAAAGGCACGTTTGCACGTCAAAATTTACAACAAATAGAATTTATTCTAGTCGCCCCTTCCAAAAGGTAATTTTCGTATAGAGAAGAATGGGAAAGAAACTCCACCGTTACTCTTTTAAAATGTTTTCACAATATTTTGTATACATTATACAACAAGGTACCAACGGCATACAAATAATTGGATATTAATAGTTTTAATAAAAGATTGAAGAAACTTTTGAATAAATAAATGCCACTATAATGCTGACGACTATTTAAATGATGTACTTTAGATTTATTTTAATTATTATTTTAATTCATTTAAAGTAACTTATGATTCATTGTACTTTAAATTATATTATTATTGTATTTGTACGCCTTTCTAGGCAAAACATGTTGAAACTTTTTTTTGTAATCGTTTCAACTGATTGTAAACCTACACGTGTTTTTGACAAATAAATATATAATTATATGTGAAGACGATGGAATAAGATTACTATACCACAATAGGTAAATATAATTAAAAATGAAGGAATAACAGATAAATTTGTTATGTGATAGATAGATGGTGCTTTTGACAAGTAATACTAATAAGTCAGTGTGTGAGTTAAAAAAATCACAGAATGTAAAATTAATGTTTAAAAACAATAAATTATACAATTAAATTGGCAATCAGTTTGATTTTGTCTGGACTCTAAATTGTCCTATGAAGCAGGACCAGCATATTTACAAGCATTCTTATTTTGGATATTATTATAATCCCCTGATTTGTAATATGATTGTTTACAAAGTGTACTTTTATGAGTTTTAAATTTTCTTTTATTTAATTGTAATATATCACAAGGTATGTTGTTGTAACATTTAACACAGAACCCCATAAAAGATGTACAATATAATCTGAAAAATAGTTGATCTATTTTATCTTTATTTCTAGTATTAAAATGATGTCTTTCACTTATTTCATTAAAAAGATGTTGATTTTTTGTTACATACATAATATTTTCATAAATTAATTGGCAAGGTACCGTCATAATATTAATCTTTTTAAATAGTTCCCTGAGAGATTCGGGACGACTTAGATTATAAATGGCTCTACAGCTCTCTTTTGTAAAATAAAGATGGATTCAATGTCAGCAGCCCGACCCCACAGTAACATGCGATACCATATAATACTGTCGAAGTAGCTAAAATAGACTAAACGCGTGGTTTCTACATCTGTTAACTGTCTCATCTTTCTAACAGCATAAGCTGAGCTTAGCCGCTCCGCAAGAGATCATGGGGACCCATTGTAATTTCTCGCCTAGCGTGATTCCTAGGCAAACCGTTTGATTAATAAATTCCAGTTTTTCTCCATTCAATAAGATGTCACATTCACTACTTCTAACATTTGGTAATTTAAATCGAATGCATTTGTTTTTTTATTTTATTTAGTACCATATTATTTACTGTAAACCAATCTTGGACCTGAAGAATAGAGCTATTCACGTCGTCAAGATTTTGACTGTCGGTTTATTATAAAGATCAATGATGTGTCAACTGCAAATAACACCATCTTCGGTTGATTTTGAAGTTATTGGGGTAAATCATTAAAGTAAACTAAAAAGAAGAACGGACCCAATATCGAACTCTGAGGAACGTCCATTGCCATTTCAGACCCTAATGAGTTTATGCCGTTTACTTGAACTTTAACCTTTCTATCTTTCAGGTATGATATTAGTAAATCAAGAGCTGTATTCCTAATCCCATAGTGCTCTAGTTTCAGCATAAGTGTCTCATGGTCTACGCAATCGAACGCCTTCGAGAGGTCGCAAAATATTCTAATGCATCTTGTGCTTCTTCTCAGGCATTAAATATGTTCTTTATTAGGGTGACACCGGCGTCAGTGGTACAAACGCCCTTTGGTGTAACCGAATTCCCCTAGATCTTCTTTTGATTTAATTTTAATAAGATATTTAAAAGCTTTTATAACAGCCTGGTGGTTTGTATGCTGAAACCTAAACTCCAAAAGGCACGCCTTTACATTATTTCTAAGTAAGGCAGCAGAAAGCGCGGGTGAGGAATTTAAACCTTCAGTAGTTTTAAGGGGAATATTAACAAAAAGTTTTTAAATTCCTGAGCTATTTCTACATCTGAGTTGATGAGGCCAGGTCCAGTCTCTAAATTAAATTCAGCATTTTGCTGTTTTTTCCTACCGATTTCATTATTTATTATTCGCCAGGTAGTTTTTATTTTATCATCAGCTGATTTTATTTTATTGCTAATGTGAAGAGCTTTAGCCATTTTGCACACACTTTTAAAAGTTCTAGAATATTTTGCAACATACTAATGAAAGCTTGTATTATTTATATGTTGCTTTAGGCCATAAAGTTCAAAAAGTTTTTCCCTGCTTTTTAAGAATACCTGGAGTCGCCCAATCACTAAATAAGAACTATGTGTAAATAGTTTTAGTCTTTAGTGGAAAAGTGTTAATAAATTGCTTGTATAATAGTGAAAAGAACTCGGCGTAGAACTCATTTGGGTCACCTATATTATTAAAACTCTGAACACATAATCTACTGGCCAAAGAATTATTAAATTTCTCTAAACTTTTACATGTAATTGCCCTAAACCTTATTTGAATTTTTTGTAAAGGTATGTAGGAGCAAAATGTTATTGTTTGTCCACTGTGATCAGATGACAACTTATTTACGATTATCAATATTATCTATACAAGTGGCCGAAGAAGCTGTCACTCGGGTTGGTTCAATAAAAACATTTATCAAGTCAAATGACTTAAAGTCTGACACTATTCGAGTTATTTTCTATTAAATTACCTAATATTTTAATCATCACATATGATTATTGACTTATTAGGTACTAGCATAAAGTTTCTTTAGCACATCTTCCATTACAGAATCAAACAGATAGATTCTGGTAACTTGGAGGTCTCTATACGCATACTACGATTATAACGTGCTTATCAAGCTCAACCCTTCAATGGTGCGTTCAACAGACAGTCCGATGATGTCTTTTCGTTCTTTTGACTGAGTAGACATTTTTACTAATATTAATGACTTACATGGCGATGTATCATAATATGTTTTCGGCTGAAATGGCTAACTACACAATAATTTTCACAGTTAATTGAATTGAATTGAATTTTATTTATTTCTCGGTTTATAGTACATTGAGATCTTACATTAAACACTGTTTCACACATTTAAATTTTTAGAATTAGAATTATTATTTATTTGTAAGAATGTAGTTTTATTTATTTATTTATTTTATTATTATGTACACACAGAAAAATAGATACAGATAAGACATAATCATAATGTAATCATAATATTTTACACATAGTATGGTGTTAAAATATTTTTGTTAGTTCTATACATTCTATCACAAAGTATATGGTGTACAAATATTCAATTGCCATTCTTAACTAAGTACAATAACACATACTTTCATTGTTGGTGTAAAAATATTAAATAATAAGCTAGGTACATAAAAATCAGAACTAGGATATCAGAATAAGAATATTATATAAAATTATGAAATCTTGTATTAAGTTTATGAATTTATAATAATAATGACAAATTAATAGACTGATAGATTCATCAAAAATGGATTATTTATAATGTCAAAATATTAATAGTTAAATCTAAAATATAAATCACTAGCTTTACCCGGCCCGGCTTCGCACGGGTAGCACTAAGTACTTATACCTACCCTACCAAACTACTCTACCTACTCTACCCTACCTACCCTACCTACCCTACCTACCGTACCTACCCTACCTCTACCCTACCTACCCTACCTACCCTACCTACCCTACCTACCTACCCTACCTACCCTACCTACCTACCCTACCTACCCTACCTACCCTACCTACCCTACCTACCCTACCTACCCTTCCTACCCTACCTACCCTACCTACTATAAACCTCACGGAGCCCGAGACCTTTCCAACGAATGCAAAACCGTGGAAATCGGTTCGTGCGTTCTGGAGTTATAGCGTCAGGAAGGAAAACCCGACTTATTTTTATATAGTAGATTAAGTTTATGAATTTATAATAATAATGACAAATTAATAGACTGATAGATTCATCAAAAATGGATTATTTATAATGTCAAAATATTAATAGTTAAATCTAAAATATAAATCACTAGCTTTACCCAGCCCGGCTTCGCACGGGTAGCACTAAGTACTTATACCTACCCTACCAAACTACTCTACCTACTCTACCCTACCTACCCTACCTACCTACCCTACCTACCCTACCTACCCTACCTACCCTACCTACCGTACCTACCCTACCTACCCTACCTACCCTACCTACCCTACCTACCCTACCTACCCTACCTACCTACCCTACCTACCCTACCTACCCTACCTACCCTACCTACCCTACCTACCCTACCTACCCTTCCTACCCTACCTACCCTACCTACTATAAACCTCACGGAGCCCGAGACCTTTCCAACGAATGCAAAACCGTGGAAATCGGTTCGTGCGTTCTGGAGTTATAGCGTCAGGAAGGAAAACCCGACTTATTTTTATATAGTAGATAAAGTCAAAATAAAAATTACAATGTCAAAGAATTCATAATAATGTCGAAGTAATGTCATTATTAAGATTTTAATTACAATATGAAAAGTATGATTTAAAAATTCAGTGACGGAATAAAAACATATGTCCAAGAGTCAATCAAACATTGACTGATAATGATCTTCTAACCAATGTTCTGTTATACAAATGACATCAAACTTGGTATTTTCTAAAAACGACTCTATTTCCAGTAGGTAATTTGGAAGAGCAACCTAGGATATTTTGATTGATTGAATAATTTTAAAGTACTCTTTGGTTTTTATTGTTATTATTATGAGTAATATTGCCAAATTCAAATTCAAAATTCAAATTCAAATTCAAAAGTCATTTATTCAAACTAGGCTGAGAATCAGCACTTTTCGAACGTCAAAATTACATAAGACAGTCCCCCAAAACGCCCACCCTTCACCACTTCCTAGTGCTTTAGCTGGGAAGAAGAAGTGGCGCAACAAACTCCCCAGCAGCACAGCTGTCTGTTCAGTTAAAAAAAAATGATTCTATATAATAGTATGCAAAATGATATTTACATTACGCAACACAAAACATAATTTAAATTATAAAAATTAATAGCCTTATGACAGCTAGCACACGCCAATATACCAACCAAAAACATCGAGAACTATACTCAAGCAGAAATAAAAATTACTTAGTGAAATCAATATCTAAATAAAAGCCTCCAGGCATAAAGGGCGTGCCCGCTTACATATAGCTGTAACTAGAAGTTATAATTGATAAACTAGGACCATTGAGGTAAATTAAAAAATTATCGAGGTCGCTAGCTAACCACATATTGCAATACAACTCATAAAAAAAAACATTGTAATGAGTAGATTATGTCAACAATAAATAAAGTAAAATTAGTAAAATTATAAACATTTATATAAACTCATATAACCTGTCAGTAAGTAAGCTAATTCTGGAGAAAGAACATTTAAACATTGTCTTGAGTTAATCACAGCGACCAACTATTCTTATCATTTAAGTAGTCGTTAATAGAATAGTATGCCTTTGAACAGAGGTTGGATTTTACTTTAGTTTTGAACGCATTAAAAGGCAAATCTAGCAAAGAAGAAGGTAGCTTGTTATAAAAGGTTATACCAAGCCCAACAAATGAGTTATGAACCTTATGAAGCCGGTGAAAGGGAGTACGTAGTGCCAGTAGATCTATACCTTTTTCTTCTCAAAGGTTTCCAAAATGTGACTAACCACGGGCTTTTATAATCGAATCGTATTTTTAGGGTCCGTGGGGTCGCTACTGCCCAACAAACTTCAACAATCTTCAAATTTGTTAAAAATTTAATAAAGCTAAAATACAGTAATAATTTGGTAGCTGCAATATTATTTCCTATAATATTATCTCGAAGTTACTATAATAATAATTGGATTCACTTATACTAGCTACTAGTTGCGACCCGCGGTTGCACCCGCATATATCTCGATCCCGTGGGAATATGTGAAGTCCTAACCAAGGCCATGGTCTACCTATGTACCAAATTTCATCCAAATCCGTTCAGCCGTTTTAGCGTGAAAGTGTAATAAACAAACTCACTTTCGCTTTTAAATATGAAATACATATATTTAGTTAGGATAATATTTATGTTTGTTACCTAAACCCCTGTGAGTCAGTCTGTGTGAGGACAAAAACAGGAAAGTCGAATATTATGTATCATTTTATAACGTTGTTTACCTTGATTTGCGGCTTTCGGTCTAATAATCTTTAAATTCTATTATGTCTTGCGTAAACATAAAACACAACCTAGATATAGGTACTTCTAGCACAATCAGCCTATAACGTTCCCACTGCTGGGCCTCAGGCCTCCTCTCTGCGAGAGAGAGTGGGCCGTAATCCACCACGCGATCCCAGTGTGGGTTGGTGGATGCTAATGGTTTTCGAATTTTCGGTTCTAGAAAGTTTTCTCACAAACTCAAACTCAAAGCATTTATTTCAATTATACCATTTACAGGCACTTTTGAATTGTCAAAGAGTCGGTCAGTTAGTCAGAAAGTTGAAGCTAGTTGCCCATTCCAAAACGTAGATCTCTATGGAGAGGAACGGGCAAGAAACTCCAAGGACACTCTTTTAAATATAGAAATTACAAAATCCTGGGTACATTACTTCTGTTGCTTCTATATGTGAGAACAATGTAAAATAAAATAATAATCAAAAACGATTAAAAATATAAGATTAAAAATAAGCAATGGCAGATAAGAGATGACCAGTCTCAACCGACGGCGCCGGTTCACGAACATGACGCGTGGATCAGCACCATCCAGCAACCATTTTATAGGGAACCGAATGATCCAACACACTCGCCACCATCAGCGAGACATTTAAGTGAGCAAGACATAGGTACTCTCAACTGCCATGCTCTTTCAAGTCAACATAACAACATAGTAAACGGCTCCATGGTACTCACATCTACAAAAATTAAAAAATAAAATGCTTCTAAATTATACAAAACTATAGTTTGCAATGTATTTGTGAGATTAAAAGAATTTTACTACCAAAAAAAAAAAAAACATTATTATCTATTGGAGTATTCAACAATTAAAACTTGGTTAAATAAAAAGTAAACATTACAGCCTTATTTATAAAAATCTCGCTAAACACTGCTTAGGCACTGTTTAGCTAAGCCAATGGTTAGCTCTTAATCAATGCTTAACTTTTCTTTATTTATAAACGCTAGTTAGCAAGTGATTAGTTGCGAAACGAAATAGAGGTGAAATTATGCGTTCGGCACAGATTATAACCAAAATAGTCGACTAAAAAACAGAATTTTAAGAATAAAGTTGTCAAAACCACGATTTCTGTATCTGTCGTGACTTTGACAGACAAAAGTCAAAAAAATCATCGGAAAATATAAAATTGAATAATATTACATAATAAGTTTATTTCATTGTTTTTGCGATGATAGCAATGAAAATAATAAGCTCCAATAATTGGAGTAAACAGGAAAAGGTATTTATCTCTGAATTTATATCTACTTACTAATAATATAAACTGACCAAGTGAAGGTTAAAGTAGAAGTAACAATGTTATTACTTATGTATTTCCATGTCCTTTTTGCTTCTTAACACGAATATACTATTTTAGAAATGTATGTAACTACTTGTGTCTGTTTTATTAATTCCTATTGCTTTTGCATCAGGTTTTCAGTATCTTTTAATAACAATTACTATACTTGTTTACAGCAACTTTGACTGCTGCTATGAGCCACTAAATATTCAACCTCGCAAAGATGAGGGAGGAGACCATGCTACGTGAAAACGATGAGGAATGCGAGTGGCATGACAAAATAATGGCACCATCTCTTTGGAGGAAGAATATTGGAAATCAAAAATAATGAATTTATAACAAAAATGTAGCTTTATTATGTATCAAAATAAATTGTTTTCTATAAAATGTCTCTTGTTATTTGTGTGACTGCCACAACGTGGCTTTTCCTTAGTTCTGGGCCTTAAAGCTAGCGCCATAAGATGAGGGGCACATGGGAAAACACATTGATTATCTCCGATGACCTCCCTCACGAACTCATTCTCTTCAAACCACCTGAGCACCTACTGAGCCTCCTTCTGATTGAACTTTCCCTATAAATCCTTGTATAATGTGTACTTCGAAAGAAAAATATTATCAACATAACATAACATCACGCCTGTATTTCCCCGAAGGGTTAGGCAGAGGTGTACCTATAGTACACCCACATTTCGCCAGTTATGTTTAAGTCCTATGTAATAGGGGGCGAACCTATTGCCATCAATAGGGCACAAATCCAGACCCCGGGCTGCTACTGAGAAATTCCACACTGAATAAACCCGGGACCTCATGCTCAGCAGTAGCACTTGCGACCACTAGACCAACGAGGCAGTCAGAATATTATCTAGTAGGTATCTAATCATCCTCGTAACGGATATAAAAAATGAGCTTTGTATGTCTTCCTCCGTGTACTTTGCGCCGGTGTTTCAAAATTATTTAACTCTTTTAAGTGGTTCTGAAATCCCGTAAAAGATTGTCGAAATCCATATTTACTATCTCGATAAATAATATCGGCACATCTCGATAATAGGAACAAAATTACCTCGAAGCACACATAATTCGCATTGAATCGATCATCTGATTCAAATAAAATCCGCCATCTTGCCTCTTAGCATCCTCTTAACAGTGGACGGGTGGTGTTTAATTTTGACAGCTACTAATCAATTGCTTAGCGACCTCTTAGCGCTAAATAGCGATTATGAATAAGAATTTTGCTAATCAATTGCTTAGCAATTGATTAAAATTTAAGAGGCGTTTATAAATAAGACCGTAAGTTCGTAAAGCCAGAAAAAATAAAAAAGGGGAAGCAACTCTTCAAAAAATAAACATGTTAACTAGTGAGCCCAAGTGGCTGTGGAGCAGGACCAGCATTAAGCCAAGCATTTTTATCTATGATTTATAATCATCCAACTTATAATATATGCTTGTCTACATAGTGTGCGTTTAATGCAAGTTTTAAATTTCTTCTCATTTAGTTGAAGAATATCGAGTGGTATTTTATTATAACATTTTACACAGTACCCCATAAAAGAAGTGTGTACTTTAGAAAATCTGAAACGTGGTTGATCTAATTTGTTCCTATTTCTTGTGTTAAAATTATGCCTGTCACTTATCTTACTAAAAAGATGTAAACTTTTTTCCACACTTTTTTCCTTCACCATTTGGAGAACAGTGGTGATGCAGCTCATGTGCTGTTAAACTGCCCGGTGGTCGTCACTTACAGGGCAAAGTACTTCGGTAACCCAAGTACCCTATTATTATTAATACCCTAATTTCACACATCGAATTTGCACTTTTTAATAAGAAAAATGCGTTTTAGATAAATGTGCGTACTTATAATTAATAAAGGACTTCTTAGAAGGTACCGAACATGAATAAAGTTGACCACGTTTGTACTACTAATACATGACAGAAAACAAGAAAATAGAGAACCTAACACAAAAATTTTACACTGACGCTACTATGTATCGCGATAATAATGTAGGTATGGTCAAAGTATCTCAACTTATTTCAGTTATTTTGATGCTGCCTACCTATAGCGCCAACTCTCTGACTCGACTGACTGACTCTCCCGTCATTCATCACGATTCTAGAATTCTCGGTATAATCCGGTCAAATTAGACCACAAAATAGGAGTGAAGTTACAAAATTCGCTCCCAGCTGAAATTTTTTAGGATTGTTCAAAAGATCATTATAAATTAAATCTAAAAAGTCCTCATCGATTCGATGCCTGGAAAAAAATTACCCGGGTCAATGGTCTAAAACGGTTTTTTTGCGATTTTCAGCGAAACGGTAAGTTTTATCATAATATTAGCGATTCAAAAAGTTGAAAAGAGTTGTGATCGTCATAATATGTATAAGTACACCACGTATATACATCACTGAAGCTGTAATACAAGTAAAAATATTATTCTATCGGTCAGTGTAACTTACTTATTATAAATATGAGAATATCAGGTAAAAGACGCAGTCCATCCTTTTATACGCCAGTGTAACCTTGAGCAACATCTGTCTCCTATTCAATTGTCTGCGTGGCTAGGGTCATATACCTGCTTTGTATTAGAATTCCCAATACATTCGACATCTGCATTGTTCAGGAGAGGTAAAACAGCTGTTTTTAAAATGTTTTAAAAACAAGTTTTTAAAAAGAGAAATTCAACTCCACAAGAAGTTATCACCAACGGAATTTGCTTTCTTCTCTCTATGTATGGAGCTCCTAAAAAAACTATGTGCTTAGATAAGTTTCGATATGTATGTTCGTTAAAAATACTCGAAATAAAAAACATGTGCAGTTTGCTTGTCTTCCTCCAACCTCAGCGGCTGCTAATCAACATCTTTTTCGGGTATATTACCAAGTTCAAGTGTGGCTTGATTATCTGCTAGACCCAAAAAACGGGTTGGAAGTTGGTCGACAATACATTAGAACCAGTTCAAACTTTACTCCAACCTACGCCGGAAAAACTGCTAAACACAATTTTTTGCAACTGTGCAAAGGGATGATCTATTCCCATCCAATACCAAGAGCTAATACCATTTGGTATTAGTTTATTTCCGAATTTATTTTCTATTCCCAACGAGTACCACATTTTAAAACCAATATCATAACAAGTTTGAAGAAATTAGGTACAGTCAGGTTCAGTAAAATTAAAATGCTTTGAGTGATTTTAAGTAATGTTTAATCAAGATTAGGGTTTGAATATAAATCACATATTGATTTTTTCTTTTATTTTGTCATTTTAGAAATTTTGAGATATTAGATAAGTACTTTTATTTTACTATTCCAAGTCCAACAATTATAATATTATATACAAACAATCAAACAGTAGCAATTTTCAGTACTTATTAATTAACTGTGATACTTACCTAGTACCTATGTAAAAGTATAGAGCGATGCTTGAGTATAAAATATCACAGACAATCGATTTATATGGTGATGATATAATTGCGTATCTTAATAATAAATCACGTAAAAATTTGGCAAAAAATCGAATATGAATAGTTAAAGTACTGAAAATCTAAAAAAAATATAAAATATCACAAATAATCAACTTTAAATGTAACAATGTTTTTGGCAAAAACTTACTTACAATCTAACAATAGTTATAAAATATCACAGATAATCAACTTTTAATGTAAACGTTTTTGGCAAAAAGCTTCTTTTTAATTAGGTACCTACCTACTATGATAATACCTATTTAAAAATAGGAACACACAAGATAAGTAAATAGCAATTTAATTACACTAAAATACTCACTTTATAAAAATATATCACTTTCACTGAGTTGTCTGTCTGAGAACAAGACTTATTTTGCACTCAACTCTGATTGGTTGCTTCGAATTAAAAAACAATAGACAAAAATCAACCCTTTTTTGTAGGTAAAGAGAAATGATTCATTTGAACTAGGTACTTATTTGTTAGTTTGGAAAGTTTTAGACTTTTAGCATTCAATTACGATAGTAGGTACAGTATGTAAATGTTAGAAAATAAAATAAAACTTTGTGTAGCTGAGTGTACAAAAATTCACGTTTTGGTATTCGTTAGTAATAGATTTTTTATTTAAAAAAATGTGGTACTCGTTGGGAATAGAAAATAAATTCGGAAATAAACTAATACCAAATGGTATTAGCTCTTGGTATTGGATGGGAATAGATCAGTTTGCGCTACAACTTCATTTTTTTTAATGACTTTTTCAACAGTACTAGTCAGTCTAAAATCAATTTTATTTAAACTTGCATAAAGTTGATGTTTGTTTAAGTGGAAATAACATCAATTGGAAACAATTATTTAAATAGACCTTATGTAGTTTATTTATTTATTTAGATGTATAAAAATTATGTATTAATATTAGGTATGTTGAAACTGTTGGTACTCCCCGTCACTTGTCTATGAGGGTTCATTAGAAAACCAGCGTCAGACAGCATCTGTCGGGCATTAATGTTGAAATGAACCTTTTTGGCGCAGCCGTGAGGCACACACTATTATTGCTTTATGATTATGTTCACTTTTTATTTTGTTATTATGTGTTTCACGAACTGTGTCCAAATAAATATCATTCTTTCTTTCTTCTTTCTTTCTATTTGCTTAAAATGCAGGTATACAGATAAGATGGATTTTTATAATAATATAACATTATTAAATTTAACTTAAAACATAACATATCATTATGCTTGTAATTCTCTAACAGATGGGCAGAGATGTATAGGCGTGTGATGGGTAGGCGAAGTATGTTCACCTCTATATAGCTAGCTACATAGGTCGGTACCTATACTGCATTTTAGTTTTCGTCAAAATGAAGAAAGTCTAACAAAATGATTTTGATTACTAACTAATATACCTAATATTATACTTAAAACATAACATATTACGCCTGTAATCCTCTTAGGGGTAGGCAGAGATATATAGGACACCAAGACGACTTTGTGAAATACATGTCATAACATCACACCAGTAGGAGGGGTAGGTGCACTTCTAAGCTATAATTATAGGTATACCTTGTATTTTCCTCCACAATGGATGAGATCAAAGATATCCGAAAAGTCTCAACTTAGTATTAGTGGTACGACTCTATTTTGTAGGACAACAAACAACAAACTAATTCTGCTATTCAAAAAGAACATCCACATTTCACCAGTAACATCATACTTACCACAGTTATAACTAACACACAATATAACATCACGCCTGTTTTTCCCAAGAGATAGGCAGAGGTGAAACTATTATTACCCAAACCTACAACCAACAAACAATTCGTCAAACAGAACAATTTCGTTATGTTCAAGTCCCATGTAATAGGGAGATACCTATAAAATATAAACATATAGATATAATATCTATTGCCGTGCGTTAGTCTCGCAAAAACTCAAAAATGGCTCGACTGATTGTGATGAAACTTTGATCAGTAGTTGTGAGAAAGTTCAAAACAAAAAAATAAATGACAACGGCATTGCAACGAGGGACCTGCCGGGGTTGCGAGACCTGCCGGGATTGCGGGAAAGTCCGAAAGGGATACCGTGGCCCGTGGCAACGTACAGGCAACTGAAGGAACACGGGTGGGTTTTAGTCAGTAAGAGTCTGAGTCTGAGTCTGTATGCCCTTCCGCTCCGCCCAGAGCGGGAGAAGTTATTTGATGATTTCCGACCCTAAAAAAAAAAGAAAAAAAAGGGTTTCAGAGGGAGGAACCTCCTATCAATAGAGCTTCTGATACAACTGTATAACGAGAGCATCCGCAAATGTTAGTAAATGTACTTCAAATATTGTGTAAGAATTATGGATCGTCAATAATAATTGTAATGATATTTAATATCTTTGCTGGAGAATTGAAGTCATTATGACGTCCAAAGCCCATATACTTACTACAAAATTGAAATAATACGTGCACAGCTTCGGACAGTGCCGCTTCCTGTCAAGCATGAGCAATACGAGTCTGCGATGGCACGCCGGCCATGATCAATGCGGTTTGCGGTCTATTAAAATATAGGAGTAATAATTACGCGATCTTACATGACGTGACTGTATAAATATTGATTAATCAAACATTGTTTTGAATAATATTAAATTGCGCTTAAATCGTTGTCACTGAATAATTCTATAAAATAATTACCATTGCGAAAATTTTCAGCACAATACGATTTTGCTAGTTTTTTATATGTTATCTGCCTAACGCAAATAGGAATATGTCATCAACTGATAACAATGTCAAACTGAGGATCATTTGCATCCATAGCTACGAAAATTACTCTTCGCTTATTTAAGTTTTTTACTTCAACATAATTAGTTGAAGAAGATTTGGTATAGCCAAACTCTAGTGTTTTCATCATTTCCAAAAATGCCTCATGCTAAGGTTCCTTTGAAGAATACTCCCTTGCCAAATGGTCTAATCCTAGATGCATTGGAACTAAAGCTTTGCGTTAGACGTTCTCTGACGATTTTTATTTTACTTTCTAACCCTCGACGAGACATGTCAAATAGAATTGATAGTATTTTATTTGTTTCCCCAGTTCTAAGTTTTGTTAAGTACCTACTAATATTGTTCGTGGGCGACGGTGTCTTATTGTTAGTGATGATTTGGTGATGGGCTGTTGCGGTATCAAAATCGAATCTCGCTTTGTTCTAAAGGGCTTCTATCAGCATATTTGCCATATCCGAAACTAAACGTGCGTTAAAATAATGTGTCACGATCATATTATCAAGTAACTTGTCCCAGTGTCCGATAGGGACCAGGCCCGGGTCGACAGCGCGTTGTGTTCCACGCACACCTCTAAGAGATGTCAGCAAAACTGACGGGGTCCGCTAGGGTTTGCCAGGGCCGCGGGAAAGTCCGAATGGGTTACCGTGGCCCCTGGCAACACGCAGGCAACTGAAAGAATTCGGGTGGGTTTTAGTCAGTAAAAGTCTGACACGCCCTTCCGCTCCGCCCAGAGCGGGAGAATTTCCCGCCACCCAAAAAAAAAAAATAAAGGTGGCGGTTCGACCTCAGGACAAACTGCTTCTCACACGGACAAATGTACGTCTCTTGTTCCCGCGTTACCAGTCCTGACTCTCGGCATATTTTAGCTACTGAAACCAACATTTTCAAACGTAGTAGGTATACAGGGAAGTTTTATAAAAATGTGACTGTTATTTAAGAATATTATTTAAGAAGCTAGTAGAAATAATATAAAAAAATGTAATAATAATTCATATTAATTTATTGATTTGTAATAAATATTACATACACGCTGACCCGTCAGACGTTGACTGTCCAAACAAAAATCCCCTAAAAAAAGGACGTTCAGTTTTTCCCAAATTTGAAAATTTTCCTATTTTTTTATTGAACCTAATTTAAACTATTACGTACATTTTAAAACAACAAAAAATTGCCAAATCGGTCCAGCCGTTCCTTTAAGTGATGCGCTTACCAACGAACATCATTTCATTTTTATTTTTATAGATTAATTACTCGACAATGTAGTCGTAATAGGTACAAATGACACATTCATTTGTGTAACGATTAAATTCATTGACTGTCGATGATACTATACACTTATTTATAAATTTTCTTATCGATTGATAAAGAACCAGTGCTTACGTATCGTCGATGCATTTTACTCACTAGATAGCAGTCTTCCGAACAAGACAAAGAAGACATTGTGATTTAAAGTTACAACTGTGTGTGCAAAAATTGTGCGTGTTTGAAGGTTTTTTTACTTATAAGTACTATTATTTGTTGCTTGTCAAAGGATTAATATTACAATATTATTTACGCAGTGCTCATGCCCTGCCAGGCTGCCACAAAACAATTAACTAATTCCGTCCATATTTAATATAGTGCGTTTCAGCAAATAGTTCCTTTGCCGTTATGTTGGCAGCAATGTGTACCAGTGTTACTACATTACACAAAATATGTTTCCTTGAAAATAGGGAAATTTTTAAATGTGGTGTTTTCAGTATTACAGTGAAAGTAGATTATCATAACACCTATGTATTATCAATTTTATGTGAGGGTGATAGGTGGATGTTTCACCATTTTTACAGTCATCTTCTTTTCGTGTGGCTAGTGACTGACTTGGTGTCAGAGTTTTAAAGCCGCCCATGGGCCTCTGACTTGGCTGACAGTCATCTTGAAAACCCTCATTTTGTGAAGTTAGTTAGGGTTCTATTCATATCATCGTGGTAGTCCGCTGATTGCGACTGAGATCTAAATATCAGTTGAACATTAGGTTAAAAGACCATACGCGTGCACTATATATAATCCACGGGCTAATACTTATTTTTCTGATTCACTTTGTCAACATTTGCCTGCGCAATACGTTGCGTGTATGTAAGTCTCGTACAAATACACAAACGGTCGCTGGTTTCCAAGACGATAGTTTATTTGTTCTTCCAGATACCGATAACGCCAGGCGACAACATCAATACCTTTCGCACTTTTTAAAACAAAACCCGATCTCCTTGATGATTTTCCACAGAGTTGTGCGACTCTTTTTGAAATCTCACGTCGCATTTCATGCAATAACTTAGTCAGAATAGGCAATTCTTTTCTGACAGAATAGAATTCATGTATTTTATGCCATAATGTTTGCAATCATCCAGTTCGATAGTTTTATGTCTAGGACCACTTTTGCGCGGAATTCAAATTTTTGTCGACGTGACATCCTTGGTTATTTCCACACTGTTTTTTCTGATACACTTAAAATAAAAACCAAGGTTTACTAAGTATTGATCATGAAGTACCTATCTAAAAAATCTACCTATCATTCTTACATTTAAGGGTACGCTAGTCGGGCATTCTTCCATACAAACGTAGTATGGTGATTGCTCGTCTGTTTGACGGTGTACGTTCATAACGAAAATTAAATCAATTGATCTTGTCATCATCTCCGCCGATATGGAAGCAGAATTGGAAAAAAATATGGTTTGGAAGTTATAAGCGTCGAAACTTCCGTATTTCAATACAAATTTTAACTCGTCTTTGGGCGTGAATAAATAACTTATGTAGTCAAAAAATGGCAAAATCAAAACCGTATAAGGATAGATAATTTATTCAAAAATTTAAATCATTTTATTTTGAGTAAATACATTCAGCAATTTTTTCTATAATATCTATACGCCCAAAGGTCTGTTCATGAAATTTTACGCGCTCGTTTTCGTTTTAAATCATCGTCTATTTTACTAAATAATTTAATAAATATATGAATAAATAAATAAAACCAAAATAAATAAAACCTAAATAAATAAAACTAAATAATTAGACTAATTAGCATGCATATTAATCACGCCCACCAACGAGTTCGAGCCGTCGACTAGTGCACCCTTAAGGTAAATAGTTAATTATAAATACGAGTAGGTACTTATTTGAAACTAGTCTCACATTTGTGTGGAGGGTTGGGGACCAACCCTCCGTACAACTACTACTACCTCTGGTAACAATATTTCACTTTCCTGTAATGGTGGCAACGCGACCACATCCCACAAACGTGAACACATCTTATAGGAATAAGTGGCGCCGCGTTATGTATTTCACACTCACAAAAGTTCTTTTTTTCAACACCATCTGTCTTTCAACATTTCTAAATGTTTTGACCTTAAAAAACTTTAAAAATCTGCAGAATCGTCTTCCCACATCTACTATCTTAACAGACAAGCTAGGGCAGCAAAGGAACTATTTGTTGAAACTCACTTCAGAAACAAGAATAGTCTGTTACATTACGTATTCTGTGGCCTATAGGCACATTAGGAGCTCCTTGGTGAACTCCAAGGCTACAAGCCAATCATAAAATTAATTAAAACCTAGAAGGAGTTTTTAAACAGTTGGCAATCAACCAGAATTTTCTATTGACAGTGTAGCATCCTAGATCAGTGAATATGTCGTGGCCAGATCTTAAAATTGATCATTTCATAAAATGAACATCATCCACTGGTCACATCATGATGTGGCCTGGCCAGATCATTGAATACTCAACGTTTAATGATATGAACAGAACGCACGACTACTTCATGATGTGGCCAAACATTAGTGATCATATTGTAAAATAGTTAGATTATCTACCGGTAGAGGCGTTGATGTCGCTGTGTTTTTGTTGTGCATCATGGCGGCGGCATACAACAAATCAAACAAAGTATGGTGACCACGCAAAAAAAGTAGATGGACTTTTATTGGGTTTCCAAATATGATATTATGGAAAGCGATCAACTTGGAAGTAGCGCTCGCTGGCCGCTGCCACGGCATAATGAAACATAGCACTTAAAATTAGTTTTAAAAAATTAAAAATGTACCGCATGTAACCGCGCGCGAGCTGAGCGAGCGTAGCGAGCGGTGCCGCGGCAGCGGCCGGCGAGTGCTACTTCTAAATTGATCGCAGTTACTTGACTATTTTTACTTCACCTTACACCGTGGATACCCTACATTAATGATATGGCCAAACGTCGACTGGCATATCATTAAACGTTGACGTTTAAACGATATGACCAATGTTAGCTGGCCATTTCATGAAATGGTCAATTCTAATACTTAATTTATTTTTGTTGTACTGCAGCTCACTGGTAGATGACGATAATATTATGTGTGTTTACCATACGTACCGTGGGTCTCAGCCGCCCGGGGTGCACGCAAAATTCGCCGCTTAAGATTTGATAAGACTTTATTTTAATATGTCAAAGCAACACTCAAGGACTAAAAATTTCAGAACATTGGAAAGTTTAAGTTTTCTTTTGACCATTCACACAGAAATAGGAGTTAATCTGTTTTTGAAATTAAAAAAAACTGCATTCACTTTGGAGTGAAATTTCCCGTCCCTAAAAAGTGCCGCCCGGGTGGGCTGCCCCAGCTTTGCAACGCTACTGTACGAACCTACGTAACATCTAAGTAATATTGTTATGAAAAGTTCTTCATACTTGTTTCAGAAACTTCAGTACAAATTGTATCTTTAAGAATATTGGAATGCAAAATAAGTACAATGATTCGGAAATTGAAGACAAGCTACTTAACAACAGTTTACTGTTTAGTAGTATTCGTAAAAATAAAACCCCAGAAAAAAAAATTAAGAAGATAATAAAATATTTAGATCGGGGGGCAGACATTAATGCAGCAGATGCTAACTACAAAAACAATACACCTTTGCATGTTGCAGTGATGAAAGAAGAATCAGAAGTTGTCAGTTTTCTCTTGGAACGAGGAGCTCTCGTCAGCAATAAAAACAGTGAAAATCAAACTGCCTTAGATATTGCCCGTCAATCAGATACATCTACTTGCCGACGAAAATGTATTGTAACTATATTGGAGGCATTTGATAATAATAAATTTAAAACTTCTAGTAGTCAGCAAGACCTTGAGACTAACTTAGCAAGGAAGAGTCATCCCAAAAGCTCGAAAATAATAAAGGATCTGAAATACCTCCAACCTGATCAATGTCGTATAAAAAATCAAACCCAATCTCAGGATGTAAATAATGATAATACAGTGACGAATAAAAGTATGGATCAATATAAACCAAAACAGCAAGAATGTAGTAAGCAATTTAAAAAAATAAAAGGAAGTAAAATATTTCATTACCAAAAAAGAACTGGAACGTCGGGACTTAGTGGACAATTGTATGAAACTAAACTGTTGAGTCTGATTTTATTTAGAGCTTTATATGTGCAAGAGGTTAAAACTTTTTTGATAGCAACCAACGTTGAAAGCATGGGAGCTTTTGATGACATCATCTTTAGATTCTATTCAAATAAAGATGATAAACCAAAAATAATGTTTGTACAAGCCAAACACAGAGATAATCCTGCAAAAGACAAATTTACGGTTGAGGAAATTATGAAATTAAATGGAGACTTCAGTCTACATAAGTACTTAGAGAGTTACATAAAAATAAGTCAGATGTTCGTCCCTGAAAATAACGATGACATGTTCAGAGGCGAGTTTAAAAATATGGATTGTGAATTTATTATTTATACCTCTGCCTTTGAGAAATTTTCTAAAGTAAAATCCGTAGAACAAACTGAATGCCAACGTTTTATAAACACAAGTAAAGGCAAGGTATTTCAGTTTGATTATGATGAACAGGATGTAGAACTTCTAGTGCAAACGGTAGCCAAATCACGTGCAGTGCTTTTAGCAAAACGATTATCAAAGTTTATTTTTAAAGATAGTCATAGTAATATGATGATGGATGATTTGATAAAAACATATCATGTTTTTCTCGTGGGACAAATTCTAGCCGTCGAAGTTAAAGACGGTGATTCGCAAAATAATTTCCGTTACGCAAAATTCCGAGAATCATTTTTTTCAAGCAATGACAATTTGATATTGGCATTTAAAGCTACGATTTGTAAAGAAGTATTACTACTGAAGAAAAACATTTCCCTTGAAAATCTGGACGAGTTAGAGATCTTCTTAATGTCATTGACTTTTAAAGTACCAGTAAATTTCGGCAATCTTAATTTTTGTTTTAGTGGCAGCGAACAAAAAAAAGAAAAGAAACTTGAATACCTATGTTCAGTATTTAAAAAACTATTTGAGAATGCGAATGTCTCAGCAAATATTGTGATGAAAGTGGACGACAACATGGTTGGTCCGAATGAAATTATACAAAGTACAGATTTAGAATACTATAGACTGGGAGGTTTAGTTGGCAACCTACTCATATTAGATAACGAAACTAAGACATTAAAATTTAATTCTGATTTTGATACCTTATCGGAAGACAATTTGAAACTCTTTGAAAAATTGAAGAGTGACGTTTACATAGGAATAGATTTAAATAAGTGCAAATTTGACATAAACGTCCATGGCTTCCCCCGACTGTCTTTAATTCATGACGAATACGATAAAAAAATTATTAATGACTTTTTGGCCAAACTATTTTTTTATACAAATCAGGCTACAGAAGACGAAGTAGAAAAGATTTTAAAGAAAGAGATAGATAAGTACTTTGTTAGTAGTATACCAAGGCAAAGTGACGCGCACTTTAGAGTGAAAGAAGATGCTATTTTCTTAAAGGTTCATGATCGTGTACAAAAGTGGTGGAAACAACCAAACAACGCTCCTTACTTGAAAGAATCTTGTGAATACTTCTTCAAAGCTGAACAAGATGTATTGAATAGTCCATTATTGAGCATTCTTCATTTTACTTATACCAAAACCATAAAAAACGCGTTGCCTGCATTACAATTCAAAGATACTGCACTCGAATTATTACATTTAGATGGCTTTTTTGCCGGGACAGCAAAAATCTTGAGCATAATTACTGAAGAGAATGCACTTTCTAGTATCAAGTTAATACAATATTTTAAAGAACGGAATTTTAACGATTACACTTTTATTGATCTGGATTATGTTGGAGTCGGAAATTATTTTGTTGATGTTAAATTGGAAATAAAAGCCTCCAAAATAAATACTCTAATTATCGTTTGCAAAAGTCAAGATGTTGTTGCAGAAATAGTTTTGCTGATTAAATATTTTGAAGGCAAAATAATCATTATCTATAATCGGGACTTAGCTAACCAGATCAATGGATTAGCGATGGAAGACATTGTCGAAAGAGTTGACAGTGAAACTGGATTTAAAGATCTTGCAGATACAATGCGTACGATGTTGCTAGAAGAGAGATATATTGTGTTCCAAGGAAATGAAGTACCACTTGGCATTTTATTTGGAGATGAATCGTATCATCTTATAAATTCGAAAGTATTATACATGATTATAAACAATGAAAAAATTACGATAGGCAATTTTTTTAATAACCCGGCTTATGATGAAATATTAGATTTTTATATAAATGAACAAGTATGTCGTTACATCACATTACATCCTAATTTTCGAGCAATTAATGAGTTAAATGTTTTAAAATGTAACGAATTAGGAGATGATTTTACGCCTGACACGAGGGACATCGTTTTAATCACTGATAAGCAAGAAGATTTTGAGAAATTTATAAAAAAACATGTAAACTGTAATGTGCATTGGTTTAGCCTTAGTGGTGACAAATGTTTTGTCTGGCAAAAATCTCGAGGCAGTTTACTGAATATATTGAAACATATTCACAGAGGTTCACATGATTCTTATACATTGGAACCCGTAACTTTAAAAGATTTAAGAGAAAAAGTAGTTATAATAAGTGCTGAACCGGGCATGGGCAAATCTTCTTTACTCACTCATTTAGCAATTAATACGAAACTTAAGTACCCGACGCTGTGGATTTCCAAAATCAATTTGCTTGAGAATACCAAAGAATTGAGAAGAATGAAAAAAAACAAAGTTAACATTGATTTAAAAGAAGCTGTGCAATATTTGTTTCGAGTAATTGGATTCGAAGCTTATAAAAAGAGAAATCCTAATTTTGAGATCATAATTGATCAGGTTTCTGTCATAGGTGATGACATTAGTTTCAACAAAAACAATATGGAATTAAATTTTACTGGCTTAAACATATTAGAAATAGAGTTATTTATTCATTGTTATAATAACGGTCGGGTTGCCTTATTATTCGATGGTTTTGATGAAATATGTCCCGATTTCGCGAATGAGTTTATGAAATTAGTAAATGTTCTTAAAAACTCGAAAGTTGTACATTTGTGGATAACTAGTCGTTTATACAACGTTCTTCATCAGTTAGAAAATACTTTGGAAACTTTCTCTTTTACAATACAACCCTTGACTTATGCCAATCAGTTGGAGTTTTTAGAGAAAATTTGGTTAAGTAAAGGATCAAATGTTATGCTAGGCTACTTTCCATTTAATATAAAGTGGGGCATGCAAAATGCAGTTAAAGGATTTTTGACGGTTCTTTCAGCTGTGTTATGTGACACAAAGAATAAATTTATCAGTATGCCATTACATTTGTATATGATATCGGAGATATTTCAAGATTCATTTCACAACTTTCCTCTCAACCCAGAAAGTATGGAACAATTTATAACATCACAGAATACTATGAATATGGTCAATTTGAATCAGCTTTATGAGCGATTTGTAGATGTAAAATTTTTCAAGATCCGTTTTGGGGAAAAAAAGCCTCTTTTGTGTATTAATGACCCAGATATGAGGAAACTGATAGATAATGAGCGTACAGCATTTTATAATAGTCATAAAATAATTGCTGCTTATGTTATGTTTGGCAAAACTGATGAAATTGAGTTATTTGATAGTCGCGATATTGATGAAATACGTGATTTTGTTGAAAGGATAAAAGTAGGCGAGGAGAAAACAGGCATTATTGAACAAATTATTCAGAATGAACCTAAGTTTGTTCATTATACATTTGCTGAATATTTCGCTACCGAGTTTCTTTGCGATAGATTAAAATCGTTCCATTGTAAAACTTCTCTATGGATGTATTTAATAAACACGTTTCTTCAATCTGAAGAAGGGGGCCCTCGAAGATTTTTCAATGCTAAATTAGGAAACCATCCACTCATGTTGAATGAGATACATAATGCTGGTATAAACGAATTGTTTGAAAATTTGCTTACGGAACATCTAACATTGTCCAAGTTGATATTTATGGCTATTGATGAGTTTTTGGAAAACACTGCAATGTTTCTTCTGAAATGCTTAAAAACTGTGCTTAGTAAGAAAAATATTGACGATTTTATAAATGTGGTTAGTAAGAATTTCAATGAAAACTGTATTGTATGCATTGCTGCTGAAAGAAGTGCAAACAATGTTGTTGCCTTTATAATTAAGCTAATTAAAGATATTGACATTAAAAGATTAATTGACTTGTTCAATTGCTCTGATCTTCCAAAATATAATCCAGTGTTAGTTGCATACAGAGCTGTTAAAGGTATGCAACCTAATTTACTGTTGTTAGATATTCTTTTGTCAGATTTACCTTCTCCTGCAATTGTGGAATTGTTTTGTATCCAGTTTGATACTAAATGGTTGAATCAAAATAGGTCAAAGATATTAATACATTTAATATCGGGGTCCCTAGGCAACTCAAATTTTAAATGTTTTGATAAAGCTTTGGGAAAATTAAATAAGGAGCAACTCGTAACCATCTTTTGCGTCAGAGATTTTGAGAACAAGCTAGCAGCTCATAGAGCGGCATCCCAACAGTCTTATACGTTTTTCGACAAATTATATTCCCTTTTAGATAGAAGTGAATTTAGAGAAATTTGTATGACTCGAGACAGATCGGGGTTAACACCAATTCATTATTTAAAATACACAGAAAAAGACTGCGAAAAACTAAACAATCTTCTTGACAAAGTCTATGAGGGCAATACGAATGAAAAATTGACACTGAACCACTTCATTCAACAAAAACATTAAAAAATATTATTTTATCGACAAATTAGGCTAAGGAAAACAATAAACAAAACCTTGGTACAGAACTGATATTATATCTTTGAATGATTTGGGTTTGAAATATGGATGTACTATGACACCTCTGTCTTCCGCTATGGGGAATACAGGCGTGATGTTACGTATGTGTCGCAGATGGATTGTCGAATCCGTTGTTTTACATAACCGCTAGCTGTTTTACAAAACAGCTCCGTTTTGTAAAACAGCTGAACGACGTTTATCGATTTTCCATAACTGAACGTTAAGACTCGAAACGAAACGTCAGATTGAAGATGTTAGTTTTCAATTTGGTCGCTCGTGGCTCTCTGTGTGTCAGATATAAAAAAAAACGAGTAATACGAGTGAAAACAGTAATTTTAAGGAAAATTTTGACATAAAGTTATCAGAGTTTTTATTTAAAATAACGGTTTTAAAACGAAATAACCTAAAAAAAAATAACCTACTACTGGGATAAAAAGTACCTTATGTACCCTGTATCCTCCTTCCCCTCCCTGTACCCTGTTTGTCCTGTGTGTGTGTCTATACATGTGTGTGTGTGTGTTTAGCATGTGTTGTCATTCGGTACATGGCCTAGATACATACTGATCTAGGCCATGTACCAAATTTCAGCACTAAGAAGGGTTTTTTGTAATTTTGACCTTTAATGGGGTGAAAAGGGGGATTTTGTTTGTACGAAAAATGTTATTCGTTGAGTTTAATCTTGGCACGAATACAACGAATATAATCTAAGTAACTTATTTAGGTTGTCATTTTATGTTTTTCTAAACTACATTGGGTGGTGTCAAAGTTTGTATGGAAGAGTTTTAACGCGCGGTCCGATTAACTCGAAAGTCAGGATTTATACTTACGTGTATAAGGGTTTTTCGATTATTTACCCCTAACGGGGTGAAACGGGGTTGTCAATTGTACAGGGGAGGACTTTACTGCGTGCTTTAATTGACTTGAAAATTGGTAGAAATAATCTTTGAGTGACGTTATGGAAACCTATCAAACCATTTTTCAAAATTCAGTTTGGACTCAACATCAACTCGGATACAGTTTATAAGAAAAATCTTATTCATTTGGATATTCAACTTGAAAGTTGGCACGAATATTTATCTAAGTAATTTATTGTTTTTCTAAACTACCCCCTAAACGGGTGATTGGGGCAAGCGCGGATCCACCGTTGTAGGCACGATGGGCATGCCCACAACCCTAATAGACTTGTAATACCACCCTTTCACGGTCTATTGAGATCGATAGGCTGATGATATTATATCCACTGCCTTAATAAAATAAAACAATTAATCGTGCGTGATTCGGAACGCAGCTAAGTATTTAGCATGGGGTAAGTAATAGATGATATAACAACAAAATCTCTAATATTTACAATATATAACAACGGAAGCTATAATTTGATTTAATATAACGATTAGTTAATATAATAAACGATTGATATTATTTTAAAATAATTATTTTTTATAAGCACAACATACATTTAATATAAAATCGTTTGAAATAAAGACAAAAGATATGAAACTTATTTGTTCTAATATGGTGAAAACGCCTACTTAAAAACACAAAGCAAAATTGCATAGACACGGGTTAGTTTATTTAGTATTATTTTTATATATATAACTAATAACTTATTACCACCTGCGCTAAGATAGTTCGACGGAGCCCCGCTTCGCGAGTTAAAATTCTTCCATACAAACTTTAACATTTTGATTAGTATTCGTGCCTAGATTAAACTCAACGAATAACATTTTTCGTACAAACAAAATCCCCCTTTTCACCCCATTAAAGGTCAAATTTCCAAAAACCCCTTCTTAGTGCTGAAATTTGGTACATGGCCTAGATCTGTATGTATCTAGGCCATGTACCGAATGACAACACATTCATGCTAAACACACACAGACACAGTAGGTTATTTTTTTTTTATAAACAGCCTAGTTTTTTTGTCCAATTTATTAAAAAAAAAAACATTTTAATTTTAGTTAGATGGTTTCGGGTAAACCCTCTTATTAAACGTACGTAAAAACGCCGCAATATGATTTATTTAAAACATTCTGATTATCGAATAGTTGTCTGATTAGTAACGTAAGATACTAAACTTGTCAGATATAATTTTTGTTTAAATCTGGACAACCTTTTTCATTATTTCCAACAGTTTTCAGACAGAATGCTATGTTACCGATCACTAAAAATTTTCAACACGTTCATAATGGTAATACATAAGATGCTTACATTTTCTTCTGAAAAATGAATTATTCGCATCAACCAACGTTCGCATGAAAACAAGATTAACAGACGGGTTGCTATGGTTTTTATTTTATGCCTCATTTTTAATTTTCTCAAATGGTGTCCTGGGTACGTGTGATTCTACTAGTTTCTGAAAATTGTGTCTTCGGTATCTAAAATTCGTTCAACTACATTCTGAAAATCAGACAGATTGCTATGAAACAGTTCGGTATTTTATTTTGACATATTTAAAAATGCGGTCATGTTTGACGGGACGCGGATAATTTCGATATTAGGATTTTCGAATTTCAAAATAACTAAATCTATCGATTTTATACGGTTTTGTTCGTAAAATGATAAGGGAAAAATATTGGCCATGGGCTCTCGTACCAATAGAATTAATTTGAATTTGGAATTCTAAATGAAAGCAGTGCGGTACCGTTTCGGTACGCAAGCATTTTACGAACCAATGAGGAATCATAAGCAGTACCGAAACGATACCGCACCGACCAAAGACGAAAAGGCAGCTTTTTTGAATTTGACCTTGCATATCTTTTACTGGGGTAGGTACCTAGTTGACGAAGTTGTGTGTGTGTATTTATAGGAATAGGCTGAATAATATAAATATATTATGAAAAGTAAACCCTTCATAGAAGTTTTGGGACCTTGTGGGTCATTAGGACAGTATAATATGTGTGTATGAACGTAATATTGGATATTTCTGTTGTATTTGAATTACCTTCTTCATATTATTGTTTCAGAAACTTCAGTTCATTTGTTTTAGTATATTGAAATGCAAAATAAAAACAATGATTTGGAACTCGAAGACAAGCTACTCAATAACAGTTTACTGTTCAGTAGTATTCGTAAAAATAAAACCGTCGAAGACAAAATTATGAAGATGAAAAAATATTTAGATCGAGGGGCAGACATTAACGCAACAGATGCTAACTACAAAAACAATACACCGTTGCATGTCGCTGTGATGAAGGAAGAACCGGAAGTTGTCAGTTTTCTCTTGGAACGAGGAGCTCTCGTTAGCAATAAAAACAGTGATAATCAAACGGCTTTAGATATAGCTCGACTATCCACTTACAAAAAAAAAACATTAAAGTTATATTGGAAGCATACAATAATGTAAAAGTAATACAATCTTCTAATCAACGAGACAGGGATACTACTTTAACAAGGACTAACACAAAAATACTAGGGGATCCGAAAAGCCTTGGCAGTTTTGTTGTATGTGATATTGACAATCAACCCCAATCTAACATTGTTAATTATAATAGATCAATAAAGAATAGAAAACAAGTACAGAGTATATCAAAACAGCAGAAACTTAGTAAACAATTTAAAAAAACAAAAGAAAATGACATTCTGCATTATCAAAAAAGAACTGGAACGTCGGGATTTAGTGGACAATTGTATGAAACTAAACTGTTAAGTCTGATTTTATTTAGGGCTTTATATGTTTATAAGGTTAAACCATTCTCATTAGCAACGAACGTCAATAGCATAGGAGCTTTTGATGACATAGTCTTTAAGTTCTATTCAAACAAAACTGATAAAGCAAAAATAATGTTTGTGCAAGCAAAACATAGAGATAATCCCGCAAAAGATAAATTTACAGTCGACGAAATAATGAAATTAAACGGAGACTTTAGTGTGCATAAGTATTTAGAGAGTTATATTAAAATTAGTCAGATGTTCGTCCCGGAGAATAGCGATGATATGTTCAGGGGGGAGTTTCAAACTATGGACTGTGAATTTATTATTTATACCTCTGCCTTAGAGAAGTTTTCTAAAATGAAAGCCGTGAAACAAAGTGAAGGAAAATGTTTTATAACCACAAGTAACGGCGCGGTATTTCAGTTTGATTATGATGACCAAGATGTAGAACTTTTAGCGCAAACTGTGGCCAAATCACGCGCAGTACTTTTGGCAAAGCGTTTATCAACATTTATTTTCAAAGATAATCACAATAATATGATGCAGGACGATTTGATAAAAACATATCACGTCTTTCTTGCGCAACACATTCTGGCAGTCCAATTTCAAGACGGTGAATGGCAAAATAATTTCCATTATGCTAAATTTCAAGAATCGTTTTTTGCAAGTAATGACAATTTTTTATTGGCATTTAAAGCCACGATTTGTAAAGAAGTGTTACTCATAAAGAAAATCATATCCCTTGAAAAACTTGAGGAAGCAGAGAGCCTCTTAATGTCGCTGACTTTTAAAGTACCAGTAAATTTTGGTAATCTTAATTTTTGTGTTGGTAGGAGCGAGCAAAAAAAGGAAAACAAACTTAGGTGCTTGTGTTCAAAATTTAAAATTCTTTTTGAGAATGCTAATGTCTCAGCAAATATTGTGATGAAAGTGGACGACGATATGGTTGGTCCAAATGAAATTTTGCAAAATACAGATTTAGAATCCGATAAACTGGGAGGTTTAGTTGGCAACTTACTAGTATTCGATAACGTAACTAAGACTTTAAAATTTAATCCTAATGTTGGTTCCTTATCCGATGACAATTTGAAACTTTTAGAAAGATTAAAAAGTGACGTTTTCATAGGAATAGATTTAAGCAAGTGCAGGTTTGACATAAATGTACATCGCTTTCCCCGACTGTCTTTGGTTCACGAAGAATACGACAAAAAATTTATCAAAGAGTTTTTATCTAAACTTATATTTTACACGAATCAGGCAACAGAGGACGAAGTAGAAAAGATTTTAAAGGAAGAAATAGATAATTATTTTGTTGGTGGTATGGCAAGGCAAAGTGACGCACTCTTTAGAGTAAAAGGCGATGCAATTTTCTTAAAAGTACATGATCGTATGCAAAAGTGGTGGAAACAGCCAAACAAAGCTTCATACTTGACAGAATCTTGCGAATACTTCTTGGACGCTGAACAAGATATTCTAAATAGTCCGTTATTGAGCGTTCTTAATTTTACTTACACAGAAACAATAAAAAACGCGCTGCCTTCATTAAAATTCAAAGATACTGCACTCGAATTACTTAATTTAGATGTATTTTTTGCCGAAGCAGATAAAACCTTGAGCATTATTACTGAAGAGAATGCATTTTCTAGTATAAAATTAATCCAATATTTTAAAGAACGGAATTTTAATGATTATACTTTTATCGATTTGGATTATGTTGGAATTGGAAATTACTTTGTAGATGTAAAGGCAGAGATAAAAAAATCCAAAATTAACATTCTCATTGTTGTTTGCAAAAGTAAAGATGTCATTGCAGAAACCTATTTGCTAATTAAACATTTTGAAGGAAAAATAATTATTATCTCTAACCGGGATTTGGTTAACCAGATCAATGGAATAGCGTCTGAGGACATTGTTGAAAGAGTTGACAGTCAAACTGGCTTTAAAGATCTAGCAGATACAATGCGTACGATGTTGTTAGAAGAAAGAAATATTGTGTTCCAAGGAAAAGAAGTACCATTAGGCATTTTATTTGAAGACGAATCGTATCATCTCATAAATTCAAATATATTGTTCATGATTATAAACAATGAAATGACTGCGATAGGTAATTGTTTAAATAACCCATCTTATGATGAATTATTAGATGTTTATATTACTGAACAAGTGTGCCGTTACATTACATTAGATCCTCATGTTCAAGCAATCGATAAGTTAAATGTTTTAAAATATAATGAATTGGGAGATAATTTTACGCCAGATACGAGGGACATCGTTTTGATCACTGACAAGGCCGTAGAATTTGCAGAATTTATTCATAAGCACGATAATTGTAATGTGCATTGGTTTAGCGGTAAAGAATGTCTTGTTTGGAAACAATCCCGAGGCAATTTACCGAATATATTGAAACACGTTCAAAGGGGTGCACACAATGCATATACATTGCAACCCGTAACATTGAAAGATGTGAGTGAAAAAGTAGTTATAATAAGTGGTGAACCCGGTATGGGCAAATCTTCTTTTCTTACTCATTTAGCAATTAATACAAAACATGAAAACCCAGCACTGTGGATTTCAAAAATCAATTTGTTGGAGAATACCAATGAACTAAGAAAAATAAAAGAAAATAAAGTTAAGAATGACTTAAGAACAACTGTGCAATTTTTGTTTAGAGTTATTGGATTCGAAGCATTTAAAGAGAGAAAAGTTGATATCGGGATAATAATTGATCAAGCTTCTGTCATAGGTGATGACATTAGTTTTAACAAAAACAATGCGGAACTGAACTTAACAGGATCAAATTTATTTGAAATAGAGTTATTTGTTCATTGTTACAATAACAATCGGGTTATCTTGCTGTTCGATGGTTTTGATGAAATATGTCCTGATTTCGCGAATGAATTTTTACAATTAGTATAAATATTCTAAAAAATTCGAAGGTTGTGCATTTGTGGATAACTAGTCGTGTATACAACGTTCTTCATCAGTTAGAAAACACTTTGGAGACCTTTTCGTTTACATTACAGCCTTTGACTTATAACAATCAGTTGGATTTTTTAGAGAAAAAATGGTCTAGAAAATTAGGACCAAATAAACTAGACTACTATCCTTTCAATAAACCGAAAATGAAAGATTTGATTAAAGTTTTTTTGTGGGACCTTTCAGATGCGTTACTTGACACAACAAATAAGTTCATTAGTATACCATTACATTTGTATATGATATCAGAGGTTTTTCAAGATTCATTTCACAATTGTCTACCCATTTCAGAAAGTTCTACCTCGAATGCAGGAGAACAAAGTACTATGAATGAAGTGAATTTGAATAAAATTTATGAGCGATTTGTAGATATAAAATTCTTTAAGATACGCTTTGGAGAAAAAAAGCCGCTCTTGTGCATCGATGACCCCGATATGAGGAAATTGATAGATAACGAGCGCACAGCATTTTTTTATGTTCACAAAATAATTGCTGCTCATGTAATATTTGGTAAAATGGATGAAATACAATTATTTGATAATCACGATGTGAACGAAATACGCGATTTTTTCGAAAGGATAAAAGTAGGAGAGGAGAAAACAGGCATTATAGAACAGATAGTTCAGAACGAACCCAAGTTTGTTCATTACACATTTGCTGAATATTTTGCAACTGAGTTTCTTTGCGATAGATTAAAATCATTCCATTGTAGAACCTCTCCGTGGATGTATTTAATTAACACGTTTCTTCAATCTGAAGAAGGGGGCCCTCGAAGGTTTTTTAATGCCAAACTAGAAAACCAACCACTCTTGTTTAATGAAGTATATAACGCCGATTTAAACGAAATGTTTGAGACTTTGCTCTTGCAGCATAAAAAAATGGCTAAGGTGCTATTCATGGCTATAGATGACTCTTTGGAAAATACTGCGGTATTTCTATTGAAATGCATAAAGCCCGTACTTAGTCAGAAAAATATAAACCAATTGATACACGTGGTCACCAAGAGTTTCAACGACAGTTGCATTGTTTGTACTGCAGTCGAGAGTAGTGCAAAGAACTTTATTACCTTTGTAATTGAGCTGATTAAAGATATCGATGTTAACAGATTAATTGACTTATTTAATTGCTCTGATCTTCCAAATTGTAATCCATTGGCGCTCCCCACAGGAGTGCGCTATAGGCTGTGTTGGAATGTAGAGTTGTTAACTGTCCTTTTGTCAGATTTAACTCCTCCTGCACTAGTCGATTTGTTTTGTCAGCAAATTGAATATGAACGTTTGAACACCATACTGTATTCAAAGAGCATAAATGCTTCAAAGAAAATAATTCATATTTTCATAAAGTCGTGGTTGAAAGGCGATATAAGCAACGAATGTTTTGATAAAACTTTAGAAAAATTAAATAAGGAACAATTGATGACCATTTTTTGTGCAATAGATTCAGAGAACAAATTAGCAGCTCATAGAGCAGCAGCGACACAACATTATTCCTTTTTCGAAAAACTTGAACACCTTTTAGATAGAAGTCAATTTATAGAAGTTTGCATGACTGTTGATGATTCAGGGCTTACGCCAATACATTATTTTGAATACGCTGAAAAACAAATAAAAAATCTTAAAATACTTCTTGACAAAATTAATGATGGCCATACGAATGAAAAATTGACATTGAATTATTTCATTGACAAAAAAGTAAAAAAATAGTGTAACTCAAACTCTAAACGATATGAGTAAAATGGATTCCAAACAGCTTTGTCTGTATACATTTGCTTTGTACTTGCCTTCAGGTTCATAAAAGCAAATATAAACTTAAGTATTCCCTTTGTTTTTCTTATGACTGGTTTCTGAATTATGATATGTTATGATTGTTATGATATGAAATACTGTAACCTTATGGGTAAGTACAGTTTTGAGCCGTTTGGGGTCGAAACAATCGGGTCATGGGGCCCAAGTGCGCGTCTCTTTTTTAAGAAAATTTCTCGTCCACTTTTCGACAAATTTCACGTGACTGGCCAAACAAATAACATTGCCATCCAACGTGGCAATGCTGCCAGTCTTCTGGGCACATTTCCGGATAACAGCGATGCGGACGAGTACTTTGACGCCTAAGTGTCCCTTTGTTATTGTATTTATTTGTATAGTTAGTTATTTAATTTAGTGTTAGATTGTATATTGTAGTTACTTACTCGTATATAAAATTTGTCATCTATGGTTATAATTAAAAGTCGCTGAGTAAATATGAATAAAATGTATAAAATAGTACCTACTCAACAAAGTCGCTTTTTGTGTCTTCGTTATGGATTGATGTGGGTTGCACCATAATTATGAGAATTTATTCCGGATGGTTTATATGTATATTACATAAACACTTAATGGAAATCTCGATAGTTTGACATGTCGCTGTGATATTCATAAGTGGGTAGATTGATAATGTTGGTGGTGGTATAAAAATGAACTATTAAATATATATGCAGTTATTTCTATCTTTTTGTTTAATTCACGTTCCGCATAACCTTACATGGCGCAGCCAGGGATGATTAAAGTACAATAGAATCTAATTAGCAGTGAGTCAAATAAAGTAAAATAGACGATAAAATTAAACAAACTGCGACGGTTTAATTTAAGCTAACCGTTCCAATTTGATGAGAACTCGACCGATGTGGCATCAGCACCGTAATTGCGTAACACGAATCATTTTGTCCATAAATCATAATCAGAATCATTTTGAAGGATATTGTTAATCCATTGCTTCATATGTTCGAAAAATTTGTCTGGTCAACAACGTAAATAACGCAATGAATGTTGGTGTGGCAAATTATCGCCCCATAGATCATATTTGATTGTGGGCGGTGTTCAGGTGTCTGTAGTCCGACCTTAGGCATATATTGCTGTCGCGGACATGTGAAGAGGGCATCAGAAGACTGAGCGGCCAGTGACAGCTAATGACGGTTGACACATGTCAAAGTGCGCGTGCGCCTATCGGTCGCATTTTGATCTCACCGCAAACCGCATTATTTAAATCTCAATTCATCGCATCCGCTGGAACTATAAACTAACGTGTATTATCCCGTAATCCTTGGGGATGTGCCATTCCATAGTTCTTCAATATTAATATATCAACCCGCGTCCGATTAATGTGTAAAATCATAGACTTTCAAGTGACCATTGTGTACGAGCTCGCCAGGTGGCCACCGGCTGAAGAATCATCAGGACTGAACAAGAAGACCTCTCAGGTACCGCTTTGCATTATTTGCTGGGGTTAACTACAGACGCCACCTGACCGTCACCAATCTCTTTGCAATTTGTCGGACAAAATAGGCATTTTGAATCAGCGTGCATTCCAGACGCAGATTTTTCTCTCGTCCTCATCCCGCATAGGAAACACGGCTATTTACACGCCTGTCCCTCCATCTTATGGTCCGTTCGAGCCTGGATAGGTATCAGTTAATAAGTACAAGTATTTTACAAAATAACAGTTAAGTACAAGTCATTGTAAGTACCTACTTACTTACGATAACTTACCTACAATAATTAATATTAGATAGTGCCTTATAAATGGCTACTCATAAACAAGAAGCTAAATTAGCTCAGCTTAATGCTAAAAAAAATACGATTTTCGAGCGAGTTAATCGCATTTATAATTCTTCGAAAAACATCTCTAATTATGATTCACGCTCAAACGAGTTATTCCTAGCGCAGTCTGAATCTATTAGTGAATTGCACAGTCAGTTTGAAACAATAATTGACCAGATCAATGAGTTGCGGTTTGAAATTGATGAAACCCCACCAGACTATGCGTGTCTATGTTCTATTGAAGACTTATATTCAAGTATTAAATACAAACGTAATCTCATACTTTCAAATAATAAAGCAACATCAGATCAGAAGGGAGGTAGTAGCATAAAATTACCACCGATCGAATTACCATCATTTGATGGTAGAACTGAAAATTGGCCGATATTTTATGAAATGTTCCGCAGTAATGTTCATTTAAATACTGATCTGACGGACTCGCAACATGTGCAGTACTTGATCAGTAAATTGACGCATGATGCCTTAAAACTAACTGCAGGCATTGTTCCCACAGGAGATACCTACAGTGTTATGTGGAACAGTCTTGTCAAAAGGTATCAAGATAAGCGTGGTTTAGGTATTCATTATCTCAATAATATACTGGACATTAAGGTATGCGCTGGTAATGCTGCTAGTCTGAATGCATTTGTAGAACGATATTCAGCGTCTGTCGCTGCATTGAAGCAGTTAGACATTGAAGACTTGTTAGATTTTGTGATATTACACTGTGGTTTAAGAAAGGTTGACGCAACTACTGTTCAACAATTTGAAAGCTGTGTGAGTGGGAAAGAATTACCTCCCTATACGGAGTTTATAACATTTATGCAAGACCATGTAAAAGTACTCCAGCGCTCGCACGTTAACAATCCACAGACGGAACCGCGTGCTAAGTCTAGTTTAGCTCATAATCGAACAAGTAATACGCAAAGTACCGCTAAGTCATTTGTGTCATGCAGCGAACTCGCTTCGAATAACCATTGCCCGCTGTGTGATAAGGATAACGTCGATCATCGACTGTTTGATTGTCCACAATTTAAAAATATAAGTACACCGCAAGCTCGTTTCGAATTTATTAAAAAGAAACGCGGTTGTGTGAATTGTTTAAGTCTATCCCACTCCTTGATTAAATGCAAGTCAAAGAGCGTTTGTAAAATTTGTAAAAAAACACATCATTCCTTGTTGCATTTCTCCGAAGTAAAAGGTGATTCACCGCGCGAGCCTCTGGCTACCTCTGTTTCGCTCAGTGCCGCGGCCAAGACGTGTTTACCGACTGAGACAACTGTTTTGTTAGCGACCGCGCAAGTATATGCATATAATAGCTGCGGCAGAGATAAGCTTGTTATCAGGTGTTTAATAGATAATGGATCGCAAAATAATTTAATTACTGTGGACTGTTGTAAACGTTTGAACTTACCCATAATTAAATTACGCAATTCGTCTTTACAAGGTGTTGGTATGACCTCACGACCTGTACACGGCTTTATTTATCTCAACATAGAATCTCGGATTAATCCTCACATTAAGTATTATATACACACGTTAGTTGTTGATTGCATTACAGATAGACTTCCCGTTAGTTTTATTAGATTATATGATGATAATAGTATGTCACATTTAAATACTTTACCGCTTGCCGACCCGACCTGGAATGTACCAGGTGGAATCGACGTTGTGCTTGGAGCACAGCTGTTTCCTTTTATTTATTTAGGAGATAGGGTTGACTCAGGCACCCCCCGCGCACCCCCGGCTATACTGACTAGTTTCGGTTATGTGCTAATGGGTGATATAAATTGTCATAGTAGTGACGTAACAAACGTTACACCTTCGTTTACCGCACTTGCCAGCATTGACTTCGAGTCAAGTTTACAGAAGTTTTTTGAGCTAGAGGAAATTCCAACTCAGCGTTTTATTAGTCCGGACGAGTTAGAATGTGAAAATAATTTTAATTCTTCAGTCTTATTTAAAGACGGTAGATACTTTGTCGATTTACCTTTCGCACGCAGCCCTTCTGAGTTAGGTAACTCACACGGTGTCGCTCACCGGCGACTACTGGCGCTGGAGCGTAAATTCGCGTGCGTGCCAACCCTACGCGAGAATTACAATAAAACTATCACCGATTATATAACTCAGGGGTATTTATCGGAGGTACCCATCTCTGAATTAACAGAAGAGGGTTACTACATACCGCATCACGCCGTCATTAGACCGGACAAAGACAGCATTCGTGTGATTTTGGACGCTAGTGCCAAAACGCACTCGGGGTTGTCACTCAATGACATTCTGCATGTTGGACCTAATTTACAAGCAGATTTGTTTTTATTATTACTCGATTTTCGTACGTTCCGTGTCGCGATGACAGCGGATATAAAACAAATGTTCCTACGTATTGGTGTAAATGAGCACCACCGCAAATATTTACGAATCTTGTATCGTTTCAACAATAATGAACATATAAGCACCTTTCATTTTAACCGCGTTCCCTTTGGACTAAAGCCTAGTCCTTATTTAGCGATGCGCACATTACGCAATTTGGCGTTTGAGCATGGCGACCGCTTTCCTGAGGCTTCCAAATTAGTGGAAACTCAGTTTTATATGGACGACTATGTCTATTCTGTTCCTGATGAACAGATTTCTAAGCAATTATCCCGCGATTTAATTGATTTATTTAAGGTAGGATCCTTCGACTTGGTCAAATGGGCTACTAACTCACCCGCTTTATTGGAGATTCTCCCAGAGTCTCACCGCTTACCAGTAAATTTTTCTGGCATGGATGATGATAACAATAATTTCAAAATCCTTGGATTAACCTGGGAACCCGCTGATGATTATTTTTCTTTGACAACAGTCGCTGTAGAAGATAAATGCACGAAGCGCGCGATTCTATCGCTAGTTGCCCGCTTGTTCGACGTACTTGGCCTTGTAGCACCCGTTGTGCTGTACGCAAAAATCCTAATTAAGGAACTATGGCTAAATAAAATAGGCTGGGATGAAGTTCCTCTGGACTCCATCGCCAATCGGTTTTACGCTTTTACGCGCGATTTTCCCTCACTCTCTTCTCTAAAGGTTCCTCGCCACATTGGCGTCTTTAGAGAAGCTGTAGTGAATATCGTAGCCTTCTGCGACGCTAGCTTTAGTGGTTATGGTTGTTGTATTTATTTACACATTACTGACTCTAAAGATAATATCACCGTCCGGCTTTTATGTGCAAAGTCCAAAGTTTCCCCCGCTAAAATAACAACGCTAGCTCGATTAGAACTTGTCGCCGCTTTACTTCTGTCTAAACTTGTTCGCGTGGTCAAAGATAAGCTTTCCACTCGTGTACCTATTGCAGGTGTCTACGCTTTCTCGGACTCCACCATAGCACTCTCGTGGATCCACTCATCTCCCCATAGATGGTCTATTTTTGTCAGCAACCGCATTGCCAAAATACAGGAAAACCTGCCTGCCGCTTGTTTTAATCACGTGTCCGGAAAAGAGAATCCTAGCGATTGTCTGTCCCGCGGCATGCTGCCCTCTGATTTAATTGATCACTCGTTATGGTGGAACGGCCCTACTTGGCTCCATCTGTCAATGAGCGAGTGGCCTTTAACATTCTCATCTGCTGAATGTGAAACATTGCCGGAGTTCAAATCAAAGGTTTTTCTTGTAGAAACATCAAATACTGAACCGCGTATTTTGGATACTGTAGTTGACCGTGTTTGCTCATGGAATAAATTGTTACATGTATTTATGTACATTCTTAAATTTACGAAAAGATTGCATAGTCATAGCTCTGTTAAAAATATTCAAACCGCCGAAAATTTCATTATTCGAATAGTTCAAAATATGCATTTTGCTAACGATTTAAATTTAATTAAAGCAGGCGAACTTCCATCTAAGAAGTTGCGCTGTTTGTCTGTATTTGTTGATAGCTACGGAATCTTACGTATCGGGGGCAGATTGTCTAAATCTGATTTACCATATGAAGCCAAGCATCCCGCGCTTTTACCTAAACGTGACCGCGTAGTTGATCTAATTATTGATCACTACCACAACACGTACTGCCACACGGGCCCTGGGTTACTGATGTCTATTATAAGGCAGCGGTTTTGGATATTGGATGGCCGAACAGTCATACGTTCCCGCTGTCGGAAATGCAATACTTGTTTTCGTCTAAATCCTACGCATCCAACACCCAAAATGGCTGAACTTCCTGGATACCGTGTCCGGGATGCTAAAGCCTTTGTACACACCGGAGTAGATTTCACCGGGCCTCTTGCTTACATACCTATTCGCCGTAGAGGTCAACGTTCGCAAAAACTTTATTTATGTTTGTTCATATGTATGGTAACTAAAGCCATACATATCGAACTTGTATCGGACCTCACATCCGAGGCTTTCTTATCCGCATTTAAAAGATTTATTTCTCGCCGCGGTCCAGTGTCTGTCATGTACTCAGACAATGGTACCAATTTTGTTGGCGCTAAGGCGCAACTTGATGACATTTATTCTTTCTTATTAAACTCGACTGTCCAAACGGATATTAAAAATGAGCTTCTTAAAACACGCATTGAGTGGAAAAGTATACCACCGCGAGCTCCGCACTTCGGAGGTATTTGGGAATCGAACATTAAGTGTTAAAACTCACTTATATAGAGTCATAGGAAAGCAGCTTCTCACTTATGAGGAACTCTCAACCGTATTGGTACAAATCGAGTGCCTTTTTAATTCTCGACCGCTTAGTGTTCTCTCATCAGGCCCTCATCCAGACGTGCTCACGCCCGCGCATTTTTTGATGTCCAGTCCCCTTACGTATTTACCTTCTTCTGAATTTACAGAAGAAAATATAAATTTAACAAAGCGCAAAAGGCTTTTGGATCAACTTGTGTTATCCTACTGGAACAAATGGCGAGTTGAGTATTTGCACACGTTGCAAGTTCGCCTGAAGTGGTGCACTCAAGATCGCCCTATAGAGATCGGTACTGTCGTTCTCTTGGGTCAAGATAACGTACCACCATTAACTTGGCCATTAGGCGTAATAGAGAAGGTTTTTCCGGGATCGGATGGAGTAATTCGAGTAGCTTCAATAAAAACCGCGTCAGGTACATATAAACGTCCTGTCACCAAGTTATACCCTTTGCCAACCCAATAGAACAATATTATGACGTAGTTTAATTTAGTCTGTATAGTTTATTCGTAGTATACTTTCTCAATGGTATGCCATTTCATACTTAATTGTAATTTAACTTAGTTCAGCCTTATCTTAATCAAATCAAACCGCAATTACATTCACTGGAATCTGATAATTCATTCCGAACGCTATAACCTTGTGATGGTGTTTCGGACTGCTGCTTAGGTTTCTCTTGATGCTCTCAGACTTGGAAATAAATAAACATCATCTCTTCCTCCCAACTTCACCAGCTCCATATCGATTGTCAGTTTTGAAAGTTGGATCTTTCAAGGTGGGGAGTATGGTGTGGCAAATTATCGCCCCATAGATCATATTTGATTGTGGGCGGTGTTCAGGTGTCTGTAGTCCGACCTTAGGCATATATTGCTGTCGCGGACATGTGAAGAGGGCATCAGAAGACTGAGCGGCCAGTGACAGCTAATGACGGTTGACACATGTCAAAGTGCGCGTGCGCCTATCGGTCGCATTTTGATCTCACCGCAAACCGCATTATTTAAATCTCAATTCATCGCATCCGCTGGAACTATAAACTAACGTGTATTATCCCGTAATCCTTGGGGATGTGCCATTCCATAGTTCTTCAATATTAATATATCAACCCGCGTCCGATTAATGTGTAAAATCATAGACTTTCAAGTGACCATTGTGTACGAGCTCGCCAGGTGGCCACCGGCTGAAGAATCATCAGGACTGAACAAGAAGACCTCTTAGGTACCGCTTTGCATTATTTGCTGGGGTTAACTACAGACGCCACCTGACCGTCACCAATCTCTTTGCAATTTGTCGGACAAAATAGGCATTTTGAATCAGCGTGCATTCCAGACGCAGATTTTTCTCTCGTCCTCATCCCGCATAGGAAACACGGCTATTTACACGCCTGTCCCTCCAAATGTTGTTGAACTGTTAAAATGAAACACATTGTGATTGATCGTGTGTTACGCGATTAAGCTGCAGGCAAGCTGAGTGATAGTTAGGAAAGATGGAAGAAGGGCTTCATGATATATTTCAACACGCGTGAGTAGCCGACAAAAACACTAGTGATACAACTCAAAAAAAATCTGCATAAATAATAGTAGGCGAGCAATGCCGCGAAATATTAGAACAAAGCAGAAAACAACTTTAGTCGGTACGTGTAAAAAGTTAGATGAACATTTTAAAACTAAGAAAAAATAACGATGGAAAGCTGTATGATAAGATAACATACTGATCTATTGATCAATATGTGTTTGACTTGCTTAAATTGTCCAAGAATTATGATTTTGTCGATCTCATAAAATACCGACTTGTGTGTGTAGTTAACAATTATTACTTGAAGACCTAACATTGAATAAAGTATTGGAGATATGTCGAGGGGTAGTATCAAGAATTTATTCAGAGAGCATAAAGAAGGAGAATGATGCAGTTCACAGTATTAAACAGGACAGTAATATATATTATTTATTTATTCAACAGACAACTAGATCCAATTATAAAGTACACTTAACTTACAATTCTAGATGTTAGTACCTATACAATTTAACTTCTGCTATGTTAGTACTTATATTCTACTACCGACGACCCCGGTGGTTTTATAAAATGCATTCTTTTTCTGCATTACAGCTGAAAAGCTATCCATTTTGCCTCGAGCAAGCATTGAAATGCACTGCAATAACATAGCAGTCGCAACAGAGCGCCCTAAAAGCGTTTTTGTATTGAATAAGCAACGCAACGGCGGCACGTTTAGTACAGCTGCCGGTCTATTCTGTAATAATCACACGGTGAAAACTTAGGTGCAGTGAGCGTGAGCTTGTTGTTATTCCACCAGCTGCTAGGGACTGACAGCTCACTCCGAGCTCACTTCACCTAAGTTTCACGGTGAGATGGTTACAGAATAGCACTGCAGATCCATAGAGCGCTCGAGATATGTGCAGTATGCTTTAAAAAGCGTGATTTTGACTGCATCTGTACATCGCGCGAACCTATGGACTAGCATATTTGCCCGCACCGCCAATAACCTGCGTTGCATCGGCATCGTCTTTAAAGTCGTTAGCAACGACATGTGCAAGGTATTTGAACGGGTGTACCAGGCAAATCGAGAAGTCGTAAATATTTCTAAAGGAACATTTTCTGGACACTTCTTGCCAACATCCAGTCGGAACTCAATTTACATTATAACATAAACCATAATTATCTTAACGAATTTTCTGAGTGCACTAACCGAGGGACCCAGCAGGACTATATCATCGGTGTAGTTTATGTTGTTAAAACACAACCCATCTACATAGCAGCCCACATGCGCACTATTGAGTTCCTCGATCAATGCATTCATGTACAGATTAATAAGGTTAGGGGAGGTTAAGCTCCCCTAATCCCTCGCCCCCTACTCCTTAGGACCCGAGATGGTGGCGCGTAGTGTTCCACGCGCGCCTCTCTATGACGTAAGGGGGGAGTTTAACACCTCACTCCCCCCTAACTTGAGGTGGCCCGCAGAGGCGGGCCGGCACTAGGATCGCGGAAGTCGCATTAGATCCCGTGATCCCCGGTGCAAGTGTGAGACGTAACACCGGGGTGGTTTTAGTCAGTAAGAGTCTGACAGACCCCTCCGCCCTCCCCAGGGCGGAAGACATCCATGAGGATTTCCACCCGTAAAAAAAAAAAAAAGGTTAAGCTCCCCTGCACCCACTAGCTACAACAGTTGCCAAAGAGATGGGTCTACAATTCGACCCATCTTATGCGTCTCCAGTTTTGTTTTTAATTACTGGTACGACCACCGTTTTCATCATATTGTCTGGCAGGTTAGAGTGCGCGACACACAAGTTAAACGGTAATGCCAGAACCCTAGGTAAGTGGGAACCCGCATGTATACTGATACTGAGACCATCGTGACCAGATGATTTCCATCTTTTCATATTTATAAGAGCTACTCTAATATCTTGAGCTGTGACAAGGGTTGAGACTGGTCCATAATTGGTCCTCAGCATCGATCACCAACTGTGTTGGCCCCAATAAAGACTGAACCATGAACTGTTCTTTAAACATTTCCGCTACTAAATAAGGTTCCGTAACTCCATCAACGCTCACACGCTCTGGGACACGCTTATTCTACTGGTACATTTCCAGAAACTACGGAAGTCTGAATTGGTGTGATGTGAGGTAAGTATATCCATTTTAATTTCCTCTTGTTGATTTTGACACCATTTCATCTACTACCTTCAAAAACTTTCCGCTATTCTACCATTTCATCGAGAAGATGAGCTGATGACGGTCTGCCAGTCCCATATAGTGAACTTAGCCCAGCCTGCAACACGTTTACGATACCTCGGTTTCTTTTGATGTGAGGAACTAACTGCCAACCTTAACTCCTCGGCCACAATAACACCGCTCGCACGACCTGCGTCTTGATGACACTACCATCGTTCACTTCGTTAAGCCAGGAGCTCACACAGCAGTGACAGGCTTGTGCCATACTGTCATACTGCACAGCAGACGGTCTCCAAGTTGCAAGAACTGGGGTTGGAAGCTCTCCGTCATCCACCAGACTACCACTTTTTCCAGAATTTGGATAACTTCTTGGCGGGAAATAAATTCAATACCCGAGAGGGAGAACAAAATGCCTTTGAAGAATTTGTTGCCTCCCGTCCAGCTGATTTCATCAATAAACTGCCACTGCGTTGGCAAAGATGCATTGATTGCATGGGTGATTACTTCGATTAATACAAATAAAAAATATATGAAAATCGTTTAAATTTTTTCATACAAAACGGCAATTTCATAGGTAAAGACCTTATTATTAGATTAAAGAGTGAGCAAAAATTAAATCCTTGTTATTCCAGGTTATCGATTGTATAAAAAATTAAATTAAGTTAGGTATTATTTTGTATTCCAGCATGACAAAGAAAAATTCAAAGTTGATACACGCAGAGTGCTTGGAAAGGAAAAGGATGGCAGAAAGGAGGAGAAAAGAAAAAATGGAATGATCCCGTCAAACGAAAGATAAAGATATCATAAAAAAACCTGAAGGGAAAATCGTTGGAATTTTTGTAAATTGATATCTTAATGCTTTTTTTATCATATTAATAATTTTATTCACTATAAAAAAGATTTTTAATGTTATTGTATTTATAATTTGGTGTAAGTAGTAAAATAATTTTGCCGTCGTCGGCTATCAATTTTGTGTCTTACCAATTCTGGTGTCAACAATAATAATATATTAAAAGCTTTCAGGATTAAATCAATTTCTCTAACATTTTATGTAACTGAATACGTCTTTCTTGCATACCAACAGCTTATATTATAAAAAAATTCAGAAACGAAAATTTCCACCAAAATTTGGTAAAATCAAATCATTTATTTTAAATAGGCCCTTACAAGGCACTTTTGAACGTAAAAATTAACAAAAAAAATTAATTGATTCTAGTCCAGAAGGTAGTTCCAAAAGGTAGTTTTAGCATGGAGAAGAATGGGCAAGAAACTCCACCGTTACTCTTTTAAAATGTATTACAATATTTTGTATAAGTACATTAGTTATATAATTATATGTGAGGACGATGCGCCTAGAATAAAATTACTATACCACAACAGGTAAAAAGAATTAAGAATAAAAAATTAAGCAACAACAGATAAATTAATTATGTGATAGATACACGGTCTTCACATATTTACAAACATTGTAAAATTAGACGATTTTCCTAAAATTTTACAATTAATAAGTCAGTGTGTGAGGAAGTAATCACAGAATGTAAAATCAATGTAATATATTTAAAAAAAAATATATATAAATATACATTTGAATTAGCAACCAGTTTGATTTTGTCTAGATTCTAGATTATCCTATGGAGCAGGACCAGCATGTTTCCAAGCATTCTTATCTTGGATATAATCCTCTAATTTGTAATATGCTTGTTTACAAAGGGTACTTTTAATATGAGTTTAAAATTTTCTTTCATTTAATTGCAATAAATCTTAATAAATCGTAGTTGTTGAAAATATGACAACATGTTGTCCAACCATTTTCATAGGTTTTTCATTAAATAATCAATACATAAACAGTAACCAATATTACATTATGTAATCAATACACAAATAGTAAACGAGTAAACAATATTAAAAAAACCTCACTACTAACGTGTTACGAGTAGCCAACGAATACTTACGAGTTGTCAATTTTAGAAAGATTACTATTTTATTAAACAATTACATGTGCGGCAAATATCATAAAAATAGTGGTAAATCTGAAGGTATTACAGTTTTAGGAGCTTGCAAGTCATTAAATTTGCATGAAGTGAGTTTAGGCGAGTCCTTAAAAAGTTGGTAGTAGGTAGTTATGGGAAAATTAATACTAATAATAAATTAATACTTGGCCTACTTCGCAACAAAGAATAGTTTACGTCGCAAATGTTAATTTTATAGTAAATTTTAAGATCTGTGATAACAGGATCTCCTTTTTTCTTTCCAGGCCCGATACTTTCATAACGCATCACTTTTGGATCATCAATCTTTTTGAAAAAGTCAAATTTTAACGTCTTGACGTCGTATGGATCTTTGCGTGATTTCCTAGTTATGTCTTCATATTGCGATGGAACATAATATATAGCGTCATTTTTTTGGACGCCACGTTCGAAGGCAGCATGAACGCTATCCATCTGCTTATGCCCAGGTTCTAGATATTTGTGGTAAGTAACGACATTATTCACAGCAGCACAGTTGGATAGAGCATTTGCTAATACTGCATTCCTATTTTGATAGGTGCAACCGTCACTCCAAATAATGATTGGCTTTGTTACAAATTTGCCTTAAGAGAATCATATAATGTCTGAGTATCAGAGTTGACTTCAGAAAACTAATAACGTATTACTGTTTTGGATGGATAAACCGTCAAATGGTGGTTGATCAACAGTAACTTTCTTCGGTGATAAACGCTGCTGGCTCTTATGTATGGACATAATATTGTCATAGCTTGAACATCCAGTTCTAAGACAATACATTTTCCTTCACCTGCCTCCTTTAAATCCTTTTATTTTTCTTCTCTTGCATTTTGTTTCCACAGCTGATGATCTTTATATTACTGTTCCCATATTTGGTTAGTGTGGTAACTTAGACATGTATCACACAAATCTTTTATTGGCTGCTGGAAGCCAATATTTTTTATTTTATAACCTTATCAGACATAGTTCGACATAACGGTACCAGGTTTTTAATTGTGCTCGCTTCAGTCTAGGTTCTATACACTTCCGCCATACCTTCGGGAATGGGTTCTAAGTATGCCATACTGGTGTCTTTGCGGCAGTAGGGTGATGGGAGCTTTGGTAAGTTTTCTATAAACTGGACTAAAAATTCACGTGACAGTCTTTTCTTCATTTCCCTCTTTTTTTCTCTATTTGTTCAGTACTTTCTCTTGCAAACATACCACTATCGGATTAATTAACCGAGGTCCTGACCGACCACTCTCCAATACCTAAAGTATTTAAGTACATTTCCTGCAAACTCTTAATTGTATATCCCCTTGTTTGAAGTAATAGTTCTACTGCCGTTGGGTCTTAAAGTTTTTATTTTGTCAGTAGTGTTAATCACAAACATTTTCTTTGGATCCCAACTTAAACTCCAAAATAGACAATCTCTGTCTACATTCTGATGTAAATTCGTGGCAGTGGCGTTCTTTGGACGAGCAACAAAATGCAGAACTGCAAGTCTCTTTCAGTGTTCTTGCTGCTCGTGGTGCATTATGTGTATTACATATTATTCATTTCTTCTCCACCCTATGTAGTCTATTCCATGTTCTCGTAACTTTTTATTCATACGGATTATCCAAATCTCTGATTCAGCTAAACCTTTTCTTTTCTTTGCCTTCCTTTCAGTACTATTTCCTTCATTTATACAACTATCATCATCTTCAGCTTAGCAGGACGTCTGATCCGGATCATTATCGTAGGCACTACATGAGAAGTTGATAACCCAGGTTCCAAGAAGTTGTAGAATTCAGCACCGCCCGCAAAAACATGCACATGCAAAAGATCGGATACCATAGATACGCCGTCATTTAGGCCCAAGAGCTGTCGTCAGGCTGTCATTCTTTAGAAACCAAGTTTTTTCGATAGTTCTCGAAGATGATTGCACTCCTACCTGGCCTAGAATAGAAGAGGTGTAGTCATCTTCGGTCAACGCACTCCACAAAGTACATTATAATATCGCGTCGGAAAAAAGTCGCGTTTGAGCGTCACATCTCATTTATGCGATCGCGTATTCGCGCGACAATTAATTTCTATTTACAAGACCTACTGAAAACTAAAGCCGGAGTCATGTTTTTCTGTCACAGTTATTATTAATGTGACGCAGGCCATCGTTATGATGATGAAGGGAATTTCAAGGGACTCTTTATACTATCAGTACGAAATGCCCTTACAGGGATGCTTCTCTTTGAAAGGAGGAAATAATAGGTCTTTACGAGGTTCGAAATGCAACACTATTGGAGCAAGTAAAAAAGGGGTTCAACTATTAGTCGTACTGATTTAAGTTTTTTTATTGGTTTAATGATACCTACAAAATTTGAATATTATATTCTAACAGTATGTAGGAATTAGTAGATAAATATTAAGAATTATCGATGGAATTTATCCTTTTTACAAAATTATTGTGTAAAATTATTAGAATATGTTGTTGTAATAAAAGGAATTTTAATTAATTATATTAATATTAAATTAGTAACATAAGTATTTACTTACTTATAATTTAGTTTCACTACCAGTTCATAAAAAAATACATTTATTTAGTTTACATTTATTTAGTTACTTTATTTATTTCTGTCCCACGTAGAATAGCATTAATAATATTAGCTGTCATAACTGATACTTATTTCATATTGATTTACCGACTAATTCTCTAACAACTGAAAGTTGATTTTATTTACTATATCATACGGTTGAATTTCCGCAGCTTGACGAAGTTTCGCGCCGCTTTGTTTGTTTTATTACGTAATACAAATTTTAGCCGTATGCTATAGTAAATAAAATCGACTTTCAGCTGTTATAGAATAAATCGCTTCGCCGCCACTCCGGTTTGCGCTGATCCTAAGTTTTTCACAAAACATAGATACGCTAGCGATACCACACAAGATAAAAAAAATTTGCCTCTGTTAACGCTGCCTACGACGACGTGAGGACTCGGCTATAAGTATGATCTGAACCGTCGCGCGTCGACTCGTCACCGACTCGTTTGGACTAGTTCGGAGGTTCGCCGAGTAAAATACCAAAATTCCCGTCCACATTATGTGTAAAGGCTCCTGCAAACAGGCGCGACGCGACGGTGCGACGCGATTCAGATAGAACAATTTCTACGAATTAGTTTTCATAGACATTTTTCTACTCTAGTCGCGTCGCGCTGTCGGGTCGCACCTGTCTGCGAGAGCCTTAACATGTTGGTCACTTTGAATTTGAGAGATAGGGTTGCCAGATGTCCGGTTCTTTACAATCGTGTCCGGCCAAATATATACAAGTCCGGCCTGTCCAGCTGTTGTTAGGCTTTTGGTCAACCTCGCCCCGCCAAAAGATGCTGAAAGAAAGACTTTTCGTTTATCCGGCTTTTGTTAAACTTTTGGTCAACCTCGCCCCGCCAAAAGATGCTGAAAGAAAGACTTTTCGTTTATCCGGCTTTTGTTAAACTTTTGGTCAACCTCGCCCCGCCAAAAGATGCCGAAAGAAAGACTTTTCGTTTATCCGGCTTTTGTTAGACTTTTGGTCAACCTCGCCCCGCCAAAAGATGCCGAAAGAAAGACTTTTCGTTTATCCGGCTTTTGTTAGACTTTTGGTCAACCTCGTCCCGCCAAAAGATGCCGAACGAAAGACTTTTCGTTTATCCGGCTTTTGTTAGACTTTTGGTCAACCTCGCCCAGCCAAAAGATGCTAAACGAAAGACTTTTCGTTTATCAAATTATGTATAAAGTGGAGTAAAGATAATTATTATAATTTTGTAAACTGGAAAGTTGCACCTACCTATAATTTATTTACAAATGAAAAGGCTGATTATTGATTGTTTTATAGTTACTTTCAATTTAAAGAAGTTACAAATTACTTAACTAAAAAGAAAAAGATTAGAAGGTGGATTTAGAAGGTTTGGCTAGTAAACGGGCAACAGACGACCTCATTCAAGTAAGTACGACTTAATATAACTTTTTGGGTGAAACTAGTCTATACGAGAAATGCGAACCGCCCCTGCTTTGCACGGTTTTTACAACTTGACAGAACATCGCGATTTCTTTATTTCATCTTAGTTTATCATGAATGTATTATACCCACACTCATGTGTAGGTCTACATAACTACCTGTTTATTTCGGAATAGGTAATAATGTAGATAGGAACTGGGTCTGACTGCTCAGGGTTTATTATGTTCATTCGAGGTTACAGATAAAATCAAACAACAGTAAGTTATTAAAAACTATAATTCATTTATGTTTATTTTAAACCTTTTAATTACATATATTATGTTATGTACAAACATTAGTAAGTATCTAAAAGAGTGGCATGTATGACTAGAAAAACATAGGTACTGTACAAAAATACATATTTCTGTCATGGTCTCTGAAAATGTAATCATGGTCTGATCAGTTTTTCTGCAGATATATGGTTGACTGAAATGATAAGAGCCAAACACATCATTGAAAGGGGGCTGAAATCAATTAGGTTTTCACAGCAAAGCACCCCAATTGTGTAACACACTTTCACAATCCCAAGGATTTTCAAGGAAATTTCTAAACCATTCCTTCATAAATGTTTGAAAAATTCCTCTGCTCAAAAAAGTACCTAAATAACGCAATGAATGTTCTCGAATTGACAAAACTAAAGGCATTGTAATTGTTAGTATGTTACGCCATCAGGTACCCCGCAGGAGATTTGTTAAAATTTTAATACCTGCGAGTTTAAGTGTGCCAGTTTGGTGTAAGTGCTGTCCTGCAAGATGACATTTTGACAGTTTTGTTTCGTAAAACTAGCAATGATATGACAAAATGCAAGTCAGCTGCAGGAGCAAATCAAGGTTTTTAACATTCGGACGGTGAGCAATGGATAGCTCGCCGTCCGATAAGGACCAGGCCCGGGTCGACGGCGCGTTGTGTTCCACGCGCGCCTCAAAGAGATGTCAGCAACTGAAGGAGACCGATAGGACCGATACCTGTCGGGGTTGCGGGAAAGTCCGAAAGGGATACCGTGGCCCCTGGCAACGTACAGGCAACGGAAGGAACACGGGTGGGTTTAAGTCAGTAAGAGTCTGACACGCCCTCCCGCTCCACCCAGAGCGGGAGAAGTTATTTGATAATTTAACACCCAAAAAAAAAAAAAGGCTTTCGGTGCATCTTTTTTTTTTTTTTTACTTTTCCCCACACTAGGGAAACACAACATAATGGAAATTGTTTATGAATAAATAAAATAATTCCTGACTTTGATCCTTCACAGAAAGATAAGCCATAATCATTGAGAGTTAGTAATGTATGGTAAACCAGATAAAGCTAAAACCTTCGTGGATAAAACAACATTTTAATAGTATTTTCTTCTTTTGATTTAGTTCCTATTGGTATTTGGTACCATATTAGTTAGGTTAAATCTGACACTATTATTTACAATAAATTACACTGTAGATACTTATAATTGCTTTTATAAACAGTTATTATAATTTATTTACAATGTACGGATATGTAATGTAATGTGCATTTCATTACAAATTAAAACGATTTATTTTAATAAACATTGTATGCTGTAGGTAACTGGGTTAAAAACTGAAGCACGCTTGTGAAATGGCATCACTGTGGAATGTCCTGTTACTGTAATTTTTGTGTTTCAGATGATGTTTTTGTTTAATTTTAATCACAAAGTAAATTAAATGATAACAATATGTGTGACTTGGAGACTTGGAGAGTGACCCGTTAAAAGATGAGCCACGAAAAAAGCCATGTAAAATGTCAGTAAAACAGCAGAGTTAGTAGGAAATTACTAGCTTTGTAATTTTTTTGTTTGCAGATTTTTCTACTATACCTACTAGTTAATATTCTATAACCAACTTTGGGAAATAAAGGAATTTATATAATTTTTCAGTCAACTGCTACGCAAAGAGGCATAGGTAATTGTTAATTAATTATGCGTAAGAGACGTCGCTTGTGTACAAAAACGTATGGATAGTGTCAGTCGTCAATTCGAGCATTACATCAGTGAGGGAGGAGAACCGAGCATTACAGTGCGCAACCTGAATGATACAATTCAAGCATTACATCGGTGAAGGATGAGTTACGCACTGTAATGCTCCGAGCATTACAGTGCACAACTTGAATGATACAATTCGGGCATTACATCAATGAAGGTGCGCAACATCTGTAATATTTAATCTGAAATGATACATTACAGGCGAATGCTCGTCAGTCAGGGAGGCAGTATTGTAACGTAATGCTCAAAATCAAATCTGTAACATTACATCATAGGCGCACAATATTTATATATTGAAAAATTGTTCAGGTTTTCTGAACATTTACTTATTTTGTCGCGGAATTGAAAGCGCCTTGAAATGTTTAGGTTTTGTTTTGTTTTTGTCGACATTACGAGTGTACAGACGGCTACATATCAAGCTATTATTTTCCAGTATACGCTGATCTCGCATTGTATGGGATTTCCTTAAAATGAGAGTTCAGCTTTTATTGGAAATGTGTACGTAATAAATATTGATTAGATACCTACTTCCATTTTTCTTTCCGGTAGTTAGTAAGATGACTAAGAAACTGGTTCAAATGAAAGTTTTTTATAAGAATTGTGTATTTACAAATATTTTTTTAACATAAAACAAAGTAACAAAGAAACATTGTGTTAGAAAAATAAATAAAGTCTTAATATACATAAAATTGTATGTCACTGTACCCTGATCGTAAGTTTTAATATAAACAGTGCACTAACGTTTGGTCAGTCGACCAGAGAGTTAAAGGTAAGTGTTATATACCATGTAAAGACGACTTTTGTTGATTGTCGTAGCGTGCCACAAAACGTACCGTCTAATTTCAGAACGATTTGGACGGCCTTAATGCTGTGTATACCTACGCTTGTCCGGCACCAACTTTTTGTACCAAAATATGCCATCCATATCGACCCATTGTGTGTTTAAGTTACAGGAATAGGTCTCATAGGTCTGTAAGACTGACGTGCTCGGACACGCTTCCACAGCCAATTTAACAGATTTAACTTTTCTCCTGTATTTCTTAGGTCTAACCTTTACAAACAAAACAGATTAACACGAGCGAAAATTATCTACAGGCAGGAAGAAGCTTTCAGTGCTGCTAGCATCTTTGCCATCAAAATTAGTTTCTAGAAGTTTCACTCCGTTTTCGTTCTCACAACACTTGGGAAAAGGCGCTAAACAGTCTGTTTTATAGACAAACGATTTGCTATAGTTCTCTTTGGACCGCTCTTGGTTGTTGTTAGCCGTGGACCGGAGGCCACGACTCCTGCCTCAGAGCTTTGAGGAGCCATTGTTGAGCAGCCTGATGCTGCTCTCGCGTCCAACGCTGGTCCTGTAAATAGAAATTATTGGTAAGTCAAAATACTTACATTGATTCATGAATGGTAAACTGAGCCTATCACAATCATGTCGAGTCAACGATGAACTATTTGGGACTCGTCCTTGACAGCCGGTGGAACTTCGTGGAGCATTTGCAACGTTTGGCTCCCAGACTGGAGCGGGCCGGGGCGGCCTTGAAGCGGCTCCTGCCCAATCTAGGGGGTCCAAACGCCTCCTGCCGGAGGCTCTACACAGGGGTTGTGCGGTCTATGGCCCTTTACGGGACACCGGTGTGTGCGCGTTCCTTGAGGCGGCGGCCAGTCCGCCGGTTGAATCCGTCCCAGAGGGTCATGGCTATCTGGCTGGTCTGGGGATATCGCACGGTCTCCGGTGAGGCGGCGAGCCTCCTTGCCGGATTGCCACATAATTTCCCACCCAAAAAAAAGACTTCAGGGTAAGTTCAGTCCTTTTAAAAATAAACTCAAGAACCTAGGACAATAAGACAATACAAGAGCCCTAACAACATGGCTGTGCTCTTCTGCTTATAAACAATTTAACAATTTCTAAGTTTATCATATTATAGTCGAGAGAGAAAACTCATTAAGATGACTAGCATCGAAATTATATTTTTTTCCTAACTGCAACAATACAATTCACCAAATCAATTCAGCGACGCATGTGCGATACCTCTGGTATTGGCAATATTCATAGGCTGCGGAGACCATTTAGCATCAGCGAGGTAATTGCATGACACACTTACAATGACAATGTCCACATTTTGACAATAATTTCACAACATTATTGCGTCATTTAACGTTGTCAAACATAATATGAAGCAACAATGGATTATCGATTTTCTTAAAAGTCCTTTGGGTTGTGATTGAGTGTGTTACTCAATTGGGATGCAGATGGGCTGCCTATTTGTTTGCTTCCCAATAATATAAAAACTTACGTTCTAGGCACCATGCTGATGTTAGTTTTCCTGCTAGAGTGCAGTCTTCTTGAGGTGGACAACGAGAGGGAACCTCGCGGACCGTGCGTAGAGCTGCTGCGGCATAGCAGGTACCTGGAATCATAGTCATAATAATGAAGTCCTTATTTAAAACTAATCACTAATATACATGGTCCTCAAATTATGATCTGATCAAGACAATGTCTGGACTTTAAATGAGATCGTGACCTTTGAGTTTGTTTCGGTGTTTCTTCTCAGACATCTACCTCATCTAGTTTCTGAATCCAAACCCAAATTAAACTTCAGAAACTAGTAGGCAATTGGCATATATTGAATTTTTATGCAGTAAAGTAAGTGTACTTTTTTCTTAAATTTATTGCATAAAACTAACTAAGTAAGGAAATAGAACACTTTTTGTCCCGTGAGATACTTTTCGACCCCCTGGCTAGCGAAGTCAAGGGCAAAAGCCAGTGACTAAAGTCTTGTGATTATGCAGGTGGTCAACGTGCATTAATGAGCGACTGAAAACTCTAATTAATATAATCAGTCGAGCTCGGTCCACCATCTTCGCCTTGCCTTGCCGCGATGTTGACGTGCATTTAATGGGACCCACTCGGTGGTTCTTTTATCCCATTTCTCATCTGGCAAGCTCGAATCCTATCGAAAGGACTGGCCCGGTACTAGCAAAAGATTATTGAGTGGGACATGTAGACAGAAGGAGACCTTTACCCAGCAGTGGGATAACATGGACTAGTTAGATTTGATTAGTTATAATGCCCTAAAGCACATCGCTTCTTGCGCCACTTCTTCGTTCCAGCTGGCGGTCATGGTATGGGCACGGAATGAGGAAAAGGTCGTGAAGATAGTTTTGAGTGTGAATATGAATGGCTATAGCAGTAGGGTAATACCAAATAAACGATGGATGGGCTGTGTGAAAGATAATACCGAGATAACGATGTTAGGCCGATCCCAAATAAAAGGGGATAATAGCAAGAGAACTTGTAACATTTTCTATCCGACTAACATTTTTCAAAGAATATCTTAAAAAATACTTTCTTTAGTTTTAGCTTCCCTATTACATAACTAAAGTGTAGTAAGTGCCGTTTTATCGCTATAAGACCCAAGATTCCAGTTATTTCTTTGGCGAGTTAGGAACGGTCAAACTTCCGCATTATACTCGTATTATGGCATCCAAAAACCTTGGAAGATAGCGGTCAAACGATTAGAGAAAATGGGAGGAATTTTAGGGTAGCGTAGGTTTTTGACGTACCACGTTTTAATAATATGTTAGGTATTACAGGTAGGTATGTATTATATTTCATTTTGGGACCATTAGGTACCTACCTATAAGTCGGATCGGAAAAAGTTTTGAATTACTATTATTTATTAGCTTCGCTCGCGTGGAGGTCGAAACGTTAGTTTTCAACCTCGATAAAAAGTTTCCTACGTCCTAACCCAAGCCATGTCTTGGTGTGCCTGTGTGCCAAATATCATCAAAATCCATTCAGCCGTTAAGGTGTGAAAAGGTAATAAACGGACACATGGCAGTCTGGATGTAGGTACCGACTTATTTGTCTATAATTCATGATACCTAACAGTAATGCTATGTGGCGGTCTTATTACTCATATCAATATCTACCAGAAAACCTTTCGATGTGTTGATTTGTTTATTGTTTACCTGTTAAAGTGTTTTCTAAAGATGCCGCTGGTGCAGTACAGCGCTATAGGATTGACGCAGCTGTTGAGGAACGACAGACAGAAGCCGATGATCCGCAGTGCGTGCCACCAGCCGTTGTAGTCTTCTTGCGCTGTTGGGCTGAGGAAATAAAGACATACAATCAAGTCAATTAAAGAGCTGTGTTTCATTGTTGTAATCATCATTTTAATATTATTGCGAGGTTGTCGACATGTGGAGTGTGGGTGTCGGCTGTCATTTTTCCAACCTGTCGTAACGCCCAATGGACTGATGTCCAAAAGCCTCGAGCAACATCTCTCGAGGCTCTCGTTAGGCGATTAGATCAAGTCAGGGCCTGATTAAAAGGAGGCTCCGGGACCCCTATCCACCGGTAGCTTGGACCCTACTCCCGACTAAGGTTGTAACAGAACTTCGCTTCCGTAAATGCGAAACTTCTACATGAAATCGTACCACCCGCTGCATCTGCATCCGCCGCCGCAAGTTTGACACGACATGGGACAAGGGAGCAAAAACTGGAAACTTCGATTTATATCTCCACCACGTTAAAGGGTTCGCCGCTTAGTTTTGGAGCCGATTTTCTTCATTAGACCTCTATTATAACTTCTTTACGGAGATACGATTTCTTACAGAAGTTCTGCATTTGCGGAGGTGCACACGAGATTAGTGTGCACCTCCGCAAATGTAGTTTTTAGTGACCAAAAATAAATTGAGCCTGGCCCCATAATATCTCCGTTCCTTCGATATCTATTATAAGCTATGAAGATTAAAATAATAGCAATTTGTCAATGGTCAAGTTAGTGCAATAGAAAAATCATAAAAAGAGTCACGGCTTAGTGATGGGGGTTTGTTCTTGAAAAATCAAGAAATGGATAAAAAAGGAACGTACCTTTTACGAAAGAATAATACGTTCATTTCAAAAGGACAAAAGTATCCTTGGAGTGCTCTACTGAACTATGACGTCAGTCGACACGTCGCAGACAATATTGCGGCTATCGGTCACGTAACCGTCTCTGTTTCGAGCTATACACGTGAGCATTTTAGTACATTATGTGACTACTTGGGCCACCCTTAGTTTCTATATATCGTCATAGAATAAGGACATAGAAGCGAAACCCCCGTTCCGAACGCAGTCTAAATGTTCACAGTTTCGGGGCGTTAAAAACGTTTAACACAACACAAAATAGTCGCTTGCGGCGGACGCAATATAAGGCTCCGTTCAAGGTCTCGAGCGATGCGACTTGCGTCAAGCGACATGCGCGCTCGTCACCTGTTTTCGGCCGTCGCTCTGCAAGTCCCGTCGCAGTGACTCGTGGCATACTCTAAACAACTTATTTCGTTTGTTTTCTCCGCAATTGCTGTCGCAAGACGCGTGTCGCTTGAGCGTGTAGCTCGTGGTCACGGGGTAGGCCATACACCAAAGAGAATTAAACCACAGTCATTGCCTTAGACGCAACGGTCCCCCGGAAAGTTCTGACTGTGTATAGGTTTGCCTGAACAGGTCGACCGTATTTCGTAGCGTGCACGGGTCGGTCCGGTACCTATGCTGGGGAGGTCTTCAGCTCACGCACTGCACACTGCACTGATCTATTCCAATGTGCGACAATGAGCGTGGACATATGCGTATATGATAACGCACTCTGCGCTCGATCATAATCACGTCCGTACTTTAGCGGCGCACGCACAGAGAAAAGTGCACTTTTCTCACGATACTATAGAATAAGAAAACCTCATAGAAATAAGGTTTTCAGTTTCTATGGTATCATGACATTCTTTGTTCTTATTGAACTACTAATAAACTACAAAGATATAATTATTTTATCCTAGATAGGATAAGGTTTATCAGAAGAATTGACGTCTGTATTATATCCGTAACATGCCCTACATTACAAAGGAAATTGAAACTTACCAGTAATAAAACCACATCATAAAAACATGGGAGGGTAGGAAGCACGCAGCGAATACAAGAACGAACGCCAACACTGTAACTGCAACCTTTCTTCTTGCTCGCATCTGAAAAAATAAGCATTAAAATAAATACACAAATAAAAAAACCGGCCTGTCACGCATATTGAAGGGCTCCGTAGTTGGGATGAATTTATCCCAATAACAAACTTAACGTTGTAGTTGAAAAACATGTTCTCCGATACGGAATGTATGGGAGAACATGTTTCTCGAACTGCAAATTTATTTAGTTGGCCGATTATTACTCGTTGACCTGTAACACCTACTTAGCTGTGATGGTTTTCCTTTTAACTTCGTTATATATAATACAGCTGTGAATGTTTTCACAAATTCAAGTAACAACCATTTAGCTGGCAAAGGGGGGGACACTTGACTCTAACAAAAACTAGCACTTTGAAGCTAGTTCGCAAACGAATCCCTGAATTGAAAAATGGTTTTGACACACCCACAATATTTTCTAACGACATCCCACACCATGGGATAGACGAGAATTTTTTCTTGATTTTAAATTACAGCTCTCTAGTACTAACCGTCTCTGAGCTAAGCCGCGGACAGACAGACAGACGGACATGGAGAAACTATAAGGGTTCCTTGTTTACTACGGAACCCTAAAAAGTATACAAATTCGTATATCGAGTATGCCTTATTGTAAAGACTGCTAAACACTAAACGGTGATTTTCATAATATGTTATTATCCACTGGAACCATTTCTTTTCACTTTTCTTTTGTTACGTAAATACTGTCAGTACTTCGGTACATATGTACAATCGTCTAACGAGAACGTCGATCCCTTTTGGACTGCGTTACATTAAAGCCCAATTTCACAAAACTCTATCATGTCAAGCATTTTGACGGACTGAAACGGTATGTTAAAACGGGACATTAAAATAACTAATAGAGAAAAATGATGAAACAGTTGTTGAAACAGTCTATGACGGTCAAGACAGCTATACAGGGCGTCCCACGGATATGCCACATGGAGCGAAAGTACCTTGAATATTGTAGATGGAAGATTTTACTGAAAGAAGACATTATTTGAATTTAAAAAACAATTTAAACTGCATTCATAGATATTTAAATAATTACATGGTTGAACCGGGAATCGAACCTGTTATATGAGAAAAATAATCAACCTGTAGCTTTAAAGCTTGTCAATGTCATTCAAGAAGAGCCATTGTTGTTAACAGATGCATGGAATTAGTATGTACTATATAGAACATATTTGTGAAATTGTGTTGAAAAATCAAGATGGCGGGGCGAGTTTAGATTTTCGCCATGCCCCAAATGATCCTTGTACAGCTTATAGCTGTCTTTATTACGTGACGTCATAGGCCAACTTAAAGTATTAAAAAAAGAAAATTTTATACCTGTCTCTGGGTCCCCTGCATTTCTCCTGGCACGTTCTGTGTGCTGAGGACCAGATGCCGTGCCATCAGGATGTAGAACAGAGCTATGATGGCCAGAGGCAAGGAGTAGTAGACCAGGAACCTCATCAGCACAATGCCTCGGGGATAACCTTCGCCCCACTCCACTGGATATGGGTAGCATACTAGGAACTGGAAAAGACAGGAATTTTGTTAATGGTTATAAATGTCAAAGATTGTGACAATGTAATATTTGAAGGTTTGGTCAATGGATTTGGATGGAAATGGAATTTATTTATCCACTTACATAAAGTGAGAAGTTTCCCAAGGAGTTGCTGCCATGATAAAGACCATTTTAGCAACAACTAACACGTATTCTGTGAAAGTTTTCACAGGCTACCTATCGTAGAATATGTGTGACAGACAGAGTTGAGCTCCTTAAGTTCTGAGTTGAGCTCCACGATTACTGACAAATGCTTTCACTGACAGGACAGGTCCACTCAAATCTGTGTGGTTCTTTTCTCAACAGACCATTTCAGACACTAATCTACATGGTCTTCATATGGCCTGACCAAGATTATGTCTGGACTTTATAAGAGACTGTGACCTCTGAGTTTGTTTTGGCCTTTCTTCTCAGACTAGTCAGATACGAAACGCCGAACTCATCTAGCTAACTATTTTTTTTTTTTTAAGATGACGTGCAAAACTGATTCCAATATCCTATTTACAGAATAAACAATTTCATTTAATTTCAGACAGATGAACAGACACACAATCGGTGAATTTTAGTCATGGTCTCGTTAGCACCTTTTGGGTGCGAAATTGAAAACAGAATGTACCTGACGGACCGCTTCAACGCTGATTTCACCAAAATAATTCCAACTTAAAAAAAATACCTACATCAAAGAGCCTTGAAAAAGATCTATTCTTATCACTTCAGAAACAAATATAATATCTTTTTTGTCTAACCATTTCGTAATTCCCTACGGATGTTCACTAATTTCCCATGTGAGTTGGCCTTTTATTCCTGATGAGTAGCGCTTCCATCCTACCCTGAAAAATATTATTCAATTCTATTCTATTATAAGCAAAAAAAAAAAAAAATATTATTACATTTTAATCTTAGAAGAACTTCTTCGAATTATGTAGTGAGTAGCCGGCGCGGTCGTCATGCTTGTCGTCGGCATCACTATACGACGCTCATCACACATACTAGCATCAACTGTAACCTATGGCATTGCATTAGACTCGATCGTCTCCGCACACCTGGATTATGTACAATCCCTGTGTTCTGTACTTCACCGCAAAACAAATAAAATAGTAGGTAAACAAACTAATCCACAACTATTTATATTAAGACAAAATCGAGTAGTGATATTAAAATACGACAGTGAGATTTCTGATTTGAAGTTGACATCAATAGATTTTAATTTCGCCATCGGAGCTAAATACTATAAAAAAACTTGGACATTATTAGGAATATAATAGGTTGCAAATACAAATAAGTGGCTCTAAAGTTGAGAATAATACTCTTGTGTTTCAAGGGCTGCTTCACCAAAATGTCTTAGATTTGATGGAACAGACCTGAGTTATCAATAATAATTAACGTCTTGTTCTGTAAAACTCCTCTAAAAAAGAGGTAGTAAAAATCTCTCAATAGTTTAAACGATGAAACCACTACCACCAAAATCCTGCTAATTATCATACCTAAATATACAATTAGAAATAACCTAATCTGGTGAGTTGGTAACTCCATAGCTACCGTCCCAGGTTCTGCGTTTAGATATTGAAAATAATTATTACGATTTAATAAAATATTTGTTTAATTATTCTTAAAAGAAAAGCTATGTAACTATTTCACTTTCATTCATGAACGCTTCTGAAATTAAGCGACACCAAAACTGCCATTCTTTGCTGGCCTTAAAATCCACCGCCCTAGGCTAAAGCTAACTCAGCCTGCTGGTAAATCCGCCTCTGAACGACAGGTAAATACTGAGAGCAAAAACAATTTGTAATCACTCGTATTTCGGGACTATTACGTCCCACTTACTATAAACTAATAAACACAATATCGAAGTTTTTGAATAATTCGTGTTGAAGTGTTGTAACTCGAGTTATAACCCAATTTGAAGCCCAAACTAACCCTAACTGAGTTTAGATAGCCTCGCAAAACTATTCAAATCCGGCGATTCATAATTTATTACTATATCTCTATGGAAAAGTTGGCATATTACTTTAACTATGATCGTTAACACTGTTTGATTAGCAGAGTATAAAATATATTGGCTTATTATAAGCTATGAGAAGTGCTTGCCGTGTACTCCCGGGGCTTTATATACTTAGGTAGGTAAATGTAGGGCGGCCATCTTTGTCTACTCTAGGGAGGCGTTATGTGGACGTGGGACCGCAGCATCAATAGGATATACTCGTATTGTAGATATATCGATAGTTAGTTTAAAATAAAAGTGTTAAAGTATTTTTTTTTTATTATAATGTGTTTTACTGATGATGATCTCACCTGATGCGTGTTTAGTTATGAAAGAAGTTACATTATATTGGTCGTCGTCCGATCGTAGCAATGGACATATCGTGATCTGCCTGGCCATTTCACGATTTTCACGATAAGCCGCCATTTCATTATTTGATTATCTAATATCAGTCATATTGTTCAATGCTCACCATTTGACGGTTTGCCTTGATGCTTGGGCATATCGACTCAGACCCAGAAGAGACACACGCTTTGTACATAGGCATACCAGCGGGTAATCACTCGTCAGCGTCGCGCACTCGCTGTTCGTCGCTCGCCAACTAGTTTTTAGTTGTTAGCACTACTCGCTTCTCGTTAATCGCCAGCGAAGAGACCGGTGTCTAAAGTAGAACGGGTTAGTTCTACAAGTTCACTGGCTCTAGCTGCTACAACCAGCTAATTTGCGAAATAGCGTGATTCGCTAAAATCATAGAAAGTTGGGGGGAGTTTCAACAACATTTGAACTGTTATTTGTCTAACACGTTAAAAGCAAGTGTTGGGTTTGCCAAACATGTTTGTTGATTTTCAGTGCTTTCGGGCTGCGGCTAGCGACTGCTAGAGCAGGCTAAAAGCTTATGGGCCTTAGCAAACAAGGTAACTACTATTGCCTCGATTTACGATTCCATACCAATAGGACCGCCTACACTCCCTGTCTGTCTGTCAAAAGATTTAAATAGTAATAATTACAATAACTAGCTTTTGCCCTCGGCTTCGCTGGCGTGGATGTTGGAAAAAATCCCTCAAGAACGTACTATCGAGATTAAAAGTACCCTATGCGTTAATCCAGGTTATAAACTATCTGCGTGCCAAATTTCATCCAAATCCGGTTAGCCGTTTTTGCGCCAATCCGGAACATACATCCGGAGAAACGGACAATAATTCTTAAAACTATATTTTTGCATTTACTTTTTATCAAAAATATACAATGTACAGTTTTGACTTCGTTACTATTTTATTATATGTATAGAATAGATAATTAGGAACTGTTCCCAATACCGGTGGGCTACTATTATTATACGTTAAAATATTTTTATTAAAATATTTTAAAATGCAACTTATATGACTGTGTAAAGTGAAATAATAATAAGTTCTTCATTGGTTATGCCAATAAAGAATTTATGATTTTTGCTGGGTTTCAGAAAAAATGTGAAACCTTGACTCCTCAGCTATGTTGGAGTACCTACCTACCTGTATTTCAGGAGCCAGTGACTTCTTCCAGCGAGGTAACAATTTAGCAAGGTTTATGCACCAAGGGTATTAAATAAAAAAAATTAGTATAAATAGAAAAAAAGGACAAATATAGGTACCTGTGTAGTGGGGTTGACGACGAAGGCTCGCACGTACGATCCGATATACGCTGGCGTGGCGAACAGTGCTGCCAGTATCCAGATGCCGATCGCAGTCGCCACCGTCAGTCGGGTAGCGCGCTTGCTCCCTCCTGAGGACAAGAAGAAAGGAGCATGTATTTAATAGTGTATCTGCGACCAACTTGGAAGTAGTGCTTGCCGACTGCTGCCGTGGCATCGCTTGCTTCACTCGCTCGGCTCGCGCGCGCCTGGTCACAGTTCTAACCTAACCTAACCCATTTGGTCGGGGTGCCCTGTTACTGTTAGGAAAAGCGTACAATAAAAAAAAAAATGACAAAAAGTTTTTAGAGGATCAGTTAAAATAATTTGCCAAGAAAGAACTTCATTGATGGGCATGGAATTGGTTAAGTATTTTTGACCCCAAAATATTAATTATTCGGTATTTACAAACCGATGCGAAATCATTTTACTATAGTGTTCAATAATATGTGCAGGAAATCAAAGTGAGCCTAATTTGAGGTTTGAATATAACAAGCAAAATGTCAAAGTTTAAAAAAGCTTTAAAGCCTTAATTACTGCTATTTTTGTTTCTTGTCTTTTATGGTTATTATTATCATATATTTTTTCATGTTTTTATTATTAATTTGTTTTGTATTTAATCTTATTTCCTTCTGTGATTTCGTTTTGTATTTTTTGATTTATTTTATTATTATCATTATTTTTGGTTTGTCAAACTTAATGTATCTACATACCTAGATTATAAGAAAATGATGTGGTCTCCTATATAGAACTACCCTCTTTGGGAAAAGTGTCTTTGCTATGGCCACGAAGATCTACAATAAAATTCCTAATGACATAAAAGAATGTAGCAATATTAATATCTTTAAAAATAAATTGTTTCAATTTCTTATAGATTTTTTTTTTACTCTGTAGATGATTTTTTATCGACTAGAACTTTTTAAATGTTTCATGTCCGCTTGACGATAATTTATTGTTGTTGATTGTCTTGTGTCTGTCATGCATGACTACTAGAAATAATATAATTTGTATTTAATTTGAAATGGAATTAGAATTTTAGACTCATATTTTCATTATGTTATTTGTATGCCCAAGTCAGATCATGGAATGAACATTATTAGCATATAAAATTATGTAATGAACACGGGATACCTTCTTTTCGCATAATGTTCTTTGCCCTAATATACTTCGGCATAACGATTTTGGCACAATTTGTTTTGGCATAATAATACTTCGGCATAATTTTTTTAGGCATACGTTTTATGTTGGCATAATCATCTTAAAGACTAATTTGTTTTGGCATAAATTTGATTCGCATAACGTTAGTAGGCCTAAGAACCGAATTGCTGCAAAACCGACTCCACGTAGTCTTGTTTGTCCTACCCCTAGAGTGTAATTTAAAATCGCGTAGGCGCGTGGGGCCGCCGGAGGCCCGCAGCGCCGGAGCCGTGACAGAAACCCTGCCTGCAGCATGTTGCATGCTCGCTTGCATGCTGCATGCTTGCTTGCATGCTTTAACTTTATGCTTAATAAATTTATGCTTTAACTTTATGCTTAATAAATATATGCTTTAGAATATTATGCTTAATCATTATTATGGTTAGAGAAATTATGCTTAAAAAAATTATGCGTAAGCTGTTATGCGTAATTATATTATGCGAAAATATAATTATGCCAAACAACATTATGCTAAGTTATATTAGGTCTTAAAATTTTATGCAAATGGATAGGGAACCAATGAACACCTGCATGTAACCCATGTATCACAAATAAACGATTTGATTTGATTTGATTATAGTTGGAACCGCACACTGTATTTGTCCCTGTTATTAGATTGTAAACTTGCGTGATGTTGGTGACCCAATAAACAAATAAATAAATAATTAGAATATAATAGAATAGAATACTCTTTATTATGTACACCACGAAAATAATTAATTAATATGATTCATTATTATGTTATTCGCTAGATAGGTACTTCCAAGCACTAAAAATTAGCCTATTCAGTATCCCGACACTCTGGTGGCGCGTGGCGCTACGGTTGTCGGGCCTTACGTCACCGTTGCAAATACGTTTTCAGAATACGTTAGTACCATTTTCATTTTCTTCAAAATGCTACGTTTTTCGCGACGTCAGCACGGGACGGCTATGTTTTCATCCATGACATATGTTTCCGTTAATATACAATGGGATTATCCGCATGATATTAATCTTAGGGTCTACGGGTACAATAGATGCTAAGTATAATAATATATACGGGTAGGTATTTAATATACGAATAATAAAATGTGAACGTGGTCAATTTCGTGCTGGAAACTGGAAATAATAAATTATCTTTTTCTCTCTCGTTAACAATTTTCAATAATCATCCTACTTATGTATTTTAGCAGCTGTGGCCGTCATATAACGGATGCAATGACAGCCATCTTGAAAACGGCAGAACGGTGTCATAAAACGCTCTCTTTAATTGGACGGCCGTCATTGCGGCTCCTGCGGCTTGTAAATCCAAGCTTTACATTATACCAAACGTCATTAACAGAATTTTACCTGTTTATGATGTTTATGATTGATGTGATGTAATTTAATGTGATGTGATGTGATGTGATATGATGTGATGTAAACTATGTTAAGTCCTCCAAACAACGATGTAGGCACTTGCACTACAGTTACCAAACGCACTTTGAGTTAATACTGAAAATACAACTATATATACGTTCCATAACAGGCAACGCCTATCTATATCTCCGTTAATGCAATAGGTATATCTATATCATGAGAATCACAAAACCGATGTCCCTACATGTTTTTCAACTAGGCTGAGACTTTTCGAATGTCAAAATTACATAAGACAGTCGCCTAAAAACGCCCGCCCTTCACCACTTCCTAGTGCTTTAGCCGGCAAGAAGAAGTGGCGCGACAATATCCCCAGAAGCACAGCTGTCAGTTGTGTGTCTGTTCAGTTAGAAAAACTTGATTGTATACAATAGTATGGAAAATAATTTACATAACGCAACACAAAACATTAAATCAAATTATTTGCTATATGTCAGCTAGCACACGCCAATATACCAACAAAAACATTGAAAACCACACTCAAGCAAAAATAAAAACGTTAACAGAACTTAATACCTAAATAAAAATGTCTGGAAGCCCAGGCGTACCCGCTTATATGTGCAATGTTGGATTATGTCCCTATAGATGTAACTCGAAGTCACAAATTATAAACTAGGACCAATCAATCTGCCTAGCCTTTTCTCAACTATGTTGGGGACTACTTCCAGTATAACCGAATGCAGCTGAATACAAGTATTTTACATAGAGCGACTGCCTACGACCTCCACAGTTACAGTCCACTCCTACTCCTCCAGTTACTTTACTGGGTAACATGATAGCTCCTGGTAAGATTGGTTGTTATCCAATCATGATAGCCGGTACCAACAGCTTAACGTGCTTTCTGAAGCACGGAATAGGTCCTAGTAGGTAGGTATCCATCCTAAAATTAATTAATAAAACCGGCCAAGTGCGTGTCGGACCACGCACAAAGAAGGGTTCCATAGTTGGGATGAATTTTTACCCAAGAAAAAACTTATTATTGTTGTTGAAAAACATGTTCCCCTCATACGGAATGTACGAGTATGGGAGAACATATTTTTGCAACTGCAAATGTAAGTTGGTCGATTATTACTCGTTAACTTGTAAAATCTTTACCAATTAGCTGTGATGATAGTTTCCCCTTTAACTTCGTTATATAATAAACACCTACAACTGCTGTGATTTTTTTTACATATCCAGAAATAACAATTTAGCTGTCGGGGGACACACACTTGACTCTAACAAAAATTAGCACTTTCAAGATTAATAATTCGCAAATGGATCCCTGAATACAAAAATGGTTTGTTTTCACACACTCATAATATTTTTGAAAGACCTTTTCAACGACATCCCACACCATGGGAAAGACAAGAAAAAATAACATTCCCACTTTACGAGCAGCGGACGTACCCTACAAAAAAAAACATGATTTTATTTTGCCACTTTGTCGGCGTGATTAATATGTATACCCATGCCAAATTACAGCTTTCTAGTACTAAGTATCTCTGAGCTAAGCTGCGGACAGAGACAGACGGACATGGCGAAACTATAAGGTTTCCTTGTTGACTACGGAACCCTAAAAAGAAATATCTGAAATTCTGATCGACAGATACCTATGTTATATATTTCCCTTTACAAACTCAACTGTATTGTGAGGAAGTAATATTGCGATGTGAAAGCATGCGTCATATCCCCGATATTCGTGTTGACATTCGATATAACAAATATTATACCAGTTCCAATATTAATGTTTACGTCATGTGGTACTACATTGACCTATGAGCCCCACTGAGGGAAATAAATTATCTATAGGTACATTAAAATCTAGCTGACCCGACAGACGTTGTCCTGTCCTATCAATAATTCATAAAAAATCCAATAGAAAAAAAATGTTCAGACTTTTTTCTTCTTTGACCAATTTCCGGGAATCGTTTCCAATTTTTCTTTCGATAGAGACCTAATTTAGACTATTTTGCAATAAAAATAGCCAAATCAATCCAGTCGTTCTCAAGTGCGCTTGCCAACGAACAGCATTTCATTTATTATTTAAGTAAGTCACTTTTCGTCTGTCTGCGTAGGGTTCCCTACTTGAAATCGAATGTCGTAAGATCGAATAATACTTGCTCGAAAACGTTAACTCGATAGTACTTGAAATAGAAATTATGAGCGCGAATGCTGACTACCTCGATGCATCAAAATCTCGAATAACTTTAAGCTCGAATCATCGGCAGCGCGAAGGCCGACTCTTGACTGCCTCGTTTGTCTAGTGGTCGCAAGCCCTACTGAGCGTAAGGTCCTGTGTTCGATGCCCGGTTCGGGCAAAGTGTTATTGGGTTTTTCTATCTGGAATTTCTCAGTACCAGCCCGGAGTCTGGATTTGTGCGTGGTTGATGGCAATAGGTTCGCCCCCTATTACATGGGACTTAAACATAACTGGCGAAATGTGGGTGTACCTGCTACAGGTATACCTCTGCCCAACCCTTCGGGGAAACAAGGCGTGATGTTATGCTATGTTATGAATTAAGGAATAAATGTCATAAGTATTTTAAAAAATATATAAAAAGGTTTGGTTGAGGAGCTCGTGGCTAAGTTATAACAGCCGCACGAGTCGATCTATTAGGTCGATTATTCATCTTTACATACCGACACTCCTCCGTGCGTACGTCGTTACGGGTCGTCAGAAGCCTGATAGTCTGACGACCAGTCTTACCAAGGGATATCGTTTTATCCAATTACTGGGTTGTGGAGGTAAGATAGGCAGTCGCTCCATGTAAAATACTGGTATTCAGCTGGATCCGGTTAGACGGGAAGCTGACCCGAATATAGTTGGGAAAAGGCTAGGCAGATTTACTATATCCCGATTTTTATAACTGTGCGTCTGTCAACGTCAAAATATTACAGTTATGTGGTTTAAATTATGACAATAACAACTTAACGAATAATATTATATGTAGAACTATGGAGACGAGACGAGTTGTGTAGACCGTATTAAGAGGCGTCGAGGCACTAAGGACGTAATATTTGTGCCAAAAAACTGTTCGGGGCGGTGAAAATAACCCAAGTTCGGCCGCACCGAATGTTCGGCCGAAGTGTATATTCGGTTCAGACCACGTTCGGCCCAACCCTAGAATATTATGTTATTGAGTTAAACAAAAAGCAATCGTGGACGTGGATAAAAATGTAAGCTTCGCAACTTACTACCAACAAGAGCGCAATAAAACAGTAGCCAGTAGCCTGTCACAATTAACGATTGGCGTTATTATTGTCATTGTTTAGTGTTGCCATAAACCAGACGTAGCAAACAGTTGCCAGTAAATAACAGAGGTCGTAAATCAAGGAGATTTATTTCTGTTAGGAGGCAGGTATAAGGAAAAATTAACTGGTATTTTACGTAGTTTGTGTACCCATAGTTCCCATGAAGAATTATGCTTTTATTTAGGTGTTCCCATGGAGGAAATGTATTGTTTTTGGAAGTCAGTTGATTTGTTTTCTCGAATTTCATAGATCTACTGATTTTTTTAAATACAATGTACCTATGGTCTGTTGCAAAAGTAACTGATGAAAATGTAAATAAATGGATCAGAAAACGTTCCTGTGGATGCTAATTTGTAGGGCCACTTATAAATTGAGTGATTTGATTTGACTATTTGAATAATTAAACTTTAAGTTATTATTTTAAATTGCCTTAAAGATTATTTTCATTTGAAAATTGTGGACGAATTGTTTGTTGCCACTATTCATGGGGAATGAATCCTTTATTTATATTTTTTATAATTCGTATTATGAGCCTGTTGTGAACTGCAGCCAGTCTTTTTCCATTTTCATATACACGTACATATTATTATTATTAATATTTTAAGTCTGTCAGCTTATAATGTAAATATTATCTTGTTTGAAAATAGCTAAGTATTGATATTTGAAAACTGAGGTTATAAAATTAACCTCAATTTTCATAGACCATTTTTTAACTTATAATTACCAATAATGGTTAGAAAAAGTGGTTAGAGATCAATTTGAAACATTCCAAATACAGATCATTATAATAATTACTAACTACCCTTTAGTGACTGATTGCGTAAGAATTTAACCTGAATAGGGTTTGTTTACACTTTAATCAAATACTTCTGGAACAGACTGTACGTATCAAATATGTTTCCTGCTGGGTGCAATTTATATCAGCAGCAGAAAAGTTTGAAGGAATTACAGTAAATCGGAAACACTCGTGTTTATATGTGTCCAATTTATCTTGATCGCCCGTGGCGGAGGCACCGCACGTAAAATGCCTATAATATGTCTGATTTAGGCTGCTTGTCTATGAGAGAGGAGAAGTGCAGAGTTGGGAAAACATTTATCCTAATATATGACAAGAAATGTCCTGATTTACTCATTCACTCACTGGCTGACTCATCGAGGCACAGCCCAAAGGTAGGTAGGACCTAGTATCTAGAAACCTGACGTTTAGCACGGAAGTTCTGTTTATGATGTAGACAAGGAATAACCGGCTTTTTTATTCTCACGGGGTAGGGCATTACGGGCGAAAGAAGTCGCTGGTACTTGTTAGTAATCAATAGAATTCCATTGGATATCGCCCTGTTTCCGTGTATAGCAGAGTGGATCATACAGTTTAACTGCGGAATATATGAAATTCTGAACAACTGTGCCCACTCACTTGATCCGCTTCGACCGCCTTGTTGTTCTTTCGGCAGGTCTTCGCGTCACTTCGCTACACTTCGTATGCTGTACGCTCCGTTCCAGTATACAAAGAGTCTTAGCTTCCCATTCTGCCATCTCCCAAAACATTGTACTGGATAATGGTATGTCGTCATGATAAAAGCTTCAATCATGTTGCTGAGCTGCATCAGCATATAACTGTCCCACTCCAGGGCAATGCCTCTTATATACAGAACTGAACTTACAGAACTTTTTTTTTTCTATTGTGTATTTGACTGTAACCTGGTTATCGCAAACAATCTTAGACAGTCGTTACGGGTCATCAAAAGCCCAAAAGTCTGACAATCAGTCTTACTAAGTGGGATCCATTAACTGGGTTGTGGAGGTAAGATAGGCAGTCCGGTTAGACTGGAAGCCGACCCCAAAATAGTTGGGAAAAGACTAGGCAGAAGGAAGGTTGATCATGTGTGACACTTGATTAAGTTGATTATGTAGAATCAATTCAATTTTTTTGTAAACTTTGACGTTCAAAAGAGCCTTATAAGGGCCTATTTGAAATAAATGATTTGACTTTGACTTTGTTTTATTCCTTAGTCGCAATGAGGTTGTTATTTTTACTGAGATTAACTTTACAATCTATGTAAATTTTTGTTATTTGGTAATTTTTTCTAAATGTTAGTTTTCTGAGTAGTCTGACTATAGTCCGGTCAAATTAGACTAAAAAATAGGGGTGAGGTTACAAAAATTCCGACTTGGCTGAATATTGGTAGGATTGTTCAATACACTATTATAAAGGAAATGTGAAAAGTCCTCATCGATCCGGCATCGAACGTGCAAAAAAAATTACTCGGGGTCAAAGGTCACAAAAACGGGTTTTTCACGATTTTCAGCAAAACGGTAAGTTTTATCATAAAATTAGCTCAGACAAAAATTGTAGATCAGATAATTATCTATAAAAAATGTCTAAATACTTTTTTTCCTAAAAGCCACCGTTTTTGAGATATAACGATTCAAAAAGTTGAAAGATGTTGTTCAAAATCGTCATAATATGCACACGTTTTCACGCCACCTTTGAGGTAGTGTACTTAGCGCGTTTTTTTAATGTGTTTTCCCCGGTAGGCCAGTAAAGTTGGAAAAGACTGAAAGTGCTTTTTTCCACGATAATTATATTTGGACTTTGGAGTTTGCGCGTTACGACTGTCTGCGGCAGCCTTTATTTATAACTGACTGCTGTAGGTACCTAAACGGAAAATTCAAGTCGGCATTTGTAATCGTGACCTACTATGTTTAATAATACATATAATAAAAGTACAAAACAGCAATTTAATGTTAATTCTGCGTTTGACAGAATCAATCGACAAAAGCGTTTTTCTCATTGGTTTTTTTTGTGTTATTTTGACGTCATTTACATGTTGTCACAAAGCTATTTGAAATGCTAAGTGTTTACGTAAGGAGTCCTATACACAAATGGGTCGGCACGATTCGGCCCAGCTGGGCAGCCGGGCGGTAAAATGTACATACATTCGATTGTGCCGCCCGGCCTGTGTGTATCATGCCGAGCTGAACGTTTGTGTGTAGTTGTGTAGCACCCCTTAGGAAAAAGGTTTTAGAAAATGTTCTTTGTGCCTCAACCTAATGGTAAAGTTATATTTAGATGCAAATGCACCTATTCAAAGGAACTAAAGGACAAGGGAGATGAAGTCTGTGAATATTACTGAACGTGCTTCTAAGGGTAGTTGTAGGTACCTACCTATTATAGTGTCACTTACTTTCTATTTTAAGGCCCTTTGTACTCGGCACGGTTTCTTTACGGCATGGCGTATAAACTGCGCCGTAAAAAAAATGTGTTTATCAACAAGCTTCCATAGTGATCCATACAACACTGACGACTGTGCCCACACACGGTGCATAAACCGTCGTTTTACACGTCAAGAAAAACGTGTGTGTACAGACGCCAGCAGGTCAACCTACCCGAAACTGTCAAATTTTCCCAATCAACTTTGAAATTTATGCTGTAATGATAAAGTTAAAAATCCATTAAAGAAACTTGACAGATTGTAGTAGGTTGCTGTGCTGGCGTCTGTACAAAGGGCCAATGTTTTTTGTGTTGTATTTTAGTTGTTGCAAGTCATTTTTATAGTGTGAGTGGTCTATATGACACAGGCCTCCTCTCTTCAAGAGGGAATGGGCTGTAATCTACCACGTTGGTCCAGTGCGGGTTGATAGATGTCACATGTCTTCGACTTTGCTGTCGTTGAATTCATTGCCATTCTTTCAAGGGGTAAAAGTAGTCATGAATATAATATTACTAGGGACACTCAAAAAACAGTAAAAGACTTTTTACTTTCGTGGAGAAAAACCTAAGTGCGGTTAATTGGACTATAGACTAATAACAAAGTAAAATAACAGGTGGAATTATCAGTTAACCGAGGCTTCCGATGCATGGACGATATTCATTTGTATACAAAAACGTGCGGTCCGGTGCCTGTGCGGCTCCGGGATCGTGTACAGGAAGTCTAAAGGTTGGTGGTTAACTAAAATATAATTCTGTTTATTTGCAAATAAATGCTTATTGCATCCCTAATGACGATATTATGCCATCAATACTAATGACGTAATCGGGTATTACAATCCACCTCAGTTTACAAAGTCAAGAGCCAAGTATGAATAGTACGACATCACTTCTCCAAGGTTTTGGTCTTTCTTTTCATATCCTTTCTTTCAGAATAGTCGGTTAGGAAACACCGAACTTATTTAGTTTTAAAACAAAGTAAGTTATTGACGTGCATTAAAAGTGTTTTTTCGAACCAATTTACAAAATAAATATAATTTATCATTTCTCATAATTACTAACATTGAGATAACTATCGATATTCGTACACAAAAAAGTAGAAAAAGGTGGAAACTTTTAGAGTTATAATTTATTGATGTAACTTCTAAGTCGTAACGACCTGCCTGCAATATCGAATGAGGCTAAAACCGGAAGCTTTGTAAGTCTTCCTAATTAATTCCTGAAGCGTAGTAGTGACGTAAGCATAGAATAATAAGCTCGACTATATAACCCCGTACAGCGTACGTTGAATATGTATGAAAAGCAGAGTATTAGGCTTTATTTACACTTGATAAGTTTTTCGAGTGTTGATGACGAGAAATCATCATGATAAACATGATTATAAAAATTTGCACCCATCAAGTGATTTTAGAAAACGAGTCTCAGGAGGCGAGAATTGACTTCTTTTTACCCGACAGCAGAAAGGACAGTTTCAGTTAAAATAGGGATGAAAGAGATACAAAGTGAGTAAAGGATGCAAGTAAGAAAAAAGCAACTGCTCTTTATACAAAGGTGAAGGCATCGATTGTTTCTTTTATCATAATAATTACGTTATTAGGCTCAATCGTCAGCACACGTCCGTGAAACAGTCCCAGTATAAATAAGTCCTTACGGAAGATTTCAGCACATAACAAGGAAATTCGGGCGTATTTCCAGTGTTATTTCATGTGGTTCCTATCTAAGTATCTATATATTATGGTTTCTCGTTTTGAATACTTGGCAGTAGCATAAGAGAGGAGCCTGAATATTTTATGGGTAGGACTTAAACATTTAGATGTAGGTAATGTTATCGATAATCCTTCTTCTTTCTTTTTCGTGTGGTTACCTATTGGTGTCAGACTTTTTATGCCGTCCATGGCTTGCCCTTCTGACTTGGCTTCGCAGAAATATCTCTCAGGCGTTTCCTCACGATGTTTTGCTTCACCGTTTTTGAAGCAACTGATAATTATACAATACGCACATGAATCCGAAAAGTCAGAGGTGCGTGGGTTCGAACTCGAGATCTATGACTTGGCAGTTCGAAAATAATCCTTTTAAAGGTAAATTTCATAAACCCTAGGTTTCCACATAACATCATCAACCTGGAATTGGAGGCGACGACGTACCATAAGGGGTTACAACAAGCGCTGATCATCATTACCAACGTAAATCACTGCGGTTTGGTGACTACAAACTATTATGTCACGGTTTGCTTAAAAGGGTTGCGCTAAAATAAAGCGCGGAATTCAAATTTTCTTTAATCATTTGCAATAAAAAAAAAAAAATTGATTAAAATATGATTCGCGACCGTAACAAATATGACTTTACAGAATTATAATCATAAAAGTCATCAATACCACTATCTAAGTTTGATGAGAAGTTAGATTTGAGAAGATTATGCTTACTTAAAGAGTTGTATTTCTGATTCTAATGATTATAATTATGTAAAGCCATATTAGTTACGGTCGCGAATGGCAGGCAGTTATGATTCATTTTTGAGTTGAGAATTTTAACAACGAAAAGAACCATGTTTCCGTTCGAAGTTCAAAAATGATTTAAAATCTAAACAATCGAACATAAGAATGCTATAAATCTATGCGTGAACGGAAGGAAACTTGCTTGCTTATGTTGTTAGCAATAAGCATAAACTGCTTAAAATGTTTGAAAGTCCGAATTACGTGTCTAAACAAAATGTCATGCAAATTGATGAAAAATTCTCCGCTCTGTAGTGAATGAATATAATGGTACGATTTGTTTGTTTTTGTGCTCTTGGTGAAAATAGACATGCGAAAAGATCAAACTGTGCTGTCTTGAATGAGTAACGTAAAATACTATTTCGTAAATAAAGTATGTAGTTTTATTGATGTTTTCAGTATGAGGATTATATGTCTTTTTTAATTTCCCTACCTCAGTGATTATGTAACACAAGAGTATGTAATTAGCATATGATTTATTTAATTACAATATTTATTAATTAAAACTTTATGCATAAGTAAACAAAAATTTACAAAAGCGGACTTAATTTTCTACCATTTTCTACCAGTCGACGTTCTACGAGTCGTTAGAGTGATGTTGAGACAAAATATGACAAGGGATAGATGGGACCCGAAAAAGAAAAAAAACTAATACATAGATACATTCATAAACATTGTCACCCTGACAAGATTCGTTTTCTCGTCTACCAAATTGTTATTTCTCCTGAAATAACGATTGTTAGGTACGAATCCAGAAATTCAGCGCCGGGATGATTTTGTCAACTTTTATTTAGTAACTGATAGAGAAATTAACTAGTTCCTTTAGGTCCATAATTGTTATTCTCATTAAATTTTATTAAGTAGATCAGTAAATAAGGCGCGGGTCGAGTTTTCAGTCTATATAAACGAGGCGAGGATTATCTTCTTTGAGCACGGTAGCATGACCTAGTCTCGACATGAAACCAATTTCTTGAAGACATCATCACAAGGTACAAGTGACGCTTAGCTTGTGGCTCACCTTTGTTATATTGTATTGTTACTTTTGATGAATAAACTTTATTATTACTATTTCGTTTATTAAACTTTTTAACATATAAAAAACATTTTTAAATATTTCTTAAAAAACTATATAAAAAACATTTAAAAATAAAAATATATGTGTTCTGCCGGTGTCGGGAGCAGGGTCCAAGCTTACTATTATAATTATCTCAGATGGGCTTATAATTACTTTGATTTAAAATCTCTGGAAGTTAATTTATGTAGGTACTGGCTGATCAAAGTTGGTTAAAAAAAACAATTAAGCGAATCTAAAATTAGTACAGTTATAACTGAAAACTACACCCAAAAGTAAAGAGAAGGTATTTAGTAGGGGGCTGGGGCTGGAAGGGAAAGGGAGGGTATTTTCTATGGAAGCTCGCATAGTCACCCCATCACTCTTTCATATTTGAATTAATTATGAAAACTGGTAAATAGGATATACCTTAAGTACTAGCACAAAACCGTGTTTAGATGTTAGGCTAAACAACTGTTAAACACGTCATCTATGGATGGAGTTTTACGCAAGTCTGACAACTGATAGTAGACACGTGTTTTTTAATTTATTTGTGTACCGCATCTCGCAGGTCAACCTAGGAGATTGTCGGCTGCTTCTCCAGCCCCAACCCAAGCCAGCTAATAAGGGGGGGGGGGGGGGTTTATACTGTCGGTACGGAACTCAGCTTAGGGCGTCATTAAGGGAGCTAGGAACGGCCTGGATAGGATCGTAATTATTTGGGGACGAATTTACAGCTACAGGCTCAAAGGCGCGAGCTGGCTCGGGAAAGGGTCGGGGAAACAGCACCCTAAGTTTTTGTAGTAATACTCATAAGTACAACGTACCTATTGTTTTAAACTCAACCTCTGTAGAGATCAGTCGGGGGTAATAGTTAGTTTATTACAGCAGCGCCGTAGCTCAAAGAATTAGCAAGCTGAAGTGACAATGTGGCGGTCATATTCTACCGTAGAACCGATGATTGTTGGGTAGTTGTGTTCTTGAGTGGAGACCGCGATCGGCAATAGAAAGGTAGGACGCGTTCAAGCTAGGTGTAGCGATGATTTTCGCAGGGTGGTTGGTAGCAGCAACATGGGGGAATGACGAGTGCCGAGCTGAATGGCGTGCAATTGGAGAGGCCTATGTCCAGCAGTGGACTGCCTGAGGCTGATGATGATGATGAGTTTGTTTACTATGGTTTTTGTTTGAGTAGGAAGTCATGTCCAACAAACTAGTTAAATGTAACCCAAAGCAGTCAAAAGTTAATCTCAGTTAGACCAACTCCGTCATCATTTTCTTGGCACCGCATACATTTGTTCAAGAATCCCGTTACAGGATTTATGAGTTTAGGAAAGTTTGCTCGTCCGCGATGTATCTCAAGTGGTTTGAAACTGCACGAAACGACTTGTTTATTTCATCGATATTGTTAGAACACCGTATACTGTCGATTGTGTAATAGGTAGATCTGGCGCCGCGACGAAGAAAACGAAGAACTTCGGTGAGGGCACAAGCAAAATATGAATTAAAGTGGGCCTTGGCAGGTTGTCGGAAAAACTTGATGAACTCAAAAAGATCCTAAAGATCCGATCGATTTTAACTAACTACTAGCACGGAGTCTGGATTTGAGGTCGTCCCTAATAGGTACATGGGACTAAAACATAACTGGCGAAATGTGGGTGTACTAAGATACCTGCTCGTCTGCCTAAAGGTACTGACACTTATGCTTACAAAAAAGTATGCTTGTGAGCATACTTAAAACTAGCATGCTCTGCAGCTGTTGACATTTGCCAGCAACAAGCATGCTAATTTTAAGCATATTCCTAAATACGCGTGCTCAAAAAATAATTGGCCAGACATGCTTAAGCACTGACTCTCGGCCAAAATGGAAGCTTTGCAAGAAAATCCAAATTAAAACAGTGGATCCTTAAACTTACAAAGATAAACAATAGTGTCAGTTATATCCAACGTTACATATTTGTTTTTTTGAAGACACGTCACTCACCCGTCGCGGACTGGATCAAATCGATACTGGCATATCTGAACGCACTCGGAGCACACCCCGTTTCACTCACGACAGTTGATTTTTAGAGCAGTGATAGCCTAGTGATGTGACCGTCAGTCTGCCAAGTCATAGGCCTTGAGTTCGAACTCAAGGCAGGCAAGGATTTTTGAGCAAACTCGAAATAATTATGCTCATTACTAGCAATTTTTCGAAACACATGCTACTAAGTAGCAAAGGTCAAAAACGCCAACCTTATACAATAGTTTTGCAGACGACCTATGGTACGAAAGATAAAAAAAAATAAAAAAATGTGTTTATTATCTTCAATCTAGATACAATTAAGTTGCCGGGTAGAAAGATGGTGCAGGGAGCACCATCTTTCTACAATACGTAGCGCTTGTTGAGTGATGGCGCGTGCAGATCGTTCCCGTCACCTTCCCCGAGACAACAATAACGAGGTCGTCTGCATAAACTATTGTGTAAGGTTGGCGTTGAGTTTGGTGGTGAGGTCATTAATCACTAGAATGCATAGAAGGAGGGATAGCAGGCTGTCCCCAGGGAAGGGCCCTGGGGGCAGCCTCTGGCTATCATGGCCAACTGCTGCTCACCCTCAAGGCGAACCACCCGTTTACTTAAAATTTTTGTAATCCAGTCCGTTAGTACATGTTCTGCTCTATGTCTGGAGAGGACGTTGCTGATGCTGGAGAAGTTAGTTTGTTGAAGGCTCCTTCGATGTCTATGAAAGTGCCGAGGCAGGTCCCTTTCTGATGATTCTTCAGATGAGATTTATGAAGAGCGGATACGGTCAATTTATTTGAGCTGTATGCTTGTTGGTTACCGTGTAGCGGTATGGTTTTCAAAACGCCGTCTCTCAGCTCCCTATCACACAGCCTTAACGGAGTATTTAATAGAAAGGACGTGAGGCTGATTGGTCGGTGAGATATGGCATTTGTGTACCCTTACCTGGCTTGGGCATGAATATATCTTTCACTTCAGTTCGTACTTTGGGAACATAATATCTAAAGGCCAAGCACGCTCTCAATAAAGGCACAAGTCTTATTGCGACAGAGTTTCCACCCCACTGCAGTAAGGCAGGGAACAGTCCATCAGGACCAGCTGCCTTAAAAGGATGGAAGCTAAGGATGGCCTATTGGACATTCTCTAGCGTAATCACCCCACGTGCGTAAAGCCATTCATTGTCTAATGGTGTTTGAATTACATCTTGCCAGTTAAAGACACATTCAGGGAAGTGAGTTTCAATAAGGACGCGTCTCGTTTCTTCGGGCGAGGAATTGAGTGTGTTGTCAGGTTTGAGGAGGGTGCAGGCCCCGGCGTTTCTGTTGCACCCTGTTAGCTTGCTAACAAGATTCGAAACTACCACAGAATTTGCGCCATCCCGTGGTGCTCGTGAATCTGATGCATTTTTTGTAGCTGGATTTGGCTACATAATATTTAGCCCAGTCTTCATCCGCACACATCCACGCATTCATGGCTCTAGTCCGCGTTTGCGCTCCAGATCAGTGCCCAACCTCAACTCAAGTTGTCTTGTCAAGTTCAACGACATGACACACGACAACGCGCCAATTTTATGAAAAATCGTGTTGGCAACGACTGAGCGACCTGCAATGCCAGTCGCACATGATTGGTTTGTTATTGGTTTTTTATTCGTAACTTGTTTTTGACAAGTTGCGTCGTGTGAGAACCGCCATAGAAATGTATGTGCTAATGCGATTGGTTGCGTCGGCGTTGAAAGCGCCACTTCGTGTGAGAATGGCCTAACTAGCTTCCCAGTCTCACCAGACGCGACTGAATATTACAACCAGTATCTTACAAAAAAGAACTCGTTTCATGTAGAATGTTACAGAAACGCCTGAGCCACGCCTCCGTTTCGCTTTGCCTCTAAAATGAGAGCGCCATGGAGATATAGCTTTTATACACAACAATGGTATTTTATACGCTCACGTAGTTGCGCCGAGTTATTTTATATGTGCAGTTTTTGCTGCAACTTGGCTTGTATAGGGTCAAAGTAAATAAGCTAGAAAAACAAAAACAAAATTGATATGCAATTTTTTCTTTGGGGTCAACGACCGTTGGTAGTGAACGAGTGCTTGAAGTATGAGTCGAGAAAATCAGTATTTTTTTTATTTGATCGTGTCTGGATTTCGATGCCCATCAAGTCTGTGAAGTTTACAGAAACAAAAACTGTTTTTTTAATTATTATTTTAAACAAATACACTACCAGCATAGACGTATAAAAAAGGTCGGACGGAACTCCCGCTAAGACAAAACTGTGTCCCGTAATGGCGGCGACTAATTTATGTGTGAGTGAATTTAGGGATGCCATGTAAGCCAAATTTACCCATTTATTATTGCTTTGTTTTATTAAGACAAAAAGTTGTGTGTAGGCAGAATTATACCGTGCTATTTCAAAAGGTTAATGGTAAGAACCAATTATTATGAAAATTTTATATTTTCATAATAATTGGTTCTTAAAAAAAAAAAGATAATAAAACACAGTTAATTGAAAATATTTTAAATGTTTAAAATTTTACTTTTTAACATAATGTTTTCGCACGGGCGTATTTTTATTGAGGCGATTTTTTTTCGCGAATTGGATTTTCGACGCTCTGTTTAGCGCCGAGAGTTGAATATCCAACAGTGTGTTTTATTGACGCGCTGGGATACTCGCTGGATGCGCTCTGTTGGATTCTCAATGCTCGGCTCAATACCGAGAGTTGAAAATCCAGTGTATAAAAGAAGATCGCCGCGATAAAAATACATCTGTGCGAACCTGGGCTAAGGAGCCGGGGAGCACGGCTCGCAGCAGCCATCTTGGATTTTCATTTTGACCAAATTCACACTTTCTCATAGAGAATGTCGCATAGAGGGCCATAAATGCTCAGGGACACGACGCCCGTCGCCGCGACGACACCGCGATTTCTACCAGTTTACTCCCGTTCTAATAAAATAGTTCACAAATATTACAATACAATATAGCAAACACGTCATCATATACATCTTCCACACTTTATAGTTCATATAAATTTCCCATATTTCGGGTAATTTGCACACGTGAATATTGGCAACACTGGCCTTTGGACGAATTTTATCGAATGAAGATTGATTTTGATGTATAAAATCGGGAATTAAATGAGTGAATTATTCATTTACCCATGAAACGTGATTCCTGGATTTTTACTACGGTTTTTACACCATTTCACCACACAAGAAATGCTGTATCTTAAAAAAAAATATCGCCGCATAGACGTATCGCCTGTGTTGACGTTTGCGCGTAAATGGCTGACTATTGTGTGAATGTGTGCTGTACGTACAGCGAACTGGCTGACTTTGAGTGACACAGTTTTTTGTTAGCGAGAATCCGTCCGACCTTTTTTATACGTCTATGACTACCAGTAGTTGAATTTCTTTTTTTTTTTAAATATTAGTAACAATTGTTGATATCGATTCCCATCACGTCTTAAATATTATAAAAGAGTATATTTACAAGACAATACTTTAAAAGAGGTGTTGTTTTTTGCCTATTCTTCTCCATACGAAAACTACCTTTTGGAAGGGGCGACTAGAATCTTTTTTTTTTTTGTAAATTTTGACGTTCAAAAGTGCCTTTTATGTTCCTAATCGAAATAAATTATTTGACTTTGACTTTGTGTGCGGAGTTTCGCTAGTTCATTTAATTTGACCCTGTATACTGTTAGCCTTTTGCTTAAACATAGTGTACCTATATATTTATTAAGTACTGTGTGATGTTCATTGCGGTATGGACTGTTTTCTAAGCGGGAAATTAAAGCCATTTGGAGCCACATAAAAGAATAGGAAAGGAAGTTTAGGAAAATCATTCACAAATTTTCCGAAACATTTACCTTCGATAAATGTTGACTGAACAATTAAAATCCATACGATATTTTATAACGACAAACAGTTCAATTTAATCTGCTCGTATATTCCCTTTATAAATACATACATTAAAACTTGACCTCGGACAGCCACAATAAACAGAGCACTGCGCAAATATGTGGGCGATCATAAAACTGAACAACTCGATTACTTAGAATAGATTCAATGCACTCGGAATTGAAATCGATATTCGGTATCGAGTCGTTATTCGGTATCAGTTGTCTATCCGGCGAGGTATTCGATTTTGGAATAATAAAATATGATTTTGTAAGTGCTGTTGGTTTTCAATTAAACCTTACCTATTTCAATGTATTAGTTGTGAAGTGTTATTAATTTTAGTCCGCTGCCTCCTGGTTGTTAAGTTAATATAATATAGAGTGGGGGCAAACTATTGATTTGGATTGGATAAAATTGAATATTTCACCGAGCTTTAAATTAAAAATTAATTTTTCGTTTAACTCTATGTGAATTCTTCCGTTTTGAAGTATTCAAATGATAATTCAATAAACGAAATCAGTGAAGTGTTCTATTTTACATAATTTATTCATTTAGAATCGTCTCGTTGGCGCGCGTGGGTGTGAGTTCGTCGGTTCGATTTTTAGTAGATTTAGAATTTTGGGAATTTTATGGAAAAGGGTCAAACAAACCTCAAAGCATAGTTTCGAAAGTAAATCTTGGACTGCACGGCGCAGGCAAAAAACTAAGAGGAAACCGTAAAGAAGCCTCATAATAGTCTAAAATAACCAACATGCTAGCAAGCACGCAGCAATCGATTTGGCGATCAATGCTCAATGCCAATTCCTTCCTGTAGAAGTCATTTTTAGTTTGTTTAGTTTGTATTCGTTTTGTGAAGTCTAAAAGTATGAAAGTCTATACATAAATACACTGACGGACTCATAAACTGCATCAAAGTTCAGGATTACTTTCGAATTAATATTTTTGATAAGTATGCAAACTTTTTAGATTAAACTAAATGAAAATGTTGAGACTGTCCATTAATCATAAAAAAAACAAAATTTAAAAATAGAACTACAGTAAAATATAAAACTATAACTGGGAAAATAAAATTGTTGCATAGTTTCAAATTCGTGTGTTATTAGAGTAAAGTTTGAAATTAATTCTATTTGTTGTTTTTTTCATTTGCGGTTTAAATTATTGTTAAAAATACAATATTGCGAAGAGGTTGGGATACATACCATGAATTGGCCAGCACACAGCCCGGATCTTAATCCCATTGAGCATGTTTGGGACAGTTTAAAAAAATCTGCATATGCGAGAAATCCTGTGCCCACAAAAGTGGCAACACTAAGAACAGCGATTTCACAAGAATGGGGCAATATTCCGCAAGACCGTTTTATAACCCTAATCAAATTTATGCGGAACCGATTAGAATCTGTAATACACCTTATTAAAAGAAAAAAAATACCTGTGCTCCAACTTTGTTTCTTATTGTAAAACAATTTTTCAATAAAAAACAAATTTTGTTACATTTATCGTCTTTGTTCAAAAATATTGAATGGTCCTTTCCAGTATACAAACAGACATTTAAGGATATGATACTACGCTGTTATGAAGTTAACGAACCCAACTATAGGTTTCAATTTAAATTTGAAAGTTTGAATACTTGGTTAAAATATTTATTTCAAAGGCGTCTTGAACATTGATGCAGTTTATGAGTCCGTCAGTGTATTAATAAAATAGTAATGATGTCAAAACTGTACCTTCAATATTTTTGAAAAAAAAGCTACGAAGCGTGGGAACGAGACCGATGCCAAAAATATAGTTATTAGAATTTTTGTCCGTTTGTCTGGATGTATGTTGCGGATTGGCGCAAAAACGGCTGAACGGATTTGGATGAAATTTGGCACACAGATTGTTTATAACCTGGATTACACACATAGGGTACTTTTAATCCCGGTAGTACGTTCTAGTGGGATATTTTCCAACATCCACGCGGGAGAAGCCGCGGCAAAAGCTAGTTAAATGTAAAAGGGTTCTAGATTAAGGGTCAATGGTAAGTTTATATTGTTTATGTCAACTGTCACTATCAAGTATGGCGAGCTGTCACGGCAGATTGATTGTCATGGCTGTCCTGAATAGCCATGATACTAGCTACACGTTGTTTCCCGTCCACGTCTGAGGTATATAAGTAAAACCGCGTGTAGCTTGATAGTTGACATAAAAAAACATAAACTTACAATACATTACGCTTTCCTGTCTGAAGAGAAGGGGCTTTTGCCCTGTATCTGGAGAATGGCGTTGTTAGCTGCGCTACAGTTTATACTTTTGCAGCTATCATCGTTTTACTTGTACTTACATATTCTTGTAATAGGGTTCCGAAATAAACTTTTTTTAAATACTTTTTTATTATTAATGGTCTGTGTGCGACTGCTAGTCACGCCGTGATGTGTGTGAGCGGTGAGACGGGGGAGGTAGACAAAGGCTAACTCAATCTGCCAATTTTGTCATTGCTCCGACATACCTTAGACGGTGACTAACAGTCGCGCGCGGACTATAAATTACCAGAGGTGAACAACCTTGACTCCTCACCTTCAACGAAAAACAAGGTATTGCCATAATACAAAAATAGATTGCCGTATTAGCCCAAACATTGAACAACGAAACGCAGTTTTGATCTGACGCCAAAGAAAATAAACTGGCCAGTGTTTATTGACAGTTTAATTTCTTATTATACTCGATCAAAAAGAACATGCTTATTGATCTGTGTTCGTCGGTACGTCTGTTTTGAACATCTGGACCGGGGAACTGGAAATGCTGATGATGTAAAAAGTAATAATAGTATAATGTAGGTATAGTACAAAAGTACCTGGTACCTACATCTACCTACAAGGTCAAATTTGTATGTACTACAAGCTCAAACTTATAAAGGTATAACTTTGTACCTTTATTTAGGTACTTTTATGGACGAGGGGGCACTATTAGGGATGGAGGAGATCGTGGCTAAAGTAATAACAGCTCTACGACGGTCTGATCGATCCATCAGCTTAAGCTACGCTTGCCGGGGTTGGTCAGTGGATGGGTGACCATCTTTACATACCGAGACTCCTCCATGCCTCGGGAAGTACACTAAGCCGTTGGTTCCGGCTGTCATTCGTGGATCTTTGACAGTCGTTACGGGTCGTCAGAAGCCTGAAAGTCTGACAACCAGTGCTACCACTAGTGGGTGAGTACCATTTTGCTCCCAAATCGGATACGATAATTAGGTTATTTTTAAATTTGTTTGCTTATAGGCTCTATTACTTCCTGTCGGAGGCTCTACGCGGGGTTCTAGCGGTCCATGGCCCTTTACGGGCCACCAGTCACCACAACCGGCGGCTAGCCCGCCGCCGGTTGAACGCGTTCCGAAGGGTCATGGCCATCCGGCTGGTCCGGGAATACCACACGGTCGCCGGGGCGAGAAATCACGGCACAGCGGACAGAGATCTCATGGCGTCATGGAGAGTGCGATTGTCGCAACGCAGTGCTGGGAACGCCATAATTGCGGCAATAAGTGCCCTCTTTGAGGAGTGGCTAGAGAGGCGCCATGGCGTTCTCACCTTATGCCTGACACAGATCCTCACTGGACACGGTTGTTTCGGGAGATTCCTGTTCCGGATAAGGCGGGAGGAAACCCCCCGGTGTTACCATTGTGAGGATCGCCCGAAGGACACGGTGGAGCATACGGTGGAGGACTGCCCGGCTTAGGCGGGGCACCACCGTGTCTTTGTGGAGGCGATCGGTGATCTCACGCGTCCGACCCTGGTCCAGGCCATGGTACGGAGCGAGAGGGCATGGAAAGCCGTCACCTCCTTCTGCGAAGCAGTAATGCTTGCGAAGGAGGAGGCACAACGCGTGAGGAAGAGACAAATTTCACGCCCTCACGCCCCTAGCCGTCGCAGTAGACGCCCTCGGCGTCAGGAATCCCAGGCCGATTTCCGGCCTGCGGATGGTGAGCAATGGGTAGCTCGCCATCCGATAAGAACCAGGCCCGGGTCGACGGCGCGTTGTGTTCCATGCGCGCCTCAAAGAGATGTCTGCACAACTGACGGAGTCCGCTAGGGCCGATGCCTGCCGGGGTCGCGGTAAAGTCCGAAAGGGATACGGTGGCCCCTGGTAACATACAGGCAACTAAGGAACACGGGTGGGTTTTAGTGAGTAAGAGTTTGAAACGTCCTCCCGCTCCGCCCAGAGCGGGAGAAGTTATTTGATAATTTCCCACACAAAAAAAGGCTCTATTACTTTTAATTCAGTTAATCTTTACAGAATAATCTTATCTACATCTGCATACATAGGTATACTACACCTACTGTGTATGAAAAAGCAATTTCTAAATTATCCTGACGCGTTATTTCAAGCAACCGTAGGCGATCAACCGTAGGCGACCAACCATAGGCGATCAAACGTGTCCTTTTAAAATATCTATAATGTTAACTTTATGGCAGAGAATAAACATAACTCCAACCTCAAACTCATAGTATTTCTCTCAATTTACAGACACTTTTAAATTGTCAAGAGGTTAGTCAGTCACAAAGATTCAAAAGCTAGTTGCCCATTCCAAAGACTCTTTTAAACCAAAATATTGATTACCACAGTTTGCAATACCAGTAATTCAGAACTATCCTAAAGCAACTATCAGAAGTATCGTTAACTCAACTTTATAACGAATATTATTTGATTTGGAAACACACTAACTGTGGTTTGGTATCGCGACAATATCTACCTACTAACTGGTTGGATTAGCTATTGAATTTACAAGTTCATTATTTGTAGTTTGCTTTAATATAAGGTCCAAACAAAATTCCTGGACAAACTTTAACAGGACACCGTCAGGTACTGTGTCCAGCACACTAATCGCGTTACACACGATCAATCACATCTGCATCATTTTGAAGGATATAGCAATATCCAATAGCAGTTTGTCCAGGAATCCATTGCTTCATATAATTATGTTCGAAAAAATTGTCTGCTCAACAACGTAAATAACGCAATTAATGTTGTAGAACTGTTAAAATGAAACAAATTGTGATTGATCGTGTGTCACGCAATTTAGGTGTTGTTCATGGATAAGAATTACTTCTACTATGGACCCAATTTGCCAAATTGCTTGCTTTGGAGTGGTTTTTGAAGTGAAAACTTCTTTAGGCGCGTTGAGCACTTTTTGGGTGAACAAAAATCATAGAACTCGCGTCATCGTCACCGAACGCTATCCATGAGCTATATGTATACTGTGTATATATGTGTACTTTTTGGGTGAACAAAAAGCGTGAAACTCGCGTCATCGTCACCGCACGCTTCCCATGAGCTATATGATACTGTTTTCACTTCTATTGGCAGTCCCCAAAGACTGCCCCGCATGTTTTTTTTTCTAACATTTATTCTCGTGTTCCGTAGGTTTCTAATATCAGGCCTTTCATTTGTTTTTCTTCCATTACGCCATTAGATTGGCAGAGAACAATGAAAAACACTCTTCTGAAATACATATTACTATACTTTCATACCAAGGGTAGGTATATACTCGTAAAATTAATGAAAAATAAAGGACAGTCAGTCCGTGGCTGAAGTTGTTGGTTCATACATCTTGTACTGCACGTCGGCGGCCGATTATACGCTTTGGTGTGAACGTGGCCTAAGACAGAAACATTAGTGTCTTCATTGTTTTTTATGAGTACAAATTGAGCTTTATGGCTATATTAATGTCGTATCTAGATGTTACTGCACTTTTATGCCGCGGTACTAAAGTTTCGTTTAAAATTGTTATTTCTATGTCGATCCGGGAATAAAAAGTATGACGTGCATGAGACTCGGTCAGACTTCTATAACTTATCATCACCCTCCCCGAAGGTTTTAAAAGAGGAGACCTCAGTAAATTCACATTTTGCCTATGTAGGTAATAGTGGGTGAGCCTACTGTCATCAACCGGGCACAAATCTAGACTTCAGCCGACTACTGAGAATTTTCTACTGCAAAAACTCAATTAGGTACACTTCAACAGGGTATCGAACACAAGACCCCACGGTCAGAAGTAGCAGTTAAGTCCTTACGACCACTACCCTTACAAGACAGCCAATATTAGTGAGCACGATATAAACCCGATACCAAGTAATCATTCGTTGTCAAAGACAGCTAGCATTTCTCTTTCCGAGCGAGTGAAGCAGAGATTAATCGAGTGCCAATCTTTGTGGCGAATATCTGAAATCTAGTAAATCGTGGCTCCAATGTTTCATGCCCAAAATGACAGGATGACTTATTTAAATACTAAACTTCAAGATGGATCGAAATCGTGTTTCCTTAAGATTTATCCAGACATATCTATCATATCGATCCACGGGTCGAAAATGTCCTGAATACAACTGTCAAAGAATGATAGTTGTAATTTGAATATACGAACGATGTAAGTAAGACTTTACATGCACAGTGTGATAACTGTACGCACCTGACGAACTGGTCAGTATTAGCCAGATCCGCCGCTCGAGGCAAATCCTTACCGACCCAGACGACCCCATAACCCACCTCCAGGAGAGCAATAGGGCCACAAGTACAGTGCACAAACACAGACACCGACCCGCATTCCGACGTCGCCACCGAGGTCCTCCGCGATCGCGACCCTCCCTAGTAAATAATACTTACCCCCGACCCTTTGCTCGACGATGCGCCAGCCCACGTCGATGCTGAGCGAGTAGCTTTAAATTCCCCGATTAATAATTATGAAATATCTTTGATCCAGCCTGTCCCATCTTGCCGTCCTCCCCCCAGCGACGCCCTAAGCCGAGGTTCGTACCCCACAGGGGGTGCCCTTAGCGAGCGCTCGCCTAGTTTTAATTAGTATAGTTTTTGCTCCTGGCTGGAGGCTTTAAGTGTAGTAGCTTAAGGCAGCCACAGGAAAGTTAAGTAATGACTACTTAACCGGGCTGGACCTCAGAGGTCAGCTACGAGATACCCTAGACAAAAAAAACTGGTCAGTTGTTTCCGTATCCTTGCCGCTACTTCACACACACACACACACATTGATATGTATACAATTACGTCTTCACCACAACCAAAGGCCACGTGCACTCATGAAATGCAAGATCTTTACCTAAAGTCCCCGGCACGAGAAGCTATAAATTCTGTAAACATACATTCAGGTGTTCGCAAGCTTAGGTCAAATAAAAAAAAAAATTCTACTGATTTGAAATAACGAAATCAACAATAACAAACAATATAACCTAATCCGCGCAAAACAACACAAACAAACTGAGACGCATTCGAAACTCAAATGACAGCATTGACAGCGTCAGCGTGAACTTACTTCAAAATGGCGGCCTAAATGTTTACGTTCCATGAGTCAGACGCGTTCCAGTACCACAAAACATTAGACGACAGCGCTCTAAATCGCTTAAATTTAACCCGACTATGTGAAATTGCTCGTTAGTTTCGTATTACACGTATGTTACTTTAAGTTCATTGAATTTGGGATTATTTGTTGTTGATTGAATTGTCACTACGTAACGGTATTTTAGGTATTCCAGATTTGAAGTCTCTTGGCGGTAAACTACTGCAGAATGTTTGTCAGAAGGCGAAGTGTTGTTGTCAAGGTTTACTTCTGAGAAAATAGATTGCGGCACAAATATATTGAGAGAATGTCTGTCGAATTCTCCAAACGCTAACTTAAGTTAAGTGCCGTTTAAGAATTCGAGGAATTGTCTCTAAGCTCACGTTCGCACGGGCGATTTATTCCCGCGGTGATTTTTTTTTCGTGCACTGGATTCTCAACGCTCGGATCAACATCGAGAGTTGAAAATCCAATGCGCGATAAAATCCCGCCGCGATATTTTTAAGTCCATGCAAACGTGGACTAAATGTTGGGTTTTAAAGTAAAAAAACGTAATTACCTACTTTTAAATTCCTTGACATATCTTTGAAATCGATACAAAACAATGTTGATTGGTTGCAAAAATAGATATGCTGGAATTTGGCCGCTTACAGGCGCGCCGCGCCGGTGCAACGCCATTCAGGTTGAACAATTTCCTTGAAGTTTTCATATAAAATTGTTCTACTAGAGTCACGTCGCGCTAACCAGGAACCTTAAACGATCTTTGTTCTGGATGAATACCTCCGGTACGTTACTATATTATGCAACGTGGACTATTCTTTAGTATAATTGAGAATAATTACACTACTATAGTTATGATTAGGTAAACAGTTGGTAATAGAAACCCGTTTATGTAACGACAGATTAACACTATGGTGTGTGCGAAAAGTATCTGATGAAAATGTAAACGTAAGTGTTTACGTAAGAATTTAACTTGAACAGAAGCCCTATTCGGGTGAAATTCCTCGCTAAAGGGAGTTTGTATTTAGAATCTATATTTAGAAGGTTTCAACTTTATACGTTTTCCAACAATTAAGTATTGTTTGTGTTTGTGTTAAGTATTTAATAATGCTAATACTTACAGTATTAGCATTATTAAATTTTAATTGAAAAATCACCGGTTATACAATTAAGGTGATTTAAAATTAGAATTTTGGATTTAAATATATTCAAATAATCAAATTTTGATTAGATTATAGAATGTATATTTATAAGGTTTCAACTTTATACTTTTTTAACAAATAATTATTTTTTGATTAAAATGATTAAATTGTAATTGAATTATCACCGGCTATAAAATTAAGGTGATTTAAAATTAGAATATCGTGTTTAAATATTCAAATAATCTAATTTTGATTAGATTGAGAGAGAACTCAATTTGTAATTAGCGGTACAAATTGGCATCCACAGGTACGTTTTCTAATCCATTTGTTTACATTTTCCTTCGATACTTTTGGAACCGACCACAGCAGTGGTTCCCAAAGTTGACTGGACCGCGACCCACCTATAGCAAAAACTTCCAAATCTGACTCACCTCTTAGCTGTCATAGAGAAAAAAAAGGGCATAACTGTATGAATGAAGGACTGTTAAAATAAGAAAAAAAAACATTCATTACAATCGAAAATTGCAATACTAAACAAAAGGACCGGTACCGCTATCGGTAGGTACCGATACTGGTACTACTGGAGGTAATTAAACAAAAGGAGTGCTATTTCAATGAGGTGGATGTATCTGTTTCCTATTTTATTCATTATAGCTATAGCATCAACTTCTATTTTAGTTACTTTTAATCGCAATGAATTTGATACGTCCAATTTATTTCGGTATTTAGTTGTAATAATTAATCAAAGCTGAAAATCATTTTGTCATGGCCCACCCAATATTCCGAAAAACCATGGACTAGATAGATAGATAGAATACTCTTTATTAATACACCATAAAAATTACAGACATACATTTAGAAATTTTACATAGGGTGACACAATGGGCGGTCTTATCGCTTGAAGCGATCTTTTACAGACAACCTTTGGATAGATTAAAGGTAACAGGAGAGACAATACTGCAGGTAGTCAGTGGTGTACCATTTACATATATAATAAATACATAGTATACATACATAAAGCATAAACTTATTCATATAAATATATATTTATATATATAAGGTCCCATTAAAATAGGTGGACAAACTTTTAGAAATGATTCAGACCACCAAAATAAGGACAATGAAATGAAAATTATAAGAAAAATGCATGAGATACTTACTTACAAGAAAAATAAATCAGCTGACGAAAATACACTAAAAATGTTGGTTACCCAATGCCATTTATTATTTTAGGTCAAAATAAAATCACTTTAATCAGTGTTTTTTTTGCTTGGATATCTTTGATTAAGATGTACTGAACGCTGTGTTAAAATTTGTCCATCTATTTTAATGGGACCTTATATATACATAGATATACTTATATAAAATTATAAACGTGAAACAAGTGCAAGGAACTATATGTAATGGACTAGAGTTAAATTCACCATATAAACAACAGAAGGGATACCGTGGCCTTATTTATAACCACACACACATAAAACATTTTAGTATAAGTAAGATGATGCGTTATTTATTTACTTCTTCCTCTGTCCGTCGCAGTTACAAACCGCAGATATTTTTTATTTTTTATTACACCTCACAGCCTTGTTTAAATCACTTTTAATGGCATGTTAAAAGAAGCTAATAAAATGTTAGTTATTGTGGAAATCATGTTATTGTTTCGGTAATTAGTAAATGTTACTTTGTAGTCGGTGAGTTGTTTGTTAGATTCATTTTTTATTTCGTTTCACAGAATTTTTGTACAGAGGACCGAGGATCGAGCAGTAATAGCCTAGTGGCGTGACCGACGGACTACCAAGTCATAGGTCTCGAGTTCGAACCCAAGGCACGCACCTCTGACTTTTCGGATTCATGTGCGTATTGTATAATTATCACTTGCTTCAAATTCAAATTCAAAAGTCATTTATTCAAACTAGGCTGAAAATCAGCACTTTTCGAACGTCAAAATTACATAAGACAGTCCCCCAAAAACGCTCGCCCTTCACCACTTCCTAGTGCTTTAGCTGGGAAGAAGAAGTGGCGCAACAAACTCCCCAGCAGCACAGCTGTCTGAATAGTTAGAAAAACATGATTCTATACAATAGTAATAATTTACTTTACGCAACATAAAACATTAAATTAAATTATTTTCTATATGTCACCTAGCACACGCCAATATACCAACAACAAAAAAGTAAAAAGAACTTAATACCCGAATGAAAGCCTCCAGGCATAAAGGGCATGCCCGTTTACACATAGAAATTAAAGCTGTAACTCAGAAATCACAAATGATAAACTAGCGAACTAGCTAACAATCGAAGTAAAATAAATAAACAGTTAATTACTAATAACAACAACAAAAACCATGATCAGCAAGACGACCAGTCACCACAAGCAGCACCCGTTCACGAGCATAACGCAAAGGTCAGCCATTACCCCCCTCGCCATATTTGAGGGAAGGCGGCAACCCGACCCCCGACGCTACCGCAAGCAGTGACATCTGAGGGAGCATGACGAACTTGCTGCCGGTTCAAAACTTCAAAAATGGTGAAGGAAAACATCGTGAGGAAACCGGCATGTCACGTATATTTCTCGACAGCATGTGAAGCCAAGTCAGAGGCCCATGGGTGGCATAAAAAATCTGACACTTGGTTAGTCACTTCTTCTTTTCGAGAGATTTTGGTTAGTCAATAACTGCACGAAAAAAAAAAACAGAGGACAGCATGTCTATGGTAACACTTTGACTTTGAGCTGGCCTATCGTAGTACGGGGTTTCTATAGAATATCAGGTCATCTTACACACTTACAGGTCTTGTTACCACTGACGTACGATCTACCGTTACGAGCCAATACTCTCAATATTCACTTGAGAAATTATTCTGTTCAATATTTTACAAGCATTAGTGTATGATGCATCGCGATAGTGGTACCTTTTAGTGGAGGCAGCAATAAAATAAATTCAGAAAATCCATTGCTTTTTGCGACTTACGATACAGTAGGTACTTCTTAGTTCCGACGCGGGTAGTCAGTGCTGATATCAAACTTACCCTGTGTCCTAACCAAAACGACCAGTCGCGCGAATACGCGTTCTTCGCGTTCATTTATGTCACTCATTTGCTCGGAAAACCAGAATGCCCCCTTTGTCGGCGTGATGACGCATTCAGGTTAGCCGACCAAAATGAACGCGAGGTTCGCGTGTTCACGCAACGAGGGCTTTTGTTTGTATACGGCCTAAGGTTGGTTTTATAGCTGTACGGGAGACCCATACGGGCTGTCCGTACACGGGAGGTACCCGTACGGGCCGTCCGTACATGGGAGACCCGTACGGGAACCGTCCGCAGTGCTCTGAAACGAGGGAGTAGTACGATACGTTGCACGGGCTCTACCCGGAGCGGGTCTCATGTGGACCAACCCACGTCGCTGGGAAACAATGTTCTAGTGCCTCACATGTGTCTCCGTTCTAGGACCTCGTACGGGTGGCCCGTACGGGTCTCCTGGATAGTTGTGAAACCAGCCTCATGGTGCGCTTAGGCCGTTTTCACATAGAAGATTTCTGGGAAAACGAGCAAAAGCAGCGAGGAAACCAGTTTTTTCAAATTCAAATTCAAAATATTTTATTTCACATAAACATACAAGGGCAATTATGAAACGTCAGAAGCTAGGTGCACGGTTCCAATTGGTCGTTTCCTATGGAGAAGAGCCGGCAAGAAACTCCATGGTTACTCTTTTAAAAGTAAATGGTATTTACAATGTTTTCAAATTACAGAGTTAATAGGTATGAGAGGACAGTGTAGGCCTATCAACAAGTACCAGGTACTTAGCAAGATAGAAAATGGTCGACAGATCTACAGTCTGTTATGCCTACAATGTTCTCACATTCACAAAATCTAAAAGAAAAGAATCTATATAAAAGCAAAATCAAATAATAAAGTTATATATAAATCAATAAATATAGTCGGATTGGGACTTCTGAACAATTATTTACATTCGCATTAATGGCCTGGCCACAAGTTTTATTTGAAAACTTTAGGTATACAACAAAAGTTTAGAGTGGTTTGCGGTACTACCCTAGTTTATGATTTAAACTAGTTGCGCCCGCGACTCTATCTGCTTAGAAAAAGAAACACAGCATACATAAGCTACGTAACTTAAGAGGAATTCAAGTGCGAGTCGAATTCGCACATAGGGTTTTTTGTTTTTTAGGGGTTTGGGGTTTTTTAGGGTTTTTTTTTTTAGGGTTTTTGTTTGGACTTTTATTTTCATTTTAAGCCGTGTGCCACGAGACATTCTATAGGTAAAAATGACAAGCTTCCATACATTTCATCTCTTATTTAACCACTTTAGGTGTGCGCTGTCTGTCAGTTAATTTAAGATTTTTATTAACCAGATAGTGGCCATAGTTAAGTAATTATGATAATTTCAAACTGCACCTGCATAGTACTGACAACAGCATTCCGAAAATGTTCGCTGCCAGTGCGGACAGTCCCTTTCATAGACACAGACACAGAGTGGGGACAGTCATAGATCTGCATAAATAAAAAAATACTGTAAACTAACAATATCAAATTTTTTATTTAAGCACTATTGTTACTAACAAAATTATGGACCTTGGTCTAAAATAAAGGTATATTGATTTTTAATTTTATTACGGTTCAGAAGATCCGTCTTGAGACAGAAATACAGTATTAGTAATAGGGCCTCATTGGCACTTTGGGTATAGAAAATCCTGAAAAGTAGGATAATCAATGGAAAACATTGGACAACAAAAAATATACCTACAGTTGAACCAAAATGCCAGAAATACCGGCCAGGCAGAATGGGTAGTGTGCCTTAAAGCCGAGCAAAAATGAAAAATTTAATAAAATACTGGTTTGCATTTTAAACAAACAAAAGTGGTCTTTATAAAATATGCTATGTCACACTGCCTTAAAGCCGAGCAAAAATGAAAAATTTAATAAAATACTGGTTTGCATTTTAAACAAACAAAAGTGGTCTTTATAAAATATGCTATGTCGTTCTAAAAGCTAACGTATTTTTTATTTCAATTTGAATGTAGTTTTAGTGTTTTTATGTGCAGCTAAAATAGACGAAACACACAACAAAAATACTTGATGGTTGGTACAAAGCAACAATTATAACAGTCTGACTGCTCCAATGATCCAGTGGTTGCAAACGCGACTGTTGAGCGTGGGGTTCTGGGTTCGATTCCCACTTCGGGCAAAGTATTATTGGGGTTTTTCATTAGGAAACCCAGTAACAGCCGTTACTCCTGCGCCTGATCACTCTCCGGTCGTGTCGGATTGCCGTCACATCGGACTATGAGAGTCAGGAAGAGTGAGTGCAGCCATGCTGCTTCTCATGTGCACTATAATGTCGATGGCTAGTCTCCGCTAAGATTGGCCGCCATGGCCGAAATTAGGTCTCGAGGACTATTAAGTTACAGTCAACCACACATGTGGTAAAATTTGATGTGCGGTTGACTGTACAATAGGCCATAGGCCTCTGCTGGATATAGGCCTCTTCCAGGCTGTGCCACAACACCCTGTCCTCTGCCGTCCGCATCCAGTCTGTCCCTACTTTTTTAAGGTCGTCAGTCCATCTTGCTAGGGGGCATCCCACGCTGCGCTTGCCGATACGCGGTCTCCACTCCAGGACTCGTCTGCTCCACCGGCCATCGGTTCTTCGACAAACATGGCCAGCCCACTGCCACTTCAGTTTTCTTACTCTGCAAGCAATGTTGGTAACTCCGGTTCTTATCCGGATAATTTCATTTTTGATATTATTCTCCATGGAACTCCGAGCATAGCCCGCTCTATTGCGCACTGACCACTATTTGTTGACATATTATTCGGTGAAATTGGTTGGCCTCATAACATTTACGGTTAAAATGCATTCTATTTCAACGCAACAGCTGCACGATTACCACACAAATTGCATTGCATTATCCCACACGTACCTACGTAAAGTAGGCCTCACGCCAGTGGTAACATTTTGACCTTGAGCTGGCCTTCTTTCTATAAAATAAGAGGCTAGCTTTTACTGGTTTTTACCAACTTCAAAAAAGGAGGAGGTTCTATGCTCATCCGATAGTTTTTTTTTAATGTATGTTCATCAATATGTTCGTCGATTTTGAAAATTCTTTTTTCCTTTGGTAGAGTAAGTTTGCGTTGTCGTTTTATATAAATTATTATTAAATTTGTTTAAGTAGTCATAATTCAGAAGTCATTTATTCAAACTAGGCTGAGAATCAGCACTTTTCGAACGTCAAAATTACATAAAACAGTCCCCCAAAACTAAAAACTAAACCTAAAACTCTTCACCACTTCCTAGTGCTTTAGCTGGGAAGGGAGAAGTGGCGCAACAAACTCCCCAGCAGCACAGCTGTCTGTTCAGTTAGAAAAAAAATATTCGATATAATGGTATGCAAAATGATTTACATTACGCAACACAAAACATAATTTAAATTATACAATTAATAGCCATATAACATAGCTTAGTTTTTTAGGTAGCTTCAATAATACGTATTTTTCCCACTTAGTCTGTGTGGGTGATGTCTATATCTAATATAAATATTTTTATCTCTCTATAATAACTCCCTGTTTCTGTTATTTACATAGCAGGTAGAAATTTGTGTGAGGTAGGTACCACAACTAAAAAGTGAAAACGTTTGTTACCACTAACTTGCGGCCTATCGTACCTACCTACATAATTATAACAGTTAAGTATAACAGAATAAAGCAAATTATACCAACTTGCTTTTTACGAGAACGCTCCCCTAACGCTTGTTTCTAGAAAACGTAGAGAACCAACTACTTGTTCATAGTTTTCTACGAACTGAACAAATTAAATAGTGTCTACACTCTTTAATAGTTCAGAAGCTGTACTGTAACTTCCTTTTTGTTCATTTGACTTGGAACGAGGTAGTTCCCCGAACCAGAGAGTGCTTGAATTTAGAATGCAGTGCACAATAATGGGAACAAATTGAAAAACTTAGAGATCCTATATATTGCACTAAGCCCAGAAATCGAATTCGAGATCAAAAATGTAAACAAAGAAATGTCATTGTCAAAGTGACAGTTCTGGGGTAGTCAACATTTTCCTAGAAATACAAATTTAGTTTTTTTTTTTTAAATTTAGTGTTTTTGGAAGAACGCTAAAGCAGTTTGTCAAAATTAAAAATATGATAGCCTAAGGTAAGTCCTAATATTATAGGTAAGGTAAACGAAATGAAATAAATAAATAAATATTCTTATGAACAAGTTGCTCATTTTTATTTGTAATTAGGATTTATATAATATTATGATTTATACACTTTGTGATTCGGACTCTGATGAGCTTAATGAAGAGTCCGAATCAGTTACACTAATTATGAACTGATCCGTCACCCTCTGCCGGGGTTGCGGGAAAATCCGAAAGGGATACCGTGGCTCCTGGCAACGTACAGGCAACGGAAGGAACACTTATGGGTTTTAGTCAGTAAGAGTCTGACACGCCCTCCCGCTCCGCCCAGAGCAGGAGAAGTTATTTGATAATTTCCCATCCAAAAAAAAAAAATCCGTCACCCTGTCTATAATGTGATTGAGATCACACATTTTGTCCTCTTGTTTTATTATGCTGCGACATTGCCTCTTTTAAACCTTCTTCAAACAATTTGATGACATCATTTTGCTTGAAGGTTTTATTATTACTGGCGACGTACCTCTTTAGCTGTGCCCAAACCAATTCGATGGGATTAAGTTCACAGTGATAAGGGGGCAATCGCAGGATGGTGACGCCATTTTCTGCAGCGAGTTTGAGTTTTAGCGAGAAACACTAAATGAAGTGACGGTCCGGTTGACGTCATCACGTCAACGCCGGCTGTCGCTGAAAACCAGCGCTGGGGCTCTGTCTCGCATATGGTCGCAGCATTATGCTGAGCGATGGCCGTTTTGCGTGGATATGACGCATATTTTCCCCCAATTTGTTATTTTCGTGTTTTTTTCTATGCGTCATATTTACCGCAAATAAACGTATTTTCTTTCTTTCTTTTTCTTTCTAAGTCCAAATGATTAAGACCACTACCTTATTGCCAGTAGCATAAAAATAATTTGCACGATTTAATTTTCAGACAGTTATATTTTATTCTTGGATCGTAGTTTACGCCACTTTAAAGTTGAAAACTGTATGCAATATTATATTTCAACAGGTATGCCTACAATTTTAGCACTATGTTATAGTACTTTTCGGCAAACTGCACAATTGTGGTTATTATTTAAAATTGGCAACACCTTTGTTTACATTTTTGATCTCGAATTCGATTTCTGGGTTCAGAACTTTATTAGAGCTGCTTATACAGCATGTATCAGGAAGGTATGGTCAACTCTAAAGGTGTGGTACAGACCATCAAACTGAATAATTTCATCAATGGGACCAAAATTTTAATCGCGAAAAAAATATCATCCGTCCCATACATTTGAGTCCAGTTGGTATTGAAGTTTTGTCTGGGACAGCTAATCATTTTTTCACACCCTTAAATTTGACCACAACTTTCTGATACATAATGCATTCTTTGGGTGAACAAATAGCAGATGAACAGATGGCCGATGGAGCCAAAGTGTTCTGAAGGGGCCTCCCTGTATCGGAAGACGTAGCGCTGGAAGGCCTACCACAAGGTGGACCAACGACCTTGGGAAGGCCGAAGGTGGCGATGCTTGAGGGAGCCCTATGTCCAGCAGAGGACGTATTTCGAATGAATGAATGATGATGATGAACAAGTAGGTGGATGTATGAAATTTTGGAGTAGATAAACAGCTGCGTGTGCTTGCATGGACCAACATACAGTATACCTACAGCAAAATGTAATTAAAATAACTGAAAACATCTTAAGAGGTCATTCTAGCCCTCTTCTCATACAGAGAAGGCATGAGCATTTGATCACTACGCTTGCTCAAGGATTTCAGAGTTGTAGTTTTGTTTTTGTCTTGCACTCTTGCACCTATTTTAAAAATCTTATGGAGGTGTCTCTCAGTTTTGAGTCACAACTGTAATAATGTATAGCTTATCCACACTGAAATTACGCGCCCCACTACCGCATTACCAAATTACCGTGTGTATAAAGTGTGGTAGTGGGGCGCGTCATTTCAGAGTGGTCAAGCTTTACCAAGGTTCTTTTTTAACAGGTAACTGACCTGCCTTAACTATTAACTACACAGTTGCAGCATAACCCCATAAATTCAGCTCACTAAAATGTTTAAATGGCATCAAACTTTCCGCCCAAGCAATTATGAGCTGTATTTTTAACAGTTTATGGTTGGAATTCCCACAAAAACATTAACTTTACGTGCAAAACACCAGTTAACATTATATTTCTTCCGCAACTCGTAAAAAAGGAGTCGTTTATGCATTAAAAGTGATGATTGGGCTAAAATCACTGGATCTGTTTATGTAGCCTATTATTTAGGTCAGAGGCGTATCGACAAAACGTGTTGGATCTGGATCATGAAATATTTTTCCTTTCAGGCAAATGTACGCTAACGATTTGCAGTTACAGTGACGAGCCTAAATTCCTCACACTTACACAAGATACAAAGGCAAATTTTCTTCTAAAGTATTGCTAGATATTTTGTGTTACGGACATTGTATTTTCGAGAAAAAAAAACGAAACCGGCCTTTTCTCAAAGTTGTAATTTTTATTTCACGAGAAAAGCGCGGTGGTATAGATGTCACCACAAGATCGTCTAATTTAAAATTGCGCGCCCCTCTTTGCGTGCACGCAACGGTACCTCTTGGTGGTATTTAAAGTTAAGGTATAACATTTAAAGCATGTTTTCATTTAAAAAACGCAAAAAAAGTTGGATATACAATATATCCGTAACCAAATGGTTCCCAGGTAAGATCCAGTGCAAAAAATAATCACAGTGATGGGAAGAACAAGATAGTGACTTTCAGCTTCGTTAAGCGTCTTTTTACACCCATTATAATTATCTAACTAGGTATACCTACTGATTCAGATCAATTAAGAGATACTTAAAAATGACAGTGCAAAACAAAAAACCTATCTATTTAATTTAATGACATTTGATATGCTTGGTAGGTGTGGTTGTCGTTTATTAGTACCCACCTACACAAAAATACTAGCCAAGCTCGCGGCTTCACTTTCATTACAAATATTGCGTTAAAATTGAAGGAGGCCTTAAAGGATCCCGCAGACAGGCACGACGCGACACCGGTAGAACAATTTACGTGAAGTTTTCATAGAAATTTTTCCACCAGAGACGATGAGTCTGCAGGAGCTTTTATCCTGCAATGAGACAAAATAGGCTAAATAGATAGATACCTTCTTTTCACAATATTATAAGTATTAATAGTATACTATTCCAAATTGAATACAAAAAATAAAAGGTTACCTAAGTAAAGCCTACGAATCTCTGTATTTCTTATCTTATAATCTACAAAGCTGATCTGTTGGAAATCCTGTGAACTTTGAAAAGTTATTCGGAAATTAGATTCTAGTGGAGAAATTATCGCTTTGGTTCTGTTTATAAGGCGAATTTTCATTAAAATACCTAATCAGATTTAACTCCTCTCTAGGAAGGTACTCGTTTACTCAATGTTGCTAGACAGCTGTCGAGAGGTTTGTTTATCTTCTATCTTCTATAACTATTTAAATAAAAATGAAATGGATTTCGTTGGTAAGTGTATCATTTGAGAACGGCTGGAATGATTTGCTTCTGACGGTATATTTTTACGCAGTTACTGGGTAGTTGAGATCTGATAGGTAGTCGCTCCATGTAAAATACTGGTATTCAGCTGCATCCGATTAGACGGGAAGCTGACCCCAGCTAGGCATCTTTCGCAAGGTGTGTTCGCGGGAATATTCGGACCTATTAAATGAAATTTCATTCGAACGTGTTTGGAGTGAAATGTGGGCCAAACCAACACCCTATTTTCGTAACACATTGCAAGAATGCATCGTCATCATCTTCCTGCCCTAAAACACGTGGTGCGCCAACCCCATGTTTTATGGTCCCATAAAACGTGGGGTTGGCGCACCACGTTTTCTTTTTCCAGTCTCCCCTGTCAACCATCACGCTATCATTCACTCCCTTCTCTTTCATATCACACTGCAAGAATACAAGAGGTTTAAAGGAAATGCCCATTTCATTGCTTTATAGGCTTCAAAAATGTATCTGCTCAGCAACGTAAATAACGTAATGAATGTGGCTAAACTGTCAACATGAAAGACATTGCGATCAATAGTCATTTTATGTGTGGTACGCAATTATCCCACCGGTTGGTAGCCTTTGAAATAGGTGATAATAGAGCACATTAGCCTTTCAAAGACCAAAATGTTCAAATGATTTGGTGAGTCGAATCTTCATTAGTCTGGTTTAATATTGGACGCATCTGACAAAGAGATTCAATGAGATTATTAGATCGTTTGATCATTTCATGCATTATAGCTGGAAACCTATTAATACAGGGAGGCGTATATCGACGCAAACGGTAATCCATGAATTCAGCATATATGATTCTAGATACTAAGGATCAGTTTACACCGAGACGCGACGTGACGCGACGTTGCGCCAACTTTTAAACAATTATCGAACTTATTTTCTTCACGAAAAGGTATCATTTCAGGGCGAGCATGAACGCGTGTCGAAGTATGCTAAGATGCACGGTACTGCGCAGCGCGTGTACCTTATTGTGTAGTAAATAAATTCGATATTGTATCGGATCTTAAAAAGTGCGCGTTGCGTCGCGTCTCGGTGCGAACAGCATATTTTTTTTTCATAACCGTCGAAAAGTTTCTATTCTACTGATTTTGATTTGAATTTGAATTGATCTTTATTGTGCAACTATTAATAACTATTGTTATTCTTTAACAGGATATATTCTTACTATTTTCTACGTTGATGTGGTAAGCTTACTGTAGTGTACCAGTACCTTATTTACGTAATACACGATCAATCGGAATCTGAATCATTTTGAATAAATCTAATCCATTGCTTCATAAGTTCGAAAATAAAATCTGCTCAACAACGTAAATAATGCAATGAATGTTGTTGAACCGTCAAAATGAAACAAATTTGTCGTAGTCGTTTACAAAAATGTGTTGCGTAATTAGATAGCTGGTCTATTTTGACCGAGGAGATTCAAGTTCAATTTCTTTATTTGTAAACATAGCTTACTACAGTGTGCAAGATTTTACAATTGTTATTATAACTGTGTGTTTGCACTAGCAAAACATTCACAACAAAACATATTGAAATCTCTACGTTCTGTCAATTTTCCATGCAATGTTTGACAGTAATAAAGAGATTTCAACATGTTGTAGTGTTTTAGAAAAAAAGCAAACAACTACCAATTTTTTTTCTCAAATCATATAAACTTATAACGCATATTCGTTCGCAATTTGAAATTCCATTATTTTTGGTTTATTGTCGGCTAGTCTATCCATCGTGAAAAGTAGGTTGGAGTCTCATTTCCCACGAAATGTATGGGAAAACATTTTTAGCGATTTCTGACTTTTCTAGTACTTAAACCTCAGTTGGTCAGACGGAGTTTTTTGAACCTTATAAGAAACAGGATCGATTGGCATCAAAAAAAGTTTTAGTAAAAACTGCCTATTTTCTTGCTGGCTGTACATTTTTTCAGAATCTGTGAATGCAGATCTAAATTTCTCAAAAGTTAGGGACAGTCTCCTAATACCGTTTTCCTGTAGCTACATCGGTTAAGGTAGCTGACCTTACTGCCCCATTTCAAAAATCCACCCTGTTTATAATCAACAAATACTAAAAACGCCGATTCATAAGGTATTTATTTAAATATGGGTGATTTTCTGCAACTGCAAAAATAACTTTGTAATTCATAGTATCATTATGAAACATAAATTTTTCTTTACGATATACAAAAATAAAAATATTCTTCTTTTAGTATTTTCTTTTATTTGCTAAATAATGAACGGTGGTACGGATCCCTTCGTGTGCGAGTCCGACTCGCACTGGCCGGTTTTATTATTTTACATAAGTATTATATCATACTAGCGGCCCGCTCCTGCTTCGCACGGTTTTTACGACGTCACAAAACATCGAGATTTCTAAGATAAATCAAACTCAAACTCAAAGCATTTATTTCAATTAAACCATTTACAGGCACTTTTGAATTGTCAAGAAGTCGGTCAGTCAGAAATATGAAGCTAGTTGCCCATTCCAAAGCGTAGTAGGTACCTATGGAGAAGAACGGGCAAGAAACTCCTTTTACAAAATATTGGTTACATCATTAACGTTGAAATTATACATGTGAGAACAATGTAGAAAGACGTGCACGTTAAAAGCGTCCGTCATAAAAATATAAAAAACAAAGAACAATTCAAAAATTAAAATAAGCCATGGCAGCTAAGAGATGACCAGTCTCTACTGACGGCGTGTAATAATAAATGTAACTTTAATATTAACGTATTATACACAAACCTTCCGGAATAAAATTCTCTAAACGATGGTGAAAACCTCATCAAAATCTGTTGCGTGGTTTAGAAGAACACCGCGGACATACAGACAAACGCGAAAAGTGACTTTGTTTTATAATATGAGATGGGGGTATATTGGCACATAAATTAAAAATACCTTACTTACAAAACTTTTTTTTTTGTAATTATGATTACTAAAAGCTTTTTTATTTATTATTAATTATTATAGTGGTACATATAGTAATACACGATTTGATGTTATCAGATTTGATAAAACAACGTTACTGTGTATCCAAACTGGTATGAAATTGCTCATACATGTGTTGTAAAACACAAAGGATCGTGAAATTAATGGTGTAGCAAAAATAGCGGAGGTTTGCGCGCAAATGGGCTGTTAAAATTACACTTTTGCTATTGTGAAGCTAACGTCCGTGCCAGCACTGAAGTCCTTTTGACGCGGCGCTAGTGTCTATGTCATTGCATCAAATTGCCTAAAAAAATATTTTCCGCTGGCCATATTACTTGGCACGCCCTCTAATGCTAAATTAAGCCAGATGGCAGCACCTCCACGCAATTTTTTTATTGCAAAACCGATAGAACGTGATGAAACTGTTGATTCTAATAACTAAAACACAGTCTTGTCAAGGATATTACATCTTATTTCTTTGTTATATTATCTTCCTAATGAGCCCACACTTTTGCCCATTTTTGCCTTTTCTTTTTCAGCTTATGCCATTCGGTTTTAAGAAATAGGTTGTAGATGAATTGCGTCGTTCGTTACGTCAATTTTTAACTAGTGTCGCAAAATCGACGCACGAATAAAACTTTGACTTTTACTTTTCAATCAATCTGCCTAACTTTTTCCAAACTATACATATTATATTATATACTATAATAATACTATACTTAGGGTCAGTTTCTGGTCTTACCGGATGCAGCTGAATACCAGTATTTTACATGGAGCGACTGCCTATGTGACCTCTACGACCCAGTTACTGGGTAACACGATACCCCTTTGGAAAGACTGGTTGCCAGACTTCATGTATGTTCTAGCCGAAGTGTCATTACGTAGACATCAGACGGGGACTGTCTAAGGCTCTAGTTATACCAGGGGCCCGAAGCGCGTGTCTCGTACGCTGCGTTTTGGGCGCTCAATAAAATTGTATGAATTTCTATGTAACGAATTTATTATTATTATATATATAATTTATATATATTTTTTTTCATTGCTTCAGTAATAGACTTAAAAAAACACAGTTATACTGAGCATGTTGAGGGTTCAAAAGTTACAACAAAATGTGGAAATCTTGTTGCGTTTGACGAGTGTCTAACGCGCCGAGACCGCGCGATCGGCGCGCGCCCAAAACGCAGCGTACTGAGCGCGCGCCTCGGGTGCTTTATAACTAGTCCCTAAGAACCACTTGCACCACAAATTACAAACACCAGAGTTCTAAGAATTGGAAGTTTAGAACTTGTCAAACTCTACTTTAGCATTACTTAAGGTAATAATTCCTTTAATGCATTCGAAATTGTATAGAAATTATGAATTTTGCGGGCGTCATCTTAAGGTCAGTTGCAGACCAGTCAGTTGCTAATCTAAGGTAATTTAGTTTAAAATACGCTTTAAATACGTTTTTATGGTGCAAGCGTGCCAAACCGCGTCCTAATAGAAAGCGACCGTCACGCGAAACGCGATCGTCGGATTCATTATGTCTAAGTGACATTTTATGCGGAGATCACTTTCTATTAGGACGCAGCCTAAGAGTTTATCATAAAAGTTTAATTTAAAATAACGACTAATAACCCTGTTTTTTTGGCTTCGCCGCAGTAAGGTAAAAAGCGAGTAGCAGCATTTTCTTTGATCAGTAAACTATCACTGTCATACTGCTTAGACGTAACTTAATTTCATACTCAATTTCTTCAAGAGTTATTTCAACACCGGCTTTTTAGCAGCATGACTATTTTCAGTAATTTTCTTTTCAGTACAAGATACGAAGGGCTTTAAAAGAAAATTATTTGTAAAAAATCGTTTTCATTTTCTTTTGGATTTAATATTTTATAGCCATTTCATAATTTCAAGTTTATTTAAAACAGTCTACTCGTTGCTGTGAAAAGGGTCTCAACTGACAGACGGACAAAAAGTAATCCGAAATGGGTTTCGTTTGTAATTCATTTGAGGTTTAGAACTAAGTTATAATTTAAAATATAATTAAATATGTGTTATAATAATACCAGACCAGTTTAGCTGTTTCAATTTAGCCTTTTAGTGTATACAATTTACAAGATGAAATTGAAATAACTGAAAACCTAATAAAGCGTTATAAACTCATAATTATAAAAATCATTTACTATCGGACCAACGAGAAATAGCGAAAAAAAATACAATGTTTGTATAACTCGAAGAAATGTAAGGAACAGCATGTACTTTTTTTGGTACGAAAAACTAAATAATTTGTCAATCTTGCTGTATAAAACATCGAAGCTACTGAGTTGCTTCTAAATGGAGACATCTGTCTGTTTGATTAAAAACGTATAAAAAAATCGGAGCACAATCCTATCGAAATCTTTACTGGACATCTTTGTGAAAAGATCCCAATATATCATCTTTATTTGCCCGAGGCAGATCACAAAACATAAATTGAGATTGCTTATTGGTGACTCTCACGAATTTACTCACCCGAATCCGGGCGAATCGATCACTTTAATGCCGTTGCCCTTTGAAGCAAAAAACTAAGACATACGTAGGAATTTACAAAAAATAAAGTTAGGTACTTGGTTTTGTGACCAGTCTTTTCGATTTGAAGTGAGAATTTACTTAAAAAAAAATGTGATTTGTTTTTATTTAATTTTTATTTGATAGTAGTTTTGTGTGATTTTGTTTGCTTTTTTAGCAGATAGGTCTACTTATATCACTACATATTATAAAAAGAAGTGCCCTCGCTGCGTCTGTCTAACCGAAAGCGATAAACTCAAAAACTATCGAACGTTTTGGTTTTCACCAATGGACGGAGCGATTCGTGAGGAAGGTTTAAAGCGACAATAACCGACTTTTAATGATTTTATACTGAAGATCAGTACCCCAATTACGTAATACACGATCAATCGGAATTTGAATCGTTTTGAAACAAATTGCTAATCCATTGCTTCATAACTTCGAAAAAAATCTGCTCAGCAACGTAAATAAAGCAATGAATGTTGTTGAACTGTCAAAATGAAACAAATTTGTCGTAATCGTTTACGAAAATGTGTTGCGTAATTAGATAGCTGGTCTAAACGAGTAGTGTTAATGATTTGGAAAAAATATATGTTAAATAAGAGCATTTTTTTAATAATTTAATATATGAATATTTTAGATTATGTTTATATTACACAGTGAAATGAATTTGTAAAGTTATGTCTTTTTTTTTGTATTTGGGCGGGAAATTATCAGTCAGACTCTTACTGACTAGAACCCACCCATGTTCCTTCAGTTGCCTGTACGTCGCTAGGTGCCAGGGTATCCCTCCGGACTTTCTCGAGACCCCGGCAGGCATCGGTCCTAGCGGACCCCGCCAGTTCTGCTGACATCTCTTTGAGGCGCGCGTGGAACACAACGCGCCTGGTCCTTATCGGACGGCGAGCTACCCATTGCTCATCGTCCGCAAGCCCGCACCTACGGTGGCCGGGAATCGGCCTGCGATTACCGACGCCCAGGGCGTCTTCTGCGGCAGCTAGGGGCGTGAGGGTGCGAAATCTATCTGAATATATAACCGAAGCATACCACGCATGCTGTAAACTAAGAGCGCCACAGACCGGGAAGGAGAGAAACCCCTGGTGGAACGCTGAACTTAGTAAACTCAGAGATGCGCTACGTAAGCAATTTAACAGAGCCAAAAATACTAGACTTCCGGACGACTGGGAGATATACAAAGAAACCCAATATGTATACAAAAAGCAGATTAGAACCGCCAGAAGGACAGCATGGCGTAAGTTCTGCGAATCCATCGAGACAAACAATGAAGCCGCAAGGGTAAGGAAGATCCTGTCAACCGATCAGGACCGAACCCTCGGCGCGCTTAAAAAACCCGACAACTCATACACACTGACTGACCGTGAAACCAGTAAGGTCCTTCTCGAAACCCACTTCCCAGACTGTGCAGTCCTGGAGGACAGGACGTGGGAGGCTGAGCCAGAATGGACCCCAACGGATCAAGACTGGTCACGAGCCCGCAACATGATAACAGATGACCGAGTAAAGTGGGCTATTGACACCTTTCAGCCATACAAGTCGGCAGGACTGGATGGCATCTTCCCAGCCCTGCTGCAGTGGGGGGTGGACCATCTTACACCATGGCTGGTGGAGATATTTCGAGCCTGCATAGCACTCAGGCTCGTACCTGTCGCATGGCGCGAGGTGAAGGTCATTTTTATACCCAAACCTGGCAAAACCGACTACACGCAACCCAAGGCTTATAGGCCCATAAGCCTCACATCCTTCCTACTGAAAACCCTTGAGAGACTCTGTGACAGGCACATCCGAGACGGACCTCTCCGGGTAAAACCACTACACAAACAACAGCATGCGTACTCCACAGGCAAATCAACGGAATCAGCGCTCCACAGCGTGGTTTCCAAAATTGAATGTGCAGTGGATCACAAGTGCTCGGCACTGGCTGCCTTCATTGACATCGAGGGCGCCTTTGACAAAACCACATTCAACAGCATAAACACGGCCCTCGACAGACACAGCATAGACTCGACACTGAGTGGCTGGATCACCAACATGCTCAAACTAAGGGCTGTACAAGTCACAGTAAATGACACTACGAGAGCCATCGTTGCGAAGGGATGCCCGCAAGGGGGAGTCCTCTCGCCTCTCCTATGGAACCTGGTAGTAGACAGCCTCATCAAAACACTCAACGACAAAGGTTATTTCACCGTAGGCTACGCTGACGACATAACCATAATAATCAACGGGACCCATGAAAACACTCTATGCAACCTCATGCGTCATGCCCTGAAAATAGTAGAGGAATGGTGCAACAAGCACCAACTCTCAGTGAACCCTACAAAAACCGAACTGGTTCTCTTTACGAAGAAGAGGAAACTGACAACACTACAACTGCCACGATTCTTCGGAACAACCCTAAGCCTCTCAACTGAAACCAAATACCTGGGCATCTATCTGGACAAACAGCTGAACTGGGCAAAACACACGAACTATATTACTACAAAAGCCAGCATATCCCTGTGGCAGTGCAAACGACTGCTTGGCCGGAATTGGGGAATCAGCCCCAAGGTCACCCACTGGTTATACACCACAGTCATCCGACCGATTATCACATACGGCTCACTGGTCTGGTGGCCCAGGACAGACCGGTGCACAGCCCAAAAAGATCTCGAAAAACTACAGCGGTTTGCTTGCGTCGCAATCACTGGTAGTATGAGAACTGCACCCACCGCCGCCCTACAGGCAATGCTGGGACTGCCACCTCTGCACCTCATCGTGCGGGAGGAGGCGGCCCTGGCCACCTTTAGGCTCCATTTAACAGGAACCCTATGCAACGACTCCAGAGTTAAGCACATACGCATTAAGGAGGATGCGATCAAACGTGAGCCAATGATGGCATCACCCTGCGACAAAGCCCCGAAAACACACCACTTTCAAAGGCACTACAATATAACACTTACAGAAGAACAGTGTGACTACTCAGGCCCAAAAGAGATGAGAGTTTACACCGACGGATCAAAGACCGACTCAGGTACCGGAGTCGGAGTTTTCTCACATGACCTCAACATAAATATATCCAGACCGCTGGGAATGTTCAACACCGTCTATCAGGCGGAGTGTGTGGGCATCATACAAGCGGTCCACGCCCTAGAAGCCAGGAGGGTTACGGACACCCACATACGCATACTCTCCGACAGCGCCTCAGTTCTCCAATCCTTACGGAAGAAATATACTACCTCGAAGCTAACACTAGAATGTCACGATGCACTAGAACATATAACGGTATCTAGCCGCAACACGGTGACACTGCAATGGATAAAAGGACACAGCGGATCGCTAGGTAACGACGCGGCTGACGAACTTGCTAGACGTGGATCCAGCACGGCAGTCTGCGGACCCGAGCCTATCGTACCCATCCCCTTCAACCAAATACGCAGGTGGCTGCAGAAGTTCACCCACACACAAGCGGAACGCTGGTGGACCTCGACACCAGGTTGCAGGCAGTCAAAGGAGGCTATGCCATCTTTGGACAGCAGGCTGACCAGGCGTTTGCTACGCCTGGACAGGAACGGCCTGCGCCTGGTGACGGGGACCATCACGGGACACTGTTCGCTAAACAAGCACTTCCACACAATAGGCATAACGGACAGTCCTCTGTGCAGGGCGTGCATGGAGGCTGAGGAGACCGTTGCGCACGTGCTCTTCGAATGTACGGGCGTCACCCAGATTAGAACAGAAACCCTCGGGTCACCCAGATCATACACAGACGTTCTAAACAGACCAGGAGACCTAATCAGCTTCTGGAGGGAGGTGGGCTGGTTGGAATAACTACCAAACGGCCGCTATGGCCCACGCACAATGGTCCACTTGACGGACTAAGTGCGGAAACCAAACCCCCTAACATAGAACATAGAACATAGAGGGTGCGAAATTTGCCTCTCCCTCACGCGTTCCGCTTCCTCCTTCGCGAGCATTACTGCTTCGCAGAAGGAGGTGACGGCCTCCCATACCCTCTCGCTCCGTACCATGGCCTGGACCAGGGCCGGACGCGAGAGATCACCGCAACCGATCACCTCCACGAGGACACGGCAATGCTCTGCCTAAGCTGGGCAGACCTCCACCGTATGCTCCGTGTCTCCAATGATAAAACCCGGGCGTTTCCTCCCGCCTCATCTGGAACAGGAACTTCCCGAAACAACCGTGTCCGGCGAAGTCCTGCGTCAGGCGGAAAAAATTGTGGCGTCCCCAAAATGTATGTCTAACGCGGATAAAAAGCAAAGTAAGTATTTTTCTGAAGTCTTCACCATTTAATAGATAATTTAATTATTGATCTTTCAGTATATGTGTTTTATAAAAATACCTTTTGTTTTATTTATAATAAATTAATAATGCGTCTAATTTGGGACAGTGCTTGATGGGCGAGTCCTATTACTGCCTGGACATACGACGCGTTGCGTGAGCTCAGGACAGAACACGCAAGCTAACCACTCAAGGTCACTGGCATATATATCTGCGTCTTAAGTATATAATTCATTAAAGTTTTGTGTAAATTGGCTGAAATATGACGTTGATTGTTGAAGATGGGAGCTTTACTGGCGTACGCCACATAAACCAATAGAGTTATATGAAAATATAGATAGTATATAACTCGAAATAAGATTTAGGGTACTCTTAATTTTATTTTGCGACATCCACGTGGGCAAAACTGCGGGTAAAAGCTAGCATCTTTATATTTCGAACATCTTTCGTCTCTTTTCCGTTAGAGCTGTTAGTAAATGACGGAATATGTATTGGTCTAGTTTTGCTGTGAGTTTAGCGGCTGTCATAACATCTGTAAACAGTGGTCAAACAAAACAATGGCACTTTTCCAAAATTGGATAACAGCTAATTTATCGTATTATAGATGTTAAGTTGTAATCCATTTAATTAGATTACAATAATGTTCCTCAATAATGGGCCTCCCACCTAATGGGCCTCCCACAAGATGGACCAATGATCTTGCAAAGGCCGCAGGAATCCGCTGGATGCGGGAGACACAGAACCAGTTGAAGTGGCGGTGTTTGGGGGAGGCCTAAGTCCAGCAGTGGACGTCTTTCGGCTGAAGTGATGATGATGATGATGGATATTGATGAGTCACACTAAATAATTAACAACAATAACAATTTCTTACCAACATAACTACCGATTTTGATCTACAAAATTTTCTTGGCACAGTATTTCTCACAGATTTAGCCGGGCATCCCAACCTGTTGCAAGGATTCCTTGCGGCTAAATCTTGTACTCGCTCGGTCAGTGATATCCCCCAGGCTAGTTATAACGCTTCACAGCACCGGAAAGTGCTGACACATTCGTTTTTATTTTTACTAGAAAACAACTTTATTACGTCGAGTTTTTATGTTACGTAGAATATAATATATATATAACTATATCTTATTAAACTGAACTACTTTTTCATGTCTTTCTGAGAGACTGCGTTGTTCTTCGAAACTACGAAACGAATTTTGATGTGGTTTTCACCATCATTCAGAGAATTTATTCCGGAAGGTTTCATTATTATCTGCCTAGTCTTTTCCCAACAATATTGGGGTCGGCTTCCAGTCTAACCGGATGCAGCTGAATACCAGTATTTTATATGGAGCGTCTGCCTATCTGATCCCAAGTAAGTACCTACTATATGTACCAGTAACGGCTCGCTAATTAAAGACGACGAGTAATAGAGACGTATGAGCTATTGTGTACCAGTCTATACAATACTCGGGTTCTGTTCCAGCTGAGCTATTTATGACTAAAGACCACATGGCTATTAGCCAGATTATGGTTAATGCAATACTGTTGAACCAACGCATTCTCCGCACTAGATTTTGTATCTGTTTTAGAATAAATTACTGTAGAAATTCCCATTATATTGCGTTCGTTTACTAATAATATACGTAGTTCAAAATGTATATTCATTCATGCTCTTTGACAGAAAACAAACACCCTAAACCGCCAATTTTAGAAGCATGAAATCTTGCACAATATTTTCTTATAACGAAGATGAGCACCAAGGTTTTTTTTATTCATCCAGTGACGGAGATTTTGATGGAAGTTCCTCAGTTTTGCCTATGAGATATCCTATCGGACACTCGCCTTGTAAATAAATTATAATTGTTTTTATTTCATTACAGGCTGCGCCCCGCGGTTCGACTCGTATAAGTTTCAATTCCGTGGAAATATCGGGATAAAAACTATCTTATGTCGTAACACAGGACATTGTCTACCTATGTGTCAAATGTCATCCAAATCCGTTCAGCTGTTTTAGCGTGAAAGCGTTACAAACAAACTAACACACTAACAAACAAACAAACTAACAAACAAACTAACAAACAAACTAACAAACAAACTAACAAACAAACTAACAAACAAACTAACTAACAAACAAACTAACAAACAAACTAACTAACAAACAAACAAACTAACAAACCAACTAGCAAACAAACTAGCAAACAAACTAACAAACAAACTAACAAACAAACTAAAAAACAAACTAACAAACAAACTGACAAACAAACAAACTAACAAACAAACTAACAAACAAACTAAGTATTTCAAGAATTTCTGTGTTTCAACCCCCACTGCTAATCCCTGAAACGTGTTAACAGGACAATACCTTCAGTTAACGTCATAAATATAAAGTGATATTGTCATGCTGAAGACGAGATATTAAAAGTTGAAAAAGGTTTATTTTCATACATTATAAAAAAAAAAACGCCCCAGGGAAGTTCATAAATTCCTCATACATGAGAGGAAAACGTTTATTAAAGTTAACAACTATCTGTTGTGAATTATGATGGAGGGAAGAAAATATTTTATACTAAAATAAAGTAAGTAAAGTATTATAATTACAACAACAGAAGCTGGAGAGTGTTGGCCTGAAAATCAGCAGAACCAAAACTGAACATATGTTTTGCTATTTCGGCGGTCGCTCCAGTTCTGGAGCCATAGCGCTTGGTAACACGCTTCTCCCAGTCTGCTCCGACTTTCGGTATCTCGGTCCACTCGTGCAAAGCGATGTGTAAGTAGATCGGGCGGTTAAGCACAGAATTAACACTAAATGGATGAAATGGCGACAGGTCACGGGAATAATCTGCGACCCCCGCATTCCCTTTAAAATGAATAGGGTCTATCTTTAAAATTTTTCATGTTACTCTTTTTTTTTTATTGTAGGGGGATTTAATAGACTTACACTTGTGTTTTTTAAATGAATACTGTTTTTTTAGAAAAAAAAAATCTTCATCTCCGTTAGCAATTTTAACAAAAAATGTAAGTTAATCCGATAAAATAACTCATAAGCTTTTAGAAATAATAAACAGAATCCAAATCGACCCAAAAGCATCGGCGATATCACAACCGCTACTCAAGAAATAAAAAATGGTATAACATGAAAAATATTAAAGATACAACCTCCCTTTTAAAGTTAATATTCGATAATTTTTCATGAATATTCAGAAAAATATGGGCGGTCACGTGCTCATGGGCGGCATTGTGTATTATTTTTGATAACAACTGTACCTACTTAGACTAAAAAACATCAATCGAAACGTATTCAATTTCCAATTTTGAATCTGTTAAGGTGATGTCTAAGAAGAAATAAATAAAATATTTTGAGTTATAGTCTAATCGTGTTTATTTGAGATGATATAGCATTTGAATCAGTGAAGATTTTCGGAGAAACTAGGTGTCAAAGATGAGGCTGTGAACCATTGACACTTATTATTATTTATTTAATTATCACAATTATTTCACAGAAATGCTTATTACATTTTCTTAACATGGACAACTTTTTGTATTAGAATTTCCAGTAAAATTTACGTATTCAAAGCGTTTTTTGAACTCGTAAAGTTCGATGGCATGACATTCATGGCATCATTGTAGATATTTGGAAATATTAATGAGTTGTCTATTTCAATACTCAATACTCAATACGTTTATTGCATCCCACAATGTGAACTTAGGTGGTAGGTACATAAAGACATACATTCGTTTTGGAGCATTGTGGGCCCTGTCGGGCATAACAACATAAAAATTAGGAGGAGGGCTATTATAGATATTTGTTAACAATTTTAATATTAATCTACTCTTTCGTTTTGTGTAGGTTGGTAGGCTGTTAACTAATTGTGTACATATAATTTTTACCACTCATATATTGGATTTAAACATTAATATTTATTTAAATTATACATATATTATTATTATCATTGGTCAATACATTCTAAGAACAGAGACTTAAAATTTGGCTGTATAAATGGAAGAGGTAGGTAGATCTCCCTTTCGTGTTAATTTTTGTTTGTCATGACACTCGTCCTGAACTGCGCAATCACATCAATAAGTTGGTCTTCCTTGACAATTCAAAAGTGCCTGTAATTGGTTTATTTGAAATAAATGCTTTAAGTTTGAGTCTGCCAAGTATATTAGGCATTAATGAAAGTTACTTCTTCGATGTTTTACTTAGTTCATGATTATCATTGGACTTTTTCCAGATATCATTAGACTGAACATTTCCACTGCTGGATAAAGGTGTTCTCCACGACGATCCGTTTTATGCAGTTGCATCTACAGCTACACCCACAATATCCCACCATGGCATGGTGATATATCGAGGGTAAACGACCATGGCTTCGACATGGTGACCACGCCAAGGGTATTGTCGTTTCTTCAAATGAATATCCATCTGCTGGTCAGGAGTCGTCTTACTAAAGTACCTGACACACGTCGGTAGGTACTAAGTACCTACTGACAATTTAAAAAGAAGAAAGGAATTATAAAGAAAAAGAAAGAAAATACATTTATTTAGCATAAATTAAAAGGCACACAACACAACATATTGTACTACAAGTAAAAAAGAGATAAAATAAAAAGGAAGAATACAAATAAAAAGTGTAAAGTGCGTTGATTATCGAAAATTAACTTTAAAAGGGGATGTATCTTTAATATTCTTCATGTTATTCATATTTTTTTATACCCTATGGTAATTTATGGACTTACACTAGTGTTTTTTTAAATAAATAGTAGTCTTCATCTCCGTTTCTTTTTCATAGTCGACAGATTTGAATAAAAAAATATTAGTTAGTCCGATAAAATAACAGAATCCAAATCGACCCAATAACATCGGAGATATCACAAACGTTACTCAAAAAATTGAATAACAATGTGCCAATGAAGAGGTTTGCTCTCGACACTGACTGACGGAGGTCGATTATAAAAGTTATTTCGCACGTGATTTGACTTAGCTTTATTTCTGTTACTATCGCACATCTCTAACTGTAAGTAAGTTAATGAAAGAGACGGGACCATATCTAAGCCAAAGCACGTGCTATGTTACATTTCGCTGCTGCCGCCGTGTAGACAGGATGTGTCCATTGTAGGTGTGTCATCTAAATAACACGAAGGTAAATATATATACAAATGGTCAAAAGAAGATACTACTTTGATTTTCGAGATATTGAAATATTTCCACTGCTTTATACGCTAGAGTAATCTTGTATAACTCTAAATTTTCTTAAAACATATTTAAGCATTTAAGCTATACGGTTCTGCATAATATTGTTAAAAAAAACCCACACCATTCATCGCTCCTTTAGCATACAAACAATAAATCAATACCCCAAGCAATGCATCAACTACGATGTAGTACGGCCAATATCAGTCATTGTATAGAACCATTATGTTTGACTCGAGATTGGACGCTTGCCCGATGAAATCCATTGTGATTTGGTGCCAAACACTGTTCTATACGACCGTAAGATTTATTTGATGAGCTGTGGATTATTTAAATGTGTGAGGTTGTGTATATATTTCTTGAATCTGCTGTTTAGATTTTGGGATTCTTGAAGCAATGTATCAAAATGTACGTAAGAAGCTTTAAATCATATTTACTTCTAGCAATGTGGGTGCCACAAGATGGACCGATGACCTTGTGAAGGCCGCAGGAATCCACTGGATGCGGGAAATTGGTTGAATTGGCGGTGCTTGGGGGAGACCTATGTCCAACAGTGGACGTCTTTCGGCTGAATTGATGATGATGATGAATGTGGGTTACACATTTCGTTTCGTGGTGTTTACTACAGCCCGTGCAAAAATACTATTCTTATAAGTTTAATTATAATCTTATTAATCTTGGGCTGTTCGATGAGCCATTCCGTGAATAATTGACCCTAAGGAAAAAGTATTGTCTATGTATTATTATGGTTGTAGCGTTGTGAGTATTCACAATTGTAATTAGTCGAGTGATGCTAAAATATCACAATTAGTAAGTTCCTAATCACATTACTAGGATCGGGGTACAACATAAACTTTCTTTCCAGGGACGCTTGTTCATTTCGTTTCCGCTTGCAGAGCTGGTGAAATCTATTCCCTGCTCCTCAGAATTCTGTGTGCCCCGACCTAGGGGCTCTTCGTTACGCTCTGAGGGCAGAACCCCTTTCTCAATCCTGCACGCTACCTACTGCTGATGCGTAGCTATCCTGCACGCTACCTACTGCTGATGCGCAGCTGTGCCGCACGCTACCTACGCATGCTAGCGAGGGCTGTCTAAGGCCTGAAAAACCTGTGGCCTGCTGCCACGAGCCTGTGCTGACAGGCCTCCGCGGCCTACCGCCACGAGCTGCTGCCGCGAGCCTGTGCTGATAGGCCCCCACGTCTGCCACGTGTTGCCAAGGACGGTACCCTATTATTTATTCGTGATAGTGCTCAGAACAGTAACTTAGTGTTTAGGATCTTACCCGCGACCTAGCCGTGTTATCAAAATATATGTATTAACTTTTCAAACTGTGTTTATTTTATAACCTAATTACCTACCTATCAGTTAACGGCCTGCGCAGACTTACTGCAAAGCCCTAGCCGTTACATGGTAGATCAGCCATTTCTTTTTACCCATCGGGCAACCTTGACGCTGTAATCGGTGACGAAAGGCGTACGAACTACAGGTAGTCAAATAAGAAGTCCACTATTAATCACAGTTATAACGTGATACTGGGAAGTTCTTAAAACATTATTTCTTTGCGAATTATACTTTATATATCTGCGTGTGTAATTAAATAATGATTCCCTCTAAAAGAATAAAGAATATTGGTTTTGTTGTCATTGTTGTTAGTAAAGCGGGGGTTCGTCACGTCCGTTTAGCATCATGAAATATTAGTGGAATTTCAAAATTGTCCATTTTGTCCTGCTTAGTAACGGGTCAATTTTTCACGGAATGACTCCGATACGCTTCCGTGCCGAATTGAACATCAATCAATCTGATAAAAAGAGCCTCCTAAAGGCTGTTCACAAATTCATAACCAGAATTTCTTATCAGTTAACGGCAGAGTTGAAGTAATATTTCAATTTGGCAGCTTTTGTATAGAAAATATCTCAAACTGTCATATTTATTCCTCAGACAAAGTTATCTGACTATTGAAAAATCTGCCCTAAATCAAGGAGACGACCATCGTTCTTTCGACAGTTATTTGCTTGCGGTGTCTTATGGTTGTGAATGGCTATGTTGGTGTGTACGGATATTTATCGCCATTAACCAATTCATTCATAATCATTGGTTGGGTTATAGAGATCGATCGCTGTCGCTCCACGTAAAATATTAATACCCAGCCTGAGGTTAGGTAAACAATCTTGCGGTCTGATATTAACTCGTCTATTTTCTATATTAATTAACGATGTAATGAATATTATCTGCTTACAAGCGGATATTTCACGAGATATTGTTACTAACGTCAGTTCTATTCAAAAGAACTGCTTTGTTCTGATGTACAATTTGATAAACACATAATATGTTGTGGATAAAGGGTTTCTTTGAAAATGTGGAGAATTCTGGTTAAGACCAGGCACTCTAAAGACGACCACTCCGCTATGTGCTAAACGCTATCACATCAGTAATACAGTTGAATATCGCGTGCGCTCTTTGGTCGTGTTCGAGCATGGAACCAAATGTCTTAAGTCTCAATTCTAAAGTAATAATTGACCTATCGACAAAAATATCTTATATCTGGATAATAAACTATATTTTATTACTGTCAATAATTATTTTAGACATAAAAGCCAAGTACCTAATCTTGTTTTTGTTTGCGCGACCTAGCCGTGTTATCAAAATATATGTATTAACTTTTCAAACGGTGTCTATTTCATAACCTAATTACCTACCTATCAGTTAACGGCCTGCGCTGACTATCTGCAAAGCCCCAGCCGTTACATGGTAGATCAGCCATTTCTTTTTACCCATCGGGCAACCGTGACGCTGTAATCGGTGACGAAAGGCGTACGAACTATACAGGTAATCAAATAAGAAGTCCACTATAGTCACAGTTATAACTTGATACTGGGAAGTTCTTAAAACATTATTTAATTTGCGAATTATACTTTATATATCTGCGTGTGTAATTAAATAATGATTCCCTCTAAAAGAATAAAGAATATTGGTTTTGTTGTCATTGTTGTTAGTAAAGCGGGAGTTCGTCACGTCCGTTTAGTGTCGTGAAATATTAGTGGAATTTTAAAATTGTCCATTTTGTCCTGCTTAGTAAAGGTCAATTTATCACGGAATGACTCCGATACGCTTCCGTGCCGAGTCGAACATCAATCAATCTGATAAAAAGAGCCTTCTAAAGGCTGTTCACAAATTCATAACCAGAATTTCTTATCAGTTAACGGCAGATTTTTCAATAGTCGGACAACTCTTATCTCAAGAAGAAATATTTCAATTTGGCAGCTTTTGTATAGAAAATATCTCAAACTGTCATATTTATTCCTCAGACAAAGTTATCTGACTATTGAAAAATCTGCCCTAAATCAAGTGGACGACCATCGTTCTTTCGACAGTTATTTGCTTGCGGTGTCTAATGATTGTAAATGGCTATGTTGGTGTTTACGGATATCTATCGCCATGAACCAATTCATTCATAATCATTGGTTGGGTTATCGCTGCCGCTCTATGTAAAATATTAATACCCAGCCTGAGGATAGGTAAACAATCTTGCGGTCTGATATTAACTCGTCTATTTTCTATATTAATTAACGATGTAATGAATATTATCTGCTTACAAGCGGATCTTTTACGATATATTGTTACTAACGTCAGTTCTATTCAAAAGAACTGCTTTGTTCTGTTGTATAATTTGATAAACACATAATATGTTGTGGATAAAGGGTTTCTTTGAAAATGTCGAGAATTCTGGTTAAGACCAGGCACTCTAAAGACGACCACTGGTGGGTCCCGGCCAAGCCGGGGAATCCCACACCGCTTCGGCGGTCAGCCCCCATCGTATTCTGGGGGGGGCATCAAACTGCCTGATGGAAAGATTGTTGCCGCGCTTCTTAGCGCGGCCGGCTGCTGACTTAGCGCCCACTACACAGGCTGCGATAAACGCGCCCACACACCCAACCTCGGCTGCGACCAACGCGCCAATACCCACGACACGGGTTGTGCCTCCCACGGGCCTCTGGCAACAGAGCACCGTGCGGAATAGCAAAACGAACCCGGACAAAGACCCAGAACAACACAGACAAACAGAGACGGGGGAAGATGATGGATCTGGCAACCCCAACACTCTTCCGGCTGCCTGTGGTGAAGTACGCCTGCTGACTAAGCGCGAAAAAATCCTGGCCCGGAAGAAGAGAATCGGCGAACGAAAGCGCAAAATCCGCGAAGGCATTAGCCAGCGCGAAGCGCGATCGGACGTCGAAGGGGAGGTGCGCGTCCGGCCCCAAGTCCGCGAAGGGGAAACCCAGCGCGAAAAGGGACCGGTTGCACGCGACCAGCCGCGAGAGCGCGAAGGGGAAACTCAGCGCGCAAAGCAGCCGGACGCGGAACCACGCCTGCAGGGGCGTGCTTGCGAAGGGGCAACCCAGCGCGAAAAGCCTCTGCAGACGACCGAGTCCGCCGGGACCGATATCCGACCCCATGACAAAGACGGATCCCACGACCGACCTCGACCTAAACACAATAGGGGCAAGCGGGGTGGTACCTCACACCAGACGTCGCCGGCAAAAAAGAACCAGCCTGGCACCTCCAAGCCGCAACCTGGACCGAGCGGTACAGGACCGGCGAAGAGGGGACGCCCTGACGACACGGCCTCACCGAGCGCGATCCAGGGGGACGCCAAACGGGTGAGAATCCACTCTGCTCAAAGGGAGCAGAGGACCTACGCGCGAGCCACGAAGGACATCCCTGCGCGGCTGGCCGTAGCAATCTGCCTTCCCCCCCCCCTCCAGAGACCTGACACAGGACGAGGCCGAGCTCATTAAGACTGGACTGGAAAGCCTGGTTATGGACACGGACCCGACGGCGCCACTCCCTGCTTTCCGCGGATACCCAAGGGTAGCGGAAGGTACGGTGCAGATGTGGTGCGAGGATGACTATGCCCTGACCTGGTTGACCCAGAACGTGCCCAAAATCCGACTCCCAGCTACAGACCTGACACTCACGGTACTGAGACAGACTGACGTGCCCACCCGTGTCCGAGTCTCGCTTTTTGTCCCTCGTTACAGAGGTGACGTAGCCAGACTCCAAGGTATTCTGATCCGTCAGAATACCTGGTACGACATCGCCAGGTGGTCACTGTACAGGACGACTACCGTCGGTGGCGACAACTACGGGACTTATTTGACCCTGGGTGTGCCACCGGAGGAAGCCGTAAAGGTCCGGGCCAGGGAGCGACGTATATCATACCTGCTCGGGTCGATATACGTACGCTTCTGGCCCACGGCCGAACCCTCTGACGTCCAGACCGACAGCGACTCTAAGACCGCACAACCGACGCTGACACAGACGGACGACCCAGAGATTGACCAGCTGGAGGAGGTCATGGCCCGAGCGGTCATGGCTGATGACGCCGACACCAATCCGCCCGAATCACCTGGCTGGAGCGAACGACTACTCGCCTCGTCGCCGGGGTTAGAACACGACAAATACAGAGAGGAGGTAGGGGAGAGGCTGTCCGATGGATCCACCTCCGACTAACTCCTCTCCATCGCCGTCAACACCCATCAACATCATCCAGACCAACCTCCAGCACAGCCAGACTGCCACGGCTAACCTACGCAGGGCACTGGAGGTCAAGCCCCGAACCATCGCACTGATCCAAGAGCCGTGGATCAGGAACAATAGAATATGTGGCCTCGGTAACATCGGAGGTAAGCTAATTCTCAGCACACACAGCTCAGATAAGCCAAGAACCTGCATCTACATACCCAAAGAAATTCCTATCGCACCACTCACCCAATTCTGTTCCAGAGATCTGACAGCTGTCAGGCTCCAGACCGAAGGTAGCGTTCCAGATGTTGTACTGACCTCGGTATACATGCCAGGCGAGGACTTGGACTGCCCGCCTAAAGAGATGGCCGAGCTAGTACAACACTGTGAACGCGCCGAACTAGACCTGATCATCGGCACCGACTCGAACGCTCACCACCCACTCTGGGGCAGCGACGCACCGAACTCCAGAGGAGAGGTACTATCCACCTATTTATTCTCTACTAACCTTAATATTATAAACCGCGGCTCAGAACCCACTTGGGTCACAGTCCGTGGACAAACGATTATAGACCTAACACTCGCTACGGAAAACGCGACAAACCTTATTACAAACTGGCACGTATCGGACGAACCTTCCTGTTCTGATCACAGAAGGATCCGCTTCTCACTAACTACTAACACTAGAAAACCCGATCCGAGGCGAAACCCAAGGCGCACCAATGTTCCCGGGTACAAACGCCTCCTGGCCTCCCTATTGGCTAAACACCTAACGCAATTTACCATAAGAGACCGAACACAATTAGAATACACCGTAACAAAACTATCTGAATATATAACCGAAGCATACCACGCATGCTGTAAACTAAGAGCGCCACAGACCGGGAAGGAGAGAAACCCCTGGTGGAACGCTGAACTTAGTAAACTCAGAGATGCGCTACGTAAGCAATTTAACAGAGCCAAAAATACTAGACTTCCGGACGACTGGGAGATATACAAAGAAACCCAATATGTATACAAAAAGCAGATTAGAACCGCCAGAAGGACAGCATGGCGTAAGTTCTGTGAATCCATCGAGACAAACAATGAAGCCGCAAGGGTAAGGAAGATCCTGTCAACCGATCAGGACCGAACCCTCGGCGCGCTTAAAAAACCCGACAACTCATACACACTGACTGACCGTGAAACCAGTAAGGTCCTTCTCGAAACCCACTTCCCAGACTGTGCAGTCCTGGAGGACAGGACGTGGGAGGCTGAGCCAGAATGGACCCCAACGGATCAAGACTGGTCACGAGCCCGCAACATGATAACAGATGACCGAGTAAAGTGGGCTATTGACACCTTTCAGCCATACAAGTCGGCAGGACTGGATGGCATCTTCCCAGCCCTACTGCAGTGGGGGGTGGACTATCTTACACCATGGCTGGTGGAGATATTTCGAGCCTGCATAGCACTCAGGCTCGTACCTGTCGCATGGCGCGAGGTGAAGGTCATTTTTATACCCAAACCTGGCAAAACCGACTACACGCAACCCAAGGCTTATAGGCCCATAAGCCTCACATCCTTCCTACTGAAAACCCTTGAGAGACTCTGTGACAGGCACATCCGAGACGGACCTCTCCGGGTAAAACCACTACACAAACAACAGCATGCGTACTCCACAGGCAAATCAACGGAATCAGCGCTCCACAGCGTGGTTTCCAAAATTGAATGTGCAGTGGATCACAAGTGCTCGGCACTGGCTGCCTTCATTGACATCGAGGGCGCCTTTGACAAAACCACGTTCAACAGCATAAACACGGCTCTCGACAGACACAGCATAGACTCGACACTGAGTGGCTGGATCACCAACATGCTCAAACTAAGGGCTGTACAAGTCACAGTAAATGACACTACGAGAGCCATCGTTGCGAAGGGATGCCCGCAAGGGGGAGTCCTCTCGCCTCTCCTATGGAACCTGGTAGTAGACAGCCTCATCAAAACACTCAACGACAAAGGTTATTTCACCGTAGGCTACGCTGACGACATAACCATAATAATCAACGGGACCCATGAAAACACTCTATGCAACCTCATGCGTCACGCCCTGAAAATAGTAGAGGAATGGTGCAACAAGCATCAACTCTCAGTGAACCCTACAAAAACCGAACTGGTTCTCTTTACGAAGAAGAGGAAACTGACAACACTACAACTGCCACGATTCTTCGGAACAACCCTAAGCCTCTCAACTGAAACCAAATACCTGGGCATCTATCTGGACAAACAGCTGAACTGGGCAAAACACACGAACTATATTACTACAAAAGCCAGCATATCCCTGTGGCAGTGCAAACGACTGCTTGGCCGGAATTGGGGAATCAGCCCCAAGGTCACCCACTGGTTATACACCACAGTCATCCGACCGATTATCACATACGGCTCACTGGTCTGGTGGCCCAGGACAGACCGGTGCACAGCCCAAAAAGATCTCGAAAAACTACAGCGGTTTGCTTGCGTCGCAATCACTGGTAGTATGAGAACTGCACCCACCGCCGCCCTACAGGCAATGCTGGGACTGCCACCTCTGCACCTCATCGTGCGGGAGGAGGCGGCCCTGGCCACCTTTAGGCTCCATTTAACAGGAACCCTATGCAACGACTCCAGAGTTAAGCACATACGCATTAAGGAGGATGCGATCAAACGTGAGCCAATGATGGCATCACCCTGCGACAAAGCCCCGAAAACACACCACTTTCAAAGGCACTACAATATAACACTTACAGAAGAACAGTGTGACTACTCAGGTCCAAAAGAGATGAGAGTTTACACCGACGGATCAAAGACCGACTCAGGTACCGGAGTCGGAGTTTTCTCACATGACCTCAACATAAATATATCCAGACCGCTGGGAATGTTCAACACCGTCTATCAGGCGGAGTGTGTGGGCATCATACAAGCGGTCCACGCCCTAGAAGCCAGGAGGGTTACGGACACCCACATACGCATACTCTCCGACAGCGCCTCAGTTCTCCAATCCTTACGGAAGAAATATACTACCTCGAAGCTAACACTAGAATGTCACGATGCACTAGAACAAATAACGGTATCTAGCCGCAACACGGTGACACTGCAATGGATAAAAGGACACAGCGGATCGCTAGGTAACGACGCGGCTGACGAACTTGCTAGACGTGGAACCAGCACGGCAGTCTGCGGACCCGAGCCTATCGTACCCATCCCCTTCAACCAAATACGCAGGTGGCTGCAGAAGCTCACCCACACACAAGCGGAACGCTGGTGGACCTCGACACCAGGTTGCAGGCAGTCAAAGGAGGCTATGCCATCTTTGGACAGCAGGCTGACCAGGCGTTTGCTACGCCTGGACAGGAACGGCCTGCGCCTGGTGACGGGGACCATCACGGGACACTGTTCGCTAAACAAGCACTTCCACACAATAGGCATAACGGACAGTCCTCTGTGCAGGGCGTGCATGGAGGCTGAGGAGACCGTTGCGCACGTGCTATTCGAATGTACGGGCGTCACCCAGATTAGAACAGAAACCCTCGGGTCACCCAGATCATACACAGACGTTCTAAACAGACCAGGAGACCTAATCAGCTTCTGGAGGGAGGTGGGCTGGTTGGAATAACCACCAAACGGCCGCTATGGCCCACGCACAATGGTCCACCTGACGGACTAAGTGCGGAAACCAAACCCCCTAACATAGAACATAGAAGACGACCACTCCGCTATGTACTAAACGCTATCAGTAATAAAGTTGAATATCGCGTGCGCTCTTTGTTCGTGTTCGAACACGGAACTAAATGTCGTAAGTCTCAATTCTAAAGTAATAATTGATCTATCGACAAAAATATCTTATATCTGGATAATAAACTATATTTTATTACTGTCAATAATTATTTTAGACATAAAAGCCGAGTAATCTTGTTTTTGTTTGAAATAATCTTTAAAAAAGACATGATGTAAAATAAATAAATAAAAAATGAATCGAGCGATAATGTTCCAATTACGTAACTCTCTTTATATGGAAAGAGAAAGATCCAATAAATCATAATATACTAAAGTTCCATTTTGATTGTATGCGTAACTTTTTCAGAATAATAATGAAAATTCACATACAATTTTGGAAGCCTCATAAGGAAATGTAATAAGGCATGTAACGTTGTGGCTTCACAACAGTACTTAGGCCATTTCCTCATTGGTCGGAGCTGTATCATTTCGGTACTGCTTATGTTTCCGCCGAAACGGTACCGCACTTCTCTCATTTAGAATTCCAAATTCAAATTAATTCTAATGGTACGAGAGCCCATGACTAAAATTATTTCCTTATCGTTTTACAAACAAAACCGTATAAAATCGATAGATTTCGTTACTCTGAAATTCATAAACCCTAATTTCAGAAATATTCCGCGTCACGTCTGACCTGACCGCATTTTTAAATATGTCAGAAAAAAAATATTGAACTGTTTCATAGCAATCTGTCTAATTTTCAGAATGTAGGGGAGAAGGGGGGAATTGGAGCCTACTAAGGAAAAAGTTCAATAAAAGGCAAATTTATGGATATTTTAGGAACTTTTTATTAGAAACTAAATCCTTACTCATTTGACTATCATTTAATCACAGCGTTAACGTTACATTATTAGGCATTTGGCCACAGATAAACTTTAAAGAAAAAAACAGAATCGCTCTCATTACCCGACTTTGCGGGAAATGAGAGCCTATAAATTCCCATATGTGTAATGGGAGCTACTTAATTATTAAATCAGCCTCAAAAATTTCTATGTCAGTCTGAAATCTCACTTATTCATATAAATTTTAATATAAACGTAACCGTATAACAATTAACTTTAAGGATCCAAGCAAAAAACGCAAATATAATCAACCGGGCTGTCAGAACCAGAACATTCTTTATGTGCCCATTTACCGCAACCTCTGCAGCGGTACCACATTTCGTTATTTTTTCCTGTGTCACTGCAAACAGCACACAATGTCTCTTCTTCTGAATATTCTGACTCATCGTCGCAAAGATTCTCAACGTCTTCTTCTTCAGACGTGTCAGTTTCATCCTCAAAAAGTTTCTTTTTTACTCTTTTTACTTTTTCTTTTTTGTTGGTCGCCTTCTTTCGTTTTTTTCCTTTTCCTGTGGTACATTTTCTTTCTGTGTTGCTGGTTTCTCCCTTCTTCTTTGCAATGATTTTAGTTTTATTTTTTTTCTCTAAACGTTTCTTCTCCTTCTCTTCAAATACTGTTTTCATTGGCGTGCTAGATAAAATTACTGAATGTTGTTTTTGTCGCGAAGTCTTATTTTTGTTAGATATGTTAGGTAGTGGACTCACAACTGATAGAACTTTCGCAAAATCATTTGATATGGTTGGGTCTGTATAGAGTGACTGTTCTTGAACGTCGTTTGTTGTGGACGAGGTCGTGGAAGGATTGGCAGTTGCTGGCTCCGGGACTGTTTTATCATTCAACATAAACGAGATTTTAGAAGGGTTTGTGTTTGGCAACAAGTTTGGTGTACTATTTTCTGTATATTCCTCCTCTTGTAGCTCACTTAATATAGATGGACTTACAGCATGGTCAATATCAGGTAACTGATCTTGTTCAACATTTGGTGTTTCTTGGATCAGGACAGAGATATCCATTTCCAGCTCCTGTTGAATACCTCGAGATGTAGATGGAAGTGGTTCAAAGTTGCCAATATCACGAGATGTAGACGGAAGTGGTTCAGAGTTGCCAGTAGCTAGCCGTTGAGAAACGGGTCTCTGAGACTGAGCAACAGCAGCTGAACTTGCTTGCTCATTAACTTGGCTCTGATCTTCATCCACAGCAACAAAATCGTCTTCTGAAAATACAGCAGGATTCATGGGAAAAATTCCCGTGGCTTTAAAGCCAGACATCCCTTTGTCTAAGCTTGCTACTCTGGCATAAGCTTTGTTGAACAATCCTGCAATATCGTAGGGTGTAATTTTTATCATATTCCTGGATTTCATAAACATGTCGCATTCCTTGTTGTAGGCTCTCTTGAACGGCCCAAAAAAAGTCACATCCAGAGGCTGTAACCGATGTGATGAATGTGGTGGAATGGAAAGCATTACAACATGGTTAGCTTTGGCCACTTCCCAAGCTTCCAAAGTACAATGGCTGTTGTGGTTGTCCATAATCAGTAGAACAGGTTGTTCAGCAGTGGGTTTCGTGTACTCAATGAAATGTCGAAGCCATTTAATGTATATGCTTTCATTTGTCCAACCATTATGAGAACATGTGTAAACAGCTCCTGGTGGACCACCTTTTTCTAGCTGCGGTGAGTGACGCTGTCGAGGGAAAATAAAAAGAGGCGGAATGAAGGACCCTGAAGCACTCATAGCACAGATAGCCGTGACGTTTTTACCTCTTTCCCATGATGTGACTGTTCCTATACGTTTTTGTCCCCTAGGCGCTATAATTTTTTCTGTTTCCTGGACCGTCGTTACGCCAGTCTCATCCATATTGTAAATATGAGACGGCGGAAAGTGGTATTTTGTCATAACATTATCCAGATTTTCAAAGAATCGATCCACTTCGGCTTTATTGAATCCAAGTATCCTATTGATGCTTGTCGCTTCTGGCTTTCTAACACTTAGATCTGGATGTCTTTGAAAAAAGCCAGTTAGAAAGTCCCTGCCCGCAGTCTTCTTGGCCTCATTAAATCGATCTGCAACACCAAATTTTTCAGCCATGGCGTAACATACCTTACAAAACTGAGCCCTCGTCAGTCCGTAAAATTTATTTGACATGGTACGTAGATGATCAGCTAGAATGGCTTCTTGTTCGTCAGTGAACACAGAGGGCCTTCCTAGTTTTGGAGGACATTTGTAGCTAGTATCGTTGGATTTAGCTAACCTGAATCTCTTTTTCAAGGTGCTGTTTTGATACCTTGTATACTGATGTACCGCCACGCCGAAGTGTTTTGACAGCATTTTCTAAGGTTTCAACAGTCCAAGACGCTTTCGTAGTGGTCCGTTCCCTTTTTCTTGTCATTTTGGCATCTGAAAAAAAAAACATATTAAAAAGCATATGGGGCAATTGGAGCTACAACCAATAATTACCCGACTACCACCATTTTGAAATAAAATAAAATGATAAACTGAATCTAGCTTGTAACGAAATTATACGCACAGATACTCAAAATTGATAACATTAGCTATAAAATAAAACAGGTTTGATTGTAACAAAAGTATAACTTCACACATACCTGGCCGATGAAATTTCGTATTTTTTATAAGCGCGGACCAAAAAATCGACAAGCGTCCGTGGTCACACAACACGTGGCACTGGCGAGTCTAGCGCCGCGGGGAAACACGATCGCAGCGTGCCGAAGTCGCCCGAGTGGCAACCGAGTGAATACGAGCTGTAGTTTTGTCTCTAGTCGCACCGCTCCCATTACCCTCTGGCTCCCATTACCCTCTGTTCCCCTAGTTGAACGATAGATTTAAGATACCAAAAACACAATTTTCAGAAACCAGTAGCGTCACACGTACCCAGGAGACCATTTGAGAAAATTAAAAATAAGGCAAAAATGGATGCGAATAAATCATCTTTCAGAAGAAAATGTGAGCGTCTTATGTTTTGAAACCATTTTGAACATGTTGATACATTTTTGCGATCGGTAACATGGCATTCTTTTTGAAAACTGTTGGACGTAATGAAAATTCAAAATTCAAATTCAAAAGTCATTCCAAATTCAAAAGTCATTTATTCAAACTAGACTGAGAATCAGCACTTTTCGAACGTCAAAATTACATAAGACAGTCCCCCAAAACGCCCACCCTTCACCACTTCCTAGTGCTTTAGCTGGGAAGAAGAAGTGGCGCAACAAACTACCCAGCAGTAAAGTGGGTTGGCCTGGTAGACAAAAATTATATCAAATAAATTGTGTGTCTCACGTTACCTATCGACAACTATTCGATAATCAGAAATTATTAATAAATAAATTGGACAAAAGGAAACTGGTATAACGATGGAAAATTAATACTGTTTATTAAAAAATTTCAACGTTTTTAATCATAGCCGGGTGTCGTTAGGGATATGAGCATAACAGGGCACAGACAAGTAACTGATGTTATGTCGGGTGCAGACACGCGGACTACATATATTTTATTTTTTATTGTATTCCATACAACTATTTAATTTATTTATACTTAGTTTTAGTATCTATCTATCTGTGACATCACTGCGGGCCCTATTAGAATACCAGCGCTGCGAAATTTATTATTAAATATCGCAGCATCATGCTGAGATAGGAGCCTTGTGGCTTCGCACCGGACTTTCTGCTTTTATTTTAATTTTACTTTGTTTTTATTTTATTGTTATTTTTAATGAGTGTGTGTTTAGTTTAATTGAGATCTCCTGTGCTTGTCCCAATAAATACTTTTTCTCTCTTTCTTACAAGCCCCGCGCGTTTGTCTAGTGGCTCCGAAACGTTCTGTTAGTTTTTGGAATTATAGGCGACATTTAAAATTTCTGAAAGCAGGTTTTTAGTAACCCTGGTAACTAAACAAGAGATTTGAAAAAAAATTGAACCAGGTTGCTATGAGACAGATTGGTTACATTTTTTGCTCAGGCCACATTTGACACGCAAAATGTCTGGAAATGAACTTTGTTGTAATAAAATTACGAAACCTATGTAGATATTATTTTAATATCAAACATATTGTGATGAAACCGTCTACCTATTTTTTTTAGCAGAAATTGGTTCCCATAAAAATGTGATGTTTCTGACTGGTACTACCCACAGAGTCGGGTTCGGAATCATCAAAACTAACGATTTTATACGGTTTTGGCCGTAAAACGATGTGACATGGTTTTGGTCGTGGGCAAGAACCTTTGGGAATAACCTTTGTTTTTGTGAATATGCATTGTTTATTTATAAAAGAATTAACTGATAAGCATTTTAGCATTGTTTGTAAGTTTTATTGAACCAACTAAGTAATAAGATTTTTAAATTGAAATACGCGGTATGTCCGCCCACTTTTGAGAAAGGGGCGACCCTTTCTCAAAAAGTGGGCGGACATACACACAATGGTGCGTGGGTAATAAAAGTGAAAGGAAAAGTTGTGTTAAAAAAGGACTGAAATTGTAATAGGGATAGAATTAAAAGAAATTCTATTTCTAGTCCGACAGTCAAGTCATTAATAAAAAATGACTCGGATAAAATGCATTAAAGTTGGGGAGTGGGGGTCACCACGTCACAAGTAAGTATAAAATCTAGATACTCGTGACGTCAACCCACATTGTAACTCAATGTGTCGTCGTAATCTTTTGATTACGTAAAAAAAGAAAAAAATACTTGTCCAATATTTTTTTAATAATCTACCAGACGGACAAAAAAACAATTTTTAGTCATCATCACTCTTGTCCAACAATAGTAACCCCTGTTACCAAATTTTTTGATTTAAAAAGAGTGTCCATGGAGTTTCTTGCCCGTTCTTCTCCATCAGGAATCTACCTCGTTTGGAATGGGCCAACTAACTCCAAACTGAATGACTCCTTGATAAGTGATAACTCAAAAGTGCCTGTAAATGTTATAATTGAAATAAATGCTTTGAGTTTGAGTTAACAGTTGTGTGTGATTGAAAACCAACTACCTATATCGACTATCAACGAAGAATTACACCGGAGACTGGTCAGACAAGGCACAGGGTAGATACCCGTGTCTTGTGCCGTGTGTTGTACCCTGGTCTTATATATATATAAGGCGAGTGTTGTATTAGTTTAGTGGTGCTAAATATTTCACAATTAGTAAGTTGCTACGCACATCACTAAAAACATGGAACATCACTAGTTTTCTAAGAATACCCGAGCATTTCGACAGTCACTTACTTAGTTAGTAGAAGTTTTTCCCTAACCCTCTGGATTATACCCTGTGCCCCAAATCTAGAGGTTCGACGTCCAGACTGAGGGCAGGTCGTCTACACTTGGGATGCTGTTCCGAACTGCACGCGTAGCTGAACCTCTGCTAGGGCGGCCAGCTATCACCGAACGCTGCGGCCACCAGAAGGGCAGTCCAACCACCCGCTGAGCTTGTGCTGACAGGCCCCCCACGTCTGCCACGTGCTGCCAAGGACTGTACCCGTCCTACCTATCCAAGTGTGTGCGAGGGCTCACATCAGTGTGATCCTACCTACGACCAAGCCGTGAACTACCAACTATAAATAATTATATGTATAAAGCTAACCTGCGTTCGCAATGTATTTACCAAACACGTAAACAAACACGAGTTTTCCACTTAGATAAACATCAATTTTATTCTAGTGTAAATAAAGTTGATTTGAGACTGACTAGTACTGTTGAAAAAGTCATTAAAAATATGAAGTTGTAGCGCAAACTGAACTCGTGAACTAAAACTCGTGTTTGTTTACCTACATGTTTGGCAAATTAATTGCGAACGCAAATTAACTTGCTAGTTTTCTTCATCCTCACGGCCTGCGCAGCCTACCTGCAAAGCTCTAGCCGTTACAGGCAATGCGGATTAAGATGTGATGTCCGACTTTAAATGCGTGTTTCTATTTTTGTCTTGAGACAAGCCTGAATGCTCTCAAGATGTTTTATGCAGAAGAAAATAACTCTATTTTTCTGGTTCTACATATTATATTCGTTTGGCGTTAAGACAGTGGACGCTTTTAACGCCCCTTACCGGTTCTTATACTCCCAAACACGTAATAAATCCTTTTGGCTACTCGCCTTTCACTAATTCGTTCCCTTGTGACCGGGTCAGCAAATCATGTTATCTTTCTCACGGCTTATTCCAGGTCTTTGTCACCTAACCCACGCACGATAAATACATACCGAACACTGACGGGTTAGTAATCCAATTTTCCAATCTGTCATCGGAAAGTCTTGTGATTATAGATGCAAAACGGATTTTAAACGTTTTAAGCCATTTTGGTTTTAGTCTGTCTAATCCTAAAAAGTACTATATGTATGACATAAGACTTCTCATAAATTAATAAAAATGGTGAATGATTTCAATTATCCTTTCTAAGTTAATTTTTAAAGTAATACGTAATCAATATACGGGCCACGTGGTCGAAGTGTTAAGCCATTTTAAACAAATTTAAAACGGGTTTTAAACCACGGATTTGGGTTTAAAACGGTTTATTTACAACTTTACTTGTGATACACAACGAAAGTCGAAACTGTTCAGTTTTTAAAATAAAAAGTATTTCTTGCATTAAAATCAGGAGACTACAACATTATAAGATGTCCTCGTTGTTTTCAGTTCCGATGGAGAAATTGTAATGGTTTTGTAAAAACGCTATTACACACTTTTATGGGAATCTTGATTGACAGTTGATTTTCTATTTTGAATCAAAATTTAAATAAAATTAAAATTCAAATGGTGAAATTCACTAAAAAAGAATCAATGCCGATCCAAAAAAGTAAATAATAATCCTCAGTTGCGGCGATACTCTAAAACGTACTTGATCCCTAGACACTTTTGGTGTGTGTATTTATTTCTGTAAATAGGGTTATAAAAAACAGTTTTACACGGCATAGTTAAATTATGTTTTAAAACTAGTTCGGTGTTTCTTAACCAGGAGACCTACTACGAGCTCTTAACACGATCCATTTTAGGACCTAAACTGAACTGGGGCCTTTTACGACGTATTATTGCCACCATTTATCCAGTGTGAGTGAGATTCGCAGCGGAATAATGATAGAATTAATACTTCAGTAATACGGCCCCTGTTTTTTTAATTCATATCATGAATCACGCTAGACGAGAAGTTACAATGGGCCCATATAACATCTCTCGCGGGGCGGCTAAGTTCAGCCGCTTATGCTGTTAGAAAGATAAGACAGTTAACAGACGTAGAAACCGCGCGTTTGGTCTATTTTAGTTACATACTTCCACAGTATTATGTCGTATGGCATTTTACTGTGGGGTCGGGCTGCTGACATTGAATCTATCTTTATTTTACAAAAGAGAGCTGTCAGAGCCATTTATAATCTACGTCGTCGCGAATCTCTCAGGGAACTATTTAAAAAGATTAATATTATGACGGTACCTTGCCAATTCATTTATGAAAATATTATGTATGTGAGAAAAAATCTACATCTTTTTAACAAAATAAGTGATAGACATAATTTTAATACTAGAAATAAAGATAAAATAAATCAACCATTTTTCAGACTATCTAAAGTACATACATCTTTTATGGGGTACTGTGTTAAATGTTACAACAGAATACCTTGTGATATATTAGAATTAAATGAAAGAAAATTTAAAACTCATATAAAAAATACACTTTGCAAACAAGCATATTACAAATTAGAGGATTATATCCAAGATAAAAATGCTTGGAAACATGCTGGTCCTGCTCCATAGGACAATTTAGAATCTAGACAAAATCTAACTGGTTGCTAATTTAATTGTATAATATATATATATATATATATTATATTGGTTTTACATTCTGTGATTAGTTGAACTCACACACTGAGTTATATTACTTGTAAAAATGCTAGGAATACCGTATAATTTTACAATGTTTGTAAATATGTGAGCACCATGCATCTATCACATGATTAATTTATCTGTCATTCCTTAATTTTTCATTATTTTTACCTAACGTGGTATAGTAATCTTATTCTAGGTGCATCGTCTTCACATATAATTATATAATTGATGTATACAAGATATTGTGAAAACATTTTAAAAGAGTAACGGTGGAGTTTCTTGCCCATTCTTCTCCATACGAAAACTACCTTTTGGAAGGGGCAACTAGAATAAATTATTATTTAAATGTTGACGTTCAAAAGTGCCTTTTTTGTGCCTAATTGAAATAAATTATTTGACTTTGACTTTGACTTTGACATGACGTCAGTTTAACGATTCAATTTTGGCCATGCCATCTGACAGCGATTGTCCCAAACTAAGTCGCAAGTTTTTATTTATTTATTTATTTATTTTTCTTTAACTCAGGTATAACCCATACATTTGTTAGTAATTCTTAACCTATGTTAGTAAACTAGACTAAACATACTTAATTAACAATAAACACACAAACTAATACTCAATTACGCCACCTCACGGAGACCCCTGGCAACAGTACATGCACTGCGCACAGGTGCCCCATAAGGCGGCCTTCAGTCTTACTAGCAACAACGTTCAGAAGACTGTTGCCGCTGCCCCGCATCCGACGCAGTAGTGAAGCGGATCTTTTACGAATGATCGCAAAGAAGTCGTCTGTACGCGCTGCTGCGAACATGCCTGACGCGCTACAGAATCGAGGCAGCGACAGCAGTATCCTAAAAGCATTGTTGTATTGCACACGCAGGGCATTAAACGTTTTCTGCGTGTATCTGGTCCACAGACTGCAGGTATAAAAGGTCTGGCAATAAGCCCTAAACAGAGTTATTTTGACATTGAAGTCGCACCTTGCAAATCTGCGGGCCAGCATGTTGCATCTTACGGCCAACGCCCTGCGCTCCCTCTCAATATCACAGTTGTCAGTGCCATCCTCTGTAACCCAGTGACCAAGGTACTTGAACTTTTTGACTCTGTTTAGAGTGGCACCACATAGCGAGACTGGTGGTACCACTTCGTAGGTCTTGTTTTGTGCCATAAAAACTAACAGCTCGCTCTTCTTGGCATTATACTTTAGTCCATGGGCTCCAGCATAGCACTCACAGATATTTAACAGCTTCCTAAGAGCACTGATCGACGGACTCAGCAGCACCATATCGTCAGCATAACTGATGTTGTTGAAGGACACGCCATCGATCGTGCATCCGATGCCAGTGCTACTGAGTTCCTCGATCAGCTTATTCACGTAGATGTTAAACAACTTGGGGGAGGTCAGACCCCCCTGCCTCACTCCGCACTCTAGCCTGTACACATCTGAGTATGAGCCTGCCCACCTCACAGCGTTGTATTGGTTATCGTACCAGAACTTCAGTACATTAATTATTTCTGGCGGCAGGTTAGCTTCATTACATAACTTTTTCCACAAGATGTCATATGAGACAAGGTCGAAAGCACTGGATAAATCCAGGAAGCATGCATAAACAGGTGTCCTCCTCCCAGTGTAATATTGCGTTTTTGTTTCATTCATTTAATTTTGTACTTGTTTGGTACTATGACGTCCATAGAACAGCTCAACTGAAACGCTCAACTGTCAAAATAAGCGATTCAATAAAAGTTACTATTTCTTCAACATAAACCGAAACGTTTGGTGAATTGTTGACGAAAATATTTTTTTTAGTGCTATTTTAGTGGAATTTTACAAAAAACAAAGTAAGTGTACTATAATATTTCTTTTATAGTCTAAAATACCTATTTTACATGCCTTTTTTAACCGCATTTGTTTTTCTTTCTTTAACAGATGTCTGATGAACTACATTTTTTTTGTATAGATAATAAATAGCAAAAGGTAAATAAATATCTACTTTGACTAAGAATTATTTTAACAATAGTTACCGTATTAACGTGGAATCTTAAAAACAACTGTTGAGTATCTTTTTTACTTTAAAGTAATGATACTGAGTTAAGAACATATAAAATGTTACTTGCTTCTGAACGTGTCTGACACTAAAATGTGCACGAAATAAACTTATTTGATAATACAAAGTAGCGTTGTCTCTTTTTCACTAAAAGCGTTTTAAACGCGGTTTAGTCACAAATTGCGATCTTTCATTCACTTTTAACGATCCAAACGCTGGTGAGCGAATTGGACGTCATGGTACGACTTTGAAGCGATGCAGTTTAGGAATCTAAACTGAAATATGTTCCTTTTGAATCGTTTTTAATTAGATGATGGTAGGCCACCAGTAGTCTTAATTGGGAAGAAAGACCGAAAAAACTCAGAGTTCACTGTCTCTTTTAAAGTTCAGACATAATCATGGTCAGTCCATAAGAGGATTATGCACATTAGTGAAATGAAATGCAAATGGTTTATTCTGTGAATAGGAAATCGGAATCACTTTTAATAAGACGTCATAATAAAAAATAAGCTAGATGAGTTCGGCGTTTCCTATTTTACTACTCTGAGAAGAAAGGCCGAAACAAATTCTCCTCTCTTTTAAAGTCCAGATATAATCTTGGTCAGGCCTTATGAAGACTATGTAGATTTGACTAAATGGTATTTTGAGGAAAGAACCATACAGATTAGAGATGGCAGGCATGAAAATAATAGTGAGCATTTTGAAAGAAAATCAGTTTTATTTTCAAAAACGAACAAGGAAACGTTAATTCTAACATACATCTACTTTCTATGTACATACATCTTTTTATGTACAGTTTCCACGGGAAATGAATTATGTTAGTTAGCCCTCTTTAGACAAAGCTGGGCTATTTATTTTTCTTGTCACCTAAACAATTTTGGAGTTTTTCGTTGACTTGAATTTGGAATAAGGAAATCTTCGACTGTGGTTAGAGATTGTTGTTTTTTTTTAAGTCTACGCATGATACGCTAATTCAAATTTCAATCTTTTTTTAACGAAATGAAATAGTACGTTAGAAGCTACTCGTTCTTTTCTAATCGACTTCAAAAAAGGATGAGGTTTATTATGTTCGTCTGTATGATATTTTTTAATGTATTCATCGATATTTTCGTCAATTGTCAACCGATTTTGAACATTCTTTTTTTATTTGGTAGATGAACCTTGCGCGGTGGTTCCATATAAATATTAATTTTGCTTGTGTTTTTGAGGTGGTTTCAATAATACGTAGGTATTTAATCCACTTTGTGTATCTTGATGATTTTATAATTCAATTCAATTTAAAATATTTTATTTCACATAAACCTACAAGGGCACTAATTATTAAACGTCAGAAGCTAGGTGCATGGTTCCAATTGGTCGTTTCCTATGGAGAAGAGCCGGCAAGAAAACTCCACGGTTACTCTTTTAAAAGTAAATGGTTTTTACAATGTTTTCAAATTAAAGTGTTAATAGGTATGAGAGGACAGTGTATGCCTATCAACAAGTACCAGGTACTTAGCAAGATAGAAAATGGTCTACAGATCTACACTCTGTTAAGCCTACAAAGTTCTCACATTCACAACATCTAAAAGAAAAGAATCTATATAAAAAATAAAGACCTATTTCAACAAAATTGCCACTACAGAATGAAAATATTAAGTCAAGGAAGTAAGTAGAAAAAAAAAGGTAGAATAAAATTATCATCTTAATTTGGGAGCAGTAAATAGACATTTACATAGTTATGCCGTTAATGAGGTACCAGGGAAGCCATATGTGCAGAAGGAATTATTGCCAAACTTCCTTGTCTTCAACGTAGTCTTTAATCTTATAATATGCTTTTTTGTTAAGGACACGTTTGATGGGGGTTTTGAATTTTCCATTGCTAAGTTCTGTAACGGACTTTGGCAACTTGTTATAAAAGCGAATACTTTTTGTATGAAATGACTTACTAGTTTTAGTTCATCTAAATTTGGGTATCACAAATTCATGTCTACTACGTGTATTTATATTATGGAAATTGCTTCTTATTTTGAAAAGTTCTAAGTTTTTGTGAGCATACAAAATATTTTCTAAGATATAAAGAGTATATCAATTTATTTCTAAGGGACTCACGAGGAGCCATTTAATAGATTGCGCGAATTGCCCTTTTTTGTAAAATAAAAATTGAATCTACGTCAGCTGCCGATCCTCACAGCAGAACGCCATAAGACATAATACTGTCGAAATAAGCAAAGTATACTAATCTAGCTGTGGCAACATCAGTCAACTGCTTTAGTTTTCTTACTGCATATGCAGCTGAACTTAATCTACCTGAAAGAGCTCTAATGTGGGCGCCCCATTACAGTCTCAAATCTAAAGTAATTCCTAGAAATACAGTTTCCGTAACAGCATCTAGTTTTTTGCCATCAAGTTTTATATTTAGACCTACTTCAGGTACATTTGGTAATGAGAACTTAAGACATTTAGTTTTGTTCGCATTAAGTAAGAGGTTATTAGCTGCGAACCATTTCGAAAGAACTGCCAGACTATCGTTGACATGTATGACATCCGTACATTTTCTATCTATTTTAAAAATAAGAGAAGTATCAACAGCGAATAGAATTATATCTGATAAGTTAGCCATCATGTAAGGAAGGTCATTAATATAAACTAGAAATAGGAAAGGGCCAAGAATTGATTTACAGATCAGTGTTTTGTGGTCAACGCAGTCAAACGCTTTTGAGAAGTCACAGAAAATGCCAATTGCATTCTGGGAGAAGTCCCAGAATTCCAAAATGTGACTGATGAGTTTTACTTCTGTCACTATAATACTTTCTGTCACTGTTGTTGACATAGCAAGTAGTTGTTTACGAATTGGTATGGGGTAGGTACTATAACTAAAAAGTGAAAAATTTACAAAACGTTTTTTACCAAAAAAAAAACAACCGACTTCCAAAAAAAAACATTACTAAGTGAAAAATAATTTTAATTTCGGAAGTAGGTGGTAGGGGAGGTAAATATTTAAACCGTGATTTTATCATGAAAGTAGAGTTTATCAGATAAGAACGGACCACTTATTTACGGTTCAGTGCACATAGACCTTTACAGCTGTCCTTAAGAAAATCGGTTTTCTCTCGGGATACGAAGATCCGATTTCCACCTCATAAATTATAGTAGGCGTAATTTCCCTTTCCTCAGTTTGCGTGGAAATTATATCAATTATGTACACGGATGCTGAAATCCTTCCTAGTGCAGTTTAATAATACCATTTATTTCAGGCGACAGTGGCCCATAGAAAAATACCTTAACCTAAACATAGATATTTTAATATAAACAAAAACTAGTGTTAATAAATAAGGCTTAAACTATGTATATTAGTAGCACTTCACTTTGCACTAGCTTGACTTCGTGCTGTCCTGTGGAACTTGTCCACGGAAGTGACGGAACACCACATCCTGCGACCAAAAGTCTTCTTCATGACGAGGGGCAGATAACAGTTCGGTACTCGTACGACGAACGCCTTGAAGTTGACGTTCCGGTGCGATTCTAGTAACTGCACCCTCGGCATGTACCTCTGTAATACCTCTGTGTAATACCGATTGCTAGTGAAGCAGAAGGGCCTGGAAACTAATCAAATACCTACGTCATGTATTCGATATGTTTGGTTCTTGTATGAGGTAATTTAAACTTAAGTATATAGAAAATCTGTATTGGAAAAAAATGACACTTATAGCATGGCGTTACAAGCGTAGCATAGCACAGCATCAGTGACTACAATACGCTTAGCATGACCACAATAGAAACAGGTTTCGTCGACGGAAGAATAGACAAAATTACAGATGCACAATCACAATCTGTCATTTTATCTATTCTTCCGTCGACAAAACCTGTTTCTATGTCGGTCATGCTACGCGTGCTGTAGCATAGTATTCGCGTAGACTCCCAAGTAGCACATTAGTGATTTTTTTAACTTATAGCTTTAAGTTGCAAATGTGTGGTTTATCAGTGTTTGATAAAACTTATAGCTTCAAACACTACTCATATCTGTATATGAGTACCTCCTGTTACTCGTAGTTACGTATCAGTGTATTTTGTTTCTACTTTATTTCTCATGGTTGCATTAAGTCGATTTTGTTACCTAAAGTTGAAAACAGGTTTTAATTGTTACTGATTTAGAAGCAACAGTGATATCCTTAAAATCACTTGTAAGCAACTGTTATAGATATGCGGTAACGTACCCTTATTTGACTCAAACTTAAATCATTTATTTCAATTAAATTATTTACAGGGACTTATTAATTACCCCGGGAATTATTTACGTACCCCCGTCACAAATCAAAAGGGACCATATTGCGAATGGGATGTTGTGCGAATAGGACCATTTGCAAATGGGACCGATTGCGAATAATACCATTTGCGGAAGAGGGACTGCTTGAGAATGGGACCGTCTGCTACTCATCATCATCATCATCATCTGGGTCACTAGACGTCCACTGTTGAACATAGGCCTCCCCCATGGATTTTCCGAGTAACCCGTTGTAGGCGGCCTGCATCCAGCTACTTTCTGCGAAGTTTCTTATGTCGTCTGTCCACTTAATAATCTGTTCCATCTAGTTGATACTAATAATCAATCGTACACTGCGCACAACTACACCCATATTTCTATTTGCCACCATAAGTGATCGTGAGAACTCCTACGGATTCCATTTGGAACCAAAATTTGGCTGCAATTTTTCTTCCCTTGGTTCTATAATGTTTGCATAAGAGTTCTCTCCACCTTTATAGAACTTAATCATGGTTGTATATTTCACCCAAGATTACAAATAGATATGATATAGAGCTATTTTACCACCTATACGCGTAGCAGGTAGTGTGGCAAAAGTATAGGCTGTGTTGGCGTAGCAGATGTGTTGAATCTATCCGTAGCGTTGGCTTTGTAGCGTAACCCCTATGGTGTAGCGAATATTTTCGTCTCTGTAGCTTTAACTCTTATAGGTACCTAGTACCGTCTCCGTAGAAATCTCTGTAGGATCCGTAGAAATCTCCGTTGGCTGCGTAGAAATTTCCGTAGGCTGCGTAGAAATCTTCGTAAGCTGCGTAGAAATCTCCGTAGGCTGCGTAGAAATCTTCGTATGCTGCGTAGAAATCTTCGTAGGCTGCGTAGAAATCTCCGTAGGCTGCGTAGAAATCTCCGTAGGCTGCGTAGAAATCTCCGTAGGCTCCGGTAGAAATAATGTAGCACAGCTTCAGAATATCTTTACGTCACGCTTTTATTCCCCAAATTGTCTGGGATATATTTTATGATACTTTATGTACAAACACTACATAATTTCACGCAAAATATAGCCTTGTTTATTCGTAACAGAAACCAGAGGCCGTAGGAACGCGCGACGTATAGACGTAACGAAATTGCGAATTATTTTTTAATCTAAAATATGTAGAACTACATAAGTGTCCTGTAGCATTTTGGTTTATTTTTTTTGCAACAAGCACAATTATATATGTATATACAGGGTGTATCAGAAAGGTGTGGTTAAATTTAAGGGTATAGTCTGTACCATACCATCAAACTGAACAACTTTCTCCAAGGGACCAACATCGATATCACGAAAAAATTATCAAAAATGTCCCATAGAAATTTTGAATACCAAAACTCGACGCAAATTTTTGGGACAGCTGATAATTTTTTCACGATTACGATATTGGTCCGATGGAGAAAGTTGTTCAGTTTGATGATCTGTACACACGGCTACACATCAAGCTATACATATCCTGTTTACTCTGACCTCGCATTGTACGGAAATCCTATACAATGCGAGATCAGCTTATACTGGAAAAGTACAGCTTGGTGTGTAGCCGTGTGTACCACACCCTTAAAATTTACCACACCTTTCTGGTACACCCTGTGTTTCACCAATAGATATGAATAAAGTCTTAAAACTAAGTAAATGTTATGTGTGAGACGAGTATATTCAATTTTAAAATCGTTGTTATTTACGTTACGCTTTAATATTTTTCTCTCCACCATCGTGCCATTATTATATGACGGATATATGACCGAAGCCTTCACAGTGGCTTGGGCTCTAAAACGGTTAGCCCACGTTAACACTTTGTGCCCTGGATTTTCAACGCTCTGCTTAGCGCCGAGAGTTGAAAATTGAATAGTGTGTTTTTCAACGAGAGACGAGAGTGCGTCCCAACGCGTTGGATTCTCAACACCGAGGGTAGAAAACACAGTGCGCGATAAAATCCCGCCGCGATATTTTTACGTCCCAGCGAACGTGTGCTTAAAGTGATTAGGTAATTGATGGTCGTTCGGCCGCGACGATGTGTCCTAGTGTTTACGGCGTCAACGCGGTGGTAGATTAACTACATCGATAGCAGCTGATACGATTACGAGTTGTTAAAACATCGAGATTTCTTCTGTATTTTTATGCAATTTTAATATTCATGTATTGTAGGTAGTACAGACGCCAGCACATCAAACTACTACAATCTGTCAAATTTCTTTAATAGATTTTCAACCTTATCACTAGTGCATACGGTTCAAAGTTGATTGGGAAAATTTTACATTTTCGGGTAGGTTGACCTGTTGGCGTCTGTACTTACTCATACACCTTCCGGAAAAATCTATAAATAATGGTAAAAACCACATCAATATCCGTCACGCAGTTGAGAAAAACAAGCGGTCACAAGACAATATTATATATCATCAAAGACTTCTATGCCTCCATCGGTGCAAGGATGGCTGTATACCTCTTTATTTGTTTATTTTTTTGTGGGAAATTATCAAATAATTTCTCTCGCTCTGGACGGAGCGGGAGGGCGTGTCAGACTCTTACTGACTAAAACCCACCCGTGTTCTCTCAGTTGCTTGTGTGTTGCCAGGGGCGACGGTAACCCTTTCGGACTTTCCTGCGACCTTGGCAGGCATCGGCCCTAGCGGACCCCGCCAATGGCTTACGTAAAATTATGTATAATAAATTTTACTAAAAATACGAATATTAGAAAGCATTTTTTCAATAACTACCTAGGTGGCAAAAAAAAATAAACGTAAATAAATAAAAATACAAATGGCAGAAACAGTATAAATACTCGTGACGAAATAAATTATTATTCCAGGAATTCTCGGCTCATTTCGATAAAGAACGAAATAAAACATGTCAATCAAAAGTTGTTCAATCAATCACATCTGTAGGACTCACACCTGGTCTCTTAGTGACTATCGATCTTCAATATGGAGTTGTGGAGTTATAAGAAACTCGTTTTTTTCGAGTAGTATCTAAGTAAAGCTATGGTTTCCTAGAAAAGCGGTGGCCGCCACATAATGTCCGCAATATGACGTCACTGGAAAGTAAGTTGGTGTTTTCCTAGAAAGCGATTTTTGACACGTAAAGTAAAAGCCCACTGTAAAACACAGCCGCTATGTGTAGTTTATAAGTAACTTGCTGCGCCCCGCGGTTTCACCCGCATAAGTCTCGATCCGGAATATCGTACCGGATTTCGATGAAATTTGGCACAAGGGTAGATCATGACCAGGACACATTAGGAAATAGGATACTTTTTATCCCGATATTCCCACGGGACAAACAAACAAATAAATTCACTTTCGCATTTATACTATAATATATATATTATTTAAAGATATACTCGTATAGTTAGGATAAGGATGCTGTAGCCTAAGTAGCGTTATAAATGTCGTGATAGCTCAGTGGTTAAGGCCTCGTCTCTCATGCACGAGGTTGTGGGTTGTAGTCCTAGCAAGTTCCAATATGACTTTCTCAATTTATCTCTTTCTCTAAGTTTATCTTGAGCATTACTGTACAGAGGCCCTAGTGTGAGTTTCTTTTAACCATCTCGAATTTACGCATCGACCGCGTTCGGCGCTCCGATTGGCCCTACACTGGTGAAGGCCGGCCGGCTGCCAATCGGAGCGCCGAACGCGGTCGATCACCGCGTCACACTAGGGCCTCTGAATCGGTGAAGGAAAACATCGTGAGGAAACCTGGACTTCTAATTAATATACATAAGTTTGTGTATCGCCAACCCGTCTTTAGCAGACGTGGTGATCAATGTTCGAGCCTTCAATGTATAAGACGAGGCCCTTGTCTTGCAATGGGACAATAATAGGCTAGTATTATATTATATTATTATATTATTCCTATGTACTACTTCCATTACACGCCTTTTTTTTTTTTTTGTTTGGGAAATTATTAACTTCTCCCGCTCTGGGTGGAGCGGGAGGGCGTGTCAGACTCTTACTGACTAAAACCCACCCGTGTTCCTTCCGTTGCCGGTACGTTGCCAGGGGCCACGGTATCCCTTTCGGACTTTCCACAACCCCGGCAGTCCATTACACGCCTGATTTGGAGTATTGATCGCTTGTTTGCTTCGCTGATTCGCTTGTTTTTTTGAGAGAGATGGGGGGACCTTATACATAACAGAAGTCAAACTCAGTCGCCGCAGACTCTGATTTTCGATAAAACGTACTATAGGCCTGTCAATGACAGAAAAGTTTTCAGTCAATCGCGATGATGCTTGTCATCTCGATTCGTGACTGCTCGAGTATGTTGTTATTAGCAGACAGGAGGAAACTGCTGCCTATCCACTTGACATCGTCTTTTACGATATCCATGAGCATATTTTTCACTAGCTTCTGCTCGCAACTTCGTCTGCGTGATATTCACAATATTAACACCAGAAATAATGACAAATTACGAGCTCTATTTCACCGACTTCATAAGATTCATAACTCATTTGCTGGGCTTGGTATAATTACAAGCTACCCTCTTCTTTGCTAGATTTGCCTTTTAATTCGTTTAAAGCTAAAGTAAAATCCAACCTTTGTTCATACTATTCTATCAATGACTACTTAAACGATAAGAATAGTTAGTCACTGTGATTAACTCAAGACAATGTTTATTATATATATTTCTTTCTCCAGAATTAGTTTACCTACTGACAGGTTATACCTATGAGTTCATATTGAGTGTTTGTCTCAAAATTAAAGTGGCAAATATAACAAAATATCTAGATGTTATAATATATGTAACACTTTCGTTCAAATAACATTATACAAGCTTTAAATAATATAATTCGCAAATAGATGTTTGTTTTAAAAAAGTTACGCAAAATTTCTGACCCAAATATAGTTAGACAAGTTTACTTTGCTCGATGTCAATCAATATTAACTTACTGTATAACACACATGGGGTGGAGCGGGTAAAACAAACCATCGAGAAAGCACAAAGGGCGATTCTCAAAGTGTCTACTTTCCGTCCTTTCCATTTTCCAACTAATCTCCTATACAAATCTTGTGTAGTATTAACAATTCCAGAGCTATTTATAATGGGTATTGTATTAAAACAACACACAACTCTATCCTATAGCACTGCATATACTAATAAAAGACGTAAAATTATAGTTTGTCCACAAAATACACCAAAACTTGCTTCTGTATCCAAATTTTACCTGTACCTCGGTCCTCTTCTCTATAATAGACTAAACTCGAAAGCAAACATTTATTCCCTGAACTACACAAATTGTAAGAGAATTCTCAAGGATGCTCTCCAAAGTATGTCTTACGAAGATACAGAGAATTTACTAACTGTGCTAATATACTACTCAACATATAATTAGTGATCTATTGTCAACCTGTTGATTATTTATTTATTTTATAAGTCTATTTAAGCTCTTCCCGCCTAAAACACAGGATTACCTAGTTCAGGCGCTTAAAGTCTTAGGAATATAATTTACATTTAAGCAAAACTGTACTAATATTTAAATGCCTTGTAATTTTTAAAATAAATATTTTATTATTATTATATTGTTTATATTATTTGACTATATAGATAAATTTATATTATTCTCATTTATTGTTATCATAATCTACTCATTACAATGTTTTTTATGAGTTGTATTGCAATATGTGGTTAGCTAGCTATCTCGACAATTGATCATATTATTTTTGCCTGAGCAACCGGCAGCAAGTTCATTATGCTCCCTTAGATGTCACTGCTTGCGGTAGCGTCGGAGGTCGGGTTGCCTCCTTCCCTCAAATAATTGGCGAGGGGGTAATGGCTGATCTTTGCGTTATGCTCGTGAACGGGTGCTGCTTGTGGTTACTGGTCGTCTTGCTGATTATGGTTTTGTTATTGTTATGAGTAATTAACTGTTTATTTATTTTACTTCTATGGTCCTAGTTTATCATTTATGACTTCCAGTTACAGCTGTATATGTAAACGTCACACCCTTTATGCCTGGAGGCTTTTATTTAGATATTAAGTTCTGTTTACGTTTAGTTTTATATTTTATTTCTGCCTGAGCCTAGTTCTCGATGTTTTTGATTGATATATTGGCGTGTGCTAGCTGACAATGGCTACTAATTTAATTTATGTTTTGTGTTGCGTAATTTTGACGTTCGAAAAGTGCTGATTCTCGGCCTAGTTTGAATAAATAACTTTTGAATTTTGAATTTTTAGTTTCTTGTAAATATTTACATAAAATATATGCAATGACATTAATATTAGGAAATAATTATACTATTATTCTCTTCTCTATCTCTTTGACTTAATTAAATCTTTTTGACATTTCTTTACCTAATATTTGACTAATTTGCAATTTGAATGTTATCCTCATTTATTTAATTCAATGTGTGATCTAATAAACGTACCAAAACCCTGACAATGTATTTGTACGCCGGCAACGGCAGAATATTATGTACTTAAAAACTATGTAACATCTCTGTAACTATATTCTCATAAATAAATGGACTATTATGATTTATTACACTCGGCAACTAACTGTAGCTGTAGAGTCGGATCAGTAGATCCGAAGATTACCCCTACAAACAAACTCACATACCTCTTGTATGTTATTTCATAAAAAATCCTCGCCACTTCCACGCGTATGTATTCATTTTTGGTTAGCCCGTGAAACACTTCCATTATATTTAATTCTTTTCAGAAGTGTACTCAGGGCGTAGTTTCAAAGGTTCACTCATAAAGTTTTCTCATTTATGAGGCTTTAAAAGCTTGTAAAACAGTTATTTTATTGCCACATATAATATACATGAGCGAAGGGATACGAGCCCATTTTGATTTTATGTTAGAATTTTATTTGAACCCTTGAATAATGTTAGTTTAGTTTAATTTCGTAAAGAGGTTGAAGAACTGGCCGATTGACTGAGTACAGGATTATTACGTGTGTGTACAACGAGGACTCGTGGCTAAGTTATAACAGCCGCACGAGTCGATCGTTCAGGTTAAGCTACTTTTGCCGTGGCTGGCCTCTAGATGGGTGACCATCTTTACATATCGAGACTCCTCCGTGCCTCGGTAAGCACGTTAAGCCGTTGGTCCCGGCTGTGATTCGTAGATCATTGACAGTCGTTACGGGTATAGTCAGAAGCTCAAAAGACTGATAACCAGTCTTACCAATTAGTATTGTATTCCCCAGTAACTTGGTTGTGGAGGTCAGAGAGGCAGTCGCTGCATGTAAAGCACTGGTATTCAGCTGCATCTGGTTAGACTGGAACCTGACCCCACATAGTTGGGAAAAGGCTAGGCAGTTTGCAATGAGTTATTATATAAATTCCAAAAATTCCGCTTTTGTAAACAGAACTTCTAATGACCGTTTTAAATAATCAGAGGAAAAATCCGATTACTTACTTAATATTTGAAAAAACAGACGAAATTATTAGGGGTTATGATAATATTTTCTGCGTTCTTTTAATTATTTAAATGATTATCCTATTTTTTATTGAACTAGAATACTCGCAATCTTCGCGTTTTTTTTTCGGTTTTCAATTTTAATATTAAAAAATATTTGGCCTAGGTCTTAAGGGGGAGGCGTGAAAATTTATTCGTCGTTACAATGTATAATATAATGTATATTATACAATGTAGCAACACCGAACATCACATTAGTTAAAATAACGAAAATGTTTTTGAAATTAGAAAAACAGCCAATTTTTATGAAAAATTATTCTTAAAAAAATAATCCCAGCGCTGTGGGAATGGTTCAGCCATTCCCACAACGCTGGGATTATTTTTTTACCTATATAGGCATAAGGGTTACGGTTATAGGCGTAAAAAATCTGTCAAAACAGAGTAAGCGAAACTGGAAATAAAAAAGCAGTTCTACGTATTTTTAAGCCTTTAAACGAAGCCCCTGTTCGGAAAAATTGCATTTTTTTTAACTATATTATATTAACTACGCTTTCGATAATTTCTAATTCTCTCTATTAAGGGAACGATAGTCGTTCGAGCAAGTACCTACGCGTTATCAAAAATCTGGTGACACGTACTTACATCATTAAAATTTACATGTCCTGGCATTTGTATTCCTTTCGTAATAGTCTACCTAATTATACAATCAAACACAGACACATACAGATACATAACATAATTACAAACACACATCCCATTAGAGAACTGGAACATCTTAACCTAATTCATTTTAAATGTTTTAATGATTAATAATGTTATTAATAATGGTTAAAAATAATCCTAATTAAATGTAATTATAATGAATAATATTTTAGTTAAATAGTGAATATATCTACTTTTACTTTAGGTTCTTTTATAACAATTTTTTATTCTATTGCTTTTTTGTATTATATGTACATTTTGGAACGCTGACGTCTCCCCTCTCGGAGGTGGGCGATAAAGACTGCAACACAGCTTTTGAAACTAATGTAGCTGTTAAGAACATTAAAAAAATTGTTAACCTATTTTTGTTCCAATAAAACATTATAAAATATAATTACCTTACAGGTAATTATACCTTACAGGTAATTATAAAAATATAATTACCTTACAGGTAATTATAAAAACCTGTAAGGTAATTCTATTTTCGAACCGTTTGGGGTTGAAACCCTCGGGCCGAAGTGCACACGGCCTCTTCAATAAAATATCAAAACGGCTATTTGACACTTCCCGTGACCCCCCGTGGCTGGTTTTTACCTTGGGCAGAGGCTAAGAATTGCCATACAACGTAGAAATGCGGCCAGTCTCTTGGGTACATTACCAGTCAACAGCGATGCGGATGAATTTTTCGATTGTATATTTTAGTTTTTCAATAGTTTCAGTTAAGTTTGTATATAATTTTGATATGTTTATTAATTAATTAGATATAAAACATTGTATTTGATTTTGATGTGGTTTTTTATCTGTATTATGTCTTTTTTCTGTACGGTTGATAGGTATCAACTGACCATTTTTCTTTACTCATTGAGGGTCAAAACTCGAACGTAATTTGTAACGTTCTAGATTTCTAGATGCACAAAATGGCGTCATCACGTCGTTGATTCTTTTAATAATAGAACACTTTTGATAAATGGTACAAAATTATCATTTCGATGAATCATTCATGTTGACAAAAGCACCTTAAAGTTACACTAACCTGTAGCATGCAGCTTCCTCAACGGATCCACGATCGCGAAGTACCGATCAGCTGACAGCGCCGTCAGTGTGAACACTGACACTCCGATACTGACGTCCTTCGCGGCTTCAGACACTCGACACACCGTGATGCCCCATGGCCAGGACTCCACCGTGTACACAATGGACGTGAATGGGACGCAAGTGATGATCACCAGGAGGTCAGCAAGCGCGAGAGAGAGGATGTACCTGAAAGAGATGTACAGTACAGTACAGTCACACACATCAGTCATCAGTCAGTACAGTCACAAAATTCAAAATCGTTTTTTCTCGTAAAAACATTATTGCAACTTTGAAAAAAGACCTAGAGAATTTATTTCGTAATAGAACTAGCTTCGTTCGCGTGGAAGTCGTTAAAATACACAATATACTAAAATAACAGCCACATTTTTATAAAACTCCCTCAGCCTCCGACTCACCTCGGCGACTGCCTCGGGTGATGCGACGCGACCCACCCATATTGGGCTATCAAATGCAAATTATATTTTTATATAAAATTTTTCATTTATATAATATTTTTTTAATCCTACTGGTAGTTCCAGAAATTAGCACAAAAACCAAACAAACTCTTCAGCTTTATTATATTTACGAGTATATAATATAGATGGTTTCGAAAATGCTATGTTTCTAAAACCATACAGTATACTATCCACCCGTCGCATCGCATTGCTTTCCCGCGGTATTACTTCGTTTTCGCTTAGCGTTCTATCAAAATTATTTCTTTTTGCTCGGTATCTTTGGGCCGTAGCCTATAGTTCTTCCTCAAGAATTGGGCTATAAAATGCAAAAAGAATATTTCAAATCTGACTGGTAGTTCCAGAAATAAGTGCGTTCAAACAAAAAAACAAACAAACTCTTCAGCTATATCGTATTTAAATAAGATATATGGTTTTTAAAATGCTATGTTTCTAAAACCATACCGTCAATACTTTAAGAGAAAATCGCTTTTGAATCTTGCTTGAATGTAAGGCGACTTGTTTTATAACACATGACACAGTTGGTGATTGGTTGTTATATACATTTCTTACTGGGGTCAATTCCTGCACGGAAGAAATATTTGTATAGTCTATAGATAATCCTCAAATACTAGAATCTTTGGGATTGCTCGTTCCAAACAGTAGGCTGCGGCAAGGGCCGAGAGAGAGGCTGTTTAAAGTCCCGGTGGCCCGTACAAACTTGTTAAAGTTTGCACCAGTGGGGCGGGCAATAAAGATACTCAACAGCGTCTCTCTGCAAGTGGATATCTTTACATGCTCATTGGCGGAATTCCAGAGGGTGACACTTAACATATTGTCCTCTGTTTAACTAGTGTCAGTACTCGGACTCGTTACTTGGGACTTGTTAATTGATTATCCATGTTAACAGAGATATAAAGAAGAATGACCATTTTTCACCTGACTTTGTATAGAAATGAAATAAATCTTAAAATTCAGCTAATTTAAATGTATATTAATTACGCTAATCACAATGTTAAAAGAAACGCAGGAAAAAAATATATTTCAATTTTTCTTTATGCTTATTCTACGTCAAGGGTTAACTTTTAACGTGTTTTGAACGCATCTCAATTACCCCGAACGCATCTCAACTACCCATTTTTTACGACGTTTCATTTTACACAATGCTACTTGACTTTACTCAACTCTGTTTTTGAGTTTTATACATTATTTTACGTTTTATTTAATCAGTAAGTACTTTTTTACTAGTCTTTGTATAATAAAAATTAATTCAAAATAACAAAATAATTAAATAAATTAATCATGCATTATGTATTTGTGTTCGCACGAGTGAAACGGATTTTTATAGATAAGTGATCACTTTTGACAAAACAAGAACTAAGTTAGCCTTTATAGAGGTAGAAACTATCTCAACTATCATTTTTTACTAAAAATGTAGTTAGTCAGTCCATAGGTGTTGGTTTCAAGGAATTCACAAAGTAAAAAAGACGTTTTACCATAGCTAGTTAAGTGTTCCTATTTTAGACTAAACTTCGAGCGTTATTATTTAGTTCCGAGCGTTAATAATTTGGTAACGGCAAATCCTAACCTAAAAAGTAATATTAATATTTTTTGGCCTTCGTAGCGTTTAAATCGTAAAAATGACTATAAGACATTATTGTCTAAACTTACAGGTAGTATTTCTACTATACCTTATAACTATACATTAACTTTCATTATCAGGTTTTTAAATGTATGGGAAGTGGGCATTGTTCTTTGGACCCTGTCAGTCAAAATAGGACAGTTTAAAAAGACTTCATTTTTGTTGGTGGTGGTGTTTAATCGGTTTTTGTGTAACGTCTCTGAGTGTGAAAATTGTGACTACATTGTTGTATTGGGTTCCTACATGTAAAAACAAATGTAAGTGGTTATAGTAAATAAATAAATATTTGTTTTTGGTCTGGCTATTTGTGCACGATACAGGGGATTCTAAAGGTATATTTTAAGACGATAGGATCAATCACTTATTATTTTCAAAATGTGATCTGGGCTTTTATTCCTAGTATTTTTACCTGACTGCGAAGGAAGGGTTATGTTTTTCGCGTGTATCTTGTATGTATGTATATTTTTAAATTCCTTTATTACCTCGTATCGTCCAAACGGCTGGATGGATTTCGACGGTTAAGGTATTGTTATACTGGTCTTAAAAACCCAAGTATATAAGATAGAGGTTTGAATATTTTTTGGCGCGAAATGGTAATACGTTAATAAAAAAAAAAGAACCAAACCTATCGAGTAGGGTATAAAAGGAAATTAAAAGGGGAAAAAAATATATATAAGTTATTATGTTTCAATTTAATTAGGAATAATAAATTGGTTTAAAAAGTTTTTGATAGCGTAAAAATGGGCCATATTTGTGTTGGACCAGTTTTTGTTCATAAGAGTGTGCCGGGGCACTAAAAAGTCTAAAATAAAATAAATAATAAAAATAATAAAAAACGGGGGACAAACCAATAACCTGAAAATTTGGTGTAACTTGTGTTTGTCCCCCATCTGCAATGACATAAAATTTTGAAGATTATAATGCTTGGTTTTATCTTTTTAGTTATGTGATTTTGCAGTCGGGTTTTTTTTTTAATGTTTTCTTTAGATTTAAAAAACAAAAAAAAACAAAAACGTTGCCCCACACTAGGAATTTCTCCTGTATCGTGGGTACGTTTACAAACATTTATACTCACATACACAAACAACCAGACCCGGAACAACTACTTGCAGGTCATACAAATATTTGTTCCGTGCGGGAATCGAACCCGCGACACGCAGTGCAGCATTCAATCGCTTAACCACTGCGCTAACCGTGCCGTCAAGGTTAACAGGTCAAAGGTCTACCCGATGAACCATTAGCATAATCAGCCTATAATGTTCCCACTGCCGGGTCACAGGCCTCCTCTCTGTCAGAAGGGGCTGTCAAACTCAAACTATTTATTTCAATTAAACCAATTACAGGTACTTTTGAATTGTCAAGGGGTCGGTCAGTCAGAAAGATGTAGCGTAGTGGGTTCCTATGGAGAAGAACGGACAAGAAACTCCACGGAGATTCTTTTAAATCAGAATATTTTTACAAAATATTGATTACATCATTCATTTTGAAATTATACATATGAGAACAATGTAGAAAGACGTGCACGTTAGAAGCGTCCGTAATAAAAATATAATAACAAAAACAATTAAAAAAAGACATGGCAGTTAAGAGATGACCAGTCCCAATTGACGGCACCCGTTCACGAACATGACGCACGGATCAACTACGTGGGCCGGGTGCGGGTTGGGCCCTGATGATTACTAGTTACCTATCTATAAATTAATAACTTCGGCATCTATAGTCTGGTGTCGACCAAGGGATTAACTGAGTCATTGCCAAGCTTAGAGGTGAAGTTTGAATGCCAAAGGTGCTTATAGTTTCACCGGCAGTCGTACTTAGATAAGTTGATAAGTCTTATTAAATTCGAACATACAATACCGAATTATAGCAAAACTAAGTAAGTGTTTGTGGAGTTTCTTGCCCGTTCTTCTTCATAGGAACCTACTACGTTTTGGTTTGAGCAAACTAACTTCATCTTTCTGATTGACCGACCCCTTGACAATTCAAAACTGCCTGTAATTGGTTTAATTGAAATAAATGGTTTGAGTTTGAGTTTGAAATGGGCAACTAGCTTCATCTTTCTGACTGACCGACTCCTTGACAATTCAAAACTGCTTGTAATTGGTTTAATTGAAATTAATGGTTTGATTTTGCGTAGGCCTTACGTCCTTAAACCCAGTATAAGCTGGACTCGCAGTCCATTGAAACTCCGTACTACACTAGGCTAGCTCAAGGTCCAAGTGGAACTGACGTGCAGCCTACTATACTACTATCGGTCAAAGGACACCTCCACTCCTAAGCGAGAAACTCGAGACTAAAGGCACTCGTAAATAGAGTGTATAAAATTTTCTAGGTACAATATCATGTGGCCTGATAAATCTGCACCACAGTGTTTTATCAGTGTTCCAGTGTATAAGGCTGCCTGTCCACAGAGGCGGAGCGAGGCAGCGGAGCGGAGAAATGTGCCAATATTGAAATGATTATGTACAAGATATGTAAATGAAATACGTTATGGCTTTTATATATTTGTATAATACTCGAGGGGTTTGGCACTGATAGCTGAAATACAGGCTCTGCCTAGTTCGGCTACAGATGACTACACCACTTTTTCTGAACTAAATTTGCCTGTTAAAATATTATGTAATCTATATCTAAGTTTCTTAAAATAAACAATATTATTAATATAGTCTTTATTTCATATTTAATACATATTGTTTACATTTTAAAATATTTATTTATTATCTCCTTTATTTAACTATATACATATAAATTATATTTTTAAATATTAGAATAAAAAATTAAAAACATTTTAAAATATTAACCAATAGAAACTAAATTCTGCTTCAAAGCTCCGCTCCTATTGGTTAATATTGGCACATTTCTCCGCTACGCTGCCTCGGTCCGCTCGAGTGGACAGGCAGCCTTAAGGTCATGTCATCATGTGCCAAGTATACGAGTTCTATAAATGTCAAGTGTCTCATTTCACGTAGAGATGCAGTTTGACCTTTACAATAAGCTGGCCCACGCAGAGACCGAATGAATGTATGTAAAAGACCGAACTAACGAACGTTTAGATGACCACAACAAACGTCAAACATCACCCGGAACGAGAAAGCCGAACGCTTTCATTTGTTTTTGCTATATTTGGAACCCCTGGCTTATCGTGTCGGGTTTTTTACAACTTGATTGATGATAGCCTGCTATTAGTTCCCATGAAGCTTTATTAAACAAACAATAAACAATATTTATTTGTTCAAGACTTAGACCTACATTATTTTACCTTAAATTAGGCCTTCAACGCACTACCGGCTAGTCGCAAAGCGGCGCGCCGTTACGGCATGCCGCAAGTCTATTTTATATGAAATCGTATAACTCAAAAATGTAAAGGCCTTCTTACGCTACTTGTATAAGAGAAACCACGGGTACTATCCATTTATGTACCCCACGGCCTTTTTACTAGGTATTCTAGGATATAACTCCTTAGCTGTCTAGGTCTCGAACGCAGATCATCACTGCTCTGAAAATTATACGGAATGTAATTGACTCCCCAGAATTGCACAACATTCTATGCACATTTTATGTCCCTGACAATTACCTACGTCACCGGTCTAACCGCCGGCACAGACTATTCGCGACTGCACAGTGTCGCACGGTGTCCCGTGCGCATTCCCCTCTGTGTCGCATGAGCAGCGCAATCAATGCCCTTATTTTTGAACTACCCGATTGTGACGTGTTGACCGACGGATTCAACCAAATAATGTTATTGTGCTCGAAATTTTGTGAAAAAGATTGTATATAAATAATTGCATGTTCTAATAATTTGAAACCTAATGAAATGTATTTTTTAATTTTTAATTTTATTTTATATTAACGCTGTACCTACCTATCCAGATGAAATTGTAATTTATATAATACTTATGTAGTTAATTAATTACTGTTACTAGTGTATAACCGTTGTAATAAATAAATAAATAAAAACTCCAACGCACAGGCTTGCGGCCGGCCGTCACCCACTCCGGTTGAATCGAGACTGCGGTGCACCGTGCCGGTTGAATAGGGGTGCCTCAGTTGCCACCAGGGTGGTCAAATTTCGCGGCCAACTTGGGGCACCCAACCTCAACAATTTTACTACAATATAAATAAATAACTGCAGCAACTTCTTCGACGTCCATTTTGTGCAATATGTCTGAAGCACTGACGATTGTGGCGAACCGCAATAGAACCGAGACAATACGGCGCGCTGCATTGCGGCTAGCGGGTAGTGCGTTGAAGGCCTTAAACTTTATAACTTAGTGGCAAGATACAAGACTTGTGCAACTGGGCTTAAACTACATAGGAGGACTCCTGTGCTATGTGCACCAGTTGAAGTGAGCCAATTTATTCTTCTTAAATCCTGGCTAAAATACACTTCGATTCTATTGCACACCTGGTCACTTAGACGTCATGAAGGTGGAGGCGCGAAAACTGTTACCATGGATTCAGAACATGATTCTGAACATGCGTTGAAATTTTTCATTGTTTATTAATAATAAATCAGCTGTTCCATACATTTTGACCGCGTAGGTATTGCACTTTTCTATGAATTAGCAGTTTTTTTTTTAATAACCTGCGCCTTCTGGCAGGTTATTAAAAAACCTGACGAATGATACAAAATATAACTTCATTTGGTGAATGTGCACTTTTAAATCATATGCCCCTTTATTTATGAACATTGCTCAAAGTTCAGAGAGTTTTAAACGTCGAAAATTTTATAGGTGAGCAGTCGCTAATAATTATTTACCTAACTTTATACAACGTTTATCCTATCCTAACTAATTAATAATATTATATAATTATAAATTCGAAAGTGAGTTTATTTGTTTGTTTGTTACGCTTTCACGCTAAATGGCTGAACGGATTTGGATGAAATTTGGCGCATGGGTAGACTATGACCTGGAAAAGTACTTAGGCTACTTATCATCCTGGATCGAAAACGAAAAAAAAGGTCTATATTGTTAATGCCATACATTATTATAGCAGTGTTAGCCTAGTTGTGTGACCGTCGGACTGCCAGGTCTCGAGTTCGAACCCAAGGCACGCACCTCTGACTTTTCGGATTCATGTGCTTATTGTATACCTAATTATTACTCGTTTCAAAAACGGTGAAGGAAAACATCGTGAGGAAACCGAGACTGAGAGAAATATTTCTCGACGGCATGTGATGCCAAGTTCGAGGCCCATGGGCGGCTTTAAAAAAATCTAACACCAAGTTAGTCACGAAAAAGAAATATAATTTAGAATTTAGACAAAATCAAACTGGTTGCTAATTTAATTGTATCATATTGTTTTTTATAACATTGATTTTACATTCTGTGATTACTTGAACTCACACAATGACTTATTAGAATTACTTGTTAAAATGTTAGGAATACTGTATAATTTTGCAATGTTTTGTAAATATGCGAGCACCATGCATCTATCACATAATTAATTTATCTGTCACTACTTCTTTTTTCATTTTTTTTACCTATCGTGGTATAGCAATCTTATTCCAAGCGCATCGTCTTCACATATAATTATAATTATATAATTGATGTATACAAGATATTGTGAAAACATTTTAAAAGAGTAACGGTGGAGTTTCTTGCCCATTCTTCTCCATACGAAAACTACCTTTTGGAAGGGGCGACTAGAATCATATTTTTTTTGTTGTAAATTTTGACGTTAAAAGTGCCTTTTATGTGCCTAATTGAAATAAATTATTTGACTTTGACTTTGAATAAATTTTATCCAGTAAAAGCTTATTGAAACGTCTGCATATTTGAGTTAATAATTTAGTTTTTACAAACGATTTTCATTATTAATGATAGTCCCTCTATTTCATTCATTCATCTATTTCATGAATTGACGTAGGCTCTAATTAAGTTGCTTTTATCATATCATTTTATTTTCATGTAATCAATACGTTTTAGCCAAATTGATGAAAAATACTTAATAATTTTGAGATTCTCTATAGGGTTTTTTTTGCGAATTTAGATTCCCATTTCAGACTAATTTATGTAATGAGAAATGCTTGATATGGTTCGTTACGATTACAGAAAGTAATCTGAAGAAGTAATTCTTAATTTACAGAAAGATTTATATTTTCTGTCTGTAAATGATTGATTAAAAATAAATGAACTAAAAGCCTCTTTAAATATTACTCACAGAACATAAAGGGGTGTTTGCAAATTTGTAACTGCTTGTTCAATTAAATCGTTGCCTATACGGGATTATGCATAAAGAATTCGCTATTTTAAACACAGTACTATTTATTTTATCACGGCGACACGTCAACCAATACATTGCTTGTATAAGCTGACCTATCATTGTACTTATAGAGGTATGACGAACAGAGTGTTATGTTCCTCATTCTCCATAGAAAAGGGAGGATTCTCCAACCAGATGGGTTTTGTGTCTGGTGGGCTACTACCCAACGATAGATTTATGTCGGGATGCATCGTATTTAGTATTAGTGCAGAGTGCGTTACGTCGCAAGCAATTTTGGATACCAGTTCACAATTTGTCGGTTTCCCATGGATAGATGATAACATATTAAAAAATAATGCGTTAAATTTTACCAAAATAGTTTGTTGCAGTTCACAATTTTTCGACACTTTTCAATCTAACGGAAATAATACCGATAGATTATATACGAATTTCATCATTTATACGGTGACATTTATTAAAAGCTAGTCGCGCATCGAACTTTGTTTGCGCGATGCAGGATTTTAGGTGACGTCAGTATGATAAGTAGTTGGTATGTGGCGATGTAGATGGCGTTGTAAAGAGGCCAGGTTATACTTGTTTATAACTTGATATGTCGTTGTACCTATAACCTGGGGGTTATTACGAACTCACTTACAATGGCAATGCTTTTTTTATTGAAAGTTCAACAACATTCGTAACGTAATTTACGTGGTTGAGCAGACGCATTGTTCAAACCAAATGAAGCAATGGATTAGCAATTTCCTTCGAAATCTTTTCGATTGTGATTGAAAATGTGTCACTCAATTATGGTGCCTGTCGCTTACTAGAGATGGCGGGATGAGATGGAAAAGTATTGGCCCGCAATCGAGTAGACCGGGAAAAGTAGAAAGAGGTAAAGGAGGCCTTTGCCTTGCAGTGGGCCAACAGCGGCTTATAATTATAAGCCGCTGTTAGGAGGTTCCTCTCTCTGGAGCCCTGACCGCCGGTAGCTTGGACCCTGTTCCCGATACCGGTGAGCTACTATAGTTTATATTTTTAAACATTTTTGTTTTTTTTTTGTTTTTATAAAAATGTAAATTATATGTATATATATTAAATAAAGGAAATAATAGTCACTTACGTATTAGGTACATTCCTCATAGCTTTATGCCGTACGAATACGGCAACGAGAGTCCCGTTCCCTACCACTCCTATAACGAATATAAGGGCGAAGATCAGCGGTACTATGTAAGTCTCCGGACGCTCGTAGTAGGGCTGGTAACTCTCCGAGTGATTCATCAGCATATCGTCGTATGTTTCGTTGTAATCTTCCATCGTGCATATTATCTGGAAAGAGAAAATGGGCATTAAAAAAAGTACTGGGAAACAAATAATCACCAGCCACATTATCGCCAGTCTCTAATAGGGAGGCGAGCTTTTTGCCACCAACCACGCACAAAGCCAGACTCCTGGCTGCTATTGATAAAATTAATTGCAAACAATAAAACTTTTACATAACATTATTTTACTATCTTTATTGGTGCATTTGTTTTTTGAAGTGAAAACTTCTTTAGAAGCGGTGAGCAGTTTTTGGGTGAACAAAAATCATGGAACTCGCGTCATCATCACCGAACGCTTTTCATGAGCTATATGTATACCTGTGTATATACCTATATGTGTACTTTTTGGGTGAACAAAAAGCGTGAAACTCGCGTCATCGTCACCGCACGCTTCCCATGAGCAATATGTATACTGTTTTCACTTCTATCGACAGTCCCCAAAGACTGCCCCGCATGTTTTTTTTACGTAACATTTTGCTGTCATAGATCTCCACAAAGTAACGCCTGATTCCATATCTTATTTAAAACAATTGAACCGAATTGTGCCCTGAATTTGCGAATACAAAAATGTCATGGGTTGTTCAGTTTAAATGACACAGGAGTACAATTTTAATGATACATATTCTGCTACGTGACATGTCGTTGGATCGTATGTGACGTAAGGCCTGAATCCTCGGAATATGAGCTTTATCATTTTTATGGCCAGCTTCACCATGTCCGGATAAATGCAGACTTTTGATTAATTTCGTACAATCAAGTAATCTTCCGCATGCTCACCTTTAAGGCGATGATCGCATAGCACGGCTTACGACTCGATCGCCCAATGCAAAGGGGTGTGGTAGCTGCGCTGCCACAGAAATATTTTCTTAACTGAGCCTGCGTAAAGTTTGTTGACTTTACATTCATGCTCGTTTTCACTAACACTAGGCGACATCTAAATGTAAATATCACCAGTCACTAGGTGATCACTTCTTCTAACGTCAACGCCGGCTGTCGCTGAAAACCAGCGTTTGTTGCTCTGTCTTGCATAGGGTTGCAGCATTATACTGAGCGATGGCCGTTTTGCGTGGATGTAGTGCATATTTTCCCTAAACTTGTTTTTTTTTGTGTTCTTTTTTTGCGTCATGTTTACCGCAAATAAACGTATTTTCTTTCTTTCTTTCTTTTCTTCTTATTACCATTAGTGGAAAAACCTAATAACACTTTGCCTGACCCGGGAATCGGACCTCATGCTCAGTCGTAGCACTTGCGACCACTACACCAACGAGGCAGTCTTATACAGGGCGTATTAGAAAAGGGTGGTCAAAATTAACAAAACTTCAACACCTACTCGACGCAAATATATGGGACGACTGATTATTTTGTCACGATTACGATGTTGGAGAATGTTGTTCAGCTTGTTGGCCCTTAATTTTGATCACACCTTTTTGATTCACCCTGTACATTAGGTTTACAATAATACAATTTTCGCAATTCATGCGTGTTACTTCAAAAAAATGTCCGAACGGTCCTTGACATCTTGATTTGCGTGGGAGGAAGACAGTCACCGACAGATTAGATACTGAAAAAGCACGTTATACATGTCGTAGGCGTCCATTCAATTATAGTATTGAAGACAAATGTCGCCCACTCAAAGACTTCAGGGGTACGGCAGGCCGCACTTCAGTGGTACCTTAACCAGTATAAGTTAGACTCTTCAATCTGCCGAGCCTTGCCCTAACTATGTTGATTTCAGCTTCCAGTCTAATTGGCTGCAGCTGAATACCAGTATTTTACATGGAGCGACTGCCTATCTGACCTCCACAACCCAGTTACTGGGCAACACGATACCCCTTGGTAAGACTGGTTGTCCGACTTTCAGGCTTCTGACTACCCGTAACGACTGTCAAAGATCTACGAATTACAGGCAGGACATGGTTTCCGAGTTACGAAGGGTTCCCGATATGTAATGGATGGTCACCCATCCACGAAGCGACCGCGGCAAGCGTAGCTTAACCTTCGATTTGCCCGTGCGGCTGTTATTATTTAGCCACGAGCCTCTTATTCTATTGAACCGCCGTACTGCGCCAAGCCAGCTCAAGGTCAAAGTGTTACCACTTATAACGAGGTATTAGTGCATTTTTTTTTTAAACCCCGCCCCTATTCTGAGAAAATCTAGTACCTATGTCAAAAAATCATAAATAAATAGTTACATCACCGCGTGTAAGGATATAACGGCTATTCTCTCCATTCCGGAGATATAGGTAACTCAAACTCAAACTCAAAGCATTTATTTCAATTAAACCATTTACAGGCACTTTTGAATTGTCAAGAAGTCGGTCAGTCAGAAATATGAAGCTAGTTGCCCATTCCAAAGCGTAGTAGGTACCTATGGAGAAGAACGGGCAAGAAACTCCACGGACATTCTTTTAAATAAAAAATTTGATACAAAATATTGGTTATTTCATTCATGTTGAAATTATGCATATGAGAACAATGTAGAAAGACGTGCACCTTTGTAAAAGCGTCCGTAATAAAAAAATAAAAAAAGACCATTCAACAATTTAAAATAAGCCATGGTAGCTAAGAGAAGACCAGTCCCAACTGACGGCGCCCGTTCACGAACATGACGCATGGATCAGCACCATTCAGCTCAACCATTTTGAAGGGAGCTAAATGATCCAACACACGCGCCACCATCAGCGAGACATCTGAGTGAGCATGACATCTCATAGCCGCCAGGGTAAGCATTAACTCCATACATTTTTTTTGCAAAAATAATATACATAAGTTGCCAATCTGCCTACCAGATTGTATCCTATGATATATTTATGCATAGTTTTGGCTTTTAGAAGCTATTTCAAGCAAAAAATCGACACTTTAAATTAAATTTAAGCTCCATGTCTTAGAGAGCCTTTTTTCGATCCACAGTGCGGCGCCGCGGTGGCTTTTATAAAGCCGCTTTGCCGCACAAAGGAGCCGGGCAGCATGTGCCGCCGCTCTGCAAAAGCCGGCGGTCCGGCGGTGCGTGCACTGTGTGTAGTAGGATTAACGTGCAGTCGACTATACCTCTTGACTTTCAGCTGTCAACGGCTCTTTACGACGTGACAAAATATACACTGAGTGCCTTTTTTATTTGCACGTGTCACGTCATCAATTATGTTTTGTATCTTTGTATTGGAAGAGGTATTTCTAAATAATCAATAACTTTATGATTAAGTTTAATAATGTTTAAATTAATGTTTTCAAATAAAAATAGAATGTCGAAAACAAGGTGAAGAAGAAAAGAATGTACTTAAAAGAATGGCTAAGTAGGTAAAAAATAAAAGTAAAATATTATCCAACGTCTTCGCCGTATGTAAACGTTACCAAGCTGGGAAAAGTATATTAATTTTATCGCGTACCTTCAATAACTTATTTGCTTTAAGAACAACGAAAACGTGTAATTCTATGATACATTATCAATTATCGTGATGTAATCAAGTCAAGGAAAATAATTGTTTATTAATCGACTACTAACTTAAATTGTCCATAGAGTCCCAACTGTAATTTTTTGACAGTTGTATAAAATGGCTATAAACGGCAAATTGACGTAGGGTGTCAAGTTTATAAACATTTAATTTCCCTGACCGTACAAATTCATTTTATTCTAACAAAATCAATTTGCCTAGCCTTTTCCCAACTATTTTGAAGACGGCGTCCAGTCTAACCGGATGCAGCTGAATATCAGTATTTTACATGGAGCGACTGCCTGTCTGACCTCCACAACCCCTTGGTAAGACTGGTTGTCAGACTTTCGGGCTTCTGACGACCCATAACGACTGTCAAAGATCCACGAATGACAGCCGAGACCAACGGCTTAACATGCTTTCCGAGGCATTGAAGAGTCTCGGTATGTAAAGATGGCCACCCATCCACGGACCAGCCTCGGGAAGCGTAGTTATTACTTAGCCACGAGCTCTTCGTTGCCGGCTTATTGCTCTAATCATAGAATATTCTATACCTATTCTAACTTACACAAAGATGACACCTGGACTAACCAGAACCTGGTAGTCCCTAGGAACTATATGCCATTGAGCTTGAGGCGTTTAAATTATGATTAATTATGTTGAAATTCTGAAACTGTTTCTTCTCAGTTATAATTATTCATAGATATTAACTACACCGCTGTGGGTAACTGACCAACCCCGGCAAGCGTAGCTTAACCTGTTGGATCGACCAGTGTGGCTGTTGTTACTTAGCCAATTATTCTAACAATAGTTCAATAACAAGTCCTTAAGTTTCACTTAGAACGCGCCATTTTGCGATCACATAGCGAAAGAAATCATTTGTTCATAATACCATAACAATAATTTAGGTACGTGTTCTATAAGTAAGGCAATTCTTTCCATAGGAAGTCAATTTTCATTATTTGCAGCCCTCATTAATACAAAAGTTGGCGCCAGTTGGGATGCGGACATAGATTAATACAGAAAGGTTCACTCCGCAGTTTGGGTATAAGGCTACAAGTACGCGGCGGGCCCGTCTTGCTGGCCCAATTCAGTGAGTGTAACGTAGTCAGAAGATCTAAGAGTCACGCGATAGAAAGAGAGGTTAACTTCTAGGTGAATGTAACTGTAGGTTGTTGGGATCAGAAGGTTCGGTAAAGTGATACACCAATATTGTAGATATAATTGTTCACTAGAATCCCTGCCTTACATTTTTTTGGTTTTACAATTTGTTCCTATGCTACTATACACAATATTTCATCAACCAATAGGAGAACACTAATTTACTTTAATTTATAAGTTTAAAACTAACGTTCTGCGATGTACGAGCACCCATCTCACTCTAGCATACTTGTTATAGCGTCGTCTGTACGCACACTATAAATATTACCGTCGCCAGCGCAGCTGCTCCTTGTCTGATGAAACGCCAGCCCGTGCCGCAGCTGAGCGTGTAGCTTTAAATTCCCTGCTCAATAATAATGATGCATCCTTGATCCAGCCTGTCCCATCTTCCTGTCCTCCCCCCAGCGACGCCCTAAGCCGAGGTTCGTACCCCACAGGGGGTGCCCTTAGCGAGCGTTCGCTTAGTTTTAACCTAGAATAGTTTGCATATGCTCCTGGCTGGAGGCTCTTAGTGTAGAAGCTAAAGGCAGTCACAGGAAAGTAAGGTTAAGCATTCACGACCTTAGTGGTCACCTGCGAGATGCCATTTAAAAAAAAACGCAGCTGCTCAGTACGAATTTGATTCGTCCGTTCGAGCGACGAATGTTTGTGCGGGCGCTGGCGTATGTGGATACGAAGGTCCCACGCGCTCTACGGCTGCAATTGCACTTAATTGTGTCGTAGCAAGAGTCGCTTTTTATTTAAATGATTTTGTGGAGTGTCTAATCTGTATTAATCTGTGACGCGGGGTAGCAGAGGGAGTAATCTACCCCAACAATAGAAGATCAACATCGGAACGACATCATAAAAGTTTAATTCTTTTGGGAATCGAGTGATTTGCAATCGATTTGTATCGAATGACGTGGAGCATTGGTGACCTGTTTTCGAATCGTGATTTATTCGAATGCGGTTAGTATTTCGATCACAGAGAGGAGCTCTGTGTCGCTAGTGGACAAGATATAGGCTGATCATGCTAGCAATTCAATTTTGGAACGAAGTTCCTTATCTACGTTTACGATATTTTTGTTACGTAATAAATGTTATAACTTTTCTCGGTCTCGCTCTCGTTCGCCAAGTGTGAAAAAGCGAAAGAAACTTCGTTAAAACGACTCCTCTCGACTGTTTTTCATTTATATTTGTGATCTCGACTTGTCTGTACACATTTTAAACGTCTTACAAAAGCGGTTCACTTCAGTATCCAATGACTACAAAACATTCACTTAAAAAAAATTATATATATGAACATTTGAATAAATAAAGATATGAAAATATTACCGGTAAACTGCCCTAACTTTGCCTGGCGTCCTAAGTTTGCCTATAATGAAAATGATGTAATATCTTTTTCATTTTACTTGTATGGCAATCGAAACTTAAAGCTGTCTATAAAATCTCAAAGTTTCCTTTGCCATACAAGTAAAATGAAAAAGATATTACATCATTTTCATTATAGGCAAACTTAGGACGCCAGGCAAAGTTAGGGCAGTTTACGTATTCATTATTATGACCATACCAGATATAAGAAAGAAGGAGATATGCCTGGTAGTTGAAAATGTATCGACTATAATATATATGTCTCCACTTTGTTACCACCACCTCGCCACAACTACACATGCAGATCAGTAAACCCAATAGATACAAGGTCGCGCTCACACTTGCAATTTATAAATCAGAACGTATTACACAATCAATAATAAACCTTATCCCATCAAACACAGCGTGCATTTACCACTCACTCACACGAAAACATCGATCGCTATCGTTTTGCTGTGTAAAAGCCATTTATATATTACATCATTAATCTGGGTGTTCCTGAAAAAAATATAAATAAACAATACGTAGATAAAAAATCTAATATTAAGTAAATAAAAATAAACAACATTATGAGAAAATCTAAATGAGTATAAAACAAGATTTCACATCGGTCTTCCAACCAGGCTACAACTGTTGATAAATTGAAGAATAAACTTAAATAGTAATATAAATTCATACGACAATCGACATTATTTACGATAGCCTACGTTAGTGGATCTGCACAAGCACATTACTAACTCGTCGCAAGATACAGCGGCCGTACTACGCGATGCAACCGGCTAAATAAAGTATCGTTTTGTGATTTAAACATTGCTTGTCCTGTCACTTAGCGACATATTTAGATAGTAGTTAGTGTAAGATAAAAGAAACGACTGGGAGAAACAGATCGTAGCAAAAATATATATATTCAGAGAAAATTTATAGTGACAGACAATTTCACTTGACAAAAGTACTAAAGAACAGTTAGAACCCACTCTCTTTCAATTTCGCGCTCGTTTTTTGGTGAACCGTCAAATGGCGCGGCAAATTCCGTTTACAAAGAAAATTCAACCAATAAGCGAAAGCATTGTAGACTCGCAAATAGGTACTTACTTATAATTTTATAGGTACTCAAGAAGGTTCAGCAATTTCCAAGTGGCGTTGTGCGTTAAAATATGAACATGGAAAAGATCCTCCTTTATTACTCAACTAGCTTCTGCTCGCGACTCGTTCACGTGAAATTTTGGCCGGCTACCCAACTTGTCACTGCGCATCGCTTGCCCGCGTTATTACTTCGTTTTTTCTATTTGCTCGATTCCTGAGGGTCTTAGCCTATACTATTACCTTCCTCAATAATTGGGCTATCAAATGCAAAAAAGATTGTCCAAATCCGACGTTCTTGAGATTAGCGCATTCAAACTAAAAAGAAACAAAAATACGAACAAACTCTTCATATTATAATTATCTAAATTACATGAAACTTGATGTTTTCCTGTCAGATTTAATACTTTTTTAAGTGAAGCTAATTTGTTTCGGGAGCTGGAGAAAATTGTGTTTCAAAAATATACTTCACATCAAAGAAAATAATCACTGCTCGACGGTTCTGTGAATTTATTTGAATTTTATGATTTTAGCTTGGGTCGTGCTGTGATAGCTTCTTATTTTTAATTGTCTATGTTATTTAGATATTTTAGATATTGCTTTTATCTAGATATTGTTTTCGTTAAGTTATTTTTATTTCTGCTTGAGTATAGTTCTCGATGTTTTTGATTGGTATATTGGCGTGTGCTAGCTGTCATATGGCTATTAATTTTATAATTTAAAATATGTTTTGTGTTGCGTTTTCTAACTGAACAGACAGCTGTGCTGCTGGGGAGTTTGTTGCGCCTTCTTCCCAGCTAAAGCACTAGGAAGTGGTGAAGGGTGGCGTTTTGGGGGACTGTCTTATGTAATTTTGACGTTCGAAAAGTGCTGATTCTCAGCCTAGTTTGAATAAATGACTAGCAACCCGCCCCTGCTTTGCACGGTTTTTAAACACGGCTACACATGAAGCTATACATTTCCAGTTTATGCTGATCTCGCATTGTATAGGATTTCCGTACAATGCGAGGTCAGCTTATACTGGAAATGTATAGCTTGATGTGTAGCCGTGCGTACGACTTGACAAAATATCAAGATGTCTTTGTTATATGTAAGTTTTATATAGAGTTTAGAAGAACAACGCGGTTCACACAAACTCGAAAAGCGACTTTATTTAATTTGTATGACTTTAATTATTTTATACTAAGTACTTTATATATACAGATGTCATTTTACTAATCAGATCTCTATAGGCTTTATAAGTCAGGTAGCATACGATCAAAATATAATTATAATCTTGTTGACTTCTTATATTGTTGAGAGAGATTTGCTTTTTTAATCTGCTATTGAATTATCTGCCTATGTGTTAAAAACCCAAATGTATGCCTTTGCTAAATGCCACCTGAATATGTAACGAGCTCTCTGACATTCATAATTTGTCATTCCACATCTCTTCAATGTCAATCACCTTATAAAGCCACGAATAATTTATAAGCTTTTTAGGGTTAAAGATTTTTTCTAAAAGGTATGAAGGTAACGTCCACGAGCTTGCATCAAGCACTTGTTAACAGAACTTGTCACGTTTAAAATGAATAGAAAATAAAACGAAACAGTCTAGAATAAAATATAGTTTAGGTAAGGCGTATAGCCGACCTCGTTCTTGCTTTGTTACTTTAGACAACAATTCCCTAAAATTGAAACGTTTTTTTACCTCTGACAGCTACCCAAGGAGCATCCCACTAGCAGCCTTATTGCAAAGAGAATTAAGATAGTTTTGATTTTTACAGCGATAAAACCCCTAGAATTATGATTACCAACCTTTTTTTTTTGGGAAATTATCAAATAACTTCTCCCGCTCTGGGCGGAGCGGGAGGGCGTGTCAGACTCTCACTGACTAAAACCCACTCGTTATCTTTCAGTTACCTGTACGTCGCCAGGGACCACGGTATCCCTTTCGGACTTTCCCGCGACCCCGGCAGGCTTGATTACCAACCTTATGCAATGAAAATAAAGATCATTTTCATTTTCATTTTCAAATATCTTTATTTAACATCGATACAATGAACATGCACTTATCCTAAGCCACACTAACTCACTATAATTAAGACACTTTATGAGGCTAGCGATTCACCTTTCAAAGCTTTTAAGGGATATTTTTATAACTGTTAACAACATAAACATAACACATAATAATCATGGGTACATGATGGCAGTTGCGCAAATTATTTAGCTAGTTATAATTTACTGATTGCATGTAGGTATGACAAGAAAAAATAATTTTAAGTAAATTTGTTGATCGTACGGTGTTACGTATGTAAATACTAGCAACCGTGCGACCAGGCAATGATCAGCGGGCAGAGCCTCCCTGCCGCCCGCGCTCCGGCGTATCTGCCGCCGGGACCGGGGCGGCAGAAAAAATAAAGATCAAAATAAAGGTAAAATTACTGGGAAAGGACTCTAAAGTTGAAATTATCAGTCACATCCATAAATAGACCTTGTCGTTTTAAGACATGCAAGTGACATCAACCTTAGGGTGATAAATCTATTACGAGGGTGACTATACATAATCTTTTATTTTTCCTTTTAACATGTAAGTAAATAACCAAACTAAAACTGAAGTATTTAAAATAGGATGATTGAAAATAGTACTCGTACATAATTAAAAGTGTATTCGGCTATGAAAAATCGGTATCTAAAATATAGACAAAATTATTGTGGTATTCTACGAATCGATATATATCAATTCGGATTTACTTGTGAATATTGCGTTTATAAAATGAAAGTTTAATAAAGTTTTTTAACGATTCGACCTATTTTTTATACAACATGTTTTTTGAAGCTACCTATGGTCCGCGCGACTGCTAGTCACCGCCTGAGATAGTGACCGGTAAGACGGGGGAGGTAGACAAATGCCAAGCTAACTGCCAATTTTATCCGGCAGCAAGTTCGTCATGCTCCCTCAGATGTCACTGCTTGCGGTAGCGTCGGGGGTCGGGTTGCCTCCTTCCCTCAAATATGGCGAGGGGGGTAATGGCTGACCTTAGCGTTATGCTCGTGAACGGGTGCTGCTTGTGGTGACTGGTCGTCTTGCTGACCATGGTTTTTGTTGTTGTTATTAGTAATTAACTGTTTATTTATTTTACTTCGATTGTTAGCTAGTTCGCTAGTTTATCATTTGTGATTTGCCATGCCCTTTATGCCTGGAGGCTTTCATTCGGGTATTAAGTTCTTTTTACTTTTTTATTGTTGGTATATTGGCGTGTGCTAGGTGACATATAGAAAATAATTTAATTTAATGTTTTGTGTTGCGTAAAGTAAATTATTACTATTGTATAGAATCATGTTTTTCTAACTATCAGACAGCTGTGCTGCTGGTGAGTTTGTTGCGCCACTTCTTCTTCCCAGCTAAAGCACTAGGAAGTGGTGAAGGGCGGGCGTTTTTGGGGGACTGTCTTATGTAATTTTGACGTTCGAAAAGTGCTGATTTTCAGCCTAGTTTGAATAAATGACTTTTGAATTTGAATTTTTTGAATTTTATCAATGGCGCCCTCCCTCGTCTCACATATTATCTCAGGCGGTGACTAGCAGTCGCGCAAGGACTTTATCTGCAAACTAAAGCACCACAACGCTGCTTCCTTTTTTAACACTGTACAACATGTATCTAAAAGGTGTGGTCTGTGCCATACAAAAAAAACAGTACACACGGCTACACACAAGCTATACATTTCCAGTATAAGCTGACCTCGAATTGTACGGAAATCCTATACAATGCGAGATCAGCATAAACTGGAAATGTATAGCTTGATGTGTAGCCGTATGACTTGACCCAAATGTATGGGATGGGAGATTATTTTTTCACGATTACGGTGTTCCCATTGAGAAAGTTATTCAGATTGGTGGTCTGTACCACACTCTTAAGACCATACACACCTTTCTAATACATCCTAATGAATGTAATAATATTATAAATGCGAAAGTGAGTTTGTTTGTTTGTTACGCTTTCACGCTAAAACGGCTGAACAGATTTGGATGAAAGGAGAATGACCACGACAATATGGACCACGGTACAGAGTTGCGTCAATTCCAAAGTTGTTTTAGATGGTTTTTTAAATTAACCAAATAACCATCTACAATTGCCATTTTGGAATGAAAACCCGCATTTCCAAGTTTTTTTAGTAGGTATACCATGACCTGGATTAGGACATAAGATACTTTTTATCCAGATATTCTTACGGGATTGACCCACATGCGGGTGAAACCGCGGGGCGCAGCTAGTACTGTTTAAATTGAGAAAAATATGAAATCGGTCAATTCTTTATTAGGAATCTCCACTCTACATCGTTCTAGAGAAATCAACGACCTTTTTAATATAACTGACAATCTGACATATTTAACTTTCACTTTGTCTTTCACGTAAATTAAATAAAGCAGAAAACTGTGAAAAATACTTAAAAAATTGTCGAATTGTCGCCTGTCCATTCGCCTGTCGGTTTTATTAAATAGGGCCCTGCAAAATTCGCAACCGTAAGACATGCTGCCGTGTCGACATTTTGGATTTGCGTTGCTCCCTACAGCAAATAGCTATCGGAATAATAGCGATCGTCTATTTGATTTAAAATTGTCATATCTTTCGGGTTTTGGATTAATTGTGAACAGCCTTTAGAGGAATCCTTTGATAACATTGATTGATGTTCGATTCGGCACGGGACCGTATCGAATGATCTTAAGGTGAATATACACTACAGCGTTTTGTCGAGCATTTCCATGGAATGAAACGTCCCTGCGAATGCTCGACGCGGGGTTTGATGTACTGCTCACGGCGAGTGAGCATTTACCTGTAGCATTTCTTTCTACCTTGCGTTCATTGTAACGACACGCATCGCCCGCGCTCTTGCTTTTGCTCGATAAAATGTTACACCAGTAAGCTCGTTGGTTTTTAAAATCAGGTTGTAACAAAACATCGAGCGTCATGTTCGAAATTTAATAAAAAGTAAATTCAAAAACTAAAACCCAAAATCACGCTGTAAAAAGTATGAAACAAGAAAATATTTCAGACAGAAATCAAGACTTACAAGGTACAAAAATGGTCAACGTAAAGCCGTGGTCGTGCCTGTATAGGTACCTACAAAATTATAGTTTTAGTTTTTGAACTTACTTTTTATTTAAATTATTTTGGGGTCATAATTTCGTGATAAAGTATTTACTGAGACGCTTTTTTTTGTTTAGGTTTTATTGTATAATAGGTATTAATTTTACAGCCGCGCCGTACGTAGCACAGTCTCACTTTTGCTTGTTTTTAACAATTTAAACATATTTATTTACATAGACAAGATTATATAAATACATATTTGTAATGTGCTCACCAAGCCCTTTCATTTGATACCCAATATGGCACATTAATATACATTATTTTTTTTGTTCATGATTTTATGTCCTCTAGAGGGCGCCATATTGAATTTAATATGACGTCAAATAGCCTATAACCAGCGGACGGTCAAGGATACTTCATTTGTCAAATTATGATCAGTAGTTTAGAAGTTATAAGGTAACAGATGAATATATATATAGCTATACTCGCCTGATATCTAAATGAAAACAATTCAAATAAAATCGATATTATGTGGGATAAATAGATTCCGATCTGATTCGTAGGTATACTTAAATGTTTTTGAGGCACCGCTTGGTAAGTAGCGTTCGAGAATATCCTGCTTAACATAAATGTTTGAATAAACTGTATAATACAGGGTGGCAGGGACATCGACGCGAAAAACCATGCATTCAATACAAACTCAAACTCAAAGCATTTATTTCAAGTAAACCATTTACAGGCACTTTTGAATTGTCAAGGGGTCAGTCAGTCAGAAATATGAAGCTAGTTGCCCATTCCAAAGCGTAGTGGGTACCTATGGAGAAGAACGGGCAAGAAATTCCACGGACACTCTTTTAAATCATAATATTGTTACAAAATATTGGTTACATCATTCATGTTGAAATTATACATGTGAAAACAATGTAGAAAGACGTGCACGTAAAAAGCGTCCGTAATAAAAAGATAAAAACAATTCAAAAATGAAAATAAGCCGTGGCAGATAAGAGATGACCAGTCCCTACTGACGGCGCCCGTTCACGAACATGACGCATGGATCAGCACCGTTTAGCTCAACCATTTTGAAGGGAACTTAACGATCCAACACAAACACCACCACCAGAGACATATTACCCGGTAAATGGTAGCTCTTTAGTACATAGTACTCACACCTGTGCTATGCAATTAGCACCCACATTTAATTTTCTAATAAGTGTTACTGACACATAATGAACATGTAACGCCAATATTTTACAATGCGATTCAAATAATTATAGGAATGACCTTGCACCATATTGTGACTTTTAGCAAAACAGCACCTCGTTTACTAATTTTGGAGCAAAGTCATATAACAAAAACCAATTACAAAAACAGATAACAACAAATTTAACTAAACAGATAACAACAAATTTGCTTTGGAATCCGTATATTTCAAGTTTCAGTTGACAGATCGAGGTCGTCTACATTACTATTCTTAGTTGAATCGCATTGTATACATTTTTCATTTCTATAACCCTAAAAAGCAATTTTAATAATGGCACAAATAAATTGCTTTTTTTCTGCGTGGGCCAGCCCTATAGTCGAGAGTAAAAAAATCCCTGAGGGCCAAGGAGCTTACTACTTTAGTTCAGCCTGATTCATGCGTCTAGGGATTCTATTGTTTTCGCAAGGTCTGTTGCTATCACTGCTATAAATATACATATGAAAATGTAGGAGCCCTTTGAACAGACGTTGTAGGTTCACAGTTACTATCACTAATTGTTTTTTTAGGTCTTGGCTGACAAGTCCATCTGTTATGAATATGCTGCACCAGAGAATAAATAAGTTATTGTTATTTATTTCTGTATTTTTATTACTATTTTTTTTTAATTCTCGACGTTGAAGCTCTTGGCCTACGTCTCATCTGATGTTGATTTGAACGTCAAAATTTACAAAAAAACAGAATTGATTCTAGTCGCCCCTTCCAAAAGGTAGTTTTCGTATGGAAAAAGATGTGAGAACTAATGTAAAACCAAGTCTGTTAATTTATTCGATACCTATCTATTTGCTATCTTTATTTCTTTAATAAATAGAATATAATAGGTCCATACAGAATAAAAAAAAAAAAAAAAAAACACATGTAGGTACATTAAAATAATCAATAAAAAATAAAATTAAAATTAGACATACACATTACTATGATACGAGTATAATAAAAAAATTGAATTAAATTAAATATAAATTAAAACAATCACACAATATACACGCATCTCAAATAAAACGAGGAGAAGCGCTAACATGAAGCTGCATCCACCTATGTATCAGGGACAGGTCCCACCTCTCGGACAAGACTCTCAGGAGACTGTTCGAGCTGCTTCGCAGAATAGGTAGGAGGTGGATGATCTGATCATCTGAATTAGATCACTAAAATTACTCTTCTAAATAACCACTAAAGGAACTCACGCATATTTGACTTATGTTTTACAGTAGGTAAACATAAAAATGTAAAGTATCAAATCCTCGAGAATTCAAAACTCTTGGGATGGTTAAGGCAAAGATAGTTTGTTTGAAACAGTTTCTTTTCAAATTTCTTTGGTTGCGATGGGAGCTTTGTCAACTAATCCTTCAGGGTCATTTTGTTGCAGATGCGATTCATTTATCACCTTGTTTTCTTGTCTGAAAGGTTAGGATTGTCATTCGTAGATGACAGTCGTTATGGGTCAGAAGCCCAACTTCTGACAGCCAGTCTTATCAAAGGTTATCGTATTACCCAGTACCTGGATTGTAAAGGTCAGATAGGCTGTCGCTATATGTAATAATACTGGTATTCGGAAATTATGGAAAAATAAGTTTTCAATAGAAATTTGAAATTCCTCATATCTCGTCTTTATATCAGTGTCCATTCAAACATATATTTGGGAGCCTAGACATTCTGTAATCCAATCGGAATAAATACACACTACATCAAGAATATGTTTGATTTACAAATTATTTTGGTATTACATTTGTATGAACTACGCATGCTCCGCAGGCCCCTTAAGTAAATGATTGATTACTTTTTAATAAGATGTTATTAAAAAGTAATCAATCATTTACTTACCTGTCTACGGTTTGTCCGTACACTGAGATGTTGTATGTAGATTGTTGATTGGTACGAATCACACGGGATGTGTACAGGAAATATAATCACTGTTATGTGTCCCTTATTGATTGACCGATTTATTAGGGAAAACATTAAAATACACACTAGCTTTCGCACGCGTGGAGGTCGGAAAGTCTCTTTTATGTTAATCCAGGATATAGACTGTGTGCCAAATTTCATCCGAATCCTTTTAGCGGTTTTTGTGTGATTGAATAACAACATCCAACACATCCAAACACACAAACATTTGTATGTTTGTGTGTTTGGGTGTGTTGGACTTTCACATTTATAATATTAGTAGGATAGTAGTCGGATAAAGTAGGTGACTTGTGGAGCTTATTCAGCGAATATAAACAAGTAATCGAATAGTAGCGAATATAACTCGTATATATGTATATCTCATCTACTCGACGTCCGTATGTCACTGCAGGGATTCAGCAGAATGTCAGCGTCAGGTATATTTGCCTGGCACATGCTGAGCTGGACTCCCATTTGGTGCAACCTTGAGACGCACACCGCACTTTTTTATGTTCGTTGATCCATTCTTTTAAAGTGTGTCATAGCCAATAGTGTCATCACAATGTCTTGTTTTCTTCCTTTTTTATTTGTTTGTATATTGGCACCTTGCAGCTATTTCCTAATAGCTAATAAGTCATTATTTAATCGTGTTTTTGTATGTTGTGCTGTTTTTTTGAGTGCACTAAATAAACGATTTATCTATCTATCTATCTATCTAATCGGCGAATAAGCAAAATGCTTGTGCTTGTGTGTTTGCTTGCGCTAAGGCAACCCGCGAAATTCAAAATTTCTTTCGTTTTTTGCAATTCGCAGGTCAGTGTCAGGTCTTATGTTGATTAAAATATGATTCGCGACCGTAACAAAAAAGGCTTTACAAAATTATAATCATTAGAATCAGCAATAATTCCTTAAGTTAGCATAATCCTCAAATGTCATGATTTCATGAAATAGTCATTCAATAGGATTACATGAACTTAGAGAGTTGTATTGATGATTTCTTTGATTATAGTTCTATAAATAAACATTAACGTTACGGTCGCGAATCATATATAGATCAATATACCTGATACTGACCTGCAAATTGCAAAAAAAGTTAGAAAATGAATTGAAATGAAATGAAATGAAATGAAATGAAATGAAATGAAATGAAATTGTTTATTCTGTAAATAGGATATTGGAATCACTTTTACACGTCATCTTAAAAAAATAAGTAATTAAAAATTAGCTAGATGAGTTCGGCGTTTCCTATCTGACTACTCTGAGAAGAAAGGCCGAAACAAACTCAGAGGTCATAGTCTCTTTTAAAGTCCAGACATAATCTTGGTCAGGCCATATGAGGACCATGTAGATTAGTGTCTGAAATGGTCTTTTGAGAAAAGAACCACACAGATTTGAGTGGACCTGTCCTGTCAGTGCAAGCATTTGTCAGTAATCGTGGAGCTCAACCCAGAACTTAAGGAGCTCAACTCGACGAACAATACCAAAGAAAGGACATTTGGGTAGGCCTCATAAACTACTCAAACTGCCAGACTATCATTAAAACTAAATAAGAAAGAAAAAATAATAATAATTAAAAAATCCACATAGTCCTCACATTCACAAAAATTTAAAAAATAAAAAAAAATACTTTACAAAGTAATAATGTCATTTTGTATGTAATTTTTATATAATACTGGTATTGATTTTATGATTTTAGCACAAGGCTTAGCAGAGCGAGCAGCTCAATCCCAAGCTTTTTTATCATCTAAATAATCTAAAATTTTATAGTACCCTTTTTTGCAAAGTTTGGTTTTAATACAGCTTTTAAATCGTTTAATGGGTAAGTTTCGAATGTCGATGGGAAGTTTGTTGTAAAAGCGTATACATTGACCCATGAACGAGTTGCCTACTCTGTGGAGACGAGTGCGGTGTACAGCGAGGTTGTGTTTATTCCTCGTATTTAAACTATGAATATCGGAAATCTTTTTAAAATTAGATATATTTTTGTGTACATACAATAGGTTTTCAAAAATATATTGTGATGCTACAGTCAGAATATTTATTTCTTTGAATTTCTCTCGTAGGGAATCTCTCGGACCTAGGTTGTAAATGGCTCGAACAGCCCTTTTCTGTAGAACAAAGATAGTATTAATTTCCGAACAAGTTCCCCAGAGAAGAATTCCATATGACATAATTTCGCGGGCTACCCTGACCCTGACGATTTATTAAAATATTCTGACTGTAGCGTCACAATATATTTTTGAAAACCTATTGTATGTACACAAAAATATATCTAATTTTAAAAAGATTTCTGATATTCATAGTTTAAATACGAGGAATAAACAGAACCTCGCTGTCCACCGCACTCGTCTCCACAGAGTAGGCAACTCGTTCATGGGTCAATGTATACGCTTTTACAACAAACTTCCCATCGACATTCGAAACTTACCCATTAAACGATTTAAAAGCTGTATTAAAACCAAACTTTGTAAAAAAGGGTACTATAAAATTTTAGATTATTTAGATGATAAAAAAGCTTGGGATTGAGCTGCTCGCTCTGCTAAGCCTTGTGCTAAAATCATAAAATCAATACCAGTATTATATAAACATTACATACAAAATGACATTATTACTTTGTAAAGTATTATTTATTTATTTTTAAATTTTTTGTGGACGTGAGGACTATGTGGATTTTTTAATTATTATTATTTTTTCTTTCTTATTTAGTTTTAATGATGGTCTGGCAGTTTGAGCAGTTTATGAGGCCTACCCAAATGTCCTTTCTTTGGTATTGTTCGTCGAGTTGAGCTCCTTAAGTTCTGGGTTGAGCTCCACGATTACTGACAAATGCTTGCACTGACAGGACAGGTCCACTCAAATCTGTGTGGTTCTTTTCTCAAAAGACCATTTCAGACACTAATCTACATGGTCCTCATATGGCCTGACCAAGATTATGTCTGGACTTTAAAAGACACTGTGACCTCTGAGTTTGTTTCGGCCTTTCTTCTCAGAGTAGTCAGATAGGAAACGCCGAACTCATCTAGCTAATTTTTAATTTTTTTTTTAAGATGACCTGTAAAAGTGATTCCAATATCCTATTTACAGAATAAACAATTTTTTTTTTTTTTTTTTTAATTTAAATATAATAATTTCATTTCATTTCATTTCTTTCGCCATAAGGTAAAAACTAAAATAATACATTTCATATGGTAATGCTCGTACATCCCTGAGTCATCATTTAAGGTTGATTTCTCAGTCTCCAGATAGATAGGCCCCATCCACAAGTTAGTGAGAAAATGTAACAGAACTTGTATGAATTCACCTCTGCCTATCCCTTTTGGGGTGTACCAAAGCGTAATGTTATGTCATGTTAAAATAAAAAAACATAAAAAAAATAAAAAATTAAGTACATAATATATTCGTTCGGAATTTTATTGAAATCTCGTTATTTATGTTAACCGTTGAGAAACTTTCTGAAAAGGTTTTTCGTGAGTTGTTTTGTAGTTGTTCCTTTGTCTAAGTGCGGTTTTTGGTCGCAACACGGTGCTTTTATTTATGTTATACCTCTTTATTTCAATAAAATTCTGCGGTGACAATGCGTACGGTGGACAAAAACCAGTGCGCTCTAAAGGACATAATTCAGCATTCATACATTTTTGGGCTAAATATGAAACCAAACAAAAAAAAAACATTCCGAAAGAATACGTTTTTCTCTTTATTTTTTAGTAGTACCAACCATGTTGGGTCATCCTCCGTCAAGTTGCGAAAAACGTATTCTTTAGAAATATAACAATTATTTTGTTTGGCTTTCATAATTTTGCCCAAAATGAATGATCTCCTTTCAAAGGATGACTAATGAATATAATAAATAATAAATTCTTTATTGGCATAACAATGTGTACAAAATAAAGTAAAGCCCAGAATCCTGCTTTAGGTAAAAACACCTGTGTTATAGGGTCCAGTGTCTTCTCCCAATCAGTAGGTACTGGATTTTATGCAATCACATCATTTGAATTAAAAAAATATATAATCATTATCATTTCCTTTATTACATCTGCATACATATAAATCACATTTTAAAATATTTTTATGAAAAATAAATAAAAAAACATTTAAAAATATAAAAAATAGTGGCCCATCGACATTAGGAACAGGACCAGCTGCCGGTGGTCAGGGCTCTAGGGAGAGGAACCTCCTCACGATGCGTGCCGTGTCTAGGAGTACTGCTTTCTGAATCAAGCCCTTGACCCCGTCACGCAATGAGAGCCTCCTGAGATGTTATTAAAGGAGACTGTTCATTTTTGTATGGGAAGTGGTCTATGAATTTGTGTATTTATGTAGTCAGTATGTTGATAATTTTTGGATACAATGAATATAATATGCGATGCGTTGAACGCTCGATTAAACAAACATTAAATATTTCGAACATTGATGTGAGTATTGAGTGTTCGATATATTAACGATTCGATAAACGAACAAGTTTTTAGACATTCGATTAATAGTGGTTGATTGATTGATATTCGATGATTTGGCATTCGATTTAGCAAAGTACAACCACACTCCAATTGCATAACACATTTTTCTTCACATTCGAAGGATTTTGAAAGAAATTCCTAATATACGACATCTTAAATAACGCTATGAATGTCGTCGAATTGTCAAAGTGAAATGCATTGCAACTGTCAGCGTGTACGCAACTACCCCGCAGATATTGTGATCGTGTGTGGAGTTCAAAAAGACTGGAAAATGGATAAAACTTTAACCTACAAAGATTAATCTCCAATCACTCTGTATATGTATACAAGATGCATATTCTTATCTATCCAACTTATATGTATGCAGAAACAGTTCAGAAGGCCAATTCCCGTAAATAAAAACGTTTAAAATGTTTTGGCAATCTCATCTGAACGACAATCAACTGTCAAAAATGTACATAAATTAGAAGTATTTGAACTGATTGAACTGATTTGAATGCGAACGTTCTTTTAAAATACGGGAATGATCCTTCTGATGTTGCATTTGATGACACGTATTGAACATAAACTCAATGGTCCGCAGTAGACAGAGAGACTATGATTTGTGGTGTGTGTGCTGTCACCTGTCAACTTCATGTGTCAAAAGTTTATGTCAAATGTAAAATGTCATTGTGTTCTTTCCCGCCGTCAATCATCTTGCGCGTCAGGTATGTTGAGAAACAATTCCCTTTAAATCATTTTCTATCTGCAATATCTGCCCATTTTTACTTAAAATAATAAAAAAATTAGCATACAGTAAGTCTCCAGTCTCTCTGTTTTTGTATACAAGATGCACACATCTATGCAACTTGTAGATAGGTATGCAGATACAGATATGTTGATTTGATGACACTTATTGAACATAAACTGAATGGTCCGCAGCAGACCGCACCAGATGTGTGAATGTGACTTGTGGTGCCGCCGTGTGTGTGTGTGTGATTTGTATACAATTGTGTAAATTATTGAAGCTTTGGACTAGAATCTCAATAAGTTAAGGTTGGTGGTGCAGTCAGCAAAAGTAAACGAACATGTTAATTCAAGTGTTTCATGAAATGTTGCTAAATAGATAAATTATTACACTCGTTATTATGTACATCATATAATATATTATAAGTAAAAAAGAAGAAGTAACTAAATGTTATTCTTTCTCTTTCTTTTACAATTATTTATGTTTTGAAATAGTTTGATGTTCAGTTCAGAAAATATTGAAACCAGAATTAGTTCCAGTGATACTTAAAATAATATTTAATTCTTTTTCAGTACATTTTTCGTCTATGATAAAAGTGGGTACAAAATAACTTGATAAAAACGATGGTTACATCACTTTTATAACCAAAGCGGCCATTACGGTATATTGGTCATAATATTAACATAAACGGGGTACATAACCTTAATAACATAATATTGGGTACTTCCAGAAATCCAGATTTAGTGTGTGTCATTTTTATGACAGGTCAGCTTTAAATGGTACTAAAGGTGCATACGGACCAATGCGGTGGAGGATTCCCCTTTATAGCTGATCAAGCTTGAGCATTTATGACGTGATTGAAGAACAACACATAGCATAACATCACGCCCTGTTTCCCCGAGGGGTTGGGCAGAGGTGTACCTATAGTACACCCACATTTCGCCAGTTATGTTTTAAGTCCAATGTAATAGAGTGCGAGCCTGTTGCCATCGACCGGGCACAAATCCAGACTCCAGGGCTGCTACTGGGAAATTCCAGACGAAAAACCCAATAACACTGCCCGATCCGGGAATCGAACCCAGGACCTCATGCTCAACAGTAGCATTTGCGACCACTAGACCACCGAGTCAATCGAGAGGAATTCGAAAATGTATGTGCCTTACACTAGAATTATCGCGATTATTGCCCTAGTTCCTAATCTGTGCCCTAGTGTGAACAAGGGTTTAATAATTAAGGCCCGTATTTCAACCTGTTGGTATTTGATACTTACATCGATTGTAACGTACGTAGGTAGGTAATCGTTTTAAAATACGGGGTAAAACTACCCCTTATTTTAAAACGATTTTATGTACGCTAAAATTTACAAATATGTGTTTAAAAAAATTCCAGTATAATAATTCAAAAATAAAATTAAAAATACGTAACAAAAATAGAGCAACAAGATATTTTTTAAAACGCTGGAATAAATTGGTGCGTAGTTTATGTCATCCCGAGATAAAATGATTTTAAATTTTATCGAGGACTAACAATTTTTCGCTCGCTTTTTGGTATTTTCACGGTTTGAGTCGCGACACTTTAACAGAGTATTTATTTACTCCGCAGCATAGGTAAAATTTTTCTCATTTAAAACAGTGATGGCTCAGTTTAAACAGCTGCGTCTTACGAGTTGTAGTTCATAGATTCGAACCCAGGCAGGTTACTTCGTGTAAATTATTTCATCACCAATTTCTCTCAAAAATGGTGAAGGTAAACATCGTAAGGAAACTGGCATGTCCTAGAACCAAAAATTCAAAGACATGTTAAATCCATCAACCCGCACTGGGCCCACGTGGTGGATTGCGGCCCATTTCCTCTCACTGCGAGGAGGCCTGTGTCCTAGGCAGCAGTGGGAACATTATAGGCTAACATTATATGCTGATAACATTTATATTTATTTTAATAAGTCTCGCATGACGTAATTAGTACCTACATTATTAATAACAAATGACTGGTTAAGAGGGAACAGGGGCTGCGAGGAATTTGAAAAATAGGTATTTGAAGAAACTATTGCCGTCTTCTTACCTCAAGTCTGCCTCCGTAGAGTGCGATAGGGATAGCTACAGCTCAGACTATAGCAGCTCAGACTATCATTAAAATTTTTAACATAAATAAATGTATGTTAAAAACTTTTCGAATTTGTCTTTTCATCACGGCATTACAAAAATGGGGCATTTTTGCAATTTTTGGAGTGTTATATTTTGCTGAAAAAAAGGAAATAACAGGGACGTGACTACAGCAGACCTTGATTGTATGAAAAAAAAAATGATTGCTCTAGAGGCATCATTCAGGAAGAAAAAAGGAGAATACATTTGTATGGAGAATCGCACGCCCTTTTCCTTCTTAACATGAGAGATTTCATTTGTAAATGTAGTGCGTTAGAGCTTAGCGATTTAGGCAGTGCACATACTGAGTCAAGACTGTCTGTTAGAAAAACTATTACCCAATAGAAAGACAGAAGAAAGAAAGAAAATGACATGACGCAAAGATGGAACACAAACAAAAAAGAACAAGTTAGGGGAAAACATGCGTCACAACCACGCAAAACGGCCATCGCTGTGCATAATGCTGAGACCCTATGCGAGACAGAGCCCCAGCGCTGGTTTTCAGCGACAGCCGGCGTTGACGTTATGACGTCGGCCGGTGCAGCCTACCTATGAAAACAATGTTGGACCCACAAAATGTTCCAACTAAAAACGACTACTTTCTACAATTATTTTTAACAAAACAGTAATCAGGAATATTCGATCCTATAATCTGTTCCAAATACATTTCATGAAAATGTAAAGAAATGGATCGGAAAACGTAATTACCTGTGGATCCCAATTTCAAATGCCACTTACAAGGGCTTTGATTTGATTATTCGAATACTGAAACCCGAAATTCTAATTTTAAATTACCATAATACCTGGATGTTTTTCATTTGACAATTGAGGTTAATTTTATAACCTCGATTTTCGTCGATGATTTTTCAAGTACAATTTAATAATATAATTTAACAATAATTGTTCGAAAAAGTGGTAAGATATATTATAAATTTGAAACATAAATAAAAATGAATGTGTACTAATTCCCTTCACGTAATGATTTCACCTGAACAGGGTTTGTTTACTCTTTCATCAGATACTTTTCGAAGAGACCATACATTTCCTGTTCGTACAGTGACACAATTCGACAAAATTCTACGTTTTAAAGATTGCAATCGTGCAGGCAGAGACACTTAACCAAGTGACGGTCATTGTACAAATGTTTGGCACCTCGCCCGCCTGCGAAGAGGCCGCCATTTTGAACCAACACGTTTTTGAATCGTGCTGGTCTGAAATTCAGCTTATTATTGAAGAAGGTCAATGCTGAAACTTAAAACTTTAATGAAAGCGTCAGAATGAAATAAGGTGTAAATTGTTTTTGGTTAGAGGCTTAACTGAATATCCAAATGTCTCAGACGTTTACTGCTACATATGAACGGGCAGATAGGATAAAGAGTATTCTATCTATCTATCTATAAAATGGCAATGGATCTTAATGATTTTCATTTTGACATCCATTGCTTCAACAATGTAAAAAATTCAATGCTGTAAGACTTTGTAGGCAATATAACGTCAGCTAAAACTTCGAACTTAGAAATCTGCGAGTCTCTGTCAAAATATAAGAAAAACATTTTATACAACATGTAAAAAAAACCCTGTCCAATTCGTAAGGGTGTTGTTAGGTATCATATTGTGAGTGTATTTATGCGTATAGTTTATTTATTTATTTAGAGGTATAAAAATTATGTATTAGGTATGTTGAAGCTGTAGGTAATCCCCGTCACTTGTCCATAAGGGTTCATTAGAAACAGCATTTGTCGGGCATTAATGCTGAAATTAACCTTTTTGGCGCAGCCGTGAGGCACACACTATTATTGCTTCATGATTATTTTCACTTTTTATTTTGTTATTATGTGTTTCACGAACTGTGTCCAAATAAATATTACAATTTTGATACAAAAAATGTGAATTTTAAATAATTAATAACTTTTTTATTTACAGTAATAATATGATTTTTTATTAATTTTTGGTAATGTTATTGCAGTACCTATGTGCCCTTTTCGGATCGGAAACGATTTTTTTTACACATGTATACTTCAAACTCGTTTATACTAAGTTTTCACGGTGAGAATTTACGAAATACACCGGATGATATCCTTCAGGCATGATTGAGGTCATGAGTAAAAGACTTTACAGCCAGTCAGAACTTCACTGGCTGACTGGTTGTAAGGTCTTTGGAAAATTATTTACTCAAGCAGTTTTATTAATTCTAAAGGCTTCCCAACTAAACACATACACGGCATTAATCCAAAGTCTTTGTCATAATATAGATCTTGCAAGTATCTAAATTACAACAAAGCACGGCAAGCAGTAATGTTCGCGAAGGAGGAGGCAGAACGCGTGAGGGAGAGGCAAATTTCGCGCCCTCACGCCCCTAGCCGCCGCAGGAGACGCCCTGGGCGTCGGGAATCGCAGGCCGATTCCCGGCCACCGACCGTAGGCGCGGGCTTGCGGACGGTGAGCAATGGGTAGCTCGCCGTCCGATAAGGACCAGGCCCGGGTCGACGGCGCGTTGTGTTCCACGCGCGCCTTAAAGAGATGTCAGCAAGTGAAGGGGTCCGACAGGACCGATGCCTGCTGGGGTTGCGGGAAAGTCCGAAAGGGATACCGTGGCCCTGGCAACGTACAGGCAACTGAAGGAATACGGGTGGGTTTTAGTCAGTAAGAGTCTGACACACCCTCCCGCTCCACCCAGAGCGGGAGAAGTTATTTGATAATTTCCCACCCCAAAAAAAAAACAAAAAAAAGGACGGCACTAACAATAAAATTAGCGTATTACAACCGTTATTTAAGGGTACACTAGTCGACAGCTCGAACTCGTTGGTGGGCGTGACTAATATGCGTGCTAATTAGTCTAATTATTTATTTATTTAGTTTTATTTCTTTAGTATTTTTTATATAGCTTTCATTTATATTTTTATTTAGTGAAATAGACGATGATTTATAACGAAAACGAGCGCGTAAAATTTCATCAACAGACCTTTGGGCGTAGAGATGTTATGAAAAAGCTACTGGATATATTATTTTAACTATTGAATAAATTATCCATCCCTGTACGGTTTCTATTTTGCCATTTTCTTACTACATACGTTATTTATTTACGCCCAAAGACGAGTTAAAATTAGTGTTGAAATATGGAAGTTTCGAAGCTCATAACTTCCAAACATTTTTTTTTCCAATTGTGCTTTCATAGGTGCATTTCATAGGACAAATATATAATTATAAGTATTAGTTTTGACCGTACACCGTCAAACAGACGAGTGATCACCATACTACGTTTGTATGGGAGAATGACTGACTAGCGTACCATTAAAAAATAAAATTATTTTATAAGTTTTATAAACATCAAACAATAATAAAACAATTATAAATAAAATAATTTTGAATACTTATATTATCACTGTATTTATACTTTTATGCTTATTGTATATTTTCGAGAAAGACTTCTTAAATTTATTATTGTAAGGACCGGCGTGATATTTCCACTTCTTTTTCCTCATTGAAAATAACATTCGTTGACATTTTTGCCACCTAACAAACAAAATAGGACGTCCACAAAAATGAAATCACAAAGGGAAGCCATGTTTTGATGTTTTCATGAAATATGTTGATTTTACGACGAAGGGAAAAAGATCTGATGGATTTTTGTGGAATTTTCCCCAAATGGGGACGCCAAAAAGGGTCATGTGTTTGACATTGTACGTGTGTTTGTTTTTCTTGGAAGCCTAAACAATTAATGTTTTACCTTTGTGGTATTCCGCATGGACTACGGGGGAATGCAGAGAGATAGGTATTTGTCTGTAACCTGATTTCCAAAAACACAATTAATTAGTGAATACTCAATTAATTACTCAAATAAAATTATTTTGAACTTTTGAATAAATTATCTATTCATTCATTTTTTTACTACATAAGTTATTTATTTACGCCCGAAGACGAGAATTTCGTGTAGAAATATGGAAGTTTCGACGCTCATAACATAACTTCCAAGCAAATATTTTTTTTCCAATTATTTTCTAGCCATGCAGGGCTAAATTACATCAATTTGTCTTGTCGTTACAAGACAAATTGATGTAATTTTTAATTTTGAACGTACACCGTCTAACAGACGAGTAATCACCATACTACGTTTGTATAGAAGAATGACCGACTAGCGTACCCTTAATAGGTGGTTTAAAGTTGTTTATCAAAGTAATTGATATTTGTATTTTATTTCGGTAGACCGAACCAGGTCTATCGAAACACGTCTAACTTAAATAATTACACAATTGCTTTGGTTGGTCTCAACACAAGCTAAGGATTTTTTTTCCACAGAATAGGTACTGACCTGAGTCATGTCAAATAATATAAAAGAATGATTGTATAGCGGCCAAATGCGAGTCAGACTCACAAAAGAAGGTTTTTTTATACTTTAGTACTACTTTTACTATTATTTTATTTTTATTATTTGTTGTAGTAAACACTGAAAATTTCTAAAAAGAGTCTACCTATTTCAAAAGATACAACCCAGACGGATGGACGGACGTACAGCTATAGGGTTCGGTTGGCACCCTTTTGGTACAGAACCCTAAAAAGAAGGATAGGAAACTATAATTCTTTTGGGGGAAATGAAACCCTTAACGTGCGAGTCCGACTCGCACATAGCCGATCTTTTTCTTTATCTCCATCCCAGTGATTTAACAAAGTCCCACAGTAATTATCATACTTCTCACTCACTACATTCGTCTTGAACTTAGTTTAATCGTTTTCGAGTACGCAAGTTTAAAACCCTCTGCAATCTTATTAACGAAAGTTTTCTTCATTCCTTGTGTAGTTAACAAGTTGCAACAACTCGAGAATTAATGCTATTAAAAAGCGGAATAATTACGTCGAGGCAAAGATGTAAATCGCTCGAATTGCAATCACAGTACTTAGTCACGCAAGAAAGTGTACATGCTAAGAAGTGTGAGCTCACACATTATTAATAGCGCTTCCATGACAATAAACGAGGTATAGCACTGTGTTATTGTGTGTGTCTGAGGTGTCGAAACGAAACAGAAATGCTACTATCTATCGACGCGGTAGCGGAATCTAACGATTTAAATCTTATTGACTAGGAGAAAGTGATGTCATCTTTACCTGAATACGGCGAAGCAAAATGGCAGGTTATGATTTTGACCGGTATTTATGTATGTAAGTAAGTATGTATGTTTATCTGTTACCTCATAACTTCTAAGCTACTGATTATAATTTTACAAATTAGGTATCGTTGGAAGCGTCTTGATTGTCCGCTGGTTATAGGCTATGTGACGTCACATTAAATATGGCGACCTCTAGAGGGCAACAGTCATTAACTACATTTTGATGAAAGGGCTTGACGAGCACATTACAAATATGTATATGTATCATATTGTCTAAGGAAATAAATATTTTGATTATTTTTTTAACAAAAAAAATGAGGTAAAATGGATACCTATTATACAACAAAATCTAAACAAAAAAAAATTAAGCGGCTCTGTAAATATTTATCACGAAATTATAACCCCAAAATAATTTAAATAAAAAGTTTCAAAAGAAAGAAAATTCATGCTCTAAAAATTATCATACTTACTTTTCATAATTTTTAGAGCGTGATTTTTCAGTAGTCGGGTTTTAGTTTTTGAACTTACTTTTTTCAGTGCATGATTTCTGATTTTAGGAAAATCTGAAATGGGGAAGTATTTTGATGGATGTTTTTTAGTCTATTTAGTTTTGAATTTATAGACATGAAAAAAAAAAAAAAAAACATTGCCACACAATTGCCGGGCCGCCAAGCAAGCCACCGCGGGCCGCGGGTTGAAGACCTTTGTGTTAAATTATGCAACTATAAACAATAGGTTAATTTATTTAAGTACTATTTTGAGAAACTTATGAACTCCTTTTTAATATGAGTTGCTGTAATCCACTTACACTGGAGAAAACACGTTTCTGTAACGATATTTTCTTAGATAATTCATTATCATAATCAGAATCAGCTTATAATGTTGCAGGGAAATAGGCCTCCTCTTTGTGAGAGAGAGTGGGCTGTAATCCACCACGCGGGCCCAGTTTGGGCTTGCAATTTTTGGTTCTAGGACTTGCCGGTTTCCTCCCGATGTTTTCCTGCACTGTTTTGAAACTCGTAAGTCGCAGCCGTTACCATTGGGCCACCACTGCTCGGATAAATTCAGGTAAATTAATTGTTAAGCAAGTTGACTACCAGCTTAAATTGTCAGTATCATCATAATCAGCCTATAATGTTCCCACTGCTGGGCCACAAGTCTTCACTCGGAGAGAGGAAAATGTCTGTATGTTCGTGGTATTTAGAGTCAACGCCACCAATGAAGTCTGGCGGAAAATTGTGGAACTTTATGTTTTCGTTGTTAATTTGCCGTGCCCAAATGGACACGGTGGGACGATAGCGGTTTCAATTTGATGCAATGACATAGACACTAGCGCCGCGTCTATCGGACTTGAGCGGTGGCGCGGACTATATATTAGAAGCGAAAAATTTTCAAGTGTCAAATTTTCTTCTCTTCTTCGATAAATAATTCAATCAAACCATAACTGTAATTTTTTGACAGTTGTATGAAATGTCTATTATAACACGGCAAATTAACGTAGGGTGTCAATTTGCTTAACAAATAATTTGCCAGACAATACCTACGATTGATGTATCCTGGGTAGTCAATCTTTCTACTTACTTTTAACTTCGCTGGCTGAGTACCTACTCTTTTTTCCACGGCACAGTAGAAAAATAAACTTTGTAAAGTCGTACATCCGAAATAGAAAGGCAGACTTTTTCCAGCGCTGTGGCTTTGTGTCTCATAGTGTCACAGCATTAAGCTGAGCGATGGCCGTTTTACGTGGATGTGACGCATATTTTCCTCGGACTTGTTTTTGTTTGTTTACGTCATGTTATACCGCAAATAAACGTATTCTCGATTATTTCTTTCTTACTTTCCTTCTTTCTTTATCTTATTTTCTTTTCTTTAGAAGAAACATAACTGTTACGGACTTGTCTGTCTGAATAATAAACCAAAGACTAGAAACTTAGATCAAACAAATTATAAACTGTATTTAAAGTTTAAAACTATTAACAACCTCCTTTAAGTCGGGTTAGAATGAAGAAGTTAAAGGAAGAAGTTATTAACTTTGAATAAAGTGCAATAGTTATAGATTTTCGTATAAAACACTTATACGTACTGCACTTTAAGAGAAAAATCTAGTTTCCGAAACATTAACGGTGTTTTTTTTTTAAATATGAACTCAGCTGATAATTAACTGTAAGGTTTTATTAACCGTTAGGTCAGATAGTTTTACGTCGTGTAGAGTAAAAGCTAACGGCGCATTAATAATTATATTTTTCAAGAAAACAAAAAAAAAAAAAAAAAAACAAGTTGGGGGAAATATGCGTCACATCCACGCAAAACGGCCATCGCTCAGCATAATGCTGTACAGCTTGCACATAGGTACAGTTATCATCCTGCAATCCCATATCCAAAATACCTTGTTTATACAGCATGTATCAGAAAGATGTCGAAAAAATAATATGACATAATAATAATACTAATACCTACTCCACGCAAACGGCTGCATTTGCGTCGAGTAGGTATTGAAGTTTTGCATGGGACAGTAGATAATTTTTCGTGATTATGACGTTGGTCCCATGGAGAAAATAGTGCGGTTTCATGGTCTGTACCACACCATTAAATATAACCATTCCTTTAAAAAAAATCCTAAAATGATCGGATATTCGAATGCATATTTACCTAAAGTTGAGGTATTGGCTATTATGGAATGCACTTTTGTATCGGTAAAATTCCGGGATTCCGGGATTGACAAATTTAGAGTTCTGACTATTGAATCGAATGTATTAATATACATAAACGTATCGTACGTAAATACTTACTTTCAGGTGTTGGCTAATATGGAATGCACTTTTATATCGATCGTAAAAATCTCGGGATTCCGGAATTGATAAATCTAGTACTTTGCGACTATAGAAATGCTAGCTAATGTTGTAAAGTAGTTTGCTAAACTGGCATAGCACATAGCGACAAACAACTCGAAGCCTTGAGTTTCGTTAAAAAGTGTTTACATTACAGTACATAATTTTTAATGTTAACACAACGAAAGTAACCTTTATAAAAGGGTTGATATGTCGTTTCTATCGTATCCGATTAGTTTTGTATTCTGCTTTCTGGAAAACCGGGATTCTGGAAATCCGGGAAAAAATAACAAATCGCTTCCATCATTTCTTAGCCAAAAATTAACTTTCGATAAATATGCATCGGATTATCGATCTCTAAATAATAACGATAAATATAAATCCAACAATTTCAATGCTCGAAACTAATCAGTACCTACTCATTTTGTGAATTGTTCGCATGTTCAAATATTCGTGATTGAACGTAGTTCGTCGTTTGCTAATTTGAATATTTGCAATACATTACCTACATTGTTCAAATGTTCACTTTGTGCAACCCAGTGGGTAATTCAGTATCCGATCATGATAGGTACCGGGTTAGTAATGTTATTAGACATTTTTGATTCAATTCGTATAGTATTACGGCGAATCGACACTTTTATATAATTATTATTATCCAGTAACCGGTTGTAAAGGTTAGACAGTCAGTCGCTCCTTGTAAAATCCTGGTATTCTGGTAGACTGGAAGCTGACTCCAACATATTTGGGAAAAGGCTAACGACTGTCAAAGTTCCACGAATGACAGCCGATACTGACAGCTCAACGTGCTTTCCGAGGCACGGAAGAGTCTCGGTATGTGAAGATGGTCACCCATCCACAGACCAACACCGGCAAGCGTAGCTTAACCTGATGGATCGATCCGTGCGGCTGTTAATAGTTAGCCACGAGCTCTTCTGTCCGTGTGACATATCAAATGTAAGAGCTTATTGCGAGGAGCTCAAATATATTTTAAAATCAATATTTTTAATGATATTTAAGAAAATTTATGAAAATTGACCATTCCGCCCCTTATCTCCAAAACTACTGAGACTAAAATTTTGAAAAAAATACAGAGAATGGTTCTTTACTCATTGATTACAAAAACCTTTAAGAAGACTATGGTCTTAAAATAACATGGTAAATCTCTAAATATTGTGCGTACAAACTTACATTTGCAGTTGGAATGTATGGGAAAACATGTTTTTCAACTACAATCTTAAGTTTGTTCTTGGGATAAATTCATCCCAACTACGGAACCCTTTATTGTGCGTAGCCCGACACGCATTTGACCGGTTTGTGTGCTTTTTTTTTGTTTGTGTCTTTCTAAAAACAGTTTTCGTTATTAAATCTTAATTTTACGAAACTACGTGTGATGCAAGGCGTTGATCCCATCATCAGCCGTTTATTACCTATGATTTTACAAAATCTAGGGGCACGGCAGTGCCCCCGGCAAGTCGAGCAAAAACAAACAAACAAAGGCACAGCTATCTCGAAGCCATTCAGGACATTATCTACCCCCTGTAACTTCGTCATGGATATTTAAGGAAGAAGTCCAAATTTTCAGTGATCAAGAGGGCATAATAATAACAAGGTAGGTTTCCAAATTACATTCAATTTGAACCTGTAATTCTAGAACTACTGCAAGTTAAAGTTTCTTCATTTTGTCACTGACACACTCACCGATCATCAATGACTGTGCCATAGCACGGCAACGTAATCAAATAAGAATAATCTACTATTTTAAATAGGTAGTCGTAATTGCATACACAAATATAAATAAAGCGCTCAGAGTACTAATATTAGGCATAGATTCTATTGCCGTGTGCGATGAAACCAAAATTAATGTAAATTATTTCCTAAATGAACAGAAGCACACTAATTGCTCAGCACACATGCATATAAGGGCTGTTTTAATGAGCCTCTCTTTCATTAAAACTTTCACAGCATCCACGATATTAATTTGAATGTGGTTTATCTTTTGTATGGCGGAACACAACTATTTTAATTAAAGGTATATTATTTCTGTGCAGAGAATGAAATTTCGGTCCCTGACCCACTGCGTCGCGTCGCATCGCCCGCCCATGCTATGTCTTCGTTTTCGCTCATCGTTCTTTCTCACCCTTTTTCTTTTTTCTCGTTTCCTGAAGATAGAGTGATGTTAAATTGCCTATCCTTTCTGAATAATTGGGCTATGAAATTCAAAATGAATTTAAATTTTGACTGGTATAGTTCCAAAGAATAGCGCGTTCAACGGACAGCGGTTAGTCGCTATCACCCAGTCTTACCAAGGGGTGTTACCCAGTAACTGGGTTAGATAGGCAGTCGCTCCATGTAAAATACTGGTATTCAGCTGCTTCTGCTAAGACTGGAAGCTGACCCCAACATATTTGAGAAAAAGCTAGGTAGATGTTGACGGTTATAGTCACTCATCAACTAACTTTTTTTTTTTTTTTTTTAATATTAAATGCACACTATGCAGTTATTATAATATTTATTTATTGAATAAAACGTTTACAAAGAGTGTACACTTAATCAACAGTAAGATTTTCCAAACAATATTATAGTGCCTAAAAATAAACTAAAACTAAAATATGTTAAGAACAGGTTCAAGTAATCATGGTACGGAATTACAATGTTAGGTAGCGACCCGCCCGATCTAGGTTAATTCAAACCTGTAGGAACTAAACTAAGAAACCGGCCAAGTGCATATCGAACCGCACACAATGAAGGGTTCCGTAGTTGGGATGAATTTATCTCAAAAACAAACTTAGCATTGTAGTTGAAAAATATGTTCTCCCTTAAATAGATATAAGCCACGGTCAATTATCCAACTGCAAATAAAGAAAGAAAAAAAAAATTGTAATCGAAAAAAAAAATGTGATAATACTACTTACAAATTAACAGTGTTCGGATTTTTTCCTTTAATAGCGCTATAAAACCTTGCTTCTTGGCAAATTTTATGATTCTAGGTCAACGGGAAGTATCCTATAGGTTTGAATTATTTGCGAGTATCAAAATATGTCGCGTAAATGGCCGTATCTTTTAATTGCGTCAACTTAGAAGCTTATTATTTTTAGAGCTCCAAGGGTTGAAATTTATATCAAATACGTAGGTCTACACTACGTATTTGATATAAATTTCAACTTCATATCTTCACGCGTTCCTGAGAAAAAGGGTCTTGACAGACTGACAGACAGACGGACATCGAAGTGATCCTATAAGGGTTCCGTTTTTTCCTTTTAAGGTACGGAACCCTAAAAATCATCAGGACTCAGTGGGAACTGGTCCTCCCTGCCCTCCCTCCCTGGAAACCATTGGCTGGGCCGAGAACAAGCACAACTTGGAAAAGGCTTATGCATTTATCTGAGCGTACCTAAGTCGGGTTTTACCTATGTAAAGCCCGATTTCAGTTCATTCATTCGTTCGTTCATTCGTGTACGGCAAGTAGAAAATCGGCTTTTCCTATCCTATGTGCACCGTACGGTAAGCAAAGCTGATTTGGTATGTAAATGTATAGGTAGTAGGTATTGTTTGCATTAAAAGGTACCTTACTAGAGATTTGCTTTATAGGATTAGTTGTCTGGCAGTTAGCTAGCAGAACTGACGCAGTTCACACCGAGACGTGGCGCGACGCGATGATACTTCAAGAAGCCAGTGGTTTCGCGCTGCGCAGCGCGGCGCCGCGAGATGTAGCGCGACATTGCGAGGTGCAGCGCGGTGCAGCGAGGCGCAGCGGGAAGCCGCGAGGCATTTTTGAATTATCTCAATTAAACGTGTATATTTTTGAGTAGTAAATAAAGTTATATTTTGTATCACTATCTTAAAAAGTGCGCGTCGTTTCGCGTCACGTCTCGGTGTGAACTGACTCTTAAGCTTCTTATTTGGAGTTCAACTGTCATTCGTGGTTAGTTCATACATGGTTAGTTCTTTCTATACAGTGTGTTTATCTGTAACGAATGATTACTATTTAAAAAATCGAAAGTAAATAGTATGTTCATTTGGTGTATATTAAGCCGACCGGATACGATTCGTCTGTTCAAGTTTATTTCTCCGCATATGGTACCTTTATAGCGCCGGCTGTCATACGTCGATCTTTGACAGTCGTTAAGGGTCGTCAGAAGCCTGAAGGTCTGTCAATCAGTCTTACCAAGAGGTAGGTATTGTGTTACCCAATAGGCAGTCGCTATATGTAAAATACTTATATTCAGCTGCATCCCGTTTGTTTGGACCCCAACATAGTTGGGAAAAGGCTTATAGGCAGATTGATATGGTAACTTTTACAATACTTACCGAAGACCTTGTTTGAATGTGCGAAGTAGACGGAACATAAATTCAAACGATTGTTGAAACGAAGATAAAACCATCCTATTGCATTTTGATTTTAAATACGGTAAGCACGATTTAATAATCAATAGTTATGAATAAAGTTAATGATTTTAATTATTCATTCATTCATTTCAGCCAAAAGACGTCCACAGCTGGACATAACCCTCCCCCAAGAACCGCCACTTCGACCGATTCTGTGCCTCCCGCATCCAGCGGATTCCTGCGGCCTTTGCCTTTGGGAGGCCTTCCAACGCTACGTCTTCCGGTACGCGGTCGCCACTCCAGAACCTTTCGGCCCCATCGCCCATCTGTTCTGCGAGCAATGTGCCTTGCCCATTGCCACTTAAGTTTGGCAATTCTTCGGGCTATGTCGGTTACCTTGGTTCTCCTGCGGATCTGTTCATTTCTGATTCGATCACGTAGGGAAACGGAGGGATTTAAATTATTATAATTCTGTAAATGCATATATCTGTTATAGTCGCGAATCATATTTTGATCAAAATACAACATGATACTGACGTCCAAATTACAAAAAACGTAAGAAAATTTGAATATCGAAGGCTACATAACTATATAGGTGCACTATATAGGTACCTATAGTACCAAAATTTTACTAGTAAATGTTTTAACGGTTAGGCGCCCTCCAACCTCTGCCTAACCCTGAATTTATTTCATCAAACGCATACTCGAAGTCAGCACCATTGCTGTCTTCTTACTGGCTATTATAACAGGTACTATAACCAAGGCATGGGCAAAACTAGTTGTGCCAGTACAAGATACTCCTTCGCTTTACGCCACTCTTCTGCCTCATGTGCAAAATCTGGTCTACGTTTTTTTGATAAACCAAAAAGTCACGTCGGTTAGGTACTTATCTTATTTTAGACTTACGGCCAAAAAATAAAAGAGACTAAAGTTTACCCGTAAACTAATTTGCATGATGCTTTAACTTGTTTTTCTGAGGTTTCAGCTAAACCTGTTTGGTAGTTTGAGTCTAACCTCATTTGTGAGATCCATTTTTGTCACCGCATTTTTAACACAAAAGTGGCGCTAAAAATCCACTCAGTAAGAACTTTAGCACATTTTTAAGATAATGGAACTATAATGTTGTCTGTGAGCACGCACTTATTAGAAAAACAACATTATAATGAATTTTCTAGTGCCACACAAAATTTACAAATTAAGAGAAAAAAAAAGTATATATATATTTCAGACATAATTCTAGTCCATAGTTAATACACTCATACAATTAGATTATAAACTATTTTAAATTCTAAACAAATAAAAACACAAAATAAAATTGTGATTAATAAAATTTAAATAAAATGTTAAGTTTAGAATTTCTTGTCTCATTTTAAATTAATGAGACTCTAAATGGGAATTTTAGATAACAACCAAATATTTTATTAAGTACTTAATATTGATATTGTCGATAGTTGTCCCATTTTAAATTAATTAGACTCTAAATGGCAATTTTAGATAACAAACAAATATTTTATTTAGTACTTAAGATTGATATTGTCGATAGTGAAACGTGCTATAAGATATTTTATATTAAATTAAAAAAACGAGTAAAGAATGTTTTATCCTTCTAATTAATTGGGCCAATTTTTCGCCAAATCTTTCTTGTTCGGCAAATTGTTTGAAAGCAAATTAGCTTTCGAACAAGAAAGATTTGGCGAAAAAAGTCTCGTTTTTTGCTGCTTTATTTATAGAACGATTCAATTGATGAGCTCAACAATGCTTGTACGCACGCACCGTTTGTTTGTAAAACACGTAACTAAACGATTTTTTTATATGAATGAGCTCAATCAACTCAGCCTATCGCAGTCCACTGCTGGACATAGCCGTGCCACAACACAACAGTCTGTCTCAGTCACTATCTTAAGGTCGTCAGTCCATCTTGCTAGGGGGCATCCCACGCTATGCTTGCCGATACGCGGTCTCCACTCCAGGACTCGTCTGCTCCACCGGCCATCGGTCCTTCGACAAACATGGCCAGCTCACTGCCCCTTCAGTTTGGTTACTCTGTAAGATATGTCGGTAGCTCCGGTTCTTTTCCGGATAACTTCATTTCTGATTCCATACTTCAAAGAAACTTCGAGCATGGCCGCTCTATAGCGCGCTAAGTGACCTTAATTTGTGGAGCAGCCCGACTGTCAATGTCCACGTTTCGACACCGTATGTCATAATGGGCAGGACGCACTGGTTGAAGACCTAAGTCTTCAAACATTGTGGGATCGGAATTATAATAAGAAGATAATGATAATATAAAGGAGTTATTAAGGTTAAAACTACCCAAAGATAGTACGGCAAGCCCATTTTTGAAAGATTGGTCACAGATAGAAATAGTTGCGTTTTCCTGCAATGGGGCACTAGGCCTATGCTATCCATAGATACACACTGAGTTTTTTTGAGTACATTCTTGTGAGCAATGATCGCGGAGGAGTGACTTACGCCCGGTTTCTGGAACGGGTCTCAACACAAAAATAAGCTAACAAAATGTTAAACACCCGTAAACTGTTACAATTGGTTCAATTGGTTGACTAAGTTATCCACAGCCAATCGGATAACTTGACTTGTATTTAATGTTGACGTGATACGTGACTAAGTATGGTGTGGGCAAATCTAGCGATTTAAATCTTTGGTCATTTATGGTGTCAAAAACAATCTATAGGAAAACATACCAACTTACTTTCATAAATAACGTTTCAGTGATGTCATTCGCTGGTAAATTGCAGACGCTATATGGTGGCCACTGCTTTTATAGGAAACCGTATTATAACTTGAGTCTTCAAGAACCAGACAGTTCTCCGTAAGGGAAAGATATTGTATAAAATGATATGACGTGTGACTGACACAATTATTTTGTTTTTGTTCAATGTCTAGCAGGGTTTGACACGACAGGACACGACTTAGTAATAACGCTGAGGATACGACAGAACGTTCGTGTTTTGGTTTGAATGATTTGCCAGACGTAAATCTTTCTTTCTTTTTAACAAAAATGCCGGGTATAACACGGCTCGGGTCGATCGATCAGGTTAAGTTACTCTTGCTTTGGTCGGTCCGTGGATGGGTGACCATCTTTACATACCGAGACCCATGCTTCGAAAAGCACGTTCAGCCGTTGATCCCGGTGAAGATCTTTAACAGTCGTTACGGGTCGTCAGAAGCCCGAAAGTCTGACAACCAGTCTTACCAAGGGTATCGTACTACCCAGTAACTGGGTTGTGGAGGTCAGATAGGCAGTCAATTCACGTAAAAACATCAGCTGCATGTATTCAGCTACATCCGGTTAGACTGGAAGCCGACCCCAACATAATTGGGAAAAGGCAAGGCAGATTGATTGATATCTGCCCATTATTTATTTAAAATAGACCCTTAGCATACAGTAAGTCTCCAGTCTCTCTGTTTTTGTATACAAGATGCAACACACAACATCAAAAAGTACAACTGCAACTTGTAGGTAAGTATGCAGATACAGATCTGTTGATTTGATGACACTACACACGATTGAATATAAACTGAATGGTCTGCAGCAGATGGGATGATGTTAGGTCGTGTTACTTAATGTTTTGCATAGAAGAAGTCACACTGATACCTTTAATGTTTTGCACAGAAGAAATCACTACTGATACCTTTAATGTTTTGCACAGAAGAAATCACTACTGATACCTTTAATGATTTGCACAGAAGAAATCATTACTGATACCTTTAATGATTTGCACAGAAGAAATCACTACTGATACCTTTAATGTTTTGCACAGAAGAAATCATTACTGATACCTTTAATGATTTGCACAGAAGAAATCATTACTGATACCTTTAATGATTTGCACAGAAGAAGTCACTACTGATACCTTTAATGTTTTGCACAGAAGAAGTCACTACTGATACCTCTAATGATTTGCACAGAAGAAGTCACTACTGATACTTTTAATGTTTTGCACAGAAGAAGTCACTACTGTACCTTTAATGATTTGCACAGAAGAAATCACTACTGATACCTTTAATGTTTTGCACAGAAGAAATCACTACTGATACCTTTAATGTTTTGCACAGAAGAAATCACTACTGATACCTTTAATGTCACGTAGAACGGTTAGGTCAGGCTTGTAAAATTCAAGACCAGGATATTTTTTAAGATAATATTTTATTTTGATCTGCAAAAGTTGACCAAACCTTTTTTAAATTACGTGACACATATTATTATCACAGACGGTATGCTAATTAACGAAAGACGTTCCCGTCAACCCGCAAAAGTAAAAAATAAATAAAAATTACGTAAAAGAAACACTCTGTCGTGTACAGTCACGGACTTTAATTGATGAGCCACTTTCAAACTTTCCAATTTTTCAGTTTTATACATTCACGAGATTACACGATTAAACACGAACTCAAACCTTTTAATCGGAAATAGTCGTTTCCATAGAGGTTGAAGGTTGATTTAATCCAATCATTTCATACTGACCTCCTTTGAAATAGAGCATTAATTACTCGTTATTTCAGAAAACCTATCCGAAGACAGGGACAGCAAAGAGTATATATCGGGTAATCTATGTTTATGTGAAACAGTTATTATCATAAATTGTCATGTTGGACGCTACGCGTTCGGATAAAATCCGAGGGTGGGTCCGAGTTTTTCCGATGTCGAAATGACCAATCATAATTTCTCCGTACGCTAACGTTACTATCGCTACGCTAAAACAATTGTCGCTAGGTTACGGTTGCTAGACCTGCAACTGGTTGACTTTGGGTATTCACTCTGCTGTCAAATTTGTAGTTCTGTTAATATTGCATGAAAGTGTAATTACTTCAAGTGATCCTAACCCAAATGACACGCCTGTCAAACACTCAATGACAAAGATATCAAATATAATTTTCTTCTTCTGTAATACGAAGACGTATGACTTACCGGACGGATGTACGAGTATAACCGACTAAACCCGATTTGCATTACACGGCTAAAATACAAACAGTGGTAAGTGGCTCATCAATTAAAGTCCGTGACTGTACATAGTTTTTCTTTTTCGCACTTGTGTCTTTTCACGTTGAAAGACAAGTGCGTGTGTACAGAGTTTTTTGTGTGTGTATTGTGCACATAATTAAAATACTTTAATTTGTAATCTAACATAAACCCTACCAACAGACTAACACTTTTAAACTGTTCAGTTTATACATTCGTTTCAACAGCTAGTAATGGGGATGAGGCCAGGAGAATGCTGAATGAAATGAAAGTTTGTATCGATGACGTCAATTTTTCCAATGGGAAATCCCGTTGTGCTTGTTCTATATAATAATACACCCTTTTAATTATTTTGTATTGTCGAAAGTAAACGTTATTCTCTGGTGACATCACTCGATCGTCGAGAGAACGACACGTAATTAACTGATGACTTTGACCGATCGTATGATCCAATAGTTTGTCTAATTATCGAAGTGTTTTCTTTGGATATTTATAGTTTCGTAAGTTACTTTCACCTCGTATTAAGTAATTGTTTGAGAATTATTGTGTTTGGTGTTGGTGGTAGATAGCTACCATACTGTGCTGTGGCCTCCTATAAGTGAAGGAGTACACCTACTTCATACCCTATGTTGCCCTTTGATTATGTGTCTTGTATTCTGTACATATTTTCTTGGAAATCCTAAATAAATAAATAAATACTAGATGGGTTAGGTTTATTACAGATAGTTGTGCAAGTTCTAACCCATCTATGTTATTTACCGACCGACGCATAAAAAATAATAACTCGACTGTGCCGACTTTGTAACTTCTTCCTTTTTTGTCTGGTAAAAATACTTTGCTATAATTTTTAGATAACTCAGTCTCTTCTTAACCTAAGCTTTATACACATGCTAATTAGTCCTACATTTGGTTTAAAATACATGAATTTTTACCGTCTAATGTTTTTGAAACAATCTATATTCAATTTGAAATAAGGTTAGACATTTAAGCAAACCTTTTTTTACAGTCCATTCAACCGATTCTGACTTCTATACCGTAGGTACAAGGATGGCATTAAAAGCAAAAAAAGTGTTTACAATAGCAACTGTTTACTGCAGCTGCCATTTGTCATGCCACCAACGCAATAGAAGTCAAAATTGGTTGAACGGACTTAAAATGGTTTAGTTCAATGTCTAATTTTATTTCAAATTGAGTATAAATAACGCTGAAAGTAAAAAATACATTAATTTATATTTCTCGTTATTTGCCTTTTCATAAGACTGAGATGATGAATGTCTCTTAAATGAGTTTGAAGCAACTGTCTGTAAAAATCCGGTCGTCGACTCTTGGAATAACTTTTTGAAAACAAATCTAACGATTACTTATCACTAAACTAAGTTAATTAAATGAAGTAATCAAAAGTTTCAGTAAGTTAATGCTAACTTAAATCTTTCTCTAAAGCATTCCAAGCCATTTAGAACTAACTGGGTATAATTGTAGATAGCCAATTAGTACTTTGGACTATTTTCAAGTGATGCTTGTACTTAACTTTATGATCATTGTGTACTGTTAAATTGTAACACAGGTATCCAGCGAGGTAACACAGTAACAATTGTAATACCTGTAATTTTGACAATTTGACAACATTCATTGCGTTATTTAAGTTGTCGAGCAGAAGTATTTATCAAACATTATGATGCAATGGATTAGGATTTTTTTTTCAAAATCCTTCGGATTGTGAATGAAAGTATGTTACTCAGTTGGGTTCTTAAAGCTACATTGGTGATTAAAATCTTCAATAATATTCCAAAAGAAATAAGGGAACTCCCTCTAAAACACTTTAAATCCAAACTACACATATGGCTTATTGGAAATTGTTTTTATAGTGTAAAAGATTTTTTTGATAAAAAAGTAACAGATAAAGATAAGATAAGGAGTTTTAATGATATTACTTTATGTACCTATTTATTATTAGTAGTTAAGTGTTTAAATAGATGCGAAACCCTAATAACCAATGTCATTAGACATGTTGTATAAAATTTATACATTTAACATGTTTAAATATTTGTATGCCAGTCCATGGCGAAACATGTAAGATCATAACTATATTATAAGACCTTAATGTACCATGTTTTAAAGCAAATAAATATATTCTATTCTATTATATTCTGATGTGTAACATGTTTCCTCCCACTTTCCTGCAATCTGCACAGATTAGTTAGCTCAATCTGTGGGAGTGATTTCGTGAAAAGGGACGGAAGTGTGTAACAAGAAGCCGGGGAAGCGCGCGCTATTTGATTTGATCAATGAGTGTGCGCGGTGCTAGAGTTGGCCGTCAGAAACGACCTTGACGAGGCCCCGCCCCTTTAATGTTGCTTATAACCTTAATGTTGCTCATTACCATGGTGAGATGTCAGATGTTATACCTCATATACGACTACTGTAGGGCTCGCTCGTTTTTATATATCAAAAATTTTGTCAAGCTAGGAAATGATTAGTATCTGCTTACGTCCAGAGCTAAAAAGATGAATACATATCGATGAAACATGAATGAATATTTACAAAAAAAATTACCACATCTAAAGATACTTTAAAGTATAAAGGACTACTTTCAATATTCCTAAACTACATAGGTACCCATAGGTAGGTTATTTCAAATCTGTAACAAAACTTCAACACTTCAAATCTGATCGAAAATCTCAAGACGAAATTGCCTTTTAGCAGAACCTCGGCAGTAAAATTTTATAGCGGTCAAGGGTTACTTTATAAGTTTGCTATTCAAAAGATCATCTCCTACATTACACGCTTAAAATGCTGTTCCTGGTCCAGTTGGGGCAACAAAAAGATATAGTTTCTCGATATATTGTTGGATTTATTATTACCAACAAGTCGAGCAAAAATAAACTAACAAAGGCATAGCCGTACCATCCTTTTTTCGTTTATAACGTTTCGAGAACGTGACGAATTTTTGTAAAATTTATTTAGATTTTATACATACATAAACTCACGCCTTCTTCTGGTAGGCAGAATCTACAGAGCGCCACCTGGTACGATCTCTACAAAGGTCCTCCTTTTGCGTCGTTCGTTCATACATCTGATCATACACTCACGCCGGCTGCGTGTACTACGTACCTGAACTTTCTGAAGAACATCACCAATATGGTCACGATAATATTTTCCTTCTAGGACGTCCACTTCCGGCGTTTCCACTCACATATGTCTTGTAAATACTGTTTGTTAGCCGTCTTTCATTTATCCTCTTAACATGACCAAACCATCTAAGCATGCATGCTCTCTTAAATTTTTGTCACTATGTTTAGATTTCATGTTTCATTAAAATCAATTTTTATTCCTTTTCTTTCAAATTAATAGAACTTAAAACTGTAAACGTCGTTATTACATCAATATGAGCAACTCGCTTCATCCTTAATACTATCCTTTTTAACTGCATACCTGCAACATTAGTGTTGTCAAAAGAAGGGTCTTCTTTTTTCCTAAGAATTCAAACTAAAACTCAAAGCACTTATTTCAAATAAACCAATTACAGGCACTTTTGAATTGTCAAGGGGTCGGTCAGTCAGAAATATGAAGCTAGTCGCCCATTCCAAAACGTAGTAGGTTCCTATGGAGCAGAACAGGCAAGAAACGGGCACTCTTTTAAATCAAAATATTGTTCAAGTTGAACTTATACTTGTGAGAACAATGTAGAAAGATGTGCACGTTAAAAGCGTCCGTAATAAAAAAAATAAAAAATAATAAGCCATACAATCGGCGACGGCGCCTGTACACAAACATAACGCATGGATCAGCTTCATTCAACTCAACCATTTTGAAGAGAACTTAACGATCCAACACTCACGCCACCACCAGCGAGACATTTGAGTGAGTATGACATATTCTCAGCCGCCAGGGAGCAAATAGTAGTTCTGTAGAAGATAATGGTCACAGTGCTTACACATATGCTATGCAATTATACAATACTAAGAGATTGAATTTATGCAATGCAATGATAGTTGTTGCAATCTTTAGAAGCTCCAACAATATTTTCGATGCTAATCAACTAGTTTATAATGCGCTCTTGTGGAGCTGAACCAGCGTGGAACCAAGCATTTTTGTCAGTGATGTAATCCCCCAACTTATAATATGCTTGGCAGCATAGTGTGCGTTTTATACAAGATTTAAATTTCGTTTCATTTAGTTCGAGTATGTGGGGATTTTATTGTAACATTTTAAACAGTTATCCCATGAATGATGAATCTACTTTAGCCAATCTGAAACCCGGTTGAACTAATTGGTCCCTATTTCTAGTATTATATTTGTGTATTTCAACCTCTTGATTCTCTGTGCCATTGGACAGAACTTATTCGTTTCTCCCGCGCTCATAGGATCTCTAAAAACGACCAAGTGCGAGTCGGACTCGCACACAAAGGGCTCCGTACCACCGTACAATATTTAAAACTAGAGCAAAAGATGACAATATTTAAATAAAAACTTTAATATTGAACTTTATTTTAAGTGTCTTCAAAATATTCAAAGATATAGTGTGTACCGGTGACAGATGGACGGACGAACAGCGCAGTATTAGTAATATATATATCCTTTTGGGTACGAAACCCTAAAAAGTTAACTGTTTTACATTCAACACAATTCCTTCTATTTGTTATTTCGAAATCGTCCGGTACCAGATTGAAATTAGCGTTATTGTTATGTCCGACATTTGTTTTTACTGTCTTAAGGAATATTTGACTATAGAAACTGGCTTATGTATCGCTGTACCCAAATTATGGTTTGTAATTATGATAATAATATTTTCTAGTGTAATATTATTATCATAAAAGTAATACGTAGTTATTTGTTATGTCTATTTCGTGCCAAAATTGGAATAAACAAGCACTTCTGTGTGATGTTTTATTTTTCTGGTTGTCACTACGGATTTTATTATAAGCTTTTTGACTTCGGTCCTCTTAGCACGGGAATCACTTAACTTTAAGGTTCGCTCAGAAAAATAAACAAGAAAAATCTACCACGTTTACGAAGGTTTATAAAAACTATCACGATTAGTTTACGTAAGATATTTTTTTAATAAAAATAGAAGGATTTATGAAAAAAAGAAGCGAAATATGGTGTCACCGAAGGAGCGAAGCGTGGTGGAAAAACTTCATTACAGAAAATTGTTTTAAAATCTTTTTTGTTTTAATCTTTCATAAGATAACTTCATAATACACTATCAACGTTCACGAAACACCGGTTTTTCAAAACTTTTACTGAAAAATTTCAAACTGATACATTTTTTAGCGAAGATATTTCATATAGGTGACCGATGTCAGTTTCAACAGCATGAATTGACCCCAAACGAGGACACTTCAATGTGAATGTAGAAACTTGTTCCACAATAAAATGGACGAGACACAGAAGTTTTTTTGATTTGGGGCCACTTCGAACAACTCTACAAGAAATGTCATTTCCTTTTTCGTTTTCAAGAACTGAATTTCTCCGAAATTGTTTCTTATTACGTTTTATTTCAGTTTCAAACTAAGTTTTGTTAAAATAAGAATTTATTTTCGGCATGTATTGGGAATTATTACATAACACACATAACATATCATCACGCCTGTATTCCACAAAGGGTTAGGCAGAGGTTTACCTTCAGTAGGTACATCCACATTTCGCCAGTTATGTTTGAGTCCCATGTGATAGGGGGCGAGCCTATTGCCATCAGCCGGGCACAAATCCAGACTCCGGGCTGCTACTGAGAAATTCCAGATGGAAAAACCCAATAATACTTAGCCCGACCCGGGAATCGAACCCGGGCCCTCATGCATTGCATTAGGTTTGATTAAACCTGTAATAATCCCAATTTTGCGCTAAAACATTATTGAACACTCCAATGTCAAAAAACTCAACTAATTTCTATTTTGGAGTCATAAAAATACTAAATAGCCAAGTAACTGATACAGCCTGATTCAAAGTTAATGGCGGCTCGGAATATGAGGCGAGTCGCTGCGCAGTAACGAATTCATGGGTTAGCGGGAGTGAGAGGTGGAGTACTGCGCAGCTAGTAGCTAACTTCCGAGTCGCCATTAAGTTTGAATCGAACTATACCAACTTGAATGTAGCGCTCGACGCACGCCGGCCGTTACCGCGACACCGCTCTCTTCGCTCGCTCGGCTCACGCGCGGTTATGTCATAGTTCTAACCCATTAAAATGGGGTACCCTAGCTTAGTTACTGCGACCAACTCTGAGAACGGGCTACAAAGTATAAGAGGCTCAAGTATTAAAAAGTATTCATCATAAAAAGCTCAAAAAGTTTTAGTAGTTCATTAATTTAAAAAGTGTTCATCATTTATTAGACGATCAATAATGTTTTAGAGGATCAGTTAAATATATCTCTTTCTTTTTTTGGATATTTACACGTTCAGTACGTATGTCAGCGTCAACAACCAATCGGAACTACGCAATGTGACAAGTCGCCGGTATCCAACCAATCACAAACGTTTCCTTTTTTATCACGGTAAGTGCTTTTTATGTGCGAAATTAACAGTCATAGCATACAGTTAATTCGAGAAATGGGCGTAGTTTTTTATGATTATTTTTTATTTTACTGCCTCCTTGGTCTTGTGATCGCAAGCCCGACTGCTGAATGTGAGCTCCTGGGTTCGATTCCCAGGTTGTGCAGTGTTATTGGATTTATTCATTAGGAATTTTCCCAGCCCGGAGTCTGGATTTGTGACCGGTTGATAGCAATAGGCTCACCCACTGTTACGTGGGGCTAAAATATTTGACGGAATGTAGTGATAATAATATATAGAACCCTGCCCAACCCTTCGGTGAATAAAGTCGTTTTGTATTTTAATTATAAATAAGAAAGGAATTATGACGTCGAAAAATACCCAAAAATAATGACGACCAGGTAATAAAAAACCGACCATGTGCGTATCGGATCACGCACAATGAAGGGTTCCGTAGTAGGGATAAATTTATCCCAAGAACAAATTTAACATTGTAGCTTCATATTTCTGACAGACCGACCCCTTGAAAAATCAAAAGTGCCTGTAATTGGTTTATTTGAAATAAATGCTTTGAGTTTGAGTAATTCAAAAATATGTTCTCCCATACATTCCAACTGCAAATGTAAGTTTCTACGCACAATATTGAGAGATTTACCATATTTTTTTTAAACCATAGACTTTCTATAGGTTTTCCTATAATCAATGAGTGAAGAACCATTCTCTGTATTTTTGTGCAAACCTTTAGGCTTAGTAGTTTCAGAAATAAGGGGGCAATGGTCAATTTTCATCAATCTTCTTAAATATCTTTACAAGTATTTATTATATATATATTTTTTTAATAATTTAATTCCTCGCAACAAGCCCTTTCATTTATTTGCCCCCCAAAAGTCACCCCCATATTAAAAATTAATTTACTTATGATACACGTCCGTCCGTGTTTGAGTCACAGAAAAACACATGTGTACCAAATTTAAACTTAATTGTTCCATTAGATTCGGAGAAAATTGACTGTGACAGAAGGACAGACAGACAGACACACGAGTGATTTATTTATTTAATTTATTATTAGGCTCTTCAACAATGAGCACATTATTACTTTACATTTGAGTACGTTGCAAACTTAAGTCTAAGCGCCTCATTACTTAAAGAAAAGCACAGCATGCTCTATATAGGTTCCGTTGTTTCCTTTTGTGGTACAGAACCCTAAAAAGAATCAATAAAGTTTATTTAAAGCCGACCCCAATATATAGTTGTGATAAGGCAAAACATAGATAAACATTGGCCGTTAATAGAAATACTACCACATTACTAGTAATATTTAAAAACCCTCACTTTTACCGCTCTCTCTCAACTTGGGTTTATCGTTTAATAACGCCACCTCATTTGACACAGGGACGGCCTCACGCCATACATTATGCAAAGGGTGCTCCTAAATTAACACCACCCACCCAGTCACAGTCGAAATTACTTCCTTTTCGGGACGTGTTGTGTGGCGAAATTGTTGAAGTCATACTCGTTATTGCCCTGGAAATGTTGCCAGGAAATGAAATGACCTGCTTTCTTGAAACCTTATTTGTAAGCACGTAACTTATATTTGAATACAACAACACGCTTCATAAACATTTTTTAAATATTTACATCTGGTTTCTGAAACGAAAACAAAATGAAATTGTTTGTACTGTAAATAGGATATCGGAATTGCTGTTGCACGTAATTTTATGAAAAAAAAAATAAAAAAAATAGTTAAATGGAGTGGACATTTTATAACTGACTACCACTAAGAAGAAATGGTGAAACAAACTCAAAATCACCGACATGTCAAAATTAAACCCATATCAAGTTTTCTCATTGACTGTTGATGATAAATTCAGTCAACCAATCACAGCCGGCGGTATAGACATGCGTTTAAAAACTTATTAGCTATTTTTGGGGTGTTAGTGATAGGTATAAATTATTATAAAAGTAGGTACGTACTAAAGGAGCGATCAAGGAAACCATGCCTTTTTTTGTTACTTAAATAATTAATTTACATTATAATTATAGTGAAATTTATTTGTTCAGACAGCTGTGGTCCAAAGCTTAGGTAAAAAACAACTTTTCTATATTCATTTATTTATTCAAAATCTGTATTTGAAATAGTAGTATTATAAAAATAGTAGTAACAGTTGGTCGGCAGTTGTTCTCGTCGAACATTGGATTACAAATTTTGAAAATTAATGTGCTAAAATTTAACCAAGTAAACTATAAAATAATATTCTCGTACCTACAGTCGAGATCAAAAATCTCACATTTAACAAAACGGCATTTTAGCGAACGTGAGGTTTGTTACAAACGTATCTATTAAAATCTGTTATTGTTATTTGCTACAATTATAATTATTTAGCTCACAGAAAATCAAATACAGTTATCGGATATAATGAATCACTCCTGTCTAACCAATACATGCATGAAGTGATTTATCATCGGCGAGTTTTTGTCCACTAGCATCTTCAGAATGCTAAATATTAGGACTTGACCGCGTTCTTTCTAATACCAACGCCGTTTTTCTCCTGCGTGGAAGTCTTGAACACGCGCTCGACTGACCATGCCAGAGGCACTACAAAAGTGCGTCAGCCCCTAAATCGTTCTGAAACTGTTATTGTATTAGACTCTCAGGGCGTCCATTGGTTTCCGCGTGTAACTGGCAAACAGGCTGCTTGTGTAAAAGGTCTGGCAGTAAGCCTTAAACAACGTAATTTTTACCTCCTTATTACAACACGCAAACCAGCATATTGCTCTCCTCACAGCTGGAGCCGCCGCTCGCGATTGTTATCTTCTTGATCTATAAGGTTATGTTATGTTTTGCCCTAAGTATTCTGTTTGTTTACCCTTTATAACGAGCCTATTATCACCCTCAATGGCCAGACGTATGACTGCTCGTATCAGCTCGTTGACTGCTTCCTACCGGGGGCCTTAAAGGTAATGAAAATACTCTTCTTACTGTTATAACTATAAACTAAACCGTGGCTATCATCGTACCTTTTACAGCATGCCAAATTACCGAGCCAGCCGTAGGATCAACAGCACCATATCAACCGCGTAGCTGAGGTTATTGTCCCAAACGTTGTCACTCGAACATCCAATCGGTTTATTGCAAAGCCCAGCGATCAGCTCATTGACTTAAAGGTTGAGAAGCTTGTGCAAGGTCAGCCTCCCCTGCCTCACCCCACAATCCAACCCATACGCACCAGAGAGTGATTTATTCCACTTTATTATAGTTCACTTGATTACCATACCAGTACTGGAGCACACGTATAATTTCAGCTGACACGCTTGCTTGCCTGAGCTTTTTACATTACAATATACTATCTGTGCCCCGCTGTTTCACCCGTATAAGTCTCGATCCCATGGGAATGTCGTAATAAAAAGTATCATATGTCCTAATCCAAGTCATGTTCTACCCATGTATTTAATTTCATCGAAATCTGTTTAGCCGTTTCAGCGTGAAACCGTAACAAACAAACTCACTTTCGCATTTAGCTACGCCCGGCGGTTTCACCCGCATAAGTCTCAATCCCGTGGGAATATCGGGATAAAAAGTATGCTATTTCCTATTCCAGGTCATGGTCTATCCGTGAGCCATATCCAAATCCGTTCAGCCGTTTTAGAACAAACAAAGAAACAAACTCACTTTCGCATTTATAGTATTATATAGTTATAGGATGTCATACGACACTAGGTCGAATAGTTATAGGTGTCACACTCATTTTCAGAGATAAACGTTTGTTTCATCAGTCTGCAGATGCAGAGACAAGCGTTGAATGTCAATGATATTATACTTAATGTCCATGTTCACGCAAATGTCACATGACATCACGCCTGGAATCCCCGAAGAGTTAGGCCAAGTGCGAGTCCGGACACGCACACGAAGTTTTTTATTTTTTACCAAAAAATTTTTTTTTGTTTGGGCTCCCGTAAAATAAACTTTTAAATATTTAACTTTATTTTATTTTTATTATTTGTTGTTACAGCGGCAATAGAAATACACAATCTGTGAAAATTTCAACTGTCTACCTATTACGGTTCATGAGATACAGCCCGCTGACAAACAGACGGACAGCCAGCGGAGGCTTAGTAATAGGGTTCCGTAGGTACCCGAAGGGTGCCAAATGACAGGAACCTACATAATGGTTATTAAAATAATCTTTGGATGAACCTGCCTAACACAAACTAGCGTTCAAAGTAAAATCGGAAGTATCTTACACAGTTTAACACACTAGTTTATGTTGATGGTGGGTACGAGTCTCAACTAACCAAGTCACAATAAACTGTTCAGAAGGGACCCGTAAATACTTGGTTCGGACATTACGTCCCATATTGAGGGTCAGATATGGGACTCGAAAAAGCTATTTCTTGTTAAAGATTTTTTTATTTTGTTCGGGATTTTCCTCAAAGAGTCAACGTTTGGTTTCGGGTCGAAATAGGTATGACATCCCTGAGGGTGCTTGAAAGATCCCGTTAGAGAATGAGTAGCATCATCAGACCTTTAGTAGATTTCAGAGGTCACGTATTGTTAACGCTAACGCGTCGGTATGTTTACTTAAAAATGCTTACACATTTTTTCAGTTATTATACATATAAAGAAAATACTTTTATATGTTACTAGCTGCGCCCCGTGTTTTCACCTGCATAAGTCTCAATCTAGTTGGAATATCGAGATAAAAAGTATCCTATGTCTTAACCCAGGTCATGGTCTACCCATGTGCCAAATTTCATCTAAATCCGTTAAGTCGTTTCAGCGTGAAACCGTAACAAACAAACAAGCTCACTTTCGCATTTATAATATTTTTAGGAACTAGAAGTGGATTTTATTTAAAAAAAGAATTAACGGCTACGAACTGTTTTAATACAATCGTAAAATATTAATAATTAGAACACAAAAATAATTACCAGGAAGCTAATCCTAACTCTGACCAAATACGACACAGCTCGAGTGTGAATGATCCGACGTTTGGCGGGGAAACGAGACCTGTCATCTGTTTGATATTTCCTTTATAGGCGTGATGCTACTGTTCATTCTCGTTCATTCCCAACAATATTATTATAATTAGGATTAGTACCATATGTATCCGGGGTGAGCCAATAATCGGGAAGAAATATAAACCCTGAACTGCTAGTGAATATTTCCTAGTAAATTAACTCAAGAATTGAGAACACAGGACACCACGCTGAAAAGTCGCACTTGTAACTGCTAGACGAAGCGTTCCAAATCTAAAGGTAGGTAGGTCCATGGACCCTAGGGCACATAATTCATTGTAGGGACTACCTACGTACATTCAATTCATGCCCAAAATTGACAAATGAAATTTCCATACGAAAAGCCCCCATATTTAATCTAGGATTACCGAATAAGCTTTGAACAATGAAAGTCCGTACATATTTATGAAGAAACGATGGGACGAGCCCGATATGATGTCAGTATGCGATGTGCTGTTTGAAAAGGATTATAGTATTAACTTTTATTATATATAATTGTGTTTCTCTTGTGTCGAAAAGGGTATAAAATAATAACTCATGCCAAAGCAAAAATATTTTAATTATTAAAATATGTACCAACGATTTGACAGCTTCGCACGGTTTTTTACGACTTGACAGAACATCGAGATTTCTTTATAACATAATATAACATCAAACCTGTATTTCCCCGAAGGGTTAGGCAGAGTTGTACCTATAGTACATTCATATTTCGCCTGTTACGTTTAAGTCCCATGTAATAGGGGGCGAGTCTATTGCCGTCAATTGGGCACAAATCCAGACTTCGGGTTGCTACTGAGAAATTCCAGAAGGAAAACCCAAAAAAACTTTGCCCGACCGAATCGAACCCAAGACCTTAAGTTCAGCAGTAGCACTTGCGAATACTAGACAAACGAGGCAGTCATCAGCCATTTCTTTATTATACCTATGAAACTTTCATATCAGTGGTACACATAAACTGTCCGGAATAAATTCTGTAAATGATGGTGAAGACCACATCAAAGTTCGTTGCATAATTTAGAAGACTAACACAATCACACAGCCAGACACAAAAAGCGACTTAGTTGAACGTAAAATTGCATAAGCAAATAAAAAGTATCATTCTGGTTGAGCACTAAATAGTAATTTAGATAAAATTGCTTTTCATTCTTTTATTGATTTAATTGTATTTATTATTTTTATTAATTTAATTTATAATATATCTATGTATGAAGCAGATCCTGACAAAAGCTGGAATCGTTGACTTCAGACAGAAGGCGAAAATTAAATGTGCCAAATTTTTATATAATTGAATTATTACAGTAAAAAGGCCAGCGTACATCGGCGGACGGCGGGGCAGAGTATTTTAAATATACCAACGTAAATAGTCTTGATAACTTGGTTTGTTCGTTTCGAATGATGTCTAGATTTATCATGCGTCCGTCTCATTTATTTATTTGTCATTTTGTTTTTGTTTTATGTCTTGGAATTTTATTATCTAACTATTGAAATATTCATTATTATTATTATCTTACACAAATTTATTTTATTTAAGTATACATACACACATTGCAGTATAAAACTGATTTACATCCGTCACCTCACGCCAGTTGAAAACCAGCGTCAGGCACTAGTTGTCTGGCATTTTTGCAACGCACTTTACACTTTTTATTTTGTATTCTTTGTTTTTACTTTATTTCTTTTTACTTGTGTGCCTTTTAGTCTGTGCTAAATAAAGGTATCTTTCTTTCTTTCTATAGCAAGATTGTACATTCCTAAAACTCAGAAACCGACCACGGAGCATCAAAGGGCAATTCTCTCTGCGGTATTGCAGAGCGCGCTGGAGGATATCGCGGCGGGATGCGAAAACATGCGACGGTAAAGTTCGCGTCAAATAACTTTGCCGCTCTGAAGTTAGGTCGCGCATGCGTGCTGACATGCGCGCTACTGTTTTATAAGTAAGATTGACTACTGCGCAGTCATTTGTAGCCTACTTCAGGGCGGCAAAGTTATTTGACGCGAACTGTATCCGCTGGAGTAAACTGGCATTTGATCGTGGAGGGAGAGGCAACTAGTGCAAGCAAGGGTACACTCCGCATTTCCCCCGTGGCATACTGCGGCATGCTTCTCGGCAAATCCTCCTCGGTGCCGTCCCTCGCCGTCCACCGGTGTGCGTTGGCCTTAAAGAAAATCTTAGGGTAGGTTCAGATGACAAGCGCTCAACGCGCGTTTTGATAACGCGCGTTTACAACTACATACATTTTATTCAGGCCGTACACATGCTAACGCGCGTTTTAGTAACGCGCGCATTCAACGCTGCGCTAGCGCTCGACTGTTGTCAGCGCGCGTCAACGCCGCTTTGAGATCATTGGTTTTCTATGTTTCCGTTCAGTTGAGCGCGCGCTTTCGACGCGGATAGACGTATTTTAGGGTTCGTCAAGTTCGTCGTTAACGTTCGTTAACGCCTGACAAGCGCGCACCATGTGAACACTATACAAAAATTCAACGCGCGTTCAACGCGCGCTGAGCGCTTGTCATCTGAACCTACCCTAAGTCTCAAGACGATCCAAAATTGCCAAGAATAAGAAGAGACATTTAAAACAAAGGAATAGCGAAAATAACCATTACCGTCACCTTTTATAAAACGCGAAAGAACACGTCCATTTTACAAAATTTACTCACAAAAGTAATATTAAAGAACAAGTTTTCCGCTATGAATATTATGCAAGGGAACTATAAAATGTACATTAAGCCGCATTATGGAGCCGCAACAGAGGCTTAGGCTGCGGTACAATAAAATTGGCTTACTGCCAAAAAGATTGCATATGCACGCATAACTGCGGTTGGTTAAGACGAAAGCGCCAGTGTAGTCCACGAAATAGGTTTCTTTTTGCAATTTTCAGATCAGTATCAGGTTGTTTGTCGATCAAAATATGATTCGCGACCGTAACAAATATGTTTTTTGTGAGTCTATGACGTGTCCCACTGCCTCCCGTTTTTCATTCCAAGCCTTCCAGTCTTGTGCTCTCTGGCCACGTTGGCCCTGCAAACAGTACGGAATTAAAATAATTAAAATCATCAATACAACTCTGTAAGTCCAAATTGCTCTATTGAATGACTAGGTATTTCATGTAACCCATTCCCGGGTATGTATTATTGTGTTTTTCCATTAGGAATTTCTTAGTAACAGCCCGGAGTTTGGAAGTTGGCGGTGTGATACCCCCGTGCCTCGGAAAGCACGTTAAGCCGTTGGTCCTGCGCGTGATCTCTCTCCGGTCGTGTCGGATTGCCGTCCCATCGGACTATGAGAGTGAGGGAAGAGAGAGTGGACCTGTGCACTATAATATCTCCCGCGCCGAAGGCTAGTCTCCGTTGAGATTAGCCGCCGTGGCCGAAATACGGTCTGGAGGACTATATTTCATGTAATCATGATTTTAAGGCCAATGATCTCCCTTAATATATTTACGAACAAACGAAGTCAAGCAATCTGCTTAGCCTTTTCCCAACTATATTGGGGTCGGCTTCCAGTCTAACTGGATGCAGCTGAATACCAGTATTTTACATGGAGCGACTGCCTATCTGACCTCCACAACCCAGTAACTGGGTAATACGATACCCCTTGGTAAGACTGGTTGTCAGACTTTCGGACTTCTGACGACCCGTAACGACTGTATAAGATACACGTAAGACAGCCGGGACCAATGGCTTAACATGCTTTCCGAGGCACGGAGGAGTCTCAATATGTAAAGATGGTCACCCATCCACAGACCAACCCCGGCAATCGTAGCTTAACCTGATGGATCGACCCGTGCGGCAGTTATTACTTAGCCATGAGCTCCTCAAAGAAACGAAGTCAGATCTTTAAGTTAAATTGTGCCCAAAATAGTCATGTAAAAAAAAATAAGTCTTTCTTGTAACGCTTTTCTAATAGTGTGAATGGCACAGCTTTACCCCATTTACTTATCTACTTAGATTTTATTTGCAATAACCGCGTATAGACCCTTAAATTAATGGCTCACTTTATTGTCTAAACGTAAGGAGTCATAAAAAACAATAATTATTTCCCTCCTATAACATTTTATATCGAAGCGCGAAGTTTATTTTGTGTAAATAATGATTATGAGGTTGATGAGTAAACAACAGACGTGATAGTCTTTTGTTTTTATCAGTTACAGCCATATAAACTCAGTTAAGGTATGGTTACCTAAGACTACGGTCGCCGAAGCGGCCGTCACATAGCGTCCGCAATTTACCGTCACAATGACATCACAATGTCTTGTTTTCTTCCTTTTTTATTTTTTGTTTGTTTGTAAAAGAAAGAAAGAAAGAATAATATTTATTTGGACACAGTTCGTGAAACACATAATACCAAAATAAAAGTGTCTTCAAAATAATCATAAAGCAATAATAGTGTGTGCACGGCTGCGCCAAAAAGGTTCATTTCAGCATTAATGCCCGACAAATGCTGTCTGACGCTGGTTTTCTAATGAACCCTTATGGACAAGTGACGGGGAGTACCAACATACATGTATATTGGCACCTTGCAGCTATTTCCTAAAAGCTAATTAGTTATTATTTAATCTTGCTTTTGAATGTTGTGCTGTCTTTTGTGTGCACTAACTAAACGATTTATCTATCTATCTATCTTACCGGCAAATGATGTCACAGAACCGTTATTTTTAAAAGTACTAGCAGCGCCCCGCGGTTTCATCCCGCGGGAATATCGAGATAAAAAGTATTCTACATGTTAATGCAGGTAATAAACTATCTGTGTGCCAAATTTCATCGAAATCCGTTCAGTAGTTTTTGCGTGAAAGAGTTACAAACATCCACCTACCCATCCGCACACCGCACTTTTTTATGTTCGTTGATCCATTATTTTAAAGTGTGTCATAGCCAATAGTGTCATCACAATGTCTTGTTTTCTTCCTTTTTTTATTTGTTTGTATATTGGCACCTTGCAGCTATTTCCTTATAGCTAATTAGTCATTATTTAATCGTGCTTTTGTATGTTTTGCTGTTTTTTGTGTGCACTTAATAAACGATTTATCTATTTATCTATCATCCGCACAAATTGTCGCGTTTATAATATTAGTAGGATGTTAGTGTGTTTTCTAGAAAGCGTTTTTTGACGCCATAGAGTAAAATCCCTGTGCCATCATTTTTATGGCGGCCGTCACATCATGGCCCTTATGAGGCGGCCACCGCTCTTATAGGAAACCGTAGCTTTAGGAATCAAAACAATTAGATTAAACGAGGAGTGCGAAGTTATTTCAGTAAGGAAACTATTTGTGCTTCAATGTATACTGAGAAAACATCGCGTCCCAATAAAAATAACAAAAAAACGCCGAGCTGATATTGTTTTTCCACTTGTAAGACATAATACCTTACCTTTGCCGAGCACCAGTTCTCTTATCTTAGTCATAAACTGTATAACGGGGTCAGTAAACTGCTCGCGATACAAAAACTGAATTTGCACAAATGTAAAACCGTGGTTGATGGGATAAAACTACGATGAAATAGAAAACCTTCTATTCTCTCCTCAATAGTTCAACACAAACATCTCATCTCCATACATACACTTGACACTCCTCAAACACACACACACACACACTCACACACTCACACACACTCCTCAAACATATACACACTTAACACACTCTTCATACACACAAACACACACACACGCATACACTCTCTCACAACACATCTTCCCGCTCATTTAATGATTGTTACTTTTGTACATTGTAAAAAATAAGGGCTTTTGTTTCTTTTTCACTACACATTTTTTTTAATAACCAACGACATACGTTACGACTTTTATAATGGAGGAACACTGACTCCCAAGTCACAGGTATCAACCTAGTTTGGGAGCCAGGGGGCCTATGTTTAAGACACTTCTTCTGTATGTTGTAAATGTCTGTAACAATGTTGAATGTTTTTTTTTTTTTTGAAATAAATAAATTTATTTAAATTATTTTGATAAGTACACAGAAGTTTCAAACTGATGAACGGTTTTGACCTGATAGCACCTTTCTATTTGCGTCAGGTATATCGCCTGCAAAGATATTTATTGGCTGTGTATATTAGAATCTGCCATATGTTGATAGGCAATGTTTCCCATCGTATACAAGAATTTATCGTCTGTGTCTAACAGTAAAATGTTCACTAAACAAGACTTTATATCTTATTTAGTGATACTTATATTGTCGTTTAGCCTATGAAAAGAGTGTTTATTAGAATATTCAGAAAACAATAATTCGACAGAAAAAAAAAGGTATTGTGAACGTAGAAGCGAATACGCGTAGCACAATGCGAGCTACGGCGTAGCAAGGCTCGTAGCGTAGCGAGGTAAATCTTTTGGAAGGCTACGAGAATATTTTAAGAATCCTATTTATGCTTTTCAGATACTGCAGTGGTGCCAAACAAACTCCAATAAACCCTACAAATAACAAATAATTAATTTCATATTTTCTATGACTTTACCAATAATTTAGGATTTCAAAACCCGCGGAATATAATCCCGCAGTACATTTTGCAGGAATCAGGACTGCCCCGCTGGTTTACTGTTCACAAAGCTGAGCATGAGGTCCTGGGTTCAATTTCTAAGTCGGGCATAGTGTTATTGGGTTTTTCATTCAGGAATTTCTCAGTAGCAGCCCGGAGTCTGGATTTGTGCCCGGTCGCGAGGAGGTTCGCCCGGGACTTAGACATAACTGGCGAAATGTGGGTGTACTTTAGGTGCCTCTGCTAGCCCTACGGGGCTTACTGGAGTGAGGTTATGTTAAATAATTAATGTCATATTTTCTATGGCTAACATTCAGAATATCCTTGGAATATAATCCCGCGAATACGGTTGACTTAATCCACTATAATTGAATCTTAGTGTAACTTACTTAGCAATTAATTGAATTAGTTTCCTTACAGTTTCAACAATCTCTGCATATCCAATATGTCTGATAGTTCTGACATCAATATAATACTGTTGGCTCAGATTATGCCCTCTATTGACAAGGTTAGCGAATGATAAGTATTTGATTAAATAAGCTGTTTAATACAATATTCGGTGAGAATTGGCAATAAAGTGTTACCAAATAATTTACATCATTTAATTATGTAAGTAGGTACAACGAAACTGTTTTTGTATACTGCCTCTACTTGTATATGAGGGGAATCGAATCGAAGGTTAAGCTGTGCTTGCCGCGGTCGGTTCGTGGATGGGTGACCATCCATTGGATATTAAGACGCCTACGTGTCTCGGAAAGCACGTTAAGCCGTTGATCCCGGTTGTCGTTCGTAGATCTTTGACAGTCGTTACGGGCAGTCAGAAGCCCAAAAGTCTGACAACCAATCTTACCCAGGGATATCGTAGTACCCAGTAACAGGGTTGTGGAGGTCAGATATGCAATCGCTCCATGTAAAATACTGGTATTTCAGCTTCATCCAGTTAGACTGGAAGCCGACCACAACATAGATGGGAAATTGCTGGGCTGATTGATAAATCTCCATTTTAAATATGAATTAAGTAATAATTCCTTTCGTACGTATTTATCTTTAAATTTATTTCAGTATTTTGTTAGAGATTTTTCATAAATGTATTACTTATTTTCATGCGGGTATCATGATTGAAAACACTGATTGGATCTCAAGGGACGCTACAGATCGTCTATCTATCCAACAATAACATATCTAACATAACACTGGCAGGTTTTCCGACGGAAATTTTCTTTGTTGGCAACTAATTTTGTTCCAATTTAAAAAGAATTCAACGACAGGATTGCATGGAACGGAATGCAGTTTTATATTAAGTTTTTTTATAAAAACTGAAAGTTTGTAAATTCTTTTTATTTACACAAACGTATTTACATGATTTAAAAACTAACAGACTTAAAATAGTAATAATAATGGTGCCTCGTTTCATTAAACACGTCTAACGGGCCTCTGCGAGTTGGCTTCGGCCCCTCGTACGCCTTCCAAAGGTCCGGGACCCTAGGGTCCCGCGATATATCAAAGATAAAAAATAAATAAAAAAATGTACAAGTATATAAACGGGGAAAACGGGGGAATATAATTATAGTGCATCAAAAAATTGTCCGCATCGCTGCCAACAGGAAAAGTGCCCAAAAGGCTGGCAGCATTGCCACGTTGAATGGCAATGCTGCCATTAGAAGTTGTTAGACAGGAGACTGTTTTTATTATGTAGTAATTTACTTTACTATAGAACTACCTTCTGCCAGCTCCTTCGTCCGCGTAATATTTTTTATTTGAAAATAAAATATATCCTATGACACTCGGAACTACTGTAGCTTCCCATTATTAAAAGTATTTTCGAAATCGGAACATACAAACTGACAAAATTTACCTCTTTATAATATTGAAATAAAGAAAGGAAGTAAGAAAGGAAGGAAGTAAGAAAGGCTTGAAAAAATACTCTCTATTAAAACAAATAACCTTTTAATTAAACAAAATTACAAAATATATGGAAAAACTTTAAAACAAATTGTAAAAAAAGCTAAAAAACTACAGTATATAAATAAATTAATGAAATCTAATAATAAAGTAAAGACTATGTGGAAAATTATAAACGAACGAACGAATAAAAACGTAAAAAAGGTAAAAAAAAACATAACGCTACACGTAAATGACAATGCTATCTCGGACCCGAAGCAAACAGCAAATATATTTAATAACTTCTTTGCGTCTATCGGAGAAGGATATGCGCAAACCCCCGGCAAAGACGTGACTCAACGTGTTGTGATCGATGAGTGGTTGAGTGATGACTGTGAAGTCAATATCGGTATTCCTCAGGGGAGTATTTTAGGGCCTACCCTCTTTTTAATTTTCATCAATGAACTCTGCCAGTTAAACATTACTAACGGCATTATTATTACATTCGCGGACGATACGGCTCTTCTTTTCCATGGAGATACTTGGGAGGAAGTGTACCACTTTGCTCAGATGGGTTTTTCGCTAGTTACTACCTGGCTAAACAACAACTTACTCTCACTTAATACAGACAAAACTAAATACATAACATTTACACTAACAAGCACTCACCTCACTCAAAACCCCTTATTAAATATCACGGCCCACACATGTAACTCTTCCGACTCATGCTCATGCCCAAAACTCGAAAAAGTGGACTCTCTCAAGTACCTCGGTGTCACTATAGACAAAAACCTAAACTTTAATTCTCACATCGATCTGTTGTCCCAGAGAATTAGGAAGCTCATTTTCATTTTTAAGAACCTACGTTGTGTTGCAGATGCGAAAGTTCTTAAAACAGTATACTTTGCACTTTGTCAATCTGTACTAAACTACTGCATCACTGTTTGGGGTGGTGCCCCAAAATCGTTTATGATTAAAATCGAGCGAGCACAAAGAGCAGTGCTCAAGGTGGCCCATGCTTTACCGTTTTTTCACCCTACCACTGAACTCTACGATAAGTGCAAGGTTCTTACTGTTCGACAACTGTTTATCGTTCAAACAATCTTGCGTAAACATTCTTCTTTGAAATACAACTCATCCTTGCACGCTCATAAACGTATTAAAACAAATGTATGCTCTACTCGACTGTGTAAAAGTAGTCTTTCTCGCCGTAACTTTTGTTTCCTTGGCAGTTACTTATACAATAAAATAAACTCTACATTAAAAATATACCCCCTTACTAAAACAAAGTGCAAGCAAGTTCTCACCACGTATCTACTAAACCTTGATTACGATAGCACGGCAAGCCTCCTAACTGTTTTAGGTTAAATGTGTGTTTTCAGCTTGCCCATCACACCGCACCACACCACACAATACTACACCACACGATACCACACCACACCACACCACACCACACTTCTCTGGCACCCACAATATTCAATAATAACCTTAAGTTTTATCTTTTTCTTCCTTTATTTTTGTTTTACTGTATTCTCCTACCAAAGGTTTTAAGATTTAATACTCAAACACTGTTTCTGGGGGGGGGGCTGGTAATCTGTGTGACAGGTTTTTCCTAGTGCAGATACCAGTCTCCCACAAAGGATTTATCACATGTATAATCTTCATATTTTTAAGGCGCCTTTGTGGAAGAGAAATAAAATGTTTATTTATTATTATTAAAGAACCGCGAAACATCTCTGTGGTCCACCGCACTGAAAATACCATGTTCCTAAGTACAGTAGATCCCAGTGAAATAAATTTAATATTGAAAAGCCTTAAAAACAAAAACAGTTATGGAATAGACGAAATACCACCAACCCTAGTCAAACAGTGTGCAGATGAGCTGACCCTTCCATTCTACTTGCTAGTCAATCAGTCTTTTGAGGAAGGAAGATTTCCGAACTACCTAAAAAAAGCCATTATAAAGCCAATTCACAAAAAAGACTCAAAAACCGACCCCTCTAATTACCGCCCTATTGCTCTTTTACCTACAGCCTCGAAAGTATTCGAGAAAGCGATGTGTAATCGCGTCTATTCGTTTTGCGAAAAATATAAAATTTTTCATGAATCCCAGAATGGTTTCCGAAAAAACCACTCTACAGTTCTAGCAGTATATAATTTTATCCAGGAAGCCATAAATATAATTGATAAGAAAAAATATGCCGTAGGTATACTATTAGACATGACAAAAGCCTACGATAAAGTGGAATTCGACATTCTACTTAACAAGCTACAAGGAATAGGGATCCGCGGAAAATCTTATGAATGGTTCAAATCATATTTGGAAAATAGAGAACACCAAGTCGAAGTAGAATACTACAACGAACATGAAAAACAAATCCAATACATTCGGTCAGATAGCAAGCAAATTAACGCCTCAATCCCCCAAGGGAGTGTTATTGGATGCCTCTTATTGATCATCTATATAAATGACCTCCCTACAATAATAAATGAATCATGTGTTCTGTTTGCCGACGATATCTCAGTACTAACTTCTTGCCACGACAATACCAACTTAACCGAAATACTTACAAGCATACTTAATAAAATAATAACTTGGATGACAGAACACAACCTTGAATTAAACTTCAATAAAACTAAAATCATGTCCTTCCATCCACGTCAGAAAACCCCTTTAGACTTAACATTTATTTACAACGACGCAAAAATTGAAACAGTAAAAGAATCCAACCTACTTGGCTTATCCATAGATACACATTTAAATTGGAAATCACTTATTAAAAAAATCAGGTCAAAGCTATCAAAATTTTCCTATGCCCTCCGTGAAATAAAAAAATCCACAAATCTCTCCACTGCTCTGGTTACGTATTATGCCTATGCATACGCATGGTTAAACTACGGCGTAATATTATGGGGAAATAGTACAGACGCATCAACACTATTCATACTACAAAAACGACTGATTAGAATACTAGTTAACATAGATAACACAGACAGCTGCAAACTCCATTTCCAAGAACATAAACTTCTAACCCTACCTTGCATATATATCTTGGAAATGTGCAAATTTGTTAGAAATAATCAAAAACTCTTTACTACACGCGAAAACATACAGACTCGCTACACACTACGACACAAAAACAGACTAAACCAACCAGGTTCAAAGCTAAAAATTCACTCCACAAGCACTTTAGTAATGTCAGTTAAAATATATAATAAACTACCTGATGAAATTAAAAATGAACAAAAATTTAATATCTTTATAAATAAATTAAAACAATTTCTAATCTGTAAATGTTATTATAATGTACATGAATATTTAAATGATAAATTTAATAAATACACAATAATAACAAAAAAAAAAAAAAACGCAATAATAATTTATTTATAATTACCAATGATAATAATAATAATATGTATAATTTAAATAAATATTAATGTTTAAATCCAATATATGAGTGGTAAAAATTATATGTACACAATTAGTTATCAGCCTACCAACCTACACAAAACGAAAGAGTAGATTAATATTAAAATTGTTAACAAATATCTATAATAGCCCTCCTCCTAATTTTTATGTTGTTATGCCCGACAGGGCCCACAATGCTCCAAAACGAATGTATGTCTTTATGTACCTACCACCTAAGTTCACATTGTGGAATGCAATAAACGTATTGAGTATTGAAAAATATTTAGATAAATACAAAATAATTAATTTTAATAATTATATTATTTGCTTTTTAAAATTTTTTTTTTTTTGGTTGTTGGTACTTTGTTTAAATTAGTAAGGATTAGCAAGGAGGAGCTCGTGGCTAATTAATAACTGCCGCACGGGTCGATCCATCAGGTTAAACTATGCTTGTCGGGGTTGGTCTGTGGATGGGTGACCATCTCCACATACCGAGACTCCTCCTTGCCTCGGAAAGCACGTTAAGCCGTTGGTCCCTGGTGTCATTCGTGGATTTTTGACAGTCGTTACGGGTCGTCAGAAACCCGAAAGTTTGACAACCGGTCTTACCACGGGGTATTGTATTACCCAGTTACTGGGTTGTGGAGGTCAGATAGGCAGTTGCTCCATGTAAAATACTGGTATTCAGCTGCATCTGGTTAGACTGGAAGCTGACCCCAATATAGTTGGGAAAAGGCTGGGCAGATTGATTAGTGAGGATTAGCAAAAAAAAAACATGCCCATAATAAACCATATTTTAACAAATACAACGGCAGGTTGACATTGGTGTCTACGGAATGCAATTTGACCTCCAGCTCAATACAAAAAGTAATGGTTTCATATTTTGCTGTTTCAGGAAATCAGGACCTAGTGCGTAATACAATATACGTCTGTAAACGCGTACCCACACTGAACACGAAACTCAAGTAGGTACTGGTGAAACGCTTTTTGAATAAATACAATTTTGCGCCAACATTCTGCGAATACAAAACTTTCCTAACATTAACATAGTAGACAAAAATATTTAGTTTTATTCCGCAAAAAGTTTTAGTTTTTACAGAATTAAAACTAAATATTTTTGAATAACATTTTAATGTTCTGTGTTTTTTTTAATGAAAACTTCTTTAGGTGCGTTGAACACTTTTTGGGTGAACAAAAATCATGGAACTCGTGTCATCGTCACCGAATGCTTTCCATGAGCTATATGGAAAACGTTGAGAAGTACACGTATATACTGTGTATATATTATGTGTACTTTTCGGGTGAACAAAAAGCGTGAAACTCGCGTCATCGTCACCGCATGCTAGTTTTCACTACTACCGGCAGTCCCTAAACACAGTCCCGTTTTTTTTTGTCTACTACGGTGAAACTCTTGGCCTGTATCTCACCTGATGGTAAGTTATGATCAGGCCGAAGGTGGCAGCAAGCTTCACCCAGAATCCTCAATTACAGAGGAACTGGCTACAGTAACGCCTGATTCTAACTTAACATAGCATAATTATATCGCTAGTTTTTCTCGAAATGGTAGGTAGATGTGGTAGATACAGTCACATTTCGCTAGTTACAAAGAGCTTTTTGTCATTAACCTGAATAAATACGGGCGAGCTACTGAGAATTATCTAATGAAAAATTCAAAAACACAGCTCGACTGCTCGATTGAACCCAAGATAATTACCGACTCTGTTATCCTAGTAAATAGAACGTATAAACATTAATTTCAGGCACATTTTTCGGCTGTCACAGTGTTACGAAATCAAACGTCAGTAAAACATTACGTCTGCACTTATATCCGGCCGTAATCAGCACTCTTAATAGGCGTCCTTGGTTCAAGCAATAAGCGTCAGCGGGTGACATTATTAAAATAAGATGTGAAATATCAAATTAATAGAAAAGTCGACCTTGTAATTTCTTTATCACCCATTTGCCCGTCATAAAATGACACAGTCGAGTTATCTATTTATTTATTTAACCATCGATATATACACACATAATGATATAAATGAACAGACAAAAAGAAAAGAACGGAAAAATATGTATAGAGGTGATATTTTTACAAAATCTATCTGTCACACAGACAGCTGTGTGACAGATAGATTTTAACCTTAGTGAAGCTTTAATTAATTGGGAATTGTTGTCAACAATGGTAAACAATTACGAGGTTGACTATATGTTGTGTTGAAATAAGTAGACACATGATAAATACAATTGGTTTGTGTGATATCTTTCACACAATCCAATGGTTTTAGCCATTATTCACCCTTTCTAGCCATTTTCATAAAGATGGGAGAAGAAGAGCCAACCTCGAAATAAATTAAAACAGGTAAGGTGAAGAGAGAGAGACTGCTTTTAGAGAAAGACAGAGTGAGACCTCATTGCCGGATTACCGCCATGGGATCTGGAGGCAAAAGTCCTCGCGCACATTTGGGAGTGGCGCGAGGAGGCGTTGTGTTCCACGCGCGCCTCAAGGAGATGTCAGCAAGTGAAGGGGTCCGATAGGACCAATGCCTGCCGGGGTTGCGGGAAAGTCCGAAAGGGATACCGTGGCTCCTGGCAATGTACAGGCAACGGAAGGAACACGGGTGGGTTTTAGTCAGTAAGAGTCTGACACGCCCTCCCGCTCCACCCAGAGCGGGAGAAGTTATTTGATACTTTCCCACCCAAAAAAAAAAAAAAAGACCTCATTGGGTGATTTCTTTGCAAATAAAAGTCCAGCATTATATCCAACTTTAAAATAATGTATTAAAATTGTGCGCATTTGAAATCTATCAGCCTAAGGCAATGGTGTTGGCGTAACAATTCAAAAGATATTAACAAAAAAAACTTTTAATGAATTACCCACTCACTCGGTCCGTTCCATAGTTTTTGAGTTTATCGCGTTCAGACAGACAGACACAGCGGGGGTCTTTGTATTTTAATATGTAGTAATGGTCTGCGTATGCAGTTATTTCAGACACTACTTGTCTGGCATTTATGCTGAACCGCCCCTATCTGGCACAGCCGTGTGGCACACAGTACTATTTTAAGTATTTTTGTGAATATTGTGTGCCATAACTTGAGCCATATAAATTTCTTCCGTTTCTTTTTTTTTCTACTGGTTAATTTTAAAAATTGTAGCCTATTTTATTATACCACGGGTATAAACCACAGATGATTATTCCAATTGAAAATACGTTGCCCCGTAGCCAAGAGCTCAAATGACACGCGTCTGGCGACAGTGACTGCGGAGAAAACAAATTAAAGAAGTTGTTTAGAGCATGCCACGAGTCACTGCGACGTGACTTGTGCGTGACGGACGGAAACAGGATACGAGTGCGCGTGTCGCTTGACGCAAGTCGCGTCGTAAGTCACATTGCTCGAGGCCGTGGACCGCCGTGAATTGTTTCGGCTACAGAAAAAACTTTTTTACAAAAAAAAAACAACCGACTTCCAAAAAATCACTACAAAGTGAAAAATAACTTAAATTTCGGAAGTTGGTGTCTCTGGTTTTGTATTTTCGTATTCGCTTTTTAGTGGATCCGTTTGTAATTTATCTATGTTACAATAGTCTAATGTCAACTACTCATCACCTTTTACAAAATATTGCTTTTCGCGATGCAGGGACGTTAATCGTTGAGGAGTTCTCCTGGTACTTCACCATCAGCTCCACTTCTCCATATGCAGTGTGTCGAGCATAAATTGCTTGGCAATCATATTAAAGTAAACGAATCGCAACTCGTGAACTACTTATTATTGAGTAATTCCGGTGGCCATCTGTGGTCTTCATCATCAGTACCACTTCACTAAATGGTGCTTTTAATGAGCAAATACTCAAATCACTATAGGTGTGCCTATAATATTTGAAGAGTTCCTTCGATTTCTCCAGGATCCCATCATCACATCCTGACCTAATGACAGTGGGACCATCTCGGAAGTATAATGCTTTAAAAAAAAAAATTTTGGAAATCCGTCCATATATGACGGAGTTATGCTCGAACATATATGAAAAATTATATAATATAAACACCCGAATTGATAACCGGTTAAAAACAATAAATATTTTACTTTTATAAACCTACAGTTTATAATTTAGCACACTTAGACCGGTACACAAAAGTATAAGGTGTCTTCGTTATTCTCAGCTCGATCGATATCAACGGAAACTCGACACTTAGCCTTAACATAATCTGGTTTGCCAATTACTATCCAGAAAGAAAAAATACAGGGTTCTATTTCGGAAATTGTCTCCTACAGTTAATAAGGTTGCCTGTAATGCTTACATTTTCGTGTTTCGATTACCGAATTGGTTATTAACTTTGAAAGTACTTAGATGGAAAGATAATGTTGGTTATTAATTAATTCAAAGCGCGGGTGAAGTTAGTAGCTATGTTGGTATACCACTGCAGAGCATAAAACATTTTTTATGAGTAAGTATGGAGTTTCTTGATGGGCAAGAAACTCCATAGTTACTTATAAACAATGTTCAAACAAACATACCTAATTTCGTATGGATAAGAATGGTCTTATCCATACGAAATTAGGTATATTTAAAGGTATGCTTAAAGATCCACGAATGATAGCCCATCCACGGACCAACCCCGGCAAGAGTAGCCTAATGATAGATCGACCCGCCACGAGATATTATGTCAAATATGTTCCTTGAAATAAACAATAAAATGAGGTTAGTGACAAAATATGTTATTCAGTTCATCAACGTTAATAAGATTAGACAGTATTTGAGAAAATAAGGTTACTAGAAACGGGTCTCGTCTACTTAGAAAAAAATATTTGCTTAAAATAAATAATACGCAAAAAGTGCCTAACCTTGCCAGTTTTTTTTTGCGTCTGTCTGACACTATTTTAGGGTCCCGACCCTCTCTCTGTCTGTCACTGGTGATTATCTCAACTGTTGTTTGAAGCAAGATAATCGTTATAATTCTAATAAATGCGAATGGTCAAATATCGTGTTATTGTTTAGATTGTTGCCCAAAGAACCTTTTGTTTTTTTTTTTTGGATAGGAAATTATCAAATAACTTCGAGGAGGGCGTGTCAGACTCTTTCTGACTAAAACCCACCCGTGTTCCTTCAGTTGCCTGTACGTTGCCAGGGGCCACGGTATCCGTTTCGAAGCCCAAAGAACCGTATGTATGCATTTTTATTAGAATTTGTGTTCAATCTAATGGGTTTAAAAAAATCTCATCTTTTTCTCTCCTTCTTTTTCGTGTGGTTAGTGATTAACCTGGTTAGAGTTTTTATGCCAGTCATGGGCCTCTTACTTGGCGTCATAAGCTGTCGAGAGATATCTCTCAGAAATGCCGGTTTCCTCACGATGTTCACCGTTTTTGAAGCAAGTGATAATTATACAATACGCACATGAACCCGAAAAGTCAGAGATGCGATGACCTAATACTACGAGTCAAACGAAACTTGTCGAATGAAAATTATTGTTGATTTTCACTGTTGCGTCTAATTACGGCTTTCGCCGGTTTTCACTCAGAAGTCAGAGCTGAGAAAAACAGATAGGTACATTTAAAAATACGCCTTTTTACTTACCTAAAATATTCTCAAAAATTTAATCTTATTAGGTACTTAAACCTCTTATACCTGGGTGAGATGCCAGCTCAATAGGCTTTGTGGAATCTCTCAACTAGCACCCAGCGGTTCTATACAATAGGATTTTAGTCCGTGAGTATTAAAAGTATGGATAAAGAAAAATTTCAAACTTGCCTTCTATAACGAATGAAATCTAATTTATTCCGGAATTTATTGGATTTTGGTTACAAAGAAAAACTTGTGAACTAGGAGGTTATTAAAAATGCGTGATCGCGTGGAATTACTTTAATTTATTCAGATCATGTAGAACGATATTGGGGGCAGTTAACTGTCACGTTGTATTTTAATTTTGTTCCATTTTTGACGTGACAAAGATTAATGCCGCGCGTGTTTTTAAAATTAAAAGAAATTCATGTTCATAAATGTTGTTCAGTCAGATTTTTATCCGGTCCGATAAAAATCTTACTGAAAAATGTTAAATAATATAAAATCAAGCCAGCTTTCCCGGAATGTGTAGGCATGGTGTATTAGTTCACATGTATACACAGTTAATTTAAAGTCCCATGTTTTAGGGGTTATTGGTAACATTATTTCGCTAGAACCAAAACAACGTTGTTGTTGTCATGTTTATATGTAATTGTTATAGTTTAATAATTCTTTGTAATTTATTAAACTATAACAATTTATTTATTATTTATTCTTTCCATTTTATGTTTTGTAAATTTGTGTAGTCATGCTTCGCGATGACTCTGTAAAGGTGTCATAATTGTGATATAAAAAAATATATATAAAAAAAAACATCATATTTTAATTGTTACCAAAAGAATAAACAACAGGGTGTTTAAAAAGCCTTCCGCACATTAATTAAATGTTTGTTTTTCACGTACTTTAAAAGTAATTTAGAGTCTCCTGGGTATGTTTTATAAACATTTTAGGGATCTACCCATGTCATACGCAGAAAACATCGCAGAGTTGTATTTCGCTTTATCCTGGGAAACTGTATATTTACTTTTTAACAGACAAAAAACAGGCCAAATCTTTTTGAAAAACTTTACTTCCAAAAAAAACACTACAAAGTGTAAAATTACTTTAATTTCGGAAGTCGGTGGCTTAAAAACGAAAATAAAAAAACCAAAGACACTGACTTAGAAAATAAAATAATTTTTCACTTTGTCGTGTTTTTTTGGCAATAAAGTATTTTCTCTTCGAGTGACAAATATGAGAGATAGCGATGTTTTTATCAAGGGTTGATTTCTTAAGGTGTTCAGTACTGTAGTAGAGGATTGCCTGCGTGGCGTTTCTATGCAACCTCCGCAACTATTGATTGAGTTGATGGCAATATTACTATTATGGAATAAACACTATTTCGAATTTAGAAGATTAGCAGAGACTCAGCTTGGAGAGCTGACAGCACGTAATCATGTAATGTAAAATTAGTAGATTCTACAATCCATCTAAAGGTTGCCTGTAAAAGATCGCTTTTAGCGATAAGACTGCCCTGTGTCACCCTATGTTACATTTCTACATTTATATTTGTAATTTTTATGGTGTACATTATAAAGAGTATTATTTTTATCTATCCATCTATTCTTAAATACAAATAATTACGCGTTCAATTTTTGATTATTTATATGTCTAGATAGAGTGTCGCGCTGCAAAAGAATTAAAACAAACTGGCCAATTTTTATGCTGGTGCGCGTGACAGCTGTGTCTTACATTCGCAACACGTCATTGTGATGTTATTGTGCTTTTCTAGTGTGCGTGCTAACAGTTGGACGTTCTTTGTTTCGACACGTTCACAGCTTGACTGTCAGGTGCTAGACATATTTATATCTTTGCGTTTAATACTAAAAGTGTATATTTTATTCATTCAACCCGTATGGTGAACGCGCCCACCGTTAACAGTACCTACCTACCACAGAGCTCAGCTGCCATGCCGCGCCGGCAGATTCTAGACACGGCACTACAAATACAATTCGGCGTCGGAATTGCGTCGAACGCATAACTTCTGTCACAGACCGCCAATCCTAACTAATATTATAAATAAATGCGAAAGTGTGTTTGTTTGTTAAACTTTCACGCTAAAACAGCCGAATGGATTAGGAAGAAATTTGGCACATGGGTAGACCATAACCTCGGTTAGGACACTTTGGGTTGGTTTGGGTTGGGTTAGTTTTTATCCCGATATTCTCACAGGAACGGTAGGTAGGTATTTAGAATTGGGAACATTCAAAATACCTACCCTTCCATACGTCGTTTCTAATACATAAGGGCTATTAATCTGTAAAAAAAATACAAATAGACTATAGTCACGTTATTGTAAATATTGTAGTTTCGACAATATGTTATTTTATTTTTAATATAGAATAATTAGAGTCCCCAATTAGATAAATGTATTGTTATAACTACAAGTTTATGCATACCAAACTAGAAGAAACCCAACATTATTTTTGTAACAGCTTACCTGTATTCTATTCTATTAAAATAAAAAAATGTAGAAAAGATATCCTATTTTAAATGATTAAAAACACAATTTGGTTCATTGATTTTAATTGACAGATCTCAATTCAAAGATTGTATCGTTTTGATCATTTCAATTTCCATTTGACTCATTCCATTTGTCGTTCATATTAATTGATTAACTTGATACAATCGCCATTGTTTCTGTAAAACGACCCTGTAAACAAAGTTTGAAATATTTTTTAATTAGTAGGACGACAAATGATAGGTAAAACTCAAAGCTTTTATTTCAATTAAACAAATAACTGACACTTTTGAATTGTCGGTCTGTCAGAAAGATGAAACTAGCTGCCCATTCCAAAGCGTAGTAGGTACCTATGGAGAAGAACGCGTAAGAAATTCCACGAACACTCTTTTAAATTAATATATTGTTACAAAATATTGGTTGCATCATTAAAGTTGAAATTATACATGTGAGAACGATGTAGCCATCTACATCGTGTCGTGTGTGTGTGTAAACAATAAAAAAATAAAAATAAACCATGGCAGCTAAGAGATGACCAGTCCTGCCGGGGTCGCGGGAAAGTCTGAAAGGGATACCGTGGCCCCTGGCAACGTACAGGCAACTGAAGGAAAACGAGTGAGTTTTAGTCAGTAAGAGTCTGACACGCCCTCCCGCTCCGCCCAGAGCGGGAGAAGTTATTTGATAATTTCCAACCAGAAAAAAAAAAAAAGAAAAACTTATTTACAAAAAAAAACAACCGACTTCCAAAAAAAACACTTAAAAGAGAAAAATAACTTGAATTTCGGAAGTCGGTGGCAAAAACAATAGTATTTTATTAGATACATATATAGTAAAATATACCTACCGTAATATATATGAAAGCAATTCATAACTATTTCCCTAGGGATATAACTATATCACGGCTTCAACTATGTGAACTGCGAACCATCTTAAAATATAACTATATAGATCTGTATTTTCGTTTTTGCCACCGACTTCCGAAATTCAAGTTATTTTTCTCTTTTAAGTGTTTTTTTTGGAAGTCGGTTGTTTTTTTTTGTAAATAAGTTTTTATTTTTCACTTTTTAGTTGTGTTTATACCTACCCCGCACAAATTCGTATACCAGTCGAATAATGGAAACAACAAAAGATTTTTCAAAAATTAACGAATCATTCCAAGCGCCCCGCTGGTGGGTCAAATAGGAATGCCTAAAAATTTTCAGTGGAATATGCCCCATTAGTTCGACTTGGTGAGGCAGATTCCACTAGTCTAAAATCTTTATGGATTCTGCCCTACTAGGGTTGGCACCTTAGAAATGTGTAGGTAGGTATGCTCGTATTTTATATTTGTTTAGAAAAGAAAGAAATGTATAGTTAAGTAAAATATATATTTTTTGGTAATTTAATATGTTATGATGGCCCAGAGGTTAAGGCCTCGCCTCTCATGCATGAGGTTGTGGGTTCTAATGTGACTTTTCAATTCATATGAACTTCCTGAGTTTATCTTGGATATTATTGACATCAGTGAAGGAAAACATCGTGAGGAAACATGGAGTTATAGTTAATATTAGTCTGAAATCACCAACCCGTTTTGAGCAAGCGTGATGATCAGTGCTCGTTCCTTCTCTGTATGAGACGAGGCCTTTGCCCTGCAGTGGGACAGTAATAGGCTGGTATTATTAATTTTTATTTATATTTTTATCATACGTTAATTACACGATTTGTTACAAATAAAATAAAATCTAAGTAAATACAAGTCCTAGTTACATTTTACTTACATATAAATTTCTTTCTTTTCCAATAAAATATTAAATACGAGCATACCTACTTACACAAATTCTAAGGTGCCAACCCTTGTGGGGAAGAATCCATGCCATGGGGCAGAATGCATTTGCCCCACTTGAAAGTGTAGAAAGGGGGTTACAAATTTTTTTGCATCTCAATGACATCTATTGGCAATAAAGGTACACATTTTGGAATACATTTTTCTACATTCAATTTAACAGAAATAACATTTTTGAAATTTAATTACAGTCCTATTAAAATTGTAAATATAATATTATCACGATGTAACATTTAGTTTTTGTTTCATTGCAATCGTCTCATACAATAAAAAGATATGCTAATTTAAAGTTTTCAAAGTGAGACCCCCATACCACCAACAAGCGCTACGTTCCAGGCGGCAAGGGGTAACGGAGATGTGGAGCGTATGCAGCCTCTAATATTAAGCTGGGCGGTCACAATCCATAAATTACAGGCTACCACCCCCGAAAGAGCTGTGATCGACTTTGGTAAAAAAAACTTTGCAAAAGAGCAAATATACGTCGCGCTTAGTCGTGTCAGAAGTTTGGAAGGCATAGTTTTATCAGAGGTGGACGCCAACAAATTATTAAAGCGACCACACGGCCACAGATCATTGACGGAAATAACGAGGCTACAAAATCTGTCTTCTGACAATCAAGGCCACACATAACATACGACTCAAGTAGCGCAATTTGATGCCAGGATAATACCATTAAAATCATTTATAGCCAGACTACATCTCATGGCAATTCGAATAAGCCCAAACACGGCTAGGATACATTGTTTTATGACGGAGTTCCGGTGCCGTCCTTCCGGCTTCATCTTCAGATCAGTTCGATGGTCATCAGAATTATTTATTTAAACGTGCTTCATTGTTGCTTAACTATCTTAATCGAGATATCTTATCGCCACCCGTGAAATACTTATCATTGAGTAGTTCCGGTGGCCATCTGTCTTCTTCATCAGTTCCATTTCACCAAATGATACTTTCTGAATGCAAATGCTTAATTTGTTGCTGAAAATACCTAAATCGCTAGGTGTGTGCCTATAATATTTGAGGAGTTCCCTCAATTCGTCATGGATTCCATCATCAGAACTGTTTTTTTTTTTATTGGGACCAATCTGGCCGTATATCCTTTCAAATCACAAAATAATTTTCCAAATCGGTTCATAAATGGCGCCACCCGTGGAATACCTATCATTGGAATATTCCGATGGCAATCTGTGGTCTTCTTCATCAGTTCCACTTCACTAAATGATAGTTTCTGAATGCAAATGCTTAACTTGTAGCTGAAAATACCTAAATCGCTATGTGTGTGCCTATAATATTTGAGGAGTTCCCTCAATTCCTCATGGATTCCATCATCAGAACTAAATTTTGATAAAAATGGGACCAATCGGGAAGTGTATCCTTTCAAATAAAAAAATAATTTTCAAAATCGGTTCATAAATGACGGAGATATGAGGTAACATACATTAAAAAAAAAAAAAAAAAAAAAAAAAAAAAAAATACAACCGAATTGATAACCTCCTCCTTTTTGGGAAGTCGGTTAAAAAACGGTGATCAGTCCCAACTGACGGCGTCCGTTCACGAATATGACGCATGGATCAGCACCATTTCGCTCAACCATTTTGAAGGGAATCGAATGTTATTACAGAACCACCATCAGCTTTTATTGTACGTGTACTTGTAACACAGACTTTACAGACGTGTACAGACTTTGTTCGCTTAGAATTTTTGATTTTTACATGAAAACTTGAACACCCCATTTTTTACCATTTAGGGGTTGTTTTTATTAGCTTACCTTTGTCTTGTCTGCCTGTCTGTTCTTTCTTCGGGTTATAGCTACCTTTATATCCAATTCCATTAAAAAAACCGGCAAAGAGCACAATGAAAGGTTCCGTAGTTGGGATAAATTTATCCCGAGAATAAACTTAACTTTGTAGTTGAAAAACATGCTCTCCGATACATTTCAACTGCAAATGTAAGTTTGTACGCACAATATGTGACGGCACGGTTGGCGCAGTGGTTAAGCGAATGACTGCTGCGCTGCGTGTCGCGGGTTCGATTCCCGCACGGAACAAATATTTGTATGACCTACAATTAGTTGTTCCGGGTCTGACTGTTTGTGTATGTGGGTTTAAATGTTTGTAAACGCACCCACAATACAGAAGAAATTACTAGTATGAGTTACTAGAATTCCTCCGTTTAAAAAAATTAGAGATTTACCATGTTATTTTAAGACTTCTTATAGATTTTCCTGTTGAGGCTCATGTCAATCAATTAGTTTTTCGTTTTGTATATAAAAATATTTACAAGAAAATGGGAAACGGGCTTAAAAAAATTATAAATTAAAGTTATTACCGTACGTATTAAATTTGAACCAGATTTGTAAGTAGTGACTGAAACAGTAATGAATAGTACCGCATTGTACATCGAAGTTGGAAAAAACGATGTCTTTAATATTGTTAGTTCTGGCAATGCTTGTGCTTATTAAGGATAACATACCTATGAGGGAGAAATAAAATGAAATAGAATCTTGGGGATTGATTGTTGAAATCTCCTACAACAATCAGACGAGAAATTGTCGATAAATCATTGCCGTTGTTACCGTAACCGCTGCGTTTATGCATTCTATAGCACCATTGGTTAGACATCGTGGCGACCTATAAACATCAATCAACTGGACACCGAACATTTCAAAATGTATATGTCGTGGCCAGATCTTAGAATGGACCATTTCATGAAATGGCCAGCTAACATTGACCGTATCGTTTAAACATCAAGGTTTAATGATATTTCAGTCGACGTTTGGCCATATCATTAATGTAGGGTATCCATGGTGTAAGGTGAAGTAAAAATAGTCAAGTAATTGCGACCAACTTGGAAGTAGGTTATTCATAGTTCTAATCTAACCTAAACCATTTGGTTGGGGTGCCACATAAGCGGCGTAAATTTTTAATTTTTAGAAATTAATTTTAAGTGCTATTTTGCATGTTACGCCGCGACAGCGGCCGGCGAGCGCTACTTCCAAGTTGATCGCTTTCCACAATATCATATTTGGAAACCCAATAAAAGTCCATCGACTTTTTTTGCGTGTCACCCTACTTTGTTTGATTTGTTGTATGCCGCCGCCATGATGCACAACAAAAACACAGCGACATCAACGCCTCTACCGATGGATAATCTAACTATTTCACGATATGATCAGTAATGTTTGACCACACCATGAAGTAGTCGTGCGTTTAACTGTTCATATCATTAAACGTTGAGCATTCAATGATCTGGCCAGGCCATGAAGAGATGATGTTCATTTCATGAAATTATCAATTTTAAGATCTGGCCACGACATATACACTCACAATGACCGTTTGTTGCGCCCGGGTTAACTAGGCCTTACCTTTTACATGATCCATCTGTCACAGCATTCTTAAGATTGCGACGTACGTAAGTTCAAAAGTGTCACTATGACATCCCCAGATTTCAACAAACAGTGCGGCATGGGAAGAAATAATGATTGGATGGACGACGTCTGGTATATGTTTGCGCAATGATTGTACGTTATGAAATAAATAAATATAATAAATACAATTTGAATTACGTTATCTTTTATTTTTTCATAAGTTTCCTTTATTTTATTTGTTGTTTTGTGGTGAAACCTGTGTATACCTATAATAGGCATACATACCAGTACTTTTATTATGCTATTCTTTAGTTAGAATATATTATTATAAGCTATTTTTTTATGTACCTACTGCTGTTGGTGTACCAAATAGATAAATAAAAATAAATAAATCTTTAGGTGTTTGCAAAAATTTAAAATATGGTACCAATTTGCTTTGCTTCAGTCTTTCCATTTCTATACTTACAGCACTCGATTCCAATATTTCAGATGGAGCATGAAACCCACCTGAATTCACAATCAAAAAAGATCCAGACGATGAAGTTTCTCTAGAACAAGCTACCTACAATATAAATCTTTTGACATATTTTGAAATATGAACAACAATTTTTTTGAGTTGTGAATTGTTATACCTTCTGCTGGTACCTACCATCGGAAACTGAGTACAGCGGAATTAGAAGATTTGAAGACATCCATCTGCTTCACAACGCCATCTATCGAGTACACTGATAAACTCAAACTATCCGTTCCAAGCCAAATAGTAATAACCATTGACTACCGAGTGAACCGATTTTAACGAACATAACCTAATATCACGCCTGTAATCCTCGAAGGGATAAGCAGAGGTGTAGATAATAGTACACCCACATTTCGCCAGTTATATTTAAGTCCCATGTAATAGGGGCCGAGCCTATAGCCATCAACCGGGCCCACATCCAGAACCCGCGCTGCTACTGAGAAAATCCTGATGGGTCTTGACAGACTGTCAGACGGGCAACGAAGTGATCCTTTAAGGGTTCTGTTTTTCCTTTTGAGGTACGGAACCCTAAAATTTTGTGGTTTTGCTGCGAAAAAACAAACACATAGACAGAGAGACACTTTCGCATTCACATCATCATCTGCCCAGCCCTTTCCCAACTATGTTGGGGTCGGCTTCCAGTCTGACCGGATGCAGCTGAAAACCAGCATTTGACATAAAGCGATTACTTATCTGACCTGCACATGGGTTATGACACTACGTAATACGATACCCCTTGGTAAGAATGGTTGTCAGACTTTCAGCTACCCGTAACGACTGTCAAAGATCTACAAATGACAGCCGGGACCAACTGCTTAGCGTGCTTTCGCATTCACATATAAAATACATAATTATACTAGCTGTTTTACCGACATAAGTCTCGATTCCTAGGGAATATCGAGATAAAAAGTATCCTATGTCTTAATCCAGGTCATGGTCTACCCATGTGCCAAATTTCATTCAAATCTATTCAGCCGTTTAAGCGTGAAAGTGTAATAAACAAACTCACTCTCGTATATTATTAGTTAGGACTTGTATAGACGGATCGCTTATCCGAACAATGAATAAAACAGACTATTCAAATAAGTAATATGAACGAAACAAAATGAAATTGTTATTATTGTGAGTTTTATTTTGGCAGTGATTGTTTTATTTTTTCAAGGTCTCGTCCTATCTATTACGTCTGGATCGTATTAATATCAGAACAAATTTTATTAAAAAATTTAAATAACAATAAATTTATAATTAGGTATATATTATACCTATCATGAAAAATGTCACAAGTGATTATGAAACAAATAAAATAAACGAGGTAATATAATAAAAGTGACTATTTTAATTCATATGTATTTTCTGAGTATATCTTGGACATTACTGCCATCGGTGAAGGAAAACATCGTGAGGAAACCTGGACATACAGTTAATGTAAGTCTGAAATCGCCAACCCGTCTTGAGCGAGCGTGGTGATCAATGCTCGTGCCTTCTCTTTAAGACAATAGGCTTTTGCCCTGCAGTGGGACAATTAGGTACAGTAGACCGAACGTCGCATTAGTGGTAACACTTTGACCTTTATCTGGCTTTGTTACCACTCACGTGCCCCTCATAGAACGGTAAAAAATTACCTAAAAGTATAAACCTACTCTAACCAACCTAAAGCTAACCTTTTTATTCTCTGCCTGCATCTCCTAAAAATTCCTACTTATATCTGAATTAAAATGTAACTCAGAAGTCATTCCGATGAAAATGCATCTTGCGTTACTGCCTTTGAGTATCGGGGACTTATTTTACATATTCAAATTGAGATAGAAATCACGTGTATTCAAATATATCGACGTCTCGGAATTTCAATAAATATCAGAAGCAGATGAAGAGATTACATCACGTGTGGCGACCTTTTTATGTAGAATCTGTGTACAGATTATACGTAGCAGGTCCTATACAATACGAGATCATCATTATACTGGAAATGTATAGCTTGATACCTATGTAGCCGTGTGTACGAGTCGTGCCATTAAAGTTGAGACTTGTCTGCGCCTCCCGCCGCTCTTTCCGCCGCCCCGATGACGCCCCGGCGGGGACCTCATACCGCTAAAGAAACCCATAAAAGGTCTACTGCGCAAGTCAAATCACGTGGTGTGTCAAGTCTCATCTTTAATGGCACGACCTATAACTACATTGTAAAAGTTTCATTCAAGTTGATTTTTACAGAATGACAATATTTATTCGAAACTTGGGCATCGCATAAATAGTCAATTTAAAAATACACCTATTTACATAAAATGACATCCCATCACGCCTGTAATTCCCAAAGAGTTAGGCAGAGAAGTATTTATATTTTTTCAGTTATGTTTAAATAAGTCCCATGTAACAGGGGGCGAGTGTACCATCAAAACAGGGGGCGAGCCTATTGCCATGAACCGGATACTAATCCAGACTCCATGATGATATTGAGGTTCTTGATAAATAAAAACTTATTTACAAAAAAAAACAACCGACTTCCAAAAAAAACACTTAAAAGAGAAAAATAACTTGAATTTCGGAAGTCGGTGGCAAAAACAATAGTATTTTATTAGATACATATATAGTAAAATATACCTACCGTAATATATATGAAAGCAATTCATAACTATTTCCCTAGGGATATAACTATATCACGGCTTCAACTATGTGAACTGCGAACCATCTTAAAATATAACTATATAGATCTGTATTTTCGTTTTTGCCACCGACTTCCGAAATTCAAGTTATTTTTCTCTTTTAAGTGTTTTTTTTGGAAGTCGGTTGTTTTTTTTTGTAAATAAGTTTTTATTTTTCACTTTTTAGTTGTGTTTATACCTACCCCGCACAAATTCGTATACCAGTCGAATAATGGAAACAACAAAAGATTTTTCAAAAATTAACGAATCATTCCAAGCGCCCCGCTGGTGGGTCAAATAGGAATGCCTAAAAATTTTCAGTGGAATATGCCCCATTAGTTCGACTTGGTGAGGCAGATTCCACTAGTCTAAAATCTTTATGGATTCTGCCCTACTAGGGTTGGCACCTTAGAAATGTGTAGGTAGGTATGCTCGTATTTTATATTTGTTTAGAAAAGAAAGAAATGTATAGTTAAGTAAAATATATATTTTTTGGTAATTTAATATGTTATGATGGCCCAGAGGTTAAGGCCTCGCCTCTCATGCATGAGGTTGTGGGTTCTAATGTGACTTTTCAATTCATATGAACTTCCTGAGTTTATCTTGGATATTATTGACATCAGTGAAGGAAAACATCGTGAGGAAACATGGAGTTATAGTTAATATTAGTCTGAAATCACCAACCCGTTTTGAGCAAGCGTGATGATCAGTGCTCGTTCCTTCTCTGTATGAGACGAGGCCTTTGCCCTGCAGTGGGACAGTAATAGGCTGGTATTATTAATTTTTATTTATATTTTTATCATACGTTAATTACACGATTTGTTACAAATAAAATAAAATCTAAGTAAATACAAGTCCTAGTTACATTTTACTTACATATAAATTTCTTTCTTTTCCAATAAAATATTAAATACGAGCATACCTACTTACACAAATTCTAAGGTGCCAACCCTTGTGGGGAAGAATCCATGCCATGGGGCAGAATGCATTTGCCCCACTTGAAAGTGTAGAAAGGGGGTTACAAATTTTTTTGCATCTCAATGACATCTATTGGCAATAAAGGTACACATTTTGGAATACATTTTTCTACATTCAATTTAACAGAAATAACATTTTTGAAATTTAATTACAGTCCTATTAAAATTGTAAATATAATATTATCACGATGTAACATTTAGTTTTTGTTTCATTGCAATCGTCTCATACAATAAAAAGATATGCTAATTTAAAGTTTTCAAAGTGAGACCCCCATACCACCAACAAGCGCTACGTTCCAGGCGGCAAGGGGTAACGGAGATGTGGAGCGTATGCAGCCTCTAATATTAAGCTGGGCGGTCACAATCCATAAATTACAGGCTACCACCCCCGAAAGAGCTGTGATCGACTTTGGTAAAAAAAACTTTGCAAAAGAGCAAATATACGTCGCGCTTAGTCGTGTCAGAAGTTTGGAAGGCATAGTTTTATCAGAGGTGGACGCCAACAAATTATTAAAGCGACCACACGGCCACAGATCATTGACGGAAATAACGAGGCTACAAAATCTGTCTTCTGACAATCAAGGCCACACATAACATACGACTCAAGTAGCGCAATTTGATGCCAGGATAATACCATTAAAATCATTTATAGCCAGACTACATCTCATGGCAATTCGAATAAGCCCAAACACGGCTAGGATACATTGTTTTATGACGGAGTTCCGGTGCCGTCCTTCCGGCTTCATCTTCAGATCAGTTCGATGGTCATCAGAATTATTTATTTAAACGTGCTTCATTGTTGCTTAACTATCTTAATCGAGATATCTTATCGCCACCCGTGAAATACTTATCATTGAGTAGTTCCGGTGGCCATCTGTCTTCTTCATCAGTTCCATTTCACCAAATGATACTTTCTGAATGCAAATGCTTAATTTGTTGCTGAAAATACCTAAATCGCTAGGTGTGTGCCTATAATATTTGAGGAGTTCCCTCAATTCGTCATGGATTCCATCATCAGAACTGTTTTTTTTTTTATTGGGACCAATCTGGCCGTATATCCTTTCAAATCACAAAATAATTTTCCAAATCGGTTCATAAATGGCGCCACCCGTGGAATACCTATCATTGGAATATTCCGATGGCAATCTGTGGTCTTCTTCATCAGTTCCACTTCACTAAATGATAGTTTCTGAATGCAAATGCTTAACTTGTAGCTGAAAATACCTAAATCGCTATGTGTGTGCCTATAATATTTGAGGAGTTCCCTCAATTCCTCATGGATTCCATCATCAGAACTAAATTTTGATAAAAATGGGACCAATCGGGAAGTGTATCCTTTCAAATAAAAAAATAATTTTCAAAATCGGTTCATAAATGACGGAGATATGAGGTAACATACATTAAAAAAAAAAAAAAAAAAAAAAAAAAAAAAAATACAACCGAATTGATAACCTCCTCCTTTTTGGGAAGTCGGTTAAAAAACTCAATAACACTTTGCCCGACCTGGGTATCGAACCCGAACACTAGACCAGCGACGTAAAAATCAAACTACTACGAGGGAAAATATATGCATAATTAATATTCCAATATTACCTCCATAGACTCTTTTTTTTGCATGGAAAAAAGTAGAACATTAGATAAAGATTACGCCTGAGCTTGAAGAAAAAATTTGAACCGTGAGTTTGTTTGGCCATTTCTTCTCAGGGGTAGTCAGATAGGAAATGTCGACTCCACCAAGATTATAAGCAAAAAAAAAATGTGACGTGTAAAAGGGAGCGTTCATTAATTAAGTTTGCCGTGTGCACGGTGCCAAATGGGCACGGTGGGACTTTAGCTTTACGTGAGTGTTTTGGCCAATTTTTCAACCCTCTTTCCCTCTCTCTTGGTGAGATGTCGTGAGATTTGGCTCGACCCCCTAATCGCATGTGAGATTTTTCAAAATTGGAATCAGCTAGTACTTAATACAATTCCTCACCCACGCTTTCTGCTGCCTTACTTAGAAACAATGTAAGGGCATGCCCTTTGGAGTTTAGGTTACAGCATACAAACCCCCAGGCTGTTATAAAAGCTTTTAAAGATCTTAGAAGTAAATCAACAGAAGATCAATGGGGAATGTCTGTAAAAGTCTGTAGATATATCATCGAAACCATTGCGCCTTATTTAACTTTCATATTTAACACCAATGTAGAAAAAAGAGTCTTTCCGGATCTCATGAAACACAGTAAAGTAGTTCCTTTGTTAAAATCCGGTGATAGTAAGGAACCCAACAATTATAGGTATGTGTCAATTTTGCCGGTTCTCAGTAAGGTTTTTGAAAAGTTGATGTTCAATCAAATGTTACTTTAATAAAAATTCCATCTTTCATGATCAACAGTACGGTTTCTCCAAAGAGCGTTGTACCACTGACGCCGGTGTCACCGTAATATTTTTAACGTCTGGGAAGAAGCACAACACAAGATGCCATGGGAATCTTTTGCGACCTCTCGAAGGCGTTCGATTGCGTAGACCATGAGACACTTCTGCTGAAACTGGAGCACTATGGGATTAGGAATACAGCTCTTGATTTGCTAAGATGATACCTGAAAGATAGAAACGTTAAAGTTCAAGTCAATGGCACAAATTCATTAGGGTCTGAAATGGTAATGGGCGTTCCTCGAGGTTCGATATTGGGTCCATCCCTCTTTTTAGTTTATATTAATGACATACCCCAATTACTTCAAAATCAACCGAAGATAGTGTTATTTGCAGATGACACATCATTGATCTTTAAAATAAACCGACGGTTACAAAATCTTGACGACGTGAATAGCTCTATTGTTCAGGTTCAAGATTGGTTACGGTAAATAATTTGGTAAGTACTAAATTTAAAAAAAAAACCGAATGGAGAAAACCTGGAATTTATTAATCAAACAGCTTTCCTAGGAATCACGCTAAACGAGAAATTACAATGGGGACCTCATATAACATCTCTTGAGGGGCGGCTAAGCAAAAAGTCCTTGAAATTTTACTGTGTGTCTGGATTTTGTATACATAATAATGAAGTTAAGAGTGTTATCCTAAAGTTTTACATATAGGAAACGCCTATTTCCAAGGAAATTCAGCTATTGGTTTTTCGTTAAAAAGTATTTCATAATAAATTGGACGTTGCCTAGTAACGTTAGAGCAATCGGGCATATGAAACATACAAGTTTGAGGATGTTTACGAGTGAAGTTGGTATGGTAAAACGTTTTTGATCATTGTATATATACGAGTATATCTAGTTATCGAGTGTTTACTCGATTATTGATAATTTGTTATCGAATACAATTTATACTTACATGGTTTTATGAATGCCTGTGTCCTTTCAAGCTCATTTTTATTGGTCTGTAAGGCTCGTATGGCGGTGCGGTAGATTTTTGTGACGCTTGCCATAAGACCTGCATGCAGGTAACCGTTTTCATTAGTCGATAGGGTCTGCATGTGGGGTGCTGGTTTCTGTAAAGCATGCCATAGGGCCCGTATTCGGGAAACCCTTTTCATTAGTCGATCGGGAACGATTGCTGTATACGGAGAACCTGCACCGCACGTTTGGCAGTTGCTTTAAAGGCTCATTTTTATTGGTGTGAGTCTCCGCACGCTTTTTACCGACTGATGCATTTCATTGGTCGCTACGCCCGCTATGGGGTTTCACCGCAGACGGTGTTATTACTTTCATAAGTCATTACCCCGCATGCTGTTTATTGACCGAGTTATCGACTGATGAAAATAAGCCTAAATATACGAAAGCAATAAAATATTAAACCACCTTACTAATTATCTTCAACCTTCCTTCAGCTTTAAAATTTTAATTCAAAACTCAAAACTCAAAGCATTTATTTCAAATAAACAGGCACTTTTGAATTATCAAGGGGTCGGTCAGTGGGGTGCTTGGACAGGAAACCTCCCCGTGTGCCTGTGGGCTGGAGTTCCCTTATGGATGCGTCCGGGGGGAAGGCCAGTCTCCGGGACGGTGCACCCTGGGGTACGGGCAATGACTCCCCATTAGGTACTTTATGCCTAAGGGGTCTCGTTGCCCGTATGCCAATATCCTGTCGGAGGAACGCTCTAACGTGTACTCGGAGAGAGCACACGTTGAGCAGCGTTGGAGTGCGGGCTCGGCGTGCACTAACACTGCCGTCGGGCAGGCAGGAGGAAGTGTTTTCTTCTGCCACCGTTGGTCTCGTAGCCCCGAAGAGTGTCAAGGTCATGTCTCTGGCACTTGACGGGGGTCGAGGGTCCTGGCTTAACCGCCCGGGCCGCGAGGAAGAAATCCTCTATAAAAAATTACCCCAAACCTCCAAGCGGCGGCGCACCGTGAGGGAGGTTGCAAGCTTGATTAATGGGTAGCTATGGAATGAATCGCTAGTGCGAACCACATTTTTTTTTGAGTCAATAAAACATGTTTATACTCGTGGGAACAAATATGGGAAATAAAAACAAAACAAAAAACCAGAAGGAGGGGAGTGATGTGGGGTCGGAGTCCGACGCTGCATCGGGCGCAAGGAGCTCGAGTCAGAGCTCGGAGCGCGAAGTGGTGGGAGCTGCTGAGAGGAACCGGAAGTTCCTCCGGAAGCGCTCCAAACCGGAAGAGGGGTCGTCCGCTGACGAGTGGGTCTCGGGCTCAGGCCATCGGTCGAAGATCCACTCCAGTCGGCGGGGTGCGGCCCGGGGAAAAGGTTTGGGCAGAGGGCTCACCAAGAAGACCAAGAAGGCCGGCGAGCCGAGCCAGGCCAGCCCAGCTGAGCTGGAGAGGCTTGCCACGGGCGAGCACCACCCTGTAGAGACCAGCACCGGGGTGGCCCTTACAGAGCCTGCAGGTGGTGAGCTGGACGCCGCTGGTGGCTCCAATTCGGAGCGAGCGGCCAGGTTTGCGGAGGTAGTGGCAGCCGCAATTAAGGGTGTGGCCTTGAAGAGGATCCAGTCCTCTAAAGACAAGGCCATACCCGCGGCCACGGCCTCTATTTTGGCGGCAGCGGAGGCCTTACACCTCAGTCCTCCGTCGGACGGAATGTCCGAAATGCGGGCGGAGGTCGCCCGCTTGACAGCCGCCATGGAGCTTCTCCGAAAGGAGAACGAGGAGCTCCGAGCGGACCTGGCTGGCCTCCGAGGAGCCGGCCCTTGTGTGGTGCCGCAGGGGAAGGAGCAGCACGGGCAGGGACGACCCGTGCCTGCCGAAGATCGGGTCCTGACCCTGGTGCGGCAGGAGATGGCTTCCCTGCGGTCTCGTTTTTCCGCCCTAGAGGCCATCGTCCTGCGCCCCCCGTTAGCGGCTAGCATGCCAGCCTCTGGCCAACGGAAGGCGACATCTTATGCCGCCACCGCAGCTGCCTCGGCCAAACCGGGTTCGTCGGGGCAGACCAAGGGCGGGGCGGCTACACAGGCGGCGAGGGCCCCGGCCCAGGCAGCGGGGGCCCCGGCTCGGGCAGCGGGAGCCCCGGCCTTAGCGGCGAAACGGCCGCCCCCACCTCCTTCTTCTAAATCTCCTCCGGCTGATGCTGAATGGCAAGTAGCCGGGGAAAAGAAGAAGAAGGGGAAGGCGAATAGGGCGGCCAAAAAGAAAGAGAGGCGGCAGCGGCGCAAGGAGCGAAGCGTCGCGGCTAGGCTCCGCGCCCCGAAGTCCGCAGCTGTAGTTATCACGCTACAGCCAGAGGCGGAGAAAAAGGGCGTGTCCTACCGCGACGTGCTCGCCAAGGTGGGGGCAGCGGTGGACCTGAAGGAGATCGGCGCCGCCGATGGCATCCGGGTAAGGGTCACGGCGACTGGGGCCCGGATGCTGGAGGTCCCCGGTGCGGCAAGCGGTCCGGCCGCTGACGCTCTGGCCGCAAGGCTTAGGGCGTCCCTAAATGCGGACGAGGCCCGAGTGTCCAGGCCCACCAAATGCGCTGATATGCGTATTCTGGGCTTGGACGACTCAGTGACGGAGGGACAGGTGGTGGCCGCTGTCGTTAGGACTGGGGGGTGCTCTGCCGAGCAGGTTAGGGCAGGCACCATCCGTCCTGACTACACGGGGATGCGAGCCGTTACGGTGAGCTGCCCTGTCTCAGCGGCCAAGAAAATAGCCGGGGAGGGCCAAAGGCTATTGGTGGGCTGGGTTTCCGCGCAGGTCAAACTGCTGGAACCCAGACCTCTGAGGTGTTTCCGCTGCCACGTGGGCAACCACGTGGGAGCTAAATGCACCTCGGAGGTGGACCGCAGCGGACACTGCTACCGCTGTGGTCAGGCCGGTCACAAGGCCGGCTCGTGTGATGCCACGCCGCACTGCGCTGTATGTGCGGCAGTTGGCAAGCCGGCCAATCACCGGATTGGGAGCAAGGCCTGCGCACCACCCGCCAAAGCCAGAGGCAAGCCCTCTGCCACCGCCGTCACGGCCGCAACCGCCACCACCGCCGCTGTTGCCGCCTCCACTACCGTCGTCGTCGCCGCCGCAGCCGCCGCGGCAGGGCCCTCACAGGGGGCACGGGAGGGGGCTGACATGGACTGCCAATAATGGCCCCATTACGCCTCCTCCAGGCGAACATCAACCACTGCGCCGCAGCTCAGGATCTGTTGCTCCAGAGCATGGCGCAGTGGTCGATTAACATCGCCGTGGTCGCTGAGCCGTACTTTGTCCCGCCCAGGGACGACTGGGTGGAGGACCTGAGCGGCTCAGTGACCCTAATTTCGTCGGCCGCCGCCGGTACTCCGTCCCTCGAGGCTGTTAAGAGAGGACGGGGTTGCGTTGCAGCACGGTTCGGGGAGATCGTTGTGGTAGGGGTATACTTCTCCCCGAGCCGAACTCTTGCCGAGTTCCACAACTCCCTTGCGGAGTTGAGAGTCGTCGTCGTCGGGTTCTGTTCCCTTCCCGTGTTCGTCCTCGGGGACTTTAATGCCAAGAATGTGGCTTGGGGTTCCCGGTATACGGACACACGGGGCAGGATGGTGGAGGACTGGGCTCTGGAGACAGGCCTGGTCGTCCTGAATCGGGGTTCTGTCCCCACATGCGTACGGATGCGGGGTGAATCAGTGGTGGACATTTCGTTCGCCAGCCCCGCTCTGTCGCCGCGTGTAATTGACTGGCGCGTCATGGAGGGGGTGGAGACCTATTCCGATCACCGGTACATCCGGTTTGACGTCTCCGCCCAGACCTCGAGTGCGCCGGTCCGACAGGCCCCGAGTGGTCCGCGGTGGGCGCTGAAGCAGCTGGACCGGGAGCTCCTCCTGGAAGCCTCGATCGTGCAGGCCTGGGTGTCACCACCGGACAGGCCTGCCGACATCAACGACGAGGTGGAGTGGTTCCGGGAGGCCATGTCCGAAATATGTGACGTGGCAATGCCCCGGGTCCAGCCCGGACGTGCTTCGCGCCAGGTGTACTGGTGGTCGCAACAGCTGACGACACTGCGCAATGCGTGCGTTGCTGCGCGACGCCGGTACACCAGGCACCGCAGGCTCCGTATTCGTCCTCCGGATACGGAAGCCATTCAGGCGGAGCTGTACGAGGGGTACAGAGCGGCGAAGACCGCCCTCCAAGCGGAGATCCTGCGGGCCAGGGGAGTGGCCCGCGAGGAGTCGCTGGAGACTCTGAACAGGGACCCGTGGGGACGCCCATACAAGATGGTGCGGGAGAAACTCCGCCCATGGGCTCCCCCGCTGACGCAGAGTCTCCGGCCGCAGCTTGTGGGGGACGTGGTGAGCGCTCTGTTCCCTTCGAGAGGGGAACATGCCTCCCCGCCCATGGCTCCGCCTACTGCGGTGCCCAATGCGGATCACACCGCCGACGACGACGACGATGCTCCGGAGGTGACCGAGGTAGAGATGAGAGTGGCGGTACGTAGGCTGAATGCCAAAAATACCGCCCCAGGACCCGACGGCTTACCTGGAAAAGCCTGGGTCCTGGCCTTGGAGGCTCTCGGGCCTCGACTAAGAGGGCTCCTAAGCGCATGCTTGGAGAGGGGCCAGTTCCCACTTCGCTGGAAGACGGGGAAACTGGTCCTCATCAAGAAGCCGGGGCGCCCTGCGGACTCTCCGTCCGCTTACCGGCCCATCGTGCTGCTCGATGAGGTGGGCAAGCTCTTTGAAAGAGTCATTGCAGACCGCCTCGTCGGGCGGCTGGTGCGGGTGGGGCCGGATTTGGCGGAGAGCCAGTTTGGTTTCCGCAGGGGGCGCTCTACGGTGGACGCCATCATGCGCGTGCGAGCCCTCACGACGGGGGACGCTGTGTCCCGGGGTGGGGTCGTCTTGGCGGTGTCTCTAGACATCGCCAATGCCTTCAATACCCTGCCCTGGAGTTGCATCAGGGAGGCACTCCGGTATCACCGGATGCCGACCTACCTCTGTCGTGTGGTCGAGGCCTATTTGACGGACAGGGCCGTCATCTACCCCGGTCACCAGGGAGAATGGAACCGGCAAGAGATGTCGTGCGGTGTCCCACAGGGATCGGTCCTGGGGCCGCATCTGTGGGACATCGGATACGACTGGGTGCTGCGCGCCGACCTCCCTAGCGGCGTCAGCGTCGTTTGTTACGCTGACGACACGTTGGTCCTGGCGCAGGGGAGGTCGCACCAGGCGGCGGCCGAACTAGCGACACACGGGGTTGCGACAATCGTGGACAGGATCCGGCAATTGGGACTCGAGGTGGCCCTGCACAAGTCCGAGGCTATGTGTTTTCATGGTCCTCGGAACGCGCCACCGTCGGGTTCCCAAATAACGGTAGGAGGAGTTCACATCGGCGTCGAGTCGACGATGAAGTACCTAGGACTCGTCCTCGACAGCCGGTGGAACTTCGTGGAGCACTTCCGACGTTTGGCTCCCAGACTGGAGCGGGCCGGGGCTGCTTTGAAGCGGCTCCTGCCCAATCTAGGGGGTCCAAACGCCTCCTGCCGGAGGCTATACGCGGGGGTCGTGCGGTCCATGGCCCTTTACGGGGCACCGGTTTGGGCGCGTTCATTGAGGCGGCGGCCAGCCCGCCGGTTGAACGCGTCCCAGAGGGTCATGGCCACCCGGCTGGTCCGGGGATACCGCACGGTCTCCGGTGAGGCGGCGAGCCTCCTTGCCGGATTACCGCCATGGGATCTGGAGGCAAAAGTCCTCGCGCACATTTGGGAGTGGCGCGAGGAGGCGAAACGCCGGGGCGTTACTCCGCTGCCGCGAGAAATCGCGGCACAGCGGACAGAGCTCCGGCGGGATCTCATGGCGTCATGGAGAGTGCGATTGTCGCAACCCAGTGCTGGGCACGCCACTATTGCGGCGATAAGTCCCCTCTTTGAGGAGTGGCTAGAGAGGCGCCACGGCGTCCTCACCTTCCGCCTAACGCAGGTCCTCACCGGACACGGTTGTTTCGGGAGGTTCCTGTTCCGTATCAGGCGGGAGGAAACGCCCGGGTGTCATCACTGCGTGGATCGCCCGGAGGACACGGTTGAGCATACGGTGGAGGTCTGTCCGGCTTGGGCAGAGCATCGCCGTGTCCTCGTGGAGGCGATCGGCGGCGGGGATCTCTCGCGTCCGGCCCTAGTCCAGGCCATGGTACGGAGCGAGAGGGCATGGGAGGCCGTCACCTCCTTCTGCGAAGCAGTAATGCTCGCGAAGGAGGAGGCAGAACGCGTGAGGGAGAGGCAAATTTCGCGCCCTCACGCCCCTAGCCGCCGCAGGAGACGCCCTGGGCGTCGGGAATCGCAGGCCGAATCCCGGCCACCGTAGGCGCGGGCTTGCGGACGGTGAGCAATGGGTAGCTCGCCGTCCGATAAGGACCAGGCCCGGGTCGACGGCGCGTTGTGTTCCACGCGCGCCTCAAAGAGATGTCAGCAGAAGTGAAGGGGTCCATTAGGACCGATGCCTGCCGGGGTTGCGGGAAAGTCCGAAAGGGATACCGTGGCCCCTGGCAACGTACAGGCAACGGAAGGAACACGGGTGGGTTTTAGTCAGTAAGAGTCTGACACGCCCTCCCGCTCCACCCAGAGCGGGAGAAGTTATTTGATAATTTCCCACCCAAAAAAAAAAAAAAAAAAAAAAAAAAAAAAAAAAAAAAAAAAAAAAAAAAAAGGGGTCGGTCAGTCAGAAATATGAAGCTAGTCGCCCATTCCAAAGCGTAGTAGGTACCTATGAAGAAGAACGGGCAAGAAACGGACACTCTTTTAAAGCAAAATATGGTTACATAATATTGGTTACATCATTCAAGTTGAAGTTAAACATGTGAAAACGATGCTAAACAATAAATGCGTCCGTTAGAAATAAAAAAAAAACTAATTTAAACATTAAATTAAATTAAAATCGCCGTGGCAGCTAGGAGATGACCAGTCCCTACTGACGGCGCCCGTTCACGAACATGACGCATGGATTAGCATCATTCAGCTCAACCATTTTGAAGGGAGCTAAATGATCCAACGCACGCGCCACCGTCAGCGAGACATTAGAGTGAGCATGACATACTCTCAGCCGCCAGGTCACATTCAAGTCAATGAAAGACATACCTAATACCTAAATGGTAGATTTATAGTCGGTACATAGTACTCACACATGTGCTATGCAATTATACAATGCTAAGAGATTGAATTTATACAATGCAAAGATAGTTTTTAAAATCTTCAGCAGCTCCAACGGTATTTTCAAATGCTAATCAATTAGTTTATGCTTGTGGAGCAGGACCAGCGTTGAGCCAAGCATTTTTATCAGCGATGTAATCCCCCAACTTATAATATGCTAGGCTGCATAGTGTGCGTAATATAAAATAATGCCTGATTTTCCTGATAGGTTACGCATATTTTGTATAGGAAGTACCTACAATACAATATTTGACTAGTTACGATACATGGAATCGAAACTATTTGAAATGCTATTCACAATATTTTGACCTCCGGTATCAGAGCTACTCGAAATAACATTTTCACTTGACGACAGTCTTGTTCAAACAAGCTTTAGTTATAGGTAAAATAGCACATAGCAATAGTTCCCACAGAAGGTCCGTTCCATACACAGAGCAAAAACCCACGCACACTTAGACACGCTCCACGTGCAGCGAGTGCAGGCGCACTCGCGAGTGGCATTCGTAAGGCCCCATTCAAGGCCTCCAGGCAGCGTTGCGACTTGCAACGCGACTTGCGTTAAGCGACACGCGGGTTCGGCATCTGCCCCTCTCCGCAAGTCGCGAAGACTCGTGGCATGGTCCAAACAACTTCTTTCATTTGTTTTTTCCGCAGTCGCTGTCACAAGACGCGTGTTGCTTGAGCGTGTAGCTCGTGGCCACGGAGTAATTCGGTTGAAGATAGAATGAGATCACTATACGTAGGTACGTATAAATTATTGCGTGCGCCTGTTTTTGCTCGTTGTATGGAACCAACTTTCTGTACTATTCTGTGGTAAAAGCCTATAGGCAGTACTTAGTACGTATAGAGAAATATCATTACCTCGACTCCACAGATAGTATACTCGCTCACCGCAGACAGACGGCAACGTTAACTTTGTTTATCTAGATCCAGAGTGGCAAATTTTGCTGAAATTTGTTACCAAGTCTGCGATAGGCAGTTATGTTATTGACATAGCTTTGTTTATTTTAGATATTATTATCTCAGTCTGACTATTGAAAGGATTATTTCTAGGCGGTAGGTTGAAGTCGTAGTATTTACGGCTTTTCCTAGGTACTAAAAAACATCGTTCAGTTTCTGTTAATTGTTTTAAACGCATTTAGCGACTTTTGGTACAAGTGGGCCTTACTGCATCCATATAATATAATAAAATCGTAGCGAAGACAGAACTGTACATTGTTTTTTTTAAATCATTTATTTGAAGTCTGGGTTGTTCCCTCTAATGGCGAATAATATAGTTTTTAGAATTTTTGTCTGTCTGAATGTATGTTCCAGCATCACGCTTATACTACCGGATAGATTTTTTTCTTGCATAGATATTCCCTACAGGTCTGGTCAGTCTGTAGGCTATAAATTATCACGCTATTTCCTATGGGGGTTCAGCAATATTGCATTATGTTCGTATTCTTCTATAGTTTACCGTTTATTTGTAAAAAGACGAACCAAAAGGTGGTGCCAACAGATACTTATTTAACCTTTTCAATGATTATCATCTCGTAACCTTTATAAAGCAGTCAATCATGACTTATTATAAGAACGGCTATTTTAGTCAACTTTCAACTTAGCGGTTCGACGACTGCTTTGCTAACCTAATTTTGATTCCCAACAATTGACATTTATTGTGCTTCTTATTTTCATTTTGTTATACAGAAAAACATGAAGTTTAAGTCTCTTCTGTCATCTATGGTTATAATAAAAATAAATATACTATCTACATATGATCAGTAGACTGTTAATGAGAAATCCGTGTGTTTACAATCTACTGGGGCCGTATTATGACGTATTAATGCCACCATTATTCCAGTGTGAGTGAGAGACGGAGTTATACAAGGCCGCTAGCACCATCCCTTTTTTGCAATGGAATAATGATAGCATTAATACTTCATAATAAGGCCCCTGTTATATTATTTTAGCGATAGCCGTTTGTCAGGAATAATCTGTTAGAATGCTTCATTAGTATGACTTTACTTGGGATAGATCTAGATGAGACGTGTTCCTGGATTAATCATATTGATAAGATATTTGGAAAACTCAGTAAGTTGGTTTATGTTCTATGGCGTTTATCTAACATAACAAGTAGACAAGCCACATTACAGGCTTATCATGCATATGTTGGTTCAATACTGCGTTATGGTATACTGGTATGGGTTACTCGGTGCATCTCGAAAGAGCTTTCATCGCACAAAAGAGGTGTATACGTACGATTAGTAATGACGACCCACTTACATCCTGTAAACCACTGTTTAGTAAACTTAGAATACTAACTTTAACTGGTATTTATATTGAGGAAATATGTAAATTTACCAAATCTCACCCTGAGATGTTTGAAAAACTGGGAGATAAATGTAAGTTCAAAACTAGATATCCTAATAGATTAATTATTCCTAGAATGAAAATGGAACTATATGGGCGAAGTTGCTATCCTATGTGTATTCAGATTTATAACAAGATTCCTAACCAAATCAAGAAACTTCCAATGGTCCGCTTCAGAAGGGCTTTACGCAGTTGGTTAATTGAGAATTCCTTCTATACTATAAAATAATTCCTGCAGTTTAAATTAAAATGATGTAATTGTATACCAAAAATTTGCATGTCACTATGTTATGATTAAGCTACTATTATACTACCATTGTAAGAACTTTTGTAATCATATGTATCTGCAAATAAATCTTTGACTTTGACTTTGACAGTCCACACACTACATCGAAATACTACGTATCATCAGCAGCGTATGGAGGAACGCAAGCGTTCATTAATTTTGCGGGAAAGTCCGAAAGGGATACCGTGGCCCCTGGCAACGTACAGGCAACGAAAGGAACACGGGTGGGTTTTAGTCAGTAAGAGTCTGACACGCCCTCCTGCTCATTATTGTTATTATATGTTATTTGATAATTTCCCATACAAAAAAAAAAGCGTTCATTAGCACTAAAAACGAAAAACTTCGCAAGCAATGGTAAACTGCTCTGGAAGAGCTGCTTCTCATACAGGCAACTGTATGGTCCTTGCTCCCGCGTCAAAAATCTTTACTCTCTTTATATTTTAGGTGCTGAGACCAAAACTACAAACTGATTATTATAATACAGGGAAGTTTTATAAAAAATGTGGTTTTCTGTTTAGTAAATTGTGGTCTCTTACGACTTCCACGTGAACGAAGTCGGATACAGAACTTAATACTGTGAATAAAATCCTCAAAGTTCTTACAAAATCTGTCAGTCAAAAATATGACGGATTAAAAACGTTTCAATTTTGTTGGTGGTGGTTTTTAATTGGTTTTTGGGTGACTTCGCTGAGTGTGATAATTGGTGACTACATTGTTATACTTCGATCACACCTGTAAAAATAAATTTTAAGTGACTTAAGTGTAACCTGAAAAATGCTCCCACTTGCAAAAGTTTGAATGTGAGTTTGTAATTCATCGTATTGAACGGATCCTGATATTTGGAAGTACGGATTTGTTCACTGGATCCTTTTCGATTCGGAACTTTGAATACGCTTACACTTGCCCATTATTTATCAAAAGAAACTCAGTCCTCTAGGACTTCGCCGTTGAAACTCAAATGTCGCAAGGATTTTCAAATGTAAGTAATCCTAGGACTCTGGATCTGGCTCTTTTTATTCAAAATGCGTCTTTGATCTACATTTTTTCCTAAGTATAGGGTTATAAAGAAATAAAAATGTAGCACAAAATAAAGGACGTTTTCTTTCATGATACCTTCACTGACAGATGGGTATTTGAGACAAATGTCACCCAATTTCACTTGGGGGAGAGGGGGGTCTCGGCAAATATCAAGTAATCTTTTTTCCGCAAGATTAGTGTAATATTTCGAGAAAATTAGGTTAAATTAAGTAAAACATGTTACTCCACTAAAATATGGCTAAATCCTACACAAAAACGAGAGGTGTCCCGCACGAGATCCTCACGGATTGACATACGTCCAGCTACTGAGCTTCTGTGTGCAAGCGACAATGGCTTAGAGTGACTAAATCAAAGCAAGGTTGAAGGAGCAGATGATTTTGCTGAAAATCTCAAGGACATGGTGGTTCCAGTAGTCACTCATGAGACCACATATGAGTCCCCGTTGACTGAATTCTAATGACCTTTCCGACCCCGATGACCCCACCACACTCCTCCAGGAGAGCAGTACAGTGCACAAATACACTCGACACCCGTCATTCTGACCTCGCCGCCGAGGTCCTCCGCGATCGCGACCCTCCCGAGTAAATAATACTCCCCCCCGACACTTGCCCGATGAAGCGCCAGACCGCGCTGCAAATGAGCGCGTAGCTTTAAATTCCCCGAATAATAATAATGATCTATCCTTGATCTAGCTTGTCCCATCTTGCTGTCCTCCCCCCAGCGACGCCCTAAGCCGAGGTTCGTACCCCACAGGGGGTGCCCTTAGCGAGCACTCGCCTAGTTTTAATCAGAATAGTTTTTGCCCCTGGCTGGAGGCTTTGAGTGTAGAAGCTTAAGGCAGCCACAGGAAAGCCCGGTTAAGCAGCCATGACCTTAGTGGTCACCAGCGAGATGCCATAGTAAAAAAAAAAAAAAAAATCTAATGAATATTCTTTTACGAATTCTGGTAATTTCTATTTAAGTATTTGATTGTTCGATTTTCTCCATTTTCATTGGTATCCCCATGTAATACAAAAACAAAAGATTTTATAAAAAAAAGGTAATGATATAGAAACAAAAATTGTTTGTTCTGAAAATAGGGTTTTTTTTTTTTTACAACTACTTGCAGGTCATACAAATATTTGTTCCGTGTGTTCCGATTACATACCTTATTTAAGGCTGTAGGGCCAAAAACATACAACCCACTCCTGATTCTCCACGATCCATTCCTGCCAGTTTTCTTTTATTTTTGGTCGGACATCCGCAATATCCGTATAAATTTTTGGTCGGACATCCGTGATACGTGTACAAAAGTAAGCCGCTATACAAAATCCACTGCCATCAATACCCTTCTGTCAAAGACTCGTTCATATTTCAATTAGGACAAGTATGATTGATAGTTTGTTTTAGGTATTTAGAATAAAATGATGGCGGGTCATTTATGCTTGCTTTAATTTTGTTTTAATACAATATTTGATCATCCAATACATATCAAAACCCGTCCGTGCTTCGAAAAGCACGTTAAGCCGTCGGCCCCGACTGTCATTCGTAAATCTTTGCCAATTGTTACGGGTAAGTAGAAATTCAAAAGTCTGACAAACAGTCTTACCAAGGGGTATCATGTAACCCAGTAACTGGGTTTTGGATGTCAGATAAGCAGTCACTCCATGTAAAATACTGACATTCAGCTGCATTCGGTTAAACTGGAAGCTGACCCAGTAGAATTGTTAAAAGGTTGGGCAGATTTATTGATTTATACTAACGACTTACACCGATCAATATGTGAATTGACCACAGATATCTAAAACTGTATTTCGTTTGACATTAATTACATCACAATTTGTCATTGAAAGCGCCTTTATGTCATAGCTGTAAGGGCGATTTTCCAAGTGCAAATGTTACCACTGATATGTGGTTGACTGAACCGATTCCCAAATGTCAGTTACGTTTTAGTCCCACGCAATAGAGAGCTAGCTAATTGCCTGATCGACCACAATTCGCCAGCCTAGGCAGCCCCGGACGTAACACAATAAATTCCACGAGTAGCACTGCAATGTGACAGTCAGCTGGATTAAATCCTCTAACAAGATGTCGGAAATAGCTGGACCCGCCACTTTGACCGCGCTTATTCTTGTTTTAAGAATACTCAGTGAACGAATTTTTAGAATCGGATCAGTAGTTCCGAAGTTTACGCCTTACATACAAACTCAGAAATGTTACCTCTTTATAATATTAGTATAAATAACTGAACTGGACAGTTAAAGATGTTATTAGGGCCCCAATAGGCTCTCTGGCAAAGGATTTACGCTACAATGAAAAGGGCTTCGATATATTTCTTTGTCACGGGTTGCGCAAAAAATTGAGAAATGTCAAGGATAGCCATCGTCCTTTTACCAATATTCCCATCAAATGGAATTATTGAATTGGGATTATGTAAGGAAGTTTTGTTTTCTATTTTTATTCTATATAAGAGGGAAATGGTTGGCACCGGTAACTAAAAAGTTGTGTGGAAATTGGTTGTCATGGCATTAATTAATGTGTGCACTGATTTACATCCGTCACCTCACACTTCAGGTCCAGTTGAAAACCAGCGTCAGGCACTAATTGTCTGGCATTTTTGCTGAACTGGGCCTATTTGGCGCAGCCGCGAGGATCACATTCCTGCTAGTATCTTACAACGCGTTTTACAATTTTTATTTTTATTCTTTCTTTTTATTTTGTTTATTTTTCACTTGTGTGCCTTTTAGTCTGTAATTTCTTTATGCGGAGGAATGAGAAAAATGATGTGAAGAAAGTTTTGGGCACCAATGTGGATGGTTATAAGAGTCAGGGAAGACCAAGGAAACGATGGACAGACTGTGGGAAAGATGATATGGCTAGAAAGGGGTTGACTGCCGAAATTATGACTAATAGAGAGTATGGAAGAAAAGAGGACTGACTACCTTTCTATATATCCAGCTCTCTATAAAGCAGCGTTGTGAATCATTATAATTTTGGTACAAAAATTGTAAATTATAGAATCAGTTCTACTAGAAATTAGTTAGGTGCCTGAACCAATTGCTTTATAAGTTGTCGTTAGTATTATTTGCTGTACTTAAATCACTTTAATCGTTCATTGATTAATAAAATTAAAGTAAAAATGAAACATAAACACCGCTCTAGGAAAACATGGTTCATAAATTCTTGTGTCGAAAATAAAATCCAATCTCAGTAGAACCCTAAACACTTCAAATACTTACCAGCTAATTTTACGGCTCAGTGCACTTACACTCAGTTTCTCCTCCAATTAGCAACAATACTTATATGCTCCAACTAGCACGGTATACTCCTCTCGACTTGTAACTTAAAAGGAAATGTGAACGAATATTTCAAACAGTGTAATAAAACTTTGTATATATTTCCCTTTAGACATCAAATAACATATTATTTTCATTAAGTAAGATAACAATAAGTCGCATACTACTCTCAAAATATACACAAACATGACTGTTTATATCAAATAACGTTTCGGAGATATACGATTATTTTGTCTTGACTAAGAACAATATCATCAAATACAGCTCCTTTTATCTTGCCTGCGGCTGCTCATGTGCGCTCTTATGTAAGTAAAACACATAATATAAATGTCCTAGCATACAAAGGTGGTTTCACTGTCAAAAAATTTAATATCAGAAATGGAACAAAATTGTTTTAGATAACATGCCCAAGACAAATCGAAAAATATGTATCGTGATTTTTGCCACAAAGCGAACGAGGCTTTAGGCACAATAGAAACGGGTTTTGTCGACGGAAGAATAGAAAAAAATACAGATAAACAATCACAATCTGTCAACCATAGACAACCCGTTTCTATTATGGTTGTCATGCTACGCGTGTTGGTGGACTTTCCCAGAATAGTCATTTAATACATGACTACACGGATATATCCGGATAGAAGCCTATCAAATATTTTATTGACAAAGCCGCTTTTACTATTCCGCGATATATTTTTTTTACAAAAGTCCACTGTACTTTTCAAAATTGGTTTAGGGTTTAGTTAAAGAGTAAGCCGCAGCTAACTCTTCAAACGCACCGCGTCAAATGGATTTCAAATTCCACCATTGCATCGAATAGGATTTAAAAAAAAATTTGTTCCACAATTTTCCGCCGGACTTCAGTGGTGGCGCGGACTTCTATATGACAATGACCACAGAGTAGATAATAAATATTCGTTAATAATATAAACAAGCATTTACAAGTATTTATATCAATATTCAAATATCAATAAGTTGTAACGGCATATTGGAATGCAAGTTACTCGCATTTTAATGTATGATATAGGGATCGTGCATTTGCGGCTAAGCAGAGCAGAAGTATTTTGCTTAGTTCAGAGATTTTCATGCCGGGTGGTGTGTTGCGGTGAACCGCGGTCGACGTGCTTTAGTTTTTGTTTTCATGGGCGACATCGACCGTTCCTTAATTTTCCATTTGTAGTTTTACACACCCTCCGACTGCCCCGTACCCCGGGGGAAACTTTATAAATCTCTTTTATTTATTTATTTACTAGCTGTGCCCCGTGGTTGCACCCGCATAAGTTTCGATCCCGTGGGATAAAGGGTATCCGCACACATGGATAGACCATGACCTGGAATAGGACATAATTCCAGATCATGGTCTATCCATGTGCCAAATTTCTTCCAAATCCGTTCAGCCGTTTTAGCGAGAAAGCGTAATAAACAAACAAGCAAACAAACTCACTTTTGCATTTATAATATTACTAGCTGCGCCCCATGGTTTCACCCGCATAAGGCTCGATCCTGTAAGAGTGTCGGGATAAAAAGTATCCTGTGTCCTATTCCAGGTCATGGTCTACACGTGTGCCAAATTTCAGCCAAATCTGTTAAGCCGTTTTAGCGTGAAAGCGCAACAAACAAACAAATACACTCGCATTTACAATATTATTGCAAGGATAAGGATATATTATATGGCAACGTACAGGCAACTGCAGGAACACGGGTGGGTTTTAGTCAGTAAGAGTCTGCCCTCCCGCTCCGCCCAGAGAAGAAGTTATTTGATAATTGACGGCACGGTTGGCGGAGTGGTTAATCGATTGACTGCTGCGCTGCGTGTCGCGGGTTCGATTCCCGCACGGAACAAATATTTGTATGACCTACAATTAGTTGTTCCGGGTCTGGCTGTTTGTGTATGTGAGTTTAAATGTTTGTAAACGCACAGGAGAAATTCAGTGTGGGGCAACGTTTTCTTAAAAAAAAAAAAAAATAATTTCCCATAAAAAAAAGGATAAGGATATATAACGTATTCCTAACATAACTCCAACGACTAGTTAGTACACAAAAGTATTTGCAAAGAGCTTGGTTTTATTGTATAAGTACGAACTTGTCACATAATGGTGTACACCATTAAGTGTCATGTGTTTTTGTGTATTTGTGTCATTATTACTGTATAATCTGCTCGTAAAAAATCACATAATTATGATGTTTTTCCTGTTTCCTCTAAACTTAGGCATTGTCTAATCTTAATAGACACTTTACATGCAACTCCTAACTTGTGCTTCCCAAGTTTATACCTTACAATAAATTAATTACCTAAGCATTTCACATAATAGGAGTTCGTATAAGTTTTGTAGGTACATCGTGCGGTATGAAATTATATTATTATCTACTTCAACAAACAATGTGCAACATTGTGGAAATATTGTGAAGGTAGAACATTTCAAAGTGTAGAGATGTTATCTTAGCGTTTGAGTTCATTTTATGTTTCAGTACACAAAGCCTAATTATGTCACCTATTTTATACGTACAGAATTACTGCAGTGAATGGTTCGTACTGTCTTGTTGACGCGTTTAAAGGCTCCCGCAGAAAGCCGTGACGCGATAGTAGAACAATTTCCATGAAGTGCGAAAAATTTAACTGATCATCAAATAACTTATTGGGCACACTGCGCACTTTTTTTAATAAATGAGTCTTTTTTTATTTCTGGTCTGTTCTCACTGTTGGCATTAACTAAGCTAAGATACACCGACCAAATGGGTTAGGTTAGGTTAGAACTGTGACCTGTGATAATTAATATTTTTAGGTTCCTAAAATATTAATTGTTAGAGATTCACAAACAGAGGCGCAATCATGAGTAATATTAGAATAATCCATATTTTTTAGGAATGCAAAACGGGAATTATTTGAGGTTCGATTAAATGCATAAAAGTGCACTATTTCTCATAGTTTTGGGACTCGAGCCGTCTCTATTTTGAATCAATTAGAATCGCACTGGGCTACGCTTCGTAGAGTAGACCGTACTTCAGTGGTAACAAAACCCAGTATAAGCTGGCCTCTTTACTCTATTGAAACTTCGCACTACGCTAGGCCAGCTAAGGGTCAAAGTGTCACAGATTAGGGGCGTCAGAAGTTTCATTTCTACAACATGCCGCTACATACGCGACATTAATCCAACACTCGGGTAGGGCTAGTGACCAGTAATCATAAAAAAATATAATAAGATGAAATAATTAAACCCAAAAAAAACGGTCACCGATGGGGTTCGTTCTTTTCTTCAATTTGCCTACTCTTTGCACGTTATTGGTTTTAATTTCATTGATGCGATGCTATGATCCGTGACACCGGCAAATGACCTCTGCCCTTACAGTTCTTTAAGTACAGGTAAACAAAGTCGCTTTTCGCGTTAGTCTGTATGTCCGCGTTGTTCTTCTAAAATACGCAACGGATTTTGATGAGGTTTTCAACATCTTTTAGAAAATGTATTCTGGAAGGTTTGTGTATATTATAATTCTTCTATATTAAACGTAGTACTGAAACTTGCCGTTTTGTCAAGTCGTGAAAAAGGCACTTTTTTGAGCGCTTACACTGACTAAATCGTTACAGATAGAAAAAAAATATGTTCTACTGGATTATTCATATCTTAAAAAAATCAACAGAAAAGTCCCGATAGAATATATCTATTATCTAAGGATGACCACAGTAACCATTTTTATCTTTCAGAATTTCATGAAAAAATATTTTTATTTCCGAAGCTATTTTGACCAGTATATTATTAATCATTATCTGATAAAATATGTTATTAAAATTGATAATTTAATTAAGATTAAACATTACATAATTAAAATGAAAACTTTAAAATATATCACAGATTCAAAATTACGCGTCGCAAAATAATTATGGCTGACGCGAAACCATACCTATACGTGTGTTCAATTAATTTTGCCATTAAAGCGGAATACTGTATTTATTTTGATATATCCTATCTGTGTGAAATTCAGCCATTTTAGAATGATTTTAAGAGAAATACTTAAACAAACAAAACAAATATCTTAACTTTTCCTTTTACAATATTAGTTTAGTGTAGATATTAGTCCTTCAAAGTCTTTGTAGATACTAATTAAGGCAGCTCTAGCGATGTAATCGAAAATTAATCAAAGGACCAATTTGTTTCAATTTTAACATCAGTTTGTTCCGTTAAATCTCATTTAGAAAATTAATACAAATACCTACAGGGGTTTGTGGATAAGTAATAACCGCCGCACGGGTCGATTGCTGGTGTTAGTTCGTGGATGGGTGACCATCTTTACATGCCAAGGCCCCTTCCGTTCCTCGGAAAGCACGTTAAGCCGTTGGTCCCGGCTGTCATTCGTGGATCTATGACAGTCGTTACGGGTCGTCAGAAGCCCGAAAGTCTGACAACCAGTCTTACCAAGGGGTATCGTATCACCCAGTAACTGGGTTGTGGAGGTCAGATAAGCAGTCGCTCCTTGTAAAATACAGCAGGTCTTCAGCTGCATCCAATTAGGCTAGGCAGATTGAGTTCCTTTCGACAAAGGCGGATATTATAGTTATAGATATTAGCTATTAAAATTATCTAAAACAGAATAACAAAATGGAGAAACCGTTTAATATCCTCATCATTATTGATCTATCTAACTCTAGCTTCTACCAGCGGCTTCGCCCGCGTGATATCTTTATAAATTTTAGTCTATGCGAGTAGCATATACTAAAATTTAGAGTGATAACAATTAGAGTGATAAAAAAATTAAAGTGATAATATAGCATCCTACTGGTGACAGAGTTTTTTAAATCGGTCCAGTAGTTCTTGAGTTTATTCATTACAAACAAATAAACAAGCATACAAAAAATCAAATGTATTCTCTTTATAATATTATATTAGTTTAGATTAAGAAAGAAAGAAAATTCATTTAAAAAGAACACAATTTAATTATAGAGCAGATAAAAAAGTGTCAAATGCGATGTAAGAAGGAAAGAAAGGAAAGAAATGACGCAAAGAAAAAAAACACGAGAATAACAAATCGGGGGAAAATAATGTAAGAAATTAGCATCAAACTCAAACACAGGGAGTGTTTGAGTTTGATGCTAATTTTTGGAGTTTAGATGAAGTTACAGTATTTCAACACTTTTTATTGTGAGCTTATTAGCTCGGTTTTATATTCATGTGCTATTAGGTACGATCGAAGGTGTAAGCCCCCCTTCGCACGAACGTAAAAATATCGCGGCGGAATTTTATCGCGCACTGGATTTTCAACTCTCGGTGTTAAGCCGAGCGTTGAGAATTCAACGCGTTGAAACGCACTCTCGTCCCAGTGCATTGAAAAAACACACTGCTGGATTTTCAACTCTCGGCGCAAAGAGCGTTGAAAATCCAGTGCACGAAAAAAAATTGCCGCGATTTTATAATGTTCGTGCGAACTTGGGCACATTAATAATGTTTAAAATCACCATCAACTTTATATTTTTACTACATTCTGTTTCGTATTCGTAAAATAAATCGGTTGTTTTTTTGTAAAAGGTTTTTAATTTTTCACTTTTTTGCTGTAGTAGGGATGCCGCAGAAACTCGTGTACCACTATTTACTTGCTATGTGAATATTATAACATCATCAACATAGATGACGTGGATTAAAAACGTAGTATTGAAACTAACTCATAAACTATTCCAGCAAAGTTAATAAAATACAATAGTTATAGGTAAGGGACCAAAGCGCGAGCTACCTTTATAAATTAAAATAAAAAAGACAGCAAACAAACAGAACCAACCTCTCGGAAAATGTGCGCGCTGATTGGTCAAATCAAATAGCACGCGCTTCCCCGGCTTCCTGTTACACACTTCCGTCCCTTTTCACGAAATCACTCCCACAGATTGCAGGAACGCGATAGGAAAGATATGTAGTACACATCAAAAACACGTAAATCGATCCATTAATCACGGATAAATCGTTGTAAATATATTTTATTAAACTCGCAGATTGCACAACCTCTTCCTTTTTTGAAGTCGGTTAAAAAGGCACCATGCGTATCTAAATAAAAAAAAAACGGCAACGACGCCCAAAAATAAATAAAAATCTGCGACTAAATATTATTTGAGAAGACATAAAATAACGTTGATTAAAGGCTTGTGTTCAGCAGACTGCTCGCTCTCAAAAATAAAATTATCTACAAATACTGTATTTTAACACGTCTAGACGAGTAATAACATGGCAATTTACAAAACCACCCTAATGGCACTGTGAGCGTGAAATAAACACAAATATACAGGTATAGGGGTAGGTATTCAATGTGAGAGCAGTGGTGGCCCAGTCATAACAGCCCCGACTTACGTGTCAAAAGTCGTTGGTTCGAAACCAGGCACCACTTTCTGATAATGTATTTCTTCACCACTGCTCTCAAAACGGTGAGGGAAAACATCGTGAGTGAAACGGCAAGTCTTAGAACTAAATTGGTGATATTTACCATCCCGCACTGGGCCGCGTGGTTACAGCCCACTTCCTCTATTAAAGGAGGCCTGTATCCCAACACTTAGCCCACGTTATCGTCGATATTTTTACGTCCGTGCGAACGTGGGCTTTTTTTTTGGTTGGGAAATTCTCAAATAACTTCTCCCGCTCAGGGCGGAGTGGGAGGGCGTGTCAGACTCTTACTGACTAAAACCCACCCGTATTCCTTCCGTTGCCTGTACGTTGCCAGGGGCCACGGTATCCCTTTCGGACTTTCCCTCAACCCCGGCAGGCATCGGTCCTATCGGACCCCTTCACTTGCTGACATCTCTTTGAGGCGCGCGTGGAACACAACGCGCCGTCGACCCGGGCCTGGTCCCTATCGGACGGCGAGCTACCCATTGCTCACCGTCCGCAAGCCAGCGCCTACGGTATGAATCGGCCTGCGATTCCCGACGCCCAGGGCGTTTCCTGCGGCGGCTAGGGGCGTGAGACCGCGAGATTTGCCTCTCCCTCACGCGTTCTGCCTCCTCCTTCGTGAGCATTACTGCTTCGCAGAAGGAGGTGACGGCCTCCCATGCCCTCTTGCTCCGTACCATGGCCTGGACCAGGGCCGGACGCGAGAGATCCCCACCACCGATCGCCTCCACGAGGACACGGCGATGCTCTGCCCAAGCCGGGCAGACCTCCACCGTATGCTCCACCGTGTCCTCCGGGCGATCCGCGCAGTGATGATACCCGGGCGTTTCCTCCCGCCTGATACGAAACAGGAACCTCCCGAAACAACCATGTCCGGTGAGGACCTGCGTCAGGCGGAAGGTGACGACGCCGTGGCGCCTCTCTAGCCACTCCTCAAAGAGGGGACTTATCGCCGCAATAGTGGCGTGCCCTACGTTACCGACCTTCACTTCCTTTTACAACATTCTTGCTACTTCATTAACATTTGATTAGCATAACCATAAGTTTTTACAGACTAAAGTAATTTTAGAACAAGTAAAGCTACGTGAAACGGAACGCGGCAACGTTTTTATGTATAACACAAGGCCATTGTCTGCGTGAATAGGAACGAGGATTATGGCCGTTTAAACTGAGATTTGAATTCACTTATTCAACGTCGATTCTTGCCCTTTTCGTTTCCACATTTAGCGGATATTTAAATAGTACTTTACTTACTTAGCTTGGCCGGAGTGAGTGGTTGGATGTTGGTGTACATAGATAGGTTCAGGATTGTAGCTAATGTAGTCTGTTATAAATTGGCTCACTGCGGAGCTTCTGCTTCTCTTATAAGAACGCATTCGTCAGTGGGCAAAAGTGGATTCCGACCTCACCGCAGAGGTCCTCCGCGAACGCGACCCTCCCGAGTAAATAATACTCCCACCCAACCCTTGCTGGAAGATGCGCCAGACCGCGTCGATGCTGAGCCAGTAGTAGTTTTAAATTCCCCGATTAATAATAATGATATATCTTTGATCCAGCCTGTCCCATCTTGCTGTTCTTCCCCCAGCGACGCCCTAAGTCGAGGTTCGTACCCCACAGGTGGTGCCCTTAGCGAGCGCTCTCCTAGTTTTAATTAGAATAGTTTTGCCCCTGGCTGGAGGCTTTGAGTGTAGTAGCTTAAGGTAGCCACAAGAAAGCCCGGATAAGTAGTCATGACCTCAGAGGTCAGCAAAGAGATGCCCTAGACACAAAAAGGGCAAAAGTGGTGACCATTGTATGGTGGCAATTCCGTTTTTTTTTTTTGTTACCTGTTTTTTCACGAGAGTGTGTTTTGACACGTCACATAAAAAACTCGAAAAATACTACTAGTATTTTTCGAGTTTTTTGTGTGACGTGTTAGTCGTGTTCGTGTGTGAATATTTTTTTGTTTCTTGCTGTTTTTACTGCTTAATATTGTGCGCTTGGCTTGTATGTTGGCTTGTGTTAATTGGTTGAGCATTATAACGATTGTAGATAGTTTTTTATTTTTTATTTAATCAAATAATAACAGTGTTAACATTAAATAGCATCATCTGTAGGTCATCATCAGTTAGGTAATGCAACCAACACCCTTACTAAGTTATAAAATAACTTGTATAAAGGGCAGTGGTACAAGCCCATACATACTTCAGTTTCACAAAAGGAATTGCAGGGAGAACAAGTGTTATTTACAGAGGCAGAAATCAGAAATGACAATCTATCCATTTGACATTTGGATTATTTGTGTTTTTGAGTATGTGTGTTTGCGTGTGTGTGTGTGCATGTGTGTGTAATGATAATGGTGTGTGTTGTTTCGGTACAGAATGTGTGTTATGTTCTCGGTGGAAGGGCTTAGGGTGGGTTATTATCAGAGGAAAGCAGGCGCTCTGTATCCAGTTAGTTATTTGTAAGTAGAAAGTTTGTCACAGATTTCTTGAGGGACGAGGTTGTAAGAGAGTAAAGTTTCAATCTCCTATTGAGTTTATTATAAAATTGTGGCCAATAAATAAATAAATAAAGATAGACCAATAAATAAATAAATAAAAGTGTTCTAAAAGGAACTCTGGTGGAACAATTTCTATGAGATTTTCACGGAAATTGTTCTACCGGTGTCGCGGCCCGCCTTTCTGCGCGAGCCTTTATACTGTGTGATTTTTAAAATGATTTTTAAATTTCTATTATACCTATAATATCTTGACTCTACTGTTTTGTAAATTAATATGCATTGCCATGTTAATTTGAGAGCCAGGTGATCTGCAACTCAGGACTCTCATACCTCAGACACCTTTCTCTATTTAAAATTGAGCATTTTATTAACCAGTGCCTGTAATATGTTGAGATAAATAAAAATATATCAGATAATGATTATGATTATTACTAATAATGACGTCCATTCGCCATGTATGTCGTGGGATTTCAAGAGCGTTATACCAGCTTTTGAAACCTTATGACATCAATTATTATTATAAACATTATTATTTTTTTAATATTTCGAATGCATTTTTTTATTATTATTGCTACACATGCTCAACCGCTTGATGCCCTTGTCTGAAGACATTCTGCCTGAAACCCAATTTGGCTTCCGACCGAATCGAGGCACTTGTGAGGCCATCTTCTCTGTACGCCAACTCCTAGAGAAGAGTCGAGAGCAGAGTCAACCTTTGTACCTTTGTTTTGTTGACTTGGAAAAAGCTTTTGACTGTGTGCCTCGAGAAGCCTTATGGGTGGTATTGAGAAAACTTGGATGCACGGACAAGTTTGTAAGAATGATCCGACTCCTGCATGATGACATGCGTTGTTGTGTCAATGTGCAGGGCGAAGTTTCAGAGTTCTTTTCTGTGAGCTGCGGTGTAAAGCAAGGCTGCGTACTCGCTCCAACTCTGTTCGCCCTGTACTTTGCAGTTGTAGTTCGGGATGCCTTGCAGACTTTATCAGAGGGTATTCGTATCCGTTTTCGTATCGATGGCGGCGGTGTCTTCAACTTAACTAGACTTAAAGCACACACCAAAGTGTCTCACGTGACTATCACTGAGATGATGTATGCAGATGACTTGTGCTTTGCGACGGAATCCCCAGAAGGTTTACAGAGACTTATGTCGAGTCTTGATGAGTCATGTCGCAGATTTGGCCTTAAGATCAGTGTGAAGAAGACCGAAGTCATGGCTCTTGATACACTGAACGGTGGCCCAGTCGACATTAAACTCGGTGACGTCTCCCTTAATCAGGTAGACAAATTCAAATATCTGGGCAGCACTATAACATCTAAGTGTCTCCTTGATAACGAAGTCAACAGCAGAATTGGAGCAGCTGCTGCGGCCTTTGGCAGGCTTCGTGCCAAGGTGTTCCGCTCGCATGACATAAAGCGTTCTACAAAAATAGCTGTGTACATGGCAATAGTTCTGCCAAATCTCTTGTATGCCTCCGAAACATGGTGCCTATACCGCAAGCAAATTCGCACATTAGATAAATTCCATATGAAATGCCTACGTGACATTATGAACATCCATTGGTCGAACCGTGTTCGTAACACGGAAGTATTACGGCGAGCTAATGTCGGTGGAATGGAGGCCTATATAATGCGGCGGCAGCTGCGGTGGGCTGGCCATGTCTCCCGAATGTCTAACGGCAGAGTGGCGAAGCGCATCTTCTACTCAGAACTGGAGGATGGCAAGCGGAAACAGGGCGGCCAATTCCTTCGGTACAAAGATGTGCTTAAGCGTCACATGAAGCGATGTGAGCTAGAGACGTCACAATGGGAGACAATGGCCGCAGACCGGTCACTGTGGAGGCATACCGTGAGCACTCAGGTTTTTGCGTATGAAAGACAACGTAAAGAAGAGCTCGATGCTAAGCGAGACGAGCTTAAGGCCCGACCACCCGCGGCCATCCAATATAATTATATCGGAGGGGTGCTGACTTGCAGTGAATGTGGACGCACCTTCACTGCAAAAATTGGCTATATCAGTCACCTGAGAGCGCACCAGCGTTGTTCTCAATAGGAAGATCCAAGTCGCTGTGGCCGAAATCGGTCAGGATCATATATACCATAAATTATTGAATAAATTAAATTGTAAATTTCCTTTTTGGCTTTGTATATGTTATTTAATACCATCATTGGTACATGTTGTGTTAGTCTGTAAGTAATTGTTGCACTTATAAACGTAATTTATTAAGACGCTGACAACAGCTAAACCGCGATTACTGTCGGACTGCATAGAAAAGAAAGAGAAGCGCGATGACACAACGCCTGTAATTTATTACAAAATATGAAGCAATTATCGATTTATTCAAAAATGAGTTGAGTAATCGGTAATAAAAAACAACCAAGTTCTGCATTCAAATAAGACGTTCTTATTATTCATTATAATACCAACGTACGTTGCTATTTAATACAGATATTTTGGATTAGAACTCAAGGGAAAAGGTTAGTTTAACTTTAATTTATATCGAGTTTTTTTTTCAAAATGTGTTCTGGCATATATTTTTTCCGCTACTACAAACTATATAGATTTGGATTTTTTTTCTTTTTTCTGTTTGCCTGTTGTCAGCGCCTTAAGAAATTTATTTTAAATGTTGTGTAAACAATTGTTGGCTAACCTAAATAAATAAATAACATTTTGAAGTACCTAACCAAAAGCCAAACTAAGCCATTTGTAAGGCTTAAAAAGAGGCCTGCTCAGATATTTAAAGCTTTATTTGCTTCAAGTTTCAGGCACTAGATTGTCGACTTTATCTCTGAGGTAGGCAATGTATAGGTAAATCTTTCAGTGTTGAAGGTCTTAGCATATTTAGGTACCTACCTATCTTTAAGGTACTTATCTTAACTAATATTATAAATGCGAAAGTGAGTTTGTTTTGCGCTTTACCCTAAAACAGCTAAACAGATTTGAATGAAATTTGGTACATGGGTAGACCATGACCTGGAAAAAGAGATAGGCTTTCTTTTATCCCGATATTCCCACGGGATCGAGACTTATGCGGGTGAAACCGCAGGCTACCGCTTAGCATTGTCTCACTGGCACTGTAGCTAGTGCTTAAATAAAAGCACAAGATTTTAGCAATGAGGAACAGTGCAAAAATAATACATAAGCGTAACATTAAGTGAAAACGGGCGTTGGATTTATAGGTGAAAACTAAACAAAGTTTTAAAGAACCTTAAGAGTCATAATATCTCATCTCAAATTCACTCTTTATCTCGCTTACACACTACTATTCGCAGGCTGAGTGGGAGCGAGACTGAGCGGTGGGGAGAAGGCTCCAAAGCGCCGATGGTTTTGGTAATTTCTTTTTACGGTAATAATAATATTAATAAAAATAATAAAAAAATAGGTACCTGCTTTATATTTAGTTCAGTTATTATACAAAGTTTCATGGTCTAATTTGAAGTATTTTTTTAATACTCGTTTATTGTTCGTTTTGGAGATAACTTTGTAATTTATTCTGCCGTGAATTTTTTATAGAATCGTGTTTTTGTCAAACATAGTTTTTTCATTAATCCTCAATTTTACCATATATTTATTTCAAAGTTAATGCTGGAGTATTTTCGATTTATCGGAGGATCATCCAAAGCAATTTGATTATAGAGTCTTAAGAAAGAGCTCCTTCAATTTGAAACTCGGCTTCAATTAGAGACTAACTAGTATCTATGTAATAATTCCCTACAGCCTTTTATGAATGGAACGCTAGCCTTTTCACAGAAGAACTCGGAAGTCTTCTAAATCCCGCCTTTGTTTACGAAGACGACTTTGGCAGAGGAGGTAAACTTTTTGGTGCTCTTTGTCTTTCAAAGTAAGTTTGCAAAGTTATTTATTGTGTGCCAACCGCGAAATGGATACTTAGAATCATAATAGTAGAAGTCTTGCTGACATAAAGCGCTTATTTTGACCTCAGACCAAATAAAAAACCAAGACATAGCGCTGTGAACATTGACGTAAGGCTGGTTTCGTAAACATGTGCGCACTTAGTGAGGCGTAGTTTGATTGTAAATGGTTGTAAATGTGTACGTGTGAGCGTGTATGCAGAGAGCGGAGTTTTGACATGCTTCACTGTTTTGTTGGTTTTTGACGTGACAACGTCTTATAAATTGGTTTGCCGGGTGACACTTCAAGAAACTGCGTTACGCTCCGCTCACGTTATGCGCTCACAATGAGAGCGAGTGAGAGGCACGCGTCCCTTCCACTCGGGCATGGTTAGCCCGCCTAAGAGCGAGAGAGACAGACATAAAAAGTGAAAGGCACGCAAAGTCGTTGTCACGTAAAACTTTCGCCCGTATACCGACTTTACAGGCAACCAATTTTTTTATTTGGTCTGAGGTTTTGACCGACGGTCGCCCAAGAAAGTGGTCTATCAGTTTTGACAATATTTTCTATCAAATAATATATCTCTCTCTATTCACGGATGGTTTCCATGACACATTTATAGAAGGTCAATCGTTACATCGTAAAAAATTCGCACTAACTAGCCGATTTTTTGTTAGGGGGAGTAGAAGGTATAACTTACTTACGGTGCTAAAACTAAACTAGAATTTTTTCGTCGGTTATCAAAAACATCTGCTGTTTCATAGAAAAGTGCAATAGCTACGCGGTAAAATGTATGGAACAGCAATGTTTTTTTAAATAACCATCTATCAGTAATTTAGTAACCACAATAGTGATCGATGTAAATAACCGACAAAAAATTTCAACCCCTGCTTTGAAATTTTATATCTGTATAAAAAAAATTAATCCATGGTAACAGGTTTCGTGTAATGTCCTTACCACCTTGTATACATACAACGAGGCTTTTTTTGAAGACGATCCTTTTGTACCTGTGTAGTTATAATAAAGGCATTTTACATCATCATCATTATCATTTTTACATCTAGTCTTCGGTACAGAAGAGGCATACCAAACCACCTACCTACGTGTATTGTGTACGTCACGGTAGCTTTAACAAAATAAAATAATGATTGATTGATCTTGTATTATAAAGGTGTTAAAAATGATGACGTCATCCAGAACCCATTATAACAGCAGGTTAGGGAAATATGCCTGAATATATGACCTTTTAATATTCAAAGGAAGACGCGCCATGTTTAGGAATAGACAATGCCGAACTGCTGAAATGAATTTCGTATTTAAACCTGACAATGCCTTCTACCATAGAGCACGGAATCGCCGCGCCGCAACGTCAAGAATATAATGAAATTCGTGGCGCGGAAAGTCTGTCACGGACCGCCGTTAAAAGCCGTCAGTCTCTAAATACGTCATTTGTGTCGTACTGCGAGTTAACGGTTGGTAAGTGTTGGTATCCCCGTGCTTTGAGGGATTTTCCCTGCATAGGTATCAGATATAATGTAGCAAAAGTAGTGCTATTCTGAACAGTAATGTTCACTTTGAACCTTAATCTGTGACCGCACACAAATTAGGTACAGTCCGGTCGTCGGGAGAATGCGTTCTTGACACCTGTCAGTTCCATACCGAATTTTGCGTTTTGCGAATTTGATCCTTATAGTTACTAGAAATTGTGCAACTGGCAGGTGTTAGGAACGCATTCTCTCAAGCAACGGCCGGACTGTAGTGCCAGTCTGAATCTAAACTCGCGATCCGACACGTCAGAGCAATCAGCTACCAAACCTGATTGACTGGCTAATAATTTCACGGAAGAAGACCTCATCGTCACTTCAAAATTCGAATGTTGTCGAAGTGTGAAACCAACGAAAGTGTGTCCAATGAAACCGAACGCGATCAGCACATCTTAACCTCGTTCAAGACCTGCTGTTAGCGTCAATATTCTACAACTATGTTGATACTGGCAGCTCTTCATTAGTGAAATCTGCCACAAGAAAGAGACCTCATTTGTTTTTAAAATGGAATCACATTTAAAAAAAAATTGGAATTTCGAAGTTTTATAGTGATGGTGAGGTCTTTTCTGTGAAATTATTAGACAGTCATCAAGTTTTGTAGCTCGCGCGTGCGTGTACCATCGATGAAGTTCATATCTATACACCGTAAGGACTATTTCTGCTTGCAGCGCTCGGCCGCTATAGAACCGGGGCGGTAACAGATGTGGTCATCGTGTTCACGGGATTTTGTTTTCAAACTGCTTAGATTTGAAGTTTTTCGATAGTACACAGGAGAACCCTGTCAGGGACATACATACATAAGCTCACGCTTTCTTCATGGGAGTAGGCAGAAGCTACAGAACGCTACCTGCTACGATCTATACATACTCCTTTTGCTTCGTTTACGTTCATACATCTGGGGCCTTATTGTGAAGTATTAATGCCATCATTATTCCACTGCGAAAAAGGATGGTGCTAGCGACCTTGTATAGCTCCGTCTCTCACTCACACTGGAATAATTGGTACTACGCACCTGACCTTTCTGAAGAATATCACCAATAAGGTCACTATTGTGCTTCTAGGGCGTACACTCCCAGCAGGTAAATATCGTCGCTAATAACCAGTTGTTCGATACAATCACATTCATCGATGTTTGACAATTTCCATGTGTTATTTGACACGATGATTGTATCAACAACATACATGACACTATAATAAATCTTCTTTTTTTATCGATATCTATTTGAAGGGCGCAATGAATCGGCTTACGGAAATAAACAGTATACCTAAAAAAATATACCTACCGAAATAAATTGTACAAATTTTATTGCTACCACAGTTTTTTGTACACTTTATAAATCAAGCGATTGATGTTGTTTAGAAACTATGACGGATCTTCAATGATATCATCCACCATTTTGTTTTGCTGTGACACAGATAAAAAAATACAGCAGTAGGAAGACTTTAATAATCCGTCAAGCGATGTTGGTATGCTGTCTCACTGGCACGGTGCTTGCAGTCTCTTTCAAGTTGCGGATTCAGAGAACTCATTCAGTAGCCAATGCAGGATTATCGAAGTGTTATTTCCACTAAAACAACTGGCCTATGCCTATCAGTCGTGGTTGAAGGCACCAAGCTACACAGCTGCCATTCAATTATTCTCATTGATTACGAAGACGTCAAATATTTACTCAAATATGTACTTTATTCTTCACCCACTAAGTTCTAAATGTCAATATCTGGTAAAGCTGAGGTGGTGACAACGTCACGTTTCAATGACTCGCCTCAGTTACGCTACTGATGTGTACAGTGACCGCAATCGGATTCCGTGTTATATCCTATTCATCGGTTAATTAACGAACATCGGCTATCACATTAGCAGGCACATACCAATTGATACGACAAGACGTTGATATCTACTTGAACCGCAAAAAGAATTTCACACGTCTTCATTACGTTCGACTCGTGGTTTTAGACATACCTACGTTGTTTAGATAAATTATGATGGTACGTACTTACTTCTTTTGTTTTTTTGATTTATTTAAATAAAGTTACTATTTAAACTCATGAATATCAATTAAAATTAATTCTACATAGAATAAAACTCAACAGCTCTTTCTAATTAAAATCCTATAATCATTAAACAGTTTTATTGTCAGTCAAAAATTCAGCATTTTAATAAACGCTCAAACTGCCAAAGAAACCCAAGCGGCTGTAAATTATAGAAACGAAAAAAAAAATGCCGTGAAAGGACGTAGTAGGTACTCTCAGAACACTTTAAATCTCTTCCAGAACTCATTACTCTGTCAATCCAATTTCACAGAGGCGTTGAAGTGAAAGAGGAAACATTTTTTTTTTTTTAAGTTTTAGGTCTTTGATTAGTAGGTTCGGATTTTCTCTAAAGCATCTAGAGGTCCTATTAAATAATAATAATGGCTTAAATAGTATTCCCATAATTTATATTCTCTGTATAAAGACGACATCTTGGAATAGTCTAATAATAATATACATCTTAGCATAGATTATGGAATATCTATACATTCAAGCAGACAAAAATTCTAATTCTATTTTCAGCAAAGACAGAATGATTCTACGTTCCTATACCTCGTAGTACCTAATTACTTTTTTTTTAATATTCAATGTTCAGTTTTGACTTCGATATAATATGCTTTTAATATAAATGATGACGGATTTAAAAGATAAAATAGAAAATACATATACATATAACATATACATACACAAAGTATATCTTGAAAGATATTGTCGTCATGCATAATTTTTCTTTTATGGGAAAATATTATTCCATACATCAAGTTTTTTTACATTATGCAAAGCTTGGGTCGGGTTCGCAGTGAATAAATTTCACTTTTAGTGACTTTAATGTACCGTGTAAATATAGTGTGATTTAAAATAATGGTAGTAACGATAAAAGTTTGTTCGATTTACCGATGGTAGATTCCTATAAATTACTAACCGTTCTTCTTCTTACCGTGTTGATGGCAAATATTAAGTTAAATTTCCTGTTTGGCCACTTAATACAGATGGTTCACTCCGCAAAATCATTTAAATAAAAAGCGACTCTTGTTATGACACAATAAAGTGCAAGTCAGGTCGCACAGCGCTAATTACTTACGGTTACATTCACCTAAAAGTTGCCTCTCTTTCTATCGCGTAACTCTTTATATCTTCTGACTACGTTACGCTCACTGAATCGGTTCGACAAGACGAGCCCGCCGCGTACTTGTAGCTTCATACCTAAAATGAGGAGTGCGCCTTCTGTACTATTCTGTGGTTTGGCCCAGAACTCAGCACACTAACACCATTCGCTGACGCAAACATTAGGTCCTACAGGACAGGGCATGCGGTGCTAGATGAAAGGTGAGCCATGGTCTGCTTGGAGACACCGCATACATTGACGATCGGAACCTTTTGAGAAACCCTACGTGTTGAGATTGCCTTTCCTGCGGCCGACCTGAGCGCGGAGTCTGTTTAAAGTTTTCTAAGTGCTCAGGGACACGACGTCGTCGCTGCACCGCCACCGTTCGCTTCTAAGCTGTGTATACGCAACGTTGCTACCCGCCGCCGCGCCGCCGCCGCGCGGCCGCCGCGGTTTGTAGAGTGATATGGCAAAATTAAGCGATGACGGCGTGGCGGTGGCGCGGCCGCGGCACAGTCTACATGGTTACGCGGAGCAGTATCGGCGCGGCTGTGGTGCCGTCTACACGAGCCCTTAAGTCAAAGTCAAATAATTTATTTCAATTAGGCACAAAAAAGGCACTTTTGCACGTCAACATTTACAGAAAAATAATCATTGATTCTAGTCGCCCCTTCCAAAAGGTAGTTTTCGTATGGAGAAGAATGGGCAAGAAACTCCACCGTTACTCTTTTAAAATGTTTTCACAATATCTTGTATACATCAATTATATAATTATATGTGAAGACGATGCACCTAGAATAAGATTACCTACTATACCACGTTAGGTAAAAATAATGACAAATAAATTAATCATGTGATAGATGCATGGTGCTCACATATTTACAAACATTGTAAAATTATACGATATTCCTAACATTTTTACAAGTAATAGGTACTAATAAGTCAGTATGTGAGTTCTTATGCTTCTTAGTTGGCCACGGCTACGTCTGTCCAGTTGAAAGGCTCTCTGATGGCTAACCATGTAGTTTGATCTGAATTCGTGTCTCCGCAATTTTAGTGTAGATTCGTTTCCTTTACACGCGTTTACAGGTGTCCTTCACAATTTTTCTATTTCAGTTTTGTCCCTAGATAAAACAAATTGCTTACCAAAAAAGTTTGGTGGCAATCGTGTGTGCGCCATCATTGTTTTAGAACAATAGCTGCTGGAGAGTTTGTTGCACCAATTATTCTTTTCTAACAAGAATATTTGGAAGTATTACGTAAAGGGCGTTTCGGAGGATGCTCTTTTTATCGTTTGTCAGTGCTGATTCTCAGATATTTGGTACGCTGACTAAGGATTGCTTTGACACTGGAATTTGTGGTTTGTGAGTAGCTAAAGCTTGTAGTGGTGGCTGTAACCATTTCTGTAAGCCCTCGTACGGGCTTTTTTTTGCGCTCGCTGGATTATTTACTTAGCTTAGCCTTACCGAGAGTTGAAAATTCAACAGTCTATTTTTGTGACGCGCTGGGATGCTCTCTGTTGGTCTTATTGAAAATAAAGAGCACGAAAAAAAATGTCGCGTTAAAAATTTTCCCAGGCTTATTGGACATCGAAAACATTGTTCCCAACTGCTATTCAAAACAACCTTTCCGAGAATGGCAGGCACTCTTAATTAATCAAACATGTTATTAATCTTGTAGACTGCATACGAAAGCTTAGTAATAACTTCCATTAAGAATACATTAGCTTGCATTAAGTTATCATGACGTATTGTATTAGATTATACATTCTGCATGCGAATTTGATTACGAAAAGTAATTAAATTCGCATGCAGAATGTATAATCTTTCATACTGAGTTTCCCCTCCCTCGTAATCTATATCGAGGGTCTCAAAACATAGGGGCGTATATACAAAAATGCGATTTTTCGTTTTGAATGCCATTGGATTCTATTATAGGCAATTCGTGTTCTCATTTTTTTAAATTTAATATAAATTACCTTTTGAATAAATTACAAAATATTATTTGTCGTAAGCTAGTCAGTCTGCAATTATTTTTAGGCCATGTAGCCCTGTATTAGACGTAAGAGCAATATTATTGCTTATTGGGGCAGTTTTGACGTGCCAAAAAGACGGACGCATGTACGACCTTCAATTTTGTTATGATCTAAGGGAATTGTGTGGGGCCGTAGATACGTATGCACATACGACCGTCAATGTCAACATGATCCTGAGGATATTTTTTAGTCATCACTGGAGACGTCTGTACATACGTCTACATACTTTAGTATTGCTGTCTCAAGATTTCATCAAAATGCGGACGTATAGTCATGTCAACAATACCCAACACGGTCATTCTGCAGTGAGCTGCCATATGGAGTAGACGTTAATTTTAATGCGTGGATTAATTATATTTCGCCGTGTGAATTTACTGCAATTAATTAAGCGTAGAGACATTGGTGCCGATTCTCTTGTACACCGAACTAAACTAAACTATCACTAAAATTCCTTACTTTTTACTATGAGAATCTTAACGCTATTCTGCAATAAAAAGTCTCTAAACTTAAAAATTATTTTGACACAACTAATTCGAATTTGACAATCGCGACTCCACGTGGTACATACTTGTTTGCCCTACCCCGTGAATTTTTTAGAGCCGGAGGTGCGCAGGGGGGGCAGTCTCGACGTGTTTTATATGGAATTTTTCACGTTTTGCATGGAAAATAAAAAAAATATTACCTACGTGTGGATAATTAGGGGTATAAGGGTTTTATAAAGGGGGTCGAAATTTTCATTATTTTTGCGATAGGACACACATTTTCGAAAGATATTTTAGAAAAAAATATATATACAGTACTGTTTTTGCATCTGAAGTCGAGGTGTTCGTGTGAATTTTAGTTCATGACAACTAATAGTACTCCACACCATATTTTATCGCGATTAAAAATGGTCAGATTTAGGTAGACAATTAAAATTTTAGGTGAAAAACGTCAAATTCAGAATAGCAAAATTGTCATTTTCACTAAATTAAAATCTCAGTGCTATCTTAGTGCTGTCAAACTAAAATATAGTTAAGTTGTGTCACTTTAGTCTATTTCAGAATGGGAAATCATCGTTTGACAGGAATAAACTAAATTTTAGTGATTTTTAGTCTAGTTTAGAGGCATTTGTGACAAGAGAATCAGCACCAATATCCTGCGTGTAACACTAAATAATGATAATCATCATTACAGTCGAAAGACGTTGACTGCTGGACATAGAGGCCTCCCCCAAGTATCGCTACGTCAACCTGTTTTGTGCTTCTCGCATCCAGCGGATTCCTGCTGCTTTCACCAGGTAACCGGTCCACCTTGTAAGACCTTCCAACGTCTTTCGATACGCGGTCGCCAGTGCCGAACCTTTCGGCCCCATCGGCTATTTGTTCTGAGCGCAATATGCCTGTTTGGCAATTCTTCGGGCTATGTCAGTTACCTCGGTTACCCTCCTAATGGATCTCTTCATTTCTGATTCGATCACGTAGGGAAACTCCAAGCATAGCCCATTCCTTTGCCCTTTGGATAACTTTCAGCCTTCTAATGAGGCCCATTTTGAGCGTCACGTTACAGTGCTATAGGTCATCATCACTGGCATCACGCACTGTTAAAGAACTAAGACTTTCGTCTTGAGACACTGAGATATGTGAAATGAGAAGATATAACGCAGCTTACCGAACGCTGTCCAGCCGAGTCGGATTCGATGATTGACCTCTTTCTAAAAGTTGGACCTACCTACCAAACTGGACAGTTTGTCCTAGGTAAACATAATCGTCCACAACTTCGAGTGTAGAGTCTCCGATCTTCATGAGCTGGCTCTCATCAACAGACAGATCTCTTGCAAAGACCTTGGAGCCCTTGTTTCGCTTTATCGCGTATTTAATACGGTCGGTATTAAAGAGCCGAAGGTCGCTTTTCAAGGACTTAGACACGTCTATTGAGCTGCCGGTAGTTGCACGCATCGTCTTCGTCTGAAGACTGCATAATCATCTCGAGTCTCTCCTCTAACTGTTAAGTAGAGAGTCAGAGAGCTTCTTGTTTCTATTAGTACGACGGGTTTTGAAGATCTTAGACCCGTTCGTATGGTCAGTTTTCACGAATCCATCGTTATAATCGTCCACAGACCTCCCTACTTGAAACGATTCTGAAGTTCGAGCTGAAAGCTCTCGGGGTTTTGGATTTGGATCGGTGCAGGACGGAACATATACTTCATCAGTAGAGATCTTTCCAGCTTGATATTTAGATTCAATGTACTATTTGCAATTCATACCATGCGGTTTTCACCGCAGTGATGACAGAGACGTCATTAAATGTTTGCTTCTGCTCTTCTTATTAGTTGCATTATGCTTTCTGAAGAAGGAGTTTATCATAAAGACGCCTTCTTTCTCCATAAAAATGGCAAATAGGTGACCCCGGTGGATCCGACGTCCAACTCCAAATTGCCCCACTCACAGTTCATCACCGTCTCGTTTGCCCAGTTTTGCATTGAAGTCCCCCATGACAGCGGTGAAGTGAGTTTTAGAGCCATACATGGCTCTGGAAATATCCTCATACATGGTCTCCACCTCATCGTCGAGGTGTGACGAAGTCGGGGCGTAAACCTGTACCACCTTCAACGAATATCTTGCTAATATTCTGAGTATGAGGCACGCCACCCTGGTCGAAACACTCTCGATCTTCACCATGTTGCTTACAAGGGATTTATGGACGATAAACCCGACACCACCTTGAGACTGCTGATCGCCCTCCCGAAAATAGAGCAGGTCCCCGGATTTGAGGATTATCGAATGCTGCTCCTCTCTTCGGAGTTCAGATAACCCAGATCGTAACCTGCTAAACTCTTCCTCGAGTTCGGTGATCCTCTCGTCCGTCTGGAGTGTACGCATTTTGTGTGTTGCCAGGTCCAGTTTTCGGTGATTGTGGTGTATCAATCAATAATGAGCTGAATGTTGAATCTTTGTTTTTATGTCATTTAAAATAATTATGTTCAGATTTATTTATACTTGTTATTTTTATATGCTTAGTTTTTGTTCTTATTTTTTTTGACACTAAAAACATTGTGTAATTACTACCATTTGTTTTTTTTTCTAGATTGTAGTACCGTACTTATAAAAACAAAACTATTTTTATTAAATTTGTCATCTGTCTGTCTGTTTGTTCCGGCTAATCTCCAAAACGGCGGGACTTTCACTGGCAGATAGCTGATGTTACAAAGAGTAACTTAGGCTCTTTTTTTTTAGAAAAAGCATTATTGTCCACACGGACCGAGCCGTGGGAAGCAACTAGTGTATAATAAAGGTACTTTTATTACGTATTCATCTTTTTATTGCTACTATAAAACTCTTTTATGCAACTCGACACTTCTTCACAGTCTTTATTTTCTACCCATCTTTTTCTCTCTTTCTAATTAATGAAGAGATAGCAATACGATTTCAGTTTATAAAACCTTTCAACTATGTATATTCTGTTAGTTAAAATAAAATTATGGTTTTAAACTCACGCTAGTTTCAGTGGGAGTGCGGACGGCAGGGGTATAAAACATTTTGTTAGTTTTAGTCTTATCTATTTTTGTTGCCTATGCTTGAATATGAATAAACTAAAAAAAAATGATTAACTGATATCGATAGCTAATTAGCTACCTAACATGCAACTGTATATCTGTCTATATTGCTACATTTTCACTGCAAAACCGGTGAACTGATTTTTTTTAGTTTTCGAACCTCATCAACATCACTTTCGCAGCAAAAGACTCCGCACATTTTTCCCACAAATTATGGCACTTTCAGACATGCGATGCAGCGGAATTACACGCTGCTTATTGCTCGCCGACACTTTCCGACATCAAAGCTTATAAACTGTCACTTTATTTACATGTGCTTGCGCAACATGAATCCTCAGCGAACACAGCATATCATAATGTTCGTATATCTGCTCGAGCACGTGTTTCTGATACCCTGGTTTCCGTTTTAACGCTTACATTATCTTGGTACCTATAATATACAACCTAAGATTGTATGCAGAACTTGTGCTACAGATAAGTCCTCTACTGTTCATGATTTTATAGCTTTTGCTTCGTAGTCGGAACATATCATACGGGTGTGTATTACCGGGATGAAAAGTATCCTATGTCCAAACCAAACATCGAAATCTCTTAAGTTAATAAGGCATGAAAAGGACAGACAGACAGATATATAGATAGCTTCACATTTATATTATTAGTACGGATATATTCACGGGTTATGATTAGTTTTAAAAAACACCATTTTAAACGATTCACTGCAACGCTGCATGGTGTCCAAAGGTATGGTGGTAGTGCTACCACAGCAGACCTCCTTCGCGAAGAGTTTTTACTATAATAAATAAATAGAAATACATGCCAGGTACAGGGTCTTTAACATATATATCCAGTCTTGCCATAGGGTATCGTATTACCCAGTAACTGGGTTGTGGCGGTCAGATAGGCAGTCGCTTCATGTAAAATACTGGTATTCAGCTGCATACAGTTAGACTGAAGCCGACCTCAACATAGCTGGGAAAAAGCTAGGCATACTAGGTACTGGGTGAAGTACAATTCAGATATTCAAAGTTAATTTTTAATCAGCATGCTTATCAAAGAGATTGAATTATTTTTTGTCAAGGCAGGAGTGGTCTTTGTTTTGGGGTCGAGGGCATTTCGTGGAGCTCGGGGACATCCAATTAGTTACCACAGGGAAAATATAAAAAAGTAATTATTTTTTATTATTTGAGGACTACTTATGAGCAGAGAGTAGGTAACTAAACCAGCATAACCAAAATAGCCAGTGACCGACAAACAAACGTTAAGCCAACAAAGGTCTTATTTCTTTTTGTCATCTCTTCTAACTTATTACTATCGAAGCCGAGCTTTTACAGGCAGGCATGGTAACCATAACTCCATATTACTGCCTCCATCACCATAATGTCCCCCATTTTAATTTCACGACAAAACAAACTAAAACCCGACTAAGTACTGAAGATCACACTCTAAAAAGTATTAAACAAGAAAATATTTCAGACAGAAATCAAGACATAGGTACAAAAATGGTCAACGTAAAGCCTTGGTCGCATGCCTGTACACCTGCAAAATTATAGTGGGAAATATTTTCTGATTTCATACTTTTTAGATCGTGATTTTTCAGTAGTCGGGTTTTCGTTTTTGAAATTACTTTTTATATAAATTATTTTGGTGTTATAATTTCGTGATAAAGTATTTACAGCGCATTATTTATTTTTTTGATTACGTTTAATTGTATAATAAGTATTCATTTTGTAGCCGCGCCTACGTAGCACAGTCTCACTTTTACTTGTTTTTAACAATTTCAACATATTTATTTACTTAAACAATATGATATAAATACACATTTGTAATGTGCTCATTAAGCCCTTTCATTTGATACCCAACAAGGGATATTTTCATATTTTCTAAGCATGTCTTTATTTCCTCTAGAGGGCGCCATTTAATGTGAGGTGACATATCCTAAAACCAGCAGACGATCAATACGCTTCCAGTGATACCTCATTTGTCAAATTATGATCAGCAGTTTAGAAGTTATGAGGTAACAGATGAACATACATACATACCGGTCAAAATACTAACCCTCCTTTTTGCTTTGCCGTAGCCGGGTAAAAAATCCCAGTATAAAAAATCCCGGGTAAAAAATCTAGCCGAAGATTTGTTGCGCATATGCTATAATCGAATAATTATTAAGTTAACTACGTTAAAAATAAACCCTCTCTCTCGACTGATATGCTGATACATACTGATACTGATATATCTTCGAGTTCACTTATAACAAACTAATTAATTCAATCACGTTCAGTAGTAACTCCCGTGTTGGAATATTAACCTCGGTAAATTAAGGTTTATTTTTAACTACGTTAAAAATAAACCCTCTCTCTCGACTGATATGCTGATACATACTGATACTGATATATCTTCGAGTTCACTTATAACAAACTAATTAATTCAATCACGTTCAGTAGTAAGTCCCGTGTTGGAATATTAACCTCGGTAAACTAATTAATTAAAGACGACTACAGTAATGCATTTACGTAATTGCCATTACCAGGTTTTGCAAAGATATTGCGCGGTGGAGTTACGATATACCTACGCGCGTACGAGTTATCGTGTAGTGTGCTCTTTATTTTCGAAGTGTTACACATTGGCAATTTTGCAATAATTTATGAGACTTTTATTAATATTGGTCAGGGGTTTAATTGTTTGATTCTAAAGCCGTTCGGATCTTGGCAAAATCAATTGTAACTTTTTCAAATTCTTGATTGACCACTGATTTAGGTACATGACCAAAGAAAAAACTGATATGAGTGCACAGGCATGTTTGATAATTTTATTAAGAGGAGCCAGAAACAGTTTTAGGCCGTTACCTACGCAAACGAGAAGAAACCTGAGGCTCTAGCACGAACCCGTGACGTAAACTTAACGTAAATTCGATCGATTTTTAATCCAAAATACAACCATCATAAACAATTTTGTTTTTTTTTTTTTTGCGAAAATGACAATGTTGTTGTCAACGCTCATTCGACCCTACCAGTCACTACTTTGGGGTAGGATTAGGTAAAAGTTTCGAATACCTAAAAAAATTCGTACTTTTAAGGGTTCCGTACCGGAAGGGTGCTAAACGGAACCCGGACTGAACCGGTTATCCGGTTCAGTCCCAGCGGCACCCGGAGGGGTCGGTTACCGCGCGCACCCGTTAGGGACCGGCGGTGGTGGCGCCTCCGGGTGCCAGCGTGGGATGGCCGGAGGCGTCACCGTTAAAATATTATTTTTGCATAAAATATGGAACTAAATCGATGCCTTTTATTGTCTATGGCTTACAAATATTATTTCCAGTGTAGGAAAAATATTAGGCATCGATTTAGTTCCATATTTATGCAAAAATAATATTTTAAGGAAAAAGTTTTAGGCCGTTACTTACGCAAACGGTAATCAATGAGAAGAAATCCGCGGCTCTAGCACGAACCCGCGACGTAAACGTAACGTAAATTCGATACTAAACCTCCGTTGTCCGTCTGTCTGTCATCGGTCTGTATCTCATGTACCGTAATAGGTAGACAGTTGACATTTTCACAGAATGTGTATTTCTATTGTCGCTATAACAATAAATAATAAAAATTAAATTATGTTAATGAAAATAATATAATTATGTAGTGTTAAATATTGTACGGTGGTACAGAACCCTTCGTGTTTTTACCGGCCAAAGTTGTATACGTAATAAATAGCCATCTTTAAATCTGCCCAAAAGTTTTTAGAGCCCAAGACTACCTATCAAAAAAAAAATCCAAACACATTTTTCAAGATTACAATACAGAAAAACTTTCGAAACGCCTTTGTTGAGTTCCTAAGAAGAGCTTTTTCAAGGCAAAAATTAGTTTGACATTGAGAAACAAATGTAGAAAAACGATTCTAGCCTTGGCATTTGATTTAGAAAAAATAAAAAAGTAAAACATCGTTTATTTCAACATTAAAATTAGTATTTTGAGATAGCGTTACTCCCAAACTAGACACAGCCTGTATCTTGGGCGCCATTATAATTATAAAAACTTATTATTAAATTATAAACGTATTTCTAAATTTACATCTTTTCCTGCTGAATTCTTGCTGAACTAAATAACTTCAATTACCAGGACTTCAGTATTGTTTGTGTTAAACCAGGGTATGGGTGATTCAGCCATTGCGTAATTAAGTAACAAACAAATGCCAATACTTTTACATTAAGGCGAGGTTTCCCGGGCCTGTAGGCTTTTGAAACGCTACCTTCATCTCCCCCAAATGCAGAGTGCCATATTTATTTACGATGCGCCGCCGACCATCTCGTGGAAAAACTATGCCAAAACATAAATTTTGTGTTTATAAAAATAAAAAAACTATTAAACTCAAAAAACTAACAGTTGAATCTTTGAATAAATAATCCATCAATTTATAAATATACCGTTAATTTACCAAAAATAAAGATGTATCTATGACATAATTTTTTTTCAGGACCTAAGTTCACTAATTTGACTATTTAAAATGGATTCTAAAAAAGGCTCCTGATCTGATCCTGGATACAAAACTGCAGGCCACTGTTTTGTAAATATTCCCCTTAAGTTTAAGGGGGAAAATGTATAATGTCTACAGTGTGCATAATAATACTTGAAGGCCAGTTTTCCAGATTAAAAAAAATCAAAATCTAGTCGCAATCTCATATTCTCAGCCACTATTGATAGTCGCGTCAAAAATTTGTCAAAAATTTATGAAAGTTAAAGGTATTTTTGACATATTGGGATTAAAACGTGGGATTTAAAAAAAACCAGCTGTTCCATAGAGTTTAGAATAGCTGTAGGTACATACTAAAATTTTCTACGGAACAGCTGTTTTTTTCGCGATTTAAAAGTTGGTCCCATAGTAAAAGTTATTCAGGTCGGTGGTCTAAACCACCTCTAAAAGTTTCTAAACTTAATTTTTTAACACCTAATATTTATAAATATTTTACTTTCAAAGTTTTATATTTTTCCGAGATACCAGATAAAGCCTCTTAATAAAAGCTTTTTAAGTAAAATTATGTAGTACTGTCTGATTTTGAAAGATGTCTGAAGTCTAGTTTACAGGCGCTAAGTGGATAAGTTAATTTTAGTTTTTAACTTGGTTCGGAGAAAGTTTATTGTTTAGAAAGTGTAAAGTTTAATAGTGTGTTGTTTTTGTTGCTGATAAGTTAGCAAAATTGTATGATGAACATGGCAGGGTACAGGGATAAGTTATTCTGAGTGGTAGTCACCCACACACCGATGTTTTTATTCTTTACCTTCAGTTTGCGTCAAAAAATTTCCTTCATTTTCATCAAATTCTCAAGTTCCTTGCGCTAATTTTGGACATAAATTATTATCACTATTCGATTCTGGTTGAAATAGTTACTATAGGTAAAATAATGCTGAGAATTAGAAAAAAATGTGGAAATATGAGAACAGTCAGTTTCAGTTAGATTTTTTTGTATTTTGATTATTTTTTCGTAATTTACAGTTATAATATGATTTCTACCAGCCCTAGTGTAAAAAATCGATAAGTAGGACAAAATTGACATTCCAATTATAAATATAGGTACTACTGGTGGAATAACTGGAACAAATGGTACGTTTAAAATGAGAACAGTGAAATAATTGGGCAAAAAATCAGCATTGGTATATAGCAATTCTGCCAGCCTTTTGGGCACTTTTCCTGTTGACAGCAACGCGGACAAATTTTGTTGATGCCCTATTTAAAATTCAAAAGTCATTTATTCAAACTAGGCTGAGAATCAGAACTTTTCGAACGTCAAAATTACATAAGACAGTCCCCCAAAACGCCCACCCTTCACCACTTCCTAGTGCTGCTGTAGATCTGTCGACCATTTTCTATCTTGCTAAGTACCTGGTACTTGTTGATAGGCCTACACTGTCCTCTCATACCTATTAACTCTGTAATTTGAAAAAAATGTAAATACCATTTTTACTTTTAAAAGAGTAACCATGGAGTTTCTTGCCGGCTCTTCTCCATAGGAAACGACCAATTGGAACCGTGCACCTAGCTTCTGACGTTTCATAAGTGCCTTTGTAGGTTTATGTGAAATAAAATATTTTGAATTTTTGAATTTAGCTGAGAAGAAGAAGTGGCGCAACAAACTACCAGCAGCACAGCTGTCTGTTTAGTTAGCTATGATTCCTTTCCTTTCGTTTTTTAGGGTTCTGTAGTAAACAAGGAACCCTTATAGTTTCGCCATGTCCGTCTGTCTGTCCGTCTGTCCGAGGCTTAGCTCAGAGACTGTTAGTACTAGAAAGCTGTAATTTGGAATGGGTATACATATTAATCACGCCGACAAAGTGGTTAAATAAAATCAAGAAAAAAAATATTTTGAGCGTACCTCCGTAGGGTGTGTAACGCTTGTTCATATCATAAGACCTAATTTTTTTTTTTTTGTTTTTTTTACTACTATCAATTGATATAATTTAATTTTACCTAATTTCAATTAATATAATATTCATTTGATATAATATTCAAAATCTATAAGCGCTACGCGTAAAATGGGGATGGTTTTTTTCAATTCAGGGAACTTAAAGTGCAACTTTTTGGTAGAGTCAAGTGTCCCCCCCCATTTTATCCCGATATTCCCACGGGGTCGACACTTATGCGGGTGAAACTGCGGGGCGGAGACAGTTACTAATATTTTAAGACTGTTAGCTTAAAATATATATAAATAAATAAATAAATAATTATCTTTTAAATTGAAATATAAAGAGTGAAAATAATCCCTTGGTTTCTATTAAGTAATTCATCATTTATTAATTCCTTAACAAACTCGATACACAAAAAGGTTCCGTACAATGGCTTCAAAATTGGACAATAGATACAGACGAAGGTACAGCAATCTACCCTATCAATGTGCTCAGACATCACACGTAGGAGTCTAGGTTCTATTCATATTGTTGTTGTTGTTATTATCGTTGTTTGTTGTTGGTTGTTGTTGTTTGCTGTTATAGTAACATAGTTTATAGATATTATTTGTTACTAACGATATATAACCCGGAAGCCGGTAGCCTGTATCGTAAAAAATCAGTTCTTATAATAACAAGACCTGATTCTGAAGTCTAGCCAGATAAACTAAGGCTTATTGCTTAGCAGAAAAAACGAATTCCTGGTTACGTAACACTGCCCACTTTTGGACTTTGAATATTCTGACAATAAATGTGGTTCTTTTGCGTGTGTGACTAACCTGGTGTCACAAAATAAAAAGTGTAAAGTGCGTGTACTTGGCTTCACATGCCGTTTAGAAATATCTGTCAGACATGCCAGTTTCCTCATGTTGTTTTTTTATAATTATTGTTTACTATTAGAGCGAAATACTATTTTTTTAGCAAGCAAATAGGCTTTTTATTTTTTCAATAATTTTTTTGTGTGTAATCCCGGAGGATGCACAAAAATATTGTTAAGGCTCACACAGGCACGCGCGACGCGACTCTAGTAGAACAATTTCTATATAAACTTCATGGATTTTTCGTCCATCAGAATCTTACTGCGTGAACCTTTCTGTGGGAGCCTTTACACGTGTCACACAACACTACATCACTTTCAAAATCACAGTGATCATTATTGTCATTATTATAAGGTTGCTGCTATCAGAGGTAAAATAATTATCTTTTATAATTATTTACCAATCAACTGGTACACTGTGTGCCGTTTTGAAAAGCTTTTTGAGTTTACCATAAACTAATGAAAACTATATAAATGTATTAAATATAAATGCACCCTAATTGCGTAACACACGATCAATCACAATCTGTTTCATTTTGACGGTTCATCAACATTCATTGCATTATTTACATTGTTGAGCAAACATATTTTTCGAACTTAAGAAGCAATGGATTAGTAATATACTTCAAAAATAATTCAGTTTATCCTTATAAAGTTAAAGGTAGTTTATAAAGGTTTTAATCACATTTATATATTTTGGGTCAATCGAAACAATGGAAAAAAACCCTCCACAATAAATTCATTCTTTTTTTTCTACTAATAAATTTACTGTCGTTCAAAACAACAAAAAACTAGGACATCCCAATGTCACACGTCAGAACCTATCTGCTCAACACAAAGGAATTAATTTAACAAAAGCAGGAGCAAATAACAGTTCTAATTGGAATAGAAATTGAAGAACACAAATAAATTACAAACATTGTAACAAATAATGTACTATAACTAAACCAGTATAAACTGGCCTCTTATTCTATTGAAGCTCCGTACTAAGATAGGCCAGCTCAAAAAGTGATCACTATCCTAGGGTTGCCAACTTTTTTTATAACTTATATAGTATTTTCGAACCTCGCCTGTATATCGAAGAAAGCGAAAAAAACAAAGTGTCGTTTTAAAAACATTTTAATTCTTTAAATGCACAATTATTTTTGTTACTATGAACCTCTATTATCAGGTATTTTTTTTATGTCTCTTAACGATTTTTACACTCTAAATTAAGGTTACAAAATATCATTAATTCAGATTTTATGAGATTAATACTGGCCCTTTTGCGACCATCGTTTTGTATTGAAATAAAACTATAGTAATTTCGCCTATTATATTTTTTCTTTAGAAATATAGTATTTATTTTAGGCCTCTAACGTAGCAGAATAATTTACTTTAAAGTAGGGTTGGCAACCCTAATCACCACTGACGTGTGGCCTACACAACTGTTGATATCATGTCGTTGACATCGTTTTTTATTGCCCCTGTTTTATATTTTGGGCATGAAAGACAGGTGGTAGTCACAAGGTATATTTTTGGAGGAAAAAAGAAAGAAAATACGTTTATTTTGAAAACCTTGGTCTGCCCTGTGTGTAGCCAGGGAGTCCGTATTTTTAGGAACGTTCGCTTTATAATCTCTCGAACAAAAATATATTAAATTTCTTGAAGAAGTAACTAAAAGTGTTGATTAAAGAGTACCAGTTTGTGCATTATAAATGGATTTAACCAAAGCGTTCGACTTTGTGGACCATACAACACTAAATTATATACACCTCTAAATTTTATTTAACTATTTTTTGTTTTTTGATAATTTTTGGCAATGATTGTTACTGAGTTGAGATTGAGACTATGTTTTCAAAGTTTTTAACGCGACTGCCCAAAAAGGAGTGAGTTTTTTCAGGGTTCATGTATGTTCATGTATGTATGAGAGTTTCTTTGTTCCACCATAACTTTTAAATGCCTGAACAGATTTGGATGTATGGAGTATCGTTAGAATCCTTATATCATCTCGAGTGACATAAGGTATATTTTCGGGCTTCTGACGACCCGTAACGACTGTCAACGATACACGAATGACAGCCGGGACTAACGGCTTAACGTGCTTTCCAAGGCACGGAGCAGTCTCGGTATGTTAAGATGGTTACCCATCTACAGACCAACCCTGGCAAGCATAGTTTAATCAGATGCATCGAACTGTGCGGCTGTTATTACTTAGCCACGCAAATCAAAATTAAAACTCAAATTGAATTAAATTCAAATTTACAAATTAAATTAGATTAATTTGTCCGTCAAAGAAAACGAAACGTATGTATTTTGACCGTTATGTATGTTCATCTGTTCCCTCATAACTTCTAAACTATGTACTTATAATTTGACAAATAAGGTATCGTTGGAAGCGTCTTGATCGTCCGCTGATCAAATATATTATAAATTAGATTTGTTACAGCTGTAGTGGCAATCATGTCATTTGATAGGTTTGTTTTAGATAGGTTTTTATTTTTATTATTTTTATTTTGCTTTTATATAGATTCTTTTCTTTTAGATTTTGTGAATGTGAGAACGTTGTAGACTTAACAGACTGTAGATCTGTCGACCATTTTCTATCTTTCTAAGCCTGGTACTTGTTGATAGGCCTACACTGTCCTCTCATACCTATTAACACTGTAATTTGAAAACATTGTAAATACCATTTACTTTGAAAAAAGTAACCGTGGAGTTTCTTGCCGGCTCTTCTCCATAAGAAACGACCAATTGGAAACATGCACCTAGCTTCTGACGTTTCATAAGTGCCCTTGTCGGTTTATGTGAAATAAAAGTCATGAACAAAAATTAAAAATCTAGAGTCACACTTAATCTGTTCGATTTATGCTGTTACACGACGTGTAACTCCGGATTTTTATTTTTTCTGTCTGTAATGTTTTAATTATTTATATATTGTTGGGTTTTAGTTTTTATAACTTTTATTTTTTAACTACGGGAACTGGCTTTATTATCGTTATGTCGATCTCCTACCGATTAAAACCCCCACACGGTGTTCTTATGCTATGTTTATGCTATGTTCCTACTATCCAAATGACCGGACTGAGCTGTCCCCTTTAATTTTCAAAGATTTTGTTCTGATTATGACCTACTGGTATCTCATCCGAAACTAATCATCCTTCAGGCGCATTTTACTCTATAAAAACAGCAAGTTCACAATGATAAATGATGCAATTAATAATAATTAAATGAAACGGAAGCGATATGTTAGCAATCCTGACAAACATGTTCCTGTCATTCCGTCTGCCTGTATCTGTCACTCTCACTAAGGCGCGTGAATAGGGTTGCCAACTTTTGTATATCATATATAGTATTGTCTGTAGAAATATACACATCAAAAAAAAATTTTAATCACTAGCAAAAGCTGATATATTTTTTAAATTTAACTTTATCAAGAAAAAGTACTTACGTTATATCTTTTTATTATTATTATTTCCTTTATTTCATATATTTACATATAATTTACATTTTTAAATATTTTTATAAAAACTAAGAAAAACAAAAACATTTAAAAATATAAAAAATAGTAGCCCACCGGTATCGGGAACAGGGTCCAAGCTACCGGTGGTCAGGGCTCTTGAGAGAGGAATCTCCTAACGATACGCGCCGTGTCCAGAAGTACCGCTTTCTGGATCAAGCCCTTGATCCAGCTGCCTAACGAGAGCCTCCTCAGGTGTTGGTCGAGGCTCTTAGCTATTATGCCATTGGCCGTCACGACTATCGGCACAATGATTGCTGTATCCACATCCCACATGTCGACAACCTCGCGAGCCAGGTCAAGATACTTAATCTGCTTATCTTTTTCGGCTTTAACGAGGTTCTCGTCATGCGGGACCGCTATATCAATAATCATTATTATCTTTATTATTATTATTATTATAATAATATTATTTTTATTATTATATTGAGTTTATTTTTATATGGAAAGACAATTGAGGTCGGTTTTTGTTATTTTATATTCTAATTCTATATTCTAAAGTAAAGAATCTAAAAAGAAGAAGAAATTATAATATATAGTCTACCGTAACAAAAAAGATTTTGATTATTGAAACTGATCGCAAACATTTTTGATGTGTAGATGGCGAAAAAATATAGTAAATGTAAATGCATATTTTTGCTATATGAACCTTTTTACACTCTAAATTAAGGTTGCAGAATACCGTTAATACTAATACTAGCCCTATAGCGAAAAATTGCGGTCATCTCGCCATTTTATATTGAAATAAAGTATAGTTTCACCTACTATATTTTTTCCTTACAAAAGTATAATTATTATTTAGGCCTCTAATTATAGCAGGATAAAATATATGTAGTAGGGTTGGCAACCCTACGCGAGAACTATCTGAATTTAGGCTGAATTCAACCATTTTCAGAGATACTACCTATATATGCGGCCCATCACTAACTACATTTGCGTCGCTTGTCCGGGCAACGTTTGATGCATGCTCCACTAAGTCCGGTCTCGCTGACTTGTAAGATAATTTTGGAACACCCACAGCTTGGCTTGGCAGCATCTAGCACAAAGAATAGAAAACAGTAGATAGGTAAATACCACGATAACACGATTACCACGATTTCTTTGGAATGCGCTGCCTCTGAACATCAGGATGGCAACCAGTCGGTTATCTTTCAAACTGAAGGCACGTGAACATATTCGTGAAAAGTTGGCAGAATCTTTGCAGCGCTGATTTGCTGGATTTGTTTTCTCCTCTACCTATCGTTATTTCTCCTGACAAAGTTTATTCGCTTTATATGTATGTATCTATGTATTTATGTATTAGTAAGTATTCATTTTCAGGTTAAGGTTGACTGGTAGAAAATGCCTCTGGCATTAAGTCCGCCTTTGTACAGTATTTTTTTTACTTGTGCATAAAGTTTCAATAAAAATAAAATAAATAAATAAATAACACACCACACCGCACCATGTTATTTACTTACTTCTACTTTATATAATATAACTTGTTCATTGTTCAACTTGAGAAATAAATTCAGTGGACGTCAGATTTAATATAGGGATCTCAGGTGAAACATATTATTCCTACTCCAGTGCCACGCTTAAGAAATCCTGACACTTCATAATCACATCAGCTGCAAGAAGTCTACAGCTGGATTTAGGGCTCCTCAAAAATCCCCACTATGACCAGAATTACCACAGGCCGATGGACAGACAGATGTAAAAATTATGTTATATTAGATAATTTTTTAATTACTTTTTTTTCTTTCCTGGAAGACTTCAACTTTAAGAAGAAGATTATAATTTTGTGGAAGGAAGTCTCGTAATTAATAGCTTACAAGTCTCGTAATTACCCAATTAGTACGAATAGAGCGATGAAATATTTACTTATAATTTGAAATGATCAAAAGCGAAAGTTGACTTTATGAAAATTCCGACATTATAATTTTGGGTGTGTTAAACGCCCTTAGAAGTAGGTAAGGTTAAGAGTAGGTACAAGTTTGGTTTATAAATTTTCTGACATGTTTTTTTTACATAAATATTGTAATTAATGAAACATGTTATTATTTTTGTCTGACTGCCTCGTTGGTCTATTGGTCGCAAGCGCTAATGCTGAGCTTGAAGTCCTAAGTTCGATTCCCGGATTAGGCAAAGTGTTATTTATTGGGTTTCTTCATCAGGAATTGCTCAGTAGCAGCCCGAACTCTGGATTTGTGCCCGGTTGATGGCAATAATCTTGGCCCCCGTTTACCTACATGGTAATTAACTGGCGAAATGTTGGTGTTCTATTAGGTACACCTCTGCCTAATCCTTCGGGAATTAGAAATAAAGAAAGAAAGAAAATTTATTTATTGTGACTCACACAGGAAGATCACAAACTAAACTAAACACACAATGATAAAAGTATAAAAAACTATATAAAAAACTGAAGGTCCTGTACGAGACCACAAGGCTCCTATCTCAGCATGATGTTGCGAAATTTAAAAATTAAAGGCGTCATTTATGTTATTATTAAAAACAAGAATAAAAAAAGAAAAATATTGTCGACATCGGCACCATTACCATAGAGAAAAATAGATTAGAAGAACAAAAATAGGATCCCCAAAAACCACTTAGGTAGTAGGGAATAAATTTATGTTTATGGCAACAAATAACAATCAGTGCAATTGTTTTTCCATTTCATGATAATTTGCATCAGGCAAATAACATTGATATTATAATTTAATAAAATTGTGACGGTTCGTTGAAAATCTCTAGAAATCTGCTTAGTTATATTTTTGTTAAACATTTACGCATTAATAAAAAAAAATGGGAATGTACGAAATATTTGCTCAAAAATTACATTAATTTTGAAAATATTTAAAACAAGTAAGCTTCTGCCCGCGACTTCGTCCGCTAACTAAGTTAACTCTCGTTCCGAGACTTTCGGATCGAGACCTGAGACACTGGCCACTACAGCTTACAGTCCCAAAATACGTTTTTTTTTTACTTCGAATTTGAGTAAAACTGCGTTAATTTTTTCCAAACGCCAGATTTGAAAATAATGGACGCCGAACCTAGTACATACCAGTAGCTCTTAAGTACACCGTTTCAAAGTTAAATGGAGCAGGCAATCGAAAAATCGAAGAAAATGTACCCGATATTCTTGGAAAAAATCAAGAGCAATCTTAAAAAAAGACCAGTCAAGTGCGTGTAGGACCACGCACAATGAAGGGTTCCGTCGTTGAGATGAGTAATCCCCAAAACAACCATTGTAGTTGAAAACATGTTCTCCCATATTTCGAATGAATTGTAATGAAATTTAATTTGCGCATGCGTTAATATGTACAATTGGTTACTCAAATACTTATATTATATTGTAATTAACTTATCATTGTAATTTAATAGTACCTACTCATTTAATCGTTTTTAATAAAATTTATCATTTTTATGTCACTATTGGCAAAACATAGCGCACTATCTATTTTTTAAGATATTTTATGTAATATACCTGTTTCACAAGTAAATTATTCTTATTCTTATTCATACGGAATGTATGGAGAACATGTTTTTGCAACTGCAAATGTAAATTGGTCGATTATTACTAATTAACTTGTAAAGCCTAATAGCTGTGATAGTTTTCCTTTTAATTTCGTTATTTTTAATACTCATGTGGGCAAAATAGGCTTTGTCATTCTATTATTTATTATTATTATTTTATTTTCTTAAATCAGTTTTGGATCATAGTTACAATTAAACATAATTAAACATTATAAAATCATCAACACAATTAAAATTAAAATTTTAACAAAATTAAATCAATTCAAATTAAAAACAACATCACAATTAAAATTTTAATTATTATAAAATTAAATCAAATTAAAACAATATTTTAACAATAGTCAGTACGTGAACCACTACTGCATGGTTCACGTACTGACTATTGACAGTCGAAACGTTCAGTAAAAGCCTTCAGGATACTGTTGCGGCTGGCCCGCACCCTGCGCACCAGGGATGTGCACCGCTTGCGCATGACTGTGTAGAAACAATCCACACGCGCCTCGGCAAACATCCCCACTGCTACAGAAGCGAGGCAGCCCCACGAGTACCCTGAATGCGTTATTTTATTGGACACGTAGAGCGCTGTACTGTTTCTGCGTGTAATCCATCCACTGACTGCCGGTATAAAAGGACGTACAAAATGCCCTAAATAGCCTCTATTTTGACGCCCCTCGAACACCGAGCAAATCTGCGGGCTATCATATTCGCACGAACAGACAACCTCCAATATGGCAAACGGCATGCGTGCTGCCGAGCCTCTCTATCAGTGTATTAACATACAGGCTTAAGAGCCTCGGTGAGGTTAGCCCCCCTTGCCTCACGCTGCACTCCAACCTGTATGGAGTCAATTAAGTCCCCGACCATCGAACAACATTGACCTAATTGTTGTACCAGTATTGGAAGACGCGGATCAGTTCGTCTGGCACTGACGCATGCTGCAGTTTTTGCCACAGCAGATCATAGCAAACCAAGTCAAATGCCTTTGACAAGTCGAGGAAGCAAGCTTTAAACACAATATAGCTGTTTCTGTAGAGAAACCAAACTGGGTTATCATGTAGATTCAAGTATTTATCCAGCTGAGTGTTAAGCAAACTGTCAAGCACTTTCGAAATAACAGTGGCCAGTGAAATGGGCCTATAGTTATTTTTATCGCTAACATCACCGGTTTTATTCTTAATAATTGGCACCACCACAGTTTTCATCATCCGCTCAGGCAGATACGAATGCCCTAAACACAAGGAGTAGAACATCGCTAAGACTCTCGACTACTTCGATACTTAAATCATCGTATCCTGGAGACTTGCCCCTCGACATAGACATAATGACATGTCTTACCTCCTTTCCAGTAAACCGGACACTGTACTCCTGACCATTACAACCGGCACTGCCTATAAACTGTGACGGTCCCAACGGTGACGACACAGCGAAGTGCTGCCTAAATAGTTCGGCAATCACCGGGACATCAGTAGCACCGCTGACACTCACCGGCAAGCCTACTATTAAGTTTATCGGTAGATTTCCAAAAACTGCGAAAGTCGCCCTTAGAACGATGTGACGCCAATATGTCCATTTTAATTTGGTCAATATTGTCCTGACACCATCGCAAGCCCGACTTAAAAATTTTACGACTTGGTTGCATTTCACTTCAAACACGATCCCCACGCGGTCTTTCATAATACACCCACTACTCAAACTTTAGCCTGGCCTGCCTGTGACCATCACTCATGAGCTTATACATAACTGGTTTCCTATTTCGCACAAGATTTATCTCGCAAGTTTCAGAAGCTGCTTGGCATAAAATATTAACAATGTCATTATACACTACTATGACGTGCGAGCTACATTCAACTTTATGTGGAGTAATTGCAATTTCGACTAATGTACTGTTGAGGTTGTAGCCTGAATGACTTTCCAATGCAATTTTCACGGGTATTTTATGTCTTGATTGAAAATAAACACTATTTCATAATTAGAAGATTGAAAGAATAGAGGATCAGCTTGGAGAGTACTCATTTTTGCAAAAAAGTAATTTTTGAATTTTTAATTAATTAGTCTGGCCAGGTATTTTTTTTCCCATACCACTCGCGATATATTTTTTAACATTTTAAATTTGATATAAAATACTTTTTATTCATTAAACAGATGGGTCAAGGTCGTCTCTAAGTCGGACAGACCATAAGTAGTTGTTCTAAGTTTAGCCACAACAACAAATGAGCGTGCATCGTTCTGTACTTGGCACACATGAACACAAAAGGTCAAACGATGCTGACTGCCGGATGCCTCACAAAGATGTGTATTAGAGGCATCCTTTGTTAACTCATTGTGGAGCTAACAAAAGACTAACAGTCGTACAATCGAGAACAGTGTGGCTTGTTAACAAAATGAACTCATCTCTGACTGGAGAAGTTTCGAATGGATTTAGTCTGGTTTGTGTGCGTTTATACATACATATAAGCTGTATATTCAGAGCTATTTAGAGCTTTTGAAAATGAGGCGAGACAGACTTTTGATAATTTTGTTACAAGAACCTACTTTTGATTTTGACAATTAAAAATTATCATCAACTTACCACTTACGAACCACTTTTTTCAACTTCCAAACATAATATAGCAGAAAAATAATGATGAAAAACCTTTTATTTTTAGAAAGAAAGAAAGAAACAAAGAATAATACTTATTTGGATACAATTCGTGAAACACATAATACAAAGATACAAAGTGAAAATAATTATAAAGCAATAATAGTGTGTGCCTCACGGCTGCGCCAAAAAGTATATTTAAAATTAAAATAAATCAAAACATGATTTATTTTAATTTTAAATATACTTTTTCAAATGAAATGCATAAAATATCATGCTGTAAGTAATTCTGACTTTACTCTATCAATATCGGAACTGCAAAAGCTTTTAAACAAGAAATAAAATGTGACGTTGTAATGAATGAAAAATATAGATAGATAAATCGTTTATTAAGTGCACACAAAAAACAGCACAACATACAAAAACATGATTAAATAATTACTAATTAGCAAATTTATACAAACAAATAAAAAAGGAAGAAAACAAGACATTGTGATGACACTATTGGCTATGACACACTTTAATAATGGATCAACGAACATAAAAAAGTGCGGTGTGCGTCTCAAGGTTGCACCAAATGGGAGTCCAGCTCAGCATGTGCCAGGCCAATATACCTGACGCCGATATTCATTAATATCACTCCGTGCAGTGAAATATTTTCAGCTTTCCGAATGAATTCAACGAAGGGTCATTAACACAGAAGCGGTTGCTTAATTGAATAAGGGATGTTCCGTATCATCCACCATTTATTTGTCTACAGAATTAAACGACCTCACTCAAAGACGCCATATTTACCCATTCACGGTTGTCCAATGCAATTAGAATTTATCTCTGTCGAAGTTGTTAGTCAATAAAAACGGGTCAATTTGACTTTCATTGCAAACAAAAGGTGATGGAGAATCTTTGATTGAAAGCGTGTTTTTATTGATAATGAATTCTCAAATGAAATTAAGGTTCGTCGATTTGAATTATTGCGTGGGGTCGCTGCTTCGCCAAGCCTTAGGGTGTAGACAAAGTGACATATGAGCGATAAAAGAAAAGAAAGAAAGAATAATATTTATTTGGACACAGTTCGTGGAAAACGCAATAATAGTGTGTGCCTCACGGCTGCACCAAAAAGGTTCATTTCAGCAATAATGCCCGACAAATGCTGTCTGACGCTGGTTGTCAACGAAGGTAACGAAGATGGCTATGTGAAAAATTTATGGAACTGACATTATGCTACCAAACTTTGTAAAAAAGGGTACTATAAAATTTCAGATTATTGGGATTGAGCTGCTCGCTCTGCTAAGCCTTGTGATAAAACCATGAAACTTGACATGATAATTATTCAGTAAAATCATCAAAATGTATCAATTTTATATAAACATTGACATGGTTGAATATTACATAAAAAATGCAATGATTACTTTGTGAAGTATTATATTATTTTATTTTTTGTGAATGTGAGGACTATGTGGATATTTGATGTTTTTTTTTTGTTTTTTTCTTTCTCAGTTAGTTTTAATGATGGTTTGGTAGTTTGAGTAGTTTATGCGGCCTACCCATATGTCCTTTCTTTGGTATTGTTCGTCGAGTTGAGCTCCACGATTACTGCCAAATGCTTGCACTGACAGGACACACTCAAATCTGTGCGGTTCTTTTCTCAAAATACCATTTCAGACACTAATCTGCATGGTCCCCATATGGCCTGACCAAGATTATGTCTGGACTTTAAAAGAGACTGTGACCTCTGAGTTTGTTTCGGCCTTCCTTCTCAAAGTAGTCAGATAGGAAACGCCGAACTCATCTAGCTAATTTTTAATATGACGTGTAAAAGTGATTCCCGTGAATGAAATATTTTTTTTTATTTCTACCGAAAAGCATACGTCAATCGTGAAAGTCGTTGTAGAGTGCTCGCAAGATAAGTCTGCGCGCGGCTGAAGTCGGAACTAATAAGTATGCCACCGTCTTGTCGTATAAGAGTAAGGTCAAATTAAGTATAGAATTACTTAAACAATTAATAAAAATACAAGATTAATAATATTAAGATTAAATTATTAATATAGATTTAATATTTTAAATATTACAATATAGAATTAAGCACGCCAGCGCTACCAGTCGCGCGCAGACTTATCTTGCGCGCAGTCTAGAATTATGCGTTTGTTGTCATTTGTCAGTGTCGCAAAACAGTGTAATAGTAAATTACGTAATGTGTATTGTCTTTGAACTTGGTGTGACCTACAGAGCATATACCATCAAACAATAGACAACAAACAACGTCAAACCTTTAACTTTTATTTGTTGTAGTTGAAAGCCTCCTCTTTTAAAGTCCGTCCAAAAGAGTTGGTCATTCAGAAAGATCAAGCTGTACTTGCTCATTCTATTACTAGGTTCCTATGGAGAAGAACGGGGAAGAAACTCCATGGTCACTCTCGTAAATTATATTGTTAAAAAATAAACTCATAAGTCACTCTCATAAATTATCTTGTTAAAAAATACAGTTAGGTACATCATTATTGTTGAATTTATTTCTATGTCAGAACGATGTAAAAAAACGTGCACTTTAATAGCGTTCAGAGTTCAAAAAAGAAACAAAAAAACAATTGAAATATAAAATAATTAAAATAAGCCATGGCAGCATAAAGATGACCAGTCCCAATTGACGGCGCTCGTTCACGAACATGACGCATGGATCAGCACAATTCAGCTCAACCAACAATTAATGATCCAACACACGCGCCACCCTCAGCGAGACATTAAAATTTGAGTGAGTATGACATACTCTCATTCACCAGGGGCACATTCAAGTCAGTGAAATTAATATTAACAGCCAATCGAATTATTTGACATGAGATTTAGGAACAGATTAAATTCAATAAGCTTTCAGAAAATGGGAATTAATCTCATGAATACACACCCTCTCAGGGATTTGGATAGCCAGTTCAATTCAGATCCAAATCAAGAAAATGACATAGGATCAGCCAGTGCTTGACCTACGTCAGTTTTATGCTGTTATGTATGTTATTTAGGTAAACAAACTTAAGCCTTCCCATGGGGTAGACAGAAACTACTGAACGCTACCTGCTACGGTCCTTAAATACTCCTTTTGCTTCGTTTACCTCTGGTAATACACGCACGCTGGTTGCGAGTACCTACTAGATAACTGACCTTTCTGAAGAACATCACCAACAAGATCACTGCTGTGCTAGGGCGTCCCCATCCGAATGTTAAATATCGTCGTATTAGCGACTAATAAATGTTAGATACAATCGCATTGTTTTTAAAAGAGTAACCGTGGAGTTTCTTGCCGGCTCTTCTCCATAGGAAACAACCAATTGGAACCGTGCACCTAGCTTCTGACGTTTCATAAGTGCCCATGTAGGTTTATATGAAATAAAAATATTTTGAATTGAATTGAATTGGTCGATGTTTGAGAAATTACATGTCATTGTGTTATTGGATATGTTTTTCATCCTACGCACCTGACCTTTCTGAAGAACATTACCAAAAAGGTCACTATAATATGTAGTCCCCTTCCGGCACTTCCACTCACATCTGCCTTGTAAATACCTTTTGTTAGTCACCAGTTTATTTATCCTCTCAACATGACCAAATCATATTAATAAATTTAAATTATTTAAAATAAATAATTAATGAAAAACATAAAGAAAAGGTGCACTTTGGCATCGTTAAATAAATAGGTATATTAGTATTAACACTCTAATTGGCAACGAAGTAAATATACAGCTAATTAACACAACTGATGAGCTCTGTTCTGCCAAAATGAACCAACCCACATCAACATTTTCTCTCATTTTTCGAAGTAATAAGAATGATGACTAAAAACATTTTTTTTGTCCGTCATGTAGATTATAAAAAAATTATGTACACTTATTTTTTCTTGTTTTTACGTCATCAAAAGATTACGGCGATACATTGAGTTAAAATGTGCCATGACGTCACGAGTATGTAGATTTTATACTTTGTGACGTATCAACCCCCACTCCCCAACTTTAATGTGTTTTTATCGAAGTCATTTTTTATTAATACGATAAAGCAAAAAAATCGGGTCTAATATTTTTTTATTATCTAATTGACGGACTAAATAGTTTTATTTTTTTGACCCAGGTTCCATCCCTATTGTAATTGTTCTTAGATAGATCAATCAATCTGCCTGCTTTTTCCTGACTATGTTGGGGTCGGTGTCCACTCTAACCGGATGCAGCTGGATGCATTTTACATGGAACGACCGCCTATCAATCTCCACAACCCAGTTACTGGGCAACACGATACCCCTTGGTAAGACTGGTTGTCAGACTTTTGGGCTTCTGACTACCCGTAAAGACTGTCAAAGATCTACGAATGACAACCGGGACCAACGGCTTAAATTACTTTCCGAGACACGGAGCGGTCTCGATATTTAATAGACCCATCCACGAACCAACTGCGGCAAGTTTAGCTTAACCTTCGATCGATTTGTGTGGCTGTTATCATTTAGCCACAACCACACATCCCATATCGGCAGAACTACGACCTTAATTTTATAAAAGCTCCATCAGCAGCATAAAGAATTTCTTATTTATTGTAAAAGAAGAATATGTATAAGAATAAGCAACGAAGGGTAGTTACGACAAAAATATAATCTTTCTACCAGCTTTGAAGTGTCTCAGATAAGTGTAATCGGATTATTTCCCAGGTTTTGTACTCTCAGTAACTAAAGTGGGCGCATATTTCGGTATTCATTATAATAAATTGTAGTCCAGTCCATAACAAGATTAAGTCTGCAAAAAAATCTTAGTGAATAATTCACAATTATATTTATTTTAAGACTAAACTTGACAAAAAAAAAGATTTGATGTTTTTTTTCTTTTGTTGGGGTCTACGAGCACTTGTTGTTTTGTTACTTGAAGTGTAAGTTAAAAAATCATATTTTTCTTGTTTTATTGTGTTTAGATATCGATAACGATCACGTCGGCGGAGTTTCGCTAGATAATTTAATTTGAACCTGTAATAAAGTATTAGGCTGTTTTTACTAATAAAATATTAGTTTAGATAAGTAGCGCCATCTACATTAATTAATTTCTTACCCTCATTTTCGATGGCAGAATTACAAGGATACCCCTTACCCAATTGATTAAGGCAATTATCTGTACATGGAATTATTTTTCCAATTCAGACGAGAGGAAAACCAAACATTTCCTTCTAAGCAATGTTCCTTAATCGAATAAAGTCGGAGAACGTTCTACGTAATCGACACCCTTTGCCAACCTTATTGCCACAGTATAGTAAAAAAAGCAGAAGGTCGGCTCCATTCAACGTGCGCAAAAACAGACACAAGGACACAAAAAAAATACGAGCGAGCCTTACAGTAGTTGCATATGATGTGTAACATTGACATCTCACCTTGGTACCTAATAAGCAACATTAAAGGGGCGGGGCCTCGTCAAGTTCGTTTCTGACTAACAACTTTAGCCAACTCTAGGACTGCACGCGCTCATTGGTCAAATCAAATAGCGCGCGCTTCCCCAGCTTCCTGTTACACACTTCCGTCCCTTTTCACGAAATCACTCCCACAGATTTTTAGGATATATATTTTGTGCACAGATTGCAGAAAACCGAGAGGAAAGATGTTATACGTCAAAAACTCGCAATAAATTGAAACCTAGGTTAGGATTTCACCTAGGTTCAAACTCAAAGCATTTCAATAAAACCAATTACAGGCACTTTTGAATTGTCAAAGGATTCGGTCAGTCAGAAAGACGAAGCTAGATGCCTCTTCCAAAGCGTAGTAGGTTCTATATGGAGAAGAACAGGCAAGAAACTCCATGGACATTCTTTAAATCCAAATATTAAAACTATCTAACTATCATAAATTGGTCTTAAATCAAAAATAGACTTTGACGTTTTATGAACGTAGGTAAAGTAACATTCAACTTTAGGGCGGTAAAGCAATTACGAGGCTGCGTATGCTTAAGTCGATCTCGTTCTATCTCGCTCAAATGAGAGTTCATGATTGTTTTTTTTTTGTCATTAGGAGGTTGTCGGCTACAAAACGGGATTATAAAGTAGATGCCTTAATAAATGAGGGTCTTCAAGCGAGGCATAAAACTTATAAACTAAGCGACTATACCCTAAGGCGCGACTTAGGGCGTCGCTGGGGGAGAGTAGCAAGGGACAGGCTGGTTCGGATCGTGACTACGAGTACGCTTGCACTCGCTGTAGTAGGTATATACGTAGCTTTACGTACATTTGCATTGACACGCTTCACGTACACATAGACACAAGCGTGTCTATGTGTACGTGAAGTCAATTTGACCGTGTGTTTTCGCTCACTGTATGGAGCCAACCTTCTGTAGCTGTCTATGTTGCTACTCTGCCATCCTATTCTACCCAATAACTGGAATTCGTAGACGATATAAGGGAAATCGTGTCTTTGTGTGTATTGAATTAGCCAATTCCATTTCTAATGTGGTTTCAGGCTAGGTTGTACATAACTAACGTAAGTAAACTTATTTATTTATTTTTGACCTTACGAAGACGTGGCGCACGTGCGTAATAGAAAATATTAAGGTTTTATGTTAAAAAAATGGCGTAAAGAGTGTGGATCGGTGTAGGTACATCAGATAGGTAGATATTTATCATAATTTACCTATAGATTGAAGGTGCTCAGTCTTAAACATGATGACCAGACTTTTTATGGAGGCCCATTTTACAATAGGCCTTACGTCAGTGGCAACAAGACCACTACCGTCAAGTTCTTCTAACTGAACAGCTATGCTGCTGGGGAATTCGTTGCGCCACTTCTTCCTCCCAGCGAAAGCAATAGGAAGTGAATAAGGACGGGAGTTTTAAGGGACTGTAATTTTTACGTTAAAAAAGTATTGATTCTCAGCCTAGTTTGAATTGACTTTTGCTTTTGATTTTGAGTATAAGTTGGCCTCTTATTCCATTGAAACTGCGTACTACGCTAGGTCAGTTCAAGGTGTTAACACCAACGTCCACTGTACAAGATACCAATACTCGGTAGAAAAAAAAAATAAGAAAGAAAGAAAAATAATTTGTTGGAATCGCACAGGAGATCACAAATAAAATAAAACACACTCATAGAAACATAAATAAAACAAACAATAAACATAAAAAACAAAGTAAAATTAAAATAAAAGCAGAAAATCCTGTGCGAGGCCAAAAAGGCTCCTATCTCAGCATGATGCTGCGACATTTAAAAATAAATGTCGAGAGAGAGAGAGAAAGATCGAGATACCATAGAGCTTTCTTCTGTATCTACACTGATAAGATAGTTTAAAGCAGAAAGTGCTGTGCGAGGCCAAAAAGGCTCCTATCTCAGCATAATGCTGCGACATTTAAAAATAAATGTTGAGAGAGAGAGAGATAGAAAGATAGAGATACCATAGAGCTTTCTTCTGTACCTACACTTATAAAAATATTTATAGTTTACACAATGATAAAAACTACAGTGAATATTAAAAAAATCCTACCAATATTTTTGGAAAAAGACCTGATAAATATTTATTACTTATTATAAATGAATCACAAACATTAAATTAAGCTTACAACGTAATCAACTCTCAAAAGGTGACGAGACCTCGACGTTCAAAGTAGCCAATAAGCTTGTGGAAACCCGCCTAACAAGTTCACAAAAAGGTCTAGAAATTACCTCAACCTTTTTCTATATAGTTATCTAGTCTATTTGAGGTTTGGACGGCCTTAAAAGGATTGTCAAGGAATGTGACGTGAAAATCCGAAAACCTATTTTTTTCCAAATATTGATATGTATCCGGCCAAGTGCGTGTTGGACCACCACGCAGAATGAATGGTTCCGTAGTTAGGATTAATTTATCGCAATAACAAACTTAACTTTGTAGTAAGTTGGTCGATTATTACTCTTTAATTTGTAAAGCCTTCTTAGCTGTGATAGTTTTCCTTTTAATTTCGTTATATATACGTGCCGTCAATTTTTTCACATATTCAAAATCCACCATTTCGCAGGCAGGGTGACACATCACTCTAACAAAAATTTGCACTTTAAAGCTTACTATTTCGCAAACGGATCCCTGAATCTAAAAATAATTTAGACAAACTCACAATATTTTTGAACGACCTTTCCAACGACACCCCACACCATGGGATAGATGAGAAAAAAAAGACATCCCCCTTAAAGTGTAGGGCGCTAAAAAAAAATTGTTTTTCATGATTTTATTTAACCACTTTGTGATTAATATGTATACCCATGCGAAATTATAGTTTTCTAGTACAAAGAGTCTTTGAGCTAAGCCGCGGACAGACGAACAGATGGACAGACAGACAGACAGACAGACGGACATGGCGAAACTATAAGGGTTCCTTGTTTACTATGGAACCCTAAAAATTGCCTGTAAATGGTTTAATTGAAATACATGCTTTGAGTTTGAGTTTGAAAAACCAGGAGAATTTCGAAAAGGTACCTATCGAAAAATAAATATTGTTGTCAAGGCAACTAAATCGGGATACGTTGCTTTTTTTTACAAACTTCTTTTAAGCTTTATACACAGGGGGACACTGAAATTTGTCACATGGTACGACATTGGTGTCATTCGATTGTCAATTTCGATGTCGACATAAAGATTTCCTGATCGGTCCGATTCTCGAGTCGGGCAAAGTGTTAATAGGTTTTTCCTTCTGGAATTTCTCAGCTCGGTGTCTGAATTTGTGCCAGTTTAATAGCAAAAGCTCGCCCCATGTCGCATGGGACTTAAACCTAACTATCGATATGTAGGTGCATCTCTGCCTAAGCCTTCGGGGAATACAGGCGTAATTGTATGTATTAGCAGAGCAATGTTATAACCCGAATGTCGCGAGATACATGTCAGTGTCTCCTTTGGGACAAATACGCGACAGGTACTATACCTACACTTCCTTACTTCTTGACATTGACATTGATGTGACACTACGACGTACACTCAGTATAAACTAATTACCTTCATGTAGGTATCATAGATGATTGTTACATTTTCTGATACTGTGTCAGCAACTAGAAGCAATTGTTGTGGGGCCAATTATTTTGTCCGCAGGTCACTAACGACAATTTTATCGATATTGCCATTTCACGGATTTTGTGTATTGCCAATAACGTGCGGAACTAAGTGTAGCTAATAATATTTTCTTGGTACTTGATAAAAGTTTCCTGTTAAAGTAGAAAAGTACGAGTATAACTCGGATTGGAGCAAAAAGCCGTTAAATGTTGTTTTTCTTTAAAGAACGTTAGTACTTGCAGTAATTTATTTTTATTTTTCTTATATTTATAACGAGAGGTATTCTTAGAAACTCTAAAGAATTATTTCTTATTATTAAAATTTTGGTCTATCGAGAAGTTGTAACAATAGTGATTGCGTTTAAAAAAAATATAAGATTTAGGTGTGAGGTATGGTTTTAAACTTAAAATAAAAACTCTTTTTTATCTAGAAAACCTCAAAAAGATAGGAACTTTTAGGGCCAGCAGGCACCACCAGAAGAGCAGCCGGGTGTCGAAGGGCGTTTAACAATCTCCGGCTACCATAAGGACGGTGAAATTAAAGCGTGGCGAAATTGGAGCTGTATCGTTGCTCGAGCAGTCAGGCTCAAAATGGTGGCAAAAAAAGTAAGAATAACGTTTATTTGGACACAGTTCGTAAAACACAAAATACAGATAACTAAATAAAAAAGTGAAAACAATGTTTTAACAACAATAGTGTGTGTCTCACGACTGCGCCAAAAAGGTTCATTTCAGCATAAATTCCAGACAAATGCTGTCTGACGCTGGTTTCCTAATGAACCTTTAGGGACAAGCACGCACGCAGTATTACATGCGCACCTTAATGGGAAGACGTGCGGCCGTGGGATCGGCCCCACTTGGTGATGGAGCCGTTAGGCATGCCGGGGTGTTACCAGTCGGGGGTGCAGCGAACTTACAAGTATCTCCCGGGCCCCCGACTCATGCTACTAGAACAGTAGGGCCTTAAATACAACTCAAAGAAGAGTGAGATCTTTGTGTTCAGAGCGCCTAAACAACGGCCTCGCTGTGTACCTTCGGTATATCTCAACGGCGCAGTACTCAAATTAGTGAATAATTTTAAGTACCTGGGCTACGTTATCACCGGTGACTTACGGGATAACGACGACATAGAGCGCAAACGCAGGGCGTTGGCGGTGAGGGGCAATATGGTTGCCCGCAGGTTCGCTCGATGTACAGCAGATGTTAAAGTGAGATTATTTAAGGCGTTCTGCCAGTCTTTTTACTCGAGCGGTTTGTGGGTGTCACATACGAGCCTACAGCGTCCTGCGTGTGCAATATAACAACGCCTTCAAGATGCTATTACAGCTGCCGTGGCGTTGTAGTGCGTCGAGCATGTTTGCGGAAGCATATACGAATGGCTTTCATGCCATTATGCGTAAGAAAGCAGCATCCTTACAACGTTTACATAACAGTCGGAATGGCATCCTGAAGATGATTGTTACGCGACCGGACTGCCTCATCCAGAGGCACCTGGTGGAGGTGGCTTTAGGTTTAATATAGTAAAGAAACAGTTATCTACTCACAATACTGTTAGCTTGTATCTGGTAACCCTACTTATTTAATCGACTAATACTCGTATGTCACTCAATCGATTATTCGTTCATCACGACATTCACTGTCATTCGATAAGAGAGACAACTGACAGCCGGCTTTCTTGTTCGAGATGCCGAGCAGAGAACAACTAGAACATTAATATTAGCGAGTAAGTACAAGACTTGTACTTTGGTGATTTCTCAGTGTTTGAACAAATATTGTGGAAAAGGAAATAAATATTATGTTTGTGTTTAAATAATGTGTTTAGTTTTCTATTGCGAACCCCTGTATTTCTGAGCTGTAGCTTACAATACTAACATAGCAGAAAAGCACAAATTGTTACTAATTAATTCCTAACAATCTATGGACTGTAATGCCTGAAATAAATATTTTTTATTTAATTTTTTTTTTATTTAGTCGGTAGGAGACCGACATTATCCTCCGTTCTTCTCAAACGGAGGGTATCCATGAGGATTTCCCCACGGGAAAAAAAGGGCCAGCAGGCACTTAAGATTTTTAGTTGGCTGACTGATATAACTATGGGCCGATTAAAAATGTCTAATGCACGTTGAGTCAGTAATAGCGTAAGCCTACAATATTCATACCACTGTGACACAGGCCTTGTCTCTGTGAGAAGAGGTGGGCCATAATCCACCACGTGGGCATAGAGTGTGAATAATGTTTATTTATATTTGAATTTTGCTAAAGTATCAAGACATGCCGTCCGCTCTTTAATTAATCATAACAGAGGCTTCATTATTGTTAAATGTCTCTCCGTGTGGTTAGTATCACTTTCATTACATTACATATATACTTAATTCACCCCTGGAAGTATCTCACACTAATTGCTTTTGAAATATAATACCTGTACATTATTCACTTAAGGCTCATTAACACGAGGAGAAATTCTCGCCTCGAATAGACGGTTATCCAATAAAAGTAACTCATTTAAACAGTTGGTATGTCAGATACGATACTCACACGTATGCCGTTTACTTTTGAAAATTGGAAGCCGTGTAAACAAAAAATCCTATTTCTATTTCTCGAATTCAAAACATTGCCCGTAGATAGAGCCTCATATAAACGTAGACGAGTTTGTTTCTCGCTTGAGTGCGATAGTAAACACATGAATGCGATAATCGCCTGACGAGTAACCTACGAGACTCGCAAGGACAAATAGGATATTCTTGCCTCTTGACGGGCGAGAAGTTTCTTCGTGTAAATGGGCCTTAACTGACAATTAGATAAGGCCTCAATAATTTAATTATACGGCTCTCGTGCTAAGGTAATTTTGAAGGTGGCTAATCCTAGCCGGGCACACGTAGATCCGTTAAAACCTTTGTTTATATGTAATTTAGTAATTACGATACAATTTTGATATTTCGATAGTACTCAGAAAAGGGTTGTTGTTGTTTCTGTGGAACGTAGAAAATTTGACAAACATAATAAAGGTAGAAAGGTAAATGCGAATTGTCCGTATTCAAAACATATTTAGGGTACGGACAAACATACCTACATGATATAAAATTCAAAGCATGTTATAATAGGTTTAACTAAAAAAAAAATTAACCTAACCAAAAAGTTCACCCGGAGTAAAAAAAAAATACAACACGGATAAAATATTTGTTTGACTTACTTAGTTCAACCAATCTTGATGTGGTATTGATGTTTCCACCGCAAGTTGTTAACCTGAAACAAAATAGATTTGCATAATTATTTTTTTCAATTAATTAAAAATAATCATACTTTTTTACGTTCAAAAGTGCCTTTCATGTGCCTAACTGAAATAAATTATTTGACTTTGACTTCAATTATTTAGTTCTTTTATGGAGCTTGGAGCGATCCAATGATAGGGTTTAATTTGGCTTTTAGATAACATTTACATAGCTGTGGATTAAAAATTGAGATAGGCGAAATGAAAGGTGTTCTAGGTCGCAATCATAGATAGGGCAGGTAGCCTTAAGTTCTGTCGGGAGGACACGGCTTGGCACACGCTGGCAGTGTGCTGCTTGGGAGGAGCCGCGCCGTGCCCTCATCTCAGGTGTCAGCAGTGACCTTTCGCTGCCGGCCGTTGTCGACTCGATGGTCGGCAGCGAGGGATCCTGGGACGCGGTCGTATTCTTCTGCGAAACAGTCATTTCGCAGAAGGAGGCTGCGGAAAGAGAAAAAGTGAGATTGCTTCCGCTAACCCGATCCAGGCCTACGGCGGCGTAGACGCACCAGGCGTGGGCGGAGGGTGGATAATGCCCTCTTCCAGCCCCCTCCCGTCCCGAGATGGAAGCGCGTAGTGTTCCACGCGCGCCTATCTATAATGTAAGAGGGGAGCTTAACACTTCACTCCCCCCCTAACTCGAGGTGGCCCACAGAGGCCGGCCGGCACTAGCCGGGGATCGCGGAAGTCGCATTAGATCCCGTGATCCACGGTGCAAGTGTGAAACGGAACACCGGGGTGGTTTTAGTCAGTAAGACTCTGACAGACCCCTCCGCCCTCCCCGGGAGGATTTCCCCCGTAATATAAAAAAAAAAGGTAGACTTAAGTTCTATTTACACGATGCATGTTTCTTCTATGGCACACAATAAAATTGAAGCAACATATGACTTCCGTCGTCTAAACAATGTTTAGACGGTACTACTTTTATCGTTGCTTTAACGAAAGTATAGCATGCCACGGGCAATTAAATCATATCGTGTAAATCAGGCTTTAGATACTGCGGTACCAACTACAATGCTGGTCTATCACCCGACCTGAATTTTGACTAACCTAGTGTAAACGAACGGTGTCGAGAGCACCTATCTTCGGAAAAATTCGCCCAACTTCGTCGATTTGAGTACTCCATTAATCGAATTCGGAAACTCGACACCAGCTTAAATTGACCAGTGGTCCATCCAGTTGTAGGAGCCCTGTACAAATAACGTGTCGTATGAACTCATCCAGTTACCCGAATGCGGGCTAACGACCAGCTTAGCTACGTAATTACGCCATTAAGATGAAATTACACTGATAAATGTGAAAACAAAAACCTTTGAAAATGACTTATCATATAAATCATTTGCTACAGCACATTCAAGTGAAAAATTAAATCGTTCGTGCTCTAATCATTTACGACCACTACACCCAAGATTGATAGTTCTACCGAAAAAGGTTGCCATATTAAAACTGGCCAAGTGCGAGCCAGACTCGCATACGAAAGGTTCCGTACCACCGTACAATATTTATCAAAAAAACCGCGGAAAAAAACTCATTGCTTGGATGGTGACCCCCTTTAATTCTTAACTTTATTTTATTTTTATTATTTGTTGTTATAACAGCAATAGAAATACACAATCTGTGAAAATTTCAACAGTCTTTTTATTACGGACAGCGGAGGGCTAGTAATCCCCAAAAGTGTCAACGGGGGTCCCGTTGACACTTTCGACTCCTTTCGGGTACGGAACCCCAAAAATAGTCTATTCAAGGCTTGACGACAGGAAGAGTAATAGCACTACACCTATTTTAGTTTAGTGCCTCCGTGTAATAAATATTTATTCAGTTATTCAATTTTTCAGATAAGATAGTAGAAGCCACTCAATTGATTGCGCTGGAGTGTTTGTTAGTGGTCGGATATCAATCTGGATAGTTTTGCAAATGCGTGGCTCACACCGGTGTTGAGTGGTTTTAATAGTAATCGAGTATTGGTCACTTAGGCTTTACTGTTATATTGTTTCATACAGAAAGCGTGAAAGGCGCGACGCGAAAACTTAATGGCAGTTCTTCTACCAGAAGCGTTTCTAAGGGTAAAATCCTATTCTACTAACAAGGTCAGTTAGTTGATTTGCTGTTTTGTCCTTCTTTTAAGCAGCAATGGATCGACGTGATTTGTCTTGCATAGAGGTGGTTTAGGGCCGGGAGACTGACATAAGACTTTTATTTTGGAAAAATTCCCCACACGGGATTTGCGGGCAAAAACGATTTTATATTTGGATCTGATTTTTATTGAAGTTTCTCATAGTTTTCCAATTCCTATTATCTCATCTCTCAGCAAAATCGCAGAAATCTATAGGTACGATAAAACTTAATTTCCCATATTTTTACCCGACGGGAAGTCGGGTAAAAATATGAAAAAGGAAGGTAACATATTTCGAGAGTATAGGTATATTTATGTGGCCTGCGCCACGATGCTAAGATGGTTGAAGCCCTGATATATTTATATCCTTAAGAATATAGCTACATACCGTAATATAGTTATATGAAAGCGGTTCCACCGCTCGCTCCGCTTGCTCGGCTCGCGCGTAGTTGGTCACAGTTCTAACCTAACCTATTTGGTCGAAATTACCTAATAGTTATATTCCTAGTAAGACAGTTATGAACCGCTTTCATATAACTTTATATCCCTAGGGATATAACTATATCACTACTACAACATAATGTATGTATGTCTATTTCTTAGGCACGCTCAGTAGCCTAAACGGCTTGATGGATTTTATTACTAGATAACTTCTACTAATACCTACTATTCTGAGCGTAGTTGGAAACCAGGCAAACGGTGTAGCGTAGTCAATATGGAGTTACACGCTCATTTACCACGCAAGGGCGGGACTAGAAACGAGATTAAGTACTAAATTAAGTAGGTACTAAGGAAACCGTTCGTCTAAGTATCGCTTGAAGTTTGAGAAGTGCTCATTGGGTTAGGTACATCCTTAGCGACTAGGAAATTACTCTCAAGGGTAATGGGTAGGTACATAATTGCGCCATCTCGTTCCACCCCGGAAAGTATTACCTTTCTAATTTTTATTTTCATTTCAATATAAGGTCAAACGTAGCTATATTTTTGGTCTAAATGTTTGTAAAAACTTTCTAATTATACTTACAAACAGTCAGACGTAAAATACCTGTGAAAAGACTGTAGTCATTCCTCTTTGACTGATCTTTGTAAAGGATATTAACCCTATTTATTTGAGACGTCAAGATTCCTCATTTGAAAGGGAATAACATAGCCAACCAGAAAATTATACATAATTAAGTCCATGTTAATTACTTTATTTTTAATACTCCACTTAAAAGCTCTGTAGACCGCAGAACCCAACAAACCGCGGGTAAAGTGCTTATCACTGTAACATTCATATTTTCTCGGCATATTTAAATGAAAGCATTCGTTTGAAAGGGTCCGTTTTGGAAGGATCCGTTTTTTGTTTTTAGTAGTAGAGGAGCTCTTTGACAAGGTGCTCGTCCGGGTACAGTCCACTGGGGAACAAAAGTCGATTAAGCTAGTAACTTTTACATAATTATCTAGATTGAAAAAAAAATGATTCGATTTTATTTTCAGGGTTCCGTACCTCAAAAGGAAAAAACGGAACCCTTATAGGATCACTCGTGTGTTTGTCTGTCCTTCTGTCACAGCCAATTTGCTTCGTATCTACTGGACCAATTTGGTACACATATGAATTTCTGTGACCACACACGGACGTACAAAGTAAATAAATGAATTTTGAATATGGGGGGGTAATGTTTCGGGGGCAAATAAGAAAAAATAAAAAATAGTTTTGCATACTGTACCGTGTGATATAAAAATTTTATGCAAGGGCTTGTTGTGAGGATCTCAAATACTTTTTCTTGTAATTTTAAAATAAATACTTTTAAATATATTTAAGAAAAGAGATGAAAATTGACCATTCCCCCAGCCTTATCTCCGAAACTACTGAGACTAAAATTTTGAAGAAATACTGAGAATGGTTCTTTACTTATAGATTACAGGAAAACTTATAAGAAGTCTATGGTCTTAAAATAACATGGTAAATCTCTCAATATTGTGCGAACAAACTTATATTTGCAGTTGGAATGTATGGGAGAAGATGTTTTTCGACTACAATGTTAAGATTGTTCTTGGGATAAGTTCATCCCAACTACGGAACAATTGTGCGTGGTTCGCCCACGCACTTGGCCGGTTTTTCCTCTTATAGTACAGATATTTTTTATAAACATTAGCTCAATAATTAAGATTAAAAAACTGAAGTACATAAGTGTAAATAGTTAGTTGTCTAATAATTTTACTATCGTATACAGAATGTGTGAATGCTGTATAAGGATTACCTATTCATAAAAATTGCATTTGATTTGTAGCTTTCGAATAGAATAAAAACCGGCCAAGTGCGGGTCGGACTCGCACACGAAGGGTTCCGTACCACCGTACAATATTTAGCAAATAAATGAAAATACTAAACGAAGAATATTATTATTTTTCATCTTAAATTTTAAAAGTCTTAAAGATTAATTTGTATTTCATAATGATACTTTAGAGGTATGAGGAACAGGGTGTAGTTTACTCATCCTCATTAGAAAAGGGAGGATCCTCCGACCAGATGGGTGTTGTGTCTGGTGGGCAACTGCCCAACGATTGATGTCGGATAATCTTATATGTATATGTTGTTCGCGTGGTAAACTCTAATTGTGCGATGCAAGATTTGTGTGACGTCAGGATTTTGGGTGACGATGTGGCGATATAGATGCCGCCACAATACTATGAATTACAAAGTTATTTTTTGCAGTTGCAGAATATCACCCATATTTAAATAATCATTATGAATCGGCGTTTTTAGTACTTGTTGATTATATGCAGTATATGGTACTTGATATACAGGAATTTCAAATTTCTAACTTGTTTCGTTGTTGAGATAGAGCTCGTATAAAAATGGTCTAAAACTGACAACTTTTACGGCGTCCTATTTCTTAATTATTGAAAATAAAAACAAAAAATAAATTATTCTCTACTCGATGAGTTCTAGACAATGATACCCCACTTGCCAGGATTAGATTTTTTTTTCGAAATGAATATTTTATAGTATGGATAATTTTAATTAATTTTTTTTTTTTTGTTATAGCGGCAATAGAAGTACATTATCAACTGTATACTTATTACGGTTCATGAGGTACAGCTCGCTGACAGACAGACGGACAGCGGAGGCTTAGTAATAGGGTTCCGTTTGGCACACTTCAGGTACGAAACCCTAAAAAGTGTTAATCGACTTTTGTTACTGACCAATACAACCACCATTTATCTATTTCTGCCACTCAGCAGCGTAGCTGTGTTGCTGTTTGAAGGCATGAGTGCCAGCCGGTGTAATTACAGACACACGAGATATTTCAGCTTTCTTTTTAGAATGGTACCACACTAACGATGGATCTAGAATTCCAGGCTTTGTAACAAAAATAAGTTTATTTGCTACAGAAACACGTGCATAAAAAAATATAATCAACTCGAGTAGAACAATAAGATAAAACACAATAGAATATAAATATATTCACGCTGCTGGCACGTCATGACTCTGACAAGAAGCCTTCCGCTCAGCATGATGCTGTACTATGGGACCCACAGCACAGCGCTGATTTTCAGTGATCACCCGAAAAGGACGTACGGCAACCATGTCAGGAAACACTTATTTGCATTGTCAGATGGGCTGTTTTCTCGATGCCACCCAATAACATCAGGAAACGAAACATTTGCTGACTTCATTATCATCATCATCATTTCACCCGAAAGCCGTCCACTGCTGGACAAAGGCCCCCACCTGCCCAATCTTTGCCACATCGACCGGTCCTGGGCTTTTCGCATCCAGCGGATTCTCATGGCCTTCACAAGGTCATCAGTCCACCTTGTGGGAGGCATTCCAACGCTGTGCCTTCCAGTACGCGGTCGCCACTCCGGTAGGAAATGTGCCCTGCCCACTGCCACTTAAAGAAAGAAAGAAAAAGTATTTATTGGGACAAGCACAGGAGATCTTAATTAAACTAAACACACACTCACTAAAAATAAAAATAGAGAAAACAAACAGAGTAAAAATTAAAATAAAACGGGAAGTCCTGTGCGAGGCCAAAAGGCTCGTATGATGATGCTGCGACATTTAATAATAAATGTCGCAGCGCTGGTATTCGGATAGGGTTCTGGTGGAACTTAAGTTTGGCAATTCTCCGAACTATATCGGCTATCTTGGTTCTCCTGCAGATATCTTCATTTCAAATTCGTATCAATACTTTTCGTGTTCCATTATCTTAAACTATTTCTATTGTAAGACATAAACATAACATTGTCACCCAATCTTTTAGCAAAACATTTCTCTTTACGACGAACATCAAACGAAAATTCAATTTAAAGCACAAAATGTAATAAATTTTATTACTTACTGTTCCTGTTGTAATTGTATAATTACGAATTACTGTTGTCTTTTCGTAGGAAATTACAATTTACTTTGTTATGAGTAAGTTAACATTTATTAATTTATTTACAAAGTAGAAAACCGGTAACAATCACTGCACATCAATAGGTTCACACGTGGTTCACTTATCAAAATTTTGTTTCAGTGCGGTAAGTGGAATAGCTTTGGTGCCATTCGGTTAAGTGCCGTTGAAATCAGTGCTCTGAGTGGCATACCTCGACAAAATATAGAAAACCCCATTTTTTTTTGCGTATTCAGTTGTGATGCCATGGTATATTTTTTTTTGTAATTATGAATACGAAGTTATCAGTAATTTTTTCTCGAAGACATTCAGGACATGTTTGACCCCCTTTAACTTCATTGTGGATAAACTAGGTATATTCTCAGATATTTACAATTTGAACCTGTAGTTTAAGTTCTTTTTTTGTCACTGACTCACTCACCGATCATCAAAATTCTAAGGTAAGGTGTTTAGCCTATAAAGCAAGAAAAAAATTAAATATACCGTAATTTCAGTCCCGTTTTCCAGATATACACACTGCATTAGTAACAACCGCGCACGGCAATAGAATCTACATTCTGCATACAACAAAATCTACCTAATATTAGCACTGCGCTTTATTTAATAAGGACTATTTAAGATAGTAGATTATTCTTATGTTGCGGTGCGATGGCCATTCTATTTATTAAAGAAATAAGGATGATAAATAGATATGTACTGAATAAATTAACAGACTTGGTTTTACATTAGACCTCACATCTTTTTGCGGTAGAAGAATTGCGTTGCGAGACTTGCATTTTTTTATATCTTATTTATTTATTTATGTTATGTTTTTGATGGGATTTCAATAACACCTAGTATAAATAAATTATTGCTAGAAACATTTCTAAGTAACTAGTACTTTGTATTATTATCATTCTATATTTTACGTTAATCAGTTTACTTGTAGACAACAAAAGTCAAGTAAAATAATAGGTATTCTGAGTAAGTATACCTACTTATTCTATGTAGGTAAAGTAGGTACCTTCTTTCTGAGTATTTCGTTAATGAGAGGTCGCATTAACTTGCTTTCAGAGTAGTTCAGAAAACGTCCCAAAATTCCAAGAATCTTTGATTTGTTAACCTTTGTAGGTACGTGGTTTTGGATTAGAAAAACCTTTGTTGTTGTTGAAAGCATGTTTGAAAGCCAAATAAATTGCTGTACGTAGAAATAATGGTCTTGTGAAGTTGCAAATAAAGTAGAATTCAGTTATAAAGAAAATACTATTTTATTTTGATTTAATGACGCATATTAAACAAAAGGCAGACAAAAAATAGAATAGTAAACAAAAAGAAAAGAAATCAAAATATCTTATTTAGACTACTCATGTAAGGCTGACTGATTTATCAATAGCCAGATGACTTAGTAACTGAAGAATAAAAATATACATGATGGCCAATTAAGAAGTATACAAATGAAAATTACCGGATATTTTTCTACAAGTATATTATTCAGGCTTGGCAATTTTATACGGTGAATAAGATTTGCCTAATCTGCTCCTGTTTTATTCTTAAGAATGCGATCGCTTTATATCGTGTTTTTTCATTTCATAATTTTCGCATTTTTTATTAGGTATCCCACTGACAAAGTCACATATATTCTGCTTTTCTTATTCAAGCTTGACCACGACCCGTCCCTTTTACCTTATAGGTAGCTATATTTTCGAGCCGTTTGGGGTTGAAACTTTAGGGCCGTGGGGTCCCAGTGCGCATCGAGTATTTCGGGACATCGCCAAGCGGTTGGTCGAATCTTCACGTGACCAGAGGGCTGGCCAATTTTTAGGTCAAAGAATCAGCATTGCCATCCAACGTGGCAACGTTGCCAGCCTTTTGGGCACTTTTCCCACTGACAGCGATGCGGACGAATTTTTTGATGCCCAGTGAGTTCTTCCTAAATTTTTTTTTATATATATATTTTTTTGCCTCTGTATTCTTGTACATAATTTATATATATATTAGTGTTAGATGTTTATTATATTTAAGATGATACATTTATAAAAGATAAATAAAAATCCGTATAAGGCGTTTTAACATAATTGTTATTTTATACAAAAGCTGTTAAACCGCCATTTTATTACTCAGATGAAATCATCTGACGACTGAAAAATCGGCCCTTACTTCAAATAATAATACCTACTTCAAATAATAATACATATTTTACATGACATGTCATGCATTTTTTGTATTTTACCGTTTATTTTATATGGATTGTATGTGTAGTCCGAAATAAAGAATATATATGCATTATTATTATTTTCACTACAAAATAATGAACCCAGAAATAAATCCATGAATAATTTGGCCATCTCCTTAGACTTATAAAAAATAGTGATTTCCACTCTGACTACAAGTCAATATTTGTAGACAACACGACATTACGGGTAGCAGACAGATATTGGTTTTGCGACAACGTTTACTTCAAGATATTGCGTTTCAGCCTCCGTCTTAGCTCTGTTTGATCAATTTAGTGCCCTGGGGCCCTGTGCCTCTGTGGCCCTTCACAAATGTCTTCTAGACGATCTTTATGATCTTAATTAGTGTATGTAGTTTATGATCGTTGCGTGTTCTTTGAGGCGACGGCCAGCCCGCCGGTTGAACGTGGTCCAAAGGGTCAGGGCCATCCGGCTGGTCCGGGGTTACCGCACGGTCTCCGATGAGGTGGCAAGCCTCATTGTCGTTTTGCCCCCAAAAAAAAGTGTATTATTGTTGCTTAATATATTATTGCGTACCATAAAAGGATTGAAATTTTGATTATCTTGTTAGAGTTGCTTTCTTTGGTGGGCTGATTTCGACCTATCAGAAGCACTTTAAGCTGTTGGACCCGGGTGACATTCGTGGATCTTTGGCGGTCGTTACGGGTCGTCAGAAGCCCGAAAGTCTGACAACCAGTCATGCCAAGGGGTATCGTATGGGGGTAGGGTTATCGTAGTAACTGGGTTGTGGAAGTCAGATAGGCAGTCTCTCCATGTTAAAACAGCAACATTCAACTGATTCTGGATAGACTAGAAGCCGACCCCAACCTAGTTGGGAAAAGGCTAGGCAGATGATGATGCCGTTATCGTTATTAGGTTTCGTGACGGTGCAAAGGAGGAAGCGCCGATCGCGAACAAACAAGAACCGCTGCGGCAAAGCTCCTACGGACTCCGAAGTGAGTCTGCGTGCCGCAAAGCCGAACACACCGGTGTACATCTCCCGCCTGCACTACACCACTAAGGCGGAGGACATCGTGGAGTACGTGCGCCAAAAGACGAAGTACATGCCGAGGGTGCAGTTAGTAGAATCGCACCGGAACGTCAACTTCAAGGCGTTCGTCGTGCGAGTATCCAACTGTTGAAGAAGACTTTTAGCCGCAGGATGTGGTGTTCCGTCGCTTCCGCGGACAAGTTCCACAAGACAGCACAAAGTCAAGCTAGTGCAAAGTGAAGTGCTACTAACATAGTCTAAGCCTTATTTATTAACACAAGTTTTTGTTTATATTAAAATATGTATGTTTAGGTTAAGGTATTTTTCTATGGGCCACTGTCGCCTGAAATAAATGGTATTATTATTATCTACCTAGCCTTTTCCCAACTAGGTACCTAAACCGTCTTCTTAACGGGCCGGCGGAGCATGCGTAGTTCATACAAACGTAATAACAAAATAATTTGTAAATCAAACATATTCTTAAGGCAGTGTGTATTTATTCCGATTGGATTACAGAATATCTAGTTAAGATGAGTTATGAGAAAAATAAGTTTTCTATAGAAATTTGAAATTCCTCATATCTCGTCTTTATTTCAGTGTCCATTCAAAATATATATTTGGGAGCCTAGATATTCTGTAATCCAATCGGAATAAATATACACTACCTTAAGAATATATTTGAAAAAAGTTTGTATGAACTACGCATGCTCCGCAGGCCCCTTAAGGTGAACGCACACTTATCTGAGCCGAACGTTTCGAACGAATTGAAGTCAACGACAACGCTAGGAACGGTTTTCTAGATTCGGACGATTAGACGCAGGCGTGCGAGGTTGTGCGAGGTTTCATAGAAACGAATTTCATAGAAACGAATTTCATATAAAGAATTCTCAAATTCGTTTCGTTCACTTTGTTCGACGCATTTGGCTCGGATAAATGTGCGTTCAGCTTTATAGGCATACGAAAGGAACGATACCATTGATAGAAGCGATAGTCTAGATTTCTTCATGGGTTTCCATTTAAACTCAATAAATCGTTTCAATGTATTTTTTATTTATTTATAATTTAAGTAAACAAATGTACAGAGATTAATTTCATAGACATCTCTGCCAGTCAACCTTTGTGTGATGCAATGGTATTTGCAATAACGAAAATTAAGAAGTAAATATTTATTTAATTATAAAGAGAAACACATACACACACGACGATGCTTGAAGAGGCCAGTGGTTTCGTTGGGCAGCACGACCTCGCGAGGCGTATTGTGAAGTCGCTGGCAGCCCCACGCCTCGCTGCTTCATGATGCATCGCGTTACGTCGCGAGGCATCTCGAGGCACAGCGCGGCGCAGCGAGGAATTTTCGAATTATCTCAATTAAATGTTTATCGTTTTGAGTAGTAAATAAAGTTTGTAGCGCGCACCCTTTCAGAAACCAAATCACAGCGCCGTTAAGTTGGCAGCGAGTGCGCCCTCCTGGACGCCAACCTAATAACCGCGTCCTGCCGCCCGCGCCTCATACCCCTCTGGCTCTTTCCCGGGTGAAATCAAAGGATACACGCGCGCCCGTCTGCGTCCCAAACCCACGACGCCATTATTACTAACTTCCTGCTACCTAAATGCTAAAACTTTGTGAAAACGTGTAAACGTGTGCTTTACTTACATTAAATTGTCATTAACGAGTGTGCGGACATTTTCAAACAAGGATGATGATTAAAAAAAAAAAAAATTGTCCGTCTTGTAGATTATAAAAAAAATACGTAAACGATTTTTTTGTATTTTTACGTTTTCAAAAGATTACGGCGATACATTGAGTTAAAATGTGCCATGACGTCACAAGTATGTAGGTAGATTTTATTCTTACTTGTGACGTAGCGACCCCCACTCCCCAACTTTAATGCGTTGTATCTAAGTCATTTTTTATTAATAAAAAGCAAGAAGTTTTATTATCTAACTGACAGACTAAATAGTTTTTTTTTTTGACCCAGGCATCATCTCTATTCCACGAACCACCTACAAGTTATATTTTGTATCACTATCTTAAAAAGTGCGCGCAGCTTCGCTTCGCGTCACGTCTCGTTGTGACCCTTATCCAGTATAGAATCTTCTTAAAACGTGTGTTTAAACTACAGTCGACCAGATGTATATGCTTCGTGCGGTCACACATACCTACACATAAAATTACCCCTCCCAATAGATGTAAAAGCCCTACGCTCAGAAGAAGACCAAAACCCATTTGTCCCAAAGTTTGTACAAATACCACCTTTTACGACAGCGTAGCCGTTATTTAAGCACATTACTATACAATAAACTCCAGAACACATTATTCCAATGCAAACAAAAAAGTAAAGGAATATCTGCTCACCCTAAATTATGACGACACGGAAGAATTTCTTAAGCCATAACTGAAACAAATCAGGCACCCACTCACACATAAATACCTACACTCACTCATACATATCTACACTCACACATACACACCGTCACTCACACAAACAACACACACCCGGCACATTAATAGATACTACCCATTCCTTGTTATTAATTAATTTAAACCCGTTTTTCTTCCATCCATCTTCATTCCATCTAGTTTATTTGTTTATTTTTTTTCAAAAGTGCACAATTAGAATTTAGTAAACTAAATTCTAATTAACTATTATAGCATAGGGGTTATTGAACAATATTATTGTGCCCGGCTATTTCCTTGTTTAATTAAGAGGGAACAGGGGCTGCGACGAATTTGAAAAATAGGTATTTGAAGAAACTATTGCCGTCACCTTACCTCAAGTCTGCCTCTGTAGAGTGCGGTAGGGACAGTTGCAGCTCAGACCGATTATATCACAAAAAATTACGAGATCGACGTTTCGTATTCCCCTTTTTCCTCCTCGAAAATTGAGCTGATTCAATTATTTTTTACATTAATATTTTAAGAAAGAGTATGTCTAGGTTTCTATTATTTTCTTTTGTGTTAAAAACTTTTCGAATTTTTCTGGTAGTCCTCTAATCACGGCGGTAAAAATGGGGCATTTTTGTAATTTTTGGAGGGTATATTTTTATAACCAATGAGTTGCTGAAAAAAAGGAAATAACAGGGACCTGTCTACAGCAGACCTTCATTTCATGAAAAACAAAAATTTTTCTAGAGGCATTATTAAGGAAGAAAAAAGGGGAATACATTTGTGTGGAGAATCGCAGGCGCTGTTCCCTCTTAAGTGTCACACTGTATGTGTACTTTTTACGTCAAATAAACATATTATATATTATTAAATATATTACTGGGCTAAAAAAACTACAATGAGTATTTATCTATGAAAAGAAAACCAAATTCAAGCTTAAACGCCTGCGTGCAAAGAGCGTTTATAGTTACCAGTGGTAGTGCATATCACAGTCACATAAAACGTGCAATTTATAAAGATTCAGTTAGTGAAATTCCAGCCACATGTCACTATGCATGTACGTCAAAAAAAAAAAAAAATTTTACATAAGCCTTCAAGGGCACTTATGAAACGTCAAAAGCTAGGTGCACGGTTCCAATTGGTCGTTTCCTATGGAGAAGAGAAACTCCACAGTTACTCTTTTAAAAGTAAATGGTATTTACAATGTTTTCAAATTACAGTGTTAATAGGTATGAGAGGACAGTGTAGGCCTATCAACAAGTACCAGGTCCTTAGCAAAATAGAAAATTGTCGACAGATCTACAGTCTGTTAAGCCTACAACGTTCTCACATTCACAAAATCTAAAAGAAAAGAATCTAGGTATATAAAATCAAAATAAACTAATAAAAATAAAAACCCATTTAAGCAAAATGACATGATTGCCACTACAGCTGTAACAAATCTAATTTATTGTAAAATATAGAATATTTTAGGTATATGTATAATGTCAAATAACGAAAAGATTTTGTTAAGGAAGTATGTAAAACCATGTGTACGTATCTGTAGTAGTTAACTCCGTACACCAATTTGTCGTGAAAGTTCGTAAGTTCTGTTAGTATAGGGAATCAAGTTCCACTAAGATTCACTAAGTAGTTAAGTTTATATAAGTTAAGAGTAAGATACAGTATTCGAGTGGAAGGCCATATTCAGATATCAATTGTTGATAGCTACACAGTTGTAAGTTCACTAAATTTAAATTTGTTCATCATTTCAGCTTAAAGACGTCCACTGTTGGATATAGGCGTCCCCCAAGCACCGCCACTTCGACCGATTCTATCCTTCCCGCATCCAGCGATTTCCTGCGGCCTTCACAAGGTCATCGGTCGAAGTGAGGCCTTCCAACGCTACGTCTTCCGGTACGCGGTCGCCACTCCAGAACCTTTCAGCCCCATCGGCCATTTGTTCTGCGAGCAATGTGATCTGGCCATTGCCACTTAAGTTTGGCAATTCTTCGGGCTATGTCGGTTACCTTGGTTCTCCTGCGGATCTGTTTCATTTCTGATTCGATCACGTAGGGAAACTCCAAGCATAGTCCTCTCCATTGCCCTTTGGGTGACTCTTAGCCTTCTGATAAGGCCCATTTAAATTCGTTAGTCATGTTATTTTGTTACGCTAAATTATGACGCGCATCGTTGGCCTAAAGTAGGTTACAGATTAAGCAGAAAAATGTACTGCGATGAAACCGTACAATGTAGTACCTTATTTTGTGCTTCAGTGGTAGTGGTTAAAGTACTTTCGATCACCAAAGTGCGTCCGTTTAAGAGGGAACAGGGCCTGCGATTCTAAAAGCAAATATGACGGTCCAAAAATTACAACAATGCCTCTTTTTTTCCACCATGATGATTAGAGGACTACCAGAAAAATTCTAAAATTTATTAACATACAAGAAAATGATACGAACCTAGACATACTCTTTCTTAAAATTTTAATGTAGAAAATAATTGAATCGGCTCAGTTTTTGAGGAGAAAAAAGGGGAATACGAAACGTCGATCTCGTCAATTTTTTTAATGATAATAATCGGTCTGAGCTGCAGCTGTCCCTATCGAACTCTACTGGGCCAGACTTGAGGTAAGACGACGGCGATAGTTTCTTCAAATACCTATATTTCAAATTCCTCGCAGGCCCTGTTCGCTTTTAATTAAAGGGTCCAGGAGGCACATTCCGATCCATTTTTTAAGCACGCTATTCTTTTAGGACAATTAGTTTCATGTCAAAATAGCAGAAGTACTAAAATAAAGTTTAATTATATGCTTTTTTATACGAATACCTACTATATTAATATATTAAATATGCGAAAGTAACTCTTTCTGTTCGTCTGTCTTCCCGTCTGTCTGCCTGTCTGTTACCTTTTCACGTCTTAATGGCTAAACGGATTTGAATGAAAAGGACACTGATAGGGTATGACCTGGGTTAGGACATAGGATCCCGGTATTACGTTCCCGTCGTATAACTTCCGAACTCCACGCGGGCAAAGTGGCAGGCAAAAGAAAGTTTATGTAAAAAAAAAGGTTAAATACCGTGTGGGCTCTACCTCCTACCAATCTATATTCGTTAAGTTATTTTTATTTCTGCTTGAGTATAGTTCTCGTTGTTTTTGGTTGGTATATTGGCGTGTGCTAGCTGTCATATGGCTATTAATTTTATAATATAAATTATGTTTTGTGTTGTGTAATGTAAATATCATTTTGCATACTATTATATAGAATCTTTTTTACTGAACAGACAGCTGTGCTGCTGGGGAGTTTGTTGCGCCACTTCTTCTTCCCAGCTAAAGCACTAGGAAGTGGTGAAGGGTGGGCGTTTTGGGGGACTGTCTTATGTAATTTTGACGTTCGAAAAGTGCTGATTCTCAGCCTAGTTTGAATAAATGACTTTTGAATTTTTTTTTTGAATTTTAAATTTGAGGACATCATCTTTTGGGTTTCGTCACAAAATCTTCTAGTTTTTCGTACCGAAATCTTTTCCAATGTTTTATTGGAGAAAACGACGTTACCGTCACGTTACTTACTTAGTTTACGACATTTCTTACTGTGTCGGAATTCTCATCCAAAATCGAATTCGCTCTCGACTTCCGACAATCGATAACAAAGTTACGGACGGCATCTGTCATTCTCGAAGGATTCAAACAATCTGATTGTCAAATGTCGTTTAACTTGGCGGATGTTGATCCCTCTGATTGGTTTCCGTAAAGCTGTTCTTGCAAACTTCAGCTTCAGTTTATAGGATGGATGACATTTTTTCAATACTTTCGCAAGCAGTTTAAAAGCGCACGAAAAGTATCTCTTGACATAATTCTTAAGACTTCTTAACCACACGCAGTAAATAAAATAAATAATTAATAAAATCGTAAACCCGACTGCAAAATCACATAACTGAAAAGAGAAAAACAAGCATTATAATAATCTATAGAATTTTATAGATTATAATGCTAGTTTTTCTCTTTTCAGTTATGTGATTTTGGAGTAAGGTTTTTAATTTTATTAATTATTTATTTTATTTTAGACTTTTTAGTGTCCCGACACTCTTATGAACAAAAACTGGTAAGTAAATTAATTTATTATTCCTAATTACATTTAAACATAACTAACATATATTTTTTTAATCCCCTTTTAAAGAATTAAAGAAAAGAAAAAAACAAAAAAAAATATTTTATTTGGGACACGTACAGGAAATATAATATTTAAAAAAAATATACATAAAAAAATAATTAAAAAGGAGCATTTAAAAATTAACAAAATAATAACGATCTGTGCGAGGCCAAAAAGGATATAAGGATAAAATGGCGATATTAAAAAAAAAAAAATTACCACTGCGCTGATATTCTGATAGGGCCCACTGTGATGCCATGAACACACCTATGGGCTTTAATGTCCTATAATTTAATACCCTACTCGATAGGTTATTTTTTTTCATTAACGTATTACTATTTTGCGCCAAAAATCTGCCATTTTGTTTTTTTATAAACACCTATCTAAGGACACTTGGGTTTTTAAGACAAATATAACGATACCTTAACTGTCGAAATCTATGCAGCCGTTTGGAAGATACGAGGTAATAAAGAAATTATACAAACAAACAAAAAATACGCGCGAAAAAATAACCCTTTTTTTTTGGATGGGAAATTCTCAAATAACTTCTCCCGCTCTGGGCGGAGCGGGAGGGCGTGTCAGACTCTTACTGACTAAAACCCACCCGTGTTCCTTTAGTTGCCTATACGTTGCGTTGTTTAATAACCCTTCCTTGGCAGTTGGGTAAAAAGGAAAGCCAATAAACTTTCAAAGAATTCACAAACCTATGGTTTTCACATACCCATTATGTACTCTACGGAATACAGCAAAGTGAACACCTTTGGAGTTTTCACACAAATATTCTTCTTTGTAATAAAAGCTTACGACACCCCTCAGTAAGTAATCCAAATTACTTTCTACATAAACGTACCTTTTCAAGCGAAAAGAAAATTATTCTCAACAACTTTGATTTATACCAGGAAACTAAGCAAACCTATTCTACGTATAAAAGGTAGGTAAGTGAGTAAATTATACTCTAGGCTCAATTAAAGTTCAGAAATAACTGCTAAACCGAATAGAATATCTTGTTACTTGTAATAACATCGTTCACCCTTAGTTGATACGCAGTCGGGCAACAATTTGTTGCCGACATAATGTCCTATCGTGATAGGCGCCATTAACATACGATCCGAGGCAACACAAATAACCGATAGTTGGATGAAGGTCGCATGAATACGCTGGATACGAGGAGTGAATCTACCGACCTATTCATAAAAATCTCACGTGACAGCTAAGGTAAAGAGAACTGTCAATAGTGTCAAGTGTCAGTCTATGTGTCATGTATCAATTTTGTTTCAAATAGTGGACGTTTTACGGTGTTCCTGTTTGGTCAGCTCTTAAAAACAATGCTTTTCCCGCTTTTCGGTGGAACACGCTTCAAAAAAGCTTTATAAAATGAAATCGCACTCATTTATTTTGGGCATAACTTTCAAGTGGCATGTGCCATTTAAATTTTGAGAATTGTGTTGAGAAGAGAATTAAAAGAAAATAATCTACCGACCTATTCATAAAAATCTCAACGTGACAGCTAATGTAAAGTGAGGTTGAAAGCTTGAAGTCAGCTATCAAGTGTCAAGTGTCAATCTCTAGCATCAGGTGAAATGACAGCTCACTTCACCTAAGTTTTTACGGTGAGATTTTTACTAAATAGATTAGATAACATGAGATATCATTCACATCTCATGTTAGCTGTTGTAATTGTTTTGACCACCTTAGTGACTGGCTAATTATTATGCCATGTGCCAAACCTAGCGTTATAAGCAATAAACCTTTTGACAAGGCCGATCATTGTAGCAACTTTTAAGTGGCACATATTCAGCTATTCAGCACTGCACAATTCAAATATTTGTGTAGTTTATACTGTTTAAATCATAATAAATTCATTATGATTACAAACAGTACGGTAGGTACTGTTTGTAACCATAATTAATTTAACCATGATGATTACAAACAGTACCTACCTACTTAGAAACTACACAAATATTTTTAGTTGGCAGCGGAATAATGATCACAGTTTGATGAGGAATTGCCCGTAAAATGTCGCGGAACGATTGCCAAAAGCAACAAAAAGTCGCTCGTCTACAGTCTCTTTTACACAGAGCTTGTAACAACTTGGCACACTCAGTCGTTAATTAAAAGTTTTCCGTTTTTATCCGCAGCCTCAGTCCTTCACTTAGCTTAGCCGTAACATCATTGTTATTTGTTGTTTTTGGTGCCTGAAGAGAATAAATAGAGCTTTTTTGCCCCAATTTGCGGTCTGGGACAGTTTTTTTATGGTTATTTTAATCACAATTCAGTATCGATCTTTATAAAGTTATGCTTTTAATACTAATTTTAATTCGTATTATTAGCTTTTGCTCGCAGTTTCACCTGCGTAGAGGTCGGAAATTATACCTTGAGAACGTATTACTCGGATAAAAAAGTACTGGTTCTGTGTGCTAACCCAGATCATGGTATATCTGTGAGCCAAATTTCATCGAAATCCATTCAGCCAATAAGGCGTGAAAAGACAGGCAGCATAGCTACTTTCGTAATTATAATTTTAGTATTTTTTGTGCGTAGTTTATTCCTTGTTGAATGCCATAATATAATGCTTTACATACTTATGCCTTTAATAATAATTTTCAAATTGTTTAAATAATTAAGTTTGTAAACATGCTATTATTACAAAACGTTCGTTCCTAGTATTTTGCTAGGCTTGTTAAAATATCATTTATGAATATAATATCGTTTTTGTAGAAACGCCACATTTCACACAAACACGCAACGTTCCAACAAGTTACATTATACAATTGAATGAACATCAATGCTGTGATTAACACAACAAAACTTCACGCATTGTTTCCCCGAAGGGTTGGGCAGGGGTGTACACATTTAATTAGTTGACTGGATTAACTACAGTCAATCGCATCACTTGCGTTTAACTTTGACGCGTCAAGAATGTTCGTTTCAGAAACTGGGCGTTAGTATAATTAATACATAGTATAATCAGCCTATTAATTGTGCCCACTTCTGGGACATAGGCCTCCTATTTGAGATTCGAATGTTTGGTTGTAGGACATGCCGGTTTCCTCACGATGTTTTGAGAGCAGTGGTGATGAAATAAATTACACACAGTAAAGTGCCTGCTTTGGTTCGAACCCACCACCTGCAACTCGTAAGTCCAGGCCGTTGCTACTGCTCTTATTTCTCTACTCAAGTTAAGGCACAGATTAATACAGATGCGACACTCCGCAGTTTTGGTATGAAGCTACCAGCACGCGGCGGGCCCGTCTTGCTGGGCCAATTCAATGAGTGTAACGTAGTCCAAAAGAGAGGCAACTTCTATGTGAATATAGCTGTACGTGATTAGCGCTGTGCGACCAGAATTGCACTTTATTGTGTCGTAGCAAGAGTCGCTTTTTATTTAAATGATTTTGCGGGGTGTCCCATCTGTATTAATCTGTGGCTAAGGTAAATATAGAGAAATTGCGAAGTCATTTCTGTTGCCAAAATGCATGAAAAACAAAACTATAACGCAGAGCAATCTGATTGAAATTTATGAAGGTTGCGGAACTTAGGATTAAGCTCCACTTAAAGCAATAATACATCGCGTGAACCCACTGAATTTAGACTGGCCTTTTTTAACGTTTTAGGAGGTCTATGCCAAAAATGGAAGTCTCCCAGATATTAAAAAAACAAAACAATGAGAAACATAGACACATTCATTTTACATAATACCACTTCTGAACTGAACTTTTTATTTATTAATAAATAAAAATTGAGATGTCAGTAAGTTGTATACTTTGATTTATAGTATTAATAGTGGATGTCGATATAATATTTATTATGGAGAAATAACTAGTATATTCTCTGAGTAAATGTTTTTGCACAGATATTGTTTGTATTGGTCACATCGACTAGATAGGTATACCTACTACATGCCAAAACTGTCACGAGCCACAATCAATATTTGATGGCACGGTTGGCGCAGTGGTTAAGCGATTGACTGCTGCACTGCGTGTCGCGGGTTCGAATCCCGCACGGAACAAATATTTGTATGGCCTACAAGTAGTTGTTCCGGGTCTGGTTGTTTGTGTATGTGACTTTAAATGTTTGTAAACGCACCCACGATACAGGAGAAATTCCTAGTGTGGGGCAAAGTTTAAAAAAAAAAAAAAAAAAAAAAAAAAATATATATATATATATATATTTAAGTGTAATTATTTAGGTAATATACGATGCGATTTGCAGCTGTAAGTGGACGCTCCACCTTATAAAAGATCGATAACCCAATAGAGGATGCCAGAATGATTTATTATTTTGCAATAAAATACCTAATTTTGGAACCACTGATATAGTATCAGTTGCGTTGGACAGTATCTGCCTATCTTGATCGATATCGTAATATATTATTGATTGTACAGTTTGGCCATATTTTTTAAAAGTTGTTTTTTGCATCCTATATCCTGATAAATCGAGGACAACAATGAATCGAATCAATTCCTGTTTTACGTCATCATCATCATGATTTCAGCCGAAAGATGTCCATTGGAAATAGGCCTCCAAGCACCGCCACTTCGACCGGTTCTGTGATTCCGGCGTCCAGCGGATTTCTGCGACCTTCACAAGATCATCGGATCAACATCTGTTTCCCATAACAGGTAATAAAAAACCTAATTAAAATATTATACGTGAAAATGAATAATCAAAAACGATTTTTTTGTGTGTATAAAAAATTAAAAGTCAAAACGTTTATTGCGAACTAAGTGTACAATGTTAGTGTGTGTTGTAATGTGTGTATGTGTTGTGTGTGTTGTTGACTGACTTTCCACCAACACAGTGCCTACCAATTGGTAGTCACTGTGTTGGTGGAAAGTCAGTTCTTATAATTATTACATAAAGGATCGCTATAACATACATATATGGTGTACAATATTCGAGTGTTATTCAAAATAATGTAAACATTAATATTGTTGTAAAATTATTATTCGTAGTAAAATTAGTATTAAAAGCTTACAAATGTAAAGCATGGTATTCAACAGGGAATAAACTACGCTCAAAAAATACTAAAATAATAAATGCGAAAGTAACTGAGTCTATCTGTCTGTCTATTCAAGCCTTAAAGTCTGAACGGATTTCGATGAAATTGGTACACACGTAGATCATGATCTGGGTTAGAACATAAGATAAGTGCTTTTTATCCCGATAACGTTCCCGAGGTATAATTTCCGACCCCTGACGCGGATGAAACCGAGGGCAAAAGCTAGTAAAAACCATAACTTTATAAAGTTCGATACTGAAGTGTGATTAAACTAACCATAAAAAACCCAGAAAGTCCCAGACCACAAATTGCGGCAAAAAAAGCTCTATTTATTCTCTTTAGGCACCAAAAACAACAAACAACAATGATGTTACGGCTAAGCTAAGTGAAGGACTGAGGCTGCGGATAAAAACGGAAAACTTTTAATTAACGACTGAGTGTGCCAAGTTGTTACAAGCTCTGTGTAAAAGAGACTGTAGACGAGCGACTTTTTGTTGCTTTTGGCAATCGTTCCGCGACATTTTACGGGCAATTCCTCATCAAACTGTGATCATTATTCCGCTGCCAACTTAAAATATTTGTGTTGTTTCTAACTAAGTAGGTAGGTACTGTTTGTAATCATAATTAATTTATTATGATTTAAACAGTATAAACTACACAAATATTTGAATTGTGCAGTGCTGAATAGCTGAACATGAGCCACTTAAAAGTTGCTACAATGATCGGCCTTGTCAAAAGGTTTATTGCTTATAACGCTAGGTTTGGCACATCTATATATATAAAAGAAAGACGGGTTTGTTACAACACTTATAACTCGAGATCTACTGGACCAATTTTCATGGTTTTTGATTCGTTGGATTTGTCTCCGCCCCGAATAGCAGAATACATCTTAAAAGCAATGAAAACTCGACGAATACATAATTATGAAAGATGAATCATTTTAAATAAATGCTCCTTTGTTTCGTACCTGTCAAACATTTATTGTCTATCCTGTCAAATACTGTATAAGTAATGATTGACATTTATGCGTGCGTTCAGAAATAATGACAAATGATTAACATTTACGCGTGCGTTCATAAATTTATTTTGTGTAAATTAAAGTTTATATTTCCGAAAACAATTTCTAAGATTTATTCTACCTATAGGTTAACGAAAGCGTAAATGTCTTTTTATGTTGTCTATGATTTTTCTAAGATAAATAATTACAAAGGTTAAAAAGTGCACTATCCAAATAATAGTCTATGATCTAAACTATTGTCTATGTCTCGAAATTTCAGTTACTGTTATATATTTTGTTTGTTTTGTGTGGTTTTGTGTACATATTCAGTATTACTATTAATAACAATGCCGCGTCCTAGAAGATCTAATCTTTCCCAGCGAAGCCGTAATGCAATTAGGCAATGGAACATCGCAAGTCAATTGTCTGATGAAGATCGAGAAATTGCACGAGAAGAGCGCCGCGTTAGTATGGAGCGAAGAAGGGCCTTAATCCGCGCTTCTCAAACACAAGAGGAATGAGAGGCAGCCCGTGAAACGGCTAGGTTAGAAACGAGAAATCGTCAGCTTATCGTACAGATCAACAGAGGGATAATCTTCGAAGTGCAAGAAGAAATGGTTCAAGTGTTGATTTGAATCGAGCAGCGTTTTTATATGATTGCACCATCGACTACAGCTTGCATCGTTTAGTTTGCATTGGTCCAATGGACGTTGTTTGCCAGCATTGTGGCGCATTGAAGTTTGCTGGTGAAACGCCTGGTTTGTGTTGCCTTAGTGGTAAAATTTCGACATGCTTCCCATCGAACCCACGTGACCTGTGGAACAAATACAAAGATAACATGTCAGAAGACATTTTACATCGAATTCGTGTCAGCACAAGAAATCCCGATCTTGAGGCGAATGAGGAGATGCATAACCAGGCTTTACTCTTGATCGAAGATATGTGTTACCTCATGTGCGGCAGTTTGTTAGTCAGGTTAGGAATGCCAGCGCCAAATCGCGGAATGAATGACGCATTTAATAGAGAATTGGAACGTGAACGTGAATATGATCCACATGCATTAGTCCAATCAGTTCAAACGAACGTACCACTGTTGAATCCTAAACAGAGGGAAGTCTATGATACATTGATTAATGCAATTGATGATGGAAATGGTGGCTTATTTTTTCTGGATGCCCCCGGTGGAACTGGGAAGACATTCCTCATGTCATTGATTTTGGCCACTGTACGTGCGAGATCCGAAATTGCGGTAGCAGTTGCTTCTTCTGGAATAGCAGCCACATTGTTAGACGGATGCCATACGGCTCACTCAACGTTAAAATTGCCATTAGCCCTTCAAACTACTGAACAACCGACATGTAACATTTCGAAACACTTCACAATGGCCAAAGTTTTAGTAGCATCAAAAATAATCATATGGGAAGAATGCACAATGCGCACAAACTCGCATTGGAAGCACTTGACCGAACATTAAAAGATCTGCGCAATGACTCGAGATGTTTTGGTGGTGCAATGATTTTACTATCTGGCGATTTCCGACAAACACTACCAGTCATTCCGAGATCTACTGCTGCCGACGAAATAAACGCTTGCCTCAAAGCATCAAATCTGTGGCGATATGTGAAGAAACTTCAACTGTTAGTAAATATGAGAGTTGCATTGTTGAACGATCTATCTGCTGATGATTTCTCCAAGCAATTGCTGACTATCGGTAATGGCCGTGTTCCTGTTGACGAATCGAGCGGATTGATTTCATTTCCTCCAAATTTTTGCAATTTCGTCTCATCGAAAGACGAGCTTATCAACAAAGTATTCCCGGATATCATTGCTAACCACAAAAATACTAAATGGTTAAGGGAGCGAGCAATTTTGGCGGCTAAAAATAAAGATGTAGATGACCTAAATTTTATAATTCAGAATCAAATCGTAGGTACTCTGTATTCATTCAAATCTATCGACTGTGTAACAAACGAAGATGAAGCCACTAATTATCCAATAGAATTTTTAAACTCCTTGGATGTGCCTGGTTTACCACCGCACAATTTACAACTGAAGGTTGGCTCGGTAGTCATCATGCTTAGAAATTTAAACCAACCAAAACTGTGCAATGGATCGCGTTTGGTGATAAGAAAACTGATAAAACTGTGATTCACGCGTCGATACTCAAAGGAAAATTTAAAGATGAGGAAGTTCTCATTCCAAGGATTCCGATGATCCCAACATCCGATGATATGCCCTTTGAGTTTAAACGAATTCAATTCCCGATTCGTCTTGCCTTCGCCATGACGATTAACAAATCACAAGGCCAATCCTTGACTATTTGTGGCCTTTTTTTTTTTTTTTTTGTTTTAGGCCACAAATAGTCAAGGATTGGCCTTGTGATTTGTTAATCGTCATGGCGAAGGCAAGACGAATCGGGAATTGACTATTTGTGGCCTCAATCTAGAAAATGCATGTTTTTCTCACGTGTCGACAAACCAACCGCTTTATTTGTTCTTGCGCCTGACAGAAAAACAAAGAATGTCGTTTACCACAAGGTGCTTGAATGAAAAGAGTTAATCCGAGTGCATCCCATGTGACGTGTTTGAAGTAATTAATTTTTTATTATTTTTTTAATTTTTATTCTCTTTCTGTATGTATTATTCATCATAATGAAATACTTTTATATATCTATCTATATTAATATTTATTTTGTATCATTGTATTACGTTCATCCTAAATTAGTTCAGCTAAAAGGTAACACGACATTCATTGACTGTTAGGCGGTACGAAGTTCGCCGGGTCAGCTAGTGGCATAATAATTATTCAGTCACTAAGGTGGTCAAAACAATTACAACAGCTAACATGAGATGGCAATGATATCTCATGTTAGCTAGTCTATTCAGTAAAAATCTCACCGTGAAAACTTAAGTGAAGTGAGCTGTCATTCCACCTGATACTAGAGATTGACACTTGACACTATTGACAGCTGACTTCAAGCTCACTTTACCTTAGCTGTCACGTTGACATTTTTATGAATAGGTCGGTAGATTATTTTCTTTTAATTTTCTTTCTCATCTTTTAAAAGGCACATGCCACTTAAAAGTTATGCCCAAAATAAATGAGTGCGATTTCATTTTATAAAGCTTCTTTAAAGCGTGTTCCACCGAAAAGTGGGAAAAACATTGTTTTAAGGAGCTGCCCAAACAGAAACACCTTGAAACGTCCACTATTTCGTTGCACAGTTAGCCGTATTGCTAAATATTACAAGCCAAAAAAATACAATGTATAATCAAGTGTATAAAAAATGATATACGGATTTGTGGGACCATCTGCTATGTCTTTAGGCCCAATAACAAGACCCAGGCCTCAAGGATTGTTTAAAATATATTTTTTTTAATTTTATTCATAATTCGTCGCTGCTCAAACTTCAAACGTCAATAATTTCTTTCTTTTTTTGTAATTTATAAAAATCCCATTTTAAAAAATCCGTGTGGTTTGGGTCTTGTTATTGGGCCTAAACACGTAGCAGACGGCCCCACGGATCCGTCTTTTTCGTATGTTCAACCGTCTGCCTAACACCCTGTACATACAAAGATGTTTTATAGAAATGATCTCACATCTTGAAAAAATAAAATCGCAAGAAAGAACATGAATCTACATGGTCCTCATATGGCCTGACCAAGATTATGTCTGGACTTTAAAAGAGACTGTGACCTCTGAGTTTGTTTCGGTCTTTCTTCTCAGAGTAGTCAGATAGGAAACGCCGAACTCATCTAGCAAAATTCTTTTAATATGACGTGTAAAAGTGATTGTAATATCCTATTTACAGAATAGACAATTTAATTTGTGAAAGTTTGTATTTTTGTATTCGGATGTTTGTTACTCAATCGGATTTGGATTAAGATAGTTTATAACCTGGATTAACATATAGGATCTTTTTATCCTGGCAGTACGTTCCCGTGGGCTAATTTCCGATCTCTACGCAAGCGAAACCACGGGCAAAAGCTACTTAAATAATAATACTGTAAAATGTGAGCTCATGTCTGCCTCGTTGGTCTAGATCGCAAGCGCTACTGCTGAGCATGATGTCCTGGATTCGATGCTCGGGTCGGGCTAAGTCTTATTGGGATTTTTATTTTACTATATTTTCTTTATTTAGGCAACCAACAGCGATACATATAGTATGTTACAGTATTTTTTGTTTTATGGGGTACTGTGTTAAATGTTACAACAAAATACCTTGTGATATTTTGCAATTAAATGAAAGAAAATTTAAAGCTCATATTAAAAGTACACTTTGTAAACAAGCATATTACAAATTAGAGGATTATATCCAAGATAAGAATGCTTGGAAACATGCTGGTCCTGCTCCATAGGATAATTTAGAATCAAGACAAAATCAAACTGGTTGCAAATTTAAGTGTATATTTTATTATTATTTTTTATTATATGACATTGATTTTACTTTCTATGACCAATTCCTCGCACACTGACTTATTAATTGTGGAATCTTAGGAGGATCGTCTACTTTTACAATGTTTGTAAATATGTGAGCACCATGTATCTATCACATAATTAGTTTATCTGTTGTTGCTTCATTTTTAATTCTTAATTCTTTTTACCTATTGTGGTATAATAATTTTATTCTAGGTGCATCGTCCTCACATATTATTATATTATAACTAATGTACTTATACAAAATATTGTAAAACATTTTAAAAGAGTAACGGTGGAGTTTCTTGCCCATTCTTCTCCATACGAAAACTACCTTTTGGAAGGGGCAACTAGAATCAATTAATTTTTTTTTGTAAATTTTTGACGTTCAAAAGTGCCTTATACGGGCCTACTTGAAATAAATGATTTGACTTTTGACTTTTTTTTTTATTATATGGTTAATAATAGGATTCCCTGTAAAATATTTTTTTTTTTTTTTTTTTTTTTTTTTTTTTTTTTTTTTATTTATTCAAGTATAAAGTAAAATTATGATTTAGATTAATTACTATCGAGTAATATTTAATTCTAACTGCAATTAAGACCTGCCTGATCTAGGTTTGTGAAAACCTGTGTTTCAGGCCATCAATTTACATCAAACATTTATAAAGAAAAATTATAAGTTTATTAGAAGCTAAATTAAAACGAAGATATAATATTTTCAATGACTTATAGAGCAACTATTTGGGTATATTATTTTAAAACTAGATTATGTAAGATATATTATATTTAAATAAATTAACGAATAATATTAAAGTGTATAAAGTGGACACTATTATTAATTATATTATAGTAGGTGGATAGAAAATTTTATTTTAAAATTTCCTGTAGTTTTTCCGTGTCTGCATAATTGAGTTTTGCAAAATATTCCTGTACTAGTAGGTTACACCTATTATAACTTAAACTATTAATCTTTAGCACTCTGTTAAACTGGTTATACAAGTAGGGCCCTAAAAATAAATAAAATCGATTAGCAAAAGCATGTTTAGTCTGTGAGTTAGCACAAACCAAATCTTTTCTTCTCCTATGACTAGGAGACTGTATAACTAGAATGAGTATAAAACATGCGAACGGACTACTTAGAAATATATAAATTAAAAGGTGCAATGTTAATGTAATATAATAATTGCTTTATTTTAGGTACTTATAGTTAAGTTTAATTAAGAGATTTATAGTTTGTCATTTGCCTTCGTTTATGGTTTTTATTATTTGGTTTTTGAATGTAGGTTTATTACAGTTAAATATATCGACTTGAGAGAAATCTGTGTTTACCCATCTGGAATTACTCAGTAGCAGCCAGGAGTTGAGAGGAGTGGAGGAGGAGGGTTTGCGCCTGGTTGATAGCAATAATCTCGACCCCTGTTACATGTGACTTAAATATAACTGGCAAAATGTGGGTGTACTATTAGGTAAACCTCTGGCTTACCCTTCGGGGATTAAGGGCGTGATGTTATCCTATCCTAACTATTTAAAATGCGAAAGTGAGTTTGTTTATTTATTTGTTTTTTTGTTACGCTTTCACGATAAAACGGCTGAACGGATTTGGATGAAATTTGGCACATGAGTAGACCATGACTTGAATTATTACATGGAATACTTTTTATCCCGATATTCCCACGGGATCGAGACTTACGCGGGTGAAACCGCGGGCGCAGCTAGTGATATTATAAAATCATGAGTAAAGAATGGTCACTCTGGTCACCCATCCAAACCCTGACCGCGGCAACTGTTACTTAACCTCGTTGTAATTCAAAGGAACGAGCCTATGTACCTAACTGCTCTCATATCATTTTTTTGATGTTGATTGATTATATTTTTGCTGTTTTATAACATCACTGGACACGCGTCTGTTTTGGATCATGAAATGTTTATAATCTACGAATTTTCAGTCATTCAGGTAAATATTTGAGAATCTGTTTCGTTTTAAACGTTTTAAGAGCCTATTCTTAAATAGATTGTTAAAGCATTTCGACGTGTGTAATTGGTAGCGTAATGCCATAAAACACTATTTTTCATTCTGATCTTTTTTTGATGTGTAACATTTTTCTTCTCGCTTTCCTGCAATCTAAATCTTAAAAAATCTAAATAATCAAATCTGTGGGAGTGATATCGTGCACAGCGGCGGAAGTGTGTATTTAACAAGAAGCCGGGGAAGCGCGCGCTATTTCATCTGACCAATGAGCGCGCGCGGTTCTAGAGTCAGAAACGATCTTGATGAGGTCCCGCCCCTTTTATGTTGCTTAGCTTACCAAGGTCAGATGTCAGGATATCACACATCATACGCAACTACTGCAAGGCCCGCTCGTTTTCATTTTTGTGATCTTCCTTTGTGAGTTCCAATAAATTATTTTTCTTTCGTATCGGTACGAATTAATGACAATAACTCAACATTATCATTTAGCTGAAAGACGTCCACTACTGGATGGACATATCCCTACAGAAAGCATCGCCTCAACGACCTAGAGACCAACTATTAGAAAGATCCTGAACAAGGAATATTTTGGGGATAGTCATGAATAACTACTAAGCCCACGTTCGCACAGACGTAAAAATGTCGCGGCGGGATTTTATCGCGCACTGGATTTTCAACTCTCGGTGTTGAGCCGAGCGTTGAGAATCTAACGCGTTGGGATGCACTCTCGTCCCAGCGCTTTGAGAAAACACATTTGTGAATTTTCTGTAAAATAAAAAAACTACATAGCAATGGTCTATCAATACCGAGTGAGTTTTTTACATTTATATAACATACAAAATCTGTTTTTTTTTTTACTATGGCTTCTCGCAGGTGACCACTAAGGTCGTGGCTGCTTAACCGGACTTTCCTGTGGATTTAAAGCTACACGCTCAGCTGCCGCACAGGCTGGCGTTTCATCGGGCAAGGGTCGGGGGGAGTATTATTTACTCGGGATGGTCGTGCACGCGGAGGACCTTTGCGGCGAGGTCGGAACGACGGGTGTCGGGTGTTTTTGTGCACTGTACTGGTGGCCCTACTGCTCTCCTGGAGGAGTGTGGTGGGATCATCGGGATCGTATAAGATATGCCGTGGACGGCGAAGTCGACTGAGGGCCGAGGGGTATAATTGGCCTCTTCGACAACCAGAGGGTTGCGGTGCAAGGCGGCGGAGTCAAAGTAACGCTTGGACATGTCCAAGCGTTACTGATGTATAGTAGGGATTTTAAGGTCGAGATGGAGGATCTCGTTTCTGACAAACCAGGGCGCTCCCGTGGCTTTTCGGAGAACGTGGTTTTGGATTGACTGCATCATACGGATGTTGTGGGGTTTTGCATGCGCAAAGACTGTACCTGCATAGGTCATACAAAATCTGTTAATACTAACATTGGTTAAATACCTCTATATCCGCTTCTTTGTTTATAGTCCGGGGAAGGCGGGCGGGACGCTCGCTTGTTCAAGTGGTTGCCGCTTTTTTTTTAAAGTCCGGGTTGCGCGTCGCAGTCCGGGGTGGTGGTCTTGTTCAAGTGTTCTAACAGAAATACCCGTTGGACGCTCTAGTATCCGTCGAAACAAGCGACGTGACGGCCCGGACACTATATTACCCTATGTTACCCTTAATTAGTTCCTCAGCGGCTGTTTATCAAGAAATCAAGAAAATGATAAAAAATGCGTTGAAGCGAGTAAATGTAAAGGTTAGAACGGAATAGACATAATATTCAACATGTACCCGTTGGACACTGTAGTATATAGTTTTCCCCGAGGATACTATATTATCCAGAGATCAGTTCAGCGGTTATAATATTAACATAACATAACATCACGCCTGTATTTCCCGACATTTCCCACATTTCAGCAGTTATAAAAAGATAAAAAAGAATAAAGATAAATATAAAGACAAATATATAATGTGTAGATAAAATTCTGCCAACTAGACCTAGACCACCTTCAATTCCGTAAACTGATATTATACCACAGATTAATACAGATGGGACACTCCGCAGTTTAGGTATGAAGCTACAAGTACACGGCGGGCCCAGCTTGCTGGGCCAATTCAGTGAGTGTAACGTAATCAGAAGATCTAAGAGTCACGCGATAGAAAGAAAGGCAACTTCTAGGTGAATATAACTGTAGGTGATTAGCGCTATGCGACCTGAATTGCATTTTATTGTGTTGTGGCAAGAGTCGCTTTTTATTTAAATGAGTCTCCCATCTGTATATCTGTAATCTGTGGTTATACGTAATTTTAACCCGAATACCTAACCCGATATTCATCAAATCCCATAGATAATCCCAGCTTATAGGTACATATGAACTCAATCAATTTATTTGTCCCTTCACCCCATAAAACATAAAAAGGTTTACCGTTTTATTAAAAATTACGCATTCATTCTCGTCTTGGTTGAACAATTCGTGTCAATTTCAAATGTACCTTGCTTACTACAGACACTTATCAAGCTAAAATTTCGTAATTATTGTCCTGTTTTTATTAAATTTTGATATAAATATTGTATAAGAGTAATAATATAAATGGACGAAGTTATGATGACGAACAATTACCGGAGATTAATTATTGTGAAGGACGGCACGGTTGACATCTGTCGGGCATGCCACCGTCCGGGAGAATCAATCCGACACATTATCTCCGGGTGTTCTCGTCTAGCTAACGAAGAGTACTTGCATAGACACAACCTTGTAGCCAGGATTATTCATCAGCAACTTGCTCTGAAATACAGCCTTGTGGACACTTCCGATGTGTCGTACAACAGATATGTGCCCGACCCAGTTCTCGAAAATGGAAATATCACATTGTGCTGGGATCGATCCATCATCACGGACAGGACTATTGTTGCCGATCAACCTGAAATAGTGATGGTGGATCGAGGAGAGCTACTCTCCTCGATCCACCACCACTATATCAGGTTGATCGGCACAATGATTATTGACATAAAGGTCCCGCATGACGGGAACCTCGTGAAAGCCGAGAAAGATAAGCAAATTAAGTATTTAGACTTGGCTCGCGAGGTTGTCGACATGTGGGAAGTGGACTCTGCGATAATTGTGCCGTTAGTCGTATCAGCCAATGGCTTAATTGCCAAGAGCCTCGACCAACACATAAGGAGGCTCTCGTTGGGCAGCTGGATTAAGGGCTTGATTCAGAAAGCGGTACTCCTGGACACGGCTCGCATTGTTAGGAGGTTCCTCTCTCTGGAGCACTGACTATATTTTTTTATTCTAATATTTAAAAATATAATTTAAAGGACCCCACCTTTGGAAGACGTACGAGGAGCCGAAGCCAACTCGCAGAGGCCCGTTAGACTTTTTTAATGAAATGAGGCACCAACCAATGATTATCCCTGTTCGCACTATGCAAGTGCAGCCAAGAACAACCCCCGGTTGGTGTAGGACTATTGCCGTTTATGGAAACAAAGATATTGGATTATGGGTCTGGGTGGCTAAGTGAGCTGGTTATCTTAAACTGTGGAAAGACTATGACCCCTGCCTGACCAATGTTTTATATAAAATACACAGATAAAATGGCAGTGAGTGACTTGCACACTCAATAATGGGCCCCCGGAAATGGTGTATTATTATTTTTATTATAAAGAGTAAATATTTGATTTTTGAAGTGAAAACTTCTTAAGCGGCGTTGTGCACTTTTTTTGTGATGGGTAAAAAATGTCAAACTCGCGTCAGGACACGTGACCTGATCGAAAATTCGTAAGACGGAGGGAGAGTAGTACCAAAATACCAAAAATGCACAACGTTAATATTCAAGTTTTCACTTCTGCCGGCACTCCCGGAGTGCAACCTGTTGTTTTTTTATGTTTGTTTGTGCTCAAATAAAGAATAAACTCAAAAACGACTGCACTGATTTAAAAAATTCTTTTACTAGTAATGCTATATTATCACTGAGTAACATAGGCTATAATTTATAGAGATGCCACGCGGGGGAAACTGCTGGTAGAAGCTAGTATACAATAAATCCTATTGCTGTGAATCAATTTGGAATTTTCTTACATGATCAGTTAAATAGGGTACGACTATCAATTTGACTGATCAAGTGAAAAAGAGCTTGTTTAACTAAATTGAACGCAAGCAACCTTTGATCAACAAGACTAAAAGAAAGAAAGAAAGAAAGAAAAATTGGGACAAGCACAGGAGATCTTAATTTAATAAAAAACACACACTCACTAAAAATAAAAATAGAAAAAACAAACAGCAAAAATTAAAAAGTGGAAAGTCCTGTGCGAGGCCAAAAGGCTTAAATTTGTTTTCAAAGAAAAAAAAAAAATCTGTCCAGTGTTTTCCCAACTATTTTGGGATGCATAAATATATTTTACATGGAGTGACCGCTATCTGACCTACACAGCCCAGTTCAGTAACTGGGCTGTGTAGGTCAGATACACCCTTAGTAAGACTGGTTGTCAGATTTTTTAGGCTTCTGACTACTCGTAACGACTGTGACCAACAGCTTCACGTGCTTTTTAAGGCATGGAGGGGTCTCGATAAGCAATGGATGATCACCCATCCACGAACCGTTCCAATCCAATTTCAATGAAAATATCAAAGCTAAAAATAAAAACATATGCAGGGACGCCCAACCTGTTACCATGGATTCAGTACATGATGCGTTGAAATTTTGCGTCGGTTATTAAAAGAGAAAATTTGCTGTACCATACATTTTGGCCGCGTAGTTATTACACTTTTCTATGAAACAGCTGATTCTTTTTTTGATAACCGAATAAAAATTTCGACGCTAAGGGGTCTAGAATCATGTGCTGACTTCAAGGTTACAGTTTGCGCCTCGCTGTCCCTGCCACCCTGTGTACTAAAGAGAAAAAGTAAAAAAAAAATATTGGAATCCAAAAGTGCACGCTCATTCAAAAACAGAAAAATATTAAAACAAAAAAAAAAAAAAAAAACGATTAAACGACATTGAATTAAGCAGCCAATTTCAATACGAAATCAGGGGAAGCAAGTCTAAAGTGAATTTAAAAAAATATATCTCGTTAGGTGGAGTATTTCAGAAGTTATGGTGACCACCCACGGGATCCCTATACGTACAGAGACACGATTTTTTTTTTATCCGTTTTTTTTTAATAATACGCAATAAATATTAATTTGTTATTATAATTGTGTTAAAACGATAGTTTATCTACATATCAGTGTACTCATATTAAAGTATGAGTGGTTTCGGCAAGTTGAGAGTGATGCATTACCTCAAACGCTTCGCGTTATGAGACGTGTAATAATAAAAAGCTGTACTTACTTACTTATTTTTTCTTCTCAAGATAAACTTGAATATTGAAGCCGTAAAGACCTACTGTTGATATAACTAGACAATTTGTGATTAAAACTCACCACATACTTAGCCATAATGTATAATAAAGCAAGACATATTACGATATAATTTCCATAGTAATCTTTGAGTGACCTCAGACGTATTAATATATATTTATATATATTTCTAGTACGCACCAAAAACTACGCAAAAAAAAAAATAGCAAAGTATATTAATATTTATAGCTTCGTCTGTGACGGGCTTTACCCACTTGACTAAACTAACAAAAGTTCGATGAAATTGTTTAAACAGCTGTCCTTATTAATAAATCACTGTAGAAACTGACTTGGATATTTGACTATAGTAGGTATAGAACTTACCTTATCAACTCGTTTAAGGAAACTGAGAAACAATTTTAATAAGTCACGTTGTTCTGTTACCCAGTGAACAAAGGGGGGCGGGGGGTTCAAGGGGTATCGTGTTACCCAGTAGATAGGTTGTGGAGTTCAATTTTACGGTATACCACAGGCAATTAACTTGCACCGTGTAAAAGATCTCGCAGACAGGTGCAACGCGACGGTGCGACGCGACACCGGTAGAACAATTTACCGTGAATTTTTAATAAAGTTGCGTGAGCCTTAAATGGGGCTTAAGTAAGTATGCATTAAAGTAGCTTAAAACATGTATCTATGTCCAACCTCGCTACCATTTTCGGACTAGCTAATATTTCTACGCAACACATTTTCGTAAACGATTACGACAAATTTGTTTCATTTTAACAGTTCAACAACATTCATTGCGTAATTTACGTTGTTGAGCAGATTTTTTTTTCGAACTTTTGAAGCAATGGATTAGCAATTTGTTTCAAAACGATTCGGATTCCTATTTTAGGGTACGGGGCGATGTAAAGTGTACCTACCTTAAAGACTGAGCTAATATTTTCGTAATAACTGCAACTATATAACTTAGTTACAGATAGAATACGCTTTATTATGTACACCATAAAAATTACAGATATAAATTTAGAAATTTTACATAGGGTGACCCAGTTAGCGGTCTTATCGCTAAAAGCGATCTTTTATACAGACAAACTTTGGATGGATTAAGTAGAGTTTAGATCGAGCAAGACCTGAATTTTCTTTTGCTTGTTTGCCTATATTGCTGAATAGTTTTTATATATATATATATTCATTTATTTTCAGGTAAATAACATCCATATCCAAACATAAATTAACAAATTAATAATATTAATTAAAATACAATAAAATCAAATGAAAATAAATAAATAATTCCACAATAAAATTAATACCCCTCTCTCCGACACTGGTACAGCAACATGGTTTATATACTTTGACAAAAATAACTTGAAACTTCAGGTACCTACTACTTACCTATGGTTTACAGGGGAAACTTATAACGCACACTTCATGGACATAGACATTTTCTTTTTCTCTATTAAAAAATTTAAAACTCTCGCTATCACTTCATTAGCATCAAAATTTTAAACTAGCACCTAATTCGAATAATTTACAACAATATTCTTAAAATCAGCTTCCGTTTTTCACTTATTTGATTAATCCGTGGACAATACCTAGTGTGGGTTATATGTTTAACTATTTATCTTAAGAATATTATTGTATCGCCTTAACATGTAACTGTTTTTTTGTCCCTAATAAATAAATAAATAAATAAATAAAATGTCTCGAGAAGATTTTCGAAAACCCAGTTAGGAATTTCATAAAGTTATGATTGGTCAGCGTAACGATCCGTTATTATACGACTGCCCAAAAAGGAATGTAATTTGACTTAAGTTACCAGGCGTAAGAAAGTTATCGGTATTAGTGCCCGGTCTCGCGGCTCGACTAGACAACTAGCTTCCCGTTCAGAATTTCGATTAGTCGAGAAGTGAGAAGTTGTGTAGTTTGTTAGAAGAGTAGTTTGATTAAGAACGTGAATCGAAGTTAGATTGGATGCGACGTAGTTTTTTTTTTTTTTTCTTATCATAGTAGCTTTTAAGGCTTACGTATCCAAAGAGTACCAAACGGAATCCTATTACTAAGCTTCCGCTGTCCGTCCTATGCCTAGTACAGTCTGTAGGTATTTTTTCTCTAAAAAAGGTGGAGTAGAAACGATTTTCACATAAGTTGCTTAGTTATGGATGTCTAATAAAAATCCAAGTTTTCGATCTTGGGGGGAGGAGGCGTGAGCCGCCATCTTGAATTAAAGGTGCAAAAAATTATTTTTTCTTTTAAATAAACCCTCAACACTTGACTCTATGCGAAAAGTGTCTATGAGAAGTATAAAGAAGTGTTGTAGAGCAAATATGTCCCCACAGACTGAACTAGTCTGTCAGCGGGCTGTATCTCATGAACAGTAATAGGTAGACGGTTGAAATTTTCACAGATTGTGTATTTCTATTGCCGCTATAAATACAAATAATAAAAATTAGGTACATCAAGTTAAATTATATTAATTTAAGGGAATACAAGACTGTATTTTTTTCGGCATTTTTCGCTAAATCTTTAGCGGTTAAAACGTTATGGAACCTGCTTGTGCAAGTCCGACTCGCACTTGGCCGGTTTTTTCATTCCTTCCACCCTTAATAGAATTCTGTATATCAGGAAAAAAGAAAAAAAAAATTGGATATTTTTTTTTCTTTTTTCTTGATAATTATCACATAAATATTAAATAGTCTCTCAGTACTTAACAACACCCTCACGGATTGGACAGGGTTTTTTTACTCATTGTATAAGAACTGTATTATGTTTATAAAATGGTGTATAATATTATAAAAAAGCCTTACAAAGCGACTTAGTCTTGTTAACCAAGCTTCTAAAATAAAGATCGACGGGAAGAAGGAGTTCAAGGAAATGATTGACGGGTTATGTGTGAGATGATATGAAAAGGGAGCGAATGATAACATTATAGCTCACAGGGGAGAATGGAAGGTGAAAACATTTTGCGCCGACCGATGAGTAAAGCGTCGTGCAGACCGGCGCGACGAGACAGCGCGACGCGACTTGAACAAAACAATTTCTAAGAAAACTTCACGGTAGAACAATTACCGGCGTCGCGTCGCGCGACAAGTCGCGCTAGTCTGTACTAGCCTTAACATGGGACGCGTGGCAGGTAAACGAATAAGTTTGGCATTAAGGGTAAGTTGTTTGCGGGAAAGTCCGAAAGAGATACCGTGGCCCCTGGCAACGTACAGGCAACGGAAGGAACACGGGTGGGTTTTTGTCAGTAAGAGTCTGACACGCCCTCCCGCTCCGGCCAGAGCGGCAGAAGTTATTTGATAATTTCCCATCCAAAAAAAAAAAAGTGTACGTTTGTTGGTCTTTCTTCCATACAAACGTAGTACCTATGTATGGTTATTTATCGTCTGTTTGACGGTGAACGTTCAAAACTGATCAATTTTTCTTGTCGCTATCTAGCCCTGTATAGAAGCAGAATTGGTAAAAAAATATTGGTTTGGAAGATATTCACTTCTTCTTCACTTCTTATTCACTTCTTCTATTCGACTTCCATATTTCAACACAAATTTTAACTCGTCTTTAGGCGTAAATAAATAACTTATGTAGTAAAAAAGTGGCAAAATAGAAACCGTACAGGGATAGATAATTTATTCAAAAGTATAAATCATTTTATTTTGAGTAAATACTTTCAGTAGTTTTTCCCTATTGTATAGACGGCCAATGGTCTGTTCATGAAATTTTACGCGCTCGTTTTCGTTATAAATCATCGTCTATTTCACTTAATACATTAATAAATAAATAAATACTACATAAATAAATAAATAGACTAATTAGCATGCATATTAGTCACGCCCACCAACGAGTTCGACCCGTCGACTAGTGCACCCTTAAAACAGGCCTACCTGATGGTAAATGTCCCCCTCCTAGTAGGTAGTAGTGTTTTAATATTTTTCCTAGATATCAAGAAAGATTTGCCCACCAGAAATTTTTTACAAAATAAAACTTTTTAAGTAGAAAAAAAAAGAAAACTTAATACTACTCAATGGTGTTAGGAAAATTCCTATCCCGCCAAAAACATATCATGCAAAGAAGGTTTCCAAGACACATAACGCTATCACTGTTAAAAAGTTATCTACAGATCGGCTATCTAATTACGCAACAAATTTTCGTAAACGATCACGACAAATTTGTTTCATGTTGACAGTTCAACAACATTCGTTGCGTTTTCTAAGTTGTTGAGTAGATTTTTTTAAGTTTAAATCATTTATTCTCATAAAAGTCAAAAGCCACTTACATGAGAACAGACAAGAAACATTAAGTAAACTTATTTCGAACTTATGAAGCAATGGATTAATAATTTCTTTCAAAACGATTCAAATTTCGATTGATCGTGTATTACGTAATTAGGGTACTGATGTATAGCCAAGCCTCTAACTCTACGAGATGAAAAACCGAATAACACTGTACCCGACCCGGGAATTGAACCCAAGACCAGCAGTAGCGCTTGCAACCATCGACCGGGTTTATTTATTCGTTCCATTTTCAACACAGCGTGACGTAATATACCTAGGTATCTACGTTTTTCAATAACATTTGACATTGGTAGATCTTACATTCATTCGAATACACCCCATCTCTACGAATCCTTTCATTAATGAGAAGCCTAGGGCCAAAAACATGACCGTATACCTATATAATACCTCTTTCATGACAGATATCTGGCTTATATTATTTAATAAACATCAACATTCCCTGGTAGACAATAAAAGAGATGACGCACAAAGAATATTCGTTTAATACGTGTAAAGAATTCATTCATTTCGTTCATTCGTTTGACTGTTTATAATAATCACATGATTTATTCAGCGAAATAATCCTAAAATATATCAAGTAATGCTCCATTTTGATCGAGTTTATTTATCTTGCAAGTCGTTTTATGATTATGACTTTTTGAATTTTATAACGTAATATCTCACTAGTATTACCCGAAGGATCAATTTACATTGCCGCGCATCGGAATGGAGGCGATTTTTTTTGTACAAAGCATTATGAACTTTATTTCAATAGTGTAACGCACAGACTAGATAAAGACCAAATAAAAGGTCGCGCGTCTTCTGAAGAATTCTCGCGCACTCCCGGGAATTCCCGCAGTAACAAACTCGTATCTAATTTGTACTTTAGACGTATTGACATACAGTTAATTTTGCTATGTACAATGTCGTTACAAAAACTTACCTCTTCTCCGTTCCGCCGCAATTTAAATTGAGCCGAATGAGCAACCGGCTTATAGTAAACCCAATTTTTTCCAATTATTATCTGTATTTAAATCCCACGTACAGACCTTGCACCTGTCACTTACAAGGCACAAAAGTCGAATTCTTTTAAGTTTACAGAAAAGGTTACTTCTAGTTAAGCGTGTACATTAGCATCAGATGAGGTAGGGGTCAAACGTTAAAACCATACAGAATAAAAGAAATAATTAAAAACATCAAAAACCCAGAAAAAATGTGTAAACTAAAGACAATTTTATTCGTTTATTTAGGCCCTAGAAACATTATTACAGTTTGTCTAAATTGAAAACCGCATATATATTTGTGGTTTTATTGCGGACGTTGTTATATCACATCGATTGTGTAGGGATATAATTATGAAGCTGTATCAAATAGCGATACTATTAATATTAATTAGCAAATGTTAGATAATTGTAACGGGATCATAATTTAATTTAATTAGATATGCACGAAACCAAACACGTTAAGTAATTGAATATATTATTTAGGTTAAAGATTAACGCCAATAGCACACCTCCGCCGCGAAACCGTAGCAGCGAAATCGCAGTAGTTCAATTCAACTGGCTCGCGTCATGTTCCGCTAGTTGAATTTCGAGTACCTAGCGGTACATGACGCGACCCAGTTGAATTGATCTACTGCGGTTTCGCTGCTATTGTTTCGCGGTGGTGTGCTACCGGTGACAAGCTTTCATTATTAATTACTAATATTTATTATAATAAAACTCAAGTTTTAATAAAAAAAACGGAACAGAATCGAAGTTATAATGACGAAAACATATCAAAGGTCTGCAAGTTTTTATTTTACGGCCAAGAAAAAATATTGCCATAAGACAAAATTCCGGGACTGCTTCTGACGATGTTGCTACAGAATTAAATAAACGTATTTTATTATTATACATTATCTTTTGTTTTAGGAAGTTAATGGAATTCGGTTATCGTAACAGTTTTTTTTTTAATGTGAAAAATGTAAAAATATCCTTTGATTTATTCCATGAAATACTTTCTTTCAAATTATGTATGTATTGTAGGTATTTTTTTTTTTTTTTTTTTTTTTTGGGTGGGAAATTATCAAATAACTTCTCCCGCTCTGGGTGGAGCGGGAGGGCGTGTCAGACTCTTACTGACTAAAACCCACCCGTGTTCCTTCCGTTGCCTGTACATTGCCAGGGGCCACGGTATCCCTTTCGGACTTTCCCGCAACCCCGGCAGGCATTGGTCCTATCGGACCCCTTCACTTGCTGACATCTCTTTGAGGCGCGCGTGGAACACAACGCGCCGTCGACCCGGGCCTGGTCCTTATCGGACGGCGAGCTACCCATTGCTCACCGTCCGCAAGCCCGCGCCTACGGTGGCCGGGAATCGGCCTGCGATTCCCGACGCCCAGGGCGTCTCCTGCGGCGGCTAGGGGCGTGAGGGCGCGAAATTTGCCTCTCCCTCACGCGTTCTGCCTCCTCCTTCGCGAGCATTACTGCTTCGCAGAAGGAGGTGACGGCCTCCCATGCCCTCTCGCTCCGTACCATGGCCTGGACTAGGGCCGGACGCGAGAGATCCCCGCCGCCGATCGCCTCCACGAGGACACGGCGATGCTCTGCCCAAGCCGGACAGACCTCCACCGTATGCTCAACCGTGTCCTCCGGGCGATCCACGCAGTGATGACACCCGGGCGTTTCCTCCCGCCTGATACGGAACAGGAACCTCCCGAAACAACCGTGTCCGGTGAGGACCTGCGTCAGGCGGAAGGTGAGGACGCCGTGGCGCCTCTCTAGCCACTCCTCAAAGAGGGGACTTATCGCCGCAATAGTGGCGTGCCCAGCACTGGGTTGCGACAATCGCACTCTCCATGACGCCATGAGATCTCGCCGGAGCTCTGTCCGCTGTGCCGCGATTTCTCGCGGCAGCGGAGTTACGCCCCGGCGTTTCGCCTCCTCGCGCCACTCCCAAATATGCGCGAGGACTTTTGCCTCCAGATCCCATGGCGGTAATCCGGCAAGGAGGCTCGCCGCCTCACCGGAGACCGTGCGGTATCCCCGTACCAGCCGGGTGGCCATGACCCTCTGGGACGCGTTCAACCGGCGGGCTGGCCGCCGCCTCAATGAACGCGCCCAAACCGGTGCCCCGTAAAGGGCCATGGACCGCACGACCCCCGCGTATAGCCTCCGGCAGGAGGCGTTTGGACCCCCTAGATTGGGCAGGAGCCGCTTCAAAGCAGCCCCGGCCCGGTAGGTAGGTATTGTAGGTATCTTGTTATTTTCTGATATCCGGTGTACAGGGAATTTCGACCCTTTCTAGTTTAAGGACCCTTTTGTACCATAATGGCAAACAATGGCCCGCACAGTGGTTACCTCTGTGTAAAGGCAGTATAGACACTTGCAACATCAAAGCATTTCCGATTGTTGTTAGAAACACTGCCAAGTTGGTTTAAGTCGTAATTTCAGCCCCTCAAGTCAGAATTTAACAATATTCCTTGGTGGCTGAAACATAAATGGTGGTAATTAGTAGTACTCCCTACAAAATTTACACAAGGAGCTGTTTATATCACTTACTTATATGTAGGCTCATAAAAAGACAGAATATCTCGACAAACCCACTTCTCCTTCTTGCTCTTGCTCTGCCCATAGTAAAAATCTTTGTTCTACCAACAATCGTCTTCTACGATGTCCTTCTCACCGCTCTGGTTTTATTCACTCTTCTTTCTTTGTTCTGGCGGTATTTCTTTGGAATGTGCTTCTTCTGAACATCAAGATGGCAGCCAGTCGCCTTTCAAACTGAAGGCACGTGAACATATTCGTGAAAAGTTGGCAGAATCTTTGCAGTGTTGATTTACTGGTTTTTTTTTCTCCTCTTGTTTCGTTATTTCTCCTGACAAAGTTTATTCGGTTTATATGTTCGGTTTGTATGTATCTATGTATTAGTAGGTATTTATTTTCAAGTTATCTATCAGTTATGTTGCACCTGCCATGTTTTGTCTCTGCACCACCCTAAGGTTGACTGGTATAAAACGCCTCAGGTATTAAGTCCGCCTTTGTGCAGTATTTTTTACTTGTGCATAAAGTTTAAATAAATAAATATCTGAATTTATCTGTATAAGTAGTCTTACCCCAACGAGTACGACGACCTCCACAACCATGACCGTCAGATTACGGACGGGTTACCCAGTAACACGATACTCTTTTTTGGTAAGACTGGTGGTCAGATTTTAGGGCTTCTTACTACCCGTAACGTGTGACAAAGATTTACGAACAAGTACCTTGTCTTTTTGTAGGTTTCCATACCCAAAGGGAGAAACAGGATCCTATAACTAAGACTCCGCTGTCCGTCTGTCTGCCCGTCTGTCACCAGGCTGTATCTCATGAACCATGATAGTTAGACAGTTGAAATTTTCAAAGATGATGTATTTCTGTTGCCGCTATAACAACAAATACTAAAAACAGAATAAAATAAATATTTAAGTGGGGCTCCCATACAACAGACATGATATTTTGCCGTTTTTATAGAAAATGGTACGGAACCCTTCGTGCGCTAGTCCTACTCGCACTTGGCCGGTTTTTTATTTAAACTCCTCGTTAATAATATTTGTAGTAAATGTCATGCATGATTAATGCGTAAAATAAGCATTCAGGAACGACAAACACCCGCAGAGTAATAAGACTTGTAAAGCCTAACCGAACAAGTATTAGTACCGTGCGGGAATCGAACACGCATAAAGTACTGCAGCTGTCAACAGCGTAGCCACTGAGCCAACCGTGCAGTGTTTGGCTGCACTACACCTATATCTATTTTTATATTTTTCTTTTTGACTATCCATGACATCACAGCGGGCGCTATCAGAATACCAGCGCTGCGACATTTATTTTTGAATTTCGCAGCATCATGCTGAGATAAGGCCATTTGGCCTCGCCCAGGACTTTCTGTTATTTATTTTCGTTTTTTTTTTTTTTTAATCCTTCTATGAATATATATAATTAAATTTGTGATCTCCTGTGAGGGTCCCAATAAATAGTTTATTTTTCTTTTAACTGAACATTTATAAGAAAATAAGGTACTTTTTTAAAGCTGACACATGGATATTGTCTTGAAATGGCCTGATTGCACCAAATTACACCATAACCCTAAATTTATAAAGATGACAGAGGCAATTTTGTAAATTAAAAATAACGCCGCTAAGGGCAATAGCGCACTAGCGGCCAAGTCAATTTCGCTGTCGATCCTACCGGCCAGATGCGCGTGCTCCATGGCGATTTCAGACTAATGTATTTATCTCGCTGGCCGCTGCGACCTGGCCGCTAGTACGCCCTAAGCCCCGATTATTTGTAACCAGAGTTAATCTATCACATAGTAGGTACAGTCGACCGTACGTCGGTGGTAACACCATGACCTTGAGCTGGCCTAGCGTAGTACGGAGTTTTTTTGTTAACATTGACGTACGACGTCCTATTGGTTAAATATCAAGACAATGTTACTGAACAGCTCAGTTCAGGAGCTTTGCTAGAATCGATAACTTTATGGAATAAATAGCTAAATATCCTTTCAATTTATCTGAGAACCTCAGAATGCGGGAAAAATAAATTGTCAAGACCAAACTGAAGCTTGTAGCGGATACTATGACAACAGAATGCGATGTCTCTCGTTATTTCTTATAGTTACGGGACGGCGCTCATGCCGGAGGTAACTTTCAAGATATTATCTAAGGTAGAGTATTTTTATCTCACGAAGCGACGCACGCTTTACTTGTGGTAACCAAGTGTACAAACAATGCGTACACTTGGCTACCACAAATATAGTGTGAATGTGTGCATGAAGACAAGTAGCGTCAGTACATAACACACACACTCACACACACACACACACAGGCGCACATACACACTGGTGCATACACACACCCAGGCACACACACACACACACTCACACACAGGCACACACACGCACTTCCAACTTCGCTAGACGGTGCCGAGACCTCTTGCACTCACACACACATTCACAACGTGTTTGTACACTTGGTAACCACAAGTAAAGCGCACGTCGCGTCGCTTCGTGACATAAAAATACTATATACGAGCTAAGTTATGCCGTCATAAACTTCAGTAGACTGTAGAAGCATGCAATTTAAATTTGATCATACATAACTGCATTACATCACGGTTGTATTGCCCAAAGAGGTGGGCAGAGGACGGTGAACAGTGCACACACATTTCGCCAGTTGTAATTTAAATTCCGTAATTATAAAAGTAGAGAGCACCATTACCGGTGACAAATACAAACTTCGGTTTTCTACATGGTGTAACAGTTTGCCGGCGATAAAATCTCAATAGTCGGGTTTTCTGGGTTCGGGGACACTTTGAGACCTCAGTTTGTACTATCTTTTTCAAAGTGTTCCCGAGCCCGGGAACCCGACTATTGAGAAAGATAATACAAACTGAGGTCAGAATTCAACAAATAACAAGCCCGACAACATAATGAGCCCTAGAAAAGCTCTTCTACTGAACATACAACTCACAATGACACAACTGTTGGCCACAGTTTGCAAAAATTAGACTGTAAGGACGATATTTCTATGACACATTCACATAAAAATAAATTCATTAGCCACTAATCCCTCCCACGTGCAAACCAAAATACAATAAATATTTTTCGTCCGATTGATTTATGTTCACCGGAATCCGACACTTATGATAACTGAAATTATAACAAATTTGATATGGACAAACAGTGATCGATACAATTGGATTGAGAAACAGATTGGCAATCGTTTTTATTTTGACAATTCCACTATATCCAGTGCGTTGATCTAGTTTGCTAGAAAACGAATTAATATGACAAATAGTACTAAAGATATTGTTGAACATACATTAATTCTATTGGGACTGTACAAAAGCTTTATTTATAACGAAAAGCAACGGGGCACATTTTTTTGTATCATGTTGCGTCTCTCATTCAAAAGTATAGAGCCTATAGAATAAGGTCTAAAATTTGTAAATATGTAAGAGGTGTGTAAGAGTGAGTGTTGTAAGAGGTAAAAAAAAAAACATTCAAATCTGATTCAAAATGTATTTGGATTTAAAGCACACGGTTAGACCTTGATCTGGGTAACGACAAAGGATACTTTTTATCCCGGTTTTCTCATGCAGATGGACCCGCCGGCAAAAGCTTGGAAAGAAATTAATCTAAAACTTTAGTTCGGAAAATATTCGGAAAACCTATGGGCGTATAGGTAATATTTCATTGGTTTATGTAACGACAAGTTAAGCTTTGAACAGTTCGTTGGTATCCGGCTTACCACATTATTTTGGTGTATTCCCGTTGTCCTCGTAGAAATGTCCCCGTTAAGGGGACAAAAGGAATTTAATCAAATAATTAAAATTACTGCCCGTTGTCTTCGTCCATATATTACAATAAATTAACGGGGACAGCGTATATGGACGGGGACATTTCTACGATGACAACGGGAATATACAATTATTTTGTGTCTCTCAATTGAAAATTCACTGAGTGCTGTTCCGTTGGGATATTAAAATGTAAATAAAATATGTGCACGAGACTTATTTATTGGCAGTATTTTGAAAAATATATGAATAATACGATTTATTTATGTTGCTCTACGTGTAAATTCAATTTTCGAAACCTATATACTTAAAGGAAAAAATAACGTTTGAGTTTGTTTTTTTTTTAGGTATTCCAACACGATGATTTTAAAGGATAAAGAAATAGTTTAGTTGGTAACTTAACTGATTTGGGTGAAGATCTGGTGATTTTTTTTTGAGATAGAATAGAATAGAATAGAATAGAATAGAATAATTTATTTGTCAAACATAGGTGATAATATACAAAGATCTTAAAATATTAGACAGTGCGCTATGTTTTGCCAATATCGACATACAAATGATTAATATTGTCAAAAGCTATTCAATCAGATTATTAAATTACAATGAACACTTATTACAATTGAATTAAATAAGTATTTGAGTAGATACCTAATTGTTATATGAATGCATGCAAGCAAATTAAATTTTATTACATTCAGTGTCAATTTCATTTCATGTCAAAATTTAATGTCAATAATTCAAGTCAAAAGAAAAAAAAAAAGAAATTGTATTATTGTATATTATTAAAGAATTTTGTCAGCATTATAATTATAGAAATTTGTCATTGAGAAATTCATCTAGAGTATAATAACATTTTTCAATCAGTAACCCGTTAAGTGTTTTCTTAAACTTCTGCAATGGCATACATTTTATTTCATCAGGTATCTTATTATACACCTGTGGAGCAACACCAAAGAAACTTTTCTTCATTAGAGAAGTTTTACATTTCACAAGGCATAGCTCATTGATGTATTGAGCACGCATTGGTGTTTTCTTTACTGCACGTAATTTTTTAAATAAATATGGATTTGTTTTCACAAATAATGCTGTTTCCAGGATGTATAAAGCTGGTAGAGGTAATATTTTTAACTTTTTAAAATATGGAATGCAACTATCTGTTGTTTTTAAACCACACATACAGCGTAAACATCTTTTCTGCATCCTGAAAATAAGTTCCCTATTTGTTGACTGTCCCCAAAAAATAACACCATACCGCAGAACTGAGGCGACTAGTCCATGATAGGCTGCCAACAGTGTATCAGCACTCACTTTTTTTGAAAGCTGAAATAACATATATGCTGATTTACTCAATCGCTTGCAAATTTGTTCTAAATGAGGTTTCCAAGTTAATTTATCATCTAGAATTATACCTAAGAACTTGGCATTACTGGCCTCTTCTATTTCAGAACCATCGTATGCAACATTAACAAGTGGTTTCTCAAGCCTTTGGTGAAAGTGCATTACTTTGGTTTTATTTAAATTAATTACTAGATTATTATCATTAAGCCAATTTATTATTTTATATAGAGAATTATTAATGTCATTTTGATAATTGTTTGGATTATTACATTCTATAATAGCCGTGCTATCATCTGCAAAGAGTACCATTTTTTGTCCTGTGAATTTTGGGAGGTCATTAATATATATTAAGAAAAGCAGCGGTCCTAGGACGCTACCTTGAGGCACGCCATATTTTATGTATCTTGCTTCAGAGGTATATGTGATTTCTAATTTGGTTGTAGGACATATTCTAGAGATTTCAGTACATTGTAACCTATCACTTAGGTATGATTCTAAAAGTTTAAGGACGTTCCCTCTAATACCAAAACCATGCAATTTTTCCAATAATATTTTATGATCCACAAAATCAAACGCCTTCGTCATGTCTGTATATATCGCACAGACATGATTTCTTTTATCGACAGACGTCATGACACTAGAAAGTAGGTCAAATAGTGCCATATTAATATTGACATTTTTTCTGAACCCCTTTTGTTCATTGCAAAATAATTTAAATTTTTCAAAATAAGAATAAACGGAATTATAAATTACTTTCTCAATAATTTTTGAAAATACCGGGATTTTTGCAATTGGTCTATAATTTTTGACATCAGTTTTGTCATTTCTTTTAAAAAGGGGCTTAATTATTACTTTTTTTAAACTATTTGGGAATATACCATCAGCAATACAGAGATTGATGACATGTGATAGTGGTGGCGCTATAACTTCCTTGACATATTTTATCACTTTGGTTGATATGCCATCGTATCCGACAGTATTTGTATTCTTAAGGCTTTTAATTATTCTAATTATGTCATCATCTGTAACAGGTAACATAAATAAAGACTGCGACGTCAGATTTTCATTAACGAATTTTTTTGTCAACGTACAATTCTTTTGTAGATTGTTTTCAACAGCTTCAATAAAATGATTATTAAATTCATTTGCTATATCCATGGGGTGCGTCAAAATTACATTATCCTTTGTTATAGATAATATTGGTTCTTGGGGCAGACAAAATTTTGATTTGTTTATTACTTGCCAGGCTGCTTTACATTTGTTTTTTGAAGCATTTATAAAGTGGTTATTTTGGGCTTTCTGGGTTAATTTTATTATTTTCTTATAAAGTGTGGAATATTTTTTAAAGACAAGTTTATTTTTTGAATTAGGATTAAGTCTATAGAGAATGGAACTCCTCTTAACAATTTTCTTAATCAAACCAAATAAAAAAATCTAAATCATTTGAAGGCTTGTAGATTACAAGCTAGAATGTAACATAACAAGTGAATGGCGTGATTTTAACATGAAAATATGGCGTTTCATTGCCATTTTAATCGAAGTATGCAATTAAAATATCTAAATAGGAGTTCGTTTCAAATAAAAGAATAAAGAAATAGTACTTATAATGCGAACATTCAAAGCATAATGTTTCAGCTTTGTTCTCTTTAGAGATGCTATAAATGAGATAGTAAAATCATGCTCAGACGAGCATCGCATTCACATTACTAGCTATTTGAACTGGAAATATCTTGTTTCCCTGTTGGAATTTTTTGCTTGATGGAGGCACGATGCAGCTACATAAGTTTTTAAAAGTATAATGTGTTTGTCATCAGATCTGTTCAATCAAGGAAATGCTTTGTCGGAACATCATTTGAAAAAGTGCGAAAAAATAGTGTTTTTCACACGTCTTGTATAATTCCAAAAAGGCAATCAGTACTATGTCTGCACGCACCACAATAGAAACAGGTTTTGTCGACGGAAGAATAGACAAAATGATAAACAATCACAACTTTTGTCTATTCTTCCGTCGACAAAACCCGTTTCTTTGGTTGTCTTGCTACGCGCGCTGGTAGATACGACACGTACTATAGAATTAAAAGTAAATTATACACGTGGTATAAGCTTTTACCTCTCTCTTTATGTGTAGTACACGTAGGTACGACTATTCTCTTCCTCTCGTATCTCTAATTTAAATTACATTGTTTTGTTCTGTTTTCTTTCAACAGCTTGCCTAGTTAAACGAGCTTGTTAATTAGTGTGGGAGTTCGTAACCAACGGGTTGTTTTTATAAAGAAAAAGATGCTGTATCGAAAAGAGATTTTCATTCATGGTTTAATTATCTAGAAAGGCGAAACAAGCCTCCATTTTGTTTTCTTTTGACGTCGAATTGATAGCCAACACCTGAGCAACATAATAAAAGGCTTTCATTATAACCAATTAGTACGCTCTGTTCATTGGATTATTTGCTTTTTACAGTATCTTTACAAGTGTACTAGCTGCTACAGTAACAAGTGCGCATTGAATTAACAAACTTTAAAAAACTAATAAATTAATGCTGTTCTGTGTATGTACATAATTATGACACAAATGCAACTATGCAACGTATTGTTACGCTCTTCAACTCGATCATATTATCTCAAGATGTGGACATGCCACTGACAACAACTGAATAAAATTATATTTGCAGCAAATGTCCACCACGCACACTGTCATACAAGCTAACTCATGATATCAATGAAACTAGGTTAAGCATTATAAGTACTGCTAAAGTCCCACCGTGTCCATTTGGGAACGGCAAACTAGACGCGCGTACCTGCCGTGTCCAAATGGGCACGGTAGGGTTTGAAGGTTCAACCACCACACATTAGTAACCAATAATAGTAATTTGTATACAAATTGTAATTGTATGCGTATATTACGAACATATAACTTGTTTGTAGACGCCTTGCGTTGACCTGTTGTCTAATTTTTTTAAAATAAATATGTAAATAAATATGATATGAAATTGCCGTAGGGAAAGTTTCTGTGTATGAATGTGGACGGCAAAAGAAACGATAGATGTGTGAAAGATGATGTGGCTAGAAAGGGGCTGCATACTGAGATAATGACTAATAATAGAGTAGTATAGAAAAATAAGATATATGCTGCGACGTACCCAAATAAATTGGGATAAGGGCGAGAGAATCATAATATCTTTACGTGATAATTATCATTCACAACAAATAAAAATCTGTCGCCAGTTGGTAAGAGCTGTGGGTGCCGCCCGCTCGCACCAACCTGCTGCAGCACGCGCCGCTGACGCGCGCCCTGCATACACTCAGTATGGTGTCACAAGAGATTGACTGCTTCAATTGTACTATGAGTGATTTCACACAGGCCGCAGTTTGTAAAGTTACTCTTAATTGTTTATAATAAAATCATTGTAAGTCTAATCTTTGTATTATAACTATAACTACACTATTGTATTAGGTAAGCCTCTGATGATAGTTGTATGTGTTTTTAAATAAATAAATCAATAAAATAAATCTATAATACATTTTTAATCGACTGTCATAGAGCCGCAAAATCACATACCTATTATAAGGGGACGGTGGTTAAGAGCGTGCATTCTGAAAGCTGGCAACGTCGCAAGTAGCTGTCAGAAATTTTATATTTCCATACAGTAATATTGCCAAATTAATCAAAACAGCAAAATATTTGACAGCTACTTGCGACGTTGCCCACTTTCAGAATGCACGCTCTTAATACTTATAATATGACGTCTTTTTTTTACTAGTGCTACTGCTGAGCATGAACCCGATCTCGACCTGGGAATTGAACCCAGGAGGGTAACAGTTCGAGTGTTATTGGGTTTTTCCATCAGGAATTTCTCAGTAGCAGCCCGGAGTCTTAGGGTTGCAAAGCAATTGCGTCGTCAACTATACATTTTCAGACTCCATGTATCGCCAAAGGTCTGGTACACAAAAGTGCATTTAGCAGTAAAGACACCTGCGCCTTGCTTGATACTGTAACCTTAGCAAATCACTCCAGTATCTATTTGGCGTTTACAAGTTCAAAGAGATTCTCAAACTAAAATCTGCCTAGCCTTTTTCCAACTATGTTGGGGTCAGTTGAATACCAGTATTTTACATGGAGAGACTGCCTATCTGACTTCCAGAACCCAGTGACTGGGTAACACGATACCCAGATTACCCTTGTAAGACTGGTTGTCAGACTTTCGGGTTTCTGACTACCCGTAACGACAAAGATCGATAAATGACAGCCCGGAGGTGTACTATCGTTCACCCAAAAATTCTCAAATCAACTGGATTGTTGTTATAAAAAACATTAATTGGAAACAAAGATTTATGTACAGAAAATACGCGCGTATCGCTAATAGCATTAATTATTGAAAACAATATATCTAATCTAGAGCAATTTAGATCATTGGTAACTTCAGAAATCTCAGGCGATAAATCGTATGTACGTGGGTCTTTAGGCGTGCGAAATTAGTTAAAGGAATTGTCCTTCAGGGACGCATTATCCCCTGCCGTCAGCAGATCTTACCCTTAATTGATACTTGAAAGGGATACCACACCTGATACATGTTCATCTTCCGTGTATAATACCTTCTTGGAAGTTAAAATAATGCTATGATGCTCATCTTACCGGTATATGTATGTATGTATATATTGCAGTAATATGGTTATAGCCGTGATATAGTTATATCCCTAGGGATATAGCTATATACCGTACCGTGTCTTAATTTTTATTACTGTGACCACATTCGACGTAGTGCTCGACGGTCACAGTTCTAACCTAACCTAACCTATTTGGTCGGAGTGCCCTTATAGTTATATTACTAAATCGTGCTCGTATCATAGTTATATTCCTAGTACAATAGTTATGAACCGCTTTTATATATTTATATTACGGTATATAGCTATAACCCTAGGGATATGACTATATCACGGCTATAACCATCTTAATGCGACTTAAACATATTGCACTGATTTTCAGCAAGGCCCAAACATTAAACGTTCTTTTTATTTACTACAATATAGAGAAAAGCAAAATGTTGTTCTGGAAGAGGGGAACCGAGGGCTACCGAGATGACGACTAAGAGAGAAGTATGGCAAAAAAGACATATTGCGTCGATCTCAAATAAATGGGGATAAGGACAGGAGAATGGTGATGTTGATGGAGCAAAGCTTGTAAAAGAAGCTCGACAGTAAAACAATTTCATAATTTGATTAACGTGTCTATGAATAAACCTTTATAATAAAGAAAAAAAAAAAGAGATCAGCAGTATTCTCAAGAACAAGAGTGCTAAAAGTCAAAAGTGTTATAAGAGAGAAGTGAAGAGATTTGTTATAAAGTGTTATACTTACCTCGTAATCTAAACCTAAAAAGGCAAATCAAAAATCAAGTACTCGTAAATATCCACGTCAAAGGAAATACTAACGAAATAAAAAATAATGTGTATTTTAAAACATCAGAGCACAAATATCTGTATGATTTCAGCGAGACGAATTAATTTATCGTGAATTACGAAATTAACAAGTTCGTAAACAAAATGGATGCCAAATCAAAGGAAGCATTCAAAGTAACTTCATAATTACTTTAGAGAATTTGTGAAATCGACACGGACGCTTTAGATTTATTTGCGTAGGTATTTAATATAATAAGCAAATAAGTTTAAAGCGTCCGTGCTCATGCCTATTTTCAGTTACACTAGGCGACATTCAGCAGAATATCAGCGTTAGGTATATTTGCCTGGCTGATCTCCCATTTGGTGCAATCTATAGACGCACACCTTGTGTATTCTTTTACTGTGTCATAGTGCAAAAAAATGTTGTTTTTTCTTTATATTCATCAAAAAAAATCTTTGACTATAAAAAAATATAGCACCAATCCTAATAAAATTGAAGAATTGCCAAAGTTACGTGGCAATGGGCAGGGTACTTTGCTCTCAGAACAGATGGCCGATGGGGCCGAAAGGTTTTGGAGTGGCGAACGCGTACCGGAAGACGTGGCGTTGGAAGGCCTTCCACAAGGTGGACCGATGACCTTGGGAAGGCCGCAGGAATCCGCTGGATGCACAGAACCGGTCGATAGGACGGTGCTTGGGGGAGGCATATCACGTCGCGCTGTCGCGTCACGCTTGTCTGCGGGAGTCATAAGTGCTTCAAGCAACTACAGTAGTTGCGCTGCACGTAGTCCGGATTATAGTAAGCTTGGAAGCTTATAAAACTTTGTTTGATAAAATTCAGTGTTCTTAGTTCTTTATGTAATTTTGGCTTAAGTGTTTCTAACTCATGCATTCTTTGCAGGGTATCAAACGGATGAAAACCGTCGATTGAACTTTTTTTTTTTTTTTAAACGTTGCCCCACACTAGGAATTTCTCCTATATCGTGGGTGCGTTTACAAACATTAATACTCACATACACAAACAGCCAGACCCGGAACAACTACTTGTAGGTCATACAAATATTTGTTCCGTGCGGGAATCGAACCCGCGACACGCAGTGCAGCAGTCAATCGCTTAACCACTGCGCCAACCGTGCCGTCGTCGAACTAAATGACGTACGATTATTAGATAAGCCTATTCAAGCATCGGACTATACGCTGATGATCATCACAATGTATACAGAAACGTCATTATAGAAATCGCACAGCCACTGTCTCTGCAAACAGCAATACAAAACGTCTCACATATAGGTTCGATTATCGCACGAAATCAATACAGCGATGAAATAGGAGGAATATCACGAGGCTTCCTTTCTCTAGGAATTTCTCGTAACGGGGAATTAGTACCTCACTGTAAGGTTTGCAAAAAATAGTCATCAAAACATAATAAATAAAATAGTCTTATTGAAGAATCGCTGTGTGTTGTATTCTATAAAAATGTTATGTTAACAAAATGTTTTCAGACATGCTCTCTACCACTTTTGATAATAATATGTTATAGTATCTACATACTACAGACACTACATCATATACTTACACTATGCATTCATTAATATTATGTATTATACTCGTTTATTGATTTTGCATTATTATTTTGCGAATCGTTCTAAAACGATTAGTTTTCTTTAATTTTCATATTTTTCAATGTTATGACACTTACGTCAGGCTGTCAAGCTGTCATTATTTTTTCTTCTAATTTTCTCTCTAGTTTTCTTACTGGCTTAGTCCATGAAGGTTACTTTTGATTTATATAATTTAAATTATTTTTATCAATATGTTTAGCTCAAATATGGTATTTTATAGGCAATTATAATTGTTTACTGTAAAATATTTGTATCCTAACTTACATTTTATAATAATAATTGAAACGCTCTCAGAATTCATCAAAGAGGTTTTTTGGTACGAATATGTCTGGCCCTTTTCGATCTCTGAATTTGAAATTAAATTCTGTAAAGAACAAGAAAAAGATAATTTGAAAAATAAACGTCGGAGGGACTACGCACCCATGCGGCAGAGCTGATCTGGAAGCGCTCAAGGAAACATCTCTTCAAGAAAAGTCTTGCAAATTGGTCTACATACATTTCACCCTGAAATCATATCTGTCTTCACGGTACTACGTTTCTTGCCAGGAGGACCTTCCACTACTAAGTCCTGTCTGGACTGTCTGAGAGACTGGGAATCGGATCTTCAGGCCTCAGAGCTAACGAGGCCTGACGTTTTCTACATTGCCTGTGAATCAATCAAGATATCTGGGAAACGAATCTGGATGTTTCAGAACTGACGGACGTCTCGAACCTGAAAGCCGTAACATACTTCCTTTGTAAATATTTTCTTTTCTGAGAGCGCTAGGTAGGATAGGTTCTTTTTTAATTATTTTTCTGTGTATTTTTAAAAAAAAATTCTCAAATTATATAATTTTAACTGTCTGCTTTCCTTTTTATTTTTATAAGCAGTAGATACGTTACAATGTACAGATATCTCTGCAAGTAACAACGGGCGTTATTTTACAGTGTGCGGCAGTCATTTATAATGTTTACCATTATCATATTCATTAAGCCAACACGTCCACTGTTGGACATAGGCCTCCGGGAAACGCTACAAAGATCCAAACAAGTCCTGTGCTGCCTAAATCCAGCGCATTTCCGCAACCAGATGAGAAGGGAGAACCAGGGAAGTCCCTAGATGCAAACAAATTAAGGCCCATGGTCCAAGACACTACTTAAAAGTATAGTATATGTCGCCGCGAACGCGTCTACCTGTAAAGATTATAACCTAATCTTATGCATAACTATTTATTATAATTGTTATTCACCATAAAGTCGGTGATCCAGACTTCTATGGGTTACTGTGGAATTTGCATGCATCTGTGAATATCGATTCCTTTGAGATCAGACGCCATCTATTGCCAAGTTTGTGAACTCACAGTATATTACTGTGAGTTCGACTGGAAGAGAAACTATTAAACCAATTTCAATGTTGGAGATAAAACTAAAGTTAAAATTAAAAGGGAACATTTAGGTAATGATTTTTGGGTTTTTAGTCCTATTAACAAGTGGTCATTTGACATAGTAAATTTGTTTATGCTGTAGCGCTACCTTATGTCAAAAAGATGGCGCGGAATGAGAATATTATGATCAATAACTGAATGAAATAATTTAATAGAGAACTAAATAAGTTTCAATAATAGAAAACAAAATATAAAGTAATAAGATTATTTTACACTGCATTTACAAAATAATGAATGAATAATCAAGTAATTTAAACTAAATTTAAATTTAAATTACTTGATTCACAGGAAAATTTTAAGAGAGTAATAATTAAGTTATAGAATGTAATGAAGCTTAAATTTAACTTTAATCTGAATAACCTTTGTACTTGTGAATATTTACATTGTTTCATTATAAAATAATTTACTGATAAGCATTTTAGTATTGTTTGAGTTATATTGAACAAACTAAGTAATAAGATTTTGTATTGGAATACGGGATATGTCCGCCCACTTTAAGAAAGGGTCGCGCACACAATGGCGTGGGTGGGTAATCAAAATGAAAAGAAAAGTTGTGTTAGAAAGGACTGAGATTGTAATTGTTGAACAAATAACCGCTGTAACATAATGTTTTGATTTAAAAGTATCCATGGAGTTTCTTGCCCATTCTTCTCCATCAGGAACCTACTTCGTTTGGAATGGGCGATTAGCTTCACCAAATAACTCAAACTGAATGACTCCTTGATAAGTGATAACTCAAAAGGCCTGTAAATGTTATAATTGAAATAAATGCTTTGAGTTTGAGGTATGATTAAAAACCAACAACCTATATCTACCATCAATGAAGAATTACACCGGAGACTGGTCAGAAACGGCACAGGGTAGATACCCCGTCGAGTCATCAGAAGCGATCGCTCGATCATAGGGGATCACTAGTGCAATCCTCTTACGCTCATGGTTATACCGGATATCCAAAGAATTACGTACAATTGCGACCTGTTTGCACTGCCGTGACCGAGTGCGTTTAACTACTACCATCAACGAAGAACCAACATCGGGGTATCTACCATCAACGAAGAATTACACCGAAGACTAGTCAGAAACACACAGGGTAGATACCCCGTCGTGTCATATATAATATTGGTATCAATATAATATAGGGTGAAACCGCGGGGCGTAGCTGGTAAAAAATAAATAAATTAGTGAACCAATTTACGGCACGGTTGGCGCAGTGGTTAAGCGATTGACTGCTGCGCTGCGTGTCGCGGGTTCGATTCCCGCACGGAACAAATATTTGTATGACCTACAATTAGTTGTTCCGGGTCTGGCTGTTTGTGTATGTGAGTTTAAATGTCTGTAAACGCACCCACGACACAGGAGAAATTCCTAGTGTGGGGCAACGTTTAAAAAAAAAAAAAAAAAAAAAAAATCCAACGATGTTCAACTTCAGGCACTCGGCATCTTTCACTCGCCTACCAAATGATCGAAAAATTTAATAGAAGGAACAGATGATCGTTCATTTCCATTGAGGTTCCATGTAAACTAGAGCAGACACCGCGAACAAAATTTTTGCGCAACTTTTTGTTATCCGGGACAACAAACATCTCAGTTTATTACCTGAATACGCATACACCGCAATTGTCACATTTGATATCCGCGGCGACACAATTTTGTTTGTATAATAATAGCTTCTCTAGTTTACATTAAACCTCTATACATTTTTTTCAGTGTCGTGTGAACATGGAATGAAACAAAAATTAAACTTTACTCGAGTGAATGTTTCGCGTCTATTTATTTTTATTTTTTATTCTCACACATAGGTACAGACGCCAGCAGGTCAACCTACCCGAAACTGTCAAATTTTCCCAATCAACTTTGAACCTTATGCTTTAGAGATAAAGTTGAAAATCTATTAAAGAAATTTGACAGATTGCAGTAGGTTGATGTGCTGGCGTCTGTACATTGTTCTTTTACAAATTCACTCGCCAAACTTTCAAGTTTGATGGCGAGAAGCGCTTGTTACATACCTACAGTAAAAACCTGCCTTAAAACCATCAACTAAATGATTCACCCCGGCCGGAAAATTTGAGTTTTTCCACGAACAACGAGGACTCCACCCCCACCGAGAGACAAATGCACACCCTCCATCATAGCATCACTAACTCATTACTATTTTTTTCTTTATAATAATGAATCAACGATACCCTAACAAAAGGTACGATCCATCTCCCGGCCGAAGCAGAGTCCCCGCCATCGAGAACAAATCCCTCAACCTTGATTTTAACATACCTTTACTTAGTTTCGGCCTGATCGGTTTGAACGACAAAACCAATCACAATCTAGTTAACAAAGCATTCTTAAATTGCGTCGTGTACGGACCACCGTTCAAATACGAGTGCTGTGACATTCTGGCTACTTATTAGTGATTTGAGATTGTCTGGTAACTTTGAGTAGCGTCGTGGTCGACGGGCCTAGGATATTGCACCTCTCTGCGAAATCACATCTCAATGTGATATCAGAACTCGATTCTCGGTATCAGTATCGGATAGAATAGATGACCGACCGCAGATAAAAGCGGATCTGTATTATCCGAGCAATCATAGTAAGCTGTTAAGACGTTACGATCTCTTCGGATAATATTTCGATATTAAATCTGTTTTAGCGCTATGAACTGTATCGAGATTCCACTTTAGATTTCTTGATTGTTTTGTGCACTTTGAGATTCTATATTGAGATAAAATTGAGTATTTGAGATAATAATCATTGTATTATCAATATCCTCCCCGCCTCGCCTCGTTGGTCTAGTGGTCGCAAAGGTTACTGCTGAGCATGAGGTCCTGCGTTCAATTCCCGGGTTGGGCAAAATGTTATTGGGTTTTTCCATCTGGAATTTCTCAGTAACAGCCCGTAGTCTAGATATTGCCCGATATATGGCAAAAGGCTCGCCTCCTGTTGCATGGGACTTAAACATAACTGGCGTAATGTGAGTGTAATATAGGTACATCTCTATCTAACCCTGAGGAATACAGGCGTGATATTATGTAATTATAAATAATATATTTAGAGTGTTTGTTTGAGAGATTTTTAAGCTTGCAATTCAAAATTGAAACTAGCCACTTATTTTTAAGTTGTCAAAACTATTTTATTACTTCAAAAGTCCACTGCACATTTCAACTTTATCCTCAAAGTATGCAGAGGATGCCCTAGGGTTGCATTAAAATAGGGTCCACGAGTGGTGATACGACGTCCATCACACCCGGGGGAAACGGTGCCTGTACCATTTTACTGACCGTCTAATATAGTATATATTTTTATTTTTTCAAAGTTATGTTATACTAGCTGCGCCCCACGGTTTCACCCGCGTAAGTCTTGATCTCGTGGGAATATATGGATAAAAGTTATTCTATGTTGTAACCCACGGCCATGGTCTACCCATGTGCCACTTCACTTTTTTGTCGTAGTTGGGTTTTAGTTTTATAACTTTTAAATGTGCTAATTAAGCCCTTTCATTTGATACCCAAAATTTATTTATTAAAGAACACCAACAGCATATATATTCAACGATTGGATTAATAATAATAATCATACCTACACAAAAGACAAATAGTAAACCTAAAACAATTATTCAATAGGAAAAAGAAGGCCAACTGCACAAAACAACAGTAGAGATAGATAAAAAATATATACCACTGAACCTTAGCGAAGACAATATTGAAACGATAGATAAAGCGAGACATCTAGAGGAGATACATAAAAAATGGAGACAGAACGAACTACACGGAAGACATCCTAATGTTTTACACCAAACACACATTGATAAAGAAGTTTCCAACAAATGGCTGGAATTAAGTGGATTATTTCCAGAAACAGAAGGTTTTATGCTGGCAATTCAAGACTAAATCATAAACACTAAAAATTATAGAAAATATATCTATAACACAGTAAGAAGCGATTTATGCAGAAAATGTCACAGCACATCACAGAAGCTTATAGCACACTCACACAAATCGATCACACTCACAGACACAATCAACTCGTTAAATTATACACCAAAAACTCGCAATAAAACACAATCTAATGCAGGATCCATACACACCGTACTACAAATACTCACCTAGGGCTGTATTAGAAAACCAAGCTTACAAATTATATTATGACCGCCCCAAAATTACAGATCATACAATATATAACAACAGACCCGATATAACACTAGTTGATAAAGAAAACAAACACACATACATGATAGATATAGCAGTCCTAAACACCAATACAGAAAACTATCACCGACAAAATCAGAAAATACACAGAACTACAAGAAGAAATTACAAGGGTCTGGAAAATGAACAGAGTAACCATAGTACCTGATAAGTATGCGGACACAAGTAAAACAAAGGATAGCTAGTAGCACACTGGTTTATTTGGACAAGCGACACGGCTTATATAGGAGTGGATACAACCAGCCTCATATTACATATATAACATTCCTCCCCGTAGCTTGACAACATAAACATAATAAGATGTATCTAGTAAAATTGTTTGTAATCCACCCTAGGTACAGTTCGCAGTTTTGTTCCGTCACTCATTTGCCTTTTTGACCCCACAGGGGTCTCGCCTGACCTCGCCTCCACGAGAGGTTCATCATGAGTCCCGTCTGATGCCTCATGGAATTCGTCGTCTTCGTCCTTTGATTTGCGAGTCATTGTTTCTGCTGCCACTATTTCACCTGTCTCACTATTCTCCTCCCCTCCTGTGTCTGACGTCTTATCATCCACTGTGAGTATTGGGTTTGGTGGTGAAGTTCCTTGTGGTGTAACGTCTTCAATTTCAATGGGGCAATCCTCTATCCCGTGAGTAATCGTCGCTGTACCTTTGTATGCTATTAATTGATTTTTGTGTTTTTTAATATTACACGAAGTTATATAATCTTTAACTATATATATTACTTTCCCGTATCTTTTAATTACTACACCTTTATTCCATGACCCTTGTTTATTTATGTTGGTTTTTTTATACAAAACATAGTCCCCAACCTTAAAATCTTTGCTAACATTGTAGTCGTTTAACACCTTAGACTGCAAACACTGTTTGTTTTCGACGGTTCGAGTGAGAGTGACTGACGACGGCGAAGGTGGGTTTGGATTGATTAAATCTAATCGCGATCGCAGCTTATGTCCGAACACCAACTGGGCAGGTGAACAGCCCGTTGCCGAATGAACGGAATTCCGATAATCAAATAGATATTTAAATAACTTGTTATTCAATGCCTTGGTATTGTTATTATTGCTTAACAGACAGGATTTTATTCCCTTCTTCACTACCTTTACGTAGCTTTCTGCCTGCCCGTTACTGGCCGGATGATAAGCTGGCGACGTCACATGCGATATTCCGTTAGATGTACAAAACATTTTGAATTCTGTAGAAGTAAACTGCGGGCCATTATCACTGACTATGGTGTGTGGTAGACCAAATCTGGCCATGTATTCATATAATTTATTAATGAGCGTACATGACGTCGTACCTGTCCCCATATCGTAGGCTTCTACCCACTTTGAATACGCATCTACAATTACTAAAAACGAACGATTATGTATTGGGCCGAGAAAGTCAATGTGAATACGATAGAACGCTTGCGGTGGTTGTGGCCATAGCGCTAGCGGCGCTCGCGCTGGTAACTGTCTCAACTGTAAACAAACCTCACAGTCCGCTATCATTTTTTCTACCGCATTATCTATCCCCGGAAACCAAAATCTACCGCGCGCTTCAGCTTTCGTTTTCACGATTCCTAAATGTGATTTATGAAGTTCTGATAATAATTTAATTCTAAGTGTTTCGGGTACTACTACTTTATGTCCTCGCATAATACATCCGTTTTCGTAAGACAATTGAGTTTTACATAAAAAATAAGGTTTCATTGATATATCTGATAACCGCTCAGGCCATCCCTTAACAATATATGATAAGACCCTTTTCAATATGGCATCCTTAATAGTTTCATTATGAATTTCACTACGCGTAACTGGTAAACTGCCATCGATAACGAAGTTAACATAGGACGCGCGATCTTCTACCGGTACTAAACTATCGTCGGCTTCGTAGCCGCACCCCCCTCTTAGCGTCGTTAACTCGTGGTCTGGCAGACTGGCGCGCGACAAGTAATCTGCGCTGTTATCACCGCTGCGTATGTATTCAATGGAGTAATTATAACCACTTAGAAACATCGCGTAACGCTGCAGTCTATTTGCAGAAACTTCTGGTATTCCACGATATGGACCGAAAATAGATAAAAGAGGCTTGTGGTCTGTGCGAAGCACAAATGGAATGGCCCTCCCGTATAAATATTGGTGGAATCGTCGCACCCCGAATATAATTGCCGTAGCCTCTTTTTGAAGTTGAGAATACCTCTTCTCTGCGGAATTTAGTGTACGAGAGGCAAATGAAACTGGGCGTTCCACCCTGTCAGTACCTATCTGTGATAAAATAGCACCTAACCCACTGGGCGATGCGTCCACCGTTAATATTATTTTTGCATCTTGATTAAAATGCGTTAGAACCTGGTTTGAGGCTAAACGTTGCTTGATTGCATTGAATGCTTGGTCATGTATGACCTCCCATTTCCATTTACTGCCTTTTTGCAACAATGAGTAAAGCGGGCCTAATATTGATGATGCGTTAGGGACGAAGTTCCTATAATAATTGACTAATCCTAGAAAAGACTGTAACTTATTTACGTTTGTTGGTGTAGGTGCCTCAACGATTGCTTGGACCTTTTGTTTAGATTTACTTAAGCCATTCTTATCTATAGTATAACCTAAATATTCTATTTGGTTCTCAAAAAACACACACTTGTCTTTACGAAGTGTTAGACCTGCGTCTTGCAGTCTTTGCAACACTGCGCTCAACCTCTCTAAGTGTTGCTCTTTTGTATCTCCCGTTATACATATATCGTCGAGCATGCACATAACACCGTCCAACCCTGATAATAAACACTCCATTGCCCGTTGAAAAATAGCCGGGGCACTAGAGAGACCAAAAACTAGCCGCGTATACACAAACAACCCACGGTGGGTATTTATGCAAGTTAAATTCTGAGATGCCTCGTCTAAGACAAATTGCGAATAAGCTTGCGTTAAATCTAACTTGGTAAACTGCTGTCCCCCATGTAATTTTGTAAACAGTTCGTGTGCCGTCGGTATCGGATACTGTTCGATAACTAGCTGCTTGTTTACGCTTACAGAATAGTCTACACACAACCTAATTGAACCGTCTCGCTTTAATATAGGGACAATAGGCGATGCGTAATCGGAGTGCTGAACTGGCTTAAGTACTCCTATACGTACCAAACGATCGAGTTCGTCGTTTATTTTATCTTTAAGTGCAAATGCTATGGGCCGGGCTTTGAAAAAAACCGGCTTCGCGTCCTCTTTCAATTGTAATTTGACCTTATATTTTGTAAATACCCCCAGTTCGTCTGAGAACACAGATGGATACTTAAGTTTCAACTGTTCGGCGATATTATTTGACTGACAATAATTTATTTGTAACATTTGTAATCTAAACATTGAAATAAAATCTCTGCCTAAAATTGGTGATCCACCATCACGTATCACTCGCACGTTAACTATGTGTGTTTTATTCAAATACGTAATTGGCAATTGTAATGTTCCTAGACAGTTGATAACATGACCTGTATACGTAAATAACCGATCTGACGTTGATATTAACCGAAAGAATTGAAAATGCTTTTTGTAAACCTTCTCGGAAATCGCTGTGACTGCTGATCCGGTATCAACTTCGAACTTTAGCTTTATATTTTGTATCGAAACTATTATCGTCATTGGTTCGCCGCTACGTGAACATATTTTTGTTCTCTTACCGTCATCGTCACTTTCGCTCGAACCGCCTGTTCCTACGAAATTTATTTTTTTACACATTCTTCGTAGGTGACCTTTTACGTTGCACTTTTTACATGTATAGTTAGCAAATCGACACTGAGACGTTTTATGATTTTTATAGCCGCACACGGAACACTTTTCTTTGTTAGCACTGGGTTCGTTTGTGGTCGCGATCTTAAACAGCGCTTCGCTAGACGCTGGCGCCTGCGCCGACGCCGACGATGATGCTGCTGCTCCCTTGCGTGCACTGCGCACGCTCTCCGCCAAATCCACCGCTTTAGCCAGGGTCAAGTCTTGAAGGTCACGCGCAAACAGCTTGTCCTTCTCCGCTCCCGGCAGCATACCCATAACAAAACGGTCACGCAGCGCCTCTTCTACATTCAGAAATCCACAATGTGTAGTGAGGCCACGTAGCCTCGCAGCCCATTGTGAAAATGTTTCTTCCAGACCTTGAGTAGCAGCATAGAAATTATACCGCTCACCAAATCCGCATTTCTTTGGTGTGAAATGCCTGTCGAGAAGTGTGAGTATGTCTTCGTATGGCGTCTGCGTCAGCTCCTTCGGTAAAGCCAAATCGGCTGCCAGTTTGTAGGTGCTGTCTGTGAGTGCACTCAGCAATATCGCCCGTCTTTTCACTCCCTTTGGATCCTGTACACTGTCAACGTCGTTCGCAATGTACCATTGTAACAATCGCTGTTTATAGTTTTGCCACGTATGTACGTTGTGGTCAAAACTCGACAAGATTCCGAAGTGAGACATTTTTATTTTACTTTTCTAAGTCGCGGGTAAGCTCTCGTCGCCACTGATAAGTATGCGGACACAAGTAAAACAAAGGATAGCTAGTAGCACACTGGTTTATTTGGACAAGCGACACGGCTTATATAGGAGTGGATACAACCAGCCTCATATTACATATATAACAGTACCAATAGTGGTATCAACAACTGGTATCATCCCGTAACAACTATTTATCAGCTTAAATACAATCAATCTCTCCAAATATACAAATCTTACACTACAGAAGGCAGCTATATATATATAAACACATGTCGCATAGTACGGAAATTCCTACAATTAGATTTAGACAATAATTTCAATGCAGTACAAAACACCTAATCTATCTACTCAAACAAAATCTCACCTTGGTTTACACCAGTGAGATTTTAATAAAATACCAGGTTCTAAGAACCTGAGAAAATAAATTTAAAAAACAAAAATAATAATAATTAGGAAAGGTTCTAATGTATACACAAATTAATTATAGGTGTACATAACATTTATGGAATAAAAACGTTAGACAGAATTTGCTTATAATCTAAAAATAAAATTTATAATTTTTAACAAAGCTTCAACAAATAAGATAGGTACGACTGAATACAAATTAATTAAGGGGATGAACATAATACATATAATTCAAATTCAAATACATAATTCTACTTTAAAATAATTTACGAGGCTAAATGATAATTATCAAGTATTTTTTTCCGAATACCACCCAAGGAGTCATGAAATATGTCCAGGTTTGAATCAAAAATTTTGTTGAGCATATTGTAATGGTTAATAGTTCTTACTAGCGGACCATGGGCACCGATATTAGTTCGACACAATGGAGGACAAAATGTGTTAGTTAGGACAGCGCGGGGTGTCTTATGTGGAACTGTGATGGGAACTTCTGCAAGGAGGTGACTACAAACAATATTTTCCGTTAACAATTTTATGCAAAAACTAAATATGAAGCATTACTCGATTTTCACGGAGGGAAGTCATTTTAAAGAGAGAAAGGCGCTAGTTATATCTATGAGAAATACTGTGAGTGCTAAATGCCAAGGAGCGTGCGTACCAACATACGTTGTATACGTTCAATGCGTTGAGAATGAACAGTATAAGAGGGGCTCCACACTGTACATACGTATTCTAAGTTACTTCTTACCAGCGTCTTGAATAGAAGCTAAGCTGAAAAAGTTGTCGCTACGTTTAAGAAAACCAAGCATCTGAGCAGATTTAGACTACGGTACGGACGTAGATTTTAACTACGGTACCAATGTGGGATGGGAATTGCAGTTTGCTATCTATTGTATCTTTGATTTCACTTATTGATTCTAGTTTGGTGTTGTTAAGTGTATATTTAAATATCACAGGATTCTTCTTTCGAGTAAAAGTGATTTGATGACATTTAATGGCTTTAAGGATCATTAACCCTTACATCAGCGGTTAATATTTTATTTATTTATTTATTTATTTAATACTTCAAGCACACAAATGTACAGAGGCGGACTTAATGCCATGGGCATTTTCTACCAGTCAACCTTCGGGTGATGCAGAGACAGACAGTGGTAGGTGCAACAGAGAGATTTGAAGATTTAAATATTTAAATATAAAGATATACATATATACCTATTAAAAACTATAAATATAATAAATACACCTAATTATACATAAATATAAGTACAAATAAGACAAACAATGGGAAAAAATTACCGTTGTGATGATACTGCCAGCTTCTTGCGAATATGCTCGCGAACTTTAACTCGAAAAGATAACCGGTTGGTCGCCATCCTGATTTCCTGGGGGAGCGCATTGCACAGAGAGATAGACTGAATGAAGAAGGAAGAGTGAATGAAGTCTGTGCGGTGAGTGGGACATTGAAGAAGACGATTGTGAGATGAACGTAGATTTCTATTGTGGTTGGCGCAAATGTACTGAAAGTGGGGGGCCAGATAACTAGGGGAAGAGGGAGAGTTAAGAAATGAAAACAAAAATGAATGAATGAATGAATGCGGTTAATATTTTCAAGATCATTTTGTATTTGAGTTGCATCATCAAGGGATTTGGCACCATTTTATTATTTATTTCATCAATTTATGTTCTCTGGAGGGCGCCATATTCATTTAATGTGACGTCACATAGCTTATAGCCAGCGGAAAATCAAGACGCTTCCAACGATACCTCATTTGTCAAATTATTATGAAAAGGAGTTTAGTAGTTATGAAGGAACAGGTGAACATACATACATACAGGTCAAAATCATAACCCTCCTTTTAGCTTCGCCGTAGTCGGGTAAAAATAAAATAGATAAAGTTCAAAATAATAGTGATAGATGACTGAATAGCACCGAAACACGCAGGAAAGATGTTTGGCATACAAACGTGCTAAAGTGATATTTGATTGATTAAGTGATATTCGTTTTCCGGCAATCGGAAAAAGGTACTCTCGTACAAGCTTTTGAGTTTCCATGTTAATATATATATATATTTTTTTTAAACGTTGCCCCACACTAGGAATTTCTCCTGTGTCGTGGGTGCGTTTACAAACATTTAAACTCACATACACAAACAGCCAGACCCGGAACAACTAATTGTAGGTCATACAAATATTTGTTCCGTGCGAGAATCGAAACCGCGACACGCAGCGCAGCAGTCAATCGCTTAACCACTGCGCCAACCGTGCCGTATTTCAATCAACCATACACCAAAAATCTATGTGCCTAGCTTGTTTCCAACTATGTTGGGGTCGGCTTCCAGTCTAACCGGATGTACCTGAATTCCAGTATTTCACATGGAGCGACTGCCTATCTGACCTCCACAACCCAGTTACTGGGTAACACGATACCCCTTGGTAAGACTGGTTGTCAGACTGTCGGGCTTCTGACTACCCGTAACGAACTGTCAGAGATCTACGAATGACAGCATGGACCACGTGTCTCGATATGTTATGGATGGTCACCCATCCACGAACCGACCGCGGCAAGCGTAGCTTAACCTTCGACCAGTGTAGTTGTTATTATTTAGCCACGAGCCCCTCTCCACTCAATCACACACCAGAAATAAGTAAAATTCCTTACCTATAAATAACCGACTTGACTCTTTTGTTTACATTACGTTTACCACTCTTAACAGGAAACGTATTAATCGATTCACTCACAATTTAAAACCTGTTTTCGACGCATCAATCTACACTCAAATGTCTCAGTTTGTTTAGTTTAAAAGTAATGGTTATTCCATCACGGGTAAGTACGGATCTTAACCTGCGTACACACTTCGAGCGAACATAGTGAGCATTGACATCTATCGCGAATGTTTGCAGCAAAATGTGGTGAACGTTTTCAGTTTGTTTATTTTCGTCATTTTTTTTGTTACATATATATTATGTACAAACAAATTACTGAACCTAACTTAACCACTGAAAATCAGGGCTGTGCTGTGGGTCCCCTATAGCACAGCATTATGCTGAGTGGAAGCCTTCTTGTCACAGTCATGATGTGCAGCTGCCGACTATTTCTGTTATGTTTATATTAATATTTATGTTACTGATTTATTTTGTTTTCTGCTTGCCTACTCTTGCCTTTTTGTATGCACTTGTATCTGTGACGAATAAACCTATTTTTCTTTCTTTTCTTTCTTTCTATTTATGTACTTACATACTGCATACAAAAGTAAATGAAATACGTAAGGGAATATTAAGTAGTTACAATTTGTCAGTAGCAGCTCGGAGTTGGTGTCCGTATGAGGGCAATTGGCTCACCCCCTATTACATGGGACTTAGACATAACCAGTGAAATGTGGCTATACCTTCTATAGGTACACCTCTGCCTAGCCCTTCGGGGATTCCAGGCGTGATATTATGTTTTTCCAAAGGTAATCCTTGTTAGGGAGACCGGCTCAAAGATGTGTTTGAAAAACAAGACAATACCTAATTGGAAACAGACCAGGAGACTTAATCAACTTCTGGAGGGAGGTGGGCTGGTGTGAATAACCACCAAACGGCCGCTATGGCCCACGCACAATGGTCCACCTGACGGACTAAGTGCGGAAACCAAACCCCCTAACATAGAACATAGATAGAACATACCTAATTGGAATGTTTGGAAAAGGTTGTTAAGACACTTTTACAGCCTGAAAAGTAACACCCTGGAAAATGGAAAGCTATCAGGAAAACGAACATCGGTTGAGACAATTTAATCGTATGAATGGACGCCAGTAATGACTTCTATACAAATGCTGTAACCATCATGTTTGTTAGCGGTCTCCAGTACTCCACATGCAAACAATGCTGTTAAGTCGACAGCCTCATTAACATAAATTCGAATCATTGTACTTAATTTAATTCTATTCAAAATTTAATGAGTTTGTTATAAAGTTAGTAGCTTGTCAAACGCACTGTTCTATGCGAACAAATTAATCATGTACCTAGTGTGTACTTGGCTTTACACAGCAATGTAATTTTTGGATAGGAAGCGCACAAATGTTAAAGAATGTTATTTTCAAGATGCACTTTATGTAATTTTGTTAAGAGGTTGCCATTTCAAAATAAACGCAACACCTCAACTGAGGTTATGAGAAGAATTTATTGCTTGAAGAAAAACGGGTACGTACCATGTACCTAAGTTTTCGGAGAAAAAAAAGGAATTGTCTCTTAATTATATTATTTTCAAACATTTAAAAAAAAACCTGGCATTATGCTGAGCTAGAGAGCCCTTTCAGGCCTCGTACAGGACTTTACTCTTGTTTTCATTATTTTGTTAGTTTAGAGTACTTTCGAGTAAAAGTAAAAAATTAAAGATGTCTTTGTTTTAAAATAATTTAAAAAATATTCACCAACTCGAAAACGTGAGAATCAATAGTAACAAGTAACTTGTAGGTACTACTCGAATCGCACGCGCCACCAACATAGGGAACAGCGATGCATAAATGTCCAAAGCAAAATAAGTTCTCGTACGTGGTGATACGGCATAAACTAGTTTGCACGCAACAACACAACATTTGTTTTCAAAATTGTTTCTAATATTTTATTTGTTTATATAACGATTGTATTACCAAGACGCTGCAGGAAAACAACCATTAAGATTTCACGGTGTATATCTATTAGGGCTCCTTCTAGCTTCTCAAAATAAGCTGATTACCAATCTGGTAACTTATTGAAGATTCTGTGAAGATACTACCTACGGTTTCCTAAAATCAATGAAGGCTGCATACATGCCTACATACTTTCGTACCTACTTTAAATAGGTAGATATTTTTGCTCGCCCCCTATTATATAGTTTAAAGTCAAAATTGCAAGGATATAAAAAAAATATGTGATTGATTTTCATGATTAGATTTTGGTATTTCACACCGTTTTGGCGTACGCATCACTTAAAATAATTTCAGGGATTAATAAAAAATATATATTCTAAATCAAAATGTAACATACCTACCACATTAGTCAATGAACTCTCAAAAAACGAAAAATAATCTTACTGGGGTGGCAGCACCAGTAGTCAGCCGCGCACATCCAATCGCTTTTTAGGCAAAAAGTGCTAAATCATCAGCGAGCACCGAATCACTACCCGTGGCGTCTGCCGCATCTTGTTGCACTTATTTAAGTGCGACTAATTTTATACTTTCTATGAATTCCGGTAGCTTCAATGAGGTTAGGTTCTTGAAGCATTCGTGAAAAAACACTATACATAACTGGCGACATCTGGGTGTACTATAAGTACACTTCTGCCTAGCCCTTTGAGGAATACAGGCGTAATGTTACGTGTATGCGTGTGTTTAAGTTTATTTCGAGCTAGCGCGGCCTCTTCTATACACTTCAACTTTATTGCACCAATTAATGTAACATTTTTGTTGACTCTTTCAATTAGTGTCTATAGTTATGGTTTTCCCAGTTCATCAGGGTTCGCTAAGTCTTTGATGACGTCATTTTCAATTCAGACCTACTCAAGCGTTTGCGTTCGTAGTGTAGTGCAAAAGAACTGGGGGCCAAGTTAACTAATCTACAAATGTTACAAAGGTTTTGCCATTGTGAGTTTTTGACAGGTTTACCGTACAAAATCTGTCTAACAGTCAGTGTCATTGCAACGTTTTTAGATAATTAGAAGACTTAGGGCTGCTTTTTCAATAATTAGATAACTTTTATCTGAAGAATAAATGTGACATTTTGACAGTTTGTCCATACAAAAACTGTCAAAATGACAAACTTATTCGGCGGATAAAAGTTAACTGACGATTGAAAAACCGGCCCTTAAGCCCCTGATTACTTAATTGGCCAAAAGTCCAATTGATTCGGTCTTTCGGTGGAGAACCCAAAAAATTGGGTGGAGTGACAATGCTTGCGTACCCTGGGCAGATCACCTAGCTACAAACCCGCTACACTGACGACAGAACACTTATTTTTACAAAAAAATAAGAGTAATAATACCAGCCTATTATTATCCCACTGCAGCGACAAAACCTCTTCTTCTACATTGAAGGCACGAGCATTAATCACCACGCTTGCTCAAGAGGGTTTGGCAATTTCAGACTCATATTGACCCTATGTCCAGGTTTCCTCACGATGTTTTTCCTTCATTGATGTCAGTAATTAAAAGCCCAGGTTCGCATTTTAATCGCGGCGATTTTTTTTGGCGTATTTGATTTTGCGCCGAGAGTTGAATACCCAACGGGATACGCGCTGGATGCGCTCTGTGGATTTTCAATGCTCGGCTCAATACCGAGAGTTGAAGATCCAGTGTACGAAAAAAAATCGCCGCATCAAAAATACGTTCGTGCGAACTTGGGCTAATTTTGTTCATAATAAAATACCGAAATGTATCAATGACCCAAGTAAAAAAAAAAAAAGGAACAGGTTCAAAATCATCTTTCTCAACCACATTTTAATATTATTTGCAAGAAGTCTTTGTTACAATGTTTGTTTAAATTTTTTAAACTGTTAGGTAGTACCTGTTAAATCTGTTCACTATTGTTCAACGCATTTTCAACATAGTTTTTGTTGGATTTTATTATTTAACTTCAACTTGTACTAAGTTGGAATCTTGCTTTTAGGTACTTATACTTGAACAGATTTTTAGTCTGTGGGGGTAAAACTTAAATATTTTGTTACAAATAGAAAAAAAAAGATGTTTGCTATCGATATAATTATATCAATATTGAAAATAATTAACAAAATACAAAATGCTTAAAATCTATGATATTTTAAGCAATTTGTAATAAAAATCACTAAAATTGTAATATTGGTATTGCAGTATTGCAGTTAACCTACTCGAATTTTGCACTAATTTTATTTTTATTGCGAAACAATACTAGCGCGTTTTTCATTGGAATTATGTTTGAATAATACCTAAGATTCGATAAGTGACAATGAATAGGTATTTAAGATCTTTATTGAATGCCGTATTTAAAAAATATACAAGGTCCCATTAAAATAGATGGATTTTTTTTAACACGGCGTTCAGTACGTCTACCCGTAGATATCCAAGCAAAAAAAACACTGATTAAAGTGATTTTATTTTGACGTAAAATAATAATGGCATTGGGTAATCAACATTTTTTGTGTATTTTCGTTAGCTGATTTATTTTTCTTGTAAGTATCTAATGCGTTTTTCTTATTTTTTTTACCATTTTGGTGGTCTGTATGATTTATAAAAGTTGGTCCATCTATTTTAATGGGAACCTTAGGTATATACATATGTAGGTAAGTATAATTATATTTTTTTGCTTAATTCACCAAGTATACCTTTTATCCCTAATGGTTACAGGTTTTTTATTAGAATCAAGCTTAGCTCAAGCAGCATCAATTACTGTTTCACTTCAATGAAAATGTAAGCTTTCAAGTTTAGCAATTAATAAAATTGTCATAATACTATCCATTGGTGGCAGTAACCACATCTTACCAGTTGGATCGTCATCCTCAACCTGTTTTACCAACATTCTATATTAAAAAATATTTATCATTTAAAATAAAATAAAATAAAATATATTTTTTTTTTTTTTTTTTTTATTTGAAGAGGTCGAGCGTAAAATATTTTACAGTTTAATTGATGGAAACTCATTCATAGTTAATTTACATTTATTCAACTGTAATGGCAAAGTTTATTTTGATATTAATAAAAAGCCATACTTTTTAATTAGGTACTTACTTTAGAGTTGTTGAAGTTTTTGTCCACTTACACTGACACACACAGATTTAGGAACTCAAAAACACTTAAATTTTGTTAATTATTGTACTCTATGTAGACAATATTAGGAACACATTTAATATACTAATATTGATCACGGAAAAAGTTTATTCAAATTCCGGAAAAGTCAATTAAACTCTCCTCGAAAAACCAACTTTCGAACACTGAAGAAAACCGAGAAAGATGAAAATTCAAAACTTTGTCAAAAGTAGTTTACAGTCACATTTAAATTTAAAAAAAAATGATACACTGATTTAACGTCAAATATTTTCTAACATAGTAACAGAAAAAAAACTTGACGAAACAACGTTGTTAGGAGGAGCACTTTCAAATTTCGAATACCGTGTTCTTAGCGTGAACTTTGTACGGCGACGCGCGGTCGGTCCGACCACCGCGGTCGCTCGAAATCGACTGTACAGCGTGCCCTATAGTTCGCAGCGTATGAAGAGCTTTGCAGCTACTTATCCACGCTACGAAAGCACACTCCATGTTCCAGAAAATATTTTAAAACTCTTTCAGAAAATGTAGGTTTGCTTTCAATGGGTAACAAAATTGAAACTGGTCGCGTATTCAAAGAAAATATGAACAGTGATTAAACGAATAAAACAGGAAAATGTTGTTATTTCGAAACCGTAATGCTGCTTAAAAAAAAAAAAAATTGTATAAATACATAAGAATGCAACTTAGTGCATACTAGGTAACTATAAGTAGTTAGTTATTTATTGTAAGCTGTGGTTACCTGTAATTCAGTGTGCATTACATGATAATGTATATTATACAAGTTTTATTATTGTAAAAGAGAATTGTAATATATGTATCTCGTTGGTAATCTAAACTAATATTTATGAATTTTTGTATGTTTGTTTGTTACGCTTTCACGCTAAAAAGGCTGAACGGATTTGGATGAAATTTGGCACATGGGTAGACCATGTCCTAGGTTAGGACATAGGATACTTTTTATCCCGATATTCTCATGGAATCGAGACTTATATGGGTGAAATCGCGGGGCGCATCTAGTCCAATAAATATTTATTTTAATGTTGGGCTCTTGATTCAAAATCAATCATGAAAATATATATAAGGTCCCATTAAAATAGATGGACAAAGTTTAACACAGCGTTCACTACGTCTAACCAAAGATATCCAAGCAAAAAAAAACACTGATTAAAGTGATTTTATTTTGACCTAAAATAATAAATGGCATTGGGTAACCAACATTTTTAGTGTAGGTATTTTCGTCAGCCAATTTATTTTTCTTGTAAGTATCTAATGCGTTTTTCTTATATTTTTTTATCATTGTCCTTATTTTGGTGGTCTGAATGATTTCTAAAAGTTGGTCCATCTATTTTAATGGAACCTTATAGATATAGAGAAGTTATACATTCATTTGAGTGTGAGGAAATCCTTAGATATCCATGTATCTATGCGGTATAACTTTTATGACATAACTTATCGACACTAATATTATAAAGAACAAGATTTGTAATTTTGTTTGTAATGAATAATCTCAAGAACTACTGGATCGATTTCAAAAATTCTTTCACCAGTAGAATGCAATTAAACTACAATTAATAAAGATATCACGCGAGCGAAGTCGCTGGCGGAAGCAATTTTATTTATAAACATGCATCCTTGTGTGCGCTAATTATACTACCTAGGTCCAGACGCCAGCAGGTCAACCTAAACGAAACTGTCAAGTTTTCCCAATCAACTTTGAACCTTATGCTTCAGTGATAAAGTTGAAAATCTATTAAATAAAGTTGACAGATTGTAGTAGGTTGATGTGCTGGCGTCTGTACTATCTAATCCAGCGACCATGAAAAATTGGAAGAGTAATAAAAGATAGGCCTACTATAAAAATGCAATTTTAATAGTAGGGTTATGTTCCGTTAGGGATGTGTACAAGGCCTATAAGCTGAAAGGGGAAACACAAACGACAAACTATTCGTAACCTACGATGAATTCCGCCTTCCGCAACGTATAAAAAGTCTGTGAGGCGAATATATATTATTATGTTGTACCCACTTTGTGTGACAGACTTTTTGCGCGTCATTTAATTTTATGTTAGTACATTTTGTTAGATATGAAAAGGCGCCGCGGATCGTCTGGCATCTGCTTAAGTTCTTATGATGATTAATTGACACTTAACACTTAACTGTAATGTTTAAGTACTGTTTAAATAACTGACATACCTACTTTATATAAGGTCTCGTTAAAATAGATGGACAAACTTTTAGAAATCATTCAGACCACCAAAATAAAGACAATGGTAAAAAAATTATAAGAAAAACGCATTAGATACTTACAAGAAAAATAAATCAGTTAACGAAAATACACAAAAAATGTTGGTTACCCAATGCTATTGATTATTTTAGGTCAATATAAAATCACTTTAATCAGTGTTTTTTTTTGCTTGTATATCTTTGGTTAGACGTACTGAACGATGTGTTAAAATTCGTCCATCTATTTTAATGGGTCCTTGTAGGTATATTGAATATTTGCATGCCACCACTACATAGCAGACTGTCTTTGCAAATAAAATGAAATAAAATGGCTTACCTACACAAAAAAGAATTTCATTTTATTTGCACCGATTTTTTTTTGTAACATATTTTGAATGTACGGTGTGTACCACATTTTCTGCAAATAAAATGATTTTTATTTGATTTGATAAAACCATTTTTTCTTGCATCATTGGTCTAGTGATTGCAAAAGTGACTGCTGAGCGTTGCCTCCTAGGTTCGATCCCCGAATCACAGTGTTGGGGTTTTTACTGAAAAACCCCAACTGCTACTGAGCAGTCTGAAGTGAAAATAGGCGCGCCCCCTTTAGCATGAATTTCTAATATATAAAAATAAATGTTTGTTTGTTCGTGTTTTATGCGCTGCCATAGGTACCGTTAATCCGATTGCGATACAACTTTGTCAACTTAAAGTTATAGGCATTAAAAATAAAAATAAATCAAGAGGACGAAATCCCTGTAAGCTAGTTGTTTATAAAATTGACTACCAACTTAAATTGTCCATAAGGTGCTCCCTCACCGGGAGCATTTGCCTGTAATGTGACATTTCAGATTCAATTTTGAGCATTACGTTACAATACAGGCAGTATTGTACCTCACTGACGAGCATTCGCTTATAATGTAACATTTCAGATTCAATTTTGAGCATTACGTTACAATACTGCCTCCCTCACTGACGAGCATTCGCTTATAATGTAACATTTCAGATTAAATATTATAGACATTGCGCACTCTAGTTTGTAATGCACTGTTTTCCTCCCTAACTGATGTAATGCTCGAATTGTATGGGTTGCGCACTGTAATGTTCGACTCTGAACATTACAATACAAGCGAATGCTCCCGGTGAGGGAGCACCTGTATATTGAAATCACAACTTTCATTCTTTGACAGTTGTATGAAATAGCTATAACGCGGAAAATTACGTAGGGTGTCAGTTTGCTTGACAATTAATTTCCCCGACTGTGACGAAGATTATGATGGCTACTCAACACAAAAAATATGTTTACATAACAAACTCAAATGCAATGTTCAGGCGATGTTTTTCAGCGACATTTTCCTTCTTAACCAATCCTAATCTCATAATCTTATCGAGTTGTTAGATCATGCATGTAGATTTGGTTGTTATTCCGGTTGCTATTTTTAGATCTCCCTTGTGTCCTTGACCCAGATGCTGACTCGATGCTGTAAAGAAGTGAAGGGTAGCGTAGTAAGCATCTGACGAATGTAAACAAAACTACTATTCTAACTTCATCTCTTCATTAGTTGCTTTTGCGGACATGTTATTCATTCAGAACTGTCACAGTTGTAATGACGTTATGTAATGTCATTTGGTTTAAATAGTTTTTTTTTAATTATTATTATTTTATTTTTCTTTATTTTAGATTCTCATTTTTTTTGTGAATTTGATAACGTTGTAGGCCTTTTACACTCATAGATGTTTCGATTCTTTGCCATTTCCTATTTGTTTCCTCCTATACTTAACACTGTACGAGTAATTTGAAAACATTGTAAAAGCCAATTACTTTTATAAGATCGTGGAGTTTTTTGCCGGCTCTTCTCCATAGGAAACGACCAATTGGAACCGTGCACCTAGCTTATGACGTTTCATAATTGCGCATGTAGGTTTATTGTGAAGTAAAATATTTTAATTTTGATATTGAAAAATAAAAGAGGTACGGATGGTGTAGTAGATGAACGATTGGATTCAATAATACAGGTCGCAGTACCATAAATATTTATTTATCACATCTATTCAAAAAGAGCTAGTTTATTCTTTGTAAACAGGAACTAAAATAGCTTTTTAATCTCTAGGGATTAAAAGTGATTTGAATTTGGAATGTGGATTTTGTTAGTAAAAGTTCCAATCGCCAAAGAGGTCAATCACGAACATTGTATGAACAGGCCGGCAAGAGAGAGAAAGTGTGAATTTGGTCTAAATGAAAATTCAAGATGGCAGATGCGAATTTTTTTTCGTTGTTTTCGTAGTTTTTGAGGGTGCTAAAGCCAATAGTGGGGTTAAAATGTAAATCCAAGATGGCAACTGAAAATTTTCATATTTATGATCATGAGTATCGTTTTCATGGTTTTCAAGGGTGCTAAAGCTGATAGGTAAATGCAAGACGGCAGCTGCGAAAATTTTGTTTTAGTTTTAAATCATACGTGAGAAGAAACTTCGTTCCTGATGGAGATCGGACCGCACAAGTTTATTTTTCTCATACAGGGTGATAAAAAGTAGAGTGTTCACCTCGGGAGCAACATTATTTTAAGCTGACGTACTTTGAATCCCTCGCTGCGCTCCGGGTTCAAAGAAACACTCGCCTTACAACTAGTTGTTTGCCAAACAATCTACATACAATTCTTTACCTAGTTCTATACTTATAACACCAGCTTATAATTGTCCCACCGCAGGCAAAGGGCTCATTCAGAGAAAGCGCGAGCATTAATCACCACGCTTACTCAAGACGGGTTGGTGACTTCAGACTTATGTATAACATAACATGACGTAACATCACGCTTGTTCCCTGAAGGGTTAGGCAGAGGTGTACTAGTACACGCACATTTTGCCAGTTATGTCCCATGTAATAGGGGGCGAGCCTATTGCCATCAACCGGGCAGAAATTCAGACTCCGGGATGCTACTGAGAAATTACAGATGGAGAAACTAAATATCACTTTGCCCGACCCAGGAATTGAACCCAGGACTTCATGCTCAGCAGCAGTGATTGCGACCACTAGACCTACGAGGTAGTCGAGGTTTGTTTTTAAACTAATATAATAAAGAAGAAGAAAAGTTTGTTTTTTGTTTGAACGCGCTGATCTCGGAAACTGCCCGTCGGATGTGAAAAATTCTTTTTGCATATGACAGCCCAGTTCTTGAGGATTTAATATCATGCTGCGACCTTTAGGAGCCTTGCAGAAAGAAAAAACAGTCGAGAAATAACGCTAAGGAAAAACGAAGTAGGTAATACCGCGGGCGGCAGATGGTGTCGAAATATACAGGGTTGTAATTTGACGTATCTCTTCCAGGACGTGATAGTGTGACCCATTTGCAATAACTAAGTACCCCATAAAGCCTATGTGAAAACTCACGGGATTCGAGAAAACCCTATATTTATGTTTTTTTGAAAATTTCCCAGTTATCGTCACTAAATATCACTTTTCTCTTAACTCTCAAATTGAATGGACTTCATTGCCTTTTCAAGGAGTATCTAATACTTTAGCAAACCTTTTGATGTCTCCAAATTATCTAAAACATCCGAAGAAAACATCAAATAGGTAACAGATAAAGGAAGAAGTTTACAAACCATTTTCAAAAATGATCTACGTACATGAATTTTGCCACCAGTTAGTTATCTCGAATTTTTACTGAGAAATTAATCGTACAAATTACGGAAAAGACATCTTCATTTAATGAGCTACCTTTTTTCTTTTTTTTGGTTGGGAAATTATCAAATATCTTCTCCCGCTCTGGGTGGAGCGGAAGGGCGTGTCAGACTCTTACTGACTAAAACCCACCCGTGTTCCTTCCGTTGCCTGTAAGTTGCCAGGGGCCACGGTATCCCTTTCGGACTTTCCCGCAACCCCGGCAGGCATCGGCCCTATCGGACCCCTACATTTACTGACATCTCTATGAGGCGCGCGTGGAACACAACGCGCCGTCGACCCGGGCCTGGTCCTTATCGGACGGCGAGCTACCCATTGCTCACCGTCCGCAAACCCGCGCCTACGGTGGTTAATCAGCTACCTAACGAGGTACAAATGTAAAAAATATATTTAGAGGTGCTGATGAAAGAGTCGATAGTGCTGGCAAAGGTCGAATTTGCAAATTGTTGAAATATTATATATATAATATTTATAATTATTAATATTTATAAAGAAATATTTTATATTTATAATTTGTGATAATCGTATTGCCATGGTTTATGCCATCCCACTACTTCATAAACTCCTAGCAATTCAACACACGACAGGCATTCAGGTTGTCATGACCAGGTCACAAGTCGCTGAGCGGCTTTTGAGTGTTTAACATGACTCACGGTCTACGCGCTGGTTCACGGTTCACGGTAGCTGAATGATAACTGGTGCCAAAGTTCATGAACGTAAGTAGATGATTTTTGAAAATCGTTAAACTATTTCCTTTAACTTTTAACTGTTTTATGTTTTAGAAAATTTGGTTACACAAAAGGCTTGTTAAAGTATTACGTACCTCAATGTATTCCATTCAATTTAAAAGTTTAGAGAAAAGTGATGAATTCTGGGAAAAGACGGTGGGAACTGGCATCCCCAAAATTGAAACATAGTTAACAGATTTGAGACATATCTCATTTAAAAGGTCTGGGCTTACTGATTATTCTTTACTATGACGACAACCGACAAAAGTACGGGATTTTCAGGGAAAAGAAGGAAATGTAATGGTACTACTGTAGTATACAATATGTTTGATTATTAAAAAATAAGTGAAAATCGTGTTGGTTTTTACTTAAGGTACTTCATATTGTATTTTATTTTCCATGACCTAACATACATACTCTCGCTTGTATAGCCCGAAGCGTAGGTAGGTATTGTGAAGGTACCTACCTATAACACGATATCAAAACTGTCAACAGACTTGAAACATGTCTCATTTAAAAGGTCTTGGTTTATTGATCATTCTTTACTCTGGTGACGACCGTCAAAAGTATGGCGTTTTCAGGGAAAACAATAAAATATAGTCATATTTTGTAGTAGACAATAAGTTTATTTATATTAAAAATTGAAAATCGAATGTATGTTATTTTACTTATATGAAGTATCTTCTATATTTAATCTTATATCGGATATCTTTGATCTCTTTCATTGTCCAGAAAAGTACAAGCAAGTATACCTATGATTAATTGTAGCTAAGAAGTGTACTTCTGCCTCCCCTCCGGGTAATACGGGTATGATGTTATGTATTTCACGTCTAAATACCTAACTTGCGAAAAATCTGGGTGCCCGACACATCTCTGCTCATCCGTTAGACAATTACGGGTGTAATGGTATGTGATATTTTAAGTTTAATGTTATATTAGTTAGCAATAATTTTCCTTCCTTTACAACTTCCTTAATTTCCAATGCAGTACCTGGATACTGTCGGTACTGGTACCGACCTATGTACAGCTATTTCAGCTCAGCAAGTTTGCCTTCGTCTATTAGCGAAAACTACTGTAAATCATTACGGATTAACGATAATGATTCCCAATGTTCCGTTGTGACGGGACTCCCACTATAGTCCCCATACCGTCACCAAACTGCAGAGATTCCACCGGAGGGATGTTGGGCGAGGTCGAAGGTAGTCGGTTACTACCGGGGAAAGAAGGCTTAATGGGTGGGAGATACGACCCCTGGGCCCGGCAGCGGACCGCCCGTCTGTGTGGGCAATCGTTAAATACCCAAATGTCGTTTTTTTGGTATTGTTCGTCGAGTTGAGCTCCACGATTACTGACAAATGCTTGCACTGACAGGACAGGTACACTCAAATCTGTGTGGTTCTTTTCTCAAAAGACCATTTCAGACATTAATTTACATGGTCCTCATATATTATGGCCTGACCAAGATTATATCTGGACTTTAAAAGAGACTGTGACCTCTGAATTTGTTTCGGCCTTTCTTCTCAGAGTAGTCAGATAGGAAACGCCGAACTCATCTAGCATTTTTTTTACGATTACTCGTAAAAGTGTTTCCAATATCCTATTTACAGAATAAACAATTTAATTTTGTTTCAATTTCATTATTTTTACCCAACTTGCAAAAAGTCGGGGTGTCTCATAAACATCTCTGGCCTTTCGTTAGAGTATCACAGGCGTAATGAGTCATTATATTTTAAGTTAAATATTATATTGTTTGACTATCATTGTGTTTGAATTCATTAATTTTGACGAAAAATACAATGCAGTACCTACCTTTGTAGCTACCTATACGTATAGAGGTGTACCGACCTCTGCCTACCCCTCCAGGGAATACCTACTGGTGTGATCCTAAGTATTCCACGTCTATGTGGGGAATCATTATATACCTATTTATGTTATATCACTACCGACCCCTAAGAGGATTACAGGCGATGTTATGTTTGAAGTTGCATTTTATATTAGTTGGCTATCATTGTATTTGATCTCGTTCATTTTGACGAAAAAATACAATACAGTACCTACTTATGTAGCAACCTAATATAGAGGTGTATCTCTGCCTACTCCTCCCAACGAGGAATAATATTGTGATGTTATGTAAGTAAAATGAATAGAATAGATTACATCGCGAAATGTAGCATAAATTGCGACAAGTGGATGTTCCACACACTTCTGCCAACTCCTTCGTGGTATAAAGGCGTGATTTTTTGTTGTTTTATGTTCCATATTATATAAGTCGGCAATTATTATGTTTTATCCCTGTTATTGTCACGAAAAATAGAAAACATACATCTATATTTTCGTTAGATAAATGACTCTGAAAGATGATTTTTTCAGGAAACCCCATATATTTACGACTTGAAACGAGCGGTTTGTTATTTTGTAGCCCATAACGAAAAAATATGAGACGAAAATGAGGAATGTTGGACCAAAAAAAAATTGGGGACAGGGTCCTTAGTAGATTGCTCATCGTCCTTTACAAAAAAAACAAGAAAATTGGGTTTTATGGGGTGCTTATTGTTGCAAATAGATCACACGATCACGTCGTGGAAAGAATACCTCAAATTACAAGTCACCCTGTATACTAAGATTATGATCATAAATATTCATTTTATAGATAGGGTAGGAAAGGGTGTTGGAATTTGTAGGAGAAAATACCAAATTCACAAGAACGAAGTCGCTGGGAAGTGCTAGTATTCCAGGTTCAGTAAGTCCAGGTTTCCTCACGAAGTTTTTCCTTCACTGATGTCAGTAACGTCCAAGATAAACTCAGACCGTCTTATTACGAAACGAGTTCTAAGTTTGGTCCAAGCTTAATGCTTCCAGCCAGTTGTTTTATTTCGAACCTCATTCGATTGGTTTAAAGTTCTTAATACAAAATTGACAACTAAGACACGGATTTAAAATCAGTTTTTGTATTTAGAACTTTAAAGATGTCGAAATAAATTTAGAAATTTATAAATGGCTCGTTGAATTAAACCTAGTTCTAAAGATAAACCTGGTTTTGTAATAAGGCCGAGAAAGTACAAAGTCACACGTTCGATATTTAATTTTGTGATGCTGTTTCTTTTATGAAGTATGTTGTTTGCACAGCGTCCAACATAAACTGTATGTACGGGGTTGAAGGTTGCATGTGTTCCAGAATACATCTACCTCGGCCAAATAATCTCATACCAGGCGAGACAAGAAAAAGGAGTTGCTAGACGCACCGAAAACGCCTGCAGGGCTATCATGACAAGCGCGAGAACGCTTTTTTTCTCGTTTTCTCGAAATTTGTCTACGATTCTGACGTCATTCAAATCCCTAACATGACCGCAAACGACGAGGAAAGTCGAAAAAGGCACTTTGACACTTCTATATCTCGCGACGAGAGACCGATGTTGCAAGTTATTAAAAACAAATTATTTTTATGATAGCAACATCGGCTTGAGATTCCGTTTCATTCATTCAATGGTGCCGATTCTCTTGTCACAAATACCTCTAAGCTATATAAAAATTACCAAAATTTTGTTTACTCCTCTCAACCGATGATTTCCCATTCTGAAATAGACTAAAGTAACACTACTTAACTATATTTTAGTTTGAAAGCACTAAGATGGCACTGACTTATTAATTTAGTGAAAATGGCAATTTTGGTATTCTGAATTTGACGTTTTTCACCTAAAACTTTGATTATCTAAGTAAAACACCTCGACAGTGCAAAACAGTACTGTATCTTTTTTCTTTTCTCTTGCTTATATCTCGAAAAAATAAAATCGCAAAAATAATGAAAATTTCGACCCCCTGTATGAAACCATTAATGCTCAATATGTAGGTAATAATTTTTCATATTCCAATTTACATTTTTCATATGCGAAACACGCCAATTCAATATAAATTGTAGTTTAAAACTAAGTATTTTCATTATTAATATATGGTAAAATAAAATGATGACTAAAATAAGCACGCCAATGATGACTAAAATAGAAACTGCCATGTTATTTTGGAGTTTTTTTTTTTGTATCATAATTTTGTCTACTCTTCTCGTCGTCAAAATCGAGGACGAGTAAATACGACTAACTGACAGAAGAATCGGAGATTATCTCGTGTTGAATTGCCAAAAATCAAGATAACTAAGGTGCCATGTAAGGGTTTGTCGAAACAACATCAAGTTTGAAAGAAGGAGTCGACTATTTAGTATGGAAGCGCTGTCAGAAAACGAGAAAAGTGATAGAAATAGACGACAATTACTCACGCGAGAGTGAGTAATTGTCGCGTGTGTCATGTTAGGCCTGCTGGAAGAGCTATTGGTCGAAGAAAAACCTCATGAAAAGAGACCTACCAATTTGCCGTAAACGCAAATTAATGGAGTATCCTCACATACGGCGCTCAAACCTGGTCTTTGATGGTTCAGCAGAGGTTCAAGCATGAGATTTGCCAGCAAGCAATGGAGCGCAGCATTCTTGGAGTCAGATTAACGAACCGTGTTAGGAACATAGTGCTGCGCTCCAAAACACAAATCGCCGACGTCACCCAAAAAGCAGCCAAGCTTAAGTGGGACTGGACCGGATACGTCTGCCGCATGTCGAATGAGTCATGGGCCAAATCTACCACCATGTGAGTCCCAGAAAACGACCGTCGACATCGAGGCAGACCCTGGAGAACATGGTGATTGGCGAGACGAGCTTGACGCCTACAGACAAGATTGGTCCACACTAGCTCAAGACAGAGAGGAGTGGAAAGGAGAAACGGAGGTCTTTGTCCTGCAGTGGGATAACACAGGCTAAAAATAAAATAAAATAAATTGTATTGAAATTATAATTCATTTGTTGGTGTGACGAAATCAGGTTTTGTTTTTTAAACAACTTTACTATAGAGTAATTTACTGGTCAAGTAAATAACAATTTCTTGAAATTCCAATTTGTTAAACTATTAAAGGAAAGCCTAGCACACGAACGGTCTTCAATTCTTGGAAACTAGAACTTAGAGCTCAGTCACACGGGACCCGTCATTGACTATTCGTCAAAAATATCGATAAGTCAAGACCGATGCACGTTCACATTGCATACGGAAACGAGTTTTTTCGCGATTCGTCAAAATATCCGAATAGATGTTCACACTTTATTCGTGATTCAAAGTTCAGTCTTGGACGAGCGCTTCAGCGGATAAGTTACAAAAAATCAGGTTTATTGTTTTGACGAACGTGATTTAAGACGTTTCCATCATTTTTCACGATTTGTGATGCGTGTGAACACGAGCATTTAAAAAGCATTGCCGCCGTCAAAAAAAAAACCAAACGTGAAGAAAGACGATTCATCAAAAAAACACGAATCGTTCTCATGTGAACGAGCCCTTAGTGAAAGAAACTCAGTGACGACGTTTGACACTTTTTAATCGTTTTTATTTATTTTTTACTATAACTGAGTTCTAAGAAAACGATATGACTAAATGAAATAAAATAAAATTGCCGTCGTATCTTGTTCATAGACTGTAAAGCGATTAAATAGAAAGAGAGAACCACTGCACTGCACTGAAACCACTGCGAAGCCTGGACAAGTTTAAAGATCTGGGCCACTGGGTCACTGAAGATCTTAAGGATAATTGTGACATTGAAAGGGGACGTAGGTCGCTGGCGGTCCGTTGTAAAATGCTGACGCGCAGGTTTGCACGTTGTACGAAGCCAGTTAAAGTAACGCTTTTTAAAGCTTACTGTCAGCCCTTCTACACGTGCAGCCTGTGGGTCAACTTCAGTCAGCGGACATAGAGCGACCTACGCGTTCAATATAATAATGCACTGAGAGTGCTGCTACGGCTGCCGTGGCCTAGTAGTGCGTCGGGGATGTTTGCAGATAATAATATTGATGGTTTTGCCGCCATTATTAGGAACAGATGTGCATCCCTGATGACTCGTGTTCGCGGCAGCACCAACAGTATTCTCAGTGTATTCACAGATCGGTGGGATTCCCCGATGTTGCGGAGGTGGATGCGGCTCCACGCTGAAATTTAGTTGTATATTTTTATCTGTGTATGTAACCTACTAACATTAGAAGTTAAGTAAAATTGTTACTAACCCTATGGACTCTGGTCTGAAATAAAATATTTCTATTCTATTCTATTCTATTGTGCGTGGTCCGACACGCATTTGGCCGGGTTTTTTTTAAACTATAATTGAAAGAGCGAGCAAAGCGTCTCTGCTTCAAGTCGGGCAAAATTTGGTTCCGTGTGTCAGTTTGTTGGTACTCCTCTGCAGGTCGTATTTTATGACCGATCTGGACGAATCTTCGTATACAGGTTTCAAAAATGTTATGGATTTTTTTGTCATCGGGGATTTTTGATCGGAGGGATATCCCTCCAGAAAAGGTCAATTGGATATCTCCGCCTTATGAGATCCGATTTCGATGGCTCTTTTTTGGGTAGTAATTTTAAGTTTGTCTTAAAAAAAGAAAAGAAAAGAAAATTCTTTTTTTTAAATAAAAGTTTGTGCTCGCGAAATCTACTGTTCCCCGAACTAGTAGCATTATGCATAGTTTAGTTTTTATTACCCATAGGTATTACTTAACGTTATAATTATGCTTGCTACACACTCAGCCAATAATTTTGCGAAAGTGGTGTGGAGTGGCGAAGTAGGTGCATACTTGCTTTTAAACTATTTAGGTAATAATGCGGTCTGAAAGAAGTTCCGTATGCGATACTCGCATGCACACTCATATATAATTGAAAGAGACAAAGTCAACTCCTACTGCAAGCCGCGTTAAGGGGGATGCGCTAAGGTAGCCCGCGTAATTCAAATTTTCTTACGTTTTTTGCAATTTGCAGGTCAGTGTCAGGTTGTAAGTTAATTAAAATATGATTCGCGACCATTTCTGCTCATTTATAGTTTGTATGTAACACAATTGACATACATTTCACTACGCTTTGACCAAACGTGACAAAAATTCGCTTCGATTCGCCGCGGCAATGTAAATTGAACCTTAGTTATCTTTCTCTTCGGAATAATATTGCCTTCCATTGCTGAATATAAGTACCGGCCTTGTTTTAGTTTAACCCTAAAATCAACAGAGAAAAAGGCTATCAATAATGATAATGATTATGAATGCATTCCCGATATTAATTTAGCTGGCACTCAATCATTACTATAATCTCCGTTACACGTGTCTCATGGCTCACATGGCTGTACTATAGATACCAAGCCACGTGGGAAATGATTATAAAAGTAGATATTTAAGTTATTGGAATCTCTCATCATCTATGTATTTTCGTTTCTGTAAGCTGAACTTACAGGCGGGCTCTTAACAATCAATTAAATTGTACGATATCACGAATTGCGGAATGTTTTTGATCGTTTAGGGTTAATATTCAAGATTGCGCAGTGATTGAATAAAAGTTTGAGCACGTTAAATTTTGATTGCACCGTGTAGGATAAGTTCGCGCAGTTCTTGCTCAAGCAACAAACAAACAAAAAAAAATGTACTGTATTCATTGTCTTGGATTAGATTGGTACGGAAAAAATCTAAGTAGGGGGTGGGTAAGTGGATATCTATCACGTGGGCTGGGTCGATTTTTTTACCAACCCACCCCGTACCTACTACTCTTCGATTTGAAACAAGATAACTCAACATGTTTTATCACAACTAGGTTTTGCCCGCGGCCGCGTGGATGTCGAAAATTATCCGACGGGAATGTACTCCCGGCATTAAAATTATTCTATGTGTTAATAGAATTCGTTGAACATTAATTGTAGAAAGATATTTTCCAGATTTTATATTACCTTGTAGCAGTTATGTGCCGCATCTACATCGCCACATGCAAACTACGCATCAAAGACCTGACGTCACACAAATCCTGCATCGCGCAATTATAGTTTACCGCGCGAACGACATATATTATATAAGACTATCCGTCATCAATCAAACTCAAACTCAAACTCAAACTCAAAGCATTTATTTCAATTAAACCATTTACAGGCACTTTTGAATTGTCAAGGGGTCAGTCAGTCACAAATATGAAGCTAGTTGCCCATTCCAAAGCGTAGGTTCCTATGGAGAAGAACGGGCAAGAAACTCCATGGACACTCTTTTAAATCATAATGTTGTTACAAAATATTGGTTACATCATTCATGTTGAAATTATACATGTGAGACCAATGTAGAAAGACGTGCACGTAAAAAGCGTCCGTTATAAAAAGATAAAAACAATTCAAAAATTAAAATAAGCCGTGGCAGATAAGAGATGACCAGTCCCTACTGACGGCGCCCGTTCACGAACATGACGCATGGATCAGCACCGTTCAGCTCAACCATTTTGAAGGGAACTTAACGATCCAACACACACGCCACCACCAGCGAGACATTTGAGTGAGCATGACATACTCTCAGCCGCCAGGGCACATTCAAGTCAATGAAAGACGTACTCAGTAAATGGTAGCTTCATAGAAGGTACATGGTCACAGTGCTCACACATGTGCTTTGCAATTATATAATACTATGAGATTGAAGTTATACAATTCAAAGATAATTTATGCAATCTTCAGCAGCTCCGACAATATTTTCGAATGCTAAAATTAAATTAGTTTATGCGCCTTTGTGGAGCTGGACCAGCGTTGAGCCAAGCATTTTTGTCACCTATATAATCCCCCAGCTTATAATATGCTTGGTAGCATAGTGTGCGTTTTATACAAGATTTAAATTTAGTTTCATTTAGTTGTAGTATGTGGGGAGGTATTTTATTATAACATTTTAAACAGTACCCCATGAAAGATGAGTCTACTTTCGCCAGTCTGAAACCCGGTTGAACTAATTGATCCCTATTTCTAGTACTATAATTGTGTCTTTCACCTCTTTTACTGAAAAGATTAAGATTTTTCCTGACGTACATGATGTTTTCATATATATATTGACAAGGTACCGTCATGATGTTAATGTTTTTAAACAGTTCCCTTAGAGAATCGCGCCTGCGGAGGCAATATATTGCTCTAATGGCTCTTTTCTGCAGAATAAAAATAGAGTCGATATCTGCAGCCCGTCCCCATAGTAAAATACCGTAAGACATGATACTATGAAAGTAACTGAAATAGACTAGCCTTGCGGTATCTACATCAGTAAATTGACGGATTTTTCTTACAGCATATGCTGCTGAACTTAGCCGTCCTGCAAGAGATGTTAAATGCGGACCCCATTGCAGCCTTGAGTCGAGCGTGATCCCCAGGAAAACAGTTTTATCAACGAATTCTAGTTTCTCCCTATTCAATACTATATCACAATCACTACTTTTAACATTCGGTAAAGCAAATCTTATGCATTTCGTTTTTTTCCCATTTAATACTAAATTATTTGCAGTAAACCAATTTTGGACCTGCAGTAGGGCGTTATTTACGTCGTCAAGATTTGATGCACGTCTATTTATCTTAAAAATTAGGGAAGTATCGTCAGCAAATAACACCATTTGTGGTTGGTTTTTTAATAAATGGGGTAGATCATTAATATAAACTAAAAAGAGGAAAGGACCTAAAATCGAGCCTTGTGGAACACCCATTTTTACTTTTAGACCCAGTGAATTGACACCATTAATTTGGACTTGCTGTTGTCTATCATTTAAATAAGATTTTACTAAACTGAGCGCAAGTTTACCTAGTCCGTAATGCTCAAGTTTCAAGAGTAAGGTTTCATGATTTACGCAGTCAAATGCCTTCGAGAGGTCGCAAAAGATTCCTATGGCATCTTGAGCCTCCTCCCACGCTGTAAATATGTGTTTTAATAAGGTGACACCGGCGTCAGTCGTACAACGTCCTTTGGTGAAACCATATTGCTGATCGTGTAAGATTTGGTTGGTGTTAATCGTCGTCAATCGTCGGGCAGTTGCCCGCCAGACTCTAAGGGTATGTTCGTTTTTTTTATTGTACCTTACAATAATGTGCAAATAAAGAGTCTGAACAATTGGCGATATTCATAAGAACCTTAGTGCGGTGCACACAGAGCAGTCAGGCCAACAAGCGCGATTAGGTACGTGATTAACTGACGCAGATTTTCAAGCTGCGATTATAAACCTCGCCTCGCGGTATTTTGCATAAGTACGTTGTTAGTTTTCTAGACAGAATTCAGTAAAGAAATGAGTTAATCAAGTTAAGCATAATTAATTCACGGTTTTAAGACCGCTAGCACACCTCCGCTGCGAAACCGCAGTGGTTCAATTCAACTGGCTCGCGTCACGTTCCACTATTCGAATTCCGCTTCTCGAATTTCGTGTAGCGGAACATGACGCGAGCCACTTGAATTGAACTCCTGCGGGTTCGCTGCTATGGTTTCGTGGCGGAGATGTGCTACCGGCGTCAATTAGTGATTTTCAAACAACCTAAGTCGACTAGCTAAAAAACGAAACGTGCACCCCAATTGCGTAACACACATTCTGAAGGATTTTTAAGGAAATTTCTAATCCATTGCTTCATACGAATAAAAATTCGTCAGCTCGACGACTTTTATAACGCAATGAATGTTGTTTAACTGTCAAAATGAAAGCGTGTTAGGCAATAAAACGCTGGCTAAAAAAAATACATTTGAACAAATAAGCAGCGTTGAAGCAATAAGTGGGTAATATACTAGAGCTCCTAAATTCCCTAGCACGATGCAGTCGCAAGCTCAATACGCATGAACACTCCAGTGGCGCTGCGCTCAAAAATTACGTCCACAGGTGCCACCATGTTGCCAGCGTTCCAAATAGAAAAAATCAACCAGGAAAGTAAATAAAAAACATGAAATTCCAACGGTATATTTTCGTATATTGAAGCTATCCATTCCTTAGGGAAAATTGTTTGTGATACGCTCGCTGACTCAACGTATTATTCGTCTTTTAGTGAAACCACGCGTAAAATATATTTTCACAGAAATATACTCGATTTCACTATTTGTGCCGCGAAAGTACCTCAAAATTCATAGTACTTTATTTAGCAGAAGATAAGAGGATCAAGAATCATAAGAATTTGTTGGAGATATATAATAATAAATCTAGCAAAGCTACGGTACATGATATGGCGGGGCGACAAGGCGATGGCAACAGCGGAGCGACGACGCCGCGACCTGCAAAAAACAAAAGAGACTACATATATACTCGACTGCGATTGTTTTTTATTTTTTTCATTCTATTTATTTTCAGCCGACACAGGCCCATAGAAATGGAAAATTCGAGCATTATTTTGACAACCTTCTTCGAGATAAATCGAAAATGTTGTACTGGTCAACTACGTTACGTACTCAAAGGTCCCTGTTACTAAGCCTATATCGGCTGTTTGTCTATATTTCATAAGGCTAAGGGCTGTATCTTTTTGTTGACCAAGTGGCCAACTGGCCAAGTGTAGTTAACTCAACCTCTATTCTTCTTTTAAGGAATTAACCACTGGTCACCAAATTTTCACCGCAGCAGTGAGTTGCTGCCACCAGTTGCACCTTGTGACCACCATTTGGTTGTAGGTACTCGCACCGCCTCGCTTCAGTCATATCTGAAACCTGACCCTGAAACCTAAGACCTTGTACGCACAAGCGACTTTCTGACGCGACGATTTTTAACGCAAAGCTTAGCGCCGAGAGTTGAAAATCCAGCAGAGTGCTTTTTGTCACGCTGCACAGTGATTTCATTAGAACATGCTAGCTAGATAAAATTATATATTGGAGTATTTTGCTTCGTACGGTTTTCTTATGATGTTTTAATATGATTTCAGCACAAAAAAAATAATATGTTTATTGCATTTATAAATTCTTAACAAACATGAGTGAGAGATCTACTTTAAAAACAAAACACCCAAATAAAAGAAAGCTGGGTCACGTGTACCAGCAAAACAAAAAATTACAATATATTTCGTATATTGAGACAGGTAGAAAAATTGCAATAACAAAATTATTAACAACAGCCATAAAATACTCAACTACTAATAACTACACAATGGCACATAATGGGACATAATTTCGCCTCATTAAAATATTTTTTACTTAAATAACATGCAGATCATAAAACTACATTATAATCTGGTATACTAATATTTTGACAAAAACTACTAAGACTTACACTAGTACTTATATTTACAGTACCGGTATTATTAATTCTAAAACCTCAGAAGAAAGTTTACTTTTCGGTTTTTGCCAACTTCTCTAAGACCATTTATTACAGGATCAGATGTGATTAGCAACATATTAAGTAAATCCCTATTCGTGGCAATAAGTAAATGTTTTCGAGCATTGTGCTCTCGGAATCTTCTACAATCTTTATTGCGCGCTTCCTGAGCTTCCTCAGAAAGCTGCCCGATAGGTAGAAGAGTCGATTTTATATTATCTATACTGTGCACAAGAATTTTGTGCACAGTAACAGGCATGTAATACCACGAGTAGAGACTAAGGTACCATTTTTTTATGTCCTGTGTGAAAGAATTAAATTTACTAATTTACCCGAAGCCAAAGTTCTAAGGATAGTGTCAAAGTTCTTAATTAGAGTCACATCTACAACACTTGTAATATCTGAAGCCTGTTCAGGATTCTCAAAAAATCGACAAGCAGTATTCCCATCATTCGTATTACCGAATCCTGGTTTTGGTTTATCTACAATTAAACCCATTTCAGCCTTAAACCTATCTTGGATACGAGCCAAACGTTGCCTCACATTTTCTTTGTCAGTTTCGTCTCGAATTTGCCATTTTTTAATTTCGAGACGATGGCTTGTGTGGAAGCAAACATTCGAAAGAACGTATCCAAGCGTGAAGGGGAGAAATACCAAAACCAAGATTTTCCTTATTTACTACAAATTCCCTAGATAAATCATTCATAAATTTAGAAGTAGCTCCACAAATGTAACAATTTTGTGCTGAAGAAGTTTCAGTCATAGCGTTGCACACTTTACCGTCAATCATCGTGAACAGTGATTCGTGTTTGACAGATACGTGATTACCATCTACATTACCTATTGTTGGTACCAATTGGTCTATTTCCTCCTATTTATTTGTTTCTGTTACAGTGAAATCTGTAGTTTCTTTAGAGAAAATAAACTTAATCAGTCGACAATACATAGTCGAGAAAATGGTCGAGAATTCTGCCAAACAACGTTACCACTATAGTCACGTAATTAAAGCGGTACGAATGAGAACACAAACAAAAACTCATCTGTGTCTTCACTGTTTGTGAATTTTTGTTTGTAAGTGATATGACCGGAACTTCCATCGCACCCCCACTTGCTCATAAGAAAGAATGATGAGACAGAAGTTAAAGATTTTAAAACGTCATGCTGTGCAGAAATTAGAAGTTCAGTCGTTTTATTTAAAACCGCCTGAAGTTTAATTTCTGCACGCGTTTCGTTTACAAAAATCTGTTCCTCGGGAGGGTAACACTCAATTTTTGCCTGCCTAACACTAAATGATAGAAATACCTGATATCCTGCTTTGATGCTCCACTTCCTTGTCTGTTTATATGAGTGGCTTGTAGATTTGGCGTCTACGTAATATGCCAATGCCTCGTCTTTTGACACACATCTTGGTTCTTTGTGAACACCCACACTTCTTTTATTTACATTACTTTTATTCATTACTTGGCACTTTTCAGGACTGTGACTTGCTTCTTTAATCACTGAAGCCAAGTTCCGATGTCCGGACAATCGTGCCGATATTTCAGCTGCCACTACCAATTGGTTCACGTCCCATGATTGAAGAAGGTTGTCCACACGCTTCCTTTTCGTTTTTTCACTAGCTTCAGTGAAATACACTGATGGACGCCCAGGAATTGAAGCCTTTCTTGATGATGATGGTGCTGAGTGGTGGACAGATACATTGAACGAAAAATACCCGGCCAATCACTCAGAGTTCTTAGTCAGGAAGCAATCGCACTACTTCCCAGAACTTTGCCATTTTTCTGTCAACTTGGATGACAATTTTCCAATTGTCATTTTGATTTCCCTCTCAGATCCTTCTGTGATATTTGCAAAATCATTTTTCATCGATAGAAAAACATATAGACTACTATTACGGTTCTCTTTGGGATGTTTCCACCATTCATCAAAAAACTCCTTTTTTGAGACTGAGAATTCATATTCTGAAAACAGACAAAAATTCAAAGTTGTACTTAAGTGCGCAGGCTAAAATGACTAAAATTTAAAAGCTAATAGATACAGCTATGATGTATATAATTTCTAGCCCGGGTACATGAGGGTACAAGTACTTCCTAGTCCGATGAATACAGAAAATCGTCAAAAACTAACAAAATTATTTAAACTCGAGGTATTAAAAAGTGCGGTTAAAGTCCAGCCATTTATTAATTATAATTATAAAGTACATACTTTTAATTTGAAGATCTATCACTAATATTTTTCAAAAACCTTAATGTTACTTTCGGTAAGCGCAAAAAAGTATTTTATTAACCATTTCTTTTTATACTGCCTTCATTACCTTATCAGTAGTTGACATTAGTGAAAAACAATTCTTGGAATTGGGGCAAGTGAGGGGTGTAGCAAGGGGCTCAGGTAATAAATCCCAGGAAATTCAACAGTGACTTTCGTCTAGCTAGCATGTTCTAATGAAATCACTGTGCGCTGGGATGCGATCTGTTGGATTCCCGATGCTCGTCCCAGTACCGTGAGCTGAAAATCCAGTGCCCGAAGAAAAATCGTCGCTAACAGGGGCTTTCCGCATTCATAACACGTTTCGTCGCACAATAGGAGGCGTCCGATTATATAACCATCGCTATCTTTTCCATGGATTTGCTTGACTGCAGGAAGCTTTTTATAAACTACTTACATCTTATTTTTTACCGGTATATTAGTTGGATATCGTTGGTTCATAGCAGCTGATAGTATCTACAACCTCTATTACATAATATCGGAAAATCGCTTTTGAATCTTGTGTAACATGATGAACATGATTATTTTGGAAAATCTTAGTCATGTTATCAAAAAGAAGTCTATCGCTTGCAGGATTTAGTCATTCCAAAATTGCCTCGTAGGTCAAATGTTTAAATATTATGTAGTTTAGTCCGAATTTCGGCCGTGGCGACTAATATAGTTTAAATATTATTCAAATATTTATTAGAACAAAAACAGGTTCACATTTTTTTTTGTGTTTGTTAACAACTACATTAGTTTTTTAAAACTGTGTTGCAGCCAGCCATTAGCGCCCAGAGGGGAGACGTCGGCGTTCCAACATTTATAATACAAAAACATTAAAATAAAAAATAGTTACAAAAGAACCTAAAGTAAAAGTAGGTTTAAAACTATATAACTTAACTAAAATATTATTAATTATGATTACATTTAATTACTATTATTTTTAAACATTATATTAATAAATTATTGAAACATTCAAAGTAAGTTAGGTTAAAATGTTTCAGTTCTCTAATGTGATATGTATGTATGCATGTATGCAGGGTGCATCTGTATGTGTCTGTATTGTATTGTATTGTATACTTAGGTAGTAGTCGTAGGTAAGTATGTGTCACCAGATTTTCATAAGTCACATACACAGATAGTGCACAAGTCTGTGCGCAGGAAGAGAAGAGAGAGTGGACCTGATACTCTCTCTTCGCTTCTTCCTCATGCATAGTACCTACCTGCAAATTGCAAAAATGGATGCTTGTTAAAGGCGTTCCTTGGATTGTAAATGTTTTAATGGTCAGTATAACATAGAAATTATCCCCAAAGGAAGTACATAGAAAGGACACAATACATTTTCATCAGAATTTTAAAGATTTGGGCAATGCGCTAACATTTGCGGGTGCAAAACTATAAAATTGCTTCAGGGTTGCTTATCGCTTGACGCTTTATTGACATTTCCTTGAAATGTCAATAAAGCATCAACTGCATACGAAACATTTTTAAACGAAATCCCGTCAATAACGTGCACGCTCTAAAATGTTTGAAAATTTAATATTTTATCGTGACTTTAGCTGTACTTATTATACTACAAGTTCGCTATGCCTTGCTCCTCACGACAAAAATATGCCATCAAAAATTGTATAAGTAGTTTAGGCACTACGGTTGAACACACGTATACTACAAACATAATCACAATCATATTCATTTATTTGCTTTGAAAGTAGGTACATAAATAAAGGTGTTTACAAAGTGATGAGATCCCAGTACAATCTACCAATAAGGCATGCAAACATTGAAAGTAAATTTTATTACAACAAAATCGAATGAAAATCAAAAAGTCAAATTAAAATTGGCAAAAAAAGTATGCAATTTAAAGCTAGCATAATAATTATATAGCTAGCATTATATAGCTAGCATAATAATTATAAGCTAGCATAATAAAGAGATATAAAATGTCAATAATTAAATCTAAAGAGTAGAAACATACATTCAGATTGCTAAAAATATAACCATTCCTTTTGGCTTTGCTGTAGTCGGGTAAAAATGGGACTGCTAATGCCGCAATAATTTGGAAATGTAATGAACCTCTTTTCTTGCAGAAAATTGCAAATAGTGTTTAAAAATAGAACTGAATGTTTTTTGTTTGACAATTTTTTTATTTTTATTAGCTCTTTCACGTTCAATTAAGCAGCTGGTTTTTTCGTTTTTTCTCGTCAGTTAAGGTGCGGAACAGTTTTCAACAATTTTGTATGGTCAACATTGATCAACGTCTGTTGCAGATAATTTTAAATAATATTATTTTTTGTTTAGGCGATTTGCACGAATTTAATTTATTTGTACGCGAATTGATTTCCGGAGTTGTCAATTCGCCTACAAATAAATTAGCAAAATGATACAATAGACGACGTATATCTGTTCTTAAAGAGTCATAAAGAACCCTGTAAGAAAGAAATCGACACGTATTTCGCCTCTAAATGAGGCATCCTCAGGATGGCGTTCGGAGCTTGGCGTGGCAACACGTTGTATACTTGTGTCCACGCTACGCGCCTGCGTTTGGCGCTTCCGGCGTTTGGCGATTTCTTACAGGGGTCTTTATGACTTTGAGAACAGTTAAGCGGAATGGGTTACTAAATATATGTCCTCTATTGTATTTTATAATGGATTTCCGCAAAGTCACGCCTGATTCAATTATCTATCTAAACTCAGCTATAAAATAATCCCAGCTGTGGGTATAAAAGCAACAATGTTCAACAAGTTGTATTTTGTAGAACGGTCGACGCTCTGTTGCAAGACTGTCATTCAATAAAATATTGTTGCTTTCCACAAAACCCCCAGTCGTTGAACAGATGTAAATGCACCTTTAATGTTGGATACATTAAAAACCTTTCGTGAGATCTTCTAAAGTCAGAATTTCCTGGGTTAATTGGAAAAAAGGAGAAGTGTTCATTCAATTTTATTCAAAAGAGCTGCCGGCAGCTACGTCTAATGACTGTGATGTTTTTATTCCGATTTTTCCGCAATTTTACTAGGAAACCCATTAAAACTCATGAGGGGGGGGGGGGGGAATTTGGTAAAAAAAACGAACAATTCACGAAATGAAAAATAAGAGTTTTATTATTTTTACAAATTTTTAGGGATCCGTACCTCAAAAGAAAAAACGGAACCTTTATAGGATCACTTCGTTTTCCGTCCATCCGTCCGTCTGTCTGTCTATCAAGACCCTTTTTCTTAGGAACGCGTGGAGGTATCAAGTTGAAATTAATATCAAACACGTAGTCAACGCAATAAAAAAATATGGCCATTCGTGCGACATAATTTTTGATACTCGCAAATAAATCAAAACCTAAACTATAATAAATAAACCTAACCTTAAATAGGGTACTTCCCGCTGACCTAGAATCATCAAATTTGGCAAGAAGCAAGATCTTACAGCACAAGTAAAGGTAAAAGTCCGAAAATCGTTAATTTGTAGTTGTATCACCTATAAAAAAATGATTTTTGCAATGACAAAAAACTTTGCAATTGCAGAACTGACCGTGATGTCAGTTCTGCAATTGCAAAGATGTATGGGTTTAAAAAAAATAAAATACAAAGTTATGTTTGTTCTTGGGATAAAATTCATCCTAACTGCGGAACCTTTCATTGTGCGTGGTCCGACATGCAACTGACCGGTTTTTTATTTTATTGAAGACCAATAATATCTTTTTTGCTTATTTGTACATAACAAACCTCCACACACACAACCTCGCCTCGCCTCGCCTCTGTGCTTGAAGTATTAAATAATAAACAATAATAATATATAAATAAATAAACAATATCTTTTTTTTTTACTTTAAATCCACTGAAAGAAAAGATAAAGTCGTTCATGCTATGAAGACGTACAATGAAAAAGTACTTACTAGAAAATGATAGGATAAAAGGTTAATCGAAGGAAATAAGAAAATAAAGGTGTGTGTACACCACCTACATATATAATTATGTTGGTCAGGTTGTGTGAATTAAATCGGCAATCGGCATTTTGTTTTTGTTATGTTTTTGTTGTTATTTGCCAATGTCGCAACCACAGAGTACGTAATGTCGTGACAGTAATTATGCAATATTGTCTTTGGTCCGTGGCCTTGACATCAACCGATGAATAACATTTTATAAATAGTTAGCGTTTATTTGTTGGCTGAATACGAGGCTTTTGGCTACTTTTGTATGTGTATTTTATTTAAATGTGCGTTTTGTTTGTGCAGAATAAATATATTTCTTTCTTTTAAATTAAGATATTGCTTAGGGAACAAAGTAAAAATAGGTTGATGACTGATAGAGATGTATACAGGGTGCCAGGGACATCGACGGGCAAACTGTTATCATGAATTCATTCAGCATATTATTATGATGACTAGACAATTGTCAGATTTTTTAATCTGTTATAAAAAAAACTGCATGCTGTTTTATAGAAAAATGCAACACCTACGCGGTCAAAATGAATGAAACAACATTTTTTTTTAAATAAACGGTTTTTAATTTCAACACAGGGGCCCGTTCAGAATCATGTACTGAATCCATGGTAACAGGTTGTGCGTCGATTTTCCTGCCACCCTGTATACACGTGTATACAGCTCTTTGTTCTTGGCACTATTCTGCGCAAACATCCCTCTATGGTATACAAGCCGAATGCTGCTAAAAAGCGTAGATACCTCGAAGTATGCTCTAGTCGCGGATGTAGAACGGCCCTTGCTCAGCGTAATTATGATATTCTGTCGAACCATTTATAATAAAATATGCATTATTGCTCCCTTGTGCCTAAATGGATGTAAGACCAAGGTCACAAAGGCTATTGACACAGATTTACGATATGACTGAAGATTTACTACGTGTATCTATCGCTTAACCTAATGTAGTTAATAAAGTCATATATTTATAATTATACTTATAGAGACTTACATAACACAATTTTTCACCATATTTATCTCTCTCTCAATACATACACGTACCATATAGGTACCATAATAGGCCACATCATATTGTGTGGATTTACTAGTAAGTAGATAACTTGATAATAGTACTGTGCTCGTCCTACAACTACTGATATAATGTTCAAATTATAGGCGAGGACGCTGGCACCCTGAACACAAGTTGTATCTTACTTTGGGTGCCAGAGTTCATCGAAAACACTCTTTCCCTTAGTTGTAACGCTGCATAGTGTTTAGTTAAGTGTTTATGTACAACTGAAGGTAATAACAAATACTTTTTTTTTTTTTCTTAAGCTTAGGTTGGTAGGAAGATGAAAAAGAAAGAAAAAGTATTTATTTGGAAGTCGCACTGGAAGAACACAGACTAAATAAATTAAAAAACAAACACAGTAAAACAAAAATAAATCAACGAGAGGCAGCTAATTTGAAAGTACCGCGGAATGCACCAGTTCTGTGCGCAGAGGCTCATATAAGGTACGAAGATGGTTTTAATCTTGTTAACATCGCGTGACAAAGACAGTTTATTGTATATATAATCTGGTTTCTTTGTGAGAATGGTGCCAAAGAGTAAAATAGCCAGGTGAAACTTTTTGCTTGCAAACATTCTCATTAAATTACCCTTATTTAAAAATGGAGTGACGTGGTTATGATAAATGCGAATATCTAGAAGCTAAGATATCCTATAAACAGTATCCTCTTCGAATATACAGACAATCAAAGGATTTCCAAACAACAGAGACTTTCGAAAAACAGTTTTCTTGTCCATTGACTCCGGCATTCATTTCCCCGCGCTTGGCTATGGATCAAACTCCGTAATAAAAATCTTTAGTACTGTTGTTTTTCTCGATTTTTGTATTTTTTTCTTCAAGACATGTCTCTGTTAATGCCAGCGAACAAGCTAAAATTGTTTCTTTGCTGTTGTATCGGATTTAAGAATATTATTTGGTTCGAAAATGTTTTCTTTTTTAAATTACTGGCATTGGCACTGGTTTGATTTGACCAAATAATCGATCTACGAGTATACAAATTTCGTTTAGACACTTTTTATAATATATATATAATAAAACTCTCTACCTACTATCTTTTCTTTGCTGTGCCCAACAGGGTTCATGATTGTTTCTTAAGCAAAATACATTGTGGAATGCAATAAAGTATTGAGTAAAATAGTAACGAAGTCAAAACACAAAATTATATATAATAATGTATACAAGATATTGTAAAAACATTTTAAAAGAGTAACGGTGGAGTTTTTTCCCATTCTTCTCCATACAAAAACTACCTTTTGGAAGTGGCGACTAGAATCAAATTTGTCTAGTTCAAAAGTGTATTTTATGTGTCTAATTAAAATAAATGATTAAACTTTGAAAACTGTACATTGATATTTTTGAAAAAAGAATGTGTGGGAACGAGTCTGATGCCGAATACATCGTTTTTAGAATTTGTCTCCTAATATAATTAATTTAGAACTTAAGATCGAAACAACCAAGTAATTAGTAGGGCTTTATCTTTACATTTAACATCAATTATTTCGCATCATAGGAAATGAAAAAAAAGAAACAAATAAAAATGCAATTCTGTTTTGGATTATCGTAAGTTCCAGACTCAGACCAAATAAAAAACCAAGACACAGCGATACGAACAATACAGTGAAGCATACCAAAACTATACCTCCACTCTGTGCATACACGCTCACACGCATACATTTACAACCATTTACAATCATACTACTGTCAAACTACACCTCACTGAGTGCACACATGTTTACGAAACCAGCCTCACGTCGCTGTTGACAGCGCTTTGTCTTAGTTTTTTATTTGGTCTGAAGTTCCAGATTGCTAAGTAGAGATTTATGTTAAGGTACAGATGTAGTGGCAAATCAATGTTTTACCGCTACTTAATTTTGCCATCCGAAATGTCTCAGTAGCAGCCCGGAGTCTGGATTTGTGCCCGGTTGATGGCGATAGTCTCGCCCCCTATTACAAGGAACTTAAACATAACTGGCGAAATGTGGGTGTACCTATTATAGGTACCTACATCTGCTTAACCCATCGGGGATTACAGGCATGATGTTATGTTATGTTATGTAGATAAAGCGAAATAGCATTGGGTTCACCTCATGTGTCATCAACGTGCTTGAAAATAATTATAATTTAAGCACTTGAAAATGATTTCGTTATAGGTTCCCTATCCATTTGCATAAAATTTTAAGACCTAATATAACTTAGCATAATGTTGTTTGGCATAATTATATTTTCGCATAATATAATTACGCATAACAGCTTACGCATAATTTTTTTAAGCATAATTTCTCTAACCATAATAATGATTAAGCATAATATTCTAAAGCATACATTTATTAAGCATAAAGTTAAAGCATGCAAGCAAGCATGCAGCATGCAAGCAAGCATGTAGCATGCAAGCAGGCATGCAGCATGCAGCATGCAGCATTCAACCGAGCATGCAACATGCAGCAGGCAGGGTTTCTGTCACGGCTCCGGCGCTGCGGGCCTCCGGCGGCCCCACGCGCCTACGCGATTTTAAATTACACTCTAGGGGTAGGACAAACAAGACTACGTGGAGTCGGTTTTGCAGCAATTCGGTTCTTAGGCCTACTAACGTTATGCGAATCAAATTTATGCCAAAACAAATTAGTCTTTAAGATGATTATGCCAACATAAAATGTATGCCTAAAAAAATTATGCCGAATATTATTGTGCCAAAATCGTTATGCCGAAGTATATTAGGACAAAGAACATTATGCGAAAAGAAGGTATCCCTTCGTTATACGTAAGCACTAGTGCAAAATTCCACAATTCCATATAATAGGTAGGTAAATTGTAAGTATCTGTGGGATGATACTATTATCCCACAGATACATACAATTTTTTTTATCCTACATTTACCCATTATTCTCTTTACGAGCGGAAACACATTCCTTAAGTGCAGGAAAGGCTTCAGTAGTAAATATCTTTCGTCTTGCATTAGTATGTCAAAGACTGTGAAAGTTATGGTCGAACAAATGGCAGTTTTATGTACGACTCGCTTTTGTCCGCGGCTTCGCCCGCATGTATGTCGCATAATATCCCACGGGAACGTACTACCGGGATTACATACCTAATACCCGAGGAAAAGGTCATTGACTCCTACCGCTGCGTTCGCGTAGCCGTCAACCATAATTATTGGCAGTGTATAGAGTGCCGCTATGGGCATAATAGTGGCGCTGTCTCGGCCCGGCTAAAGTGCCATAAGTGCCATTGTCATTGTCACTTGTTATTTTGTTTGATTGTTGAGGTTAGTTCGCTGTAAAACACCACATTTCCAAAATATTATATTCACTTGTGCATAAACGGAACCTGGCACTCGCCGGCTGCCGCGTAGCCATTTTCATTTGCTACTTCATTTTTCGTAAATTCAGTCATTGTAGTGACTTTTGATATAATTATCAAAAACAAATACGATCAATCAATACAAAGGGTGGCGAACTAACTGCAAAAATCAAACAAAATAACAAGCGATAATGATAATGCAATACTTACGGCACTGTAGCCGCGCTGAGGCAGCGCCACTATTATGCCGCAAATAGCGGCACTTTATCCGATAGGGATAAGATACCGCTAGCGGCACTCTATAGACTTCCATAATTATGTTGTTACGCTTAATTTTGAATATGTGATATCTTGTAAACAATTCATTTAAATGATATGATTTCCAGGCATATTTTAATCTAAATTGACCAATTTTTTTTTAATAAGGTTTGATATAATACCGGTCAAAATAGCTTCGGAGATAATAATTACATTTTTATCAAATTCTGAAAGATAATAATGGTTACTGTGGATCATCCTTAGAAGATAGACCTTCATTCTTCTTTTTTGTTGAACTTTTTAAGATGAACCATTCTGCACAACATATTTTTTATGTATCTTTTACGATTTAAAAGCACGCCAGTAAAGCTCCCAGTTGGCATGATTTTTTCCGACATCTTCATCAATAATCATTATATTTCAACCAATTTACGCAAAACCTTTATGAATTATACACCAAAACCTTCCGCATGAATCACTGCATCCATTGGTGAAAACCGTTTGAAAATCCGTTTAGTAGTTTTTGAGTTTATCACGTTTAGACAGACAGACAGACGGACAGACGCGGCGGGGGACATTGTTTTATAATATGTAAGGATAAGTATAAGGCTTATTTAAAGTAGGCTCTTAATCGACTAAGAAAGAAAGAAAATATGAAAAACACGAGAAAAAACACGAGAATAACAAATTGGACTCGTCGTCTGCCTAGCTTTTTCCCAATTATATTGGGGTTGGCTTCCAGTCTAACGGGATGCAGCTGAATACCAGTATTTTACATGGAGCGACTGCCTATCTGACCTCCAAAACCCAGTTACTGGGTAACACGAAACTTTGGTAAGACTGGTTGTCAGACTTTCGGGCTTCTGACTACCCATAACGCCAGTTAAAAATCTATGAATGACAGTCGGGACCAACGGTTTAATGTGGGGTCTCAATATGTAATGGATCCACGAACCGACCGCGGCAAGCGTAGCTTAACCGTTATTATTTAGCTACGAGCCCCATCAGCACTTCATCCACTACACACACTATTTTACCTACCTTTACTGTGTTGTGAGAAAATGGCTGGTCTTTTTAGAGTAGTTTTTCAGAAATCAATCTAATTGATTATTCTTAAAAAAAAGGTTACCTAATGTTCCATTAACGTTAAGAAATATCTGTGAGTGCGACTGTAAGACTCTTTATCGTAATCATCCATCAGCTTAATAACACGTTTCATTGCTAACAACTAAACTTAGCTGGGTTCAGTCGCTGAATTGCCGTCAGTCGTCGTAAAGGTGCACTTACACGAGCCACTAAAATTGCGCAATTCTTGGAAATTGCGGTGATCAATAAAGTCACGGCATCACGGCACCGATTTACTGCGACGTTAAAACTGTAGCAATAGTTGCCAGAGACACCTCCACACTATATTAACTAGATGGAAACTTAAATATAGTTAGGCAGAACACTTAGCAAAGCGCAGTGATGACAAGAAAAGAAATACTTGTGCTTAGTAGTGGGTGAAGTCGGAGTGTAGATAATGATAATGATGATATTGAGATATGGAGCAACTTAAAACGAAGTTTAGATTAGCAACAAAACTTGCAGAAGTAGACTGACGCAAGCAATTCTTACGGTGTAAACAATCGCGACAAGCTCACTTCCCAAGTTTTCTAAGTAAGAATTTCTTGTGGAAGTCAACTTCTGCAAGGTTTGTTGCTCTATATCGCTCCACTAATTACACCACCCCATTCTTGTTGCTGGCAATCGATAATTGCTGTAAAAGTTGCCCGTGTATTCACAGCTTAGCGTCTATACTCCTCCTTAATTTAACTACACATGTACCTACTAAATCCTATTCACGGCACGACTATTAAAACGTCGTAAAGTCGTCAGCTGATCTGCGACAGTACGACAGCTGTGAAACAACAATAAAGTTTATAGCAGTGTTCTGTTTTGTTTCGACGATTCAATCGTAGTGTTGATAGCAGTCTTGTTGGCGTGGGATGAATGTGATCCAATTATAATTGACAGCCGGCAACAAAAGTAGCTGGACGATGGTTAACAGTCATTGTTGCAGCATACGCTATAACTATAAGTATCTTTTCAAGCATGTTAATCAAAAGGCTGTGAAATTAATTTTTCATGATACAATTTTTTTTTTTTTTTTTTTAAAACGTTGCCCCACACTAGGAATTTCTCCTGTATCGTGGGTGCGTTTACAAACATTTAAACTCACATACACAAACAGCCGGAACAACTACTTGCAGGTCATACAAATATTTGTTCCGTGCGGGAATCGAACCCGCGACACGCAGTGCAGCAGTCAATCGCTTAACCACTGCGCCAACCGTGCCGTCCAAATGAATAATACTTATTCAATAAAACGTTTGTATAGGTAGAGTGATTTACATTCAGCTATCTAATTACGCAACATATTTTCGTAAACAATTACGACAAATTTGTTTCATTTTGACAGTTCAACAACATTAATTGCGTTATATACGTTGTAGAGTAGTTTTTTTTTTGAACTTATGAAGCAATGGATAAGCAATTTGTTTCAAATCGATTCAAATTTCAATTAATAGTGTGTATTAAGTAACTAGGGTACTGGTGTACTATTATCATTTTCTTTTTGTCTGTATTATCTGCCACAGGCGCTTCTGTCGGAAACTTTCGTAGCTGTAAATAACTCCCACATAGAGTTAGCTAGACATCTCACTTGAAAATTGTTCTGCAAATGTAAACAGTCTGACCTTGATCTACCTCAACTCAATAAATTTCATTATCATCACGCTTTGTTTCCCCGACGGGTTACGCAGAAGTTTACCCATATTATAGGTACACCCACATTTCGCCAGTTATGTATAAAGTTCATTTAGTTCGTTCAAGTTTGTGTTGTGTTATAAAGTTAATTATTTTTTGGCAGTAGTGCTGTACTCCCACATAGGCGATTAAAAAATCTAAAACGGCGGCCATACACGTAGCTGCATGTCGTTGCGATATAATTATGGCTTCAAATAAGACTGCCATGATAGATAACTATATCGAGCCGTGTGTACACGGTCAGTTCTATCTTCAGATCCATCTGACCTGAACATAATTCAGACCGTCTATGACTGTTGATCCGATCAGAGAGTTTCTTTTAACTTTACGCATCGACCGCGTTTGGCGCTCCGATTGGCCGTTCACTGGTGAAGCCGGCCGTGAAGACCGGCCGGCTGCCAATCGGAGCGCCGAACGCGGTCGATGCGTAAAGTCGATATGGTTAAAAGAAACTCACACTAGGGCCTTTGATCGATCGCTAGTAGTCGTGGAAGTAAAAAGTACCTTCAGAATTCTTAAAAGTACCCATTAGGTACTTTTCCTTTTTTTTGTACGCTTCCGACGTAGTTATTGTTATTTTTATTTGCTTTCGGACAGGCCGATCGGATCAGATTGTAGATTCATCTGTTCATTTTTATGCGTCCGTCTCTACGCGTATGTATGGCCGCTTTTATGTTATACGACGCACCATTGCTACGGGAAAACTACCCACAGTGATTTCATGAAGCTTAGCTTAGTCGCCCAAATTAATGTATTGAATTAAAGCCTATATTTGCTTGATGATTTGAACCAATAATAATTCGTGGTTTATTTATGAAATGTTTATTTTATATTATTAACAGATGTAAAGTTATGTTTTATACTCTAGAGACTCATTGTAGAAACAAGACTGTGAACTTTATGTGGCATCCCAATTTACATAGGACACAAAGTTCTGAAATAAATTAGTTTAAAACGTGATAATAATATAATCAAAGCATCACATGTTAGGGATTAGGTATGTATAATTTATAAGTTATATTGTAATGAATAAACTCAAAAACGAATGGAGCAATTAAAAAAAATCTTTCTCCATTAGAATGCTATATTATCACTGAGTAACATACATAGGCTATAATTTATAAAGATATCACGCGGGCTAATCCGCTGGTGGAAGATGGTTTTATTATAAAATGATTATTTAAACTAAACTTTAATCAAGTGATCGCAGAAATTGGATTTTACCATCAGGAATTTCACAGTAGCAGCCCAGAGGCCGGTTTTTTGACCAGTTGATGATAATAGGCTCGCCCCGTGTGACATGAGACTTAGGGCTGATTTCAGCAATGAAACTGAACGCAATCAGCATTTCTAAAACGCGTCCAGTAGCTGTCAGTGTCAAAATTGTTATGAAGCATATCTATATTCAGCATAATTATATTCTGAATTTCTTTGGTAAAATTCGCACATAAACGTAACTGTGTGTGTACCGTAGGTACACCTCTGGATCACCTTCGTGGATTACAGGCGTGATGTTACATTATGTTTTTTTTTATGCGTTTTCCATAAAATTTTACGGCGAAAATTGTAAGATCTAAAGTTCTAAGCATAGTTAACTGCAGCATGAAAACATGGTAAGAAAAAATAATATCACTTTGGCCATTCGGTCACAGATTTACTCCATGGGCCATCTCCGCGTCTGACTAGATGTCCTGCCCAACTCCACTTGAGGCGCATCGCCCTGTCTCCGACGTCATAGACTTTTGACACTCGGTCTAGTAGGGTAATGCCAAGCATGGCTCACTCCATAGCCCTTTGTGCTACTCGTATGAAGTGGACACCTTCCTTTGTGAGCGTCCATGTCTCGGCACCGTAGGAATGTTAAGCTACGCTTGCCTTACGGCTTAACGTGGTCTTAAGGCATGTGGAATTCATTGGTTCCAGCTGTTATTTGTAGATCTTTGGCAGTCCTTACGGGAGTCAGAAGCCCAAAAGTCTAACAACCGGTCTTACCAAGGGTTATCGTGTTACCCAGTACCTGGGTTGTGGAGGTCAGAGATACAGTCGCTCCATGCAAAATACTGGTATTCAACTGCATCCGGTTAGACTGGAAGACGACCCCATCATCGTTGGGAAAAGGTTAGGCAGAATGATATTTTCATGTTATTTTCGAACAACACTGTTATAACTGTTATTAAATCCCAAACTGGTGAATCTGTGGTGGCTTTAACGAGAGATTTGTCAGCAGTTGAGTTTTCTTTTCGAAACTTTTCCGCTTCTTATCGTATTATGAAAGCTTGTAATAGAATATCGCCCATGAGACGTGCTTTTATAAGTTATATCTTGTTAAAACAGTTTGCAAATTAATATCCGCTTATAATGTTGCTGGCTAGAACCCAAAAACCAGCTAGTATTTTCTCAACACCTAGACAATCTCCTTTGTAACATTCAACATAACATAACATCACGCCTTAATTCCCCGAAGGGTTGGGCAGATGTGTACTTATAATAGTACACCTACATTTCGCCAATGTTTAAGTCCCATGTAATAGAGGGCGAGCCTATTGCCATAAACCGGGCACAAATCCAGTCTCCGGGCTGCTACTGAGAAATTCTAAATAGAAGACTCCGATAGCACTACCCGACCATTCAAATAGCCAACAATACTACAATGCCCTATGAAATATGATCATTTTCATGTATTGCTAAAGAAATAACTCAAAAGAGTCGAAACTTTCTTGGCACGACTTCAATATCAACAAAGTTATGTAAAAAGTTATTACAAAGTTACTTTTGTTACAAACGGTCGTTTTTCTTTACAAGGGATATTTTAATATAAAATATGTTTTAGTCTTTATACTATTTATTGATTTTGTGGTGGTTTTTATGACACATAAAAACGCACTAGGCAGATTTATCTTCGTATTCGTCATCGTCCTCTATATTTATGGCAAAACCGTGTGAGGCTGCTTCGAGCGGTTGGCACTGAAGTTTTTTTACGAAAGAACCGAACATCCCGCCATCACCTACTTTTTAACGAAGGAACCGAACACCCCGCCACCACCTACTTTTTAACGAAGGAACCAAGCATCCCGCCATTACCAACTTTTTAACGAAGGGACCGAGCATCCCGCCATTACCTACTTCTTACTAAGGAACCGAACATCCCACTATTACCTACTTTTAACAAAGGAACCCGCCACTACCTACTTTTAACTAAGGAACCCAACATCCCACCATTACCAACTTTTTTAACGAAGGAACCGAACTTCCCGCCATTACCTATTTTTTCACTAAAGAACCGAACATCCCGACATCACCTACTTTTAACGAAGGAACCGAGCATCTCACCATTACCAACTTTTTAAGGAAGGAACCGAACATCCCGCCATTACCTATTTTTTCACTAAAGAACCGAACATCCCGCCACTACCTACTTTTAACTAAGGAACCGAGCATCTCACCATTACCAACTATTTTACGAAGGAACCGAACATCCCGCCACTACCTACTTTTTAACGAAGGAACCGAGCATCTCACCATTACCAACTATTTTACGAAGGAACCGAACATCCCGCCACTACCTAATTTTTAACGACGGAACCAAACATCCCGTCATTACATAAATTTTTCTCGAGCCGCGGAACGCGTTTGATTTCGTGTTGATACTACTTTCAGAATATCTGTATGATATGTTTATATAATTAGCTAATAGGTATGTGTTTGAAATACCCTCCGTTTAGAAAGAGTTATCAAAATAACTAGTACCTATTAAGTATAAAACAAAGTCGCTTTTCGTGTCTGTCTCTGTGAACGCGTTGTTCTTCTAAACTAGGGAACGTATTTAGATGCAGTTTTCACCGTCATTGAGAGGATTAGAAAATCCATTCTGCAAGGTTTATGTGGGCAAAAGCCTCTTCTCATACAGAGAAGTCACGAACATTAATCACCACGCTTGCTCAAGCAAATCTCAATATTTTGATATGTCGCCACATAAGTGGATTACATCCGTGCGAAGCATGGACGAGTTGCTGTATTCAAATAAAAAGATCAATAGATTAACATACCGAACATAACATAACATCACGCCTATAATCCTCCAAGGGTAAGGCAGAGGTGTACATATAGAACTTCCACATTTTGCCTGCTACGTTTAAGTCCAATGTCCTTTTGCCATGAACTGGGCACAGATCCAGACTCCGGGCTGCTACTGAGAAATTTCTCATGGAAAATCCCAATAACACTTTTACTCGAACTGGGAATCGAACCCAGGACCTCATGTTCAGCAGTAGCGCTTGTTAATCAAACGTCTCACACAAAGATTAGGTAGGTACAATTTCAGTTAATATTTTACGAATTTGTTTATTTCAGTTATTCCTTTTTCTACAAGTAGCTGGGTGAAAAATATAGTAATGGTTGACAGGCCGTCGACAAAATACTTTTTCTTCAGTACTAAATTCTAGACAACATTCTTGACATCTGTCTACTCTCAGATTTCGTACCCCACGATCCAACTCAAACTCAAAAGACACACAAGAATTTTACTAAGTCAGAAAGCTGAAGTTGCCCTTTACAAAGCGCAGATTCGAGAAGAACGGCAAATCATCATTATCATTTCAGCCGATAGACGTCCACTGCTGAATATAGGCGTTCCCCAAGCGTTGCCCCATCGACCGGTACGGTAGATTCAATATAGGACTATTATTTAGGACAAAAGTATAAATAAAAACAGTAAAATAGGCTCCTAAACTATAAAAAAACTATTAACACGAATGAAAGGTCCATAAAAAATAATCAGAAGGGACGCGCCAACACCCAGTTTTATTGCTCTAAAATGTTTTATTACTTACATACCTACATACTTTGAACCCGTGACATTGAGGTATAATCAAAAAGCCTTATTTATACATGTTATAACAGGAAAGTTTCCCTATTCGTGGTAGGTTTCGAAAGGTTAAATCTTAAATGTCGTGTCGTGAATTAGTATTGTTTATTTTTGTTAAACTTTTTAACCAATCACAAATTTTTGAAAGATGATTTTGTCTTCATTTCGGTATTTACCCCCTTTTTTTATATTGTATTTACCCCCTTGAGTACCGAGATGATGACTAATAGAGAAATATGGATAAGGACAGAAATTATGAACTTTTTGGACAACATAAGTCATTACCAGTGATCGGAGTAGGTAGATTGAATTGGGGTCATTAATCCGAAACGTATATATTAATATGGACATTCCTCCGGAATTGGTTAATTATTAAGAAAAAAACCGGAACTTAGATAGGAATTGTATTCAAATGAGCAATATTATATTCTTCATAATTTTTTTAACGGCACACAGTCATGATTCCAAGCTTTGGTAAGTAATATTTTACTTGTTACAAGGAGTTTAAAGCACGTTTGGATGTACTATAAGAATATATTTTTTAGTATTGTGTTTGTTTGCCTAAGCTGTTGAACATACCATCACCAACTTTGAATTGAGTAGTAATAATATCACTACCAACATTAACAATATTTAATTGAATCCGGTAATACCGGAATTGCTTTCCGGAAAAATGGCTTATCCATGTTATTCTTTCTGTGTGCATTTATGATAGAAGTACCAAAAATCAATCTACCTACTCCAATCACTGGTCATTACACACTTTAGAGTATAAACAGCATTGGTCTTACAAAGGTCTCAAATATGAAAATTGAATCATCAATACGACGAATAAGAAGCAAAAACAGTCTATTTTGTAGATGAAACAGTTTTGTCTGCAAAAACAAAACAATTTTGTGGCGAATGTCGTCACAACAATTGTTTTCATAGAGATTATTGTTTAATTTTCATTGGCCACAGTCTCTTTACACAAGAGTTTATTGAAATAACAGAAAACCTCTTAAGAGGTCATTGTACTGCTATGTAAAACCGTTACTAAGGGACCAACACTGAAATCGCGAAAAACTCAGCTGTTTTAGACATTTAGGTATGTTCGTATTCGCCAAAATGTATAGAACAGCAAATTTTTATTATTGGGGTTTCACGGTTCGTACCTTACAAAAAGTTGTTCATAATGATGAGTGTATATTGTGTATAATCCAATAAGAAGTTTTCTGTTATTTCAATTACAGTTTATAACAATCTTGATTCAGGGGGTCTACTCGCTATGTCAATCAATGAAGATATGGGCTCGCCCGAAAATAGTCGATCCGTCAAAACAAGCGTAAAATTCTATTTTTTGGACTGGCTAAGGTTTTAAGATCATACACTGTAAACTTACATTCTCGCAAATAAATGGATCTGAATTAGAACTTGAATGCCAATAAAAAAAATCCAGACATTAAAATTCAAGATAAGTATACAGAGCAATGCACTGATTAAAGTATATTTTAACTTTTTACAATATTTTGAAACCTTTATAGTTTTGAGAAGTCAACGGTCCGTATAACTATTATATTTCATGTTCATTGGGCTTGATCAAACGTTCTGAATGTCCTTTTCATTTGAAAATAAATCTGTTTAATATTCAGTAAGGTATACTTGAAGAGGGTACCGATTGCAGGTTCGAAACGGCTTGTATTAAGGTGATTTTTTAACCGAATGCGAAATGCCAAAAGTATAGGAAAAACGTCGTGAGAATGGGAATATTTTCTTTTTCAAACAAGTTATATATAGGTATATATTTCTAACAGACGCAGACACAAGCACTAATATCACAAGGACTAACATAGTTATCACCTACTACCACATACGATAAATACAAATTAGTAAACCGACATAGCCCGAAGAATTGCCAAACTTAAGTGGCAATGGGCAGGAGTCCGCTGGATGCTGGAGGCACAGAATCGGTCGAAGTGGTGGTGCTTGGGGGAGGCCTATGTCCAGCAGTGGACGTCTTTCGGCTGAAATTATGATGATGATGATGAAACCGCAATGTACCAGAAAGCAGCCATTATAATCCCAGGTAATTTTCAAATGCAGTCTGACGATCCGATCCAGCCTGTACCTTGCTGTGCTTCCCCAGCGAAGCCCTTAGCGTGTAGTCGCTTAGTTTATAAGTTTTCTGCCCTGGCTGGAGGCCTTAATTTATCAAGGCACCCACCAGATAGTCCAGATAACCAGCCGGCAGCCTCCTAGGCCTGCGAGATGCTATTCTCGAACAAAAAACCATTAAAACAAATGCAGTACGAAGAATATTTTTACAATGAACTCTGCCTTTGCTGTTGAAACCTGCAACTTTTTCTTTCCTTCAACTTCAGGGAATAGTAGGTAACTTTAAGTACTTTAATTTGTACTTTAATAGTAGGTAACTAATGCACGTCGGAGCAATTTCACTACATCCCTAATCGCGAAGAAGGCAATAATAGTGAGCTACCGTTTCCCTTAATCTTTACAACCTACGCTATGTTGCGATTTTACGATGTATGGTAACGAGAAATCCCGATATTTTATAATAAAAGCTGTATTTATTATTATTAATATCATTCCCTGATGTGTAATATTTTATTACACGGATTTGGTAGAGCTTTGTTGGATATATTATCACGAAAAGTAGAAGCTACTCCATCGTTGATGACGTCACGTATCGCCTCCCGTTTTCAACGAGAAGATATTTCCTGAATGAAGCTATTTCGGGGACAACTGTAATAAATACCACAGTCTGCAATTAGCAAGAGTTCATTAACCTTCGAAGCAGTTGTAAAACAAATAGAATGACGTCTAAACACGAAAGGCAAGATCTAATCAAAAACTCTAGACTAATATCCAGCCCTAATTGCAGTCAATTTCCTGCAGCCGCAAAAGAAAACCATACAGAATTTAATTTACTATTTCTTGAAGAACAAGGAGTTGTAATGTTGTGTAATTTGTACGGTGAAACAAATGTTATTAAAGCTACCATGCATAGTTCTGATTTAAGTTCCGTCTAACCTCACCAAAATCTGTAGGTACCGTGTGCGGCTGATACAGCGATCCATGCGCCTACGAACAGCCGCCGGGGCGTTTACCTAAAAAAGCAAGCCTTTGCTTCGCCCGTGTGTATGTCGGAAATTATCCCACGGGGACGTACTACCGGCATAAAAAGTATGGTCACCAAACCATGGTCTAGCTGTGTACCAAATTTCATCCAAATCCGTTCAGCCGTTTTAGCGTCAACGCGTAACAAACAAACTCACTTTCGCATTCATAATATTATTAGTTAGGATGGTTGAAACAATGTTTGCACTCAATATGTCAGACCAAACTGGCGCAGGTTAGGTCAGAAAAATCTGCCCATGTATGGCAGCTTTTAGAACTGAATCTAATCTTCACATCTAGAAAAATATTTAGATAGTTATGGAGACCATTTCCGTAAACCGTTGGAACAGCCAATAATCATTAGGTTTGGGGGTAATGCCAAAGCAAGCAAAAGTTCCAAATGTATGTTTGTTAACAGTGTTACTGGAAGCCAGCCAGGAGCCATGTTAAGGAAAAACGAAAAAACCTTGTACATGCGATAAAAATCTATACTCCATAGCTTTAGGTAGTTTTATAAAGGTAAAAAAAAACACGTGACGAGAGAGCTGTCAAGTAACGGACTAAACGTAATACCTGTAACTCCAGTTGTCATATTACGTCATAGTTGTACTCTTCAATTTAGCTACGTTATAATTCGTTAATGTTTAGAGTTTGGGCTCTTTACAATAGGCAGATTACAAAATATTAACAAAAAAATTGTGCTCAAGCAGTTACATCTACAAAGAGTAGTTTAAGAATAAATGATAAAGTTACACACATGAATAAAAGAGGATAGTATTGTAAAAATATAAAATACATTTAATTTGGTTTTATCGTATTTTTAAACAAGATGGTGTCACCTATAAAACCCTTTATGGAGTTATAATAAGTTAATATTTCCTGAGATAAAAGATTCGATAGAAGTGTAGTCGTTTGTACATACATACATCCATAAACTCACGCCTTATTCTCATGGGGGTAGGCAGAAACTACAGAACGCCACCTGCTACGATCCTTACATACTCCTAGTTGAGCTCCTTATGTTCTGGGTTGAGCTTCACGATTACTGACAAATGCTTGCACTGACAGGACAGGTCCACTCAAATCTGTGTGGTTCTTTTCTCAAAAGACCATTTCAGACACTAATCTACATGGTCCTCATATGGCCTGACCAAGATTATGTCTGGACTTTAAAAGAGACTGTGACCTCTGAGTTTGTTTCGGCCTTTCTTCTCAGAGTAGTCAGATAGGAAACGCCGAACTCATCTAGCTAATGTTTAATTATTTTTTTAAGATGACGTGTAAAAGTGATTCCAATATCCTATTTACAGAATAAACAATTTCATTTCATTTCATTTCTCTTTTTGCTTAGTTTTTGTTTATACAACTGGTTATCACGCACGCTATTTACCAGTACTACTCACCTGACATTTCTGAAGAACATCACCAATAAGGTCACCATAATGTCCTTTTGGACACTAGAAGGACATGTGGGAGGGGATGCCCTAGAATCTAAGGCGTCCTCTCCCGGTATTTTCACTCACTGCCTTTTAAATACCTTTTGTTAGTCGCCTTTCATTTCATCCTCTCAAACCTTTGTCATGCGAAAGATATAGACATATAATTATGTCCATTGTTGGAAATAGACAGCCATTGATAGGTAAGGTCAGACAATGAATACCACGATTATGTGCTGCAAAAGATGTAGAATATATGAGCTGGGGATGCAGAATATAATATGGTTTTATTTGGAAACCACCCTGTTTTTTCTGGTCTATCCACTAAGACTTATACTGCGTCGTTGCTCTAGTGGTCGCAAGAGCTATTGCTGTGCACGAGGTCCTAGGTTCGATTCCCAAGTAGGGAAAAGTGTTATTCGGTTCCTCCGTCTAGAATTTGTGCCCGATGGTGGCAATAGGCTCGTGCTATTACATATGACTTAAACATAACTGGTGATGAGTGAGTGTACACCTCTACCTAACCCTTTGGGGATTCAAGGCGTGATGTTATGTATCATTTAAATAGAAAATATTCACTACTAGCTCCCTAAAATACTTCGTTTATAAATTCATGATACCAAAGCAATCCCATAAAGAACAGCAACAAAACTACACACCAACACCATAAATAAACTTAATACCAGGTATATTACCCGTAACAAAATTACAGTCTAACACGAAAGGCCTGGTCTAATCTATAGGCCGATATCCAACGACGATTGTAGACCATTTCCCTTTCACATACAAACCAACACTTATTTTTAGACCAAAGAGAAATGCGTGCTATAAGTAATGTAGAGGAATCTCTAGTACAGTCAGCAATGACAGTGTGGTATCTGCTACAGTTTTTTAAGGTGCCTTACGCAAAGCAAAGATAATAACTGTTACGTACTTTCGTACCTACGCAATGGGTATTTTTCTATTATTTTAATATTACTTACTAAGTTTACGCCGCCATCTCTCCTTTCTCACGTCTGTCTGTCTGTCACAGGGTTATTTATTTTTAACCTGATAAAAAGAGTCCCACTTTTATTTGGCCGAGCTTTAAAATTATACAATCTTTTAACTAAAAGTTTCAAGGAAGGAATGTGGATAATAGTTAAGAGTAGGGGAAGACCTAAGAAACTATGGATAGACTGTGTGAAAGATGATAAATTACTAGATAGAGATGAGGACTAATGGAAGAAAAATACATGTTGCGCCGATCCCAAATAAATAGGGATAAGGTCAGGACTACCGGGGTTGGGGGAAAGTCCGAAAGGGATACCGTGGCCCCTGGAAACGCACAGGCAACATGGGTGGGTTTTAGTCAGTAACAGTCTGACACGCCCTCCCACTCCACCTAGAGCGGGAGAAGTTATTTGATAATTTCACATCCAAAAAAAAAAAGGTCAGGAGAATGATGATGATGACAAACTTTCAAATAAAACATGAGATTCTTGCACATTGTGTTAATTATAATGTTTAAATGTAACTCACTTTCCTTGCTGACCGTACCTTAAGGGTCTATGGAAGGTCCTTGCAAGATAGATCTTTGTCTACAAGATATCGGTTCGGGCATTGTTTGAATTGCTGTTGCGCTAAATTTAATACGGGTCGACGTGTAGTTTTACTTACTTAATATAATGTTACATACACTCACAACCTTTCTCGTGAGCGTTGACAGAAACTAGAGCGCCACATGCTAAGATCCTCACTTCTTCTAGGTCTTTGTTCCCTCAATACTGAGGATCGAGACCAATTACGACCCATTTTAGCGAAATATTTCATAAGGTTTATAGTGCAGTAGTAGTATTCCCTAAAAAACACTTCGAAATTTGAACGGTGTCGTCCGTGGGTGAATCCGATAATTTACTTTGAAACTGCTTGCTTTAGTTTGCTATCGAACTGTGTCACTTGAGTGAGATTCGATGTGAAATTACAGAATAGCCAACACTACTCGATATTGTATTTTTTTTAAATAATAATCAGCGGCTTCTTTTCTGGGAATCACTGTATCTCCAGGCGTGGAAGTTTTTTTTATAAGTAGAAGAATAGACAATACTGGCCTATTCTTCTCGCCTGATTACCGGGCGAGATTTCGAATATCGAGATTGCATTCCCGATAGCGGTAAGATATAATGTGCTCCTACGCGTCGCTCGTGTCCTATCACACTGCCTTTGAAATCTTAATGTCTCCATAACTCACACGAATGAAGTCAACAATTCCCCATCCTTACAAAAATTGAATGCATAATTTAAATACAGCCCTGTAAACTGCGGCTGGGTTGGTAACTCAAGAGTCTTTCATTATATTCCTCGCCAAATTGTTCCTTGAAGAATGTGCAATTTGGTGAAATGAAAAAAAATCTTGAATATTTCATTTTGTAGCATGGAGTATGTAGTTCTTATGAAAATCGTATTTGGTAAAGTATGCAAATTGTGAAGTGGTTAATAAAAAGAAATACATTGAATATTTTGTACAGAATTTAAGTCACGTCGTATTAGAGCACAAATCGAGCAGATTACGTGTGACTCCGGATTTTCACTTGTCTCTGTCTGTGATGTCTTGTTTTTTTCTTTTTAGTTGACCTTTTTGTCGTAGTTTGGTCTTAGTGTTTATAACTTTTATATTTATTAAATTATTTTGAGGTTATATAAAATGTATCAATGGTTATATTTATAATTCTTCAAATGTGCTAATTAAGCCCTTTGATACACAACACTTTTTTTTAATGACTACATCATTAAAAAAAAAATGTTCCTGACTTTATGACGTCTAGAGGGCGCCTTATTAAATTTAATGTGACGTCACATAGCATATAACCAGAAAACGATCACGTCGCTTCCATCGATACCTCATTTTTCAAATTATGATAAGTAGTTTAGAAGTTATGAGGGAACAGATAAACATACATACACACCCGTCAAAATCGTAACCCTCCTGTCTGCTTCGCCGTAGTTGGATAAAAAATAAAGTGACAAAAGCTGATAAGGCTAAGCACAGATCTCAGAACTATCTTTAGACTTTTCTAAGGACAGTTCTGACTCGAGCCAGGAATACAATGTTAGCACATTCTGCTTCGCCGTAGTTGGAAAAAAAATTAAGTGATAAGGCTAAGCACAGATCTCAGAACTATCTTTAGACTTTTGTAAAGACAGTTGAGACTCGAGTCAGGAATACAATCACATACACTCGCAACTAAGCAGTTTAATAATCCAAGTTGTCAATAGTTTACTTCTGCTTTTTCTCGTATCGATGTCTCATATTTTTTCCGACCAGTAGATACCTACGTAGCGGCTTAGATAGCTGCTGCTCTGTCGTTTGCCTCATTTAACTCCTGGAGTGTAACCACGATGTCTCAAACTTAATAATTTACAAATATAAAAGACAAAACTGTTCTGACTACGGCAGACAAAACCCAATATACACATATTTAGACAGTTTAACAATCGTCATATATAAATAAATAAAATCATACTTAGGTACTGACGCAATAAAAACACATTAAAGATACACAAAAACTGAATGTTAACACAACATCCGTGATACGTAGAATATCAACTAATTAACGTTAAATTGTACTTAAATCAATAAATTCAAATTACTACTGACATAGAATACTCGTAGTTTTTGCTTAACCAGGGACGAAACTAAACGCAAAATCATTTTCGTAAAAAGAATTGGAAAATCTTTTTTTTTTTGTTAACCTGTACTGTCCCACTGTTAGGCAAAGGTCTCCCCCCTACCTTCCATTGTTCTTTGTGCATTGTCTTCTCCAGCCAATCTCCCATAAACGCATCTAAGTCGTCACGCCAGCGTTTCCTAGGACTCCCTAGGTGACGACGCCCGTCTTCTGGCACCTACTGCGCGACAACTCTGGCCCACCTGTCCCGATGCATTCTATACAAGATCTCATCAAAATAGATGGACAAATTTTAACACAGGGTTCAGTACGTCTAACCATAGATATTCAAGCAAAAAAAACACTGATTAAACTGATTTTATTTTGACCTAAAATAATAAATGGCATTGGGTAACGAACATGTTTAGTGTATTTTCGTTAGCTGATTTATTTTTCTTGTAAATATCTAATGCGTTTTTCTTTTTTTTTACCATTTTCCTTATTTTGGTGGTCTGAATGATTTCTAAAATTTGGTCCATCTATTTCAATCGGACCTTATATACATGGTCCACCCATTCCCACTTCAGTCAAGCAGACTTATTGCCCACATCGAGGATTCCTGTTTTCGTGTATCGTGGTAGCTAGTACGTCTTCGGTCAATGAGTTTAATAACCAGTACTTTATGGCCAAAGGGCGATGGAGCGAAGCGTACTGGTACCTTGAGTTTGGACAGCAGAGTAAACAAAATTGCGAGAAAGGATCCGGTGTCTGTTGTGGAATTTGGGGAAGGGCTATGTCGAGCAGTCGAGATCTTTCAACGTTTTGACGATGATAAGTTTCAGCTGACTACAGCTAGGTTTTAACATTGAACGTTTGTTACAAGTCATGGCTGCCGCCGACAGTGTTTAGCAGTCAGATATATGATATTACTAAATATTCCCCGCGACTTCTTCTGCGATTCAGGATGAAAAGTAAATTATGTGTGAACTAAGTGAACTTGTCCAGATCATGGTCTATCCATGTGCCAAATTTCATCTAAAGCCGTTCAGCCGTTTTAGCGTGAAAGCGTAACAAAAAAGCAAACTCACTTTCGCATTTATAATATAACTGACTGTTTGTTATTCCAGCCTTTGACCATTACAATGAGGTTTTTGTTTCATAGAACGAACCAAAATAAACTCAAACAGAACAAATACAACACGTGTACATATATTATTTTTTTTTTTTATTGCTTGCGAAATGATCATCGTTTCAAAAATTGGCCATTTTGTAGTCTTCGAAGTATTCTGAGCTGGAACCTAACACCAAACACAATGTGCAGGATGTTGAGAAAATTTTCAATCGACTCAATGTTGGTTTTATCGTCGAGAACAGCGCGAACAAAAGGGTTAAGTCACGTTTACACCATAAGCGTATTTGCCGAGTCGGGTGTTACACCGCTTTTGTGCCAAAACATTCTGCATTAAAGCCCCGTTTTCATTGCATTAGCATGAGATGCAATTTAAATCCGTATTTTGAATATAAAAAATACATAGAATAACATCACGCCTGTGTTCGTCGAAGCGCTAAGGCAGACACACCACGTGGTTCGACTCACGCATTTTTGGGTCTCTTCAGCGGTATGAGGTGTGCCCCGAGGCGTCATCTGGGCGGCAGAAAGAGCTGCGGTAGGAGTGGTCAAGTAATCTTTCGTGGCGCCTATTGTACCTACTAATGTAACAAACATAGCAGTAACATTATTGACCAGCAGGGTAATTGCGTAACTACATAAAAAAAACATAAAAACGTTTATTTCAATTACAATAGGCATTTCGATACATATTATTGGAGATCACCTTTTAAGCAAGGAATCACTTGTATTAGGAGGTTCCGCTCTTCCACTTGTTATTTATAAGCAATTGAAATGTAGACAATTAGACAATTATGATTATACAATTATAAAAACAGCGCTGCAGATTAATCAGCGTAATGTAGAAAAGGACCAGATCGCGCGTGTACGTGTGGTATGTGTATTATGAGTGAGTGTGAGTGAGTGTGGGTGTGAGTGTGAAAGTGAGGTTGTGTGGTGTATGAGATAATGAACAATGCTTAGTTCACTCTTTCCAAATTAATATCCTGTCTGTTTGTTTATTAGTCACGCTTTCTAGACGAAGCGTAGTTCCAGACAGATGTAGGTTGTCGTTTGTCGGTTTGCCCTGCGACAATGTCTTGGGATCGAAAGAAGCTAAATAAGTCTTAATTCACTAACCTTACGCACAACAACCCAAATGTAACTTGGTTAATGTAATGTGGTTATTGAAAAGTAGATACAATAGACTCAACATCGTCGTATCATCGTATAACTAACAGAGCAATGGCTTTCATTTGACAGTTTAACAACATTTATTTATTTATTTGGTTCACCAACAATTATTTACACTAACATCTTGATAAAAGTAATGTCTTAAAAACTTTGAACAGTGTAACAATTACTTAAAGGTAAACACCACATGAACTAAAATTATGCTAATTTGTAAGCCTAGGTACATGAACAGTTCACAAGCCAAATTAAAATTAAAGAAAAAGTATGTAGCCCAAATACAGACTTAGTTTTGAATGTTATTGCTAAAGTTATGTAGTAACAAAATAATAAAAAAAAATAATGAATGCTTTACAACACCTCTGGTAAACAACTCAAGATTTTAGATTTCTGCTTAGTCAGAGAATCAAAGTGGAAATCGATTAGATTCAACATAGATAACAAGCTAAAAACATTAATTGCGTTATTTACTTTGCTAAGCAGACAAGTTTTTCGAACATATGAAGCAATGGATCAGCAATATTCTTCAAAAATGATTTAGATTGTTATTGAAAGTGTGTTACTTAGCAGTCGCGCTTGCAACTAGGTACTTACCTACTAATTGACTAGCTAGACCAAGTAGGCAGTAAATAAAGCTACAATAAATACCGACACATTTATTTATTTAACAGTATATGTACACACATATAAATAGACAAGAAGAAAGGAACAGAAAAATACGTACAGACGCCAGCAGGTCAACCTACCCGAAACTGTCAAATTTTAAAATTTTCCCAATTAACTTCTAACCTTATGCTTTAGTGATAAAGTTGAAAATCTATTAAAAAAAATTGACAGATTGTAGTAGGTTGATGTGCTGGCGTCTGTACAAAGGTGATGCTAACGATGATCGTGGTTTAACTAATGACTTTTCTGTAAAGGCGGCGGTGTAATATATGCTAGAATGTCCTGGATAGAGTTGTGCATGTACTTTTTTCCATAATGAAAAAAAATTGTCACAGTGAAACCGCCAACATAGCTTGCAGAGTAAGCAAGCTATGTTGGCGTATGTTTGTCGAAGGATCGATAGTCGGTGGAGCAGATGAGTCCTGGAGTGGAGACCGCGTATCGGCTAGTGTGGTGTGGGACGCCCCACAGGTAATTAGACCAACAACCTTAATTGGGTAAGGCTGTGTGCTAAAGGCGGAGGACAGGGTGTCGTGGCGCAGCGCAGGGAGAGACCTACGTCCAGCAGTGAGCTGCCATAGGCTGAGTTGATAGATTGAACTGTACAGTCACGGACTTTAATAGATGAGCCACTTGCCACTGTTCTTATTTTAGCCGTGTAATGCAAATCGGGTTTAGTCGGATTTTCTCGTACATTCAGACACGGAAAGTTATACGTCTTCGTATTATAGAAGATTTGGACAGGCGTTGCTGTTAGTAACTTTCATGCAATATTTACGGTTGGCTAACCTGAGAGCCAGAACTACAAACTTGATAGCAGAGTCACTAACCAAATTCAACCAATTGCAGATCTAGCAACCGTAACCTAGCGACAATTGTTTAGCTATAGCTTAGCGATAGTAACGTTAGCATACGGAGAAATTATGATTGGTCATTTCGACATCGGAAAAACTCGGACCCACGATTTTATCCGAACGCGTAGCGTCCAAGGTGACGTTTATGACAAGTGTGATACTTTGGTCTTCAGATAGGTTTTCAGAAATAACGAGTATTTAATGAGCTTTTTATTCAAAGGAGGTCAGTATCAAATAGATTGGATAAACGTATGCAATATTGTATTGATTTATTATTGACAACTTATTAGTCAACCTTCAACCTCTATGAATAAGACTATTTCCGATTATTAGTAATTTGTCATCTTGCTGACGAGCATGCGGTTTGAGTTCGTGTTTAATCGTGTAACATCGTGAATGTATAAAACTGCAAAATTGTAAAGTTTGAAAGTGGCTCATCAATTAATGTCCGTGACTGTACATGCACATGCAACCATGAATGTCATTTTTTGACTTTAGTTATTGACATAAAATTTTGACATGAAATGAAATTGACACTGAATGTAATAAAATTTAATTTGCTTGCATGCGTTAATTTAACAATTAGGTATCTACTCAAATACTTATTTAATTCAATTGTAATAAGTGGTCAGTGGAATTTAATAGTATGATTATATTTTATAGCTTTTGACAATATTAATCATTTGTATGTCAATATTGGTGCACTGCCTAATATTTAAGATCTTTGTATATTATCACCTATGTTTGACAAATAAATTATTCATATTCTTATTCTTAATGGTGTGTATGGGAGAAACCTGTTCAGTTATTCTGAACTATGTGCTAAAAACCGTTATGTCAAAATCAAAAGTAATTTATTCAAACTAAGCTGAGAATCTGCACTTTTCGAATGTTAAAATTACATAAGGTAGTCCTCGAAAACGCACCCTTCATAACTTTCTAGAGTGCTTAGGACGAGATGAAGAAGTGGCGCAATAAACTCCCCAGCAGCACAGCTGTCTGTTCAGTTAGATAAACTTGATTCTACAGAATAGTATGCAAAAGAATTTACATTACGCAACATAACAGACATATGTCAGCTAACACACGCCAATATACCAACAAAAAACATTGAAATCTATACTCAAGCGAAAATAAAAACGTAAACAGAACTTAACATCCGAATAAAAGCCTCCAAGCATAAAGGGCGTGCCCGCTTACATATATAAACCTAGAGCATGTACCTGCTCATAATAGCTATCTTTACAAAAATAAAATAAACTATGCAAAGAGTTTCCGGGCTTCCCACGCACGGTGTCTAATTAGCGTTTACATAACGAAATATAAAAGTTTCATGAAATAACAGAAAAGCTTTTACTACGACTGTTTTTTTCATTCTTTTACCTACTTTTTTCTTTACGTGAAATTTTTTCGAAACAACTTTGTTCATATTGTCGTTACAAATTTTATCGTTTATACGCCGTGATCATCGTAATATTTTAAAATACATACGTTGGGTTTTCGAACGCTTCGAAGCGTTTGAAATTTAGCAATCTTATATAATAATAAATTATGTTCCTTAATTATAATGCATGAAATTTTGCAGAAGTAATCGTAATTATAAATGATTTGCACTGTATGCAAAGTTCGCATGATATAAACAGGCTTTTACTTTTTTAATTTCTGTTTTATGAGTACATTGTTTTTCATTCGTGGATCATTGACAGTCGTTAAGGGTCGTCAGAAGCCCGAAAGTCTGACAACCAGTCTTACCAAGGGGTATCGTATTACCCAGTTACTGGGTTGTGGAGGTCAGATAGGCAGTCGCTCCATGTAAAATACTGGTATTCAGCTGCATCCGGTTAGACTGGAAGCCGACCTTAATAAATAGTCGGGAAAAAGCTTGGCAGAATTGACAGATTGAGTATACATTGCTTTTTAATAAATATTCTGACACACGCTCGTTTAGTAATTCTGAATACTTTGCGATATTAGGATAGATTTTTATTAAGGAAAATACAGTGTCATAAATAAGCAAGGAAGCAGATCGCGATTATAATATACAGGGTCAAATTAAATTAGCTAGCTAAACTCAGCAGAAGTGATGGGTACGGATATCTAAACATAAAATTTGTTTGTTTGTTTGTGTTGTAAATTTGTATGTAGGGGGTAATCTCTGGAAATACCAGTAGTATTTAAAAAATCTTTTTGAATTGGATAGTCTATTTCTTGAGGAAGGATACAGGCTATGTAACATCACGCTATCACCGTTAGGAGCCGAGTAAAAAGAAAAACGTCAGAAAGAACGCTAAGCGAAAACGAAGTAATAGCTTGGGTGGGGATGGTATGCGACGCTGTGGGTCGGGGGTTGAAATTTCATGCGGATGAAGTTGCAGGCAGAAGCTAATGGTAAAATAAAAATAAAAAGATTTGTTCAAGTCATTCAAAATATTTAAAAAATATTAACAATTTCAACTCATGTCCTTAAGACACAGATATATGCCAGTGACCTTGATTGGTTAGCTTACGTGTTCTGTACTGAGCTCACGCAATACGTCCAACCAGTAATAAGACTCGCCCATCAAGGAGCGCTGTCTCATATTAGACGCAATATTAATTTATTATACATAAAACAAAAGTTATTTTAATAAAACACGTATACTAAAAGATAAAATTAATTTTAAAAAAAATTAAATAATTAAATTATTTAAAAAAAAAGGTTTCACAAAAATGCGCTTGATAGATTTTGCGTGATTCTCAGTTTTTTATCCGCGTTAGACGTAACTTTACAAATTAATTTAACTATGTAATATAAACATAATCTAAAATATTTCAATATTAAGTTATTAAGAAAATGCTCTAATTTAACATATATTTTTTCGGAATCATTAACACTACTCGTTTAGACGTGATCTTCAGTATAAAATCATTAAAAGTCGGTTATCGTCGCCTTAATATCACCAGTCAATGCCCTGTGATTTTAAATTCATTGACAAAATGAATACGTCTCTTGCAAGTCGAAATAAATAAAGTTATTTTAGAAATATTTACTTTTCTCGGTACCAATCTAATTATCTTGGCACGAGATTCAATTCAATATGGCAGTGAACTATTTATTTTCTGATTGACAAAGGTTTGATTGTAAAAAGCTTTTGAAATCTATTCGCTGAAGGTATACATCTTGAGATCGGACGAAAAGAGATTGACCAGACTCGGTATCGCTATTTGTTCTGTGGTGACTTAAGTTTATAATGTTGATAAATCTTGTTTTTAAATATAATAATTGTATCTAGTAATGTGAATCCTTAAATTCTCCGCATAAAAAACCCCATAAAAATATTAGTTTTTATTTCGATTTCCTATTTTACTCGTACAGAGTTTTTTTTTCACCCAAGTAATGTCACATGTCATTGGCTTCAAAGAGTATGTAAACAATTAAACCTTCTTGACTTACGCAAAACGATTAATTTAAGCATCCAATTATTGAAATTATAGTTGAACAATTTTAACAAGAGATACTAATATCAACTAATTATTATTATTCCAATGTAATAATAATAATAATTAGGCGCGCAATGATTATTGACATAACGGTCCCGCATGACGGGAACCTCGTGAAAGCCGAGAAAGATAAACAGATTAAGTATCTTGACTTGGCTCGCGAGGTTGTCGACATGTGGGATGTGGACTCAGCGATCATTGTGCCGATAGTCGTATCAGCCAATGGCTTAATTGCCAAGAGCCTCGACCAACACCTTAGGAGGCTCTCGTTGGGCAGCTGGATTGAGGGCTTGATTCAGAAAGCGGTACTCCTGGACACGGCTCGTATTGTTAGGAGGTTTCTCTCTCTGGAGCCCTGACCGCCGGTACCTTGGACCCTGTTCCCGATACCGGTGGGCTACTATTTTTTATATTTTTAAATGTTTTTATATGTTTTTATTCTAATATTTAAAAATATAATTTATATGTAAATATTGAAATAAAGGATATAATAATAATTAGTTGTTATTAATATCTTATTTGTTAGTAAAATAGGAAATCGAAATAATAACTAATACTTTTATGTAATAATAATAAAAAACGGTGTTAAAAGTACATAAGCAAACCTTTTGGTTATGCGAAAGGCAGAATGTTTTAGAGACCTTTGCCGGTTTCATTCATCAATAGAAACTCTTTGAAAATGTAACAAATGCGCGCCATATGATTCTATGCGCGCGCAGCCTGAGCAGAATATGCTGGTGACAGAACGGCGGGCCTTCCCTTTCTAGCATATACGCACGTCTCATTCGTTTAGTTTTAAGTATTAATATAATAATAGTTTATTAACATTGTATAATTAATTGAATGATTTCATTTATGTTTTGTTTTAATGGCTACTGGCCCATTATTATTTTGTAATTAAGATTTAATTTAATTATCTAACTATGTTTATGTTTGTATGTCATAGATTATTTTAAGCGAAGTCTGAAATTGTGACAACACTTCCGGCAAAAACAAATATACCTATATTCCGATTCACTTACACTTTTTGCTTATTTCGATAAACAAGTAAATATTGTAAACCCATCTGGGCTTAAATAACCACTTAAAGAAATAACTAATGTGATGACATATTACATAAAGATAAGGTCTGGTCTGGATTAGTACCTATATAGTTACATAACCGTAAACAAGTTGGTACCTATACCAATTAAAATAAATTAGGTGCGAGTGAATCCGCGGTTCGCCAGTTACATTTAGTCTCATGTAATAGGGGGCGAGCCTATTGCCATCAAGCGGGCACAAATCCAGAACCCTGGGCTGCTACTGAAAAATTCCTATTGGAATAGCCCATTAGCACTGTCTGACCTGGGAATTGAACTCAAGGCCCAGCGCTCAGCAGTCGCGCTTGCGACCACTATACCAACGAAATCAACATAACGTTGACGTTATGTAAAATGTTATTACTGTTATACTACTATTACTGTATTATCAATTCAATCATTAATAATACGGATTTCTACGAGGAACCTACATAGGTAGATTAGAGTAATACACCTACTTTAAGGGTGGAACTATATACCTAGGTGGTATGTACAGCGTTCACGAATGTGTGAAGACTCATATTAATATGCGATAGGTAGGTATACGATTAGATGCAAAACCTATGTTTGTAAGGTCCTTCAGAAACTAATTTAATTATTTGGTTTAATAGATTTCACGTGATGAAATAGTTTGCACTGTGCTTTGCTTGTCTAGATGATGCTCTCCAAACTGGGCCAGCATCAGCTCTTCATTTGGCCATCGAAGCATACAGCTTTGCATGTGGGAAATCCATACTACGTGCAATAAGATACGTGCCTTCAAAATATGATGAAGAAAGGAATAAGATTCTTAGTTCGATATCTCCTCAGTTAGTATGCATCTTAATGCATTTGTTAAGACTGATAACTTGTTATTTGTTCTATGACTTTTGAATTAAAGAACCTCCATGTTTATTTTTTATTTTTTTAATGTTACAGCTCAGCCTAGGCACGGCATGGGCACGGTTTGCCAGAGGTCACGGGTTCGAGTCCCGCTTGTATATGTTTTTTGTAAATATCTCCAAAATATAGGTATATTTAGCTCATAGCACATGTGTCCATACTATGTACCTACCTACTATAAAGCTACTATTTACTGGGTTCGTCTTTCATTCACTTGAATGTGCCCTGACGGCATGAGAGTACCTATGTCATGCTCACTCAAATGTCTCGCTGATGGTGGCGTGTGTGGTGGATCATTACGCTCCCTTCAAAATGGTTGAGCTGAATGGTGCTGATTCATCCATCGTGTTCGTGAACGGGCACCGTCAGTAGGGACTGTTATCTCCGAGTTGCCACGTTTTATTTTAATGCATTTTTTAGCTTTTTATTACGGACGCTTTTAACGTTCTGCATCGTTTTCACATGTATAATAATTTCAATATGTATTATAACCAATATTTTGTAACCTGCATTACGCATTCCTAGTTCAGCCTTTCTCTTGTAAAGTATAAAAATAACTCAAAAGAAGTCTCCATATTAAAGGTGAGCAGAAACTGGAGTATTTCCATCTACTTAAAAAAGTATTTTAGTGGTAACGAGTTCTCAATGAAATGCTTTTGTCGCGTGATTATTTATTCGCGATCGTACCTTTTGTTGTTCTGAATATTACTTAGTCCAAAAATGTTCAGCACTTTGATCTTATTGTTGTAACCATGGTGTAACGTATAGGTATGATTTACGTGAACAATTTAATGAATATATGTAATTGTTCAATAGTTTACAAATTAATTTGAACAAAACGGTAGGTAATCGTCGTGAAAAGCGATTTATTTCATATCAGATTTCATTTTCGTGAAAGCCATGCTTTGATATTTTCGATGTTCCGTCCAAGATGTACAAATAGCTAAATGTTCGATGAACTATTACACGTGAATTCTCGAGTTTTTATTTACCTCTAAAGCTTCTACATCAACCTTTATTTGTCGGAATTGACGATCATTGAAAATTCTCAAACGTCATTTTGACTCATTCGTATTTTGAATTTACCAGCATACATTATGACAAAAAATCGAAAGATTCGATTCTAAACCTAGTTTTTGAGACCTAATTACCGTGAAATGCCGAGAATTATGGTAAAATGGTAAATTATATTTGAAAGCCCTAAAATCATCCTCTAAATTAAACCATAAATCTTCGAGTCACGGCATGTTTCACACCGATACTAGGTTCCTTAATCACTTGGTCATTCTCCTTTAACAATTGACAAACTGAGGTAAATGGGGTATAATATTACCGCCGAGTAAATAGTAACACGGTGCAAGTTTATTGCCTGTGGCTTAACATAAAATTGAAACAACAATTGACTGGAACCGTCTAAACAACACGTACGATACGGGCAAGTTAGTTGCCGTTCAAAACTGGTATGACCCTTAAGCAGCGCAAATACTGAACCTTATGGGTAACTACAGTTTTGAAGGTCGAAACGCTTGGGTCATGGGGCTCGAGTGCGCGTTTTTCTTGACGACTCGTCAACACTTCAGTTGACAAGAGGGCTGGCTCGTTCTTAATTCGAGCCATTCAACTTGGCAATGCTGCCAGTCTTCTGGGAACGTTTTTGGATGACAGCGATGCGAACGAGTATGTGGGGGCATCGACATCGCCAAATGCAAACTACCCATCAAAGACCTGATGTCACACGAAAATCCTGACGTCACACAAATCCTGCATCGCGCAATTAGAGTTTACCGCGTGAACGACATAAATATAAGACTATCCGACATCAATCGTTGGGACATGACACCCATCTGCTTGGAGGATCCTCCATTTTCTGAAGAGGATGAGTCAACTTTCAACCCTGTTCCTCATACCTCTAAAAGTAATTCGACGCCTAAGTGTCCTTTCGTTTTTGTATTTATTTGTATATTTAGACGTGTTATATTATATTGTATTTATAAGCATTTTAATGTACAGACGCCAGCACATCAACCTACTACAATACGTCAAATTTCTTTAATAGATTTTCAACTTTATCACTTTAGTTTAAGTTTCAAAATTGATTGGGAAAATTTGACAGTTTCGGGTAGGTTGACCTGCTGTCTGTACATGAAATAAAAAACTGTTAGTTTACTTACCTAGGCGTCAACGTCACATTTCAAACAGTTTTTCGTAATATTTATTTAATTTCGAATTAGACTTAATCAAAATTCGGCAAAGTGTCGAAATAAAACAAGAGATAAAGCTTTTAATAACTTAATCCGGGAATAATTCAGACCCTCGGCAATAAACAAATTACAATTGAAAAGTTAGCAATAATTCTTATAGCTTAGTAAGGGGTCATCTATTAATCACGTGATGTTTTGTAGCAACTTTTTAAACCCCCTTTCCCCACCGTTTTAGGCTAACACCTGCCTCTACCCAAAGTCATGGGTAGCTTAGTAAGGGGGCATCCATTAATTACGTGATTTTTTTAGCAAATTTTTAAACCCCCTTCCCCCACCGTTTTAGGCTAACCCTTCCCCCTACCCAAAGTCACGGGTATTTTTTTGGTGCAATGTATCTCAAAAAATTACAGAATATTTTATCTTTAAATAGAAAGAAATATATTATATTGGCTTTTCGGTTTAGAAATACGCGTTAAACGAAAAAATAAATACACGTGATATCTCACTACATGTGACATACTCCCCCTTGAGATATTTCATGATTTTTTCGGTACGGAGGGGGTTCGGAAAAAATCACCCCTTTTGCGGCTCACATGAATTATGGACGACCCAAAATAAAATTAACTTCAACTTACATTAATTATGTTTTTGGAAACAGAAGTTTTGTTTGTTTAATGTTCATAAATTATTTATTATGTTTATCTTTATGGAAGTCTATACTAGTAAGAAACAGTATTAAAGACGGTATGTGAAGTAAAATTTCATGAAAAACCTTTGGTAATGGCAATGGTAAACTTTGCTTGCGCGATGCAGGATTTTTTTTGACGTCAGTGTGATGTGTACTTCCGTAGTTCACACGTGACGTTGTAGAAGCCGCCACAAGGCTTAGGTGGTACTAATAAAATAACCACACCTTTAATCGTACCAAATAAACTTTTTTGAAAAACGCTGATAATCCCACTAAGGTAGAAGATTCAGTGGGCGCAAAAGATTTTTTTAAATAATTTTCTAGAAATGACTGTAAAGACTACAGTCTGTACAGCAGTTTTCTGTTAGGGGATACTACTTGCGCATACTTACCCTACTTATTTCTATTTTGTTTATTTCACTTCAAACCTCATTCAAGTGACCTCACACAATTCGACAGCGAACTCTTTTGTTTTCTTAAATGCAATGCACAACGCTCTGATCGAATTTCGAAAAACATCATTGATTATCAATGTTGATGATTACGTAAAGGTACAGTCAAGGAAATTAATGGTTAAGCAAAGTGACACTGTACTTCAATTTGCCGTGTTGTAGCAATTTCATACAACTGTCGAAGAATGCCAGATGTGATTTGAAAATATCTACATAAAATTTAAGTTGGTAGTCAATTTGGTTAACAAATAATTTCCCTAACTGTCACCATCATCTGCCTTGCCTTATGCCAACTATGTTGGGGTCAGCTTCCAGTCTAACCAGATGCAGCCGAATACTAGAATTTTACTTGGAGCGACTCCCTATCTTACTTCCACAACCGTAACTGGGTAACTGCACGATACTATACCTACTATATTAAGTTTAATTTAAAATAATGTTTGATTTGTGAAACATTGTGATATTGTTGAAACAAAACAGAATTGAATAATAAAGTATCGCCATGCCGCGGTTGGTGGCTACAGTGGTAACAGGCCAAATTAATGTTTACAAAAATATATTCAAATTGTTTGTTAGTAACCTACATTTTGTAAATTTTTATTATGTTTATTTCTTTCTTCTTTATCTCCAGCATGTTTCGTTCCATTTTTCTTTGGCAAATGGCTAGTTTGTTTTCGTCTTCTTACGTTAAGCATGGAAGAATCGCCACTTCGTAGAGATTTTTCTTTAGATGTATTTTTATTTTTCATAATCTCTTTATAGTATATATACTCGTATATATATATGCTTAGGACAAATGGTTTTTGGCATGGAAGCTAGAAAGAAGGGATAAAGTAGGAAGAAATAATTTATAAGAAAACTATTAGACAAAGGACAAATTAGTTAACGTCGTCAAAAGAATCAGGTTACCCAAGTGGAATTGGGCTGGCCATGTCTGCAGGTTGGAAAACAGTCGATGGACCAAAAAAGTAGCTGAATAGATAAGGTGGAAAGACATATTTTGGGAGAAGAGAGGACCAAGATGAATGACTAAAGCTAGGGGCAGGAATCAGTGGAAGGAAATGGAGGAGGCCTATGCCAAAGAGGCGACTACTGCAAAGAGGCGGGAGCCATGTGCTATTATATATTATCATTTAAGTTGTTTTAAAGTAGTAGAATAAAGGCTTTTTTATTTTATTTTATTAGTATGTAAGCGTCTGATCGTCCGCGTTATGACGGATTTTTTTTTTTCTTTTGTAGTCTTCACTTGATGTAAATTATTGTAATTAGAATTATTAGTCTTGCACATGTCTCCTGTAATCCATTTCTACGTTTTATTTAGTATCTTAGGCCACGATCCTAACTACGATGTTCTTTTTCTTCTCGATTGTTTTTTATTTACTTTTGTTTTTTTTTTCTATTATTGTGTCATTCTATTTCGTTTTTGTTCCTCTTGTAGTAGTCCCAATAAATAATTTTTCTTTATCTTGATCTTATGTTCATTAGGACGAAACTCCCATCTAAGCCGATCAGCTAAAATATTAATTCAATAACTAAACTTCTCCATAAATTATAGTTGTTCTATCTCTTTGTAAGGAGACGCAGTAAGTGTAGAAAGTAAGGTCGTAACTCAACGTCGTGTCCATAGTCACGATTAATGTACCCAAGTGTGTTCTCTGATATACGGCGTCCTAGCTATAGGCATATGTCCTACCGCCAACGATTAGCGAGAGGCGAGCAGAACTAGCAACTTAAAACGAGTTGGCGAGCTACGTGCAGCGAGTGCGCGACGGCGACGAGCATCACTCGCTGGTGTCTCTCAGCGAGTGTTCTACCCGCCAAGCGAGCGTCGTTAAGCGAGTACTGTCTTTGATAGCTCTTGTCGCTGCAACAAATGAGTACTCGCCAGCGGTGTGAACAGTCAGCAATTAACTATTAATATACCTATCTCTTTCGCTTACACGGGATCTACAATCTTTTGTACGTTTCTTGAGCGAGATAATTCTCGATAGCTATTCGCTTCCTCGTTGGCGGTGGGACCGGTGCCTTAAGAACAGCGAATAAAAGTGAGAATGGATTGGTCTGCTCAAGATATTGACAATGGAACAGAATAATTTTGTCCACTATTCATAATCTTGATCAACTACTGAGGGCGGATTTTATCAATGAAGTCTGAATGCGATCGGCACATCTATACCGCGTTCAAGAGCTGTCAATGTCAATATTCCACAACAATGATGACACTGACAGCTCTTGAAAGCGGTTTAGATGCGTTTTCTTTTTTTAGTTTCATTGGTGAAATTGGCAGTCGTCAGCAGCAGTGCTACAATCCGCCCGGATTATTCAGACATGTCCGGCGTTTTGGTCCCCCGTCCGGATTTCGGCCGGCCTTGTCATTAGTCAGGACTCTTCTACATTAGGGTTTTTTTTTGAGAATGAGATAAGATAAGATAAGATAATATTTATTTTGTAAAAAAGGAGTACAGTATGAAGGTCTTATAATTAATATGTGGTGGGTACATGTTTTGCCATTTATGGCGTACAAAATTAGTTGCACTAGACAAACAATACAATAAAAAAAAAACATATACTTATAAACAATGTCAAAATATAATTAAATTAAAATTACAATGCCATAAAAATAAATTTTATTCGACAATATTATATATTGCTTACAATTTATTGATTACAATATTAAAATATAAATTCAATTCAAAATCACAATGTTAAAATTTAAATTCAATTTGAGTAAGACGTACGGAAAAAAACAAATTAATACGCACAATCAGATTTCTATACAAGCAAAATATCGTTTAAAAATAGTAATAACCCGTGAAGGGACTTTTTGAATTTGTTTAGAGGCATATATTTAATAATATCTGGTATTTAAAAGTAAAATGTTCATGTTTTTGAAAACGTTTCTTGCATGCTTTTTATCAGTAGGTACTTATTAAATTTCGAAACGCTAACCTTAGGCAGCTGTCTTTAAAACAAAAGCTAGATTCCGCGCCACCACTGAAGTCCTTTTGACACGACGGACGCTAGTGTCTATGTCATTGCATCAAATTGCATTAAAAAAAATGTACTTCCACAATTTTTCGCGCGACTTCAGTGGTGGCGCGGACCATAATAGGTACGGCGCGCGGCGTTCCGGTCAATGTTGGCCAATCGACGCAATGTTTTACCGGTATTTTTCAAAAACGAGGCATTGAAGCTCACTCTCCTCATTTATCATTCTCATTCTTTCATTATAAACCAGGTAATTTCCAAGCTGTCGAGCAGGTTCAATTAACTTTTCAAAACATAATATCTTCTACCCAACACACGAGGCCCTGTTCTCATTAATTATTTAGATTACTAAAATGTTTCTCTTGAATATTTGCATAAGCTTATAAACATAGAGCTCTCAAGAGGAACTTTATAGCTGATCTACTTATATAATAGCCATAATGAAAAGTTGTCCTAATTTCTCAACGACTCCCAATGGCTAGTTTAGTAATGCTTTCGACAATTTCAACGTTTATTAAACGTAAATATTTAACTGACCGTCTAAAAACTAGTTGACCTTCTAATGATGGACAATTTTTCAATAATTGTACCTTTTTTAAACTTTCTGTTTTTTTTTACAGTTGGTTGCAGTAGTTAAACTGGGGTAAGTACTCTGCTGTTGGGAGGATACAGCGTGGCATACGCTAACAGAGTGTGCAGCTTGGGAGGAGTCGTCTGCGATTCGTTCCATGGTCGGCGGCGCAGCGTCGTGGGACGCGGTGATCTTCTTCTGCGAAAATTTCATGTCACAGAAGGAGGCATCTTAAAGGGAGAGGGAGATTTCTAGTGCTCTCCCGGTCCACAGCAGGCGCAGCAGGCGTCGGTGGAACGCAGATAATGCCCTCTTTCGGCCCCCTGTCTTTTCGAGCGACGCAAGTGCTCTCGGGGCATGGCTGCTTCGGGAAGTACCTGTTTTGCATAAACAGGGAGCCGGACACAGCGCAACATACACTGGCAGAGTGTACCGCATGGGAGGAGCCGCGCCGTGCCCTCGTATCAGTAGTGCTATTCTGTAACCATCTCACCGTGAAAACTTAGGTGAAGTGAGCTCGGAGTGAGCTGTCAGTCCCTAGCAGCAGGTGGAATGACAGCTCACTTCACGCTCACTTCACCCAAGTTTTCACCGTGAGATTTTTACAGCAGAAGTCAAAGTCGACCTGTCGCTGCCGGCTGACGATCGTTTGATGGTCGGGAGTGCCGAGTTATGGGATGCGGTGATTTCCTTCTGTGAAACCGTCATTTCGCAGAAGGAGGCTGCGGAAAGGGAGAGGGAGATTGACACCACTCTCCTGATCCATAGCAGGTGGACCAGGCGTCTTCAGAAGGCGGACAACGCCCTCTTCCAGTCCCCGTAAACAGGTCCGGAGGGACTGCTAGATGGGGGACTCCCGCCGTCCCCCATCCAGACCCGAGGTGGAGCGTAGTGTTCCACGCGCGTCCCTATTTGACGTCGCGGAGGGAGTCTCGCACTTCACTCCCCCCACGAGCAAGGGGTACCGGTCGGTGATCATGGAAGGTCCACAAGATCTCATGATCCCTGGTCCAAGTGTGGGAAGGGAACACCGGGGTGGTTTTGAGTCAGTAGGAGTCTGACAGACCCTTCGCCCGCCTCAGGGCGGAGGACATCCACGAGGATTTTCAACCCCGGAACAAAAAAAAAAGGTTGGATTTGTGACGAATTGCGCCGCCACGTGTGAGCCGAATTGGTGGCAGTGACTTGACTACATATTTAGTATCTTTAGAACCTCTAATTAGGAATTATTGATGGTTCACAAAAGAGGCGCAATCATTATAATTGAGTGTACAATAATATTTTTAGGAGCGCAAAATGAGAAATATAACAAGTTACATGCCTTTTATAAAAGAAAAAAAACCGGCCAAGTGCGTGTCGGACACGCACTATGAAGGGTTCCGTAGTTGGGATGAATTTATCTCAAGAACAAACTTAACACTGTAGTTGAAAATCATGTTCTCCCATATGGAATGTTTGGGAGAACATGTTTTTCTAACTGCAAGTTAGTCGATTATTACTCGTTAACTTGTAGAGCCTACTTAGCTGTGACAGTTTTCCTTTTAATTTCGTTATATATACTACTGCTGTGAATTTTTTCATATACCCAAAACCAACCATTTAGCTGGCAGGAGGGGGGATCGAAACTTGACTCTAAAAAAAATTGCAGTATAAAGCTTATTAATATCCCGCAAACGGATCCACATTTTTTTGAACGACCTTTCCAACGACACCCCACACCATGGGGTAGACGAGAAAAAGAAAAATTCTATCAACAATTATCCGAACACAACACCGAACAACAACAACATTTTTTTTTTGTCTAATGGGACAGTAATCTTTTTTATTTTTTGTTAATAGTGTTTGTCCGGCCAATACTCTAGCCACGCAGCATTATAGCCAAGCTCATAATTATCAAGACCCCACATTACGTGTAGTGGAGGCCATCTAAAAAAAAAAAACATGATTTTATTTTACCACTTTGTCGGCGTGAATATGTATACCATGCTAAATAACAACTTTGTAACTAACAACAACTAAGAGTCTCTGAGCTAAGCCGCGAACAGACCGACAGACAGACATTATGGACAAGGCGAAACTACAAGGGTTCCTTGTTTACTTCTTCCGTGGGGTGGGGACCTGGTGATTTGTAATACAGGCATTTTACGCCTAACTCAGACACCAGCTCCTCACATTGCTAAAAAAACAAATAATATGTTAAATCTAGAATAAGCTTGTCTTTGTGAGGAGAAATAAATAAATAAACTACGGAACCCTAAAAAGGGCAGAAAAGGGTGAAAACCCTTGTTTTGTATTATTTTGGTGAAAACATCGGCAAATACCCTAGTGGGTCGGAAATTAGCCTGTAGTTGTGGGTTTGGAACTTACAATGCTTTTTTGTAAAAAATCACTTCGAACCTGACACAAGTGATCTGATACGAATTCGAAAGTGAACTCGCTTATTTAGACTACATTTCTACATTGTTCTCACATGTATAATTTCAACATGAATGAAGTAACCAATATTTTGTAAAAATATTATGATTTAAAAGAGTGTATGTGGAGTCTCTTGCTCGTTCTTCTCCATAGGAACCTACTAACTACGCTTTGGAATGGGCGACTAATTTCATATTTCTGACTGACAATACCCTTGACAATTCAAAAGTGCCTGTAAAGTGTTTAATTGAAATAAATGCTTTGAGTTTGAGTTTAGATTAAGGCGGATTCTTATGTCACCTCCGTTCGAATATTGAAATGATTTTCAAAAAGAGAATGACACAAAGGCCGCGCAAGAACCGAAGCTAGAATACGCGATCGGTCGCATGCATAATAATATATATCCCTTTTTGTTCGGAAAACTGGAAAGCGCCCTCTGTCGGCGCGACCACGTGTTCAGGGTCACCGAACAAAAGTTCGAACGGTCGTGTATACGCCCGACGATCGCTTTTAAATAAGACATGGGTTACGAGTGATTGTTTTGTTTTAATAATTTATTTATTTTCTGATTCACATATATACTGAATCGAAGCTTACATAATATTTTTAGCAAAGCGCTTTCATCATCGTTATTCTATTAGCCTGAATTTATTAGGTATCTAGATCATGCCTCTTGGGCAAAACGTGCTCACCAAGATTAGGTACCGTTAGAATAGACTGCCCTCCGGCATCGAAGATTTAATTAATGCGACAGATCAGCTAGTCTCTGGCATAGAATATCTAATGATTCATAGAAGCTAAACTCCGCTCCAAACACATTCTAATACTCATTTTCATTTATATATATATAGCCGACATCTAAAAGCGCGCTGTTGCGTTTTCAACGGTCGGCTGAACGCCGTAAAATGAAAAATTGGCCTAGTGCGAATCGGACTCGAACACGAAGGGTTCCGTACCACCGTGCAATATTTAACACTACGTTTTTTACATTAGTAAAATAAAAAAGTTAATTTGTTCTAAACATCATACACTCAAGAATACTTCAGCACAACAACAAAAAGGAGGCCCAAAAGTGTTGGAGATATTAATGAAAGTTAAACCTGCACATTACATTACAGAAAAGAAGAAAGTGTACCAAAAACATTTTGAGGCATTCACAAGCTATTTTATACTCTTTGACTTTGACAGACCTGGCAAAGTCACTGTGACAGCTAATGACTGACATTTACGCCAGTGTTACTAGCAAAATTTATACAAAATGGAAGGACAAATCCAACTTTTGTTCGAAAAATAAAAACTAGAATGGATAATGAGAATCTGCGGAACTTACCGAATCTATTACAAATAACATAATGAGTAAAATGGATAAAAAATAATCCCGACCATAGAAGAAAACAAAAAACTTAAAATTAAAAGTAGAAACTCAGGAAAGAGAGATAGAATATTTGAAAAGAGAAAAAAGGAACAACATTGGAATTAATAAATAATATAAAGAAAACCTTCAAAAGACATAAACATAAATATTGAAGAAAATGGAATAAACAATATTTAACGAATAGGGAATAGAAATAGAGAATGTAATAAACCGAGGCCAGTCCTCTGTTCTTTCGTAAACGGATGGAAAAAAATAGAGATAATGAGAAATGAGAAAGATCTTAAGAAGATATGTCATTGAAGACTATCCAAAGGAAGTTCTCGCTAAAACGAAAGCTTTACAGACGGAGTTGGTATTATTATTCCTTCTATAAGAAAGGAAGTTTGTATACTGCCTTCTAACTGGTCGTGTTCTATTGTCAGATGATTTAATAAAAAGATGCATATATGATTTTTACAAAAACAGCTATTACGTAAATGTAAAGTGATGGGAATGTTAGCAAATTTAGGGACTTGAATACAGGTACGCAACTATCTGTTCTCAACATTAAAAATCCCGAACAGAATAGCAGAGATGAACCTTGGTCAATTATTCAGGCATACACACCAACTGAAGTAGATAAAAAAGAAGATTTAGACAAAATAGAAGACTTCTATCAAAAATTAAAAGTAACTAGAAAGAAAAGAAAGAAAAATACGTTTATTTGCGGTAAACATGACGCAAAAAAGAACACAAAATTATAAAATGGAAACAAGTTCAGGGAAAATATGCGTCACATTCACGCAAAACGGCCATCGCTCAGCATGATGCTGCGACCCTATGCAAGACAGAGCCCCAGCGCTGGTTGATACTGCTTACAAAAATATAATAATAATGGGTGATTTTAACGGGCAAATTGGGGAATGCCACAAAGGCAAAGATACTATAGGATGACATGGTGAACTTTGCCTTAGAAAACAAACTAAGTATCATGGATAGTTTTTAGAAAAAGAATAAGAGTAAGAAATGGACATGGACTTCCCCAAATGGAATGAATAGAAATTAAATCGATTATATTATGACCAATAAACCAAGAGTTTTTAAAGACCTGTCAATTATACATAATTTTAATTTTAACTGACCTTAAGATGATTCGTGCGACGTTACGAGGGACACATACAAAGAAAATTCGAAGGTTGCAATCTAAATCAGTACCCTATGTGAACATTAAAAATGATGCGGAGATAAGGAACAACTGAATAAAATTTGTGGATAACTGAGAGGAAAAAGATTACAGTAATCAACCCAAGCGAAATATTGCTACTTTTAATTTTTTTACTGCTTATTTTTATATATAATTGAAATGATTCAAAAATGTCTCGCGGCATCGCGCTGCGCCTCGAGATGCCTCGTGACGTAGCGCGACGCATTACGAAGCAGCAAGGCGTAGGGCTGCCAGCGACTTCTCGATGCGCCTCGCGACGTCGCACTGTGTCTCGTGGCGCCGCGCTGTGCAAAACCATTGCACCCAGCCTCATAAAGCATCGTTGCGTCGCGTCACGTCTTGTTGTGAACTGACCCTTAAGAAGGGAGACCAACTGAATGCCGAGGATAGAGTTTTAGTAAAACTTTCTTACCTCTATTTAAAACATTTTGGTACTGACGTTAAAAACTAACATTAATAAATGCTTATCACTGATAAAAATGCTTGGCTCATTGCTGGTCCTGCTCCACAACCACAACTAATTGAATAATATTTTGAAAATACTGCTGGAGCTGCTGAAGATTGTAAGAGCATCTTTGTATTGTATAAACTCAATCTCCTTTGTATTATATAATTGCATAGCACAAGTGTGAGTACTACTCGTATGTACTAAAGAGCTACCATTTACCGGGTAATATGTCTTTCATTGACTTGAATGTGCCCTAGTGACTGTGAGTATGTCATGCTCATTCAGATGTCTCGCTGATGGTGGCGCGTGTGTTAGATCATTTATCTCCCTTCAAAATGGTTGAGCTGAATGGTGCTGATTCATGCGTCATGTTCGTGAACGGCGCCGTCAGTTGGCACTGGTCATCTCTTAGCTGCCATGGCTTATTTAAATTTATTTAAAAATTTTGAATGGTTATTGTTGTTTTCTTTTTATTACGGACGCTTTTACAAACGTGCACGTCTTTCTACATTGTTTTTACATGCATAATTTCAACATGAATGATGTAACCAATATTTTGTGTCAAATTTTTGATTTAAAAGACTGTCCGTGGAGTTTCTTGCCCTGTATTCTTCATAGGTACCTACTACGCTTTGGAATGGGCAACAAGTTTCATATTTCTGACTGAGTGACTTCTTGAAAATTCAAAAGAGCCTGTAAATGGTTTAATTGAAATAAATGCTTTGAGTTTGAGTTTGAATTATATTAATTTTTTAATTTATTTTAGTGATTTTAGTGACAACGGGCACACCTAATTGCCTCAATTTTGGGGCGTAAGATACGTCCGATACAGTCAGGGTTGAATCGTTGCTTGCGGCGAACGATATGCGTACTGCGCTCGATCATCTACAATATTGACAACCCTTTAAACTATGATATAGATTGTGAAAGTAGATATAAACCGCACTTCAGTGGTAACACTTGCACTACGAAAATGGCCTTACTTCTATTATATTATAGGAGTAAGGGCAATTTTCGTAGTGGTTTTCGTGGTGGAGGTGGTCGTGGCACTGTGCGAAATTGTTACGACTGATTCGCGGTTCACTGTACCTACTTGTGTCGCTTCTACACTATTTTGTTATTCTTTGTTCTACCTAACGTCGATAAACATTGCTGGTTCAGAAGCAATGTCATCATCAATTGGATTTGTTAGTTCTACAGCTGTTATTACCTAAAGCAAGACGGCCTCGTTGGTCTATTGCAAGAGTCACCAAATGGCGACTCCAACCATCGGAGCGGGAGGGCTCCCGCTCCGCCCAGAGCGGGAGAAGTTAAGTTAAAGTTAAGATTTTCCCATCCAAAAAAAAAAAAAAACAAAAGGGCGTGGTGGCGTTGCATCGACGGCATCGTGTCGCTGAAAACTTTCGCTCTTTCGCTCGGTGACGATTTCTACCATTTAACTCCCGTTCTAATAAAAATATAACAATATTGTATAATATTTTTATTAGGACGGGAGTTAACTTGTTAGTTGACCTATTGGTTGGAAATATTACAATACAATTTAGCAAACCAGTACATCTTCCACACTTTATAGTTTATATAACTTTCCCATATTTCGGGTAATTTGCACACGTGAATATTGGCAGCACTGGCCTTGTGACGGAATTGGTGAATGAAGATTGATTTTGATGTATAAAATCGGGAATTAAATAATTGAATTATTCATTTACCTATGAAACGTGATTCCTGGATTTTTTTCTTCCAATCACTGCGGTTTTTACACCATTTAACCACACAATACATGCTGTATCTTAAAAATAAAATTCGCAGCAAAGACGTATCGCCTGTGTTGACGTTTGCGCGTAAATGGCTGACTACTATGTAAATATGTGCGTAAAGCGGCTGTACGTACAGCGAGCTGGCCGACTCTGAGTGACACAGTTTTTTGTTAGCAAGAATCTGTCTGACCTTTTTTATACGTCGATGTTTATAACAATTTTTTTTATTTTTTTTATTAAGTCATTAAATTTAGTCCGCGCTTTGTCTTTTCTTGAGCTCGTGGCTAAGTAATAACAGTCGCACGGTTCGATTCATCAGGTTAAGCTACGCTTGCCGTGGTTGGTCTATAGATCGATGACCATAAAAATAAAATAAATAAATAAAAAGTTTTTATTGTTTCTCATACAATTGTTCTACAGCACAAAATTGAGGCAGCCCCGGTAAGTTATGAGGATACTTGTGATGGGGTTACCTCGCAACTTCCCATGGGTTATACATAAACAATGTTGAGACTGATTAAAAGAAAAAGAAATCGTTAATTTAATAAGCTACATTTTTTTTTTTTTTTTTTTTGGCATATTCAGGTATGTGTGTGTGTGTGTGTGTGTGTGTGTGTATGTGTGTGTGTGTGTGTGTGTGCGTGTGTGAGTTAAGATTGGGTTCAGGTTATTGATTAGCATATTCTGGTTAATATCAGTTCAATATCGTCGTATGTTTGTGACATTAACCATTCCGTTAGAGTAATCTTACATTTATACCATAGCATGGGATAAATATTCAATTTGAGGTTTAATTTATTATAGATATAAGAAGATTGTGTGTTATACTGACGCCTGGCGAAAACAGTACGGACTCGAGTGGAAAGAGCCACAATATCTTTACGTCTTTTGTCAAGTTTTGATGGATCAAAAGAGAGGGTCTTGTGCATATTTAAAGTTGTGTTCAGTATATATAATTTCCTAACAGATAGCAGCTTGCTAATTTTGTAAAGGGTGTCAGTAGGATACCGAAAGGGTTTAAAATACATGACTTTGATGAGAGACCTTTGAGCCCTTTCTAGATCTAAAAATTTTTTCTTGGTAGCCCCTCCCCAGATCGGTATACAGTATGTGATGATTGATTGTGCCAGAGCAGTATAGATTTTATTAAGTAGCGACGGTGGCATCACATGCCGCAACGTTTTAAAGATCCATATAAGTTTTCTGACCCTGGCCATGGTATTTTCGATATGATTGTGCCAGGACAATTTCTGGTCTACTGTTATACCAAGATATTTGGTGAATCTAACTTGCTGTATGCCTTGACAATTGCAAGGATAATTGGAATTTGAACACTTATGGATCACGATCCCAAAATCAGCAGCTGGCTGTGTGCTCATGTTTGGAGTGAAACAGATGAAGTTTGTTTTAGAAATGTTGAGGGTTAAAAGATTAGCATCTAACCAACTTGCTATTATCGCTAATCCTCGTTCAGCTGTAGATCGTACGGTAGACCAAGAGTCCCCAGAAAATACTACTGCTGTGTCATCTGCATATGAAAATACTCGCCCGCCACTGTTCCCGATATTACATAGCTCATTTATATAAATCAGAAACAGCGTCGGGGCGAGCACACTTCCCTGAGGCACTCCGAAACATACCGTTTTTTCATCACTAGTAACGTTCCCAACCCTAACCTGCTGTTTTCGATTAGAAAGGTAACTACTAAAAAGAGAGAGAGCCATATCTCTTATGCCGATTGTTTCAAGTCTGTGCAGAAGGATGGGGACAGAGACAGTGTCAAATGCTTTTTTTAGGTCTAGGAACACTGTAAGGCATTTCAGTCCTTTATCTACATGATAGACTATATCACTGGTTAATGCCTTAACAGCGTCCTGTGTAGATAGACCCCTCCTGAATCCATATTGTGAGGAAGATAAAATATTGTTTTTATTGAGATAACTAATTAGTCTGTTATTCAGCAATTTTTCTAAAATTTTTGCAATGCATGATATAACCGATATAGGGCGATAGTTATTGACATCGTTTCGGTCCCCTCCCTTATGCACAGGCGTAACCATCGATCGCTTAAAAGCGGCCGGAAATATACCAGTTCTAAAGCACAGGTTAGCCAGCTGACTTATTAATGGGACCAAGAAGTCCCTAGATCTTTTAAAAAATTTTGTAGGTATACCGTCCCAACCAGGTGAGCTTTCTGAATCGAGGCCCATGAGTATGGCATCCACTTCCTGCGGGTCGGTGTCAAGCAGTACAAAAGATGTGGTATGCTGTGCACTTCTTAGATGTGAAGAGCATGGATTTGAGAGAGGAGATTTTTTGATTATCTCTTCCGCTAATGTTTTACCAATTGTCACGAAAAACTGGTTAATACGGTTTAAGGAATCGAGAGGGTGTGGTGTGAGGTGGAGCAGATTAGAATTGGCTGATTTAGGGGTTTTAAATTGTGTAATTTCGTTAATTTTTAGCCAGAGCTGTTTTGGTTTGTTTATTGACATAGTTATTTGTTCTCTTTGTGATTTCCTTTTTAGTTTTTTTATTAAGTTTGTACAAAAGTTACGAAAACGTCTGAAAGTGATTATTAGTATTATGTTATAGGAATCGTGCTTTATTTGAACTTGCATTTTGTTACGGAGGTTAATACATCGAAGTACACCAGTAGTCATCCAAGGCTTGATAACCCGCATACGATTTGGGACTGACTTAGTTGTAGTATTTAATAGAAGTAAAGTTTTTATTGCATCTATAAATTTGTAAGCTATGATCTCTGGGTCATCATAAGTATTAAAAAATAACATGTCAGTATTTATCAAGTTGGTGTAGGCATTATCGAAGTTAATTACAGTTTTGGTTTTAGCGGCCTTTCTAATTTTTAGTGTTCGGGTTATGCTTGTTACTACCATTGCGTGATCTGTGATAGAAGTATTAATTACACCCACAAAAGCTGAACACAAAGTTTTGTCAATTTTTATAAGTGCATGGTCTAAACAACTTTGTTCCCTGGTAGGTAGACAGTGTCCTGGTAATAGGCCATGTGCCGCTAACATATTTAAGTAGTTTAATCTATTACTGCGTTGTTGAGATATTTCAGAGTTCTTGATTATTAAATTAATATTAATGTCCCCTACAATTATAATATTTTTATGTGTCTTAATAGAGTCAAGGTGAAGATTTAATGAATTTATAAGATTATCAGCACAAAGATTAGAGGGAGAACGATATATGCCTATGATTGTGTAGTCAGAAATGGATACCTGGATTGCAGACGCATGTGAAATATTGATTTCGGTTACATGAGCCAAGTGGCCATCTCTAACATATGCTACCACGCCATCATTTTGATTAAGCTGATTTTCCGTATAGTATGATGTGTAGTTATCAAGCATTGGTAATGGTCTGTGATAGTTAAACCTACATTCCGTTAACATCAGTACATCTACATTATGTTTTATTTGAGATAGGTTTAGCTGTAAGTCTTCAAAGTTAGAGTAGACACTCCTAATATTTTGCGTTAATATTGTTAAATTATAGTTATCATGCTGTAAATAATTATGCAATTCTTCAATGTTGATAATAGCTGACTTCGAAATTTCGGTTTTATCAATTTCTCGTATGGTATTTAGATTAGTATCCATTAACGTGTCTATAATGATACGAGTGGTGCATCATAACATTTACGTTAGTGAAAGAACATTGAGATACTACTTTTAAGTATTGTAGTTTGATATTTAATGTATTTGTGCAAAGCAGTAGAAGTATGTTAGAGAGTGTGTGTGTCCTGTGTAGAAGTGGGTGCGTTAGAGTTTGAGATACTGTTAGTGTGAGTGTTGTTGAGTGTAATGTGTAAATTATGTGGGTATTACATTTTATTACATATTGGTGGTATTGGACATACTTGAATGTGTAGATTTTATAACTTATCTTATTGCTTGCCAAAAGAACACCGATATAGAAATAATAATAATAAGTTAATTTACTACTACATAAAGAAATAATGAACCGTGGAAACTTATAAAAGACCCTTGCATAGCTTAGTCACAGTTCTTGCATTAAGTGATGTACCTGAGATTCGGTCTTGATAAGAATGGCCCGAGCGTTTTCATCCCGTTTCACGAAGACACGTCCAAATGCGGTCCAGCAAAATTTATATTGTTTAGTTTTTGCTAAGTCCCTCGCCAAGAAGTATAATCGGTTTCCTTTGGCGGTAAGATGTTCCGATATAAACACGGGGGTATCTTCATTGTTGGTAAAACCAAGATCCTTAGCCTGGATCTTTCTTTTATTCTTTATATTGTAGGTTTTCGCCTTCTTTAGAAAATCGGTTTTTATGATAGATGAACCAAGCTCAACAATAATGGGGGTATTTCTAACCTCGACCTTCTTGCCCTGGATTCTATGAATATCCTTTACATCTTTCACTTCCAAATTTCCACTAATGCTCTTTGAGAGTGATAACACCATGTTTATGAGGTCTTCTCTGGTTTCTTGAGGTTTCTTGGGAACATTCTTAAGTTCTATACAGGTTTTCTGCATGCCTCTTTGTAGGTCTTCCATTCTTTCTTCCAATATGTGTATATACTCTCGGTCTTTTTTTGCTTGTAACTCAAGAGACTCAATTTTCTTGAGAAACTCTTCGTGTTGATTTGACAGGCGAGTTACGCTAGCTTCGATACTACTGTTGGTTTGTTGGATTTCATTTAAGTTGGTGTTTATTGCCAAGAGTTCACTTTTTTGAGATGCCAGAAATGTGGAGAATAACTCCTTCATCTCTTCTCTAAATTCACAAAATTCTGAAGGCAAATCTTCCTCTCTCATCCTTTTGTTGCGAACAGAAACAAAGGAGTTTGGTGGCGTAATATTGTCCGCTGCATTCACATTTGGGTCGGACAGCGATTTGTTCAATTGTTGTGTGGCCATGTTACTAGGGTATTATAGGTCCTAATTAGTACGTACTAGAATATGTACTTCTAATTTGTATTTATGCTTGTACCACAAACAATATAAATACCCGCTTCTCGCTGTCGCTTGTAAATTGCCAGCCGGCAATGCTGACGTAGTTCGGCGCACGCGCTGAATGGCTCCGCCCAGTAGTGCCGTCTTGGTTGTTGCTTTCCTGTTTTGCCGCGCACTCCGCGTTGACACAGGTGTTTTATGTGCGCTTAGTACTTCTCTTTATTATTTTCGTTATATTTTTGACAAATTACTATTTAATATTAAGTTAAGTAAAATAAAACTAGTACGGGTGCACGTCTGTTCGCTTTCGCGGTCCAGGGGAAGAGGAACACCACCATCCATGGTGGTATCTTCACATATCGAGACTTCTCCATGCCTCGGAAAGCACGTTAAGCCGTTGGTCCCGTCTGTCATTGGTAGATCTTCTTATCTAGACAGTCGTTACGGGTCGTTAGAATCCCGAAAGTCTGACAACCAGTCTTACCAAGGGGTATCGTATTACCCAGTTACTGGGTTGTGGAGGTCAGATAGGCAGTCGCTCCATGTCAAATACGGTATTCAGCTGCATCCGGTAAGACTGGTAGCCGACCCCAACATAGTTGGGAAAAGGCTAGGTAGATCACACAGATAGTTCAAAATAAAAAGCAAAACATTTTTTCATATTATTATGAATTACTTACTTTGTTATTTTTGATAGGCCTCCCCAAGCATAGCCACTTGGACCGGTTCGGTGCTTCTTGCATCGGTGTACGGTCGTCACTCCAGAACCTTTCGACCCCATCGGCAATCTGTTCTGCGAGCACTGTGCTCTGCCCACTGCCACTTAAGATTGGTAATTCTTTAGGCTATGTCCTTGGTTACCCAACGGAGTTCTTCTGAAACAATCACGTGGGGAAACTCCAAGTATAGCCCTCCATTGCGCTTTGGATGACTTTCAGCCATCTAATGAGGGCCATTGTGAGCCACCACGTTTCAGTGCCCTAGTTAATCACCAGCAACACGCACTGGTCAAAAACTTTCGTCTGAGACACTGCGGTAGGAGATACGAGAAGATATTGCGTAGTATGTTATATTAGCATAATGTAATTTATTTCATATTGTCTGATCGCTAAGAGCGGCTTGAGACTGTCAAAGGTTTTTTTGTAACAAATTCTTCATAATATTAATAACAATATGAAGAATTTGTATTTATCAAAAAAGAAAAACATGATATGTTTTTCTTTTTTGATAAATAATTGGCTGTGTTTCGCAAAGCTCCAAATAAGCCTTTTCAAATATAAGCCCTCTCAACAAAGTATAAAGCAATGTAATAATATAACATGATAATAATTTTATTTGTGTATTTGCTCAAGATTAAAAACCAGCGTATGATATTTGGATAAGGTGCGGACAGACAAGTTTTATTACTATGCCAATCTTTTATAAAAAAAAAACAAATTATTTGCTACGAGTTTTTTTATTTTTATAATACTATCTAAGTATCGGTAATTCAAAATTCAAAATATTTTTATTTCATATAAACCTACATGGGCACTTATGAAACGTCAAAAGCTAGGTGCACGGTTCCAATTGGTTGTTTCCTATGGAGAAGAGCCGGCAAGAAACTCCACGGTTACTCTTTTAAAAATAATGAGCTTTTACAATATTTTCAAATAACAGTGTTATTAGGTATGGGAGGACAGTGTAGGTCTTTCAACAAGTACCAGGTACTTAACAGAATAATGATGGTCAACAAATCTACAGTCCACTAGGCCTACAGCGTTCTCACATTCACAAAATTGAAAAGAATCTATATAAAGACAAATAAATTAATAAAAACGTATTTTAAACGAAATGACGTGATTTCTATTACAGCTGTATGAAATCTGAGTGATTATCATGTCCACAAAAGCCACTAATAAAGAGTTGAAATTAAATTAAATTTTTAGGTATATAATAAGAACCAAATTAATTCACAATATTGACATTCGTTCATAAGTTCATGACAATGATAATAAAATTATCAAACATTGATTGCTGCAATAACAACAGTATTATTGAATTCAACAATACATACTTTGAATTTAAACTTCACAATAAATCGAACTGCAACACAATTTTCTGACATAGTTAGGTACCTACTCAAGGCGATATTCTTCATCATAACAACTAATAGCTCTGCGAACAGTAGACCTCGCGAGCACAATTTTTTTTGCAACAATTAATTATATTATACAACGTTAATGTTTTCCCATTGTTTGTCTTATTTGTTTTAGTATATTCATACATTTATGTATATTTATTTGTGCTTATATTTATACATATAATAAAGCATATATATTATATTTATAGTTTAATTAAGTATACATGTGTATCTTTATATTAAAAAAAAAAATTATTCCAATTTTTTTTATTAATTGCACCTACCACTGTTTGTCTCTGTATCACCCAAAGGTTGCATAGTAGACTGTGATTCTGTACATATCTGTGCTTGGTATTAAAGAAAGAAGGAAATAATTAATAGACAACTAAAGTTATTTAAAATGGGATATTTACCATGTTTTTTGTTTTTAAGAACATCGTAAATATCTTGTTTTAAATAACATTAGAAGTGAAAATAACCATGTCGGTTTAAAATCCTAGAATTAATATACATATCCAACTTTTTTTTTTAAACCCGACTGCGGCTGTAGGTTACTTAAAAGCATATTATGGTGACAAGACGATAATTAAACAGAAATAAACTAACCCACAACTAACCAACTACTAATCTGTTAAACACGAGACTTTACTTTTGAAGCTATTTTACACCTAACAAAATTCAGTCACACAAAATGTTCTACGGGACCTAACCATTTGGCGAGCGACAACGACAGCGTGATCTAGCGGTGCTCAGTAGCGCCATCTAGTGAGCTTACTGTAAAACGTTTTAGAGAATTCAGAAAATTATTTTCAGAATTATCTAGTTTTGTGATGAAAAGGTGGTCCCAGGTGCTCCATCAATACCTACCTAGTAGTTAGAGGGCCGATTGTACCGGTAAAAATCTAAAAGTTAAGTATTTACTACATTTGAATAACTAGGTATTCTGCTCATCACGCCGAAGATCCTCATCAGATCTTCACCAAATATTTATGAGACCAATTTAAAGTTACTATCTTTTAAATAAAAAAGTATGTCTTTATGACTGACACTGCTCTCAAAACAAATCAATCTGCCAGCGGTTTCCTAACTATATTGGGGTCGGCTTCCAGTCTAACTGTAGGCAGCTGAATACCAGTATTTTACATGGAGCGACTGCCTATCTGACCTCCACAACCCAGTAACTGGGTAATACGATATCCCTTGGTAAGACTGGTTGTCACAATTTCGGGCTTCTGACGACTCGTTACGACTGTCATAGATCCACGAATGCCAGCCGGGACCAACGGTGTAAATAACAGCTTTAAATACTAAAGATAGTTATAGTCCTTCTTATGTTTTATTTACCTCATTAGCTTGTAAGTCGTTTTATTATTCTCCTAACTTTGAATGTTTCCTGCATTAAATATTCTATAGTAGTCCTTAAGCTTTGCTTTTGTTATATTTCTTATTATAATTAAGTAAGTTTTAAGTCATTTGTTTGATTGTTGTATTTCTTATTAGAATTAAGTCGTTTTTAAGCCTTTATTTGTGTCTGAAGTATTTCTGAGCGACCGACGCAAAACTAGACTTAAATTGATGTTGATAACCTTTGTTTATCGCTAAACACCTGTAAATCAAACAGTAAGCTTTATGCAGATTTCAAGTCCGATTATTAATGTTTTACTTGTCTGGGATCAAAGATCCAACTAAAACCTCTGTCGAGTACAGCGTGGTTGTGTTTATTCCTGGTATTTAAACTATGAATATCGGAAATCTTCTTAAAATTTGATCTATTTTTGTGTACATACAATAAAATATTTTGTCAGAATATTTATTTCTTTGAATTTCTCTCGAAGGGAATCTCTCGGACCTAGGTTGTAAATGGCTCGAACAGCCCTTTTCTGTAGAACAAAGATAGTATTAATGTCCGAACAGGTTCCCCAGAGAAGAATTTCATATGACATAAGACCATGAAAATAACTAAAATAAACAATTATGGCTGTATCTACGTCAGTTATCTGTCAAATTTTTTTAACAGCATAGGCGGGTGAAAGGCTACGTTTGGCCGCCTATGCTATTAAATTATTATTTTTAATCAAGGGTAATTTGATGAGAATGTCAGATCGCAGAAAGCTTCATCTGGCTACCCTACTCTTTGGCACCATTCTCACAAAAAAAACAGAATATCTTTATAGGAAATTGACCTGGTCACGTGACATAAATAAAATTAAAACTAGAGCATCTTCTTACCTTCTGTTAGCTTCAACGCACAAAACTGCTGCATTCCGTGGAAGCTTTAAATTCGCTGCCTCTCGCTGCTGGAACGATTTGCCACCTCCTCTTTTGTTACGAGTACATAAAGAAACCAGTTCTTAAACTCACCCAGGGACTGCGTTTGGTATTGGTGATCTTAGCGGAATCTTATATTCTTAGCGGCATGTTTTTTGCTTCAATCGCTTTGTTAGCGACGTGTCGATGCTGGTCAACGCGATAGTGCAGGCGGTAAATTCCAATAAATCAGGCTCCGCGGTACCTAAATTCATCCACGAACTGCCCCATTTCGACGGTACAATCGCAAAGTTGATGGCTTTCAAATCGGTCTACAGTGACACAGAGGCCATGTTTACTGACGTACAAAACGTGGCCCCGTTTACGAAAAGCATTGCACGGCGCGGCTCGCGAAACGACTAGGGCGTTATTGTAAATGTAAATACAACTCGTGAAGGGCCGTAATCGTGCCCACTCGTGTAGCAAAGATAACGATAGTTCATGTCAGTCTGATGCCGAATCTCGTAATACAGTAGCTTCATTAAATAAACCGTCCACAAAAAGCAGGCGTCGAAAACACAAAGGTGGCAATCATAGCACCGCTCGCAGATTTTTTTAAGCTAAACGTAAGCCTGCGATAGACGCGGACGCGGCTAAAAAAATCGTTTGTTTCCGATGTCTGTGCGATTCACATTAAAAGCTAGTTAAATGCAGAGTTAGCGGGTGTGAAGTATAGCACCATAGATTATTGCACGGCAGCAATACAAAAGATGCGCTGCTTACGCGGCAACGTAGGCTCGATTAACCATTTGCATAAGTCTAATACCTACCTGAAAATAATGCCGGTCGAGTTAAGCGGTCCATTAGGTACGATTACTACCCACGCCTTATTAGATGAAGGTTCGACGATGACGTTAGTCGAACAAGAGGTAGCGGACGGTATTATACCTAGAGGTCGAGGCCCGCTATTGTCGTTAGAGAGAATAGGAGGGAACAGAATAGACAAAACGGAATCTTGTTATGTAAAGTTGCCGATACGCAGTTTGTGCAATAGAAATATTGAAACCATGAATGCACGCACAATAGGCAGTTTGAACTTGGTCTCCACAGGAGGTAAGCAGCAACTTAGTGCGCCAGTGTAGCCACTTAGTTGAATTAAAAGAGGAACTATGCTATGAGTTAGGTAAACCAACCATATTAATAGGCATTTGGCATTTAATTACGTCTAGATAGTTGCGCGTTGGCACCAAAAATCAACCCTTGTAGCATCATTAACTAAGTTAGGGAGGGAACTCATGGGCAAGACTCTCAGCCGCGTAATACCTTGATAGTAAACCACACGCAACCCACACAGGTCGAAGACCCAGCGCTACAGCTGATCAGTTTTTTTTTTGTATCGTGTCTCTAGGCATAGAGCCGCGAAAGCCAGCGTCCGACCCAGACCAGTGCGCTCTATCTATCTTAGACAAAACTTGTAAAAAAATAGAAAATACCAATAGGTATAAAGCAGGCTTACTATGGCGTACAAACACTGAGGAAATGCCAGACATCAAAATACAAGCTGTCAGCCATCTATACAGCCTAGAGTCAAAATTAGATAAAAGAGCCATAAAAGTAGAATATACGAGTAGTAAGCAGGTAAATAACCTCATAGAAGAGCGGGATAAGCTGAAAGAATAGATTCCCCATTTACCTCATTTTTCTGTAATTCACCAAGAAAAGAGTAAAATACGGTTAGTTTTCGATGCGGCAGCCAAGTACGGGGGAAAAAGTTTGAATGACGCACTTTTAGCTGGCCCCGACTTATGTACTGCAATCGCTATTCGGTGTAATAGTTAGATTCAGAGAGGGTCGAATCACAGTCGCAGCCGACATAAAGCAAATGTTTCTAAAGGTCAAAATAACCCAGCAAGACCGTGGCAGTCTGCGAGTTTTATGGAGGGGTGAAGATAGAGAAGGGCCACCACAAGAGTATAGAATGACGTCATTAATATTCGGGGCAGTATCATCGCCTTCTACCGCCATTTATGTTAAAAATAAAAACGCAGAAACTCACAGTTAACAGTATTCCGAAGTCGCGAAAGCTACAGTCCGTAAGTTTGACATGGATGACTATCTAGGTGCGTTCGACACCGAAAGCGAAACAAAGCGAGTAAAGAACTTATTACATAAAGTTCATTTAGCAGCATCTTTCGAATTACACGGATGGACGTCGAACGTGCCCGAAATAATTACTGATGTCACGGACACGCGTAGCAGCGACACGACGCTAGGTAAAAGCGATACAGAGCAAAAGTTACGTCTAATATGGAACCACGCGCGCGATATTTTTATTTTATCTCGATGGTCCTTGTTTATCAATTATAACTTCTAGTTACAGCTATATGTAAGCGGGCACGCCTTTTATGCTTGGAGGCTTTTATTTAGATATTGTTTTCGTTTAGTTATTTTTCTTTCTGCTTGAGTATAGTTCTTGATGTTTTTGGTTGGTATATTGGCGTGTGCTAGCTGTCATATGGTTATTAATTTTATAATTTAAATTATGTTTTGTGTTGCGTAATGTAAATTTTATATCATTTTGCATACTATTATATAGATTTTTTTTTTTCTAACTGAGCAGACAGCTGTGCTGCTGGGGAGTTTGTTGCGCTACTTCTTCTTTCCAGCTAAAGCACTAGGAAGTGGTGAAGGGTGGGTTTTTTGGGGGACTGTCTTATGTAGTTTTGACGTTCGAAAAGTGCTGATTCTCAGCCTAGTGTGAATAAATGAATTTTGAATTTTGAAAAAAAAAATTGGTATTTTATATTTTAATGTCAATCTTAGGAGTACACCGGCAAGCGTCATACAAGGTGTCATTTTACCTACCAAACGTCAGGTAACCGGCGCGGTCATGTCAGTATTCGACCCGCTAGGATTAGTTTCGCCTATTTCGATGGTAGGTAAATGTCTCATACAAGAGATATAGCGCAGCGGCATAGGTTAGGACAACTCCATTACTATACTACCGAGCATCACGTGACATGACTATCATTCATAAACAATTTAGTTATTAAAAAGCTCACTCTCAGGCGCAGGGGAGTTATACGTCTTCTGTGACGCAAGTGAAAAAGTATATTCTGCCGCCATATATTTCGTCAGTACATGGACGGTATCAAAACATCACGATTAGTAGTAGGTAAAGCAAAAGTAGCCCCGCTAAAATCTATATCGGTACCCTGTCTAGAACTTCAAGCCAATAAGCCAAATCGGTCAAGCGCGAGTCTGAAAACACAATATTAAAACGCCACTATTGGTCCGACTCTAAAACAGTATTAGCTTGGATCAAATCAGACCCTTGTGTTCCTTTAAATCATTTGCCGCACATCGATTGGCCGAAACCGAGAGCCTAACCATGGAGTGGTTAGGCTCTCGGTTTAACGTAGTTAACTGGCGTTGAGAACCCAGTGCTGATAACATCGCGGACGACGCGACTAAGGGCATTCCCGCCCATTTTAATTCGAATCATAGGTGGTTCACCGGATCTGAGTTCATTAAGAACGACCCCATGACCTGGCCGCAGGAAAAGCTAATCGTGGCGCCGTTACCCCCTTCAGGGGAAGAAACAGTGATCAAGCAAGTGGCATGACGTTAACAATTATTTACCTAAATTAGAACGTTTCTCGAAATATATTCGAATAATTCGTGCTGCAGCAACCGTCCTTCTCGCCGCTGAGGTATTTAAAGCCAAACTACTCAAGAAAATCACACGAACAGAACTCACATCGAACCACATAAAACTAGCTAATAAGAAGAAGCTAATATAACTCGTTTGCCGAAGATATCACTACCATAGAGGCTGGGCGACGACCACTGATTTTTAATCATAGAAATTGAAATGAGGAGGCCTGTGTCCAAGCAGTGAGAGACGTTATAGGCTGATAGCCTTCATGAGTTATGAAACTTAAATTTTCTGGTGCAAACTGGGCAAGACATCGCTGCTATACCCTTGTTGATTGGCTAGATTTTTACCATGACATAAACCTAGCTTAGATAAATAATACAAATTGATCTCTTTTTGTTTATACGTAAAGTACACTTTTCAACACAACCACAACAATTTTCCCTTTCGCTTAAAATTTTGGACTGTGTTAGGGGTTACTTCATAGAGCATGGAATCGCCGCGCTGGCAAAGTCTCGTACTCGTCAAATTCGTGGCTCTGAAAGCGCTTTGAGCGCAGAATTACTGTCGCAGACCGCCTTCATAGCTGTCAGTTTATATACATAGGTACGTCATTTGTGTCTAAGTGCTAGTAAACGATAATACGTTTAGGTTGTATGGTAAGTGTTGACAATACCGCCTCTGGCAGGGGCCACCGGGGTATCTCCCAGCTCTGTGGGTTGCTTTTTAGTTTAACCAATTTAACCAATATCATGACCGAATACCTATATATCTTTGATATTAGAGTGCCACCTGTTTTCTGCTGCCCAAATACTGTGGCTATCGATATTCCGAAATTAGACCTTATTGCCTAATAGTTTTCAACTGACCTAAAACATTTTCACTGGGATATTCTACGAGGCATGAAAGGGGTCGTCTATAGAACTCTACTCATCTAAGGAATCCGGAGGAGTTCCAATCAACTGTGTCAAATTTCAAATGACCCATTTATTAATAAAACCTGTAATTTAGTTTCAGTAAATCTTGTTAGTATGTTACTGAAGTATATTTGGAAACAGGTTGTGTGGTCATGAAAAGAAACAAGCTTCATACAATGGTAGGTACATCAATTCGCAATGATAATTCGCCCTCTTAGGAACACAAAAACGTATCTCGATTTTGATCAATTTTGAGGTAAATAACGTATCTAATTTTAAATTAATATAAAATTTTCCAAAAAAGTTAGCAACACAAAGACGTATCTAGAACCTTATTCCAAACAATTGTTTTTTAAACATAAAATAAAACCTTTTAAAATAATCAGTTTATTATTATGCGGCCCTAAATAAGACTCTAAACATATTATTCTAAGCTTTATACGTAATAGCTTTGAAAGGTAATAATTAAATTGGGATACCTTCTTTTCGCATAATGTTCTTTGCCCTAATATACTTCGGCATAACGATTTTGGCACAATTTTTTTTGGCATAATAATACTTCGGCATAATTTTTTTAGGCATACATTTTATGTTGGCATAATCATCTTAAAGACTAATTTGTTTTGGCATAAATTTGATTCGCATAACGTTAGTAGGCCTAAGAACCGAATTGCTGCAAAACCGACTCCACGTAGTCTTGTTTGTCCTACCCCTAGAGTGTAATTTAAAATCGCGTAGGCGCGTAGGGGCGAGGTGGCCCGCGGGCTGAGGAGCAGGCTGCTGCGAGCGAGCCGCCGCGGCTGAGGCTGGCCGGCGAAGCCGGCCAACAAGCCGAAGCTGCGGTGGTGAGCGAAAGCCGTCTGCGACGATTAGCACGCGTGGGGCCGCCGGAGGCCCGCAGCGCCGGAGCCGTGACAGAAACCCTGCCTGCTGCATGTTGCATGCTCGCTTGAATGCTGCATGCTTCATGCTTGCTTGCATGCTGCATGCTTGCTTGCATGCTGCATGCTTGCTTGCATGCTTTAACTTTATGCTTAATAAATTTATGCTTTAACTTTATGCTTAAGAAATGTATGCTTTAGAATATTATGCTTAATCATTATTATGGTTAGAGAAATTATGCTTAAAAAAATTATGCGTAAGCTGTTATGCGTAATTATATTATGCGAAAATATAATTATGCCAAACAACATTATGCTAAGTTATATTAGGTCTTAAAATTTTATGCAAATGGATAGGGAACCAATTAAATTCACATTATTGTATCGTGTCGTGCAATTTTTCATCTGTTTTATCCGTTTTTTCAAATTGGACAGAATCGAGTTACGTTTGATATTAAAGGGACGAACTGATATGGGGTTTTTATCGAGCGCGGATGACAGGAGGGAGATATACAAGTTTTCCGGACAATGATCCAGTGTTACCAATATTAAAAATTGCTCCAATCAACCGGGCATTGTTTAGGCGAAAACACACTACATAAATTACAGTTTCTTGTGATAATTTCTTTCGATTCTTGCAAGCTAATTTTGAACAACTGGAAACTTTGTATAGGTACTCGTTTCGTTACAATGACAATACAATACCTGGTAGAGATTATTGACTGCTGCAGCCAGAATCTTCTCCGCACTTGGAAACTCTTCAACAGTTACAATTTAGTATTGTGGTATATATTGGTACTTAACGGTATGCAATTTAATAAAAACTACGCTTTAAATTGAGGGTAATTATTATCTCAGTATTTGAAAGAGACCTTCCGTGATCTGTTTAAACCGACTCGTTTTAAATATTCATCAAGTAAGAAAAAGCTTTAATAATTTATAGTGTTTACACGTAACCCACATTATAAATAGACGGATAAATTATGCTACAAATTGAAGGACTTCATTTAATATGTACACACGATAAAATATAAAGGACCCCAATATGACTTAGGGTTTAGGCATGAATTGTGGGAAATATAGCTATAAAATGGCGTCGTTACATAATTAATAAGAAAGTATGCACCTACATTGTTTAAAGAAAGGTTGTGAAGTTTTCTCGAAAACGTATGATCCAAACTTGAATAGATTGCAGCTTCGCTAAGATTACATTCATGTGGATTCAGTTCCTAGACCTCATATTAGGATTTCTTGTGTGTATTCCATTTTAAATTTTTGAATGGTTTTTTTTTTCTATTTATTACGGACGCTTTTACGCACGTCTTTCTACATTGTTCTCACATGCATAATTTCAACATGAATGATGTAACCAATATTTTGTATCAAATGTTTTGATTTAAAAGAGTGTCCGTGGAGTTTCTTGCCCGTTCTTCTCCATAGCTACCTACTACGCTTTGGAATGGGCAACTAGCTTCATATTTCTGACTGACCGACTTCTTGAATATTCAAAAGTGCCTGTAAATTATTTAATTGAAATAAATGCTTTGAGTTTGGGTTGAGTTTGAGTTTGAGTTCAAGCTTTCTCGCTCTGGTAGTAATTTATATAAATAAAAAAGTTCATTTTTTTTAAACTTGAAATAGGAAAAAAATATTTTGCATGCATGGTGTGATTTGTGTCGGTTCTGTCGGTGTTGTATGAGAGTGTCTGTATGTTATACATTTATGTTAGTGAGCGCATATATTTGTGAATTGACAATAGATAGATAGAATACTCTTTATTGTACACCATAAAAATTACAGACATAAATTTAGAAATTTTACATAGGGTGACACCATGGGCGGTCTTATCGCTTAAAGTGATATTTTACAGACAACCTTTGGATGGATTAAAGGTAACAAACAGGAGAGACAATACTGCAGGTAGTCAGTGGTGTACCATTTACATATACAATAAATACATACATATATAAAGCATAAACTTATTCATATAAATATATATATATACATAGATATACTTATATAAAATTTTAAACGTGAAACAAGAGCAAGGAACTATATGTAATGATGATGTTTTGACAATGACATTTTTTTTTGACAATGTGTGGACTGTGAGTTTTTACTTGAAACTTTCTGTCATGTTGTAGTTGAGGGTAAGAAGCCAATTTGTCACTGCATTTTTTTGTGTCAGTTTTCGTATTTTGTGTAAAACTGATAAATAGCCATTCGAGAAGTTTCCTTAATCAAAATAGAATGAAAATGGATAGATATATCAAAATTAACTCGAAAATTATTTCATAGAAGTCTAAGAAAGGACTTCTATGAAATAATTTTCGAGTAATGAGAGGATTGCATTATAATCCTAAGAAAGGACTTCGAGAAGTTACGAGCTGTCTATTTAAAGTTCACTAACAACGTTTTTTCATTAGCTTAAGATTTCAAGCCAATAATCCTCGAACGGTTAGGCAGAAGAGGACTTATAGTATACCCATATTTCGCCAGTTATGTTTAAGTCCCATGTAATAGGGGGCGAGCCTATTGCCATCATACGGACACAAATCCAGACTCCGGGCTAGTACTGAGAAATTCCAGATGGAAAAACCGACAAACACTTTGCCTGACCTGGGAATCAATTCCAGGACCTCATGCTCAGCAAGTAGCACTTGCGACCACTAGCTGAACCAACGAGAAAGTTCGTCAGACAGAAAAAACTGGTCGCGCAAAAAAAAAACTTAATGACACACTTGGTTAAAATGCACGTAGGTAACAGAAAATCGTTTCATGTGGCTAGATAATCAAAATGAACACGTCCTTTTAACCGATTACGCAGCATCAAAAGGGAAGGTTATAAATTTCCTCCTTTGTGTCGAAAATGCCAATCTGCTGAATCGTTTATGACAAATATGATATCGTTTGATCTCAACAGCGATTCATAATAAGCTTTTATGTATGTTCTTCTTAAACTGATTATAAATCAAGGATCGTTGGAATTGATTTAAACAGTTTGATTGCATCACGGAAACTGGTGAGCAATTTTGAAGGAAAATTCTCATGTTAATGTAAACGAGAGTGTTTTGTTTTCTAGCGTATAGAAATGTGACGTGCCCATCCTAAACCTAATTTCATTGAGTTTTCACCCACACGTCCTGTGCCGGAGGGTCCTCTTTTATATGGCGCATATGTATGGCGGCATGGCTTAATAATATGAGCTCTATGAAAAGTGTGTGGACTCGAATGTATTAAAAACGATTTCCTTTTTTTCTTTTTAGTGGAAGATGATATCCATATCGTCTGAAAAATATGACCAATTAGCTGCGCCTTGCAGTTTCACGCGCGTAAGTTTCGATCCCGTGGGAATATCGGTATAGGAAGATCTGTACCATACCATGTGCCAAGTTTCATCTAATTCCGTTCAGCCGTTTTAGCATGAAAGTGTAACAAACAAACTCACTTTCGCATTTGTAATATTCTTTAGGATTAATTTTAAAAACCCTTTGTCGGGTTTGGTATCTTTACATAAATTTCTCACAACTCTCGCAAGAGTTTTTCTCTCTTTATCTTTTTCTCTCTCTTTCTGTATGTCTTCCCATCTTTATTCTCTAGTAAACTGCCAATGAAATTGAAGTGTCACCGAGCGTAAAACACAACTAACTCTAGTGATTTATTATACGAGTAGCAAGCTCGGTATCACGATCCGAAACGGAACGTCATTGATCACTTTGTGAAGTCAAGAGTTCTCGGGCAAAGTGATGTTTGCTATCAAATTCATTGAAGGGTACGATATTGTTACCGTCCACGAGTATGTTCGTGAGATTTTCGATTTTCGGTCAGATATTTTTATAGATTGATACAGATAGTGCCATACTCGAAGACACTCCCCACTCTTCTTCCTAAACGCTTACGGTACAAGTGTGCTACATTTCGCTAGTTATTACAAGCTTCTATTTAACTTGCCGTGTTAGTTTGTATGTATTGGTCAAATCTTGCAAGCTGAATTAAAACCACTTCCTCTTATCTTACGGAGTTGAAATTTTACATGTTGGTACAGTTTTGAAGACAATGCATTTTTTTATGATGCATGACCTGATTTTACACCCTGGATTGGCTTCAGACGAGGCAACTCCTCAACGGTCAACAGCATAGAGATCAAATTTTATACCCGCATTCAATAATGATAGCGAGTTCTAAAGTTTATCATGACCTGTCTGATGCACCCAGGGTTGGCTTCAGAAGAGGACCTCCTCAACAGTCAACAGTACAGGCAAGAAATTTTATATACGCATTCAATAATGATAGTCCGTTCTAAAGTCCACCATGACCTGGCTGCTGCAGCCAGGGTTGGCTCCCGAAGAGGAAACTCCTCAACATTCAACAGTACAGACAAGAAATTTAATATACGCATTTAATTATGATAGTCCACCATGACCTGGCTGCTGCACCCAATATTGGCTCCAAACGAGAAAACTGCTCAGCGGTCAAGAGTACAGACGCGAAATATTATATACGCATTTAATTAAAATAGTCCTTTTATAAAGTGTACCATGACCTGCTGCAGCCAAGATTGACTTCAGACGAGGCAACTTCTCAATGGTCAACAGCATAGAGATCAAATTTTATATACGCATTCAATAATGATAGCCCGTTCTAAAGTTCACCATGACCTCGGTGCTGCACCCAGGGATGACTCCAGATGAGGGAACTCCTAAACGGTCAGCAGCACAGGCAGTAAATTTTATATAAGTATTCATACACCATGACTTGTCTGCTGAACCAGGATTGGCTCCATACGGGAGATATCTTCAGCGGTTAACAGCACAGGCACGAAATTTTGTATATGCATTCAATTATGCCCTTTCTAAAGTATAGCATGACTTGGATAGTGGAACTTGGTTGGCTTCACACCATGACTTGTTTAAATGAGTTTAGGTTCCTTGGATTCGTCTTTACAAGTAGTTTTGAAGGTGATAGAAGGCAAGTGAAGGTGATACAACAGATATTTAAACAATTTGTAATGCTTAAAAGTATAACATAAAATTTAAGTAAAAACATTTTAAAAATCTTTTAAGTTCATTAAAAGCTTGTTTTAAAAAAGGTTTTTACTAATTTTTTTGTATTGTCAATACGCATTAATTATCTGTGAGTGGGTAATTAGTAAACACGACAAAACTAAAACACGAGCGGTAGGTTGCACACTAGTGCTGTAAGCGATTAGGAAGAAGAGTGGGGCGCGTCTTCATGGATGGCACTGTCTGTAGTGGTTTCGCCTTTCGATTATTGTTTATTATGTATGATCTGTGTATGTAACAGCACTGTTAAGCTAAATAAAATAGCATTGCAGATTGAAACTAGTTTCAACTTAAAAATAACCGACCAAGGGCGAATTAGACCTTAGCTCATTTTCACACACAAACGGTTTCCACATACTTAAACGGTTCCGGATACGGACATAGTTACGCCTCGGCGGCCTTGTGTATTGTGATCTATTGCGGAGTATTGAATCTTTCACAGACACACGGATTCGGCATGGCGCGCGTCGGCGGCGCCGTCCAACGAACGCAAGGACACCGGCAACCGTGTAAAGGCTCCACAGACGTGTGAACGGAATCCGTATGTAGACACACACGGATTCCGTTCACACAGCTGTAGAGTTTATATCCGTCCATAAGATCCTTTTCACACGAAAGGGTTTTATGGGCGCTATGGGTATAGTGCGGATCAGGCTGGAACCGTGGATTCAACAAATCTTGAATACCATACATATTACACATTGAATGTTGCAAAATTATTCTCAGTTCTTCAATAGAAAAAGCCATATTTTATACTTTTATTTTAAGCCCGATATGGTGTTGCTGTCTCATAAATTGAAATTATAAAAGCTGATTGCCTAAAGATAAAGAAAAGAATGGGAAATTGTCTTTGATTAAAGAAAGAAAAAAAAAAACAAGCAAAATATTACAACATCTTTTGTATTTTCTCGGCGTAGATTATAATAAAGTGGTTTTTATTTGATTAGTATTATTATTTGTTTTTGTGTTACTACCCAAAAAAATAGAAACAAATATGTAGAACGTCCCATGACACTTTCGTCATTTATATCCATTAATAAAATGTAGTCTTATACATTCACAAATAATGAAATATAACAGCCATCATAAGCCTTTTATAAGTCTTTTATTTCCTTCTGGACCTGATAATAATGTTCCAATTAATTTCTACTACATTAATATCATTTCTTTGATTTTTTCCCAAGGGAGTAGGCAGAAGCTACATAACGCCACCAGCTACGATACTAACATACTCCTTTTGCTTCGTTTACGTTCATACATCTGAGGCCTTATTATGAAGTATTAATGCCATCATTATTCCACTGCGAAAAAGGATGGTGCTAGCGGCCTTGTATAGCTCCGTCTCTCACTCACACTGGAATAATGGTGGCATTAATACGTCATAATACGGCCCCTGGTCACACACGCACGCCGGTTGCTAGTACTACGCACCTGACCTTTCTGAAGAACATCACCAATAAAGTCAGTATCCATTACCACTTTGTCGGCGTGATTAATATGTATACATACACATGCCCAGCTTTTTAGTATTGTCTCTGAGCTAAGCCACGGACAGACAGACAGACAGGTGGACATGGCGAAACTATAAGGGTTCCTTGTACAATAAATAACAATAGTGTATAAATTATTTTCAACTAGCTATTGCCCGCGACTTCATCTGCGATCCAGGATGAAAAGCAACCGATGTCCTTCTCCAGGTCAAGGTCTACTCCTGTGCCGAATTTAATAACATTAATTTCGGTAACGATAACTTTAATTTCGGATATCGGTGGCAAAAACCGAGAATACAAAACCAAAGACGCCAAATTCTGAAATAAAGTTTCTTTTCTTTTTGTAGTGTTTTTATTTGGAACTCGGATGTTTTTTTTTTTTGTAAAAAGTTTTTATTCCTATCTTGCAGCATTTCATCACAAATCTAAAAAAAAAGATAGCAAGCGACAATTTTAAGGAACTCGACTGTTTTTTTTTTGTAAAAAGTTTTTATTCCTATCTTGCAGCATTTTCATCACAAATCTAAAAAAAAAAGATAGCAAGCGACAATTTTAAGGAACTCGACTGTTTTATTTTGTAAAAAGTTTTTATTCCTATCTTGCAGCATTTTCATCACAAATCTAAAAAAAAAAGATAACAAGCGACAATTTTAAACAAAGGTAAATTTAGCGTGTGTTAAAGCGATAGGTCAACGACGCATAAGGACAAGCAAAGACGAATGACAAATATTTGTGAATGAAAGCTAAATAACATGTATGGCCATTCACCCCTCATTTCTCAGTTAGACCTAAGGGCCAGAGGCAGATATGCTATATTTAGAACTATTTTATTGTGAAGGTTTTAATTAAACGAGAATTCTCGTAAAAGTAAAACTCGGCGACTTTAAAGGGTCATGTGAAACGATATATTTTATGTTTATAATAAATTTTAACTATAGGTATAGCCAGTAGGGTAAATATGTTTTTGTTTTGAGTTTATTAATTTATAACCTAAATTTTAGTCGATGATTTTTCAATTACAATTTATTGGGTTTTTTTTCTGGCCTCCGCTTTCCCACTCCTGAGCAAATGATGGTATTGAAACAATAATTGTTGTAACAAGTAGTCAGATATAAAGTTGACACCTTCTAAAATACAAACATGAATGTGTTACTAATTATTCCCGTTAGTGAGTTTATGAGTTAGTTAATCCCGTTAGTGATTATTCCCGTTAGTGGCATAAGAATTTAACCTGAGCAGGATTTGTTTACACTTTCATGTGATACTTTTGGAACAGATGCCTCTACTACTGACGTGAGCCCCATAACTGTCACTGACACGAACTAACTTTCAATATGAATTAGACTTCAGGCCACACACGCTACGATATACTTGCGCAAAATTGGACTTGTACAAGTAAACATTAACGTGTGTGATGAATTAGCATCAAGTACAAATATCCCAGCCATTCGGGGTCACGCAGACTTGTGCAAGTCTAAACTTGTACAAAAAAGTATATCGTAATGTGTGTGGCCTGCATTAAACAAATAACGGTTTATAATCCAAAAATTGGGTTTTGCCAAGAACAAATTACAGGTAGGTAAGGACATATTCTTATTACAAGCAGCTGGTACTGACAATTAATAGTCATTCAGACTGAATTTATATTTGTTAGTTACCTTACTTTAATTATATTCATGTAAGAGCACGCTTGTTAGCACTAAGTTTGAGAGCCGCATGTTGACGATCTCTGTTTTGGTTTAAGTACTTAAAATTTGCAGGGCCAGCATATTTCCCATAAAGTATAAATGGGATGGGATTCTAAGAGGTATATTGTTTTACAGTTTTATGAATTGTTATTAATTAGGGTAATGTGTTGAGCTGTTAGATCATAAATTTGAGATTGAATGTGTTTCTGAGTGACCCAAACCGTAAGCCGATTTTGAAATAAATATAATATTTTGTTATTAAACTAGAGAATGTTAATGATAGTCTCAGCGGATACTAGCCAACATCGCGGGACATATTATTATGCATTATATATTATGTTCACATACACATAGTGCACTAGTGTGTAGACACAGGTGCAGATTGCATCTGTGTCTTTTCCCTAACTCTCATAGTCCGATGAGACGGCAGTCCGACACGACCGGAGACAGACCAGGGGCAGGACCAAACGGCTTAACGTGATTTCCGAGGCACGGGGGTATCACACCGCCAACTTCCAAACTCCGAGCTGTTACTGAGAAATTCCTAACTGAAAACTCAGTAACATTTTGCCACTCCCGTTTACTGCTCTATTAAAATATAATGCTGCCAACTATTGTATAAATTCTTTACAACATTTTGCACTATTTGTTTACACGTTACAGTAATAAACAGGTTAGTTGTAAAGTTGAGTGTTGAGTTGAGCATCAAAGAGATGAGCGAGATGTTGCTGTCAGCTGCAAGACGAGTTTGTTCAATAGAGTTCCGTACACGTTTTGTTTAATAATTTTCTGCACTTACAACAATATTGTGTTTCCTTTGTTTCCTCATTATCAGTCCGTAGATTTTGGTGTGTGATACAAATTCTTTTCAGTGCCATAGATTTAATACTAGCTTTTAGCCATCTTACGGGAACTTACTCTCGGTATTAAGTACTGTATGTGTAAATCCAGGTTATAAACTATCTGTGTGCCAAATTTCATCCAAATCTGTTCAGTCTTTTTTGCGCCAATCCAGAATATACATACAGACAAACAGACAGCATTTGGGGGCTGTTTTTTGTAAGTAGTATTTGGTCCCCAAAAAGTTTTGACTCGTCTAATTTTTAATAAATGACGTGAATAACAGTGTTTTATTATCTGGCAAAAATATAAGGTTGTAACAACGTACAACAACATGTACGTACAAGGGAATACAGGCACGGGAATGCGAAAAATCCTGGGCAAAGATTTGGAACCATTGTTTTGAAAATTCGAGCAAGCTAAAGCTAAACATGAATTTAAGAGAAGAAGAAAACTTTCATCGTCATCATTTCAGCCGAAAGACGTTCTCAGCCAGATATAGGCCTTCCCCCAAGCGTCACCACATCGACCGGTTCCGTGCTTCTCGCATCCAGCGGATTCCTGCAGCCTTCATAAGGTCATTGGTCTACCTTGTGGGAGGCCTCGCAACGCTATGTCTTCCAGTACGCGATCGCAACTCCAGAACCTTTCGGTCTCATCGGCCATCTTTTCTGCGTGAAATGTGCCCTGCCCACTGCCACTTAAGTTTGGCTATTCTTCGGACTACGTTGGTTATTTTGGTTCTCCTGCGGATCTCCTCATTTCTGATTCGATCAGCCCCTTGTGAACGACCACGTTTTAGTGCCATAGGTCATCACTGGTATCACGGCAATGGTCATCACTGGCATCACGCACTGGTCATCACTGGCATCACGCACTGGTCAAAGACTTTCGTCTTGAGACACTGTGGTATGTGGGACTTGAAGGTATTGGTTTGCTTCCCGAATGCTTTGCCTCCGAACACTACGCCTTACGGTACGCACCGGTTCTTCTACTACTTTACTGAATCCTAAATCTAAATAACATAATCTGCTATTAACTACTTACTATGATAATAAAAAACACTTGAACGTGCAAAGTTTACCTCTCTTTGTTTATTTACGTTGAAAGAACTTTGATCGAGATTGTTTCGATCGAGCCATATGATGCTCATAAAATTTTCATTGTTTTGTTCTATAAGCGTTTTGGTTTGAGGCCACTGAGTCAATCCGGGTTTAAAAGTTTTATAACACCTACCAATATAGTGTCGAATATTTTAAAGGATGATAGTGCAAAATCACATTTAAACAAATAGCGACTCTTGCTATGACACATTAAAGTGCAATTCAGATCGCAAAGCGCTAATTACCTACAGTTATATTCATCTAGAAGTTGCCTCTCTTTCTATCGCGACATTATCGTGAATTGGTCCTACAAATCGAGCCCGCCGCGTAATTGTAGTGCATTATTGTGCAGAGTGCGCCTGGCCAGGGGTTGCAGCAGTCTCGACGTAGATAGCGATCGCTTTACGACCGAATTTGGTCACAAACTCCTGATGGGGTCCCTAGACGGTAAAAATTTATTGACAAGCAGGATGAAATCATTTGCTTGTCAATCATTTTGACTGTCTCGGCGATGTCTATCTATGTCAAGACTGCAGCCCCTGGTACTCCGCTAAGCTAGCTCAAGGTCGAAGTTTTTATTTAAAAGAGTGTCCGTGGAGTTCTTGCCCGTTCTTCTCCATAGGTACCTACTACGCTTTGGAATGGGCAACTAGCTTCATATTTCTGACTGACCGACTTCTTGACAGTTCAAAAGTGCCTGTAAATGGTTTAATTGAAATAAATGCTTTGAGTTTGAGTTTGAGTTTGAAGTGTTGCATTGACGTGCAACAATAGAAATACGTACCTAATGATAAATCTGAAACAACAATTCCGTGAGATCAAGACTGAAATATTAATAAAATAAACAACTTTTTCATAGGCAAATCAAAATGTAAGCTAAACACCAGGTTTTTTTTCATTTTATTTTTACTAAGTCTAAAGCATCCGTAATCACCTACTTTAGTGTGTACTAGCTGCGCCCCACGGTTTCACCCGCATAAGTCTCGATTTCGTGGGAATATCGGTATAAAAAGTACATTTTATCTTAACCCAGGTCATGGTCTATCCATGTGCCAAATGTCATCCAAATCCGTTCAGCTGGTTTGGCATGACAAACGAAACAAAGTCTAATCTTTTCTCTTTATTTTATTTTATTTTATTTTATTTTATTTTATTTTATTTTATTTTATTTTATTTTATTTTATTTTATTTTATTTTATTTTATTTTATTTTATTTTATTTTATTTTATTTTATTTATTATTTATTATTTATTACACAGAAAAATTGATACAGCTAATATTTATCATATTAGTTGAGATTGATAATAAACAATATGACATAACACATAACATGACGCCTGTTTACCCCGAAGGGAAAGGCAGAGGTGTACCTGTAGTACACCCACATTTCACTAGTTATGTTTAGGTCCCATGTAACAGGGGGCGAACCTATTGCCATCAAACCGGGGACAAATCCAGCCTCCAGACAAATACAAATCCGGGCTGCTAATGATAAATTTCAGATGGAAAAACCCACTAGTAATATAATATAGCTAAATAAGTATTAATTTCTATTTCACGCTCCACCGAGGTCTGTCATGAAGCTAAGCATACAATATTCTCACATTTTGCGATAATATTTTCCGTCTCGCATCTCTAGAAGTTCTCTTCATCATTTCCCGAGGGGATAGTGTAGCGTTGCCGTTATAGTAACTTGTAGGTGTTCCCACACGGGGACGGCTCCATTTTACTGTGATGCTTTCAAATCCTTGCGTTGGAACTTACATAATATATTATATTTTTATTTTGTTTACAATTCATGTACAGTAGCGGTTCCTACATATGAATAGGCGATTTTGCATATCTTATTTATAATAAATTACCAAGATATTCGAAAGATTTAAATGCTTTGCTGTTTAAGAATAGACAAAGTAAATTTTTGATAAATAAAACGTACTACAGTGTGACTGAGTTCCTATCTTAGAAAAAGATTAGTTGACTTTTCTAGTAATCGTTATATAGAACTCCAATTTAATAATGATTAATTTAATGGTATATGATTTAATAATAATTAATCTAATGATAGGCAATAATTTGATGTGAATAATATATGATAATAATTTGATGTAAATAATATATGATAATAATTTGATGTAAATATTTGCATGCCGAATGGCAAAATATGGGTGATCTTTGTACTGTACTAACACCTATTGATGTATCATCTGCCCATATATATTCACACATAAAAAATAAGTACTGCTCCATAAAAGTAATACGAATAATACTGGACACCTTTGATAAACAATCAGGTAAATATGACACTACCTAGTCTGTTTGTGGACTATCTATAATAATAATCTAGAAGACAAACTTGCAAATAATTATGTACCTACCCAATCATCGGGATTTTTGATGGGGAACAGTTAAATAACATTTTGAAGACAGTAGCTGATAGGATCTCATCCCCGCTTTGAAGGTCCCTTGTTAAATCAGTCGTCTGAGATACTTTGACTGATTCTGACTTTTATTTTTTATAATTTTACTAGCTGACCCGGCGAACTTCGTACCGCCTAACAGTCAATGAATGCCGTGTTACCTTTTAGCTGAACTAATTTAGGCTTTGATGAACGTAATACAATGATACAAAATAAATATTAATTTAGATAGATATATAAAAGTATTTCATTATGAAAAAACAGAAAGAGAATAAAAATTAAAAAAAAACAAAAATTAACTACTTCAAACACGTCTCAGAAAAAAATTATAGAATTAAACTATGTTGTGCAGCATGGGATGCACTCGGATTAACTCTTTTCATTCGAGCACCTTGTGGTAAACGACATTCTTTGTTTTTCTGTCAGGCGCAAGAACAAATAAAGCGGATGGTTTGCCGACACGTGAGAAAAACATGCATTTTCTAGATTGAGGCCACAAATAGTCAAGGATTGGCCTTGTGATTTGTTAATCGTCATGGCGAAGGCAAGACGAATCGGGAATTGAATTCGTTTAAACTCAAAGGGCATGTATGTCATCGGATGTTGGGATCATCGGAATCCTTGGAATGAGAACTTCCTCATCTTTAAATTTTCCTTTGAGTATCGACGCGTGAATCACATTGCTCATCAGTTTTCTTATCACCAAACGCGTTCCATTGCACAGTTTTGGTTGGTTTAAATTTCTAAGCATGATCGACTACCGAGCCAACCTTCAGTTGTAAATTATGCGGTGGTAAACCAGGCACATCCAAGGAGTTTAAAAATTCAGTTGGATAATTAGTGGCTTCATCTTCGATTCTTACACGGTCGATAGATTTGAATGAATACAGAGTACCTACGATTTGATTCTGAATTATAAAATTTAGGTCATCTACATCTTTATTTTTAGCCACCAAAATTGCTCGCTCCCTTAACCATTTAGTATTTTTGTGGTTAGCAATGATATCCGGGAATACTTTGTTGATAAGCTCGTCTTTCGATGAGACGAAATTGCAAAAATTTGGAGGAAATTAAATCAATCCGCTCGATTCGTCAACAGGAACACGGCCATTACCGATAGTCAGCAATTGCTTGGAGAAATCATCAGCAGATAGATCGTTCAACAATGCAACTCTCATATTTACTAACAGTTGAAGTTTCTTCACATATCGCCACAGATTTGATGCTTTGAGGCAAGCGTTTATTTCGTCGGCAGCAGTAGATCTTGGAATGACTGGTAGTGTTTGTCGGAAATCGCCAGATAGTAAAATTATTGCACCACCAAAACATCTCGAGTCATTGCGCAGATCTTCTAATGTTCGGTCAAGTGCTTCCAATGCGAGTTTGTGCGCATTGTGCATTCGTCCCATATGATTATTTTAGATGCTACTAAAACTTTGGCCATTGCGAAGTGTTTCGAAATGTTACATGTCGGTTGTTCAGTAGTTTGAAGGTTTAATGGCAATTTTAACGCTGAGTGAGCCGTACGGCATCTGTCTAACAATGTGGCCGCTATTCCAGAAGAAGCAACTGCTACCGCAATTGCGGATCTCGCACGTACAGTGGTCAAAATCAATGACATGAGGAATGTCTTCCCAGTTCCACCGGGGGCATCCAGAAAAAATAAACCACCATTTCCATCATCAATTGCATTAATCAATGTATCATAGACTTCCCTCTGTTTAGGATTCAACAGTGGTACGTTCGTTTGAACTAATTGGACTAATGCATGTGGATCATTCACGTTCACGTTCCAATTCTCTATTAAATGCGTCATTCATTCCGCGATCTGGCGCTGGCATTCCTAACCTGACTAACAAACTGCCGCACATGAGGCAGCACAAACCATGCGTTTCACCAGCAAACTTCAATGCGCCACAATGCTGGTAAACAACGTCCATTGGACCAATGCAAACTAAACGATGCACGCTGTAGTCGATGGTGCAATCATATAAAAACGCTGCTCGATTCAAATCAACACTTGAACCATTTCTTCTTGCACTTCGAAGATTATCCCTCTGTTGATCTGTACGATAAGCTCGACGATTTCTCGTTTCTAACCTAGCCGTTTCACGGGCTGCCTCTCTTTCCTCTTGTGTTTGAGAAGCACGGATTAAGGCCCTTCTTCGCTCCATACTAACGCGGCGCTCTTCTCGTGCAATTTCTCGTTCTTCATCAGATAATTGACTCGCGATGTTCCGTTGCCTAATTGCATTACGGCTTCGCTGGGAAAGATTAGATCTTCTAGGACGCGGCATTGTTATTAGTAGTAATACTGAATATGTATTCGCACAAAACCACACAAAACAAACAAATATAACAGTAAAGTCTGAACTTTCGAGACATAGACAATAGTTTAGATCATAGACTATTATCATCTTAGAAAAATCATAGACAACATAAAAAGACATTTACGCTTTCGTTAACCTATAGAATAAATCTTAGAAATTGTTTTCGGAAATATAAACTTTAATTTACACAAAATAAATTTATGAACGCACGCGTAAATGTTAATCATTTGTCAGGGTAAATGCACCCTGGTACATAAGAAATGACGACCTTCACCGTGACCTTAAAATGGAGTTCGTCACCACTATTATCCAAAGATTTGCTGAAGCCCACGAACACAGACTCCACCGACACGTGAATGTTGAGGCCATCCAGCTGCTAGACAACACAGACTTAGTGCGTAGGCTAAAAAGAACTAAACCATTTGAATTAGTGTAGTGTACAAAGTGAATAAATAATAGTAACAATGTTGTGCTATTGAAATAACACATGAACATAGTGTTTATATAAATTATATCAGACTCTAAGAAAGTGCTACGGACTTGTGTAAAAGTGCAAATGGACACTATTCTTAGTTTAACATTATCACGTAACATATTAAGTTAGAGTTAAATTGCTTATTAGTCTTTTAATTATGTAGGCTAGATCGTAATTAATTATTAAGAATTCAGTTCTTACTAACAGGAAAAAAAAAAAAAAAAAAATTTGTCATTATTTCTGAACGCACGCATAAATGTCAATCATTACATAAACAGTATTTGACAGGATAGACAACAAATGTTTGACAGGTACGAAACAAAGGAGCATTTATTTAAAATGATTCATCTTTCATAATTATGTATTTGTCGAGTTTTCATTGTTTTTAAGATGTATTCTGCTATTCGGGGCGGAGACAAATCCAACGAATCAAAAACCATGAAAATTGGTCCAGTAGATCTCGAGTTATAAGTGTTGTAACAAACCCGTCTTTCTTTTATATATATAGATAATGAAATTCTGGATTTTATTTGACGTTAAGTTTAATGAATTTGAATATTGTAGGTAAATGATTTTAAATATTTTATTGAATTTAAAGATGTGATTCACTTATTAATTTATTTTACTTATAGATTTTGTGTACTTATTTCAGTTATTTATTTTAGTTATTTGTCTATAGTTTTAGTCTTTGATTACTTACATAATTTTTAAGTAGGTATACTAACATAAATATGGATCACTGTATCTGAATTAAATATTTTTTTTTAAAACATGGGACATTGTAATGTTATAAGTACATAAACAGATAGGTATATGAAGAAAAATTGAAGTACTGAAAACTCATTATTTTGTATAATCACATTTGTTTTCTACACCGTCAATATTATAAATATTATTTATAAATACCACCAACAACTAAACTTGAATAGGTATAAAGTACGTAAATTACCAAAACACCGACATAAACTAATATTTTAAAATTCGATTCGAACCTCTGTCAAGTATTACTGACCGCATACAATTCGAAAGCGAACTCATTTGTTTAAAAAGTAGTTCTTTGTCATCGTTTGAATTTCGAAGCGATGTACGAATAACCCATATTTTGATCTATACAATCCAGTCAGTCTTTGTTCGACTTCGAAATAAAATTATCAAAGTAGGAAAACCGACTTAACGTATCCAGGATTTTCTTCAAGTTTCGTCTGCAAAACTCGTTCCAAATCTGAAACAAAATGGCCTTGCTGTAAGTAAACACTAAATTAAACGAATATAAAAGTACTACGATAGTAATCACTGTTTTAAAACTTCTTGGCCGAGTTTGACACAGTACATCTACGTTGTTGAAAAACGATGTCAACGTAGTTGGAATACTAAGTTTTTTACAAAAAAAACGATTGGAATGAAATCGGTATAACATACGGTTCGGTATTTAAATGAATGAATAATTAATGAAATTGCATTTGTCTTGGTCTTGCCCTATTTTATTCGGATTAAATCGGGTCCTGTATTCATTAGGTTATTTCGAACGAGTTCGTCAGTCGTAAAACAATAAAAACAATTCTCACAGAAATCTTAAATATTAAAACATGTCATTATAATCCTCTTACTATCCTAACTAATAATATAAATGCGAATGTGAGTTTGTTACGCTTTCACGCTAAAACGGCTGAACAGATTTGGATGAAATTTGGCACATGGGTTGAACATGACCTCATTCAAGTTCAAAATATTTTATTTAAAATAAACCTACAAGGGCACTTATGAAACGTCAGAAGCTAGATGCACGGTTCCAATTGGTTGTTTCCTATGGAGAAGAGCCGGCAAGAAACTCCACGGTTACTCTTTTAAAAATAATTAGTTTTTACAATATTTTCAAATAACAGTGTTATTAGGTATGGGAGGACAGATCTTTCAATAAGTACCGGGTACTTAACAGAATAATGATGGTCAACAAATCTACAGTCCACTAAACCTGGATTAGGACATAGGATACTTTTTATCCCGATATACCCACGGGATCGAGAGTTACGTGGGTGAAACCACGGGGCACAGCTCGTAATATATATAGTATAATATATAATATCAATAATGTTTATTACACAAGAGAGTGGTTACAAAATAGTGTGAAGTCCCTGACTCCTGTGCTAGGTGGTAGACCTGTGTTACAAGAGCCAGTGCCCTCTCCCAGTAGGAGATAATACAGAATCTTATGCAAAAAGATTAACAAAAATAAAAAGAATATGGTTACAACAAAAAGCGGATAGAAGAAGCCTGTATTGAGTTTGTGAGTGTTTGTGTGTGAGTGAGTGTTTGTTTGTGGAAGTGTGTGAGTGTGTGTGTGTGAGAGTGGGGGAGTGTTTGTATGTGTGTGTGTGTGTATGTATGTGTGTGTGTCAATGATTGTACAGGAGGGGTTTTAATGTTACGAAATAGATATGATAACCTTCTCTGTTTCGTCATAGTTCAATAATATTATTACAAATGTGAAAAAAATATGTTTGTGTGTTTGTAACTCAATCTCACAAAAACAGCTGACGGATTTGGATGAAATTTGACACATAGGTAGATAGTTTGTAACCGGGATTGACGTATGAAATACTTTTTTATCCTGGGAATATTTTCCCGTGGGATAATATTCAACATCCAAGCGGGTGAAGCCACGGACAAAAGCTAGTTATAATAAAATTGATTGCTCATCAAAACGAAATACGTACGATTTTAAACGCACTTTTATCAAAAGCCCTCCAAATCAAATTCACGCACATTTAGCTGCTCCTAAAATATTATTTGATCAACCTGTTACAAGTTACACAGACTTTCATACGTTTGAATTTACATAGTGAATTGTGAAGAGTTTATTTTGCATATTTATTTTGTACTCAACATGTCTTTAGCAATGTGTACAGAGATTAAAATAAAATGCCTTGTAACATTGTTAAGGCATTTATTTTTCAAAAGCTTAACTGAAGGCAAATGGGTGAGGGCATCATACTTTATACAACCTATAACAATAACACGGCCCGTCTGATTAATTATTTTTTAAGACGGTGTTCGCACTTTTTGGTTGTGCTCACCTAACATCACTTCATTTTCCGTGGGCGTGCTTAAACTGTAGCACAGAACTTCGGAGACAATCTTTGCGTCAGGGAAATTAATTATTAGGGGCAAATTGACCCACCAACTTAAATTGTCCTTATAATAATCTCTTTATTTCCAAAAGTAATGTACAAAGTAGTTATATTCAAATCACAACTGTCATTTTTTGAACTAAGTATATGAAATGGCTAATTTACGTAGAATGACACTTTCCCTGACTGTATCTAAAGAGGATTTCCACCTAAAATCAATAAGCTACTCCTTTATTTTCCTTATCCGTTTTCTATGATGAAAGCGATTGTCGCCCGAATACGCGATCAACACGATTTTTTCCAGGCACCTCGAACGTAACACAGTCTTTGACGTAGGATATCCATTACTATATAACTAGATTGCCCACAAATGATAAGTGTGTATATTATGCAGAACAAATTACTATGGATAACACTGTCCTCTCCCTCTCTTTTACCCTCTAACTAAATCCCGAATTGAAATGAATTTATTAAACGCACGGCACGGTTGGCGCAGTGGTTAAGCGATTGACTGCTGCGCTGCGTGTCGCGGGTTCGATTCCCGCACGGAACAAATATTTGTATGACCTACAATTAGTTGTTCCGGGTCTGGCTGTTTGTGTATGTGAGTTTAAATGTTTGTAAAAGCACCCACGACACAGGAGAAATTCCTAGTGTGGGGCAACGTAAATATAAAAACTTTATAAATAAAGACGACTAATTATAATTTATTGACATCTTTTTTAAATATTTTTATTTATTAGGAATATTTTAATTTGTTAATCATTTAAATGTTTTATTAAGTTAAATTAAATTGTAATGTTTTTATGTGGTTTAATATACATATTATATTAATTGAATGATTATAATTTAGTTTTATTTATTATTTTAATGTTTTTGCTGCATTTAATACTAATTAATTTGAGATTATGATTAAAATATTGGTGCGCCGTTGACTGCAACACATAGCGTTCATGTTATTAATATTAACACCGGTAATTATTTTGTTTACCTGTGTTCTACAAATAAAAATATTTAAATTTGAAACTTTTCCAATTCTGTGAGCTGTATATTAATAACTATCCTCTTCTGTGAACTATTAAATTACCAAATAACCTTCCCAATAATAAAATTAATAATACGCCGAAATTTTAAATGGAACTCCACCCAACGCGTTTAATGTTTCCTATAAAACACGATACTCGATATAATTAAATCACTGTTTAAACAGGCTTTTAAGTGAAACAATAATTTTATCACCGGGTCGATGAGCTATTTGTAAACTTCACTTTTGTACCTGTCAGCGCTAATTAAAAATTTGACACCTAAACTTAGTGTCAATAACTATTAATTTATACCTTGAATATTTTTATGATCTAGTTTCGCTAAGTTTGTTGCCCGTTTGCGTCATAAAGTTTTTGTGTGGTATTTTATTTGATCATAAACTTATAAATGTGAACAAGAGAATATATAGCGTGCGAAGGCAATTTAAATACTATAACATGGATACATTAGCCAGTCGTAGGAGGAAAATGGACTGTATCATCCTTCACAAGATATTGAGTGGAACGATAGATTGCAGTGAACTTTTGAGCTCATTAGAGATTAAAATTCCGACTCGGATTCCCAGGCGTAACACACATACAATTTATTTTACATTCCGGGCTCAAAAACTAACCTCGGTCATTACGCCGCGCCGCTGCGCGCTGTGCCAAGACTTTGTAGGCAATATAACATGTTAGCTAAAACTACGAACTTAGACATCTGCGAGTCTCTGTCCAAATATAATAAGTGTTTATCAGATTGAATTTAGTTGAAGTATCTCTAAATGTTATATTTTCTTAATTTTTTAATGTCCTTTAAAAATTATATTTATTTTCCGTTTACCCATTATTAATGTTTTAACTTTGTTAGATTAGTTTTTAACCTACTTAATACCCGATGTTGCTCTTTAATTATGTGTCATATATTGTGTACATCTTTTGTTGGAGATCCTAAATAAATAAATAGAGTTATCCCGGTATTTGGCTACTAGTTTGGCACATTCAGAAGTGTCTATCATTTCTTATAACGTGCAGGTAACAGAAAACACTGGAAATGATTTTAAGTGCCCCATTGTTTGAGGAATAGCACCATATTTACAGTCCAGGGAGAAGTCTTCTGTGAATCTTCACCTGAGCAGGTTTTCCTTGCTTAGTCACACCTGGAAGTTAAGCCAATGCAACTCGTGTCTAAGTGGGAGATTTTAAGCAGGTAGAACGAATGGGTTGGGAAGGTAAGCACTATTTTGCCACAGCTTTAGCATTTCTTTAGACCGTTCGCCAGTGAGTGGAAGTACACATAGAATATGAGGGCCCCTTTTTTTTTGGTTGGGAAATTATCAAATAACTTCTCCCGCTCTGGGTGGAGCGGGAGGGCGTGTCAGACTCTTACTGACTAAAACCCACCCGTGTTCCTTCCGTTGCCTGTACGTTGCCAGGGGCCACGGTATCCCTTTCGGACTTTCCCGCACCCCCGGCAGGCATCGGTCCTGTCGGACCCCTTCAATTGCTGACATCTTTTTGAGGCGCGCGTGGAACACAACGCGCCGTCGACCCGGGCCTGGTCCTTATCGGACGGCGAGCTACCCATTGCTCACCGTCCGCAAGCCCGCGATATGAGGGCCCCTCACATATTATGAGATGCGGTGTGTCTGATGAAATGTGACGTAGACGATGTGTTTTTGTTTCTTGCGCAACAAAATGGAAATTACTTATTTTAGATCGAAGCAAAAGCACAAAGACCTTCGAAAAAGAACATGGCACTTTTAACAAACGAGGTCTCGTTGCTGATCATCGAGACAACGTAGAGGTTTTCAACTCGCGATTCCAAATTGAAACTTTAGGTTTAGGTTATAAATTTTCATGGTTAATGGCTTTCTTCCTCATGATGGTCTCATTCTTCAATAAACATTCTTCGTAAACCACAGCAACAAGTAAAGTTATTCAGGCAAATTATTCCAAATATCTCATAAAGCGACGATCCTCAAAATGGAACAAATCGACGCGCGTTTAACTTATTAGATCAGGAATTCATAGAGGTGAGATGGTTCGCAGTAAAAACCGCAAACTCGATTCAGGAATGTCACACATTTGCTCGCAACTCGGATACCTTCAAAACCGCTCATTTCTCTCTTGTCGAGTTAGAGCAAATTCTCGCAGCTAATTTATCGATCATACGACTGACAATTTCAGTTCGACGCGTAGATAGTAATTTGGTTTGTAGCTGATAAATCGTCCTATAGTCTGTTCCAAAAGTATCTGATGAAAATGTAAACTGTCAGAAATCTCAAATTAAGTACTTTGATTTCACTATTTGAATACCCGGCATTCTAATTTTAAACGAAAAGATGTTTTTCGTTTGACAATATTGTTTAGGTTAATTTTATAATCTCAATTTTCGTCGGTGTTTTTTTTTTTTTGCTATTATTGTCCCACTGCTGGGCAAAGGCCTCCCTACTCTCTTTCCACCTCTCTCTGTCCAGAGCTGCCAAGGTCCAATCTTTATTAAAGCAGTTCAACTCAACCTACTATGTCCTCCTGTGCCTGCCGCGATGCCGTTTGCCATCAAGTGGGACCCACAGATTTTTCTATTATAATTTAAAAATGTTATTCATACAACAATTGATTAATAAAATGGCGAGATATAAAGTTGAAACCTTCTTAATATGGATGAATGTATTACTAATTCTCTTTAGTGAGTGATTGCAAAAAAAATAAAAGTTTCTGATGAAAGTGTAAACACATCCTTGTTTACAATTTCATCAGGAACTTTTGAAACAGACTATATACACTTTGAAACTTTGTGACTATATGTGGGCGACATGAATGGATCTATGACAGTACTCTAGTAATATAACATCCAAGATCGAGCAGCCTTGGCTTCGCTTAAGGTGATGCTGAGAAGCACCAATGTAACTTGATACAATTACACACCTACCTAGGCTGAGAGTATACTGATGAGAACGAGAATCAAATGACAATAATACAAATTAAAGTCGCTTTTCGTGTCAGCCTATGTGACCGCGTTGTTCTTAGAAGAACAACGCGGTTTAGAAACTACGTATCATTCATATTTAATTTACATTTAATAAAGACGTCATCCATGTTTTATCATATTTTAATTCAATCCAAAATAATGATTTTATTTCACATAAACCTACAAGGGCACTTATGAAACGTCAGAAGCTAGGTGCACGGTTCCAATTGGTCGTTTCCTATGGAGAAGAGCCGGCAAGAAACTCCACAGTTACTCTTCTAAAAATGGTTTTTACTATATTTTCAAATAACAGTGTTATTAGGTATGGGAGGACAGTGTAGGTATTTCAATAAGTACCAGGTACTTAACAAAATGATGATTGTCAACAAATATACAGTCCACTAAACCTACAGCGTCCTCACATTCACAAAATAGAAAAGAATGTATAAAAATCTGAATAATTATCATATCCACAAAAGCCACTAAAAAAGAGTTGAAATTAAATTTTAGGTATATAATGTTAAATAATAGGGTGATTATGTCAAGGAAGAATGTAAAAAATAAAAACATGGTTATTTGGGAGCAGTTAATAGACGGGTCGCTAGTGAACAATATAATCATAATATCCTGGTGTTAGAGGGAACAGGGCTTGCGAGGTATTTCAAAAATAGGTATTTAAAAAAACTATTGCCGTCGTCTTTCCTCAGGTCTGCCCCCGTAGAGTGCGACAGGGACAGCTGCAGCTCAGACCGATTATATCACAAAAAAATTTACGAGATTGACGTTTCGTATTCTCCTTTTTTCTGTTCGAAAACAGCCGATTCAATAATTTTTTACATATTTTTTTTAAGAAAGAGTATGTCTAGGTTCCTATCATTTTCTTGTATGGTAAAAACTTTTCGAATTTGTGTGGTAGTTCTCTTATCACGGCGGTAAAAATGAGGCATTTTTGTAATTTTTGGGGGTCATATTTTTATTTTTATAAGTCACTGAAAAAAAGAAATAACAGAGACGTGTCTACAGCAGACCTTGATTTGATGAAAAAAAAAAATGTATGCTCTAGAGGTATTATTATTAAGGTACCTAATTTACTAGATCGTCTAGCAAAGAGCGTTTACGACACAGCAGGGCTCAAATTCATAATAAGCTCGTGAATGCGATAAAGACAAGTCCCGTTCTCGTGTGCCAAATACTCCGCCTTCGTTCTCGTTAACGATATAAAAATAAAAAACCCATCCGCGAGAGAAATCACGTTACATTAAGTTACGACCCAATTAATGATGCCTATTACCTGCTTCAACGTTAATTGGGTCATATCCTTTAAACGCTTGTCGTCTGTTTGATATGGGTCAACCCAATGGCCGTTTCAACCTCCACCTGGCCCAATAGGTATTTTTTTTTAAATGTTTGAGATGGGGTGTGTCAAAAGAGCTTTCTCCAGTAACGACATAATTTGCGCTCGTTGTACATTAGGCCACACGCCCTTTGTAACAAGACCAGTATAAGCTAGCCCCTAAATCTATTGAAACTCGGTACTACGCTATGCAACCTTAAGGTGAATCCGCAGTTGTAGCCGCGAAATTCAAAATTTCGTACGTTTTTTGCAATTTGCAGGACAGTGTCAGGTTGAATTATAATCATTGGAATCATTAATAAATATTTCTAAGTTATATTTGTTCCATAATAACTTTTCATAAATAAGAGATTTGTTCTTATGGAACAAATCTATCTTAGAGAGATGTTTGAATAATTCTAATGATTATAATTCTGTAAATACATATCTGTTATAGTCGGTATTACAGTAGTAGTATTACGCGGGCTACAACAGCGGATCCAGCTTAAGCTCAAAGTTTTACCACTGACTGTACCCTGAGCATCGAACTCCGCTGCAAGTTTAGTTGACTATCTTTTTACTTTAGGTATTTCTTGCTCAGCTCGTGCTGATACTACAGAATAATTATGAATAGACAACATAATAATATAGTAGTAAGACGGGCTGATGTCCGCAACTCCACATCTAAGCGCGTATTTTGCGTACGGGTGGGAAAATCCATCATTCGATCCACCCAATAGACAACATTCATACATTACAATCTACTCAGCCTATCGCAGTCCACTGCTGGACATAAAATATGGTGGCTGGACATAAGGTGGCTGGGTGTCAGTCTGGGCCACAATACCCAGCCACCTTTTTAAGGTCGTCGGTCCATCTAGCTGGAGGGCGTCCCAAACTACGCTTGCCGATACGCGGTCTCCACTCCAGGACTTGCCTGCTCCACCGGCCATCGGTCCTTCGACAAACATGCCCGGCCCACTGCCACTTCAGCTTCCTAACTATGACGGCGACATTAGTACAATAAACATAACATTACGTTGTATAAAGGTACCATTCCGTACCCGACCGCAAGAGGCAACTGCAGGCGACGTGTCGCCTCGACATGACTGGTTTCTATGAATATCTATGAAATACCTTCCGAAGCTAGCGACACGTCATTGTCAGCTACGGGCGAGTGACAGGCGACACGTGCAGCCCGACCGCAGACCAGTAGTGTAGCCAACGCTCGAGCGATAACACGTTTTTCTATCTTCTATCTACCGACTGGAATACGGGCTGCTGCCGCCTGCGGTCGGGTTAGGAATCATGACTGCCGCCACACGTCGCGTGCAGTTGCTGCCTGCGGTCGGGTACGGAATGGTATCTTAAGGGGTAGACAGAGATTTACAATTTGCTAGTTATTTTTTAAGTTCAATGTAATTGTAGTAACTTATCAGACTTAGTCACAAAAACCAGTGTGGTACTGATCTACTGCAGGGCAAAGGCCTCTTCTCATACAAATCCTAACTAATCCATACTAATATTATGAATATAAATATATAATATAATTTAAATTATAAATAGGTATATAAATATTATAAATTCGAAAGTAACTCTGTCTGTATGTCTGTATGTTATCTTTTCTCGCCTAAGCCACTAAATAGATTTCGATAAATTGGCAAAGAGATGGCATCCCGGGGAAGGACATAGGCTATTTTTTGTCTCAAAAATAATCCCAAGGGGGGGGGGGATATAGGGGATGAAATGTTGTATGGGAAACCTATAATTTCTTATAATAGAGATATACCAATTTCAGCTTTTTTCAAAAATCATCCCTCAAGAGGGTAAAATAGGGGATAATTTTAAAATCATCATCTTTTGTCATCATCTTTTCAAGAGATTAAAGGGATTGGAAATATAGTCATACTCCGTGTCTTGAAGTAACATTTAGTCTGTATTTTATTCTAGTTAAAGTTCTTTTTCAATTGAAAAGTTAAGTTTGTCCTTCAATCCAGATATGGAAATTCGGGCATCCGAGCAAGCACAGCTTTGAGACTGAACCCTCAAGACGCAAGTCCTACCCACACTTGTCCGGTTTAAAAAAATAAATAATACAGGTTTATATGATTCTAAACGACTTTCTTAAAATACAAATGATTCATTTTACTATTATTATCACCATTGATTTGTGGGATCTGAAGGCAAAAGTCCTCGCGCACATTTGGGAGTGGCGCGAGGAGGCGAAACGCCGTAACTCCGCTGCCGCGAGAAATCACGGCACAGCGGACAGAGCTCCGGTTTATTATTATGAATATGACCAAACTATCTTAGTATACTCTTTTAAAATGTTGTCACTATGTCTTTTTTTATCGCAACATTGTCTTATCACATAATTCCTCAATCATAGTTACAACACACATACTACAATAGGGTGGCCAACTCGGAATTATACAACTATCAGGGTTATTTTTTTAGGGTCCCGTAGTAAACAAGGAACCCTTACAGTTTCGCCATGTCCGACTGTCTGTCCTTCTGTCCGCGGCTTAGCTCAGAGACACTTGGTCTCTGAATAGCTGTAATTTGGCATGGGTACACATATTAATCATGGCGACAAAGTGGTAAAATAAAAAAATAGGTTGAATATATTTTTTTAGGGTAACACAACTACACGTAAAGTGGGATGTTTTTTTTTCCCATCTATCCCATGGCGTGGGGTGTCGCTGGAAAGGTCGTTCAAAAATATTGTGGGTGTGTGAAAACTATTTTTCAATTTCAGGGATTCGTTTACGAAATCTTTAAAGTGCTAATTTTTGTAGACTCATGCGTCTCGGGGATAGGCTAACACCAATATACAGGGTTAGATTTTTGAGATGGGGCAGTAAGCACAGCTACCTTAACCGTTATAGCTACAGGAAAATGGTCTTAGGAGACTGTTCCTAACTTTTTGAGAATTTTTTATCAGCATTCACAGTTTCTGAAAAAAATGTACAGTCAGCAAGAAAATAGGCAGTTTTCACAAAAACTTTTTTTGATGCCAATCGATCCTGTTTCTTATAAAGATCAAAAAGTTCTAGAAAAGTCAGAAATCCCGAAAACATACATTTCGTGGGAAATGAGACTCCAACCTACTTTTCACGATAGATACACTGGCCTAAAATAAACAAAAAAAATGGAATTTCAAATTTCGAACCAATAAATTTCAAATACGCGTTATAATTTTATTTTATTTGAGAAAAAGACTGTCCGCTACAAAAGTAAGAAATTGTAAAACACCTTTATTTATAGGGAAATAGTTTTTTAAAAAGCAACGAATAACCTAAATTTTGTTCTCAAACCAAATAAAATCGCCTAATCAGAATGATGTGTAAAAAAAGTTGTATACACCCGAGCTGGCCATCCTGTATTATCTAATATTATTTTATGTAAAGAGACACACTTATTTAGCCATTTTGAAAGTTTGTACCGAATTGAATTCTGAAATGGTACCCGTCCGCATAATCGAAGCGTGATCAAAGTTGGTTTCATCTGCATATTTCTTTATAATTTGAAGGCATTGTTTTTGTATAAGGCCCGAAGCTACAAGTATCTTTGGATGTTTCAAATTACATTATGTTAGTCTTATTGATTTTTCGTTTGGTAAAGGAAAATTGTAGACCTATCTGTTTTAGAGATGTTATTCAAAGCTTTTCACCAATACAGTAATTTAAAGAATACAGCTTATTTTTTTTCTAGCGTTCGCTGTCCCACTCCTGGGCAAATGCCTCCCTCCACACCTTCCATTTGTCACGAGCCCGCGCGTCTTCCTTCCAGTTTTGGTGGAACCTATCCAGCTCATCCTGCCATCTCCTACGTGGTCTGCCGCGACCCCGCCTCACTATGTCAGGGAACCAGTTCTGTGCCATTAGAAAGAAAGAAAGAAAGCAAGAATAATATTTATTTGGACACAGTTCGTGAAACACATAATACAAAGATAAAAAGTGAAAATAATTATAAAGCAATAATAGTGTGTGCCTCACGGCTGCGCCAAAAAGGTTCATTTCAGCATTAATGCCCGACAAATGCTGTCTGACGCTGGTTTTCTAATGAACCCTCATGGACAAGTGACGGGAAGTACCAACAGTTTCAACATACCTATTACATAATTTTTATATCTCTAAATAAATAAATAAACTGCAAGGTCTATTTAAATAATTGTTTCGAATCAATGTTATTTCCACTTAAACAAACATCAACTTTATGTAAGTGTAAATAAAATTGATTTTAGACTGACTAGTACTGTTGAAAATGTCATAAAAAATAATATGAAGTTGTAGCGCAATCTGAACCCTATGAGAAGGCATTACAGTTGTTTTTCCCAAAACTCGTGTTTTTTTCGTCGTTAGGACCCACAGTTTGTCCGGCAGACATGTCCTGCCCAGTCCCATTTAAGGTGGGCAGCCTTTTGATGCACGTCAGCTATTTTTGTTTTGGAGCTCATGGACATGTGTATTCTTCACGCTGTCTTAACCTATGGTGCACAGACTTGGTCTTTGACTAACATCCAGAAGTCCAGACTCGATGTCTGCCAACAAGCAATGGAGCGCAGTATACTAAGAGTTAAATTAACGGATCGTATTCGAATACACAATTATGTATTCTATATTACTTTTTTTTGTCTTATATTGAACTTAAAGTGTGTGTAAACAATAATTCATTTATTTATTTCATTTTAATTAAAAATGGGCTAACATATTTTTTGTGTTTTTTGAACGACGTAATGATTTCACCGCGTCCTTATTATTTTAACTCCCAGTAACGTTAGTTGTAATTTTACGAATTTGTCTTTACATAAAAGAAAAAGTCTCACACACAGTAAGTGAACGTGTAATACAATAAAGAGACATGTAATAAATAATAATCTTTATTGCAGACCACATGGTACATAAAAACAAAACACATAAATTTAAAATAACAATTAAAATGAACATTAAAATCAAATTTAAAATTAATAATCTAAATTAAAATTAAAAACATTTACGCGGCTATTTACAGCCACCGTTTGTAGGCCTCGGTCTCAACAATATCTCCTACATTAAATGATAGTTTTGTTATTTTTGCTAAGGTAAAAGACCAAAAAGCGCTGGCGCTAAAGACAATATTTGCTCATACCCAACACTAGGTAACAACAGTTCCAATAAAATCTATGTGACCTCTATTTTTAACCAATTCGACACTGTCAAGTTAATTTAGTTCGTGTCGACAATTGTCACAATTTAATTTCCTCGCTCCGTTTTGACCTGAATTCACTGGCCGTATTCAGGAAATCCTAGACGTTTACAAGGTATAATTTTAACTAACTCAAAATTGTTATTGTTTAAAGAAGCTTTTAGGATTTTTCAGTGGGAACAGGCAAGATGAATTTTATTATAAGTATGAAGATTATATTGTTATTAAAAATTAATTATCTTATTTATTAAATAAATATACAGATATTTTTTTTTTGATATTTAAATATAAAAACATTTGAAAATACTTATAAAATACTTTTTTACAAAAAAATCGGATCCCCGCATTTTTTTTGGAAGTTGCTTGTTTTTTTTTTGTAAAAAGTTTGTATTTCTCGCTTTTCGTGTGTCAGTTTCTAATTTATCTAAGTTACAATAGCCTAATGTCAACTCATCAGTTTTTACAAAATATTGCTTTTCCTGATGCAGGGACGTTAATCGTTGAGGAGTTCTCCTGGTACTTCACCATCAGCTCCACTTCTCCATATGCATACGAGCTTACATTGCTTGGCAACCATATTCAAATAATCGAATCGCAACCCGTGAAATACTTATTATTGAGTAGTTCCGGCGGCCATCTGTGATCTTCATCATCAGTTCCACTTCACCAAATGGTGCTTTTTCTGTAAATTTTACGGTGTACAATAAAGACTATCTTTTCGAGAGCAACTGCACGAGTTAATATATAAAATACCCAAATTGCTATAGGTGTGCCTATAATATTTGAAGAGTTTTCTCGATTTCTCCAGGATCCCACCTGATGACAATGGGATGGTCCCATTGTCATCAGGTCAGCATCCTCGAAACTATACCCTTTCAAACAAAAAATAAATTTGCAAATCCGTCTATATATGACGAAGTTATGCCCGAACATACCTCCTCCTGTAAGAAATCAGTATCGGGAACAGGGTCATTTAGATAAATAAAAAATAATAAGAGAAATAATAAATACAGTCAGCCACGACATATTGGGTCTTCTATCTTTTTACCTACGCGCTACGGCATGAGCTATTTTATTCTCGCATAATGTACGGTTTTCTCTCTTTTACTGTTTTTATCTCACTCACTATTATATACAGGCTGACTTGTAATTTCACGTATAGTGATTCGAGAAAACCCAATTTTTAAGTATTTTTAAAGATTTCCCAAAAATCGTCACTAATTATCACTTTTCTCTCAAACTGAATGGCCTTCATTGCGATTCCATTGGGTACCTAATACTTTAATAAACCTTTCGATGTAACCAAATTTTCTAAAACATCAAACAGTTAAAAAATAAAAGAAGAAGTTTATTAACCATTTTCAAAAATCATCTACGTACTTGAACTTCGACACCAGTTGTCTCAAAATGTTACTATTGCATTAACCGTACAAATTACGGGGAAGGCATCTTAATGTAATCAGCTATCTAACGAGGCACAAAAATTAAAAAATATTTAGAGATGCCGACGAAAATGTCGATAATACTGGCAAAGGTGGAATTTGGAAATTGTTGAAATATTGAAAATATTTGTGATAATCATATTAATTTTGTTTTGTGTCATCCCACTACTTTCTTACCTCCCAGCAATCCATCACACGATAGGCACCTAGATCGTTATAACCAGGGGGCCTACTCCCTAAGCGAAATCCGTAGTTGTGGCCAAAGTTACATACGCTCCGCGCTCGGTCCCACTTACGGACACACCGTAAGTGAGACGGAGCGCGAGGCGTCCGTCACAACGGCCGAAACTACGGGTGGTGTTTAGGGAGTAGACCCCCAGGTTACAAGTCGTGGAGCGGCTTTTGGGTTTTTAACATGACTCACGGTCTACTCGCTGGTCACTATTCGTCGCGTAGTTAGCGTGTATTTAAACATACAGCGCACGTACATGCCCTAATAGTTTGACAAACGTCGCGTTTTCAAAATAAATACTTTTATTTATTATGACACTGGCCTAAGTATCAGAAAATTTCCCAGAATGCGTCATAAAATATGAATGAAATATGAAAATGAAGGGCCTATTATTGGTACGAAGCTTTGTCATTGTAGGTATTTCAAATAAATTGAAATACCTACAATGACAAAGCTTCGTACGTAAACAAAAAAAAAATGAGGGGCCCATAGTCGATGATGCCAAAAAAGATAGAATTGGCAATTTTTGAAGGCCATTCAATTTGAGAGTTGGAGAAAAGTGATATTTAGTGACGATTTCTGGGAAATTTTCAAAAATATATAAAAATTGGGTTTGTTCGAATCCCATTAATTTTGCCTAGGGTTTATGGGGTGCTTAATTGTTGCAAATGGATCACACTATCGCGCCCTAGAAGGAATACGTCAAATTACAAGTCACCACTCCATTTTTTTTCTTTAAAGTGTCTTTTAAAGATCTACTTATATAAATAAACATTATTTTTCATTTCGTTTTTCTTCTCTCTTAGTTGTCTTTTACCTAAAAAAACAATTGGAAGGTTTAAGTTCTTGCGAAAACTAAATGTTTAATTAAGGATTTAGCTTCATGTTGAATTGCGTTAGGACAATATCGGTTAGCCATAGTATGATAACATTATTTCATTTATCTTTTATATAGATTCTTTTCTTTTAGATTTTGTGAATGTGAGAACGTAGGCTTAACAGACTGTAGATCTGTCGACCATTTTCTATCTTGCTAAGTACCTGCTACTTGTTGATGTGGTCGAAGTTTTCAAATTACAGTGTTAAAAGGTACCTATGAGAGGACAGTGTAGACTCTCATAGGTATTTATTAACACTGTAATTTGAAAACATTGTAAAAACCATTTACTTTTAAAAGAGTAACCGTGTAATTTCTTGCCGGCTCTTCTCCATAGGAAACGACCAATTGGAACTATGCACCTAGCTTCGAACGTTTCATAAGTGCCCTTGTAGGCTAATGTGAAATAAAATATTTTGAAATTGGAATTTGAATTTGAATCGCTCTTAAACCCCTTACCGCAAACAGAGTTCAAATATTTGTCTAAATCTCACGAATGGATAAACCAATATTATCTTACCCACAAACTATTCCAGGTATTAGTTAGATACGCTTATATGTGCGGACTGGCTCTGATGTCATTAGCATGTTTCTAAGTAAATAGGTGCTAAATGAATCATGAATATAAACCACTGTTTAGGTTTTCGTAAATTTTTTTTTGGGTGGGAAATTATCAAATAACTTCTCCCGCTCTGGGTGGAGCAGGAGGGCGTGTCAGACTCTTACTGACTAAAACCCACCCGTGTTCCTTCAGTTGCCTGTACGTTGCCAGGGCCACGGTATCCCTTTCGGACTTTCCCGCAACCCCGGCAGGCATCGGTCCTACCGGACCCCTTCACTTGCTGACATCTCTTTGAGGCGCGCGTGGAACACACACGTCCTTATCGGACGGTGAGCTACCCACTGCTCACCGTCCACAAGCCCACGCCTATGGTGGCCGGGAACCGGCCTGCTATTCCCGACGCCCAGGGCGTCTCCTGCGGCGGCCAGGGGCGTGAGGGCGCGAAGTTTGCCTCTCCCTCACGCGTTCTGCCTCCTCCTTCGCGAGCATTACTTAAACTAGGCTGAGAATTAGCACTTTTCGTCAAAATTACATAAGACAGTCCCCGAAAAAGCCCACCCATCACCACTTCCTAGTGCTTTAGCTGGGAAGAAGAAGAGGCACAACAAACTCCCCAGCAGCACAGCTGTCTGTTCAGTTAGAAAAAAATGATTCTATATAATAGTATGCAAAATAATTTACATTACGCAACAAAAAACATAATTTAAATAATAAAAAAATAGCCATATGACAGCTAGCACACGCCAATATACCAACATATACCAACTAAAATCCTTTTCACGTTAATTTTTTTAATCCAGTTTACGCGAGTGTAAGCAAACTTAAAAATGGGATTAAACATAGAAGGACCTGCTGCAGCGTCAATGGAACATTTTTTTACATAATCAACACAGATTTGGTTACCACCTCGAACTGTAATTTTTTTTTTTTTTTTTTTTTTAAAACGTTGCCCCACACTGGGAATTTCTCCTGTATCGTGGGTGCGTTTAGGTATATAATTTGTTAATTTTTCATAAAATAATTAAAAACGCTTCAATACATGCATTCATGACATTGACGACCATGACTGGAATTGAATCAATTGAGTGTATTATCAAAACATTTTCTTTTTATTATGATTTCGATTGAAATCAATCTGACATAATTATCATGACACACTCGTCATGTCTCATCTTATCTCTCTCTTTTGAATCTCTTTTTCTTCTCAATTGTGATTTTTTATTTCGTGATTCCGGTTAGACTTTATTAAAAAAATCTACCATTTTAAATGATAAATTGGTTACTTTTTTTAAGGTATAATACGATTAATAGACGTTACAATACAGGGGGACCAAAAAGAACTATCTCCTTTACATTTGCAGTTGGTGAATTAACCGTGAGTTATATCGATTTATGGGACTATATTCCGGATTGAAATTCATAGGCTGTGTCACCCGAAGGCGCGAACAGCCGAGCACAGCTGTGAGACGGAACCTTTTTTTTGTGTGGGAAGTTATCAAATAACTTCTCTCGCTCTGGGGGAGAAGTTATTTGATAGGACAAACTCTAGGCAAAAATTGATGGAATTCGAGAAAACCCAATTTAGATGTATTTTTGAAAATTTCGCAGTAACCGACACTAAATATCACTTTTCTCTAAACTCTCAAATTGAAGGCCTCAAATTGATTGACCTTTTTTTATTGCTAATTATCAAATAACTTCTCTCGCTCTGGGCGGAGCGGGAGGGCGTGTCAGACTCTTACTGACTAAAACGCACCCGTGTTCCTTCAGTTGCCTGTACGTTGACAGTATCCCTTTCAGACTTTCCCGCAACCCCGGCAATGAGACGGAACCCTCAGGCCGCGTTTTTCATTATGAAACCAACTATGATACGGTGAGTGAAAAGTATAATTGGGTAAGATTGCATTTAATTTTTTAAGAAAGTATTTAATAAACCAGAGTTGATCTCATGGTACAAATTCATAAAGTGCTTCACTCTGAAATCTCTTTCTCCTAAAGTTAGTCTAAACTTATATTATAAAGAGAGAAGATTTGATTTTTTGTATGTTGTTGTTGTAATTAATAAACTCAAAAACTACTAAACCGATTTTAAAACTTCTTTCACCAGTAGAATGCTATATTATCATTGAGTAACATAGGCTTTAATTTATAAAGATATGAAACTAGTATCTAATAACTTTGTACTACTCAACACGTTCTCGTTTTTAAGCATGTACTTGCTTAGGCTACGGTTTCTTACAAGATCGGTGGCCCCTAAGATTGCTGTCATGGAAATGATGGTAGCGGGGTTTGACTTTACATTGTAAAAAACGCTCTCTAAGAAGACACAACAACTAACTTTCATAAATAACGCTTCAGTGATGTCATTCGCCGGTAAATTGTGGATGCTATGTGGCGGCCACTGGAAAACCGTAGTTTTAATCCTAGTCAGTTGAAAGAATATGGCAATACCAAATAAAAATGGCTTGATAACAAAACTCTATGGCTGAAACCCCATTGTTAAAAGATTCTTCAGTTAAACGATATCGCTATAATCCCTAATAATATAATCTATACATAATTATTATAAATTAAGGTGTATAACTGCTTTGTTCTTTCAAACTACGCAACAAATTGTAATTCGGTTTTGACCTCCGTTTAGAGAATTTATTCCGTAAGGTTTATTAGCTATACCTACATTTATTTTCAACTTACATTCATAAAAGAAATCTCGACGTTTTTTCAAGGCAGGGTCGCTAGTACATTAGGTACGAGTATATTTAACGCATACACACCATCTGTCCATCTATCTATTATACGCATAAACTTTCAAGTTGTGATTCGTGTATCTTTGACAGTCGTTACGGGTCGAAAGAAGCCCGAAAGACTGACAACCAGCCTTATAAATAATAATAATATGATACCCCTTGGTAAGACTGGTTGTCAGTCTTTCGGCCTATATGACCTCCACAACCCAGTGATTGTGGAGGTCATATCTGTCATTGTCATTGTCATTGTGGAGGTCATATCTGTCAGTGATCTGGACATTTAAAACACTACGGCACGTTGCGACAAAAAAACTGATTGACCAAATTTACGTCTCTCTGGGTCAATCTATCCTAATGTATTGTCTACCAGTCTGGGGTGGAGCGACCAAGACCAAATTTCTAGAACTTGAAAGAGCACAAAGGGCCCTTCTTAAAGTCATGTTCTTCAAGCCACTCAGATACCCCACAGAAAGTCTCTATTTAAACTCTAACCTTCTATCAGTCAGGAAATTATACATCCTTCAGATAGCCCTGAAAAAGCACAAGTCACTTTCCTTCGTCCCTTCCAAGACAGTGGCTAGGAGGAAAAATAGAGTAGCTCCACCTACACCTGTTAACACCAAATTTGCTGCTAGACAATATAATAGACAGTCAACCCACATTTATAACTTTCTAAACAAAGAATTAGGCATTTACCCAATGAGTTACCGTGACTGTCGAAAGACCCTCACACAGTGGTTAGCAACCAAAAGCTACGCAGAAGTCGAGTCAATATTACAAACTGCTACGTGACCGATCACTAGGGACTTCTACAGTCAGTGGAAGATACTGGTTTCAGTGTCTTCCGACCCCAAGACATAGTCGTAGGGCTGACCCCAAAACAGACAAAGCACAAATGACTCACACACATCCCTGACATCCTCACACACACTCACGCACATATACACAATCACACATAGGTACACACTCAGACACACCTCACACTTATTACACCGCGTGCGTTGTTATTTCGCCCATCGTCCACTGCATGCTTATTTTAGATTATTTTAGATTACCTTTGTTTATCTCACAGCATTTATACCTAGTTATTGCAAACTGGAAGAGCGGAACCACCTAACACAAGCATATTGTTGCTTAAAAGGTGCTTCCACACACATATTATGTTAATCGTATAAGTTGATGAAATAAACATTTTTATTTTTATTTTATTTACATATAGGCAGTCGCTCCATGTAAAATACTGGTATTCAGCTGCATCGATTAGACTGGAAGCCGACCCCAACATAGTTATGAAAAGGCTAGGCAGAACTTTCCGGAATAAATTCTCTAAATGATGATGAAAACCGCATCAAAATCCGTACCGCCGCAATTTAGAATAATAAGGCGGTCACACAGGCAGACACGAACATCCGACTTCAATTTATATTTATGTATAGAATACAATAAACCTTCTGGAATAATAATCTCTAAAGTAGAGATATTATGGAGGTTGTTTTACCGGAACCGGAGCCGGAGTCGGAGTCGGAACCGGAGTCGGAGTTGGAACCAGACCCGGAGTCGGAGGCGGAACTAGAAAAAAGATGTTCCATATAACACTCTTTTTGGCTTCATATTGTAACGACACAATCACACTACTTATTACACAGCTCTTAACTTAATTTAACAAAACGTGACACGTCGTAGGTATGTCAACACGAATTAATAATAAACTGAGACTTCGACCGCGATCGTGTATAAAAAATACCCGAGCGACAAGTTAAAAGTTGTTTGTACGCGCTCTAGTCATGTAAATCGTTGCCTTTTCGATCTTCGGTATTATAACTTCGTTTGAAAATTATCGGAGCCGAAGTCGGAGTCGGAGTAGAATATTAATCGGAAGTTCCGACCGAAGTTCGGAGTCGGAATCGAAGCTCCGTAACATCTCTGTTCTCAATGATTAATCAAAATCAACTGTAACCTTAGAAGATCTAACCCTTTGGCCACCACATCACCGTTCGCACGACTGCGTCTTGCGTCTGCGACCGCGGCGAGATCAAATGTTCGAAGTTAGAATGTGTAAAGTTCGCCCTTCCAAATGTTAGAAATCTAGGACCCAACATCGTCTTAGATAAAGAGTTGCTTAAGACTGTAAACTCAGCAGTTTTTCTGGGCATTAGATGCCAAACTTCACTGGTGCCAACATATTATATCGAGCCTAGCGGGAAGGCTCAGTTCGGCCGCCTACGCCGTCAGGAAAGTAAGACAATACACTGACGTTGATACAGCTCGGTTAGTCTATTTTAGTTATTTTCATAGCGTCCTACAGTATTCTGCTGTGGGGAAAAGCTGCTGATATTCAAAATATATTTGTCCTTCAAAAACGAGCTGTTCGAGCAATTTACCAGCTAGGTGCCAGAGTTTTTCTAAGAGATTTTTTCAAAGATGTCGGTATCCTCACAGTGGTATCACAATTCATCTTCGCCAACATCTTAAATATAAGGCAAAATATACACTTGTATACTAAAAACAGTGATATTCACAATATTAACACTAGAAATAAGGACAAACTACGAGCTCCCTTTCACCGGCTTCATAAGGTTCATAACTCATTTGTTGGGCTTGGTATTACCCTCTTTTTTTGCTAGATTTGCCTTTTAATGCGTTTAAAACTTAAGTAAAATCCAACCTTTGTTCAAAGGCATACTATTCTATCAGCGAATACTTAAATGATAAGAATAGTTGATCGCTGTGATTAACTCAAGACAATGTTGAAATGTTTTTTCTCCAGAATTAGTTTACTACCGACAGGTTATATGAGTTTATATAATTATTTACAATTTTTCTTTATAAGTCAATTTATTTTAATTTATTATTGACATAATCTAATCATTACAATGTTTTTTTATGAGTTGTATTGCAATATGTGGTTAGCTAGCGCCCTCGACAGTTGATCATTTTTTTTTCTTTTTGCCTGAGTAACCGGCAGCATGTTCTTCATGCTCGCTTAGATGTCTCTAGTTTGAATAAATGACTTTTGAATTTTGAAGTTAATCACATAGACACAAAAAGTCACTTTGATTTTTGTGCGACGTATTTACAGAACCAGTTTATAATAGTAAGTAAACAAGGAGAATGAATAGTGCTCCTCGACTAGTAAAACAGAGTTATACAGGATGCTTGCTTGTTCGTTAGGGGATGAAATTTGCTAGCACAAAATTGATTTTTTTACCATTTTTATTATGAAATGTTTCGTACCTTAACACGATTTTAAGACTTTGGAAGCACATGCGTTCTATTACAACCACAAAGCAAAAAGTTGTGACGAAATTCCGGGTGATAAAAAAGAATCATATCTGTTATTATCTCAATTACCTACCGTTACGACATAGGTTTTGTGAGTGAAAACTAGGATGTGACGGTTCCTATCCCCAAGAAAATTGTGTCGATCCTTCTACCAAACATCCTGTATAAGTAGCTTAGCACCAAATGAAACATTATACCTAGTTAATTAGATTGGTCTAGAGACTTGTTCCCGCTCTAGTCTGCTAGCTAGCAATGTCAGGAACCGTTGTGGAAAATATACTACTCAAAACAAATAAGGGCCACTTGTTATTTTGAAATTTCAGAGTCATTTAAAGACCATTAACTAATTGCTAAGTAATAGAGAGTAGTAGAGGAGGTTGTGGCTAAGTAATATAGTGATATTAGCCGCATGGGTCGATCCATCAGGTATGCTTGCAGGGGTTGGTCTGTGAATGGGTGACCATGTTTACATACCGAGGCTCCTCCGTGCCTCGGAAAGCACTTGTCTTGCCAATTTTTGGTTCTAGGTCATGCCGGTTTCTTCACGATGTTTTCCTTCACCGTTTTGAGAGCAGGAGTGCTGAAGATAATTTACACAAAGTAAACTGCTTGCTGGGGTCGAACACACGACCTCAACAACTCTTAGGGAAAGCATTCCTTTAATTAATTGTATTACTATACCTATTGAATCTCCAGCGATCAGCTATAACCAAAAGTAGCATATTCAAAAAAAGTTTAAGTTATAACATATTCATCCAGATCTTATTTGAAAAAAAAGCGATAAAAATATGAGAGAAATATCGTTTATTGCCAAAATAAATTTAAAAAAAAGCTTAAGGAAAAGGACTTAGGCACAGTATAATATCAGATAGAAAAAGTTATGAAGTGGTCAGTTAAAACCCTTTTATGATGTGGGGATACAAAAAATATTAGAATGTGGCCAAATATATTTATGCCCTGACAGGAAGCCTTAATTTATTAAGGCATCCACAGGATAGCCCGATTAGCCAGCAGACCTCCTAGGTTGATCTGCGAGATGCTATACACGAAAACAAAAAAATACGGAAAGATTCCCAAGCCCGAGCATAACGTAATTCCCTCATTCTGTCACATATTCAATGCGCATTTGAACCTTTTTTCCGCGACTTACACAATAATATAAAAAATTGGTATGTTTCCAGATATAAATATTCACTTGTTTGATTTAAAAAGCGTAAACCATTATTTTGTTTTTTTTTTGTACGGGTCTCTAATATGGGATTAAATTGACGGGTCGTCGGACTTTTAAAAATAAATTGAATTTTCGTCTTTTACCGCCTCGTTATCATAAAATGCGGCCTACTCTTATTTACATTTTTAGGAAGCGGGAGCATAATTTTATATGAGATGTCATTGTGTTTGCAAAGTGATACTTGTTAAACAACCGCTGAATTATCATTTTGAAACATAAAATAAACGTCACACAGTAGAGTGTTTATTTTATGTAGTTATATTATTGGTAGCATATCACGTCTTATCCCTAATTAAAGAGTTTGTTTGTTTGAACGCGCTTATCTCTGGATGTATCCCTCGAATTTAAAAAATTCTATTTGCATTTGATAGCCCAATTCTTGAGGCTACTAGCTTTTTTCCGCGGTTTCGCTCGCGTGGAAGTCGGAAATTATCCCATGGAATAAATTATCTAAACTACCTATGTCTATGCAACTAACTATTATATACATATATTACGTACAAGTATGTAAAGGAAAAAATAAAATAAAGGGAAGAGCTCATTGGGCCTCAAAAAATTCGTTCGCACCGCTGTCAGCGGAAAAAGTTGCTAAAAGGCTGGCAGCGTTGCGACGTTGGATGGCAATGCTGATTAATTGGCCTAAGAATTGGCCAGCCCTCTGGTCACGTGAAGAGTCCACCAACAGCTTGTCGATGTCCCAAAATACTCGGTGAGCATTCGGACCTCACGGACCTAGTGTTTCAACCCCAAACGGCTCAAAAATATAGCTACCAGTTGTAGCAAAGTTGTTATATTTGCGCCGTTTGAGGTTTTCTGCACCTGCAGCAGCCGCCCCGGTACAGCCCGCCGTGCTAGGAAGATAGAATGGCGCAAGGGTGTTGACACAGGTTGCATCCCACACCAAAGGCCTACCCAACTTCCAAGGCATTATGGTCATTCCGTCTGGCCTCTTCCCATCGTCGCGTGCCAAACCATTGAGTTCTAAAACAGCTGGCACCTTGGCGTTGACAAGAGCCCGACGAATGATGTCATGAATGCTTGTGTGCCGTGCCAACCAACCAGCGCTCTTGCTGCAGGAAAGGCCATGGTGTGCGCGGCGATCGACTGCTTCACCGCACTGATAGCGATGCGGAGCCCCGCAAGGAGCGCCCAGATGCAGACTTGTAGCGAGCTGGAAAGTTGTGACATCCAGCATAGTGCCTATGATGGTAGCGTCTGAAGCCAGAAGCTCAATTCCCATTCTTCTACAGCGAGCAAGCGGGCACTCTCAGCAGTATTAAAATTCAAAATTCAAAATATTTTATTTCACATAAACATTGGCAATACAAACAATGGTTCCTATGGAGAAGAGCCGGCATTAAACTCCAGTGTTACTCTTTTAAAATAATTGGCTTTTACAATATAGTGGCTTGCAGCTACGCGCGGTCGTCCAATGCCATGGAAACATACTACCGGAATAAAAAGTACCATAAGTGTTAATCCATGATAAAAACTATCTGTTTGCCACATCAAAATCCTATTAGTTGCATAACATAATTGTATACTATAGTGAATTCATGCAAGCCTAGTAATTTTTGTTAGGTTAGGTTAGGTACTGCTCAGAAATTGTGTGCACGTACCGTGAACAAGAATACCGTCTTGAACCTCAATTGCAATTGTGAATAGAAAATTCCAAAAAAATTATGTCCTTGCGTATATCTTGATAGGTGATTGCGATGCAAATAACATATTTTATCCCTTTTCACGCCGTTAGGGGTTGTATCCGAAAAACCTTTATACAAGTTATTTATTACTTTCGGTTTTAAGTATAAATACTGAGTTTCGAGTTAATCGAACCTCGCATAAAAATTCTTACATACAAATTTTGACACCCCCCAATTCGTCCGTTTGGTTAAGAAAAACAAAAAATGACAAACTTTATATTTTACTTTATAGTTTCAAGTCTATCTCAAATAACGGTAGGAGGAGTTCACATCGGCGTTGAGTTGACGATGAAGTTGTCACGAGTTGTCGTGCGGTCCAGAGGGTCATGGCCATTCGGCTGGTCCAGGGATACCGCACGGTCTCCGGTGAGGCGGCGAGTCTCCTTGCCGGATTGCCGCCATGGGAGCTGGAGGCAAAAGTCCTCGCGCACATTTGGTGGCGCGAAGAGGAGAAACGCCGGGGCATAATTAATCTGCCGCGAGAAATCACGGCACAGCGGACAGAGCTCCGGTGGGATCTCATGGCATCATAGAGAAAGCGATTGTCGCAACCCAGTGCTGGGCACGCCACAATTGCGGCGATAAGTTCCCTCTTTGAGGAGTGGCTAGAGAGGCGCCACGGCATCCTCACCTTCCGTCTGACGTAGGTCCTCACCGGACATGGTTGTTTCGACAGATGCTAAAATTAGGCTAAGTATGTGAGCACGCGTGCACAAAACACAAAGTAAACGTGATTATAACAGAAGGCTCACTAATCACTAACAATACGAGTATCCGGCACCCGTGATATACTTATCATTGAGTAGTTCCAGTGGCCATCTGTGGTCTTCTTCATCAGTTCCACTTCAACAAATGATACTTTGTGGATGCAAATGCTTAACTAGTTGCTGAAAATACCTAAATCACTATGTGTATTTGAGGAGTTCCCTCAATTCCTTATGGAATTCATCATCAGAACTGAATTTTTATAAAAGTGGGACCAATCGGGAAGTACATAGGTATATCCTTTCAAATAAAAATAAAATCTGTTCATAAACGACGGAGTTATGAGGTAACATAAATATTTAAAAAATACAACCGAATTGATAACTTCCTCCTTTTTGGGAAGTCGGTTAAAAAGGAAGCTGTGTGTAAAATTTCACGTTCCTAGTCCCAGTTGATATGTCAGTCAGTTAGTCAGTTTCTTCTTTTTAGGGTTCCGTAGTAAACAAGAAACCCTTAGGTATAGTTTATATATATAGATTTAACATCGCGTTACGACCTTTAAGAGCAGAGCAAAAATAAAAAAGTGTGAAAGCGATGTAATAGCGCGGGCGGGCGATGCGATGCGGTGGATCGGGGCCAAGGGCGGCCGCCATTTCACACGAGCAAAGTCGCTGGCAGAAGCTAGTCCGTTACAAAACCATTTTTCCATCAAAATCTGATATTAAGCCATGGTTTAAAATAGATTTCCCTCAAAATATATACCGTAAAATGTTGTCTCTATCTTTCTGCGAATTATTTATCATTCTATTTTCTCATTGGCAATTCAAAAGGAATACCCGTACACTACAGTCATTTCATAGCTCGTTAGGTATCGTCGCTCAATATAATGGTCCTGTGTCGAATACGTAATAGAATATATTATGTAGGTTAAGTTATTACATAACATCACGCTTTGTTTCCCCGAAGGGTCGGGCAGAGGTGTACACCCACATTTCGCCAGTTATATTTAAGTCCCCTATAGAGAGCGAGCCTATTTTGGGTTAAAAATAGCTTGGAAGGCAATAAAAGTATTCGAATGGATAGGATGTGCGTTTATCCCATTATTTTGATTACTAGCAACAAAGTGAAGCGGCTGTCGCTGAAAACCAGCGCTGGGGCTCTGTCTTGCATAGGGTCGCAGCATCATGCTGAGCGATGGCCGTTTTGCGTGAATGTGACGCACATTTTCTCTTAACTTGTTTCCATTTTTTAATTTTGTGTTCTTTTTTTGCGTCATGTTTACCGCAAATAAACGTATTTTCTTTCTTTTCTTCTTTCTTTCTTGATAATACAATGCTGCCCATGGGCATGTGAACGCCCGTATTTTTCTAAATATTTATGAATTTTATTCGAAAATTTACTTTAAAAGGGGGGGTCTACCTTTAATATTTTTAATGTTATTCAATTTAATTTTTTTGAGTGGCATTTGTGACCTTGCTGTAATTTTTTTGCCAAATCTCGGATGTTATTGGCTCGATTTGTACCTATTTTCTTTATTAATATATTTCTAAATTCTTATTTAAGTTTTTTAAGCTTATTTACACACATCCCCATGGACGGCATTGTATAGCATTATACTGGTGATAGATAGTGATTATAAATCGGTCCAGTAGTTTTTGAGTTTATTCATTACAAACAAAAACACAAACCTTTTCTCTTTATAAATATCTGGGAAAATTCGTTTTCTCTATTTTTACCCGAGCTGAGCTCGGTCACCCCGGTACTGTAAGTTTAAAGAGAGCTATTCCATTAAAAAAACAATATATTAAACCAAACCATATTACATAGGCTGTGTATTAAGACCTGAGTCAAGACTGTCTTTAGACAGATTCATCATTCGGCGCAACATGATGTATTTTTCTCCCATACTTCCATCTTGTTACATAGATTATTACTTTATCACTATGAAAACAAAGATAGCGCATCGCATAGACTAAAACCAACTGAGAAACCTGTTTTGAACACTGGTTTCAAATCAAATCAAAATCAAAAATATTTATTTGCTAGAATATGGTACATAATGGTGTTACAATAATTTTGTTTCTGCATATCCTGCCAAAACGATGGCGTGCAAATTTATACATAAGTACTTATAATGTCAATTATTTTACCTCACAAACTACAGATTCTATTGACTTATCTTCTAAATAGTCCTTAATCGTATAATAACTTTTCAGTAGAAGCAGTTTGAAAATATACTTTTTAAACATTGTCAGCGGTAGGTCTTGCACACTATTTGGTAAATGGTTGTATATTATAATGGCCATGCAGTATGTATTTTTCTTAAATAATGTTAGTTTTATTGGTGGTAGCTGAAGTCTATCTTTATGGCGTGATGATCGGCAATTTGGTCTGGTAATGGTAGTTTCAAATAAATTATAGTTCCTCTTAACAAAAATACACATCTCAAAGATATACAAGCATGGCAAAGGTAAAATTTTTAGTTTTTGAAATAGTGGCTTACAGCTGTCTAGAAAATGAGCTCCACAAATTGCTCTGACACATTTTTTCTGAGCTTTGAAAACTCTGTCAAACTCTACTGAATTACCCCATATTATAATACCGTATCTAAGTATGGATGATACGTAACCATGATACGCTAACATTGCACTATCATAGTTAATTGTTTGTCTAATTCTTTTCAAGACATATATAAATCGATCTATTTTAACAATAATTTTATTTATGTGTGGTTTCCAATTACAATTTTTATCGACTGTTATACCCAAAAATACACAATTTTCGACGGTGGTTAAGTGAGAATCTTTATAAAGAATGTTTAGTTTATTTATGTTTGCATTGTATGTCTGAAATTGTATTATATTTGTTTTAGTCATATTTATTTTTAAGTTATTCTTGTTTAGCCAGCCGATTGCGTTATCCATAGCTTTGACGATTTCGTTATCTAAATCCTTATAATTATCACTCTTAATAATTATTGTAGTGTCACACAAGACTGCTATCTAAAGGTCGACAAGACTGTTTTTATTCTGATGTGCGCACTTTAACTGTACAAAACAACATTAAGTTTTCGATGTGTACATAAATGTTACTCTATAGCCGACAAGAAAGATTTTGACAAATGGGGTATCGGTCGATAAGCTTTAGCAGGAGTGTCATTAACTGTACTCGGGGACTTTGAATTCCCCTAGCGCTCCGTTAAGGAAGTACATGCTGATTCAGGTTTCCTGTCTCTGGTGAGATATTGCTTGCGACGGGTACACTGTGATAAGAAATAACGTAAATGGATGGTGAGGGATTCATTAGTACGGCATAGTATAGACGAAAAAAAAACATATTTAATTATAAATTAAAATCGCTTTTCGTGTGGCTGCGTCATCACGTCGTTTTTCTTAACTATGCAACGGATTTTAATGCGGTTTTCACTTGTTTACTTCCTTTTGTTGTTTGTTTATGTGTAAAATACATTAATATTAAACTTACATAAGTGTAATAGAAAGAAAGAAAGAAAAAGTATTTATTGGGACAAGCACAGGAGATCTTAATTAAACTAAACACACACTCACTAAAAATAAAAATAGAAAATACCGACAAAGTAAAAATTTAAATAAAGCGGAAAGTCCTGTGCGAGGCCAAAAGGCTCCTATCTCAGCATGCAGCGCTGGACAAAGAAAAAAATAAATATGGAATAATATTATGGATTATTTTGTTACGGATTATGGAATAAAGAAATCATTATGTTTTGTCAAGTCGTATAAGGCATCCGAAGGAGGCCCCTCCTTCTTCCATCCGAAGGAGGGGCGGTTAGCGCTAGTATTCAAATAAAATAAAGAAACGTAAACAGCTTTTAGGGTGCGTTTCCATTGAAGCGAAGACGAGTGGAGCTGAGCGGAAACCTGCACGTATCGACCAATCACAATAGTAAATCCTCATCGTGTCTCCCGTCGGTTGTGATTGGACGATTCCTGCACGTCTCCGCTCAGCTCCGCTTCAGTGGAAATACACCCTTAATGTTAAAGGTTGACAAGCAGGCCAAACGGCCTTCATTATCCTGTATCATTAGTACGTATTGCCGACACTCGGTGGCTTTTCAGAAGACTTTGAAAAGTCTTATGTGCTTGTAATTTTACAGGCCTTTAATCCGAAATGTAAAAACCATTTAATTTTAAAAGAGTAACCGTGGAGTTTCTTGTCGGCTCTTCTCCATAGGAAACGACTAATTGGAACCGCGCACCTAGCTTTTGACGTTTCATAAGTGCCCTTGTAGGTTTATGTGAAATAAAATATCTTGAATTTAGAATTTTTTTGAATACCGTAATGCCGATTAGTCGCTGAAAATACTTTATAATAATACCTTTCTGAAGGGCTAAAAACAAAAACAAACTGTATTTATACCGCTTTAAATACTAAATGTAATTCTATGGTAAAAAAAACTGAATATTCTAGTGTTGCCAATTTGAATAACAAAACCGCCTTAATCGTGGCAACACTGGAGGTTTAAAATGCAATCATTTGGCGCGAGCTCTTGCATTTCAAATAGGACAGGACAGGGTTGTAGAAATTACATATAATAAAAATGTTACAGAAGGTAAAAAGCCCTTTTTAACTTTTCTATTTTCCGTTTTAAACAGAAAGAAGTGGAAAGAGAGTAGGAAGGCCTTTGCCCTGCAGTGGGCCGTCACAGGCTTTTAATAATAATAATAATAACCCCACCGCCGTATCTCTACGTCGACGTCGTGGTGGGGCTTGCGCGCTCCGAACTCTGGGTCTATTCCGGTAGAGTTTGCTGTGTTGGAACACGTTTAGGATGAGGAGCCAGACCAAGGGAGATACAGAAACCCCCAGGGCAGCATGTGGCCAGCTGTTGGGCAGTAGCGACCCCATGGACCCTATTCCCCGGGAGAAGTCTTGTTCCTCACCTCTGGCTTGCCTTTATTGGCCGGCTGGAGTGAACACTGACCTAGGAACAGAGCTCCCACCTCTTTCTTGCCTTAACTAGCCGGCTTGAGTGGAGATTCGGAAGAACAAACGTGTTCGGAGAAAAGAAGTAGGTATTCCAGTAAGTGCTCGTAGGGATCTTGACCATCTTCCGGGCTCTGGGATTGTTCTGATAGCCGTGGAATACCTCTGCACTCCTCAAGTACCTAAGGAAGTGTTGCCCCTTGTTGCTACTATGTGCTAGTGACCCATTTCGCGGGGATTATTGAGTGTGCAAGTCACCCCCTGCCATTTTGTCCGTATATACCATAACATTGATCAGGTAGGGAACATAGGCAATTTTTTTTTTTTTTTTTTTTTTAATTCTGTTTATTTTAAGTTACTAACAATAGTGTTTTAAGTGCAAACCTGTTACTAACAATTTATGGATCTCGAAGCCGTTGGTCACTGCAGTAATTCGAAGATCTTAAACAGTCGTTACGGGCAGTCAGAAGTTCAAAAGTCTGATAACCAATCTTTCTATGGGGTATTTATTGTATTACCCAGTAACTGGGTTGTGGAGGTCAGATAGGCAGACCCTTCATGTAAAATACTGGTATTCAGCTGCATCCGGTTCAGTAAGGAAAAGGCTAGGAAGATTGATTGGGATGTTTAGAATGGCTTTAAATGGCTTTTTTAGAACTTAGTTCTGCTCACACCCTAAAATACTAAAGCTCCATCACATGAACACAATAGCCGGGCCCTTTTTGATAGAATTCACAATCCATATCCATACTAATACATATTATAAATTCAAAAGTAACTAAGTAACACACATACTCACACATTCTTAATCATAGTCAAATCATGTTTATTAACACACATAAATAATGGTATTTTTGGTACACGAAGTTATAAGTTCTGAGTTGAGCTCCACGATTACTGACAAATGCTTGCACTGACAGGACAGGTCCACTCAAATCTGTGTGGTTCTTACCTCAAAAGACCATTTCAGATACTAATCTACGTGGTCCTCATATGGCCTGACCAAGATTATGTCTGGACTTTTAAAAATACCTGTGACCTCTGAGTTTGTTTCGGTCTTTCTTCTCAGAGTAGTCAGATAGGAAACGCCGAACTCATCTAGCAAAATTCTTTTAATATGACGTGTAAAAGTGATTGTAATATCCTATTTACGAATTAATAAGTTTGTATATGCACTGAAACAGATTAGAAACATAAAACGTCTATAACAACATATCATGCATATGTTGAATCAGTGCTACGCTATGGCTTAATTATGTGGGGTAACAGTACTGATCAGAATAGAGCATTTGTTGCACAAAAGAGATGCATTAGAGCATTATGTGGCCTTAAATCCGACGAATCTTGCAGGCCGGTGTTTAAGAAACTTGATTTGTTACCTCCGCCGTCCCTTTATATTTTTGAAATTTGTGTGTTTGTGTGTAGGCATAGAGAATTGTTTGCGAAAGCAAGCGATGTAAATTCTCGCAGCAGGCGCGACCCCTACAGGCTCGTGTTAGATGTCCTCCCAAGGCTTGCGAAATATAATAAAAGCTGCATGTTTATGTGTGTCCAGGTATATGTATATAGGTAGGAATTTAAAAACTTAAATACAAGATTGTTCAAAATTAAATTATACAAATGGCTATCTGCTAATAGTTTTTACAGTGTTAGGGAGTTCCTGGAACATAAAATCGCATGATGACTGGTCATTGTTTCGTTATGCATGTAAAATTTGCATGCTTATATCTATTAAGCAAAACATGTTTGTTCATACTATTAACATTACCTACCATCTTTTATACCATGTTTTTAGCAAATAAATGATATTACTGATTAAACAATTTCAATTTCAATTACAGTAGAACACTGACTCCTAGGTCACAGGTTTCCCCTACTTTAGGAGGCAGGGATTTTCACTATTTGTGCAGCCTTTTCCCAATATTCAATGTACATTATGTGAAATGTTTGGTATTGTATACGAAGGTATATTGTGTCAAAAAACTTTTTTTATTTATTTTAACTCAGTCTGTCTGTCTGTTACCTTTTCACGGCTAAACCACTGAACGGATGTCGATAAAATTTGACAAAGAGATAGATAGAATACTGGAGAACGACATAGGGTACTTTTTGTCTCAAAAATATTCTTAAAAGGGGTGATATAGGGAATTAAAGTTTGTATGGGAAATCCAGCATTTCTTAAAATTCAAAATTCAAAATATTTTATTTCACATAAACCTACAAGGGCACTTATGAAACGTTAGAAGCTAGGTGCACGGTTCCAATTGGTCGTTTCCTATGGAGAAGAGCCGGCAAGAAACTTCATGGTTACTCTTTTAAAAGTAAATAGTATTTACAATGTTTTCAAATTACAGAGTTATTAGGTATGAGAGGACAGTGTAGGCCTATCAACAAGTACCAGGTACTTAGCAAGATAGAAAATGGTCGACAGATCTACAGTCTGTTAAGCCTACAACGTTATCACATTCACAAAATCTAAAAGAAAAGAATCTATATAAAAGCATAATCAAATAATAAAAATAAAAAGCCATTTGAACCAAATGACATGATTGTCACTACAGCTGTATGTAACAAATCTAATTTATTATAAAAAAAATATATAATATTTTAGGTATATAATGTCTTAAGTTAGGGATATGAAATTTATGCTTATGGTAAGAAACAAAGAATTACTCATTTCAGCGTTTTTGTAAAATCATCCCCCAAAGAGATAAAATAGGGGATGATTTTAAAATTCACATGTTAGGTATATTGTTTTATTTTCAAGAGATTAAAGGGATTGGAAATATAGTCATAGTCTGTATCTTGAATTAACATTTAATCTTTATTTCATTAAAATCTGCCCTACTACTCGGTCAAAAGTTATTACAATTTAAATTTATAAACTAACATGTCTTACATGTAGATATTATGTGTTCAATCGCGGCAAGAGTAGGTATTACAAATAAATGGTGATGATAATAGTAAAATGAATAATTCGTAGTTTAAGAAAGGCTTTTAGAATCATATAAACCTGTTTTTTTTTTTTTAAGTGTGAGTAGGTTTTGCGCCCTGAGGGTTCCATCTCAAAGCTGTGCTTGCTCGGCTGCCCGAATTTCCAAATCTGGATTGAAGGACAAACTTAACTTTTCAATTGAAAAATAACTTTTAAAAGAGCAATGAAATACACACTAAATGTTACTTCAAGACACGGCCTATGATTTTTTGATCCTAGATTGAAGAAAAACGTTAACTTTGCAGTTTATATATAACTATAAATTACCAATTTTCGGATTTTCCTCTTTACTTGACCTTACTTCTCGCAAAGCTTCATGCTGCTGGGCCAACGTGAAGTACCAAATAGACTGGTTTATTTGCGAGTGTCAAAATATGCGGCATAAAAGGCAGTATTTTTTATTGCGTTGGCTTCAAAGTTTGATTTTCATTACAGCTCCAAGAGACCGTAGATCTAAGTCTTTGATATCTATTTCAACTCTATTGTCTTTCTCAATTGCCTCCACGCATTCCTGAGAAAAAGGGTCTTGTTAGACAACGAAGTCATCCTTTAAGGGTTTCTTTTTTTCACTTTGAGGTACGGCACCCTAAAACGGATTTATTATCTGCCTTTTACCTTTACATGCCGTAACGGTTGAACGGATTACGGATAGGCTATTACCTGGGTTAAGACATAGGATCCTGTTAATCCCGGTAGCACGTTCCTGTGAGATATTTTCCGACATCCACTCTGGCGAAGCCAAGGGCAAAAGCTAGTACGACATACTTGTCAAAATAATGATATAAGCATAAGTATAGCATAATTAGGGTGTACCCTTGTTTCGCAGACATGAATATCATAAAAATTTGTTTCGCAGCAAATGTTTTATATAATATGTAAAATGTGTCTTTGTATTTTTATTTCGAATATTATTGTTTTACTTGAATGAAACATAATTATGTCACACAAACACAATTCAATGAATTTAATTATCACATTTTTTTTATTTAACAAACTTATCTAACAGTAGAATTATTTTTTAAAGAATATTGTTTGTACGGTGCATTTTTTTATGGTATTTTATTTTAACAAAAGTGTAAAAATAGACGTTATGCTATCCATAAAATTATAAATAAATATAGGTACATATTTAATTTTCGAAAATTAAAATATCTACGGGGAAAATGTCAATGTTCAAAATATCTAAAATATAAATATCGATTGTATTGGAATATGGAAAATTGTTATACCTAAGGTGCATAGCCGAAACACATCTGACAAAGCAGAAGAAAGTCAATTGTGCTTTCGTTTCGTATGTGGAGGGGGGAAGAACCTGTGGTCGAAACTATCCATATACGGTGTGGATTGAAGTAATTTGGTGACTTTCGCAGTGTTGCCAGTAGTAAGTAGCCATTTTTCACTTCCGTACCTACTGTTAGAACTTCACTGACGATATAATGATCGTCAGTTGTACATAAATAATCACGTAAGTTGGCAATTTCATTATAATGATCATGTGTGATAATCATAAACGGTTTAAAGTCCTGGTGTGTTGTTCACGTAGTTGACATACACACCTGAACAGTTCAATCAATCAAATCTGCTAATCAAAGTTCTGTATTAGACAACAAACATGCATTAATATTCAAATTAAAAAGTCTTCAATCTTCTAACTATGACACGAGCACGATCTAGTAATATAACTATTAGGGCACTCCGACCAAATAGTTTAAGGTTAGGTTAGAACTGTGACCAACTACGTCAAAGTTTAAGGTTAGGTTAGAACTGTGACCAACTACGTCAAAGTTTAAGGTTAGGTTAGAACTGTGACCAACTACGTCAAAGTTTAAGGTTATGTTAGAACTGTGACCAACTACGTCAAAGTTTAAGGTTAGGTTAGAACTGTGACCAACTACGTCAAAGTTTAAGGTTAGGTTAGAACTGTGACCAACTACGTCAAAATTGGTCGCAGTAACAAACTTAGTGCACTCCAACAGTTATGAAACGCTTTCAAATAACTATACTGCGGTTTAAAGTGTTATCAATTATAAAATAGTCCAAGTAAAATTATATTTAAAGGTGTGCAAGTGTTTTAAAAATAATTGCTACAGCTTTCAGTTTTATTAATAACAAGAGTGTTTTCCTGCTTGACTAGAATTTACCCACATTGTTTTTGTGTTTTTGTAATTTTATAATAATTATATATAATTTTTATTTTTATTATAATTTTATTCATACTCATAAATTGGAGGCTATTTGGGGCATTTTGTCAAAGGTATAAATTGAAACGTTTAGAAACTGTCACTCGATAAAATGTATTTCTTGGTAATAAGTTTTATATTAACTAAATAATATGAGAATAACGAATATTTGATTTGTTATTCTATGATATGAATATCAAAACATAAAATTTTATTTGTAACAAAATCAATGTTTTAAATGTTTTCAAAGTAATATTCTACGTATTGATTATTCTATGAAATGATAATATGAGAAAAAAAATATGTGAAACGAAATTCTATAAAACTGTTATTTAGAAAACAACGTACAAATTCAAAAATTCAAAAGTCATTTATTCAAACTAGGCTGAAAATCAGCACTTTTCGAACGTCAAAATTACATAAGACAGTCCCCCAAAACGCCCACCCTTCACCACTTCCTAGTGCTTTAGCTGGGAAGAAGAAGTGCCGCAACAAACTCCCCAGCAGCACAGCTGTCTGTTTAGTTAGAAAAAAATGATTCTATATAATAGTATGCAAAATGATATTTACATTACGCAACACAAAACAATTTAAATTATAAAATTAATAGCCATATGACAGCTAGCACACGCCAATATACCAACCAAAAACATTGAGAACTATACTCAAGCAGAAATAAAAATAACTTAACGAAAACAATATCTAAATAAAAGCCTCCAGGCATTAAGGGCGTGCCCGCTTACATATAGCTGTAACTAGAAGTTAGTTATAATTGATAAGCTAGGACCATCGAGGTAAATTAAAAAAATATCGAGGTCGCTAGCTAACCACATATTGCAATACAACTCATAAAAAAAACATTGTAATGAATAGATAAACAAAAATTAAAATAAAATAAATTGACTTATAAAGTAAAATTACCTATGTTCCTAACCCATAATTTTCCTATGTTCCCACTGTTGGGACATGGGCATCCTCTCTTAGAGAGATGAGACTGATGATATGACGATAGATGTCACATGTCTTCGAATTTTTGTTCTAGAACATGCCGGTTTCCCCACGATGTTTTCTTTTACCGTTTTGTGATCAGTGGTGATGAAATTATTTACACAAAGTACACACTTTACTTTCGCGCCCAAGATCTACAGCTTTTATGTTGGGGCTGTTACCACTGGGCCACTACTGCTTGCTGAAATAATGATATGATTTTCACAACAAGTGCTTTTTAATAAAGCAGGAAATTAAGATATAAACTTCATATTGTCAAATTCTTGGATTGCCACTTGTCTGTTTTGTTAATAGACCCTTGGAGTCACTTATTACAACAGTCTCTTTAAAAAAGACTACCTCCCTATCCAGATCTTGAACCTACTGTAATGCCTTATTTTCTTAGACTTAATAATATTTTTTATTTTTATTTCCTTTGTGTAAAATGAGAGCAAAGTAATTTCACATTTTTGTGATGTTGTTAATTAAGTACTATTTAATTAATTATATATAACGAAAATGTTCTGTGCGTTTTCGTAAAAACATTGTACCTATAGTAATGGTTTATTACACGACACTAAATCCGACACAGTCACTCGTTTCGAACTTTAACAGAATAACTTGACGTCATAACATCATATTGGAGGGGAAATAATGATGCACACTTTTTAAATAATTGAGTCTCTTTTTAACTTTTTGGCCTTTTCTCACAGTTGGTCGCAGTAGCATGACGTTGAAACTGTGACATGAGGTTGGAACTGTGACTAACCAAGCGCAAACCAAATTGGTCGCAGTTACTAAGCTAGAGCACCACGACCATATAGGGATTCGCTAGGTTAGAACTGTGACCAACAGCGCGCGAGCCGAGTGAGCGAAGTGAGCGCTACACTCAAGTTGTACTCAAGTTGTGTCACTCAGTACTTGGCTATTTAGAACCCCAGAATAGAAAGTATTTGAAGTTCAGAAAAAGAGGCGCAATCATTGTTATTATTAGTGTTCACAAAATGGGAATTATTAGAAGTTTTTTTTCATGTCTTTAAAGACTTGCCATATTTGAGGCCTGCATTTATGTCTAAAACTATCCAGGAATTTCCAAAGTATGACCAAAATCATATTTTTTCCAATCCTTTACTTCTATTTAATGTCACCCTGATCTCCGTGTAATGTAGCTCCAGGTACTAAAAAGAAAAACAATGCTGAAGCATCTTGTTTAACACAACTGTAAGAAATGACATTTCCTTTCTTACAAGAGAATAAGGATATCAAATGAACCCTCTCTACTGCGATAAAACATCGCAATCGGTTCGGTGCAATTTTATGTCGCTCCTCGCATTGCGAAATAAAATAGTAACAGGTAAATTAAAATGTTAGTTCCGTTGTCCATTGTAGACATGCGTCTCGATTGAGACAAAAATCGCTAAGATTTTATTCGCAAATTGAAATTACATAGACTGAATATAAACTTCGAGAATCCTAGCCGGTCGGCTAGGCGGTCACGCACGACCTCGAGCGGCGCGATTTCCGTCAAGCGACACGCGCACGTCTCTTGTTTCCGTCCGTTGCTCTGCATCTCGTATCGCGCGGTGACTCGTGGCATGCTCTAAATAACTTCTTTAATTTGTTTTCTCCGCAATCGCTGTCGCAAGACGCGTGTCGCTTGAGCGTGTAGCTCTTAGCCACGGGGTAAGTATATAAACAAGAATTAAAAATAAGCCTGCTATACGATGTATCGTAAAGATACGAGAGAAGGAAGGTAATAAAGTTAGTTTAAAATAAATTCTTGTAGACTACCTCCTTCGATGGCCTTAATTGGACATTATTAGTTGCTGCATGCATGTAGAGTGTAATGAAGAGACAGTATTACAATGTGGTCTTTAAAATAGCGCCCACTAAATAGGTACAGTCAGGGACATTATTTATCAAGCAAATTTCACCCTTAGTCAATTTGTAGTGTTTATAGAGGAACAGGGTGTAAAGTTCACTCATCTTCTATAGAAAAGGGAGGATCCTCCAACCAGACGGGTGTAGTATCTGGTGGGTAAATGCTCGACGATTGATTTCGGGACGTTGTATACATGCTAGTCGCGCGGCAAACTCTGCTTGCGCGATGCAGAATTTTGCGTGACACATGACTTCGTCGTCTCTTCTTCTTCGTCGTGTCAATAGCACGGCGGTGAATTATTTATTTAATTGGCCCAAAAAATAGCCATTTCCATGTCATCGACGGTGGCAGCGCAGTGCTGCACTATGGCTTGCTGTAGCCATTTCATACAACTGACAAATTTACAGTATTGATTTCAACATACGGACAAGTTATTTGTCAATTGGTTAACAAATAATTTCCCTGGTTTTACATAACAGATTCGACTATCATAGACAGAACAGGCGGGTTACTTAAAATTTTCACTGATAAAATTTGCCAGTTTCATTCATCTCCTACTTTCCGAGGTGTATCTGTACCGGTTACCGACTACCTAGAGTTTTTGGGCATAGAGTTGATGTCTGATCTCAACTTTGGCTGAAACATCGAGTCAAAAACAGAGACTGCAGCCAAGAAGCTGAGCATCCTAAATAAGGTGAGGCGCTACTTCACACGTGGACAGCTCTTAAGTTTATACAACGCACAGATCTGTTTCTGTATGGAATATTGCAGCCACCTATTGGATGGCTCAGCAAAATATTATATGATCTTGCTGCACTTGACTCGGTGGAATGCAGAGCAAAAAGGCTTATAGGCGACAAAACTTTGGTGGCTAGGCTTCACAGCCCGGCTCATCGGCTTATTTTTGCTTGCTTGTCGGTCTTCTACATACTTCGGAGAGTGACCGCAGGAGTTCCATGAGCTGATCCCACCATCGCCTTTCCCACTATCAGACGTACTGCAGGGTACCATCAGCACCTTGGTTGATATCCTGACCTGTCGTACCAGTCATACTCAGCGCTTCTCCTCCACATTTATTATGCACACAGCCAAAGTGTGGAACTCTCTGCCAGCGTCTATGTTCTCTTTCTTCCACATGTAACCCGTCTGCCTTAAAAGCTAGAATGAACAGGCAGCTTTTGGGCACGCTCGTTCTATCATAGATCTCATCCATTGCTTTCCATCAGGCTAGAGAGATCGAGGCCAAGAGCTGGCCCAATCAGAAACAAAAAAAAATAATAATCTTATAGCAGGCCAGTATTTGACAAAAAAGGCAAAAAAGATAGTTGAAGACGTGTCAAGCGATTTTGAAGTATGTGACGTGCGCCAACGTTCACATTGACCTGTCCTGTGCTTAAGCTGTCCTACAAACAGACATAGTATGGGTCCCGTTTTGTCACGAGTATATCAAAACAGTTTTTGCTGTAGATTTTTGCAAATATAAGACTATCATTTTTTTCATGGAACAAAAGTCTATTTAAGGACAGTCTTGTCTCAGATCTGAGCTAAGCCATCCATCATTTTGGCAAGTAAATTGGCCATCCTGTCGTTAAATGTAGGAGTCGTAAATGGTGACTTAAGTATTTAAATATGGCATGAGAATGGGTAGCAGCGTCCGTGTTTCGGCTAATAACAGTTATATTTTACTACAGTCAGAGGTACGAACAGGGAAACGGTTAAACGTGATTATTATGTAAATGTGCCCTGCAACTTATTAACGCGCTGAGGCAGTCCGTTAAATTCAAATTTTCTTACCTACGTTTTTTGCAATATTCAACTTAGTATGCTCGGAGAGAGTTCGGTTGTTGCTATAAAATGTTGACATGACAGCAACGAATATGTACCTATTTACAGAATAATGGTTATTAAAATCATCAATACTTACTACCCGTTAAGTTCAAATTAAATACTCGCTATAATTAAGGTTCGACAGGCGACAGGCTTAGACAGGCGCGAAGCGAATCCGGTAGAACAATTTCCATGAAGTTTTCAAAGAAATTGTTGTTAATGTAGCCTTTACTGTTTCGAGAGACATTTGAGACTCTTTCCAACTTAGAGAGTTGTATTTATGATTTTAATGATAATTATTCGGTAAATAAATAGTTTGTTACGGGCGCGCCTGACTTTTATTAATATAATAATAAACAACCCAAAAAAATTAAGGTTTCAATTCCACGGGTTCAGTTCCACCTTAGCCATTTCGCCTTAATGTTTATGCCAGGAATTATCTTTTTATTGTGTAATTCCCTTACACCTTTTATTAGCTAAACAAACTCTTACGGTTTTACAGTGTTGTAATTAGTTACTCTAAGGGCGGTTTTCCATCGCCGCCATCACCGGGTTGTCACTGGAAACGAGATGACGGCACCGAAGAAGCGATACGTACATTTACTATGTCCGCGTGTCCAGTGTGTTCACCGCAAGTCTGTCACCCGAGCGCCATTGTCCCGGCCGCCGAAGTTTCAAGTAAGTTCGGTGCGACCGGCGACCGCTAGAATTCGGCCCGAGATTGTGACGAGCCGATGTGTCGGCATTGCAAAAGTACACACTGTCGTCGCACCACGCCGTTCGCCTGGTTTTTATTTTATCTGTCATGCCACGTTCAATCGCAGAGTACATAAGATTGCCGTCACCGGGACGTCACTTTCGGTTGAATAATTTAATTTCTCGGTGACGGCGGTGGTGGACAAACGTCCTAAGTTGCTCAAGTTGCAATGTTACGTCTTATCAAAAAGAAAGAAAAAAGAAAGAAAGAAAGAATAATATTTATTTGGACACAGTTCGTGAAACACATAATACAAAGATAAAAGTGAAAATAATTATAAAGCAATAATTGTGTGTATCACGGCGTACAATAACAGGTTGGCAGGGATTCGCCCACTATTTGATAATTTTAACCACCCATTTTCAACTCCTACGCGACATTCCTGTAAACATTATAATTTTATTTGGAATTTAGGCAGCAGATATTAGGTGTCTTAAATTTATTACATACTAGCTGACCCGGCGAACTTCGTACCGCCTAACAGTCAATGAATGTCGTGTTACCTTTTAGCTGAACTAATTTAGGCTTTGATGAACGTAATACGATGATACAAAATAAATATTAATATAGATAGATAAAAGTATTTTATTATGATGAATAATACACACAGAAAGAGAATAAAATTAAAAAAAAAAACAAAAATTAACTACTTAAAACACGTGTCAGAAAAAAATGATTGAATTAAACTATGTTATGCAGCATGGGATGCACTCGAATTAACTCTTTTCATTCAAGCACCTTGTGGTAAACGACATTCTTTGTTTTTCTGTCAGGCCCAACAACAAATAAAGCGGATGGTTTGCCGACACGTGAACATGCCACGTACATTTGACCATGAGAAAAACATGCATTTTCTAGATTGAGGCCACAAATAGTCAAGGATTGGCCTTGTGATTTGTTAATCGTCATGGCGAAGGCAAGACGAATCGGGAATTGAATTCGTTTAAACTCAAAGGGCATATCCGTTGGGATCATCGGAATCCTTGGAATGAGAACTTCTTCATCTTTAAATTTTCCTTTGAGTATCGACGCGTGAATCACATTGCTCATCAGTTTTCTTATCACCAAACGCGTTCCATTGCACAGTTTTGGTTGGTTTAAATTTCTAAGCATGATGACTACTGAGCCAACCTTCAGTTGTACATTGTGCGGTGGTAAACCAGGCATATCCAAGGAGTTTAAAAATTCTATTGGATAATTAGTGGCTTCATCTTCGTTTGTTACACAGTCGATAGATTTGAATGAATACAGAGTACTGTATGAATACAGAATACAGAGTATTTTTGATGCTACTAAAACTTTGGCCATTGCGGAGTGTTTCGAAATGTTACATGTCGGTTGTTCAGTAGTTTGAAGGTTTAATGGCAATTTTAACGCTGAGTGAGCCGTACGGCATCCGTCTAACAATGTGGCCGCTATTCCAGAAGAAGCAACTGCTACCGCAATTTCGGATCTCGCACGTGGCCAAAATCAATGACATGAGGAATGTCTTCCCGGTTCCACCGGGGGCATCCAGAAAAAATAAGCCACCATTTCCATCATCAATTGCATTAATCAATGTATCATAGACTTCCCTCTGTTTAGGATTCAACAGTGGTACGTTCGTTTGAACTGATTGGACTAATTCATGTGGATCATATTCACGTTCACGTTCCAATTCTCTATTAAATGCGTCATTCATTCCGCGATCTGGCGCTGGCATTCCTAACCTGACTAACAAACTGCCGCACATGAGGTAACACATATCTTCGATCAAGAGGAAAGCCTGGTTATGCATCTCCTCATTCGCCTCAAGATCGGGATTTCCTGTGCTGACACGAATTCGATGTAAAATGTCTTCTGACATGTTATCTTTGTATTTGTTCCACAGGTCACGTGGGTTCGATGGGAAGCATATCGAAATGATGATAGCAAATAATGTGCGTATCTGACTTGGAGATGCAGAAATAATTGCTTCAGCGATTGTCGTGTCCCAATGAGTATCGTTTTCAAGCAAATTGATCTCTTGACATGCTGCACGAAATGTGGGGCACACTATACCAATAACAGTTCGTAGTGACTCAAATGATGTTGGCCCTCGAACATGTACCAGCAACAACCGCAAATAGAAACATTCATCATTCTTCGGATGAACTGCGTAAATACGACCAAGAGCATCAAGAGCATCAGTAGAACGCATATCTGGATGACCAGGAACTGCATCGCCTTGCTTCCGACGTTGAAATTTCTTCGATGTAGCGTTCCAAGTGTAATAACTTGGCATCTCCGAGTAAAGCAACGTTCGTGCGAACGGATCGCTTTGACAAATCGCAAAGAAACTGGTCAGTGTTGTCGCTGGAGGTGTTCCGGCACGTTGAGCAGCATTCGACGCTGTGAAATATACTCTCAGACCGTTCTCTAGATGCACCCCCAAATGTACAACAGTAGGATGACGTTCGTGAATAGGGAATGAGAATATACGCCAAATTGCTTCATTGCAGTTCACATATATATACCAACTTGATAGCGCGTAATTTCATCGTTGGTATTGGATGTTTGGATACCAAAAACCGCCATGTCGCTACCTTTCGTGACATATTTGCAAATGTATTTAATTGACTTGACCGATTTATGAATGCACGCGGAAATGTTAATCATTTGTCATTATTTCTGAACGCACGCATAAATGTCAATCATTACTTATACAGTATTTGACAGGATAGACAACAAATGTTTGACAGATGCACAAAGGAAAATGAAAATGATTCATCTTTCATAATTATGTATTCGTCGAGTTTTCATTGTTTTTAAGATGTATTCTGCTATTCGGGGCGGAGACAAATCCAACGAATCAAAAACCATGAAAATTGGTCCAGCAGATCTCGAGTTATAAGTGTTGTAACAAACCCGTCTTTCTTTTATATATAGATTTAATTATCAAAAACTTCTTGGTACTAGTTATATTTATGATTCTGTGATCAGAAAGCGTAATTAAAAACGTTCACTGTCGCAATTTCATCTCACCGACAATTAACGTCAAAAATTTGTTAAAAATCTATGAAAAGAAAGAGGGTGTGTGAAAACTTACGACTGGAACCGAGTATACGCGATTCAGCGTCACTGACATACTGGAGCCGAGTAATTCTAACTATCCTACTATGTATATATATTTCGTGGCCAGATCTTAAAATTGATCATTCATGAAATGAACATCGACCACTGGTCACATCGTGATGTGGCCTGGCCAGATCATTGAATACTCAACGTTTAACGATATGAACAGTTAAACGCACGACTACTTCAAGATGTGGTCAAACATTAGAGATTATATCGTAAAATAGTTAGATTATCCACCGGTAGAGGCGTTGATGTCGCTCTGTTATTGTTGTGAATCATGGCGGCGGCATACAAAAAATCAAACAAAGTAGGGTAACCACGCAAAAAATTTCGATGGAGTTTTATTGGGTTTCCAAATATGATATTATGGAAAACGTTCAACTTGGAAGTTAGCGCTCGACGCCGCTGCCTCGGCGTGAAATGCAACATAGCCATTTCATGAAATGGTCAATTCTAAGATCTGCGACATATATATATGTACATGGTTGTACTCTGCTCGTGAAGGGGAAACTCTAAACTTCTTGAGCCGCGAAGTTCTATAAGTGCAGTCTAAACTTATAGGTACTTACTGTATTAATTAATAAGCAAAAGCAGACGGGAAATATGATATATGGTACGATATAGATATGGATTGTGTTAATAGTTCACTAATTTGTGTTCCTAATATGGTTTGGTATTGGTTTGAAAAAATTGTCTGTTGAACGACGTCATTAACGCAATGAACGTGGCTGTACTGTCAACATAAAATACCTATTATGTTGACAGTACGCAATAAACGTGACTGTACTGTACAGCCACGTTCAACCGAAGAAATTTTTAAGAAGATAATTTTATGTGTGTTACTTTGAATGGCTAATCTCAAATCGTTTATTGCAATCCATAATGTACAATCACATGTGGTAAATAAAAGATATAATAAAAGAAACAATTATGGACCCTGTCGGGCACAGCAAATTTTTAAATAGGTAGAGAGAGCAAGAGCGTTTTATTAATTTTCCTTATTATTAAGTTAGAATTATTGTATATCCTATTACCTATGTACTTATATTTCCATTCATTCACTTATTCTATTAATATTTTATATGCAGGTCTATCTATTCATATATTATTTATTTAATTATATTTAGTATTGCTTATTTCTTAACTCGCTTAAAAATTGATCATTATTATTAATGTAGTATAATTATTAAGTTATAATTTATTTTTGTTATTTTACTTATTAAAAGCTAGATAGAGTGTAGTGCTGCTAAAGAACTTAAACAAACATGTCAAGTTTTTTATGCTGGTGTGCGTGACAGCATCGTCTAACACTCGCGCCACGTCATTGTGCTGTCATTGTGCTTTACTAGTGTGCGTGCATTTAGCGGCTAATAGTTGGACGTTATTTTTTTCGACGAGTTCACAGCTTGGACTCTCTATCTCAACATATTTTTATATTTAGTCTGCTACTCAATTATCCCGTTGCTAACGTTAATCAGATTCTCGCAAAATCATTTTGTTTCGTCCAGTCCTCATTTAGCTTCTTTCCTACTTCAGAATGAACTTTGAAGTTTTGTTTCCAACTCTGCGTTTACAGGAAATGTCTTGAACACCGAAGTTAGTTTTACAAGTTAGTACGACTGAACTTCTGGTGTCCTTTAAAAGTTTTATAGAAAACGTTAGCTCGTCTGTAACTTGTTAGAAGTTCGCAGGAGAAGTACTGTCAGTGGCATCTACAATGCCACATGCGAACTACGCATCAAAGACCTGACGTCACTCAAATCCTGCATCGCGCAAGCAGAGTTTACCCGTGCGATCAACATACATATATATAATTTCCCCGAAATCAATCGTTGGGCAGTTGCCTACTAGACATGACACTTGTCTGGTCGGAGGATCCTCCCTTTTCTATAGAGGATGAGTGAACTTTAAACACTGTTCCTCATACCTCCAAATTGGTGATTCCAACGAATCAATTTTGAAGTAGCAGTAGAGATTTCTGTGCAGCAGTTCGTCCAGGGCTGTACCTATCAATTTGATGTACTTAAATCATACACTTATCTTTGTGGTCATGATTTAATATGTTTTAATTATCATTAAACATCGGATTTTATGCACATAACTCTCTAATTACGGCGTTAATGCATATTTTAGCCTTTCTCCCAATCGTGCATATTTCGTTTAGTAGCCGGCTGCAGGTACGTATAGGGAGCCTACATCAACGGCATAGGTACATAGCCTGCCTAAACAGGTAGGTATCTCCAGAAATGGAGCCAAATTTTAAATTTTGTCCATTGACGTCAGTTGACGTAGAGAGTGGCTAGAGAGGCGCCACGGCGTCCTCACCTTCCGCCTGACGCAGGTCCTCACCGGACATGGTTGTTTCGGGAGGTTCCTGTTTCGTATCAGGTGGGAGGAAACGCCCGGGTGTCATCACTGCGTGGATCGCCCGGAGGACACGGTTGAGCATACGGTGGAGGTCTGTCCGGCTTGGGCAGAGCATCGCCGTGTCCTCGTGGAGGCGATCGGCGGCGGGGATCTCTCGCGTCCGGCCCTAGTCCAGGCCATGGTACGGAGCGAGAGGGCATGGGAGGCCGTCACCTCCTTCTGCGAAGCAGTAATGCTCGCGAAGGAGGAGGCAGAACGCGTGAGGGAGAGGCAAACTTCGCGCCCTCACGCCCCTAGCCGCCGCAGGAGACGCCCTGGGCGTCGGGAATCACAGGCCGATTCCCGGCCACCGTAGGCGCGGGCTTGCGGACGGTGAGCAATGGGTAGCTCGCCGTCCGATAAGGACCAGGCCCGGGTCGACGGCGCGTTGTGTTCCACGCGCGCCTCAAAGAGATGTCAGCACAACGGAAGGGGTCCGGTAGGACCGATGCCTGCCGGGGTTGCGGGAAAGTCCGAAAGGGATACCGTGGCCCCTGGCAACGTAAAGGCAACGGAAGGAACACGGGTGGGTTTTAGTCAGTAAGAGTCTGACACGCCCTCCCGCTCCACCCAGAGCGGGAGAAGTTATTTGATAATTTCCCACCCAAAAAAAAAAAAAAAAAAAGTTGACGTAGAGAGGTCGTTTTTGGGTACAAATTTATACTGGGTGACAAACGTCACTTTACTCTCGATTTTGGAGAAATACTTAATTTTTAGTATAATATAACAAAAACTATGCATAATTTAATTTTAAGTATATTTCGCTGTTTTTGTACCGTGTTAAAATATATAAAAATAAATATGGTTTTTGATTTTACATTGTGCTTTTGTGAAGAATTTGAGTGCATATTTAGACCTTTTTTAGTGCATATTTTGGCACTTTGTTAGTGCATATAATCCGATGTCTAATTATCATGTTCAGATATCGAAAGTTTCGTTAGTTAATTTTGTTTGACCCTGTATTTCTTAGAATTCCAAATAAGCTATAGAAAAGGAGAATACAGAACACGATTCTCTGCAGAAGAGTGTTCTGACTGTTAATAAGTCACTTAAAGTCAGTAAAATAACTTAAAATCCATAAATTATGTTACTAGTTCTCTACTTAATAAGCGTAGACGTGAGCATGAAAACTCTTAGCAGCTTGCTCTAAGTTCTTAAGTTATGATAAGTTAGCGAACATAGTTTAATGTTTGACGTGAAACTGAAGGCAGTTTGTTAACCTATTCAAAAGTAGGCAATAAGTATAAACATTTTTTTTTTTCTTCGCAGGCGTTTTTGACTTGGAATTTATTAAGATTCCAGGCAGTGTTATTGAGTTTTTGAAAAATAATTTCTCAGTAACAGCCCGGAGATTATGATGGCAATAGGTTCGCCGGATGTGATATATTTAACACACCCAAAGACCAGCATTGCTATTCAGTAACCATCTCACCGTGGAAACTAAGGTGAAGTGAGCTCGGTATGAGCTGTCAGTCCCTAACAGCAAGTGGAATGAAAGCTCACTTCAAGCTCACTTCACCAAAGCTATCACAGTGAGATTATTACAGAATAGACCGGCTGCTTTGTTAACTTTACCATTTTTAATTCTAAAAGATTTTTATTTAGATTTTGTGTAATATGATAATGATAAGTTAGGGATCAAAGGGATAACAGACATTACGTTTTCCATTTTTTTCCCGTCAAAAATGTTTGTTAAAAGTTATTATTTTCATGCATCTTGGCTGTCGAATTAGAAAAAATGAAACGGAACGTGTAAGTACCACTACCTCATCTTCCAGGCCTGAATACAGGCGTGATGACAAACAAAGTCAGAGTTAAAAAAACAAAATTGTCTCTGCTCAATTTTTCAGTCAGCCACAAAAAAAAATTATATGCACAATACGGAATTGAAGGGCAATCTTTTAGGGAGTGAAAATACTTTTGAAAATGATAAACAACTTTCCCGTGCGTTCCCAGTAGCGTTTAAATCTGAATCTAATCAGGCAATCCAGAAAAATACAAAAATAATCTGCCTAGCCTTTTCCCAACTATGTTGAGGTTGGCTTCCAGTCTAACCGGTTGCAGCTGACTAAGTAGGTACCAGTATTTAACACGAAGCGAAAAAAATGCAGAAAAATACGTAGGGAAAGAAGAAAGAATAATATTTATTTGGACACGGTTCGTGAAACACATAAAAACAAAATAAAAAGTGAACATAATCGGTTGCGCCAAAAAGGTTCATTTCAGCATCAATGCCTTCTACATAATGAACCCTTATGGACAAGTGACGGGGAGTACCAACAGTTTCAACTCACATCTTCATAATTAAAACCACAACCAACCAACCAACCCAATACATAGGTACAATAATTAAAACCTAAAGCAATAATAACAGTATAAAATATTGCAAAATTAAAATAAATGATAGATAAAGTTAGTTCATTCCAATGCCACAAATTCATATTAAGTACCATTTAAGTATTTTATTATTGTAATAAAAACACTAAACGTACTAAAATGGCACGTTCCACGGTCCATGCATCTATGTTACTCGTATGCGGTTTTTCAACGTTCCAGCTATAAAACTTAACTTTTCCAGTTAAAATATAATTTGAACTAACGACTCGTGGTATTAGCAGCCACTAGTTTTTAATTTTCACGCTTTAGCACGTTGTTTCTCAATATTTTGTTATGGATGCCTTTTCCCAATTATAAGGTCCCATTAAAATAGATGGATAAACTTTTATAAATCATTCAGACCACCAAAATCAGGAGCATTGTAAAAATATGATAAGAAAAACGCATTAGATAGAAAAATAAATCAGCTATCGAAAATACACTGAAAATGTTGGTTACCAATGCCATTTATTATTTTAGGTCAAAATAAAATCACTTTAACCAGTGTTTTTTTTTTTGCTTGGATATCTTTAGTTAGACGTACTGAACGCTGTGTTAAAATTTGTCCATCTATTTTAATGGGACCTTGTATATTGGGGTCGGGTTCCAGTCTTACCGTATACAGCTGGACACCAATATTTTATATGGGGCGCCTATCTGACCTCCACAACCCGGTTACTGGGTAGTACTTTACTCCTTGGTAAGACTGGTTGTCAGACTTTCAGGCTTCTGACGACCCGTAACGACTGTCAAAAATCTACGAATGACAGCCGAGACCAACGGCTTAACGTGCTATCCCAGGCCCGGAAGGGTCTTAGTTTGTAAAGATGATCACCCTTAATTATTACTTTATTGCAAATTTAGCTTAACCTGATCGATCGACTCGTGCGGCTGTTATTACTTAGCCACAAGCCCCTCGAGATAATAATATAATATGTGATAATATAAGCATAGTTATTTTAACTTACTTGTTAAAATAATTAAAATTGATTCATTAATTCATTGACAGGCAACGCACAGTCTGAACTGCTGGGTCTACAGGCATTAAATGTCGCACAAAAGTTCCTTTTGAAACAAAGACAAGCACTAAGGGAGGATTTTTTTCAAATTCATCCCCTAAAAGGGTTAAACAGGTTTTCGAAGTTAGAAACATAAGCTTTGATACTGAGACTTCTGTTTATAAGTAAAAGTTATTTGTACCATAGTTTTCTGGCTAAGGGGGTTAAAAGGGGTTTTTTTTTATATTTTATTATATTTTTTAAAGGAGACGTTATTTTTTTTTATAGGTCTCCTGCCATAGCATGTACGATTTAGAAAATCTAGGAAACGAGCCCCTGAACACAATAAAGACTGTATTTTTTTCATAATATCTAATATTTTTAGGCACTAAATAAAAACTGAAAATGTTTGATGTTTGTCAGGAGAAATACGACCATTGACAGCCAGCCATGACACATTGGGGAGATAAAGTTTACGTAACTTAGAACTGTCAAAACTGTGAACGAAAGATTTTCAAAGCCGCTTTGGAAGCCTCGCTGGCCACGAAGCCAAGAAGTCAAGACGACCGAGACTGACAGATGTGATGTCAAATAGCAATACAAACAATATGTTAGAATTTTTCGTCCAGAAGTACCTTCAAATCTACAATCCACAAAAAAAGAATTTTTTTTTTTAAAGTCAATTCACACTTTCTAATTAATTAAAAACGTTGTCTAAGATATTATCTTCTCACAGAAATACATGCCTTTCATATTTATATAAATAACGTCTACGTGATATTATTATATTCTATTGTTACATGATTTCTGGACGAAAGCAGTGTGCAAGTAAGACGAGCGACGCTATGATCAATGAAATGAAATTGTCTATTCTGTAAATAGGATATTGGAACGTGTAAAAGTTTACACGTCATCTTAATAAAAAAATTTAAAAAAATGCTAAATGAGTTTGGCGTTTCCTATCTGAATAGAATATGGCAATAATTTGATAAACTATTATTTTTTGTGCCGAAGAAATCAGGGGAATATTCAGGAAAGAATATTTTTCCTCAATTCGTGGATTTTTTTTCTTTTTTTTACAATATAAAGTGTACAGTATACACTTTATATTTAATTCAGGGAAGTCAATTATCAACATTGAATACTCGATAGGATATGAAACAAATAATAATGACATTCAAAACAAAAACCTTGGATTACAAATATTTGATTAAAACTAGTTGCAATTTTATTGTCGAAGTGAAATATTTTTTATAAATCACACAAAATAAAAAAAAGATATTTAGGTACCTAAAATTCCAGTCATCAGTAAATCGTGAAGGTAACTAGTTAATTAATTTTAAAATAAAGATCTTTTCACTTTCCAGCAATGTCGTATTTAGTTTAATAAAGTGCCATTTCTCTATAATAAATTGTTATTAGTTTCATAGTTTCATCCTAGACGTATTAAAATGTTGAGAACCGTTGTCGTAGCAACGGGGGGCGTAGTTGTTAACCTGTTATTAAAAAACATAAAAGGATGTAAGCGACACAAAATAAATAGGTACAGAAGGCCGGCTTCATACGAGAAATCACGGCACAGCGGATTGAGCTCCGGCGGGATCTCATGGCGTCATGGAGAGTGCGATTGTCGCAACCCAGTGCGTCACAATTGCGGTGATAAGTTCCCTCTTTGAGGAGTGGCTAAAGAGGTTCTCACCGTACATGGTTGTTTCGGGAGGTTCCTGTTCCGGATAAGACGGGAGGAAACGTGTCATCATTGCATGGATCGCCCGGACGATACGGTGGAGGTCTGCGCGGCTTGGGCAGAGGTGGCAGTGATCTCTCGCGTCCGGCCCTGGTCCAGGCCATGGTACGGAGCGAGAGGGCATGGGAGGCCGTCACCTACTTCTGCGAAGCAGTAATGCTCGCGAAGGAGGAGGCGGAACGCGTGAGGGAGAGGCAAACTTCGCGCCCTCACGCCCCTAGCCGCCGCAGGAGACGCCCTGGGCGTTAGGAATCGCAGACCGATTCCCGGCAACCGTAGGCGCGGGCTTGCCGACGGTAAGCAATGGGTAGCTCGCCGTCCGATAAGGACCAGGCCCGGGTCGACGGCGCGTTGTGTTCCACGCGTGCCTCAAAGAGATGTCAGCAGAACTGACGGCGTCCGCTAGGACCGATGCCTGCCAGGGCGCGGAACGAGTGGGTTTTATTCAGTTTTGTTTGCTGGTTACGTTGGAGCCAGCCTTCTGTACCTTTCTATTTTGTATAAGCGTCATAGTTTAATTAAAACAGCTTTAATATTGCAAGGGATTATGATATTATTGTTGTTTAAGCGGTTCCTCTGTGTTGATGAAAAGGTTTTGTATGCTTTATTAATAAAAAAAATATATTTTAACGCAGCAACAAGTTTTCTTCTGGTAATTATAAAATAACAAACTGACCAAGTGAGAATCGGACTCCGAATTAAAACCCGATTTCTGAATTGAGAACATATCAAACTCAAAGGCAATTTACTTAAAGTGACACCCGAGAAATTTAAAATATCTTTGCTAAAAACGTAAAGAATTTTGTATTCCGCGTTCTGCATTAAAAAATCACCTTAAGACGAAAACGCTAGGGTATCCCGCGAAATTCAGTATCATGTTATATGTTGTTAGAAATATGATTTGCGACCATAACAATTATGTACATAATTACAGAATTATAATCATTAAATTCGTCAATACAACTCTCGTAGCTCAAATTACCCTAATGAATTATCTTTTTAAGAAATTCTGACATTTGAATCACTTTTTAAGAAATTCTGACATTTGAATCACTTTTTAAGAAATTCTGACATTTGAGGCCAATTCTAACTTAAGTATTATTGATTAAAATTTTGCAAAACCATCTTTGTTATGATTGCGAATCATGTTTTGACACCTGCGAAATTAAATTACAAAAAAAACGTAAGAATAATTGAATTTCGCGGGCTAATTTAGCGCATCCCCCTAAAGTAGTCTTTGACAAGTTCTCAACTTCAAATTCTCTTATGAGAAAGTGACTGTAGGGGTTCCGTACGATCACCACAAATAATGATTACCTTCTTTTTATTATTTGCCATGTTAGGTGCCATAGTAAACCGTACCTATTCTTTGAAAATATCAACTGGTTAGGTACGGAGTGGTAGACAGACGACGGGCGTAGGCTTACTAGGCGGGCCGGCTGTCGCTGAAAACCAGCGCTGGGGCTCTGTCTTGCATAGGGTCGCAGCATTATGCTGAGCGATCTCCGTTTTGCGTAGATGTGACGCATATTTTCCCCCAATTTGTTATTCTCGTGTTTTTTTTTATTTACGTAATATTTACCGCAAATAAACGTATTTTCTTTCTTTCTTTTCTTCTTTACTGTAAATCATCTGCGTACGGAATCCTAAAGAGGGGCGAGCAAAAAAGTTATAAATATTTGATCAATACGCGGAAATCAGGAAAAACGATCTCAAATTAATTTTCCTTTACAACAATGATATTTGTTTTTAAAATAAAATTCCTCAAGAATTCATAATAAGGGTCGGATGAGGATAATTTTAATATCGTTATCGTTGTTGACCTTCATTGCTAAAATATTCGACAAATCGTTACGATAGCTTAGCCAAATAAACGGTAAATTATACCTAATCGTTTTGAAGACACGAAACTTTTTTGAATAAATTGTCAGTCGAATCGTTGGTCTAGTGGTCGCAAAGGCTACTGCTGAAAATGAGGACCTGTGTTCGATTACCAGGTCGGGCAAAGTGCTATTGGATTTATCCATCTGGAATTTCTCAGTAGCCGCCCGGAGTCTTGATTTGCTCCCGGTTGATGGCAATAGGCTCGCCCCCTGTTATATGGGACTTAAAAATAACTGGCGAAATGTGGGTGTAGGTACCATAGACTTTTTGTTTGTTTTTTTTTTTAAATCGTTGCCCCCCCACATTAGAAATTTCTCCTGTATTTTGGATGCGTTTACAAAAATTTAAACTCACATACACAAACGGAACGAATACGGAACAAATATTTGTATGGCCTACAAGTAGTTGTTCCGGGTCTGGCTGTTTGTGTATGTGACTTTAAATGTTTGTAAACGCACCCACGATACAGGAGAAATTCCTAGTGTGGGGCAACGTTTTATTAAAAAAAAACAAAAAAAAAACAAAAAACAAACAAAAACAAACAGTTAGTAATATTTGTTCCGTTCGCGGGAATAAAACCCGCGACACGCAGTGCAACAGTCAATCGCTTAACCACTGCGCCAACCGTGCCGTTGAGGTACACCTCTGCCTTACCCTTCGCGGAAACAAGGCGTGACGTTATGTGTTATTATTATTATTGTTTTTTTTTATATTTATTTTTTCAGGTTCCTAGAACCTGGTATTTTATTAAAATATCACGGTTGTAAACCAAGGTGAGATTTTAAGTTTGAGAAGATAGATTATGTGTTTTGTACTGCATTGAAATTAGTGTCTAAATCTAATTGTAGGAATTTCCGTACTATGCGACATGTGTTTAATATAGCTGCTCTCCTTAATATTTATTTATATCAAACACAAATGATTCATATTGTTGTTATTAAAACTTATGAACTACGTTAGTAAAGTGTTCCATTAAAATAAAAATACAAATGAAATAGAAGATATCGAAATTAAATCAAACTAAATACGATAAAATTTAAATAAAATTAAAACAAAACAAAATAAAACTAATTTAAAAACCGATACTTATAATTAACCGCTTCCCGCTGCACCAGACCTGCACTGCCCACCAGAGACTAAAGAGCAGTAACAGCCCTTTTGTGATTTTTCGTTTTATTAGTGATTCTGAAAGCGGGTTTCTTAAGCTTTCTATTGAATTAACTTACTTATTTCTAAGACTATTAGAATGGTTTTTATTTAACAGTTTTCACTTACTGCAAACGAAAAAAATTAACAATTTGGCGTGATTTCCCAACTAAAATACAGTATAAATTATACTGCAGATTAAATTTTAAGGTTTCATAACTAAAATGCAGTAAGCAATATAATTTTACAGTTCTTTAGATAGTTTTATATTTCTGGAAAAAAATTAAAAAAAAAATTAATACGCAGTAAAATTTACCGCCATACAAGCTATTTTTACTGCAAATTAAGAAAATACAATTTATTGTCACGAACTCCCAACTAAAATGCAGTAAAATCAAAGCTTGTCGCATTTTAGTTGTGAATACTTAACATTTTTTTATCATTATAAACTGACTAACACGCAGTAAAATACAGCATTACTGCAGATTAGTTTGGATAGCATAATGACACAGATATGATTATTCCTAGCTAAAGTGCAGTTAATGTTTTAAATACAAAGATACATTATGTTATATATGTTAATATTAAGAGAAAACTGTCAAAGGAGGTTGTGCATTCTGCGCAGGGTCCTTTATTAATTAGATGTTTATTTTTATTTTTGATATGTAAATTTTACATAAGTGAGTTGAATTATTGTGATTAAATAATAAGAAATAAACGGTCTTTAAAATGTGAACTAGCTATTTTTCTTACTGCACTAGTAAATTGAACACTTTTTTCTTAAAAAACTAACTAAAATGCAGTATTTTTTTGACCTTACTGCATGTTAGTTGGGTTTCTTGACAAAATAACTGATCCAAACGCAGTAATAGGGCTTTTTGCTGCATTTTACTAAGTTTAAAATGGTATTTTTTACAAAAAAGGCTATGCAGTAATAGGCACCAAAAAGGATAAATGGCCATAATAAATTCAGTTATTAAGATATATTTTTTTTTATTGCTTTAACGTGTGAACCTATGCCTTTACAACCTTTCTGCATTCAAATTTTTTTGCTTATACATTCTGTTGATTTTTTAAAATCAATTCTTAACTTTAAATGCGTTTTACTCGAAATCGTGATTTTGCTGTTACTGCACTTTAGTGTATGGTGGGCAGTGCAGCTGTGCATACAGGTCCAGTGCTCCAGGAATGGGCAGTCAGGCTTGTCTGCTATCACCTTTAAAATGCTGCTGGTGCTCCCTCGCATCCTTTTCATCAGGGATGCTGTTCTCTTTCGCATAATTGCTTGAAAGCTATCCATATTTGCTTCGGCAATCATGCCAGATGCGCTACAGAATCGCGGGAGCCCCAACAGCACACTAAAAGCGTTATTATACTGCACGCGAAGAACCGGCAATAGCCGGTAGTTATGTTATATAAATTACTAGCTTACTAGGATATCTCCTCTGTCATGGATGCCTGCCAAATACAAATCTCTCATTATTAAAACACACAGTTAAAACAATCAACTGTAGAACATAAATATTTGTTGCGACTAGACTCTATGTCTAAATATTTTGCGAATTGAATCTGTACCATATACCGACCGTAGAGAAATTGAATTTGCATGACACGTTTGCTTAGTGCCCATTGCCTCAACTGTGCCTTCAGAACTTTGCTGGATTCCAATATTGCAAGGTGTCCTTCATAGAACAATTGCGTGGATCTGGCAAACCGTACCGACGACGCGGGAAGCATGAAATCGGTCGAAGTGGGGAGGCTTATGTCCAACAGTGGACGCTTTTCGGCTGAAATGATGCTGACATCAAGCCGAAACGTTAAGCTGCGTACAGGCCACATTTAGATGAAAGCCTGCTATTTAGAATTTTCCCTCCACTCCATCCCTCTCAGTTGTCACAACAATATTGACAAGTACCTAGAGTGCTACAAGGATTATTTGGCGCTTGACTGCCATTGACAGCGGGGCGTCGTTGGTAAGTATTTGTGAAATTATCACAGCAATTGTATTGACAAAACAAAATGGCGGCATTAGTTCCGATTTTGACCACGCGCCAATAGATCCGTGTAGCGTTATACTTCACATCGTTATCATGTCATGTGACTTGCCCAGACCGCTGGTAGCTTAACCTTGTCACTAACTAGGTATTTGATGCATTATTTATTTGGCATGATAAAATCAATAACATTTTGAGCGAACTGGGAAACGAACCCAGGACCATATACAGTAAAAGCGCTACTACCTGTTATCTAGGTATCTCATTCCGACCACTAGACAGTGGTCGGAATAAGACCACACGTAGTAGCGCCCACTATGCCTCGTCGGTCTCAACGAGGCATGTTGTAACATTCATAGTGTAAAATGGTCTTTTAATTATATGATCCTGAATTCTCAAGAAAACATAATTCTTAATCTTGATGTAATAATTAATGTTGACCTTATCAGAGATATAGGAAATTTACGATTTAAAGCACATAGTCAATAAGATTTCGATTTAATACAGAACGCTTCAGATTTCTTCAGTTTTAATGGATTTCTTTACCTGGGATTACCAAGAAATTACTCTGATTTATCTCTCTTTTTGCCTTAGCTTTGAGAGAAAAATAGGTAAGTTAATAGAGTAACTAGCCTAATAGGGATGTTGAAAGGGAAAAAGGATCTATTTAGTCCTTCAGTCAGATAATAAAAAAATATTAGACACGTATTTTTTACTTTATCATATTAATAAAAAATGATTTAGATTAAACGCATTCAAATTTCGGAGTGGGGACTCGCTACGTCACAAGTCAGTATAAAAGCTACTGGGCAGTGACGTCATGCTACATTTTAATGTATTGCCTACTCAATCAAAGTCAAAGTCAAAGTCAATTCATTTATTTCAAGTAGGCCCGTATAAGGCACTTTTGAACGTCAAAAATTTACAAAAAAAATTAATTGATTCTAGTTGCCCCTTCCAAAAGGTAGTTTTCGTATGGAGAAGAATGGGCAAGAAACTCCACCGTTACTCTTTTAAAATGTTTTACAATATTTTGTATAAGTACATTAGTTATATAATTATATGTGAGGACGATGCACCTAGAATAAAAATTTTATACCACAATAGGTAAAAAGAATTAAGAATTAAAAATGAAGCAACAACAGATAAACTAATTATGTGATAGATACATGGTGCTCACATATTTACAAACATAGTAAACGTAAAAGTAAATATACACTTAAATCGCCGTTATCTTTTGATTACGTAAAAAAAGAAAAATATGATTGTGTCCAATACAACAAAATCCAGAAGGCTGTGGCCTAATATAAGCGAACGTCGCGCGAATACGCGATCGTCACGACCATTTTATCATATTTGTTCGGAAAACCGGAAGGCGCCTTGTGTCGGCGCGACAAGACGTTCGGCTTTGCAATACAAAATGGACGTGACGTTCGCGTATTTACGCGACGATTAGTTATATTTAGCCTCGGTAACACACAGCGAATACTCGCTGTGATTAGCCACTCGCAGCGAGAACTCGCTGTGTGTGACAGTCAATTTGCTGCGAATAGATTCAAATCTCAAATCGTTTATTGCAATCCATAATGTACAATTACAGGTGGTAAATAAAAGAAATAATAATAGAAACAATTATTAAATAAGCAAATTTTTAAATAAATAGAGAGAGGAAGAGCGCTTTATCTTTATTATTATTTATATTATGTATATCATTCATAATGTTCAATTGCACTCTGCGAATACGCACTCGCCGCGAGAATTCGCTGTATGTGGCACCCACTCGCTGCAAGTAGCCATTCCACTCAGCGCGCCTGTATTATCGAAGACTGTTGAAATTCTCGTGTAGGGCTCCCTGTATGTGACAGGCAGGCAGCAAATTGTCGCTGCGAGTATTATTTGCAGCAAATACACTCGCAGCGAGTAGTCACTGTGTGTGACCGAGGCTTTAGTACACGAGGTATAAGTGTGCCACAACTAAGGAATGGAATCCCCTACCGGTATATTTGTTTGCCGCTTATTTCCGCCGCAACCAACGTGGCCACCTACTGAGCTCATACAAAATAAAATAATTTAAAAAATTACGAAGAAGAGTACCATCAACACGAAATAAACTAAGCAACTTTACTAATTCCGGCTTCGTTTTACCCTGTAAACATTTATGTGAAAATTCGAATGAAAATATCCGCATTTCCACGGAAATGTTTAAAAATGAGCGGGGAGGCTTTCATAAAAATACATTAGATAAGATTAGCAACCTCATCATTTATAAAATAGAGCTATTCATCACATTATTTATAAAATATCGTTAAACATCCAGATCGTAAACCAAGGTAATAAAACAACGTGCTAGCTCGCTCATAACTATTTAACACCAGATTTCTGAAAGGTTCGAACCCTGACCGGCGCTGTACTTTATGTAAATCATTTCATCACCCTCTCAAAATGGTGAAGGAAAACATCGCGCGGAAACCAGCATGTCCAGGAACCAAAAACTTCGAATACATGAAAGTGTCATCTACCAACCTGCATTGGGCCCACGTGGTAGATTACGGCCCACTTCCTCTCACAGAGAAGAGGCCTGTGTCCCAGCAACTATGTTGGGGTTGGCTCCCTATCTGACCTCAGTTACTGGATTGTGGAGGCGTTCGTGGTAGGCATTCGCTCCATGTAAAATATTAGTATTCAGCTGCATCCGGTAAGACTGGTAGCCGACCCCACATAGTTGGGAATAGGCTAGGATAATGAGCTTTTTTGTTGAGAGTTTTAGAAACCAGATACTTGTCTCGTATCGGTCTCGTGTCGTGTGTACTAAAAGGTTTTTTTCTATTGTTTGTTTGTGGTTCATTTGTACCAACAATTCGTTATTGGAATTCAACTCATGAGATACAAATTTTGCTGAATAACCATCTCGTATAATAGGTAAATTGCGATTGTGACTGCCACGTTGGTCTAGTGGTCGCAAGCACTACTGCTGAGCATGCGGTCCTGGGTTCGATTCCCAGGTCAAGCAAAGTGTTATTAGGTTTTTTACATCTGGAATTTGAGTAGCAATCAAGAGTCTGGATTTGCGCCCGGTTGATGGCAATAGGCTCGCCCCCTATGACGTGACTTAAACATAACTGACGAAATGTGTGTGTACCTAAAGGTACCTACGCCTCTGCCTGTCCCTTCGGGGATAACAGGCGTTAAATTATGGTATGTTATGTTAAATTGAGATTCAATAAATTATTGTGCGATTTTAAAAGAAATATTAAATAAAGACTGGCCAAGTGCATGTCGGACCACGCACAATGAAGGGTTCCGTAGTTGGGATGAATTATCCCAAGAAAAAACTTAACATTGTAGTTGAAAAAATATTCTCCCATACATCGATATACGTCACGGACAATTCTCCAACTACAAGTTTGTAATTGCAAAAAAAAATTTTTTATGTGATAAAACTAAAATGATACGATTTTCGGACTTTTTCCTTTAATTATCATGTGAGACCTTACTTCTTGATAAATTTTATGATTCTAGGTCACAATATTTATTTATTTATTTATTTATTTACGCAAATCTTACCTTCAACTACCATTACAGATCTGCGATCCAATGCGATAGAGAGGCCTTACATGCTAAATACTTAAAGTACATCCTATAAAATTACATACATCTTAACCTACATCTTAATATCCTATAAAATTACATAAATCTTAACCTACATCTAAATAACATATTATATATAATGCAGCTTTTGCGAATTCACCCAAGTTGCACCACAATACATCAACCCTCTCGTGAACCTCGTTCACCACACGCACGGCTCTAGTGAGAGGAGTCCTCGCCAGTAGGTTGGTTCTGGCTGCAGGCACAGCAAGTAGGGGCGGGTGTCGCCGCCTCCACACGTACCGGTCAGGCACGCAAAGTTCCAGGTGCCGCAGCACTCCGGGGTTATGCACCGCGCCACGCAGTAGCTTCACTACATACGCTGCGAGTGCAAAGTCCCGTCGCACCTTTAACGCGTTGTACCCTACCATACCCAGTACAAATAGTGTCGGGTACATCAATGGGTAAAATGGATATACCCCATAAAGCTTGAAATACAAGTGTCTAGTGAACTTATTTTGAACACGTTCCAACATGACCCTATATTTCGCCTCATGGGGAGCCCATATGACTGCACTATGTTCAAGGTGACTCCTGACTACCGCGTCATACAACACCTTGAGTGTCGTGATGTTGGCAGGCTCAGGGCTGCCTGAGTACGAAACCTAGGTTTCGGTATGCCTTCTTACATATTTTATTGATATGCTCAGGGAAGGTTAGCTCCTGAGTGAAGATTACCCCTAAGTCTCGTACCTTCGACACTCGTTCCATCGGCGCATCCTATACCTTGTATTGATAATACAATGGAGTCCGGGCGCGAGTGAAAGACATCACCGAGCATTTGTCTACATTAAAATGAAGTTTGTTGCCGATGCTCCACTCGACCACTCGGTTGATGTCGTCCTGCAGGCGTTCACAATCCGAGTGATTCCTAACCTCGAGCAGCAATTTCAGGTCATCTGCAAACAATAAACAAGTCCCATGTCTGACGACCTCCGGTAAGTCATTTATCATTATAATAAACTCGAGAGGCCCTACATTGCTGCCCTGGCTCACGCCGGACCTAGTGTAATACGGGCGAGATTCACAGCCATTGTAATCTACATATTGCTGACGATCCTTCATATAGCTAGCGAAGAACTGCAGCAGAGGCAGCGTACATCCAATTTTTGCAAGCTTTCTTAATAGGACGTCATTATCAACTGTATCGAAGGCCTTTTTAAAATCGAAGTACGCAGCATCTACCTGTACTCCAGAGTCTACTGACGGTACCACCTGCACCATAAAGTTGAGCAGGTTAGTGGCAGTGCTGCATCCCGGCCGGAACCCATGTTGCGCATCTGATAGACGCGCGCGGACTTGTCCCTGCACGGAGCGCTGAATAGCTGACTCCAGTACTTTAGCAGGCGTCGAAAGTACAGCTACTGGTCTATAGTTTCTGATATCCGGACCAGATTTTCCTTTAGGGACCGGAATAACGCGCGTGATTTTCCACCTAGGAGGAAACGTCGCTTGTTCTAAACACGTATTAAAAATGTGAAGCAATGGTTCCGCCAGTACCCTCCCACAATCTCGGAACAGAAACGCTGGTATACCATCTGGGCCAGACGAACGTTTTGGCTTGAGACTTCCAAGCGCCTGCTGAACTTCCGAAAGACTCAGCGTCTCAATATGCACCCGTGCACTGGTCGCGCCGACCTCCGCCACCGCAGCTCCCGCGTCCAGTTGGGGTGGCTCCTTGCTATACACAGACTCAAAAAAGTCTGCGAACTGCCCAGCACACTCATAATCCGTTAGATGTTGACCGTCTTTTATAATACTGTGCTTATTAGTGTTTTTTTGTTTCGACCTAATATACTGCCAAAACGATTTTGGATCCTTTACGAATTGACGTTGAATTTTATTTCTATGTTCTATGTGCGCAATTTCTATTAACTTTTTTATACGAGTTCTACACTCCGCAAATTTGTGATAATCACTATTAAACTTAGATTTTTTGAATTTTTTATGAAGTCTAGCTTTAATTTGTATATTTTTTATTATATCGCTTGTATACCATACTGGGTATACGTACCGCGAATTTCCACTACTACGCTTTGTTCGCGGCACGCACCCATCTATCATATATTTAATGTTATCATAGAAGAAGTTCAACATCTCTTCCAAATCATGCATTCCATACAATATACTCCAGTCAGTGGAAGTAAAGCTAAAATACAACAATTGAAAATCGGCCTTATTCCAATTCCACTGAGGTCTAATATAGTGAGCACTAGTACCGCAGGCGTCAGCGGGGGTCGGCGGCGGGGCGGGGGCGGGGGCGGGGGTGGGGCGCAAGCTAATCGCTAACGGCGGGTGATGCGCGTCGACAGGCACCAGCGCCTCATCCGCCGCCACCACCGTCACTCCTCCGCTAATGCCCGCACTCAGAACCAAATCTAACTGACGACCTAAACAATTGGGTACTGTGTTGCTTTGAGTGAACTCGCAATATGACAAAAAACATTCGTAATAGTTACTAATATTAACAGGACATGAATACAAGTTAAAATCACCGATCACAATAACTTCTCCATATCTATCACACATTCTTTCTACTATTCTAAATAACAACAAGTAATCATTTTCCGAGCTACCTGGCGGAATATAGATAACACAACATACAAACAAAAAACGTTTATTTAAATGTACGGTTGCACAAACCATTTCGAACACACAAGTATCTATCGACGCGTCCAAGATAGGTAGTTGTCGCAGCTCGAACCGGTGTGTGGCCACGAGCAGCGCGCCGCCTTGCTTCCGCCCATCCGCTCGATCACATCTTAATATTTTATATCCCTGTGGGACAATTTCCGCGTCTTGTATGGACTCACTGCAGCCTGACTCAGTAATTGCGAATAAGTCCGAGTCGGAAGACACTAGGTTATTTCTGAAGTTGTCCAGCTTGGTTCGCAGACCCCTTACATTTTGGTAATATATTTCAATTAGACCATTACTAATGGAACGGGCTCTTGGGTTGTTTACGAAACCAAATCCATTCATTAAATTCCGCGTTCAGTGGCCATACTTCCGCATTATTCAACATGTTATAGTGTTTTTCAGATACACCTATTAGGAAAGACGAGTAATCTCGTGCTGTGCTATGTTTGATTTTCTCAATTTTCATTGGCGCTTCTGATCCGCACAGATTTTTAATGTAATCGGTCATAATTTCCAGCGTGGTTTCCGGATGTAAACGCCATACATGTAAATATTTTTTTCTTTCCATAGCCATTATTCCCTTTATTTCCGTATTACTTCCAATTGTCACATTTTTTGGCAAACGGTTAGGTTTTTTATATTGTACGGTAGTCCAACCAGTTTCTTCCTGATGTTCCAACTGTTCAATAGCATCTGATTGGCTATTATTACTCCTCCGTGCATCAAGTACAGTAGATTTCGTGGCCCCACGCATGTTTACATTTTGCATTGTTGCGGTTGGTTGCCTACCCGTAGTTTTTTTTTTTGTCTTGTTGGGATTATTTTGACCAACGGCTTCAGCAAATGAAGAGTGAGAGCTCGTCGATGCCTCCTTCGTTGCCTCCTTCGTTGGTGGAGCGATGGTGGACGTTGCCTGAGGTGGGGTGTTTTGAGCCAAGTTAAGATTGACTTTTTCTTCTATCACCGTCATTAAATGAACTAATCTGTCAAGATCATTTTTTGTTTGCGCAAATTGACCTTGCATGAGCGTAATCGCATTTGCTTGACAGTCTAGGCGAGCTATAATATCCACCCGGAACTGCCTTAGTTCGTCCAGTAACACGGAATCCACGTCTCTTAAAATTGTCGGCGAGGACTGGGCCTGGCCCCCTCGCTTGGTGTTTACATTGTCAGGTGCCGTGGTTATGTGTAATCTAGTGGTATCCACTTTGACTGGCGTATCTATATTTCCCCGTTTTGGATTGGAGCAAACACATTCCGGACAAACCCATTTCTTCTTATATGCTAGGGTAAATGTCTTAAAAGCATCTAGTGTAATTTTGAGACACGTTAAATCATACCCTCTCCTGCATTTGTCATTTGAGCATTCCATAAAGAAGCCATCCGTAATAGTTGAATTGCAAGCGCTGCACTGCTTCGCCATTATTTTGTAGTTATAAATCGAAAATACGTCGATGTGTGTGTGCAACGCCAAGCTCTCCACGTCTCGCTGTTGTGCGACAAGGACGAATTATTTGTCGCGCGCAGCCTGTCTCTTTCCCCCGAGGTGAGGAAGAGCTTTCCTCAGCCTTGCTAGTGCGCACGATATTGTACTCGCGAATAAAAACAGCAAAAAAGTTCACTCCACTTTAACACTTAGTTCATTTGTTGCACTAAAACATTACGAGTCAATATTCTACGAATTACAACACCATTTTTATGAGTAAAATTACGAATAAATTACGAATAAAGCGTCTGCATTCGACCGCGACTTGACGTTATCGCTATGTCGCATAAATGGCCGTATTTTTTATTGCGTTGACTAAGTAGTTTGATTTTTGCTCCAAGAGACTGTAGACCTACGTATTTGATATTAATTTCAACTTGATACCTCCACACGTTCCTGAGAACAGACAGACAGACGAACGGACAACGAAGTGATCCTAAAAGGGTACCGTTTTTTCCCTTTAAGGTACGAAACCCTAAAAAAGCATCCGAATTGAGAACCACCTCTGTTTTTTTAAGTAAGTTAAAAAGAGGAAGCATGTTTTATATTATATATATATTCGTTCCAATAGATAACACAAAACAATACAATACAAAAATAATTTAGAAAAACTAGAAAATAAAAACCTTCATTATAAACTAACTTTTTCATCAACATTTAAAAGACGTTGACATTTTCACAGTACCTACAGAGAGAAAAATAATTCAAATAATTCGCGAAATTTCCCAAGCGAATAGTTGATTAGAAGTTATCACAGAGTCGTATGCTGCAAATAGCTTAATTAAAACTAGTGGGAGTCAAAAGTTATAATTATACAAACATACATACTTAAAACTCACGCATTATTCCCAAGGGGCGGTTTAAAAAAAAAAAACATGCGGGGCAGTCTTTGGGGACTGCCGATATGCGGTGACGATTAGGGAATGCAGAACCGGTTCTGTTATAAAGAACCGGAATTTTTGGGACCTTCTGGCTAAAGAACCGGGATTCCCGGTACTTTCGATACTTTAAGTAAGCTTACATAAGATAGTAGAGTTAAAAGTATTGAAACGGAGAAAGATCAAATCAAATAAAAGTTTTTATTTCTTGTTTAATAGACAGACATCAGTTTTATTTAGTAATAGCTGTGCTCACGAATTCGTTCGCGTGCATGGCGGAAAACAATAATGTGTCGATTAGAGAAGGTACCTATTGGTACCACTCCTCCATTGAAAAGGAAAATTCTTCCGATCTTGGTGGGAATCGTGACCTGGGGTTTTCTAGCACAGCCCTTTCGAACGCAGTCACTACGTCTTCAGTGTTCATAAATTCAGTGCGCCGCGCGCCGATGTTATTTGATTATTGAGAATAAATAAAAATCAAGGCGCCTGCGCCTGGTCGAGGTTTAGTATTTGTGCATCTGCCGTACTCAATAAATCGTCTGGCGAAGTGTGCCAAATGAAACGTGATCATGGTGAAGAAGAGGCAAAAAACGATGAAAAGAACAATATGATATTATCGTGTTTTCTATTGTATCTGTGTATCCTTTGTTGGAGATCTTAAATGAATAAATATCTTAAAAACTTGTTTTAATTAAGAAACTGCTTCTTTTTAAACGATGTGCTATGGAAGGATTTGCGTCAGATTCGTAGTAATCAGTTAATTTCGCTGTTTTTCTTTGTTAGTATTTCTATTTATTTGGTATAGTTTCAGTATTTGTCGATGTTAAAGGAGACTCGACACTTTGAGGAACTTGACTATCAACTGTGTTCAAGCTTATCTGATGTTCATTTTTTGCCACCGTCCCCTCCTGCCCACTAGGCTACCTCAGAAACGGTCTCAGTTAGGTCTGCATTACACATGCTATTAATAAGCATGCTTGTTTGCTACTAGGTAGCATGCCCATTAGTAGCATGCTCTCTGTGCCTGTAAAATACTCATGCTTTTTTTCGTATAGATTACACATGCTAGTTGAATGCTACTAAGCAGCATTTGCTCGAAAGTAGCATGCTCTTGTACTACTAGGTAGCATGTGTATTCCAGGCTTTAAGCGGTCGGCCTTAGGCAATAAAATGAGAAGTATTCTAAACGCAAAGTATCTTTTTCCGAAAGTACCGAAAGAACCGGGATTTGGTTTCGAAAATTCCGGTTCCTAAATTGTCGCAAAATTCCGGGATTTCCCGGTACTTTCGGTTCCGGGATTTCCCGGGACTATTCACTAGTGACGATGACGCGAGTTTCACGCTTTTTGTTCAAAATTCAAAATATTTTATTTTACATAAACCTACAAGGGCACTTATGAAACGTCAGAAGCTAGGTGCACGGTTCTAATTGGTCGTTTCCTATGGAGAAGAACCGGCAAGAAACTCCATGGTTACTCTTTTAAAAGTAAATGGTATTTACAATGTTTTCAAATTACAGAGTTAATAGGTATGAGAGGACAGTGTAGGCCTATCAACAAGTACCAGGTACTTAGCAAGATAGAAAATGGTCGTCAGATCTACAGTCTGTTAAGCCTACAACGTTCTCACATTCACAAAATCTAAAAGAAAAGAATCTATATAAAAGCAAAATCAAATAATAAGGCTCCCTGTATGTGACAGGCAGGCAGCAAATTTTCGCTGCGAATATTATTCGCAGCAAATACACTCGCAGCGAGTATTCACTGTGTGTGACCGAGGCTTCCGTATACGAGGTATAAGTGTGCCACAACTAAGGAATGGAATTCCCTACCGGTATTTTTGTTTGCAGCTTATTTCCGCCACGGCCGTGGATGACCTAAATAATGCCAGTGATGCCACAACCAACGTGGCCACCTACTGGGCTCATACAATATAAAATAATTTTAAAAAATAACGAAGAAGTTAAACAACTTTACTAATTCCTGTAGACTTCGTTTTTCCCTGTAAACATTTATGTGAAAATTCGAATGAAAATATCCGCAAAATGAGCATGTGACTCGGTTAGCTAAACTCTAATAAAAATAAATAAGATAAGATTAGCAACCAGCTATTCAGCTCATAATTATTTTATAAAATATCGTTAAACACCCAGATCGTAAACCAAGGTGATAAACCAACGTGCTAGCTCGCACATAACTTTTTTCTTTGGGAAATTATCAAATTACTTCTTCCACTCTGGACGGAGCGGGAGGTTGCTGACACATCTTTGAGGCGCGCGTGGAACACAACGCGCCGTCGACCCGGGCCTGGTCTTTATCGGACGGCGAGCTACCTATTGCTCACCGTCCGCAAGCCCGCGCCTACGGTGGCCGGTAATCGGCCTGCGATTCCCGATGCCCAGGGCATCTCCTGCCGCGGCTAGGGGCGTGAGGGTGCGAAGTTTGTCTCTCCCTCACGCGTTCCGCCTCCTCCTTCGCGAGCATTACTGCTTCGCAGAAGGAGGTGACGGCCTCCCATGCCTTCTCGCTCCGTACCATGGCCTAGACCAGGGCCGGAAACTGGATTATGCCTTCATGCATGATATTAGCTATTAGAAGCTATTTCAAACAAAAAACCTCCAATGTCTTCGAGAGCCTTTTATCGATCCACAGTGCGCCGCGCCGGTTGCAAAGTAGTAGTTTACACCTGACCTTTATGAAGATTATCATATATAAGGTCACAATTTATGTCCTCCTAGGGCATTACATCCCGACTTTTCCACTCGCATCTGCATTGTAAACTTTTGTTAGTCGCCTTTCATTCATCCTCTGAACATGACCAAACCATCTAAGCATAGGTACCTACCATATACCTAGTTACAATTATAATCATGTAAAATATTGTCGAAAACATTCCTTTTTTTAATAATATGATTTGTTCGTTAAATGTCAGTGAAAAACCATCTGTATAGTCAACCTCGTAAGTGCTTTATCACTTTTAATTAAAACTTTGCTAAGGTTAAAAGTGTTTTATGACGTCTAAGTGCCTTTCAGCCTTTGGGTCGTATTGGAATTATGAAGCCGACTGTATTATACAAATTAATGTTTAAAGTTAATCCACAAAAAAATTAGTCTATTCTTTTATACAGGGTGGCAGGGACACCGCCACGCTACCTGTTACCATGAATTCAGTACATAGTTCTGAACCATCCTGCGTTGAAATTGATCGTCGGTTATTAAAACAAATATATCCTACTAGGTTCAGAATCATGTGCTGAATTCATGGTTACAGTTTACGGGTCGATTTCCCTGCCAGCCTGTATAATAATTTTAATATTTTAAAGAGGTATTATAATTGTGAGTTCGTACGTAAAGAACTGAAGGGGTCTGATAGGACCGATGCCTGCCGGGGTTGCGGGAAAGTCCGAAAGAGATACCGCGGCCCCTGGCAACGTACAGGCAACTGAAGGAACACGGGTGGGTTTTAGTCAGTAAGAGTCTGACACACCCTCCCGTTCCGCCCAGAGCGGGAGAAGTTATTTGATATTTTCCCATCCAAAAAAATAAAAAAGGGGTAATCTTTCAAAATACTGATCCGATTCCGAAATTTCACTAATGGGAACTAGGAAGCTATAGTATAGCTGGGTGTCATAGGTTTATATTTTATGTAAAAAAAAATATGCGGACGGAATCGTGGGCAGGAAAAAGTTATAAAAAAATACTGGAAACTGGAACCTAAAGAAAGTATTGCTTCAGAAATCAGATGAAAGCTGTCTTTGTCTACTATACTTCGAGATATTTATAAGTAAATAAATAAACCTGGGATCTACTTTTCACATTATTATTTTAGGTCTACAACTCGGGATTTGTGAATTAGGAGAATTTGCCGCAAAAAGGAAGGTAGGCTTTAATTTTTTCATAATAATGTGCACAGGTGTGATCGAAATTGATCCTTTTTATTCGAAACGGTTTTCAAATATTGCTTTACTTTCGATGTTTTTAGGGTTTTGTACCCATAAGGTGCCAACGGGACCCTATTACTAAGGCACCGCTGTCCGTCTGTCTGTCACAGGCAAAGTCACAGGGCTGTTTCTTTTGAACTGTAATAGAAAGACATTTTAAATTTTCACAGAGTGTGTACTACTAAAATTAAATAAAAAATTAAGGGGTGTGTCGCCATACAAAAATTGAGTTTTTTTCATCGTTTTTTTATCGATTTTAATAATTGCAAAACATCATACATATTCTAGTTTTATTTTTAGGCACTATAATATTGTTTGGGAAATCTTACTGTTGACTAAGTGTACACTTTTTGTAAACGTTTTATTCAAAATATCATCATCATCATAATTTCAGTCAAAAGACGTCCACTGCTGGACTTAGGCTTCCCCCAAGCACCGCCACTTCGACCGATTCTGTGCATGGCAATATGCAGACACCTAAGTATTACGTCCAACTAAACAGTGTTACGGAATCCTGGATGTGCGATATTTTAAGAGGGAACAGGGCCTGCGATTCCCCTTCTTTCTTCCTGAATAATGCCTCTAGAGATTTTTTTTTTTCATAAAATCAAGATCTGCTGAAGACACGTCCCTGTTATTTCCATTTTTTTCAAAAGAAAATGAAAGGAACCTAGACATACTCTTTCTTAAAATTTGAATGTAAAAAATAATTGAATTGGCTCAGTTTTCGAGGAGAAAAAGGGTAAAACGCAACGTCAATCTCGTCCATTTTTTTGTGATATAATCGATCTGAGCTGCAGCTGTCCCTATCGCACTCTACGGAGGCAGGCTTGAGGTAAGACGACGGCAATAGTTTCTTCAAAAACCTATTTTTCAAATTCCTCAAAGGCCCTGTTCCCTCTTAAGGCAAAAATCCTAAGCAATAACAAGCACATACAGCTTCCCAAAACGGTTAAACATCGCCATCACGTATTGAAAAATCAGAAATCCCAAGTTTTTCGTCCAAAACTGAGTATACGGTCGACTGAACTACCAACCGAATGTGTTCCTGTTTTATTTTTATCAACTATGCAAAATTGATGCAATGAAGATTTTAAAAGTCAATTTGGAATATTTGGAACGCGGCGGCAAAAATGATCCAATATTTTTTTTTTAAATGCCGTTTGTAGCCGGTGATTGCTTTGTGATATGCTGCATTCTGGCGTAGAAATCCGAAACCAATTAAGAAATGGTGGATATTTTTGAGACGAAAACTTTTGGCGCACTTTGTTCTCTTTTTGAAAAGTGAACGTAACTGAACCGTCACGCTCGGGTCGGTAACGCTGAGTCGGGTATACTCGGTTCCAGTCGGTCGGTGGCGCAAAATCGCGTACACTCGGCGCTGAATCGCGTATACTCGGGTCCAGTCGTAAGTTTATACACAAACTCTTTCATTTAGAAAAAAAGTGAAGCAAAATATAAATAGCCACATACATTAAAATACCAACGGGCTGACACCCATTATAAACCCCATGTCATGATATTCTGATATCAAAATATCACTTTAACATTTACACCTAATAACCAAACTATCATCTGAATAAACGTAAATATTAATCAATTATGCCTATCTTCTGAAACAACATTAATTAATTTATCGTAGGCGTTTGTTTGTATTTAATTGAAAACGGACAAATGAACATTGTGTTTTCCATAGCACAAAGTCTGTTCAGTAAGTTTAACAGTACTGTGGTACGAATGAAAACGTATAAGGCTCTTTTTCCACTGGTTCAGACTGCCGGATAAGCACCGAACAGCAGTGTATGAAGTAGGTAACTTGATCGTTATCATCTAGGTTTGCATAAAGCCTCATACTAGTCACAATTTGCATATCAATTTTATGTATTTTTGGACCTTTCTTGTATAATGAGATACACCATCTGACGAAATACAAATATCAGGATTGAACGTTAAAATGTTGTGACGCGTGGTTACGATCAGAAGCGTATAAGATTGAGATTGACCATCTAATTGGTAAGTGTAACACTATTTGACAGCTTTCACACCTACCAGCAATCACACGATTAAAATGTAGGTACCCCATAGGTACCTATTTATAATTCCGCTGCCGGATAGGTACGACGCACCGGCAATCCGGGAGCCTAAACGTTGTGAAAAGTGCCTTTTAATTTCAATTATAGGAATTGAGTGACAGCTCAATGCATTTTCTTGTTCAATGTATCTTGAAAATTTATTTGGAGACGTTTTTATCGATGCTGTGGAGAATGAATGGAAATAATATTGAGTTTCAAGTGTCAGAATGATGAACGGGAAAATGATGCCGTGCAGTTTAGAAATTCATAATAGATGTCTTTATCTAGCAGTGATATGTTGCAGGGAATTTTATACTGACTAAATGTTGTGTTGCCAACTTAGTTTTTCCTTCTAATTCGACAAAGCTGCGCGCAGATGGATTGAATTGCCACGTACTATGCCTCAGGCTGTATGGACGGATGGCCGGCCGGCTTGTTCACTGTGAGCAACTCACGGTCGTCGGTGTTGCTGCGCCGAATTTAATTGGCGATTTGGCGAACTGTGGTACACCATTCACGATGCATATCTGTACGTGACTTTAGGGAGTTTGAAATACCCTTCCCCAGATAGTCAAGTAGAAAGATTTTCACACGAAAAAAAGTATAAGTAGCTTTACGCAAAAACTACTCGTGCCCAAATAAATGACAGGATGGCTATCTATGATGTCAATTCTCGTGTACGATCCGAAGTAAGGCCTGGAGAAAGAGATACCTGATAGGCTATAAAAGTAAAATAGGCTAGATTTTTGCCTAGAAATGGGTTATGAAGGGATTACAGGATTTCTTGTGTGAGTACTCGTTGCTTTAGATTTTTGGAGGTCCACACGATTTGGCTTGGAATGTTACCTTAGATAAAATCGTTATTTGTACAACAAGAGACCAAAGTTTTTTTTTGCTGTAATTTTGAATCCCGAGCAAGCGAAGGATTCTATAATTGAATCACGAGCGTAGCGTGTGATTCTAGGTTAGAATCCTGAGCGCAGTGAGGGATTCAAAGACACGAGATGCAAATAACTGGTCTCGTGTAACACATACAACATGTAAAAAAAACCCTGTCAGATCCGTGAGGGTGTTGTTAAATAGGTATCGTACTGCAACTATATATTTATGTGTAAATTTTCAGGAAAAATGAAAAAACATCCCCAATTTTTTTTCAATTTGGAATTTTACTGGGTTATTACGTTGGGCGCGTTTACGTTTTCACAGCCGCCATCTTGGAGTTACATTTTAATGTCATTTTCGGCTTTAGGATACTCGAAAACTATGAAAACGACACCCATGACGAAAAATTATAAGATTTTCGCAGTCGCCATCTGGGATTTATATTTTGACCTCACTATCGGCTTTAGCAATCTCGAAACCCATAGAAACAATACCCATGAGATTTTTTTTTTAATTTTCGGATTTGCATTTTGACCTCATCATCGGCTTTAGCACCCTTGTAAACTATGAAAACGACACCCATGACAAAATAAAAACAGCATTTAAATAAAACCTTATCAGATGATTTGCAATTTTACGGATATATGTGTATCCGAACGTTTTATTGTTTATTTCTTTTTTGGGCCTATTATGTATGGAATTTTAAAATCGAAATTCGAATCGACTTTTTTCTATCTCTCGCTTTTTTCGTATCGAAGTGAAAGTGACAGGACAAAGTGAAGTTCAAATCTTTCGAATTTTGTGAGTAGACCCAGCACAGTTCTTGGCACACAAATTATAAAATTAAAAAGTTACTTTGTGTCACGCTCGCAGCAAAATCCAATTTTGCTCACTGTCTTTAAATAGCAAAACCTCCTTGTTTAAGGTGCTGAGGTGAAAAAAATATTATTTACATCCACTACCACAAGCGTCGATTAAAACTTTGATGAAACACTGTCGTCGTAAGATTAACCAAAAGTCTCAATAACTCCAGACGGTAGAAGGCAAATAATTATATTATTTTGGACTTGAATATGGCATGAATGAGCGATTCTCGTACCAACATAAGAGTCTGTAATACCTCAAATTACTTAGCAAGATCCTCCGTTATATCAAAAAATGCTGCAGCATTCATTTTGAAATAAACGTATGGTAAAGTAGAGAATTAATGTTAAGCCACCATGTTTGACGAAAACACGATTCCATGAAATTTTCTCTATAGATAAAAAATCAAAGAAGAAAATTCTAAGAAAAATAAATGGTCTCCTAAATTAAAAAAAATACTTCAAATTAGATCATGAAACCTTTACATAATAACTGAACTAACTATAAAGCAGATGTTTTTTTTTCACTTTTCTTTTTTATTTTCGCCGTAAAAAGAAATTACCTAAACTATTGGCGAATTGGAGCCTTCTCGCCGTCGCTACTCAGTCTTGCTCTTACTCAGTCCGCGAGCAGTATCGTGCAGACGAGATTCTTTATCTGAGGGTGAATTTGAGCTGAGGTATTGTGGACTCTTAAGGCCATCTGGCGCAAGCCGTTGGCCCCGGTTGTTATTCGTAGATTACCGACCGCATGCGGTTAGACTGGAAGCCAACCTCAACATAGTTGGGAAAAGGCTAGGCAGACTTTGGTACTAATCAATTAAATGACTTGTCAAGTAATTTGATTAGCTGTTTTTAAAGTTTACCAATTACGATTATTGTGATAGGGGGAGGCCAGAATGTGTATGAAGATTTTTAAGTCGAACACATCATGACACTGGTATTTTATTAATTATTTTATTTTATTAAGAAAAAAAGGAAAGGAAATACGTTTATTTGCCGTAAACATGACGCAAAAAAAAGAACACAAAATAAAAAAATAAACATATTATTCCCTCTCTATTTAAACTGATACATTGGTCAAATGTAAAAACTTAACAACCAAGGGTAGTAATATTTAAATAGAGTATAAGTTCTTCTCCATACGAACTTACTACGCTTTGAAGAGGGCAACTAGCTTCATCTTTGTGACTAACCGACCCCTAGACAATTCAAAAGTGCCTGTAATTAGTTTAATTGAAATAAATGCTTTGAGTTGAGTTGAGTATAGGGTTGTACGGGATTTAAGGTACTGATAAGAGAAAGTAGGCGACTTTTCTGACTGCCGACAACAAACTAATAAGTAGGTATAGCGTTAAAGTGGAAATGAAATGAAATTGTTTATTCTGTAAATAGAATATTGGAATCACTTTAATTTTTTTTAAATTAAAAATTAGCTTTCGGCGTTTCCTATCTGACTACTCTGAGAAGAAAGGCCGAAACAAAGTCAGAGGTCACAGTCTCTTTTGAAGTCCAGACATAATCTTGGTCGGGCCATATGAGGACCATGTAGATTAGTGTCTGAAATGATCTTTTGAGAAAAGAACCACACAGATTTGAGTGGACCTGTCCTGTCAGTGCAAGCATTTATCACTAATCGTGGAGCTCAACTCTGGCTGAGATATATATCTATATAATATATTAATTGTATAATATTTTTATGTTTTTATAATAATGATTTTACATTCTGTGATTACTTGAACTCACACACTGACTTATTAGTACCTATTACTTGTAAAAATGTTAGGAATATCGTATAATTTTACAATGTTTGTAAATATGTGAGCACCGTACATCTATCACATGATTAATTTATCTGTCATTCCTTAATCTTTCATTATTTTTACCTAACGTGGTATAGTATTCTAGGTGCATCGTCTTCACACATAATTATTTAATTGATGTATACAAGATATTGTGAAAACATTTTAAAAGAGTAACGGTGGAGTTTCTTGCCCATTCTTCTCCATACGAAAACTACCTTTTGGAAGGGGCGACTAGAATCAATTATTATTTTTCTGTAAATGTTGACGTTCAAAAGTGCCTTTTTTGTGCCTAATTGAAATAAATTATTTGACTTTGACTTTGACTTTGACTATCAGTTAGATCGACAAATTAGTATTTATAAGTCAGCTTAGCACTAATAAAAATGACTTCCTGACAGCCAAGTGATCTATAGGAAAATCGTGAATGAAAAGAAAGCATAAGACATGTTAGCCCACGTTCGCACGGACGTAAAAATATCGCGGCGGGATTTTATCGCGCACTGGATTTGCAACTCTCGGTGTTGAGCCGAGCGTTGAGAAACTAACGCGTCGGGACGCACTCTCGTCCCAGCGCGTTGAAAAAACACAGTTGTATTTTTTAACTCTCGGCGCTAAGCAGAGCGTTGAAAATCCAGTGCACGAAAAAAAATCGCCGCGATTTTATTACGTCCGTGCGAAATTAGGTTCTTTTATATTTTTTTTATATCTTTGTGATGAGACAAATTTGTTTTTATTTATTTATATTTTGTGTGTGAGAATTTTGTAGGCCTTGTAGACTCTTAGATGTTTCGATTTGTTGACCATTTCCTATTTTGTTAAGCTCCTGGTACTTGTTGACAGACCCACAAACACTGTGATTTGAAAATATTGTTAAGCCATTTATAATTAAAAGGGTAACCGAGGAGTTTCTTGCCGGCTCTTCTCCATAGGAAACGACCAATTGGAACCGTGCACCTAGCTTCTGACGTTTCATAAATGCCCAATATAGGTTTATGTGAAATAAGATATCTTGATTTTGATTTTTAATTTTGAATTTAAATAACGTTAAGAAAGGCAGACCTTGCCAAGCAGTGGGGCATTACTAAATCCTGCTATTTGCTTAATAGCCAGACAGATATAAATATTTGTTTACATTTTTGGAAACTATCTAACGAGAATAGTAGATAGATCAATTGATAGTATTTTTCCATGAGTAAAATATTCTATTATAGTTTTCGCGTTTTAGAATGGCAATAACGGTTATTGACACCTAAAACACCGACCCACCTACACTTTCTCCTCAAACTCAAACGTTACCGATGTAAGACTACTTTAATCAAACCGGGCCAAACAATAGGCAAAACAACTGAAATAAAATCACGAACACAAACATCATTGTGGGCTCAATTTATTCAATACCAAATAAAGTTTGTGGATAAATTAGAGGATTCTCTTTTGTATTCAAAATCAAAATAACTGACTTTGGCGGCTCGGTGGACCAAAATATGTGCTTATAGCGCTACACGGTTATTATGGCACATGGCCAAAATCGGAACTAACGCCGCCATCTTGTTTTTTGTGCAATACTTTACAAGTGACATTTCACACAACAATAAATTTGCATAAATGTTTACCAACAGCGCTCCCTTGTCAGTCATTCAAGCGCCAAAATATCTTTGCAACAGTGTACCTCTGAAATTTAATAATATAATAAGGTATTTCATTTACAAAATACCCTTTTTATTTAGTTTTGATGCCGCACTCAGTAAAGAGAAAACAATGTCACAACAGAAAACAATGTTACAATTTTCTTTACAAAAATGTAAAGAAAATTGTATCACAAAATCCAAATTCCAAGTTGTGGACCCTGTTCCCGATAAAGGTGGACTACTATTTTTTAAATTTTAAAAATGTTTTATATTTTAAGGGTTCCTCAAAAGGAAAAAAACGGATCCCTTATGGGATCACTCGTGTGTCTGTTCGTCTGTCATAGCCAATTTTTAATGTACCGATTAAGTTCAAAATAGGTACACATATGTATTTATGTGACCCAAACACGGACTTATAACGCAAATAAATAAAATTTGAAAATGGGGGTCACTTTTGGGGAACAAATGAGAAAATTAAGAAAAAAAAGTTTTGTAAACTATTACAAATGAAAGGGTTTGTTGCGAGGATCTCAAATATATTTTATTTATAATAAATCTATTTAAAGATATTTAAGAAAATAGATGTAATATGAGCCTAAAATTTTGAAAAAATTACAGTGAATGGTTCTTTACCCATATATTACAGGAAAACCTATAAGAATTCTATGGTCTTAAAATAACATGGTAAATCTCTCAATATTGTGCGTAGAAACTTACAGTTGCAGTTAGAATATTATGGGAGAAAATGTTTTTCAACTACAATGTTAAGTTTGTCCTTGGGATAAATTCATCCCAATTACGGAACCCTTCATTGTGCGTGGTCCGACACGCTCTTTTCCGGTTTTTTATTCTAATATTTCAAAATATAATTTAGATGTAAATAGTGAAATAAAAGAGATAATAAGGTAAAGTTGTTACAAAAATCTGCACAACTTTGAGGGAGGAAGGAAATTGTGGAACAAAATTAGAAATCAGAAGTGAAAAGAACACGATGAAGATTTTCTTGGAGATTCTGTAATTTACATAAAGTCTATTTAAATCGTTGACATTTCCACTTTAACAAATATCATTTTTATAACAGTGTAAATTAAGTTGATTTTAGAATGACTAGACATTTTGAAAGAGTCAGTTACTGTACAGACTGAACTTTATGTGTAGGTATTAAAGTTATTTTTCCAAATACACACAATTATTTGTTAACGAGAATTCACCCACAATGACAGTGGACAAATGTGTGTGGAAAAAAGAAAGTCAGACCTTGCCCTGCAGTAGGGCATTACTGAATCCTGCTATTTGCTAAATAGCCAGAGAGATATAAATATTTGTTTACATTTTTGGAAACTAAATAACAAACGCAGAATAGTAGGTAGATCAATTGATTGTATTTTTCCATGAGTAAAATATTCTATTATAGTTTTCGCGTTTTAGCATGGCAATAACGGTTATTGAACTACACTTTATCCTCAAACTGAAATAAAGTCCGTAAACATCCTGAATTAATTTATATAATGGACGATCTCTTTAACCGTACCTATAACTTACTGAAAATAAATTGATCGACGGACAACCCACTTCTCAACCCTCCGATCGAATCGACATGATCCAAGGATCTAATATTTATTAGATTTGAATAATTTACACATAGCATGACGCCTTTAAACCCGAATGGTTGGGCAGAGGTGTATCTATAGTACACCCACGTTTCGCCATAATATGTTTATGTCCCATGTAATAGGGGGCGAGCCTATTGCCTTCAAACGGGTACAAAATCCAGACTCCGAGCTGCGACTGAGAATATTGATGGAAAAACCCGCACTTTGCCCGAACTGGGAATCGAACCTAGGACTTCATGCTCGGCAGTAGCGCTTGCGACCAATTGACCAACGAGGCAATCCAATTTACACAATTTAGATACGTCATAATCATAATAAAGTGGTTTTATCACTCCAAGCTACATTCCGTCATAAAAATAAAATGAGTTCGCAGACACCTTTTAACAAGTACCTTTTAACCGAGATGTTAAGTAACGACCAGCAAATTCGGTTACTTAGGGTAATGCAACGGATCATAAAATAAAATAGACGTAGATATATTTATTTACCTATTCCGCTTAACTATTCCTAAAGAGTCATAAAAAACCATGTAAGAAATCGACACTTGTTACACCTCTCAACGAGGCATCCTCAGGATGACGATTGACTTGCCGCAAACCCAAACCTGGCGTGTTGCCAAGCCGAGCGCCGGACGCAGAGTGAGCCATACCGCCCGACAACCCCACTAACATACTGATCGGTCCACTTCGGCTCGGGTTATCAGCGCGATTAGGGACGAACAATCGTAGTAAAGGTGACCTTGGAATACTTGTATTTAATTCATTCAACATGTAACGTTTCCTGTAGATATTTTTTTTTTTTTTTTTAATATATTCTAAACTCTATCACAAAAAATGCCTACATTAATTTTGATTTGAAGACCCCCTTCTTATTAAACACGAGGTTGAACCAGCAACCTAATTACGTAACACACTTTGAATCACAATATGAGAGCTTTGAAGAATATTGCCCATCCATTGATTCATAAGTTTGAAAAAATCGTCTTCTCAACAATATAAATAACGCAATGGACGAAGATGAACTGTCAGAATGAAACCCATTGCGTCATCAATTGCGTTTCGCAATTATCCAGCTGCACGATCAGTTCATTTGTGTTATTCATTTCTATCAAATTCAATCTGCCTTGCCTTTTTCCAACTATGTCGGTTTCCAGTCTAACTGGAAGCAGCTGAATACTAGTATTTTATAGGGAGCGACAGCTTATCTGACCTCGACAACCCAGTTACTGTGTAGCACGACACCCCTTGCTAGGACTGGTTGTCAGACTTTAGGGCTGCTGACTACTTGACTAAGATTATATAAATAGGTATAACGACATTTTTTTTTTTCACAATAATTTAAGAACATTACCCTTTTTCTAAATTCACCTACCTTAATTACCCACCTTTCTTAATTTACCTTCATTCGGCATTGTTCCAGCAGACGTCATGTTGCTGTACCAGTGTCGGAGAGAGGGTATTAATTTTATTGTTGAATTATTTATTTATTTTTAATTGTATTTAATTTTTTATTTATTTTAATTTACATAATTTATTTCCATTTGATTTTATTTTATGTGATGTTTGATTTTATTTTATTGTATTTTAATGAATCTTATTAATTTGTTAATTTATGTTTGACTATGGGTGTTATTTACCTGAAATAAATGAATATATATAGGTATAATGTAGTATAATATACCTATATACGTACAAAATGTTGTAATAACCACTCAAAATTGCGATTGCTCGCTTGAACTAGCCGAATGCCAATTTTCCGGTCGATTCACATCCCTTATCATCGAAAGCGAAAATTCACACGTATTTATAAGTAGCTCTATTTATTATATTCAGGATTTTTTTGTTTTTTATATGAATTCTTCCTACATGTACATTACTACAGTTAAATTGGTCTTATTTTTTAATAGTAGTAAGTTGATTATTTCATTGTGGATTGTAGAGTATTACGATTAAAATCAATTCTATAAAACAGATTTAAAATATATACCTAGTAGAATAAACTTAGCACATTCAATTTATCACGCCACAAAAGATGTTTCTTCCAAAGTCAGCCTAAAAAATCGTAATTTTATTCAGTTTAAATCTGAAAAAAAACATACATACATACATGTGGGTAGGCAGAAACTGTCACCACCTGCAACGATCCCTTCATACTGCTTTTGCTTCGTTTACGTCGAGAGTAAGCGTGCAGTTGCGAGTATTACGCACCCGACCTTTCTGAAGAACTTCACCATAAGGTCACCATGTCCTTCTAGGTCGCCTCCTGAAGTTTCTACTCACATCTGCCTTGTAAATACATTTTGAAAAAATACGGAAAATCTTGTCTATCAAAATAATACTTCCTGGTGTTCGAATTGAATCAGCCAACCGAAACCAAATGAATAAATAAGGAATATCTTTCATAACAAATAAACTGTGAGCACGTGTGAGCCGAAAACGGCGGGGTTTTGAGCAAATGAGGATGATAATCTTTTAGGCACCTATCTCACTGTCGGCGATTAACGAGAAGCGATTAGAGCTAATGGCGACAAGCGATTACTCGCTAGTATGCGAATGTACCAAGAATGAGTTTCGCAGTGAGTGTTCTGCCCGCCAAGTGAGCATCGCTATACGAGTACTCTCTTTGATAGTTCTTGTCGCAACGACAAACTAGTGGAGAGAGAGTTTTCGCCGGCAGTGTGAACAGCCAGCGATCAAATGCTTTGAGTTTGAGTTTTAAGCCTATTAATAGTTAGGCTTAAAACTCAAACTCAAAGCATTTATTTCAATTAAACCATTTACAGGCACTTTTGAATTGACAAAGAGTCGGTCAGTTAGTCAGAAAGTTCAAGCCATTCCAAAACGTAGATCTCTATGGAGAAGAACGGGCAGGAAACTCCAAGGACACTCTTTTAAATATAGAAATTACAAAATCCTCGGTACATTACTCTTGTTGCAAAATAAATAATAATGTTGTTAAATATGTGAGAACAATGTAAAATAAAATAATAATCAAAAACGATTAAAAATATAAGATTAAAAATAAGCAATGGCAGATAAGAGATGACCAGTCTCAACCGACTAGTCGGTTGAGACTGGTCAACTCTTATCTGGTCGCCCGTTCACGAACATGACGCGTGGATCAGCACCATCCAGCTCAACCATTTTGTAGGGAACCGAATGATCCAACACACTCGCCACCATCAGCGAGACATTTAAGAGACTTAGACTTATCTCTTCTACTTATACGGGACGGACAATGTACGTTTCTTGAGCGAAAATCGTTGATAGTAGTCGCTCCTTATTTGCGATGGGACAGGTGCCTTACCTCGGGTTGTTACCAATTTGAGACACGTGCTCGTGTCATGAATTTTCATGGGTAAGACGGAGGCTTAAATAAACACATTCAAACTTCGCCGATTATTTTGTGGGATCAATGGAAAGTTTTGAATACGAATGTGGATGGCTATAAGAGTAGGGGAAGACCAAAGAAACGATGGATGGCCTGTGTGGAAGATGATATGGCTAGAAAGGGGATGACTACCGAGATGACGACTAATAGAGAAGTATGGAAGAAAAAGACATGTTGCAACCCCAAATAAATTAGGATATGGGGAGGAGAATGATTACTTATTATTTTAACATCCACAATCCTACTTCCTACTACTAACTATAAGATTACTAGCTGTGCCCCGCGGTTTAACCCGCATAAGTCTCGATCCCGTGGGAATATCGGGATAAAAAGTATTCTATGTCCTAATCCAAGTCATGGTCTACCCATATGCCAAATTTCATTCAAATCCGTGCAGCGGTTTTAGCTTGAAAGCGTAACAAATAAACAAACTCACTTATCCTCCCTCATTTATCCAAACTTATCCAAACTCACTTAAGTTATGATAAGTTTGGATAAATACGAAAGTGAGTTTGTTTGTTATCCTTTCACGCTAAAACAGCCGAACGGATTTGGATGAAATTTAACACATGGGTAGACCATGACCTGGATTAGGACATAGAATACTTATTATCTCGGAAGGACGTTCCCGTGAGATATCATTCGACCTCCGCGTGGACAAGTTAGTATTACTATTAATAACCGGCAAAACATGGGTGTTGTATCTCAGCCTATTTCTTCGGGAATTACAATAGGCGTGATGTAATGTTATGTTACGCACGAGTATGTTTGCGTGGCTACTTTGAACAACGAACCCCATCTTGAATAATATTTGTTTACACGATACCCTTTATGAAATTGTTGATGCAACATAACACTACTCCTTTATTCCAATGGGGGTGAGGAAGAGGAGTCTAATATTGGGGTAACGTTTCGTCAAATATGTAATAGAGGACAATTTAAGCCCTATGCAAACAGACGCGACGCGACACCGGTCATAGTTCTACCGTGAAGTTTTCTTAGAAATTGTTTTATTAGATTCGCGTCGCGCTGTTGTGTTGCAACTGTTTGCTTCAATAATAAAGTCTCAGGTAATAGAGGACAAGGGTGGCTCGTGGTTAAGTAATAACAGCCGCACGGGTCAATCGATCTGGTTAAGCTACGCTTGCCTAGGCCGGTTCGTGGATAGGTGACCATCTTAACATACCGAGGCCCCTCCGTGCCTCGGTGAGCACGTTAAGCCGTTGGTCCCGGTTGTCATTCGTGGATCCTTGGAAGTTGTTACGGGTCGTCAGAAGCTTGAAAGTCTGACAACCAGTCTTACCAAGGGGTATCGTGTTACCCCATAACTGGGTTGTGGAGGTCACACAGTCAGTCTCTCCAAGTAAAATACTGGTATTCAGCTGCATTCGGTTAGACTGGAAGCTGACCCCAACATAGTTGGGTAAGGGCAGGCAGATGATGCGGTTATAGAGGAAAAGCCTATTGCTTTGGTAGTTTGCCACTTGGTTGTTTAGATTATGTCGTAAATATGTAGTCACGAAAAATAATTGTAAAGCGAATTGACTACCAACTTAAATCAAATTGTAAGCGCACATCGCATTCGTTTTATAAAGCGTTGTCCAGACCGGCGCGACGTGACAGCGCGTCGCGACTCTAACAAAACAGTTTCTAAGAAAATTTCACGGTAACAATAACCGCTGTCGCGTAGCGCGAGAAGTCGCGCTAGTCTGCCCGAGCCTTTACTTGTTTTTATAATAAATATGTGTTAAATGTCGTGGGTTATACATTTACTCACTCTGAAGCTCTTTTGTATAATACTACACAGTCTGTGCCACTAAAGATGGGACTTGACGCACCACGTAGTTTGACTTGCGCAGGAGACGATTTATGGGTCTCTTTAGCGGTATGAGGTCTGCGCTGGGGCGTCATCAGGGCGGCGGCGGAAAGAGCGCGGGAGGCGCGGTCATGTCTCATCTTTCGTGGCGCGTATTTTCAAATAAATACAATAGAATAAATAAATAAATTGTCCGCATATTTAAAACACAACGGTCATTCTTTGACGGTTGTAAGAAATGGCTACAACACGGCAAATTGACGTATCAATTTGCTTAAGAATAAACCCTGACTTTACATAACTCTTCTGGTCATCAAGTGACTGACAGTTAATCAAGATATAAGAAATTAAACGTAACGTATTCTACCGTCAAGTTGACTGTCCGTAATTACAGATATACCGCGATAAAACGGGTCGTGGGAAACATTTGCCATTCATGGGACATTTTGAAGCCAGATTAAACCCGTTGGCCCACCATATCGGGCCAGATAAAGTTAAATTAACGTTCTGGGAATAATTTTGAATAAATTAAAGCTTTCATCATTATTATTTTTTGTCTAAGCAATTACATTTCTAATCTAAGCAACTACATTTATTTAACTTTTTTTTTATGTTGTAGTTTCTCCTCTGTATGTCTATCATAGACGATTGATTTGAAAAAAAAAACCTTTCTTATGAAAAAAAAAACCTAATACTTAAAAGAACTTGTCTTTTAAACTTGAATAATATTCATCTTTGAATATTTTTATTGATAATAAGAATCGAATGTGTCAACAGAAACAGTTTTATTTCATCCACGATTTTGCCAATGGCAATTTAATGCAATAGTTTTTAAAGTACAGGTTCAAATTGTATGTTATTTGGGAATATACCTAGTTATATTATGCCCCTTTAGTCACTGAAAATTCAGGCTTCTAGTTTTATCCACAAAGAAATTACAGAGGGTCGAAAATGTTCTGAATGGCTTCGAGAAAAGGATGGTACGGCTGTGCCTTTGTTTGTTTGTGTTTACTCAACTTGGTGCGGGCACTACCGTGCCCCCATATTTGGCACCACAAATACGGGGAACTCTTGAATCAAGTGTACAAAGACGTGCAACTCTGTGTCTAGAAGAGGCAAAACTTACATGCAATAATTGTATGCCATTTTATGGAAATCGCCCGCGTGTAAACACTTGCATGCAATTCTTGAATAGCAATTATTGAACGTGCTATATGGTAGGTATGTGATTATTGCTCTTGAACGTTCTAGAAACTTGCACCGTGTAAATGGGACTTTAACGCCATATATATGTATAAAATTACGATTGACAGCGCCATCATTGCGTAACGGTAATGACGGTTTTCGTAGCGCAACTGTTACCACTGAAGTGCGAATGACAAATCTTAAAAAACTCTAAATATTTTAATCCTACAAATAACCTTGAACCCATAAGGCACTGAGGTTCCACCCGTACAAGTTAATCAATTGTAACAAATAAATCAATTCAGAAGTCTTATTTTATTTATTATGGGACAATAAACAGCTACAATATGAAATGTTTACAAATAACAATAATATAGGCTCATAAGGAGTAATAAAATATTGCGGCCCACTATATTATCCGCATCTTAACAAAATTAATTTAAGGTAAAGAGTGCCACTAGATTAAAATTACTCAGAAATATAAAATAAAATAAAAAAAATATTTATTGATACAATACAATTAATATTATTAAAAAATATGTATATAAATATTAATTTTAGGATAAAACAAAAAAATATTAGATTGTTCCTTATCATCGCAAATAAGAATTAAAATTATAATTACAAATTATGTCTTGGTATGGTTTCGGAATTCGGAACTCTACATCATCTCAATCAATGCCAAAACATCAAATTCAAAGCTTGTGCTCACCGATTTAATGTAAACTCAAGCGCAGTATCGTTACTAATAAGCAGGGAAGCGGAACCCGAATACATTATAATTAATCAACGTCTATCGCAACGATGTCGCTCAACGTGGCTCGCAAGTGGGTCACATACTTTAAGCTTATCTGATTTATAACGCTGTACTGTGGAAGCTTTTACAGTATGATAAATTGTTGTGATGTTCATGATGTTGCTCGTGGCTAAGTAATAACAACTGCACGGGTTATTAAAGGAAAAAATAAAAGGAATTGGAAAAAAGCCTGCATATTTTTTCAACCTTTTTAAAAAAAAAATCCATGAAATTTTTATCCTATTAGTCATATCGTAAATACAGGAAAATTAGAGTTAACTTCGTGATTTTTTTTCATTGCGAAAACTTTCATATTTTGTGTTTCTGTTCCAAAAAAAAATATCGTGTAGTTAAATTTAATATTAAGTCTTATCAATCAAAGGAGGAGCTCGTGGCTAAGTAATAACAGCCGCACGGGTTGATCCATCAGGTTAAGCTACGCTTGCCGGGGTTGGTCCGTAGATGGGTGACTATCTTTACATACCGAGACTCCTCCGTACCGCGGAAAGCACGTTAAGCCGTTCGTCCCGGCTGTCATTCGTGGATCTTTGACAGTCGTTACGGGTCGTCAGAAGCCCGAAAGTATGACAACCAGTTTTACCAAGGGATATCGTATACCCAGTTACAGGGTTGTGGAGGTCAGATAGGCAGTCGCTCCATGTAAAATACTGTTATTCAGCTGCATCCGGTTAGACTGGAAGAAAATTTGAACTAAGTCCCGTTGAACTAAGTCTTATCAATTTCATGAAAAATCTAACTAATAGGCAATTTTGAGCCAGAATTTTAAAAAGCTTAGAAGGTCGATAAGCTTTAAATATTTCCCAAATATTTTGGAGATACGGAACCATTGGTGCTTTATTTACTGAACAGGTAAAGTACCTCCTTTGAGCCAGAATTTTAAAAAGCGTACCTACATCTTTAGAAGGTCGATAAGCTTTAAATATTTCCCAAATATTTTGGAGATACGGAACCATTGGTGCTTTATTTACTGAACAGGTAAAGTACCCATCGTTTGAATACAAGTTTAAACTCATTATCTCACGTAACTTCAAACAAGTTTTTTTTTTTTTTTTTGATGTAGTCTTTTGGCACTATTATGTTCATGGGGCATGCGGTGCTGACCTATGATAATTGTAACAATGTAAACAATTGTTGGCCGGCAATTAAAGAAAAAAAAAAGGGCCTTGGTCACACAATTTATTAAAGATTCCCGCGGAAAGATTCTGGTAGAACAATTTCCATGAAGTTTTCATACAAATTGTTCTACTAGAGTCGCGTCGCGCCTGTCTGCGGGAGCTTTAAAGTCAGTTAGCCCAAAGATCTCACATTACATACGTCAATTTGCGACTAAACACAGAAACTACGTGAAGAGTTTCATGTGAACCAAATGTCAATAATATCTCAGAATGAGGTTAAACACTACTATCTCACAATATAATACAAAGAACACAATACGTATAGACCACAGATTCAAACCAGAGACAATGATCTGTTATCCAGTACTGCCCACTGATTTGGCAAGCGCAAACCGACGCTTCCGGCGAGAGATAAGATAATTCAGAGATGATAAACAGACTGTTTGGATGATTTAGGTACATAATAATACTAAGTTATGTATGTACGTAAGAAATACATTAATATAATGATGAACCAAATATTATCAACCCCGAGGTTAGGCAATATGGGTACCTTCTAAATACCTACCTATATTTTATGACCAAAGTCAATAGCCCGACTAAGAGTCAGAACCAAAACAATTTGTGTCTGAATATTAATGAGAGTCGAGAAGCGCTAACAAAGACAAAACCGCTCTTCTGGACACCACATCCTAGACGATTTCGATTTCGACATCATGATTAATATTTTTGATATAACTATTAATATTTTGACATTATAAACAATGCATTTTTAATGAATCTATCAGTCTATTAATATCATAAATTCAGGATTTCATAATTTTATATAATATTCTTTTAATTTACCTAGTTCTGATTTGCATGTGCCTAGCTTATTATTTAATATTTCTACACCAAAAATGGTAGTATGTGTGAAACAGTGTTTAATGTTATGAATATTAATTTTTAATGTTTTTATTAATTGGTTTTGTATTTAACTTTTTGTTGATTTCATGTTGTATGTTTTGATTTATTTTATTATTATCATTATTTTCGCTTTTTCAAACTTAATGTATCTACCTAGATTATAAGAGAATGATGTGGTCTCCTATACTTGGAAGCGCACACTGTATTTGTCCCTGTTCGTAGATTGTAAACTTGCATGAAATTGTGTTGCCTCTGTTGGAGATCCAATAGATAAATAAATGAAAGATCTCAATGTACCATATACTGAGAAATAAGTAAAAATCAATTCAATTCAAGGTTGTAAAATTCGAAGCACCACCTTGCCTTTATCAACCGCAAGAAGTTGAAGGCCACGTAAAAAAAACCCCGCGCCACCACTATAACCTTTATATAGGGTGACTGGTAATTAGTGACCGAATACTTAAACACATGGCTTTTCTCATCATTATGAATAACTTTTACTATAGGACCAAACCTGAAATCGCGAAAAAAAAATTAGTTATTCCCAATATTTTGACGAATTGTGCGATCATAAATGTAGGAAACAGCAGTTTTTTTTTGGCGATTTCATGTTTGGTCCCGTAGTAAAAGTTGTTCACAATGATGAGTAAAGTCAGGTGTTTAAGTATCGGTCACTAATTACCAGTCACTCTGTATAGGTTCCTTAATTCACTTAAATAAATAAAAGTTTACGATAAAATATGTAAATTAAATCCAAATTAATTGAACGTAAATTTCGATGTAACATAATCCTTTGAAAAAGTTGTTTTTTACGAGACTAGAAGTGTTGTTTCCTAAGGCCGAAGACACACAGGTAGGAGCTTCGCTAGGTGTTATGCGAAATCTCGAGTCGAGATTGGCAACTACTCGTAGAGATCTCGCGTGCTAAGTCTGGTGTCGAGCGACCATTCGAGATCTCGCCCGACAATCAGGCGCGATGAAAAAAAATATAACTAAACTTACTTAGGATTAACGTGTTATATTTTGTAAATAAAACATATTGATCGAATCTCGAAACAAAAAAATCTACTTTTATTAAAGTAATAACAACTGCTATACGCATACCTACTTATTACATAAAATTAGCACAAATATCTTCCACACTATAAATCTATAATTTGCTAAGACGCGCGTGCTCAGTCTTGAGGTCTCGAACGAGATAGTCTTCCCACGAGGACAGAATCTTGAAAAATGGCTCGAGATCTCACTCTAGATCGAGATTGGATTCCCTAAGCGTAGTTCGAACCGTGCAGTTTGGATGCTAGGTGATTTGCATATATATATGCATCCTGCATGTTGTTGACACGCTGCCGATGTGCGATTCACCTGTAAATTATGAATGCAGCGCGGTCATTGCAGTAGTAAAACCATTCGTTGGTCTTCTAGGAACGTGCTCAAAAACACGTAGCTCTAAGGTAGCTCATTCACGATCGACGTAAAACCAATACTAATTAATTGCAATGTACTAAGATTTTATCCAATTATCATTCTAATTTATATGAAGTTTATAACAATGAAATAAGAGTTACATTGCAATGACTAACTAATGGTTTTACGCAATTCAAAACCGTGAATGTATTTATGTAAGTAAAGACCAAGCGAATCATCCACCTGTGTAGCTGTGGCCTAAGCGGCCTTACTGCCTCACTATTTATTGTGCTACGGTACTAATTTTATTAAAAAATTAAGGCAACGCGCCGTGAAAGATACGATGTTTTTTTAAATACCGGTTTTTTTTGTTTAGCAAAATACTTTTACAAGAGAACCCCGAAAGTATTTTGTTCTGGAGATATAAAATTAATTAAAAAGAATTAAAAAGTATCTTTAGGTTCATGAAATTCTTGCTCAAATTCAAATTCAAAATATATTTTGTTTCACATAAACCTACAAGGGCACTTATGAAACGTCAGAAGCTAGGTGCACGGTTCCAATTGGTCGTTTCCTATGGAGAAGAGCCGGCAAGAAACTCCACGGTTACTATTTTAAAAGTAAATATTTTTACCATGTTTTCAAATTACAGTGTTAATAGGCATGAGAGGACAGTGTAGGCCTATCAACAAGTACCAGGTACTTAGAAAGATATAAATGGTCGACAGATCTACAGTCTGTTAAGCCTACAACGTTCTCACATTCACAAAATCTAAAAGCCAATATTGTTGCTAATATACGAGTATACTAACAAGATATGGATTTTAATTATCTGAAATAAAATAAATAAATAAAAGAAAATAATCTATATAAAATATAAATAAAAATAATAAAAATAAAGACCTATTTAAACCAAATGATATAAAACTTTGCCCCACACTAGGAATTTCTCCTGTATCGTGGGTGCGTTTACAAACGTTTAAACTCACAAACAGCCAGACCCGGAACAACTAATTGTAGATCATACAAATATTTGTTCCTTGCGGGAATCGAACCCGCGACACGCAGCGCAGCAGCCAATCGCTTAACCACTGCGCCAACCGTGCCGTCAAAATTGCCACTACAGCTGTGACAAATTTCTGTCGGGGTCGCGGGAAAGTCCGAAAGGGATACCGTGGCCCAGGGGCCTTCAGTTGTTGACTTCAGTTGCCTGTACTTGGGCAAGTACAGGCAACTGAAGGAACACGGGTGGGTCTTAGTCAGTAAGAGTCTGACACGCCCTCCCGCTCCGCCCAGAGCGGGAGAAGTTATTTGATAATTTCCAAGACGGAAAAAAACAAAAATGCTGTAACAAATCTAATTTAATCAAAAATATAAAATATTGTTAAGTGCTATAACGAGATCTTCCACATCTCCAATCTATCTAAAATTGCCAAAGATTAAAGCCTACATTCTGTCTCCTCCTTAGCTTTGCACAAAATACTGAACTATCTTTTTCTCAGAAACATTTCAATTTATTTTCTGAAGGTACGCCAAGACTTCATTTTGATACGACGCGTCAACGTAATCCCCATGTGATTCGTTTCCTTTGCCACAAATAATTTATTTTTGTGCTTCAATAAAGAAAATAATGTGGTAAAAAATACGAGTATATGAGGATAACTTTTATTATTGTGTCTCATGATTAAAGAGATTTTTATTCTGCTCGGGGTTTTTATTATATTTTATTTGTGACTGAGATTCGACCCTTTCATTTTATTCAATTGTTGGCATTTGCAAGAATCAAAGGATTCTCGGCAATTATCGGTTAGTATTGTAAAAGGTTAAAAACCATAACCAAGGCAAATGCTATATTTAGCACCTTTATTCGGACCTAAGGTGCTAAATATAGCATTTGCCTACAAAATGAGGTAAAACTGGAACATAACTATTCATGGTAGCAGATGGTCTAGCGCAAAGATTTAAATCGTTAGATTGGCCCTACCGCAACAAAAGATGGTCACGTTTCTGCTACATTTTATCATCTCTGACACGCACAATGTAATCTAAGGTATAAGCTCAATGCGTCCGGCCCTAGTCCAGGCCATGGTATGGAGCGAGAGGGCATGGGAGGCCGTCACCTCCTTCTGCGAAGCAGTAATGCTCGCGAAGGAGGAGGCAGAACGCGTGAGGGAGAGGCAAATTTCGCGGCCTCACGCCCCTAGCCGCCGCAGGAGACGCCCCGGGCGTCGGGAATCGCAGGCCGATTCCCGGCCACCGTAGGCGCGTGCTTGCGGACGGTGAGCAATGGGTAGCTCGCCGTCCGATAAGGACCAGGCCCGGGTCGACGGCGCGTTGTGTTCCACGCGCGCCTCAAAGAGATGTCAGCAGAAGTGAAGGGGTCCGATAGGACCGATGCCTGCCGGGGTTGCGGGAAAGTCCGAAAGGGATACCGTGGCCCCTGGCAACGTAACAGGCAACGGAAGGAACACGGGTGGGTTTTAGTCAGTAAGAGTCTGACACGCCCTCCCGCTCCACCCAGAGCGGGAGAAGTTATTTGATAATTTCCCACACAAAAAAAAAAAAAAAAAAAGGTATAAGCTCAATCTTCTCAGAATTTACACTTTTCGCTCGACCTAGGGACGGTGAGGGCAAATCTAACGATTTAAATATTTGATCTAGCGCAGCTCTAAAGTCTTAACCATCACAATTTTTAAAGGTACACCCCGTTTTATCTTTCAAAATCAAAGTCAAAGCATTTATTTCAAATAGGCCCTTATATGGCACTTCTGAACGTCAAATTTTACAAAAAAATTGAAATGTTTCTAGTCGCCCCTTCCAAAAGGTAGTTTTCGCATGGAAAAGAATGGGCAAGAAACTCCACCGTTACTCTTTTAAAATGTTTTACAATATTTTGTATAAGTACATTAGTTATATAATTATATGTGAGGACGATGCACCTAGAATTAAATGATTATACCACAATAGGTAAAAATAATTAAAAATGAAGCAACAATAGATAAATTAATTATGTGAAGTAATCACAGATATATAAAATCAATGTAATATATAAAAATATATATATATAAATTATACCATTGAATTAGCAACCAGTTTGATTTTGTCTAGATTCTAGATTATCCTATGGAGCAGGACCAGCATGTTTCCAAGCATTCTTATCTTGGATATAATCCTCTAATTTGTTATGCTTGTTTACAAAGTGTACTTTTAATATGAGTTTTAAACATTTAATTGCAATATATCACAAGGTATTTTGTTGTAACATTTAACACAGTACCTCATAAAAGATGTATGTACTTTAGATAATCTGAAAAATGGTTGATCAATTTTATTTTTATTTCTAGTATTAAAATCATGTCTATCACTTATTTTATTATAAAATGTCGTTTTTTTTTTTACATACATAATATTTTCATAAATGAATTGGCAAGGTACCGTCATAATATTAATCCTTTTAAATATTTCCCTGAGAGATTCGCGGCGACGTAGATTATAAATGGCTCTGACAGCTCCCTTTTGCAAAATAAAGATGGATTCAATGTCAGCAGCCCGACCCCACAGTAAAATGCCATATGACATAATGCTGTGGAAGTAGCTAAAATAGACCAATCGCGCGGTTTCTTTCTCTGAAACCTTTGTTCACAGCAGCTATTGCTCCGTGTAAATGATCGTCGTACTTATGAACATGATTAGGTATATCAGCTGACTAATTACGTGTAAGCGGCTTGATTAATTACTCCCTTGCGATATAATGAGACTGTAAGGAACAACACAAAAGCTCGTTTGCATAATCTTGCTTTAAGAGGGAACAGGGCCTGCGATTCTCCATACAAATGTATTCCCCTTTTTTCTTCCTGAATAATGCCTCTAGAGCAATCTTTTTTTTTTTCATAAAATCATGGTCTACTATAGACACGTCCCTGTTATTTTTTTTTCTTCAGCAACTTATTGGCAAAGAAAATATGACCCTCCAAAAATTACAAAAATGCCCCATTTTTACCGCCGTGATTAAAGGACTACCAGACAATTTCAAAAAGTTTTTAACATAAAAAAAATATAGGAACCTAGGCATACTCTTCCTTAAAATTTTAATGTAAAAAATAATTGAATCAGCTCAGTTTTCGAGGAGAAAAATGGGGAATACAAAACGTCGATCTCGTTATTTTTTTTTTAAGATATACGAGTTATCGGTCTGAGCTGCAGCTGTCCCTATCGCACTCTATGGAGGCAGACATGAGGTAAGACGACGGTAGAATGACGAATAGTTTCTTCAAATAATTATCTATTTTTAATTTCAGCGCAAGTCCTGTTCCCTCTTAACAGAGACCTTAAAAATGGGCTAACGGGTCGTCAATTTGTCACGCCAAAAAAAGATCCGTCGAGAAAGGTCTTAACGAGTGCTTCCTATAAAAACGTTGTTTGACATGAATCTAACGAAATTCCGAAAAAGGGCTTCTTTAGCAATAATCAAAATCATAACCCTCCTTTGGCTTGGCCGAAATCGGGAAAAAAAAGGTATTTTATTTGTGTAAGGTACAACGTTTATAAATATACCCAAGTTAAAGATTGTAGAAATGATGACGTATCAAGTTATATCTACGTTTCCAGTATAAGCTGACCTAGCATTGTGTATTCTTTACATACCTACTTTGAGAGGTCAGTTTATCTTGAAGAAATTTAAAACTTGCATTAAACGCACACTGTGTAGACAAGCATATTATAAGTTGGATGATTATAATATCATAGATAAAAATGCTTGGCTTAATGCTGGTCCTGCTCCACAGCCACTTGGGCTCACTAGTTAACATGTTTATTTTTGGAAGAGTTGCTTCCCCTTTTTTATTTTTTCTGACTTTACGAACTTAATGTTTACTTTTTATTTTTATTTAACCAAGTTTTAATTGTTGAATACTCCAAAAGATAATAATGTTTTTTTTTTCTTTTTGGTAGTAAAATTCTCTTAATCTCACAAATACATTGCAAACTATAGTTTTGTATAATTTAGAAGCATTTTTTTTTTCAATTTTTGTGAGTACCATGGAGCCGTTTACTATGTTGTTATATTGTATGTTGACTTGAAAGAGCATGGCAGTTGAGAGTATGTCATGCTCACTTAAATGTCTCGCTGATGGTGGCGAGTGTGTTGGATCATTCGGTTCCTTACAAAATGGTTGAGCTGGATGGTGCTGATCCACGCGTCATGTTCGTGAACGGGCGCCGTCGGTTGAGACTGGACATCTCTTATCTGCCATTGCTTATTTTTAATCTTATATTTTTAATCGTTTTTGATTATTATTTTATTTTACATTGTTCTCACATATAGAAGCAACAAAAGTAATGTAAGTACCCAGGATTTCGTAATTTCTATATTTAGAGTGTCCTTGGAGTTTCTTGCCCGTTCTTCTCCATAGAGATCTACGTTTTGGAATGGGCAACTAGCTTCAGCTTTCTGACTAACTGACCGACTCTTTGACAATTCAAAAGTGCCTGTGAATGGTTTAATTGAAATAAATGCTTTGAGTTTGAGTTTGAGTATCCTGAAAATGTATAAAATGTCGCGCGTAGGAACAGTAGGCCGAACGTGAGTGGTAACAAAACCAGTATAAGCTGGCTTCTTATTCTATTAAACCCCGCTACGCTAGGCCAGCTCAGGGTCAAAATGCTACTACCGATGTGCGTGTGCATTTGAACGCCCGTTACTGAAAACGCCTTGGTATGACCAACCAAGGAAGTGTTAAAAAAGTTGCTGGGATCGAAAGGATGCGGAAGGTCTGCCCGGTTGCAGGGAGGCGGGCAGCGAGCAGCGGGTGGCGGGCGACGGGCGGCGGTCCGGGCAGTTCATTTTTATGAAAAAATTTAAAGATCGCTGACCGGTTGACCGGGCCGGATCGCTGACCGGCCCGGTTCGCTGACCGGTTGCCCTAACCGTGAAGTTCACATAGGGTGCGGGCAGCGTTCGAGTTGACCGGACCGCAGAACACTAGAACGCATCCAGTGTGACAAGTCCTATAAAGGTAAAAAAAAAACACGAATAGCATCTTTATATTTCTATAGTAAGTTATTGATTTTCAGATGAACGCAAGCATAGCTTAATGGCAAAGCTGCCATTCAACATGGCAATACTGAGTGGCAGGTTGTTACCACTCAGATTTTGGAAGACTGAAATGAGCGTGTTTAAAGAAAGTCTATTATATTTTTTTGTATCTTCTACTCGTGTCAACGCTTATATTATGTCCAACCACTTACATTGCGACCTGGATTTTTACTAAAGTTAACGGTTATACTCACGTGTTTAGTATGTAGAGTTGAGCCCGAATAGAAAGAACTTAATCGGAGCTCAGTTCAGGAACAAAATACTTACCTATACCTACCTAAATGCTCCGTTCAACTTCGTAAACGTAGACGTAGACTGCCAAAATAGAACTTTCGTGATGGTCGTCAAAAAGGCTTTCAATCTAGCAAACAAAAGGAACGCAACTTCGATACATTTTCCAGTATTTGAACTCATTAGAACGAAAGCCACGATAATTGCGAACAAATCTAGGAGCTTGACAAACACGTCTCAACCTCAAAGTTCGAGTCACAAAACAAACGAACAACGCAGGGTTTACCCTAAGGCGCGGGACATACACAAATGGCGAGTGGCGCGGGCGTGGCGACGATGTAGCGCGGGCGTTGCGCCGCCCGTTTCATATTTTCATAAAAAATGTATAGGAACGACGCGACGTGACGCAGAACATACACACAACGCCCGCGCCGCACCGTCGCCACTGCCGCGCCACGCCCGCGCCCCTCGCCACTTGTGTATGTCCCGTGCCTAATACAACAAGGGGTGGCCCTAAAAAGTTAGACAAATATGCCACACCCTGTTAAGTGATGGCAAACATATTTAAAGCCGCGCATTCAAATTCTATTCAGTTCACCGAATTGATGTTGGTTCGTGGGTTTTCAATTGTTTGAACTTTGACGTGACAACGCTGTAACCAATTCGTGGTGATAAGAATGAGGGGTTGAAAAATAAATAATAATAAATGTTATAATTTATTTTATTTTATTTAAACCTTTGATATTTTGTATGCCTTTTGGTGGGACAGCTTATGTATTATTATAACACCATCTGTATGTACCCTGTGTTTACGAAATAAATGAATTTGAAAAATGTTATTAAGATTTTTTTCTACTTTTATTGTAAAAGTGATTCCGATATCCTATTTACAGAATAAACAATTTCATTTCATTTCATAAAAATAATGAGCGAGAAAATCGTTAACAGCTAGTCGCCTCTTCGTCGGCGGTGGGACAGGTGCCTATGAAAACTTATTTCATAAGTGCTTGCGATGACATTAATAAACAAGATGACATTGAATTTCTTCAATGTCATATTTCATTTCAAAATTGGAAGGACATTAAGTGCATGAGCCATTACTTATCGCTTAAGTTATACAGGGTGACTAAAACGAACGCCAAAAATACATAAAGTTTGCCACGGTATATTGGATAAAACACCTTTTCGGAGAATTAATTTAATTATTGAGAAATTACGTTACTACTTTTTTTTTAAACAAGGAATCTTTTATTTTTAACTGAGTTCCTAATTTTAAACTTATATTTTTGAAAAGAGAAGGTTCTTATGTTCATCTGTATGTTTTTTGTGTTTTATTTTGTAGGTTTACCCCTCGATATGTTCGTCAATATTGTGAACCGATTTTGAAAATTAGCTTTTTATTTGGTAGAGAAAGCTTGCGTGGTGTACTACAGTAGCCGGCAGGGTGGATGGTCTCCTAGTATGTCACTGGATGGCGGCACGCAGACCGGCAGCGGCATTCAGATACGTGAGATAGTAGGAGACCCACATGATTGTGTGTGCCTAATTGTTATACTAACATAGATTTTAAGTAATTTGTAATACTAACACGCTATGGGCCTTTGAAGTCCGAAAATAAAGTTTATTATATTTTTTTTTATTTTTTATTAACTTAGCTTGGGTAGCTTTTGAGTTAGCTTCAATAATACGTATTTTTCCCACTTAGCCGATGTGGATGATGTTATAATATAAATAATAATATTCCTGTCACTGTTATTTACATAGCAAGTAATAGTATTTGAATTTGTGTGGGGTACGTTACGTATCACAACAAAAATTAAAAAAAAAAAACTGTTTACAAAAAAAATCAAGCGGCTTCCAAAAAAAAAACACTACGAAGTCAAAAACTATTTTAATTTTGGAATCTGTGCCAAAAACGAATATTCAAAACTAAAAACACATACTTCCGAAATTAAAGTTATTTATCACTTTGTAGTGTTTTTTTAAAACGCTCATGAGTGCTAACTAGTTGCCAATTGTAGTGATTACTACAATTTCTAACAACAACCTACAAAAAAGTGGTTTAGGATTTATGAAGCGATAGATGAACATATCTAAATACATAGCTTGTTAAAATCATAACATACAAAACCTTCCTTTGGCTTGGCCGTAGTCGGGTAAAAGCCGTGTGGTGTGCCCGACTTTTAAGAAAATCTACAAAAGCTGAGGAATGGGATAATCTATAAAAAGTTTGCTTTCAAAAACAATTAGGTAAGAATTTTTATCTAATTTGGTTTGCGTTCATTTCTTTCACCCTGTATAGTCTTTGGTGTCATTAACGCAATTTCCTTTCTACAGCTCGTGACGTCACAATGTATGACAACGACAAAAGACACAACATATTAACTTTAAGGTGGGTTAAAACAAAGGTTAATTTGCGGCCAAGAAATTGATTCAGCTTATAAAATGTACCGACAAATAATCTTTTCAACCGCAAAATCAGTTTGTTTGATTATTTTTTCTAAAGAAAAATGTATTTGTGTACAAAAGGGATTTTTAAAAAGAAAGGACATGCCCAGTTTCTGCCCTCTGGTCGTGGTTTGAATCAATAAATGTTCATGATTTACGGTTTTGCAAGATTTAAAAATTTTGATTTAAATTTTTATGGATTTATAAATTCAGTAGGTATAACTTGCGTAACATAATTCTCAAACAAACAATACTCAATTATAGCTGCCGCCTCGCCATTTTTAAAGGGTTTTTAACTAATGTTTTTGACGTTTCATTTTATTCCGTAATTACTTTTGAAGAGTGTGAACAATAACTATAACCCGTTTATTTTAGATCAAAGGAATGTATATAATTGTTGTAATGTAATTTTTTATAAAATACGACAATATTACTAGCATATTTTTTGTGTACACATCAAACGTGTATTTTTTAGGGGTACCCAAAGAGTGAAACGGGACCCTATTACTAAGACTCCTCTGTCCGTCTGTCTGTCCGTCTGTCACCAGGCTGTATCTCATGAACCGTGATAGTTAGACACAGATGATGTATTTCTGTTGCCGCTATAACAACAAATACTAAAAACAGAATAAAATAAATATTTTAGTGGGGCTCCCATACAACAAACATGATTTTTTTGCCGTTTATTTTTTTAGATAGTGGTACGGAATCCTTTTACTTTAGCCTCTCCCCCAGCTGCGTTTTTATCGTCCGATATTTCTAACGTCTGCGTGTCACCTACAGTGACAAATCTGCGTTAATAACGCTAGTACGGTGACCGTACTAGCGTTATTAACGCAGGTGTGTGTGAGATCGCATGCATTCTAATACAAAATGTTCGAAAAACACATCGGAATATCGCAGGACGGAGGAACGCAAGCGTCCTACTTCAATTGCGTCGTTATTATCGCATGTACTGAAAACAGATATCGCAATAACGCTTGCGTTATTATCGCGCGATAAAAACGCGCCTGAGGGGCACAGGCTTTACCCACTTCTAAAAATGAAGACAAGTTTTTTTTTTATTGACTTGGCATGACATTGACATAATTATAATTTTGAATTTACGAGTTATTTTCTGCTTGCTTTGCTTGCATTGCAGTTTCAAGTTGCGTGTACGCGTTCCTTGCTTACTGTTTATTTTGTGATATTGATATTTTCTTTCGATCATTGCTATAGACTGATATCATATAGATTACTATTGCTGTTCATATAGGATTCCAACGAGGTTATACAATAAATAAAATAAATAAAATAAATAAAATAAATAAAATAAATAAAATAAATAAAATAAATAAAATAAATAAAATAAATAAAATAAATAAAATAAATAAAATAAATAAAATAAATAAAATAAATAAAATAAATAAAATAAATAAATAAAATAAATATCGTGTCAAGGCTGGCGTCAGCCCTGCAAGTGAGACTCGCTCGATGGTTAACAAATCTGGCCCGCCTACTACGGCAGTCGCGTAAACCATGCAGTACAATGACAATGAGAGATTGCTAATTCACACAATGGTCTGCCGTGGATGTGGTATCTCATCTACTATATGTACACCTCTGCTTAACCCTTCGAGGATTACAGGTGTGATGTTAAGTGTTATGTATGTAAGCTACCTATTTATTACCCGGCTACGTTTTATTAAAAATAGGTAAAGTCTTTGAAAAAAAATGACAAAATGAATGCGACAGATCCCTCAGAACTGGAAAGACGAGTGATGGAAACGACGATCACGAAAGATGGCAGTAATGTTCGTCATGTAAAAACTCAACATAAATATAACATCACATCAGCGATTCCCGAAGGATTTGGGCGAGGTGAACCTATAGTACAGCACATTTCACCAGTTATGTCATGTCATTTGTAATAAAATGTATTTTAATCATATTTTCAAGATATGGCAACAATGTATGCATGTCAAGCCTGTTGAGATCGAGTGAATCGACACCTGATTCATGAATCAGGTGTCGATTCGCTCGCTCTAAACAGGCCCTTGATGAGTCATGACTCATCAAGGGACATACAAGAGGATTCTGTGGAACATGGATCATCAACACCGCCGTCACCACTGTCTCTACAACCAACACCGGTTGTTGCTGTCATGTCATGACATGACATGCAGCCATGATACTATACTAGCGGCATGACGCTAGAATGGTATCATGGCTGGGCAAGGCATCAAGATAACCTGCTAGCGTCAGCGTCATTTTTGGACAATGTTTTGATGTCTCTAGAAGACCACACACGTAATTCCGTTATTTTTTTATCATTTTATTTAGGTATGTACCTGCAATAAAAGAATTTGCCAATAAATACATTATTTTATTCCCAATTCAATGCCGACAAGTAGGTAAATAAACAATAATAATATTATGGGTATTTCTGTGTTCAATAAGGAACGAGAATACTTTGTGATTAAATAAAAAAAATGTTAAGCACTTATTTAATAGATATACAAATAGGTGCTTTACATTTTTATTACACAAATTGAAATAATATATTAAAAATAACTGCAAAATCTCAAACTCAAACTCAAACTCAAAGCATTTATTTCAATTAAACCATTTACAGGCACTTTTGAATTGTCAAGAAGTCGGTCAGTCAGAAATATGAAGCTAGTTGCCCATTCCAAAGCGTAGTAGGTACCTATGGAGAAGAACGGGCAAGAAACTCCACGGACACTCTTTTAAATAAAAAAATTGTTACAAAATATTGGTTACACCATTAATGTTGAAATTATACATTTGTGAGGACAATGTAGAAAGACGTGCACGTTAAAAGCATCCGTAATAAAAATATAAAAACAAAGAACAATTCAAATATTAAAATAAGCCATGGCAGCTAAGAGATGACCAGTCTCTACTGACGGCGCCCGTTCACGAACATGACGCATGGATTAGCACCATTCAGCTCAACCATTTTGAAGGGAGCTAAATGATCCAACAAATCAAACCAAATCTGATCTCAGACCAACAAAATATTAAATCTCACTTACCTCACGAAGGCATACCACCAATTAGTACCTGTGGACGCTCACAGATGTCATTATAATAAAAAAAACTAAGAAAAGTCCCCGGTGTAAAAACCTTATTTTGACCAGTTTTTTGTCAGTTATCAAAAAAAAGGTATTGGACTTTTCCATGAAACAGCTGTTTTTATTTTAAATAACCGAAAAATTTCAACGCAAGGGGGTTTAGATTCATATACTGAATCCATGGTAACAGTTTTCGCGTCGATGCCGTTTTCGGTTTCGCCACTCTGTATAATATTTATTTATATATTGCATCTGCAAATATAAAAAAAATAACGGGATATTATTTTATTTAAATAAATTACAACAATATTGGTATCTAATAAAACCTAGTAATGAGTCAATTCCAAATATTGAATAAAACTAAAAAGCTTAAAATAAAGCATATCATAAAAAAAAACAAAAAAAACCCGACTGCAAAAACACTTTGAAAAGAGAAAAACAAGCATTGAACTTTGTTTTTTGTAAGCAGCAGGTAGGGCCTAAAACCAATAACCTGACAACTTAAACTAGTAACTATTGTTTGTCTCCGACTGCAATTAAATCGAGCACGATTTAATTTTTTCAAGATGAGATGAGATAAGATAATATTTATTTTGTAAAACATGAGTACAGTAAGCAGCAAGTTTTTTTTTTCTTATGCTTGTTTTGTACGGCCAAGTAAAATTGGACAACACGTATCGTCAGCTTAAACCGTATAATACTTAAGAACCCCTTTAAGCACATAATCGTGAATGTCTTCCACATTGTTCCCTTGGGTACAATATTAGGTAAGTACAATACAATACGATAATTATATAACGATCAGTCCATATTTGTAATTATCCAATCGTGGGTAATATTCAACGTAGGAAATATACCCACTTATTTATAAACGTTGCTTTAATTTGGGTAAGGATTAGAGACTGCTTAAGAGGGAACAGGGCCTGCGAGGAATTTGAAAATTTGGTATTTTGAAGATACTATTGCTGTCGTCTTACCTCAAGTCTGCGTCCGTAGAGTGCGATAGGAACAGCTGCAGCTCAAACCGATTAATTATATCACAAAAAAAATTGACGAGATTGATGTTTCGTATTCCCCTTTTTCTCCTCGAAAACTGAGCCGATTCAATTCAAATACTTTTTAGATACATTTTTTAAGAAAAAGTATTTACAGGTTTCTATTATTTTCTATTATTTTAAAAACTTTTCGTATTTGTGTGGTATTTCAGGAAGAAAAAAGGGCAATGCATTTGTATACAGGATCACAGGCCCTGTTCCCTCTTAAATAGCCTTTTCCCAACTATTATGGGGACGTGGAGTCAAACCAGATGCGACAGTTATCTGACATCCACAACCCAGTTACTGGGCAATACGATACCCCTTGGTAAGATTCGTTGTCAGACTTTTGGCTTTCTGATTACGCGTAACGACTGGCAAAGATCTATGAATGACGGTCGGGACCAATGGCTTAAAATGTGTTTTCCGAGGGACGGAGAGGTCTCGATATGTAATGCGCCCTAACCTTTTTTTTTTGGGTGGTAAATTATCAAATAACTTCTCCCGCTCTGGGTGGAGCAGGAGGGCGTGTCAGACTCTTACTGACTAAAACCCACCCGTGTTCCTTCAGTTGCCTGTACGTTGCCAGGGGCCACGGTATCCCTTTCGGACTTTCCCGCAACCCCAGCAGGTATCGGTCCTATCGGACCCCTTCACTTGCTGACATCTCTTTGAGGCGCGCGTGGAACACAACGCACTGTAGACCGGGGCCTGGTCCTTATCGGACGGCGACCTACCCATTGCTCACCGTCCGCAAGCCCGCGTCGGGAATCGGCCAGCGATTCCCGACGCCCAGGGCGTCTCCTGCGGTGGCTAGGGGCGTGAGGGCGCGAAATTTGCCTCTCCCTCACGCGTTCTGCCTCCTCCTTCGCGAAAATTACTGCTTCGCAAAAGGAGGTGACGGCCTCCCATGCCCTCTCGCTCCGTACCATGGCCTGGACCAGGGCCGGACACAAGAGATCCCCACCACCGATCGCCTCCAAGAGGACACGGCGATGCTCTGCCCAAGCCGGGCAGACCTCCACCGTATGCTCAACCGTGTCCTCCGGGCGATCCACGCAGTGATGACACCCGTGCGTTTCCTCCCGCCTGATACGAAATAGGAACCTCCCGAAACAACCGTGTCCGGTGAGGACCTGCATCAGGCGGAAGGTGAGGACTCTAGCCACTCCTCAAAGAGGGGACTTATCGCCGCAATAATGGCGTGCCCAGCACTGGGTTGCGATAATCGCACTCTCCATGACGCTATGAGATCCCAGCGGAGATGCGCCCTAACCTTCCATCGAAACAGCACAAAAATGTCAAGAAAAAAAAACTACCCATTTATAAAATGAAATTTTAATCTGTCGGTCCCGATCTCGAAACAAAATATTTTTGTCTACCGAAGGATTTTCCTTGACAAGAAAAACTGCTTCATCATTTATTTGTAATACGCGATGAAAAATGGTCTTTTTGAACTAAGATCTTTACAGAATGAAATTATTATGACAAAGTTCGTCTAAACCGTCGTTATTCTAGATGATTATAATTATAGCTACAGAAAGCATTGTGGTGTATGAATAATGGCTGTAGAATAGCAAGTCATGTCAGTAGACTTTAGTTTTGGGTAGTATGGTACTGTAAATGGTGTCTAACAGGATTGTAGCATGCAACTTCTACGAGCTCAAGTAGATGGCATGAATTCGAGACAAATATTGAGGTACTATTCCGTACCCGACCGCAGGAGGCAACTGCAGGCGACTTGTCGCCGCCACACGACTAGTTTCTATGAATTTCTATGAAATACCTTCAGTAGCTAGCGACACATCGTTGGCAGCTACAGGAGAGTGACAGGCGACACATGCAGCCAACCACAGAGTACATTCTAATATACCCGCCAACGCTCGAGCGATAACACGTTTTTCTATGATCTATCTACCGACTGAAACTCGGACTGCTGCCGCCTGCTGTCGGGTTGGGAATCATAACTGCAGTGACATGACACCGCGACGTGTCCCCGCGACATGACGCCGCGACGTGTCCCCGCGACATGACGCCGCGACGTGTCCCCGCGACATGACGCCGCGACGTGACGCCGCGACGTGTCCCCGCGATATGACGCCGCGACACGTCGCGTGCAGTTGCTGCCTGCGGTCGGGTATGGAATAGTACCTTAAACCCCCTTATTCATAAACGCTGCATAAATTAAAATAATGATTAGCGACTCTTTAACCATACATTTTTGACGTTCGATCGTCACTTAACTTTAAGCAACGTTTATAAATTAACTCCTTAATTTATATTTAGAATAGGAAAAAGGGTAGACGGCTTGTCAAAGGGGTGATTATATTTTTTTGTATGTGTACACGTTTGGACAAATAAATATGTTATCGGTATCGGTTTAACCAAAACAGCGAATGCACATTCTATCCCCACTAGACCAGGACATGGTACGGAGCGAGAGGGCATGGGAGGCCGTCACCTCCTTCTGCAAAGCAGTAGTACTCACGAAGGAGGAAGCAGAACGCGTGAGAGAGAGGCAAATTTCGCGCCCTCACGCCCCTAGCAGCCGCAGGAGACGCCCTGGCCGTCGGGAATCGCAGACCGATTCCCAGCTACCGTAGGCGCAGGCTTGCGGACGGTGAGCAATGGGTAACTCCCCGTCCGATAAGGATCAGGCCCGGGTCGACGGCGCATTGTATTCCACGCGCGCCTCAAAGAGATGTCAGCAATTGAAGGGGTCCGATAGGACCGATGCCTACCGGGGTTGCGGGAAAGTCCGAAAGGGATACCGTGGCCCCTGGCAACGTACAGGCAACTGAAGGAACACGGGTGGGTTTTAGTCAGTAAGAGTCTGACACGCCCTTCCGCTCCGCCCAGACCGGGAGAAGTTATTTAATAATTTCCCATCCATAAAAAAGGACCGAGCATTGGTTTATCAATACTAAAATGATAATAATATCAAAAAAAGAATGCTCTTTGTCTTGTTCTTGTTCTAAGTTCGTTTGGTCTAAACCCACCGAGGCCAGCTTATAGTACTGATTTTGTTACCACTGACGTGCGGCTTACAGTACTATGACTTGCAGATAGCTTAAAATGTCTATTTTCCATATTATATTACAAATAGTACTAGCACAATTTAAGAGCAGACTTTACTGTTTAAAGGGAAAATGAAGTATGAACAATTCGTAAACTATTTTTATAACGCTCCAAGGTTATTTTGGTGCATGGACAAAATCGGTGCTAACGCCGCCATCTTGTTTTTAGGGTTCCGTACCTCAAAAGGGAAAAACGGAACCCATATAGGATCACTTTATTGTCCGTCTGTCTGTCATTCTGTCAAGACATTTTTTCAGGAAGACCAGTTGGTATCAAGTTGATATTAATATCAAATAATTGTGTAGGTCTACGGTCCCGTACAGCTCCAAAAAAATCAAGCTTCTACGTGTAAGTTAACGCAATAAAAAGAAGCGGCCATTTATGCGATATAATTTTGATACTCAAATCAAAACCTTTAGGGCCTAGGGCAGGTACTATCCGTTGACTACACTGTCCTCTCATACCTATTAACTCTGTAATTTGAAATATTGTAAATACCATTTACTCTTAAAAGAGTAACCATGGAGTTTCTTGCCGGCTCTTCTCCATAGGAAACGACCAATTGGAACCGTGCACCTAGCTTCTGACGTTTCATAAGTGCCCTTGTAGGTTTATGTGAAATAAAATATTTTGAATTTGAATTTGAATTTGACCTAGAAGCATCCAAGGTCTTAAAGCACGAGTAAAGATAAAAGTGCGAAAATCGTTAATTTGTAGTTTTATCTTTTTTTGCCATTACAAACTTACATTTGTAGTTGAAGAATTGACCGTGACGTATATCGATGTATGACAACATGTTTTTCAACTACAATGATAAGTTTGTTTTTGGGATAAATTCATCCCGACTACGGAACTCTTCATTGTGCATGGTTCGACACGCACTTGGGCGGTTTTTTTTCTATAAATTTCACTATTTTTTACCAACCAAATGCACCCTTTTTTTTTTTTTTTTGGGTGGGAAATTATCAAATAACTTCTCCCGCTCTGGGTGGAGCGGGAGGGCGTGTCAGACGCTTACTGACTAAAACCCACCCGTGTTCCTTCCGTTGCCTATACGTTGCCAGGGGCCACGGTATCCCTTTCGGACTTTCCCGCAACCCCGGCAGGCATCGGTCCTATCGGACCCCTTCACTTGCTGACATCTCTTTGAGGCGCGCGTGGAACACAACGCGCCGTCGACCCGGGCCTGGTCCTTATCGGACGGCGAGCTACCCATTGCTCACCGTCCGCAAGCCCGCGCCTGCGGTGGCCGGGTATCGGCCTGTGATTCCCGACGCCCAGGGCGTCTCCTGCGGCGGCTAGGGGCGTGAGGGCGCGAAATTTGCCTCTCCCTCACGCGTTCTGCCTCCTCCTTTGCGAGCATTACTGCTTCGCAGAAGGAGGTGACGGCCTCCCATGCCCTCTCGCTCCGTACCATGGCCTGGACTAGGGTCGGACGCGAGAGATCCCCGCCGCCGAACCAATTGCACCCTGGCAATGTCATTCGAGGCCCAAAAGATCCGTGTAACTTAGTAACTATCGACGCCTGATGTCTTCAAATCCACCTCTGTGGTCTAGTGGTTAGTCCACCTATCTCAGACCCAGAGGTCCAGGGGTCGGTTCCCAGTTGGGGCAAAATTTTCTGCTCGGTTTGGTTGGTGGTAGTGGGGCTTATTTTAGTCCACCTGACTAGCTACCACCATGTTATCTAAGTCTCTCGGAATAACAACAAAGTTAACAGCATTGTTGTGTTTCGGCAGTTAGAGGTAAGAGCCAGTTCCTCTGTGGTTGAAGATTCCGGGTGAAGCTCGCTTTCACGTTCGGCCTGATCGTCACTCATCATAAGGTCAAAAAAAATATACATATTTTTATCGTTCCGTGAGTTGCTCTTCTTAGAAATTCAAATCTAAGCAGTTTGAAAACAAAATCCCGTGAGCACGATGACCGCATCTCTTACCGTCCCGGTTCTATAGCCGCCGATCGCTGCAAGCAGAAATATTCTTTACGATGTATATATACCTATATGAAGTTCTTCGATGGTACTAGGTACCTACTATACAAGGTCAAATTAAATTACCTTAGTGATGAGAATCGATATCTAAACATGATTTAAAAAAAAGATATTATTATTATTTACAAGTGGGCACATTACAACTAATTAATTTTAAAAAATAGCAAAATTATATACTAACTTAACTAAAATTATTCAAAAACTAAAATATAGCATCGAAAAATTCATCTGAGACTGGCCGCATTGCGACGTTGTATGGCAATACGGCAATGTAAAAATCATTTTTTTTTTGTGGGGTCATCGAGCCCATTTCGTTTATTCACTTAACGCATTCAAGGACACTGTACGAGACACAATAGAAGTTTTATTGTTATGACGCCTATGAGCGTATAGTGTCCTTCAAAGTGTTAAAATATCAGAAAAAGAAATCTTTATTTTTTGTTTTAACTTCACAGACGTGTTTGGTATCGATATCTAAACACGATAAAACGTATTTTCTCGACTCATACAAAATAAAACAAAAAACAAAAATCATTTTTTTGCCTAAATAAGGTACAGAAGGTTGGTAAAACGTACAAAATTGTTCTCTTAATCTACTTTTAATTTCGGCATGCAAATATATAATACAGTTACATTTTATTAAAATTTATTATTGATCATAATCATGCAGTCATTAAACAGATAATCACATTCAAATTGTATTATTGAATTAAGTAAATGTCAATATAATGAAGAAAAAAAAAAGTTATAATAAAATAATAATCATAAATGTCAATAACAATCATGTCATTAATGGGAGAGATTCGCCACACAATAATAAACAATAAGTAATAATTTAGAAGACCGTGCAATTTATAAAACTTACAATTTATAATCTAAAAACTCATGCACACTATAAAAGCATTTTTCAATTAATTTATTCATGTTACTTCAAGTACCAGCGGTCGTTGACCCCTAAAAAAAGATTCAACCATTTTTATTTTATCGTGTTTAGATATCAATACCAGAGTTTCGCTAGCTAACAACTTGATCCTGTATTTTTAACAAACTGTCGACCCACAAAGATATTTATGTAAGTAACATTAAAAGTAGCTCTGTTAGTTTCATGGCTTTGTTCCATGCATCCCTTGAACACGTGTTTGGAAGATCTGCCCGATTGGACGACACGTGTCTCGAATTAAACACGAGTTTGAAAAGCGACTTAGCTAAACAGACCCGTACGCGTTTTACAGCCCCTTATTAAACAAGGGTATAAAAATACGCAGCCGGAAGACGTATACGTGTATTCCATTATTACTACACTATTTCCATTCCCTGTTATGTTATGTTATTAAAGCCGGAGGTATATCCATATACACCTCCGGCTTTAATAACATAACTCAAGGCTTGGAAACGTTATTTAAAATAACGTTTTTAAAACGTTTCTAAAACTTCTCGTTCGTCTTTGTACAACATTTTGTACGGAACGAAAACGAAATGAGAACGTTTTCAAAAACCGGTTTATTCCGCAGGACGCAGCCGCGCACCGTGCGTGTGCCGACAAGCATGAACTTGTTTAGTATCTTCATTTCATTACATCATTAATTGCGCTTGCCGTTTACGTATTCATAGGGTTGTGTTGCGATTTTCCTATGGGTCAACCCAAAAACGGTTAAAAACGTTTTATTAACCGAAAACGATTTCAATTTTGTTCTTCTTCAAAAACGTTTTATAACGTTCCGTTCGAACGTAATCGAAACAAATAGTTTCTTAGGTTTTTAAGACGAAAAACATACCGTTATCCGAGCCCTGAATATAACATAACATCACGCATGTAATCCCCAAGGGGTTAGAGATGGACCTAGTACAACCACATTTCGCCAGTTATGTTTAAGTCCCATGTAATAGGGGCCGAGCCTATTACCATCAACCAGGCACAGATACAGACTCTGGGTTGCTACTGAGAGATTCATCATCATTCTCCTGCCCATATCCCAATTTATTTTTGGTCGGCACTACATGTCTTTTTTTCCATACTTCTTTATTAGTTGTCATCTCGGTAGTCACTCCCTTTCTAGCAATATCATCTTTTACACAGTCCATCGTTTACCTTACCCTACTCGAACCATCCACATTCAAAACATTCCTGACGACAGTTCCCTCATTCCTCCGCATCACATGCATGCTGCATATGGGCTTCAAAAGTCAAAGTCAAATAATTTATTTCAATTAGGCACAAAAAAGGCACTTTTGAACGTCAACATTTACAGAAAAATAATAATTGATTCTAGTCGCCCCTTCAAAAAGGTAGTTTTCGCATGGAGAAGAATAGGCAAGAAACTCCAATTATATAACTATATGTGAAGACGATGCACCTAGAATAAGATTTCTATACCACGATAGGTAAAAATAATGAAAGATTAAGGAATGACAGATAAATTAATCATGTGATAGATGCATGGTGCTCACATATTTATAAAACATTGTAAAATTATACGATAATCCTAACATTTTTACAAGTAATAGGTACTAATAAGTCAGTGTGTGAGCTTCAAGGGAGTGACCACAGTTATCGACGCCGTATCAGTTTGAGCCGGAACCATGCTACAAAAGCGAATAGGTGAGGTGTCAAACCGCGTGCAGTATTCTTCGTTAGAGCGAAAGCGTTCGACAAAGTCTGGCACAACGGCTTATTATATATAAGCTCTACAAACTCGGTGTGCCAGATCGTCTGGTGCTCATCTTACGGGACTTTTTGTCAAACCGCAAATGGTATGGACCAATGCAACCTATTTCCACACAACCTTTCAGTCACTATTGTCACATTCAGACTTCCTCTTATATACTCATTTCTGCTACTGAGAATTCCAGATGGAAAAACCCAAGAACACTTTGCTCGACCCGGTATTCGAACCCAGGACCTCACGCTCGATCACTAGACCAACGACGTTTTAATGTTACATAAATAACTAATTACGGCCTATTATATTTAAGTCAATTAATCTTCAAAATACGTTCTGTTACACACGCTTAAAGCTTTTTTCCCCGACTTGAAAAGATTAATATTCCACAGATCCAAAAATGTATATTCCAAATTTTTTATTGGCTCTTAATTACTTTCGGGGTCGATTAACGCATTCAATCTATGACAGGAAGGGACGAACCAATTAACTTTTTTCTTTCAAAATGAAGGAAGCAAAAACTGGTTGGAGACAAAATTTTGATTCAGTAAGCATCCTTGCGAAGTACCAACGGTATTTAAATAACTTGATGAGAACATTTTAATTTGAAAATCTAAGGAGTAAAAGTGGGTAAAGTAAAAGAGGGTTTCAAACGCTGAAATAGGATTTCATCTACTGAAAAGCTTAAAATTGTAAAAGCTAAATAAATAATTAGGTACTTTGAAAGAGCGACTAACTATAATACTTTTTTTTTTAACTTTTACTTGATGTAGGTACTTAGGTTCAAGAAGTTTTATGCCATGGTGAACTGTGCCAGTTTATATAACATTACAATAGTTAATAGTAAGATAATGCCTGTTCCAAAAATATCTTCAAAAATGTATACAAACCCTGTTCAGGTTAAATTCTTACGCAATCACTCACTAAAGGAAATTAGTAATACATTTATCTATATTAAGAAAATTGCAACCTTATATTTCACCACTTTTTGAATAACATTACTAAATTGTTATATTAAATTAACCTCAAAAGTGTAATGAAAAACCACTTTAAGGTGATTTAAAATTAGAATATCGGGTAAGTATTCAAATAATCAAATCAAAGCACCCAATTTGTCAGTGGCACGTTTGTGCGTGGTACGTTTTCTGATCCATTTGTTTACATTTTCACCAGATACTTTTGGAACAGACCATCGACACTTATGCTGAAATCTTTTTAAATAGTTTCCATATCTTAGGAAACTTTTTGGAATGTTTACGAAACTCGAAAATAGTGCTTTTGTCCACCCTCTTAACAACTGCTATGCTGCGTTCGTAATTTAGTTTCCAAACATGAAAACAAACGAGTTTAAGGAAAAATAACTTCAACACCTTCAGTTTTTTGCAAATTATAAGATTTTAGTAGTTGTTAGCGCGGGGAGCAATAAAAGTAGTGGACTGTATTTTAGGCAATGGTTTAATGCCGTGATTATTTTCCAATTACAACGTTCCCGGACAAACAGTTAATAGGAAGGGAATATCGTCCGTCGCGGTGGAGTCCGTGGAAGCGAGTGTCCGCCGGTGCCCACCGGTTCCACACGCTGCACCTCCGCTCACTCGCCGATGGCGATGACGCGTAGGTCGGTCACGTCGCCTGCGCGTGCCGGCTGCGTGTATGTTTGATGCGATTACCAACAGCCGGGCGCTGCTCACTCGCCGATGGCGATGACGCGTAGGTCGGTCACGTTGCCTGCGCGTGCCGTCTGCGTGTATGTTGGATGCAATTCCCAACAGTAGTCAAATCAACTTAGGTAATTTTAACGAATATAAAGTTTATATTAGGAATGGACTTTCGTTGCTCAACATGATATCAACGTTTCCTACAATTATTCTACAACTGTTTTTGTACCTCCACCATGATATTCCAAAAAAATCGCTCACCACCGCGTTGTGACATCGCTATCCATCATCGTAAAATTAAAAAGTTGGAGTCAAAGTGTCAACGTTAAATTAAACCCTAAAAGGCCGTCAATCAAGTAGAAAGCACCGGATTTTCATAACATTGTTGTTTTCCGTTTTGGGCGGCAACGGTGTTTCCATAGTCTGTTAACTAATTGAAATATTGTGACAAATGACAAATGCTTTTGTATTTTACGTAGTTTTAAGGGTTCCGTACCTCAAAAGGAAAAAACGGAACCCTTATAGGATCACATTGTTGTCCGTCCGTCTCTCTGTCTGTCAGTCTGTCAAGACTCTTTTTCTCAAGAACACGTAAAGGTATCAAGTTGAAATTTGTACCAAATACTATGGTTTCTTGCAGCTCTACAATAAATCAAGCTTCTAAGTCAACATAATAAAAGAATATCGCCATTTAAGCGATTTATTTGATACTCGTAAATAAATCAAAACCTATAGGTACTTCCCGTTGACCTAGAATCATGAAATTTGGCAAGAAGCAAGGTCTCATAACACAAGTAAAGGAAAAAAACCGAAAATTGTTAATTTGAAGTTTTATCACATAATTTTTTTCATTTTTTTGCGATTACAAACTTACATTTGTATGGGAGGACGTTTTTCAACTACAATGTTAAGTTTGATTTTGGAATCAATTCATCCCAACTACGGAACACTTCATTGTGCGTGGACCGTAACGCACTTAGCCGCAAGCGCTACCGCTGAGCCTGAGGTACTAGGTTCGATCCCCGGGTCGAGTAAAGTGGTATTGGCTTTTTCCATCTGGACTTCTCAGTAGCAGCCCGGAGTCTGGATTTGTGCCCGGTTGATGGCAATAGCCTCGCCCCCTATTATATGGAACAAATTCAAATTCAAAATTCAAAATTTTAAATTTGAATTTGTTATATAATGTCGGCGCGAGACGATGGTGTCAACTCACACTTCGTCCAGTTCTTATCAGCGTGAGACGAAGATGTCAGTCACACCTCTTCTAACTCTTAAGATCACGAGGGTCTTTGTTAGCACGTAGAGCTTGTTGATATTAAATAATGAATAATTGTTTCCGATATGAAAGGCGACGACGTAAACCTAATTGCGTCGAACGTGGCCGAGGGTCGGCTTGCATTTCTCGTGGGAACGTTTTAAGACGATAAGAGTTAAGCATCAGAACCTCAGAGGAGCCTGAATGAGGCAGTCAGTTCTATTCAGACCGCGAGATCGACTTGGCGCGACCCGCGGACTCGTTACGCCCTTCATTTAAGAAAAGCGTAGATTATAAGTTTAAGTAACTAGTGATTATATTTACCCCGCGCGTTTCCTTTGCCCACAAAGTAGACAGACAGTTACATAATGAACGATTTAATCGATAATTACCCTTCTGATGACGATTATGTGTGAGCCCCTGGCTCGGCGCCCCGACATATATAACTCTCGGCGCTAAGCAGAGGGTCGAAAACCCAATACGCGAAAAAAAATCGCTGCGAAAAAATACGTCCGTGCGAACCTGTACCCTAATTACGTAACACGATCAATCGGAATTTGAATCGTTTTGAAACAAATTGCCAAGCCATTGCTTCATAAGTTTGAAAAAAAATCTGCTCAACAACGTAAATTACGCAATGAATGTTGTTGAACTGTCAAAATTAAACAAATTTGTCGTGATCGTTTAGGAAAATGTGTTGCGTAATTAGATAGCTGGGCTTACTGCTATGAAATAAAGACGGCGCCAAATTGTTTTCAAAGTATAAATGTTATTACTGACGTGCATTTGATCGTAATCTACTCAGCTACTTAATTAGGTATCATCACCATTTTCCTAGCCTTTTCTCAAGTATGTTGGGGTCAGCGTCCAGCCTTATTGGATACAGCTGAAACCAGTATTTTACATGGAGCGACTGCCTATCTGACCTCCACAATCCAGTTACTGGGTAACACGATACTCATTGATAAGACTGGTTATAGAGTGAAAATATAGTTTTTCGTTTTGACATCAATCCTAATCCTAACTACCCGTATAATATAATTTAATATAATATATAAATGCGAAAAAATAAATAATAACTATTATAAATGCGAAACTGAGCTGCGAACAGATCTGAATGAAATTTTGTACATGGGTAGACTATGACCTGAATTAGGACATAGGGTACTTTTTATCCCGATATTCCCACAAGATCGAGACTTATGCAGGTGAAACCACGGGGTGCAGCTAGTTCAATATAACTTTAACTTCAACAACACTATTATTTAAGACTGATTAAACAGATCTCCATCTACTTATATCCCGTCCCAATTTTTGCTAACATAATAATATTATTTACAAATATCAGATGAAGGTGTTTTTATTCTATTATCAACATACTATAAAACATAAACAATTTACATCTAACACTAATATATATAAATTAATAATATCAGATTGGCAAAGTAATTTTATCTACCGGTGAGGTCGTAATACGGGAGCTTTCATGTTCTTAGCCAATATAATAAATGCTAGTAGACGTCCAAGAAATTTAATTTGCATAAGTCCGGACGAGTGAATATACCTTTTTGACCTTATTCGAATCCTTGAAGAAATTGTGATTACTTTTTCGTATTTGGATCAGTTCATTAATATTAATCTCACTTTATAAGTACCTATTTAAGTATACCTACAGGTCAAATTGGTTAGCAATACTTCACAGGCGCGATAAGTTATCGAATAACTTACATACCCAACGAGACTCCTTTGTGTCTTGGAAAGCACGTTAGGCCGATGGTCCCGGCTGTCATTCGTGGATCTCTGACAGTCGTTACGGGTCGTCAGAAGCCCGAAACTCTGACAACCAGTCCGAGTCCTACCAAGGAATATTGTATTACCCAGTTACTGGGTTGTGGAGGTCAGATAGGCAGTCGCTCCGTGTAAAATACTGATATTCACCTGCATTCGGTTAGACTGGAAGCCGATCCTAACATAGTTGGGAAAAAGCTAGGCAGATTGATTTTTTTTAATGTAATAATCGAACCCATCTTGAGCAAGCGTGGTGATCAATGCTCGTGCCTTCTCTGTATGAGAAGAGGCCCCGCAGGGGGAAAGTCTTTCTTTCTTTATTTTTCGTGTTGCTAGTAACTTACCAGGTGTTAGAGTTTTTATGCCGCTCATGGGCCTCTGACTTGGCTTCACATGCCGTCGAGCAATATATCTCGGGCATGCCGGTTTCCTTACGATGTTCTCCACCGTTTTTGAAGCAAGTGATAATTGTACAATACGCACATGAATCCGAAAAGTCAGAAGTGCGTGACTTGGGTTCGAACTCGAGACTTATGACTTGGGACAGACTGGTATAATATAATCCAATAATAATGTCAAGCCATCCACATAACCGGGTAATACGATGCTCATAACAAAGATGTTGATATTTTGATACAAAGATGAATTAATCTAATTTTGATACGGAACAATATGATGTAACATAATGTTCTGTATAAAAATTAGATTCATTTTCGAGACGAAAATGTTAACTTCAAAGTATAATGGATGTTCCTTAATAAGTAACTTTAAAAGGACATTTATTACAATGTGACTGCGACTTTTTTTTTAGGTAGGTATATGGAGGAGATTGGAATCACAAATAAGATCATTATACTCTCGATATCATGGGATGATGATGACGTCACGCTGAAGTAGTTGCACGGAGGCTGCGCTGACGTACATATCTGGGATCACCAATTTAGAGGTATGAGGAACAAGGTGTAAAGTTCAATCATCCTCTATAGAAAATGGAGGATCCTCCAACCAGACGGGTGTCGTGTCTGGCGGGCAATTGCCCAACGGTTGAAGTCGCGAGCTTGTATAGATCGCGCGGTAAACTTTAATTGCGCGATGCAGGATTTGTGTGACGTCAGGTCTTTGATGCGTAGTTCGCATGTAGCGATGCAGATGCCGCCACAAAGGTTTAATTTATGCCAGTGTTTTATTATGTCGTATACTATTAAATGAGTAACATTTGTATACTTATATACATATATTGTAATTACATTCTCGAAAACGGCGCTAACGATTTCGATGAAAGTTGCAATATAGGAGTTCACGGGGGTGAAAATTCGATCTAGCTAGGTCTCGTAAATCTGGAAAAAAACGTTTTCTCTATTTTCACAGCCCCGGGAATGTTATACAACGTTGGTATACCTGGATGATATGTTTATCTATTATCACCCGAACAGATCTCGGTCGAGCAGGTACTTATAAGTATGCTGCTTCACAAGGGTGCAATATTTGTGGCAACAGGTCAAAACATCCAGATTTCTTAATTATTTTTAAGTTTTAAATATTAGTACTTATATTATACAGACGCCAGCACATCAATCTACTACAATCTGTCAAATTTCTTTAATAGATTTTCAATTTTATCACTAAAGCATAAGGTTCAAAGTTGATTGGGAAAATTTGACAGTTTCGGGTAGGTTGACCTGCTGGCGTCTGTACATAAAAACCTTCCGGAATAAAAGCTCTAAATTATAGTGGAAACTGCATTAAAATCCGTTGTGTAGTTAACAAGAACAACGCGGTCACAGCCACACACGACAAGCGACTTTCATTTGTTACATGTAGGTAAAGATACTTGTAATAACATAAAAGTTTCCTAGTAAACTTAAGTTCAGAATAAGCACAGTAATGTTCAGACAAAGTCGAAAAGCTTTAATCATCAATTTTAGCAGTAAGATTGGTGATCATCGAGCACTTGAAAAAACAATTTGATTTACTCCTCATGAAATTTAAGAAACTCCTAGAAAAGTGGTGGCTGCTACCTTATGAAAATGATGGCACCGGAGTTTGACTTTACGGTATCAAAACATGCTCTCCAGGAGAACACACCAACACAATAACGTTTCAGTGACGTCATTCGACGGTGAATTGCGGACGCTATGTGTCGGTCACCGCAATCTTAGGATATTAACGGAATGTCATTTCTGAGTCGACTTTAAAACTTTTCATTACAATAAAAAGTTTTAAAGTAACGTTATTCACAGCCTCAATTATTAATACAAAGTATTCCTTTCCTCAGATTGACAGACATAAGAAAACATTATCTACCTTTCATATTCCTATAGAATTCGTTCCTAGAGGCTCAAAGCTGTAATATCACCAACAACCGAGGGAGAGATAAATAAATGGAAACGACATTCGATAGGTTTATTCAGTTCGGTAAATATTGAGATGTATCAGTAAATATAGCGAACGTAAGCGACTACTTACTTTCATAGACGTCAAATACGATAGAATAAAAATATGGCTGTGAAGTATCAATGTTCTATGAATAAAGCGGCTCAACTGAAGTATACATTGAGATACACATAGCTTAACATTACGCCAGTAATCCCCGGGGGGCTAGATAGAGGTGTCCCTATAGTACACCCACATTCAGTGAGTTATGTTTAACCTTCGGTCCGTCGTGTTGGGTCTTTGAAAGCCTAGGTGCTAGAAATATATAAAATTACCACAAATAAAACTATCCACAAGTTTTCGTACTTTAGGTACCCTCTGAAATTGGATTATAGTTAGCGTATCGCCGCTAACAGTTCGCGCGCCAGCGCAGTGAGATACAGACACGTTTTGTGCGCATGGGCCGTGAAAGACCCCACGCGACACACACGCGATTTTTTTTTGTTCCCATTTTTATGTTACAATGTTAATTTGTCGAATGTGATCTCATATAGATATAATAGAAATTAAAGTTCATTGATTTAGTTAGAATACAAATATTTTTTCCGTGAAATGATCTCAAAGAGATGTATGTTCCTAATTTTAGATTATAAGTTTAAACAGTAAAAAAAATATTATATTTAATCAATTTGTTGTAATTTTAATGTCATTAAATAAATAAACACGAAACTGCCAAAATATTTAGAAAGAGAGTTATAAGGGTTTTTAGCTACTAACTAGCTTCATATTTCTGACTGACCGACTTCTTGACAATTCAAAAGTGCCTGTAAATGGTTTAATTGAAATAAATGCTTTGAGTTTGAGTTTTGAGTTTTTATAGGCTTTTTATTCTTGGGGGTCTTACGGACCCCACGCGAAGAACCACGTTATTAAAAAATGCGAGACGGACCGAAGGTAAAGACCCATGTAATAGGGGGCCAGTAACCTATTGACCAGTCACAAATTCAGACTACGGGCTGCTACTGAGAAATTCCAGATGGGAACATTCAATAACACTGCGCGACCCGGAAATCGAACCAAAGACCTCATGCTTAGCTGTAGCACTTGCGACCACTAGACCAACGAGGCGGTCATTTAGGGATATGTCTTGGGTCCAACGTAAGAAAGGGTTTCTCATAATAATAACTTGCAATGAAGCCTAAAAGTTTCAGATTTAACGCATTTTTTAACCCTCTACATTTACAAAATGAATCGGATCTAGAAGTAAAATGGGTTTCAATTTCCCAGCTTATAAAAAAGGGCTATAAAGGCGAGTTTATTTACTTTCTTTACATAACAAGCTAGACCACCTTATTTTCTTATAATACTCAAGAACTTGTTAAACAAAATAACGTGCGGTTCACATCTAACTTCAATCATTTTAATTACCACTTAATACTTCTTGCTGGTATTCTATTATCAACTATTAATTAGTTAAGAACCTATTAGGCTGAAACTAATACTCTAAATAGAACAATCTTTTATTTTCATTCTCCAAAACAATAGCCATAGAATGTTGGTCCTTATTCTTTAGAATGATTGTCGTTCCTGCTTGGTAGTTGAGTTTTGTAGCAGCAAATATAGTTTGTATTGCGAAGTTTGTTGAGGTGTACGCACGCTACAGAACAAAATATATAAAAAGTTTGGTACAAATAAAATCAGTACCAAAGTACTACATTCGTTTTCAGGCATCTGTTAGGCCCATCGTCCACGACGCTAATCAAAGGTAAAGTGTTACATCCTCAAATCACCAATGACTAGCCAGAATGTTACAAAACTAGTATTTCAAACTAATATTTTCCGGTCCGTAGGTAATTTACGCAACCATAATTACTCAATTTATTACAAATTTAAAATAACGGTTATCATCCTTTCGCTATTTTGAGATTTTAATCTCTTTGTCATTTACATTTAAAAAATAACTAAACTGCAGTTTTCAACAATATTACACAATAACTGTCGTTATTTTGCTGTTATTTTGCTAACACTATAATAAATGGAGTAAAGACTTTTTTTTTGTCAAAGTTCATATACTTTTTGTTTTCTTTTTGAGATGAGCTGTGGTCTAAAATACCAACACAGTGGGTCCCAAACAGGAGCAAACGGCAACGCGGCAGGCCCAGGAGGAGATAGCGGGACGAACTTGATATTTTTTAAGGATCAAAAAACAGTAGATAAGGATAACTGGAAGAAGGGAAGAGAGACTTTAGTCCTGCAGTGATCATAATAAAAAAATTGCCGTCATATTGATCGGCACTGTAACGGCTAGGGCTACGCAGGGTATGCTGCGCAGGCCGTTAACGGATAGGCAGGTAGAATAGGTAGAAAAAGAAACAGTTATGATAAATTTATACATATATTAGAACACGGCTAGGTCGCGGGTAAGGTCCTTAACACTAGAGTTCTGTTCTGAGCACTCGCACACTTATAGGAAAGTAGGGTACCGCCCTTGGTAGCACGTGGCAGACGAGGGGGCCTGTCAGCACAGGCTCGTGGCGGTAGGCCGCGGAGGCCTGTCAGCACAGGCTCGTAGTAGTAGCATGTGGACGTAGCTTGCGGCTGTAGGCCGCAGGTAGGTCAGGCCCTAGATAGCCTCGCTAGCATGCGTAGGTAGCGGGCAGGATTGAGTAAGGGGTCCTGCCCTCAGCCCGTACGAAGAACCCTGGAAGGCGCGGTAGGAAGCGCATGTTAGATCCGTGCGAGTAGCAGCAGGCCGCATGTGATGTGCCAGCTTCTTCCCCTTTTTAGTTACCAAGGTACGGTATGGGAAGGGGAGTAGGCGGTAGCATAACACATCGCAGCGGCTTACAGGAAGAGAGAGAGAGAGTGCAAATAGAGAGGACAGCGTAGCACATTGACAGATGCTAAAATTAGGTTAAGTATATGAGCAAGCGTGCACAAAACACAAAGTAAACGTGATCATCACAGATAGCTCACTAATCACTAACAATAGCACAGCAAGGCACTACACCACCTTGATGCAGCAGCAATACATACATATTACCATCTCCTGTGCGCTGGATAACTCTCAGCCGCGTGTCCAACATTGACACACGCAAAATCAAATACTACTTAGGTAATAGAATCAATATAGGTTATCCAGCGCAGAGAGTCAGGCATTATTACCAGATTAATGTGGAACTCACCCTAGGTCGGGGCACACAGAATTCTTAGGATCAGGGAATTGCTTCCACCAGCTCTGCAAGCGGAAACGAAATGAACGAGCGTCCCCAGAAAGAAAGTTAGTGTTGTACCCCGATTCTAGTGATGTGATTAGGAACTTACTAATTGTAATATTTTAGCATCACTCGACTAATTATAGTTGTGAGTCCACACAACGCTTCAGCACATCAGCATTTCTTTAATTTGGCGTCTGTTGTCGTCGATAAAAAATAATAGAACATATAGTTATTTTTTTCTAAGAATACTTGTTGTTTATTTAGTTACATTGTAAATTTGCCTATTTTCTTACACTTTGGGCCATTCGTGATCATAATTACAATAGTTAATAACGCGTTGGTAACGAATCTCTCTTGACTCGACGTGCTAGTCTCGCGCTATTGATTTCGATAAGATTCTGGAAACAGTCCCACGGTAAAATTCTTCGATAGTAACAAGCATGAGTCTCTTAGCGAGTGTTCTGCCCGCCAAGCGAGCGTCACTGAGCGAGTACTCTTTCGTTGATAGTTCTTGTCGCTGCAACAAACGAGTACTCGCTGGCGCGACGGTGTGAACAGACAGCGATCAATTATTATTAATAATATGTATCTCTATTATTTACACGGGACCTACAATTTTGTACGTTCCTTCAGCGAGAAAATCGTTGATAGCTAGTTGAGGTATCATGTATTAAACACCTTTTTTTTTTTTTTTTTTTTGGGTGGGAAATTATCAAATAACTTCTCCCGCTCTGGGTGGAGCGGGAGGGCGTGTCAGACTCCTACTGACTAAAACCCACCCGTGTTCCTTCCGTTGCCTGTACATTGCCAGGGGCCACGGTATCCCTTTCGGACTTTCCCGCAACCCCGGCAGGCATTGGTCCTGTCGGACCCCTTCACTTGCTGACATCTCTTTGAGGCGCGCGTGGAACACAACGCGCCGTCGACCCGGGCCTGGTCCTTATCGGACGGCGAGCTACCCATTGCTCACCGTCCGCAAGCCCGCGCCTACGGTGGCCGGGAATCGGCCTGCGATTCCCGACGCCCAGGGCGTCTCCTGCGGCGGCTAGGGGCGTGAGGACGCGAACTTTGCCTCTCCCTCACGCGTTCTGCCTCCTCCTTCGCGAGCATTACTGCTTCGCAGAAGGAGGTGACGGCCTCCCATGCCCTCTCGCTCCGTACCATGGCCTGGACTAGGGCCGGACGCGAGAGATCCCCGCCGCCGATCGCCTCCACGAGGACACGGCGATGCTCTGCCCAAGCCGGACAGACCTCCACCGTATGCTCAACCGTGTCCTCCGGGCGATCCACGCAGTGATGACACCCGGGCGTTTCCTCCCGCCTGATACGAAACAGGAACCTCCCGAAACAACCATGTCCGGTGAGGACCTGCGTCAGGCGGAAGGTGAGGACGCCGTGGCGCCTCTCTAGCCACTCCTCAAAGAGGGGACTTATCGCCGCAATAGTGGCGTGCCCAGCACTGGGTTGCGACAATCGCACTCTCCATGACGCCATGAGATCCCGCCGGAGCTCTGTCCGCTGTGCCGCGATTTCTCGCGGCAGCGGAGTTACGCCCCGGCGTTTCGCCTCCTCGCGCCACTCCCAAATGTGCGCGAGGACTTTTGCCTCCAGATCCCAGCGGTAATCCGGCAAGGAGGCTCGCCGCCTCACCGGAGACCGTGCGGTATCCCCGGACCAGCCGGGTGGCCATGACCCTCTGGGACGCGTTCAACCGGCGGGCTGGCCGCCGCCTCAATGAACGCGCCCAAACCGGTGCCCCGTAAAGGGCCATGGACCGCACGACCCCCGCGTATAGCCTCCGGCAGGAGGCGTTTGGACCCCCCAGGTTGGGCAGGAGCCGCTTCAAAGCAGCCCCGGCCCGCTCCAGTCTGGGAGCCAAACGTCGGAAGTGCTCCACGAAGTTCCACCGGCTGTCGAGGACGAGTCCTAGGTACTTCATCGTCGACTCGACGCCGATGTGAACTCCTCCTACCGTTATTTGGGAACACGACGGTGGCGCGTTCCGAGGACCATGAAAACACATGGCCTCGGACTTGTGCAGGGCCACCTCGAGTCCCAATTGCCGGATCCTGTCCACGATTGTCGCAACCCCGTGTGTCGCTAGTTCATGTATGTATTAAACACCTGACCTTGTTTCAAGACAAACTTTATGTAGGTAGGTATATTGTTATCATAAAAATCAATCTGCCTAGCCTTTTCCCAACTATGTTGGGGTCGGCTTCCAGTCTAACCGGATGCAGCTGAATACCGTATTTTACATGGAGCGACTGCCTATCTGACCCCACAACCCAGTAACTGGGTAATACAATACCCCTTGGTAAGACTGGTTGTCAGACTTTCGGGCTTCGAGAGCCACGAATGACAGCCGGGACCAACGGCGTAACGTGTTTTCCGAGGCACGGAGAAGTCTCGGTATGTTAAGATGGCCACCCATCCACAGACCAACCCGGGCAAGCGTAGCTTAACCTAATGGATTGAACCGTGCGGCTATCATTACTTAGCCACGAACTCCTCTCGCTCCTCATATATTGTTATCATAGTCGCACAAAATCGGCATCAAATAACAAAATAAATGTTTTCCTAACACCGATATTCGAGCCCTAAGGGGTAATAAGAGATATCGTTTACAACAACAATTAATAACAAGAACAACAATAAATTAATGAAATTGGTGGATATTAGCTAATATTTTTGGTACAATCAACAAATTGGGATAAAGTTTAAGTACTTACATTTTATTATTGGAACGAAGTTCCTTAAAGGCTCCCGCATAAAAGCGCGACGCGACTGGTGGAACAATTTCTTTGAAAACTTCACGGTAGATTGATCTACCGGTATCGCGTCGTTATGCCGTCGCGATGCGCTTATCTGCGGGAGTCTTAACGCGGCTTGCGGTAAGAGTTGACTGGTAGAAATCGTCACGTAAGGAAAATGCGTTATGCTCCCTCCATGCGACTTTCGTTCTCTCTATCTCTTTCTATTATACAGTGTCTTCATAATGTGTACATATCGAAATGAGGGAAACCATGCTTAATTTTATCGACGGAAAATGTTTAAAAAGACGTCTAAAAAAAACTGAAATACCTGCTAAAGTATGGTACAGACATCAACCATCTACAATCTGTCAAATTGCTTTAATAGATTTTCAACTTTATCACTAAAGTATAAGGTTCAAAGTTGATTAGGAAAATTTGACAGTTTCGGGTAGGTTGACCTGCTGGCGTCTGTACGTAGCCGTGTGCAAGGCTTTTAACAGTTAATAGAAAATGTTATGATTGAGATATAAACGTGGTATTTTTACTTTAATAAAACTGATACGATGTACAATAATTAAAGTAATAAAAAAGGGGAGGTAATAATAGGGGCTTTTATTGTCAAATTTTACAATTATTGTAAAAAAATAAGAACCTGATTTTTGTTTAAAAAACACATTAATTCTCAATCGAGGATGATTTTTTTTCTTTAATTTCTGTTTTACAAAGATGCCCTGTTATTTCGAATTATTACTGAGTTTGTTTCATCGTAATAGATCGTTTGTTTACACAGGGGCCACAGTAGCAAACAAGAATTAAAAAAATGCTATAAGTATTCAATTTTTTTTTTTAATCTTTTTTCCTTCGATAAAATTAAGCATAGTTTCCCTCATTTCCATATGTGCACATTATGAAGACTCACACTGTATACAAGTGTGTGTTTACGTGCGAGTATCGAGATTCGAGCAGACGAGCATTGATGCGGCCGGTTGTTTAATACTGAAGGCGGGAGTTTCGTTAAAACTTATTTCTTATTTGTTTTAAATCATACGTGAGAAGGAACTTCGTTCCTGACGGGTCCCCCGACTGCACACGTTTTTTCGCGATCGCAGTAAAATGCATAGAGAACGCTGCTGCCCATTCTCCAGTGAGCCCCTTAGTCACCTTTTACGACACCCACGGGAAGAAATAGGATGGTGCTTCTTCTTTACGTCCGGCACCGCACGTAACACAACTTATATTTAACAGAATATAATCGACAGGCTGTTACTAAGGAATTCCTAATGACAAACCTCAAAACTAACAACAAAAATACTAATTTTTACTCCAGTAAAACTTTTTTCTAAACGCTCTCGTAAAGCTTTTCTAAATACACTCGTACCTATGTACTACCTTAGTCGGAGTCACCGGTGAAGTTCACCTAAGTACATTGTTATGAGTGTCGCTAGACTGAACTCCCTACATAATATTCAAGAAAGAATAATAATGGTGTTCTTACTAACAGACAAGAAAAATGAGTAGTTACCGCCCCTCTTAATGATAAGTGACATTCCTTTGTTCCATTTGCTGATAAAGTGAGCTTCTGGTTTTTCCGTATTTTCCTGGCATCTGAGAAAATATCAAAATAATATTGAATTAAGGCTCCCGCAGACAGGCGCGACGCGATTCTGATATATAATTTACAAGAAGTTTCCATAGAAATTCTTCTACTTAGTCGGGTTGCGCCTGTCTACGGGAGCCTTTATAAAACTCAAACTCAAAGAATTTATTTCAATTAAACCATTTACAGGCACTTTTTAATGGTCAAGGAGTCGGTTGACAGAAGGAGTCGACTATTTTGTATGGAAGCGCTGTCAGAAAACGAGAAAAGTGACAGGAATAGATGACAATTACTCACTCTCGCGTGAGTAATTGTCGCGTGTGTCATGTTAGGCCTACTGGTCGTCATTGCTAGCAAACTGGATTGTCATATCATTTTTGTGATAGGACACACCATTTTCGAGATATAAGCAAGAGTAAAGAAAAACACATACGGTATTGTTTTTGCACCGTCAAGGTGTTGGTGTGAATTGTAGTTCATGACAATTAATTTTCACACCATTTTAGTCGCGATGAAATACTTAGACAATCAAAATTTTAGGTGAAATACATAAAATTCAGAATAGCAAAATTGCCACTTTCACTAAATTAATAACTCAGGGCCATCATAGTGCACTTCCGACGTTTGGCTCCCAGACTGGAGCGGGCCGGGGCTGCTTTGAAGCGGCTCCTGCCCAATGTAGGGGGTCCAAACGCCTCCTGCCGGAGGCTATACGCGGGGGTCTCGCGGTCCATGGCCCTTTACGGGGCACCGGTTTTGGCGCGTTCATTGAGGCGGCGGCCAGCCCGCCGGTTGAACGCGTCCCAGAGGGTCATGGCCACCCGGCTGGTCCGGGGATACTGCACGGTCTCCGGTGAGGCGGCGAGCCTCCTTGCCGGATTACCGCCATGGGATCTGGAGGCAAAAGTCCTCGCGCACATTTGGGAGTGGCGCGAGGAGGCGAAATGCCGGGGCGTAACTCCGCTGACCCCAGGGGGAAATCGCGGCACAGCGGACACAGCTCCGGCGGGATCTCATGGCGTCATGGAGAGTGCGATTGTCGCAACCCAGTGCTGGTCACGCCACTATTGCGGCGATAAGTCCCCTCTTTGAGGATTGGCTAGAGAGGCGCCACGGCGTCCTCACCTTCCGCCTGACGCAGGTCCTTACCGGACATGGTTGTTTCGGGAGGTTCCTGTTTCGTATCAGGCGGGAGGAAACGCCCGGGTGTCATCACTGCGTGGATCGCCCGGAGGACACGGTGGAGCATAGGGTGGAGGTCTGCCCGGCTTGGGCAGAGCATCGCCGTGTCCTCGTGGAGGCGATCGGTGGCGGGGATCTCTCGCGACCGGCCCTGGTCCAGGCCATGGTACGGACCGAGAGGGCATGGGACGCCGTCAACTCCTTCTGCGAAGCAGTATTGCTCGCAAAGGAGGAGGCAGAACGCGTGAGGGAAATGCAAATTTCGCGCCCTCACGCCCCTAGCCGCCGCAGGAGACGCCCTGGGCGTCGGGAATCGCAGGCCGATTCCCGGCCACCGTAGGCGCGGGCTTGCGGACGGTGAGCAATGGGTAGCTCGCCGTCCGTTAAGGACCAGGCCCGGGTCGACGGCGCGTTGTGTTCCACGCGCGCCTCAAAGAGATGTCAGCAAGTGAAGAGGTCCGACAGGACCGATTCCTGCCGGGGTTGCGGGAAAGTCCGAAAGGGATACCGTGGCCCCTGGCAACGTACAGGCAACGGAAGGAACACAGGTGGGTTTTAGTCAGTAAGAGTCTGACACGCCTCCTGCTCCACCCAGAGCGGGAGAAGTTATTTGATAATTTCCCACCCAAAAAAAAAAAAGGGCCATCTTAGTGCCGTCAAACTAAATATAGTTAAGTTTTGTCACATTTCAGAATGGGAAATCGTCGGTTGACAGGAATAATCTAAATTTTGGTGATTTTTAGTCTAGTTTATAGGCATTTGTGACAAGAGAATCGCCACCATCGGAATTTCAAGCCGATGTTGCTACCATAAAAATAATTTGTTTTTGATAACTTGCAACATCGGTCTCTCGTCGCGAGATATAGAAGTGTCAAAGTGCTTTTTACGAGTTTACTCGTCGTTTACGGTCATGTTAGGGATTAGAATGACGTCAGAATCGTAGACAAATTTCGACAATACGAGAAAAAGAGCGTTCTCGCGCTTGTCATGTTAGCCCGGTAGTATGAGACTGTTGGAGCTGGAACGCACTCGGAACGCATTACTGAAAAAGTTAGCGAGGGTCGGTTTTACCCCGCATTTACTTAAGTATTTTATGTGATATACGAGTAACAGGCAAAAGTATGTTGACTATGCGGGATACCATTCGAAGGCATACTATACTAGATCTGGTGTAAGCCAGTGAACTTCGGGGAAGTAATAAGTGCTTACGGAGAGAGAGTGCTTAGGGGAAAGTTTGAAAAAAGAAAGAAAGTCTGACTTCAAACTTTCTCTCCCCATAACAAACATGACTGACTGACTGTGAAAGACTGCAGAGAGTTATAGACAGAGTACTAACTTGGAGCAACAGTAATCTCCTGCAGTTTAACACATAAGTGTGTGACCATAAGTTTCTCGCGCGCACGCACGTCCATTAGACATAGTTATACGGTGGACGGGGTACCGATGGCTAGGATCACTGAAGTGAAAGACCTGGGTGTTCGTTTCACCACTGGACTAACGTTTCGTGATCATAATGATCATATAGTTAAGGTATGCAAAAAGCATATAGAAACCTAGGATTTGTCCTGAGAATGGTTAAAGGCTTCACAAATATGAAAGCTATAACGGCATTGTATAATGCTTTAGTAAGAAGCCATTAGAATCTAATGCAGTTATCTGAGCTCCGCATGAAACTAAATATAGTCTCATATTGGAGCGCGTAGAAACTAAATTTATTAGATATAAATATGAGGGAATACGGGGTGTATCCGTTGATGTATCCAAAACTATTTATCTTAGGTATGGTCGGATATAATGAACTGAGGGTCAGTAGGCAACTCACACTTGTGACTTATATCTTTAAGATAATTAGAGGGAAGATATTGCGAAGGGTGGAACTAGTCGTGCCTGACGAATGTGGGTCGTCGTCGTCAGCCGCGGTTGCTGACGGTACCGCGCGTGCGATTTAAGTTGCTGTGTGAAGCGCCGCTGATGAGCGCGCTCCGCACTCTCAACCTCTCAAATTCTTGAGCAACTCCTTTGCTATCGCAAATGAGACCACCACATGATGTCTTCAGTATGTAATCAGAATTATGCTTTTTGTTCCTGTTCGTTTAATGATTGATAATTTTCCAAACCGTCTGTATTTTATTATCTGCTGATTTAACCTTTTTGCTAATGTATAAAGCGTTAGCTGCCTTAGAAGTGTTCTTTAAAGTTCTAGAGTAAGTAGCAACATACTTATTAAAAGTTTCCGTGTTAATATGTATAAGGCTTAAGGCCATACAGCTCGAAAAGTTTTTCACTACTTTTCCTGAGTTTTTTAGTTGCCCAGTCAAATAAAAACGTAGGGCTGATAGTTTTAGTGTTCTTCTTAAATGATTTATTGAACTTGGTTTGGAGTAACGAAAATAACTCTTAATACAACATATTGACATTGTTCATTATAAAGTCCTAATTACTTAAATTGCAAACTAAAGTGCTATTAAATTCTGATTACGTCTGAATTGAAAATAAATAATGTCTTCACATTATTTGTTTGTAGGAATTCTGAGGCATACAATAGTTTTGAGAAGACGAAGAATGACTCAGGTTGTTGCTAAGTAATTTTCCAAAACTATCAGAAAACATAATGGAGCAGTAACAAACTTTACTACTACAAGGGAGAGAACTAGCTTCTGTCTGAACTACTTGCAATTGACCTTGTTCAATATCTGACTGATTAAAGATCCTGAACGTATTCTTTTCTACACAAAATTGTAACGCAAGTAATTACTTATTTGGGAAATCGCATTCTACAAGATTCTCGTAACAAGGATACAGAAACAAAAGGGTTTCACAGTCGTAAATTTGGAAAACAAGCCTTTAAAATAACCCTTGATAATAATGGAGTTCGTATTTAAATTATAAACTTTCTTTAGATTCGAACCTAATGATGATCCCTATTTTATTTTTACATTAAATGTTCCAAGAATGTTTCTAATTAAAATATTAATTTGCAATTTAATGGACAGAGGTTGTGATCAGAAAGTTTGAATTATTTTGAACGATTAGGGATCAAGATTAATGGTCTTATTCATTAACATCTAAAGCTAGCTAAAGTCTGGTTGTCAAAAAGTGATATTCATAAACGCATTTTAGTACCTTAACGGTCTATAAACCTAATATACATATAAAGTTATAAAAGCCAGAATCCTACGAGTACTTTAACAGTACTACAAGAAAAAAATGGCCGACTCTCTAAAGCAGCTGATTAAGAAAATGACATTTGACGTATAAATGTAACATAATATTTATGTCTACTGTCTACAAAATGTCAGTTTCGTAAACCGTTTAACCAATTTTGGTCATTAATATTATATATTATACAATGCAAGCTTTACACAGCTTGGATACTATTAAAAGAATTGTACGCCTTGAGAACCGTCCGCTTCGAAGAAAGGTTTACTTACAGAAATAGAAGTGATCCATTTATCTGGACGACGAATGCTTTCGGAAGCATTGTCCTTTATTAAATATACAGCGACCTTCATAATTAACCCTGTTCGTGAGGATTTTATGTTAGAGCCATATCTCTTCACTTTTATTTTAAGGCCTCAAAATAGAAGCGAGAAAAATATAACGAAGCACTGCAGTAAGAGAGACTGTGGTACACTAAGCCTTTTATATGGCATGAACTGCAAACTTAGAAAATGTGAAAACAACTATAGTGGCTCAAGCAGTACTTCACAACATTGCAGTTGACCATGATGGAGACATGCAGTCAGAGGGTAGTCATATTAATGAATATCATACAAGTGAAGTAACTCAGGAAGTTGCAAGGGGAAACGCAAATGCTACTGCTACTTAAAAAACTTTTATTAAGAGACATTTTAGCGAGTAGTTCATTAATAAAAAACTTGTATAAAAATATAAGTTTAATTTATTTTTATAATGATATAATTTAGCTTTTAGAACTAGGTCGTAGAACAAAAAAAAAAACTTGTTTCATTTGCCCTCTGTGCCTCATGTAATTATTTTCTGCAGGCCGTTTCAGTTTCTACTATTTGTAGTGCAGCGCCATTTTGACTAACCTGAAATAAATTAATGTAGTAATAAAATTTGTTTGCAAATTATAGTTATTTATAACTAATTAAATAAGTAGCGGCAGAATAACTAATATTACGAGTCATTATTACATATTCTTATGGCTACGGCTTTTTTTTTGTTACTATAAATTTTGTACAGGCAAACAAAATTCTTGACATGCACTAAGAAACTTTGTAACGTAAAAGTCTGACTTCGCCCAAGCTATTTAACCTGTACGTGGATCGGCTGGTCTGTGAACTCAGCTGCACTCATGTAGGTTGCTCGATTGATGGAGTTTTTGTTAACAATATAAGTTACGCCGACGATAGGGTACTGCTGAGCCCATCGATCAGTGCCCTCGGGCGCTTAATAAAGGTATGCGAGTGCTATGCGGAGGCCCATAGGCTCAGGTATAATACGAACAAGAGTTAGGTGATGGTGTTCAAGTCCGGTACGAAGAGCTATGACACCGTACCTCAGGTCACATTGGATGGCAGTGCTCTCAAAAGAGTGGCGTAGTTCAAGTACCTGGGCCACTGGGTCACCGAGGCCCTCACTGATGATGTGGATGTTGAAAGGGAACGCAGGGCATTGTCAGTCAGAGCTAATATGCTGGCCCGTAGGTTTGCACGCTGTACTGCATAGGTAAAAATAACTTTATTCAAGGCGTACTGTCAGTCTTTTTATACCTGCAGCCTATGGGTGAAGCATACGCAGAAGACTTACAATGCCCTGCGTGTCCAATACAATAACGTGTTCAGGATGTTGATGAGGTTGCCACGCTTTTGTAGTGCATCAGGTCTGTTTGCAGACGCTCAAGTGGATGGCTTCCAAGCGATACATCGCAAAAGAATAGCGTCTCTGATGCGCCGCATACGGGGCAGCCGCAACAGCTTCCTGCAGCTTATTGTAGGGAGAATGGATGTGGATTGCTCCTTCATGGAACATTGGACAAAACTACATGTACGAGTAGTGCGGTCCTGATCCAATTTTTCCATTGTTGTGTCATTGTGTCTCTATTTTAACTATTTCGACATTGTGTCTATATTTTTATTAAAAGTAAATTGGATAGGTACCTCATTTGTAAATCATGCCAGGCCGCCACCTTTTTCGCGTTGGTGTTTGCGTCCGTATTTTTATTTTCTATTAAGGAGACCCTTTCCCTGACCAATTAATAGCTAAGGAATAGAAGCAAAAAAAAAGCATTCATGAGAAATTAAGAATGTTTACAAAACAAAACTTACTTTTAATTTATTCTAGCTGTAACGGTATAAACCTTATCCTTAACCTTATCCTCCTCGAATCAATTTTCACTTCTTTGCCTTTTATTGGAACTAGTCTTCGGTAATAACTATTCAAAAGTTTTTGTCGCTTCAATACCAAATTCATTGACAAATTTGAAAGACGCGCCGCGTCAAAAGTGTCGAAACTGTAGACAATAAAATAGTTTACAGTACGTAATGATGTCTATGGTCACAATTATTTGGGGCGTAGACAGACATGCTCGTTTGACGATTCGATGTGTTGGTCAATTTGTTGGACAACTTTATTATAATGTCAACATTTTGATTTATATATTCTTATAGATCAGAAGCACATTATATTATTTTAAAAGGAAAGCAAAACTAGCTAGAAGTATTTATTTAAAAATAACAGAATAGAAAACTAATCAAAATAATGTAAAAAGACACTGAAAATATTGAAATCTATAGTTCCTAATTCTCGTCCGTCGCTTCCGAGCGCCCGAGCAAGAGTGCCTGAGGTGCGTGAGCGGCCTCTAAGGTCGTGTCGCCCCCCCCTTCCACTCGATGCGTCACGTGCTATCTCTGCCGTCTCACTTGACAAATCGACTAAGAAAATGATATGAATTTTAACGACATTTTAGTAATAGAACGTTTATGATAGAAAATTTTTTTCAAGGTTTTATAGGCTTATCAAGCACTTTAACAAATGAACGTATTAAACCCTCGATAAGCTTTTTTTATGAATGGACTTTAGTCCGATTAGGTTCAACTATTTTGGTTTAAGCTACTGATCACTTTTTTATTTTTATTTTTAAATTAAACTAGGGTCACGTTGTTCTATATTATGTTCCAGCAGCTGCAGTTATTGAATTTCTTGCTTTCACATAAAATATATCCTATGACACTCGGCAAAACTGTAGCTTACCTACCATTAATGAAGAAATTTTCGGAATTGGGTCAGTAGTTTCGCAGAACTACAATCCCCAAGATCTTCGGATTGTGATAGGAACCTACTTACAAAGCACCATTGATAATCTTTTATTATACAGGTGAAATTTAATTATTTCAAATCAGCTTTTGCTACAGATTTTCGCGACTTTAGGTTTGGTTCCATAGTGAAAGTTGTTCATAATGATAATTATAATGACCCCTTAAGAGGATGTCCGTGAATTAAATTTCACCCTATATAATAAATAAAATTTACAAGGTTTGACTTCCAAAAATTCTTCGCAATTCCTTTTTCTGTCACTGTCATCTCATATAATTATTATGACAGTAGGTACGATCGCAATACAAGAGACCACTTTTTTTAGTCACTACATATAAAACAAAGTCGCCCCGCCGCCGCCGCAATTTATTTTGCAAAAATAAATACTAACTATAGGTAAAAAAACATAAATAAATAGTTACATCACCGTGAGCGTATATAACGGCTATTAGTTTTTTTCTTTTTGCGAAAAATAATATAAGTGGCCAATCTGCCTACCAGATTGTATTCTATGATAATATCATAGAATACAATCTGGCTGGAAATGGATTCTAATAGCCAATATTATGTATGAATATAACATATTCATACATAATATTGGCTATTAGAAGCCATTTCAAGCAAAAAATCGAAGCTCCAATGTTTACGAGAGCCTTTTCTCGATCCACAGTGCGCCGCGTCTGTCCATCTGAACACGATAAACTCAAAAACTAGCAAATGGACTTTCATACAGTTTTCACCAATGGACGGAGTGATTCATGAGGAAGGTTTATGTGTTATTTGGGTTTTCTGTAAATTGGCTGAAATATAACGATGTCGGATAAAATCATGCCCGTAAACCAATAGAGTTATATGAAAACATTGTATTGCAGAATTATTCCTCCCACGGGATTTTTTTCGTTATTCACGCGGGCACTCCCGCGGGAAAAACCTAGTTAATAATAATTATTTTGTTTGATACAAGATACCTATCAACGTTTTGCTAAGTAATGTTAATAAAAGATGGTAATTGAATAGCTATATATTGCCGCTTTCGCTTGCCGGGGTTGGTCCGCGGATGGGTGACCTTTACTGGTGATGTGATCTTTACTCATCGAGACTCCGCCGTACATCGGAAAGCACGCTAAGCCGTTGGTCCCGTTTGTAATTTGTGGATCTTTGACAGTCGTTACGGGTCGTCAGATACCCGAAAGTCTGACAACCTGTCTTACCAAGAGGTATTTTATTACTCAATTACTAGGTTGTGGAGGTCTGATAGGCAATCGCTCCATGTAAAATGCTGGTATTCAGCTGCATCCGGTTAGACTGGAAGCCGACCCCAACATAGTTGGAAAAAGCTAGACAAATATATATAATTGCATAGTTATATGTTCTGAATTTTTTCAAGTACCTACCTCCCAATTTCACTGCAGACAGACACAATTTAATTCAAGCAGCCATTCGTTCCTTCATCATGTAAATTCATCAAACTGAAAACGCTGAAGATTTCGGGAAAATAATTTATCACGACTAACTTTTCCTAGAACTCTCTCCTGTTTTATTTGTTCTGACATAATGATATTACAAGCACAATAATTATGAATAATTTTATACAATTTGCGACTGTGTAATTCTTGATAACAATATCAAACATTAAAAATGTTGAAATGAAAAACCAAAAACTTTTAGGTACAGAACACAGTCTGTAAGGTAGCTAGTCTGTTTCAAAAGTATCTAATTAAATCGTAAACAAACCCTGTTCAGGTTGAATTCTTACGCAATCATTCACCAAAGGGCAAGTAACATAAATCTGTGTTTAAAAGGTTTCATCAACCTTATATCTCAACACTTCTTCCAACAAAATCTCAAATCTCAAATCGTTTATTGCAATCCATAATGTACAATTACAGGTGGTAAATAAAAGAAATAATAATAGAAACAATTATGGACCCTGTCGGGCACAGCAAATTTTTAAATAGGTAGAGAGAGGAAGAGCGCTTTATTAATTTTCCTTATTATTAAGTTAGAATTATTTTATATCCTAACAAATTATTGTTTGAAAAATCGTTGACGAAAATAGAGGTTATACAATTTTATAATTAACCTCAACTGTCAAAAGATATCTTTAAGGTCGTTTAAAATTATAATTTCGGGATTGTGTATTCAAATTATCTAATAAAAGCACTGAATTTGTAAGTGGCACTAATTGGCATCCACGGGTACGTTAGGCGTTTTCCGATTCATTTGTTTACATTTTCATCAGATATTTTCGGAACATACTTTTAGATACTTAAAATTAGGAACAAAGTTCGTTCAGGTATTCTCTATGGCCCTAATGTAGTAAAGTATTAGAATATCCACGTTCTGCAGAGAAAGATTCTTGCATTTATGGAAAATGCTATTCACAACCATTTGACAGGCTTACGAATCGAAAATTACATATTTTCGGTTACCAGCAACCTTATTGCATAACCCACGATCAAACGTTACATAATCTCAATCATTACTAGGTCTAGGACTAAGTCCCCGACGGCAAAAAGCTGTCGGAAGAATTAATCATAATAATCATAATCATTTATTTGCTGTGAAAGTAGGTACATAAATAAAGGTATTCATAAAATGTTGAGATCCCTGTACAATCTACCAATTAAGCTTGCAAACATTGAAAGTAAATAGTATTACAAAAAAAAAGTAAAATTAAAATAGGCAAAAAAAAAAACTGTTTAAAGCTAGCATAACAATAATAAGGAGATGGACTCTGTTCCCGATACCGGTGGGCTACTATTTTTTTTATTTTTAAATGTTTTTATTTTTTATTTTATTTTTAAAAATATTTAAAAATATAAATTATATGTGTATATATTAAATAAAGGAAATAATAATAATAAAGAAATACTCAATGACAATAACTAAATCTAAAGAGTAGGGTCATTAAAAAAATCATTAATGAATAATAACACTTATTACAAGGCTGTAAAGTTTCTTTTTAAACATTTGGTTTGGGTAATTTTTTATAACATTTCGTATTTTGTTATAAATGGTGGGACCCATGCCGAAAACACTTTTTGTAAGTAAAGCTGTATTGCAACTACCATTTTGTAATTAGCGGTCGTATACTTGGTTTGACTTTTAACATTTTCGGGTTGCGAATTTGTGAACAGCGTTTAAAGAACTCCTTCGTTAACATTGAATGGTGTTCGATTCGGCACGTAAGCGTATAGAATATTTGAGAATCCAGGATGGTAGGTTATTTATCTATCAGTTCAAAATTATTTTAGAGACATTCAACACTGGAAACTGCTATAGGGATGTCAGTTGCAATGGTCTTCCGTCGACCTTTAGAATAATTAATTAATTCTATCCATATTTTTTAGCTGAGCATTTGAGAGGTTCTGGGTTCGATTCCCAGGTCGGACAAAGTATTTTTTTTTTTTATCTAGAATTTCTCAGTAACAGCCCGGTGTCTGGATTTGTGCCCGGTCAATATCCTTGCCCCCTATTTCATGGGACTTAGGTTTAAAGAATTTATTTCTCATAAGAACTATAACAGTTCACTTAGAATGAGATACAAAAGTGCTTACATCTAATTAATTGTAGTTATTATATTTTATTTGCCTCTGGTGACGTTACAGGGTACATACATGTTTCTTAAGATTTTTTTTAAATATGTTTATACAATCACACTTCTTTAACTCTTCTGGTAAGTTATTGAACAACTGTGCTCCCTCAACCAATATTGTTTTTTTGCCGTAATTAGTCCGTGCCCGTGCAGTCATTAGTTGAAACTTGTTTTTACTTCTTGTGTTGTATGTTATTGCTTTTTTATGTAGTTTTATGTTTGATTGTACGGAATTCGTAGCGATTTTTTTAATGAGAATGCAGGTGTAGTATGTATAAAGTTGTGTGAGATTTAGTAGGTTAGTTTTTGTGTATAAGTTCTTTGTTGGATATAGATAGTTATAGTGAAATAATACCTTAATGATTTTGTTTTGTACTCTTTGTAGTGAATTTAGATTAGATTTAGCGGCTGATCCCCATAGCTCAATTAGATATTCAAGGTTTGATTTTACCAGGGAGTTATATATAATTAGTCGTACTTTTTTCGGAATACAGTTTGTAATTTTTCGTAACGCTCCTAATAGTGACATTAATTTTGTTTTAACATGATCGATGTGCCGCTTCCAAGTAAGTTTGTCATCTACCCACAGTCCGAGATATTTTTCGTGACTAGACCTTTTAACTATTTCTCCGTTGATCGTAAGAGGTGGGAACTGTGGTAACGGTTTATTTTTCGCTGAGAAAATCATAAATGATGTTTTTGAAGTGTTAATAGTCAACAAGTTATATTTTAACCATTCATTAAGTAGGTCAAGGTCTTTTTGAGCATCATTTATAATGTTTTGCAAAGATTTGCCAAAGTAAAAAAGGCACGTGTCATCTGCGTATAACGTTAGGTGTCCTGTCAGCCCTATTTTATCAATGTTGTTAATGTAAATTAGGAATAGTAATGAGCTAATAATTGATCGTTGTGGACATCCGTATGTTATGTTTTGTGTCGAGCTAGTGAAGTTACCTATCTTAACAACTTGTTGTCTATTTTGTAAATATGAACTGAGCATGTTGTGGGCGCTGCCTGTAATACCTATATTACTTAATTTCTGTAGCAGCTTTCGATGGCTTACCGTATCATATGCTTTTTTCAGGTCAATGAAGATACCCACCACAATGTTTTTTTGATCAACATTAGTTTTTATTTTAGTTATTAAATCTACTGAAGCTGTTAGAGTACTTGATTTGTGACGGAAACCATATTGTTGGTCAATTAGAAAATGTTTCTCAGTTAGGTAGGCGTTTAGCCGGTTGTATAACACTCGCTCAAATATTTTAGAAACAACGGATAAGACCGAAACTGGTCGATAGTTGCTTGGGTCGGTTCTACTTCCAGATTTGTAAATTGGAGTGACTCTCGCAACTTTAAGTGAGTCTGGGAAAAAACCCTGCATTAAACACATATTTATACAGTTAGCTAATCTTTCGACAATTATATTTTTGAGGCATTTAATGGCTTTTGTGCTGATACCGTCCAGACCTGTACTAGTATTGCTGTCAAGATGGTCAATAATATTAGATATTTCTTTAGTGTTGCAGGGGGAAAGTTCATTCAAAGTTATGTCATGTGTGTAATTACTGTCGTACATGAGAATGTTACCTGTGTTTGTGTGGTATACGTTAGGTATTTCGTTAGCTAAGTCCGCGCCTATTGATGCAAAAAATAGGTTAAATGCGTTACAAATTTCGTTACCGTCTGTGATAAATCCCGAGTTCGACATTAGTTTGGGTGGAGCACAGCTGTCTTTAATTTTATTCGCTGCCAAGTTATTAATGACTTCCCACATTTTTTTAGGTTGTTTGTAGCTGTTATGATAGATAGATAGATAGATAGATAAATCGTTTATTTAGTGCACACAAAAAAACAGCACAACATACAAAAACACGATTAAATAATTACTAATAATTAACTATTAGGAAATAGCTGCAAGGTGCCAATATAAAAAACAAATAAAAAAGGAAGAAAACAAGACATTGTGATGACACTATTGGCTATGACACACTTTAAAATAATGGATTGACAGCGAACATAAAAAAGTGCGGTGTGCGTCTCAAGGTTGCACCAAATGGGAGTCCAGCTCAGCATGTGCCAGGCAAATACACCTGACGCTGATATTCTGCTGAATCCCTGCAGTGACATACGGACGTCGAGTAGATGAGATATAGGTATATACGAGTTATTGGTGTTGTTAAAAAGTGGAATGTGCGGAGTGAAATGTAAGTATACCCGCAATTTAAGTATTGTATTCTACAGTATAATTTTAGCATTTGGAAATTTTCCTGTTAGATGATTATTGTGTATTTGATTACTTGATTATTTAAATAGATAAATGTATATTGTATAAATGATGAATCTAAGATAATAGTGGCATAGGTGTGAATAAAATAATCGAATTAAATGGATTAAAATGTGTTTGAAATATATAATTATAGGTAAATAAGCATATGTATTATAACCATTATCTAGTAATTGATCCACAAATAATTAAATCATTACTGTTCCCTTTGTTCACAGATATTGTGACTACGAGTTGCACGAAAAAAAGAAGAATGACTCGGGAAATACACGACAGCCAGTTATATAATGGACGTGTTCGAAACAGTCAAACCCAGTTTTTTCTGCGAATCCATAAGAAACTGCCGCAGTCGAATTCTGAAGGTGCCAAGACATTTAAGATTCCTTATTGGTGGGGGAATATTGTTCCAGCATTTAGAGGCGGCGTATCTAAAACTTCCCCTGAAGGCAGCTGTCTTATGCGATTGAGTGGAGAGTTGCTGCGAACACTGTCTACTTGCGCATTCTCTTTTACTAGCGATCCAGCTCAGTTTATTGTACAGGTAGGACGGCTGCTTGTGCTTTATGACTCCAAATAGTAGGCATGCCAAGTGCAACTTACGACGTGACTTCATCTTGAGGATGGAGTGGTTATTTAAAAATGGCGTTACGTGACTTCTTGGTGGGATTGAGAAGCAGAACCGAGCGCAGGCATTTTGCACTCTCTGGATCAGTCGATCAGTTCTTGCCAGTAGTCGAGGGCCAATAACTGCGTCTGCATAGTTGAGGTTAGACAGCACGAGTGACTCAACTAGCTGAATCCGCAACTCCTCCGATAGATAAGGTCTTATTTTATAAAGAACCTTAAGCCGGTAAAAACAAGTGCGCACTGACTCTGCCACGTGTGATTCGTATCTCAACCCAGCGTCCATGTTTAGACCCAGATTACGTGCCTCAGTGACTCGACTGACCGACTCACCCAACAGGGTAACGTTGATTGTTGCCGGTACTGCACTGATTTGATGGTTGGTTCCAAAGAGCATATACTTAGTTTTAGTCGGGTTAAGTACCAAACCGTTGTTTTCAGTCCAATATGCTATCCTATCAAGATCATCGTTAAGGTCTTTTAACGCGCTGTTATAGTCACTTGGCTTAAAAGAGATGTAGACTTGTACGTCATCTGCATAAATGTGGTACATACACCGCTTTAGGGATTCTATTATATCCGCACAATACAAAATGAAGATGATGGGGCCTAGTATTGAGCCTTGTGGGACGCCCCTATTAACGGAAGTAAGTGACGAAACAAGGGAAGAGCCACTGCTCAATTGTATTTCTACACGCTGCTGACGGTTGGTAAGATAGCTTTGGAACCAGTGTATCGTGTTTCGATCAAATCCGTAATAGTTCAGCTTTGATAGAAATAAATCTATATTAATGCAGTCAAAAGCTCGCGAAAAATCGAGTAGTACGAGAAGTGTGCACAGGCCCTTATCCTGTGCTGACAGAATGTTATCTGTCACGTCCAAAAGAGCCGTAGATGTACCACGTCGTTTACGAAAGCCTGACTGTAGCTCAGGTAGAATATGTTTGTCTTCCAGATATTTTGACAGCTGCTGACATACAGCTTTTTCAGCAATCTTGGATAGGCAAGGCAGAATACTAATGGGCCTGAGGTCTTTTAAATCAGTGGGATTTGTTTTTTTAGGTAATGGCCTCACAATTGCGACTTTCCAGATGTCAGGGAATGTTGCTGAAAAAATTGACCTGTTCACAATGTCAGTAATGGCTTTTAGTGTATGTGGGAGTGTAAGCAAAAGCATATTCAGGGTCACCTTATCACAGCCTTCAGCGTTAGATTTAAGCTGGCGGAAGTATCGCAGAATTTGATCAGGAGTTACAGGTTGTAATGCGAATTCGAAGCCATCATCGCCATAACGATGAGACTCAAAGAAAGTGTGTTGTGATATATTACAGACGGGGTTACCAGGAACACTCAAAAAGTGATTATTTAATTGATTTGGATCTCTGAAGTGAGCAGGAAGGTCATCAATTTGTTTCTTTGGTAATACAGTGTTTTTTAAATTTTTCCATAATGTTTTAGGATCTTTGATTCTGTTATTAATATTAAATTTGAAGTATGCAACTTTTTCCCTAAATAAGGAAATTGCCACCAGAGATTTCAGCTGCTTGTAGTAAGACTTTTTGGACTCGGATGTGGTTTTTTGTTTACGGTACTTGGTCAGAGCGTCATCTCGTAAGTGCATCATTAATTTAATTGTTTCTGTTATCCAGGGATAGGACGGTTCCTTAATTAAACATTTCTTCACTGGAGCATGCGCATCGTAAATTGTTAAAATGTTTCTATTCAATTCCTCAACCATGTCATTCACATTAGGTAAGCCACAAATGTTGTCCCAGTGTATGTGCAATAAGTCACTTTCAAATATTTCTCTATTTATTTGCCGAATGGGTCTGTACGTAATTGAATGGGGTTTATATTTGCTACGCCTAATATTAAATTCGCAGGAAACAAGTGAGTGACCATTTATTGAGCCATAGGGCTCAATAGATACCCCTTTGTGGTTGAGATCAGTACAGACAATGTCGATCAATGTTTCGCTATGGTCTGTAAAATGGGTGGGCGAACTTACAAGTAATATGTAAGTAAGTTATGGAATAAGTTGTGGTAGTAGTTTCTTTTCTGCGTCTTTATTAGGTTTTTTACTCTGTCCTGTTCTTCATAATATTTCTTCTGTATGTGGTCGTCTTTTGGGTGAGATTTTGTTTGTTGCCATATGTGGTTTCGTAGGTTGATTGAGTCTATGACCTTTCGGTTTATCCAGTCTTCTTGCGGTAGGTTCAGGATTTTAGTTTTATCTTCTTTATTTTTGTTTATTTGTTCTGAGATAAATCTTTCTAAGTAGTAATAGTTGTTTTCGTTATTAGTATAGCTTGCTAATAGGGTACTGTTGTGTAACTTTTCATAGTCAAGTGCTTTGTATTGGATCCTTTTGTTTATCTTTGGTGCCAAGCTGCCTACGTCCAGGAACATCTGCTTGTGGTCCGATAGGCACGAGTCAACTATAGAGATGCTGAATGCGTGATTGTTTATGTTCGTGCATATGTGATCTAGGATAGTGTTTGTTGTGCTGGTTTCACGGGTACTATACAGTTTATTTATTTTATTTAATATTTCGTAGCCGGTTTCTTTTATTTCATTTAGATATCTTGTAACGTGACTGTCTTTACTAAGTAGATCGATATTAAAGTCTCCGAAAACAACCGTCCTTTTTCGCCGTTCCAATTGTGAGGTATAAGTGTCTAAGAAGTTGTTTACATTGGATTCACCTGGTTTGTATATCGCTCCGATGTTCAATGAGAGTTTGTTTATGTGTATCCATAGGTAGTGGTTACCGTGTTCATATAACTCTTCTGTTATTTCGTACTTAATACTATCGTGTACATACATTGAAACGCCGCCGCCTTTGCGATCATGCCTGTAGTTATAAATATGCTTATAGTGCGGTAGCTGATATAATTTTGCGTCCGCTTCCGAAGTGATCCACGTCTCAGTAAAAATCAGCAAGTGCATAGTCTTTGGTACTGCTTTTATTATGCACTTTATTTCGTCAAGTTTGCCGGTCTTGCGGATGCTGCGCAAATTCGCGTAAAAGAATCGCAACGAGGATGAGTGGGATAGTATATCTTCATATTTGCTACATAGTTGATGGTTTAGTCTATTCGTGTATTTTGCATTTTGTATTGAGGCGGTTATTGGTTTTTTTGGTTGGTTTTACTTAGTGTGATTGTGGGTACTCCTTTTATATATTTAATAATGAGATCTTCTTCGCCGTCTTCAATCCGTTTGTTTAGCTCTTCTTTTAATAATTGCAAATACTGTCTTTGTGCTAGGGTTTGGTCTGCGTAAATCTTAATGTTATCTTGTAGGGATTTCTTATTTCTTAGAAGGTATTTCGGGACGTCTGTGTTGTTGAAACATACTTTTAATGGTCTGTTTTTGTTTGGGATATATTTCCCCAGTCTGATGGTTTTAATTGGTTTAGGGCAGTCTTCGTACAGCGATGTAATTATCTTCGCAACTTCATTATTGTCGTGATTTCGTCTGGAGTTTGTGTTTCTTTCGTTAATTTCCGATATACCCACAATAACGATGTTTTTCTCGCGCTCACGTCGGTCTATTAGCTCGACTTAAACATAACTGATGAAATGTGGGTGCACTATAGGTTCGCCTCTGCTCAACCCTTCAGGGATACAAGGCGTGATGTTATGTTATGTTATATTTTTAGCCCCCGACGCAAAAAGAGGGGTGTTTTAAGTCTGACCGCTATGTGTGTGTGTGTGTGTCTCTGAACTCATACACTGACTTATTAGTATTACTTGTTAAAATGTTAGGAATATCGTATAATTTTTACAATGTTTGTGAGCAAAATGTACGAGTATCTATCACATAATATATTTATTTGTCGTTGCTTCATTTTTCATTTTTTCTTACCTATCGTGGTATAGTAATCTTATTCCAGGTGCATCGTCTTCACATATAATTATAATTATATAATTAACGTATACAAAATATTGTGAAAACATTTTAAAAGAGTAACGATGGAGTTTCTTGCCCTATTTTCTCCATACCAAAACTACCTGTTGGAAGGGGCGACTAGAATCAACTCTGGTATCTTTCTGTAATTTTTATGGTGTACAATAAAGAGTCTAACTATCTATTTTTTTGTAAATATTGATGTTCAAAAGTGCCTTTTATGTGCCTAATTGAAATAAATTATTTGACGTTGACTGTCTGTGGCATCACAGCTCTTAAACGCGTGAACCGATTTGAATGCAGTTGTTCTAGCGATGGTTCTCAGATATGTTTTTTCAAAATCGGTTCAGCTGTTTGAAGATTATCAACTGTTTTCTGGTTGATGACTGGATGTGAGCGTCTTATACAGGTCTGATCGATTTGAAATTTGGTATTCTGTTACTTCAATGATATTAGAAGAACATAGTAACCTTGAACTGATGCTGCAGCACCACCTGGAATTTGAAGGATACCCAACTCCCTTACCAACTAACAGCACAGGTATCGTGTTTAGGCTCATTGGAATTGTCTCAATAAATAGGTTATAGATAGATAACGAACAGGGTCTGGTGATAGTAGGAAAGAGAAATGAGGAACTGTTAGTCGAGGGATTTTTTTAAATTTTAATATAATTGCATTTGTTCAGCTATGACATTAAACACCTTAATGCCCTGGTTGCCCTAATGTGTATTATACAGGGTGTAAAAACACCCTTCACCTTCAATATCTCTGTAACCAGAAGGTTCCCGGGTATGTGGCAGTACAAAAAAATATTTTAAAAATAACGGTAAAAACAAGTGACTCTCGGCTTCGTTAAGGGTATTTATACACTCAATATAATAAAATTTTTCAAGTTATTGTAATTGTAATCGATTAAAAAATCCCATATTTTACCTACAACCACATAGAAAATTACGTAATAAATAATACAGAAATATGAAACTTACTTCAGAAATGTATATTACAATATACATTATAGTTTATAAGTATTCAATCTTGTTTCAAGATGTATGCTCCCAAAACTTTGGTACTTCAAACGGCAAATGTTCTTCTCGTATCAGGAGTCTTGGAATATTAACCTAGTTGATTTATTTATAGCTATACCCTCAACTTGTGAGCCCTTTGAGAGGAACTGGTGAATTACTGCCATCATATCCTCGTTTGTTCTCATAAACCCAAAACACTTTCGCGAATACTTAACTATACCTCATAAAAAATTAGTTCTTGTAGGAATAAGTTTTCCGTGGGACAGGACACGTACGTCATTAGTCACAAAACCAGTAAGCTGACGGCTTTTTCTTTTGAAACTGCGTACTACGCTAGGCCAGCTCAAGGTCAAGGTCAAGGTCACTGACGTGCGGTCGACTGTAATCAGCTTAAAAGATAAAGAATCCAAGAGATTTTTAGAGAAATAACATACATTAAGTCCACGTTCGTACGGACGTAATAAAGTCGCGGCGATTTTGTTTTGTGCACTGGATTTTCAACGCTCTGCTTAGCGCCGAGAGTTGAAAATCCAACAGTGTGTTTTTTCAATGCGCTGGGACCAGAGTGCGCCGCAACGTATTGGATTTTCAACGCTCGGCTCAACACCGAGAGTTAAAATTCCAGTGCGCGTCTGGATTGCCTCGTTGGTCTAGTGGTCGCAAGCGCTACTGTTGAGCATGAAGTCCGATTCTTATCCGAGTCGGGCAGTGTTGTTGGATTTTTCATCTGAAATTCCTCAGTAGCAGCCTGAAATCTGGATTTGTGCCCGATTGATGGCAATAAGCTCGTCTATCCATAACAATGAACTTAAACATAAGTGGTGAAATGTGGGTGCACTATAGCTACACGTCTGCTTAACCCTTCAAGGAATACAGGCGTGATGTTTGTTATGTAAATGGGTAAGCTCCTTGACAATTCAAAAGTGCCTGTAAATGGTTTAATTGAACTAAATGCTTTGAGTTTGAGTTTATGGTCGTCAAAAACGCACTGGAAGATATAACACACAATAACGCACTGGAATCATATAAGGGTCAATGTTCATTTGGAAATAGGTCAAATAAAATCCATTTTAAAATATTATACTTAAATTATTTATTTTCATGAAATTATAAGGCAATAATAATAAAAAACCGGCCAAGTGCGAGTCGGACTCGCGCACGAAGGGTTCCGTACCATTATCTATAAAAATGGCAAAAAAAAGATGTGTGTTGTATGGGAGCCCCCCTTAAATATTCATTTTATTCTGGTTTTAGTATTTGTTGTTACAGCGGCAACAAAAATATATCATCTGTGAAAATCTCAACTGTCTAACTATCATGGTTCATGAGATACAGACTGGTGACAGACGGACAGACAGACGGAGAGCGGAGTCTTAGTAATAGGGTCCCGTTTCACCCTTTGGGTACGGAACCCTAAAAACGAATCCTAGACAGTTTTCTTTATAAAATTCCAGTGTAATAAAGACCATAAAATTGATAACGAACTGGAAGAAACACACGCGAAATCTCTTTTCTTCTGTTTTCTAACTTCAATAACGAAGCGAAATTTCAAGTGTGGTGTCACAAATCAAGCGCGATTTCTTTAATAAAACTTGACAAAGGTACTTTAATATTACATAAATAAAAATGAATCGCTAAATGTGTTGCTAAGCGCCAAACTCGAGAACGGTTGGGCCAATTTAGCAATTTTTTTTCTAAATATTACTTGAATTTCGAGGAATGTTTATATGAAGAGATTTTTTTATTTTTATTGCCCTGATAAACGTAAAAACCCCACTTTTCTTTTTCCAATACAAACTGTTCTAGAACCAAAACAAACAAAACACGTCTGTCGTGTCAGCTAGGTAGGTAGGTAGGGTAGGTAGGTATGGAGGTAGGTACCTATGTAGGTAGGTAGGTGTGTAAGTAGGTAGGTGTATAGGTAAGGTAGGTAGGTAGTTAGGTAGGTGTAGGTAGGTAAGTGCGCCGTAGATAAGTACTTAGTGCTACCGTGTGAAGCCGGGGCGGTCAGCTAGTATACATTTCAAATTAGGAACCTAGTAAACGATATCTCTGGAATTACCTACCGCGGAAATTCACAGATACACTGCCTGAAATATGCGCAATATGGAATTTACAATTGTTTACTGTCGCGACAGCAATTTAAAAAAAAAAACAAAACTGACATTTGACAGTAAAATTAAGGTGTTGTCACATCAAAATTAGCTAAATAATGTGGCCTAATGTTCAAAACAAAAAATCTACCCCATACCGAAACGGAATAACACACTGGATAACTTTTGGAGACACAAATTAGAATCGTTTTTTTTTTTCACTAGTCTTTTATTACTACAATAGTTTATGCATTATCACACATCTTTATTGCTTTAAAAGTAAACAACAAATTTAAAACCATAATGCTAATATATATATTTTTTAATGTAATTTGTTCGTCCTCTGGATTGATAGGAGCCAAATAAATTATGTATGCAGATTTATTTTGTTGATTCCAAATTATTTTTTAATTTTAAGCCTCTCGAATATTCTGGTTATTTCTACATTAGTCTAAGCATGATTATCAATATATTACTGTTAACGTATTAATTGTTAGGGCATGGTATTCACAATCAAACATGGGTTCACCTCAAAAATTTAAGAGTAAATTTTTTTGTGACCTTACCTAAATGATGATAACTTACATAGTAGGTACATTAAACTTCATGCAGAATTTATCAGAGCAATTCATTATTTAATACACTCATTGAACTTCATTTTAATTGACCAATCTTTAACATTTTCTTCATGAATGAATAACCTTATCCAGTTGGCAGCTTTCGTTGATTTAATTATTGGGTGCCAATAAATTATTTATTCGTTGGCTGTTTATTTATTTAACGCAACAAGTGACCCCGTCTAATTTTGTTACGAAGTTACTGGAATCACCGAAAGGCTGACTGTCCACTGTAGCGGAGAGGAGAGGATCGGAGCGGAGCTGTGCCAATATTAACCAATGGAATTGCATAAAATCTCCGCTCCACTTCAGTGGACAGGGATTAAAAATTCAGCCAAAACCGTGAAGCGGAGTAGGGAAGCAGAGTGGGGAAGTGGAGTGCGGAAACGAAGTGGGGAAGCGGAGCGGGGAAGCTGACAAAACCTGGCCGCGGATCCGTCCAAACTACTCGTCGCGTGAACTCGTCCTAGCTCCGCACAGTCCGCAAATCCGCTCCGCATTACCTCGCTCCGCATCAATGGACAGACACAGTCCGCAACTCCGCTCTGCATTACTCCCTCGCTCCGCTCCGCTTCCTCGCTCCGCGTCAATGGACAGGCAGCCAAAAGGTCGGTTAAGAGTGACACTGGCTAGTGACTGTCACTCTAGCAGAGCGTCGCATCGATGGTTGCGTTGGCGGATGATATAAGGAGAATCGCGAGTCCGCGCCACCACCGTCCCTTTGACGCGGCGCTAGTGTCTATGTCATTGCATTAAAAAAAGTATTTCCACAATTTTCCGCGGGCCTTCTTTCGTGGCGCGCACTCAACCACTTCCACAACGAACTGCTATATTCCGGCACAATCTTGATGATATAATGCGATGACCACTTCTGGTAATGGCGGTACATTTAATTAGTCTTTTTTCACAATAAGTTTCAAATGCGGACTTAATGCCTTTAGCATTCTATACCAATCAACCAAGGGTTGGCTATAGTTTGTGCGTGAAAAAAAAAGGGTGATTTAAGCGTTGATATACAAGGTCCCATTAAAATAGATGGACAAATTTTAACACAACGTTCAAATTATCTAAGCAAAAAAAACACTGATTAAAGTGATTTTATATTGACCTAAAATAATAAATGATTGCCATTTATTATTTTAGGTCAATATAGAAAGAAAGAAAGAAAGAAAAACACAGAGACACGTGCATACAAATAACAAAAAAATAAACAACATAAATATTTGGCAGCTGCACGTCATGACTGTGACAAGAAGGCTTCCACTCAGCATAATTCTGTGCTATGAGGGACCCACAGCACAGCGCTGATTTTCAGTGGTCACCCGAAAAATACGTACGGACATAAAATCACTTTAATCAGTGTTTAGGGTAACCAACATTTTTAGTGTATTTTCGTTAGCTGATTTATTTTTCTTGTAAGTATACAAATACAAAAATACAAATACAAAATGGTTTATTGCTTCAAAAACTTTACATTTATAATTTTTGTGTTTGGAGCTCCCCTGTAAGCAAGTAATGCCTGTGTTGGGGAACTCCGCTCTTCCATAACTAAGCAATACAAAATATGAACTACGAATTTACAAAAACAATAGGTAAGTATATATATTTACAGAAGTATGCTGTCTGCAAGAAGTAACAATTTAATTATGAACAAAACCTCGCTTGCAGGTGTGTGTTCAGTGACAAGTTGTGTATGATCGTGTGTTTGAGTATGATCATACTTAGTAGTGATAATGTTGTAATCTATAGTAATCTTGAGTGTTATTAGTGGTTTTATTTTTATTACTTATCTTATTTGTGTGGATGTGTGTGTGTTGTGCATTTGGTGTTTATAGATAAAGGTGTGGATAAGTTGTGTGATTATTACTACCTAATTAGTACAAATTTTACTTAATGTGTTCCAAGAGTGCCTCCGTGTCATCATAATTTAGTAATTTTATCCAATTGTTAAAGTGTTTTTACATTCGTAGTATTTCTTTGGGTATTATTATGTTAATTTTATTATAAAGAAAAGCTGATCGCTTATTGTATTGTCTCCCGGCAAATACAGTTTTTGTATGGGGAATTTGTGCGATTAGGTCTTTTCTTCTCAGTATCTAATGCATTTTCCTTATTATTTTTTTACCATTGTCCTTATTTTGGTGGTCTGAATGATTAATAAAAGTTTTTCCATCTATTTTAAAGGGACCTTATATAAAAAACCCGATTTAAGTTAAAACTACAAATACAATGACTGAAAGATTTTTTCGACGCAGTGTCAACAGCGTGAAAAAAAATACATTTTTGGTCAAGCTATAAATTTTAATTTAACCTTATGAAATTTTGACTGTATGTGAACTGTAGAAACATATTAAAATGTTTTAATTGTTTTACCAACCTTTTGTGTTTTCGGCTTTTATACCTGACGAGAAACGAAGGTACCTAATTCAGAAATTATTTAAAGTACTTATTATTTTCCTGAATAATTTCATTGGCACGCATAGAGCAGAAATACACTTTATGTACATACATAATTTTATTACGAACAGTCTACTGTCCCTAATTATTCACATCTGTAAAATGAATCTAGGGCAGCTCAAGGTCAAAGTGTAACAGATTGACCTTGAGCTGGTCTAGCGTAGTTTTTTATTATAAGCCTGTGTTGTCCCACTGCAGGTCAAAGGCCTCCCTTCCCTCTTTTTACTCTTCCCGGTCTACTGCGATTGCGAGCCAATCCTTCAAGGAGTCCAGCTCATCCCGCCATCTCGTCGTTTCCTGCTAGTTGGCATCCACTGAATGGTGGTTTTTGCGTATTGCTGCTCCGATATGCGACGTATGTGGCCAGCCCAGTTCCACTTTAGTCCAGTAGCTGTGCGGTCAGCGTCCGCTATTTGTGTTTTAGAACGAACTATAGAGTTCCCAATGTGGTCTGTGAGATTGACACCTAGTATGCTTCGTTCCATAGCCCGTTGGCAGACTCTGTGTGCGGACTTTTGACGTTTTGATGAGTATGGAATTTTAATAGAATGTGAAGCCAGCTTATATTGGTTTTGTAACCGGTTTGCGGCCTACTTTACCTATATTTTTAAACTCATAAAAGTCATTTACCTGTGTCTTCTCTTCTCTTCTTTTTCGTGTGGTTAGTGACTAACCTGGTGTCAGTGTTTTTATGCCGCCCATGGGCCTCTGGCTTGGCTTCACATGCCGTCGAGAAATATTTCTCATCATGTTTCCTCACGATGTTTTCCTTCACCGTTTTTGGAGCAAGTGTTTATAATTATACAATACGCACATGAATCCGAAAAGCCAGAGGTGCGTGCCTTGGGTTCGAACTCGAGACCTATGACTTGGCAGTCCGACGACGGTCACACCACTAGGCTATCACTGCTTTTGACTTATTACTCTTCAACCTACTATTTCTCGTCATAAATAAAAGTAGTATTTTTTTACTTTTTGTTGCGTCATCTAAATCAAATTAGTATTCCAGAACCTTCGGCATCTAAAGCCGTTTTTGTTGTTGATATTACGGATCTGGAGTCACAAAGGGATTGTCAAAGAACAAAATACCAAACGAAAACCTTACCTTAACAAAATATTTTCCAATATGCTTTTCATTTCACAGAAGGATGTTTAATACAAAAATATGTCGAGAGTTTCTTGAGGGGTCCCTAAGAAAAATATTAGTAAAAGATAAAATAAAATAACATTGACGGCCAACGGTGGCCGAATTGGTTTTACGGTCTGTATGTTTTGTAGGGAAATTTGGTCTGAAGAAGTGTTCAGGGTTCCGTGCACATTGGCCATTTGACAAAAAATGTGAAGCATGTCTATTGGTGGAGCTAGATACTTCTTCATCGTGTCCATGGCACGACAGTGTAATAAACCAGTCCAGAACCTTGAAGACCTCTACCAATACAGCGGTGAACAGTTTCGGAGAGATAACGTCTCTCTGTCCACCTCAACTCGCTGCAGAAGGATAGGTTTCGAGGTCTGGTCCTGGAATCGGACCAACATAGTAGTAGATTTTGGCCCAAAACTTCGCCACTTCCACGGCATTGTCTGTGGCAGCGGAGAAGTTGCTGTGACTGCATTTTTTGGGGCACAGAGGGCAGGAGAAGAGGTTGGGATTCGTTTGCGCCACAGCTACACATAAACCCTATCACCGTACCATAGAGAAAGCTACCGTCGAGGAAACGAATAAAAAAAAAATTACAGTTACCTCACGTAGATACAGCTCGAGTTGTTTATTTTAGTTATTTTCATAGTCTTATATTATATGGGATTCTTCTCTGGGGAACCTGTGCGGACATTAATACTATCTTTGTTCTACAGAAAAGGGCTGTTCGAGCCATTAACAACCTAGGTCCAAGAGATTCCCTTCGAGAAATAAATATTCTGATTGTAGGCTCACAATATTTTTTTTTAAACCTATTGTATGTACACAAAAATATATCAAATTTTAAGAAAATGTGCGATATTCATATTTGAATACCAGGAATAAACACAACCTTGTTGTACATCGCACACGTCTCCACAGAGTAGGCATCTCGTTCGTTGTAAAAGCGTATACATTGACACATAGTTTGTTGTAAAAGCGTATACATTGACCCATGTCAGTGTGCGCTTTTACAACAAACTTCCCAATGACATTCGAAACTTACCCATTAAACGATTTAAAAGCTGTATTAAAACCAAAATTTGAAAAAAAGGGTACTATAAAATTTCAGATTATTTATAAGACAAAAAGCTTGGGATTGAGCTGCTCGCTCTGTGATAAAACCATAAAACTTAACATTTTAATTATCATCAAAACATAGCAGTTATAAAACTGCTATGTTTAGATGATAATTAAAATACACATTGACATTGTTGAAAATTTTGTGGTTTTTTTTTTTCTTCTTCATGTATTTTTTCTTTCTCAGTTAGTTTTAATGATGGTCTGGCAGTTTGAGTAGTTTATGCGGCTTACCCAAATGTCCTTTCTTTGGTATTGTTTGTCGAGTTGAGCTCCTTAAGTTCTGAGTTGAGCTCCACGATTACTGACAAATGCTTGCACTGACAGGACAGGTCCACTCAAATCTGTGTGGTTCTTTCTTCAAAAGACCATTTCAGATACTAATCTACATGGTCCTCATATCACCTGACCAAGATTATGTCTGGACTTTAAAAAACACCTCTAACTTCTGATTTTGTTTCGGCCTTTCTTCTCAGAGTAGTCAGATAGGAAACGCCGAACTCATCTAGCTTATTTTTAATATGACATGTAAAGGGATTCCGATATCATATTTACAGATTAAGCAATTTCATTTAATTTCACATGGAATCCTATAAACTCCCTATTTACCTACACCGGAACAAAATCGACTTAGTGATAGTGATCAAACCGAACCATTGTGGAGAGAGCAAGATGTTTACTTTTCGAAGCAGATTTATGGGCAGAAGCTGCTAATACTGCCATTTATTTGAAGAACAGATCAGTAACTTGACCCATTGAGATTCCATACAAAATTTAGTAGAAAACCACATACTCTACTCTACTTGTTATGTGAAGTGTCATGCAATTATGAACCATATGCGGTACAACTAAGTATTGCTACCACGTTGAACTGGCCTGAAAATTGACTCTGTTTTAGTACTAAAGATGTTTACCCTTATTTTTTTTATTTTTGGGTGGGAAATCATCAAATAACTTCTCCCGTTCTAGGCGGAGCGGGAGGGCGTGTCAGACTCTTATTGACTAAAACCAACCCGTGATCCTTCAGTTGCCTGTACGTTGCCCGGGGCCACGGTATCCCTTTCAGACCTTCCCGCGACCCCAGCAGCCATCGGTCCTAGCGGACCCCGCCAGTTCTGCTGACATCTCTTTGAGGCGCGCGTGGAACACAACGCGCCGTCGACCCGGGCCTGGTCCTTATCAGACGGCGAGCTACCCATTGCTCACCATCCGCAAGATGTTTATCCTTCATGAATGATGGGCTGAGGAATGCTGTGATAAGGCAACGGTACGGTTTAAAAGAAGATGTAGTGACATAAATTGATAAGGGTAAGCTTAGATGGTTCGGTCATGTTGAGAAGATGAATGAAAGGTGACTAATAAAAGATATTTACGAGGTAAATGCGAGTGGTAACGCCGGGACGGGGACGCTAGAACGACATAATTATAGTAACATTGTTGGGGACGTTCTTAAGATCAGGTACTGGTAACCGGTGTGCGTGTCTGATCACATGTATGAACGCAAACGGCAAAAGGAATAGGTAAGGATCGTAGCTGCAGGTGGCGTTCTGAAGTTTCTGCCTACCCCCATACAAAGAAGGCGTAAGTTTATGTAGGTATGTGAATGTATGAATGACAGCTAAGCAAAACAATGAAAGCACTCCTAGTGCTTTTATAGTTTCAAAGTGTCAAATCCAAGCGCTATCAATTAAAACCTTCTACCTACTTCTAATGAATGAATCTTAATTAATTGATTACAATCGTTATTCGATTCTCGTTTGCATTTGACGTTTTTAAGATAAGGGTTCAATTGTCTCCACGATAGTCTTGTCAAGAAAACTAGAGGTATTCGAAAAAGCAACTTAATTCTGTTGAAATATAGTTCAACATTGGTCTAATATCAAGCGAACACTTAATAAAATTGAAGTTCGATTATCGGAATAGTTGCAAAATTAAAGTGTAATGGGATCTGGTGTAAATAGTAATTTGGTATCATTAAAATTGAGAGCTTGGAATAAGTGATAATTAAATTCAAGTTTTAGTTTTGGGCTATTTCTTCCAATCTTTGGTAGTGGCCCGGGAGTAGTACGGGCTAGAAGGGCCAGACAAAATTCATAAAGGCTCCCGCAGACAAGCGCGACGCGACACTGGTAGAACAATTTCCGTGAAGTTTTCATAGAAATTCTTCCATCAGAGTCGCGTCGTGTAGTAGCGTCGCGCCGTCGCGTCGCACCTGTCTATGGGAGCCTTAAAGTGAACAAATCGAAACATAATTTGTAGCACAAACGGCACCCCAATTGTGTAACACACTTTCTATCACAGTCCGACGGATTTTGAAGAAAAATCGTAATCCATGCTCGACAGCGTAAATAAGACCGCGTCCTAACCAAAAGCGATCGTCGCTTTATTTTGGTTCAGCGAATTCAAATGCGTGGTTGCGTCGACAGAGGGCTCCTTCCGGTTTTCTAAAGGCCGCGTCCTACCCTAACTAACGCGATCGTCGGGAGTATACGATCATCGCGTTAATTCTGTTTGTGCGAACCTGAACGCGTGGTCGCGTCTACAGAGGGCGCCTTCTGAGTTTCCGAACAAAATAGTGACATATTATTTAACGCGACGATTGCGTATTCGCGCGAAGGATCTTTTTAGTTAGGACGCAATGAATATTGTTGAATTGTCAAAATGAAGCATGTCTGCATGTTTTTGTTTGTTATTCCTTTGAAGGTATCATTCACAGCATGCCTACTGTATTAGAGAAGTCACGCGTGTATGACTATGACGCAACAATTGTATGCAAACATAGGAATAGTTGTACGAAACTAGGTTATTATTCTTTCATTTCTAGAACCACAACTCAACTCTTCCATGAGCCTTATGTTAATTAAAATTGGGAAGTTTTAATAAATAGCTTTAGCTCTTCGAAGTCGTAATTACTTTTACTCTCAAACTTTTTTCTCAATTCCTTTTTTTCGTTTGCCGAAAACAATTCTCGTAATTATCACTTTTGTCACAGAGAATTTTGGGGTTTTGACGATCCATCAGGTTATTTTACGCTTGCCGGGGTTTGTCCGTAAATGGGTGATCATCTTTACGAACCGGACTCCTCTGTGCCTCGGAAAGCACGTTAAGCCGTTCATCCCGGCTGTCATTCGTGGATCTTTGACAGTCGTAACGTGTCGTCAGAATCCCGAAAGAATGACAACCAGTCTTATCAAGGAGTTTCGTAATACCCAGTTCTGGTATTCAGCTGCATCCGGTTAGACTGAGTTATTTTAGCAGATTGATTGATTAGGGCATATGTAATAAGGGGCGAGCCTATCGCCATTTCATCATCATCATTGGCAGCCTTGTTCCACCCACTGCAGAGGATTATAGACCTCCTCCCTTTTGTGTCATGCTTTCCTGGTCTGCTGGTCTGGTGCGGCATTCGCGCATAATTTACTTACAACTCTGGAATAAGTACTGGTGATAATTTGCAAATGAAAAACTCAATAGCTCGTGGATCGTGGATCGGAGATTCTTCCACACGATCCGTTTTAGGAAACCCACGATCCAGCCGCGCGCTCCAGTGCCGATCCACGTTTTAGTTAGATTAAGTTCAGTTGAACACACGCTCGATATGGAGCCGCATTTACGGCAGGGTTGTCAGACTGCAGTGGCAATTGTAAAAACCTATTTTCTACTCATTAATACTTACGAGTATGTTCTTTATAAAGGGATACTAAACGGTGACTTTGCGAAGATCGCACTCTGGACTCCACGTCAAAATGTGGCTTTTGATTACCTACATTAAAGGACTCCCACGCATGAAGAGCGGGAGTCTAATTTTAGACAAGAAGCATTCGGAATAAATGCAAATATTATTTATCACATTAATCAAGAAAGTTTTAAAGTAAAATTAACTTTGAAGACGGCCTTAATCTAAAGCTGCCCCGGCCCTACCCCGGCTTTGCATGGGTAGTACTAAGTACTTATCTATAGCGCTCCTACCTATCTACCCTACCCTACCTACCATACTTACCTACATACCTACCTACCTTACCTACATACCTACCTACTGCACGTAGAACAAGACTTTTTTGAACGATGATGTTACAAAAACTAATGATTTTTATATTACCCAGACCGCAGATTAATACAGATGTTTAACTCCGCAAAATCATATAAATAATGACGACACAATAAAGTGCAATTCAGGTCGCACAACGCTAATCACCTACAGTTTATATTCACCTTGAATTTACCTCTCTTTCTATCGCGTAACTCTTTAGATCTTCTGACTACGTCACACTCACTAAATTGGCCCAACAAGTCGAGCCCGCGTCGTACTTGTAGCTTCATACCTAAAATACGGAGCGAACCATCTGTATTAATTTGTGCCCAGACTTAAACTCGATTGAGTGGTAAAAATAACGTTTTCAATAATGCTCATTTTGCGTTCATAACTTATTGTATAATTACCTACATTTAACATCCTGAAAGTAGGTATTGACTTATCCTAAACAAATAATACAAACAGTGCTAGTCAAGCAATGATAGACGAGGTAGGTAGGCCAACTTGTCAGACTCAACTCAGTTTGTAGTTTGTTTTAGTCCAAGGAAATATTGAAGTAAACAAGTAGGTATTGTTGGTGATGATAAATTGGTTGGCGTGCCTTTGGAAATTGAAATAGATTAGACTAGTGCAAAAACCGCCCAAACTGGTAAAATCATTAACTATTTCGAGCTCATGAAAGACAATAGAACCTCTGCGGTGATTATTCGCGAATCCCAACTAATATTATAAATGCGAAGAGTAAGTTTTTTTTTTTTTTTGTTTGTTTGTTTGAGGGATGTTGCGGATGCGGATTTTTGTTGGCTCACATCCGCGGATGCGGATCTCATGTTTTTTTAAGACGCAGATTTATGCCTGTGACCTTGAGTGGTTAGCTTACGTGTTCTGTGCTGAGCTCGGGCAACGATTAGTACGTCCAGCCAGTAATAGGACTCGCCCATCCAGGAGCACTGTCCCAAATTAGACGCATTATTAATTTATTATACATAAAAAAAAGGTATTTTAATAAAACACGTATACTAAAAGATCAATAAATAAAAAATATCTTTAAAATTGTGAGGTTTCACAAAAATACGCTTGATAGATTTTATTTTTTATCCGCGCTCGACGACATAACTTTACAAATTAATTTCACTATGTAATATTATTATTATTTCCTTTATTTCAATATTTACATATAAATTATATTTTTAAATATTAGAATAAAAACATATAAAAACATTTAAAAATATAAAAAATAGTAGCCCACCGGTATCGGGAACAGGGTCCAAGGTACCGGCGGTCAGGGCTCCAGAGAGAGGAACCTCCTAACAATACGAGCCGTGTCCAGGAGTACCGCTTTCTGAATCAAGCCCTTAATCCAGCTGCCCAACGAGAGCCTCCTAAGGTGTTGGTCGAGGCTCTTGGCAATTAAGCCATTGGCTGATACGACTATCTGCACAATGATCGCTGAGTCCATATCCCACATGTCGACAACCTCGCGAGCCAAGTCAAGATACTTAATCTGTTTATCTTTCTCGGCTTTCACGAGGTTCCCGTCATGCGGGACCGTTATGTCAATAATCATTGCGCGCCGCTCTCCTCGATCCACCACCACTATATCAGGCTTATTGGCAACAATAGTCCTGTCAGTGATGATGGATCGATCCCAGTACAATGTGATATTTCCATTTTCGAGAACTGGGTCGGGCACATACCTGTAGTACGGCACTTCTGATTCCACTAGGCTGTATTTCAGAGCAAGTTGCTGATGGATAATCCTGGCTACAAGGTTGTGTCTATGCAAGTACTCTTCGTTAGCTAGACGAGAACACCCGGAGATAATGTGTCGGATTGATTCTCCCAGACGGTGGCATGCCCGACAGATGTCAACCGTGTCATCCTTCACAATGAATCTCCGGTAATTGTTCGTCATCATAACTTCGTCCATAATTGCACAGACAAAACCTTCGGTTTCTCCAAAGAGGTCACCAAAACGCAGCCAGGCTACGGACGCTAGTAAATCTACATCGGGTCCATGTAGGGCCCGGAAGTAGCGTCCGTGAAGTTCCTTATTCTGCCATACCTCCTTGCGATCGTTAGTGTCAAGCACTACAGGCTTGCGCCAGTTCTCTTTAGCCAAGGAGAGCGGGGTAAGGCCCTTGTCCACCGCGACCACATCTCGATGCATCCCCACGTCGGCTTCTAGGAAATATTCCCTGAGACTGCATACCTCGCGATTGTGGAGGGTCTTAGTGTTTAAAAAGCCTCGACCTCCACACTTTCGCGGGATATACAGTCTCATTACCGATGACCGTGGGTGATGCATTCGATATGCAGTTAGCAGCGTACGGACCCTCCTATCCAGGGTGTCGAGTTCGGTCTGAGTCCATTTGAGTATGCCGAAAGAGTACATCAAAACCGGCATGACCCAACCGTTGAAAGCGCGCGCCTTGTTTCCGCCTGATAGAAGACTATTAAATACTTTCTTCAGGCGGCCAAAGAAGCGCTCCTTCAACGATTGCTTCATGTCAGTAACATTGATGCCCAACGCTTCCGACATACCCAAATACTTGTAGGTTTCGGATGCGGAGAGGGCTCTAAGGTTTATGGAATCCGCGAGCTGAGTTCCCACGGATTCCACAATCTCCCCTCGCTTTACATGCATGACCGCACATTTGTCCACACCAAATTCCATCCTGATGGCTCTACTGAAAGTTTCAGTTACTTTCAGTAGCTCCATCAGTTGCAAGTTGTTGGGGGCAAAGAGTTTTAGGTCATCCATGTAGAGGAGGTGAGATATTACCTGACCACCTCTCCTCAGCCGATAGCCTAGGCCTGAATACTCCATCAGTGTGCTAAGAGGATTCAGGGCTAAGCAGAACCAAAGTGGACTTAAACTATCGCCCTGAAATATGCCTCGCTCGATTCTTATCGGTTCGCTATTCCTCTGGATATTTCGACATCCTGGATAGCGAAGGACCGTCCTCCATTGCCTCATACATGACATCAGGAAGGTGCGCAGAGTTGCATCTACTTTATACAACTCCAGCACCCTCATGAGCCATGTATGTGGCACCGAGTCATAGGCCTTCTTATAATCTATCCAGCATGTCGACAGATCTTTTCGGGAACGGCGAACCTGTTGGCTAATGGCCGCGGGACCCGTTCCTACATCCATTTTGAGAGGCAGACATGATGGAGTTGGTGTCTATATGTTTGATAATTTTAACTCTCAACATGGATGTGAGAACTTTATAGACCGTCGGTAAACACGTGATCGGCCTATAATTTTTGGGGTCCGCGGTGCTACCCGATTTATGGAGCAGGTGGGTAACTCCTGTCGTTAGGAACTGGGGTAGCGAACCAGACTCCAAAGCAGTCTGGTACTGAGCCGCCAAGCGAGCGTGCGATCTTATGAACCATTTAATCCAGAAATTGTGCAGCCCGTCCGGCCCTGGAGACTTCCAGTTGGGCAACGGACGAACTGCACGAGCTACATCTTGGGGGCAGATGGTAATAACCCCCATTTCTGGTATTGGATCGCAGGCTCGCTCGACTTTCCGAGTCCAATCACCTTCGGTGTGGCTGACAGGCGTCGACCAGATACTTCGCCAGAAAGAACACATGGCATCATCATCCGGAAGGCGCGTGTCAACCACACCTTGGTTCGGTCGCTCCCAAGCCCTATAAACCCACCTTTCATCACTCTGGAAGGTGCGATTCTGAGTGTATCGCTCTACTAGCCGCTTATACCTACGAGTACGGTTCGCCCATGCATACACTTTCTGCTTCAGGAAGTCGATGCGCTCTGTGGCATGGGACACATAGTCCTCAGGGCCGATATCAGTCCCTGAGAACGCCCGCCTCACAAAACGCATCACTCTAGGGCGAGTATTGCCCTCCCTGAAGCAGATAAGTTTGCCAATGAGCGCTCTGGCCCCAACAATACGGCGTTCAATTCTGCACTGCCAAGCTGGTACGGCTGGTTTTGGTCGTGTAGCTCTAGAGTCATTTGCAAATTTGACGTGAGCTACACGACATGCCGCTACAGCCGCACAGTACAGAATCGAATGAGTATCGGTGAGGTCTTCGCAGCTATCAAAATAGTTTGATACCTGCGAATCCAGAGCCGCCACCAGCGCCCTATTTTTGTTATGCATGGGCAAACGAGGTAAACGTGGTCTAAGTTCGGGCGACATGAACCGATATTCCCGAATCGCACCCTCCAAAGCACTCCTCAATTCCTCATTGCACTGGGTACTTACGTTTGTAACCCTGTCATCGATCCTCTCGTCAGCTTGACTTGGAGTGACCTGTGGTGGCACAATAACACTTTGCGACGGGGGAGCGATGACATGGCTACTCTGCATTTCAGTTCGCAGGCGATCAAGCACAGTGTTATCCAGCATATGATTACGCTGGATGACCCGCACTTGATCCGATAGTCGTTGTGCCGAAACGTTGACAGCTGGCTCAAGCACCTGAAAAAGAGAGAGCATCCGGACACGGTACGCGGTCAGGTTGTTTCCCCCCTCTGTAGCCCCAAAGTATGAGCGCATGACGTTTTCGTTAATGGATCGTGTCCATCTCATGCGCTGCACACTTCCGCCGGGAGCTGGGACCCTATCAGAGGCCGGTGGGCCTCGAGGTCCTAAAACATCCGGCGGCCGGCGTCCTCCCCGTCGACGAGCAGGTGGTGGCGTCGTAGGCGGGGAGAAATACTCGTCGCTCGAGCTCGACGCAACTACCGCGGCCGGTGTCGTCACAGCGCTCACAGTGGGGCTGGGTACCGGCGGCGGCGAGGCGGAGCTGAGCGAAGAGTCCGGAGATGGTGGGCGTGCTTGGCGTGCGGCCGATCTTGTCAACATTTTCATTTTCCTTTCATTTTCCTATTTTTTGTTCATTCTTGTTTTATCGGAGGTGACATCTGTCATGTCACCTCCGATTCGGCAGTTTTTATAAAGGTTCTATTGCATATTGGTTGATTATAGTATTTTTATTGTATTTTTAATGGTTTTCTGTTTTCAGGTTTAGAATATAGCGAAAATCTCTTGTAATAATGCGTAAAAAAATTTATAGTTATTAAAATTGCGTACACGAAATGTTCAGTTGACAAGGTGTTGCCATTATTATTATTATTATTATTTATTTATTTCTCCTCACAATGACAAGCTTATTCTAGATTTAACATATTATTTGTTTTTTTAGCAATGTGAGGAGCTGGTGTCTGAGTTAGGCGTAAAATGCCTGTATTACAAATCACTAGGTCCCCACCCCACGGAAGAACAGAAAGTTTTACTTTAAAAAATATGATATTACAATCTAACGTTAGAGAAACTAAAAACTTAAGTTATTATAATTTTGGGGGTAGAAGTTAAAAATAAACTATAAACAAAAAGTTAATCAGTGCGCCTGTATCTGTGTGTATGTGTGTGTCTATGAGAGTGTGTAATGTTGTGTGTAGTTTTGAGTGTCAGGTGTATGAACAATCTAAAATATTAATTTATTAAGATATTAATAAAATGCCCTAATTTAACATATATTTTTTCCAAATCATTAACACTACTCGTTTAGACGTGATCTTCAGTATAAAATCATTAAAATTCGGTTATCGTCGCCTTTTTTTTTTGTGTGAGATATTATCAAATGGTAACTTCTCCCGCTCTGGGCGGAGCGGGAGGGCGTGTCTGACTCTTACGGACTAAAACCCACCCGTATTCCTGTGTTGCCTGTACGTTGCCCGGGGCCACGGTATCCCTTTCGGACTTTCCCGCGACCCCGGCAGGCATCGGTCCTAGTGGACCCCGCCAGTTCTGCTGACATATATTATATTTGAGGCGCGCGTGGAACACAACGCGAGAAAAAGTGAAGAAAGTGAGGTCGCCGTGGCACCTCTCTAGCCACTCCTCAAAGAAGGGACTTTTCGCCTCAATTGTAGCGTGCCCAGTTATCGTCGCCTTAAGTGATCCGTCAAGGCGGCAAGGCGAAAAGCAAAATTTCTTAAGTTTTTTGCAAATTGCAGCGCTGTTTCGTTGTATGTTTATCATAATTCAATTCACGGCAATTATATTAAAATAATAACTAAATTATAATCATTCAAAAATCTATAAATATCTCTCTAAATAATATGTGTTTGATGGTTATAAGACTATTTCGTGAAAATGTGACGATTTAGACTGTTATTGATGATTTAAAATTAAATGATTACAATTTCCATTTTGTTGATTATGATATTACTTATTACCTTTTCCCACCCACATCGGCATCCGCATGAACTCCGCATTAATCAATGCGGAGCTCATGCGAATATTCGCAACATCCCTGGTTTGTTTCTTACGCTTTCACCCTTTCACGGCTGAACGGATTTGGATGAAATTTGGCACATGGGACCATGACGTGGGTTAGGACATAGAATAATTTTTATCTAGATATTCCCACAAGATTGAGACTGTATGCGGGTGAAACTGCGGGGGCGCAGCTGGTATAAATAACATAGGGACATCTAAATTAGGCACATCGTAAAAAAAAAATGGACTAGAATCATTAACCAGAAAGAAAACAGAGGAATACTTTAGTGTGGAATGATCGCCAACGACCACGTGACTTTCATTGTGCGTGGTCCGACACACACTTGGCCGGTTTTTATTTAATATATTACCAGAAATAAAACGGAACGCAATTTTATTTAATGATACAGCTCGACGGTTCAATCCCATGTAACTTTTCATGCAAAGCGGATCATTATCCTTTTATCTTTCAAAACAATACGGGCCGAGTTTCCTGCGAATGTATCAGAGAGAAATATAAATCATACGGCACATTCATTATATTTTTTCATGTCGGGTACAATTACGGACAACGGATATTAAAGTACCGTTATTTATTCATTCGTTTTTGAGAAAATAAAATTCATTGCTTGTCAGGTACACAATACTGTTAATAAATTATTGCTTGGGTTCTACTAACTTATCCAACAAGGTCGATGAAACTAACGAAACCTAAAACGCGACTAAACTGCATTCACAATTAAGTTCCCAAACATATGTAAAGAAACATAGGTATTTGGAAAAATTACTTTAATACCTGCACATAAAGTTCAGTTTGCGCTGCAACCAGAACTTTTCTGTTATTTTCTTTTATGATTTTTTCAATAGTGTAGTTGAGTATGAAACAATAATGTAGGTACATATTCCATCCATCGACTGAAAAAGAAGAAGACTCTAAAACAAACATAGTTTACTCTAGAATAAAGTTGATGGATAGCAACAGACTTTAAGTCTGTCATTAATTATTAAATTTGTACACCAATAACGCCTCGTTTATCGAACGGTTTTTCTGACATTGTCTATTTTCTATATAAACCTATACCTATTATGTAAAACAAAATTGTAAAAGTTAAAAAGTTGGTATACCTACATTCTGTCTTGCCTATCTGTATTATTATTTACCACATCTGGTGGAAACAGCTTGCCTTTCGCCCGGCTCACTAACGAGCATTTTGCTTTCAAAATCGGACAAAAATATTTTGAGTAATTTTCAAATTGGAAATAAATAAAAATACATGGAAAAGCTTATTAAAAGTATATTTTTAGTAAAAATAAGTACATATTATTTGAAAAAAATACATTTATTCTTCTTCATCCATTAATGAATCGTCGTTATTTGGTTCGGGCTTGAAAAGGTCTATTGTTTCTTTTAAAAACGGCTGGCTTTTGCTGGGTTTCCTTTTTCTTGCACAGCTGATCAATGGATCTGATGTGAGAAGAAGCCTATTTAAGACGTCTTCGTTACATTGTAACTGCGAAAACTTCCTTGCGAAATTTTGTCGGTAGGAGCGGTAATGCTTGTTCCGTGCCTCCGCAGCCTCTTCAGATAGCTGACCGATAGGTAATATGGCATGATCCACTACGGTAGGGCCATGTACTAGAATTTTGTGCAGAGTGGGCGTCATAGGATGCCAACCGTAAAGCTCGACGTACATTTTAGCAGTATCCTTACAAAACTCTTCAAACTTTTTTGTATCGAGTTGGTGTCCAGAAGATATTGCTTCTAGGATAATTTTTAGTTTTATGATAAAATCTTTATTAATGCCAGTGATATCGGCTGCTAAATCTGGGTCGGCGAAGAATCTTCGAGATGTATTGCCTGAATTCGAATTTCCAAACCCAGCTTTAGGCATATCTATAATCAGGTCATTCGGTTCCCTACAAAATGGTTGAGCTGGATGGTGCTGATCCACGCGTCATGTTCGTGAACGGGCGCCGTCGGTTGAGACTGGTCATCTCTTATCTGCCATTGCTTATTTTTAATCTTATATTTTTAATCGTTTTTGATTATTATTTTATTTTACATTGTTCTCACATATAGAAGCAACAAAAGTATTGTACCCAGGATTTTGTAATTTCTATATTTAAAAGAGTGTCCTTGGAGTTTCTTGCCCGTTCTTCTCCATAGAGATCTACGTTTTGGAATGGGCAACTAGCTTCAACTTTCTGACTAACTGACCGACTCTTTGACAATTCAAAAGTGCCTGTAAATGGTTTAATTGAAATAAATGCTTTGAGTTTGAGTTTGAGTCAGTCCCGTTCTTTCTCTGTATTCCTTCTGAATTATTTTTTTTCTCTCCTTAACGTCCGTTCTTTTCTTCCGTGGTTCGAGCTTGCCATTTCTTGAAAGGAAGCTTATATGCGAGATGCAGCACAGTTTCAAATAGTCGAATTCTTGCATGATGAATTGACAAACCGAAACGTAATGATTGCGGGTCTTCTTCAGTTCTTCAAAGTCGTTTTGAATTTTGAAGTTTTCCCACAAATATAACACCTCATGGTAGAGGAGGTCCCAGTTGCTGTATTGCAGACTTTCCCATCTACCATAGTTGGAAGCAATGTATGTTGCACGAGGGCTCCATTAACAGCCTCGATTTGGGTTTTCTGTAATTTTTTGGTTTGGTCTTCCACATATTTTATTTCTTCCTTCGTTATGTCCACAGTTTCATGTAGGAATCGAATACGAATGGGCCGGCAAAAGCGAGTCGAGGACGGTGTTGGATTTTGCCATAACGGGATACCTTCCTTTCGCATAATGTTCTTTGTCCTAATATACTTCGGCATAACGATTTTGGCACAATTTGTTTTGGCATAATAATACTTCGGCATAATTTTTTTAGGCATACATTTTATGTTGGCATAATCATCTTAAAGACTAATTTGTTTTGGCATAAATTTGATTCGCATAACGTTAGTAGGCCTAAGAACCGAATTGCTGCAAAACCGACTCCACGTAGTCTTGTTTGTCCTACCCCTAGAGTGTAATTTAAAATCGCGTAGGCGCGTAGGAGCGAGGCGGCCCGCGGGCTGAGGAGCAGGCGGCTGCGAGCGAGCGGTGGTGAGCGAATGCCGTCTGCGACGATTAGCACGCGTGGGGCCGCCGGAGGCCCGCAGCGCCGGAGCCGTGACAGAAACCCTGCCTGCTGCATGTTGCATGCTCGCTTGAATGCTGCATGCTTTAACTTTATGCTTAATAAATGTATGCTTTAACTTTATGCTTAATAAATGTATGCTTTAGAATATTATGCTTAATCATTATTATGGTTAGAGAAATTATGCTTAAAAAAATTATGCGTAAGCTGTTATGCGTAATTATATTATGCGAAAATATAATTATGCCAAACAACATTATGCTAAGTTATATTAGGTCTTAAAATTTTATGCAAATGGATAGGGAACCTGCCATAACACCTTTATTTTTTCTCCAAGACGGGACTGTAACCTCAAAGGAACCAATGAACTTTGAAATATATGAGAGTCATCTTGAGTGCTGTCCAAGAACTTTTGTTGGTAAGCATTTTGATGCGAGCCATCACACCCCCATTTTGAAATAAGTTCAAGGTTTTTTAATTCGTCTTCAGTACAATTTCTTAGTATTTCCTCGAGATATAGACAAAGTCTTTCAGCAGTGTGATTGAGTAATTCTTGGAGCACAACTTCAACGCCTGTTTCTGTAACAGTTATCGACACTGGGTCCGGATAACACACTTTTTTTTCATTTCTCATCAATGTGTAACACGGGTAAAGGCTGTTATTAGAGTCATGTAGTAATTCCCATTGTCGCCTCGTAAAATCACCTTCTATAAAAAGGTTTAAGGCTTCTTCGGGTGTGTATTTCTTCACTTTGGGTGTATGAACAGAAGCGATTACTTTTCTGTAACGTTTAGCTCTTGTCGGTGAGGATGTTGCATCTAAAATTAGTTTTGAAGCAGGAGCATTCCCGGAAGTCCGCTGACTCACACTAGCCGCAAAGGTTAGCTCTTTTACAGGTACCTGCTCCCGAAGTTCTTTTGTTTTCCGTCGTTTACTGCGATCCGTCAAGTCTTGGAAGTCCTTACTTGGACGTCCAGGCTTATTAACACTTTGTGTCCAATCATGAATTGGTATCGAAACATTAAGCCATTCGACGTTTTTCTGCAAAAATCTTTCTTCGATATAGTTGGCGGATGTCCACCTCTTCTTCAATTCTGATTTAAAGTGCCTAAGATCTACATAGACTTAGGGTGTGATATTGATCTTCGGGGCATTTCATCATCTCTCACAGTTTAAGTTCCACAAATGATGCTTTTTCGTCAATTTTTCTTGCTGGGCTTTCTTTAAAAAGCATTAAAAGCGATTTTCGAGACATCTCCATGACATTAGATGTCAACCTGCGACAAAATGAAAATTGTTTACAAAATTGAAAAATACCTATGCACTTTAAAGTCCTTTAATTCAAAGTCGTGGAAAGATGTGGGAAGTGTTTTTACTGTTATAGCAGGGTAATATCCTATAGAATACTATATAAAATTTACTCGATACTCGACACTATAACATAAACCCCTTTTTTGTCAAAGAAAAACCAATTTTTTACCCTTCTTTAGATGATGGGCCTAAATGCTATAATTTTTTTAACAAAGTCTTAATGTTTTGGTTTTTAAATTAAGTACATACCTTGTTTCAAAGGATCCATAACTCAAACTTGTCACTTTAACTCCAAAAAAACATATAACTCGTAACTAAAAGTTAACAAGAAATAGAGCGTATCGAGAATGTAGGCGTGCGTTCTGAACGATGTCTAGATTCCGGCCACCTGTGCAGCGGAGGGGTGCGGAAAGGGTCTACTTCAAACCCTTTCCCGGATAGTACGTTAACTTAGGTACAAAATAACTATGGTCTTGGTGTCATTAGCTACATTTGGATTTTTTTACTTTTGTCCGATTTTGAAAGCAAAGTGCGGCTATCCTGCGGCGTCGTCGCAGGCGGACGACGAGGCGAATTAATGTTTAGAAATTCGTCGATATCTAAGACAAGGAGCACCAATCTGTATACAACGTGATAGTAGATCGTCGATCGGCTTATTTATATCTGGATAGTAGTACATTTAGCACTACATTGTGCAAACTATAGGTCGTAAGTCGCGGACGTGACCTTGGGCCGTCCTTGAGCGTTCGAACATCTGATAGAAATCCTGGCCGGTTGTAGCTGAGAACAACGTGCACACTCATCGGTCGCGACTGTCAGTAGCGGCTTACGGACGTGTCCGATAATTTGTTTACAGCTTGAATCTGGAGTTCATGTTGGACTTAGAACCTCTTGGGTCCACAATACCTGGCTTCGTTGGTTCAGTATATACGGCCACGTAGCATGAATATTATGAATTACTAAGCATAGACGTAGAAAATTATACATCACATCATGTACGTCAGGAAAAATCGTAATCTTTTCAGTATAAGGTACAATTATAGTACTAGAAATCGGGACCAATTAGTTCAACCGGTTTTCAGACTGTCTAAAGTAGACTCATCCTTCATGGGGTACTATTTAAAATGTTAGAATAAAATACCTCCCCACATACTACAACTAAATGAAACTAAATTTAAATCTTGTGTAAAACGCCCACTAAGCTGGGGGATGAAAAAATGCTTGGCTCAACGCTGGTCCAGCTCCACAAGGGCGCATAAACTAATTTAATTTTAGCATTCGAAAATATTGTTGGAGCTGCTGAAGATTGCATAAATTATCTTTGAATTGTATAACTTCAATCTCGTAGTATTGTATAATTGCATAGTACATGTGTGAGCATTGTGACCATGTACCTTCTATAAAGCTATTAATTACTGGGTACGTCTTTCATTGACTTCAATGTGCCCTCGTGGCTGAGAGTATGTCATGCTCATTCAAATGTCTCGCTGGCGGTGGCGTGTATGTTGGATCGTTAAGTTCCCTTCAAAATGGTTGAGCTAAACGGTGCTGATCCATGCGTCATGTTCGTGAACGGGCGTCGTCAGTAGGGACTGGTCATCTCTTATCTGTCACGGCTTATTTTAATTTATTTTAATTTTTGAATTGTTTTTATCTTTTTATTACGGACGATTTTTATGTGCACGTCTTTCTACATTGTTCTCACATGTATAATTTCAACATGAATGATGTTACCAATATTTTGTAACAATATTATGATTTAAAAGAGTGTCCGTGGAGTTTCTTGCCCGTTCTTCTCCATAGGAACCTACGCTTTGGAATGGGCAACTAGCTTCATATTTCTGACTGACTGACCCCTTGACAATTCAAAAGTGCCTGGAAACGGTTTAATTGACATAAATGCTTTGAGGTTTGAGTTTGAGTTTATACGTCGGAAATAAGTAAGTAATCAATAATTCGTTGAATTGGCGTTATGTTCGAGGCACAAGTTCATAGGTACCTAGGTACATGATTAGTTCAACCAGCGCTGTCTCGCATGCTGGTGCTAGAGCATGCTGAGTGATGGCCGTTATACGTTATAGGTAGGCTTGCGAAGTCATTGACAAAGGCCTAAGTAAAATAAATTCGGGTAGACAATGTTCATCCGGAGATGATTTGTTTTTAACTAGGTAGGTACTTACTGACGCTGATGGTGGTGCGTGTGTTGGATCATTTAGCTCCCTTCAAAATGGTTGAGCTGAATGGTGCTGATTCATGCGTCATGTTCGTTAACGGGCGCCGTCAGTTGGGACTGGTAATTTCTTAGCTGCCATGGCTTATTTTAATTTATTTGTTTTTTTTTCTATTTATTACGGACGCTTTTACAAACGTGCACGTCTTTCTACATTGTTCTCAAATGCATCATTTCAACATGAATGATGTAACCAATATTTTGTATCAAATTTTTTATTTAAAAGAGTGTCCGTGGAGTTTCTTGCCCGTTCTTCTCCATAGGTACCTACTACGCTTTGGAATGGGCAACTAGTTTCATATTTCTGACTGACCGACTTCTTGACAATTCAAAAGTGCCTGTAAATGGTTTAATTGAAATAAATGCTTTGAGTTTGAGTTTTGAGTTTGACTATTCAGTTTTCCTTACAAAAAACATTGTCCTTCGAAAATCTCACTTATCTATGGAAATCACTCATTGTTACGTCACATTTGTTTGTGCGTGTAATCTCGCTACTATAACAAATATTTGTATCTGTTCAGGTCTAGAATAATTTGGATTGTCGCCAATTCTGACTAAAAGAGGCCGACATTAACAATATCTCTTTATTAGGTACTTATCTTTTACGATATCTTTCACGTATTTTGTAAGCGAAACTGATTCTATAAATTGTTTGATTGGTCTTGCTATAGAAGTTTCAAAGTTTTTTAATTCGAACGACCGGGTTCTGTAACAATCAGAACAACATCAAAATCTAGTTACCTTGGTAGTGTCTATAGGTCACCTCTCGCTCAGTTTAGTACAGTTTCGCTCGTACAAAACGCAAAAAAAAGAAGAAAATATGCCGAATTGTACAGTCACGAGCTTTAATTTGGGACCCATTTCCGTTAAATGTTGTTAGAACAATCATAATGCAATAAGGTCGAAACTTTGAAACTTTGCTTTAAGGTTGAAATGTTGAATGTCAAGTTAAGACATAAAATGTCTTATCTAATCGACCTATGAAATGATAACCTCGTTGCAAAAAGCTATCATTGCGATTTTCTAATTACGAACATGTGTCGTGTCAGTGTCATTTAAGAAAATTTAATGTGATATTTTCACAAAATATAATTTACCAATTAATAAAATGCTTGCGGCTAATCGTGACCAAATAAGGCTCCAAATTATTGATTTGCACGAACAAGGAGTAGGCATTCACGAGATATCGCGACGAATAAATGTGACAAGAAACACAGTTCGCCGCTGGGTTCGACGCCACGGGAACGAGGAAAATATTATTGACTTACGACGAAACAACCATCACCCGCAAGTTATAACACAAGAGCAGAGCCGCTTGATGCAAAGGCAATACCTGATGAATGGATTTACGCCAACGAGGCATTTTGCGGAAGCGTTTGAAGTCCACCCTTCAACAGTTAGAAGGCATCTTAAAGCTATGGGACTGCATCACAGGCGGCCTGCAAAAAAAATTGCGTTGACGGATGCCCATAAAGCTGCTCGACTTATTTTCGCACGTCAGTATCTAAATTTTGATTAGACGACGACGGCTTTCATCGATGAAAAGACTTTTCAATCTTCCCAAACGGGCAGACTACATTTGTGGCGAATTGACAGAACGCGATACACGGAAGACCACGTCATAGCTAACAACGCGTCTGGTCGCATTACAGTTAACATGTCTGGCTGGATTAGTTCAGCCGGCATTGGAGAACTAATAAATTTACCACCCAGGGCCACTGCTCAAGATTATGTCGATTTATTAGACGAGAGTGTCCTTCCAACATTGCAACTATCTTATCCACAAGAAGATGTTGCTCCAATAAACTTTGTTCAAGATAACGCAACAATTCATACGGCAAGAATCGTTAGAACTTGGTTCGACAATAATAGAGCAAATTTAAATCGTATTCCGTGGCCTGCAAAGTGTGCCGATTTAAATCCTATAGAAAATTTATGGGGCTTAATGGTTCAAAAATGGTCAAATAGAAACGAAAGAACTAGAGAAGCACTTATGGATCACTGCCTCACAGTCTGGGAAAGTTTAAGGGGTACTGACATATGTGACAAATTGATTGGATCCATGCGTAACCGGCTCCAGGCTGTGATTGACAATGAAGGTGGATATACGCGGTTTTGAATATTTATGATAAAAAAATTACTGGAGAGATTTAAATTAATTTAGTCGTAGCCTTCGGTGATAAGTGTTTATTTTGTGCACCGCTAACCATGCTTTCTATATAATTGTGTTAAGATTGAGGTTTGTGTCATAAATGTCTTAATAAATATAAAGAATAAAAAACTTTGTTTTTCTAAAGATTTTATTAATTATTATTTTAGCTGAAATCTTCTAAGCCCCCATAATCATAAACGGCCTTTAAACCTATTTTATTTTAAATATGTTGTTTTGGTCCGTCACTTTGATATTTATGTTTGAGAAAGAGACAAAACTTTTTAACTAATATAGGTTTGAAGAATAAGCGGGTTAGTTGACTAGCTATCATATATTGACAATATAATTTTGTTCTTTTTTATTTGATTCTTTTTTCTTATGGGACCACAGGACCAAAAAGTAATTATTACTCGGAAATCGGTAATGATCGTTTGCCCTCGCTCCAGTTGCCGTTAGCCCCTAGAAACGTAAAGTTGTCGATGGTAAACATTATGACGTTTATTGTTTGTGCAGTGACAGCGTTAACATAATAGCTCTAAATGGCGAAAGTTTGCTACACGATATTCAACCTTAGGTGGGTCCCAAATTAAAGCTCGTGACTGTACCTACCTACATCATGGTATTGCAAACCTCTTAATGATGACTAGACTTAACTTCGGTTTATTTTTGTGAGAAGATATTTTATAATTTACTGAGTATTTAGATAAATTAAAATGAGATAATTATGTCAAACTGTCTGAAGCTTGGCTTCAGTAAAAGTGTATAGGTCTAGGTACCTAGTGTCAGACTTGGGTTATAAGTAATTTTTCTATATTATTTTATGCTTGATAGCGTCACTGAGACATGGGATCATAGTTTTTCTATGACATTTCTTCTGATAGCCTCTCTGTATTTTTTTTTTGTACAGAAGATTTTTTGTATATTTCACTTTTTGGTAGTGGTAGGTACCTACCCCACACAAATTCGTATACCCACCTACTCCTTGCTATGTAAACAACAGTGACAGAAACCTATACTAGCATCATGAACATACACAAAATGGATTAAGAGCGTTTAAAGCGAAAGTGGGCGACGACGTCGCAAATAGCTGTCAAATATTTCGCTGTTTTTATTAATTTGGAAATAATACAATTACTGTATGGAAATAAGAAATATGGGTAACTAGTGAACTAAAATATTGATTATGAAATGCAATAATTAATATCGTAACACCGAATATTTAGTTTTAGATGTAAAAAAGCATTTGGAAACTTTCCAAATGCCTTTTTTACACCTAAAACGGTCACGACATCAAATTCAGTGTTATAATTGCAATTCAATTGCAATTGCAGTTCCATACAGTAATATTGCCAAATTAATCAAAACAGATAAATATTTGACAGCTATTTGCGACGTTGCCGATTTTATGGATGAACCTTAATCCAGTGTCTGCGCCTAAGTAGATACTTAGGTACTCTTTTATATAGTGATAAGTAAATAACCCTGAATTTCTATTCAGAATCTATTATTGGACGATTTTCTTGAAAATAAAATATGTGAAACCTTAACCGATAAAGATTTCCAAAGAATTAGGTTCAAAAAGAGTTTACTAAAAGGTTTAGATCACTTAAATAGCTTTTTGTACGTCGCCGTCGGTTCAGTGATAATGGTCTAACACATTACAATTTTGACTCCGTGACGATGAGATTCAAGTGTTAAAATTTTTCTTTGAGCCGAAGTTGAGTGACGTTACAAAAATGTTACTTGCTCACTTTATTTTTCTTCATCATTTATTTTTCAAGAATAAAAAGTGCAATCATTAGATTAGCGAGCAGTCTTTTTACCCGACTGCGGGGAAGCCAAGAAAGGAGGGTTATTTATTAAAACTTTATGCACAAGTAAAAAAATACTGTACAAAGGCGGACTTAATGCCTGAGGCATTTTCTACCAGTCAACCTTAGGGCGGTGCAGAGACAAAACATGGCAGATGCAACATAAGTGATGGATAAACTGAAAATGCATACTTACTAATACATACATAGATAGATACATACATACATACATATAAACCGAATAAACTTTGTCAGGAGAAATAACGATAGGTAGAGGAGAAATCAAATCCAGCAAATCAGCCCTGCAAAGATTCTGCCAACTTTTCACGAATATGTTCACGTGCCTTCAGTTTGAAAGATAACCGACTGCTTGCCATCCCGATGTTCAGAGGAAGCGCATTTGAATGAAATTCCGCTTGGACAAAGAAAAAAGATTGAGTAAAACCAGAGCGGTGAGAAGGCCAACGTAGAAGACGATTGTTGGTAGAAGGAAGATTTTTACTATGGGCAGAGCATAGGTATTGAACATGGGAAGTCAGGTAAGAAGGAAAAGTGGGTTTGTCGAGTATAGAATACAACATAATTATGACTCATGATACTTATTGAAAGACCTACACTGTCCTCCCGTACCTATAACACTTATTTGAAAATTATTGTAAAAGCCCATTATTTTTAAAAGAGTAACCGTGGAGTTTCTTGCCGGCTCTTCTCCATAGGAAACAACCGATTGGAACCGTAGGTGCACGGTTCCAATTGGTTGCTTCTGACGTTTCTTATGTGCCCATGTAGGTTTATATAAAATAAAATATTTTGAATTTGAATTTGACATAGAGAGAGCCCTCAACTCTCTGCACTGACATATGGGTAACCATTTAAAAAGCAATCGATGCGCAGACTTTCGAAGATTGAAAACGAATCGAATGCAGTTACTTAGAAGGCGGTCAAGTTTATTGAGGAGATCTGCATTCAGGTCATAGTAACACACATCAACATAGTCTATTATGTGAAAGATGAGGGACTGTACAAGCATTGCTTTTATGTGTGATGGGAGAAGGTTTTTCAACCGATAGAGCGACTTCAGCGTTCCGGTCACTTTTTTACAAACAGTAAAAAAAAAATTGACTCGTATTTTTTGCTTTATCGTATGGATAAAAAATTACTTGGATAAAACGCATTAAAGTTGGGGAGTAGGGGTTGCTAAGTCACAAGTAGGTAAGCATAAACTCTACATACTCCTGACGTCATGGCACATTTTAACTCAATATATCGCCGTAATCTTTTGATAAAGTAAAAAAAAAAAAATACATGTACATATTTTTTTCATAATCTACATGACGGACAAAAAAAATATTGTCATCATCCCTATAATATTGTAGACTTTTTTTCTCAATCGGTGTTCAGTAACAGCCAGGGAAATTAGCATTAAGTGCTTCGAGTAGTTACGTAGTGTCCGACCGAAATACGATTTTCAGCCGAAACCAAAACCGAACCTTCGGCTTGTTCTAGTTTTGGCCGAAACCGAAACTTACGTAGTTAAGAAAAACTCAGTTAAGTAAATGATATTATTTTCTGAAACCAACTATCTAATCACGTAACACATTTTCGAAAACGATTACGACAAATTTGTTTCATTTTACAGTTCAACAACATTCATTGCGTTATTTACGGTGTTGAGCAGATGTTTTTTCGCACTTATCAAGTAATGACAATGGATTAGCTATTTGCTTCAAAACGATTCAGATTCCGATTGATCGTTTATAACGCAATTAGGGTACTGACGTTTTCCGTTATCAGATTTCTTTTGTGCAAAGAAAAAAAATACTTTTGCCAGATATTGTGGGAAAAACTGTGAAAAAGACGATTAAAAAATTAGCCCTAACCTAGCAGATATGCTACTGTTAGCTTTTGCGATTAACGAATTAATAACTTTGCAGATACTCGATTCATCTCAATTTTAGCTATTTTGCTAATGCAATCAGCGATTAAGCGGGCGGACACGAAACCAAACCACAATAAAGTAAGTTCATAAACTAAAACCCGACTACTGAAAAATCATGCTCACGAAAATATTTCGGACAGAAATCAAGTCATAGGTACAAAAATGGTCAAGGTAAAGCCATCGTCGCATGCCATTATAATTTATACCGCATTTGTCAAATTATGATCAGTAGTTTAGAAGTTATGAGGTAGCAGATGAACATACGTAAATACATACATACACACATACATATATACCGGTTAAAATCGTAACCCTTCTTTGTGCTTCGCTGAATTTGGGTAAAAAACTTTGTTTGTGTGTACAAAATTATTAAAAATTTTGTGCCGTCGCCGCCGCGCGCCCCGCTCGGCCATCGCTCCTCGCCGCTTGTTTCGCGCCCGCGGACCTAATCGGTTTTCGGAAGCTCGATATAGGTACCTAGCTTTATTTCTTCGCCAAAAAATTCAGCATCGTTAGAAAATGCAATTTTTTAATCGTACTCAAACCGTACAAAACGAGTCTCCAAAACGCGATGCAGTGTCGCAAGCGCTGAAACGTGTGATTTTGCTATTGTGACCGATGGCACAGTCGCTAAGATGCATGTCTGCTGTTGCCCTTTGAGCGTGAATCAATCTTCCGGAAAGCGGATAAATCCCTACTAGCTGATACTAAAAATAGCATGTCGGCTAAGAATATAAATGCCAGTTTCGGTTGGGCGGCGAAACCGAAACTCCGCCCGAAAACTGATTTTTTGCCTGGAACTATCCGAAACTGAACCCTCGGTCGTTCACTAGTTTTAAGTCATTACCTAACTATGTACATCAAAGTAGGTTATCCCGTTATTTATAAACAATTATTAGAGTAGGTTTGGGTATTATGGCACACCATAAACCTTTTTGGAAATAAAACTCGAAGTCAGAATAAAGAGATCAATCAGTCTTTATTGCTTAATTTAGTCGTTAAACTAATCAGTAATCAATAACTAGAAGCTTTAGGCAATATAATTTCAAAGATTAACTAAAAATATAATTATTCGTAAACTTGAACAATTATAAAAAATCTATACATGGGGGGATAATATAGCCTAGGGCCATATTGGCCGTAAATGCCGCGCGCCATATTGTCCACCAGAGCAAAAAAAACAACAATTAAGTTCAAGTTATTTTGCACAAGTCACTATAACGGCTGGCAGTTCTGTTTTAGCTGCTAAACGTCTTAAAGTTGTCCGCGGTACCTTTTACAGTTTAGAAGCTTTAAGTGAACCCATTTTATTAATTTTCACATCTTCGATTGCTCTTCTCATTGATATTTTACACACCGTTTTCTTTGGGATATTGGTTTTCATAGAGCCATTGCATAAAAAAGAAAAATACTAATTATTTAATCATATTGCAGCCAATATGGCAGACCGTATTAATCCGGTGAACCATATTAGCCGCAGGAACGTTTTTGACAAGTAAAATCTAACCTAAAAACCAGTGAACAATATGCATACAAAACTGTTACCTCACTACACCTCCCAACAGACGCAGCAAAATGCCTGTGTGCCCTAATGTCCAATGCAAGACCTCCTTCGCAAGGAGACAATACAAGGTCATAAGTTGTAAACTATACAACACCATAATCAAACATATCAACATTATTTCTCGTAGCAGACACGAACTTAAAGGTAAAGTCTCTGAATGGCTTAAACTACTAGACTATCAGAAGACAGAAGACCCACTGGCATACATTGCGTAACATATATATCACACAATGCTTCTAAGCAAACTCTCACATACACACATCTGTTAAACTTAAACTATCCTAAGAATATTGAAAATCTACTGCAGCGACATTCATATCAATGTATTCGTATTTTATTATGTGATACTTCCTGCGGCTGAACACTGTTTCCCATAATACAAGCTCAAGTTAGCTTGGGAGTACCTTTCGTGCAATACATTATTACGATGCATATGTTAGATTACTCTAAGATAAGATGAGTGTATTAACTGACGACAATAAAACATTTTTATTTTATTTTTATTTATTTACTACAGATTTAGAGTGTTCGTACAAAACTGTGCACTAACAATATAAAAACATTAATAACTGAAATGATTGAAACTTACCAAAATATAACATCGAAATATGTAATTCTGGATAGCAGCGCATACAGGACACGCACGCAATCGCCGCGCTGCACGTATTGAGTGAGGAGGTGGGGATAGGGTTGCGCTAACATGGCACTATAATTTAAACGCTAGTGTTTGTTTATTTCTAAGAAATAGGAGCACTTAGTCCATATTGGCTGACCAGGCCATAATACCCGAAACCACTCTAATATCGGTGACATTTTTTAATCTTGCCACAAAACGAGTAAAAAGACCCTTAACATTAGTTTTAAATGAGAAAATTAACGCCAACAGACAGATGGGAAATAGCGTTTTCCTATAACAAAGGTGGAACAGCATTATAAAAATGAACGTATTAGCAGAACAACGAGCTACAAATAATTTCTGTGCATTTTGGAAGTCCACAGGTAAGTTGGAGGCTAAGCCTGGTCTCGCGGCGGATGTGGGAGGGGTTACCTGCTGAGCATGGGGACATTGCTAATTTATTTAGAGACTATTTCAAAGTAAGGTCTCCACTTGGTCCCTCAGCATCAGAAATCGACCTTGTGTCTATTTATTTATTTATTTAGCGATAGTTACTCACGTCCGAGATGTCTCCTACATCTCGGACGTGAGTAACTATCGCCTGATCTCGCTTGCAACTGTTATGGCTAAGGTGTTGGACAGTATGCTTGACTCTTATTTGGCAAATTGTATGTTAAGCTACACGATGCACAGTTTGGGTTTTGTCCTGGACTGTCAACCGAAAGTGCTATCCTAGGTGTCAAGTATACTGTCAAATACTACACTGACCGTAGACGCCGGTGTACGCCTGCTTCCTTGATCTCTCCAAAGCTTTCGATATTGTTTCGTATGACGTGCTTTGGAGTAATTAGTATATAGCAGTAGCATATTGGAACTGCTCAGTGTATTACAGTTCTGGTATCGTAGCCAGACAAACAGTGTTTTAAATCACCTAATGCGCTCTCGGAATCATAATATGGATTGGAGTGCGGGGTGAGGCAGGGTGGTTTGTCGTCTCCTCGGTTCTTCAATCTATATGTTAATAACCTCATTGCCGAGCTCAGCAGCATGCGTGTCGGATGCAGGGTAAATGGTGTCAGTTGAAACAACATCAGTTATGCGGATGGCATGGTGCTGCTGGGCCCGTCGCCGGGAGCAATCCTGGAGCTGTTAAATGTGTGTGAGACCTTCGCTGCTGCACATGGTTTGATCTATAATGTTAAAAAATGTGAATACATGGTCTTTGGGGTCGCTGGTAAGTGCCGGGAAAGTACACTCGAACTTGCCATTAACGGCACGCCAATACGCAGAGTGACTAAGTTCAAATATCTTGGGCGTAGGGCTCTGGCGGTCAGGGGTAATATGTTGGCACAAAGATTTGCTCGGTGTACTGACCAAGTAAAGGTTACGCTTTTAAAGCTTATTGTCAGAGCTTTTACACCGGAAATCTTTGAGTCAACTACTCGAAAAGGTCGCTGGATGTTCTACGCGTCCAATATAACAATGTTTTTAGGATGTTATTGCAACTGCCTCGTTATTGCAGTGCCTCAGAAATGTTCGCAGTAAACCATACCGATGGATTTCATGCCATCATCCGCAATAAAACGGCCTCACTTCTGAGCAGAATAAGGGGCAGTTACAATAGCATCCTGAAGGCTGTGGCGGCAGATACCTCCTCGGCCATAATAAGGCAATTTGTGAGAAGATTTATACCCTAGTTTCCATTTTTCGTTGTCTAGTTGAAGGTCTTCTCATTAATTCGTCTTTAGTTTAAGTTACTAACAATAGTGTTTTAAGTGCAAACCTGCTATATAATTACGCAAAACATTTTCGTAAACAATTACGACAAATTTGTTTCATTTTGACAGTTCAACAACATTCATTGCGTTATGTACGCTGTTGAGCAGATTTTTTTTCGAACTTATGAAGCAATGGATTAGCAATTTTTTTCAAATGATTCAAATTCCGATTGATTGTATATTACGTAATTAGGGTGCTGTTACTAACAATGTATAGGTCTCTTAGTTGTCCGAATTAAAATGATTTTATTTATTTATTATTTATAATATTACCGCAATTTTCAATGAAGCGAATTCATGTTTAGGGTTCCATACCTCAAAAGGAAAAGACGGAACCCCTATAGGGTCACTTCGTTAAATACGTAGGTCTATGGTCCCTTAGAGCTCTAAAAATCAAGCTTCTAAGTCAACGCAATAAAACATTAACCAAGTATGCGACATTTTGACACTCTCAAATAAATCAGACTTCTCGTTGAATATGAAAGGCAAGAAGCAATGTCTCAGCACAAGTAAGTGAAAAGTCCGAAAATCGTTAATATGTAGTTTTATCAAAAATATTTTATAGGCTTTACTGCCTCGTTGCTCTAGTGGCCAGCGCTACCTACTACTAAGCATGAGGTCCTGAGTTCAATTCCCGGGTCGGTCAAAGTGATATTGACTTTTTCTAAGTATCTGGAATTTTTCAGTAGCAGCCCGGAGTCTGGATTTGTGCCCGGTTGATGGCAATAGGCTCGCCCCCTATTATATGGGACTTAAACATAACTGCAGGTGAAATGTGAGTGTACCTGCTCCAGGTACACCTCTACCCTACCCTTCGGGGAAACAAGGCAGGATGTTATGTTATTTCATAGATAGGTACCTACATATCAATGTAGACGACAGCAGGTCAACCTACCCGAAACTGTCAAATTTTCCCAATCAACTTTGAACCTTATGCTTTAGTGATAAAATTGAAAATCTATTAAAGAAATTTGACATAATGTAGTAGGTTGATGTGCTGGCGTCTGTAAGAACATTTTTTTCATTTTTTTGTCCTTCAGTCCTAGATACAAATGTTGTAGTTATACATTTCAGAAAAAATCGAGAATCAGTTCCCGTAATGGACGAACTATCTCGAATCGAATGACAGCTCACTTTCACGGTGAGATTTTTACAAAATAAAATATAAATATATCGGCGTATACTAGGTAGACAAGTAGGTAAATAGCTTTTGTAGATAAAAATGGGGAATTTAATTAATTAAAATGTGGGCACTGTATTTACTTTCCCGGCATGGAATAATGAAAGATATACATAATTCATTTTTAAGGAAACAGGAAAATTATTATCTTTCCTTACATTAAAATGGAAGCAAAATAAAGATAAATTCTTTGTTTATGAGCAGCAATCACGAAGTTGGGTAATTGGGGTTCCGTATGAAAAAATGACTAAATTTTCCAAAAGTACACAGTGTCGTAAATACAAAATGTCAGAAGGTAACTTGCAAAAAAGTTGGTAACTGTGCAAGGAGCTTGCATGTAATTGTGTCGTTCACCAATCAGAAGTTGTAGAGTCATAATGGCATGCAAATGCAGGCTACTTGTTGCTTACCTACTTTTGTGCAAGTTACCTACTGACTGGCATGTGTATTTGCTGCTCTATGAGTATTGAATTGTGGCAGTTGATGAACAGATGGCCGATTTGGCCGAAAGGTTCTGGAAGGTGACCGAATGGTACCAAAAGACGTAGGAAAATCCTCATGGATGTCCTATGTCCAGGGGTGGGCGGAGGGGTCTATCAGAGCCCTCCGCCCGCCCTATCAGACTGACTAAAAACCACCCCGATGTTCTCTTCCCACACTAAGACCAGGGATCATGGGAAATTGTGCGCCTTCCACGTTCCCCGGCTAGTGCCACTACAAAAATACAACATTACCTGATACATAAAACAAATTGCCAGTGTACGACAACAATCGTTAAAATGGTGGAAATTAATAAATAGATACTTAATTATACCCGAGACGAAAATTATGGTCACGCAGAGAGAAATAAATGAGGTAGACGGAGGGAAGGGGGGGATATATAATCTAAAAAGTTTTACACAAACGAGGCCAAAGGTTATTAAAGATAATGTTTTTTTTTGTGATAAATTACGTAGATAATCCTTATGTGGCTTTTATTGAAAAATCAATGAGTATTTTGAACAATGAGTTAGGCATTAAGTAATCGCCAGGTACAACCTACATAGGTAAGTAGACCTACATTTATTTTTGGTAATTTTTGTACGCTATAAACCGACTACAGTACAGTTCAGCATTATTATATCCTAACTAATACACACATCAACACGGTCTAGGGATATTTTTAAAAAAGCGAATTACTATCAATGTGTTAATTATTTATATGACATGTATATATTTAAAAGATACGTTATTTAATATTCTACCATTTTTTAATAATGGTTAAGGTACTTCGATTAAAATTTCAGGATTTTATGGAAAAAAAATGAAGCATAGACGGAAACCGTATATGAATTAACTTTTAATTTATGAGTAAAAACTGAAAAAAATAGAAAAATCATTTTATTTGTGTTTATAAACTTGAAGTTAGTAGTCTGAGAAAGCGCCCATGATGTTCATAACACATCGGCAACGATTCGGCATGCTCAGAACAAGGTTGTCAATGTCTTGCTGCGGAATATTGTCCCATGTCCTTCTGAGGTGCGCAAAAAGTTGATCTTCTGTAGCCAGATTTTCAGGAACTTCCTTCAGAGCTCTTCTTTGCAGCATATCCCACGCATGCTCAATGGGATTTAGATCTGGCGATTGAGCAGGCCAGTCTAAGGCCCTAACATTGTGTGTATGTAACCTAGCTGCTACCGTTCTCGCCGTGTGTGCCCGGGCATTGTCGTGCATGAGCAGGAAATCTTGCCCCATTTGTGTTCTGTGGGGCAAGATTACGGGCCCCAGCACCTGTTGGACGTATCGTTCTGCCGTCATATTGCCCCGCACCCAAACGAGATCCGTCCGTCCTCCAAGACGAATTCCTGCCCAAACCATAATTGTTCCTCCTTGGTATGGGTGAACTTCCTGAGGGTTCTGAAGACGGCTCCATCGTCCAGGAACTCGCCAAACACGCGTCCTTCGTGAATCTGGATGGAAGCCGAACCTGGATTCATCCGTGAACAGCACATTGGACCATTGCTCACGGCCCCAGTCCACGTGGTTCCGAACCCATTCTAATCGTCGTCCACGATTGCCTCTCCGTAAAGGTGGGACCCGGAGTGGTCTACGAGAGCGTAGATTGCTTTCATGCAGTCGCCTTCTTACAGTTTGGTCACTCACAAGCACTTGGTGTTCCACTCGCAGCCTTTGAACCAATTGAGTCGCCGTTGCATTTGGTTGAGCTCGCGCAGTAATTTGCAAAAATCGATCTTGTCTGGGGGTAGTGATGCGACTTGGCCCCCGGTGCCTCTCCGCTACTTCACCTGTGGCACGATAGCGTGTCCACAATCTTGAAATTACATTTTGGTGGGTCCCTATGGCCTCAGCAACATTACGCTGAACAGACCCAGCTTCCAGCATTCCCACAGCTCGTAACATCTCCGCCCTCGTCAAATGTTGGCGTTGCATGGCTACAATACCTCAATTTTAACTTTATCTTTCGTTTAAAAATGAAAAAAAACTGTAACTAAACGTAATTCGTATTGTTTTCTAAATTTCGCACAAATGAAAATTCCCTCTCCTACACATCAAGATATTTTTATGCCACCGAAACAAAAGAATTTTCAAAAATTTGAATTTGGAATTAAATCGGTGTATGAAAGATTACAATGCGGCCAGTACTTTTCGAGTTATTTAATTGAGTATGAAATATCCCTAGACCGTGTTGATGTGTGTATTATAAATGCAAAAGTGAGTTGCGTTTGTTTGTTACGAGTTCACGCTAAAACAGCTAAATGGATTTCGATTAAATTTGGCACATGGCCTAGAAAAGGACATAGGCTACTTTTCATCCTGGATCGCAGATGAAGTTGCGGGCAACGGCTAGTAATATTATAAATTCGAAAGTGAGTTTGTTTCTGTTTATTTCTTTGTTTGTTTGTTACGCTTTCACGCTAAAACGGCTGAACGGATTTGTATGAAATTTGGCACATGGGTAAACCATGACCTGGAGAATGACATAGGACATAGGACTTTTATCCCCAATTTCCCACGGGATCAAGACTTATGCGGGTGAAACCATGGGGCGCTGCTAGTAAATTATATATTTTTATACTTCCACGGACGCTCAACTTTCTAAAGCATACAACTTGATAAAAATGTGTTTTCGCCCTTCCTGTTAAATGTTCGAACTACAATGTTACCAAATAATGTCCTAAACAGTACTTATTGCACTGTTCTAGGACAACCTGGTTTCCTCACGATGTTTTCCTTCACCGTTTTGAGAGCAGTGGTGATGAGTCGGGGCCGTTACTACTGGGCCATCACTGCCCACAGTCGGGGCCGTTGCTACTGCCCACTTTCGGGGCTGTTACCACTGCCCACAGTCGGGGCTGTTACCACTGCCCACAGTCGGGGCCGTTGCCACTGGGGCACCACTGCTCACAGTCGGTGCCGTTACCAATGGGGCACCACTGCTCACAGTCGGTGCCGTTGCCAATGGGGCACCACTGCTCACAGTCGGTGCCGTTGCCACTGGGGCACCACTGCTCACAGTCGGTGCCGTTGCCAATGGGGCACCACTGCTCACAGTCGGTGCCGTTGCCACTGGGGCACCACTGCTCACAGTCGGTGCCGTTGCCACTGGGGCACCACTGCCCACAGTCGGTGCCGTTGCCACTGGGGCACCACTGCTCACAGTCGGTGCCGTTGCCAATGGGGCACCACTGCTCACAGTCGGTGCCGTTGCCACTGGGGCACCACTGCTCACAGTCGGTGCCGTTGCCAATGGGGCACCACTGCTCACAGTCGGTGCCGTTGCCACTGGGGCACCACTGCTCACAGTCGGTGCCGTTGCCACTGGGGCACCACTGCCCACAGTCGGTGCCGTTGCCACTGGGGCACCACTGCTCACAGTCGGTGCCGTTGCCAATGGGGCACCACTGCTCACAGTCGGTGCCGTTGCCACTGGGGCACCACTGCTCACAGTCGGTGCCGTTGCCAATGGGGCACCACTGCTCACAGTCGGTGCCGTTGCCACTGGGGCACCACTGCTCACAGTCGGTGCCGTTGCCAATGGGGCACCACTGCTCACAGTCGGTGCCGTTGCCACTGGGGCACCACTGCTCACAGTCGGTGCCGTTGAAAATGGGGCCCACTGCTCACAGTCGGTGCCGTTGCCACTGGGGCACCACTGCCCACAGTCGGTGCCGTTGCCACTGGGGCACCACTGCCCACAGTCGGGGCCGTTGCCACTGGGGCACCACTGCCCACAGTCGGGGCCGTTGCCACTGGGGCACCACTGCTCACCGTAGCAAGGTAATCAATCGTAATTAGGTATACGTAAAGTACAAAGTCAATCAAATGAACTGTTTTATCATTATTAACTACCTATCGTCCGCGTGAAGTTTCTTATTTCTACATAAAATATATCTACTCGGCAATACTGTAGCTTCTCATTAGTGAAATAATTTTCGGAATCGGAACAGAATTCCGAAGATTACCCCTACTTACAATCTCACATTTTTTTCCCTTTATCATACATACTATTAAATGAGCAATATTTGTATATTTTTTTAATAAGTATGTATATTTGTAATCACGTTCTCGAAAACGGCTCTAACGATTTCGATGAATGTTGCAATATAGGGCCAAAAATCGATTTACCTAGGTCTCATATCTGGAAAAATTCGTTTTCTCTATTTTTCTGCTCGCTCGGTCACCCAGGTACAGTCAGCCCCAAAAATATGTTTACACGGACGTAGAACCATTTTATTGTCTCGGTACAACCATTGTTCCATTGTATTCAGCTTACAGGTACAAAACATAGAATACAATTTATTTTACCAAAACAAAGTTTACCTTTTGTCCCAAAATATCTATACTCCCTTTGACCAAAACAAGATAATCTATATAAGTTTCACAAATATGTAGGTATGCAGTAATCATTGCATAATAAGGTAAATAATTCTAAAAGTTCATTCAATTCAAAACTTCAACTACGAGAGCAGGTGTTCGAAATAAGTATATAGTTGAAAATGTGATGTCATCAACAGTTGCATTTACTCTACCGCGTCAGACTGAAACATTATTGTTGTCATGAAAACGATCACATCTTAAGGTAGTCACTCACCGGGAGCATTTACGAGTAATGTAACAGTTCAGATTCGTCAGTGCGTACAATTCGTAACATTGCACCAGAGACTGTGGAAAACCAGTGTTAACGCACACGTTAACACCTCCAAGACACACATGCGTCATCAAGCAGAGGGGAGCGGGCGGCGTGGTAGCAGCAGCGGCTCGACGACGGCTCGCGCGCCCTCGGCAGACACTCCTTTTAACACCGCGACCACGATCGCATCGATTTTAATAATTAAATTTTGACCTGTAAAATACCTAATATTATAACCTAGAAATACAGTCCGCTTTTCATTCCACCTGGGCCTATCTATGGTCCTTCGAGCCGGACTTTGTTTCGTGACCGTTATGCAAGCAGTTAGCACAGAAGTTGGAAAGCTTGGAAATTTTTTCTATCCTCTTCTCCACAGTCATTTGTTTGAATTGTGGACAAGCGAACAGAAAATGTTGACCTTTACATAAGGGACAAGGAATGCGAGATTGTTTATCTTTATTGTCTGATTTTGATGTATGTGATTTTGAATCTGTTTGCTGTATGTTTTTATGTATGTTTTTAGTGTCTTCAAGATTTTGTAAAAGCATGAAACGATCACTGAGATATGATTTTAAATCTTGAAGTGTGGGCTTTTCTACTGTGTTGTTTTTGCTTGATTCTTTCCAATATCTGAGTGTTGTGAAATCTAATTTGGAGGTAATCAGATAAATTAAAATTGTGTCTACTGTGAGTTCGCCTAAATTATTAAGAGCTCTGAGATTTTTATTTACTGTGTCTAGTAATTGTCTGAGTGATGTTGCGGATTCTTTTTCAATGTTTTGTATGCTGAATAATGCGTGAAGATGATTGTAAATCAGCTGATGTGTGTTATTATATCTTTCCGTTATAAGTTCCCAAGCTACCCGGTAATTGTGTGATGACATTTCTAAGGATTTAATAATATCGGAAGCTTCACCTTGCAGAGATGCACGCAAGTAGTGAAACTTTTGAATGTTATCTATTGATTTGTTGTTGTGTATGAGTGATTCAAAAGTGTCTCTGTATTCGAGCCAATTCTGATATTCCCCTGAGAAGTGTGGAAGGTCAATGGTGGGTAATTTTATGAATGCTTTTGTTGCTGTGTCACCTGCAGTTGGAGTTGGTACAGACCCGGCGACGCAGGCAGTTTCATTTTCACGCAGCAGATGGATGCCGAGCGCAAGTTGATACTGGTATTCCATTTCAAATTGCTCCCGCTCCCTCAGCTGTTCATCTGAAACCCCAACAATGTCGTCGATGAGGGTTTGATTTTTATCGAACTCGTTTGCAAGGGACTTGTAGGACTCTAATCGATTGCTAAGTTGAATAATATCTAAATCAGACAATGGCTTTTTAGATTTTAATAATGACTCAAGAAAATTTTTAAATACCGTGACCTTTCCTTTATGACTGGATCTCCTCTTTTTGTATGTATTGAGCTGAGGAATGTCATATTCGTCGGGCTTATTTGTAGTTTGAGCTGATTTGGGATCAGTCATAATTGTAATTTAATTAAAGTAATGTACTTAATTGAAAACGTTACTTAAATTGGATTGGGAATGTGGGAGGCACAGCGCGGTGAGCACGTAACTTTACCAAATTACCCTCGGTGTGATAATGAATGAACTCGGTAGGCACGCTGAGAACAAGGCGATGTAAGCTGTATAAGAGAAAAAATGGTATTAGAAAGTGATATAATAATGAAAAAGAAATGGTTGGTGATAGGAAAGAATCGAAATGATAAAAAAGTTACAAGAAAATTGAGAAAAGAAATAATTATTAATTAATATTAAATAATATTAATGTAGGTAGGTGATGACTGGAAAAAAAATCTGATGCAATAATTGCTTATAAGAATAATTGACTACCTATAGAAAGGACTAATTATGGATGAATTTATGCTTGAAAATGGGAATGGATGGCAATTAAGCAAGTTGACTGAATATGTGATGACTTTTAATGACTTTAAAATAATGAGTTGGTCGAACTCACGAAACCGCTGCTACCAAACCCTTTGTTCGTCCTTTGCGACTGATGTGGCCGACGCTGCTTGAGTGCTGCTTCCAGATGCTGGTAGGTTGAGTTCACTGATGCGATGTCCTCTGTTTGACCTCCAGCTGATTTCTGACGCGCTTTGTGGTGGCGTGGCTTGCGATCGCGCTTCGTCCTTTGCGACTGATGTGGCTGACGCTGCTTGAGTAGCTGCTTCCAGATGCTGGTAGGTTGAGTTCACTGTTGCGATGTCCTCTGTTTGACCTCCAGCTGATTTCTGACGCGCTTTGTGTTGGCGTGGCTTGCGATCGCGACGAGATTTTTTGTTTAAACTTGACCGAAACCTCGAAGGACCATAGATAGGCCCAGGTGGAATGAAAAGCGGACTGTATTTCTAGGTTATAATATTAGGTATTTTACAGGTCAAAATTTAATTATTAAAATCGATGCGATCGTGGTCGCGGTGTTAAAAGGAGTGTCTGCCGAGGGCGCGCGAGCCGTCGTCGAGCCGCTGCTGCTACCACGCCGCCCGCTCCCCTCTGCTTGATGACACATGTGTGTCTTGGAGGTGTTAACGTGTGCGTTAACAACCAGCATTACACCTGAATCGATGTTTTATGCACGAATAATCACAGTTCGAGCGGTTACAAAAGCGAATGCTGTCTGAGGACTTAAAGCTGACTGACTGTAGGTACTCATACACAACACTAGCTTCGGTTAGTTAATTTTATTAATTAAGTGCTACGGTATAACATAGGTACGTACCTTAATACAAACATACATACCATCGAAGAAGTTCATATCTATACACTATAAGGACTATTTCTGCTTGCAGCGCTCGGCTGCTATAGAACCGGGGCGGTAACAGATGTTGTCATCATGTTCACGGGATTTTGTTTTCAAATTGCTTAGATATGAAGTTCGAAGAAGCTCATATCTATACACCGTAATGACTATTTTTCTGCTTGCAGCGCTCGGCCGCTATAGAACCGGGGCGGTAACAGATGTGGTCATCGTGTTCACGGGATTTTGTTTTCAAATTGCTTACCTAGATTATGAAGTTCGAAGTTCATATGATCTATACACCGTAAGAACTGTGTCTGCTTGCAGCGCTCGGCCGCTATAGAACCGGGGCGGTAACAGATGTGGTCATCATGTTCACGGGATTTTGTTTTCAAATTGCTTAGATATGAAGTTCTTCGATAGTACAATTATACTGTTAAAACATAACCCTTCCTTTTGGCTTCACCGTAGTCGAGTAAAAATGCAAAAGAATAATTAGGTTCAATTTATATAAAACAAGCTTATATTTCCGTGTTTATCGGGAGGTAGATAGCGACGTCCCCGGGGAATAAACCGGTAATCGCAAAAATCAAGTTTTACAGAAAAAATGATTTAGTGTTTTTCGGGTATATCTCTTCAACAAAAGGTAATTATGCCAACATTTTTATATGACGGGAAAGCTAAAAATTAAGTGTGACTATTAAATATATACAAAATTAGTTATTCACCAAAATACATACCTATTACCGAAAATGGTTTCATACAATTTTTAGGGAATTGATATCTTACGATCCCGACTTATCAATATTATTCCAGTAATGTTTACTTACCGAATTATTCTAGTCAATTTCTTAAAAACCATAGGCATAATATTGCTTTACTGGATTATAAAACGTGTTATTTCATTACAGAGAGAGATTGTAACGTTCAGTTACCGACTTATTGTGGTAAAATTTTAAATAACCATGAAAGGGTAAAGTAGTTTGACCCGTATTTTATAGGAATTTTTTGGTAGTCATATTATCGTAATCATTGAAAACCGATTATGTAAAATAAATTTGTTGTCGGTATCTTCGAGGGAATAATTAAAGAAAACTCACAAAATGTATTAAAATTAAAACGTTTATTGGAAACAAAGTTCTCATAGAGATCACAAATTACAATTAGTAAAAGTATAAAAAAGTAGCCAAGTAGAAACATTAAAAACTAATCGGGATTAGGTATCATTGGCATCATTATTATCATCATTATCATCGCGATCATCACTATTTTCTACAGAAATTAAGGATTCATAAAATGCCTGGTAATACCGTGGAATCGCTCCACTATTGCACAAAGACAGTAAATCTGTATGCAACGCCTTGCTTATAGGAAGAGGTTGATGATAAGCACGTTCCAATACAGTATCTTCTATCAAAGCAACTGTCTTAGGTTTTCGCCCACGTCGTTTAGTTTGAAATGCATTTGAAATATTTAATTCAGAATATGCCTCATCAAAATCATATTTAAAGAAAACCTTGTCCTGTTGGGATGATGATACATGAATTTCCATTACATCAGACCAGCGTATCGTAATCCCATCTATATCGCGACGCCAATTCAATGGATTTACTAATTTTTTTATGTCTAAAATATCTGTTTGCTCCAATTCTTTCATTGTATATTTTTCTCCCGAGACTTTGGAGTTTAGGATTATATTATATATTTGATCAGGTGTGTAAATACACTTATTTCTCATGTTCCTTTCAATACAGGCATGCATCGAGTCTCCCTCATTCTGGCTATGTCCTGTCTCGAAAAATCTATGCGTTATTATCAAAGGAGGATGCAAATCCTGGTCCCACCTTCCAATAGCTATGTGTGTTACATCGTTGGATAGGTATTTTTGAGCTGAATAAAAGTTACTATGGCGCCAAGTTCCAAATCTTAGTCCGTTCAGAGTTATTCTTTAATAAACATGGTAGTTTTATCAGTAGCCAAGTAATGCTATTTTTACGTAATAATTGCATTTGTGCTTTATACACGTAGTGTAGACGGTAACGCAAACCTTTTTATCGGTCTGTCTCACTCGCACTCGTTAAGTATGCTTAGAACAATGAAACTGGTTAGCGGCACGGATAGGCGGCGAGGGTGCGCGCAAGCGCAGGTAGTCGTTCGTTTGCAATACGTGTGTGACTACGTCTTGTCTTTCCGTTCGTTCTACAGTTTCTACTTGACCCCGGCTATCTCTTGGACTTTTTTGGTACCTGTTTATAATTGACAGCTTTGGGAACCTACCAACTGAAGTTAGCGAAATCTTACTGCAGCGAACATCTACAAAATGGAATGTATACAATAGAAATATACCGAGAAGCTGCACTGGAGGATTTACCTGATTTTGGCATTGATGAGGATGCTTGGCTCTTACGTGGTCGTATACAGTCGCGACACGTGAGAGCTAGAAAGTACTACTGTTACTTATTAGTTCGCAACACTGATATTATACAAAGATATTGTACCTGCATGACGGGACGACGTACTGTAGGAACCTGTGCGCATATCGTGTCAATCGTTTGGTACCTAGGGCACGCCAGGCATGAAGGATTTGTAGGCCCAGCCTTATTTTTAAATAACGTCATTGTAGACAACGATGATTAAATAAATGTATACGTTTAAAATCCGCAATCGTTGTATTATTTGTAAAAAAAACCATTTTGTCAATGTTGACATCTGTTTAACTTTTTGTCATAAGGTTTGCGACTCAGTGACGCAATTGATAACCGTAGGTTAGTATCTACACTACGTGTATAAAGCAAAGAAATGCAATTAAGGTAGGTCTGTCGAATTACGCCTACTTAAGGATGAACGTAAATTTCTCTAATTTAATCAATGAAGATGAAGAACGGAATGTGTTAATGAGATGTATGTTTATTATTGTATAAATAATACACAAAATATTATTGGTCTGTTTATAAAAAGTATGGAAAACGATCAGAATTCAAACACAATCGTTTTGGCGCAATTAAACCAATGAAGTAAAATTTCGCCTAAGACAGTTTTCTTAAAATTACTTTTTATTAAAGCATTATCAAAGTTTACTGGAATTAGAAACATAATTAGTCTAAGCAGGACTATCTTAACCATCAGTTGTTTTCAGTTTTACAACATGTTTTCACAGTTATACAATCGGTTAAAAAAAAACTAAAATTACTAAGGTAATAACACAAATTAATTTTATTTTTTATTTGCACATAGTTTAAACATAATCAAATAGTCTGTATACAGATTATCAAACAAAAAAAAACAAAATCAAAAATAACATTTATAGGCGTTATTATATCCAGTTGAGGTAGTAACGCCTATCTAAATCTACGTAGCTAGAATGAATCACAACCATCAGAACATCTAAATTCTTCTATGTATTTATGTGTCAAACCGATTTTAATTGCTTGTTAAAATTGTTAGTAATGCTATATCATATACATTATGTCTCGCAAAACACAAATACGTGTATACGCAAAAAAGTATTTGTGTTTCGTCTTTCTGCAAATTTAATAATCATTTTCACAAAATCTTGTTCCTGATCTCCAGTAAATATTGATCTTCTACCTAAATTTAGTTTGAACATTCCTATATATTATAACTGGATAACGCTTCTTAATCACTTTGTCCATGAGGCACGCTATTTCTTTGCAGTTGACATATTTTTTTACCTAAAACAATGAACTTATTACATATTTATTTATTTTACTTTTGCACAAAAGGTACATAGGTAACTTATTACTATATTTTAAACTTTATTAAACAATTAATTACATTTCGCGGATCAATCAATTCATTTTCATAATGTGCAAATGAAGTCCTTTCATGACAAGCTCACGAGATGGTTAAAAGCGCCTATGGTAGCATTTGGTATGGGTAATAACGCCTAGGCGTAATTACCGTTAAGGACACTTCTAATAAGTTTGAAATATAATGGAAAATCGACTGTTTAATACTATAGAAAAACTGGTTATTAACGGTCGAATAATCATACTAACAAATGAGCCTTATAGTTTACTACTAAAGTTACAAATTTCATTAAAACTTACCGCTAATGTCCCGGTCTCTGTTGTTAAAAATGGCACAGTGACTACTCCCCACGTATGTCAGTCGACTACTAGCTCGCAGAGTGGGGAGCGCCGCAGGCGCGACTTGGGGCTGTTTCAGGATGTATGCAGTGCTGGGAAACTCCGAACAAATATTTTTTGTATGGGATTTGTGACCGTTCTTTAGCCAACATTCAGAAACACACGTCAAAATGACATAATCACATAATGACCAACATTACATTACGAAGTGGTCACAAACATGTCTGCCTTCGCGCAAGTATTATTGTTTGTGTTGTGATTTATCTGTTTGTTTTTCCTTTTTCTGTATGATTTCGGTATATAACATATCAGAATAATTGGCGGTGATTCCAAGTTTGTGAACCATCATGGGTAAGGGTCACAGAATATGTGGAGTTTGCGGTATCAAGGAGGCCTGGCATACTGTAAAAATGTTGCATTTTTCCAAGATTTCACTGAATCCATACCGGTGAGTACCGATATTTATTGCTAATGTGATCTTGTGCTCACCTAACACAATGCTATTCATTTACAATCAGGAAATTAAAGCATCATTCAAATTCTGTAATACGACTGGGCCATCAATGAAGATTGATTATTGAAACTTGAAGAAATGGTTTAAACATTGTGCCTACAGTAATATTTGTCTAATTGTAATCTAATTTAGTCTAACTAGGTTGACTTATAGATATATGGGTCAGAGAGACTCATATTATATTATCTACCTGTGACACCATTATGTAAATACTGGGAATATGAAATAAATCTTTTTCAGTTTCATATTCAAAGTATAATAATCTATTCCATTTAGTTATGCTGATAGTGTGAATTGGGGGATCTCTTAACTTTAAATCACACTAAATAAATTCACAGTCAAACTTAGTCAGTTATACGAGTAAGCTTAGTTATACGAGTAAGCGAGTAAACTTTGATATTTTGTGTCTTCCAGCTGTCGAGAGTGGCTAAAAGCAGTTGGTCACTTAGAACTAGTGCATCTACCAATAGAAAAACTGCATGAGCAGCGAAATGTATGTGCTAACCACTTTAGAATAAAGTATTTTAACAAATAGGGAAATCATCTACAGAAGTGAAGTAGTTTCAGTATAATCCTCCATTAAGCTTTTCATGAGATGATGTTACAAACAGACAGATAAATAAATTCTCAAAATTGATTGAGATGATTAATAGAGCACAAATTAATTGTGCTCTATTAATCATTTCAAATGAAAAGATCCCTGCGTTTTATATGCAAAGAAATGTTTACAAGTCTAATCGAAAATGTTGCTTATATTTAATTAATTATGTTTACAGATTTAACACAAAGGGAAAATCAGTTGATGGAACAATTGCAAAAAACTAAATGCAGCCTGGCATCACTAAGACGCAGTGCAAATCTCTTGGAAAAAATTGAGTCAGATGTGCTAAAAGGAATTGTGACGTTGGTGCTAAAAAACAAAAAACGAAGCCATTTTGCCCTGATACCGATGTTGCTTGCTCATTTATATAAATTAATAAATACTGAAATCATTTAAATCTGTTTTATTTTACCGATTTATCAAAATAAATTAGGTTTGGAGCCTCACTATTATCTGCATAGAATGCATTTTATCGATATCGATAAGTTTATTGATTTCTATACGTTGCGCATCCCTATATGACAGTTCTTCCCTTCAAGGACATGGTTGTCAAGTTTGTTATAATTTTCATGTTGGTAGCTATGTTTTTTTTTATGTGGTTGGCTAAAGACGGTCACAAATTCTCAAAAACTGAATGTTCTAAGTTCCGCCTCTTAATTACATGCTCTGTGGATGTATGAACCTTGATGCATGGGTATTAAGTTTGATTTTATCTATTACGTAACCTGAGTTATTTATCATAGGCGTAATTATCCTCTAGGCGTAATTCGACAGACCTACCTTATTACTTAAATAGCATTACTTGGCTACTGATAAAACTACCATGTTTAATAAAGAATAACTCTGAACGGACTAAGATTTGAACTTGGCGCCATAGTAACTTTTATTCAGCTCAAAAATACCTATCCAACGATGTAACACACATAGCTATTGGAAGGTGGGACCAGATCTCATAGAAACTCTGGCATCATCCTTTAAAGATTTTGCTGCATACGCGTATAAGGCAAAAATGTACCTATTCTTATTTTGGCCATAACAACCATCCGAATAAAAGTATATCTTGTTAACACCTCGCTCCTGTTCACTCACAAAATTCACGATAATAAACCTGTAATCGCGTTAACCAGAAATTTTGCTGAAATATTTTACAGTAATATTACTTTACCGAAATGAAGTCACAGAATTTAATTTGTAATAATGTGTTTCGTTATTTTTCTAGTTAATAAAAAAATTAAAATTTCCAAAGAACAAAAGTGTTATAAGGAAAACCGTTGAAAATAATCGCAGAAAAAATTTGAAAAAAATTGCACAGGTGTATCCCGACCCGTGGATCCCGTAAATGATATAACAGTAAAAAGTCAGTAATAGTATAATACAGGTTTATTCCTTGGGGGCGTCGTATAGGTACAGCATTTACCAAAGCCTTTCCAACTCGTGTTCTATTCATGTTGGTGTTAAAATCTTTAAGGTTTAGGTACGAGGATATTTGCGTTGTCCTCATTTATTTACAACAAATTCTTTTGCTTATTAATTAATACAAATAATTTACACAAATACAAAATTCAACAGCTGCCACACGGATCGGACGCAACTCAAGACTGGGATGCTACGAGGCATCCGATAAGGACTGGCCCGGGTCGACGGCGAGTTGTGTTCCACGCGCGCCTCAAAGAGATGTCAGCAACTGAAGGGGTCCGATAGGACCGATGCCTGCCGGGGTTGCGGGAGTTTGAAAGGGATACCGTGGCCCCTGACAGCGTACAGGCAACTGAAGGAACACGGGTGGGTTTCAGTCAGTAAGTCTGACACGCCCTCCCGCTCCCAGAGCGGGAGAAGTTATTTGATAATTTCCCATCCAAAAAAAAAAGGCAGCTATTGACAGATTTATAATAGGTATTGTAATACATAGGTTCTACATTTTTATTTTATTTTCTTTATTTAGGCAATTAACAGCGATACATAGGTACCTAATAAGGGGTCTTTCAAATAGAGCGGGTCGATGTTGAGTTTGTGGCGGCCATGTTGTTTTGGCGGCATCTGTCAAATGCGTTGTTATTTCTGAAAAATCATATTTAGCGACGAGGCGCATTTTTGGATGAATGGTTTTATTTATAAGCAAAATTGCCGTATATGGGACGACCACAACCCACATGAGGTTCACCAGGTGGTAATACATGCTGGCGGCGTCATTAGTCCGTACTTCTTCGAAAACGATGATGGCGAGGCCATTACTGTCAACGGCAAGCACTACAGATCAATGATTAACAATTTATTTTGGCCTGAATTGAACGATATGGATGTGGACGGCGCTACGTGCGTGCCACACAGCGAGCGACACAATGGACATTCTGCATGAACGGTTCGAGGGTAGAGTTATCTCTCGCAGAGGTGACGTGAATTGGCCACTAAGATCGTGCGATTTGACCCCACTAGACTTTTTCTTGTGGGGTTTTCTCAAGTCGCAGGTCTATGCCAATAATCCGCAATCAACCGATGCCCTGAAAGTCAACATAACGCAGGCCATCGCTCAGATTCAGTCGGATCTATGCAGTAGAATAATTGAAAATTGAACCTGTCGGATCCGTGCCACCGTTCGAAGCCGCGGTGGACATTTAAACGATGTCATATTTCATAAATAATGGCATAAATGGGCCTTTCAAATAAAAAAATAATTTCTTTAATATCTCACATACAGCTTGTTTTATTTAATTTCAACATCGACCCGTCCTTGTTGAAAAACCCTTTAGTATGTTACAGTGTATCTAGGGGGAGATTAGGGAATATACAAGAAATTCAAAACTTTCATAATTTAAATAGGTATATATTAGTTATGTACATTCTATAGGAGTCAAGAAGTCCGTGACCGGCTCGTGGCTAAGTAAAACAGCTGCACGGGTCGATCGATCAGGTTAGGCTGCCGTTGCTGCGGTTGCTGCGGTCGGTCCGTGGATGGGTGACCATTACATACCGAGAGCCCTCCGTGCCTCGGAGAGCACGTTAAGCCGTTGGTCACGGCTGACATTCGTGGATCTTTAACAGTCGTTACCTACGGGTCGTCAGAAGCCCGAAAGTCTGACAACAAGTCTTATCAAGGGTTATCGTATTACCCAGTAACTGGGTTGTGGAGGTTAGATAGGCAGTCGCTCCATGTCAACTACTGCACGCGTAGCCTGACAACCATAGAAACGGATTTTTTACGGGTTTCTTCGACGGAAGTAGGTATAGACAAAACGACAGATTGTGATTGTTTATCTATCATTTTGTCTATTCTTCCGTCGACACGTTTCTATAATGCTGCATCCGGTTAGACTGGAAGCCGACCCCAAAATAGTTTGGAAGTCTAGACAGACCATGATATTATATTTTAATATTGAATAAGATCTTATTAATAATTATGTCGAAAAACGTCTACATATTTCAAGAGTCTGAATAATTACATTGAAAAACATTTTCTTGCTTGATGAGGGATGCAGACCAAGAGCTAAGCTAAGTTAGTTTAGGAGAGGTAATTTCTCTGTGTGCAAACCACAAACTATGAACTCAAATATGAGAAATTACCTCAGCTATGCGAGCTACCCTAAACTAGCTTAGCTCTTGCTCTGCAACCCGCACGTGGACGCCACATGTATGAAAAACTGGCTCAACTATGCAAGCTAACTTAGTTTAGCTGGCGGTGGACGATCGGTTAGTTTAGCTCGCTTATCCAACTAAAATGTGCGGGCTAAACGATGAAGCTAAACTACAAAACTATTGCCACCAGAGCTAAGTGTTGTAGCGGATTGGGTAATATTTGCGCGAACCTATGTAAAATACTTATGGTCTGCACCAGAAGTATCTGATGAAAATATTTTATATAATTTGAAATCACCTAAGATAGTTTACGTTTGACAATTTAATAATATATTCAAACAAAAATTGTTAGAAAAAGTGGTGAGATATAAAGTAGAAACCTTCTAAATACGGATGAATGTGTTGCTAATTCCCTTTAGCAAGTGATAGCGCTAAAATTGAATCTGACCAGGTTTTTTTATACTTTCATCAGATAATTTTGGGACAGAAATAAGCTTTGTTGAAACCATTTCCACCAGAATTAAGCTTAGCTTCGCTATGAAAATCAAACGATCCTATTGATCGATAACACATGCAAGTTTAGCACATCTCTTGTGGAAAGGCAGCTTTATAAAACTCGACTTGTGATGATATTTTGACTGTAAAAAAAAACATATATTTTTCAGACATTTGAAAGGTACACATTATAAAACAGCCATATTATTTTCACAACAAGTATTAGGAATATAATTAACTATTTTAATGACCTTATTATCACCAGATGAATACAGATATGGGACACTCCGTAGTTTAGGTATGAAGCTACAAGTACGCAGCGGGCTCGTCTTGTCGGGCCAATTCAGTGAGTGTAACGTAGTCAGACATTAGAGTTAAGCTATAGAAAGAGAGGCAACTTCTAGGTGAATATAACTGTAGGCATTTAGCGCTGTGCGACCTGAATTGCACTTTATTATATCGTAGCAAGAGTCGCTTTTTATTTAAATGATTTTGCGGAGTGTCCCATCTGTATTACTCTGTGCTAATATTAAATTACTTAGCACCAAATCATAGGTATGAACTGGCTTTCGTACATAAGGTATCTATGTACCTAGTATTTGAAACATATTTATAAGACACAGACTAACAACCACTGAGCCTGTGAGTACCATAAAGCCCCGTAATCATTGGAAGACAAAGTTGAGCCAATGTTGCTGAAAATTGATTGTTTCCCAATTAATACAATACGGCCGATGAATCATAGCCGGTTTGAACTTTGCGCAGACAGCTGCCCAATAACATTTTCTAGGAACCAAATGGTGAAATGAGGAAAATGTGAGTGAGAGGACATGCGCGAAAGTTCTGAGAGCCTGTGGCGGCATCTACATCGCCACACGTGAACTACGCATCAAAGACCTGATTTCACACAAAATCCTGCATCGCGCAATTAGAGTTTACCGCGCGATCGACATATATACAAGATCCCGACTTCAAGCATTGCCCGCCACACTCGACTGGTCGGTGGATCCTCCCATTTCATAGTAGATGAGTGAACTTTATACCCTGTTCCTCATACCTCTAAAAGCCTATGTTCAGACCGGCCGTATTGTACAAGGCTACGCATGCAAGTAGTTACAAAGATCAAATGGTGTGCAAAGAGGTTGGCTATTGTGCTATAGCAATATTACACAGTACATTACCCAGCCGTAAAAATGGCTCATCGAGTTTTTGGTTTATAAAATCATCAATTATAAAATCTTATTTTAATAAAAAATATTTAAAATAAAAATTGTATTTAGCCAAAAATAACACAATACACGTAACGTAATAAAGTTACTATTTCAGTTGCCAATATTTTACAGATCCAAAAAGAACTTATTGATTAAAGTGATTAAGCAATGGCCTAACTGAGCGAGCGAGCGTGCGGGATGCGGAACGAAATTCGATCAAACCGATTGTGTGTATCGAGTTGTTCAAACTAGCGCGGATAGTCACAGGACTTCCTATTCATTGAAACAATCGACGCGCACTTTTTGCGACCCACATCCCGCTCGCTCACTCGCTTCAGTTTGGGCAGAGCATGATTTTCATAGAGAATAATTTCATGTCACTAGACTAGATATAATTTACATGAAGTTCCACCTTTCACTTATCATATCTTCGGTATGTGTAATAGAAGCCGAACAATTACTAGTACTTATTTAAAAAAAAAACACATTTAATCATTCAGAACCGCCATTGCCATCTCCTTAGATATACTATCCGACATACTGTTCCGTTTCTCAACATCTTGATCATCACTTGACCACCAGCTCTCATCATCGTCTTGAATAAAACACAAGAACAAATCGTCTTCATATGTTGGAAAATAATACTCCGGTTGATCCCACTTTTCCTTACACAAAACCCAATGATTTAATTCTTTTAAATGTTTCTCTAGATTTTTTGAATCATCAAACTTTGTTTCGCATGACATGCATTGCTTCATGTGTATCTGACGACGTATGTAGTTGACAATTTTGACTTTGCGATAGTAGTCCATTCCTTCCGTAGTCTTTAAGAATGAGAACTCATGTTGATGTTCCATGTGTTCTAGAATTCCGTCATAATCTTTTTCTGTATGATCACATAATAGGCAAGTAATTAGTAGGCCATTCTCCTCGGTCCAGTCTGACCATTCTGGATCACTGTCTACGTTAGAGTCATTTTCAAACTCCACAGTTTTTTTTGTATATTGATTTTTGTTCAGTCTGTAGTGTTGTTTGTGCTGTTGCTTATCACCAACATAATTAACTAGAAAGTATTTGTCATACTCCTTATTCTCCGGATTGATCCTCTTGTGTCCCTTTTTACGCATATGCTCTTTGAGTATAGTCCGGTCTTTGAAGTTTCCTTCGCAAAAAATGCATTGTAATTTCTCCAGTTTTGTTGCAATTGTGTTTATTAATTCATCAATGAATATTAAGTTATCTGGTTTAGCAATGTGAAAGTTGTGTTTTTCGTACAAGTGATTGAGGTAGTTGGCTCTGGTTGTTGTGGATATGTTTCGGCAAAAGAGACATTCTCTCACATAGTTTTTATCTTCTCGTTCAAACTGGTGTCTTTCTAAGAGCTTCTCTAGTCTTGTTTGCTGCAGATTAGCACGGAGCTCTTTGTCTTCTGGATGAATGTCACTGAGTAAGAAATATTCCTCATTTTTAGACTTTGTACCATCTGGTTTGGAGTCAAGAAGCATTGTGGTGCAGAAGAATCGCAGGGTATGATCTGTAATTTCAGAAAATTTAAATTTTAATGGTAAAATTGATCAAATTTACCTGAAGATAGCTGATGTAGTTATTCACCTACCAAGTACAGTACAACTATTTTCTTAATGTCCCTCGGCAAACTTCGTGGTTCGTCAGTCTAGCAGCTTTTCTCTCATTTTTTAAATAAATTGTTAAAAGAGTATTAACAACTCTATATACTTCCAAGTCGATTGAGAGCGTCCGGTCTGCACCAAGTGCAATAGAAATACGACGACTGACGAAACACGAAGTTTGCCGAGGGACATTAAGAAAATAGTTGTACTGTACTTTGATGTAACTTATGTTGATCTAGCTAGATAGAATAACATGCTTCTTTAACATCACAAAGAATAACACCACGCCTGTAATCTCCAACGGGTTAGGCAGAGGTGTAGCTATAGTACCTACCTACACCAACATTTTGCCAGTTATTTAAGTCCCCTAGAATTGATGGCAAACCTATTGCCATCAACCAGGCACAAATCCAGACTCCAAGCTTTGGTGTACATCAAAATTTTAACAAGCTTCAGTTCCTAATGCTAGAAACTGAAGCTTGTAATAAATATAAATATGTGAAGCCTAATCTAAAATTCTAAGAAAATTCCAGTAAGTAAGGTAACAGGGATTCTTGCAATTTACAAGAAAGTCACATAACTTATTTTAAATAAAGTTAGGTAAGTCACAGATTACTTTATATTCATAGCCTAATCAAATATTTGTAACAATAAATACAACACCAGTAATGAACACAACATATAACTTGAAAAAGTTGCTTTTACACCAGAGGCATTTCAAAGAAAAAATGTGATAACTTTTTTATAAATTAAAATATTTTCATTGTTGTCAGTTCTCTTGGTAATACAAGGAATGTCGTTATTTAATTTCTTTATTAATTGTTAGTTTTGAATTTCCTCCTGAGTTAGCCCTGTATACACAAAAACAACGATAAATGAATGTGTAATAAATTACCGCCAACATATAGTTAGCATATACTATAAATTATGGAATGTCAAAAGGTGAGAATAAAAAATAACTGAATTCTTTATATTATTTACACTTTCACTGTCCCAATAAATAGTAATTGGTAATCCCTTATCACCATACGTCCAATAATAATATTGCATAATAATGTTCTATAAGGTCCGTTGCTAATTCTATGACATCGAAAATTTGTTTATCACCCTCAGATAACCATTACATATTATTTTCAAAATGCATTACATTACATGCAATGCACGGATGGACGCACAGCTTCACTTCCAGCTATTAGTTTTTTTTCTTGAATCTGCTGTTTTAAAACGTTGACACAAACAATAGAACTGGTTTTATTATTTACATAATCAGCCTGTAATGTTCCCACTACTGGGACACAAACATCACTCTGGAGTGGGCTATAATCGACCACGGAAGCCCAGTGCGGGTTGGTAGATGTCATACAATTCAATTTTTTCAATTCAGGTTAATTTAGCTGGAACATTGGATAAAAAAGAACTACTAGTGCATTACATGTCATGCACAGACATATAGGGCTACGTCTTCAATGAATTACATGTAATGCATGGACAGTGAGTGTTAATAACAACAAAAAGCAATAATAATACCTCATGGTGGTTACCATGTAATAAGTACTTGTAAGAGTGTACTTACTCTCGGCTAAGTCGTGCCTTTTTGTTACGAATGCTCACGAGAAGAATACACTAGGCTAATTAGAGATAGCATGCGAGTTTGCAAAAATTACATTTACTTAGTGTAATGTAAATTTTGATACTTCATTATTTTTTGGATATTTTATATAATTGTTTTAGTACTACTTTAAAGTCCATACTATAAATAATTTGGCATAAAAAACGGAAATTGAGCATTATTCAAGTTAGCATAGTGTAAATTGCTGGTGTCAAAAATCGCAAATTGAGCAAAAATCTTACTGCTCACGTAATCTAGGTAAAGTGGTGTTATATTTAACTAATTATAGCAGGCTTATCTACTACTATAGTACTTACTGGGAAATTAAGAACATAATAAATGAATTATAATGTGTCCAAAATGTGTAACAAAAAATGTGTCTCCACAGATGCCAAATGTGACAACCGCTGTGTATGCGTATTCAGGTAATAGACTGGGACGTGCTGTCCCGACAACAAAATGTTGCCCAAAAATTTTCATTGCGGTGTCTACTGTGGTTTACACGAGCCTATACATGGTACTGGGAAATTAATGGCATAATAAATAAATTCATTAATTATGTCCATAACTACCCAATATTATGCTTGTCTTGTTGACATACTAACTATTCGCTTTTGTAGGATGAAAGGTGTACTAAGTCTAAGTAGTATCTTGAACAACTAACCTTTAAATCTCAGTCGCCAATACCGCATGTATTCCTTCAAATCTGCGATTTGGTTTACATCAGCTATGACAAGCCGGTGCTCCATAAACAAATGAGTTAGTAACTGCTTTTCATCAGCCGGTAAAGTGAAATTTTCTTTGCACATAACACAAGAACATTCGAACAACTCGTCGCTCTTGAAAATGGAAGGATTTTCGTTCTTCTGGTGAAGTGTTAGCGGGCCAAAGAACTCTTTTTCTTTCACTGACATTGTGGCAGTAGTTTTAAATAGTATTATTGTCCTCTCAGTAACCTGTGCGATCTAAATAATAGAATTACTATTGACAGCAGCTGAAACCGAAAAGTATTGCTATGCAGTGTTGCCTAGTGATGCGCGAATGCGCGATGGCGAGAGGTTTTATTCGATTGTTTCGATTGCTCGAACATCGCGATGGTTCTCGATTGTTTCGACTTGGACTCGAGTCCGACACGGTTTGCTCAATGGTTTCGAGTTTCGCGAGTTTTTGACTTGCGTTGTGATTGCGAATCCAAACTAATTCTTTCAACAAGAGCAATCGAAAATATTCAATACCGCGACGGGAATAAATGAGTGGAGTGAGTGACTGATTCGAACAATCGAAAACTAGCGGTCGATTCCGCTGACTCGAATCAATCGAAAAACATCTCGATTGTTTTGTAGAACAGCGAGTCGATGGTTGACTCGATAGTTTATTTTAACGACTCCGATTCTTTCAATTATTAAAACATCTCGGAATCGCCCATCGCTAGTGTTGCCAGATGCATTGAAGCTTGCTTAAATCTGTAGTAGAAACTACTAAAATCTATATTGTCTGTATGCTATTTTACAAAAATTAATTCGAAAGTAATCCTGAATTTTGATGCAGTTTATGAGTCCGTCAGTGTATGTTGGGGTCGGCTTCCAGTCTAACCAAGGGGCCTATTACGAACTTTAAAAAAACCAGGCACGTTCCAAGTAATTCATTTCACTGGCTGGTTTAATTTCGTATTATGACATTCGTAATTCTGACCGACTTCACGTTGGCTAGTTTGTCTATGGCTGGCATGTAATTCTCTGCCGTAAAATTCAGAAACACAATTAAATATTTATCGGTAAGTTACGGTTTTATTTAAATCACGTATTTTATGATAAATAATAAATATATATTAATATAAGGTGTATCTATTCATACACGAAATATTTTAAGAGATATACCTATAGCTGGCACATAAACTATAAACACAAAAATAAAGATGATATCTCAATGTTTTTTATTTTACGTAATTATTATAATTTTAAAACTGCTTGAGACATTTGGCATAAAACCTTTACTCCATGTTCTATGAATGACCCGCCCGCCGCGGTAAAGCGCCGCCGCGTCGAGATACCAATAAACAGCTGATAGGAGCAACTCGAATTCGCATGTTAATGACCTCTGTCCGTCTGTGTGTGCGAGTCCTATCCGTCAGCTGATTGTTAGTTGTCTACCTATCTACTTATACAGATGTGAACGTTAAGAGTGCGTAGCGCAGATTTATTTGATCAATAATCGTACCAGAGATTAGCAGACGTGCACATACCTACTGTTGTAGGTACGAGTACACGCGGTTTGTCGCCTCGCAGTGGTCAAAAGATAAACGGGATAAATGGCTTGTCATGTTATCGTCACAGGTTTACGACTGATTCCGTTAGTCGGAAACCTGTCTATTTTACACGAAATTCAGTTATCCCATTGAATCAGGTATGCAGGTGCCTTTTACGAATTATTGTTACAATCATTTAAAATGTACATACCTAATACTTGCGTAGTTTTTATTAACACTATTTACACCAATTGTTGTACATATTCGCCCTGTTGTTGGACGCAGATGGCTGCACGTTTTAATATGTATCCTTGCACTTTTAATAATGTGTCTCTATCACTAGCCATCACTGCGAAAGCGTTCACAATTCGCGTTCCTAACGGTCTATCGCCTATTAACCCAGCCCACACATTAACACTGAACCGCGTCTGGAAATGATCCGGCCTAACAACACGTGGATTTTCTGATGCCCGCGTTGTGGATGTTAAGCAACCCAACTCCTGGTTGGTATACCTGTAGTTAGGCATTGTTAAATATCTTGCCCGAGCGAGCCCGATGCGTGTCAGCTAAGGCGCGCGCTAGCGACACAACACGCGGATTGTGTGGGACTGAACACATTCCGCGCGCGAGGCGAGGCGCGGGCGCCGGGCGGGGGAGGCAGGCGCCCGCGCGGCGCGCTCACGTGTTTCTCTCTCTTTGTTTATCATTCATAAAAGCCGCGCGCCGTCTCAAATACCGCCGCCCGCGTAAACTAGCGTAATGGATGTTAAAAAATAAGAAGGAACCAGTATTTATTATGTGTGTCAAGTAATATTAAACTATTTTTTTTTTTAAATAGATCGCCAACCTTTTTACGTTTTTAGTTCAGGTTAAATTATAGAGTTTTGAAAATGAAATCTTGCGCAGTTTGTAACGTGCAGTTCAACGATGGTGTCCAGTGTGGCAGTTGCAAGAAACACCTAGACTTTGGATGTGCAAACATCTCAGAAACCGGATGGAAAAAGCTGGGTGTCAATAGGATGGCACAATGGAAATGCCCCACTTGCAGAACCTCATCACCAGTTGTGCCTACCCCGGAACCTGCGTCGCTGGATACCATATTAAGCGAGATACGTGACATGAAGCGGCAGCTACTTAACTTGCCGACCTTGGTAGATGATATTCGCGTGATCAAGGATGAGTTGGCTGAGCTTAAGTTGACATGTGAGGGCACTGGTGGAAGACTCGATAATTTTGACACAAGGCTCGTGGAAGTTGAAGCAAAAGTGTCTGAATTTGATAAGCTTCAGGAATCAGTGAAATGTTTACAGACTGACTTGGCGAGTACGAAGTATCTACTCTCGACTTATGAACAGAGATCCAGGCTAAACAACGTTGAAATTAAGGGGGTTCCTATAAAGAAGGATGAGAATTTGTACTCAATTATCGATGCTATCGGCCGTAAAGTTAACTACAACTGTCCTAAAACCCAGGTGAACTATATTTCAAGGGTCCCTATTTTTGGTTCAAATGAAAAGCTGATAATAGTGAGTTTTTTAAACCGGTATGTAAAGGAAGATTTCATTGCGGCGGCACGCGCCAGGAAGGACCTATCCACTTGTGACATCGGGTTTCAAGGCTCATCTCAGCGTGTGTTTGTTAACGATCACCTGAGTGTGGAGTACAAAAAACTTTTAACCAAAGTTAAAATCATTGCCAAGGATAAACATTATGAGTACGTATGGGTTAAGCATGGTAAAATTCATATACTTAAAAACAATCATTCGAAAGTTTTTATTATAAGGAAGGAGTCAGATTTAAACAAGATTGTCTAATGTGCTTCTTAATTTGTTACACTTACTTTCCTATTTTGCTATAATATTTTACTTCAGTGGGTCAAAATGCTTAATACCACTTTGGTCACAATAACTTTTTGCAAAATGTTTAACACCTCTGCCGTACTAATGAGTTCGACACCACTCTTTTGTTTAGTTACTTTTATGCTTTGTGTTCGTTATCGCGCTGTTTGCTTTAAAGCTTTACCGCACTATAATATGTTTTACTCTCTCGCACTTGCACGCACCACGCACTATAGCTTGCTTTTTCGCACGGCTGTTTACTACAAAACATCGTATGATTTTTGCGCTCGCGCAAATATTGACTTTTACCTTCATTGTGCTTATTTAATTATATTATACCTTATGCTACAATGTTATTTAATGAAATGCTTTATTTTAATTGATTATGCAGATTTATACACAATTATTACTTTTGGCTTTCAATGGCTCCTAAGTTAAATATATATTATCAAAACGTTCGCGGGCTTAGAACTAAAAGTGATACCTTCTATCGTCAAATGTTGCTAAACTCGTATGATATTATTATTCTTACAGAGACATGGCTATTAGATGGAGTATTAAATTCCGAATTCTTTGATGAACGATACATTGTACGGCGTCGTGATCCGGATTATGTTTTGACCGGGCAGTCGCGTGGTGGGGGTGTGCTTATTGCTACACGTAGGGAACTTTCAGTTGTATGCCAACCTACCTTCTATTCTACAGCAGAGGATTTATGGCTCAGCATACGACTAAAAAATTCTAATACACGCAAATATATTACCCTACATATTTGTGTTGTTTATTTATGTCAGCAAAACTTAGGCCTTTCTTTTTCTTTACAACTTCGCAATTACCTCACAAAATTGAACCAAATAGTTATGAGTAACTCTTCTGATACCTTTCTCATCATTGGTGATTTTAACATGAGCGGTATTAACTGGGTCCTATATGACAATCTATCGCTCGTCCCAATGAACACGAATGGTCCTGACGAAGTTTTACTTGGTGACGAATTATGTACCCTAGATTTTGCTCAATACAATGGTGTACTTAATAAGTATGGTAAAATTTTAGATTTGGTACTTTCTAACCAATTGGTTACTGTGGTTGAATGTTCAAGTCCGCTGGTTCCCATCGACCCCTACCATCCAGCACTACTTACTAGTATGGATTTCGTTGAAGCTCCTCTATTAGAATGCGCATCACGGACGCAATATCTGTTCGATAAAGGTGACTATGAATCTATCAACAATGACATTTCCACAACTGATTGGGAATCCGAGTTTGCGACTCGATCAATTGATGAATCATTAAACTTTTTCAATCAATTTATTCTCAATTTACACACAAAATACATTCCACAAAAAATACATCGTAGCAAAACATATCCAACTTGGTACAATTCGGCATTAATTAAAACAATTAAAGAAAAATACAAATATTTAAAAAAATTTAAGACGTACGGCAATATAGCGGATGAATCAACATTTAAGCTTCTTCGTGAAAGGGTAAAGGTATTAGAATCGCAATGTTATGAAAACTACTTGAATTTAACCGAAAAATCTATTAAAGAAAATCCTAAATATTTTTGGACCTTCGTTAAAAAACGTCACAACTCAAATGCAGTTCCGAGCACTTTACACTATAATAGTGAAGCGTTGCGTACCGGAGAAACAATATGCGAAGCGTTTTCTACTTACTTTCACTCTACATTTCTGGATACTAGCCCCCCTAGTCATGGAATTTCTTCACATCCTCTTTTTACTGAAACTTTCAGCCTATCTGATATATGTAGCATTGTAGTGAACGTTGAGGAAGTTTCTAACTTGCTTCGCAAGTTGGATCTTCTAAAGCGGCTGGCCCAGATAATATTTCATCCAAATTTCTTGTACGATGTTCGACTTCGATTGCCCAACCTGTCTCGATTCTCTTCAGGAAATCCTTGGATACTTGTATTGTACCTCAACTTTGGAAATCGGCTTTCATAACGCCTATTCACAAAAAAGGAGTCAAAACCGAAATTGTGAACTATAGGCCGATATCCAAGCTCTGCATTGTGGCAAAAATCTTCGAAAGGATCATTTATAACCAGGTGTATGGTGCTCTTAAAAATTCGTTCAGTTCCTTTCAACATGGTTTTTTGAAAGGAAGGTCTACCGTCACCAACTTAATTCTGCTCAATGATTTTATTACTGACGCCATGGATAACGGCAAGCAGGTTGATGTCGTTTATACTGATTATAGTAAAGCTTTTGATCGGATTGACCATGAGATCTTACTATCAAAGTTATATGGTATGGGAATACGAGGTGATTTACTCAGATGGTTTTCTTCTTATCTGGAGAACAGGTCCCAAGCAGTAGTATTAAGCAATTATATATCTGGTTGGGTGCCTGTCCCCAGTGGAGTCCCCCAGGGTTCATTGCTCGGCCCATTACTTTTCATTATCTATATAAACGACATCAACTCTTGCTTAATTTCGTCCGGGTTGCTGTGTTTTGCTGACGATATGAAAATCTATGCCACAATTTCATCACATGTGGACGCGATTGCACTTCAGGATGATTTACGTCGTCTGGAATCTTATTGTCGTGGGAGTAAGCTTGATCTTAACCCTGCTAAATGTTCAGTTCTAACATATTCTCGTAAGCGCGCAATTATATCTTCATCGTATATCTTAGGTGATCAAGTACTACCAAGAACGAATTGCATCCGAGATCTGGGGGTATATCACGATTCTAAGCTTACGTTTGAATTTCATGTTGATGCCATAGTCGCTAAAGCATCTAAAGCATTACCTAGGTTTCATAATGCGGCTGTCCAGGTGCTTCACTCAAGCCAAAACTTTAAAAATTCTTTACTGTACTTTTGTAAGAAGCCACTTGGAATACGCGTCTGAAATCTGGAATCCATGTTATCACAAGTACATCGATCGTATAGAGAGCATCCAGAAAAGGTTCATCAAGTATTTATGTTATCATCAGAAAGTGCCCTACCGGTCTGAAGATTACCTTAACCTCTGTAAAAAGTACCATATATTACCCCTAACTAATCGGCGAGCAATTTCTGACTGTATTACATTATTAAAAATGTTCAATAATTCTATTAATAACTCCGATATTCTATCGAAATTTTATTTTAACGTTCCCCGAAGGTCAAAGCGATGGAACGCACCGTTGCGTGTTCCATTTACCTCTACGAACTACAGGCAAAATTCATTTATAGTGCGTGCAAGTAGCAACTTTAATAGCATGTGCAAACAGCATGATTTAGATCCTTTCATAACAGGTGTGTCCTCGGCCAGAAAGTGTCTGAGCCTTGGCTTTTTTAATTAATAATTTGTATGTTCAGGTTTTTATTCTTATATTGAATATGGTATATTAATTTGGTTTAAGCTTGAATGTTATACTACTTTTTTTCTTTCCTCTATTTCTTTTGGCAGCAGTGTTGTGCTGTTCACACTCTCTGCTTCCAATCTGTTCTTAGAAGTGAAGACTTTTAATTGGCTGTCAGTCTCACATACTATTTTTTATTCTGTTTTTTTTAGCTGTAAGTCGTCCATAGTTAATAAATAAATAAATAAATATTGTGCTATATAATTAATTTGTATTTTATTTGTCTGTGTTTGTAAATTGTAACGCGAGATTCTCTTAACGATAACGTTTCCGAACGTATTCCACTTGAAGTTCAGCGGGGAATTTAACAACTTCATTCATGGGCAATGTGTATTATTGCCTACTAAAATAGTACCATATATTATTAGGCAACGATACACACACAATATATGTGGTAGGTGGTAAAAATGATGGTGAAACGAAATTTAATTTAGGGGCTAGTTTGGGGGAGCTTTTAAGCTAAAGATCCCATGTGGTAGTTTAGGGGATGTCGGTGAAAACGGGCATTAGTCTATTACCCGAATACGCATACACCGCGGTTATCACATTTGACATCAGGGACACATTTTTTTTTTAAACATTTTGGACACATTACAGAACACCATTTTACCTAGATTATGTGAGTGGTGACCACTAAGATTTTTGCTCTATACTATTCAACCAGCAATTTACACAACGCTAACTTGAATTTTGAGCATTTCCATTTTTAATGCCAAATTATTTATAGTAGGTATGGACTTTAAAGTAGTACCAAAATAATTATATAGAAATTCCAAAAAATAATGAAGATACAAAACATTACTCTAAGTAAATGTAATTTTTGCAATCGCGCGTTGTACAGACGCCAGCACATCAACCATCTACAATCTGTCAAATTTCTTTAATATTAGGTTGGGGAAAAAGTCTTTTCGCATTATAGTATGTATGAACTTGTAATAAAATCTCTTTGGCTATACTATGTGTATCTGGCTGGTTTTGGTATCATTGAAAGTTTAAATTTTAAAGAACATAATTCCAAATTCAAATTAGGAAAATGTGTGATTTTTATTTGTTTTTCGTACTGTCAAGATGAGTGAATCTAATGAAGAAATTCGATACATTTTAAAATTTTACTACAAAAAAGGTAAAAATGCAACGCAAGCCGCGAAAAAAATTTGCGATGTTTATGGACCTAGTGCAGTGTCTGTGAGAGTAGCACAAATTTGGTTTAAGCGTTTTCAATCCGGAAATTTTGATGTCAAAGATGCACGTCGCTCTGGTCGCCCTATTACGGATAAAATGGATGCCATTTTTGAAAAAGTGGAGCAAGATCGGCATATTAGTAGTTACGACGTAGCTGAAGAACTGGGAATTGACCACAAAACAGTTTTGGCGCATTTGAAAAAAACTGGGTACACAAAAAAGCTCGATATTTGGGTACCTCACGAGCTCACTGAAAGAAACCTAATGAACCGTGTACTCATTTGTGATTCTTTATTACGACGTAATGAAACCGAACCATTTTTGAAGAAGCTGATAACTGGTGATGAAAAGTGGATCACGTACGACAAGAACGTGCGAAAAAGGTCGTGGTCAAAGGCCGGTCAGGCTTCACAGACTGTGGCAAAACCCGGGTTAACTCGCAACAAGGTGATGCTGTGTGTGTGGTGGGATTGGAAGGGCATTATTCATTATGAGCTGTTACCACCAGGCAGGACCATCGATTCTGAACTCTACTGCGAACAACTGATGAGATTAAAGCAAGAAGTTGAGAGAAAGCGGCCGGAATTAATCAACAGAAGGGGTGTGGTTTTTCATCATGATAACGCTAGACCTCACACATCTTTAGCCACTCAGCAAAAATTAAGAGAGTTTGGCTGGGAGGTGTTAATGCATCCGCCGTATAGTCCTGACCTTGCACCTTCAGATTTCCACCTGTTTCGGTCTCTTCAGAATTCTTTAGGCAGTGTCAGGTTAACATCACGGGAGGACTGCCAAAACCACTTGTCGCGGTATTTTGATCAGAAGTCCCAAAATTTCTATAGCAATGGGATCATGTCCCTACCTACAAGATGGCAAAAAGTTATCGAACAAAATGGTACCTACATACTTTAGTTAAATGTAAACATACTATGTTAAAAAATGTTTTGAATTTTCTTAAAAAATGCGAAGAAACTTTTTCCCCAACCTATTAGATTTTCAACTTTATACCGAGAGTAAGTACACTCTTACAAGGGTTGCATATTAGAAAATCAAAACTTTCCTGAGCAAATTTCAAAAGAACAACGTACAAATCAACAAAGTTTAAAATAACGATGGTCATTTGATCAAAAGTTCAGCTGACCAAAGTCTGGAATATCAATGTTTAAACTATTTATTACACTATTGACCAAATCGTTATGTGGCACCCCGACCAAATGGGTTAGGTTAGGTTAGAACTGTGACCAACCGCGCTGCTTCCAAGTTGGTCGCAGTTACTTGGCTATTTTTACTTCACCTTACACCATGGATACCCTACATTAATAATATGGCCATACATCTAGCAACTTTTGATCAGTCGTTCATTTGATGTCACATACATTAGGATTTTAAAAATTTTCTAAATAAAACATTTGGTCATTTAAATTTTGTTATTTCGTATATTGTTTTTTTGAAATTTGCTCGAGAAAGTTTTGATTTTCTAATATGCAACCCTTACAAGTACTTATTACATGGTAACCATCATGAGGTATGAGGTGCATCTTTACGAGGAAGGAAAGCAGACCTTGTCAAATCAAATTTCAAATCAATGTCAAATCAAATGTTCCATATAAAATTCTTCTGTTTTGGTTAAAGTTATTTAAAAATGTAGGAAGTTGTGATTCTGCAAAGTTGTTAGAGCGATTTAAATTAATGCGGTTAACGAACTTAAAAAACGCATTAAATTAAACGAAATGAAATAATCTTCATTTTCGTGTGGTCAGTGAATTAATTTATGTCTAGCCAAGTCAGAGGCCCATGACTTAGCTTCACATGCCGTCGAGAAATATCTCTCAGGCATGGCGGTTTCCTCACGACGTTTTCCTATAGCGTTTTTGAAGCAAGTGATAATTAAAAAATAATGTAAGTGCAGGTAGACAGCATTAATACGGATGTGCAGTAGAATGCGTTGCTAGCTTATGCCGGTTTTGTGGGTCAGTGATATCTCGGCCCGAGTTAACTCAACCCGAATAATAATACCAGATATTTCACATGTCATGATTTGTACGGTCAGGCAGAAAATCGATATTACCACTGAAATGCTGCCTACGGTACCTATTTAATCCCTGTATACCATCTAAGCAATTAACAAATGTGGGTATACTGGGGTTAGTTAGTAATAAAGAAGAACCTTTGAATATTCGGTTATTTCTGAAAGAAAAGTGTAGCAGAAAGTTCTTCAGTGATTTAATTTAACAGCAAATAAACTATGGAATCTATACTCATACAGATAATAGAGACAGTCGAGCAGTGGTGGCGCAGTGGTAACGGTCCCGCTTACGTGATGTAGGTCGTGGGGTCGAACCCAAGCAGGCGCTTTACATTGAGTAAATAATTTCATCACCATTGCTCTCAAAACGGTAAACGAAAACATCGTGAGGAAACGGGCCCCTCTCAAAGAGAGAAGGCTGTCCCAACAGTGGGAACATTACGGACTGATTACGCTTATGCTATACTTTTTGCGCGGCTGTTAACGGCTTTGTTATGATAATCAACGGTATAGGTAGGCCCTCGGAGTTTATCCTTTTGAGGTGTTGCCTGAAATTCTTTTGCACGATTATGTCTATTTGGGTTATCAGGTTGTCTTCTTTGTAAGAAAGGCTTAGAGTTACTCGACTGAAAAATCAAGGTATCCTGGGCAGCCGCTTTTAAAACTTCAGTTATGGAGCTACATGGTATGTTGATGCTTTCATCCGCTGAGCTGATTCCTATATTATCCAGTTTTTTGTTATACGTGTTTGATTTTTTGTTTTGGTGGATTTGTTTTTTAATTTTTAACCAATCATAGCTCATTTAAACAAGCGTTTTTGCTCAATAACTTCGTTAAAATTGTTAATAATAACATAGTGGGGATGACGTTCGACCACGTGTCTGTCCACCGAGACCTCGCTACCTATGTTTCAATAAACCGAGGTGACGCCAGAATTTGCACTTATAAATAGCGTTCATGAGTTTATCCTTAACAGCAAGCTTTCATAGGAAAAAATAATAACAAAATACATAACCGTGCAGTTTGAAGAGACGTTCTGGGGAGGAGAAGACATCATTCAACGACGAACAAACAAACTAAACTTGATTAGACAAAAACCAAGGAAAAGTACTCTAGTAATGCTAGACGACTTTAACGTTCATATTTCTAGACGAGATACACTTAATTCGCAACGTAAAGGGCTGATTCACCAAAATCTACATCATGAATATTCTAACTACAATGGGGAAATTTTAATGGATATAGCCAATAGGGAAAAACTGCAAATAGAAACAACAAAAGCGAGATCATCATGCAAAGTCAAAGTCAAAATCAAATCATTTATTTCAAATAGGCCCGTATAAGGCACTTTTGAACGTCCAAAATTTACAAAAAAAAAATTAAATGATTCTAGTCGCCCCTTCCAAAAGGTAGTTTTCGTATGGATAAGAATGGGCAAGAAACTCCACCGTTACTCTTTTAAAATGTTTTACAATATTTTGTATAAATACATTAGTTATATAATTATATGTGAGGACGATGCACCTAGAATAAAATTATTATACCACAATAGGTAAAAATAATTAAGAATTTAAAATGAAGCAACAACAGATAAACTAATTATGTGATAGACACATGGTGCTCACATATTTACAGACATTGTAAAAGTAGACGATCCTCCTAAGATTCCACAATTAATAAGTCAGTGTGCAAGGAATTGGTCATGAATGTTAAATCAATGTCATGTAATAAAAAATAATAATAAAATATACACTTAAATTTGCAATCAGTTTGATTTTGTCTTGATTCTAAATTATCCTATGGAGCAGGACCAGCATGTTTCCAAGCATTCTTATCTTGGATATAATCCTCTAATATGTAATATGCTTGTTTACAAAGTGTACTTTTAATATGAGTTTTAAATTTTCTTTCATTTAATTGCAAAATATCACAAGGTATTTTGTTGTAACATTTAACACAGTACCCCATAAAAGATGTATGAAGTACTTTAGATAATCTGAAAAATGGTTGATCTATTTTATCTTTATTTCTAGTATTAAAATTATGTCTATCACTTATTTTATTAAAAAGATGTCGATTTTTTCTAACACACATAATATTTTCATAAATGAACTGGCAAGGTACCGTCATAATATTAATCCTTTTAAATAGTTCCCTGAGAGATTCACGGTGACGTAGATTATAATGGCTCTGACAGCTCTCTTTTGCAAAATAAAGATGGATTCAATGTCAGCAGCCCGACCCCACAGTAAAATGCCATACGACATAATGCTGTGGAAGTAACTAAAATAGACCAATCGCGCGGTTTCTACGTCTGTTAACTGTCTTATCTTTCTAACAGCATAAGCGGCTGAGCTTAGCCGCCCCGCAGGAGATGTTATGTGAGGTCCCCATTGTAATTTCTCGTCTAACGTGATTCCCAGGAGAACAGTTTGATTAATAAATTCCAGTTTTTCTCCGTTCAATATGATGTCACATTCGCAACTTCTAACATTAGGTTATTTAAATCTAATGCATTTGGTTTTTTAACCGACTTCAAAAAAAGGAGGAGGTTATATGTTCGACTGTATGTATTTTTTTTTTTTTTTTTATGTATGTTCACCGATTTCTCCGCCAATTGTCAACCGATTTTGAAAATTCTTTTTTTATTCGTAAGGGTATACTCCTGAGGTGGTCCCATATTAATTTTGTGAAGATTTGATGTATACTTTGGGAGATAAACGAAGGAACTCCTCAAAAACAAACAGTACACGTAATGTGATTTGGATATTGTACTAAAGATCAAAAATAATTGCTGGTTCTATCTATCCATCCGTGGTGAACTAATTATAGTCTTCGAAGATACCGCATGGAACTCCTCATCGGTGAACAGTACATATAGGAACTTACAGTGAAAGGTTAGAAGGTTAGGGGATAAGCTCGTATTTTATATTTGTTTGGAAAAGAAAGAAATGTATAGTTAAGTAAAATATATATTTTTTGGTAATTTAATATGTTATGATGGCCCAGAGGTTAAGGCCTCGCCTCTCATGCATGAGGTTGTGGGTTCTAATGTGACTTTTTCAATTCATATGAACTTTCTGAGTTTATCTTGGACATTATTGACATCAGGGAAGGAAAACATCGTGAGGAAACATGGACTTATAGTTATTTCTAAGGTGCCAACCCTAGTGGGGCAGAATCCATAAAGATTTTAGACTAGTGGAATCTGCCCCACCAAGTCGAACTAGTGGGGCATATTCCACTGAAAATTTTTAGGCATTCCTCTTTGCCCCACCAGCGGGGCGCTTGGAATGATTCGTTAATTTTTGAAAAATCTTTTGTTATGTTTCCATTATTCGACTGGTATACGAATTTGTGCGGGGTAGGTATAAACACAACTAAAAAGTGAAAAATAAAAACTATTTTACAAAAAAAAAACAACCGACTTCCAAAAAAAACACTTAAAAGAGAAAAATAACTTGAATTTCGGAAGTCGGTGGCAAAAACGAAAATACAGATCCATATAGTTATATTTTAAGATGGTTCGCAGTTCGCATAGTTGAAGCCGTGATATAGTTATATCCCTAGGGAAATAGTTATGAATTGCTTTCATATATATTACGGTAGGTATATTTTACTATATATGTATCTAATGAAATACTATTGTTTTTGCCACCGACTTCCGAAATTCAAGTTATTTTTCTCTTTTAAGTGTTTTTTTTGGAAGTCGGTTGTTTTTTTTTTGTAAAATAGTTTTTTATTTTATTGAGTACCAAATTATTTACCGTAAACCAATGTTGGACCTGAAGAATAGAGCTATTCACGTCGTCAAGATTTTGTGACCGTCGATTGATTTTAAAGATCAATGATGTGTCATCTGCAAATAACACCATCTTCGGTTGATTTTGAAGTAATTGGGGTAATCGTTTTGAAGTAATTTGACGGCACGGTTGGCGCAGTGGTTAAGCGATTGACTGCTGCGCTGCGTGTCGCGGGTTCGATTCCCGCACGGAACAAATATTTGTATGACCTACAATTAGTTGTTCCGGGTATGGCTGTTTGTGTATGTGAGTTTAAATGTTTGTAAACGCACCCACGACACAGGAGAAATTCCTAGTGTGGGGCAACGTTTTTTTTAAAAAAAAAAGAAAAAGAAAAAAAGAAAAAAAGAAGGAAAAGAAAAAAGAAAGAAATCATTAATGTAAACTAAAAAGAGGAATGGACCCAATATTGAACTTTGAGGAACGCCCATTGCCATTTCAGACCCCAATGAGTTTACGCCGTTTACTTGAACTTTAACCTTTCTATCTTTCAGGTATGATCTTAGTAAATCAAGAGCTGTATTTCTAATCCCATAGTGCTCTAGTTTCAGCAGAAGTGTCTCATGGTCTACGCAATCGAACGCCTTCGAGAGGTCGCAAAAAATACCAATTGCATCTTGTGCTTCTTCCCAGGCATTAAAAATGTTCTTTATTAGGGTGACACCGGCGTCAGTGGTACAACGCCCTTTGGTGAAACCGTACTGATGTTCATGAAAGTCAACTTTTCAAACACCTTACTGAGAACTGGTAGAATTGATACAGGCCTATAATTGTTGGGTTTTTTACTATCACCGGATTTGAACAATGGAACTACTTTACTGTGTTTCATGAGATCCGGAAAGTCTCCTTGGTCTACACTGGTGTTAAATATGAAAGCTAAATAGGGCGCAATGGTTTCGATAATAGATCTACAGACTTTTACAGACATTCCCCAGAGATCTTATGTTGATTTAATTTTAAGATATTTAAAAGCTTTTATAACAGCCTGGGGGTTTGTATGCTGAAACCTGAACTCCAAAGAGCATGCCTTCACATTCTGTCTAAGTAAGGCAGCAGAAAGCGCTGATGAGGAATTTAAAGCTTCAGTAGTTTTAAGGGGAATATTAGCAAAAAAGTTTTCAAATTCCTGAGCTATTTCTACATCTGAGTTGATAGTGCCATGTGCAGTCTCTAAATTAAATTCAGTATTTCGCTGTTTTTTCCTACCTGTTTCATTATTTATTATGTGCCAGGTAATTTTTATTTTATCATCATCTGATTTAATTTTATTGCTAATATAAAGAGCTTTGGCTATTTTGCACACACTTTTAAAAGTTTTTGAATATTTTGCAACATACTTATGAAAGCTTGTATTATTCGTATGTTGCTTTAGGCCATAAAGTTCAAATAGTTTTTCCCTGCTTTTACAAATACCTGCAGTCGCCCAATCACTAAATAAGAACTTTGTGTAAATATTTTTAGTCTTTAGTGGAAAAGTGTCATTAAATTGCGTGTTTAATAGTGAAAAGAACTCGGCGTAGAACTCATTTGGGTCACCTATATTATTAAAACTCTGAACGCATAATCTACTGGCCAAAGAATTATTTAATTTCTCTAAACTTTTACATGTTTGCCCTAAACCTTATTTGAATTTTTTGTAAAGGTATGTAGGAGCAAAATGTTATTGTTTGTCCACTGTGATCTGATGGCAATTTGTTTACAATTTGTTTGTGTAAGTAATCACAATTACAAAAAATATTATCTGTACAGGTGGCAGAAGAAGCTGTCACTCGGGTTGGTTCAATAAAAACATTTGACAAATCAAATGACCTAAAAAGACTAAATAATCTGACAGTATTCGAGTTATTTTCTAACAAGTTAATATTAAAGTCACCACATATGATTATTGACTTACTACTAGTACTAAGTTTCTTTAATACATCTTCCATTACAGAATCAAACACAGATAGATTCTGGTAACTTGGAGGTCTATATACGCATACTACAACATGCTTATCGAGCTCAACACAGGACAATTCAATGTTGTGTTCAACAGACAGTTCGATGATGTCTTTTCTTTCTTTCAATTTAATAGAATTTTTAATTAATATTAATGACCCGCCATGTATCATACGTTTTCGGCTGAAATGGCTGACTACACAATAATTTTCATAATTAATTGACATGCAAGATAACATGTCTAAAGGTACGCAGAAATCCCAATAGGATTACATTATTATTACGTCACAGGCAACAGGAAACCTCTTAGGGACACCTCCGACCATAAAATAATCTGGAGACAGCTTCAAACTAGCCGAATTTTAAACAAAGCTGAAAGCACCAAAAATTAGACACTAAAGAATCGGACACGAACTGAGATCAAATATTTCAACCACAAACAATGCTACTATGCCGCTAATTATGTAAACTGCAGACGATGGATCGAAAAAAAACCAAAGTTTCTTTAAACTAATTTATTTTAAAGAAAATTATTACAATTAATATTGGTGAAACCTATTCGATGCTAGAATATGGAATGACAAAAATACGTATTAAAATAACTAATTGCTAATGTCGAATTCCGCTGCGTCGGCGGCTCGTGGCTGCATTGACGTCATCGCTGCAGTTTCTGTGCGCTCGGCGTAAACTGAAGGAATTGCAGGGTCGGCGGTATTCATTAGGGATCCGTACTTAACACGCTCATAACAAATCCACCAAAACAAAAAAACAAATACGCATAACAAAAAACTGGATAATATAGGAATCAGCTCAGCGGATGAAAGCATCAATATACCACTCCATAACTGGAGTTTTAAAAGCTGCCCAGGATACCTTGATTCAGTCGAGTAACTCTAAGCCTTTCTTACAAAGAAGACAACCACATAGCGCACAGTAGGGTGGGTCAGGATATTGACTACGGTCCTCGGGACGGGTGCAATCGGAGGTGCCATGCTCGCCCAGGCACTTGACGCACCTGGGTTAAGCGTGGCAGTTCTTCTGCAAGTGACCGTAAAGTTGAATGGTATTTCGATAGTGAAGCCCATAAGAGATCAGAGGGACTTTAGCTGAAATATAGGGTGATGACCCTCTACCGGGGAGCATACGACAAGGACCATGTCGTATGCTTCACCGCGCTTGACGCGGTGCATACGATGGACCTCGTCTACGGGGATATTCTGCAAATGAATGTCGGCTAAGATGTCGGAGGGGGAGTTTTCCTTGGGGATCCTCTTGATCACCACTCTAATCTTGCGTTCTTCTGGGAGGGAGAAAGTGTGGAATGACACAAGTCTCTCTCTCAGGAGTTTAGTAAGTTCCCTATAATCGCGGGATGTGGGTATCGTGTTGGGAATTGCGAGCGCTGTCGTATGCGATCTTTTGATCGCAACACCATTTGGAAATATCCGTCCACTTTCCATTAAAAAAAAGAGGGAAAAGGGAAAGGGAGGGAATAGTTCCTATTTCTCCTATTTAAATCCTATGCCTATCTCCCCGGGCGGTTTGACCGGGGACGAGTAAACCCTATATCGGATGTAGACAAGAAGGTTGAGTACCTAAGGTGAGCCCTAAGCTTGCTTTTGCCCGTTGCCTGTCTTATTGTGCAACGGGGTCCTAACCAGTCTAGTGCGAAGGGTGTACACACACCCAACTGACACTAGGTGTGTAGCTGTTGAAGGAAGACTGTCACCAATGCCAACTAGGCCCTCAAGGCCCTCAAGGCCGAACATTGGGACCCGTCCAACTGACTGCCTCACTCTGATGGGGTTCGGCGGGTGTGATTGAGTCAACACCCCCTCGGTTTCATTGGCACCGTATGGTATCCACCGAGAATAGAGCGCTCACAGTGCGGCCGTATTTATAGGGACCGTTGCACCTGCACATTTTTAGGTTAAGTATTAGACTATGCAAATTACAATTAATTTTGCTATTAAGAGAAGTAGTTAACATTATTAACGTAATTTTACATCCTAATAATCAATCAATAGCTTGTAAACTAATTTTAAACAATCAAATTATTAAACTGAATTATTTTAATACGGACGAACGACGAACTATTGTAGTATTGCCGATACGGCCATACTGACAGGCGGTGCGCGCTCTGCGCCAGCCTCGTTGATTCTCGTTGTGATATTTGTGATTACCCGTAAGTATAGAAGGATTTTCTCTGAGCTGGATATCTGTTAAGCAACTCGCTTTGAATCTATGTTGGTTGTTACATAGTGCCATAACACACAACTGTCTTGTATGTTTAAAATATTAAAGACAAACCTTAATATACATACAAGACAGTTGTGTGGTATGGTTCTCGAAGGGTTCTCGGAGGTTCTCGGAGTGTCGTAGATGCGTTAAAGGTTCTCGTAGGGTTATTTGGAATTATTGAAACTCAAACTCAAACTCAAAGCATTTATTTCAAAATATAAACCAATTACTGGCACTTTTGAATTGTCAAGTCCCATTCCAAAGCGTAGTAGGTACCGATGGAGAAGAATGGGCAAGAAACTCCACGGACACTCTTTTAAATCAAAATATGGTTACAAAATATTCGTTACATGATTCATATTGAAGTTATATATGTGAAAACGATGCAAAACATTAAAAGCGTCCGTTACAAATAAAAATAAAAACTAATAAAAACGAATTAAAACATTAAAATTAAATTAAAATCGCCGTGGCAGCTAAGATATGACCAGTCCCTACTTACAGCGCCCGTTCACGAATATTACGCATGGATTAACGCCTTTAGCTCCCTTCAAAATGGTTGAGCTGAATTCAAACATTTTGAAGGGAGCTAAATGATCCAACACACGCGCCACCGTCAGCGAGACATTAGAGTGAGCATGACATACTCTCAGCCGCCAGGGCACATTCAAGTCAATGAAAGACATACCCAGTACCTAAATGGTAGCTTTAAAGTCGGTACATAGTACTCACACATGTGCTATGCAATTATATAAAGAGATTGAATTTATACAATACAAAGATAGTTTTTAAAATCTTCAGCAGCTCCAACGGTATTTGCAAATGCTAATCAATTAGTTTATGCTTGTGGAGCAGGACCAGCGTTGAGCCAAGCATTTTTATCAGCGATGTAATACCCCAACTTATAACATGCTTGGCTGCATAGTGTGCGTTTAATATAAGATTTAAATTTCGTTTCATTCAGTTGAAGTATGTGGGAAGGTATTTTATTGTAACATTTTATTGAATTGAGTTTCTTACCATTTACGGGTGGGTTTCGGATTGGCTGTTCTTGCAGCTCTTGTCGTGAGGTCGTTGGAATAGGCTCTGTGCTGTCTCGGTGCTGCAGAGTCTCGGTGTGTAGGAGATTCGTCTCCCGCCGATACGGTCAACTGTTCACCAGGTTGTGGAGCACAGCGCAGCTTATCATGGGCATTCTTGCGGGGTTGTCCTCTGCCGACAACTTTCTTCACCAAATATCGGTCATTTTCCAGTATTCTACACACTTCATATGGCAAGCTGAATTTGAGGTCTAGCGAGGTTTGGTTGCAAGGATTATTCCTGATCAATACGTAGTCTCCACTTTGAAAATGATGGATTTTGGCTTTGCGTAGGTTGAAGCGTTGTCTGTCTTGTTCACTTGTTTGTATCGTTTTCTGTTGTACCTGTATAGTAAGTGCTTCGATATCGATGGTTTCATTGTCAATATCCACCAAGTTGAGAAGCTCTGGAGGTACGCAGTGATTCCGTTGTGTAATGAGTGTCAGTGGAGCAACACCGGTGATACGATGAGTTGTACAGTTGAGTGCCAATTGAATTTCTTCTAGGGCAGTGTGCCACTGCTCTGTTTCGTAGTTTTTGCAATGCATTCTTGATGGTTGCAATGACCCTTTCAGCTTGGCCATTCACTCGGCCGACTCCTGGAGCTATAGCGTGAATATTTATTCCGATCTGGTCACAGTAGTCTTTGAACTCGCCAGGGAACTCTCTTCTTCCATCGACTATGATTTGGGCTGGTGCGCCAAATAGATACACAGTACGTTTCAGAGCAGCCAATGTACTGTGTAGGTGTTTGTTAAACTTCAGAATACTTCGAGAAGACATCGATGGTGACTATGACGTACTGCTGATCATCTGGAGTGCCCAGTTTCCCTCTGTTATGTCCATATGAGTAACTTGAAAGGCAGCCGTTGGTTTTTGTTTTGTATGTAATTGGGCTTGAATGGTACCGGATCTTTCTTTGGATGTTCGGCATATTACGATGATGTTGTGTTCCGGAATTTATTGAATTATGCTGCGATCCTTCTTTCGTTCCAATGAACTGAGGCGATATGGTCTTCTTTCCACGAATTTTTCAGGGTTTTTCAGTCTGATTTCTAGCTCACCAGTGTTGACTCGAGTATTGGGATATCCACGAATAAACAGGTTTTCGTATTTATTCAGAAGTCGACGTAGTTGCAAGCCTTCATCTTCGTTGGTTAGGTCACAGTCTTTGAAGAGAGGAGAGCTCGTACTCACACGATTAACGAGTGTTTTAGTAGCTTCGTCCCGCTGGATGTGATTATCATACTTAGATTAGTACCATGAATCAGGTTCATACCCACCAAAATGTTTGTCGACATTTCATAGTCTGGCAATACGTAAAACTCCAGCTCAATACTGATGATGTCTATAACGCACACCGTTATAAGTTTGGTTAAAGATAGTGCGGGGAATTGACCAATTCCTTTCAAATAGTTGACTACTGGTCTCCTGTGACCAGGGAGCACTGCAGCGAGAGATTCTCGTATAATTAAGCATTCCGCCCCGCTATCGAACACAGCTTGAAAAATCCTTTCGCCCATTTTGATGATGGTTGGAGCCAGCTTGTACGCAGTTCATGTTTGAAGTTAACGAACGTTCACGTCTGAAGCAAGTTTTGTAAGTGTGACCTGGTTTCTTGCAATAGGTACAGGCAGGCGGGGTTGTTGTTTTTGAATCCATTTTATCAGCTTCAGGTTTATTTTCCGAAGGTTTGAATCTGCAATCGTTGGTGGAGTGGTTTGTCTTTTAACATATTTATACTGCAGTTTGATGTTGATTGTGTATTGTCCGACAATCATAGACGCTTGATATGCATTTTGGAACTTGAGCTTGGGTGAGAACGCTTCTTCCGTATAGATGTTGCAACCAAGATGAGTTCAGAAACAGTGGTTGCTCTGATATTTAATAATTCGATACGCAAATGCTCATTGTTAACGCATCCAATCACTGCTTCCACAGCGTGTTCGTCTCCCAGTTCATCCTTGGTGCCCCTTCTCCATAGGATCCATGCGCGTGACAAAAATTCTGCAATGCCTTTTGTCGAGTCGTAAACATGTTCTCTATACATGATGATGTCTCGGAAGTATCTATTTTTAGGTTCAAACGTGGTGATGAAGTTCTTCCCCAACTCTTCCCACGTATTAGTAGTCACCATCAGATCATCAATCCACCTTCACAACTTGTTTCAAAGCTTCGTTTATTTGACAGCGTAACGACTTTCCAGAGAGGTCCGCACTGTCCAGTGGCTTGAACAAGAATGAATCGAGCGTCATAGCGTCGTAAATTTGTCTCTGCACCCCCCAAGGGGGCGCGGGGAATTGGTTGGGGGGCTTTCTGGCCCCTTGCCCGAGGATTTTTTCATTCGGACCTCGATCTCCTAGGGGGGAGTGGGAGTGCTTTACTGCACACATACTCACTGAGGGGTTTGCCTCCCCTCAGCACTTTCGAGTGTGTTCCTGGGGTGTATCAGTAGGAGTGCCCGAAGTGTTTCACGACGCCCGTGCGACCAGGCCCCTGCCGGGTGAGATCCCTAGTTTCCTAGGGAAGGCCCAGCAAAGGCCAATCTAGCAACGAGAGCGTCAGTTTTGGTTAGCGCTCCCTACAGTGGGAGTCTTCCCCGCCCCCCATAGCGTAAACCAGATCTAGCTAGTAGCACTACAGGGCGCGGGGCGTTGTAGTGCGTGTCTCGTGTGGTACTTATTTTGGGTTTTTCTGCGAGTGTGGATTCTTGTGTGTGTGGGTCGCGCACTTGACGCCTATATTAACCTAGAACGCTTAGTGCGCGGCGGGTGTCATGTAGTGAGTGTTGACTTCTATTTGTCATGGGTAAGCCGTGTGTAGACTGAGGGCGATTTACTCAGAAGGGTCTATCCGGTGGTTGTTGCGCGACATCTGCGATGATGTCGAGTGGGAAGCGTTTGTAGTCTGGTGGAAGCGCGTGCCATGGTGCTATGTCCCTGATGTGCCATGGTGCTGTGTCAGCACGCGAGAACATCCTCCGCGCCAGGTCGGAGCAGAAGTCGTCGATGCTCTTGACACGCAGGTCCCTATGGATTATAGAGTTCCTCAAGAACCGAGGAGTTTTAGTTATTGGGCGCAGCACGTCATTTTGCTGCCTCCGAAGCTTCTTCCTGTGCGTCTCGGTCGTGAGAGCGACTCAAGCCTGGGTGGTGAATGTGAGCTTAGGACGTAGCATGTGAGCACGTAGGTCTTGTAGATCCCCAGTTTGACTCACAATAGGAGGCGTGACGAGAGCACCGGGCGGAGGACGCTCGTGGCAGGTATGTCATCGGTGTACATAGAGTACAACGCAAGCGAGACACAGCTCTCCTCGTGGTGACGGGGCGTACGCTGGAGAGCTCGAGCTTCTCCACCTTGATATGGACCTATCCTGTAGAATGGAGGAAACCACCTGTATCAAGCGACGGGGCGCTGTGGTGAGGCTTTTATATTTGGCCGGCGGCGTACCAGACCCGGTTGAATGCCTTTTCCATGTCGAGGAATAGTGCTGCGGCACTCTCTCTTGCTCACGGCCGCCCAGAGGATGTGCAGTTGCCTCGACAGCTGGAGTGTTGTGCTCGCCCGGGAACCCAAACTGTTCCTGGCGAGACGTCACGTGATAGGTGGCGCAACAGGAGCGACTCAAACACCTTAGAGGTGGTGGGCATGAATCGAGCGCTCACTGTGCGGCCGTATTAATAGGGACCGTTGCACGTGCACATTTTTAGGTTAAGTATGATGCAAATAACAATTAATTTTGCTATTAAGAGAAGTAGTTAACATGTTTAACGTAATTTTACCTCGTAATAATCAATAAGTTAGTAAACTAATTTTAGACATTAAAATTATTAAACTTAATTATTTCAATATGAACGAACGACGAACTATTGTAGTTGCGCAGATATATATACATCATATTAGGGTTTTAGTTTTTGAACTTACTTTTTTAAATGATGTCTAAACTTCATTATTTTACGCATAGTTTCCCGCAGTTTTAAGTAATTACGATAAATTAGCACTATAAAATACGTAAATAAGCAACACACAACGAAACACAACGTTTTTTCTTTTTCTTTCTTTAACCTTGTGTACAACATTGTAATTGATATATGGAAGTTTGTAATTAGCAATTGTCAGTTGTTTACTACTTCGTTACCATTTACGTGTATAAGTCTGTAAGCTTTCTTAAAATTGTAAAAATAAATAAATAAACATATTATTAATATTCAAACAGGTTTCCTAGATTAATTTGGTCCTTTAACCTTAGTATAATCAAAAAAGTTTGACATATTACGGCCGTGGCACTCAAAATTGAGTAAATCTAGCCAACCGTCTAGTTTAAAAAACCTCTTACAGTTTTCTACATCTGTGGCTGAGTTAGTAAATCTTAATATAAATATTCCAACATTCCCTACATCTTCGTCGATTGCAACCAAAAAGCAGTTTTTGACAAAAAAACGTTGAGATAAAACTTTTTTTAGTACCTCGTCACTATATTTGGTGTATAAAGTTTTGTGAAACCAGACTTTTTCTCCAAGTTTATCGTTCATAAACCGACGGATTATACTTTTATTATCAGCTAAAAAAATGTCATTTATTAAGTATTCCCAGAATGAAGAAGAACAGGAACCAGATTTTAAAATATCGAAAATGAAATCCGTCGCAAAATATTCGCTAAAAGTTAAGTGCACAAACTTGGGACGGCTACCAATTACACACTCGATAATACCCGCTTTCTCCTCTCCCAATTTTACGTTTTCCATTAAATTATTAATGTCTTGAATGTCCTTTTCTGAAAACAATTTTAGGACAAAATATTCGTCGAAAACTGTATATGCACTGATTAGCCTGTGACCATGTATAAAATCTTTATACTCTTTTTGTAAAATTTTTCGTAATTTAGGATCCTTAAAGCTAGTGTCACCAAGGTGAATTGTAAAAAAAATATTCTCTATAAACCCTGCATACAATATCCACAAATTGATATCAAAAAAAGATATTTGAAAATGTTCCGGACTATTCCCACTTAAACTGAAATCAGTGTAATAATATTCGAAAGAGTTTTGAAAATAATTTGCGATCAAATACATATGAAGTGGGTAACCCATAAAAGATTTTTCACCTAATTTTTCTTTTAACGCCTCGTAATAATTATTGAAAAACTTTTTTAATGGACGTTCTTTATATAGACTAGAATTTACCGTCCATATTTTTTCTAAACATTGTTCTTGTTCTAACAGATTAAACGGCATTATTTTGAATGATAATATTCCTAAAGCACATTGTAACTGATTAATAACATTATATGGTCTGGTGGTTACCCATATATGCGCAACTTTAGAAGACTTTAAAATGCTTAATAATTGAATTGCTTCATCCGCGTAATCAGGACATACTTCGTCAAAACCATCAAAAAGTAGAACTACTCGGTTATCGTTATAACAATGGTTAAATACATAAATTTCGAATAAATCAGCTTCTACATCGATATTATTTAAATGTATTTCGTTAACATTATTAATGACAATACGGTTGCCAATGTTTTTCAAAATATTTTGCGTTGCCTGAGCATTGTCTTTAAAAGCTCTAATATCAATCGCACCATAAAGGAACTTGAAAACTTCTACCAGGTCAATTTTAGTGTTATCGCTTTTCCAATGACTAAATTGCTCAAAATGATCTTGAAAATTAATTTTTGAAACCCACATTGTTGGATACTTTTGTTTCGTTTGGACTGCCAAATGAGATAATAATGTAGATTTACCCATACCAGGTTCGCCGCTGACAAGGACCATTTTTTCCTCTAAATCTCTTATTGTTTTGGGCATTAGTTGGTGGGTAACCTTTTTTTCTGTGTCCTTTCCTGTCAAAAAATCATAATATAATGAGTCGAACCACATTATTTGAATAATGTTATTACTACCAGTGATTTTGCGTTTAAATTTAAACCAGTGGACATCCCGATCATTATCGTTTTCCTGACAAACTTTTTTAAAATAATTTGAATGTTCTGTTATTACAATAATGTCACTATGCTCTTCTGGGTTTACAAACTCTCGAAAGCCATCGTCTATAGAATATATGTAGGTATTGTTATCTTCATTTTGTATTTTTATTGTAACATAGCGACATAAGCTTTGGTTTATATAAAATTCAACGGATTTTTTGTAGAGTTTGTCAGTTAACAGTTCACCTACTACAATTGTTTCATTGTGAATTAACCTGAAAATTATTTTTGGCTTTACAGCACGTAGAAATTCAGAATCTAAAACTGCAGTTACGGATACGTTTTGACCTTGAAATAAAAGTTCTCGTTTTACAAGAATCATTTTTTGAATTTCATCTTCTAGATCCGTAAAAATGTTAGTGTTATCATCAATTTGCTGAATAATCCCATCAGTTATTTTATTTTTTAAGTTGTCTGATACATTAGCACAAGTAATAAGAACAATTTTGCCATGAAACGCCTTTTTCATTGCATGAAATGTAACTTGACTTGCCCTACCAGTTTGATCAATTAAAACCAAAACGCGACATTTTGTATCTATCAACTCTTTTTCTACAATTTCCAAATAATGGTTGCTTATCACACATTCTAAATCTAAAAAAGTATGTCTGTTATCATAATTCTCTACAAAATATTGGACGCATTTAATGCTTGATAAGGTAACTTCATTAGAAACGAGAACCAACACAGTCGCGGTGTCATCTTTTAAAAAATCTGTTATTTTTAGCGCTTCAATGGCACAGGGTTTAAACCTAGTTCCATGCATTTTCATATTATTGCTGATAGTGTAATTGAGGATCCTCAGCAGTGGACTATCTAGAGTGTCCCGCTTAGCTTCATTATAAAATTGACATGTTTTTGTCAAATACTCAGTCCAGCCGGGTTGTTTCCACCATTTTTGTACTTCATCGTGAAACTTTAGGAAAATTGCTTCATACTTGATTCTGAAGATTGAATCCTTTTCTTTTAAATTACAAATGGAGTCAATTTCTTTTTTTAAAATAATTTCTACCTCGTCTTCTTTGGCTTGATTAGTATAAAATTTAACCTGGTTTAAAAAGTCCCTTACAAGATTTTTGTCATCATCCTCTTTTGACAAAACTAGTTTCGGAAACCATGGAATATTTATATCTAATCTATACCGACTAACATGGTGGTTATTTTCATTTAATAGCTTTAACAAACTTGAGCTATCATCAGATAATTGATCTTCTTCAAGATTAAATTCAAGCAGTTTAGTTTCTTGGTCAAATATTAGTAGGTTGCCTACGAGGTCGGCGACCTTATCAATATCGGTAGGCTGTAAAATTTTATCGGAACCAATATAACTTTCTTTAATTTCGACGATGTAATCTTCATAAGCACTAAGAAAAAGCTTATCAAATATAACGCATAAGTGTTTCAGCGTTTCCTGTTTCTCTTTTTCATTTTCCATAATATGGAAATTCACATTGCCAAAATTTACTGGAACTTCAAAGGATAATGATTTTAATTTTTCTTCTATATCTGCCGATGTTTTGCCTTTAAGAACCTTTAAATATTTACAAATTGTATTTTTCATAAGCAACAAATGCTCATCTTTAGTTTCAAGAAATGATTGACGGAACATTACTTCAATATAAAGGTTGTTTGATTTATTGTCTTGATCCTGTAGCGATATTACATTTTGTGCCAAAAAAACATGGTACACTTTTATTATGTCATCCGTCATCATATTATTGGCTGTTTTCTGATTTATGAAATTTGATAGTCTTTCAGCTATCTGCTTAGCAAGTGTTTTTTTAACAGTTGGAGTTAAATTATCAATTATTACGTCGTTTGCACGAAACTGACATATTTTTCCGCTTTTGCTTGAACGGATATAATTTTCTTTATCAGTTTGTTGCATAACTGTTTGTTCATTAAAACTTTCCATTGCAGAAGTGTATATTATAAACTCACAATTTAGATTGTTTAATGATCCTTTAAACATTTCATTTTTAGAGTCGGATCTAAGCTTTTGGAGAACTGCCATATAGCCTTCTAAATATTTATGTAAACTAAAATTTCCGTCTTCTTTCAACGTATCTCCAACCGACATTTTATCTTTTTCGGGATCATCTTTATGCTTGGCTTGCAGAAAAATTATATTTGGTTTTTCTCCATGTTTTTTATATCTAAAAACAATATCATCAAATGCACCCAAACCTGCGACATTTGTTCCTAAATAAAATTCTTCAATTGTGCTATCATGCAAAGCTCTAAGTAAAATGAGACCTAATAGTTTAGTTTCGTAATGTTGGCCATTAATTCCTGTAGTGCCTGTTCTTTTTTGATAATGATATGATTTATTAAACTTTGTAACTTTTGGTATATTGTCGGGTTGTTTCTGTTGACTATCACCATTATTTTGTAATAGTTGTGAACGGTAATTTCCATTTTGGTATTTCTTTAAAAGGCTTACAATTTGTTTACCATCGTTGCATTTTAATAGTTCGGAGATCTGTAAAGCAGTTTGATCGTCGCTATTTTTTATGGTAATATCAGCTTTGTTGTACAGTAGATATTTCACAACATCCACTTCTACATTTAAAACCGCACTGTGTAATAGCGTATTGCGTTTATCATCATCTGCATCGTTTATGTCTTTTCCTCTATCTAAGGCATTTTTGATGTCTTTTATTCTTTGTTTCCATACTTTTTTAAGTGTTTTCTTTTGAAGGTGCTCCGCGGTCTTTTCCGTATTCATAATAAGTATAAATTATGAATAATGAAGTCGTTGGAAATAAAATATCTATTATTGTATTATGGACTGAGGAATCTGAAACAAAATAACCCTAATGTATTCATTTAAACTGTAATTGAAAACTTTTGATTAGTTCACACCGCGGCGTGATGCGATGCGCTGCTCCAAATCCAGGAATGGTATGAAACCAATTTTTGATTGTGGAAAGCAAGCATGCCAGTATGAGCCTAGAGCACGAATGCGCGAAGTACCTAAACTTAACGTAAATTCGAATGATTTTGAATCGTAGATATCCTAAAGAATTTTGGTTTAAACGAAAAGCACAATAATTAAAACAATAGTTAAAAGAGTAACGGTGGAGTTTCTTGCCCATTCTTCTCCATACGAAAACTACCTTTTGGAAGGGGCGACTGGAATCAATTAATTTTTTTTGTAAATTTTTGACGTTCAAAAGTGCCTTATACGGGCCTATGTGAAATAAATGATTTGACTTTGACTTTGACTTTGACTTTGACTTTGACTTTGAATAAGTATAATCCATCGCTTCTCTTCTCTTCTCTATCTCTAATCTCTTCTATTTCTACCTCTAATCTCTTCTCTGTCTTCTCTGATCTCTATCTCTAAATATTATAGGTAAAACCAAGTCGGTGACCACGTAGTTCTTCTAAAATATGCAATGGATTTTGATGCAATTTTCACCATAATTTACAATAAACGTAAACAATTACATAAATCTTCACATTTTGTGAAGACGTAGAAAACGTAACGTACATGACGTGCGCTGACTAAACCTTATGATATACCTACACAAGATTGAACATTCTAAAAATATCAACAGAAAAGTCCGCGATAGCATAGCTCATAGGTATATCTTCTAAGGATGGCCATAGTTACTGAAACTATTTATATCTTTCAGAATTTGGTATAAAAAAATTGTAATTTCCGAAGCTATTTTGACCGGTTAAATTGGACGTTCAATTTAGATTAAAATATTATACATCGTGATATTTAAATTAATACTTTAAAAGATATCACAGATTTAAAATTACACGCAAAAAAATAAATGTGATTGATTGATGAATGACCCTTCCCCGGCTGTTAGGTAAGCTAAAAACCATGATAAGAAGTATTTGAACGTCAAAACTCACTAACTAACACTAAAACACACTAAAGGAGAAGGACTCATCATTTATTTTCATTTATCAAGTTCAACTTATACACATTATTGTGTACTGGGACCATGGGCAGTAGACTATTTTTGTTTTTTTAATTAGTGTATGAGCCGTTCACACGGTGATGATCAGCACTGCTATTCTGTAACCATCTCACCGTGAAAACTTAGGTGAAGTGAGCACTTCACCTAAGTTTTCACAGTGAGATTATTACAGAATAGACCGGCCTAGGGACTGACAGCTCACTCCGAGCTCACTTCACCTAAGTTTTCACGGTGAGATGGTTACAGAATAGCACTACTGCCGATCTATTCTGTAAAAATCTCACCGTGAGCTGTCATTCCACTTGCTGCTAGGGACTGACAGCTCACTCCGTGCTCACTTCACCTAAGTTCTCACGGTGAGATGGTTACAGAATAGCACTGCTGTGCGATATTCTACTGATCTAATTTTGGGATAATCCGGTTTTTTTTTCTCTACTTGTTTGGTAGCAGTGTTATGCTATCCACACTGTTTCTTTCCAATCTGTTTTAAGAAGTGAAGACTTTTAATTGGCTGTCAGTCTCACATACTATTTTTTATACTGTATTTTTTAGCTGTAAGTCGTCCATAGTTAATAAATAAATAAACGGCTCGCGTCGCATCGGATCAGAAAGGATACGAACGGATGCGGTGGCAGCCGATCGCGTCCGGCAGGATGTCGACGCATACGAATCGGCTTCGTACCGTCGTTTGCAAACGTATACGTTTCTGCTCCTAGTCAAATAGTTTCATTCCTACGACGACAGGCGAACGGAGCCGATCGCGCCTCGTAGCATACTTTCGGTTACGATAGCGTGTCGCAGAAGACGCCCGCCGCGCCGTCGAGCTGCTGTGCGCGGCTTGGTAATATAGAATTTAAATACTGTGTACACGATTTAATATCATATAAAGATTGTCAAATCCGTTCCACATGGTCACCACTCAGGGTCTGTCCTGTAAAAATTGCAGGTCTTCTATCGTCCAACAGTTTAACTACTCATTGTTTGTGAAACAGCCTTTTAAGTCACATTAAAAACCATCTAGATATAATACATCTGTCTATGAAATATCAATTACGGAAAACAAAACATTAATTTACGTTGATTAAAATATTGTTGAAATGGAACGTTTCCATACGTCAATGTCATCAATCATTCTGATAGCTGACGTTCATTCTGTTACTGTGATAGATTGTTGTAAACAATCAATAATGTGATCAATACAATTAGATATTCTCCAATAAATATGAATAATCTCACACAGGCATGAGAAAAAATCGGTCGTTGAATCGATTCAAACCAAACATTGAAAATCAATTCACTCAAAAATCCCGAATCCCGAAGACTGAATGATCAACAAACAATAATAACTATTATAAAATCATTAAAACTATTTTGTAACTACTAAAGGTGTTAGAAACTTACAAATATGTATAAATGCAACTTGTTTATTGGTTTGATAAACACCTGAAACAACATTACATACCGAATAGATGAGTCACTTTCAAACATAGACGTATAAAAAAGGTCGGACGGATTCTATAAAAAAAATAAAAATAATAAAAAGTTATTTATTACCTTAAGTTTGTACATAAACACTTACTTTAGACATAAAGTATTTCGCCACACGTCGGTGTTTTCAATGAACTCTGGCACCCAATTTAAGATTTAACTTGTGTTTAGGGTGCCAGCGTCCTCGCCTGTCATTTAAACATAAAGTAACAAAAACTTATAAACTAAACAATTTATATGTGTACTAATTACTAATTAAGTACCTATGCATCGATGTGTGCGTATGTGTAGTGAGTATATGTATATATATAGCGTGTGTATTTATAGTATGTGTAGTGTATATATCTATCTATACTACTATGTGAGTGTCAGTGTGCGCTTGCGTAATTATAAACAAAATATAATATTACAATGTAATAATTAACTTATTTAGACTATGCGGTCGAAATGTTTAGTAATTCTTCAGTCTTATTATAATTTAAAGTTAACAGCCACTCTACAACCTTGGTCTTACATTTGCGTAGGCAAGTGAGTGCTATGGTACAGACCTTATTTATTTTATTGTAGAGGTGGTTCGACAGCACATTATAATGGCGCTGAGCAAAGGTCGTTCTACAGCCATGAGTTGAGCATACCTCATAATATCTACGCTTTTTGGTAGCATTCGACTCATACACTACGGAGGGATGCTTACGTAGAATTGTGGCGAGGACAAAGAGCTGCCTCACAGTGAGGACCTGACATTCGGTGTAAAGTGCCGTGGTGGGATACCTAAACGGCTTCGATGTCATAACCTTTAAGACAGCTCTCTGTGCTCGCTCTAGAGGGAGAAGGGTTGTCTTGGTGGTTCCACCCCAAACAGTGATGCAATAGTTTATTATGCTTTGACATAAGGCATAATAAACCGTTGTCATTGTCTTCATATCCGCAGAGTGCCTTAATTTTTTAAATATAAATATACATTTGCGGACTCGTGATAAAAGAGTGCTGATCTGAGGTTTCCAGCTCAATGAGCTATCTACATAGACTCCGAGATATTTAACAGACTCAGATCTCACAAGTCGAGGACAATCGCATTGTGATGAAAACAGACCAAGTGAGCAAGTATGAGCTCTAAGTATCATTGAATCAGGTGGAGGGACTTTGGAAGGCAGTAGGGAGAAAGGTAAGTACACTGTTTTTTTTTATATTCAAGGTTAAGATGTTGTCTGACAACCACTTCATCACTGAGTTCAATGCGTGTTCCGCGTATTTGATAGTTTCTGGCCAGTCACTACCATGAAGAAGAAAAGCCGTATCATCTGCGTAAGTAACAATCGAGCAGTTCGTTAGCGACATTTTACACAAGTTATTAATATAAATAAGAAATAAGGTAGGTCCTAAGATCGAGCCCTGAGGTACGCCAAAGCTCAGTGATTTAGTGTCACTGATGAAATTATTAATTTTAACGCACTGAGTTCTATCACTTAAGTAATCCTGGAAGATTTTTAAGGTATGTCCGCGGATGCCCGTAGCTTCTAGCTTATCTAAAAGGTGTGAAACAGACACAGTGTCAAATGCCTTGGCAAGATCTAAGAAAATAGCCAAACATTTCATTTTACTGTCTATCCTAGATATTATATATATATATATATATATATATTCTCGCTAACAAAAAACTGTGTCACTCAAAGTCAGCCAGTTCGCTGTACGTACAGCACACATTCACACAATAGTCAGCCATTTACGCGCAAACGTCAACACAGGCGATACGTCTATGCGGTGATATTTCTTTTTTAAGATACAGCATTTCTTGTGTGGTGAAATGGTGTAAAAACCGTAGTAAAAATCCAGGAATCACGTTTCATGGGTAAATGAATAATTCACTCATTTAATTCCCGATTTTATACATCAAAATCAATCTTCATTCGATAAAATTCGTCACAAGGCCAGTGTTGCCAATATTCACGTGTGCAAATTACCCGAAATATGGGAAATTTATATGAACTATAAAGTGTGGAAGATGTATTATGATGATGTGTTTGCTATATTGTATTGTAATATTTGTGAACTATTTTATTAGAACGGGAGTAAACTGGTAGAAATCGCGGTGGCGTCGCGGCGACGGGCGTCGTCGTGTCCCTGGGCACTTATGGCCCTCTATGCGACATTCTCTATGAGAAAGTGTGAATTTGGTCAAAATGAAAATCCAAGATGGCTGCTGCGAGCCGTGCTCCCCGGCTCCTTAGCCCAGGTTCGCACAGATGTATTTTTATCGCGGCGATCTTCTTTTGTACATTGGATTTTCAACTCTCGGTATTGAGCCGAGCATTGAGAATCCAACAGAGCGCATCCAGCGCGTATCCCAGCGCGTGAATAAAACACACTGTTGGATATTCAACTCTCGGCGCTAAACAGAGCGTCGAAAATCCAATTCGCGAAAAAAAATCGCCGCAATAAAAATACGCCCGTGCGAAAACATTATGTTAAAAAGTAAAATTTTAATCATTTAAAATATTTTCAATTAACTGTGTTTTATTATCTTTTTTTTTCTTTTATATTTTCATAATAATCGGTTCTTACCATTAACCTTTTGAAATGGCACGGTATAATTCTGCCTACTCACGACTTTTTGTCTTAATAAAACAAAGCAATAATAAATGGGTAAATTTGGCTTACATGGCATCCCTAAATTCACTCACACATAAATTAGTCGCCGCCATTACGGGACACAGTTTTGTCTTAGCGGGAGTTCCGTCCGACCTTTTTTATACGTCTATGCTTTCAAACTTTCCAATTTTGCAATTTTATACATTCACGAAATTACACGAATAGACACGAACTCAACCCGCATGCTAGTAAACAAGATGAAAAATAAATAATATCAAATTGATAAATCAATACGTACGGCGCGCGCGCTCGTGTTAGTCGCACGCCTTATCTATAACCCCTTCCAGTTATTTCGCACCGCCACTAGTGATGGGAATACGTTCGACAAAAAGTTGTCGATATGGATCGTTTTCTGACGAGCTCCAATTCTGTTGTCAAACGCCCTCTCGAAGGCTCCATTAACACCAATCAATGGAAAATACCCAGAAGAGCTGTGTACCCAGAAGAGCTGTGCATCAAGCCATCAAGACTACCAACAGATTCAGCCCTCTGCCTGGCACCCAATCATCTGCTGCTGACTCCAGCGCAAGACTTCGTGATGCTGTCACTAAAAAGGCTAGCCACATTCCTCCCATCGTATTGGAGATAAAATCTGACTGGGCGCATGGGTACATCAGAATATAGCATGTCTTACTCGAAAAACTTTCACCGACGTAATAATCGAGTAGCTATTATCTGCTACACTTCTGAAAGCCCTCAAGTCACTGAAGAAGGTCTGCGTACCAAGGATATTGCCTTTCACACTTACTCGCGAAAGGATGAGAAGATGTACTAATTGTTCTTTGGTCTTCCTGACTACGTCGAGGATGTACTTCCAGCCGAAGTCACCTTGTTTGGCTTGGACAACGTGATTATTCGTAAAATGAAAGTACCTGCAGAAAAGACTTCCTACTGCCCTCCGTTTCTGTTTCAATTACCACCTGGTGCTGATTTCGCAAAATTTCAACAGATCAGGCTCCTATGTAATTCCGTAGTATAAATCTGAAAATACCGTAGTAATAATCGTTGCTAACACTGTGTTCCGTACACAGTGTTACAGATGCCAAGAATTTGGCCACTCATCAACCAACTGCAACTTAGCACCCCGCTGTGTCAAGTGTACTTATCCCCACCAGACTGAAGATTGCCCCAAAAAGACCCGATACCAGCCAGCCAAGTGTTGTAACTGTGGTAGAAATCATCCTGCTAACTTCCGTCAATGCAAAGAGCGCGAAAATGATTTAAAGATTCTGCGGGAACGCCAGGAACAACTTTAAGTCGTCAGGGCTATGAAGCCGCCTCTCAAGACAAACACAGTATATGAAAGACCCTGGAACTTTGTTGCTGCTGCAAATACACAAAAAGCTACCGTTAAAGAAAATGCCATGACAGCTTACTAGCTGACTAGCTGATAGCTATATTAATGACGATAAAAACTAACAAAAGCCAATTTCTGGGATGTTATAATATGATGGATAAAGTTATTTTAATTTTGACCTTGGTAAATATGTGTAGAACACAAAATGTACGTATCCTCTACTGGAATGCCGACGACATTCGCTCCAAAATCACGGAACTATTGGGCCTGGTAAGCGAGCTTTCTATTGATATCGTAGCTTTGTTGGAGACCAGAATACCCCCACATCAAATTAATCACCACTGGGTTCACCTGTTATCGGTGGGACAAGAATCCTGATGGACACGGCCGAGGAGTCGCAATCTTAGTCAAGTCGGACATAGAACATACTCCTGTAAAAATACCTTTAACTAAAAACCTAGAATGTGTTGGAATACAAATAACACTATCTAACCATAAACTTGCTTTTATCTCATCTTATCAATCGCTTAACCCAGCTTTACTTACTACGGCTTTAGATGAAATTATGAATGTTCACTCAAAAATTCTAGTTATGGGTGATCTTAACATCAAATATCCCTACTAGCACTGCTTTCGCCCCAACATCCATAGCGAGGTACTTTTCGACCATATGATTCAGAACGAATATGATATCCATGCCCCTTCTAGTCGCACTATAGTCCACTACCATAGCACGCACATACCATCTACTCCAGATATTATACTAGCTAATTCTGTCTACCACCTTTCGGAGCCTTAGGTAATCACCAGTCTTTGTTCCAACCACCTGCCGGTCTTCTTTACCGTAGGTGGTAAAGTTAACAGACAGACGCGTATCATCTTCGACTACAGTAAAGCGGACTGGAAAGGTTATATCCAGTGATCGGAGTAGGTAGATTGAATTGGTGTCATTGATCCGAAACGTATATATTAATATGGACATTCCTCCGGAATTAGTTGATTATTTAAAAAAAACGGAACTTAGGTAGGAATTGTATTAAAATGAGCAATATTATATTCTTCATATTTTTTTTTAACGGCTCACGGTCACGATTCCAAGCTTTGGTAAATAATATTTTACTTGTTACAAGGAGTTTTAAGCATGTTTGGATGTACTATAAGAATATTTTTAGTATTGTGTTTGTTTGCTTAAGCTGTTGAACATACCATCACCAACTTTGAATTGAGTAGTAATAATATCACTACCAACATTAACAATATTTAATTGAATCCGGAAATACCGGAATTGCTTTCCGGAAAAATGGCTTATCCATGTTATTTTTTCTGTGTGCATTTATGATACAAATACCAAAAATCAATCTACCTACTCCGATCACTGGTTATATCTCACCTGAATGAGTCAATAACCTTAAATCAAACAACATATAACTCACCGGACACAATTGACGTCGCCGTTGAGCACTTAACCCAATAAATTATAAATGCATGAGATAAACTGTTCCTAAATTACACAGTGATGGTGGTACAAACTCTCTCAACGGATCAGCCGATCTATTCTGTAAAAATCTCACGGTGAAAACTTGGGTGAAGTGAGCGTGAAGTGAGCTGTCATTCCACTTGCTGCTAGGGACTGACAGCTCACTCCGAGCTCACTTCACCTAAGTTTTCACGGTGAGATGGTTACAGAATAGCACTACAGGTCACAACTTAAAATTAAAAATCACTTTCGAAAACTTGCTCTAGAAAAATGTAATCCGTACAACCGGCGTCAGCTATTCTCCTAAGTATCAAGTTAAAGATTCAAGCCCTAAACGACAATGTCTGGAACAATAAATTAGCTAAAATATCCAACCCTACTTCAGACTTATGGAGAGTGGGCAAGTCAATCAACCATCAGCCTATCTCAATAAACTCCCTCTAAAAACGTCGGATAATATTACCACCTCCTCAGAACTTGAACAATGTGAGACTCTTGCCAATACGTTCATAGAAAATATAAACCTAACCAAACGTTGGGTAAGCGATCCCAATATTGAAGAGGTAGTCAAAGATTCGATTAGTTTGCTTGACTGTTACCAGATGGATGACTACCCATCACTTGTTAGGCCAAATGAAATACGAAAACTCAAAATCAAATAAAGCGCCTGGAAATGAAATGAAATGAAATGAAATGAAATGAAATGAAATGAAATGAAATGAAATGAAATTGTTTATTCTGTAAATAGGATATTGGAATCACTTTTACACGTCATCTTAAAAAAAAAATTAAAAATTAGCTAGATGAGTTCGGCGTTTCCTATCTGACTACTCTGAGAAGAAAGGCCGAAACAAACTCAGAGGTCACAGTCTCTTTTAAAGTCCAGACATAATCTTGGTCAGGCCATATAAGGACCATGTAGATTAGTGTCTGAAATGGTCTTTTGAGAAAAGAACCACACAGATTTGAGTGGACCTGTCCTGTCAGTGCAAGCATTTGTCAGTAATCGTGGAGCTCAACCCAGAACTTAAGGAGCTCAACTCGACGAACAATACCAAAGAAAGGACATTTGGGTAGGCCTCATAAACTACTCAAACTGCCAGACCATCATTAAAACTAAATAAGAAAGAAAAAATAATAATAATTGAAAAATCCACATAGTCCTCACATTCACAAAAATTTAAAAATAAATAAAAAAATACTTTACAAAGTAATAATGTCATGTATGTAATGTTTATATAATACTGGTATTGATTTTATGATTTTAGCACAAGGCTTAGCAGAGCGAGCAGCTCAATCCCAAGCTTTTTTATCATCTAAATAATCTAAAATTTTATAGTACCCTTTTCTACAAAGTTTGGTTTTAATACAGCTTTTAAATCGTTTAATGGGTAAGTTTCGAATGTCGATGGGAAGTTTGTTGTAAAAGCGTATACATTGACCCATGAACGAGTTGCCTACTCTGTGGAGACGAGTGCGGTGTACAGCGAGGTTGTGTTTATTCCTCGTATTTAAACTATGAATATCGGAAATCTTTTTAAAATTAGATATATTTTTGTGTACATACAATAGGTTTTCAAAAATATATTGTGACGCTACAGTCAGAATATTTATTTCTTTGAATTTTTCTCGAAGGGAATCTCTCGGACCTAGGTTGTAAATGGCTCGAACAGCCCTTTTCTGTAGAACAAAGATAGTATTAATTTCCGAACAAGTTCCCCAGAGAAGAATTCCATATGACATAAGACTATGAAAATAACTAAAATAAACAATTCGGGCTGTATCTACGTCAGTTATCTGTCTAATTTTTTTAACAGCATACGCGGCCGAACTTAGCCTTCCTGACAATTTTTCTATGTGTGGGCCCCACTGTAATTTACCGTCAATAGTGATTCCAAGAAAAACTGTCGACTCAACAGGGTCCAGCTCTATTCCATTAATTTGAACATTGGTATTTAGCTGCCTGACATTTGGCGTTGCAAATTTAATGAGTTTAGTCTTTTTTTCATTCAGGAGAAGATTATTTACATTAAACCAGTGCACAACTTTAGAGAGCGCATCGTTCACTTGTTCAAAGTTGACTAACTGACGTTTGATTTTAAAAATAAGGGAAGTATCATCTGCGAATAATACGATCTTATGATTATCCCTTATATGGTAAGGTAAGTCATTAATATAAATTAAAAACAAGAAAGGACCTAGAATTGAACCCTGCGGAACGCCCATGGTGACCGCAGATCCTGCAGATCTCTTGCCATTAACATCGACCCTCTGAATTCTGTTGTTCAGATAAGAAGTCAGGAGGTCGAGAGCCCTGTCCCTCAAACCATAGTGGTAAAGTTTCCTGATGAGAGTATCATGATGTACGCAATCGAAGGCCTTGGACAAGTCGCAGAAAATGCCAAGAGCATCTTGCGACTCCTCCCAGGCCTCGAATATGCTCTTCAGTAATTCCACGCCCGCGTCTGTGGTTGAACGACCCTTTGTAAAACCAAACTGTTTCAGATGTAGTAAATGATGAGAGTTGAAATGTCCTAACATTTGTTTCAAAATTAATTTTTCAAAGATTTTGCTCAATGTAGGTAATATCGAAATAGGCCGAAAATTCGTAGGATCAGTTTCGACGGCCTCGGAAATGGCTTACTAAAAAACCTCCCTCAGAAATCTATTGTGTATTTGACTCAAGTGTTGCACTTGCATACTTCCCGAAGACATTAAAACATGCTAAAATCATAGCTATTTAAAACTTGGGAAAGATCAGTCGATTCCATCCAGCTATCGACCAATCAGTTTATTACCAAGCACAGGGAAACTTTTAGAATCTATTATCTTATCCCCCGTCTCTTAAACAACTGCGCATACTTTGATTCCCGAACAGTTTGGATTTCGAAGCTCACACTCAACCACGCAACAGTTAGTCAGAGTGCCTGAACACATAGCCCATGGGCTAAACCGCGGTCTTTCTACAGGCATGATTTTACTGGACATTGAAAAAACTTTCGGTTCTGTATGACACGACGGCCTTTCACACAAGTTAATAAAACATGAAGTACCTCTTTGTCTAGTGAAACTCATTCAGAACTACTTACGTAATCGGTACTTCTCTGTCTTTGTAGGCAAACAGCATTCTGCCCCCAAAATCATCCCCGCTGGTGTGCCTCAGGGTTCGCTCGTGGGTCCATACCTTTTCATTCTTTACCTGAATGATATACCTAAACAGGCTCACACGCAACTAGCAATCTGTGCGGATGACACAGCAACATTCACGACAGACAAAGACGTTGACATAGTTACTGGATGGTTACAATATTCACTCGAACTACTCTGCCAATATTTTAAGACCTGGAAACTGAAATAAAATTGCTCGAAAGCCGATGGAATTCTGTTTACCAGAAAGCGTAAACTACCCACTAAACTTGTTAAGATTGATGATTTCCAGATAATGTGGAGTGAATCGGTGAAATATTTAGGCATAATACTAAGTGTACTGGAACAAAAACACCTTGCCAAGGCCCTAAATTCATCGAAACCTATTTTAAATCGCAAATCCATTCTTAGTCCTTCGACTAAATTGCTAATTTATTTTAATTTGGTCAGACCTTGCTTAACTTACGCAGCACCTGTCCAGTGTGGCAGAAGCCAAGAATAATAAACTCTAAACTAACCAAAACAGAGCTTTAAATAAAAATTTCTTAAAGAAGACCATTTCGCACAAATCATATTATATTAGATAATCGAAAAATATCCATAAAATACTTTTTAAAAATTTCACGCAAATTGTATTTGCATAGAAACCCATCACACCGGAATAGTCTAATATCTGCAATTGGCAAAAGCAGACTAAGTACCATGTCTTACGCTCGCACGTACAATCGATACCGACTGCCCCATCACTATTTTCTGCGTGACGCGACATGACGATAGCTCGCTTACTAGCCGACGCCCTCACTCCAGCCGTGTATTACGCATAATCTATTCGCGGATTACCCGCTACTATCTATATGTTATTATAATATATTATAATAAAGCGTACATTTCTGGGCACGCCTCCATGTCCGCCGGGTTGCCGCGCAGGGTAGGGTCGCCCGCAACCTCCTTAGACCTGTGCTCTCATCCCGCATCCCGGCGCGCGTCAAACTGAGCGTGTACAAGATGTACGTGCGCTCGGTATTGACGTACGCCGCCCCAGCTTGGTTCGCCCTCACGAGCGAGTCGAGCCGCAAGCTACTCCGCACGCAACAGAACCTTGCGTTGTGGACCATTGTAGACGCTCCTCGTTTCGTGAGGAACGATGTCATCCAGCGGGACCTCGGTATAGAGAGCCTGGATGAGTTTGTGGGGCGACTCGCGAAAGTGATGTTCGCGCGTGCCGACGCTTCTGCCTGGCCCCATGTCAGGCAGATAGCGCCATTGCATGCGCGCCCGCCCGACGCGAGACCCCTGCCCCGCGACTTGGTAGCGGACAATTGACCCCATCCACCGGACTGACGCCTCGAGTGAGCCGCACCCAGGTTACACGCAGCTCACTCGAAATAATAAGACTCTACAGATGTACACATACATCTGTTGCGTGGCGTGTACTAAGTTAATATAGGCATGTCACGCAACCAAATACAGACAGCCACTACTACACATGCATCCAACACAACACGTGCAGGCGCGACGCGGGCCGCGATGCGCGTCGACACCGAGCGGTGTAACACTACAACACAAACCGCTCTCACATACACGACTGTTTATCCCTCAATCCGTAAACGGCTAGATCTGTGAGCGGGGCGAGGGTAAACTACATATCTACCTGTAGGAGCGTCGAGTCGGCATCTCTGTCGCTGGTCGTCCTCGTTGGGCCTCCCCCAGGCAACTGGGGGTCTCACCTGGCGGGGACAGACCGCCGAGATGTCGTGAAGAAAGCGGCGCTATAGTACTTAGCGTCGTGGCGCGCCTACAGAAATATTCATTGCAACCAAACACACAGACACAGGTAACTGTGTCAAATGCTGTCGCGACGTCTATTTTACTCTGGGCACGCCACTATTGCGGCGATAAGTCCCCTCTTTGAGGAGTGGCTAGAGAGGCGCCACGTCGTCCTCACCTTCCGCCTGACGCAGGTCCTCACCGGACATGGTTGTTTCGGGAGTCATCACTGCGTGGATCGCCCGAAGGACACGGTGGAGCATATGGTGGAGGTCTGCCCGGCTTGGGCAGAGCATCGCCGTGTCCTCGTGGAGGCGATCGGTGGCGGGGATCTCTCGCGTCCGGCCCTGGTCCAGGCCATGGTACGGAGTGAGAGGGCACGGGAGGAATATTATAAGCCGTGGCTTAGAACCCACTTGGGTCACAGTCCGTGGACAAACGATTGAAGACCTAACACTTGCTACGTAAAGCGCGACAAACTTTATTACAAACTTGCACGTATCGAACGAACCTTCCTGTTTTGATCATAGGAGGATCCGCTTCTCACTCAGTACCAACACTAGAAAACCCGATCCGAGGCGAAACCCGAGGCGCACCTATCTCCCCGGGTACAAACGCCTCCTGGCCTCCCTATTGACTAAACACCTAACACAATTTACCATAAGAGACCGAACACAATTAGAATACACCGTAACAAAACTATCTGAATACATAACTGAAGCATACCACGCATGCTGTAAACTAAGAGCGCCACAAACCAAGAAGGAGAGAAACCCCTGGTGGAACGCTGAACATAGTAAACTCAGAGATGCGCTACGTAAGCAATTTAACAAAGCCAAAAATACTAGACTTCCGGACGACTGGGAGATGATCAAAGAAACCCAATATACATACAAAAAGCAGATCAGAACCGCCAGAAGGACAGTATGGCGTAAATTTTGTAAATCCATCGAGACAAACAATGAAGCCGGGGTAAGGAAGATCCTATTAACCGATCAGGACCGAACCCTCGGCGCGCTTAAAAAACCCAACAACTCATACACACTGACTGACCATGAAACCAGTAAGGTCCCTCTCGAAACCCACTTTCCAGACTGTAGAGTCTTGTAGGACAGGACGTGGGAGGCTGATCCAGAATGGACCCCAACGGATCAAGACTGGTCACGAGCCTGCAATATGATAACAGAAGACCGAGTAAAGTGGGCTATTAACACCTTTCAGCCATACTGCAATGCAGCCAATGAAAGCATCACCCTGTGACAAAGCTCCGAAAACACATCACTTTCAAATGCACTACAACGTAACACTTACAGAAGAACAGTGTGACTACTCAAGCCCAAAAGAGATGAGAGTTTACACCGACGGATCAAAGACCAACTCCGGTACCGGAGTCGGAGTTTTCTCACACGACCTCAACATAAATATATCCAGACTGCTGGGAATGTTCAACACCGTCTATCAGGCGGAGTGTGTGGGCATCATACAAGCGTTCCACGCCCTAGAAGCCAGGAGGGTTACGGACACCCACATACGTATACTCTCCGATAGCGCCTCAGTTCAGTCGAAGCTAACACTAGAATGTCACAATGCACTAGAACAAATAACGGTATCTAGCCGCAACACGGTGACACTGCAATGGATAAAAGGACACAGCGGATCGTTAGATAACGACGCGGCTGACGAACTTGCTAGACGTGGATCCAGCACGGCAGTCTGCAGACCCGAACCTATCGTACCCATCCCCTTCAACCAAATACGCAGGTGGCTGCAGGATTCCACCCACACACAAGCGGAACGCTGGTGGACCTCGACACCAGGTTACAGGCAGTCAAAGGAGGCTATGCCATCCATAGTAAATATTATGTGGGCCCATTCTAAGACTTGCACATACCTACCTATTAAACAATGTTCATAAATAAATAAGGTAATAATATAATATCTTATAATATATAATTAATTAATTAATAAAAATATCATAATTATAAACAAACTTAACTAAAACTATTGAAAAACTAAAATATAGCATCGAAAAATTCATCCGCATCGCTGTCGACTGGTAATGTACCTAAGAGACTGGCCGTATTGTCACGTTGTATGGCAATGCTTAGCCTCTGCCCAAGGTAAAAACCAGCCCTTGGGTGTGTAAACACAGGTTGCATCCCACACTAAAGGCCTACCCACCTTCCTTGGAGATAAAGACATGCCATCCGGTCTCTTGCTATCGTCGCGTGCCAAGCCATTGGGTTCTAATATAGCTGAAACGCCGGCGGTAACAAGAGCTCGTCGGATGATGTCGTTAATGGTCGCGTGCCGCGCTAAGCGACCCACACTTCGGCTGCAAGACAGGCCGTGATGTCCGAGGGTGTTGACAACTTCGCCACAGTGACAGCGATGAGGAGAACAACAAGGAGCTCCTAGTCGTAGGGAAGCAGCGAGGCGGAAGGTAGTCTCGTCGAACAAAGTGTCTATGTTCGACGACGGTAGTGCATGAAGCCGACCCGATTCTCATTTACCCATAGCCAGCAGGCGCGCACGCTCCGCAGTAGTAGCAGACGTGAGACGTAGCAGATTGTTCTGTACTACTCTGCAGAGCGGCTCATCCCACCGTCTTAGGGAAGATGGATAATCGGGTACATCTGAGTTCAGGCAAGCGAGTCTCCAGGCATCCATAGCCTCGGTGAAGCACGGCACATCAAAATCAATCAGTGTGGAGGCTAGAATTTTCGTGATTAATTTCTCAGTGAGGATAATATAATATAAATATAAAAAGTCAAGTCAAAGCAAAATTATGGATGATTCGTATACAAATAGAATAAGATCATTTGTAAACAGCTTTGTATGTGTGAATAAAGACCTTGAAAAATCAAATCAAGATGCAATGTTGCATACGTTTATCCAGTCGTATTTGATACTGAGCTCCTTTGAATAAGAGCTCTTATATAGTGTGTACCTATCGTTATTTCTGAAAATCTATCCGAACACAGTGACAGTTGAATGTCGATGTCAGAGACGATAACTCCAAATTTTGGTGAATCGTAGCCGTAGTTATTTACGCGATGATACCAGCTACAAATTCCAAAAAAAATTGACATAGAATTGTAACAATGCATCACAGGGTCTGAGTATTCGTGCAATTTCGAGAGATCTGCTCTTGACAGTGAGCTCATTCTCTCATTCTGTATGTTTTTTAACATAAACCCATAAACTTGAAAGGTGTTGTGTGGGAAACACTGTTAATTTTTGGATAAGACGATATGCCAAAGAAGGAAATAAATATAAGCTATCATCGCCAGAACAACCATCGCCCCGCTGCATATCGAAACCTAGAGAAGAGAAATGATCCGCGAATACGAAATTGATGGATTTATACCGACGCAGCGTTGCGCAGAACTTTTTGATGTGCATCCGAAAACGATTCAATGGATTTGCATCAGATTCCTGCCTACCAAGTAGATATGACAGACGCTCATAAAATCGCATGTGTATATTTTGCACACCAATTTTTAAATTTTGATTGGACATCAACTATGTTCAGTGATGAGAAGACATTCCAATCAAGCAACCATTGCAATTGATGCAGCAGAAATTGGTGTCTTTATTTTTTCTCGCGGCCGTCAACCAAATCTTGTTTTTCTAGTACAGAATAGTGACAAACGAAACTTATTTGACATGAATATCTCTAAACTCAGTCCGAAATAAGACATGAGAGTTAGAGTTTTGTATGTATTTATTAGCTTTGCAGGCAAATTTTGACTCCTAATTTAGGTTAGGAATATTGGAAGATAACTATGTTGCTTCCTTATTGAGCTTTGCAACAAAGAAGCGCTCAAGAAATTTTTTATTTATTTATTTTATTTATTTATTTCTCGAGAACAGTACAAGCTAACAGTTACCCAAAACGCTTATATGTTATGCTACAACAATTCAATAATAAAATGAAATAAAATTATACATAAATTAAAACACAATTAAATAAAATGAAGTCATACAATATTAGATTAGATTGAATTAAATTAACGTAAATTATCACATGTCAACAGTAATATTAATAAAAAAAGAACCAAAACATGTCAACAATAAAATTAATAAACAAAAACAAGTCAAGACTATCATAATTATTTTAATTCAGTCAACATTTATTTAAAAATAGTAATTTATTTCAAACCAATACAACTGACACAATATGCAGCCCGTGTGAACTCATTCAGGGTACAGTTAAATAAGTCTATCTGTTGTGACAAAGTGTTGAGCGCACGCAGCGCCCGCGTCAGCGGCGCGCGCTGCAGCAGGTTGGTGCGTGCGGGCGGCACACACAGCAGCGGCGGCCGGCGGCGCCGCTGAGCGTGCCCGTCCGGTACACACAACCTAACTGTCGCCAGCACCTCTGGGTTATGCGTCTTACCGCGCAATATCTTAAATAAATAAGTAGCCAGAGCGACTTCCCTTCTGACTTCCAGCCTATAATACCCTACCATGCCCAGCACAAATAGAGTTGGATACAACAACGGATATCCTGGATACACGCCGTATTGCTTCAAATACAAAAATCTGACAAATTTATTATTTAAACGTTCTAGCATGTATTTGTATTTAACTTCATGAGGTGACCAGACCACAGCATTACATTCTAAATGGCTTTTTACAAGCGCTTCATACAGTGATCTCAGAGCACGGATGTTCGTGAACTGGTTTGCTAACCGTAAGACCAACCCTAAGTTGCGGTATGCTTTTTTACAAACCTCAGTTATATGTAAGCGAAAGTTTAAATCAGAAGTAAAGCGCACGCCTAAATCCTTAACCTCTGAGACTCGTTGCAACTGTGTTCCATCCATACAGTATTGATAATGGCTCGGGTCGCGCGCGCGTGTAAATGATAGCACCGAGCACTTGGCTACATTGAAGTATAATTTGTTGTTAATACTCCACTCTACTACATTATTAATGTCCTGCTGTAATATGTCATGATCTGTTTTCTGATTTATTTTACAAACTAATTTTAAGTCGTCAGCAAACAACAACGGTGTAGATTTATTGACTACTTTCGGAAGGTCGTTAATTGTCAAAATAAAAAGAAGAGGCCCTAAATTACTGCCCTGGCTGACACCTGAACGCGTAAAATAGGGCTCAGAGAGCTGTCCACTACAGTCGACGTACTGGCAACGATCTCGTAAATAACAGGAGAAAAACGTCAATGTGTGAGGTGTACATCCTACACCGGCTAATTTAGCTAAAAGAACGTCGTTATCAACTGTGTCAAATGCCTTCCGGAAATCGAAGTAGGCAACATCTATTTGCTGACCAGCATCCACCGACGGCACTACTTGTGACATAAGATCCAACAAGTTCCCCGTTGTCCCTCGCCCAGGACGGAAACCGTGCTGCGCGTCGGACAACAGAGCGTTGATTTGCGGATACAAGCTACTGTGAATTATCGACTCGAACACTTTAGCTGGAGTGCACAATATCGCTACAGGTCTATAATCGCTGGGTGCTGAACCTCTGCTAACCTTCGGCACGGGTACAACCCGAGTGAGTTTCCACCGCTCCGGAAAGGTAGCGGTCATTATGCAGACATTGAATATGTGTAGCAAAGGCTCCACCAATACCGCACGGCAATCACTGAAAATGTATGCAGGAATACCGTCCGGGCCTGCTGAGCGTTTAGGCGGCAAGCGTGTGAGCGCTCTTCGCACGTCAGCGGCCGCCACGCACGCGAGGTGCGCGCGGGCGGCCGGCGCCGCGCCCGCCGCTGCGCTACCACTCGCCGCCGCCACACTCAGTTCAGGAGGTTGCGGATTGTAAACCGACTGGAAAAACTGAGCGAACTCCTCGGCACATTCGTAGTCTGACAATACCCGACCGTCCTTAATTATCTTGCGCTGATTAGAATCACCTTTCCTGGACCTAATATACTCCCAAAACGCTCGCGGATCCTTTGCCAAGTGGCCTTGCACGCGGTTACTGTACTGATCATGCGCTCGAGCAGTTTCGGTTTTTATTCTCGCCCTATATCGCGCAAACTCCTCATAATCGTTGCGTGATTTACTGCGTTTGTATTTCTTATGTAATAAGTACTTAATTTTTATATCTCTAATAATTTCAGCAGTATACCAAACTGGGTAAATATATCTATTGCATTTTAATGAACTATTTCTGTTTTTTAGGGGAACACAATTATCAAAAACATCGTATATTTTATTGTAAAATAAATCTAAAACTACATCGGGATCATGACAATCGTAGATATCACTCCAGTCCATTTCAGTCATTAAATCATACATTTTAATAAAGTCAGCTTTATTATAATTCCATAGCCTGCGAGTTGTCAAAGATTGAGATTGAAAATATCGCGTACGCGGCGGTGTATGTGAGGCAGGCGGCGCGCTCGCGGGCGGGGCTGGCGCGGGGGGCGCGGCGGCGGGGGCGCGCGCGCCGTGCTCGACGCACACGGCCAGCGGGGGATGGTACGCGTCCACGGGCCGCAGGCCCTCGTCCGCCGCGCTCACCGTAACGCCACCGCGCGCACTCAACACTAAGTCCAACTGTCTGTCGTTACAGTTAGGTACTGTATTGTACTGAGTAAGCTCACAGAATGCCATTAAATATTCATAATAATTGGAAATATTATTATTGCACGAGTACATATTAAAATCTCCTAGTATAATTAAATTATTATTGTACTTGACACTTAGTTTTTCTAAAATGCTAAACATCAATAAATATTCACTGTCGTCAGCCCCGGGGGGTATATACACGATACAACAAGTAAATAAGAAACAATTTTGTCTATAAACAGCAGCACAAACTAACTCAAACTTTTGACTATCTATATTAATGTCACCTGGTACAGTCACTCGTCGCAACTCGAACCGCGGTGTGGCCACTAAACATACGCCTCCCTGCTTACGCCCATCCGCCCGATCGCAACGCAGTACTTGATAGCCAGGAAGTCCAAACTCGGCATTCTTAATCGCTTCATTAAGGCCCGATTCGGTAATGGCAAAAAAATCTGATCCTGATGATTCCAGTAATGATAGAAACTGTGTTGTCTTAGTTCTCAGTCCTCGGACGTTTTGATAAAAAATGTTATAATGACTATTAGGCTTCCGGTTGGTTTGTGTTAGCGTTGGGACGAAACCAAATCCATTCGCTATATTCCACATTTACTGGCCATATCTCCGGGTCACAAAGTTTTTCATAATTGCTTATGGTAGCCCCAATTCTGAATGAAGCATAGTCTCGTACCGTTTTAGGTTTTAATTTTTCGATGGTGACTTCCGAGTCCTTTCCAAGTGTCACTTTAATGTGTTCCATTAGATCTTCCTCAGTAGTACTCTTATTTAGTCTCCAAACATGTAAAAACTTCCGGCGTTCAACTGCCTTTAAAGAACTAATCGAGTTATTACCACCTTTCCCTATTGCATTACTTCGTCTGTTATTTTTCCTCACCTCGATCCAACCATTACTATTATTGGTATCGTCAACTTTTATAATCGCTGCATTCCTGGCCACCGCTGCGTAATTCATCGGCGGCGGTGGCGGCGGCGGAGGCATAGCTGCTTGCACTCCATGCTCGCGGTCGCGAACTTTCGTTTGTGACGATGCAGTCATGGGAGCAGTCGTACACTTCGATACTGTAGGTACTTGTACCTGAATTGGTTGTTGGGTCTGGTTATTGGTACCGTAATTTTCTTTTTTCTCTCGAGCTAATAGTCCCTCGGTTTTTAAGCTGTGTATTTGACGCTCATAGGAACTACATTTCATTTTCGCTTCCATTAATTCCTGTCTTAGTTTAGTATTTTCTAATGCTAGTACAGCCACACTGGACTTAATCTCCTGTATAATATTTGTTTCAAAAACACTAATTTTAGCCAGGATTACTCTATTAATTTGCTCAATAATCTCGTCCGATGTCATCAACTGCGCCTTCTCCGGAGTAAGATTTACCTCAAACGACTCATTTACTCGGTCTATGAATCCAGCAGCCTGACTGCTACGTACCGGTGACTTGAATTGAATTAGACAGCATCCAGGCCAAATGACTGATAATCATGAAATCCTCTCCCATAAATGCGCTTCAAGTTGAATGTGCAGAACCGCCTTTATACCTAAGAATATTAGAATATTTGGCAGATCTTTACTCCCAATTTGAGAGCAAATCGACCTTTCCGTTAATAACTCTCCTTATTGAAACAATAAAGCAGTTCCTCTTTTGATAAACAGGTACAGAGAGCTTAAACACCTCTTCTCGCCTTTTTGTCAATATCCAATTCTCCCCGTCTTTTCCGGTCCATATGAAACGATTCACTTCGAACCAAAAGCCGTTTTGAGATTAGGTATTATTATGTACTTATCTTTTAAGTAAAAATTATATTAATTTTATGTTCAATAGTTTTAATTATATGACAATGACAAAAGGGATGACATGACACAATGAAAAATAAATAAATATAAGTTGATACAAAGAAGGCCACATATATACATCACCTCCGTCCCAAATCATCTTGATGTTCCGACGGTTTTACTTTTCCTCTCTTTGTATTAGGGTACCCAACATCTGATCCACATGTCTTTTGCAAATTTGACCTGAATCAGTTTCTATTTGATAGTGTAATCGGCCTAATATCCTCAAAACGGTTCCGAATTCCCATTTAATTTGGTCGTTTGTGTAGCTGCGTATTTGCACTCTCTGCCCAACAGTAAATGAGCGTACCGTTGCCTCATCAGTCTGTGGTCGTGTTTCATCTCTCGTCCTCGCCTTGAAATGAACACTTAGGGTGTTTCTTATCTCCCTGCCGAACATGAGTTCATATGGACTTTTATTTGTGCTGCTACTCGGCGTCCTCCGTAAGCGTTCCTTAATACCCAATAGTTTATCCTGTAAAGAGCCTGGCTCTGCACTGATGCTATGTATTGCCTTTTTAATTGTTTGTACGTATCGCTCCGCCTGTCCGTTCGTGGCCGGATGGTATGGGGCTGTGGTTTTGTGAACAACCCCGCTTTCTCTGAGGAATGATTCAAATTCATTTGAAACAAACTGTCGACCGTTGTCTGATACTAAAGTAAGCGGGAATCCGAATGTCACGAAAAGTTCTTTGAGTTGGCGGATACACCATGAGCTTATGGTTGTTTTCGTTTCTATAATTTCCACCCATTTTGTAAATGCATCCACTATTATAAATAAGGAATAACCCTTAATCGGCCCAGCAAAATCGACATGGATCCTTTGCCAAGGGCCTGACGGTAAGTCCCAATGATGTAGTACTGCGCATGCAGGTTGATTTTGCTTTAATCTACATTCTCGACAGCTTTTAACAAGGTATTCTATGTCTTGATCCAAATTTCTCCAGAATACGTATCCACGCGCTAGTGATTTCATTTTTACTATTCCAAGATGTCCTGAGTGTAGTTCTTCTAAAACCTGTTGTCTCAGGATTGCCGGAATCATCACTCGTGTTCCTTTTATAATGCAACCGTCTTGTATGGTCAATTCGTTGTCATTGTAGCCGTATCTTCTCACTGAGGTAGCATTTTTTAAAGCTTCCAATAAATTATTATTATTATTATTCCAATAAAGAAGTTGTTCTTCTGAATGTCCTTTTTTTTAAAAAAAAAAAAGGACATTCAGAAGAATAGAATGATAGATTATATCATCGAAAAAACATTTCACTCCAGCTACCCCTTGAAGCAAACGATCCATACATTTTTGCCATAGATTCGGGGCAACCTTGACGCCAAACATAAGTCTATTGACTTTAAATGTGCCCTTGTATGTGCTTAATGTTTGCATCTTAGCGCTCTCCTTATCCATCATCATGTTTAAATAAGCTTGACTGATATCAAGTGTGCAAAATATTTGACCTCCGTTCATTTCTACCAGAATATCCTCTATGATAGGAATAGGGTATTGTTCATCCCGAATCACTTTATTTATGGTGACTTTATAATCGGCGCATAAGCGTATACTACTATTGGTTTGACAACAGGAACCACTGGTGTTCCCCACTCAGAGCTATCAACTTTTGTAATTACCCCTTGTTCGCAGAGTCGTACTATTTCATCATCAACTTTATTTTTAAGAGCATATGGTATACGTCTAGGCTTGACAAAAATTGGTGATACATCTTCCTTTAGGGTCAAATGAGCTTTGTAATCAGGTATGCACCCAAGCGAGCCATCGAATACCTTCGAGTATTCAGAAAGTAGCTTATCCAGTTTTAGGTGTTCTTTAGTATTAACTACGTTTATATTTGCTAGATCTAAGTTGATGGCTCGTATCCATGCTCGACCGAAGATAGGGTCAACATCTTGTTTGATAATGTATAATTTTCCCTCAAGTGTTTGGTCATTGTATTAACACGTAACGTATACCACTCCAAGTGGTGCGAAGATTTCTCCTGTATACGTTCTCATCGTGATATTAGTTTTGTAGATCTTGCATCCAGTGTTCAATGTTTTAAAATCTTTGTGAGAGATAGATGACAGAGCAGCGCCTGTATCTACTTCCATTTTCAGTTTCGAGTCATTGATGCGTACATTTATCATAAATTTGTCTGTGTTGTTGGATCGTATTAAATTCATATCCCAGGGGGTGGTGTCATCGACTTTATCTGAGGAGTTATCCGTGTCGTGCAGCTCTACGTGCTCAGGCTCCAGTTGGTTGAGTGTTGGTTGTAAGCAAACGCGAGCAAGGTGTCCAACACGTTTGCACTTGCTGCGCGTATCTTTAATGCTGCGACACCTGCCAGCTCGATGGTCTTTGCTGCCACAACGAAAACACTTGCCTCGTAAGTCTCTTATCGTTAAAGGTTTATGCTCTTGCTTCTCTTGCTTTTGACTGTGGTTTTTGGGGTTAGCTTGAACAGTTTTCATATTATGTAGTAAGCCTTGGTTTGAGGAGTGAGCTGCTGATGACATATAGGTGCTTTCGAATTTTGCTAGTACAATCGTGGTTGCTTTATTAATTAAGTCAGAAAAATCAGTCACCGTTGTTTCCTATAGTATTTTAGTTCGAATATCGGTGTCATTTATTCCTCTTATAAATTGTAAGGTAAGAAAATTATCACAGATCGACTTCTTACAATTATTGCACGTGAACTCGCAATCTTGAGCTAAATGTTTCAACTCTGACGAGTATGACATAACTGTCTCGTCAGATGCTTGAAGTCGTGAAATAAATTTATGTTGACGAGCCCAAATGCTCGGTTTTGGATCTATATAGTGTTGTAATATTTGAACCAAGCTGCTGAATTCTAGTTCACAAGGATCGTTTGGTGCGCACAAGTCGTAAGCTTTCTGGTGTAATTCTGGTGGTAATAAACTAAGCAGCGTGAGGGTCTGGATTTGTGGATTGTGACAATTATTTAGCTTCATGTAGGTTTTTAATCTCTGAACAAAGTTATTAAAACTTTCTCGTTCCTGTAACGGTTGAAAGTTAATTCTTGGTGTAGTTTCCGGTGTGCTTCCAAGTGAAGCCGTGACGTAAGTCGACGGTGCGGTCGGTGGTGTAGGGCGTAAGCCATGCAGGTTTAGTTTTAATTGTAATATGTGCTCTTCTGTAGAATGCCGCTGCTCAATTTCTGCTTCCACGTCATGTGTTAGCAATTCGATTTCAGTTTGATATTTTTCAAATTTTTGTTCATAATTTGTTAGACTTGTCAGACGTGAACTTACTTCGTGATCCGAAGGGTTTTGTAATTGTTCCAGTGTACGTTCGTACTTTGTAAGCTGGCCGCGTATAGTTGCGCGCAGGCGAGTAAGTCGCACCAGTTCTGCCTCCATCGTCGCCAATATTATGTACTTATCTTTTAAGTAAAAATTATATTAATTTTATGTTCAATAGTTTTTATATGACAATGACAAAAGGGATGACATGACACAATGAAAAAGAAATAAATGTAAGTTGATACAAAGAAGGCCACATATATACATCAGGTATATATATCAAAGAATTCCCAAAACGCAAGACGCGACTTCGAGTCAGCCCTCAACCGTTACATGGCAAGGATGGAATTTTGAAGTGAAGACTTCTTTAGCGGCGTTGTGCACTTTTTTTGTGATGGGTAAAATATGTTAAACTCTTGTTAGGACACGTGACCTGATCGAAAATTCGTAAGATGGAGGGAGAGTAGACCGGGTAGTGCGGCGTAGGAGAGGAAGTATCCCCCTCTCTTTCTACCGTGCGGCGAAAATGTATGCCTGCGCCTGCTGTTTCGTTTAGGCGGGGCAGGGCGCTTGCGCGAATGTTCGTGTGTGTTTATACTGATAATTAAAGCAATTCGTGCAAAATTATTCCCTAACCATTCCAAAATATCAAAAATGCACTACGTTAATCTTCAAATTTTCACTTCTGCCGGCACTCCCGGCAATCAAACCTATCTCAAACAGAATGTACAGGAGTAGCGATCTCTCCTAACCAAACAAATTATAATAATAAATAAAATCATGGTTCATTACAGGAAGGTCCACTCAAATCTGTGTGGTTGCAGTATGTTTTCAAATTGCCTTACTTTTTCAATGTCTGAAGCATTAGTTTTAACAGGAGAGTATATTGGTGTTTGAGAAGCCATACACTATGTCAAATCACATCAAATATCAAAAGCAGTATTTTTTTCAGATTCCCGTAGTATTCAGGCCTTAAAACAAAATCAAATTCATAGTAAAATCGTTGTAGAAATCAAGAGCTTGTTATTTGACTGTTCCCAAAACGTCTTGGACGTCGAGATAGCTTGGATCCCTGCTATTTAATTACGTAACACATTTTCGTAAACGATTACGACTAATCTGTTTCATTTCGACAGTTCAACAACATTCAATTCGTTATTTACGTTGCTGAGTCATTTTTTTTTCGAACATAAGTTCAAGAAGCAATGGAGAAGCAATGGATTAGCAATCTGTTTCAAAACGATTCAGATTCTGATTGATCGAGTATTACGCAATCAGGGTACTGGTCACTGGTATTGTTGGAAATGACTGTATAGTAGTATTTAGACGGGTGTGTAGTAGGCAGAGTAAATGAAACTCAATCTGCTAGGTACCCACGGTTGTATTGAGTAACACCACACACCCAACACAGAAAACAGTCAGAAGGAGAATAGTCACAAATACGTTGGGCACACACAATCACAATAATCACGGCACAATGATAACAGTTAAACACGTAATAATTATCGTCAAACAAGGTTTCGCCAAATTATAGCAGTTGAGCGTCTCGTTAGCAAGTCACGACTAAAGGTCGCGGCAAGGTTGTTGCACGATAGCTACCGGGCCACCGCCGCCGGCCGAGCTACGTCACAGGGACGTAGCTCAGCGTGCGGGACTCCAGTGTTATACAATACGTGATATTTATTTAATATAAATAAATGAAAATAAATATTATGATTGTGTTTGTATATGTTGCGTTGTGTAAGTGTATATTATAAATAAATAAATGTTATGGTGTAGGTATGTACCCCACAACTGCGCTGATTCGGTAGCAAAGTATGCCACATCAAGTCCGGCTGATCGAAAGCACTACGTAGCTTATCACTACGATTTGCGGAATGGTGCCTAGCCCAAATTGTTCGACTCGTGAACAAAAATGTGGAATGAGACTTCTAAAGCCAAGGGTGCCTCTTATGCAGATATACAGCCCGACATCCAGCGGAAACCTTGGTTTTTTAAATACCCAAAGTTGTCCAAAAGAACTGTTTCGTTGCTTTGCAGATTAAGACTCGGACATTGTTGTAGCCCTATGTTTCTGAATATGATCCATGTGCGGGACAATTCCCTGTGTGAATGCAGTCTTGCGGAAGGTACTTTGGACCATATTATTTTATCTCCTGCTCCTTGAACACCAAAAACCTTTTAAAATAATGTAGAAGATGAAGCTTACGTACGCAACGTAAGGTCATCACCACTCACAGAAAATAACATAACGGCAATGAAGATGCAAATGGCGATGGCGGGACGTCGGTAACGCTAGTGTAACTAGTGAAAACATATAGCACAGCAGCTATTTGAATATTATTTAGCGAGCGATGGAATTTAGTGCAACAAAATCGGAAAATGATCAACGTTAATGTAATCTAGGTAATTACTAAAAACAGTAAATAATGGTTGCTCACATTTTTGCAGTTCACAGGTTTTTAGCGACAGTTTGGATATAAATTAAACAATGTATTTAAGAAGGAAGGAAAGAATGAATATCCTCATTTATTGATACCCTAACTATATACAAAATTACCTAGGTACAAGTAGTGGACATTACTTAAAAGATATTATTTATGAACAACCAATCAGAACAAAGTTAAAATATTACTACAATAATCAGCGCGCGTTGCGCGCCCTCTGCCGACAGTCCAATTAACCACTAAACGCTCGAAGTTATAAAATATAGGTGGCCGACACTCGCTCCTACAGCTCAGTGTAGTTGCGAGCGTTCTGCCATGTGAATGCGCGCTGCTACAGTGCTCCCCTTCAAGTGAAACGTACCGGCCGCCTTTTGACATGACCCGAGCGCGATGTACGCTCTTTTGTGATGTTTACAGGAACAGTGTTCTTCGCAGCAGGACTGGAGCCTAGGGGTGTTACGTCAGTGCATGGCATGGAGAACGCGGGCTTGAGGCGGTCAGCTGATATAACTGCTTGCCTTCCCGGTAGTTGAACAGTGAATGTTTTACTGCTTCGGCTGAGCACTGGATAGGGTCCGTTGTATGGTGATTGCAGTGGTTTCTTGACTGCATCAGTTCGTACGAATACTTCCTTGCAGGTCTGTAAGTTTTGAGGTACGAATATGCCACTTCTGCTATTGGTGCGTGACTGTGTTGCTGCTTGGCGAAAAGTGCTAATTTCTGATCGTAGCTTTTCAACATAACTGTAGTCCATAGAATCTGGCTTCGACGGCACGAAAAAATCTCCTGGCAGTGAGAGAGCGTGACCGTAGGTAAGCTGTGCAGCACTGACTCCACTGTCACTTCTCGTTGCGGCACGCAGTCCTAGCAACACTGTAGGCAGCTCCTCAATCCAACTGCTCGTGCTCAGACGTGCTATTAACGCAGATTTCATGCAGCGGTGCCACCTTTCAATCATTCCGTTGCTTTGTGGATGGTACGGTGTTGTGTGAATGCGCTTGATCCCAAGTAGTCTTGTTAATGCGTTGAACAAATTGCTTTCAAACTGACGACCTTGGTCAGTCGTCATTCGAGCTGGACTGACCGAACCGTGCGATCCATCCTTCAAACACAATCTTAGCGACAGTGTCAGCTGTTATGTCTTGCGCGGCGTGTGCCTCGCGGCCAGCGCGTCGCTCGGTCGATCATAGTGATGACGTAACGGTGTCCTTGAGGCGACGTACGCAGCGGACCAACGATGTCAACATGCAAATGTTCGAAACGGTGCGATGGTTCGAAGTTTGCTACCGGGGTTGCAGTGTGCCGGTGTATCTTCACACGCTTACATTGGATGCATGTTGTCACCCATTTCTTCACGTCAGTGTTCATAGATGGCCAGAAGTATCTTGTTTGTATTAGCTTCCTTGACGTTCGCACACCGGGATGGCTGAGGTTGTGAATTGCGTTAAATACCTTTATGCGAAATTCCTCAGGTAAATATGGACGTATGTTTTGTGTTGATGTCTCACAATAGATAGCGTGAGTCATCCCGGGCAATGTTATCTTGCGCATCTGGATATTTGATTGACGAAGTAAATCTTGTATAGCTGCATCCTTTTCTTGTGCGCTTGCAAGTACCGCGTAGTCGACAGGAGTGGGGCAGTTGATAACTTCAATGCGCGATAAGGCGTCGGCGACAACATTATCTTGCCCGCTAATGTGACGTATGTCATTAGTAAATTCACTAATGAATAATAGCTGCCTGGTGCGGCGGGGAGTTTCTGAGTCAGATGATATTTTCTGGAGCACGTATGTTATTGGCTTGTGATCTGTATACACAATCAGTTCACGGTCTTCAAATAATTTTCTAAAGTGCTTCATTGCTAAGTATATTGCTTGTAGTTCTCGGTCAAATGTTGAATACTTTTGCTGCGCCGGCGTGAATTTCTTAGAGAAATAACCAAGTGCCTGCCACTTTCCTTCGACTTGTTGTTGTAATACAGCACCTGCACACTTGTCCGATGCGTCACACATTAAGCCAAGAGGGGCTGCGTGCTGTGGATGCGCCAAGAAGGTTGCTTTTTGAATGCATTCCTTGCATTCTTGAAAAGCTTTAGACGTTTCTTCGTTCCATATTATTTCGGTTTTGTCCCGTTTCTTTGAGTGCGTATTTTCTAAATACATGTGTAGAGGTGCTTGAGTTGCTGCGGCGTTCGGTATGTTTTCTCGGTAATAATTTATCATACCGAGAAAACGTCGTAATTCTTCGACATTCTTTGGTTTAGGGTAGTCGCTGATTACCTTCACCTTTTCTTGTGGTGGTTTTATGCATTCGGAGGAGACGAAATATCCCAAGAATGTGAGTTCTCTCTTGGCGAAAACACATTTGGCGGGGTTGATTGTGATACCGTATTCTTCCAGGCGCTGTAGTACGATTCGGAGGTTATCTCGAGCTGTTGTTTCGTCTTCTGCAGCCACAAGCAAATCGTCGACAAATGGGTAGACAAAATCAAGGCCTCGTAGAACTTCATGTATGAATCGCTGGAATGTTTGACCAGCGTTCTTTAGTCCTGGGCATATGCGTGGAAACTCGTATAAACCAAATGGGGTTATAAGTGCTGTCTTCTCTATGTCTTCTTCACGGACTGGTAGTTGTGAGTATGCTCTGTTCAGGTCCAGGGTTGAGAAAACTTGCTTGCCAGCGAGCTGATATGTGAAGTCCTTTATTCGTGGGATGGGATAACGGTCAGGCCTGGTAATGGCATTGAGTCGCCTGTAATCACCACATACTCGTATATCTCCATTTTTTTTCGGTACTACGTGGAGTGGACTAGCCCAAGGGCTCTTGCTAGGCCGGCAGAGTCCCTGGCTCATCATGTTCTCGAACTCCTTCTTCACCTTTTCATAGCGATGCGGGGGTATAGGTCGAGCTCGGGCATGGATTGGTGGACCTGTTGTTTCAATGTAATGCTCGACTTTATGCTCCGGGTTGAGTTTCATTGATGACAAACGAGTGACGTTGGGAAATTCTGCCAGTATGTCATGGAACGTTTGTTGAAGATCGATACTGCGTACTGTAGGTATGCTTGTATATCGCCCCGTTGCCTTTGAAGAAAGTTTGGTAGTGTTGTCGATAAGACGCTCATTCCTTAGATCGACCAGTAGATTATGGTAGCCTAGGAAATCTGCTCCAAGTATTGGCTTGCTTACGGCAGCAACGATAAACTTCCACTTGTAGGGACGTCGTAGACCCAAATTGAGGTCTATGGTTTTTTCTCCATATGTGGGTATCTCTGAATTATTGGCGGCGTATAACTTGTACGGCAGTGGGGTAGTTCGAGTTCCTTTACGCTTCGGTATCACAGATATATGTTCGCGCCAGTGTCGACCAAGAAAGTTGTATTGGTTTCCTTATCAGTGATGAAAAGGCGATATGATTTGCTGTCGACATTAGGTTCCGCCACTGCTAATGCCTGTTTTAGTTTTCCGTATTGTTGTTCTTGTTAAAACTGCATGGTGTTGTGCAATGTTTTGCTTTTGCGCTGAATTTTCTGTGATAATAACAATAGGGTGATGGAGTTGATGAGCGGGATCTTTAGTTTCTTGAGTGCGAGCGAGACGGCGTTCTTGAACGGTCGCGGCGATAACTGCGTCCGTATTGATAATGCGACGGCGTCGATGTGTGTGTGCACCGACAGTTACCTTTCTTGAGCTCGGCGATTTCTAGGTGTAACTTGCGAATTTCTTCCACTATGCACTGCATACCCTGTGCTTGAGAGTTGTTGACTGATGCTACGGCGGCCACTTCGGACGTCTGCTCCATCATCTTGTCTGCCATCTTAGCTAACTCGTCCAATTCAGTGTCTTTGCTGATGGTGTCACTGACAACAAGTACTGACCTCACTTGTTGGGGTAGTAGGTTCATCCACATCAATCTGAGTGTACTGTCTGGTACTTTTTTATGCGCTAGGCTACGCATGCGACGTAATAATTGGCTTGGTTTTTGGTCGCTCAGCTCCATATCCGATAAAAGCTTTTGTAGTTGTTTTCCATCTGATTCTTCATACACGGAAATAAGCTGTTCTTTGATTGCGTTGTAGGGTCGTTCCGATGGCGGGTTTTCAAGCAGGTCACATATTTGCTCAATATCTTCCTTCGCTAATTGCGCTATAACCATCTGTGCTTTTTGAGCGTCGCTTTTCTTAAGATCGCTGACGGCGACTTCAAATGTAATAAACCATAGTCGCGGTTTGTCACGCCAAAACGGTGGAACACGCAGGGAAAGTGAAATTCCGGCGATTTCTTGTTGGTATTTCGCTGCTTCAGCCATTGTTTAGCTTCGCTGATAATGGGTGTACTTGAAATACCGAAGGCTGTAATCACGTCGGGGTCACCACTTTAGCGACAGTTTGGATAGAAATTAAACAATGTATTTAAGAAAGAAGGAAAGAATGAATATCCTCATTTATTGATACCCTAACTATATACAAAATTACCTAGGTACAAGTAGTGGACATTACTTAAAAGATATTATTTATGAACAACCAATCAGAACACAGTTAAAATATTACTACAATAATCAGCGCGCGTTGCGCGCCCTCTGCCAACAGTCCAATTAACCACTAAACGCTCGAAGTTATAAATATAGGTGGCCGGCGCTCGCTCCTACAGCTCAGTGTAGTTGCGAGCGTTCTGCCATGTGAATGCGCGCTGCTGCAGTTTCTAAACTTACACTATAGGTAAAGTAATCAATAACCACGGAATATAGAGTGGAACTGATAGGGACGATTGGCTAGTTGGACTGACTTATCAGTAGAATCAAGTGAAGCAGGACCTTGGCTCTTGAATAACACTGATATTCACTGTAAGCATTTGTGAAAATGTATTGAAAAAACAAGATGGCCGCGGTAGTTCCGATTTTGGCCACGTGTCAAAAGTTATTTGTAAGTAGGTACTGTATTAGTTGAACTTAATCGTATTTAGGTAGTAAAGAACTTGGTCAGTTCAAGGCAGAATAATGTAACCATACTGTAGAGTCCCCGCCACCAGCGAAGTTCCTTTGACTCAGCGCTAGTGTCTATATTGTCATTGCATCACAGTGCATTTAAAAAAATGTAGTTCTACAATTTTCTGCCGGCCTTCTTTCGTGGCGCGCACTGGGGCCGTATTAGGACGTCCAGTGTGAGTGAGAGACGGAGCTATACAAGACCTAACGGAGCTAAAAAAGATGGCTAGCACCATCCTTTTTTCGCAGTGGAATAATGATGGCATTAATACTTCATAATAAGGCCCCTGTAGTGTCTGATATTTATTTATTTAATACTTCAAGCACACAAATGTACAAAGGGCGGACTTAATGCCATAGGCATTTTCTACCAGTCAACCTTCGGGTGATGCAGAGACAAACAGTGGTAGGTGCAACAGAGAGATTTGAAGATTTTTTATATTTAAATATAAAGATATACATATATACTTATTAAAAAGTATAAATATAATAAATACACCTAATTATACATAAATATAAGTACAAATAAGACAAACAATGGGAAAACGTTACAGGTACCGTAAAGATAACCGGTTGGTCGCCATCCTGATTTCCTGGGGGAGCGCATTCCACAGAGAGATAGACTGAATGAAGAAGGAAGAGTGAATGAAGTCTGTGCGGTGAGTGGGACATTGAAGAAGACGATTGTGAGATGAACGTAGATTTCTATTGATAATTGCCGTTATAGCAGGGCTGTTATCACGGTTTACTCACAGGAGTCACAAGCTCACCATCACATCAAAGTCTTAATCCAGGGCACGCTTCACGTCTACCCTGCCACGTAGTATCTCTATGTAGTCTGTGCTGACAGTTGACATAAGTGACAGCTACCTGACTTCTTGTGGGTGTGAGACAGTGTTTACATATTTATTAAATTTATAAACTACACATACCTAAGGCGGCTTCCCACGCGTGCGTGATATTGCGGACGCAACACAACATGGTGGACGACCACGCACCGCGCACCAAGGCCCTTCCGACTGACCGATTCAGGTCTCGACAGACGTCTCACCGAGCGAGACACCGAAGTCATCGACCGAACGGTCCTTTCGGCTCGCCTCGGAACACTTCGAATCGCATTGTTCGCTCGTCTGACAATAGCTCTCGGGCACAATACGTCATTGTAAACTTTTTACAAAAAAATACTTTTGTAAAAATACTTTGGCACATTATCGAAAGGTTTAATTTTACGTTAGATTTTTGTGTTTAGGTATTTTATTTGGTTTAAGGTTTTTTTTTTTAGTTTTAATTATTTAATTTTGCCCGTATATTCATAAAAGAAACAAACAGTAGTACTTAGTACTTTTTCGTTTTTTTTTGACGAAATGGCATGCATGTCGCTGCGTGCAAATTAGGTACCTATTCCGAGCCGTCTCCTTCGACTTTGACGCCCGTGCGGCGTGAATAAAATGAACTAACAGTCGGCGTATGATTGATTGTTGACTGGTGGTATAATTTACGAACCGTTATTTGGTTAAAATTAAGACTCTTGTATCTTTACCAATAATAAAGAAAATACCTCATAACCTTGCATAGTAGAACCTCCCATATGGAAGTAACTATCTAAGGTAGGTAAAATTAGTAAACATGCGTCAGATATATCGAAACGTATCTAAAATCCGATATGAGTCACAAATCGTATCATATCGATAATCCGAACTAGACAAACCGATTTCACAAAACCACGGCACGCGGCAAGAGTAAATTTGCGAAGTATTTGTTTATGTTTAGATAGTTTTGACCGATGCACTTACAACCGAATTATAATATTACTAGAGACGATCGAAACTGCGATCAGTCCGAAGGCGCTATTCTCCCCAGATATCAATTTCTAAAAATGAATTTTGAAAACGATTTCATAATTTGAAATTGAATATACCTACGTAAAAATCCAAAAACGCGCATGTCTTAAAATTTGGTTACGAATCTATTTATCTGCCAAGTAGGGCAATAAAAATGCTACTATTGGTAAGCAAAAAAATTCGTTTTAGTTTACAGGAACCGAGCATACTTCGCGCACCTTTGAAGTTACCGACTCGCCGCGGATCAGCCCGCACGGACACGCACCATGGGAAGGGTAACGTCCGTGGTAGCGCAGACGCGTCCGTGGCAGTGCGTCCGATCCGTGGCGAGTCGGTAAACTTCGGCAATACAAATGCTACCATTAGTAAGCAAAACAATTCGATTTAGTTAATAGGAACCGAGCATACCTCGCGCACCTTTGAAGTTTAAAAAGGAATCGAATATAAATATTTATTTATTACGAATCTTAGTATATTATGTTTACCCGATGTTCGAGCAAATTATACGTAATTTATTAATTGTCAAGCAACACAAGTGTGTTCCTTTTGTTTGTATGCACGTTTTTCTGTGACAAATAAACCTATTTTTCTTTCTTTCTTCTTCTTGCAGGCAAGTTCCGAGAGTAGGGTTAATCCGTTTAGGTACCCCAAAAAATTCACTGTCAGGTTACTTTTTTACTCATAAGTATCGAATTTTAATTGTAAGTATTTTATTATTTATAAAGTGTGTGGCAGCACGCACGTCCTGCGCGCGCGCCTCACGACATCATACTGGCGCGCCGCGCGGTGTGTCACTCCTATTTATAACTTCAGTGTGTTTATCTAAACTGTTATGTTTTTGAGTATTTTAAACTTCGTCGCTATTGGTTGATTCTTAGTAAATGGTGTTGAAACCTACTACTTCTTGAGCACATATAATTTTGTACATAGGCAGGCTTAATGTTTAAATAAATCATCATTACATATCTCATCTGGTATTTTATTCCATCACTGCCTAAACGCCAAAGTGGTGACCCCGACGAAGCAACTGCAAGAAAACTATGCCGAGTGACAACGACAAGCAAAACATGGAGTCAGCAGGAGCAAGCTCAGCGAACTTACAAGATGTTCCGCTATCACCCCAACATATCGCCGGTATTTCGCTATCCCTTCGAATACCACCTTTCTGGCGCGACAAACCTCGATTATGGTTCATCACTTTCGAAGCAGCTACGCGTGAACTCAAGAAAAGTGAAGCGCAGAAGGCACAGATGGTCATCGCCCAGCTACAAAAAGAAGATATCGAGCAAATATGTGACCTGTTATACAATCCGTCTGCCGATCGTCAATATACCGCCATAAAGGAACGTCTAATTTCTGTTTACGAAGAATCCGACGGCAAGCAGCTACAGAAGCTACTCTCGGATATGGAACTTGGTGACCAGAGACCCAGCCAATTATTACGTCGCATGCGCAATCTCGCTCACAATAAAGTGCCAGACAACACACTACGGCTCATGTGGATGAACTTGCTACCCGCACACGTCCGCTCAGTGCTTGTAGTAAGTGACGCAATAAGTAAGGATACAGCACTCGAAGAACTAGCCAAGCTCGCCGACAAAATGCTTGAACAGTCATTTGAAGTATCAGCAGTGTCTGTCGCATCAGCGTCGACATCCCAGCAAGCGCAAAACCCACCTGCGAGCATACAAAATCTCGTCGAAGAAATAAAGAAATTGCATGTCGAAATCGCCGAACTGAGGACGTCATACCACCACATGAATCACGACCGCTCGCGCACGCCGCCGCCGCGACACTACCGGCGCAACTCGTACCGAGCGCGCTCAACGTCACGTTCCCGCTCTCGTTCAACTGGTTCAACTACACCGTCAACGCATTGTTTTTACCATCGGCGATTCGGAAAAAATGCAAGACATTGTACTACACCGTGCAATTACAACAATGAAGGGAAGTCGGAAAACTAAACGAGGCGTTGGCAGTGGCGGAACCTGACGTCGACAAGAAATCCTACCGCCTATTTATCACTGATAAGAAGACATCCACTAGTTTTTTGGTAGATACGGGTGCCAATATATCCGTTATACCAAAAACGAAAGGAAAACGATCGACACCGCTACCATATCAATTATACGCTGCAAACAACACTGTAATACCAACTTATGGTGAGAAGACACTGGAGCTCGACCTAAATCTACGTCGACCATACAAGTGGAAGTTCATAGTCGCCGCAGTTACGAAACCAATTATTGGAGCAGACTTCCTCGGCTATCACAATTTACTAGTTGATCTACGAAGCCAGCGACTCATCGACAACACTACGAAGCTCACTTCCAAAGCTCCAGGCCGCTATACAAGTACACCTACTGTCAATAGTATCAATATACAGCAAACATTTCACGACATATTAGCAGAGTTTCCTGGAACTACTCGTCTATCATCAATGAAATTGAACCCGAAACACAAAGTGGAACATTTCATTGAAACAACGGGACCACCCATATACTCCCGAGCACGACCAATACAACCGCATATGTATGAACGAGCGAAGAAAGAATTCGAGAATATGATCAGCCAAGGATTGTGCAGACCGAGCAAGAGTCCATGGTCTAGCCCACTACATATTGTACCGAAGAAAAACGGAGACTTGCGAGCATGTGGTGACTACAGACGGCTCAACTCCGTCACGAAACCAGATCGCTATCCTGTTCCTAGAATAAAGAACTTCACGTACCAACTCACGGGCAAACAAATATTCTCCACTATTGATTTGAACCGAGCGTACCAACAATTGCCAGTACGTTCAGAGGATATAGAGAAAACTGCAATTATAACTCCTTTCGGACTATTCGAATTCCCGCGAATGTGTCCAGGCTTGAAAAATGCAGGACAAACCTTCCAACGATTCATTCATGAAGTACTACGAGAACTTGACTTCGTGTACCCATTCATCGACGATCTTTTATTGGCCTCAGAAGACGAAGACGCACACAGACAGCACCTACGAACTGTACTGCAAAGGCTGGACGAGTATGGGATAACTATCAATCCTTCGAAATGTGTATTCGGCCAACGCGAAGTAATATTTCTCGGCTACAAAGTATCAGCAGAGGGTATTAAGCCGCCAGAAGACAAGATCAAGATCATTAGCGAATATCCAAAACCTACAAACATTGAAGAGTTACGAAGATTCCTCGGCATGCTGAATTTCTACCGAGACAGCATACCTAACGCCACCGCAATTCAAGCACCACTACACACCTACTTGCACAACACAAAAAAGCGAGACAAAACAATAATACAGTGGAATGAAGGTACATCTCAAGCGTTCGAAAACTGCAAGAAATGTATTACAGAAACAACTTATCTGTCGCACCCACATCACTCAGTCCCACTTGGAATGATGTGTGACGCATCCGAACGGTGCGCTGGTGCTGTTCTACAGCAGCAAATCAAAGGCAAATGGCAACCACTTGGCTATTTTTCAAAGAAATTCACACCAGCCCAGCAAAATTACTCGACGTTCGACAGAGAACTTCAAGCAATATACATGGCTACCAAGCATTTCAGGAAGATATTTGAAGGTCGTGAACTCATTATATTCACTGACCACAAGCCGCTCACGTACGCCATGCAAAAAATCTCGTCAGATTCTGAGACTCCACGCCGACGAAGACAACTATTATTCATCAGTGAATTTTCAAACGATTTACGTCACATAAGCGGGCGGGACAACGTAGTTGCAGATGCACTATCGCGCGTCGATGCAATCAGCTGTCCGAACCCGATCGATTACGAAGCGCTCGCTCAAGCACAAGCAAAGGATAAGGACATAGCCGAACTAAAGCAACAATCGAATGTCCAATTGAAAAGAATAATGTTACCCGGCTCATCTCAGCAAATATACTGTGAAACCTCAACTCACGACGTTCGTCCATACCTACCTCAAGAGTTCCGTATTATCGCATTCAACGCCATCCACGGACTCAGCCACCCAGGTATACGAACTACGAGGAAGCTTATACAGAGAAGGTACTTTTGGCCATCTATGAATACAGACGTCAAAACATGGGTTCAAACATGCGTCGCTTGTCAAAGGTCCAAGATCCAACGACATACATCAAGTGCCATAGCTACGTTCGAACAGTCACATCGTTTCGAACACGTTCACGTAGATATCGTCGGACCCCTACGAACATCGCCTAATGGTCATCGTTACGTCATCACAATGATCGACCGTGCTACACGCTGGCCCGAAGCACACGCTGTGCGCGACATGACTGCTGAGACCGTTGCCAAGACGATATATGAAGGGTGGATCGCAAGATTTGGCTGTCCAGCTAGGACGACAGATCAAGGCCGACAGTTTGAAAGCCACCTATTCAACGCGCTGACCAGATTATTTGGAATCAAGAAGCTACGAACTACGCCGTATCATCCCCAGAGCAATGGCATAATAGAACGTTGGCATCGTTGTATGAAGACTGCTCTCACTGCTCGTCTCAGTAAACATAGCTGGATTGAAGAATTACCCACCGTATTGCTGGGACTGCGTACTGCAATCAGAACCGACACAGATGTAAGCGCAGCCGAACTAACATACGGTCAAAATCTAAGGCTACCGGGTGATTTCTTCGTGACGTCACCTGCAGACAATATGGACTGTAATTATGTCGAAAAGCTGAGAACGTCAATAAACAATATTCGTCCGGTTCACGCACAGTCGCATGACACAAATCGCCCTGTGTTTGTACACCGCGACCTACAGACGTGTAAGCAAGTGTTCGTGCGAGTCGATGCAGTAAAGCAACCATTACAGCCACCATACGATGGTCCGTACACAGTATTACGCAGAGATAGCAAAACATTCACCCTACAACTGCCCCGAAGAGAAGCGGTAATATCAATTGACCGACTGAAGCCAGCTTTCACCATATGCGAAGCAGACAGCACTGTAGTAAATGTTCCTACAAGCGCAGATGATATAAAAACATCGCGCTCTGGACGTGTCATCAAACCACCGGTACGCTTCGCTTGAGGGGGAGCACTGTGGCAGCACGCACGTCCTGCGCGCGCGCCTCACGACATCATACTGGCGCGCCGCGCGGTGTGTCACTCCTATTTATAACTTCAGTGTGTTTATCTAAACTGTTATGTTTTTGAGTATTTTAAACTTCGTCGCTATTGGTTGATTCTTAGTAAATGGTGTTGAAACCTACTACTTCTTGAGCACATATAATTTTGTACATAGGCAGGCTTAATGTTTAAATAAATCATCATTACATATCTCATCTGGTATTTTATTCCATCACTGCCTAAACGCCAAAAGTGTGAGTGGTTAAAAAAAATAACCCCGAGAATATATTTTATAAATAATAAAATACAATTCAAATTTGATACTTATGAGTACAAAAGTAATTCCATTAGATGTTTTGAGAGCTGTAGAATAATGTTTGCAACATTTCATTTACATTTAATTTTTATCTACTTTTTTAAGTGCTTTGATAAAACAATTACATTGCACAATACCTTACCCATATCGCAGCCTTTTCGCAAGTCGAGTGTCAAAAATCTAAATTATGTAATGTCACATAATATGGGCACTTATGAAACGTCAGAATTTGTAATTTGGGAGCAGTTAATAGACACTTACATAATTATGCCGTTAATGAGGTACCAGGGAAGCCGCATTCACGTGCAGAAGGAATTAAGCTCAACCTTCCTTGTCTTCAACGTACCTACTCTTTAATTTTGTAATGCTTTTTAGATAAGGTCACGTTCGATGTGGGTTTCGAACTTTCCATCGCTAAGTTCTGGAACCGAATTTTGCAAATTGATATAAAAGCGGATACTGTTTTCAAGAAAATACTTCAGCTTTTTTTTAGTTAATCTAAATATTGTTACTGATATACTGATATTTACTTAGATAGATACTGCTTAGATTTAAATCATTTTAAATATTTTAAAATTACAATTTTGTAATAGTAGGTATATAATGACTGTTATTATTGATGCTAGTTGCATAATTAGGTATATGGAACTTGTTTCCTTTAAAATATTTGTATGCCAGTCCATGGCGAGACATGTAGATCATAACCTTATTATTAAGACCATTGTTGACCATGTTGAATGCAATTAAATATATATATATTTTTTTTATATATATTTTTTTTAACTTTGCCCCACACTAGGAATTTCTCCTGTGTCGTGGGTGCGTTTACAAACATTTAAACTCTCATACACAAACAGCCAGACCCGGAACAACTAATTGTAGGTCATACAAATATTTGTTTCGTGCGGGAATCGAACTCGCGACACGCAGCGCAGCAGTCAATCGCTTAACCACTGCGCCAACCGTGCCGTCAAAATATATTCTATTCTATAATTATCACAATTTCATGCCTCCTACGTGTATTTATAATAATAATATGTGGATCAACATCTTGCTAGCAAATTTTTCAAAGGCGTTTTGTGTTCCATAAACTTGGCATCTGACTTTTGCTCAACTATGCTTGGGTCAGCTTTCAGTCTCACCCCAACGAGCTACACTCTCTGAAAGCAGTTGTATAAAGCAAAGCTGTAAACTGCCTCGAGTCACCGCGATGGACGTCACGTGACTCACGCGTGGCGTTTGACACAAGTCGCGTCGCTAGAGGTGATCGAAAGGATAAAGAAAACAATTCTGTGTCATTATTGATTTTTATTTAATTAGCAGATTATAGACAATACTTATTTTAGCAACTATTTACATAGAAAATAATAGGAACTTATAGATTTCGTATAAATTAATCGTAACACAGTATTACTGTATATAAAAATGTTGCCATAATGTTAAGATTGATTTTATGTTTTTACTTTTAGCTGCTGTAAGTAAGAAACTGAAGAAAATTAGGTATGTACAAAACCGTCCATATCAGATTATACAATAATATCTAACAATTAATGTAATTTTGACTCTTATCACCGCTCCTACCGGCACTCATTTCGCACAAATGTGTTAATGCCAATTATGACGTAGAGTGCGATCTTTAAGTATATATAAGTGGCGAAAGAACTAATACATAAAAGTACCGCTAGCGGCATAATAGTGGCGCTGCCTCGGTCCGGCTAAAGTACCGTAAAGCGAGTTTCTCACGAGGCGATTTTAGTTGATCAACATAAATCGGTTCACGAATTGAATGACAATCGCTAATGAGAATATGTTTTCAATAAAAGTTGATCAACTTTTATTGAACAACAAAAGTTGATTCCTGGTAGGTAAATACAAATATCATATTCACATAAATGATTTATAGTTAATGTATGGAAAATATTTCAACTTATTGAATTTATAATGTCTTTGCTTCATTTTTATACATTTTTACCTGTTATAGTTTAGTAGTTTTATTCCAGGTATCTAGGTAAATAAAAATATCATACTCACATATTATTATGATATTATAGTTAATGTATGCCAAGATATGATAGAGAAGTTGTGGCCCAGTGGTAACAGCCCTGATTTATGAGTTGTAAGTCGTGACGAGTCGTTATAGGCTTGATTATGCTATGCCAAAATATTATAAAACATTTAAAAAAGATAACTATGGAGATTCTTGCCCATAATCGTTCTTCTCCATACGCAACGACTCTTTTTCTTCTCTTGATATTCAAAAGTGCCTTTTGTATGCCTAATTGAATTTGACTTTGAATACTCCTAGAAATTATTTGGCGATGTTCCAATAATATGCAAATATGCGACAATCGCAGGTTCGCGCGAACATTGTTCGTACGAACATGATTGTGAACAAATCAAATAAGTGTCTATAAGGCCTTGTCCTAATAGAAAGCAGTCGTCGCGCGAATATATAATCGTCGCGATCGATTACCTATATGTATAAGGTATGAAGATGATGTATGATCGCGATACAAAAACGACTTCACTGTCGTTTTTGTACGTCATAATCGCGTAAGTCGCGTAGCCGCTTTTTTATTCGTTATCCGGAGTAGTTGCCCTGACACGTTTATGAAAAACCGTAGCAACCGCAACTCTGTGAGCGCAAGTAGTAAACATTAAATTAAAACAAATATAAATGCCACAATTAACGATATTACATATAGGTACACTTAAAGTACAGACGCCAGCACATCAACCTACTACAATATGTCAAATTTCTTTAATAGATTTTCAATTTCATCACTAAAGCATAAGGGTCGAAGTTTATTGGGAAAATTTGACAGTTTCGGGTAGGTTGACCTGCTGGCGTCTGTACAATTATTAAATAATTATTGACCTAATTGATCTGGTTTAAGTACCAACTACATAAAATATTATAATGTAATTACATATATTACTAAATATGTACAGTTTATTTTTATTTTCGTTTTTGCAACCACCGCGCTCCTTAGATGAGCACACTCGGAATGACAGTCCGTTTCATCTGACAGTTCAACAATATTCATTGCGTTATTTTTGCTGTCAAGCAGATGAATTTTTCAAACGTTTGAAGCAATGGTTTTTGTTGTAGTTTCAAAATAAAAGAAATTCAGACCTTGAGGACACTGAGCAGTAGTTACATAAGTCGGTCTGCAAAAGAAACGCATATACCGTAGCGGTACATGGTGATATGCAAAAATAAAGACTCTTCATTCGCATTAGAAAGTTAATGTAAACTATAAGGCCGTACCCTAACCAAAGCGATCATCGAGAGCGAGCTTGAGTGACATAATATGAGCGCGATGATTGGGAAACCGCGCGACCAATCGCTTTGCTTAGGACACGACGCGATGGAGTATCACGCATAACTGTGACACATATTTACGATTTTTCAAACTTTTAGTTTCGTTACATTTATTTCAGCTTGGGCAACCTTCGCATTGCAAACGTAAGTTGATTCAGGAACCAAGCGTTTTAGAAGACTGAGGCTTTGTATCCGATTACATTGCAATGTGCTTTCCAGGTTGGAAAAGATTACCAGGCTACGTAAAGCAATCAGAACAAGCGAGAATATAAATACTAATTTAAAAACCAAAATAGTAAAACACTCGTATTCTTTTAATCTACTAATACTGTTACCAAAGATAATTTTGTTATGCAGGAAATATGTATGCAAGAGTTTCCACCGCTTTTTTTACATTTGTTTAGTACCATTGAACAGATTCCGTTAGTAATTTTAGTCAAACATTTCAAGAGTTACGATACACTCTTAAAGCACGCCAATATTTTTATTCAAAGTTTTACAAAGACACTTTGAGCAGAAATATTGGCGTGCAGTGCAACAATATCTGTCAATCTGACCTGTCTTGCGAATGGACATAGTACGGTCCAACTGAAACTTCTATCTGGCATACATTCTCTCTTGCATAACAAAAAGGGACATCGCAATTAATCCTCTTTGCAAGAAATCTTGGTGTCTACATACAGAGTGTTGTATGGCACTGAATATCCTTTATTCGAAGCGATCACTTGAATGGCGTATTTCCTTCCAGCCTTTAAGCCTCCAATTTTCTGCATTATAACCCTGGCCCTGAAATAAAAATAGTTTATTAATCAATACTGCGAAATTGTCTTTTTTGGAGCCACATTAGCTACAGACGCCAGCAGGTCAACCTACCCGAAACTGTGAAATTTTTCCATTCAGAACCTTATGCTTTAGTGATAAAGTTGAAAATGTATTAAAAAAATTTGACAGATTGTAGTAGGTTGATGTGCTGGCATCTGTACCTATTATTATTATTATAAGCTTGTGTTGTCCCACTGCAGAGCAAAGACCTCCCTTATCGTCTTTCCACTTTTCCCGGTCTACTGCGATTGCGGACCAATCCTCTAAGTACCTACTTAAAATAACTATTAGGATCGTATTGTCTAAAAATCTAGTTAATTATATAGAATGGAACATAATTTTGATATAATTTAAATGTTTGTGTTTTGTTTTCAATCATACAGTAAAATGTAAGGCTACAGTGTGACTGACAGCGGTTGGGTTAGGAACTAGGACCCTGCTCAATAGGAGCGATCGTCGCGTGAAGGCGCGATCGTCGCATTAAATGTTTTCGGCGAACCCGAACACGCGCGTCGTCACGCTGACATAGGGCGCGTTTGGGTTTTCCGAACAATAAATAAGGGACAAATGAACGCGATTACGCGACGATCGCGTATTGGCGTGAACGTATTGGGACACGAGGTTAGACTTGGAATTGATTTCGGTTTTAGGACCGCCTTCTCTGCAAGTTCTTAGCAAATAATTATCGCTATTTTCTTGTGCAGATTTCCGGGCTTATAACACTAAGAGTCTGTAACGATAAATTTATTCATATTTTACACCCAACAATTTGTAGATTCAGAAAAGTCAAGTAAAGTCATGTAAACAGATTGTTTAACAAATTGACTTTACAACTGCCGTTCCTTATCACGGAACGTAGTGTGTCAATCTGCTTAACATTTCCCTGATTGTATATAAAATGATATGTACCTACATAAATATCAGTTTCATTCTTGAATGAAAATGATATTAAGTTGGCCCCGACCACTGGGCCACCATTGCTCTTGGTAATGGTGGCCCAGTGGTCGTGGCCGTGAAGAAAATATCGTGACGAAACCGGCATGTTTTAGAACCAAAAATTTGAAGACATGTGAACTCACACTTATTTTACAAGCATTTATTTCAAATAAACCATTTACAGGCACTTTTAAATTGTCAAAGAGTCGGTCAATTATTCAGAAAGTTGAAGCTAGTTGCCCATTTCAAAAAGTAGATCTCTGTCACTCCTTTAAATATAGATGTTACAAAATCCTGGGTACATTATTCTTATTGCTTCGTGAACGGGCGCCGTCAGTCTTAACTGACGGCGCCCGTGAACATGACGATCAACACCATCCAGCGCAACCGTTTCGTAGGGAACCGAATGATCCAACATATTCGCCACCATCAGCGAGACATTTAAGTGAGCATGACATACTCTCAACTGCCATGCTCTTTCAATTGTTCGTGACATGGTTCAACTGTTCGTGTTTGTTCGTGACGTCCGCCAACCTGCACTGGGCCCGCGTGGTGGATTATGGCCCAGAGAAGAGGTCTGTGGCCCAGCAGTGGGGACATTATAGGCTTATTATGTTGTATAATTTTAACAATATATGACAATAATACATCATGTAAAAAAACCCTGTTTGATCGGTGAGGGTGTTGTTAAGTGTCGTACTGAGAGTCTCTTTACGTGGTAATTTTAGGAAAAACAGAAGATATTCAATGAGCAATTTTATCGGGTTTATTACATGGGGTGCGGGTGGCCAACCCCTGTTGAAAATTAGCACATTTTTTGTTTTAATGGGGTAATTCTGGTGCTAAAAATGTGATTTTTAAATAGTGATAACTTTTTATTTTCAATAATAATCAGTACCCATGTGGCTTTCGGATCGGACAGGTTTTTTTTTACATATTGTATTGAAAACACTTACGTCTTCTGGGCATGGTTAACGCATTGAGCTTTAACACCTTTTCGAGAAGACCAGCAGCCGTATGCTTCTCCACTCATAGTTTCACGAACCTGGATACAATATCTGAAAAAAAAAAAACGAGATACCAATGAGAAATCTGTATTTGACCTTGACTGCCTTAAGAGGCCGCTGCGCGACGACTTAGCGTGGTGGTCTGGGTTCGATTCCTAGATCGGGCAAAGCTTTTGGGTTTTTTTATCTGGATTTTTTCCCCTCTAGTACTACATAACATAATAACATCACGTACCTAGTACTAATTGGTTTGATTTTGGTTGCAGTATTGTATTGTAAAGGTAATTGCTTTTCCTGATGGAAAAAGCCCAATAACACTGCCGGATCTGGGAATGCTCAACAGTAGCGCTATCGATCACTAAATCAACGAGGCAGAGCTGTCGAGGCGTTTAAAACAATTTTGTTCATGAGTTATGTCCTCTAGAAGGCGCCCTATAACCAACAGACGATGATACCTCATTTGTCGAATTATGATCAGTATTTTAGAAGTTATGAGGTAACAGATGAAAATCATAACCCTCCTTTTTGCTTCGCCGTAGTCAGTTAAAAACTAGCATGTTCTGTCAATGCCTATCATTAATGGAGTGTCCGCAAAGATTTAAATTGTTCGATTCGCCCTACCATGTCAAAAAAACATTCCATTTCTGTTTCCACTGACATTTTATTAGTACCTATTGTCTCGCTTATTCATACGGAAAACCATATCTATCGTTCCATGAGGGATATGTAAGGTGCCGGGGTTGCGGGAAAGTCCGAAAGGGATACCGTGGCCCCTGGCAACGTACAGGCAACGGAAGGAACACGGGTGGGTTTTAGTCAGTAAGAGTCTGACACGCCCTCCCGCTCCACCCAGAGCGGGAAAAGTTATTTGATAATTTCCCATCAAAAAAAAAAAGGGGATATGTAAGGTCACTCTTCTCAGTGTAAGCACTTTTTCGCAGACCAAAATCGGTGAGATCACATAATCATTCTCCTGCCCATAACCCATTTTCTTTATGGTCGTAGGTGCAGCACTTCTTTTTCTTCTATACTTCTCTATTAGTCATCATTCCGGTAGTTACCTACACCCCTTCCAACCATAAATATCATCAATCATACAGTTCATCCATCGTTTCTTTGGTCTTTTCCTACTCTTACGGTGAGACCATATCTAAGAACAAAAATCTTTGGGTTTCCATCAGCGATCTCTTACCTGATGACGTCGGTAGCGTTGTGAGTGGCTGGCAAGAATGCTACGTCGACAGACCTGCAGGATCTTATTGGTCGAAGTTCTCTGACGTAGGCGCCGTCTTCAGTCAGTTCTGGAGTGCTCACACCCCATCGCGTTGTCGATGCTGTCAACTGAAATTATTATTTATTATTATTATGAATCTGGTTGTCCCACTACAAGACTATACTATTCTATTCTATTCTTCAACTGAACTATACTTCATTTGAAATAAGATTAGATATTTAACTTAACCTTTTTTATAGTCCGTTCAACCGATTTTGACTCCTATTGCGTTGGTGGCGTGACAAATGGCAGCTGCAGTAAACAGTTGGTATTGTAACCACTTTTTGCTTTTAATGCCATCCTTATACCTACGGAATAGAAGTCAGAATCGGCAGAACGGACTGTAAGAAAGGTTTGTTTATTTGTCTAATCTTATTTCCAATGGAGTATAGTTATATTTGATTCAATTAAGGTTTTTAGTATCAAAAAAACTTGTAGATACAAGGATTGCACATTTTTATCGTGATAGTTTACACTTTAGACAGTAAAGAACCCTGCCGACTATTTAGAGAGCCACGAAAAATACAGGTTTTCAATTCGTTTGCAAAGTTAAATCTACTCACTTCTATGCCAACGGCTCCATCTCTATCCCATCTGCTTGGCACGACTTTGATGACGTATCTCATTCTGGCTTCTTCGGAATTGGAATCAAACTGCACTGATCCTTCGTCACTCGTCTCTTGGATTGAAGATGTTGAAATTGGTGCTGGCACGAAGAATTTAGAGTGAGGGTCTAAAAAAACAATTTTCTGTTATTTTTTTATTAGCTGGTTAAAACAGTCGTATTTTCACATAGGCATTTGTTGTCCGATTGAAAACCTATAAAGAGAAAACTCATGATCGTAGGATCAACTAAAAGGAGCCTAGCAAACAATGAAATTGATCAGCGGAGAGCGTACCCACAAATCAATTAATTAAAATTAAAGTATGTAGGTACTATTACAGCTGTCGGATTCTTAAGATGACAAAAGATAGCGATATAACCCAATGGCAAAAAAATCTCAAATAAGTGGTCGCCAACTCATTGTAGCCAGCCACTTAAACGTCCACGACTATTTATCAACCAAGCTGCGCCACAACACGCAGTTCTCTGTTTTATTCCTCTACCTCATCCATCGCTTTCCATCAGGCGAAATCCAGGTCAAGAGCAGGCCTATTTTGCAATAATAAAAAAGTCTCTTCTCGACCTTTTTAAGGTCGTCGGCCCATCTAGGTTCTCAACGCTAGTCGATAAGCTAACAAACTATGATACCAAACTATGCCATATGGCTATCGGTCATGGCCGGCCCATTGCCACTTCAGCTTATCTGCGTCTAGTCGAGTGCAATAGGATATTTCAAACACTTACCAATATTTCTAGCCAGGTGAAGCCTCTTTCCCCGGACCAGCACTTCAACGTCGACTGCACCTCCACAAGTTGATAAAGTCAGCCAGAGACCGCCTCCTGCGCCTACTGTTGCCTGCAACATTACATAAAGTACGATATTTAATATACTTCTTCGATGGCAAGCCCAGAATTTGGCTGTGAGTTTGGCATCTCTAGTAGCGTCCATTAGCTCCTGTAGCGTGCAGACAGCGGGACACTCTAGACACGATATTAAGAGCGTTTATTCTGACAGTGGGTAACGTCGCAAATAGCTGTCAAATACTTCGCTGTTTTGATTGATTTGGCAATATTACTGTATGGAAATAAGAAATGTGGCTAACTAGCGAACTAGAATATTATTAATGAATTGCAATTATTGTAACATTGAATTTGATGTTGTAACCGTTTTAGGTGTTAAGAAGATATTTGCAAAGTTCACTAATATGCTTTTTACGTCTAAAACTAAATATTCTGTGTTACGATATTAATTATTGCATTTCATAGTCAATATTTTAGTTCACTAGTTAGCCACATTTCATATTTCCATACAGTAATATTGCCAAAGTAATCAAAACAGGTAAATATTTGACAGCTATCGATCTTATCAACTTTAAGGATAAACGCTCATAAGTGCCCCATTGTTTATAGGACAGCACCATATTTACACTCCAGGTCAGCAGAGTCATCTGTGAATCTCCACCTGAGCAAGTTTTCTTTGCTTCGGCCTACCTGAGACCGGAGTCTATTTAAAGACGGAAGTCTTTTGATGATGATGAAATATAATATTTTTTATTGCACGTAGGTACCTACACTGTCAGAACGAACAGGACACAATATGCACTAGAACGGTGCAAACGGCATAGTGCACGAAAGAGTCGCGTTTATTTATTTATTTATCATAAGCTCACCAACAGCACAGTCACTTACAAAATTAGCATTTCAGTAACCATGCAAAATGACAGGTATGCATGACATTCACATATGAAATTTAGAGACAGGAGAACAATATAAAGTGCGTCTAGTAGACATAAATCTACAACACTACAAAAACAAACCAATTTGAGCTGGATAGACGGGCGATCATCACAAATAGGGAGCGTCTGTATGAAGCGAAAGTTCTGGAGAAAATATCAATAGGGCAATCGGTCAAGTTGGATCTTTCATTATATTGCCTTGCCATACGTGTAAGGGGGCTATTAAATGTATTATTCAAGGTGGATGTAGGTAATTCAAAAATACGATGATGACGCTAACTACGTTGGCTAGGCATAAAGTTAAAATAGTTTATTCATTGTGCATCAATGAAACCGTTTATAACTTTATGAAGTATTAGTAAGTCCGAATGGTTACGCCTTTCATTCAAGCTAATTTAATCATATTAAAGTGCCTTAACCTGTCATAGTAATCAGGTATATGTTTTCGAACCCCATTCTTCACACATAAATACCGAACAAAACGGGCGGGAACAGATTCAACATTATTAGTATAAGTTGAGTAATCCAAAGGCAAAGGAAAGGGAAATTATTATTATTTCTTCTACTGCGTACTATAATTTGACCGAGACCGCTATTCCGCGCCTTAGGAATGCGCGGCGAGGCGGGGGCATTGTTGACCAATGAGCAACGGAACGGCGTGAGCGTTGGTGAATGAGCGGCCTGCACTGCCCCAATCCAAAGGCAAAGGAAAGGGAAAGGGTATCCCCAGCATGGGAAGAAAAAACATAAACCATTACTGTAAACCCCGAAAGACCAGGCAGAGGTTAAGATTGTGGGCTGCTTCTAAGAATTTCCTAATAGAAAACAATAGCAAGTTTTAGTTTTCATCTTTTCAGAATCTTTCGCTCAGTAACCGTGACTGACCAGGTAAAGTCTAACAGTATGTACCCACCTTAAAATAAAAAACGCTTCGCCCTCGTATATCCGCTTTGGTAGGAATATTCTCCCGAAGTCGCTTGGCAGTGGATGTGCGCGGACGCACGCTGCCTGTAGCCAATAAGGACCCTGAACGACGGTCCTTAGCTACGCCGAAGACGCTTACGAAATAAGTCTGCATAAAAATGAGAAAAGTTAGTAGTGTCAGGAACTTGAGTCGAAGTATTGTAGATAAGCATCGCATAAGTGTTCAAACATTTTTATTAAATTATATTATATGAATGAAATCTCTAGAAGTAGGCGAAACAGATAGAGCATTTACGGTGAAACAGGAATAAGTAATCCATTATTAATCAAGTCAAGCAGTTAGGCCGAAGTTACACAACAAGGAGCTACGCTTGGTGACTAGCGTATTCGAACGAGCGACAAATCAGTAATGCAAGATGGCACCAAACGTCAGTGTCGCACCAAGCGCCAGTATGGCAAGAAACGCCAGTGTGGCACTAAGCGTAAGTGTGGCACCAAGCGTAAGTGTGGCACCAAGCGTCAGTGTGGCACCAAGCGTCGGTGTGGCACCAATCGTCTGTGTGGCACCAATCGTCCGTGTGGCACCAAGCGTCAGTGTGGCACTAAGCGTCAGTGTGGCACCAAGCGTCAGTGTCGCACCAAGCGTCAGTGTCGCACCAAGCGTCAGTGTGGCACCAAGCGTCAGTGTGGCCATTGAAATCGTAACACTATGCGACGCGTTGGTTTGCTAGGAGCATGTCACCTAGCACCCAATGTAGCAGTAAGCAATAAACGAAGCATTTCGCTGTGTGACTTCAATCTTACATAAACATTGTAAAGATTTGAAGTAATCATTAACACCCGGTTTCAGAATTGAAAATACGAAGTTAAGAACTTGTCAAACTTTACTTTAGTATTACTTAAGGTGATTGTATCAGTGTAGCCAGCAAAATTCTAAATTTCTTACATTTTTTGGAAAGAAATTTCGTGGGCTTTCACCTTAAGTAATGCTAAAGTAAAGTTTGACAAGTTTTCAACTACAAATTCTCAGTTCAGAAACCGGATGCAAGTATCTTGTGTTTATTTACCGTACTCGGGTCCAAATTCTCGATCAAATGGTGCGTTCTCCCTCCTACGCAGGCAATAACTGGATCTTCATCCGTCACCTTGGTACTACGACCTAGAAATGAATATGTCCCGATGTGTATTTCTCAACCGAGAAAAATTGTGTGGAAAACACAATTTGTTTGATAGAAAGATAGACAATATTAGGTAGGTATTTGTTCTTACTTACCAAATTTCTTCCTCCTGAAAACGTTATTGAAATTCCCTTCATAAATGTTGAAAGTGTCCGAATCCACATTGATCTTATTATCGAATTCTGTCAAAATATCCAAACGGGTTTCATTTTCTAACCGCTCGTTAATCTTCAAACGGTCTGTTTCTTGACTCAACCGATTGGATTTATTTTCCAAACGGCTCATTTTTATGTCATGCTGTGCTGCACAAAGTGATGTGTAGTTCTTCCTGTGAGACGCTACTACGCAATATGTCGTTGCTTGCGGATCAATGGGACTGAAACCAATTGGAAGAGACATGTTATTTTTTTTAAGAGAGAAGATGTTATTATTGCTCCTATTTCTTGTTTACATCGAAATGGTGAATGGCTATACGAGTAGGGGAAGACCAAAGAAACGATGAATGGACTGTGTGAAAGATGATATGGCTAGAAAGGGAGTGACTACCGAAATGACGACTATTAGAGAAGTAGGGAAGAAAAAGACAAATGTTGCGCCAACCCCAAATAATTTGGGATATGGGCAGGAGAATAGTGATCGAGCTGTTGAATGAGGATTCAATGATGGCACCCCATTTTGTTTGTAATTGCGTCGTTACACATGCTATAAATGTGTGTGTACATGTATGTCGATTTCTGCGGTACATGGGCTTTAAAGAACAGTGATTTTTGTCTCGGATTCTCTCCAAAGGTCTTTTTGTATTCTTCGCCTTTGCAACTGAGACTTAAAAAAAATAAAAATCTAGTAAAACCAAGTAATTGGTAGTACTTCATGTTGAAGTTATACATGTGAGAACGATGCAAAACATTAAAAGCGTCCGTAATAAAAATTAAAAAAAAACAATTAAAAAATTAAATTAAATTAAAATCTCCGTCCGGCAGCTAAGAGATGACCAGTCCCTACTGACGGCGCCCGTTCACGAACATGACGCATGGATTAGCATCATTCAGCTCAACCATTTGGAAGGGAGCTAAATGATCCAACATACGCGACACCGTCAGCAAGACATTAGAGTGAGCATGACATACTCTCAGCCGCCAGGGGCACATTCAAGTCAATGAATGACTAGATTTTCATTATTCTAATTCTCGATAGAAAAGTTATAATATCGATAAGATCTCTCCACTCTGCGACCACTATACCTACTTGGTTGAAGAGTTTGAATTTAATTGAAGAGTTTGAGATTTGAATTTAATTATTAGTGACATATTTTTTTCATTTTGTATTGTTTGGCCCTTTTACTTTATTTAACTGACATATTTTTAACAATTTAATCTAAATTTGACATACTTAATCTATATTTTTTGTGATATCACCTACTTTGCTACTAAAATTTACGTTCAATAATATTGTTCACTTTTAATACGGCTACTTATTGATGCCAATGACCTTTAAACGTAAACATAACCTTACTTTGGTTTGGTGACAGAACTCCTTTAAAATTCATTTTTCCTTGTAAACTAATCGTCTCTTAATTAATCTGCTGCTACAACTACCATCTTTCTCTCTTTCAATTTCTTGTCGCTTCCTTAAACATAATAATCATGACTTTGACTCGCAGCGCCCGTGCTCGCCTCGAAGAGTCCAAACTCAATCAGGCCTTGAGCGAATTAAAGGCGTCAAGGGAGTCCTGTGACCAACTGAATAAGGAAATAGATGACAATGAAAGAGTGCTCTTTGATGCCCATGAAAAGAATAGGAAGTTAAAAATTGAAATGGCTCAGATATATACTCAATACACTGATGCCATAGAAGAACGGGACAGACTTCAACTTGTTGTGGACGGGTTCAGCCAGTGTAGCGTAGAGTATGAACAAGCTCTTAGTCACAAACATTTACTACAACAGCGGCTACATGAGGCTCAAAGTCAAATATCAGAACTTCAGACCACAAATCATAACATCACTGCCTCGCTGAATCAAAGTCTGTTCAATGAGTTGATGCCTATTGCCCCATCAATGGTTTCTGCCATAAACCCCTCGTACACAATAGATTTAACAGGTAATGATGATTCAAAGTCATGTAATTCATTGAGGGTAGTCACCAGTAAAAATAAACTCAAAAAGTATATTAAAATTAATAAATACATTACTAAAACACAAAAGATGGTTAAAAGACAAAAGTTCTTTATTAAAAATGTTAAACTTAATAGAGAAAGACTGAATTTACTAAAACAATTAGATATGTATTCTTTTAATTTGGAGCAAAGTACTAGGAGATACAACATTGACACGGAGTACTTGCAATCTGAACTAGACCATTTACAGGAAAAACTTAGTTCAATGACTAGCAAATATAATACCTCTGAAGATCTGATGAGGGAATATGTGTTGGCAATGAATGAGCTGGTAAACTCACAAACAAACAACTGTGAGCAGTGTCAAACACCATCCAATGTACTTACACCGGACTATTCATTGACAACATGCAATACCACCTTACCGCAGCCCTGTGTTAATTTGAAATTTCCTGCTATTATTGGTTCCAATAAACAATGTAAACAAATTGTAAGGAGTGATATAGTATTGTTTTGCGATGAGATTGGAAAGGACTTTGGCCACTTGTTGACAAATGAATATCCAGGACACTCCATAATAAATTACTGTATGCCTGGTTGTTCTTTATTTCATATTATGAAAGAAATTATTAAATGTAACTTTAACCAGGACACTATATTATTAATTTTTATGGGTAACAGGGGAAATGTGAACAAAGGAGAATTGCTCCAATACTATAGAACATTATGTAATCTTAGTTTAAGAAAAATTGTATTGTTTACATTCCCTTACAGTAACAGTTTGCCACAGGAAGAAAATAACTTAAGATTTTCAATGAATATGACATTACATAACTTGACATTTAATAATAATTTATTTCATTTAGTTGATACCAACAATTATGTTGGTAACAATTTGTATTTGACAAAAGATAGATATAATATTTTTATGTACTATCTTTCCAACTATTACAAGAGACAGATAGCTGAGTCACTATCATATTTTTTTTGTATTTCAGCCAAAAACTTGGCTAAACAACTTGCTCCTTTTGAGCGATGCAAAGACATTCTAAACAATTCTGCCAATAATTTGGCAACAACTAATGACATTGATTATTTAAATTAGAAATTAGGACAATAGAGGAAACCTCTTGCTTCATAAATGAAGAAAATTTTAATACTGGTTTAATATCACACCCATCAAATTGTAGTAACTTAAATAAATGTAATAATAATATTCTAAAAATAGTTCATCAAAATATTCAGGGTGTGATAGGTAAGGAATTAGAATTGGAGCTGTTCATGAACTGTAGTTATATTGATATTCTATGTTTAACTGAACATTGGTTAAAAGTCCACCAGTTCATGTTCAGCTTTAACAACCACCAGGTTGCCAGCTCATTCAGCAGAGTTAAAATGATACGTGGTGGCTCTCTAATAATTGTTCGTAACAATATGAAATTTAAAGAACGTAAGGACATTGTGAGCCTCTCTGTTGAGCGAGTTATTGAAATAGCTTGCATTGAGCTTGAGCAGTTCATTGTAATGAGCGTGTATAGGCCCCCATGTGCTTCATATGATATTTTTGAGAAATATTTGGAAGAAGTATTATTAAAGACTAGTAACAGTAATAAAACAGTTGTTGTCTGTGGAGATTTCAACATTAATATACTGGAAAAATCTGCTATAGTAAATAAATTTATAACTTTATTAAAGTCATATAATTTGTACAATACATTCTTTGAGCCGACTAGAATAACTGCCACTAGTGCTACCTGTATTGACAATATTTTTACGAACTTAACACCTTCTAGCCATTTAATAATAAATGAGTTGGACTCTGATCACTGTGGCCAGTTGGTCACTTTCCCTCAGAAAACAGTCAGAGCTCAAAGAAAACTAGTGAGTTTTGTTCCTGTAAATAAAAGTCGCCTAGGGCAATTTAAAAATAATGTAATGGAAAAACTACCGGGTTTGCCTTATCACAACGACCCGGATCGAGCTTATACTTCACTATTTAACCTCATCAATTGTGAGTTTAGGAAGGTTTTCACCTCAAAAACATTGCCTGTTTGTGACCGCGTCATATTTAGTGATTGGGCAACACCAGGTATTTACAAAAGTAGGCAAAGGTTATTTGAATTGTACCATGAAAAAACTTATAACCATGATGAAACTTTTAAAGAATTTCTTAAGAAATATTCTAAAACTTTTAAAAGAGCCTGTTCCTCAGCAAAAGCCATACACATTAAAAATAAAATAATATCTTCTGGGAATAAAATTAAAACAACTTGGAATATTATTAATTCTGAAACGGGAAGAACGACAGTACGGAATCGTGACTTCCATCTAAAAATCAATGATGTAGATATTAAGGCAGACGTGGAGGTGGCAACAGAGTTTGAAAATTTCTTCACTAATATTCCCATTTTAACAACCAAAACTCTGTCATCGTCGTCCTCAACTTCTGCTTACTCAATATTAAAAGAATGTGTACCAGAATGTGAAAAACTTTTTGAATTTACAATTGCTACTGCTAAAGACATAATAGAATCTTTTAAAGACCTTGATGTAAAAAAAACTGCTGACCTTTGGGGATTGTCAGTACATACCATGTCTTCAATAATTGATGTTATTTCACCCTTTTTAGCAATTGTTTTTAACTCTTGTATTGCATCTGGTGTATTTCCTGATCTGATGAAACTAAGCAAAGTGATTCCACTGTTCAAGTCTGGCAGCACAACTGATCCTACGAATTTTCGGCCTATTTCGATATTACCTACATTGAGCAAAATCTTTGAAAAATTAATTTTGAAACAAATGTTAAGACATTTCAATTCTCATCATTTACTACATCTGAAACAGTTTGGTTTTACAAAGGGTCGTTCAACCACAGACGCGGGCGTGGAATTACTGAAGAGCATATTCGAGGCCTGGGAGGAGTCGCAAGATGCTCTTGGCATTTTCTGCGACTTGTCCAAGGCCTTCGATTGCGTACATCATGATACTCTCATCAGGAAACTTTACCACTATGGTTTGAGGGACAGGGCTCTCGACCTTCTGACTTCTTATCTGAACAACAGAATTCAGAGGGTCGATGTTAATGGCAAGAGATCTGCAGGATCTGCGGTCACCATGGGCGTTCCGCAGGGTTCAATTCTAGGTCCTTTCTTGTTTTTAATTTATATAAATGACTTACCTTATCACATAAGGGATAATCATAAGATCGTATTATTCGCAGATGATACTTCACTTATTTTTAAAATCAAACGTCAGTTAGTCAACTTTGAACTAGTGAACGATGCGCTCTCTAAAGTTGTGCATTGGTTTAATGTAAATAATCTTCTCCTGAATGAAAAAAAGACTAAACTCATTAAATTTGCAACGCCAAATGTCAGGCAGCTAAATACCAATGTTCAAGTTAATGGAATAGAGCTGGACCCTGTTGAGTCGACAGTTTTTCTTGGAATCACTATTGACAGTAAATTACAGTGGGGCCCACACATAGAAAAATTGTCAGGAAGGCTAAGTTCGGCCGCTTATGCTGTTAAAAAAATTAGGCAGATAACTGACGTAGATACAGCCCGAATTGTTTATTTTAGTTATTTTCATAGTCTTATGTCATATGGAATTCTTCTCTGGGGAACTTGTTCGGAAATTAATACTATCTTTGTTCTACAGAAAAGGGCTGTTCGAGCCATTTACAACCTAGGTCCGAGAGATTCCCTACGAGAGAAATTCAAAGAAATAAATATTCTGACTGTAGCATCACAATATATTTTTGAAAACCTATTGTATGTACACAAAAATATATCTAATTTTAAAAAGATTTCCGATATTCATAGTTTAAATACGAGGAATAAACACAACCTCGCTGTACACCGCACTCGTCTCCACAGAGTAGGCAACTCGTTCATGGGTCAATGTATACGCTTTTACAACAAACTTCCCATCGACATTCGAAACTTACCCATTAAACGATTTAAAAGCTGTATTAAAACCAAACTTTGCAAAAAAGGGTACTATAAAATTTTAGATTATTTAGATGATAAAAAAGCTTGGGATTGAGCTGCTCGCTTTGCTAAGCCTTGTGCTAAAATCATAAAATCAATACCAGTATTATATAAAAATTACATACAAAATGACATTATTACTTTGTAAAGTATTTTTTTTTATTTTTAAAATTTTTGTGAATGTGAGGACTATGTGGATTTTTTAATTATTATTATTTTTTCTTTCTTATTTAGTTTTAATGATAGTCTGGCAGTTTGAGTAGTTTATGAGGCCTACCCAAATGTCCTTTCTTTGGTATTGTTCGTCGAGTTGAGCTCCTTAAGTTCTGGGTTGAGCTCCACGATTACTGACAAATGCTTGCACTGACAGGACAGGTCCACTCAAATCTGTGTGGTTCTTTTCTCAAAAGACCATTTCAGACACTAATCTACATGGTCCTCATATGGCCTGACCAAGATTATGTCTGGACTTTAAAAGAGACTATGACCTCTGAGTTTGTTTCGGCCTTTCTTCTCAGAGTAGTCAGATAGGAAACGCCGAACTCATCTAGCTAATTTTTAATTACTTATTTTTTTAAGATGACGTGTAAAAGTGATTCCAATATCCTATTTACAGAATAAACAATTTCATTTCATTTCATTTCATTTCATTTCATTTCATTTCATTTCATTTGAAATAGTTATGTTTTATGCATGTAAAAACTTTTAAAATTTTGTATGCCTTTTGGCGGAGCACAGCTCGGATCCTATTATTTATGAAAACATCTACTGTATGTACCCTGTGTTCACGAAATAAATGAATTTGAATTTGAATTTGAGTGCTTTGTTTAAAAAAAACATTCGTGATCGCGCATTTGGTCAAATAAGCGATTTTACCAAATGCGCGATCACAAATGTTTAAAAAAAACAACATTACAAACTTAAACTCTTCAGTAGCGTCATACATAACTTAACATCACGTCTGTTTCTCTGAAGGGTTAGGCAGAGGTATACCTATCTATAGTACACCTACATGTCACCAGTTACGTTTAAGTCCCATGTAATAGTGACCGAGCTTATTGCCATCAACCGGGCACAAATCCAGACTCCGGGCTGCTACTGAGAAATTCCTGATAAAAACAAAACAATAACACTATGCCCGACTTGGCAATCGATCCCAGGACCTGTTGCTCAGCAGTAAGCACTTGCGGCTACTGGACCAAGAGGCAGTTTAGGAATCTAAAACCACTTACTTACTATTTTATCTAATTTTGCCTAATTGTATCTAATTTATCCTAATTTTGTTTAATTCGAGGAGCTCGCGGCTAAGTAATAACAGCCGCATGGGTCGACCCATCAAGTTAAGCTACTCTCTCCGGGGTTGGTCAGTGGATGGGTGACCATCGTTACATACCGAGACTCCACCGTGCCTCGGAAAGCACGTCCCGGCTTTCATTCGTGGATCTTTGATAGTCGTTACGAGTCGTCAGAAGCCCGAAAGTCTGACACCAGTCTTACCAAGGGGTATCGTATTACCCAGTTACTGGTTTGTGGAGGTCAGATTGGCAGTCGCTCCATGTAAAATACTGGTATTCAGCTGTATCTGGTTAGACTGGAAGCGACCCCAACATAATGTAGTTGGGTAAAGGCTAGGCAGATTGATTTTTATCCTTATTTTGTTTAATTTCATCAAATTTTGTCTAGTTTTATGTTATTAAATCTAATTTTATGATTGTATGTGTAATTACTAATAGATATTAACAGATAATTTGTATGTGTGGTGCAAACTGTAAATATAAGTTGAGTTTTTAACAAATAAATAAACTTATTAAATCAAAGAAAAACTCGAGAAAAGTATATATTTTACACTTTAATCACGGCAGAACTAGAAAACGCGCAACTTTCCTGACAAGCTTTATATGGAGTCAATTAATGAAGTTAAATTGACGAAGCACGTTGAAACGTTGAAAAATCCCATTGAATTACTTTAATGGTAGGATGGGTTAGCTTCAATACGTGTTTACTATATAAAAAGTTGTTTGTTCATTACACGAGGCCGATTCTAAACATACTGGATTTTGAGTTAATCGGTCGATATTCTTCACAAGCAAAAAGTCTGACAACCAGTCTTACCAAGGGGTATCGTATTACCCAGTTACTGGGTGGTGGAGGTCAGATAGGCAGTCGCTCCATGTAAAATACTGGTATTCAGCTGCATCTGGTTAGACTGTAAGCCGACCCCAATATAGTTGGGAAAAGGCTAGGCAGATTGATTGATTTCAGACATAATTCTAGTCCATTTACACTCATACATTTAAATTAAAAACTATTGTAAAATCCTAAACAGATAAAAACCCAAAATAAAATTGTGATTAATAAAATTTAAATATTCAATAACTCAAGTACACACGACTGATGGTGATCTCGAATTGTATAGGATTTCCGTACAATGCGAGGTCAGCATAAACTGGAAATGTTTAGCTTGATGTGTAGCCGTGTGTACACAGCATGTATCAGAAAGGTGTGGTCGTATTTAAGGGTGTGGACGGACCATAAAACTGAACAATATTCTCCATGGGACCAACAACGTAATCGTGAAAAAATAATCAGCAGTCCCATACATCTTGGTCGAGTAAGTATTGAAGTTTTGTATGGGACAGTTGAAAGTTTAGAGAAAGCTTTAAAAAAAGTATTGACGTGTGAAAGTGCTATATTTCGTCTTTATGTAAGTCGCACCTATGCCCATTTTCTAGTGGTTTAGAAGCAGTGGTTAGCCCACGTTCGCACGGACGTAAAAATATCGTGGCGAGATTTTATCGCATCCCTTTTTTAATTTAATTTAATTTTTATTTGTTTTTATTTTTTTGGATAACAGTTTTTTAGTTTTAACTGAAAAAACTGTTATACAAAAAAATAAAAGCGTCAGGGTAGCCCTCGAAATTCAAATTTTCTTACGTTTTTTGCAATTAGCACGTCAGTATCAGGTTGTATGTGGATTTAAATATGCGCGGCCGTATCAAATATGTACCTATTTGTAGAATTATAATCATAAAATCATCAATACAACTCTCTAAGTTCATATAGGTACTCCTATTTAATGAATATTTCATGAAATCATGACATTTTAACATAAGTTGTATGGTTAATTTCTGATTCTAATGATTATAATTCTGTAAAACCTTATTTATTACGGCCTTATGACACAATCTGCAAATTGCAAAAAAGTAAGAAAATTGAATCGTCCCTCTTTATGCAATATCGACCGCTTTGAAAATACTATCAGGCAGCTTAAAGAAATGGTTAAGTTATCACTTTAGTACCGCGGTGGCATCCATACTACAATTAAACAGGCAAAAACGAAGGCATGTTCTCAAGACTATGCATACCTCTAGCCGGTCTTAATTAAAATGTTGTCCGCTGTCGTACTGATTAAGTATTAAACTAGAAAGAGTTTGAAGAAAGAAAGAAAATTATTGGAAGAAAGTTTTTTAAGGGAATTCAAACTCAAACTCAAACCATTTATTTGAATTAACCATTTACAGGCTCTTTTGCAAGGAGTAAGGTCAAGGAGTCAGCCCATTCTAAAGCGTAGTAGATACTATAGAGAAGAATGGGTATGCCGCCGACTTCCGAAATAAAGTTATTTTTCACTCTGCAGTGTTTTTTTTTTTTAACTTTTTTATTTTGATACTGTCCCCATGCAAATTCAAATACCTGCTATGTAAATAACAGCGGCAGGAAGTTATTATAACATCATCCATATAGACTAAGTGAGAAAAATACGCATTATTGAAGTTAACTCAAAAAGTACCCAAGTAAAGTTAATGAGTTATGGGACCACATCGAGACGTACTGAACGCTGTGTTAAAATTTGTCCATCTATTTTGATAGGGCCTTGTATAGACGGATAATAATATGCAAAATTTTAACACAGTGTTCAGTACGTCTAACTAAAGATATTCAAGCAAAAAAAAAAACGCTGATCAAAGTGATTTTATTTTGACCTAAAACGGTAACCAACATTTTTAGTGGATTCTCGTTAGCTGACTTATTTTTCTTGTAAGTATCTAATGCGTTTTTCTTAGTATTTTTTTTACCATTGTCCTTATTTTGGTGGTCTGAATGATTTCTAAAATTTTGTCCATCTATTTTAATTGGACCTTATATATGACGGAGTTATGCCCGAACATACATTAAATAAAAATATATAAACATACGAATTGATAACCCCCTCCTTTTTTAGAAGTCGGTTAATAATATATATTTTTTTATTCGTTTAAGTCTATATTTTGGATGATAGTCCAAATACGATAAGTTGATCACTAGGTATAGTTGTTCGACCCTCAAACGACTCTTCAAGATATTCTAGATGTCGTCACTAATATCTATAGAAATAATTATTTTAATAAGTACAAACAGATATCATTCGTTTTGACAATTCCTACTTATTCAAATTCATTTATTTGCGAGAATGTAGGTTTACACTGTATTATCATAAAACTATAATGGCCTCTTAACATTATACGATTACTTATGGTGTGCAAATAAATATACACAATGCTATTTTTTTTTAATACAGCAACAACATATAAAATGCATTAGAATTTTCATGGAACAAATTTAATTAATTGATGTCAAAGTTACACCTATGTCAGTTCAAGAGATAAAATTATTTTTTTGTAAGTAATGTCAGATTAAGATTAAATAAATATTATTGTAAATTGTAATTGATAATGTCACAGCTAATATAATGTCAATGTATTGATTCACTGAATTTTTAACATTATTTCATTAATATAAGGTATACCAATATTTATTTCAGTTTTCTTCTCCGCAATCTGACATGTATTCATTGAGATTGTAAAAGCATTTTTCTTTTAACCATTATCTGATTAAGCTTGGATAAGAAATGATTGTCAAAGACGTAAGGCTTTAAAGGCATTGAAGGTTGCTTAAAAGGTTTACCATAATGATAGGGAGAAAGCATGGGAGAATAGACCATGGGCCAGTTTCTCTAATAAAAATTATCGCAATATGAATGTGACAAATTGTCAAGCGCGCGTAACCTGTTGCGATTGGTTGAATGATTTATCAACAGCCAATCACAGCATTTTACGCGCGCTTGACAACTTGTCACACACAAGCTTTGCGATTATTATCGTTTGAGAAACTGTATACATATATGTCACCGTAAGATTCTGAGAACCGTTAGTTTATAATCTATCGGTATTATTTACGTTACATTATAAGCTGTCGAAAAATTGTGAACTGGGTAAAATGGGTTAGGTTAGGTGAAAATAGAACTGTGAACAACCGCAAGCGAGCCGAACGAGCGAAGCGAGCGGAGCCGCGGGGGCGGCAGGCAAGCCATACTTCCAAGTTGCTCGCAGCTAGGCAGGCTATTTAGTACTAGCGCAAGGCGCGTTACGATGCACGCAAGTTTGATACCAGTTCACAAGTAAATGGTTTGTTGCAGTTTACAATTTTCGACATTTTATAATCTAACAGAAATAATACCTATAGATTATAAACTAACGAAGTTCATAATCATACTGTGTCTACGGTGACATATATAAATGACATGATGCAGACGTCTGACAAACTCAATCATACTAAAACGACAGTGAAAAATCGATAACCAAGAGAAACGGTCACCAAGAACTCTGCATTCTTTTTTAAATCACTATATTTTGTGAGACTTTAAAATTAGTCATCAGTTTTATGGTGAAACAGCTAGTTAACAAAGTCTAATGAATAATGAAGTAATATCCATTAAATGTGACAGCGTAAGCTGAGACCCGGACACGCGAAATTAGCTTTACAAATGAACGGATTTACAAGTTCAAGAATGAGGATTGGGATATACTTTGTATGTCAATAGTTAGTGTTACTTTTGTTTAGCTAAGATTTTCCCAAGTTGCAAAATACCTTAGAATATTTCCATCCTATCAACACAAACCTCAGTAGAAATATTGATAACTAGCTGTGCCCCGTGGTTTCACCCGCATAAGTCTCGATTCCGTAGGAATATCGGGATAAAAGTATCCTATGTCCTAATCCAGGTCATGGTCTACCCATGTGTCAAATTTCATCTAAATCTTTTCAGCCGTTTTAGCGTGAAAGCGTATAAAACAAACAAACTCATTTTCGCATTAGCTGCGCCCCGCGGTTTCACCCGCATAAGTCTCGATCCCGTAAGAATATTGGAATAAAAGGTATCTTATGTCCTTTTTCAGGTCATGGTCTACCTATGTGCAAAATTTCATCTAAATCTATTCAGCCGTTTTAGCGTGAAAGCGTATAAAACAAACAAACTCATTTTCGCATTTATATACTAGCTGCGCCCCGCGGTACACCCGCATAAGTCTCGATCCCGTAAGAATATTGGAATAAAAGGTATCTTATGTCCTTTTTCAGGTCATGGTCTACCCATGTGCCAAATTTCATCCAAATCCATCCAGCCGTTTTGGCATGAAAGCGTAACAAACAAACAAACTCACTTTCGCATTTATAATATTAAGTTAGGATAAGGATAGTCGAAACGACATAAAAAAAAAACATCAAAATGTAGTCTATCACTTTCAAAAATTTCATTACTGACTCCCTGACAACCCTGTCACTGTTTAATAACGGGACTCTAGACATTGGCATCTTCTTTATCTGGCAGCACATTGGCCCATAGATCTTACACAATTAAAACCTATGGAATTCCAATACACAATGTTGTTTAGCAGCTTCGATGATTTATAGGCTACGTGCGCGTGAGTCGCAAAAGAAAACGAGGGTCATAAAAACACATCAGGAAACGGCCGTAACTGTGATCAGATAACTAAGAAGTATTTCTTTTATGGTATTCTTATCTAATTGTTGATATGAAAGGGTTATCTTTGCGGTTTCTTTGGTCGTATACAGGGTGGATTTTTGAGATGGGGCAGTAAGGGCAGCTACCTTAACCGTTATAGCTACAGGAAAACGGTCTTAGGAGACTGTGCTTAAATTTTTTAAACATTTTGATCTGCATTTACAGATTTTGAAAAAAAAATACAGTCACAGTAAATTCACTAATAATCTACACTAATATTATAAAGAGAAGAGGTTAGAATAAACTCAAAAACTACTGGACCGATATTAAAAATTATTTCACCAGTAGTATACACAGGCGAAGCCGCTGGTGGGAGCTAGTTTACGATTGTACTCAATACTCAATTCTTTATTGCATTCCATAGTATTACATAGATGGTATAAACAAGTAAAAGATCAATATGGACCCTGTCGGGCACAGCAACATTAGGAGAGAGGAAGAGGGTTAAGTAACAATTCAAACAATTAATATTATTATAAATTAAGTATTACATGTGTTTAATTGGGTGTATACCTTATTTATATATACACAATTATACATTCTTATTATATATTATTAGGTTTGCGTATATCGGTGTAATTTTGAAATTATGTATTGAATATGAATAATGTAAGTAATTATTATGAAATTCTTAGAAGTATTTTGATTATTATTAAATTATGTTATTATTTATGTATTAATATTTTCATATTTATATTTGATATTCTATATTATATTATAATATTTCTTAATGTTTGGTGTATTTGAGAGAGATTTTTTTATTTTATTTTGGAATCGATTTGTCTTCTAAAAACTCCTTTACTGAGTAGTATGACTTGGATTCCAGAAATTGTTTCAATTTATGTATAAATGTATTTGTTTTACTTACTTCTCTAATATCATTTGGCAATTTGTTATATATTTTTATGGACATAACTAGCGTTGTAGCATGTAGCGTAGTGACATAATAAATTAGCGCAGGGGCGCGCGCCCGCAGGGTGGTCACTTGCCTGCTGGCGCCCGAACGATGCAGACGTGTGACCTCTGCTGTTTTAAAGTAAATTGTTATTTAATTTACCTAGGTACTCGAATATTTCCCAGGCGGTGACGTCGTAAAAATATGCTCATCCATAGATAAATATCATTCGTCTCTCTACTATTCCATTGGCTACTCTAGGATGCATATCCGGTATGGCTCGCAAATCCTTCCATATCTTAAGGGCACATCTTCCCTACCATTACTGCACCCCCCCGGTCTACTCCTTGATATGCAATGGCCTCAGTAGCCCCATGAAGCATAATGCAAATGCAAATAGTGCAAATGTTGGGGTTCATTCGATTTATCGAGTCTGGTTAAACTGGGATCGGTGCATTTCATTCATTCATTCATAACGTGGTGATCACCAAGACTATAAAGTACCTATTTTAAAGGGTTGGATAATTTTCTGTTGGATCTAGCCTGTAATGTTCTTCTGCTGGGCAAAGCCCACCCCCCCATTCTTCCTTTTCCACACACTTCTATCCCCTACTATTGTAGACCAGGCTGATCTATTCTGTACAATTCTCAGAAGTGAGCTGTCATTCTACCCCGATGCAAGGGATTGACAGACTATTGACAGCTCACTTCACCTGATTTTTTACGGTGTGATTCTTACAGAAAAGATCGGCTGTCTTTCACATGTTCCCTTATTTTATACTTATAGTATTTTAGCTTTCTGCTAAGGTTGTTGAGTCAATAAGTGTATGTGTATCATCAATAGGTGAAGCAAAAATTATAAATCCCACTTCAAATTATTTAATAAAATGACAGCAAAGGTGATAATGTTGCTTTTGTTTTACAAAATATTCTTGGAATTTTAGCATATAGTGACTAATGAGTAATGGATCAGTCAGAGTAATAATAAAATTTCCGTTACCCGATGAAAACTGATTTAGCTGTAAAATGTGTACATACGGTTTCTGAATAGAGACCTTGTTGTAGTCAAACTTTATAAGCATTAACTACATTTAAGGAGAAAACTCGCGAAATTAAAAAAAAACCTTTGCAAACGTAAGAAATTTTAAATGAATTCGTGGGCTACATTGAAGTGTTCACCTTAAGTAATGCCAAAGTAGAGTTTGTCAAGTTCTCAAGTTCAAATTTTCAATTCAGAAATCCGGTGTTAGTGTTATAAATTCATAGGTTTTCTTGTGAAGAATACATGTATGTAAGACATTTATTTCTTACGGTGCCTCGGTACAACTAGTTTTTATTGAAATATTTCTAAGTGTCAACTGACGATGTGATTTAAGAGCATGTTCTATCGATTCTGAGGTATGTTCAACCAAACTACGCGCTGGATGTGACTCAGAAGTGACCATTTTATTATTTCAAAGTGTTTGAGGGTAGAAAAGAGTTAGATATGTAGGTACTACTTATAACGTCTGACAATAATTAAACAGGTGAAGTACTCACAAATACGAACATCTTCTACGACGGGATTGAGAACGAATATAAAAAAAAAAGAGTTTATGGTATTTTTGCTATCTTAGAGTAATTCCATAGTGAAAATTGTTCATATTCATGAGTAAAGCTTGTCCACTCTGAAATGACGCGCCCCACTACCGCATTTACGTACACGGTAATGCGGATTTCTATGGGTAATACGGTGGTGGAGCGCGTCATTTCAGAGTGGACAAGCTCTAAGTAGGTACCTGTGCCCATCGCCGGCGATTTACGAGAAACTTGTAGAGCTAGCAACTAAAAACGAGTTGGTAAGGAAAGAGCAGCGAGTGCGCAACGGTGACAAGCGATATCATGCTGGTATGCGTGTTCCAAGAGTGACTCTCGCAGCGAGTGTTCTGCCCGCCAAGCGAGCGTCACTGAGCGAGTACTGTCTTTGATAGCTCTTGTCGGTGTGAACGGTCAGCAATCATGAGTTGACTAATCAGGACGCCAGCGCTGCCTACCGGCGTTCGACAGAGTCTACAACATAACGCTCGGACCGGCCGGAGCTGGAGCTAAGCAGACTTCATGTGTGGCGATCAAGCAGTGAAGACGTTTAGAAACTGTCGCGCGTTCCGAATAGTTGTGTCGTGTATAGGTACACGACACAACTATTCGGAACTGCTAGTGAGTAGTAATTGCTAGTGTGATTAATGTGATCGTAAATTATAATTTGATCTGAACTGCAAACAGTTTTTCTATTGCGCAATAACCAACACTACCCATAGTAGTTAAAATAAGCCTGATAATAACGAAAGACATACCCTCCTCCGTTATACATAATATGTATCTCTTGTACCTACTTATACGGGACCTACAATCTTTTGTACGTTTCTTGAGCGAAAACATCGTTACTAGTCGCTTCGTTGTCAGCGGTGGGACAGGTTATATGTGTATTTGAAAGTCGATATATTTTTCTTGACTTTTCTAAAGTCTTTACTTCTTAACGCAAAAGTTTTCTGGTAGGTAGGAAACGCCACAATTGATTGTGCATTAATATTTGCAGAGACCGGACATTAAGGTACAACGAGTTGTTAGAAAGAGATGTCACACAGTATATGAGTGACAGAGACAACATTCCACAAAGCGGAACTATTTATAATATAATATTTTTATCTCACGAAACGACGCGCGCTTTACTTGTGGTAACCAAGTGTACGATACGCTGTGAATGAGTGCGTAAAGACGAGTAGCATCAGCATATAACACACATACGCACACACACACATACACATTTCCGATTTCACCATTGTCTCGGACGGTACCGACAGCTCCTGCGCTTACACACACATTCACAGCGTGTTTGTACACTTGGTAACCACAAGTAAAGCGCGCGTCGTCGTTTCGTGGGATAAAAAATACTCGAGGTGCCAAATTAACAGAAACCTCTAACTCGCGTCCAACGCTAACCAGTTTCAAACGACACTGTCCAAGATTAACCAATACTTAATTCATTTAACGGCCACAAATAGTTACTTTATTACGAGTTACAGATAGCAGACTAGATAACACATGACTTGTGTAACGAGGTATCGGTAAGTTACAAGGCTTGGTTACTGAGAATTTACTAACATCGTTAGCATTAAAGTTTGGTCCATAGAGTCACGTCTTTGCTCTTGTTTGTTTAGAGTCACTACTTTAAGTCAAAAACGTCAGAGTAGCCCGCGAAATTCATATTCTTTTACGTTTTTTTGCAATTTGCAGGTGAGTATCAGGTTGTATGCTGGTCTAAATATGATTTGCGAGCACATCAAATGTTTATTTATATAATTATCATTTAAAAAAATCATCAATACAACTTTCTAAGTTCATGTAATCCTATTGAATGACTATTTCATGAAATCATGACATTTGAGGATTATGCTAACTTAGGGAGTTGTATTGCTGATTCTAATGATTATAATTCTGTAAAGCCATATTTGTTACGGTCGCGAATCATATTTTATTCAGCAAATAACCTGACACTGACCTGTAAATTGCAAAAAACTAAAGAAAATTTGAAATTCGCGGGCTAAGGTTAAGGGTAAGGTTAAGATGAGCAGATTTTTGATGTGTAACATGTTTCCTCTCGCTTTCCTGCATTCTGTGAGAGTGATTTCGTGAAAAGGGACGGAAGTGTGTAACAGGAAGCCGGGGAAGCGCGCGCTAGTTGATTTGACTAATGTGCGCGTGCGGTGCTAGAGTTGGCCGTCAGATGGTACCAAATCATTTTCCGAGAGGTTGGTACTGTCAGTCAAGATGTCAGATGTTACACATCGTATGCGAATAATGTAAGGCTCGCTCGTTTTCTTGTTCTCTTTTCTGTTAATTATATCTCTAGAGAAAACGAATGAGAACAATACAGAGAAGTTCATAACATCTTCATTTATAAAGACAAACATTTATAATAGGTCCAAAAGAGTGCGGGGCTAACAAATTCCTCTAATTTGCGGGATATACCTGGATGTCGGACGCGGCAGAAAGGAAATGAGGCCCGATATTATTAGTAAAACGAGGTAAGGTCTATTCAAATCTAATGTTTCCAATTGACGTTATTTCCACTTAAACAAACATCAACTTTATGCTAGTATAAATTAAGTTGATTTAGACTGACTAGTAAACTCAACCTTAGCTGTAGGTATTACAGTTGCTTTTCCTAACACTTGTATTTGTTTAAATCTTTGGAAATTAAATCGCGAACACAGATCTATTAGATAGGTAACCTAAACAACATTCGTTTTTCAAAAACGGCACAATGTTGTACTAGACATTAGATGACACGTGGAAGTGGGATGGCATGACGTAATTATCGGGAGCGAAAAAGAGATAAGACGATAAGTAAGTAGATTAATTCGCCAAGTTTTGACGTGCCACTTGCGGAGCGTGTATATGCTATTTACCTCTTTTTACTTATTTTTTCATTGCCAACACCCAACTAGTTGGTCTAGTGGCCGCAAGGTCGGGCTCAGTATTATTGGGATTTTCCATCAGTTATTTCTCAGTAGCAGCCCAGAGTCTACTTTGAAACTTAAACAAATTACTGGCGGAATGCGGGTGTACAACGGTTACACCTCTGCCTAACCATTCGTGGATTAAAGGCGTGTTATGGATGTTATCTTCAAGAACTTACCTAGGCTCCCAGTTAGCTGCTAGCTTTCTTCGTGAACGCACCCTTAGTCGCATGCGAACTTGTCTCGTGGCTTCTCCTCGAACGCTCACTACGGCAGCGCCACCTCGCGTTGATGACAGCTGTCAAAAAAATGATCAGTCTCCATAAAACGTCCATTAATTAAAAAAAAAAAACATAAGACAAGATGTACAACAAATCATGGAATTATCTGACTCCTGCGCTAGTTAGTTACTTAATAAACTTTGTTAAATTTAAAATTAGAAAAACGTAAATTTCACTATCGTAGATTACATAAATTTTGATTTCACCAGTTGTGATACAAAAATTAATTATTAAGAGCCGAGCCATTATTAGGTATAATTACTATCGATAAGACCGTCCGATAAGGACCAGGCCCGGGTCGACGGGGCGTTGTGTTCCACGCGCGCCTCAAAGAGATGTCAGCAGAACTGAAGGGGTCTGATAGGACCGATGCCTGCCGGGGTTGCGGGAAAGTCCGAAAGGAATACCGTGGCCCCTGGCAACGTACAGGCAACTGAAGGAACAGAATAGACTCGGCAGAGATTAGTTTTAACGTAAGTTTCCATGTTCTATACTTACGACCATAACATATTTGTCATATTGGGATATGTTTAATGAGAATGTACTCATTTCTCCGCTGCCGCTCTCTTTTTGTAGAATGAGTTGCCCTGTATGAAAAAGAAATATTTCTTTTTAACAAAATATCACCCTATATCATAGAAACCAAATACTAAACCTGTATTGAATAATTAAAGTAATTGCTTAACACACAACATAAAATGCCAATTGATCGCATTTTCTTTTAATTTTGACAGTTCAGCTATGTTCATTGCGCTATTAACGTTGTTTAGTAGACAAATTTTGAAGCAGTGGATTATAAAAATCCTTAAAAATTCCCGGATTGTGATTGAAACTGTGTTAGGCAATTAAGACTCCGTGCACGAAAAAAACCCGTTTTCGTCAATAACGTATCTAATTGGAAGAAAGCTTGAAGCTTGTGCTAAACCATTCGTGTCAGTCACAGCACCTGTTAATAGTTGCATCACTTTTGCGCTCTCGAAAATATGTTTTATTTCGCCTTTGATTTACTTAATGAAGATATGTATAGTAATAAAATAAAATTTTGAATTTATTTCAAGGACAACTGAAGACTAATGTGTGATTTTTAAATTTCTTGATATGGTTTGCTAAATAATAGGATAAAATACAATACAGACAGGGTTTAAAAAAAAAATGTTTTTTCAACATAATTTTTCTGCTATATTTTGTACTGAAGTTGAAAAAAGTGGTTCAGCCACATGCAAGTAGACCATATAACGATGTTGATGATATTTTTAAATGTTCAAAATCAAAAGTAGTTTCTTGTAAAAAAGTGATCAAACTTCAGTCTCGCGTCATTTTTCGGAAAACTTGTTGCGAATATTTGTGATTTTCCACGAATACTTAACTTATATGAAAAACCCTTTTCAGCCACATGTAAAACGAAGAACTTTACTTTTCAAATTACAAATAGTTTTATTTAAATTATTTTCCCTTTCTCACAACTAATGAACAAAATTGATCAAAATCAGTCGATTTCGTGCACGGCCTCTTAAGGTGCTAGAATAGCCTCATAAAAATTAAACAAATTACGAAATTAACGGACAATTTTTCAAAGAAAATATTACTAACCATTATTATTTCCAGTCTTCCCATAATACAACGCCCAATGGAAGTCTCTGGAACATGGACTGATGGTGATGAAGACCACAGTCTGGGATATGGATGTGGTATTCAGCTCCAAGCTGCAACAATAATATAGTAGGTTACAGCAATAATATAAGGTATACCTTTATTCAATATAATTATATACATATATTTTACATTTTAAAATATTTTTATAAAAAACTAAGAAAAACAAAAAAAAAAAATATAAAAAAAAGGGTTCCGCCGGTGTCGGGAGCAGAGTCCAAGCTACCGGTGGTTAGGGCTGCAGAGAAAGGAACCTAACAACAATAACCTTAAGGTTATTATTATAATTAAGGTACCATTAAACATATTTAGCAATTCAACTTTAATCCCAATCACACAAGGTTTGTTTCAGAATGAGCACAGTACCTACCAGACAATTATTGTCATTCTGACATTGGTTAAAATCTCAATCTCAAGATTGAGATTTTAACCAGTTGAGATAAAGTTTAATCATTAGTTGATCAACATTTTAATTTCATTTTGACAGTTCAATAACATTCATTGCGTTGTTTACGTTGTTGAGCCTAATTTTTTTGAACATATGAAGCAATGGATTAATATTATCCTTGCTTGTGATTGATCATGTGTTGCGCAATTAGAATCCCCAATTTTTTTTCAATTGTACCAAATTTTGTTTTTTTTTTCCTGAATAGACTTTAGCAACAATGAACACTCAGGGCCTACAGGCCTACACACTACTTTTCATCATCGATACAAAGTACATTATCATTAATAAACAGCCTCTGTATTAATTACAGTTCTTACTTTTATAAAAATAAATAAAATTATTAACATTGCACAAGAAATATCTATCTATCTTATTTCTCATTTCAATTTGTTCTGTGATATAGGTAGGTATTCAATAAGGTGTTATTTTATGAGTTTCAATAAGATATTTAACAAATATATATAAGTAAATCCACTAAATAAGTAATCATTTGTTTACCAAAAACATAACCTACACTCCATTTGAAATAAGATTAGACATTTAAACAAACCTTTTTTACAGTCCATTCAACCGATTCTGACTTCTATATCGTAGGCATAAGTATGGCATTAAAAGCAAAAAAGTGGTTACAATACCAACTGTTTACTGCAGCTGCCTTTTGTCATGCCACCAACGCAATAGAAGTCAAAATCGGTTGAACGGACTGTAAAAAAGGTTTAGTTAAATGTCTAATCTTATTTCAAATGGAGTATAGGTAAAATCAGTGTTATTTAATTATGTTATGGGTATCGCTATTACAAATGAGTATGTTGAGTTTATTGCACCACTTCTTCTTCCCAGCTAAAAGCACTAGGAATTGGTGAAGGGTGGGCGTTTTTGGGGGACTGTCTTATGTCATTTTGACGTTCGAAAAGTGCTGATTCTCAGCCTACTTTGAATAAATGACTTTTGAATTTTGAGTAAGACCCTGCCCTTCAAACTAAAAAATCCTGTATCTTGAAGGACTTTACTTCAGTGGGATTGACACGTTTATAATTCTGATGTTAACATATTTATTAAGTGGGTTTAATGGTTAATTGTCTGTGAGTGTGTTGCTATGGGGTTAAACTGGTCTGTTGGTGTGTGTGTGTGTGTTTGTGAGTGTGGGTATACTCAGTAAAAAACAATATGTCGAGGAAGAGAAGTGAAAAATGGAGTATTTTAGTCGTTAATTCGTAGAATAAGAATGAGTTCCTCTGTATCGCAATTGTTTAGATTTAAGAGCAAATCTAACAGTTTTCTTTGCCAGTGGCTCTCACTTTGCTTTATATAAATGTCACCTCATTAATTGTAGGTACCTATGTAGTCGATTTCTTGCAATGAATGTAAATGGCGAATGAATAAGTGTAATGCATGCTCAAAAGATAGTCGCGTACCTACTTGTTTATACTGATAATAACTACATAAGAAGTGTTTGTGATTGGATTGAAGTGTTCGGAATAAAACCTGCCGCGTGTATTTAGCGCTTAATGCAGACTTTTCAGATAGGTAAGTAGTAGGTAGATACTACAGTATGTACCAGAAAGGTGTGGTACAGACTATCAAACTGAACAAGTTTCTCCATGGGACCAACTTCGCTATCACGGAAAAAACAGACACTACGACACTTTTTTTTGGATGCGAAATTGTCCAATAACTTCAAGCTCCGCAAATGCGGAGCTTCCGTGGAGAAAAACTTGCTAACTTGATTTTTTAACGGAGTCGTAACAGAGGTCTAATAAAATAAAATCCTGAATATGGTGGTTAAAATAACTTGAAATTTGAAGACGGCTCTCATGTAACCGCAAACGCCAGGTTCAGTCAGAAAAAGGTTTATTGAAGCTGTTCTAATTTATAACACTAACTGTAGCAATGGCTTTCATTTGGACTTTCTTTGTTGAGCAGACATATTTTTCGAACATGGATTAGCAATATTCTTCAAAATCATACAGTTTTTGTGCCCCAGATTACCAACCCGTCGATTTTATTCATAATTTCTATATTATTTTCTTTATTTTCACCGTCGATCGTCTCCACTTAAATTAGGTTTTAAAACCTTACCTTCTGCTTTCAGCTTCAGCCAGCCTATAGACCGTTTGGTTGTCAATCGGCAACCATTCCACCGGAACCTTGGAGACGGGTCTAGTGACCAAGACTGTGGGCGACGCGAGGCCTGCCCCTGCTGCGTGAAGGACCAGCAGACTTGCTAGTCTCATTGTGAAGATGCTGAGTTTTCTGAAACAAGGAAAATAAACGTTTTACTGATTATTTTATTTATTTCCTAATAGTTTTTGCTCGTGGCTTCGCTCGCGTTAATGTTAATTTTGTCAATCACTTTTCTTTATCTCGGGAATAGTACTTTTTGCTTGATATAAGTACATATGTCTTTTCAGTCCCTCTTTTTTTTTTTGGACGGGAAATTATCAAATAAGTTCTCCCGCTCTGGGTGGAGCGGGAGCGCGTGTCAGACTCTTACTGACTAAAGCCCACCCGTGTTCCTTCCGTTGCCTGTACGTTGCCAGGGGCCACCGTATCCCTTTCGGACTTTCCCGCAACCCCGGCAGGCATCGGTCCTATCGGACCCCTTCATTCGCTGACATCTCTTTGAGGCGCGCGTGGAACACAACGCGTCGTCGACCCGGGCCTGGTCCTTATCGGATGGCGAGCTACCCATTGCTCACCATCCGCAAGCCCGCACTTACGGTAGCCGGGAATTGGCCTGCGATTCCCGACGCCCAGGGCGTCTCCTGCGGTGGCTAGGGGCGTGAGGGCGCGAAATTTGCCTCTCCCTCACGTGTTCTTCCTCCTTCTTTGCGAGCATTACTGCTTCGCAGAAGGAGGTGACGGCCTCCCATGCCCTCTCGCTCCGTGGCATGGCCTGGACCAGGGCCGGACGCGAGAGATCCCCGCCACCGATCGCTTCCACGAGGACACGGCGATGCTCTGCCCAAGCCGGGCAGACCTCCACCGTATGCTCCACCGTGTCCTCCGGGTGATCCACGCAGTGATGACACCCGGGCATTTCCTCCCGCCTGATACGAAACCTCCCGAAACAACCATGTCAGGTGAGGACCTGCGTCAGGCGGAAGATGAGGACGCCGTGACGCCTCTCTAGCCACTCCTCAAAGAGGGGACTTATCGCCGCAATAGTGGCGTGCCCATTTTAATAGTACTTTTTGCTTGATATAAGTCCCTATGTCTTTTCTGTGCTCCTGACAAGTTAAGCGTTATAAACAAACAAACAAACTCACTTTCACATTTATAATATTAGTTAGGATTTGTTTAATCTGTACAAATATTTAAACCTTACTTGGTTTCCGTACGTCGTTTTTGACAACCACTGAAAATCAGCACTGTATTGTGGGTCCCCCATAGCACGGCAAACCTGACTTTGACAGTGAGTTTGCAACATTAGGGGCGATTTTTCTAGGTCTTGCCCCTAATATAGCTAAAAGCACAAGGCTCGTAAAAATAACAGCACTCGCTAAGGGGAGAGCACAACTACATCCCAAGTGTACTCTGATACCGGCCTAAATGACATATTTATTTATTTACTACCTGCGCCCCGCGGTTTCACCCGCATAAGTCTCGATCCCGTGAGAATATCGGGATATAAAGTATCCTATGTCCTTACGTAGTTCTTAGTCTACCCATGTGCCCAATTTCATCCAAATTCGTCCAGTCATTTTAGTGTGAAAGCGTAATAAAAAAAAACAAACAAACTCACTTTTGCATTTATAATATTAAGTTGCATACTCGTAGTTATATATATCCAAGATAAGAATGCTTGGAAACATGCTGGTCCTGCTTCATAGGATAATTTAGAATCAAGACAAAATCAAACTGGTTGCAAATTTAAGTGTATATTTTATTATTATTTTTTATTATATGACATTGATTTTACTTTCTATGACCAATTCCTCGCACACTGACTTATTAATTGTGGAATCTTAGGAGGATCGTCTACTTTTACAATGTTTGTAAATATGTGAGCACCATGTATCTATCACATAATTAGTTTATCTGTTGTTGCTTCATTTTTAATTCTTAATTCTTTTTACCTATTGTGGTATAATAATTTTATTCTAGGTGCATCGTCCTCACATATAATTATATAACTAATGTACTTATACAAAATAAAAAAACTCCACCGTTACTCTTTTAAAATGTTTTACAAACATTTTAAAAGAGTAACGGTGGAGTTTCTTGCCCATTCTTCTCCATACGAAAACTACCTTTTGGAAGGGGCAACTAGAATCAATTAATTTTTTTTGTAAATTTTTGACGTTCAAAAGTGCCTTATACGGGCCTACTTGAAATAAATGATTTGACTTTTTGACTTTGACTTTGTTAAGATTTTATTTATTTAGTACTTAAAGCTTACAAATGGCTCAAAAGAGGCAGATTTAATGCCATAGACATTTTCTACCAGCCTACCTTTGGGTGGTTACCCAGGAACTAGGTTGTGGAGGTCAGATAGGCAGTCGCTCCATGTAAAATACTGGTATTCAGCTGCATCCGATTAGACTGGAAGCCGACCCCAAGATAGTTGGGAAAAGCCTAGGCAGATCATGAACCTTTGGGTGATGCAGAGACAAACACTGGTATGTATAATAACGAGAATTCTAAGTATAATATTATTTTAAAAAATACAACCGAATTGATAACTTCCTCCTTTATGGGAAGTCGGTTAATAAATGAGAGTGAGTTTGTTTGTTTGTTACGCATTCACGCTAAAACAGCTGAACCGATTTGGATGAAATTTGGCACATGGGTAGACTATGAACTGGGCTAGGACATATAATACTTTTTATCCCGATATTCCCACGGGATCGAGACTTATGTGGGTAAAACCGCGGGGTGCAGCTTGTTGAGGAAGAAATACATTAGGTACGATGAAGATATTAAGAACTATAAATATATACTGATTAGTATAATGAACATGACAGGTAACTGAGGTGACCATAAAAAACCATCTGATTTATGTTCAACTACAAGCTTTAAACCATCCAAGGCTTAAAGCTGGATTTAACGCCATACCTAATATAAATTAAAGCACAAAAAAATCCGGTCCGGAATAAAATCTACAAGTGTCCTTCGATGTTTAGATACCGTACGATTAGCAAGTGACCAGAATGTCTTGAAATTTCAAGGTGGCGCTGCTCGTGAGGTGAAAACTATCAGTAGGTCCAAATTCAGTACATTTTTTGTGGTTCCTATTTTATCACACCGGTCAAGAAAAACTGGACGTACGATACTGAACACAATTTTATGAGATGCTAATTAACTAGTAACCCCCACGATGTCTATTCTTAGATCATTCCTAAAAAATTAAACAGAATAACGAAACGGTACATTTGAATAATTTCTTCAAAAAATCAATCGATCAAAATGCCAGGACAATTTGTTCTGATCAAAGAAAATACATAGAAACAGCATAGAAGTTTTTGAAATAGATACCCATGTCACTTGTTATAAATCGATTATTCAATGAGTGTACCGATTATACAACAGGGATCGATTTAAATCGGTTCGATTCGGTGTGGTTAGTTGCAACGAGGTCAGTGGTCTTGGCAATTATTTTTGACACGTGTGTCGAAAACTTGGGTAGGTATTAATATATGTATAATAGGTTATTCAAGGGTATATCAACTGAAACAGAATTGTGTTAGTTCTTAATCATTATGAACTAACATAATTCTGTTTCATTAATGTTAGTTCAATTTAATTGGAAAATTAATGTACATATACTAGACTCCTTCGACGCTAAAACCGAAATCATAACATGTACATACCTATAATTTATATATACTTTCAGAATATCTATGAATTATAATAATTAAGTATTTAAAGACCTACTCTCCAATACTTTTTGTCTAAAATGTTTTATTATAATTATATATTTTTTAAATAAATGTTGATAAATGAAAAAACAAATGAATAATATTTTTATATTTTTTTTATAGTTCAGTAAGTGTGAAGCCTCGTGCAGACTGGCGCAACACGATAGTGCGACGCGACTCTGACAAAACAATTTCTAAGAAATCTTCACGGTAGAACAATTGCGTGTGTCTCGTCGCGCCAGTCTGCACGAGGCTTGACTTTTCTCACTTCCTAAAGGTACCATTCCATATCCGACCGCAGGTGGCAACTGCAGCTTGCGGACGGTGAGCAATGGGTAGCTCGCCGGCCGATAAGGACCAGGCCCGGGTCGACGGCGCGTTGTGTTCCACGCGCGCCTCAAAGAGATGTCAGCAAGTGAAGGGGTCCGAAAGGACCGATGCCTGCCGGGGTTGCGGGAAAGTCCGAAAGGGATACCGTGGCCCCTGGCAACGTACAGGCAACGGAAGGAACACGGGTGGGTATTAGTCAGTAAGAGTCTGACACGCCCTCCTGCTCCACCCAGAGCGGGTGGACTGCAGGCGACGTGTCGCGGTGTCATGTCGCGGCCACACATCGCAGCGTCATGTCGCTGCAGTCATGATTCCGAACCCGACCGCAGGCGGCAGCAGCCCGTATTCCAGTCGGTAGATAGAAGATAGAAAAACGGGTTATCGCTCGAGCGTTGACGGCATTACTGGTCTGCGGTGTAACGAATCTACTAAATATTAAAATAAAAGGGAAAGTAGACAAGTTAAAAATATATAATTTGAGGTAAAACACAGAAAAATAATTAAAAAAATAACCTAACCTACCTAGCGCTCTCAGAAAAGAAAATATTTACAAAGGAAGTGTTACGGCTTTCAGGTACGAGACGTCCGTCAGTTCTGAAACATCCAGATTCGTTTCCCAGATAAATCTTGATAAATTCACAGGCAATGTAGAAGACGTCAGGCCTCGTTAGCTCTGAGGCCTGAAGATCCGCTTCCCAGTCTCTCAGACAGTCCAGACAGGACTTAGAAGTGGAAGGTCCTCCTGGCAAGAAACGTAGTGCCGTATGATTTCAGGGTGAAATGTATGTAGACCAATTTGCAAGACTTTTCTTGAAGAGATGTTTCCTTGAGCGCTTCCAGATCAGCTCTGCCGCATGGGTGCGTAGTCCCTCCGACGTTTATTTTTCAAATCTTTTTCTTGTTCTAATTTCAAATTCAGAGATCGAAAAGGGCCAGACATATTCGTACCAAAAAAAAACCTCTTTAATGAATTCTGAGAGCGTTTCAATTATTATTATAAAATGTAAGTTAGGATACAAATATTTTACAGTAAACAATTATAATTGCCTATAAAATACCATATTTGTGCTAAACATATTGATAAAAATAATTCAAATTATATAAATCAAAAGTAACCTTCATGGACTAAGCCAGTAAGAAAACTAGAGAGAAAATTAGAAGAAAAAATAATGACAGCTTGACAGCCTGACGTAAATGTCATAACATTGAAAAATATGAAAATTAAAGAAAACTAATCGTTTTAGAACGATTCGCAAAATAATAATGCAAAATCAATAAACGAGTATAATACATAATATTAATGAATGCATAGTGTAAGTATATGATGTAGTGTCTGTAGTATGTAGATACTATAGCGGTTGGGCTACACGTGTCGCCTGTCGCTCGCCCGTAGCTGCCAACGACGTGTCTCTAGCTAAGGAAGGTGTTTCATAGAAACCAGTCGTGTGGCGGCGACACATCGCCTGCAGTTGCCTCCTGCGGTCGGGTACGGAATGGTACCTTATATCTGACAAAAGCAATGATTCTATGGATCAACGTGTTCACAATACGAACTTTTTGACCAGTTGGGTCCTTATAATCTTTCGGAATTCACTATGTAGACTTTTATTTATGTAAAATAGTACCTACATTTGAGACTATTTAGCGTTTGTTTAATCAGTCACAGTTTTAAGATCCCAGAGTATAAAACATTTTAAACAAGTAAAGCAAATTTATTATGTAGGTAAGCTTAAGTTGGAATGAATCCGCGAAGTAATTCCAATTAGCCAAGGCCGCTTGCCAATGTTGGTTAGGCATAGCCATAGGTTGTTGGACTTCATTATTATAACATACAATACCACGACTGGTATTCCCATAAAGGTCCCCATAAAAACAACGCACTGTTCCTGTTTAGAAATGTTTCGCGATAATCACTTAGCTTATTATGTTATTTTTCTTGTGGAATCCCTTTCTAGTACCTATCTTGTTTTCTGGTTCTTCGGTACTTTTTCTGTTGTTATTATAGGTCCTTTTTATTATTTTATGGGCACCTTTGTCATTGTACATAGGTAATTACGTTACCTATTATTTTAAAATCCCCCAGGTTTCCGTATTTCAGGCTTATGTAACTATTCACATATTATTTACTTTCATTTTTAAACAAGATACTAAAGCATAACATAAGCATAATCAGCCCATAATGTTACCACTATTGGGACAGAGGCCACCTCTCTGTGAGAGGGGGTGGGCCATAATCCACCACGCGGGCCCAGTGCGTTTTGGCAGATGTCAAAGTCTTCGAATTTTTATTCTTGAACTTGCCGGTTTTTTCACAATGTTTTAACAAGATAATATTTATATAATATAAATATATAAGCTAACAGTCTCAAAATGTTACCTAATAATAATATGTACACACGGCTATACGACGGAAAACCTATACAATGTGAGATCAGCATAAACTGAAAATGTATAGCTTGGTGTATACCCGTGTTTACATGTACATAAAAGGACCGGAAAGAATCATAGGGCATTCAAAAAATCGTCCGCGTTGCTGTCAACAGGAAAATTAGTGTCCAAAAGGCTGGCACCATTGCCACTTTGTATGGCAACGCTGATTCTTTGGCCGAAAAATAGGCCGGCCGACACGTTCACGTGAAGAGTCGACCAACCGCTTGTCGATGTCCCAATAATCCTAATCTACTTTCATAATTTGCTAACGCCAAGAAGGGGTCAGTTCAATAAGCCTATGAAACTTAGAATGCTTACTCACAACCACAAAAGGCTTTGTTTTTATGGGAAAACCAACAGCCGGATAAATTTACCTACCCATAAATCAACATAGTTATTGTGTTGACGTTTTAAAAGGTATTTCGAATAAGGGAACTATAGAAGTCGATGAAAACAGAACCATTTGAAAGTGTATCACAGAAGTCCCACATTATAAAAAGGTTTTACAAAAATTGGAGTAAGTAGAACCGATATTTGCCGATTTTTTTCGGTTTTGATTGAACACCTCTACATAATGTATCAGACAGGTGTGATCATATTTAAGGGTGTGGTACAGACCATCATTCTCCATGGAACCAAAAAGTAATCAGCTGTCTTATACAATACTTTAATATCTACTCGACCCAAATGTAACAAGCCTGTAAAGACTTGGCCACAACACCACGGTACGGCTAAATCACGTCTTAGCCCACGTTAAGAGGGAACAGGGCCTTCCAGGAATTAGAAAAATAGGTATTTGAAGAAACTATTGCCGTCGTCTTACCTCAAGTCTGCCCCCGTAGAGTGCGATAGGGATAGCTACAGCTCTGACCAATAACATCACAAAAAAAATTGACGAAATCATAAAGTTTCGTATTCCCTTTTTTCTCCTCGAAAACTGAACCGATTCCATTTATTTTTTACATTAAAAATTTAAGAAAGAGTATGTCTATGTTCTTATTATTTTCTTTTATGTTAAAAACTTTTTCGAATTTGTCTGGCACTTCTCTAATCACGGCGGTAAAAATGGGGCATTTTGGTAATTTTGGGAGGGTCATATTTTCTTTAACGATAAGTTGCTGAAAAAAAGAAAATAACAGGGACGTGTCTACAGTAGACCTGGATTTTATGAAAAAAAAAAAGATTACTCTAGAGGTATTATTCAGGAAGAAAAAATGGGAATACATTTGTATGGAGAATCGCAGGCCCTGTTCCCTCTTAACACTGGCGCTTTTTAAGCGCAACGTTTTTAACCACGCACTGAATTTTCAAACCTCTGCGTTGAGCCAAAGGTTGAAAAGGGCTCACGCATTCATCAAGTATTTTTTTACCGAATTAAACCCAATGCCTTGAGTGGCACATCACTTAACATTTCCACATTGAAAACGGTATTTTCCTTTAGAAAGCTAGAATACAATAACTCGTAAAACCTACTTGATTATTCATAATAGATAAATAACTGCACTGACAAGTAAAAGTTTCAAAACAAGACAGCTTATGCTTATAACAGACGCAGGCAAATGAAAATTTATATTCATTGCGGTCGTTTCGTACCAAACATAAACGTTGAAGACAAAATTGTTAACAATAAATATGGATATTTAATAAGATAAACGCTTATTAGAAAGCTAATACTGATCTGGTTTGGTGCTCTAGAAGGGAATTAACTATAGAACCAAGTATAAGTTTTTGCAACAACTTTAAACTTTATCTTTGAACTACAGTTCGGCCGTCGAGTGAAAACGTTCCTGACACCTGTCAGAAAATTTCTAGTAGGATTAAATTCGCAAAACACATATTCTTTGGTAAGAAACTGACAGGTGTCAAGAACGCATTCTCTCCACGGCCGGACTGTAGCTGTACTACCAAAATATAAGTACATAATTCATCTTGCCTAATTTCTCCGAAGGGTTAGTCAGAGGTGTGCATTTGTTAGCTACATTCACATTTTGTTAGTTATGTTGAAATCCCATGAAATAAGGGCCCGTCCCATAATACATGGGACTATAGAGAGATGACGAACTGGGTGTACAGTTCACTCATCCTCCATAGAAAGGGAGAATCCTCCGACCAGACGGACTTTGTGTCTGGTGGGCAGCTGCCCGACGGTTGATGTCGGGACGTTGTATATATACTCATTGCGCGGTAAACTCTGTTTGCGTAGTTCGCATTTGGCGTTGTAGAGGACTTAAAAATACCAATCCAGACTGCGGGATACTACTGGCAAAACTCAACAACAATTTGCCTGACCTAAGATCGAACCTAGGAGCTAGGACAGATAGGGCAGTTTACAACTAAATTCTACATCATGAAACCAACACAATTTCTATGATTTTTATTTCGGTTACCTAAAAAAAAACTTGTCTCATCAACCACCATATTACACGTACCGCAATTAATACTATTATACTAAATTGTTGAACTTACACTAATTGTTTTTATTCAAGTAATTATCCGTAAAAGGGAAAATGTATGAGAACTATAAAATACCCATAAAGATCGGCCACATAAGTGGTTTTTGCGTTGTTATTACCATCTCCAACGTTCACACACTTAAATGATATGGTCCCTCCATATCATTTAAGTGTGTGAACGTGAAGACTTGCTAGTATTTTTATAAAATACTGCCTTTCATAATAATTACGGACCAATATGGCCATAGTTTCTATGGTTACGTAGTAATGACTAATCTATATCTAAGTATACGATCGAGTCTAATGCAATGCCATAGATTACAGTTGATGCTAGTATGTATGATGAGCATCGTATGGTGATGCCTACTCAGTTATTCGAAGAAGTTCTTCTAAGATTAGAATGTAATAATATAATACAAATGCTTTATTAATTTTTATAAATTATATATATTAAATTATATATTATAAATGTTTTATATTTGCTTAATGCATAATATGTAGGAATAAGCCGACCAAGATAGTAAGACAACATGATGGGAGGCGCGGACTCCCTAGCCTGAATATCTTCACAGGTCTTAAATTCTACATTCGCCTTTGAACCTTGCATACATATTATAAGATATTGGCAAAAACATTTTTAAATACCTAACATAGTACCTAATATTGAAAATATTTTGTATATGTCATCACGACTGACAGTTGTGAGTTGTCCAATTAAGCCCACTAACATGTATAAAGCGACGCATTCACTGGACAAATGTCCCGGGGCACCAGTCGCTGGAAACGTTGGGTGATGTTAACCAACGTCTCTAGATATCTTGTCGTGACGCAAGATATCTTTTTCATCGTTTTCGATATTGTCAGACATATCTAGTGACACGTGTCGTGGTAAGCTTTATGCGTCGGAGCCTGTCCGGCCGTGTATGGTGCACGACTCTAAGCGATACCGCGTTGGTTTGCAGTTGCAGGACAACCATTTCCATGTTATTTTTTGGACGTACTCGTATCCCTAGGTCGTATTTTTGGTTATCTTCATCCAAAAGCGTTGTTTTCATTGATTTGCCTTTATATTATACTATCAATGACCCGCATGAACTTCGTCTGCGATCCAGGATGTTAAGTAAAGCCTATGTCCTTGGGTAAACAGGGCATGGTTTATCTGTGTGCCATCCAAATCTGTTTAGCCGTTTTAGCGTAACAAACAAACGAACTCACTTTCGCATTTGTAATATTAGTTAGGAGGACGTTCACATTAGTAGTAATAACAAAAGACATTTTGTCAATCATAACGCTACTTGCTTTGCATAGAAGTGTATATAGAGTACAATAGGACATGACGCTCTTCTAGAGGTCCAATGTGTATATACAAAGTCAGCTACTAGTGCTACTTTTCCCTTCAGTAGCCATTAATGGAACTATTAATTTCCGCCATCTTTGAATTTCCATATACTGTTTACTCGTTGGTTTACTGCATAATAAACTCTTTGGTTTACTGTCATGGGGTATGTTCATACGGAGTCACTTGCTTTATAAACAACGTTTTTCTGGCAAAACCCAAAATTAAAAAAATATGCTGTGTTAACCTTTTATCTTAATTTGTCCGAGATCTATCTTTTGAGACAATTTTTACGAATGTACGCGAAGTCTAAGTGTGACACCCAAATAATATGGGGTGCTACCATTCCTCTTTTCAGGTCAATAAGTATAAGATTTTATGTTGATCAAAATATGATTCGCGGTGGTAACATGTATTTACAGAATTATAATAATTAAAATCTTCATACTTATTTTTTTTTTTTAAGGTTTAATACATATTTCATTAAATGGCCAGGCCATTAAAAAGGTTTTAAAATGATGTGAACTCGACATTGGTCAAACGTGTATTCTACTTTTTTATCTTTAGCATAATCAGCCTATAAATAATGTTGTGAGAGGGAGTGGGCTGTAATCCACCACACGGGCCCAGTGCGAGTTGGTAGATGTCACATGTCTTCGAATTTTTGATTCTAGGACATGCCTCACGATGTTTTCCTTCACCGTTTTGAGAGCAGTGGTGACGAAATAATTTACACAAAGTAAAGCGCCTGTCAAGGTTCGAACCTACGAGCTACAGTCGCGGCCGTTACCACTGGGCCACCACTGCTCTCTTTATCTTTGATATCAAGTAATTAAATAAAGTTTTTTATGTAGTAGTCAACTCAGAGCAGTAGCTTCAAAAGGTAATAATTTGTGTCCTGACTTGTTAAAGGAAAGGATTTGATAACTGTCGAAGATATGTATAAAATAATAAACAGCATCTACACCAACACACAAATACTAGTGCTACGTTATACAATGTTGTCCTAATGACTCACACTAAGCACGAGCTGAGCACTGTGGATCACAAATTAGCGTAGTAAGGCGTGCTCGTTCGAGGCTCCTAAGTATGACTACGCTACGAGAATTAATGCTCTGCTCATGCTCGGTCCGCTTAGCCTAGACACAGCTTTGTAATTACAATCCACATACTTACTACAGGAAACAGTCGCATAAATCGTGTGGTCGTAAAAAAATGTTTTTCAATAATGGTCAACACAAATGAACCTGTCACTTCCACACTCCAAAGTATTTGTTCTGAAGGAAATATAGGCACTAATGTTTATTTTTAAACGGCCAACACTGATGAGGTTTACGAGTAGGTACTCTGTAGTGTTGCCAGCTTTAAATTTTGTTTCGGGATACTCCTGGTTGCTTTTCGTTTTGATTTTAATCAAGGGATTTATTCGGTCGATAGAGATAGATTCTTGCGGTTTGGGATGTCTGTAAATTGCTTAATCAGCTTTTTTAGCAGTTCTTAAGATACCTTTTTTTTTTTTTTTTTTTTTTTTTTGGGTGGGAAATTATCAAATAACTTCTCCCGCTCTGGGTGGAGCGGGAGGGCGTGTCAGACTCTTACTGACTAAAACCCACCCGTGTTCCTTCCGTTGCCTTTACGTTGCCAGGGGCCACGGTATCCCTTTCGGACTTTCCCGCAACCCCGGCAGGCATCGGTCCTATCGGACCCCTTCCGTTGTGCTGACATCTCTTTGAGGCGCGCGTGGAACACAACGCGCCGTCGACCCGGGCCTGGTCCTTATCGGACGGCGAGCTACCCATTGCTCACCGTCCGCAAGCCCGCGCCTACGGTGGCCGGGAATCGGCCTGCGATTCCCGACGCCCAGGGCGTCTCCTGCGGCGGCTAGGGGCGTGAGGGCGCGAAATTTGCCTCTCCCTCACGCGCTCTGCCTCCTCCTTCGCGAGCATTACTGCTTCGCAGAAGGAGGTGACGGCCTCCCATGCCCTCTCGCTCCGTACCATGGCCTGGACTAGGGCCGGACGCGAGAGATCCCCGCCGCCGATCGCCTCCACGAGGACACGGCGATGCTCTGCCCAAGCCGGACAGACCTCCACCGTATGCTCAACCGTGTCCTCCGGGCGATCCACTGTAAGTATACCTCAAGGAACATGGTAGAATCTCTGTTTGAATGTTTTCAATCGAACTAGCAGAAGTTTACTTCCTTTCGTCATTGTTACTCATTGCCATAATTATTAGGTATAACAACACGTATACCTAATATAATTTGATTTTTAATTCATGTTTGCATACTAATCTGTGTTCGCAATTTGTTTGCCAAACATGTAAGCATACACGAGTTTTAGGAAAAACAACTGTAATACCTACACATAGGGTTCAGTTTGCGTTACAACTTCATATTATTTTTTATGACTTTTTCAACAGTATTAGTCAATCTAAAATCTATTTTATTTACACTTCCGAAAGTTGAAGTTTGTTTAAGTGGAAATAACATTGATTCGAAACAATTATTTAAATAGACCTTATGTAGTTTATTTATTTATTTAGAGGTATAAAAATTATGTATTAGGTATGTTGAAACTGTTGGTACACCCCGTCACTTGTCCATAAGGGTTCTTTAGAAAACCAGGCAGCGTCAGACAGCATTTGTCGGGCATTAATGCTGAAATGAACCTTTTTGGCGCAGCCGTGAGGCTATACTATTATTGCTTTATGATTATTTTCACTTTTTATTTTTGTATTAAGCGATTTTGCGATATTCTTTCTGATAAGCGAGTAAAACTGCTGGCAACTCTATCGAAAAATGATCGCCCGAAATTATTAGTAATGTATCTCAATCCTCATCTTGATCCGCGGTCTTTGAGGGTTGTATGATAAAAGATCGAGATCAATATTGGGATTGGGATACGTCATTATTAAGGGTACGCTAGTCGGTCATTCTTCCATACAAACATAGTATGGTGATTACTCGTCTGTTTGACGGTGTACGTTCAAAACAAAAAAATATGTCAATTTCTCTTATCATTATCTAGCCCTGTATGGCAGCAGAGTTGAAAAAAGATATTGGTTTGGAAGTTATGAGCGTCGAAACTTCCATATTTCAAAACTAATTTTAATTCTTCTTTGGGCGTAAATAAATAACTTATATAGTAAAAAAATGGCAAAATAGAAACCGTACAGGGATAAATAATTTATTCAAAAGTTCAAATAAATTTATTTTGAGTAAATACACACATCAAAATTTAAAGTGTCTAGGGATCAAGTACATTTTTAACTATAAAAAAATATCCAATTAATCTTTACCAAATCTAGTCGTCCAGACTGGCTTCTTACTCCTATGTTTAAATTAGCAACGTATACCTATATTTTGTAAAAAATAAGAAATTTGCATTGTTTGCAAATTGTGGGAAATTAACCAAAACAAACCAAGTTAATGTAGTCAATTAAATGGCAAAAAAGACAAAAATGAGGATTTTTTTTGCAAAGATAAAATCAAAAAAACTGTGTTTCCACCATTGACACGAATCACAGAATCACAGCGATTTGGCATGCTTAAAATCAGTTCATCAAAATCACTTTGAGGAATGGCCGCCCACGTTCTTTCTAACAAGTCAAACAATTGTTTTGGGTTAACAGGCCACGGCAGAACGTTGATGCGAGCATCGGCAAGAGTGCGTATTACGACTCTAGCCGTGTGTGGACGTGCATTAGTCGAAACATATCACGCAAGTCACTTCTGAAACAATCCTCTTCACATAAATCTGAGCATTGAGGTTACCCCTAATCCAAATGAGATCGGTTCTTCCACCAATTCAAATACCGGCCCAAACCATTATTGTCCTCCATATGAATGAACTTTCTGACAAAATTTCAAACGTTCTTGACGTCCAGAGGTCCTCCGAACTCGTGTACGTCTCGTATCCGGCCTCAATCCGAAACGAGATTCATCGGAAAAGCAAACGCAACGGCAGTCTTCTTCTTCCTAATTTCTGTGTTCACTAGCCCATTGTAAACAGGCTCTACGATTGCGGGTGCTATAGGTGGAACTCTCCGCGGCCTTCGGGAACGCAGACCCACTTTACGTAAACGATTTCGAATGGTTTGGTCGCTTATCAGAAAGTCTGGAGAGCTGTGGAGCCTCGTAGCCAACATCATGGTATGATTCCGGCGAGCACTATTTTGCATGCGCCGGTTCTGTCTGCGAGATCGTCCTCCATGTCGCTCGGCGAGGCTACCCGTGATACGATAGCGTGTCCAGAGGCAGCTTATGACGCACTGTGTAGTGCCAAGAGCGACAGCCACAGTACGTTGCCTGAAACCAGCTTGCAACATTCCGATGGCTCTCATCATCTCTTCTCGTGTCAAATGATGTCGTCACTCAATGCAATTTTATTCAGTTCTGATGCAGAAATTGTAATGGTTTTGTAAAAACGCTATTACAAACTTTTATAGGAATCCTGATTGACAGTTGATTTTCCATTTTTAATCAAAATTTAAAGAAAACGAATCAATAACGATCCAAAAAAGTTAAAATAATAATCCTCAATTGCGGCGATACTCTAAAACGTACTTGTCCCTAGACACTTTTGATGTGTGTACATCCAGTGGTTTTTTTTAATACACCCAAAGGTCTGTTCATGACATTTTACGCGCTTGTTTTCGTTATAAATCATCGTCTATTTCACTAAATAAATATATAAATAAAAACTAGATAAATAATTACCAAATAAATAAATAATTAGACTATTTAGCATGCATATTCAATTTTATTGATTCAATTATTTATTTCGAGTATTATATTATATTACCTAGATAATGTAATAGATACAAACAAAATATGGACAAAAAAAACTGATTTTTTTTATTAGTCATGCCACCTTCGATTTCGAGCCGCCGCCTAGTGCACCCTTAATATCGAATCTTTTTGAGGGTATTCAAATGGCTCAGCCAATCGTTGCATGAAGTCAAACCGAAAAACATCTTCACAAACTTTCACATTAATAATATTTTTTTTAATTTAATATTTTTCAGGTTTTATTAGGAGTCTGGATTTGTGCCCGGTTGATGGCAATAGGCCCGCCCCCTATTACATGAGACTTAAAAATAACTAGCGATATGTGGGTTTACTGTAGGTACACCTGGCCTACCCTTCGGGGAAGCAAGGCGTGATGTTATGGATATACCATTATGTAAGGAGAATGAAGAGATTATCCCACAAAACCAGTGCACCTGGTCACTCAGGTAAGGAGATTGAAGTACCTATTACGTATGGGCAATTTCGTTCGCCGAAATGGTAAAATAAATGTGCCAGTAACAGTTGTTTCCTTATTACGTTTTTATGTTTGACGGTAAACCACAATGAGCAATTATCGAACAACCAATCTGTTACTCTTGAAGTGTGGATACTGTGGATAGGAATTTCAATTTAAACAAGATTGTTTCGCGTAGAGAATGCAACATGCTGTAGGTATGCTGTGACTGGGTGTGAGCATCATACATTTCAACGTATAGAAGTCGCTTTTCGTCTCTGCCTGTGTGACCAAGTTGTTCTTCCAAACTACGGACGGATTTTGATGCGGTTTATCCATAATTTTGACAATTTATTCCGGAAGGTTTTTTTTCCGGCGGCTGTGACTATGTCATGCTCACTCAGATGTCTCGCTGATGGTGGCGCGTGTATTGGATCATTTAGCTACCTTCAAGTTGAGCTGAATGGTGCTGATCCATGCGTCATGTTAGTGAACGGGCGCCGTCAGTTGGGACTGGTCATCTCTTAGCTGCCATGGATTATTTTAATTTTTTGAATGGTTATTTCTTTTTATTGCGCTTTTACAAACGTGCACGTCTTTCTACATTGTTTCCAAATGCATAATTTCAACATGAATGCTGTAACCAATATTTTGTATCAAATTTTTGATTTAAAAGAGTGTCCGTGGAGTTTCTTGCCCGTTCTTCTCCATAGGTACCTACTACGTTTTGGAATGGACTACTAGTTTCATATTTCTGACTGACCGACTTCTTGACAGTTCAAAAGTGCCTGTAAATGGCTTTGAGTTTGAGTTTGGGTTTGTATAAAACATTTATATTAAACTTACATAATAAACAGCAAAGATCTATTGAACTGTAGTAACGCTATAATGTCTATCTGCATTTTTCGTTTATCTCTGGACCCAATTCTGAAGTCTACGCAGAAGATGTCGTATGCTGAAACTAGTAATGTATAATATAAACTATGTGACATTTTGCATGTGCAACAAGTACCTACGAGTATAATTCAAAATAATTACCAAAAAAATACTTAACGACAAATCTCCAAAAACTTTGTGCTCGATATACTAAGTAAAATACTGTAATCTAGTGTTAATTAATACGAAAATAAAAAGACCATTCTTTCTTTTCTTTTTTTATTCTATTAAATTTATAGAGGACTTAATCAAAAACTGATTATACCACCCTCATCGGTACAAACAATTATTCCTTATAATCCTGAAGAAGTAAAGTCCAGGCAAACATTGAGATAAAGAAGTTCAGAATCATCAACTGTTTTTAGACTAGGACTCACCACGCTAGGCGGCAGGTTACCGACCGGAGGGTCAGCCATTTCTGACCGAATGACGCGCCCAAAATGTTGTACACTCCTTTCATCTCCAAGACATTGACACCCAGACACGTAGACATAATATTAATACAAGAAAACGTTACAAAAATAGCTATCTTAATACAAAGAGACTGCAGCCACCATTCAGTAGGAACTAACCCGTTACAAACCTTGAGCTTATTTATATACAGGAGACGTTTCTGAATCCGCCTGCATAAAGTAAAATACATCAAAACACAGACAGACAGAAATACAAAACAGTAGCAGACAGACGAACGGGCAGACTGTTTGTATTTATAGATACGTTAGCTTTTACTTGCGGGTTTACTTGGGATTATGGTTTTTTTGTCGGGGAGCGAGAGGGAAATATGGATTAGGAGGATTTGCGTTTCCCGTGCTCACCAGAACCATAAAAGAGCTAATCCCAAACATGCGGTGTAATGGAATGACACACATTTGTACATAATTAATCATATTATATAATATTACGAATCATTGTATGTACAAAAAATGTAGGCATATACATACGCACACGCACACGCACATAGCCATTCACACACACGCACACACACTCAAATAAACATGCACTCAGACACACCATCAACCACTCGCAATTGTACCCCGTTGAGAATCTTTACTATGTGCTACAATGGAGTTAACCTGAAGTTCTAAAATACAGGCCTAGGCTTAGTTTAGACTTCAGATCTCCTACAAATTAAAAAAAAAATTCAAAATAACTGTCAACTTATTATGTATAACAATGTAATTTGTGGAGATAAATAAACATATATATTTTTTTATTTTTTTATTTATTCATTGCGTTATTTACATTGTTGAGCAGACAATTTTTTCGAACATATTAAGCAATGGCTTAGCAATATCTTTCAAAATCATTCAGATTATGATTAATAGTATGCTGAAATCGTGATAGGGTGCTGAACGTTTTGATGGTGACTTTGAGGACAATATGAATCAATGGGGACTTCTGCATAGACGAGATATAAAATAAATACAAGTTTCAATAAACCCACATTTAGTTCTTCCAATATTTTAATATAATTAATTCCAATAGAAGAAAGGTATAAGTGGAAGGAGAAAAGGGAGGCGGGACACAAACGGCTGATAATAATAATTCGAAGATAATCATATTTTTTAATGATTTTTATATCCTTTTATTTTGTTTTTTTTAAATGTTTTATTGTTTTTAATTTTGTATTTTTTTATTTTAAGAAATACTTAAATATACCATTTTTTTTTCTTGTCATATTACTAAGAAAATAAATAAACAACAATAATTTCTTATAATTTCTTATTCTTTTGTGTATGTGAGTTTAAATGTTTGTAAACGCACCCACAATACAGGAGAAATTCTTAGTGTGGGGCAACGTTTTTAAAAAAAAAAGAAAAGAAAAAGAATTCGAAATAGCCCATGGATTTCCTTCAAGGAATTTCGTATACTCGTACAATTTTTATTTCCTGTTATACAACGGGTACTGTTTTATGTGCAACGTAATACATATTATTACAAATAATTCAAAGTTTATCGCTGGACGTGACTGCGAATAAATTCGAATCGTTCCTATTGAAGTTTCCTATGGTTTCCCATAGTAAAGTGAGAAATAATTGCGATACTGCAAATCCATACGAATATTATAAAGTAGCTTTTAGCAGCGGCCTCGCCCGCGTCGATGTCGAAATTTTTCCCGCGGGAACGTATTCCGCGATAAAAAGTGTCCTATGTCCTAACCCAGGTCATTTTATTTTTATTTTTATTTTATTTATTTGGCTCACCAACAATTGAATACACTGATACAATGACATGATACATCCAAGGGACTTATAAACTAGTGTACCAATTTCTTATAGGTAAGCACATCATGCATAATTATTGATGTTGAGCGGTGACTAAATTAGGTGAGTATACTCATACAAACTAAAAATTTAAAGCATTATTAAAATCATTGTATAAATTAAGATGCAAACAAAATCAAAATTAAATTAAATTAAAAATCAACATCAAAATTGAATTAAAAACATAATTAAAACTACAAACAATATCAAAATTGAATTAAAACATAATGAAAACTAAAAACAAAATCAAAATGGAATTAAAAACATAATTAAAATTAAAAACAAAATCAAAATGATTACTTCTATGATCAACATTTATATCAATGTCATGGTCTACCCATGTGCCAAATTTCATCCAAATCCGTTCAGCCGTTTTAGCGTGAAAGCGTAACAAACAAACAAACAAACTCACTTATTTATAATATAATTATACATATAGTTAGGATGCTAAAGTAACTCTGTCCTTTTCACTCCTTAGCGACTGAACGGATTTCGATGAAATTTGGTCCACGGATAGACCATGGCTTGGGACAAAGGATACTTTTAATCCCGGTAGTCAGTTCCCATGGGATAATTTCCGACCTGCGGTAGATAGGTTACCTACGCAACATTCGGTTTTCAAAAACGGTGCACTAACGTAGTATAAGAATAAACATAAGTAACGTAGTATTGTAATGTCAATGAGGTACACCTCTGCCTAACCCTTCGAAGATCGCAGGCGTGATGTTATGTGTTATATTTGAGACTCGGAAGTTACCCAAAAATCGATACTAGCAAAAAAAAAAATACAGTCCATAAAGTAAAAAAAAAGGTTAACAAAGAATTTAAGAATGACGTAGAAATAATTAGAAAACTTGGCAGGGTTATAGGGCGATGATAGATTTACGGAGCAGGTCGAGCCGAAGACCGGCAGGCATGAGAATGAGGAAGCAATTAAGTTTCGCTTGTTAAATCGCTGGATAGAAAAGTGGTCTTTATTTCAGTGGCGACATAAATATTTTAAGTTTGTGAAAGTATTTTTAGCGACCCAAATATTTCACGGCAAAGGGCAGGACCTTATCCCAATTTATTTGGGTACGGTTATGCTTGTTATTTTCTTCGATATACAGTATGTTATCTAACAGAGGACGTTCCCGCTAACCCGCAATAGATAAGCATCCAAAAAAGCAAGAACAAAAAATAATATCGAAAAAAAAAAGTTTTTTTATTTTAGCTATAAAATATTTCCAAAAAATATTATATTGATACGTAAAAGAAACAACCTGTAGACGCACACTTGTCGCACTCGTCTTTCCACGCTGAAAGACAAGTGCGCGAGTACAGAGTATTTCTTTTACGTATCAATTTAATATTTTTTGTGAATATTAGATGAATAAAAAAATATGAAAAACTTTATTGTTTTTCGCGCCGATAAACGCTGTCATATCGGCGCCGGGTACTACACTACTACGTGATACACCCAAAGGCATTCAGTCCGTCCTTTGTGCGGTTGTTTTTACGTGTGCATAAAGTTTTAATAAATAAAAAGAGGGTGTTTGCTTATGACCACACAATAGAAGTGAAAACTTACGACTGGAACTGAGTATACGCGATTCAGCGTCACTAACCGACTGGAGCCGAGTATACCTGATTGGGTTGCGCGAAAAACTTGCAGTAATGAGATTTTTCTTTAGAAAAAAAAAAGTTAACAATGTTTGAGTGAATAGCTGTTTATCAAAAGTGACACAATTGATAAACACATAACATTACAAATTCGATGCAAATAAAATATCGTGATGAACGTTCAAGTTCAAAATTCGAATAGTTCGTATTCCAAAGCGTTGATCTTGTCCATAAAATTCAAAATTCAAAAGTCATTTATTTCGAACGTCAAAATTACATAAGACAGTCCCCCAAAACGCCCACCCTTCACCACTTCCTAGTGCTTTAGCTGGGGAGAAGAAGTGGCGCAACAAACTCCCCAGCAGCACAGCTGTCAGTTCAGTTAGAAAAAAAATATTCTATATAATAGTATGCAAAATGATATTTAGATTACGCAACACAAAACATAATTTAAATTATAAAATTAATAGCCATATGACAGCTAGCACACACCAATATACCAACCAAAAACATCGAGAACTATACTCAAGCAGAAATAAAAATAACTTAACGAAAGCAATGTCTAAATAAAAGCCTCCAGGCATAAAGCCAGGCCAGGCTCCAGGCTTACATATAGCTGTAACTAGAAGTTATAATTGATAAACTAGGACCATCGAGGTAAAATAAAATACAAAAGGTAGCATTTCCATACAAATTAAGAACAAAAGAAAAACGTGTATCGTACAGTCACACAGGGGCTTTAAACATTTTAGTGGATAACTGTCTCACAGAAGCACACAGAAGTGCCACGATTGAATTATACTCATTGCATTTGGGAGTGTCGTCTGTGATCGGTTACTGATTTATGTTTTCGAAACATGCCATTTTTCCTTTATTTTCGTTCGCAATGAAAATAAATGGTACTAAGTGCAAGCTGAATATGACGTGTTTGAATGAAAATAGGTGCTGTTAGAATTTGTGTTGTGTCTATTAGAAGATTAATCATAAGGGCGACACCCTTTTTTTTGGATGGTAAATTATCAAATAACTTCTCCCGCTCTGGGTGGAGCGAGAGGGCATGTCAGACTCTTACTGAATAAAACCCACCCGTGTTCCTTCCGCTGCCTGTAGGTTGCCAGGGGCCACGGTATCCCTTTCGGACTTTCCCGCAACCCAGGCAGGCATCGGTCCTATCGGACCCCTTCACTTGCTGACATCTCTTTGAGTCGCACGTGGAACACAATGCGCCGTCGACCCGGGTCTGGTCCTTATCGGACAGCGAGCTACCCATTGCTCACCGTCCGCAAGCCCGCGCCTACGGTGGCCGGGAATCCGCCTGCGATTCCCGACGCCCAGGGCATCTCGTGCGGCGGCTAAGGGCGTGAGGGCGCGAAATTTGCCTCTCCCTCACGCGTTCTGCCTCCTCCTTCGCGAGCATTACTGCTTCGCAGAAGGAGGTGACGGCCTCCCATGCCCTCTCGCTCCGTACCAGGGCCAGACGCGAGAGATCCCCGATCGCCTTCACGAGGACACGGCGATGCTCTGCCCAAGCCAGACAGACCTCCACCGTATGCTCAACCGTGTTCTCCGGGCGATCCACGCAGTGATGACATCCGGGCGTTTCCTCCCGCCTGACACGAAAGAGGAACCTCCCGAAACAACCGTGTCCGGTGAGGACCTACGTCAGGCGGAAGGTGAGGACGCCGTGGCGCCTCTCTAGCCACTCCTCAAAGAGGGGACTTATCGCCGCAATAGTGGCGGGCCCACGGGCGACACCCTTAAGATTAATTTTCTAATTTGACTAGGTAAATTGTTTACTAAGTACGAAAAACAATAATCGTGCCGACAGTGAACTTAATTGATAAGCAATAAGCCACACTACGTCAATCTACCGTGATATAGGTAGCTATTTCATACAGCTGTCAAAGAATGACGGTTATAATTTGAATATACGGACAATTTAAGTTGGTACCTAGTTAATTTGCAAAAAAAAAAATGTCTGGTATGGTCCCTTTACGTCATATTAACGTGTTGATGGTGGCTACACGCGTGAGAAAAAAGAGTTTTGTGTTTTTTTGTATGGGAGAAAGCACTTTAAGTACATTTTTTTTAAATTTAAGTGCCTATAGCGTGTAAGTTTCACCCCTTGTAATTGAGAAGAGTATTGACAGCTACACGGTGTAAATATGACAGGACAAATCGGCTACCTTCGGGGCTTCCCGTCATCAGGTTACAGAGGGACAACAATATTGATTGGATACTTCGTGTTGATTGACCTTTTTAATTTCATAAAATTAGAAGAAGGTTTTAAGTTACCTACTCTACCTGTGTAACTAATTGATGTAGGAATTAAACGAACCTTTTAAGGCTAGGAAAAAAGATTGGTTGCCTGTAAAGTCGGTATACGGGCGAAAGTTTTACGTGACAACGACTTTGCGTGCCTTTCACTTTTTATGTCTGTCTCTCTCGCACTTAGGCGGGCTAACCATGCCCGAGTGGAAGGGACGCGTGCCTCTCACTCGCTCTCATTGTGAGCGCATAACGTGAGCGGAGCGTAACGCAGTTTCTTGAAGTGTCACCCGGCAAACCAATTTATAAGACGTTGTCACGTCAAAAGATTGTCGGTTAAGGGTTTAAGCTGCTTTTACTAGATTTTTTCACATTAATTCAACGTCAAAATACATCTCAAATCATTATGTCCTGTTATGTATTGTTTATTCTTGTTTAATTTTCTTTTTTTATAATTAATTTACTAAATCAAAATTATCTAAATTAATGTTATTATCTTTTAAGCACTTTTGCATGGAACATCATTCCACCCTGTATCTGGAAAATGGCGTTGTTAGCTGCGCTACAGTTTATACTTTTGCAGCTATCATCGTTTTACTTGTACTTAGTCTTGTATTATTGTTCCGAAATAAACTTTTTATTATTATTTATTTATTATTTCAAATCCGTATTGAGGAGGCTTGGGTAATTAAATAAAATAGTGCGACAAAAATGAATATTTTGTAGTTCCTAAGTAATTAATACCTATAAATGGGTGTGTGAAAATGTAAATTATATATGAAAAACCATGCAAATGTTGAAAAGCAGTTAGAAAAAAAAAATGGTCTCATGTTTCAGTTCCAAAGTAAATAAAATCTCGGTGAAATATTTCACCCAACATCACAATTCGCAATACAGTCATGAATTCGCTTCAATACAAATAAATTGAACAAAATATCAACACTTGGGAACTACAATACCAACATTATTACGAACCGAGTGGAACAATATTAAATGTTATTTATATGCAGAATATTCCAACTTGTAGCACGTTCGAGCCCCGTTTAGCTCAAATAACATGAGAATGAACTCAAAACAATGGCTATTATATTTGTGAAGCGGTTCAAGTAAAATCTATGTTATATTTTCGATTTGAAATATCAATCTCATATATATTGATAACTTATTTGTATCGATTCAGGAGCGAATTGCATAGTGTTAAAGGATCATTTATCAATTTTGTATGAGATATTCTTGAGTTTAAAAAAAAAGTTGGAAATGAAGACAAAACTTATAATGTCAATCCTGAAAGTGATGGAGGTGCATGGCATATTTCAGTAAGTTTCATCGTAATTGAAAACAGATAATTGGTGTACCCACCACAATTTTATCTTAGTACTGAAACCACGTCCTTTAGAGACATCAGGCGCAGTTGCAATAAGCATGTTAAGAGGGAACAGGGCCAGCGATTTGAAAAATAGGTATAATGAAGAAACTATTGCCGTCGTCTTACCTCAAGTCTATCCCCGTAGGCTGCGAAAGGGACAGCTGCAGGTCAGACCAATTATATCACAAAAAATAATGACGTGATCGACGTTTCGTATTCCCTTTTTTCTCCTCGAAAACTGAGCCGATTCAATTATTTCTTACATTAAAATTTCAAGAAAGAGCATGTCTAGGTTCAACTAGAAACGGGGTTTTGGAGGTCAGATAAGCAGTCGCTCCGTGTAAAATACTGGTATTTAACTGCATCCGATTAGACTGGAAGCCCATCTATACAACCTAGTAATTGGATAAGACGATACCACTTGGTAAGGACTACCCGTAACGTTTGTCAAAGTTCTACGAATCACAGCGAGGACCAAGCACTTAGCGTTCTTTTCGAGGCATGATGTAATGGATAATCACCCATCCACGAACTAACCTCGGCAAGCATAGTTTAACCTTTGATAAACCCGTGCAGCTGTTATTAATTAGCCACCAGACTTTTGCATCTCCAAAACTCTGTAACTATGAAGATAATGAACACCAAAACAAGAAATTAATGGAATAAATCCAAGGGAGATTTTTCCCATGGACTTTGAGAACCTGATTAAATAGATTTGAAATCAACGTAGGCGAACTCAGAATAAAGATAGACGATGTCCAGTCAATTCACCAAAAATGTATTTACAAATTTTGACTTGACAAGTAACGATTGGCAAACACATGATTTGTTATTTCATCATTAAAACAACAACAAGTTTGCCAAATAATTCACATAAGAAAATAATTATCCAGTAAACTTTTTTTTAATAACGTATTATTTGACAAACAATGCACTTTTTATTCATGTTATCTCATAAAACAACGTTTGGAATATAAAAACGTTTTACATATTGCAGTAATTTTAATTTATAAATCAACAAAAAATATTTTTAGGTTAGGTTAGAACTGCGACCTCCTACGCACGAGCCGAGCGAGCACAGCGAGCGACGCCGCGGCAGCGGCCGGCGAGTGGCAAAAACGACTAGAATCGTATAGAAAAAAATACTTTAATAGGTTTAAATACTTCAGTACTTGCCTGTAAATTATTTGACCCAAATGGAAATTGCAACCATGATCACTTTGTGACTGTTTTAGAAAATTTATTATAAAATGATATTTAGTACAAACATGATTTTTCCAAAATAATCTAAATATTAAACCTCATACGCACGAGCCGAGCGAGCATAGCGAGCGACGCCGCGGCAGCGGCCGGCGAGTGGCAAAAACGACTAGAATCGTATAGAAAAAAATACTTTAGTAGGTTTAAATACTTCAGTACTTGCCTGTAAATTATTTGACCCAAATGGAAATTGCAACCATGATCACTTTGTGACTGTTTTAGAAAATTTATTATAAAATGATATTTAGTACAAACATGATTTTTCCAAAATAATCTAAATATTAAATGTATAAATGATTAAAAATCATGCGGAACATTTGTAAAGAGAAGCATTTGCTAAATAAATGTTTGTAAAGCGAGTGTTTATAAAATAAAACATTTGCGGAATAAGTTGTTTGTAAAATAAATAGTATACGAAACGTTGGTTGTGAACTAAACATTTGTCAATGGTGTTTTGGTGAAACATTAGTGAACCAAGATACAAACAGACTCCACCTTTCTAAAGTCAGTATCATTTTCCAAGTATTTGATTCACAGACGTGTAGGATTTTAGCACATCCTGGTGTATATGTATGTGCGTCCTGTTTGTGTAGTATTGTTGATTCAACACGAATGATCAAGAGATTTTTGTTATCATTGGTCTTTTTTTAAATTGACTGGCAATTTTAATTGTTTTCTTTATTTGAAAAAGAATCTGATTGAAATTGCGTAAAACACTTATAATGGTAATGCCTTTAATTTTTGACAATTATTTACGTTGCTAAGCAGACGATTTGCTTAAACATAAGACGATTAATGGCTTAGCATTTTCTTTCAAAATATTTCGGATTGTGAATCTTTGAAGTGTGTTACGTTTGCATCGTTTGAATTAAGATGGTTGACTTAATAACCCGGGTCCTCACATTGGTTAGAAAAAAAAAAGTTTATTCTGCACAAACAAAACGCACATTACCAAAAAGCCTCGTATTCAAGCCGTAGAAGTTTGTCAATTTTATTTATTGCTTGATGTTTTGTTGTCTTATTGGTTTTCTTGCGGTTGGTATGGTATAGAAAAAATCTTATCAATTTTTAAAATTGATTAAGACCTGGATATACGTCCAGAAGTAACATTTTCAGTGCAGAGCTATGTAAATTTTCGAAGTTCCTGTACCTGCCTATCAAAAGGCAATTTTAGTTTGTAAGAGATATGTTTAGCTTAGTATTTTTTTGTAGCAATAAAACGAGAAACAACAGATTCACGATTCGACGAAATTCAGTGGATACTATTAATGACTTAAACAGCTTAGGTATAAACAGGACAGCACACAGACTTGGAATATAATATTTTATTACTAATTTGACGTCTGTACACATTCTTGGAACTTATGATTATGTTCAATCTTACCGATTATCGATAAATTATTCCCGTGTAACTGAGACACAACTGGTTACATAATCTAGGCGACAGCCTAACGTGCAACCAGCTGTCAATACGTTGTCTCTTATTCTATGCTTGACACACATACATACACAAAATATTATCAACTTCTTGAAAAGCGCAATTACGTTCACAATAATTTATTTATTTATTAATAGGAGAACCAACAGCAATAACAAATATATTAATATTTCCACTATCGGTCTCCGAAAGGATAATACAAAATTTGGTTTTATTTTTCATTGCATTTAATTATAAAAGGCATGTATTTTTTTCTTACCTAAAAATATTAATGAAAAATCTAATATAATGAATGCTCATTTCGAGCGCTTCAAATAATTTCTGTTTTAGTGTTCTCATTATCATCATCTGCCTAGTCTTTTTGGAACTATGTTGGGGTCGTTTTGGTTTCCTAAAAATACTAAATAACCAAGTAACTGCGACCAACTTGGATGTAGCGCTCGCCGGCTACTTCCGCGGCACCGCTCGCTTCGCTCGCGCGGCTGGCGCGCCCTTTGTCATAGTTCTAAGCGAATCTAATCCGTTTGGTCGGGGTACTCTAGCTTAGTTACTGCGACCTACTGTGAGTAAAGGCCAGAAAGTTAAAAAGAAGCGCATTTAGAAGCCCAATTTTTTTTTAGAGATTCAAATATTTAAAAAAGCGTATATTATTAGAAGGTTTAAAGAGTATCAATAAAATATTTCCTTATAAAGGGGGTACATTAAAATAGCCTCAACTAGTGGCGATACTGAAATTTAGGTCATTTGGGGCACCTTTTGCATTCACCCTCGCTAGCACCTTGCTGACCAGCTAATATATCTACCAGGGCATAAGCAATTTGATAGAGACTTCGTGACGATACGGGAGAACTTTCTCTCTTTTCATCAAGAATAGCCCATTAATCAAAATCTAATCTGCCTAGCCTTTTCCCAACTATGTTGGGGTCGGCTTCCAGTCTAATCAGAAGCAGCTGAATACCAGTATTTTGCAAAGAGCGACTGCCTACCTGACTACCAAAACCCCATTACTGGGTAACACGATACCCCTTTGGTAAGACTGGTTGTCAGACTTTTGTGCTTCTGACCACTCGTAACGACTGTCAACGATCTATGAATGACAGCCGGGACCAACGACTTAACGTGCTTTCACGAAGGGGTCTCGATATGTAATGGATGGTGACCCATCCAAGAACCGATCATGGCAAGCGTAGCTTAACCTTCGATGGATCCGTGCAGCTGCTATCAGCCACGAGCCCCTCAAGAATAGCCTATGAATGAACTGGTGAAAATGTGAACCAACTAGCTTTCGCCCGCGGCTTGGCCCGCGTGGAGGTCGGAAATTATTCCACGGGAAGGTACTATCGAGATAAAAAGTATCCTATTTGTTAATACAGGTTACAAACTATCTGTGTGCCAAATTTCATCTGAATCCATTCAACCGTTTTTGCGTGATTGAGTAACAGACATAAAACATACAAACTTTCACATTTAGAATATAAATAATATTATATTATGTAGTAGGATAGTAGGATCAGCAAGGTTGGTGGAACGGGGATGCCCAGAGAGCCCCATGCTTAGTCAACAGCACGTTATTGGTTATGTTTTGGTATTAACACTCTTTGTTTCGCAATCAGAATTGTTTGTGCGTGCACTTGTTTACTGCCCTCATTTGCAAATGTCTCTATCGCCCTGAAGTTTGAAATGATTTTTATTTTCTGTAAATGGGTTTGTTCAAACACTTTTACGCGTCAATAAGGTCGGCATTTCCTATCTGACTACTCTGAGTAGAAAGGCCGAAACAAACCCTAGAGATCATATTAGATAAGATTGATCTAAAGATCATAATCTTGGTCAGATCATGTGAACCATGTGTAGAGAACCCACTTCTGGGTAAGCACGCCTTCGTACAGTCAAAGAAAATAATTCTTAAGCTAATGGATACCCGTCAATTTGACATGCCTCATCATCAGTTCATTTAATCTGTGAAAGAATGACAGTTGTGATTTGAATATGCGGACAATTTAAGTTGGGAGTCAATTCGCTTAACAATTAATTTCCCTGAAACCCCTCCGTAGACAGCTTATGTTATGCATAAGCAGTAGGTAGTATCCACATAATATTATGGTTACAATGTCTTTGAAATGATGTGTTCAATTAAGAATAAGAATAATTACGTAATTTAATATTTACTTCATGTTTAAAGAAACCAGTAACGGTGCTAGTAAGCGAAGTCCTGCAGGTAGTAACTTGTCACTACTTGATACATTCTGTGGCCTTATTATGTAGACTCTAGTTATCAAGTGTAAGTACAACGACTACAGGTACAGTCACCTCTTTGAACTTTTTGTTACCCTGGTACTTTCGTATGAGCACACCTTTTTAGCCGACATCCTCAAAAGAAAGGTAATGTTTTATTCAGTCTTCAACCTATCTACTTTTAGACAGAATTTTTCGACGCCATTTGGTTTGTTGTTAGTTTTTAGTGTTAGGACATTTTACTGTTTTTGTATTTTATTTAATGTATCCCTAGTTAATTATGTATTTACTAGCTTTCGCCCGCGGCTTTGCTAATCCAGTTTATAAACTATGTGTGAGCCAAATTTTATTCAAATCCAATCAGCCGTTTTTGCGTGATTGAGTAACAAACATAAACTTTCACATTTATAATATTAGTAGGAAGTAGGATGTAGGAACACTTGACTTACCAAAATTTTCTTTATAAAAAAAAACAATCAACTGAAAAAAAAAAGACAAACTGTGACGTCATCAACGAATATTTGTCACATTAAAATTTGATCGGTATTCGACGCAGTGGTCTTAGTGGCTTGGTTGGCTAGTAAAATCTTGTAACAGATTAATAGTATGTAGTTTTTATCCCATTATCTGATTGAGTTGGATTTTCAGTGCAATTACGGCACAAAATAACCTATGTATTTGTTAAGTCGAGATCGCAATATAGGGCTGTTAGGTATGTACATCAATTTATAAATAAAATAATTGCGATCCACCCATATACTTCGCACGGTTTTACCACTTGACAAAACATCGAGATTTCTTTATATACATGCAAGTTTAATTTTGATGTATTATACACATAGACATTCCTGAATAAATTCTCTAAATGATGGTGAAAACTGCATCAAAATCCAACGGAAGAATAACGCGATCACACAGACAAACAGAAAAAGCGACTTTATTTTATAATGAGTATAGGTAGATACTTCAGAAGAAATAGCGATAAGTAAATGTCAAGTATTTTTTCCGGTTTCTGTCCATTTTGATAATATGTAAACTACAGACAGATTTATTAAAAAGACCAGAAACTGTGAATATTTTAAAACCACCCTTTATTTATTTTACATACACATTTAAATTTTTAAAAAAGAAAAAAAAAACTGTGAAAATTAATGAAACTTACACTTTGAAATAATTATTCACTGTTATTTTTTCGTTGAAATTGGTGTTTCTTTATGCTTTTAAGTAGTTTTAATATCATGAAGTTGGCGTACAATGATTATTTTATTTTATGCGACATTTGAACGTTGGCAAGTCGTAAAATATATAATACAAGTAACTGTTTTACACTAGGTACTAAATTAAATGACCAACTATACAAATATATACAACAACTCTTTGTAGCTAGTAAATGGGTAATTAACTTCGATAAATAATAAACTAAGAAATCTACGAAATAGTTTTCAGATTAGGTACCTCTTTTACATATGTAAGTACGTACGGTAACTTTCATAATAATTATAATCCTACTCTAAAAAAATATTTAAAAAAGGGCAAGAGTATCACATCGATTTCGTTACAACGTTAAACGATGCTGTGCTTAAAGCAAAAGAATATTTTTTTTTGGAAAAATAAAAAAAAATTGTCACTCACCCCATTTCCGGGTTTCTCACAATGCAGCTCAAAGACAGGACTGTACAAAACACAACACTCTCCCGAGACACAACGGGAAATAGTCCAGCAAAATAAAAACATTCACCGTTTATAAAGACATATTTGAAATTCAATGCGATCGTGAAAAATAGGATTGAATATAAAACCAAAATCACAAAAACATGAATTATGCACTTCGCCTAGCAAGTGGAAGGTTGCATTTTTATTACGTAAAAAAAAAAAACTATGAATTTTATTTCGCAATATCCTGTTCTTGGCTTTACTTCTATAGATATTTCATTTCCACAAACATCCAATTTTATTTTTATGTTTCTATTTCTTCACTTAAAGTTTTTCAATTATCTATAATAAATAAATACTAAACCATCAATCACACAAAACTTTCTTATTTATAAAAAAAACACACTGCACTTTCTAGAACGTACCTACATAAAAACTAAATATCAGCGACATTTTAATTTAGTTCGTTAAGGCGAGGTCACACTTAATCGATACCGATTCCGATTCCGATTGTTATCTAGTGAGCTTTCGGTGCTCATGTCGTACGCGCTGCAAGGCGACTGCAACGAGCATGCGTGTGCAGCGCAAAGCTAGCGATGCATCGCTATCAAATAAACAAAAACTGCAAACTCAAGCTCGGCGCGAGCTTTGAACGAAATGTTAATTTTATTAGCAAGCAAGTATTGGATGTGGTTTCGGTATCGGTTCGGGTGCGAATGTGTTTATTAATTTAATGCCTGTTATATGTTTATGATGTTGATATTTTTAATGTTTGTTTTGTTGAATTATTGTTTGGTTGAATTAATTTGGGATTTTGTTTCAGTTCATTGTGATTTAACAGCTCTGATAATGAGAAAGTTTACAATTTTATATTGTTCTGAATGCGACAATAAACAGTTTTTTTTTCTGTTTTATCAAATATCTGCTATTTAAAATAATCGGTATTTAAAAAAAAGTCAGTTATGATCAAGCGGGAATATCAAATGAAACTAAATCTTAAGTTTCCAAACATTATTCAATGTATCACTTACCAAGGTGGTAAGCCATCGATAAATAGACATAATCGAATACTATACAAAAAGCATCTTAACTACTCTTAATTACACACACATAAATAACATTTGAGTAGCTACAGCCCTAACTACTTAGCGTTATCAGTTTTCCAATCGTCCTCTTTATGTGCCATTTAATTAATCGAACTCTAGAAGAAAAAAAAAATGTGGAGCGCGCGCGCAGTATGCACGGAGCGCGTTCAGTTTTAAATATAAACCGTCCGGTGACAATGGACAGTCCGTCACTCGATCTAAATCAAGGATACTGAACGCACGTGTTTGTATCGCGCTAATCGTTTATACAAATTGGCTTTTGAAAGCTCGTGTGTGTCTGTCCGAGAATTATTATGATTCACATTTTGATGCGAATAGATTTCTGTTTTCTGGCTTGGAGAAAAGTTTTGGCAGGCAGTGTAGCGTTTGATTTGTTTATTGCGGCTTACGAAGTTAAGAAAAATGCTTTTTCTTTTGTCCATATATCACAAAGAATTAAAAAAAAACTATTTAAACACAACATGTCTGATGTCCAAAAAGGTACTCATCATTTTTTCTTACAACTTGTGACATTTCATTTTAAGGCAGATAATACACTACTGCTACTAAAAAATTAAATAGTAAACTGAATAATAACATTCAAAACTAAATCGATACCACAGCGTGTCGCTTTGTCAAATTCCGCGTAAACATTATAAGATTCAAGAAATAATAACATCACTTCCAATGTAATCCCAATTCAATAATTTCGCCAATTTTCTTTGATCATTTTCAAATGTCAAAATTAAGTCCAATAGAACTAATAAATAGTGGTGTACATGCTGTCCCTTGGACTAAACTAACGAATACACTATATTCATAAAATATATGCACACAGGACATTAATAGACCAACACTTGGGTATAAATGGTTCAGGAATTTCAGAGCATCGACATTCAGATATAAGAAAAAGATTAATTTGATGTATGTTGATTTAACACGCAAGTTATAACTGGGGTTTAAATGAAATGATTCGGATTGCGGGAATGCTTGGGTTTCTTATTTATAGTATGTATACTTTATTATATAATAATATATTAATTAATAATATTATAAAGAGGTGAAATTTGAGAGTTTGTATGAAGAATATATATGTAATATATATATATCATATAGAGATTACCTATATATATATATATAGGTAATCTTCGGAACTACTGATACGATTCCGAACATTCTTTCACTAATATGAAGCTACAATATTGCCGAGTGTATCACAGGACATAAATTTTAAGTTTAAACAAAAAAATATACTCGGACTGATGGTAGTTATAGAGACAAACTTTTGAAATCAGAAATGAAATGCTACGTATTAATCAATTTTTTTTTCTTAATATTTAATAAAAACATTACAAAAGTGTAACAGAAAATTTAAAAATTCGGGAAATCTGAACGTCCTTTTTTCTATAGGTTAAATGCATGAATTATTGAACATTGTACAGGGGCCGTATTATGACGTATTAATGGCACCATTATTCCAGTGTGAGTGAGAGACGGAGCTATACAAGGCCGCTAGCACCATCCTTTTTTCGCAGCGGAATAATGATGGCATTAATACTTCATAATAAGGCCCCAGGACACCGTCTGTCGGGTTGGCTAGTAAATTAATAAAAAAAACTCAGCGTGTCTTTGCTTTGCGTAATTTCTGTAAGAGGATGTTTATAAATAGTTGTAAATATATCCGTATGTGACATTTCATATTCTAATACGCAAAAGAGCTGTTATTTATGGTATGTAATTAAGTAAAATTTATATTAACTCACAACTTTTCCAAGTCAGAACTTTTAGAAAAAATATAGGTATCCTATTATTATCCTAACTATTTTATTATTATAAATGCGAAAGTGAGTTTGTTTGCTTATTACGCTTTCACGCTAAAACAGCTGAACAGATTTGGATGAAATTTGGCACATGAGTAGAACATGATCTGTATTAGGACATGGGATTTTTATCCCGATATTCCCACGGGGCGCAACTAGTTATAAATAAATAAGGGCGTCATAACCTGTTCCTTTTTTTAAATTTGTTAAAAATGAAATACTCTCTTTTTATTTTGTTGTGAAAAACTGTTGAACTAAATGCCAATTTCACTTAAAAAATCTGTTTGCACCCAATCGAGTCAATGTTCACGATTATTTAATTAAATTAAAATAGGTATATTGATAAAGATAAAAGCTCGTAAAAAATAGTTTTTATAGGCAGGATGTGAATGGTGAATATGGCTAATAAATATGAATTTTACCTACATCTTCATTTAATGATATTATGACAGTAATAACATGAATAACTTACGTATTTTAAATATTCATCGATTCTTTATGAAATATTTCTTGGATCTTATTTATGCAACTGGCTGAAGTTTTATTCTATAATATGCTACTTATTTATAATATTAATTATTTCCTGTAATAGAGCCATTCCAGCACGCTTAGCATGATCACAGGAACGGGTTTTGTCGGCGGAAGAATAGACAAAATGATAGATTGTGATAAACATCACAATCTATCATTTTCGAACAACATAGTTAACCTGTAGTAATACTACACATATTTGGCTTTCATTTGGCTCAAACTTCGTGCGGCAGCTATCCTCGCTGACTCGGCTCGGCTCAATTTGATCAAAGCCAAGCGGCTTTTTCCTGATTACAATTATACCGAACCGAACAGGCGTTTTATTTAGGGTTTTATAATTTCTAAAGACGACGTGCACGGGGCCTCACGATAAGCTAGGGAAGTAAAATGTTTGAAGACGCTTTTAAATTTCCATCCACGATAAAGTTATAACGTGCACGTATTTCCTTATATTTTATGGACGTGGACATGGATGACCACGATAATAATTATCGTCACGTTTGAAATTATAAAAGTGTTCAACAAATAGGTAGGTATGTAGCACCATTAAAACTGAAATGAAATGAAATGAAATTGCTTATTATATGTTGATGGGGCTTCCGCGCTTCTGCAGCGCTTCGCAGATGTTCGCGGAAGCCCGTGTTGACGATTTTCATGCCATTACCAGAAAAAGAACAGCGTCAATAATGGGTAGGTTGCGCGGAAGCTCCAACAACATCCTAAAAACATTATCAGATAAAGTGGACAGTCCCTTTATAAGGCACTGGGTACGGAGGCACGTGCCAACGTGTGTTGGGCCACGTCAGTTTTAGTTGTTTAGTTTTAAAAGTTTACTAACATAGTTGTTAAGTCATTGTTACTAACACTATATGGATTGTATGTACTTGTATGTGTAGTCCGAAATAAAGAATATATTTATTTATTCTGTAAATATGATATTCCAATCACTTTTACACGTAATATAAAAAAAAAGAAGAAAATGCTAGATGAATTCGGCGTTTCCTATCTAACTACTTTGAGAAGAAAGACCGAAACAAACTCAGAGGTCACAGTCTCTTTTAAAGTCCAGACATAATCTTGGCCAGGCCAGGTATGAGGACCATGTAGATTAGTGTCTGAAATGGTCTTTTGAGGAAAGAACCACACAGATTTGAGTGGACCTGTCCAGTCAGTGCAAGCATTTGTCAGTAATCGTGGAGCTCAACTCAGAACTTAAGGAGCTCAACTCAGCTACTACTCAACTAGCTGGTCTTCGATGCTAAAAGTATCGTGTCTGCCATCGTTCTTAGTTATTACGGTTCTCGCGAATCTCTTTATAGGTTTGGATATCTGTATCGATTCCGGGAACATATTTGTATTCCAGACAGTTATTTCGAATCTAGACGTTTGTGCCATTTTCGATTATCTGTCGGCAAAGTGAAATTCTTAATTTTACTATCGCAATCGTCACGAATGTACTGGTACTATCAAAGAACTTCATATTTAAGCAGTTTGAAATGAAAATCCCGTGAACACGATGGCCACATCTGTTACAGCCCGGTTCTACAGCGGCCGAGCGCTGCAAGCAGAAATAGTCCTTACGGTGTATAGATATGAATTTCTTCGATGGTATCTACCTATAAGTACCCAAATCCCCAATCCAATCTCCAATCTATCACAATTCAAGACTCAAGATAGTACAGTGAGCTATGGAATGGGCTATGCTTAGAATCTCTCTGAGGGATAGAATCCGAAACGAGGTGTTACAGCAAAGAACCAAAGTTGACGATATACCTAACAGAATAAGCAAGAACTGAAGTGAAAATGGACCGGCCATAATAGCCGTAGAACCGACGCCCAAATCTGTACTCTGAGTTGCTACTGAGAACTTTCTAATATAAAAATCCAATAATTTTTTGTCCAACCTGGGGATTGAGCCCAGGAGCTTTTTGACCACTAGACCAACGATACAGTCAAAGCCTTAGTTATCTATAAGTACTTCTTCTCCTTTTTCTCTTCTTTTCGTGTGGTCAGTGACTAACCTGGTGTCAGAGTTTTAAAGCCGCCCATGGGCCTCTGATTTGGCTTCACATGCCATCGAGAAATATCTCTCAGGCCGGCTTCCTCACGATGTTTTCCTTCACCGTTTTTGAAGCAAGTGATAATTATACAATATACGCACATGAATCCGAAAAGGCAGAGGTGCGTGTCTTGGGTTCGAACTTGAAACTTATGACTTGGCAGTCTGACGGTCACACCACTTGGCTATCACTGCTCTTAAGTACTAATATTTTAAAGAAGTAAAATTGGTAAAATTGTCAAGTTTGTATGTAAGGGTTCCATACAAATGTAGCTCGTCGTACGATAAGGACCAGGCCCGGATCGACGGCGCGTTGTGTTCCACGCGCGCCTCAAAGAGATGTCAGCAACTGAAGGGGTGGGATAGGACCGATGCCTGCCGGGGTTGCGGGAAAGTCCGAAAGGGATACTGTGGCCCCTGGCAACGTACAGGCAACGGAAGGAACACGGGTGGGTTTTAGTCAGTAGGAGTCTGACACGCCCTCCCACTCCACCCAGAGCGGGAGAAGTTATTTGATAATTTCCCATCCAAAAAAAAAAAAAGGGTTCCATAAATAAAAATAAAATAAAATTTTACCTCTTCCAAACTACTGCTCAGATTCCGAAAAGTCATTAATTGGACGCTACATTATCCTTGAGTGTCATATCACTCACTCTGCCTAGCCTTTTCCCAACTATTTTGGGGTCAGCTTCCAGTCTAACCGGATGCAGCTGAATATCAGTATTTTACATGGAGCGACTGCCTATCTGACCTCAACAACCCAGTAACTGAGTAATATATAGTAATATATTTTTCTTGTCTCTTTATATGTGTGTACATAAACTGTTAAATAAATAAATAAATAAATAAATAAATACGATACCCCTTTACGAGACTGGTTGTCAGACTTTCGGGCTTCTGAAGACCCGTAATGACTGTCGAAGATCCATAAATGACAGCTGAGACCAACGGCTTAACGTGCTTTCCGAGGCATGTAAAGATGGTCACCCATCCACGGACCAACCTTGGCAAGCGTAGCTTAACCTGATGGATCGACCCGTGCGGATGTTATTACTTAGCCACGAGCCTCCTTTTTCCGTGTCATATGCTATGTTTTATGTTGAAACTAGAATCTTGACGCGAACGAAGTGGCGGGCAGAAGCTAGTCAGCAATAAATCCTGAGCTTTAAATTAAATACTTCTACCTAATATGACACGGGAAAACTATAAATTAATAAAGTGTCATTCTTAAGTGGTTGTTTGTCTTTGCCAGCGTTCATCGGACTTCAGTGTGCTAGATAACAAATAAAAGTGCTTGGCAGTGATTTATGAAACATTAACTTTTTTTTTCTTCTTACACGCAAATAAACGTATTTTCTTACTTTCATTTCTTTTTTGTTTTAGTTTAGCATAGGCGCTTATAATAACCTTTACTGTTTATGATATTAGCTGGTATAATACTGCTGGCTTAATAATATTTTTCACGATTTTTGAGAAAGCTTACTATTTATTTCACAGTAGTGGCACTGTTATTCAACATTCAAACTCCGTCCCTAGCTATATGATAACAAGAGTTTGAGACTTTTCTGTTGACATACTAAAACGCGCCTTAACAGCGGTTACTTTGTAACAATGACTAGCTGCGCCTCGCGGTTTCACTCGCATAAGTCTCGATCCCGTAGGAATATCGGGATAAAAAGTACCCTATGTCCTAACCGAGGTCATGGTCTACCCATGTGCCAACTTTCATTTAAATCCGGTCAGCCGTTTTAGCGTGAAAGCGTTACTAACAAACGAACAAATAAACAAAAAAACTCAGCTTCATATTAATAATATTATTAGTTTTTTCCGGCGGTTTCGCTCGCGTGGAGGTTCGAAAATATCCCACGGGAACATACTACCGGGATAAAAAGTATCCTATGTCCCATAACCCATGTCATGGTCTATCTAGGCGTTACGGTGTAAAGGTGGTCAGACACAGACAGCCAGTTAAGCCAGTAACTTTCGTATGTAAGGTACAAGTTCACTACGAACAAGGTGCGATGAAAAGGACTATTTGTGCACGAAGTAACAGTAGAACACTGTCTCCTAAGGCACAGGTTTCCCCTAGTTTAGGAGGCAGGGTTTTTCACCATTCCAGACACCTTATTGTTTGTAACCTACATTTACTACTTATTGTAATCAAAGGTTTTTAGTATCAATAAAGTTATTATTTATTTATTATTTATTTAAGTATGTATAATATTAGTGATAGTGTGGATAATATGGACGGCAGTATGAAACTCTAAGAAAGATTAATTAAAAATTTAAGACACATTGATGCCGATTCTCTTGTCACAAATTCCTCTAAACTAAACTAAAAATCATGAAAATTTCGTTTATTCCTGTCAAACGACGATTTCCCATTTTGAAATACACTAAAGTGATACAACTTAACTATATTTTAGTTTGACAGCACTAATATGGCAATGAGTTATTAATTTAGTGAAAATGGCAATTTTGCTATTCTGAATTAGACGTTATTTTACCAAAAATTCTGATTGTCTAACTAAATCTGACTATTTTTAATCGCGGTTTAAAAAGGTGTGGAATAAAATAAGTTGTCATGAACTAAAATTTACACCACCACCTCGACTTTCAAAATCAGTACTGTAGGTACCTTAATTTTTCTTTCTTTTGCTTATATCTCGAAAATGGTGTGTGTCCTATCGCAAAAATAATGAAAATTTCGACCCTCTTTATAATACCTATAAACCCTTAAAACAACATGTAGGTAATGATTTTTCATATTTTCCATGCAAAAAGTGAAAAATTCCATATAGAACACGTCGAGGCTGCCCCTCTTGCGCGCCTCCGGCTCTATAAAAACGAAGTACGGCCAACAAGTACCACGTGTCAAATTCGATTTGATTTCTGTCAAAATAATTTATATAGTTTTATTTTTGCAGAATACTTTTAAATTCTCATAGTCAAAAATAAGGAATTTTAGTGATATTTTAGTTAGTTTAGTTCGGTGTACAAGAGAATCGGCACCATTGTATGGATGCATGTCACTATCCTGCGGAAAATCTTCACATCGCGATTCAGAAAATCGCATCATTTGCAGTTTGCACAACGACATCTATCGAGTACACTGGTAAACTCAAACTCTCCGTCCCAAACCAAGTAATAATAACTTTTGACCGAGTGGACTGATTTTAATTAAATAAAGACTAAACGTAACCCCAAGATACGAACTATGACTAAATCCCCAATCCCTTAAATCTCTTGAAAAGAGTCTCACAAAAATTTCAATACTACATGTTAATTTTAAAATCATCCCCTATTTTAACCTCTTGAGGGATGATTTTAGAAAAACGCTGAAACACGTAACCATACATTTTTTTTTTTTTTTTTTTTTTTTTTTTTTTTTTTTTTTTTTTTTTTTTTTTTTTTTTTTTTTTGGGTGGGAAATTATCAAATAACTTCTCCCGCTTTGGGTGGAGCGGGAGGGCGTGTCAGACTCTTACTGACTAAAACCCACCCGTGTTCCTTCCGTTGCCTTTACGTTGCCAGGGGCCACGGTATCCCTTTCGGACTTTCCCGCAACCCCGGCAGGCATCGGTCCTATCGGACCCCTTCCGTTGTGCTGACATCTCTTTGAGGCGCGCGTGGAACACAACGCGCCGTCGACCCGGGCCTGGTCCTTATCGGACGGCGAGCTACCCATTGCTCACCGTCCGCAAGCCCGCGCCTACGGTGGCCGGGAATCGGCCTGCGATTCCCGACGCCCAGGGCGTCTCCTGCGGCGGCTAGGGGCGTGAGGGCGCGAAATTTGCCTCTCCCTCACGCGTTCTGCCTCCTCCTTCGCGAGCATTACTGCTTCGCAGAAGGAGGTGACGGCCTCCCATGCCCTCTCGCTCCGTACCATGGCCTGGACTAGGGCCGGACGCGAGAGATCCCCGCCGCCGATCGCCTCCACGAGGACACGGCGATGCTCTGCCCAAGCCGGACAGACCTCCACCGTATGCTCAACCGTGTCCTCCGGGCGATCCACGCAGTGATGACACCCGGGCGTTTCCTCCCGCCTGATACGGAACAGGAACCTCCCGAAACAACCGTGTCCGGTGAGGACCTGCGTTAGGCGGAAGGTGAGGACGCCGTGGCGCCTCTCTAGCCACTCCTCAAAGAGGGGACTTATCGCTGCAATAGTGGCGTGCCCAGCACTGGGTTGCGACAATCGCACTCTCCATGACGCCATGAGATCCCGCCGGAGCTCTGTCCGCTGTGCCGCGATTTCTCGCGGGAACGGAGTTACGCCCCGGTGTTTCGACTCCTCGCGCCACTCCCAGATGTGCGCGAGGACTTTTGCCTCCAGATCCCATGGCGGTAATCCGGCAAGGAGGCTCGCCGCCTCACCGGAGACCGTGCGGTATCCCCGGATCAGCCGGGTGGCCATGACCCTCTGGGACGCGTTCAACCGGCGGGCTGGCCGCCGCCTCAATGAACGCGCCCAAACCGGTGCCCCGTAAAGGGCCATGGACCGCACGACCCCCGCGTATAGCCTCCGGCAGGAGGCGTTTGGACCCCCTAGATTGGGCAGGAGCCGCTTCAAAGCAGCCCCGGCCCGCTCCAGTCTGGGAGCCAAACGTCGAAAGTGCTCCACGAAGTTCCACCGGCTGTCGAGGACGAGTCCAAGGTACTTCATCGTCGACTCGATGCCGATGTGAACTCCTCCTACCGTTATTTGGGACCCCAACGGTGGCGCGTTCCGAGGACCATGAAAACACATGGCCTCGGACTTGTGCAGGGCCACCTCGAGTCCCAATTGCCGGATTCTGCCCACGATTGTCGCAACCCCGTGTGTCGCTAGTTCGGCCGCCGCCTGGTGCGACCTCCCCTGCGCCAGGACCAACGTGTCGTCAGCGTAGCAAACGACGCTGACGCCGCTAGGGAGGTCAGCGCGCAGCACCCAGTCGTATCCGATGTCCCACAGATGCGGCCCCAGGACCGATCCCTGTGGGACACCGCACGACATCTCTCGCCGGTTCCATTCTCCCCGGTGACCGGGGTAGATGACGGCCCTGTCCGTCAAATAGGCCTCGACCACACGACAGAGGTAGGTCGGCATCCGGTGATACCGGAGTGCCTCCCTGATGCAACTCCAGGGCAGGGTATTGAAGGCATTGGCGATGTCTAGAGACACCGCCAAGACGACCCCACCCCGGGACACAGCGTCCCCCGTCGTGAGGGCTCGCACGCGCATGATGGCGTCAACCGTAGAGCGCCCCCTGCGGAAACCAAACTGACTCTCCGCCAAATCCGGCCCCACCCGCACCAGCCGCCCGACGAGGCGGTCTGCAATGACTCTTTCAAAGAGCTTGCCCACCTCATCGAGCAGCACGATGGGCCGGTAAGCGGACGGAGAGTCCGCAGGGCGCCCCGGCTTCTTAATGAGGACCAGTTTCCCCGTTTTCCAGCGAAGTGGGAACTGGCCCCTCTCCAAGCATGCGCTTAGGAGCCCCCTTAGTCGAGGCCCGAAAGCCTCCAAGGCCAGGACCCAGGCTTTACCAGGTAAGCCGTCGGGTCCTGGGGCGGTATTTTTGGCATTCAGCCTACGTACCGCCACTCTCATCTCTACCTCAGTCACCTCTGGAGCATCGTCGTCGTCGTCGGCGGTGTGATCCGCATCGGGCACCGCAGTAGGCGGAGCCATGGGCGGGGAGGCATGTTCCCCTCTCGAAGGGAACAGAGCGCTCACCACGTCCCCCACAAGCTGCGGCCGGAGACTCTGCGTCAGCGGGGGAGCCCATGGGCGGAGTTTCTCCCGCACCATCTTGTATGGGCGTCCCCACGGGTCCCTGTTCAGAGTCTCCAGCGACTCCTCGCGGGCCACTCCCCTGGCCCGCAGGATCTCCGCTTGGAGGGCGGTCTTCGCCGCTCTGTACCCCTCGTACAGCTCCGCCTGAATGGCTTCCGTATCCGGAGGACGAATACGGAGCCTGCGGTGCCTGGTGTACCGGCGTCGCGCAGCAACGCACGCATTGCGCAGTGTCGTCAGCTGTTGCGACCACCAGTACACCTGGCGCGAAGCACGTCCGGGCTGGACCCGGGGCATTGCCACGTCACATATTTCGGACATGGCCTCCCGGAACCACTCCGCCTCGTCGTTAATGTCGGCAGGCCTGTCCGGTGGTGAAACCCAGGCCTGCACGATCGAGGCTTCCAGGAGGAGCTCCCGGTCCAGCTGCTTCAGCGCCCACCGCGGACCACTCGGGGCCTGTCGGACCGGCGCGCTCGAGGTCTGGGCGGAGACGTCAAACCGGATGTACCGGTGATCGGAATAGGTCTCCACCCCCACCATGACGCGCCAGTCAATTACACGCGGCGACAGAGCGGGGCTGGCGAACGAAATGTCCACCACTGATTCACCCCGCATCCGCACACACGTGGGGACAGAACCCCGGTTCAGGACGACCAGGCCTGTCTCCAGAGCCCAGTCCTCCACCATCCTGCCCCGTGTGTCCGTATATCGGGAACCCCAAGCCACATTTTTGGCATTGAAGTCCCCGAGGACGAACACGGGAAGGGAACAGAACCCGACGACGACGACTCTCAACTCCGCAAGGGAGTTGTGGAACTCGGCAAGAGTTCGGCTCGGGGAGAAGTATACCCCTACCACAACGATCTCCCCGAACCGTGCTGCAACGCAACCCCGTCCTCTCTTAACAGCCTCGAGGGACGGAGTACCGGCGGCGGCCGACGAAATTAGGGTCACTGAGCCGCTCAGGTCCTCCACCCAGTCATCCCTGGGCGGGACAAAGTACGGCTCAGCGACCACGGCGATGTTAATCGACCACTGCGCCATGCTCTGGAGCAACAGATCCTGAGCTGCGGCGCAGTGGTTGATGTTCGCCTGGAGGAGGCGTAATGGGGCCATTATTGGCACTCCATGTCAGCCCCCTCCCGTGCCGCCTGTGAGGGCCCTGCCGCGGCGGCTGCGGCGGCGACGATGACGGTAGTGGAGGCGGCAACAGCGGCGGTGGTGGCGGTTGCGGCCGTGACGGCGGTGGCAGAGGGCTTGCCTTTGGCTTTGGCGGGTGGGACGCAGGCCTTACTCCCAATCCGGTGATTGGCCGGCTTGCCAGCTGCCGCACATACAGCGCAGTGCGGCGTGGCGTCACACGAGCCGGCCTTGTGACCGGCCTGACCACAGCGGTAGCAGTGTCCGCTGCGGTCCACCTCCGAGGTGCATTTAGCTCCCACGTGGTTGCCCACGTGGCAGCGGAAACACCTCAGAGGTCTGGGTTCCAGCAGTTTGACCTGCGCGGAAACCCAGCCCACCAATAGCCTTTGGCCCTCCCCGGCTATTTTCTTGGCCGCTGACACGGGGCAGCTCACCGTAACGGCTCGCATCCCCGTGTAGTCAGGACGGATGGTGCCTGCCCTAACCTGCTCGGCAGAGCACCCCCCAGTCCTAACGACAGCGGCCACCACCTGTCCCTCCGTCACTGAGTCGTCCAAGCCCAGAATACGCATATCAGCGCATTTGGTGGGCCTGGACACTCGGGCCTCGTCCGCATTTAGGGACGCCCTAAGCCTTGCGGCCAGAGCGTCAGCGGCCGGACCACTTGCCGCACCGGGGACCTCCAGCATCCGGGCCCCAGTCGCCGTGACCCTTACCCGGATGCCATCGGCGGCGCCGATCTCCTTCAGGTCCACCGCTGCCCCCACCTTGGCGAGCACGTCGCGGTAGGACACGCCCTTTTTCTCCGCCTCTGGCTGTAGCGTGATAACTACAGCTAACCATACATTTGGACTTTAACTTAAGAAATGATAGGTTTCCCATAGGTACAAACTTTCATCCCCTGTATCTCCCCCCTTAGGGTTATTTTTGAGACAAAAAGTAGCTTATAATCTTTCCCGAGATACCATCTATCTCTTTGCCAAATTTTATCGAAATCCATTCAGTGATTTAGGCGTGAAAAGGAAACATACAGATAGACAGAATTACATTCGAATTTTTTATATTTGTATGGATTAAAGTTAGGCTTACGATTCTTGCTAACGTAATCTTGAAGCCCTAAGAAAGATTTTTATAATAGAAGTGCATAATATTAACACACATGTTACCAAAGTGTTAGGAGGCGAGCGAATCTATTCCAATAACCGGGCTCAACGAGTACACTAGGCCAATAAAAGCCGATACTTTCGCTGAAAAAGTTTTATTATTTTTAAATTAATCACACTATGATTAATTTAAAAAATAAAAAAGCTAACACGCTTTAAAAGGCCCAATAATGAAGCATACACCATTTAACACTCGCCGTATCACTGCATCAATAATTTTAACACTAGCCTCGCAAAAAAAAGTCAAAAGAGGCCGCCTTCTTCAAAATTCATTTACTTCAAAAGTAGTCACTTACACGCCTTCACAGAAACGATTAATTTATTATTTTAAAGCATCCCTTTTCGGCCATCCAATTTAAAATTTGACGTCTTAAACAGTCTTAAATTACATGTGAAATTATTTCATTAGCACTGAAGTACCTCAGGCTAACCATGATATAATCGGGACCAAGTTTTTCGGTACCAAAACTTGTAATCAACACGTCAGTGTGACCACGCCCTAAGCTCTTCGCGTTAATAGGCAGATCTCGATATCGACTCATTCTGCAAATCGGACAAAGTTATTTTATTCTTCTCTTTTTCCTTAACCCACTCAATTTTAATCCTTAATCCTTTCATACAAGATTCTATTGTCACTTTTTTATCTGCAAATAATCGTGGTAAGAGTTTATAAGTTAGCATTTACGGTGTGGTTGGAGTTTTGTTTGTTTATACATTACGTTTAGACGAGGTGCTGGTATGTTCGCGGTCTTATGCGTTACACGCATAATGATGGACAAACTATTAATATATTTACTACTCTATTGCGTGTTACTGCTAGCTCTGAAGCTTTGCTAATAATTTTACATTATAATCAACAGTGATTGAAATAGGATTTGATGAGTGGGTTGCTTCCTCTAACGTGGAATGTGCTACCGTAATACCATCTCCATCTTTGCAATGTTTTTCAAATTACCGATATTACGTTGCGTTTTGGCATAGCTTAACTTCAGATCAAGCTAGTGTTTCCCGGTTATAACATTTCGCTAGATATGTCTGATTTATGCGAAGGCACGGACCCAGCCAGTGGGTTAATGTAGATGAGCTCGGCAGTAAGTCAGTAAGACAGGCGGGAGAAGCTACTGGGCCCGAAAATAGACGGATATGTCAGTCAACTGGACTTATCTGAGAGCTGCCTTTAGCCCTTATTAAAAGGGATGACCTTTATGCCATCTTCTTCTTCTTCGCTTTGGTCTTGATAGAGCAGTCACGACGAATTGTGTCCAATCGCAAGTGTAGTCATTGCCCATCTCACGATCTCTCTCCATCTGGTTCTGTTAGATGACAGTCTGGCGCATTCATTATTAGTGCTTCCAACCGGGGAACTTAATTTGATCGGTCCAACTTATCGGCCTGCACGACCTCTAGCTATATGTAGTAATTATTCCGCCTTGAGACATAACCGAAGACCTTCAGTATTTGAGATTGTATTTGTACTGATAGACGCTATTAAATACCGAGTTCTTAGAATATGGAGACATTTGTGCGGAATTCTATCCATGAGATCGAAAGCTTTCTTCTCCAGAAGCACATTTCTAGAGCATCTCAACATCATCATCATCATTTCAGCCGAAAGATGTCCACTGCTAGACATAGGCCTCCCCCAAGCATCGCCACTTCGACCCGCATTCAGCGAACTCCTGCGGCCTTCACAAGATCATCGGTCCACTTTGTGGGAGGCCTTCCAACGCTACGTCTTCCGGTACGCGGTCGCCACTCCAGAACCTTTCAGACTCATCGACCATCTGTTCTGCGAGCAATGTGCCATGCCCATTGCTACTTATGTTTGGAAATTCTTCGGGATATGTCGGTTACCCTGGAGCATCCACTTGCCAATAAATGGGCACAAATCCATGGACCATCAGCTTATTCAAGTTCAGGATAAAACGACCACTAGACCAAAGAGGCAGACAAATTTGATTGGTTCAGTAGTGATTTCAGTCAATAGAAATGAATGTTTCACCCCTACAATCTTTATAAGGAGTAAATATCCAACTATTGATGAGGATTTCTAAAAAAACATGGCTATATATTAATGCTAGAAGTAGTCCATGTGTCCTAGGCCTTAGTCCCGTCAACTAAGGTGTAGGCAATAAAATATAGATTGATATGTTACACAATAAATTATGAGCGTAGGAAACATCTGTTTTAGTTTTTGTTAGTAAATCTGTGTATTTTATGTTTGTGTCTAGTTTTAGGCTTGTTATCTTGTTACCGACGAAGTAAGGAAGATTTAACATCATTTTTATGGGTGCAAGACACCTAGTTTACTTAAGATCAGATAAAATATGTTTATTTGCAAACATGTGTACACATACAAGAATAAAAACGTGCATGCAGGATAACATATAGAAAAAAATACAGGTTCAGACATATTTGCCATAAGCTATGGCGTGCAAATATGAATAGTAACGATTGTTAATAATTAATTTCAAGTCAATATCATTAATTTAAAGGGAATTTAGCAAACAATAACAAATTTTAATATGTCAACATTAAATAAAAAAAACATAAAAAAGCTATGTCGAAATAAATGCTTCACTCAGAAATTCGTTAATATTTAAACTAAAATCTGAGACACTATATTTTTTTTTTGCTATGATCTGCCCTCAAATTCAAAATCATTTTAAAATCTACTTAAGTGAGGGTCAACATTGCTTTGTGGAGTCTCGATCCACATATACCAATCTGACACTTTTTACTGAGTTATTGACAGCAATAGATTCTGGCCATCAAGCTAATGTCATATATACAGATTTCGGCAAAGTGTTCAATCGGGTCTCGCATCAAATTCTCATTGACAAATACGAACGTATGGTATCGCTGGATCTTTACTCTCATGGTTGAGTTCATATCTTGAGACCAAAACTTTTTTTGTAGTAGTCAATGACCGTCAGACACATCCTCGGGTGTACCACAAGGGTCTCATTTGGGATCGGTTTTGTTTAACTTTTTTATTAATGATATTCCAAACTGCTTTCAAATAGTTAAATCTAAACATGACGCCTCTGAATTACAAAGCGATTTGGATGAATTAATGATATGGTGCCAAATAAACCAGATGCTCCTAAATTCTAACAAGTGTTACCATATAAAATGTACTAGGAAACATCATCTCATTGACCAGGATTATTATATTGATGGAGATAAAGTAAATAATAATAATATATTTGATCAGAAATTAACCTTTATCCCTCATATTGATAATATAGTAAAAAAGTCTTCCAAAATGCTGGGTTTCGTTATCAGAAACACAAAACAATTTAAAAACTGTAGAACAAAAATTATCCTTTTTAATTGTTTGTGTCGAAGCATGTTAGAGTATTGTATGCTGCTCACTCATTGCATCTTGAGCGTGTACAAAAAAAAATTCTGGGGCACCTCGCATATGCTAGCGGTTTGTCCAGGAAAATACGTTCATATAGTGATAGGTTCAAATATTTTAATATGGTTTCTCTTGACAAACGTCGACGACTGAATGACGCGATGTTTGTGTCAATGTTATGTCCGTGCCCCCTCCAGAATTCCTCGCAATCCTATAATGCCACTCTGCCCTCCGCAGAGAAGAACGGTTCCGGATGCTAATTCTCCCTACGCGAGGTTTTGCAGGGCTGTGAACGATTGCAGTGATCGGATCGACCTCCATTTTGACAGTTTAGGCAAATTGAAAGCCAGCTTTTATAAGTATCTCCCCGAACTTTGAGTTTCTTGGCCCTGCGTTATCTCACTGGGTGGGTGAATTTAGGCTACTCATTATTTACATTTTTTTTTCGTATTATCTAGTTTTGTTTACTTTCGTTTATTTTGGCTTGTTTTGATTCTGTTTTTATTTTGTGTTATTTAGTTTAATTCATTAACTAAGTTCTATTCAGTGCAACTTATTTTTGAATTTTTTTAATGTTATGAAAACGTATTGTGTGCATGCAGAGTTTACTTATAAGTGATTGTTACGCTTTATTCTGATTTGTTGCTTCTGTTTCATTGGCTTATACCAGTGTATACAATTGTTGGTGAACCAAATAACATAAATAAAAAGACAGCTACATTCAATATATACAGTGATGGCAATAGTAAGATACTGTACTTTTTAAAGAAAGGTACACAATTCTCGGTAGATTTTAAACCGAAAATACCTATTGCGCCGTTTCTGTGCCTTAAAGACAAGATCTTTGTTGGTGGAGTTCCCCCAAAAAATTATGCCATATCTGAGGATAGACGCCACAAGCCCATGATATGCAGTTATAAGTGTTCTAGAATTTATTTTATAATGCAAGTTCATGTAGGGCATAAACTAATCGACTCACTCGCTTACATAATTGTTCGATATGTGGTTTCCAAGTCATTTTATTATCAACATACAAGCCGAGAAATGTTGTAGTGTCTGTTTCTTCAATAGGTTGATTGTTAAAGTTTACGTTTAGGTTGTTTTGTGTTGGCATTCACTGTCTAAAGTTCAATAATTTTGTTTTTCCTAAGTTGGATTTTAAATTATTTACACTCAATCATCACTCAGTCATCTTCATAAGTATTTTTGTCTTTACATTTGACGGTAACAGTGCTATAATCCGCAAAGAGAGCTATAGGATTATTTGTTGCGTTGGGTAGGTCATTAATGTATAAATAGCGGTGGACCCAGAACGCTACCCTGTTGTACACCGTAGTTTATTTTACAACATGACATAAAGGTTTTTTTCTTGTTTAGTAAGAATATTCACTTTAGTCACTTCAGTATATTGGTTTCGGCCTTTCAGGTATGATTTAATTAGTTTGAGAACATTACCTCTTATTCCATAGACATTGAATTTAACAACTAATATATCATGGTCAACGTCAAAAGCCTGTATCATACCCATAAAGATAGAACAGACGGGTATTCTTTTGTCAATATTAACCATAACAAAGTCTTAAAAGTCATAAATGGCCATGGTTTTATTAGGTCTAAAGCTTTTTTGTTCTTTTACTAAAATATTGTTTTTTTCGAAATCATTTTTGAGTTCTTTGTAAATATGTTTCTCAAATATTTTAGAAATAACTGGAACCAGTGGGTCGATAGTTTTCTAGAATATTTTCTATCAGCTTTCTTAAAGATCGGTTTTATGATCGATGTTTTTAATCTTCAGGGTAGACTCCTGCGGTAATGCATAAGTTTAAGATATATAGCTAAGATGAGTAGAAATATTTGTAGTTATATATTTAATAACTTTAATAGATATTCCATCATAACCCACACTATTTATGCTTTTTAGACTTCTAATAATCTGCAATATATCATGTGGCAAGCATGGTTTAAAAAACATAGACTTTTGTTTAGTTGACAAATATGAGTTATAATGCATTTTGTTTGAATCACTCTTAGGTACAATTTTATCGACGAAATAATTATTAAAAGCATTGGAAATTTCACGGGGTCAGTTATAGTTATATCATTCATTTTAATGCTAGTTATTATCCTTTGGTACATTTTGTTTTGCATGGTTTATAATTTTCCATGCTGTTCTACTTTTATTGTCTGACGTATTAATTGAATAAAAATATTTTGTGCGCGCTGAGTTAGTCTTATTATTTTCCTATATAGTTTTGAATATTGTGTCAATTTAGTTTTATTTACTACGCTTGGTTTTTTTTTCTGTATTGCCATAAAAGTTCCCGTTTTCTTATACTGCAGGGCTTAAAGCCTCGTGTTACCCAATGAGCTTTTCGATAACTATTAATGGTGATGATACATTTAAAGGGAAAGCAAAGATCAGATCATAAAATAGCTTAAACAAGTCAGTGAAAATATTATAGGCTACATTTGGATCACAAGTTGTGTACATTTCCGAAAAAGACAATTTCTCTATACGAGTTTTAAACTTCTGAAGATTTTCATCACTATAGTCTCTACGTTTAGTTTTGAATTGTTATATCCCTTTTTTCTTATACTTCACAGACTCATAGATACAATGAGTCTTCTCGCTGAAGATATACTACTGTAGATCATCGGTTATAATAATCTAGACTGTGGATTTTTTTGCCCATTAGTTTATGGTGAGTTTTGGTCATCTACCGCACTTGACAAGATTTATTGGTCTTTATTATGTTATTAATTATATTTCTGTAAGTAGGTTTGTACTAACACTTTTACACGTCAAAAATAAATTCTTTTTTAGAACTAAATGAGTTCGGTGTTTCCCATCCGACTACTCTGAGAAGAAAGGCCGAAACAGACTCAGAGGTCACAGTCTTTTTTAAAGTCCAAACATAATCTTGGTCAGATCATGTGAGGACCATGAAGATTATTGTCTAAATTGGTTTTTTGAGAAAAGAAACACATAGATTAGAGTGGACCTGTGCAGTCAGTGCACGCATTTGTCAGCTCAACTCAGAACTTAAGGAACTTAACGACTGGATAAAAACAAGTTAACAGTCCTTCTGATGCCAGTGGATATCTACAATACCAGAGTCATCGCATATGCGCTATCTTCCCAGAGAAGTGTATATGTGATGCCTGTTACGAAATAACGACACTCATACCATTTGAGAATTATGTCATCATATAAGTTCAAGCTATTCCCATAGTTAGCTTTGATCAAGCTACTTGACGTCTATAAGACATCAAGTCATTACGACATAGCCATTTTAATATTCCGAAATACCACTTGTTTACATTTGATTAACAATCATAATTAAAGATTAGTAAAATGCCAATCATGTACATCGACCTATGTTTTCCTAGTACCTAAATCTGTGGCGCCATTATAACAAAGTATGTACTACAAACTTCAAATGTCAAAGTTAACGAAAATAATTTGACATAATCAACGGCTGACACGTTTAGCGCGATCCTTTACCTTTTCAGATGCCCAGGCGCCGGTCAATTTGTAGCTTTGAGAGACGCCGCCACTTATGAACCGACCAACACAAGATGATCCTTGCACAGCACTAAAATGTTTGCTGCCTCTGCAAGCTCAGGGGTTAACACAAAATGGCTGCTTATAATAGGGGTTTGTAAAGGTGAAATAATGCGTGGTAAAATTAGGTTCTTAAGTTTGCGTGTACACCAGGTACCTATTCTTGGCTAAGTGGATAGTTTTATGTTTCATTAAATTGGCTAGTTTTAGATAGAATGATTGGAGATAATTGTTTTTTATATTAATTAACGATGTGTTTGGTTCTTAGTGTGATTAAGGTGTGGTTCTGGTGCGCACGATAAAGAGTACCTACCTAATTACGTAAGTTTTTTTTTTTACTCTTGTTTCTTTTCTAACGGAATAGAATCAAGATTTAAAAAACGATACTACGGAGAAGATGCAATAAACGATTTGGATGTTTTTTGGAGATATTTATTTATTTTCTTTATTTAGGCAACCAACATCGATACATAGGTATAGTATGTTACAAAGTATGTGTATTAGAGTATTTTGTGGCTAATAATAAGTTTCCCTGTATAATTAGGATAAGTATAAAAAATGCGAACGGACTACTAAGAAATATTTAAATTCAAAAGGTACAGTTTTAGGTATATTAATAGTTAAGCATTAACTTTAAAGAAAAAAAAATTGCATCATTAAGAAAAAAAAGTTTGTATATTATGAGATTAGTAGTAGTATACAAGGCACAAGGCACATCAAGCTATACATTTCCAGTATAAGCTGACCTCGCATTGTACGGAAATCCTATACAATGCGAGATCAGCATAAACTGGAAATGTATGGCTTGATATGTAGCCATGTGTATTAATCAAAAGCCTTATATTATGCTGATTAATATCAGTCGCTAAGCTTAAGGCCTTTCTGAAATACTTAAACGAAAAATAATTAAACATGCTCATATAATGTACCCGTTAATTTAAGTATGGGAAGCGATGCAAGTATATACAGTCAGCTGGTAATAGGAACAGCCTAGCAATTTTCTACTTACCATCGGCCGTTAAACGTCCATATAACATTAGCCTCCCGTGTAGACCACCATAGACGATAGTATGTTCTTAGAAGTCTGTGCTATAAGCACGGTAGTAGGCAGATTTGTAACCATAGGGTCGATGAGGTTACAACAGATTGATTGCAGAAAGCTTTTGTAGGTGAAGTCTGATAAGAGCCCCATTACATTTTTTTTCGTAAATTCGTGATTTTTGACGCTGTAATTTACAGCAGTAGTAAGATATTTTTATTATTTGATTATGAATAACGATAGTGAAATGAAAACTAATGAAACGTATTCATTGTAGATATAAATTTTATATCATATTAGTTTATTTGATAACATTGTGTTTATTTGGAATATAATGGACGCTGAATCAAGACATTTATTGCTTTTCTTTACGATTTTTTCCGTGAAAACTCATGGAATTTAAAGAAATTCTAGAACTCCAATAAACACATTCAACTTATCTTTTAGCTTTTATTAGAATTTAATGAAACAATGTGAATTTAAGCGTCAAAGTTCCATCGTCGACGGTTTTTCTTGTAAACTGACTTCGTAAAATATTTATAGTAAACATTTGAAATGTGTAACTCCTACTTACAAGAAAGAAAATGGCACTATCGTTATTCATAATCAAATTATTATAATATCTTATTGCTGCTGAAAATTACAGCGTCAACAATCACGAATTTGCGTAAAAGAATAATAGGGCTCTTATTACAAAAGCAGAGGTTTTTGAAAGTTGTGATGGTCTGGAGGACACGAGGCTGCTGGTTTGGACCTGCGGGATGATTTCGTAACACAGAAAAAATGACAATCGATCGCAATGCGTTTCATTTTGACATCCATTGCTTCATAAGTTTGAAAAAATCGTCTGCTTAACAACGTAAATAACGCAATGAACGTGGCTGAAATGTCGTAATGAAAGTACCCCGCTTTGGTCAGAACATTTGATTTTGTGTTTAAAAAAAAAATAATCTTAGACACCGCGTTGGACTTGATCAATATATGAAAAAGCTGGAACAGTCAACAGCGCACGTCAATGGTAACACTTGCACTAACAAAACTCATTTTACTACAAGTAAACGTATTTTTAAAGTGAACGTGCTATTGACTGTACTCACTATACTTGCATGTACCGTGCGTTCATTGTAACTTGACCAGTGACGCGATTGATAGCACTGAATTTTGCAGTCTTAGTTTCAATACAAATAGAGTTCAAAATGGTGACTCACAGAACAGTAGGTACTACCAATCACGTGACTGCAAAATTCAGTGCTTACCAATCGCGTCACGGGTCAAGTTATAATGAACGCACGGTACGCATTATCATCTTCCTTTTGCTTTCAACTCACGAATTCAACCTTATTTATGAAAAAGAGACTAAAAAGTTTTTATTCATCCAATTATAGTAAAATCTCAATAATAACACAATATTATCGATAAAATTATGGAAACGTCTTCATAAATACATGATTATTTTTGCATTAAAATCGACACAGATGTGTATCGGACTTGTTTCGTGAGATTGTGTTTGCGGCCTGACTTCGCCCGTGTTTTTTTCTTTCAAAAAAAATTTTGATGGCTTATGTTTTTTCTTGAATTTCTTGTGTATTTATCACTGGTAAATACACAAGTTTAACAGTGTGAAGGTCAATGGTATAAAAAATATTATCGATTATGTTGATCCTTATTTACGTAATTCATCTTCCCAAAATTATGAAACTCCTCTTGTCACATAATCGCAGTACTTAATTACATCAAGTAATAACAAATGTGGGTGTACTATAGATATACCTCTACCCAACCCTACGGGGAAACAAGGCGTGATGTTATGTTATGTTAAGTTAATTACTAACAAATTGCCGTTAAATCTTACACCTTAGAGTAAAGCTCTATTATTTTATAATTCACGTTGGTGTTACGATAAAAATATGCATCCGCTGGTTCGCCTTAAATATTAAGTTAAAACGTTTAAAATAATTACGGGACAATTTAGTTAAAGCGCCGTTCCATTGTTTAGACGTTGCGACGAATTAAAATTATTTTATTTAGGGTTTTTTTTTGAGGCAACTTTCACAGGATAATTTATTTATTTATTTTAAAAAAAACGTTGCCCCACACTAGGAATTTCTCCTGTATCGTGGGTGCGTTTATAAACATTTAAAGTCACATACACAAACAGCCAGACCCGGAACAACTACTTATAGGCCATACAAATATTTGTTCCGTGTGGGAATCGAACCCGCGACACGCAGTGCAGCAGTCAATCGCTTAACCACTGCGCCAACCGTGCCGTAATGTAAATTAAGTGTCATAGTATATGCATTAAAAACTTAAAAGCATTCAATTATTATGTTATAATGTGGGTTCTACTATACCTCTGCCTACGGGGAATATAGGCGTGATGTTATGTGCTTATTTTTCCATTAATACCTTCATTTATAATAAACAAACCGAGAGGTAGAAAGGTATCATGATATTGAATCAAGTTCTTAAGTATCACAAAAAAAAGATTGTGGATAATAATATAATCCGTACATGATTATAAAACATACTAACATAGACACACATACACTAAAATATATAAAAAAAAAGATTTCTTGGAATTTATGTTCAATGAGCAATAATATGCTTGACATCTCTTTAACATTTCGAAAGACAATAATTTATTCTTAGCCAAGATAACACGGCAAATCTTTAACACAAAACAAATGTGAGTGACGTTATTATAAATAATATAGTGCAACATTATTATGACGCGTGGCCAAAATTGGAACTAACGCCGCCATCTTGTTTTTGAATACATTTCAAGTGACTTTTCACAAAACAATTGCACAAATGTTTACCAACAACGCTCCCCTCTCAACGTCATTCGAGTGGCAAAATATCCTTGTGTAGCAGTCGCTGTAAATGACAGTCGGCCCTACTATCTAATATTTACCACAACATAAACAATACCGTATCATTTACCTTACGCCTACATGACAAAAGGAAAACACAAAGCGAATAATCGTTACCTACTCAATAAAAAATCGCATTAAAGAAACAAGACCTTAACTTATAAAGAGTTGATCGGAGGTATCGCAAAAATTGCGTTTCGCGCGACCAAAGCCGCTCGTTGGAATGTCATTAAATTTTACGACCTACTTGTGAAGCGGCTGAACTGCAGTCAAGTTAGCTCCTACACAGCTCGTAGGTACGCAAATATGCTCTACTTAACAAAGGTACTTAAGTACCTACTGGTGGTGTAAAAAAATCTAAGTAGAGTATTCGACTAATAAAATTGTTCAGTGAAAAGAAAGAAAGTTTTTTTTTTGTTAAAAAGCACCAGAAGCTGTAAGGGGTCAATGACAGCTCGGCCCGAGTCATCTCAACCCGAATAATAATACCAAATACTATTTCGTCAAACAGCCTAAAAACACAGGTGTGTATTGTCCGCATAAAAAGTATCAACCTCTTAAAGGGGGGCTTATGGCTAAATAATAACAGCCAGCACAGGTCGATCAAAGGTTAAGCTACGCTTGCCGCGGTTGGTTCGTGGATGAGTGACCATCCATTACATTTCGAGTCCTCTCTTTGTGTCAGAAAGCACGTTAAGCCGTTGGTCCCAGCTGTCATTCGTATTCGTTCGTTTGCCAATCGTTAGGGGTAGTCAGAAGTCCAAAAGTCTGACAACCAGTCTTACCAAGGGGTATCGTGTTCCCAGTAACTGGGTTGTGGAGGTCAGAGAGGCAGTCGCTCCATGTAAAATACTGGTATGGAGCTGCATCCGGTTAGACTGGAAGCCGACCCCAACATATTTGGGAAAAGGTTAGAATAAAAAATTAAAAGAAAGCAGTGACCGAAAAAAAATGTGTTAACGTCGTCATGGTTTCTGATCAGGGAAACTGATTAAATTCAAAACGGACAAAATTTTGCCACTTTCCAAAAAAAATAATAAGAAGCTTTGAAAATACGCTAATTTGTATAGATTTTTGCTGTGGCTATTAATTCAAGTAGAAAGCAGCAATTTACTCTTTAATACGACTTAGGCTAGGCGCAAACGAGCCACCGGGAGCCAGCGACAAGCACACACATCTTTTTCATACGTTTTGTATGGATTCGTTACACACGTGTGGCTGGTGGCAGCCCCCCGCTACTTCAGTCCTCGCCACTGCAGGAGGTCGTCACAGCCACCGGTGGTTGTGGCCGGTGACTCGTTTGCACCTAGCCTATACAAAGTCACAGTCAAAGTCAAAGTCAAATCATTTATTTCAAATAGGCCCGTATAGGGCACTTTTGAACGTCAAAAATTTACAAAAAAAAATTATTGATTCTAGTTGCCCCTTCCAAAAGGTAGTTTTCGTATGGAGAAGAATGGGCAAGAAACTCCACCGTTACTCTTTTAAAATGTTTTACAATATTTTGTATAAGTACATTAGTTATATAGTTATATGTGAGGACGATGCACCTAGAATAAAATTATTATACCACAATAGGTAAAAAGAATTAAGAATTAAAAATGAAGCAACAACAGATAAACTAATTATGTGATAGATACATGGTGCTCACATATTTACAAACAATAGCACAAGATCTAGAAATTTAAGAAGAAATGCTGTCTAAATACGTGAATTTTGTGGGCATGAATTTGTATAAGAGTTATAACAGCTATGTGGTTCTTTCCTTAAAAGATAATTTCAGACATTAATCCGTATGGTTCTCATATGATCTAACCACGATAATGTCTGGACTTTGAAAGAGACTGGTCACAGTCTCTTTGACTGATGAGCAAACCATGAACAAAGAGCATTGTACTGATTTGATCAGCAAATTGAACACCTCCGTTTCCGTACCTCAAAAGGAAAAATAGAGGATCACTTCGTTGTCCGTCTGTCTGTCTGTCTGTCAGTCTATCAAAACCCTTTTTCTCAGGAACAAGTGGAGGTATAAAGTTGAAATTAATATCAAATACGTAGGTCTATGGCCCCATAAAGCCATAAAAAGCTTCTAAGTCAACGCAATAAAAAAATACAGCCATTTATGCGACATATTTTGATACTCGCAAATAAATCAAAACCATTGATTTATTTGCGAGACGGTCCCGTTGACCTAGGAATCATCTCACAGGAAAGTCCTCAAATCGCGGTTATACCAAATAAAAAAAATAAAAATGCGATTACAAACTTACATTTGCAGTTGGAGAATTGACCGTGACGTGTGGAGAACATATTTTTCCACTACAATGTTAAGTTTGTTTTTGGGATAAATTCATCCCAACAACAAAACCTGCACTTGGTTGGTTTTTTTTTTAAATATTAGTGCCGAACGAGAGAATTTTGTATGAGAGGCATAATGTTCAGAAATATTCATCCCAAAGTTTAGCGAAATTAAGCGGTGTTGGTAAAGAAGTACCATTGGAGCTACAAAGATTACCATTGAACTATTGACCTTTAATCATTGAGCGCAGCGTAAAAGTCTTAGTCAAATGGACTCAGCCGGTACGCACGGGCGTTTTTTTTACGCGAAAATTTTTTTTTCGTTCACTGGATTTTCAATTCTCGGTATTGAGCCGAGCATTGAGAATCCAACAGAGTGCATTCCAGCGCGTCAAGAAAACACACTGTTGGATATTCAACTCTCAGTGCTAAGCAGAGCGTCGAAAATCAAGTGCGCGAAAAAAATCTTTGTGTGAAAATAACGCCCGGGCGTCCGCTAAGCCCAGGTATGCACGGGCGTTGTTTACACGCGAAGAATTTTTTCGTGCACTTGATTTTAGACGCTCTGCTTAGCACTGAGAGTTGAATATCCAACAGTGAGTTTTCTTGACGCGCTGGAATGCACTCTGTGTGCATGAATGTTCAGAAATGTTCATCCCATTCTATTATTAAGCAAAGTAGCAGTGTTGGAAAGAAGTAGCATTGAAGCTACAAAAATAACTAAAACCTTTAATCATTGAGCGCAGCGTAAAAGTCTTAGTCAAATGGACTCTTAGCCGGTACGCACGGGCGTTTTTTTCACGCGAAGATTTTTTTTCGTTCACTGGATTTTCAGCTCTCTGTATTGAGCCGAGCATTGAGAATCCAACAGAGTGCATTCCAGCGCGTCAAGAAAACACACTGTTGGATATTCAACTCTCAGTGCTAAGCAGAGCGACGAAAATCACATGCACGAAAAAAATCTCCGCGTGAAAATAACGCCCGAGTGTCCGCTAAGCCTAGGTAGGCACGGGCGTTATTTTCACGCGAAGATTTTTTTAGCGCACTTGATTTTCAGCTCTTGATATTAAGAATCCAACAGAGTGGATCCCGGCGCGTGAAGAAAACACACTGTTGGATTTTCAACTCTCGGCGCCAAGCAGAGCTCTGAAAATACGGTGCGCGAAAAAAAACGCCGCGATAATGAATCACCCGCGCGTACCTGGGCTTACCTCATAAAGTAAACATGCTTAAAGCACGCCACCCATTAAAAGCTATTACTGATAAATGTGTCGCATATATTAGTTTTTGAAGTTAATGCTCAAAGTACGCACTCTATATTTAAAATGTGATTACTCACGGAAATCCTTGAAAACTAATGATATGCAATAAAGTAAATATTTATCATTTACGAGGAACGCCCTGTTGTTTTACACAATTTATTTAGCATTACCGCCCTGTGCCTACTTAGTTGAGATAAGATGCCTTTAAAAAAACGATGTGTTGGGTTTCTCAAAACCTGTCAGAGAATCGATATGTCACTTTATAAATTAGGTTTTTTTACAGTTTATAATAATAGTCGTCCAGACTGAATCTCAGCGGAAACCAGCCTTCGGCACAGGACATATTATAGTGCGCAAGTGTGTGCGCAGATACAGGTGCACTCTCTCTTCCCTGACCCCGCGACCGGAAAGAGATCAGGCGCAGGGCCAACGGCTCCCCCCGCGGTCCGCCCACGTTCGTACGGACGTAAAAATATCGCGGCGTTTTTTATCGCGCACTAGATTTTCAACTCTAGGTGTTGAGCCGAGCGTTAAGAATCCAACGCGTTGGGACACACTCGTCCAAGCGCGTTGAAAAAAAGCCTTCGGCACAGGACATATTATAGTGCGCAAGTGTGTGCGCAGATACAGGTGCACTCTCTCTTCCCTGACCTCGCGACCGGAAAGAGATCAGGCGCAGGGCCAACGGCTCCCCCCGCGGTCCGCCCACGTTCGTACGGACGTAAAAATATCGCGGCGTTTTTTATCGCGCACTAGATTTTCAACTCTAGGTGTTGAGCCGAGCGTTAAGAATCCAACGCGTTGGGACACACTCGTCCAAGCGCGTTGAAAAAACATACTGTTGGATTTTCAACTCTCGGCGCTAAGCAGAGCGTTGAAAATCCAGAGAACGAAAAAAAAATCGCCACGACTTTATTACGTCCGTGCTAATGTGGGCTTAGTTTCGTGGTCGCATCCGCGACTGCTGAACGTGGGGTCCTAAGTTAAATTCCTGGGTCGGTCAAAGGTTTATTGGGTTTTTCCATACGTAATTCCTTAGTAACAACCTGGATTTTGGAAGAAGTTGGCGGTGTTACCCCCGTGCCTCAGAAACCACAGTTTATATCCCACGATGATGAAGGGTATGAGGCAGTAGTAATTGTTTTACTGTAAAAAATAATTGTGATAATTATAAAATCACTAATTAGCTTAGGCATAAGTACCGGTCTATAATGTTCCTACTGCTTGGACAAAGGCCTCCTCTTTAAGAGAGGAAGTGGGCCGTAATCCACCACGCGGTCCCAGTGCTTGTTGGTAGATTTCACATGACTTCGGATTTTTGGTTCTAGGACATAGACCATACATGCCAGTTTCAAAAATGTTTTCATTGATGAACCAATTTGCATCAAATAAGTAAAAGCCCAAAATCAGTTCATATTTTTTGTTGAATAAATAATGTAATTCAAACTTTCATAGATACCTGTGTATTTGTAATTTTGCAAGCCTTTTTTTTGGAACGGAAATTATCAAATAATTTCTCCCGCTCTGGGCGGAGCGGGAGGGCGTGTCAGACCCTTACTGACTAAAACCCACCCGTGTTCCTTCAGTTGCCTGTACGTTGCCAGAAGCCACGGTATCCCTTTCGGACTTTCCCGCAACCCCGGCAAGCATCGGTCCTGTCAGACCCCTTCAGTTGCTGAGATCTCTTTCATGCTTTATAGTGGGATATGGCTAATGGACATATAAGACCTTTTCTTTTGTACCCATATTCGCAAATTAATAAATGATTATGAAATTTTGCCATTACTTCATATTGCAGAAGTAGGTACTTACAAATGATGAGTTGATGACCGTTTTGCAAATTAAGGACACACATTATCGTCAAGAGTTCTGCTTCAAGATTTAATTGGGTGCCTTGAGAGAAATAATTATTCGCCTTGACTTCATTGTTTTAAATTGAATGATTGTGATTGATTTTCCTTGTCTTTTTATTTCAGTAAGTAATTATTAGTTAGGGCTTATTAATGTTGATGTTCAATTAAGTCTGGCAAACAGGAAGAAATGTTAAGACAATATTGTCTTTTTTCAGTCTGCTAGCCAGCGAAGAACTGGGTCGGAGTGTCATTTTATCAGCGACGTAAAGGTACCATTCCGTACCTGACCGTAGGAGAACTGCAGGTGAAGTGTCGCCGCGTCATGATTGGTTTTTATGAAATACCTTCAGCAGCTATTGGCGAGCGACAGGCGACATGTGTAGCTCGACCGCAGACCAGTAGTGCCGTCAACGCTCGAGCGGTAACACGTTTTTCTATCTTCTATCTACCGACTGAAATATAGGCTGCTGCCGTCTACGGAATGGTACCTTTATCGATGATGGAAGAGAAAAAAAGAATTATCTATAGGCATTGTAGAAATACCAAACGCTTTGAAACTTCCTTTTTTCGCTGTTAGTTTTAATCATAGTCTGGCAGTTTGAGTAATTTATGCGGCCTACCCAAACGTCCTTTATTGATATTGTTCTTCGAATCGTTGACCTCCTTAAGTTCTGAGTTGAGCTGCACGATTACTGACAAATGCGTGCCTTGACTGGACAGGTCCACTCAATTTGTGTGATTCTTTCCTCAATAGACTATTTCAGGCACCAATCTACATGGTCTTCATTCAATAATCTGACCAAGATTATGTCTGGACTTTAAAAGAGACTGTGAACTCCGAGTTTGTTTCGGCCTTTCTTCTCAGAGTAGGCAAGTAGGAAACAGCGACCACATCTAGTTTTTAAAATATAGATATTAAAAATATAGATATTGACGTTTAAAAGTGTTTGTACAAATTTACTTACAGAAGTAAAATCATTTACTATTTAAAAAGCGATTACCACTTGTGTAGACCCTCTGGAGTAACCTTTCGATGATTCATAATGATCAGCAGGAACTTCTGCCTGTTACTGCTAGACCACTTCCAGGTCACGAATACCTAAGAAATGAATCACACCCATAGTCAGAGATAAAGCTCGTGGCTAAATGATAACAGCTGCACGGGTCGCTCTATAAGGTTAAGCAACGCTTGCCGAGGTCTGTCCGTGGATGTGTGACCATATTTTACAAACCGAGACCCCTGCGTGCCTCAGAAAGCACGTTAAGAGGCTTATAACAGTGCGCGGTCACGCTGCGCGTGTCAGACTGCATAGAAAAGAAAGTGAATGCCGCAACGCCGCCGCCGGTAATTTATTGCAAAATATGAAGCAATTATCTATTTACAAAAATCTATTGATTGGATAAAAAATGTAAACACTATTTTGGTAATATGTTGCTTGTAGAATAATTTGACAAAAAATCAGAATGATTGGATGTATATTCATTTGATTTTAAATTGTCAAACGTTTTTAGAGGCCGTTTATCGTATAAAATTAGTTGTATTATGTTTTCAACACACTATGTTACTAGCATATATCCTAAAAAAAAACTTTTTGCAGACTATTGTCAGTTTTTAAGGGTAGTCAGAAGTCCGAAAGTCTGAAAACCAGTCTTACTAAGGAATATCGTGTTACCCAGTTACTGGATTGTAGAGGTCCAATAGGCAGTCGCTCCATGTAAAATACTGGTATTCAGATGCGTCCGGTTAGACTGGAGACCGACCCCAACAGAGTTGAGAAAAGGCTAGGCAGATGATGAGTCAAAGATAAACGTAAAAAGCTCCTGTAATTTTATCGAAAGCAATGCCGCTTGGAGACCGAAATAGGTATAGACTCCGAAGAAACTCTTTTATATAAAGAGCTCTTAGTACTAAAACAGTCAGCTAACCGTCCGAAACTAGATACACTTGTTCAATATTTTTAATCTGCTTACAATGGGTTTATCACACCACACACCGTTCAAACGGTTCCAGGAATAAAAAAATGGTACCTACGTTTCTAAATTCGTTTTATGTATGTACTCCTATGACATCAATCGCATCTATAAATGTAGATTGTGTATACATTTAAACCCATTATGCTGTATCTCTATGTATTCAGATTGCAGAATGACGTGACACAATACATTTTGGCTGTATAAGGCTGTTTCACATGTTCTCTGCAACTTCATGGGTAGCTTCGTTCCACTTCACCCACTGGCAAAATAGGTAGACATAAAGAACCTTTCTTGAATACTGCGGACAATTTCAGATACGTGCAGTAAATAATAAATCCGTACTAATAGAAATACCTGACGGTAGTTGGTCTCTCCACTAATGATGATTACGATAAACGATGAAGAAGATAAACGGGCAAGCAGTAACAAAAGCAGTTGATAACAGTGATAGCCTAGTGGAGTGACCTTTGGACTGCCAAGTCATAGGTCTCGAGTTCGTACCCAAGGCACGTACGCGGACCTCTGAATTTTTGGATTCATGTGCGTATTATATAATACCATTTGCTTCAAAAAACGGAAGGCGTCGTGAGGAAACCTGCATGCCTGAGAGATGTTTCTCGACGGTATCTGACACAAAGTCAGAGGCCCATGGGCGGCTTTAAAACTCTGACACCAGCTTAGTCTCTAACCACACGAAAAGAAGAAGTTGGTAAATTATAGGAACTTTAAATTAAAAAAAAAACAATGTTATAAAAACTCTTTGTAAAGCTAACTACACATTACAACTATTAAATCATGGACAGTTAATTTTATTACTAATTTTACAAGCTTCAAATCAATGTAATAATCTTATCAGTAAAGTCTCTGGAACACACTAATTCGCCATATCACAAACGCAATGCCGCTACTTTAAAACGATTCCGAAATCTGTACCTAATATAAAATACAGGATTCACCTGCCAATAACATTTCTTTGTCCAGTAGACGTTGCAGAGGAAAAAGTACAATTTACATCAGTTCATCGAATCGAAGCTATTGGAATACCACGACAAAGATACGATGCAAAAGCAAAAATCGAGGAGAATGCAACCTTATTACAAAGTGATGAGGTTATAGTAAATCTTGATGATGGCAAAATAGATTTGCAGAAGCATAACATTGATGAATCTCCAACCGTTTTAGGAACCGTCGAAACTGACATAAACATGAAGCAAAATTAACATTTCAAATAACAAGACATTGTTGTTAAGCAAACATGAGAAAAACGATGGAATAAAATCAACCTGCTCTGACAAAAGTTGCATTTCGTATTCTCCAACAAAAAATATTAGCCTTGTTTCGAATGAAAAACCGTTCAAAAATCAAAAAGTGATACGATGTTTCCTTTTTGATAAATTTTGTGAATTCAATTTGCTTGTTTTTTTGTAGTTTTGTTAGCTAAAGGCTTATCTACATCATTTTCATGTTTTATCGTCATAATCATTATCATCATAATTGGACTCTCTATCACTGCCACCACACTAAGTATATTTATCGTTTAGCGTCTAGCACCCATATTAATAAACGTGGAGGAAAGTTATGCCAAACTTAACTTGTTGTAACTTTAGTCTGCGTTTATTATTAAGGGGGTAACGTTATTAAAGGGTGGAGTATCTATGGGTACAGATGCAATTACAAGCACAACAGTTTTAGCATTTTTATCTCTAGATCAGTGTTTCTTAACCTCTGGTCCGCGAACCCCAGGGGGTCCGCGAGTATATGTATGGGGGTCCGCAGTCTCATTTTTGGACTATTTGGCAACAATAATAAATAAATGCCACCAAAAGTCTCGACTGCTGCCGCCTGCGGTCGGGTTCGGAATTATGACAGTAGCGACATGTCTCCGCGTCATGTCGCCTGCAGTTGCCGCCTGCGGTCGGCTACGGAATGGTACCTTAACATTGTAATGCCACATTAGGTTTTGATAAAGGGCCACTGACGCGTGACTAGGTACCTAATTATTTATGCGTTGTTGTTATTTGCAACACGTGATGCAATTGGTTGGAACATTGACAATGAGCTATTTACTTCAGATCGTCCACCCAAATAGTAAAACAAAAACATAAACAAACTAAGAAACAAAGCAGGCGACATGTCGCCGCATCATGTCGCGGCGACACGTCGCCTACAGTTGCCGCCTGCGGCCGGCTACGGAATGGTACCTGAACACATGATTGTAATGCCACATTAGGTTTTGACAATAAACCAAATAAAAAGTTCGGTCAAGGGCCTTAGTTGATGAAGGGCCACCGACACGTGACTAGGTACCTAATTATTTATGCGTTGTTGTTATTTGTAACACGTAATGCAATTGGTTGGAACATTGATCATTGAACATTGATTGATTCTTGAATCGTTCCTATATAATCAAATAAACGAAGAGTGTCATATCTATGGACTACCGTATTACAAATGCAAAAAGATTGTGCAGTCGTTCCTCCAAAATAAGTCATATGACGAAACAGAAAAAATCTTATCATAAACAACATGGACAAGCAAACACACACTACACACACATACCCACGCGCACAATCACACACACACACACATTGAATTACCTTAAAATTTAAAAATACCTCATTTTCTATGTTAAACTTAACAGTAACATCAGAAGCACTATGTAACCTTTACGTCATTATACCTTAGGGGACCGGACTGCTTCTCCTTAACACTGGTTTTCATAACCTAGCTAGGAGAGCAGTGCTCACCCACACGTTTGTAGATATAGTACTTATTTTGTAAAACTGTTTTTAATTTTTTCAGCTTCGAAGATGCAATACCAAAAAAACCAACGATATTTTTCCGACCATCATTTTCACTGCAAACGAGAGTGGAGTGGACCCAGAACGTCTCTTTTTTTGAGTTTAAATTATCAAAGGGTGTGTCAGACTCTTACTGACTAAAACCCACCCGTGTTTCTTCAGTTGCCTGTACGTTGGGTGCCACGGTATCCCTTTCGGACTTTCCCGCAACCCCGGTAGGCCTTTTAAACTTTTTATTGTATATTAGATGGCCTCACACTATTATCCATTAAAATAATTTGTTAAACATAAAGTAAAAAAATATGATGCTTGGTAATTTTGTTCCTCGGTGATGTTATAAGATTAAAAAAGAAAGAAAGAAAAATTTTTTTTTTGCGGTATAACATAACGTAAAGAAAAAACTGACCAAGAGCGTGTCGGACCATGCACAATGAAGGGTTCCGTATTTTATTTTATTTATTCGGGAAAATAAACAGTTATACATTAAAATCTTATACTAAGTTATAAATACTCATGAATTACAAATGATGAATGATGATGGATGAATTTATCCCAAAAACCAAATTTAACTTTGTAGTCGAAAAACATGTTCTCCCATACATCGACATAGTCACGATCAATTCTACAATTGCAAATGTTAGTTTGTAATCGCATTTTTTTAAAAATAAAATGAAACATTTACGATTTTCAGACTTTTTTCCTTTACTTATGCTGTGAGACCTTGCTTCGTGCCATATTTCATGATTCTAGGTCAACGGGAAGTAGGTACCCTGTTGGTTTTGATTTATTTGCGAGTATCAAAATTTTATGCGATATATTTACGGCCGTATTTTTTATTACATTGACTTGAAGCTTGATTTTTTTACAGCTCTAAGGGAAAACAAACCTACATATTTGATATTAATTTCAAATTGATATCTCCACGCGTTCCTGAGTAAAAGGGTCTTGACAGACTGATGAACGGACAACGAAGTGATCCTATAAGGGATCCGTTATGAGGTACGGAACGCTAAAAAACACAAACCAGGAACAAGTAGAAGTGATTGAGCTGCAGAATTTTAAATATGAATCTCCTTTTAAGGCTTCGATACCCGAAGGGTGCCAAACTGGGGTTCCATTACTAAGCCTCCACTGTCCGTCCGTCTGTCTGTCAGCGGACTGTATCTCATGAACCGTAATAGGTAGACAGTTCTGTTGAAATATTTACAAACTGTGTATTTCTATTGCCAATATAACAATAACTAATAAACATAAAATAAAGTTAAAAATTAAAGGGGGTGAAAGGTTTTTTTCAAAGTAAAGTTTTAATTAAATAAAAAAAATGTTAAATATTGTACGGTGCGGTGGCATGCCATTCGTGTGTGAGTCCGAAATGCACGTGGCCCGTTTTTTTAATAATTAAATTACTTTTTATGTTATTGGATAACAAACTGGGTTTTTTATATAATTATTTTGGGATTTTCTTAACTTGGCCTGCGGTTTATTTTATTCATCATTATCATCATTGACAGCCTTATTCCTTGCCTCTACTAAAAAAAAACTTTCAAGGAGACCTCATGAAAGTTTTTTCAAACTTAAGTATTAAAAAATAAAAAAGTGTTAAATATTGTACGGTGCGGTGGCATGACATTCGTGTGTGAGTCCGACTTGCACGTGGCCCGTTTTTTTAATAATTAAATTACTTTTTATGTTATTGGATAACAAACAAAACGACGGCCTACCAAATGGTCGCCGCAGCTTATACCAGAGGCATCGAAGATGAGTTGCTATCCTAGAGACAAAGCTGAAATGTCTCATGTATCTGTACTTGTCTCATGTATCTGTGCTTGTATCATGTATCTGTAATTGTCTCATGTATCTGTGCTTGTATCATGTATCTGTACTTGTCTCATCTATCTGTACTTGTCTCATGTATCTGTGCTTGTATCATGTATCTGTAATTGTCTCATGTATCTGTACTTGTCTCATGTATCTGTGCTTGTATCTGTAATGAAAAAAAATGAAAAAAATGAAAATGAAAAAAATGAAAAATGTTTATTTGTTTTACAAGTAAATTTAACAACTAGTGATTGGAGCCTCCTTTTAAGCAAAAAAGCCTGTGTTAGGAGACTCCGCTCTTCCAAAACTTAAAATATTAACATAAAATTACTTGTAATAAAGTGAAAATTAAAACTAGACAAGAAACATGCAAATGTGTGAGTGAGAGTAGGGGTGTGTGAATGTGAGTATGAGGGTGTGTGAATGTGACTATGACTATGAAGGTGTGTAAATGTGAAAATGGGGGTGTGTGAGTGTGAATACTAAGGTGTGTTACTGTGAGTACAAATTTACACACCGTAAATGTGTATTTGAATGTTGAATGTGAGCATCTGTGTGTATGAAAGTTAAGTGATAGTGTGAGGTTTTGTTAAATTTAATGTAAAAATACTGAGTGAGTGTAAGTGGCAATGAATGAATCAGACTGTATACGACAAATACGAAGGATGAGAGCATTAAGTGTAAGGTTTTATTTTATTCCAGTAGCTTCTCCGTGTCATCATAAGTAAGTGGTTTTATCCAATTAGTTACTGTTTTTTTAATGTCAGTTAATTGTTTATTGTATATGTAGATCTCTTTGTTTACTCGATTGTAAAGCTGAGCTGAGCGTTTGTCGTATTGAATACGGGCGAGCTTGGTTTTAGTTTTAGGAACTACAACTATGATATCCTTTCTTCTTTTCAAGGTTAAGCTGGGATCAAAATTAAGAGTTTTATGTTTCCTGAGAATAGTTCTAATTATATATAGTTTGCGAACAGAGTGTAAATTACTTAATTGATAAAGACTTTGTGTAGGGTACCTTAGGTTTTTGAAGTACATTAATTTTATTAGAGCCCGTTGTCCCCGTTCCAGGTCTATGAATTTAGTCTTAGCCGCCCCACCCCAAATGGGGATGCAATATACTAAAACAGACTGGACTATAGCTATGTATATTTCATTGAGTAGATTTCTGGGTTTATTTGTGTTAGCGGTTACTTTTTTTGGCACGATATGCCTTAAATTTTTGAAAATCCAACTCAGTTTTCTAATTCTGTTGGTAACTTGTTCCAGATGGGAGTACCAAGATAATCTTTGGTCAACAACAATACCAAGATATTTGGTTTGAGAGACTTTGACTAATGTTGGACATAGGCAGTTAATTGGATTGTCACACTCGTGTACCTTTATAATAAAGTCGGGGTTTGGTTGTGTCCTGTGTGATATGCTAAAACATATGTAATTTGTTTTAGCTGTGTTAAGTGTAAGTAAGTTATTTGAGAGCCATTTAGCAATTTGAGTCATACCAGCTTCAGCACTTCTAGCAACATCGTCCCAAGACTTCCCAGAAAACACCACTGCAGTATCGTCAGCGTAGGAAAAAACTCTAGCGTTATTTATTTTAAGGTTGCAGAGGTCATTAATATAAAGTAGGAATAATGTAGGGCCTAGCACACTTCCTTGAGGCACACCGAAAGTGACTTTTGCATCGTTACTAACCTACCTTAACTCTTTGTTTCCGGTTCGAGAGGTAGTCGGAAAACAATTTAAGTGGAATTCCTCTTATACCTGACGCTTCTAATTTGTTCATGAAGACAGGAACAGAGACGGTGTCAAACGCTTTTTTTAGGTCCAGAAAAACAGTCAGACATTTGTTACCACTATCCAGATTACCAGCCACTAGGGAGCTAAGAGCAGTAACTGCATCCTCGGTTGATAATCCCGGCCTGAATCCAAATTGCGAGCTGCTTAAGATGTTAAATTTGTGTAGAAATTTTAAGAGCCTCTTGTTTATAAGCTTTTCAATAATTTTCGATATGGCTGGCAAGATGGATATAGGTCTGTAATTGTTGACATCGTCTCTGTCCCCACCCTTGTGGGGTAATTGTCTCATGTATCTGTACTTGTCTCATGTATCTGTACTTGTATCATGTATCTGTAATTGTCTCATGTATCTGTGCTTGTATCATGTATCTGTACTTTTCTCATGTATCTGTACTTAGGTACACCAGCATTAACGGCTATACCCTTTAAACCGGAACGCATCAACACTACTTTGCGGCAGGTATAGATGGTGGTAGTATCTGCTTACCCAGACAAGCTTCTTCACGAGTAGTTCTACTTAGTTTCTCAAATCTTAGCACCTGTGTGTTCTATAAAATAAAATTGCAATAATCTCATTTGATTTGCTAATCATATTGGTTCACACCTGAATTCAGTTTGTTATTCTTGCCTTTACTAGAACAATGACGTTCTTTACGTATAGCTTCCTTTACATAAAAAAACAATTTGGGACTTCCTCTGGCTATCCAAATAGGTTACAATGGGATTGAATTATGAAAATGGGTTTTTTATTGAATTATTTTGGGATTTTCTTAACTTGGCCTGCGGTTTATTTTATTCATCATTATCATCATTGACAGCCCTTGTCCCTTGACTCCTCGATTTTGTGCTATAATTAATTGGTCTGTGCGAATCTCATTCAGGTCTTACCTGCAGTTTTTTGCATTCTATCCTATCTGGCTGTTGGTCTGCCAAAACTTCTCGTACCATAATATCTCACTCAATACTCATAAAAACGTGAGGTGCATTTCGTTTCTAGATTTTTTGCCTATGATTTTGATTAACTTTAATAATTATTAATAGGAGTTTCTTTATTATAATTTTATTATAGAAATGAGACCTAAGAAATAATATTATGTACCTAATAAAACTTGAGTGTAAAACCAATAGCATCGGATGTAAATCTAATCAGCTCATGTCACGATGCACATCTGACATTGTCCTAATTGTGCAGCCTCATCCGTGACATTGTAACACATTTGTAAGTAGCTACGAGTAACAACTCATCTTCGTTCTTATCAATATGAGCTGAAATAGATACCTATATAAATTCAGGGAATTTAATTGTTAGGCAAATTGACTACCAACTTATTTTGTCCGTACCTACATTCAAATCAAAACTGTCATTCTTTGACAATTGCATAAAATGGTTTCATCACAGAAAATTTACGTAGGGTGTCAATTTGCTTAATAATTTATTTCCCTGGCTGTACCTTTGTATTTGACCTACATCTCCATTGTGATAGGTAAAATAGAAATCTATTCCTATTCTATTAACCATCATTTATTTCTGCAGAATCACCTCATTTTGAAGATTTTTTTAAACTTTGTTTCTAATGGTCTTTTGTTTATTTTAATGATGATGTGGAATCTACTACATTACAGTATTTTTACCTCACGAAGCGACGTGCGCTTTACTTGTGTTAACCAAGTGTTCAAAATCAAACACACTGTGAATGTGTGCATGAAGACAATTAGCGTCGGCACCACGCTTACACAATTACGAATTCGCCATTGTCTCGGATAGTATCGAGAGCTCCTGCGTTTACACACACATTCACAGCGTGTTTATATACTGGGTAACCACAAGTAAAGCGCACGTCGTTTTGTAAGATATAAATACTATACCTAGTTTCCCTATTACATAATCTGACAGATGTAATCTGTCAAGACTTCCCTAATATTTTTCAGTTCATTTTCCGCTCTCTTTTTAAGGACCATGAATTTAGAGTTCCATACAAGGTGATTTTCCATTGTATACATGACAGTAATGTTTATTTTTTCAGATTATGTAATCTGTTATCCCTTGTCATTAAAAGAGACCTCAGGGAAACAATAACCAATATCCAAAAATCTCTTCTGTCGTCATATCAGAAAGAAATTATGAAAAAAAAACTCAAAACTGAAAGCATTTGTTTCTTATAAACCAATTACTTTTGAACTGACAAGGAGTCGATCAGTCAGAAAGATGGAGCTAGTTGCTTATTCCATAAAAATAAACTAACAACTGTACTTATTTATTTGTGTATTTGTTTGTTGTGTATTTTGAACTATTTGAATAAAAAAATTACGAATGAATAACGAACAAACAATGACGACAATCTTACACATCGCTTATTGTGATTTATTACATACAACCTTAAGATGGGCAGGGAAGTTAAGAGAAAAAAGAGCAGTTTTTTTTAGATTAAATGGAAAATTACATATTTTTGTACTAATATCACAATAAATATGCACAAATCTAAGCACAGCACGGCCACGATGCACATCTGACATTGTCCCAATTCCGGAGCCTCAGCCGTGACATTGTAACACATTCTACGTAAAATATTCACGACACACAACGCCTTGGCGCATCGGAGATATTACATAACTAGCTGTGCATCCTGACTTTGTGCGGATGCAGATTTGTTTAACTTTTTTTTTCGGAAAAAAAAGTTAGAAAGTTCTAAAAACGTTGGTGGCCTTTTGCTGATTATTCGTAAAATACAAACTAGACACTAATGTGTGCTTTATTTTATGTGTTTCTGATGAAAATGCCTTTTTTCATCATCGTATATCATCATAAAAAATAGATATTTCCAACAAAAAAAAACGGTTAAACTCATTTTTGGTTGCAAGAAACTATTATAGTTCTTTGGATTAGAAAGGACTGTCAACACGATTCGAGATCTTTACCACGGCATGTGTCCGAAATAAGAAGATTGGCGTTATACAGGAAAAAAAAAAAACATCATCCAAAAAAATTATAAGATCCTTGGTGAATAAAAAAAAAAAATACGAGTTTTTTCTTTTAGTTTCACTCACTAAAATATTGTGATGTGACATTAAAACGTTTGTGTATATGGATACAAACCCAAAAAAAAAAAAAAATATGGAGTCTTATAAAAATTATCCTATATTAAGACGCATTAGTAAGGATTACAGATTGACCAGGTCACGGGCTGTCAATTTATGACCACTAGCGCACTACGACCTTTTAACTCTACGGCTTACTGTTGTTCGTGACTTGAAGCGAATTAACATTTTCAAGACATATTTGTTAACAAGATACAGTCAAGAAATAACAAACGAATGTTGTACTTTTTCAAAATAGGCCTTGTAGCTCCTGTAATACAGTTTATAACTACATATCTCAGGTGTCAAGTAATTCATAATTGTGTAACAAAACTATGTTCATAAATTAATTGTTTTTTAATATCATAAATCACTCGTAGTCCCAGGGTTAGCAATGGCCCGGATCCAATTTCCATCAAATTGGCCGATCGGCCTATAATGTTCCCACTTCTGGGATAACGGGCCTCCAGCAGGCCCAGTGCGGGTTGGTGGATGTCACACATGTCATATATTTTTTTGGTCTTAGGAGAAGCTGGTTTTCTGGCGAGATTTTCCTTCAAGGTTTTGAGAGCAGTGATAATGTATGTAAATAATTTTCAAAATATAAAATGCCTCCCTGGACTCGAATCCAAGCCCTACAACTCGTTAAGTCGTGGCCGTTTCTACCGGGCCAACAAAGATTGACAAAAAAAAAAGAATAATCCTGTATTATTCTATTTTTTACCAATCATTGTTGGCCCGGTAAATAATAAGATGCAGATGTCAGAAGTTTAAAGACAAGTTTCACTAATTAGACGGTGAGAAAAGTAGGCTAACTCCCTTAACAACTTAAGTGAAGAATAAGTTTCGGCGTAAATTCGTTGATTACAAAGACTTTTCCTATTTATTTTAACAGAGCATTTAGTTCAGGTAATCCTACTATATATATTATTATATTATATATTATTATAAATGAGAAAGTTTGTGTGTTTAGATGTTTGTTACTCAATCATGCAAAAATGGCTGACCTGAATGGAATGAAATTTGGTATACAGATAGTTTAAAACCTGGATTAACACATAGGAATTGTATCCCGGTATTACGTTCCCGTGGGATAATTTCCGACATCCATGCGGAAGCCACGGGTGAAAGCTAGTTAGGCATACATTATTTTGAAAAAAAATCTTTAGACGGGGTTCATAATTTTTTATTTTTTTTGCTTTGGTGGTTTACTAAGTTTTCGTACGTGGTGTGGACGAGCTAGCGACGGATTGAACCCCTGCCTTGGACCATTCCAAGGCACGGGTTCGGTCCCTACGTTGGGCAAAACGTTATTGGATTTTGCCATTAGGAAATTAAATCTGGATTGACTGAAACCCCTTCCTATCCATTAGAGGATGCATTCCCCGAATCGATATTCATGTTCATATTTATTTATTTGCTCAGAATGTAGGTATTTACAATAGGGTGGTTACAATATAGAAGGATCCTTGTACATTCTACCATTTTGGCAAGCAAACATTGATGCAGTACATCATCAAGCATTGAAATATTGATACACTGGATACAACTAAAATTTATCGGCTAAAAAATCCGTTACAGAGTAGTAACATTTATTTAATAGAAGGACAGTTAGTTTATTTTTGAAAATTGTTACTGGTTCCTCTTTTATGGAAAAGCAGTCCTGTATTTAGATACAGGACTGCTTTGTTGAGGAAAAGTGTTTTTGGTATGGCACCGGCTATTTTTAACCACATTCCTAATTCCATAAAAGAGGAACCAGTAACAATCTGTGCGTAACATGTTTTGGTATTGAGATCGTAAAGCTATATCTCGGTATCTGCTTTCCGATAAAGTTAAATATAGATGTTTATTACATTTAACAAAAAGAGCAATTTCTAAAATGTAAAGGCACGGAAATGTTAACAAATTATGACTTTTAAAAATTGGAACACAGCTGTCAGTAACTTTCAAACCAAATATTGCTCGTAGGCAACGTTTTTGGGCCTTAAAAATACTCTCTCTTTCAGTACAATTGCCCCAATATATAATACCAAATCTTAAAATGGAAACGACAAGGACGATAGGAAGGGGTTTTAGTAAATCCACGGCAAAATGTTAGTGCTGCTTTGCACTTATGTTATGTCACGTTGAGCTAGTAGCTTAGAAATGAAAACGATATACACTGAAGGCACAACATCTATCCATGTTGCTGCACTTGTTGTTTTGCAGCTGAAAATTATCGTCAGGTGATACACTTTATGTTGTCATCTGAAATTATGCTAAGTTGAGGCCCTTTTGGCATTATAATCATTGTTTTCTATTATTATAGTTGTAAGGTTTATTTTTCTACTGTATTGCCAATAAACTCTCTTTCTTTCTTTATTTTTCCTACGAATCTAAAGCTCTTGTAAGCTTGCCTGGATAAAATAGGAATCGGAATTTCCGTCTTTACCCTGTGTTGTTGATGTACGGTCAACCGCACGTCCTAATACATGTAGGTATTCTGAAATACTGCTATTTTTTGTAAGGGCGTTTTTATTTAGTTCATGTTCAAATGTTCAGACATGCAGTTAACTGTACGTCATTTCGAGTCTGAATGACCTATACAAACAAAAACACAAATTTAAAATCGTACGATTCATAAACCTTTTAATTGTACTGCCAAAATTTCCAAGGTTTATTTAATTTCCTTGATATGAGGATTAACCTAGTAAGCTTTCAAAATTTATGAGTTTGCCAGCTAAAAATGGATGATAAGGTTATTTAATAATACTCTTTTGTTTAGCAATAACCTCACTTCAAGTCTTCAAGTACATGCATTTTATGTTTCTCTTCAAATATGGAAACTTCATAATCGTTAATGTTTTGTTTTTATTGTTCTCTGAACTCTGCCATTCATTTTTATTGCAGCCGTGAAGAAAACTTATATTTTTATGTTTTGGCAGTCAGAAATTATTTGCTGTCCGTAAAAAACTTTTTGCCAAAAAAAATCACTACAAAGTGGAAAAGAACTTTAATTTTGGAATTCGGTAACAAAAAGCGAACATTCAAAACCAAAGACACCGAATTTTCGCCTCCGAATCAAGATTTTATTTTTCAATTTTTAGCTATGGTACTTACCCCACACAAATTCGAATACCACTACCTGCTATGTAAATAACAATGACAGGAACTTATCATCATATCATCCACATAGACTAAGTGGGAAAAATACGTGTTATTGAAGCTAACTCAGAAACTATCCAAGCAAAGTTAATAAAATTTATATGGGACCACCTCGAGAAAAAAAAATGAATTTTCAAAATCGGTCCAAAATTGATGGAGAAATCGGTGGACATAAATAAAAAAATAAAAAGACACGCTGCGAACATAGAACTTACTTATTTTCGGAAGTCGACTAAAAATATTAAATCAACCGAAAAAGAAGTCTAAATATGATGCGATTTGAATAATAGGGATGATGACTAAAACGATTTATTTTGTCCGTCTTGTAGATTATGAAAAAATAACGTAGACGTATTTTTTGATCTTACGTTATCAAAAGATTACGGCGAAACATTGAGTTAAACGTAGCATGACGTCACGAGTATGTAGATTTTATACTTATTTGTGACGTAGCGACCCCCACTCCCCAACTTTAATGCGTTTTATCTAAGTATTTTTTGATTAATATGATAAAGCAAAAAATACGAGTCAATTTTGTTTTTGTTTATCTTTCTGGCGGACTAAATAGAATTTCTTTTTTTCGACCCAGGCATCATCCCTATTATCGTAAAAGATTATGAGCCACTGCTTCGTTGGTCTAGTGGTTGCAAGAGCGACTGCTGAGAATAAGGTCTTGGTTCGATTCCCAAGTCAGGCAAAGTGTTTTTGGGTTTTTCTATGAGGTATTTTTTAATAGGAGCCTGGAGTGTGGATTTGTGCCCCGTTGATGGCAATAGGCTCGCCCCCTATTACATAGGACTTAAACATAACTGGCGAAATATGGGTGTACTATCGAAGAACTTCATATCTAAGCAGTTTGAAAACAAAATCCCGTGAACACGTTGCCAACATCTGTTACCACCCTGGTTCTATAGCGGCTGAGCGCTGCAAGCAGAAATAGTCCTTACGGTGTATAGATGTGAACTTCTTCGATGGTACATACTGAGGTACACCTCTGCCTAACCCTTTGGAGAATTACAGGCGTGATTGTTATGTTATGTTATTATGAGCTACTAAGAAAAAATAAATGATAAAACAGGATCCGGAAAAAGTGTGAAAGGGCTGTTACCAGCCGTTACATAGTCGAGTTAATTGATAAGGAACGATATTATTCAAAAAATTCAAATTCAAAAGTCATTTATTCACTGAGAATCAGCACTTTTCGAACGTCAAAGGTACATAAGACAGTCCCCCAAATCACCCGCCCTTCACCACTTCCTAGTGCTTTAGCTGGGAAGAAGAAGTGGCGCAACAAACTCCCCAGCAGCACAGCTGTCTGTTCAGTTATAAAGAAAAATATTCTATATAATAGAATGCAAATAATTTAAATTACACAACACAAAACATAATTTAGCTAGCACACGCCAATATACCAACCAAAAATATCAAGAACTGTACTCAGGCAGAAAAAAATAAAGACTAAACGTAAACAATATCTAAATAAAAGCCAGTCCAGTCATAAAGGGCGTGCCCGCTTACATATAGCTATATATCGCTGTAACTGGAAGTTAAAAATGATAAACTAGGACCATCGAGGTAAAATAAATAAACAGTTAATTACTAAAAACAATAACAAAACCATGATCTCACCACAAGCAGCACCCGTATTATTAATCAAATAATAAAATAATATTTTTAACGCCTGCTTATTCAAGGTCCTGATTAACTTCAGTTACTTAATTGACAGCAGCAACAGGTCAGCTTTGTAATTAAAAGTAGGTATCGGATAATTTTAGTCTTTAAGCCGACTATTACGCGACGTATCGTTTTTCAATAAGCGAAGGTCAGTCCAGGTTCTGGTGAATATCAGGCTGCTGGTTCAAACTTGACTAGTACTTACTTATCTACCAATTAGATTTTTCAGTTTCATTACCTAACTATTTATATTGTCATGTTGGTGATTGAGTGATGGTGCAGAAAAACATCGCGCGAAAGAATGATAATTGCCATTATACCATAACCAGCCCATAATGTACCCACTGCTGGGACAGGGCTCGTCTCAGTGAGAAGTAGTGGGCCATGATCCACCAGGCGGGCAAAATGCACAGCGCGGGTTCGTGAATGACACATATCTTCGAAATTTTTGTTCTAAGATGTGCCGCCGGTTTCCTCACGATGTTTTCTTTCACCGTTTTGAGAGCAGTGGTGATGAAATAAATTACACGTGTAAAATTAAAGTGCCTTTTTTGTTTTTTTGTTGGGTTTGAAATTATCGAATAACTTCTCCCGCTCTGGGCGGAGCAGGAGGGCATGTCAGACTCTTACTGACTAAAACCCACCCGTGTTTCTTCCGTTGCCTGTACGTTGCCAGGGGCCACGGTATCCCTTTCGGACTTTCCCGCAACCCCGGCCCCCCCTGGTCCTATCGGACCCCTTCACTTGCTGACATCTCTTTGAGGCGCGCGTGGAACACAACACGCCGTCGACCCGGGCCTGGTCCTTATCGGACGGCGAGCTACCCATTGCTCACCGTCCGCAAGCCCGCGCCTACGGTGGCCGGGAATCGGCCTGCGATTCCCAGGGCGTCTCCTGCGGCGGCTAGGGGCGTGAGGGCGCGAAATTTGCCTCTCCCTCACGCGTTCTGCCTCCTCCTTCGCGAAATTAAAGTGGTTTGAAACTTTGAATCTGCGACCTACAGCACGTAAGTTGGGGTCGTTACCACTGGTCCACCGCTGCTCTCAATTGTTATTGCCATTGCAATTTTGCAATTATCATTAGATTAAAGTTGCTACAAGAAACTTCACTAAACATCTTATATGCATTAATCATGACTTCTGCTGCTCCTCTGCTCAACAATAGCGTTATAATACATAGTATAATCTTGACTTCGTCATGCGGGTGTGGCCAGACTGCTAACTAGACACTTACCTTCAAACGACCTCACTTCTTTGTCACCCACATAACTAACTCGAATCTTTTCCGCATATATGCAGTTCCGACTTTGACAAGACTATTTTTAGCGGAAGGACGGAAAGATAAAACCTTTTTGGTGGAATAGATAATGTATTGTTGTGATTTAATGGTGGGAATTTAAAGTATTTATTTGAAAAAAACGTTGTTTTTATTATTATTTTTTATTAATTGTGTTTTGTACTCTGACTAATGCTTTTAGTAAAAAACGTAAACATGACATCACACGTTTGTTTTCTCGAAGGGTTAGGCTAACTACACCCACGTTTCACCCGTTATGTTTAAGTCCCATATAATAGGGTTGAGCCTTTTGCACTTAACTGGGCACAAATCCAGACTCCGGACTGCTACTGAGAAATTACACAGAAAAACCCAAGAGCATTGTCCGACATGGGTATAGTTCTTTTTTGGAAAAAAATCTACACCTTATAAGGATTGAATAGATCGAGCTTAACATAAACATAACATTAAATCACCCCTGTATTCTCTGAAATTGTAGGCAAATGCTTTGACGTTTTCATAGTACACTCCCATTTTTCCAGTTTGTTTAAGTCCTAAGGGGCGAATCTATTTCTAATTTCAAATAATTATTATTCAAAGTTGCTTTTGTAGATTAGAATTGACTTTATTTAATAATACTGTGTAGGTACCTATAGTCTGCTCTAAAAGTATCCGATTAATATGTAAATAATTGGATCAGAAAATGTACCATGCCAATTGGTAGTGCGTGCCACTTACAAATTGATTGATTTGATTTAGGTACGAAATTTTAATTTATAATCACCCTGAAGATGTTTTCGATTGTACAATTGAGGTTAAAAACCTCATTTTGTTAATTCAATATGTAATTCATACAAGAATTGTTGGAAAAAGAGGTTAGTTATACGATTTCCTTTTGATGTCCCATAACTCTAAGGTTATATACTATATTTAAAAATAATACAAAACGTCCTAGAACAAGGTGTTTCAAAAATACATAGTTTCGAAGATAACATAAAACTAGACTCTCGGTGTGTGTATCTAAGTTTCATTAATAAGTAGTAAATTATTTTCATTCAAACCAATCATTAATATTTTAAGCTAAGAAAATGCGACGTTGTCATATTTTTTTAAGAACAAAATTTTGTCTGAATTAAATGTTTTTTTTTTTTTTATGTAGGTATATTTTACGGTGTTTTACATAAATAATCGTGAATTTTTCGTATAAGTTTGTATGAAAAAAGAAAACGAAAAAATACAATTATTTTGAAAAATTAATCTTAAGCCGTTTGATTCTTTGACATAGTCTCATTAATAACCTAGAGTTATGGGATATCAAAAATAACACGTTCTATAGTAGAAACCTTCTAAATACAGATGAATGTGTTTATAATTCTCTCTAGTGAGTGATTGCTTAAGAATTTAACCTAAAGATGGTTTGTATACACTTTCGTCTGATACTTTTGGAACACACCATACGTAATATTATGACGTTTTATTGTTTTGAAAACACAACAAAAAATGACGAATAAGGTAGTATTATCTCTCCCACGCTCCGACCTTCACAGTAACCGATCGCGGAGGCCAACGATCTACAGTGGAAGTTTACCGGCTACTGATAACAAATAGGTACTGTAGGAATAATCGTCTTATCGATTCTGACAAAAGGTTCGTCAAAGGTGTACTTAGCTGTCCATCGCAGATCAGGGGTGGCCCCGACTTACAAGTTGTTGGTTGAGGGTACTTAATTACTCATATAAGCATACGTTTTATTTTTTCATTGCTGTTGTAATCAAGGTGAAGGCAAACATCGTGAGCGCCTCAAAGAGACGTGGCGCCTCAAAGAGACGTGGCGCCTCAAAGAGACGTGGCGCCTCAAAGAGACGTGGCGCCTCAAAGAGATGTCAGCAATTGAAGGTGTCCGATAGGACCGATGCCTGCCGGGGTTGCGGGATAGTCCGAAAGGGATACCGTGGCCCCTGGCAACGTACAGGCAACTGTAGGAACACGGGTGAGTTTTAGTCAGTAAGAGTCTGACACGCCCTCCCGCTCAGCCCAGAGCGAGAGAAGTTATTTGATAATTTCCCACCCAAAAAAAAAGAAGAAAAAAGAAGGAAAACTTCTTGATGGAACTGGGAACCGACATGTCCTGGAACCCGCGTTATAATTTATTTGGGGTCGGCGCACATCTTTTTCTTCTACACATCGTATGAACCTATTAGTCGTTACGGGTGGTCAGAAGCCTAAAAATCTGACAGCCAGTCTTACCAAAGTGTGTCGTGTTACCCAGTAACTGGGCTGTGGAGATCAGATAGGCAGTCACTACCTGTAAAATACTGGTAAAAGCCCCTGTAACAGCTTCTTTCGGTTACACCTGAAACCTACCCCAACATAGTATGGAAAAGGCTTAACCTATCTCAGAGTGGAGTTTCTTCTTAGCCAAATTATCATTTTTTAAATAATCTTTTCGACAATCATATTTAACACTTTCCTTGTCACATGCTCTTCGTTCCCCCTTTATTACAATTAATGTCATGACTGACAGCTTCCAGAGAAAGCAAGTGAAATGGTAGTGGGCTGGACATTTTTGTCGAAGGGGCAAAGGCTGGTGGAGCAGATGAGTCCTGGAGTGGAGACCGCGTTTTGTCAAGAGTAGTGTAAGACGCCCCCCCAGCTAGATGGACCAATGACCTTAAAAAGGTGGCTGGGACAAACTGGATGTGAAAGGCGGAGGACAGAGCATTGGGGCGCAGCCTGGGCGAGGCCTACGTCCAGCAGGGGCCTGCGATAGGATAAGTCGATTGAATGTCATGACAATTGGCTATATAAGTCATGATGACACAGTCCTTTACATGATTTTATCGAACGAATGGTGGAAATTTACAAGTAGCTGATACAATAAATCAAGTGCATTGCTTACTTATCATAAAATATGGAGCAAGATGCGTTCCACTTAGAATTTGCACTTGACCAAGTGTAATTGACAAGTATTATATGCTAATGATTTTAGAGTCACCACAATTTATTACTTTTTAGGATTACAAAATTTCTTCATTTTCTGAAATAAGCGTGTATTTATTCATTTTATTCATATGTTAACAATCGGGTAAGGTGACAATGTTACGTTTTTTTTTTGTACCTGATTAATGTACCTGATGAAGCCGTTTTTTTTTGTCTCAACTTTAGAGTAAAACGTGATTTTATTCGCAGTATAAGGCTAACTCAAATTTGGTCAAAATAAGATAATTATGTGTTGGACTAACCCATCGAGAAAAAACACTGGATGTTATAAATTAACGGTGACCTAAAATAATAATAATATTACAGAACATCAAGAACAATAGATAAGTTATTTAACATACCAAGAGGAAATAACAGATGAGAAACATTAAATAATCAGATCACGTAACGCACAAGAAATAAATTTAAATTGTAAATCCACTCTATCATTGATTTCATTGTTTTTAGTTCTTTATTTGCATATTCCATGGTTTGAACTGACGGTTCGAAGTTAACTTTTAACAACTAAAGCGACAAAATAGAGGATTGACTTGAAGGTAACAATTTTTTTTGTGGCAAGGTTAAAGAACGAAAAAGGAAAAAGAAAAAAATACTAATTTGATTTAATTGCGGAATGAAACTCAATTATCAATTATTTAATGTTAATGGGGCTGAAATTAAACAAAATAACTACGAGTATGTTACTTAATTATTATTTCAGCATTGAAATACATAGAAGACTCATCATCTAACTAGCCTTTTCCCAACTATGCTGGGGTCGGCTTCCAGTCTAACCGGATGCAGCTAAATACCAATATTTCACATGGAGCGACTACCTATCTGACTTCCACAAACCAGTAACTGAGTAACAGGATGCCCCTTGGTAAGACTGGTTGTCAGACTTTCGGGCTCTGACAACCCGTAACATTTGTCAAGGATCCACGAATGACAAACCGGGACCAATAGCATAACGTGCTTTCCGAGGCAAGGAGGGGTCTTGGTATGTAAAGATGGTAACCCATCCATGGATTGACCTAGACAAGCGTGGCTTAACCTGGCCGATCGACCCGTGCCGTGTGCCTGTTATTACTTAGCCACGAACCAGGTTCAAATCCGGGCAAGTACAAATGTAACGTTTTTAATTCATATGTACTTTCTGAATTTATTTTTGGCATTACTGACATCGGCGAAGGAAAACATCGTGAGGAAACATGGACTTATAGTTAATATAAGTCTGAAATCATCAACCCGTCTTGAGCAAGCGTGGTGATCAATGCTCGTGCCTTCTTAGTAAGAGAAGAGGCATTTGCCCAGCAGTGGAACAATAATAGGCTGATATTATTATTATCATTACTGTAAAGAAGAATTATTAATGATTAAATATATAAAAAAATCCTAAAAAAAAAAAAAGGGTTATTAAAAACTTCAATAAAACAAATTGAAAAAATGTGGTCACCATAACTCAATGTATACAACAGATGACATTGCATAGAAATATTTCGATAATGCTATGGTTATCGTAACGACATGTGGTTCCGCGACTCTAATCGTTATCCGCCGAGGTTGCGGCGAACCTGACAATGAATTTGTAATAGTGATGTGCTTGTAACAGGTGTCGAATTTATCGATAAAAATTTGTAATTTTTTTTTTATTCTTTGTGACTGCCACAACATTTTGATAGAAATTGTGAACATAAATAGAACATGTAAATATAGAAACACTTGCTTCATATTAGTGCTTCTTTATTAGATAACTTAAAACATATTTAGTAATAGATTCAATCGTTACAATTATACGGACCATTACGGTTAAAGAGAAACATGAATAGTGTTTTGATTTCACAAGAAAGCTATTGAGGTAAACTACCTACCTACTATATCGATATAAAATAATTACTACGACTCATTTTGGTTTGGAAAAGATTCTGTTGGTTATCTATAATAATTATAGATCTATCTTTTGTATGGACCAGCATAAATGTGTACTTTATTCAACACAACCTCATGTAACTTACCATTTTAGTTTTGATACAAGATACACGTTTCCTTATTTGTGGAAATATAAGAAAAATAAAGTTTATTAAATCCCTAAGATCGTAAACATGACTCAATTAACGTACTTAAAAAAAATACTATCGACAAAAAAATATTGGGCGCATCACTACACTACATAGGGGTCAGGCCTTCAAAGATGCGAAGGAGGGCCAATACAAATCATAGAGCACTTAAATATCCTTATGTTAATCGTCAACCATGTAGTAAGTGCACGCACTTTGACACGTGCATATACACAAATTTTATCGATATAAATATATATTATATTTATTTTTAGTGATGTCCTAGACCTATATTTGTCGGATATATACCACGCTGTTACCTAACAATCTTCAGATAATTGTTTGTTTTTGACAAAATGTGTCGTGTGATTTTCGTGTTTTTAATTTTTTGTGTCAGTTATGGATTGTGTTTTGTTAATTGTGAGTATTTTATTTTATTTTTTATTTCTAAATATATAACCAAAAATTTAATCACAGAACGTGAAAACTTAGGCATTATTATAAATTATATTAAGTATAAAATAAACCTGCTAATTACTATATTTTTTAATTTAATAAGGTGTAGAAATACTTAATACCATCATATTAAAGCTGATATACTAAAATTATTTTTTACCTTAAATATTTTCTTCGTATTTATATAGGTATCTCGTCGGATAATGATAACATGTTTTTATGTTATTCAGAAATCCTTGTAACAACGCAGCTTTCAAACTCAAACTCAAACTCAAAGCATTTATTTCAATTAAACCATTTACAGGCACTTTTGAATTGTCAAGAAGTCGGTCTGTCAGAAATATGAAGCTAGTTGCCCATTCCAAAGCGTAGTAGGTACCTATGGAGAAGAACGGGCAAGAAACTCCTTTAAAAACTTTATATCATTAAAAAAAATCACAGATCGTAATCTACATACAGTACATTTTTTGTAATAAAATCTAACTTGTAACTGGAAATTATTAGATATACCTACCTACCTAATTAAGAAATTTACTACAATATTTTCATAAAATACATCGCCAAACAAAAAAATAATAACATATTTTTATTTCCTGTGCGTGTTTCAAAAAAAATATTTTTTTTTGTTTCTTTTTTCTTTTAAAGGTGACATGAACATGACATTTTCGATTATCATTTTTTTAAACGCTGATTCACAAATAATATTATTAATACGAGTATGACAAGTCAACCTTGACTGAGATAAATCATAACAAAAGACGGCCATGACCGAGGCTCTGACCCACAGACCTGCAATCTATATATAGCCTTTTACAATAAATATAGCCTATTACGAAACAATTGGCCATATTTAGTCTGAACAATAAAATTATGAAGGAAACGAATGGACCAACTTATCTGATCGTGAAGCTGTTTATTTAAATATGTTGAATAGTTTTACATAATCTGAGTTTGAGGTTCGATTCTCAGGTCGGGCAAAGTGTTATTCGGATTTTCATCTGGAATTTCTCAGTAGCACCCCGGAGTCTGAATTTGTGTTATATGGGTCTTAAGATAACTGGCGAAATTTGGGTGTACTGTAGGCTGCCTAGCCCTTCATGATTACAAGCATGATGATATTATAATTTGTCGATATCGGCAGCATTTTACGACTCATCATTGATTTTAATTACGAAAGAATCAGGAAATTATTTAAAGTAATCTGTCGTACCCCGTTTGAAATAAGATTTGACATTTAAATAAACGTTTTTTTTACAGTTCGTTCCACCGATTTTGACTTCAATTACGTTGGTGGCATGACAAATGGCAGCTGTAGTAAACAGTTGATATTGTAACCACCTTTTTGATTTTAATGCCAATGCCTAAGGTATAGAAGTCAAAATCGGTTGAACGGATTGTAAAAAAAAACGGAAAAAAATATCGCCTCGTTCCTTGGATCCCTTACAAGGAACGAGGAGAATATTTTTTTTACGAGTAGTGTACTCTACTTTTTACCATTGACTGCGAGAAAATACATAGTAGTATAGTATTTATCTGTCGTAGTTGTAGTATTTAAATGACTGCCACGTTGGTCTAGTGGTCGCAAGCGCTATTGCTGAACATGAGGTCTGGGTTCGATTCCCAGGTCGGGCAAAGTATTATTGGGTTTTTCCAACAGGAATTTCTCAGTAGCAGCCCGGAGTCTAGAAATGGGCCCGTTGATATCGATAGGCTCGTCCCCTATTAAATGGGACTTAAAAACATAAATGGCGAAATGTAGGTGTACACTCTCTCAGGTACACCTCTGCCCAACCCTTCGGGGAAACAAGGCGTGATGTTAAGTTATTTATATTTATCTCATTTTTGGCGGCAAAAAATTATCTACTTTTATTGCTGCCTTAGAACGAAATGGTTCCTCAGTCAGTCTCATTTTCGTCACTGGAAGAACTCATTTTTATTATAATTATGTTAGATTAGATTTTCCAATGACAATAAAACAACCACGCTATCAGAAAAAAACCAAATTGGTGGGATATTAAAAAAAAAAAGAATGTATAGCTCTATGGAATAGCTCCATTTAGGCAACCAATATACATAGTACTTTTTATTTTTTGCACATAATTCGTATAATTTGTGCTTGCTCCAAATTCAAAATATTTTAATTCACTCAGTGAGTAAAAGAGAGTTTTATTCACTGTTATCGTTGAATAAAATGCCCTTTTTCGAGTGGCAATGGTAAAAAAGTTTTTTTTACCTTTCAGTGGCGGACATAGAATGCGGTATAGACAAAGCCCGCAGTGCCCGTATAGTGGGTGGCGAGGACAGTCTTCCTGGCGAGTTCCCCTGGGCTGCTAGCGTGTGGAGACAGGGTGCCCACCAGTGTGGTGCCACCGTGTTGAATGATCAGTGGCTGCTGACTGCTGGGCACTGTGTTTGCAGGTAACAAATACCATCTCAGACGTTCATGGTCCTTATATGACCTGACCAAAAACCTGGACTTTAAAAGAGATTGTGGAAGTGGCCTCCGAGTTTGTTTCGGTCTTTCTTCTCAGAGTCAGTTATTATAAAACATAATTTATTATTGACGTGTAAAAGTGTTTCTTTTTTTAATTCTGTCTGCCCTTTCCCAACTATGTTAGAGTCGGCTTCCAGTCTAACCGGATGCAGCTGAATACCACTATTTTATATGAAGCGACTGCCTATCTGACCTCCACAACCCAGTTACTGGTTATCAGACTTTCGGTCTTCTGACGACCCGTAACGACTGTCAAAGATCCACGAATGACAGCCGCGACCAACGGCTTAACGTGTTTTCCGAGGCACGGAGGATTCTCGGCATTTAAGGATGGTCACCCATCTACGGAACAACCCCGGCAAGCGTAACTTAGCCTGATAGATCGACCCTTGCGGCTATTATTACTTAGTCAAGAAAAATAAATACCATATATCATTTAAGTAGAAAAGAAAAAGAAAGATGCCTTTTCATCCTCAGAAATGAATGTCTCAATGTCCTGCTCTTTTGTCTATTACGAGTACGTGCTATAGGTAAGTACACTGGCACCCTTAATAATGCAGTCAACGTTAGTAGAATCATGAGCTTATAAATTGGCTATTAGAAATGTCATAACAGGTCTTCGTCGATAGTATTTTGAAGATTCGCTAGGAAAACGCATTATTTCTTGATAGCAGCCTTCTGGCTATTACTAGGAAGTCATGCTATTGTTTAAAGGCGACCTTCTGGTTATTTTAGAACTTAAAAAACGTACAAATTCAAGTCGAAATCTCATCTCAGCGACAATCAATATGACAACAACAATAACGACAACTTGTCAAGTATATCGGTTAATTAAAGGTTTTTTTTACCGATTGAGATTAAGGTACCGTTCCGTAGCCGACCGCAGGCGGCAACTGCAGGCGACGTGTCGCTGCGATATGACTGGTTTAGCTAGCGACACGTGGTGTGCGTGCAGCTACGGGCGAGCAACAGACGACACGTGAGACCGACCAGTAGCGCCGCCAACACTAATAAGCCGCGAATACGGGCTGCTGCCGCCTGCGGTCGGGTTCGCAATCGTGATTGCAGCGACACGTCGCCTGCAGTTGCCGCTTGCGGTTGGGTACGGAATGGTACCTTTAGAATGTGAACTTTCTTATAAATACGGGTATTGCCCCTCAGGCTTTCGATAGCAACCCCTCTAAATTCGTATCTAGTCTACATCAATATTTGAGTTTTTTTTTTTTAATTTTATCTAAATAATTTCTGTAAGCAAGACACAAACAAATATTAACGGTCTTATAGTAGTCGTCTCTTCTTATAGTCTGAAATGTTCAAACTCAAACTCAAAGCATTTATTTCAATTAAATCTTTTACAGGCACTTTTGAATTGTCAAAGAGTCGGTCAGTTAGTCAGAAAGTTGCAGGTAGTTGCCCATTCCAAAACTTAGATCTCTATGGAGAAGACCAGGCAAGAAACTACAAGGACACTTTTAAATATAGAAATTGCAAAATCCTGGGTACATTATTCTTGTTGCTTCTTTAAATGAGAATAATGTAAAAATAAAAAACAAAAACGATAAAAACAAGATAAGCTGGCAGATAAGAGACAACCAATGTCAACTGACGAACGAACATGACGAGTGGATCAGCACCATGCAGCTCATCCATTTTGTAGTTGTTGTATTCAAACATGTAGTTGCAGCCGCCGATCTCTAAATATGCCATTGTAATTTATTTTTCAGTGTGTTCGATGACTTCTACAAATCTAAGCAACTGTCTGTGGTCGTCGGATTCACAGACATCTCCAGTAAAGATGAAAATCAAGCAGTCTCCAGAATTATACCCCATCCTGAATACAAGTATGTACCTTTTTGATCGTTATGCAACATTTTACCCAAAGTGATACGTTTTAAAGCTCAAATTTATACAAGGCGAGAATAGGATTATTATCGTTACAAGCTAGCTGCAAGAATTCTAGCTCCAAACTCAGAACCTCAGAGGGCTCAAACTCAAACCTGGAAGACACTTCACTCAATCCTAATTGATATACTGTTCTGATAAAAAAGGCGGCATCCGGGATAGAGAGAACCGCCCTCCATTACCCAAACTTCTTGTAGAGATTTTTTATTGTTTTATGTTGATGATTTCATAATGAAAAATGAAGTAGGTTTCCGTGCTAAGTTACAAATATAAACTTTTTAACTGTAAAAGAAGGCATTCCATCCATGTGCTTAAAAAGTATTTCACTTAGTTAGTTATTTAATTTCACATTTTTTACATTAAATTGGAAATGAATAGATAATGGTGCCGATTCTCTTGTACACCGAACTAAACTAACTAAACTATCACTAAAATTCCTTACTTTTTACTATGAGAATCTTAACGCTATTCCGCAATAAAAAGTCTCTAAATTTAAAAATTATTTTGACACATCTAAATCGAATTTGACAATCGCGACTCCACGTGGTACACACTTGTTTGCCCTACACCGTGAATTTTTTTAGAGCCGGAGGTGCGCAGGGGGGGCAGCCTCGACGTGTTTTTTATGGAATTTTTCACGTTTTGCATGGAAAAAAAAATATTACCTACGTGTTGATAATTAGGGGTATAAGGGTTTTATAAAGGGGGTCGAAATTTTCATTATTTTTGCGATAGGACACACCATTTTTGAGTTATAAGCAAAAGAAAAGAAAAAAATATATATACAGTACTGTTTTTGCATCTGAAGTCGAGGTGTTCGTGTGAATTTTAGTTCATTACAACTAATAGTATTCCACACCATATTTTATCGCGATTAAAAATGGTCAGATTTAGGTAGACAATTAAAATTTTAGGTGAAAAACGTCAAATTCAGAATAGCAAAATTGTCATTTTCACTAAATTAAAATCTCAGAGCCATCTTAGTGCTGTCAAACTAAAATATAGTTAAGTTGTGTCACTTTAGTCTATTTCAGAATGGGAAATCATCGTTTGACAGGAATAAACTAAATTTTAGTGATTTTTAGTCTAGTTTAGAGGCATTTGTGACAAGAGAATCGACACCAATGTTAAGTAAAAGAGCGGAGTCTCCTAACACAAGCAATTATTCATAGATAATATTAAGTGGAAGAGCGGAGTCCCCCAACTCAAGCAATTAATAGATAATATTAATTAGAAGAGCGGAGTCCCCCAACACAAGCAATTAATAGATAATATTAATTAGAAGAGCGGAGTCTCCTAACATAAGCAATTCCTGCTTAAAATGTGATCTCCGGATCATGTACGTAAATGCACTTTGTAATTGAAATAAACATTTTCATTAATAAAAAATAATAAAAATTAAATAATAAATAAAGATTATAATAAATAAATATTTATTATTATAATCAGCCTTTAATATTCCCTCTGCTAAGACATGTATGGCTGGGACACAGATGGAGCCTAAATTAATTGTATTTTTTTTATTTGTAGTTAATTAACTGCCAGTGACATAGATTGGTACTACAAAATAAGATTTACTTTTATGTATTATTATATGTAACTAATTTTGAACGTAGTATACTTTTAATACCTGAACTTTGAATTTTAAGTTCATGTCCTGAAATTTGAAGAATTTTCAGTAAATTAGATATGTTTTTCAGAAAACTCTTGATGCGTTAAAAAGTCTAATTAAAAGTAACGTACAAGTCTTTGATCAAAAAACATTTGAACCAAAAATACACAATTTATTTGTGACTCAATAATTACTCTTTGTTTTAGGATCAAGTGATTCTCGCTAATTTGTAAAGACAATTGAAATAATCTTTTGAACTGATACTGACTTAATTGGTTTTCTTTCATTTTACAAAGTGCGTGTACACTTGAGTTGGCCCAGGTTAAGAATGTCATTGTCTAGAGTAATGTTGAGCGCGGCTGGGGCGCTGTCAACGCTGCTTCCCAATCTGGGGGGCCCGAGCACCGCCTGTAGGCGGCTCTACGTGGGGATCGTGCGATCAATGGCCCTGTATGGGGCCCCGATCTGGGCGGCTGACCTGACGGCCGGCAGTATCGCTATCCTGCGGAAGCCGCAGCGAGCGATGGCCGTCAGAGTCATCAGGGGGTATCGCACGATCTCCTGCGAGGTGGCTTGTGTACTGGCTGGATCCCCGCCCTGGGACCTCGAGGCGAAGGTACTCGCGTCCCTGTATCGGTGGCGCGAGGACTCGAGGGCGCGAGGCGAGAGGCTGACGCAGCGACATTTGGAGCTGCGTCGGTCACAGCTTCGCGCAGCCCTGGTGGCGGAATGGCGGGACAGGCTTTCACGCCCTACCGCCGGCCCCGTCACCATCGGGGCGGTCCGGCCGGTGCTCGAGCGCTGGCTCGGGAGGAGGCACGGCTCCCTGTCGTTTCGGGTGACGCAGGTGCTCTCGGGGCATGGTTGCTTCGGGAAGTACCTGTGTCGCATAAACAGGGAGCCGGACGCTCGGTGTCACCACTGCGTCGACTGTCGGGAGGACACGGCTCGGCACACGCTGGCAGAGTGTGCCGCTTGGGAGGAACCGCGCCGTGCCCTCATTTCAGGTGTCGGCAGTGACCTGTCGCTGCCGGCCGTTGTCAACTCAATGGTCGGCAGCGAGGAGTCCTGGGACGCGGTGGTATCCTTCTGCGAAACAGTTATTTCGCAGAAGGAGACTGCGGAAAGGGAGCGGGAGATTGCTTCCGCTAACCCAATCCGCAGCAGACGCACCGGGCGTCGGCGGAGGGCGGATAACGCCCTCTTCCAGCCCCCCTAAATGGGTCCAGGGGCGACGGATCTGGGGAAATCCGTCGCCCCCTACTTAGGACCCGAGATGGTGGCGCGTAGTGTTCCACGCGCGCCTCTCTATGACGTAAGGGGGGAGTTTAACACCTCACTCCCCCCTAACTCGAGGTGGCCCGCAGAGGCGGGCCGGCACTAGCCGGGGATCGCGGATGTCGCATTAGATCCCGTGATCCCTGGTGCAAGTGTGAGACGGAACACCGGGGTGGTTTTAGTCAGTAAGAGTCTGACAGACCCCTCCGCCCTCCCCAGGGCGGAGGACATCCATGAGGATTTCCCCCCGAAAAAAAAAAAAAAAAAAAAAGGTTAAGAATGTCATTGTCTAGAGTAATTTAAAGTGTCAACTATTTTAAGTGCTTATTCTTTGAGTGGCTTGTTTTGGAGCATAATAAACTAATTAAGTCAAATAATTTGTTGATTTTAATCAAACATGCAAACTGCTTTTTAGCTTTATCTGTAATTATGATCTTTTCCTTCCAATGGTTGTCTATTTTCTGCGATAAAAAACTTATATGAACAACTTTGCTACATCGAAACGGAACATATGAAATGTTCCGTTTCGATGTAGCAAAGTTGTTTGTGTTCAGTGCCCTAATTGCGTAATATACGATCAATCACAATCTGTTTCATTTTGACAGTTCAACAAAATTCATTGCGTTATTTAAATTGTTGAGCAGACAATTTTTTCGAACATAAGCAGCAATGGATTAGCAATATCCTTCAAAATGATTCAGATTGATGATCTGATGTCCTTCTTCTCAGTTTACAATATTTATTTATAATGTTTTATCAATATAAAGCTGAGCAGTGCTGAGCAGAGCCGGGGTCGGCTGTTCAGTTAAACAAAGTACCTGTAAATAATCTTAGTTACGCCGACGATATGGTTTTGCTCAGCCCGTCTCTCACGGCAATGCAGAATTTGATAGGAATATGTGAGGTATAAGCGGATAAGCATGGTCTTAAGTATAATGTTAAAAAGAGCCAAACAATGAGTTTTCGTTACGACAATAGCACATTACATATACTGGACATATTTATATGCAGCACTAAGCTGGAATCTGTAAAATTTTTCACATATTTAGGTCGTAAACTGACTGAGAAACTTAAAAGTGACGAGTACATTGAAAGACAAAGCCGTTCGCTCGCTGCTAAGAGTAATATGCTGGCACGACGATTTGCGAAGTGTTCAAATCAAGTGAAAATTACTTTGTTTAACGCATACTGCCGGAACCTTTACACCTGTGCCATATAGTACAAATCCACACAGCGTGCTTATAACACATTGCGTGTTCAATATAACAAAGCATACTAGGTCTGCCTTGGCGGTGCCTTGGTAGATGACTTTTACGCCTTCATGAGAAAGTCGCAGGCCTCCTTTATGAATCGAATACATATATCTGACAATGGAATATTGAGAGCCATATACGAGGGTAATTATTTCTTCGCATATGGCAATTAATATTCCAGCTAAAATAGTAATTACTATTTTAGCTTTGTTGTATATTGATTGTTTTGTAATAATTTATAATGAATTAATTAATTGTATGAATGAATTTGTAATTTGTAATCTGTTGTTAATTATATATGGGTGTATTCCTGAATTAAAAGTTATTTGAATTTGAATAAATACATTTATTATCACCACCAGATGCAACAGAAAGTCAAATGACGTGGCTCTTCTCAAGACTGCACGTCAACTTACGTGGTCAACTGGTCTGCAACCAGCCTGTCTGCCCAACTCTCCAGCTCAAGACTTCAGTGGCACGTCAGCAACAGTTGCTGGGTGGGGCTTCACAGATGAGGATAGGCAGAAAGGTGAGAAAATAAAAGTTTCGAAAGGTCAAAATAAAAAGGTAAAGGTATAAAATAAAGTAAGGCAGTTCGGCTAGCACTCTTCAAAAGAAGCAGCTCATGTGGATAAGGACTTCCACCATATCCATACTAATTTCTGCCTTCAAGCAGCGTTTCTGTGTTCCTGTTTGAAGGGTATGGGTGCTGATGTAATCACAGGCATAAGATACATTTCAGATTAGTCTCGGAGCTGGCAACACACCAGTGGAGCCCAAAAGTAAGTGGAGCCTCCAATATTGCAGATTTTTCATAGGCAACGGTAACTACATCCTTACCATAATATGCAGTCAGGATATTTGCAATAACATAAAAAATACAACTTATCTACTTGTAAGCTGACAAAACTTTGAATATTGCTGTAGTTAATGACCAACTGGTTAATGTAACTAGTCTAATCTAACTAGCCTGTATTGTGCCACTGCAGAGGAAAGGCCTCCATCTCCCTTATTCACAGAATTCTGTCTTTTCCCAGTCCTTTCGGTAGGACTCAAGCACGTCCCACCATCTTCGCCTTGGCCTGCCGCGAAGTCGTCATAACTAAACCAAGAATTTTATGATCATCTGTTTTAAGCAGAAGATACTTTATATGGTTTGCACTATAACCAAGAATGATATTCATAACTCCACCTTCTCCTAGGCGCAAGACCCAACATCTTACAGAAGACAGAAGTTATTGTAGTAACCAATGATGAATGCAACAGCTGGTACAAGTCTCAGGGCAGCAAGGTCAAGGTTATACCTACTCAAATGTGCGCAGGCCATGAAGTTGGAGGACGTGATTCCTGCTGGGTGAGTATCGCAGTATCTAGTACTAATCGCAATAAAGCAGTATTAATCTGTGCCCTAACAAATTCGCTGTTGCTCATCGCACATCGCTTCTAAACACGAACGTTTTTATTTTCGTTTTTGTTAAAGTCAAAGTATTTTATATGTTGAACATAGGTAATAATGGTACATGGTATAAAATTTGCGTTGTATGACTATGTTTTGCCTTGCAAGGCGTACAAATTAGGCGTAAAAAACTACAAACTAAACAAAACGGTTTCAAACAAGTAACGTCGGAAGCAAGACAGAATAACAAGTGGATCGGACATTTTTCATTTTATGGTTCTATCATCTAAAAACTTATTGATAGAGTAGTAAGCCTTTTCAATCAAGATTTTTTTAAGTTGCGATTTAAAATGGTTTATGTTGTTCATGCTTTTTAAAGTTTAGTTGTTGCTAAAATCGAATATTTTAATTTAAAAACAAATCGGTTTGATTCAAGTTGTGTGCTTCATAGAATACTAAAAATAAAAACACACAAATAGAGAAAAATTATCTAGCTAATCTTTCTGTCAAATTTCGTGTCAAAAGCTCAATATTTGTAGCGGCTTTTCGTATGATATAATGAAATCTCTTCTATTATTAAATGATTCTATATACAAATGTAGTCAATAATAGCAAATTTCCGAATGTTTTAATTCTCCTTGTCATCCAGATGCTTTTTTCGCTATTATATATAATCCACTGTTTTTCCTTTTACACACACTGCATTTAAACTTACTTTCAAGATTAAGGATGGACTAAAAATGTTTTTTTGTCCGTCAGGTAGATTATTAAAAAATATTGAACACGTATTTTTTACTTTTTCGAAAGATTACGGCGATACAATGAGTTAAAATGTGACATGTCGTCGCCTATATAGATTTTATGACGTAGCGAGCCCCCCACTCTCCAACTTTTATCGAAGTAATTTTTTGTTAATATGATAAAGCAAAAAATACTTGTCTAATATTTTTTTTATTATCTGACAGACTATATAGAATTTCTTTTTTTAACCTAAGTATCATCCCTATTACCTCGGTATCAAAAAATAACATTAACTAACTAGTTCGATAATTTGTCCACAGGCTGACAGCGGTGGTCCTCTCATGGTCAGAGATGACAGACGTCACGTCATGGTTGTAGGAGTGGTTTCAACCGGCAGCGGCTGCGCAAGACCCAAGATGCCTGGAGTATACACCAGAATATCCAGATATACTGACTGGATAGTCCAAAGTATCAATGGTGATAAAGCAAGAGGTGGACTAAGCTGGTATCCAAGTTTTAGTAGCTTCTTTGGGTGATGATATTGAAATTAATACTAATGGTTATGTAAAGGAAACAGCTGTAGCTGATGAATGATTTGTGTCAGTCCAGTACAAAGGATCTGCAGAGCTTTCAATGGTGATGCGATTGATCGTTTGCTTACAATGTATTTAGTAAAATTGTATTATGGAAGGATAATCCTTGCGATTTTGTGATCAGTCAGCACCCGTTTTACAGCTAGGGAAGAATTAAATGGCAAGGAATTGTTTAGATTTAGGTAACTGAATTTCTAGTTTTTTTATTGGATGCTATATTATATTAATAATAAATATCAGTTTCTTGGCTGTGTTGTAGGTTGGGGTAAAAAAAAGTTGCAATTAAGTTGCTCAATAGCAAATATTTAAAATAAAAGGTAGCAATGTGTTTATTGTAAAAAATATTATAATTATAAAAACTGTATACTACTAACCTCAAAGAAACCACTGTGATACTAATGTTTAAGATAAAAGAAGATAACAGTTTCAAATAAATAATTAAATCATCAATTTCTTTTGTTTGCATAACTTATCCAATTCTCTCTTACTGTCTTCTATTACAGACAGAAGTTTCTTTCCAGATATTTCTTCCATATCATCTTTCAGTGATTTTAAAGCATCTTCTATGGCAAGTTTAGCTTCAGTGAGCAACGATTTTAGATCCTCAATCTTTTTAACGTCTTTATGTTTACACTTCATCACTAAAGCTGAATGTAATTCATTCTGCAAAACCGTATTATATAAACTAAGTCTAGCATTTCCTGGATCTAAAGCCTTTGTAATAGCTATGAGTTCTTTACACATTTTAATTTTCTTATCAAGAATATCTAGTGTTGTGTACCCTTGCTCTCTCCCATACAGCTGTACTAAAGAGTGCTTTAACGAGTACATGTAATAATGATTCGGATGTAAAAATGTTGATAATCTACAAAGAAGATTCTCTAATACCATGACAGAACCATCCATTATGAGAACATTTTCCACATCTTCCCCCATTTGAGACATAATCATGTTGACTTGAGAATTATGTACTTTAACTGAACATTTGCTGCAAGTCCACTCCGTTTCATCATCCAATGGATCTACTGGTAGGTGAATTCCAGCGCAAGGGTTGTTCTCATCCCCCAAACATCTCATAGCACTTAGATAAGTTCCAAGTTCAGTAGGATCAGAACATCTTGGACATTTACATGCGAAGTACTTCGAATCTTTCAAATGTTGTCTTCTAGCTTGAGTTCCCCATAATGCATGACTGTACATTGTTGCTATGTGGTTGTTTTTCAGTATAGGAACTACAGCTTTGATGGTTATTTCATACAAATCGTTCTCGTCTTTTGGCGAGAAAGCAAAAGAAGTGTGCTTTGTGTTCGGGATACAGCTGTGCTCCATTTTGCAAGTGACAGCGTACAAGGCACTGAGCTCAGTTCCCTGTGGCAGACGAATTTCTAAAGCGTTCGTGTCGATAATTCCACAAATTCTATGAAGTAATTCCGAAGTAATTTCGTACGATTTTTTCAATTTTTCATCCATCTTGTTTATAAACTTGTTAATTAGATATTCGACGATGAATTCGTTGGCTTCGCTGTAATTACAAAGAGGGAATAAGTTTTATGATGTTATATAGACTTAATTTGAAATATTATATCCGGGACTTAATTACTTTTTTGGGGTTCTGTATTAAGTTTGTGAATTGATGTTTTGTTTACCTACGTTCTTTTGTGAAGCATTGTTTGTTATATTCTGAGTAAATAATAGCAGACATAATATGATTGAATGAAAACTATAGATTATTTAAGATAAACTTGCGAATGAAATATTATATTAGATAACAGTGCATGGAACAATGACTCTGTTAAGAAATTCAGATAATTTTATATAAACTTATAACGAATGCCAAAAATATGGAGTTAATATCGCTCCAGGAACATTTTATCAATTTACGAGTATTCCTCAAACAATTCTATCTAAAAAAGCACGTCGTTCTTCCTGATTAAATAGTATCCGTTTGAAGTACTCGTAGATTTAAATAAAATGCTTTTTAGAAAAGGCCAAGATTAAACTTCCTGTTAAATAAGGCAACAGTTTAATAAGCAAAGGTTTGAGCTGAAATTGTAGTGAAATAGGTCAATTTATAAAGTATTTTTTTATTTAAATATCTTAGCTTGTTTTCAGGAAATTAAGACTATTGAGGTTTACACCACCCAACACTAAATTTAAAAAGTTGTGACGTAGGTGTTTCTAGGTTATTTCTTTTTGTTGTTTAACGTCTTTCATCTCGCTTTCCTGCAATCTGTGCGAGTGATTTCGAGAAAAGGGACGGAAGTGTGTAACAGGAAGCCGGAGAAGCGCGCGCTATTTTTATTTTGATTAGACCAATGAGCGCGCGCGGTGCTAGAGTTGGCCGACAGAAACGACCTTGACTAGGACGACGTGCTTTATTACCAAAGTAAGATATCAGATGTTACACATCATATGCGTATATCTTTTTTTTAATATAGCTTTAGAGATGTATGGAAGAAAAACCCCAAAAATCAGGATAAAGTCAATTTGATGAGGTGATGATGCATCAGGTTTATGATGGTTTCCCTAAAAAAAATACGCTCGTCCCATTATAGACCTCATCCATCACTCTCCATCAGGCGAGATCGAGGCCATCCCATTCAGAAATAAAAAAAATAAATTGAATTCCAACTCTTTCCATAATTCAATTTTAAGTTTGGTTTTCACTTTTCTATCTAAATAACTATCAATTTATATATTTACGTACTCATAAGCCTCGGTGCCAGGTGTCCGACATTCCATGTGTGACTGCAAGTCCAGCAACTGCTTCCAACCTTCAGGGTCTCTCTTCTGAAGTAGCGCGCACCTCAACGGCATAAGGGCATCGTGTCTGTGAACCAACAATATCAACATCGTGAGCATCCCTAAGAGATATTTCTCGACGGCGTGAGAAGCAAAGTCAGAGGCTCATGGCCGGCTTTAAAACTCTGACACCAAGTTATTCACTAACCACACGAAAAGAAGACCAACAATATTAATGTGGTGAAAAAGTTCAGCTAGCAAAAACTCCATGAATATAGTATGGTCTACTGTTCCATTTCAGAATATTACCTACTTCAACAGTTTTGTTTTGTTTTGTCAGAATATTTTCCATCTTCTGTCAAATTTTGCCCTGGCTCCTTGGGGCAGAATTTTTATATGCTCTTATTTTCTGTCCGGGATCAAAGTTATTTCGGGTTTTCGAATTTTAAACGGAAAATTGTAAATAAGAAGCTGCTATTGGAAAAGTACCTACTCAGGTAGCAAACGTATAAAAATAACATAACTTAGCATCATGCCGGTATTCCCACATATCTTCAGATATGTTTAAGTCCCATGTAATAGGGGGCGAGCCTGTTGCCATCAAAGTAATTATCAGCAGCAGCCCGGAGTCTGGATTTGTGCCCGGTATTACCTGTAGTAATCAGGCATGTCTTTCAAGACACATTCTGGTCTCAGGCTGAGGATCTCACACTCCGCAGCATGATGTCTCGGATCCTTTAGACCTGGACAGTGGCCTGAACAGACTGGCCAGCCGCATCTATCGACATGATAAATAAAAAACACTTCATTTATTCGTTTTTTTAATGATATTAACGCCGATAGTATACCTCCGCCGCGAAACCACAGCCGCGAAAGCGCAGTAGTTCAATTCAATAGACTCGCGTCATATTCCACTACACGAATCGGATGCGAGTAGCGCAAAATGACGCGAGTCTATTGAATTTAACTACAGCGGTTTCGCTGCTATGGTTTCGCAGCGGAGGTATGCTACCGGGGTCAATGATCTCAAAACAATGGTAAGATTAATTACGATACTCGAAGATTCAGTCGAAATTAAGGCAGGTTTGAATAAAAGTCCAAAAAATTACCTTTATATGTACACTACACTAACAGTTATAATATATATATTATAACTGTTAGTGTTCTATAAATGAGCTCTGAGATCTAAATAACATACAATTAATTAAATTTAATGATGCAGTAGATAGATTGATCTTGTTCATTGTTATATTGCTATGACGACACTGCTTTACACAAAAATTTGACCAGCTGGAAGCTGGTAGACCAGTGACGATTGTAACACAATTGTCTTGATTATGAGTGTGATTATGACAATCAAAATGTACCTACTGCATTAAAGAATGTGCAATGTACCGGTAAAAATTAATGACATTTGCGTAGCAATTTAACATACCAACACACCATAGGGTTCATGTTTTATCAACTAGGTTTTTTTTCTAAACGGAGATTGGCAAATAATAAATAATGAAACAGGTAGGAAAAAACAGCGAAATACTGAATTTAATTTAGAGACTGCACATGGCACTATCAACTCAGATGTAGAAATAGCTCAGGAATTTGAAAACTTTTTTGCTAATATTCCCCTTAAAACTACTGAAGCTTTAAATTCCTCACCAGCGCTTTCTGCTGCCTTACTTAGACAGAATGTGAAGGCATGCTCTTTGGAGTTCAGGTTTCAGCATACAAACCCCCAGGCTGTTATAAAAGCTTTTAAAGATCTTAAAATTAAATCAACAGAAGATCTCTGGGGAATGTCTGTAAAAGTCTGTAGATCTATTATCGAAACCATTGCGCCCTATTTAGCTTTCATATTTAACACCAGTGTAGACCAAGGAGTCTTTCCGGATCTCATGAAACACAGTAAAGTAGTTCCATTATTCAAATCCGGTGATAGTAAAGAACCCAACAATTATAGGCCTGTATCAATTCTACCAGTTCTCAGTAAGGTGTTTGAAAGGTTGATGCTCAATCAAATGTTACGTCACTTTAATAAAAATTCCATCTTTCATGAACATCAGTACGGTTTCACCAAAGGGCGTTGTACCACTGACGCCGGTGTCACCCTAATAAAGAACATTTTTAATGCCTGGGAAGAAGCACAAGATGCCATTGGTATCTTTTGCGACCTCTCGAAGGCGTTCGATTGCGTAGACCATGAGCCACTTCTGCTGAAACTGGAGCACTATGGGATTAGAAATACAGCTCTTGATTTACTAAGATCATACCTGAAATATAGAAAGGTTAAAGTTCAAGTAAACGGCGTAAACTCATTGGGGTCTGAAATGGCAATGGGCGTTCCTCAAGGTTCAATATTGGGTCCATTCCTCTTTTTAGTTTACATTAATGATTTACCCCAATTACTTCAAAATCAACCGAAGATGGTGTTATTTGCAGATGACACATCATTGATCTTTAAAATCAATCGACGGTCACAAAATCTTGACGACGTGAATAGCTCTATTCTTCAGGTCCAACATTGGTTTACGGTAAATAATTTGGTACTAAATAAAAAAAAAACCAAATGCATTAGATTTAAATTACCTAATGTTAGAAGTAGCGAATGTGACATCATATTGAACGGAGAAAAACTGGAATTTATTAATCAAACTGTTTTCCTGGGAATCACATTAGACGAGAAATTACAATGGGGACCTCACATAACATCTCTTGCGGGGCGGTTAAGCTCAGCCGCTTATGCTGTTAGAAAGATAAGACAGTTAACAGACGTAGAAACCGCGCGATTGGTCTATTTTAGTTACTTCCACAGTATTATGTCGTATGGCATTTTACTGTGGGGTCGGGCTGCTGACATTGAATCCATTTTTATTTTGCAAAAGAGAGCTGTCAGAGCCATTTATAATCTACGTCACCGCGAATCTCTCAGGGAACTATTTAAAAGGATTAATATTATGACGGTAACTTGCCAGTTCATTTATGAAAATATTATGTATGTTAGAAAAAATCGACATCTTTTTAATAAAATAAGTGATAGACATAATTTTAATACTAGAAATAAAGATAAAATAGATCAACCATTTTTCAGATTATCTAAAGTACATACATCTTTTATGGGGTACTGTGTTAAATGTTACAACAAAATACCTTGTGATATTTTGCAATTAAATGAAAGAAAATTTAAAGCTCATATTAAAAGTACACTTTGTAAACAAGCATATTACAAATTAGAGGATTATATCCAAGATAAGAATGCTTGGAAACATGCTGGTCCTGCTCCATAGGATAATTTAGAATCAAGACAAAATCAAACTGGTTGCAAATTTAAGTGTATATTTTATTATATGACATTGATTTTACTTTCTATGACCAATTCCTCGCACACTGACTTATTAATTGTGGAATCTTAGGAGGATCGTATACTTTTACAATGTTTGTAAATATGTGAGCACCATGTATCTATCACATAATGAGTTTATCTGTTGTTGCTTCATTTTTAATTCTTAATTCTTTTTACCTATTGTGGTATAATAATTTTATTCTAGGTGCATCGTCCTCACATATAATTATATAACTAATGTACTTATACAAAATATTGTAAAACATTTTAAAAGAGTAACGGTGGAGTTTCTTGCCCATTCTTCTCCATACGAAAACTACCTTTTGGAAGGGGCAACTAGAATCAATTAAATTTTCTTGTAAATTTTTGACGTTCAAAAGTGCCTTATACGGGCCTACTTGAAATAAATGATTTGACTTTGACTTTGACTTTGATTCATTGAAAACTTACTTAGCACATCTTTCACCAGTTTCAGTAAAGACTGGTTTATAGCAGCCAACGCAAGGCATAGTCGCTTCAGGATCCAGCATAGCTTTGGGACCAAAAACTAGAGGTCTTTCAGTCAGGACTATATCCCCTGGATTTAAGTCTCGGGAGGCGACCAGATGTCTGCCTAGATCATCTGATGTTTGAGCCTGAATTCGAAAGAAAGGTGGTTTTTAAAATGAAGTACAAAAATAATGAAGATACCGTAGGTACCATTGGTCGATAAACAAGTACCTCAATAATTTCTGTTTTAGAATCATGCCTGCTAAATAATCAGTAAGGAATAGATGGGTGATGGGTTTTTTCTTCCATAGGTACTTAAAAAACAAAATTGGAATATCTACTGAAAACCTTTATGATTTCTTCTATTCATTTCATCAACCAACACCGATATTCATCCGGTATTCAAGAATTTTGAATCAGTAGCGCCATCTATCATAGTATCTCTGAATAATAAACCTCTTCGTAGTGGCATCTGTGTTCTTCAAGAGGAATTAAAACTAAGGAACAGGTTGCTGCAAGTTACAGACAAACCAAAATGATGTCGTTGCTGTAATTTTTGTTTTGCGTAGGGCAAGTTCTTTATTTTCGATTACAAAATTGGTAATAGACTTGGTAGTTATCTTTTGAATGTTTATAAATATAATTATTTATATCAGATCATCAATCTGCCTGGCCTTTTCCCAACTATGTTGGGGTCGGCTTCTAGTCTAACCTGATGCAGCTGAATCGCAGTATAATAATTTATATCAAATACTACTTACTAAATGATATGCCAGTTTACTGTTACCGTTTTCTTGATCCATACCTATTTCTGAAAAATAGAAAATATTCTGTAAAACACAAATTCCCTAGGAGTCCGCAAAAGTTAATTAGGATAGTAAGGCGTGCTACACACTTGTTCGGGGCGGCATGATTCGGCTCAACCGGACTGTAAAATACAAGATTAAATTAAATTAGCAAATGAAACTCCGCAGACGTGATGGTATCGATTATCTAAACATGATAAACCAAAAAGAAACTAAAGAAACTTTTTTGGGGTTTTCAACCGCAGGTTGAGTAGTTTCTTGAAATAACAGTTTGAAAAAATCATTTCTTTTTGTGTACCTAAACTCTCATAGACATGATCGGTTTCGATATCTAAAAACGATAATAAAAATAAAAAACTGATTTACTCAACTCATACTTCAAATAATATCACTAAAAGCGGTCGTTGACTCCAAAGAAAAAAACATCAAAACTTTTTTATTTTTATTTTATCATGTTTTGATATCGATACTCGGATATCGAATGTGGTGATACATTCACGATTGCGAAGTTTCTCTAGCTAATTTAATTTGACCCTGTATACATTCGAGATTACCGCCCGACCTGTGAATCATGCCGAATCAAGTCGACCCCAACATGTGTGAGGCACCCCTAACAGATCATCAACTCATTCTATAAATTATTTTATGAGAAGTAGGTAACATTCACGCTAGTGCTCTTAAAAGATTAAGCCGACATGAGTCTATCGATGAATTACACTGGTTGTAAGAAAAATATTGCTAAGCTCAAGCAAGTTGTTCATCAGCTATTCCATAAGTCACCCCATCTTTGGAGTAAGGGCAGTTAACCTTGTACAGATTATGATTATGTCTATGGTCTGTTCCAAAAGTGTCTGATGGAAAAAAAATACCAATTTGTAGTTCCATTTAAAATAGTTTTCAAATTCTGTGCTTTGATTCGATTATTTGAAAACTGAATCTCGAAATTATAATTTTAAATCACCATAAAGACGTTTTTCATTCGACAATTGAGATTAATTTTACAACCTCAATTTTCGTCAATGATGTTTCATTTACAATTTAATAATGATAGTCTGACAATTATAATTGTTTGAAAAAAATAGTGAGTTATAAAATTCAAACCTTCTAAATACAGATGAATGTGTTACTAAATCCCTTTAGTGAGGGATTGCGTAAGACTTTAACTTGAACAGAGTATTTACACTTTCATCAGATAATTTCGGATCAGACTATATCTATCTATCTGTGTTTATGAATAGATATTCTTTGGGTCAAATAGAGCATCAGCAGTTGGGCAGTCTGTTTTTAAATTACGTATACTTACTCTGAGATCACTTGACATAATTCTTAACCAATCAAATTGCATAATCACAATACGATCCAACTTCATATGAACCGTTGTTCTTGGCATTCGGCCAGACTGAACAACATCAGTCAACATGTCTTCTTAACAATCTAAATAATGTTCCATTGTACTCGTTGAGTTGATTCTAACGCGTCAGTAATTCAGTTGGAGCAATGACTGCCACGTAAATCTATTTTAATTGTGAAAACAAAATCAAAAAGGCGGCGGAGAGAGGTGTTAAAATTTCCACACTGCATTTTGTATCAGTTTAGCTTGGATACGGTTTCAAATTCATGCTTTAAGAGGGAACAGGGCCTGCGATTCTCCATACAAATGTATTTCCCTTTTTTCTAGAGCAATATTTTTTTTTTTTCATAAAATCAAGGTCTGCTGTAGACACGTCCCTGTTATTTCCTTTTTTTCTTACCAACTAACTTATTGGAAAAGAAAATATGACCCTCAAAAAATTACAAAAATGCCCAATTTCACCGCAGTGATTAGAGGACTACCAGACAAATTCGAAAAGATTTTATGATAAAAGAAAATGATAGGAATCTAGACAATCTTTCTTAAAATTTAAATGTAAAAAATAATTGAATCAGCTCAATTTTCGAGGAGATAAAAGGGGAATACGAAACGTCGATCTCGTCAATATTTTTTGTGATATAATCGGTCTGCGCTGTAGCTGTCCTTATCGCACTCAACGGGGGAGACTTGAGGTAACACGACATCAATAATTTCTTCAGATACATATTTTTCTAATTCCCCGCAGGCCATGTTCCCTTTTAAGCTCAGAGCACACGTAGGTATAAGCACTGCGCCGGATCAGTATCACCTCACCTCATTTTAACTGGCTGATCCCGTGCCGAGGCGATGCCGTGGCGATGCTTATAAGTCTAGTGAGAGTTGCATAGAGAGAATGATGAATTATTGGAGTTGAAACGATGCTTATTTGGTGCAGTACGCATGCGTTGAGCTTTAATCATGGGAAACATACTAACATTTTAGCGTAAGGCGAGGTATACTTACTCAAAGTAATTCATTTCCTCAAAAAAGCTTCCCAGAAAGAAGGGGAACTAGGTATCTCTTGTTGCCACATAAAAGAGTTTGCCTTCTTGTCTAAATCTGAGTTTTAATAGTTTGAGCACCAATAAATCGATGTGTGGAGGAGCGGACTGGCGATACAGAGGTCGGCGGTTCGATCACCGATTCTCCACTCATTGCACAAATATTATCGTGAAGAAGTATTAACAATAATTTTATTATTATTTAGCAGATTAGTGTTTAAAAGGAATACTCATACTGGAATATGAATCCAAGTAAACAATGTAAAAAATTCAAATAAAAAATAATGGAAGGGAGTTACTTAAAACGATAAAATAGTACTTTTGAATACAAAACAAACAAAAAGGAGTAGGCGTACACGCTTATCACCAAGACAAATAAGCAAAACTAATAAGCTAATGGTGAAAACCACAATCAAGAACAACAATTCATTTGGTAAAAAGAATTCAAAATTCAAACTAGGCGGAGAATCAGCAATTTTCGAACGTCAAAATTACATAAGACAGTCCCCCAAAACGCCCACCCTTCACCACTTCCTAGTGCTTTAGCTGGGAAGAACAAGTGACGCAACAAACTCCCCAGATTGAATCCTAGAAAGAAGTGGCGCAACAAATTAAGTTACTATACAAAAAAATATTTTCTGGTAACTAATTAGCCCTGATTATCGGGTGATGATAGATTGATAAAACTACTGGTATGGTGTGAATCTTGAAAAACAAACTTTCGATCAGGCGAGATCGTGGTCAAGAGCAGGAATCGTCTAATTAAAAATAAACTTGTGTAAGTACTTACATTGATTAATAAATATTTTTTATAAGCTTATATTATCACTTCAGATTAAACCACTCCAATATATAATACGTAGTTTGAAATGTAGAACTAGAAATTCAAAGATATTTTTTTAAGGATCTTTTATCCATGCAAAAGTTTATTTATTTTTATCGGCTGAAGGCTAAGCCAATGCGCACGGGCAACTGACACTCGGTCTTCGAAGGACTGAGTATAGCTTTTCAATGTGCAACACTCAATAGATCTAAATTGAGTATCTATAACGATTGAACACAAGAGTGAACCTACTTGTAGGGTTCCGCCATTTTCATAGATTATTTTGAGGGCAAAGATTTATGTTACGATAAACATGCATAATCATGCTTAAGTTGTTTTATTTTATTTCTATATAATATAAATATTCTATATTATACTTAATATAAATTATAGTCGCTTTTCGTGTCTGTCTATGTGATCGCGTTGTTCTTCTAAGCTACACAACCGATTTTGATGCGGTTTTCACCATCATTTTAGAAAGGAGACTGAGCAAAAGTGATGTGTGGACCAATAGCGGTAGGTTTTGATATTTATGTAGGGATACCTCATCTTAACCCTCGTACAAAAGACATTTTTGAGAAAAATACCCTTTTGTAATATACACAGGCTGGATTTTCAGACGGGTCGTAATGACAGGTACCTGAACCGTAATAGCTAGAGAAAAACATTCTTAGAAGACGCTTATTTCTTTTTTTAAATTTGATCCTCATTTACAGATTTTGTAAAAAAAATACAATCAGCAAGAAAATGGGCAATTTACAAAATATTTTTTTCAAAATACTTTTATATGTGTGATGTATAGATTCTTAAACTTTATAGTTATTTTTGTGTTATCAATCCCTTATATTTCTGCCATGTTTTGTCTCTGCATCACCCTAAGGTTGATTGTTAGAAAATGCCTCAGGCATTGAATCCGCCTTTGTACGGTATTTTTTTTACTTGTGCAGTTTTAATAAAGAATAAAAGATGGGAATGTTTTTTTTATTTGCGACTTTTCTAGCACTCTAACCTCAGTAGGTATAGAAGAGCCTTGTAATTCTTAAATGAGACTACATCAACTAGTACCATAAAAATAAAACGTAACTTTTCATTTTTTTGCTGACTGTACCATTTTTACAAAATGAATGCTTTTAGCAATTACTCAAAAAGTTAAGGTCAGTCTCCTAAGAACGGTTTCCTGTAGCTACAAGGGTTAAGGTACCTGCCCTTGAAAATGGTGTAAATTCTAAAAGTATATTTTTCTCGAAATTGCCGGGTCAGATTTTGATGCCCTTTGCATAAAGGTATTTTTGCAAAGGTCATCAAAATCTGACCTGGTTGAAGTATCCCAACACAAATATCAAATTGGTTTATAGACCACTTCACCTACTTTGAACAGTCCCCTTTAATCCGAAAGCTTCATGTGTATAATAAATTATTATTAAACTTATATAAAATAAAGAAATCTCGATAGTTGGTCAAGTCGTACACACCATACGAAGCAGGGTTGGGTCGCTTGTTTCAATTAAAGAGACAATTGAAATAAAATACCTAATATAAATAATTTAATAAAAATAATTAAACAACTAATTTCTTCTGTTTACAAAACTTCTCGAATTCTCTTTTACTTACTTCAATGACAGATTGGAGTTTAATTCCAGAGACTTCTTCCATATCATCCTTTAAAGAGTTTAATGCATCTTCTATTGCCAGTTTTGCTTCAATGAGTAAAGGATTAAAATCTTCCCCTTTTTTGGCATTTCTGAACTTCATAACCAGAGCAGAATGTAACTCATGCTGTAAGACACTATTATACAAGCTTAGTCTAGCATTTCCTGGATCTAGAATCTTTGTTATTGCAATGAGTTCTCTACACATTTTAATTTTCTTATCTAAAATTTCTCGTGAGGTGTAACCCTGCTGTCTGCCATACAATTGTACTAGAGAATGCTTTATTGTATACATGTGGTAATGATTAGGATGGAGAAAGATTGATAATCTGCTGAGAAGATTCTCCAGTACTGTCACAGAACCTTCCATCATAAGTACATTCTCCACGTCTTCTCCCATTTGATATATAACCATATTCACTTGTGAATTGCTCACTTTGGCTGGACATTTGCTACAAGACCAATCTGTTTCATCATCTAAAGGATCCTCTGGTAGATGAATACCATCACAAGGGTTGATTCCATCTCCTATGCACTTCATTGCACTGAGAAAAGTTCCAAGTTCAGTAGGGTCACTACATCTTGGACAATTACAGGCAAAGAACTTTGTGTCTTTTAAGTGCTGTCTTCTCGCTTGAGTCCCCCATAAAGCGTGGCTATACATTGTCGATATATGGTAGTCCTTCACTATTGGAATTACGGCCTTTATTGTTATTTTACAAAAATCTTTTCTATCTTTTGGAGTAAGAGCAAAAGTATGCTTCGTGTTTGGTATACAGCTGTGTTCCATTTTGCAGGTATTAGCATACAAAGCATTAAGTTCGGCTCCTTGAGACAGACGTATCTCCAAGGCGTTGGTGTCAATGATTCCACAAATTCTGTGAAGTAATTCAGGAGTGACTTCGTGAGCCTTCATTTGTTTTTCTTCTAGTTTGCTGATGAAGTTATTCATGAGGTATTGGACGATAAATTCATCCGCCTCACTGTAAAGAGAAAATAAGTTTTAGAAAGAAAAAAAGAAAATAAATTTATTTGACTCAGGTTAAGGCACACAAAAACAAAAAAAATAGTATTGTGTGCCTCACGGCTGCGCCAAATAGGGTATTAACATTATTAATTTAAATTGCTCGTTTTTGTCTATATTCCTTTTGTTTAGGTTTAATTTTGGGAGAAAAAAATATCTGTATATAATTATTAAATGTTGATAAAAGTAACATAGAGCGTTTCAATTCAACAATTTAGTAATAGATTTTTATTGTAAATTATCCAAAATCGGCTATTTACGTACTCATAAGCCTCGGTGCCAGGTGTTCGACATTCCATGTGCGACTGCATATCCAGCAACTTCCTCCAACCTTCAGGATCTGTCTTCTGCAGTAAAACACACCTCAATGGTAGCAGAGCATCATGCCTGAAAATGACGAAGACAAAATGTGTTGTAGTCATTAATCTAGTGGCAATCACTGATAATTATGTTGACTGTGTCGATGTTTATGATTTTAAAGCATTTTTTCCAGAAATGCGTTAGGAAACTAAAGTGCGCATATGCATGAACGGCACGTTGCAAACGGCAGAGGTAACTGCAGCCATCGACACACGTCGGCGCCAGCCGTAGACGCGTCGACGGCTGCTTGCCGCTCGTGTTTATGAGCACTAACTCTCCCGAGAAAGAGTCTGCGTAAAAATTACGCATGCTTTTGCGAAATATTGCTCTATATTTCTAAATATTGCTAATCACGCGTAGTGCGTCACGTGAGGAGCTCGTGATTAAGTAATAACAGCCGCACGGGTCGATCGATCAGGTTAAGCTACGCTTGCCTGGGTTGGTCCGTGGATGGGTGACCATCTTTACATATCCAGATTCCTCCGTGCTCCGGAAAGTACGTTAAGCCGTTGGTCCCGGATGTTATTCTTGGATCTTTGACAGTCGGGTAGTCTGAATCCCAAAGTCAAAGTCAAATCATTTATTTCAAATAGGCCCTTATAAGGCACTTTTGAACGTCAAAAATTTACAAAAAAATATAATTGATTCTAGTCGCCCCTTCCAAAAGGTAGTTTTCGCATGGAGAAGAATGGGCAAGAAACTCCAGCGTTACTCTTTTTTTCCCGAAAGTCTGACAAACAGTTTTACCAAGGGGTATCGTATTACCCAGTTACTGGGTTGTGGAGATCAGATAGGCAGTCGCTCCATGTAAAATTCTGGTATCAGCTGCATCCGGTTAGACTGGAGGCTAACCCCAACATAGTTGGGAAAAGGCTAGGCAGATTGATTCACGCTTAGTGCATCCAGGACATAAGTGGTGACCTGGAGCTCCCACAAGGCTTGTTAATAATTTAAGTCTCATAAAATTTGAAATATTACGACCGTGTGAGTAAAAATTACGCATTATTATATTGATTATTATCTTTAACATAGCCTTTTAGATTATGACTTCCCTTTATTACTTTTTATATTTTTAAATAAAAAACAATAATTTCCATTTTCATTTTCCGTATACATCAACAAATTAATAATAATAAAACTGGAGGTCGGTATTATGCCTGCCAGGGATGCTGCATGCTTGCGTCTGATTGCAGCGAAGCCATCAGTTTGCGCGTCCGTGAACATACCCGAGGCACTACAAAAGCGTGGCAGCCCTAACAGCGTCCTGAATGCATTTTTTACTGAACAAGAAGAGCATTAACAGCTTTTTGAGTGAAAACAGCTTTTTGACGGCACGGTTGGCGCAGTGGTTAAGCGATTGACTGCTGCGCTGCGTGTCGCGGGTTCGATTCCCGCACGGATCAAATATTTGTATGACCTACAAGTAGCGGTTCCGGGTCTGGTTGTTAGTGTATGTGAGTACAAATGTTTGTAAACGCACCCACGACACAGAAGAAATTCCTAGTGTGGGGCAACGTTTTATAAAAAAAAAAAAAAAAAACCAGTCCAAAGGCTACACGAGTGAGAAGCTTGACAATGTGACAACTTGGCTTAAAAAAAAATATTTTAACCAGCAGCAGTATTAATGCATGCCATACTTTTACGCATGATAATCTTTAATAAAACATCTTAATATGATTCTCTTTCTCGGGTTAATGGTGAACAAGGTCATGATAAATACCTGTAGTAATCAGCCATGTCATTGACGACACATTCTGGTCTCAGGCTGAGGATCTCACACTCTGCAGCATGATGTCTCGGATCCTTTAGACCTGGACAGTTGCCTGAACAGACTGGCCAGCCGCATCTGGGGAAATAATAAATTATCCAATTATTAATATTATTATTTTTATTTATTATTATTTTTTATTATTAAATTATTAATTATTATTATTATTTTAGGTATAGTCGACCTCGCAATTGCTTCACCACCCTAAGGTTGAATTTCACTTGCACATCTTGGAAAGAAAAGGTTTATATCGATCAGCAAATCTAAACGGCGTTCAGAGCTGTCAGTGTCATCATTGTTGTGGAATATTGATTCTGACAGCTCTTGAACGCTGTTTAGACGTGCTGATCGTGGTCAGTTTTATTGGTGAAATTCGCTCCTAGAGACAGATAATTTCAAATTTAGTGCAGCTTAAAATAGCCTTCAAAGATCGTAGGTTCGAACCCAAACAGGCGTTTTACTTTTTGTAAATAATTTCATCACTCAAAACCCTCACTTTCAGCCTCAAAACGGTGAAGGAAAACATCGTGAGGAAACTGACATGTCCTAGAACAAAAAATTCGAAGACATTGTGACATTTACCAATCCGCACTGGGCCCGCGTGGTAGATTACAGCCCACTCCCTCTCTCAGAGTGGAGGCCCGAGTCCCAGCAGTGGTAACATTATGGGCTAAAAATGATATTCATAGTCTCATATAAGTCATATATTATACAAGGTTTATTTTTCCCTCATAATGGAAACTCTTCAATAATTATGATATTAATAACAATTTTATGTGTAACTTGCCTTCTCTTTTGTATTGTTTTTGTAGTGACTAAGATACTTACTATATTAGCTATTACTTTCGGAGCCCACTAATATGTCGATTTGAAACAAATTTTGCCAGGACCAAAAGCGCAAAAGAGAGAGGATTTCAAGTTCATAAGTATTGTCCAACTGCAGGACAGAGGCCTCTTTACTCTGTCCTACTTCTCTAGATGTAAGGCGGAAAAGAAACTAAAACTAACAGGAACTTACTTAGTACATCTTTCACCAGCCTCAGTTAAGACTGGCTTATAGCATCCAACGCAGGGCATGATCGCTTCAGGGTCCAACAGAGCCTTGGGTCCGAAGACTAAAGGTCTTTCAGTCAGGACCAGGTCACCTGGAGTGAGGTCTCGAGAGGCGACGAGGTATCTGCCCAGGTCTTCTGATGTATGAGCCTGGAAATGTTTTTTGGGAAATTAGTTTAGAGATTTCTCAGTTTCTTTTTTTAGTTTCATGGTCCTCATCGCCTCTTGAAAACTACTTTTCTACTGATTTGAATATCTGTTGTCTGTCTTCGAATTATAGGCAGAGCAGATATATTGTGCGTAAGGAATATGATTTTGATCCATTCACATTAGTGTGAATTCGGCCAGGTGCTTAAGCCTCAAATCAAATCTCTTTATTTGTTCTTGTTTTTTTATTATTTTCTCTATTACTTTAGTCATAAAATTGCAAACCAAGTATGTATAGTATATTGCTTCTTACTCTCATTTAGGCGATGTGTTTTTTGTTTTTGGGTTCACACCATAAATTATTATTATTATAAGACTATACATGAGGATTTGTAATTGACTCTCTGGTGACTGTGGTCTCCTTTTTTATCTGTTTTTATTAGCTGTAAGTCCTCCATGTACTAAATAAACATTTGTGAAGTTACACATTACCTATACGGAGTAATATTAAAACCTGTGTTGTATTATCAATCATCATTTAATGTGGTGTACAAACTCTTATAATTATGTTAAATACCAAAACAATAACGTACTGCTCTTTGTACTTTTAAAATATTATTTTACAAAAATAGTAAGTCTGCGTCCTATTTAAAAGCGATCGTCGCTCGAATACGCGATCGTCGCGGTCATATGTCACTTTTTTTCGGAAAACCGGAAAGAGCCGAAGTGTCGTCCCGACCACGACACGTTCATGTTCACCGAACGAAAAGTGACATTATGAACGCGTCGATCGCGTACACGCGCGACGATCGCTTTTAAATAGGACGCGGGGTGACAGCAAAATGACTTAAAATTGTTATTACTTATAAAAACTTTACATAGGACATCACAGTTCACATTTTTTTTCAGGTCTCTAAAATAAGGAATTTTATAATCTTTTAATAATAACGCAGAGTTACCAAATGAATACATAAAGTCATGTAATTTTTATAATTAATATTAATACCGTCAAAAGATTATCTTGACGTAGGTACAATCCACATTAAGGTACTGATACAATTGGACGAGGTAACTCAAGTTGTGCAGTGAGCCACATACTTTTATGTATGTCTAGCTACAATCAAACAGTTAACCATTCTACATTTCTTCCAAAACGTTTTCTAACCATTTTTTGGTCTGTGAGGTCCATTATCAAGAGTGAGATGAATGATGTAGACTGCCATCTATTAAAAGTATGAATACATTATTATTATGATGAAGAAAATATTTGAACGACTGCAACTCAGAACCAGAGGCCAAGAGGTGTGCAAGAAGTTAACAAAGAGTCCGTTAGATGTCGCGTTTCCGAATAGGATTCGTCGTATTTCAATCTGGTTTTATCTGTTTTCAATTCAGTTCATTTTTAAAAGCAGATGAATAGAGACTTTATAATATATTATTAATTACTAAATATAGTATGGATAGCTTACAATGTACGCCAAATCAGTGGCACCATTCCTTTGTCCCATATTTCTGGAAAATAAATAAAACTTTTAATATTAAAGAAAAGGATATAAATTAGATAACCTAGTTATTGACATCATTTCAAAATGAGCGAATTTAAAGTAAGGATACGTAATCAATATTTTTAACATTCGTTTTTGTGTCAAGTTTACTGGCAGAAGAGCTAAATAGAATTGAAACAGTAACAAAATCAATCAATAGTAGTTTGAATAAACGCGCACCAAGTACACAGGTCAGTGACCAAGACAATTTCAAAACATGTTAAAAGTGCACAGCATGGTAGAAGTAAATCTCTTGAAGATATAAGATACATTGCACTCAATTAGTTAAAGAATGGTCTAAATAAATCACCAGTAATCGACACATTCGTCAGAGGAGACAAGTTGGCAGACTGCACTCAGTTTCATTACATCGATGTCAAGGTTTTAATTTTGAGAGTATTGATCTAGTACATTGCCAGTATTAATTTCAAAAAAACATACCTAATGTGAAACCATTTATTTATTTGACTTTAGAAGAACGACGATGCAACAGAAGACCAATCATATATAGCTAACTACAAATAACAACATGAATGCAAATCTTAATTAGGTATTATGAACTATACAAAAATGATAAACAACCCATTTAAAGAATAAATATTTGTGGGGTCAAAATCAAGAGAAATTACCTAATTCCAAAATATGGTCTCCTATGAAAATGGGCTTGCTTATTATAACTATATATTTTGGATGTTTAGATAGCAGTACTGTATTCGTGTAAAGTTCAGCGGAGGTACAATCATTTTCAAAAATATCCAGGTAATATTGCACTTGTAGTAAAAATAACAATCTTTCTTAAGCGATTTCATTCACGATCCAATTCGAAAATATTCACGATCCAAACAGTAATATCACCACAACTTATAAAACAAAGTACTCCGCCGCGACTGTCTGACTGAACGCGATAATGTCAAAAACTACCGAACGGATTTTCATGATACGGTTTTCACCAATGAACGGAGGAACGGAGTTCATGAGGAAGGTTTAAGCGTATAATTCATTAAAGTTGAGTGAATTGGTTGAAATATGACGATGATTGGTGAAGATCATGCCGACTAGCGACTGGGAGCTTTACTGGCATGCGCCACGTAAGCCAATAGATTTATATGAAAACAATAATTATGGATCTATTCTTTACTTTTTCAAATATTTGCAGGATTGGAAATAAGTAGGATGAACATCAGTTACATTTTGATATAGCCCACATGCTTGACGCAATAAACTGATATGAAACTACGACAGAAAAGAAAATGCAGGCATATAATATGCTCTTCTACCCATGCGAAGCCGGGGCGGGTTGCTAGTCTATAATAAACCTTAAAGCACGAGCTTTATAGACGAAAGTGCAACGTTTAATCGTAAAACATGACATTCACACAGGCGTAATAAATTATCCCGTAAATTCAGTCTGTCCAAACATAAATTATATTTGGCAATGGTGCACTTTTCCGTCGACCAAACGTATAAATGGGTTACTCTGGACTATTTTTGTAACATATCTGTTAAACGTTAGTTCGTAGAAAACATCTTTTGCATTCTTTTGGGCTTTCTTAAACACATCTTTAAGATATTGGGCTATTGTAAGGAGATTAATATTAGTTTTGAAGTACTATCTAAGAATGACCAGCTGCTATAGGTACTTTGATTGTCTGTGTTGAAAATCTAGGTCAGTTTGGGACAAATATTTTGGTTGTTTCTACGTGTACGATATCTGATACGCACTTGGCAATACAATCAGTATTTACTTTCTGTAAACTTTCCGATTTCTCACTAGATCGTTAACCAAATTGAGGTTAGGGTCGACTATTACTATTTGTAAATAGTGAGAATTGGTGTTTTGATCCACAACATAAAAATGTAACATTCCTGAGACAGCTTTTTTTCTAAGAGAACATTATTATGGTTTTCAGATCCCTATTTCTTTACTTGCTTAAGCTTGATATTGATACCTACTAGATTTTATGTCTTTTCTTTGAGCTTTGGATCCACAAATTGGATCATTTTTGGTTAGTGATCTAATCTTGTGTTTATAAGCTTTACCAATAATAACACAAATTTTAATAATTAAATGTAAGCAATTGTTCTCAATCTGTGGAAACACAATTGCTTATAGTTTCTATTTCGGTGCAAGTCCTACTATGATGATGACGTCACATTGGCAGTAAATCGATAAGACCTAGACACGAATCTAATGCGTGAACGCGATGCGTTATGTTTCTGATTATAATATAATGTTTTTCAATTCTAGTTAGTTATAAAAAAAAAAATGAAAAAAATATGTCTTAAACACACTATATTCTTAATATAGTGTGTTTAAGACATATTTTAACAAACATGTTGTATTTTAGATCCAGCCTTCGTAATGCTTTTATTTAATTTAAGTACTTTTATTATAATCATAGCGATTTATTTACTTAGAGTTTTTATGAAGTCGGATAATTTATTTAACTTTTAAAATTAATAAGTAATTAATTTTGTCCTTCAACACAATAACTGAATTAATTCTCTAGAAATCTTAAGTGAAAAACATACTCACATTTTTTCGGTCATATTTTTCTCCTACAAAGTTTTAAAATGCACTAAAATGTCACAAAATGTCTCACGAATTTTGAAGAAAAAAAAAACCCTTTTTGTCCTAAAATCTGGAATATTCGAAGCAACTGCGCACGGGCAACTGGCGCTCGCTCTATGTATGACTGAGTATAGATTTCCATTGCGTAACACTCGGTTATGTGAATGAACTAAAAAAAACATTCTAAGGAACATTGTTTTGAAAGATTGTGGCTTACCTGCATAGTGAGAAAAACTGTTTTTAAAAGCATATTTTGTTCAACAAAATTTAATTTTTGTTTGTTTTATTTTTCTCATTTCAACCCCAGAAAACATGTGTTCCTACGGAAACACTATCAAGTCTCTACTTTAACAATGTTTTATTAAATTCTTTGCATTTTATAATCATCAACCAAATAACTAGCTAAATCCGTGAGTTTCCATATCTGAGTAGATTAAAAAAATCTTAATATTTGAAATCCATTTTCTAATCATTTCAAATCTTGCCCCATAAATTGATTTTAACCTCGTTTTATAAAGATTACTTACAGTACCGTGCCAGTTGAACAGCCTGCATGCTGTGAAGCCGAAGCACAGCCTTGCCAAATTTTCTGTTACACTCCATAAGAGCTGTTTCATATGCAACACTGCTTTAAGACCTGTTACAGACGTTCGCTTGATCTATGATTTTATTATTTTTTTACTTGTGAATTTTCTTGGTTGAATGGTTTTATTATAAGAGCAGTGGCCCAGTGGTATCAACCTTGACTTACGAGCTGTAGGTCGTGAGTTCGAACCTAGGCAGGCACTTCTTTATGTATTTAATTTCATCAGCACTGCTCTCAAAACGGTGAAGGAGAACCGTGAGGAAACCGGCGTATCCTAGAAACAAAAAATCAAAGACGTGATATCCGTCAACCCGCACTGAGCCAACCGCGTGGTGGATTATGGCCTACTCTCTCTCATATAGTGTAACGGCTAGGGCTGCGCAGGGTAGGCTGCGCAGGCCGTTAAAGGATAGGTAGGTAGTTAGGTAGAAAAAGAACAGGTTGATAGATTAATACATATAATATAGATAACACGGCTAGGTCGCGGGTAAGGTCCTTTACAATACTGTTCAGAGCTGAGCACTCGCACACTTAGGTAAGTAGGTAAGTAGGGTACCGCCCTTGGTAGCACGTGGCAGACGAGGGGGCCTGTCAGCACAGGCACATGGCGGCAACACGTGGCGGTAGGCCGCAGAGGCTCCGTAGAAGTAGCTAGCGGCGGTAGGCCGCGGAAGCCTGTCGCAGAGGCTCCCGGCAGTAGCTCGCGGCGGTAGGCCGCGGAGGCCTGTTAGTAGGTACAGGCTCGAAGTGGTGGCATGCGTAGGGCGTGCAGGATGGATTTAGGGGTCCTGCCCTCAGCCCGTACGGAGAACCCCTAGGTCGGGGCACACAGAATTCTTATGATCAGGGAATTGCTTCCACCAGCTCTGCAAGCGGAAACGAAATGAACGAGCGTCCCCGGAAAGAAAGTTAGTGTTGTACCCCGATTCTAGTGATGTGATTAGGAACTTACTAATTGTAATATTTTAACATCACTCGACTAATATAGTTGAGTCCACACAACGCTACAATAGAGAGGACTGAGTCCCAGCAGGCAAAACATTATAGATTGATTATCCTTATGCTTGTCCTAACTATAATATAATAATATATAATAATATTTTAATTTATTGACATAATCTACTGATTACAATGTTTTTTTTTTATGAGTTGTATTGCAATATGGTAGTAGGGTTAGCTAACGACCTCGATATTTTTTTAATTTACCTCGATGGTCCTAGTTCGTCAATTATAACTTCTAGTTACAGCTATATGTAAGCGGGCACGCCCTTTATGCCTGGAGGCTTTTATTTAGATATTATTTTCGTTAAGTTATTTTTATTTCTGCTTGACTATAGTTCTCGATGTTTTTGATTGGTATATTGGCGTGTGCTAGCTGTCATATGGCTATTAATTTTATAATTTAAATTATGTTTTGTGTTGCGTAATGTAAATATCATTTTGCATACTATTATATAGATTCATTTTTTTTTAACTGAACAGACAGCTGTGCTGCTGGGGAGTTTGTTGCGCCACTTCTTCTTCCCAGCTAAAGCACTAGGAAGTGGTGAAGGGTGGGCGTTTTTGGGGGACTGTCTTATGTAACTTTGACGTTCGAAAAGTGCTGATTCTCAGCCTAGTTTGAATAAATGACTTTTGAATTTTGAATTTTTTGAATTTTTTTGTGTTTGTTTGTTTGTTAGCTTGTTACGCTTTCATGCTAAAACGGCTGACGGAATTTGAATGAAATTTGGCACATGGGTAGACCATGACCTGAGTTAAGACATAGGATACTTTTTATCCCGATATTCCTACGGGATCGAGACTTATGCGGGTGAAACTACGGGGCGCAACAAGTGTTATTAGAAGAGTAGCTTCACTTTTATAAAACTTTTTCAAGCCAATTTATTTTGGTCTGAAACTGGAGAGTTCCGCTAAAAGTTTCATTTAAGTGAAAATCAAAACGATTTGCCAAGTAATTTCACGGTTAGAATATTTATAACTTACTCAAATTTGTTGACCACACATGCTTTCCTGTAAAAAAGCTTACTGGCAACTACAGCTGCTAGTTTGTGTTACTTATTACCTACGTTTCTTTCATATTCTCAACCTTCATTGAAAATTATAGGTACTTGTGATACAAAAGAAACACGTCAGATAATATCATAACCCAAGCTCACGCCTTAGACCTACGTCCTTTCCACTGTGCTATTGTCACTTCTGTTTTGCAGTGATATAACAATGCGGAAACAGAAAGATTTTTTGCAGTAAAACATCTGTTTGTTACGTAAAGTAAGTGACAGAGAGCTTTCGCCCTTCACATATACCTTCAGCTGTCAATCTCGGTAGTCTAACAAACAATTCTGACAGTCGGAAGCCCAAAATTCTGGCAACTGAGTTATCTGTTTACCCAAAGTGTAATACTGAGGTTGAGACAAGTACAATGGCTATTTTGGAAACTTAGATGGAGCTAGTCCATGGGCAGTAAATGAGGCAAATGTAGATCCGAGTCAGAAAAAGTTTAGGTCATGCCAACAAAAAAGAAAGAAAGAAAATAAACTTATTTGACTCCGGTTAAGGCACATTATAATTAAACAAAAAACAAAGAAAATAAAAAAAAACTTCAGTTCTACACTAACTACAGTTCAGCATAAATGGGCATTTAGTGCATTTAGTGTCTGACGCTGGTTTTCAACTGGACCTTATGTTACGAGGACGTCTTACGGAGTTTTATAGTGTGTAAGTGTTTTATATTTAAATAAAAATAGATATATATGCGTAGCAAATAATATTAAACCATAGATATTATATTAACGATTAGATATTTCTTTAAAAACGATAAATAATTGGAAGGAGGAAAGAAATAAAATGGTATGGTTGTACAAGAAACAAATGGACGGTCGTCAATAAATAATAGATAACTATATCATGGATTTATAGCAACGAAACATTCATATTAATCATGTTTAGCTTCCGTTGCATATCCATGAGGTACTGCCGGAAAAAAAAGGAAGACAATATTCAACCACAATATATGCATTCAACGTGCGAGGTACACATAGTCAATAAAAAGATTTAAAACCAAATTTTCTCTAACGTCCACAGGTTTTTTAATGTTTTTGAAGTGAAACGTGAATTCATTAAAATTATTACTGTCAGACATTTCAGCCGTATGTTGTACAAAGGGTACATTAATACTCAATTCTGTTGGCACTATTCCCGAATCTTTACTGTCTTGTTAATTATGCATGTCTATTTAGAACGAGTATTGTGTTCGATACCAAGCGGAGCGGGCGTGCAACGCGGCCTAATAACCAGTGCCTTAAAATTTGCGAAATGCCAACCTGCGAGGTGTGCCAACAACCCGCGAACCAAATCTGCGGAGGCTGCAAACTCGTTTATTACTGCTCCAGACCCCATCAGAAACTAGGATGGAGAGAAGGACACAAATTCAAATGCTGTGCCTTCAAAATCGAATACTCAGACACGCTAGGACGACACATGGTCGCCACAAGAGACATACAACAAGGTGAAATGATCCTCAAGGAAAAACCTGCCGTGATAGGACCAAGGATCACGTGCCCAACCGTCTGCTTGACATGCGGCAAAAACCTGGACCCAAGAGAATTTGGGGACTATTACAAATGTTCAAAGTGCAACTGGCCAATGTGTGGCCCCGAGTGTGAAAATGCTGATGTTCACAAACCGGAGTGCAAAGCCATGACGGATAGGAAATATAAATGTGATATAAAATACCAAGGTCCTAATAAAGTTCAAGCGGCCTACTGTGTTATATCTCCACTTAGAGTGCTGTTGATGACTTACTCCAATCCACTCCAATACGAAAACATTATGAATCTGGAGTCTCATTTAGAAGATAGGATAAACACCCCTCTGTATACAGTTTTAAGGGCTAATTTAGTGACGTTTATTGTTCAAGTGCTGGGATTACCGTTTGATGAAGAAACTATATTGAAAGTCGCGTGTATATTTGACACAAACTCCTTTGATGTACGGTCGCCAGATGGGTGTACGCGATTGCGGGCTATTTATTTGACAGCTTCAATGATGAACCATAGCTGTAAAGCTAATACGAGGCATATATTTTTGGGTGATGAGTTCCACTTGGCTATAATAGCAACAGTACCGATATCCAAGGGTGACTTGATTACAGCCACCTATACTCAATCTTTGTGGGGAACTTTGGATAGGAGAAAGCATCTACAGACGAATAAATTCTTCGATTGTGAATGCGACAGATGTAAGGACCCGACGGAATTTGGAACCCATCTGGGTAATATATATTGTTCCGTTTGTAACAATCCTTTTGGTCAGACTACTGATAATCGTGGATCAATGATGGTGTCGACAAATCCATTAGACGAAGAAGCACCATGGAAGTGTGAGAAATGTGAACATAGTATTTTAAGCAAGCAAATGGTGTGGGGCAACAAGGCGTTGAAACAAGATCTTCAAAAGCTGAACAAGACAATTCCAAATGAGTTCGAAGACTTCATTGAAAAGTACAGCCAGACGCTGCATCCTACTAACCATCTAGTAGTGCAAGCCAAGTTGGCATTGGTACAAATATATGGGAACTATAAAGGATATAGTTTAACAGGTACTTATATGCAGTCGTTGTTAAAATAGATCCAGTGATTGACGTATATTTACACTATATGTGTTCTTAACTTCAATGAAAGCAGAGTGGTATCAAAATCATAGATTTATAGAACACAGACAAAAGATGTTATGTCTGCACGTTTGCACATCGTAAGAAAAGTAAACATTGTAAAGAGTAAAATGATTTGTAAATTACCAAATCATTTTACTCTTTACAATGTTTACTTTACAACTGAAACGTACAAATGTGATTCACTCATAGTTATTCAATGTGGGTACGGCCACTTTTCTAAATTAAAGCTTTTCCTGGTCTATTATTAATTAATTGTGACTTCTATTAGTCCCATATCGAAAAGACCGATACCTATATATTTCACTATGTTTGCATGGTACTATCCACAAAAAAAAGCGATAGAACTCGTTTAAAATTATCTGCCAGAAAATTTTACTTGAACTTATTCAAGGGCAGTGGAACAGGCACATTGAGATTCAAAGTCAGGTGTTCATGCTGAGCAAATGCACTTGTATCCACAAGGACAAGCAACAAACACTATGTAGTGTAAAGTATGTAGCAAATAGCTTGTTTTATCGGCATTCCATCCCTGAACTAATTTTCCTTTCAATAAAATTATTGGAACGCTGACAAATGAGGAATGCTATTTCAAGAAGTCATTAGCTCTGGTCTATGAAAATGTGAACTTCGAGAAATTCGATCAAGTATTTTTATTATTTATCACCCGTTCAAGATGATAGGCATACCTTGCTGTGTTAACTGTCAAAGCAGAAAGTAGTAATTTAATGTTTTGTTTATTTCACACATTTTGTAAGGGATGTTTGTGTTACATATATTATCCACCTAACGAACGAGCGCTCATGTAATGACAAAACTGTAAAAAGTGGCCAAGTCCGAGTCAGACTTGCACACGAAGGGTTCCGAACCACCGAACCATATTTAACACTACACAGTTTTCTAAATTTGTAGTGTCTTCCCTTTAATTTTATACTTTACAATTTTATTTTTATTAGATGTTGTTATAGTTGCAATAGTAGTACACAATCTGTGAAAATTTCAAGTGTTTACCTATAACGGTTCAAAAGATACAGCCCTGTGACAGACGGACGGACAGACGTACAACGGAGCCTTATAAATTGGGTCCCGTTGGCACCCTTTTGGTGTGGAACCATAAAAATTACCAGAGTTGTAATGGAATGTGGACGGAAACGTATCTGCAAAATGTGGATGCACTATACAACTCTGATTAACTCTTTGGATTGTTACTTACTTCTGAATTATCCCAATTTCTTGCAGAGCTGCCCAACGCTCTGATAAGGAGGAAGGTGGACCTCTGCCATGAATTACTGGAAGTAGCTGATAAACTGGAACCAGGCTGGTCTAGGTTCAGAGGGACTTTGCTTCTGGAACTGCAGGCTGCTATGACGATGCAGACTAAGAGGGAATTTGAAACTGGGAAGCTGACTAAGGCTGGTGCTCAGGTAGGATGTCATTTCTTGGATTTATTCAATGTTTCTTCCATTTATTCGAGGGTGCATTCGGAAAGATGGCAACGTCGCAAATAGCTGTCAAACATTTCGCTGTTGTTCTTTTTTTCTTTTTTATTCTATTTGCAATCGGTCGTCGAACTAAAGCCAATTTGTTCCATGACAAATGACGTTGTGGTGGAGCAGCCAGTGCTACGCTTCCCATTGTCGGGTTTAAGAGTTTAGTACCTAGGGGTTTGGATGCAAGGTTAGGCGTGCATTTTTTGTCCTCACCGGACACGGTTGTTTCGGGAGGTTCCTCTTTCGTATCAGGCGGGAGGAAACGCCCGGGTGTCATCACTGCGTAGATCGCCCGGAGGACACGGTTGAGCATACGGTGGAGGTCTGTCCGGCTTGGGCAGAGCATCGCCGTGTCCTCGTGGAGGCGATCGGCGGCGGGGATCTCTCGCGTCCGGCCCTGGTCCAGGCCATGGTACGGAGCGAGAGAGCATGGGAGGCCGTCACCTCCTTCTGCGAAGCAGTAATGCTTGCGAAGGAGGAGGCAGAACGCATGAGGGAGAGGCAAATTTCGCGCCCTCACGACCCTAGCCGCCGCAGGAGACGCCCTGGGCGTCGGGAATCGCAGGCCGATTCCCGGCCACCGTAGGCGCGGGCTTGCAGACGGTGAGCAATGGGTAGCTCGCCGTCCGATAAGGACCAGGCCCGGGTCGACGGCGCGTTGTGTTCCACGCGCGCCTAAGTCAAAGTCAAATCATTTATTTCAAATAGGCCCGTATAAAGCACTTTTGAACGTCAAAAATTTACAAAAAAAATTAATTATTGATTCTAGTTGCCCCTTCCAAAAGGTAGTTTTCGTATGGAGAAGAATGGGCAAGAAACTCCACCGTTACTCTCTTAAAATGTTTTACAATATTTTGTATAAGTACATTAGTTATATAATTATATGTGAGGACGATGCACCTAGAATAAAATTATTATACCACAAAGATTATTATGCCTCAAAGAGATGTCAGCAAGTGAAGGGCTCCGATAGGACCGATGCCTGCGGGGGTTGCGGGAAAGTCCGAAAGAGATACCGTGGCCCCTGACATCGTACAGGCAACGGAAGGAACACGGGTGGGTTTTAGTCAGTAAGAGTCTGACACGCCCTCCCGGTCCACCCAGAGCGGGAGAAGTTATTTGACAATTTCCCATCCAAAAAAAAAAAAAGGCGTGCATTGTTTAGTCGTTTGTCTAGCTCGTTTTCAGAGTTTACTGATGGCATTTGTAGTTAGTCATGGTTTTCGTAGTTCCTAGCAAACCAAGGTGCATTTGCTATTTTTCTTAGGAAATATTACTAAATTAAATTATGATATATCGCTCTGTAGTGCACTAAAATATTGATAATGAATTGCATAACTATGCCACATAGACAAAAACGACTGATCTAAGCAATTTAGTGGTTGGCTGACTTAAGGGGGAAGCGAAACCTATCAATACAATTACTCCCTAAGTAAGAATTGACCTCAAATATCACGAAATAGTCATTCAATGGAGTAATTAGAACTGAGAGTGTTGTATTGATGATTTTAATTATTATAATTCTGTAAATACATATTTGTTACGGTCGCAAATCATGTTTTGAGTAACATACAACCTGCAAATTACAAAAAACGTAAGAAAATTTTAACTTCGCAGGGTACCCTGGCGGTTCCGCCTTAAGTGCCAAAGTCAAAGTCAAATTATTTATTTCGCTTAGGGACATACAAGGCACTTTTGAACGTCAAAATTTACAAAAAATTGATTCTAGTCACCCCTTCCAAAAAGCAGGTTTCACATGGAGAAGAATGGGCAAGAAACTCCACCGTTACTCTTTTTAAATGTTTTGTATATATCTATGTGAAGAAGATGCACCTAGAATAAAATTACTATACAACAATCAGTAAAAAAAAAAATGAAGCAGTATGACATAATCCTTATCTCGTCATTAGCAACATCTTGGTTACAGATATCTAGAAAGTGCAAACTTGACGGGATTATATCTACAATAAAACTTTACGAAGAAGTGTCCGTGGAGTTTCTTGCCCGTTCTTCTCCATAGGAACCTCCGCTTGGGAATGGGCAACTAGCTTCATATTTCTGACTGACTGACCATTCAAAAGTGCCTGTAAATGCTTTGAGTTTGAGTTTGAGTTTTTGCACTTCTAAAAACTTTTGTTGAAAAAGTGTTAAGCTTATTACGTAGTACAGTACGTGGATTAAATATCGTAACACGTACATCGTACATTAATAGCTACAAGATGCGAGACAAATAGTCTCCATTGCTCACAGTTGACATTTATATTTTGCACATATAAATAGTTAGTTGGAACATGCGTAGGTATACCATTTCATGTTCTAATTTTTTTATTTAAGATAAAGTTCATTTTATTTGTCCAAAACAAATAGTATTAACAAGATGTTACAATAAAATTATATCTATCACAGTCATGTTTTGCCTTAACGGCGCGGCTTACAATCGTAAATAAAATCCAATCACAAATCAAAGACAATTTAAATCATAATTGTGTATAATTTGCACTTGATATATTTTTAAATCAAGTGTTTTGACAAAATGTGAGCTTTACATCTTGTGAAAACTTTGCAGAAAATAAAACAATCATTGGGATAATCTCTTTTCAAAATTAGCTAACATAACATCATGCCTGTTTTTCCTCTGAGGGTTAGGTAGAGGTGTACACCCACATTTCGCCAGTTATATTTAATTTTAAGGACGATGTAATAGAGGTTATTGCCATCAACCGGGCACAAATCCAAACCCCGGGCTGCTACTGAGAAATTTTGATTAAATAATTTTGTTGCGTCTCATCTTTCGAGCAATGTCGTATTTAAAAAGGCATAGGTACGAAAAATATCAATCAAACTGCCTTTTCCCAACTATGTTGGGGTCGGCTTCCAGTCTGTTTTACATGGAGTGAGTGCGCATCTGACCTCCATAGCCCAGTAACGACGGCCAAAGGTCTATGAATGACAGCCGGGACTTATGGTTTAACGTGCTTTCCGAGGCACGAAGGAGTCTCGATATGTAAACATGGTCACCCATCCACGGACCAACCCCGGTAAGCGTAGCTTAACCTGATGAATTGACCCGTGCGGCTGTATTACTTAGCCACGAGTTCCGACAAATATATGTATTATTGTTTAAACCGAAGTAACACAATTAGAGATGCTGCGAATACTCGCTTTTATTCCGTATTCGGTATTACTCGACATTTTTTTGTTATTCGTCCAATACCGAATAATAGTGTCTATTATTCGACATTCGGCGAATAGTTGCCTAAATAAAAATAAGCTTTTAATAAACAGAAAAACTATGGACTTAAAAATAATTCAACTTTTATTAATCTTTAAAAACAAAACACACTTAGTAGGTATTATTATCATTAATATAAAAAGTTAGCCAAAAATCAGATGATTTATGAAAAAAAAAAACGCTACCGACTTGATTCCACGAGTCGGTTGCGTTTTTTTTTTTCATAAATCAAATCTGCCTCTGAAAATAAATAAACTATATTATTATTAGAGAATAAATAAACTTTTTTATATCGAATAATAATGGCGAGTATTTGACTATTCGCCATAGGGAATCGGTATTCGACTATTCGCTATAACAACTATTCGGCATCTCAAAACACAATACAATTTACAGTAATTTAATTGTTATCATCAACCACTATATTCAACAATCCATTCTATTCTAAAACATTTAGTACGGTCTAGTATGCAACATTTTCTATCTATAATAATAAGAGTCCAACATTCTGTTTCTTACATTACGTTGTATACAATTTGGATCATTGCCAGATTAAATAAATTTTCATCTGATATAACACCGCGGCCTATATTATAACTAGCTTCTGCCCGGGACTTCGTTCGCATGGAGGTCTTAAGATACACTATATGCTACAATAACAGCCACATTTTTATAAAACTCTCCCGGCACCCGACCCACCGAGTCCCATCGTATCGCCCGCCCGTTCGGTCCACTTCGTTTTCGCTTAACGTTCTTTCTGACTTTTTGTCGTTTTGTCAGTTTATTGTGTTTGGTTATTCTCAAATTGTTTATGCAGAAAAAATATATTGAATATTGAAAAAATGCTTATAAGAGAAAAGATTTTTCGTTTTATTTTCTGCTAGGTTTGGTTGGTGGTAGGGCTTGTTGTAAGTCCGCCTGGCTAGCTACCACCATCTTATCTGAGTCTGTCATCATAACAACATGGTTGTGTCAACAAGTCCGAACGAAGTGGACCGCACGGGTTCACTTAGAGTTCTTTCTGACTTTTTGTCGTTCTGCTTGGCTCATAAAAGGTCGTAGCATGATGTTAAGCATTATAACCACCCTTAAGAACTGGGCTATCAAATGCAAAAATAATTTTTCATGTCCGACGGTAGTTTCTGAGATTAGCGCGTTCAAACAAACAAAAAAACAAACTATTCAGATTTATTATTTGTATTGATAGATAGAGTGATGATATAAACATAATACTTATTATCATAAAAAACATGTTTATAAACTATCTAACGCTATCTGTCTTAATGCACATTTTTGTCACTTTAAAAAGTGTAATTCGGATGTTGTGATAGTTTTTACTATGCATTTATTAAAATGCTTGGATTTTTATTGCAAGTTTTAAGCATCTCATTCACTTTTCTGAAATGATTGTGTCGTAAAAAGCTTCTGTTGCAATTTGTCAGTATAATGTGTTTGGTGATTCTCAAGATGTGCATGCAGAAAAAATATATTGAATGTAGTTTCATTTTCATGCATTGTTGAATATTCAAAAAAGACTGAGGCAAAAGATTTCGTTTAATCTACACTGATATCATAAAGAGAAAAGATTTTTTGTTTTATTTTCTGTTCGGTTTGGTTGGTGGTAGGGCTTGTGTCTTAAGTCCGCCTGGCTAGCTACCACCATCTTATCTAAGTCTGTCGTTGTAACAACAATGTTAACAGCATTGTTGTGTTTCAGCAGTTATAGAGGTAAGATAGCCAGTTCCTCTGTGGTTGAGGATTTCGGGTGAAGCTCGCTTCCACCTTTGGCCTGATCATCATCATCACTTACCATCAGGTGAGATGCAGGCCAAGAACTACCTGTTGCGGTCAAAAGGAAAAAAAAAATGTTATCAATAAACTCAATGACTAATGGTTCGATTTAAAAAATTCTTTCACCAGTAGAATATACTATAATTTATAAAGATATCACGTGGGCAAAGCTGCTGGCGGAAGCTAGTTCAATCAATAAAAGCCAATTCGCTGTATGTAAAACAATAGAAAACGAAAATTCCGCCAGACATTGCCTCCCTTTTGTAACTTTTGTATCTTCTAACTAGTACTCAAGAATTACGGTTGAAAGTATCATAATCATTATTCAGCTGAAAGATATCCACAGTTAGGCCAATGCTCTTCCCGTGCATCGCCACAACGACCGCTCCTGCACTACCCACATCCACGGACTTACCTTGCACAGCAATCCATACATTTAAAATATTTTAATAAGCGAAAGTACCCGTATGAAATGAAATTGTTTATTCTGTAAATAGGATATTGGAATCACTTTTACACGTCATATTAAAAAATATTAAAAATTAGCTAGATGAGTTCAGCCATAATTATGAGGACCATGTAGATTAGTGTCTGAAATGGTCTTTTGAGAAAAGAACCACACAGATTTGAGTAGACCTGTCTAGTCAGTGCATTTGTCAGTAATCGTGGAGCTCACTTTTGTTAAAGTGATTCTAATATCCTATTTACAGAATAAACAATTTCATTTCATTTCATTTCCTTTTCACGCCTTAACGGCTGCATAGATTTCGATGGTATTGGCCCATAGATTGACTATGACCTGGGTTAGGACTTGGGATACTTTTTATTCCGGTGGTACGTCCCCGTGGAATAATTTCCAACCTCCACGCGTAAAATGCCGCAGGCAAACCCCAGTATTTGATAATTTACTCTTTTGTTTTCAGGATGAACTGATGGAAAGCTTGGTGCTACTTCAAGAGGCTACCAATATACTGAGAATAGAACCTCATATGAAAGACACATTGGAAGCAAAGATAACAGAACTTACCTATCTTCTGGATGCTACTGCAGATGAAGAAATCGAATGAGACGTAAAAGATATAGGTGTTATATATTGTTCGCGATGCTTTTGTGAACAAGTAAATTTATATGTTTTAGGACGGGCCGTCTGAATATAATATTTGAATAAATTGTCAATAAATAAAATCACAAAATCGTTAGAATGTTGGTAATAAAATATGACACTATGAATATATTTTATTTGTTGGTTGTATATTTTAAATTAATTATGTAATTCTACTTTACATTTAACTAAAAGTTACAATGTAAAATACGTATAAGGATTACACTAATAAAAAAAAATGTATTTATTTACATACTTACCCCAATACTTTGAATGATGCCAACAATAGAAATGAAATGATCGACAGTAAAAAATAGTACTTGTACGGTACCATTAGTATTTAAAATTCACACTATTGTATTCTAATTTTTCAACAAAACAAAACTTTTACAATTTTACAAAAAATAAACCCGACTCTAGCCTTTACCATTTTTGAAAATATTTCCCAGTAGATTGAAACTTCAAATTATACTTCTATCTGACTGTCAGATTATATTATTGATCAAAAGTCAGATTGGTGATAATAACAAAATAGACCTTGACGTTTTATAACGAGTAAGTGACATACAAACTTAGGGTGATACAGAAATTACTAGGTCGGCTATACCTTTCCACTATTATAACTGCCAAATCAAAATTTTACACAACAAGAAATTACTTGCACTGTCTATACACTGTTTATACGGTGAAATTTTATTGTTGCTTCAATTTTATTGCATGCCACAGGCAAGACACTTGCATCGTGTAAATGGGGCTTAATTTCTTATACAAAATGTGTTAGTAGCTCACAATTTTACTCATTTTTTATGGCAACTCTTGAATGAGAATCATATACTTTGTACATAACCATTGTGTGTTTATACCCTATGTTTATTTTAAATTTAAATCTAATTTAGTTTTTTTCTTTCTATGTTTTCCTGTATTTCTTTTCTTTCCTAAGCCTGTTCAGTTTTAACAGGCGTAACTTTAGTAGGCTTGGTGGTCGCTTCATCAACTTTAATGCTGAACTCCACGGAATCCTTTTTGATATGCAGAATGTTCTTTATTGTTCTCGAGAGCCTTTTGTTCGGCTTTGGAGAGTTTCCTATGACGAAGACTTTCTCTGTATTCTTATCCACTATTTTGATTTGCTTTTTGTTGAACTGGAATCACAAAAGCATGCTTTGTAAATTTTTCAAATGTTTAGGCATCACAGAGAACGGAATCGATGCAAAGTGACGCCCAGAAGCGACTAGAGACGCCAGAACTAATAATATTTGAGCTTGCACTGTTTGGCTGTCACAGATATTGTCAGAATTGTCACAGGACGCTTGGTTTGTATAGAAAGTATAGGCAATAGCAGCAGCCGTAGAGGTTTTTCCGTGCTCTATAGTAGGCATCCTTGATAGTCAAGCTTTTAATTTAAAGTTATAAATGTAAATGACCGTACTAAGTAAATTTTTAACGTAAGGCTTACAATGCAAAATGCTGAAAGACTCGAAAAATCTATTTATTTTTTGGCTTCAGCTATCTAACAGATTCAGATAAAAACCAGACATGCTTTTAATAACAAAAAAGATAACAATGTTATTATTACATCGATTGCCGGCAAGTTGTATTTTTCTAAATTTAATATTTAACCCATGTTAAATCTGCCACGAGCGCGTTGTCTGTAATTTCAATAAGCTGATTGATAACATTTTATCATCGCAGCGAGTGTAACAAGTTACAAGATAAATAACTAGAATTTTCTCAACTATGTTGGTACCAGATTTCAGTCTAACCAGATGCAGCTGAATACCAGAATAAGAGGAACTAACCATAGTACACATGCAGCACCAGGTCCCGAACTTAAAGCAGGCAATGCCTGGAGTCCTGTCCATAGCTTTCCTGAACCTTGCATTGGTGAAGCCGTAGATAAGAGGATTGAGAGCACAGTTCAGATACATTAGGTAATTGGCAGCAAACCACATTATTTCGTAGCTACCATCGACCTGGAAGAAGACAAATGGTGAATAGTCATAGCTCTATTTCATGCGATTTTGATGAAACCAAGGCCTAGATAAATGACATTATCAAGTCAAACGTGTATGGGACTACTGAATATAATATGAGCTATTGAACCGGTAATGTCAGCCCCATAATTTTTTTATCAGGTTATAAACAAAAAAAATGACTGTTTTACGAAGCTACTGATGACCCTGATCAAATCGATCGGTTCATCCATGACTGCAGTATATTTTATTTATTACAATACCTTACCGCATTAATTTGCAAACTCATCTGGTTTCTCCAGTAAATCAGAGCAGTGTATGGGACTCTGCAGCCCACACCAGCCAGCAGTACACAGGCAGTAATCCTCAATGCCCGACTTCGGGCCCTGGCAACTGATTGACCGCCTCCACGAGACGATAGCTCCCGAACACTGCATTCTAGACGCCACATTATTGTAGCGTACTGTGAAATAAAAAAAGAACAAACAATTGAAGATAGAGCTTACCCGACCGTATAATATATGACCTTTTATCGAGATAATCGAAGTATAAATGGTGGCAGGGATATCGACGCGCATCCTGTTACCATGGATTCAGTACATGATTCTGAACCCTAGAATGATCTCCTGGTCTAGAATCATGTGCTGAATTAATGGTTACAGTTTGCGCGTCAATGCTGCCACCCTGTAGGGTACCTACATCAAGTTTAAGAAAAAGTTCAGCTTTGTAGTTTGTTATCTCTGTCGGTACCTGTTACAGTCTCATTCTTAAACTCGATAATTATATCATAAAATAATTAACTAACTTCCACCCACAGCTGCTTCGTCCGCGTTGTATGTCTATAAAAAGCAGCCAAATACCAAATTTCATCAAAATTGGTTCGGCCGTTTAGCTGTGAAAGCGTTAAAAACAAACTCACTTTCGCATTTATAATACTGGTTAGGATTAGGACAGTTTTTTTTTTTTGTTGTAAATTATCAAATAACTTCTCCCGCTCTGGGCGGACTGACTAAAACCCCGGGTGGGTTTTAGTCAGTCCTGTTCCTTCAGTTGCCTGTACGTTGCCAGGGGACACGGTATCCCTTTCGGACTTTGCTGCAACCCCGGCAGGTAGGATTACGACCTTAGATGATAATATAAAATCTATAGGTAGGCCAAATATTAAATATTTGTTCTTTGTATAAATCTTATACAAACACTAGCTGACCCGGCAAACGTTGTTTTGCCATATAAATAATTTTTAAGTAATTTCTAGAAAAAAAAATAAAAAAATATGGGTATGAAAAATAGATGATGGCCGATTCTCAGACCTACTCAATATGCTCACAAAATTTCATGAGAATCGGTCAAGCCGTTTCGGAGGAGTACGGGAACGAACATTGTGACACGAGAATTTTATATATAAGATTTGTGCGAGCACAAACACTGAATGTTCTTATTTGCAAAAAGTAGTCATGAGCTTACAGTGACAACCATTAGACCAAGTGGCACCCATACTACGAGCATCAATAAGAAGTGCCAATAAATGCCAAGTACTCGAACATCTTCCACGCAGTAAGACTCCAAGTAGTCCTTCCACGGCCGTTCCTGAAAAGATAAGGAAATTCGTATTTCTAAGTTTTATTGTAAGGACGCACTGAGCTTTTGCTGCTTGATAAAGAATAGGCATTTCACGCGCTAATTTAGGTATTTCCTTTTGTTATTATTAAAAAACTGATGACCTTCCGTGATGTATTTACGTAGTAAAGGGCTTATGTTATTTATTAGAGATTACTTTGGATTTTTTTTTCTATAGAGGAAACTACAAGTAATCGTATTTCTAAAGTGTACGATTTATAGAGTGAATCCTTAAGAGGGAACAGGGCCTAGAACTAGGAACTAGGGACAGCTGCAGCTCAGACAATTATATCACAAAAAAAAAAATTACAAGATCGACGTTTCGTATTCCCCTTTTTTCTCCTCGAAAACTGAGCTGATTCAATTATGTTTTACATTAAAATTTTAAGAAAGACTATGTCTAGGTTCCTATTATTTCTTTTATGTTAAAAACTTTTCAAATTTGTCTGGTAGTCCTCTAAGCACGGCGGTAAAAATGGGCCATTTTTTGTAATTTTTGGAGGGTCGTATTTTCTTTACCAATACGTTGGTGGAAAAAAAGGAAATAACAGGGACGTGTCTAAAGCAGACCTTGATTTTATGGAAAAAAACAGAGGAGAGAGAGGCATTATTCAGGAAGGGGGAATACATTTGTATGGAGAATCGCAGGCCCTGTTCCCTCTTAAATAGTAATAACGATGCAGCAAGGGATCAAACGAACGCAATGATTTCGCAAATTCCTCGGTGCGCTCTTAACTTCAGGAAGAACTCGAGACACGTAAGAGAGTAGGAAAAGATACTGAAGTTACACATTAATCTAAATTGGACACTGCAGCACAAAGGATAATTTTTAACAACACATATCCAGCAGACTTAAATATTATATCAAAACAAAAATATGATTTATATGACTTACTACATATTCCCTCTTCAACGTCCATGGCAGGGATAACGCACAGGAACCAATCCACGTTGCTATGATTAGCATAGGAGCAGCTTTTATGGTGACCCTTGCTTCTGATCTCAAAGCTGCAGCCGCCAGACGATCATAAGACACCAGCAAGATCGCACAAACACTTGATAGTAGGAAAGATGCTGAAGATTTCGAAATAGTAAGTGTTAGTTAAGTATAAGAATCATTACATTTCAACTTTATCGCGGTAGTTGAAAGTTTTTCTAGCTTTATCATTTTAATTTTTATTACTTAGATTAAACCATAACTAAGACTATTTGGGCTACGCACAATAGGGATGTTATTTTTTTTTTTTTTGTTTTTTCCTTCTGATGATTATTATAAATGATTGGACACGTATTTTTCTTTTTTTACGTAATCAAAAGATTACGGCAATACATTGAGTTAAAATGTAGAATGACATCACTCTCCGGTAGATTTTATACCGACTTGTGACGTAGTGAGCCCCCACTCTCCAACTTTAATGCGTTTTATCTAAATCAATTTTTATTAATTTTATAAAGCAAAAAATACGTGTCTAATTTTTTTTTATTATCTAACTGACAGACTAAATAGTTTTTTTTTCCCCAGTGAACATCCCTATTTACATTATGATACTACAAATGGCAACAAAATTATATATAGCTTTTGGTGGAAGTAAAAAAGTCAAGTTACATGTTTCCAATAAGTCACTTAAGTAAATAGACACCATTAAGAGGCAAAGAGAAAAACCAGTACCAGAAAGTAGGCTTACCTTGCAAAAATCCTTCAAACCGACAACCAAAGTTCTTCAAAACATACGCTTGGAAGAAATCTCTGACAAGCATGAACCAGGGGCACAAAATCAGCGTCAACAGATCAGTCAATGCCAAGTTCCCGATCAAATAGTTACTGGCAGACCAAAGCCATTTGTTCCTAATCAATACGATTAATATGATTGAATTCAGAAAGATCCCCGCTATGCCTATAACCAGCATTGCTGTAGTCTTCAAAGCAATTTCTTGGGCTGGTTTCACGTGCCATAGTGTGTTCGGGAATGGCTCTTGTGATGTATCAAACTGTAAACAGATATATTCATTCACTGTAGGACTTGAATTAATCTATTGTATTGATTTGTGGTCTTATCTTATCACGTTTTTATGAACTATAGAAAGTTGTTTGGGTTAGCGATTTCGATACTTGTTAGGTTCTAAGTAGGCATTAGATGAATCCTTGAATAAGATAAGTAACAGATTATCAGCAATAGATGATATTGCTGGAAAGGGGGTGACTACCGAGATGATGCCATAACTAATTTATTTATTTATTTAATACTTCAAGCACAGAAATGTGCAGAGGTGGACTTATGTCATAGGTATTTTCTACCAGTCAACCTTTGAGTGATGCAGAGACAAACAGTGGTAGGTGCATTACGGGGAATTGAGGATTAAAAAAAAAAGTGTCTATAAATATACACATATACCTATTACAAACTGTTAATATAATATATATGCCTAATTATATATAAATAATATAAGCACAAATAAATATATATAAATACACGAATATACTAGAACAAATAAGACAAACAATGGGTAAACATTAACGTTGTGATGATACTGCCAGCTTCTTACGAATGTGCTCGCGAACTTTAACTTTAAAGGATAATCGGTTGGTTGCATCGGTTGGTTGTTGGTTGGTATGGAAGAAAAAGACATGTTGCGTTGACCTCAAATAAATTGGGACAAGGGGAGGAGAATGATAATAATGATGATGAAGTAAGCAACTTACGTTTTCCCAGTCTATTTCATCTGCGTCAGAATTTCCCATCTCGTTTTACTTTGGCTGCATTAAAATCACGCCATTCAATATTCTAACATGCTACCTGTAATAGAACTTAAAATGTACAAGGTCCCATTAAAATAGATGGACAAATTTTAACACATCGTTCAGTACGTCTAACCAAAGAAATCCAAGCAATAAAAAACACTGATTAAAGTGATTTTATTTTGACCTAAAATAATAAATGGCATTGGGTAACCAAATTTTTTTGTGTATTTTCATTAGCTGATTTATTTTTCTTGTAAGTATCTACTGCATTTTCTTATTTTTTTATACCATTGTCATTATGTTGGTCATCTGAATGATTTCTAAAAGTTTGTCCATCTATTTTAATGGGACCTTATATATTCACCATAAAACCATGTTTAAACTTCCATTATTTACTTTTAACACAATAATCTTTAGCCAAGTCTTTACCTTGTATTTCTTTTGCTTCTTTTCCGATTTCACCAAAATATCCTGTACCACCAAAAACATGTCCTGCGAACTATAAATATTGTTACTGAATATTCATAGCGAGTGGATATTCCGTACTCGAGATAACATTGGTTTAAGGTATTCCATTACCGTGAAAGCTTTGTTATCTGAAAGATGATTGATAGGAGGGAAATAACGAACTCTGACGACCAAGGTTACTTTTAGTGATTTGGGATATCAAATATCAACTCGAGCGCTATCATTATGAATTGCAGTGTGAATGAAAATGTACAGACTGGTAGTAAATTATTTTTCGTTGTTCGAATCGTCTGTAGTATGTGTTGATTCTGTATCTTTGTTTACTTTATGTTGTGTATATTTTTATTGTATTTTTGCTATAGGTTTATACTTTATACCTATTCAATGCATATTGAACTTGTACTATCAGCAGGTTCATTTCAATATTGAAACGTTTTGTGTTCCAAGTCATCACCCGTTTAATAGGAAGTCGATAGAGGAAGTCGACCCGTTTGAAAGTGACTCATATATTACATGCGTGTTCCCCGAAGGGTCAGGTAGAGGTGTAGGTACCATTGAAGAAGTTCATATCTATACACCGTAAGGACTATTTCTGTTTGCAGAGCTCGGCAGCTATAGAACCGGAGCGGTAACAGATGTGGTCATCGTGTTCACGGGATTTTGTTTTCAAACTGCTTAGATATAAAGTTCTTCAACAGTACCTAGTAAAGTACTCCCACATTTTGTTAGAATTTTTTAAATCCTATGTAATAGGGGCGAGCCTATTGCCCATAGTCTATTTATTCGACATGAGCATAACTCAACAACAACAATCACAAAGTAAAAGAAAATAATTACTACGGGTTGCTACTGAGAAATTCCTGATTGAAAAATCCAATAACACTTTTTCCGACCGGGCATCGAACCCAAGACTTTATGCTCAGTAGTATCGCACGCGAGTCACGCGAGAACTAGACTAACGAGGCAGTTTAAAAAAACAAAGTTATTTTCAAAGCAAAAGCTGAATGTTATTTTCATTGTAACGAAATAGTTGTTACCGCCATCTACCAATTCAAACTTATACTTGTAGGAATCTCACTTGGGTTCTGTGTTTTGAGTTGCTTTTCTCAACTGTTTCGGTACCTAGCAGCCGTTTGAAAAGCGCAAGAAGTCCGACTATCTACCGCTAGATGTCATTTTATCCAATCAAGGAAAAATAATAAATAAATATAAATTAGTAACATTTGAAGACTTAAGAGAAGGAACTTGAAAAATAGAAAGCTTTAAGAATGTATCTTTTAGCAACGCTAGCCACCTGCTTAATTTCGACCTATAGAAAATGTATGTAGGTACAATCAGAGAAATTAATTTTTAAGCAAATTGACACCCTACGTCAATTTGCCGTGTTATTTCCCTACGTTATACGTATCGTTATTCTTTGCCATTTCATACAGTTCCATACATATGGACAATTTAAGTTGGTTTAGGAGTACTTAACGTTCCTGAAATATAAACGGAAAGCTATGATGTTATTTTATTCAGTGGTGCAATGACAACAATTTTCGTTCAAAAGTTACTTTTTAAAGTGGAATTGGTAAGAGTTACACCAGACACATATTAATATGTGTGTCTGGTGTAGCAATTGATGAATTAAAATTAAAAACAAAAATAAATGCATGAATTGCTACACCAGACACACACATTAGTGTGTGTGTCTGGTGTAGCAATTCATGCATTTATTTTGAAATCATCAGATCTTTAGTATATGACGAGCTTATCACGAAACGGTAAGCGTATTTTAATGAAGTTCAAAAATTCATTGTTTTAAAGTTTCACATGAACAAATGCGATTTTGATGTGTGGCATTGAGATCTCAAGATAGGTGTGAATGTCACTAATGTTAGATTTATCTTGTTAGATGATTGTTTTCGACAAAAAATACCAAATGATTGTACCTGCTATGTGTGTCTATAAATTGTCTGTGATTAGGAATGTGTGCCATCGAGGTGGCAAGAAATAGCTGTGTTTATTTTAAAGCTGTTGAAGTTGGTTTGTATCTGTATTCATCATTTCAGCCGAAAGACGTCCACTGCTGGACTGAGGCCTCCCCTTAGCACCGCCACTTCGACCGGTTCTGTGCTTCTCGCATCTAGCGGATTCCTGCGGCCTTCACCAGGTCATCGGTCTACCTAGTGGGAGGCCTTCCAACGCCACGTCTTCCGGTATGCGGTCGCCAATCCAGAACCTTTCAGCTCCATCAGCCATCTGTTCTGCGAGCAATGTGCCCTGCCCACTGCCACTTAAGTTTGTCAATTCTTCGCGCTATATATGTTGGTTACCTCGGTTCTCCTACGGATCTCTTCATTCCTGATTCGATCATGTAGGGAAACTCCAAGCATAGCCCTCTTAATTGCACTTTGGGTGACTTTCAGCCTTCTAATGAGGCCCATTGTGAGCGACCACATTTCAGAGCCATAGAGCATCACTGGCAACACGCACTGGTCAACAACTTTCATCATCATTTCAGCCGAAAGACGTTCACTACTGGACATAGGCTTCCCCCAAGCACCGCTACTTCGACCGATTCTGTGCCTCCCGCATCCAGCGGATTCTTGCGGCCTTTGCAAGGCCATCGGTCCATCTTGTTGGAAGGCCTTCCAACGACAACAACAACAACTTTAGTTTCGTCCTATATTATGGGTAGAGAATGATATATTCAGAAAAACAGTAGTTCTGAATCATTATTTGTTTATTGTGGTCACTAGCTGATGGTGATGGTCCTCAAAAAATTAAACTGTTAAAGTAACTTACGCAGAAACTGAACATTGCATTTGCCATACAAAGACTTTTAAGACAAATTATTTGGCACATCACAGCAAGATAATCAAATACTACCGCCTTATACCTATCCTACCGTAATCGTTGTGTAAAACGTTTTGTCCTCGTCTGAGCACAAAATAAGACAATATTATAGCAATTTGGTATGTGTAATGTATCCTCATATCATTGTTTTGTGATCTAAATGACTTTCAACAAAATTATGCTTGAAACAGTGAGAATATTCCATTGTTTTTGAGCTTGATTTTGTTTATGATGGTCATATTACTTGTTAGATAATTTGCACTTATTTTGAAATCAACCATCAACTAGAAAACTAATTACTTTTTCTTAAATATTTATGGGAAAACCTCACTATGTCAATCTCACTTGTTCTTCTTTCAAAATTTTATTACTAACGGCATGAGTTTTAAAAGAATAACTGAAACTTACATAACATCACGCTATTATTCACCGAAGGGTTAGGCAGAGGTACATCCACATTTCGCCAGTTATTTTTAAGTCCCATGTGTGAAGCGAGCCTATTTCCATAAGCCGGGCACAAATCCAGACTATGGGCTGAAACTTCTACTCTGATAATTAGAGCGTACAACATTAACACAGGTATATTATATACCCCGACCCAGAAAAAAATATTCTGAACGATTCTCTTAAAAAATCTCCAGTTTCCTTAAAACAAAACATCTTCAACTTTGCAATCACAGCTACACCTTAGTCTGCACCACAACCTCGTAATGACACAGCGCCTCTATAATCCAAAGACAACCCAGAGCCGTGTAAATTTAACCACAATGTACAGAACCCTCCCTAAACATTAACACACAACTAATGAGTTAAATAAAGTCGCCATGGTGGAAACATGAAGAAAGAAACGTCAACTGCGAGCAAAATTGTGTGTCTGGTGGTAGGATGTAGGAAGATTTTGGAATTGGAGATGAAAACTAAATCATGGGTATTATGAACTAGAGATCCTTAAGAAACTACGCAGTTACTCCTTATGGGCAATTCCCGTATCTTTAAGAATATTCGCATTCATATCTCAAACCTTTAATTTACCTTCATTTTTGACATAGTACAGATGAAATTACAAATAACATTTTTTAAAGGTACAATTCCGTAGCCATCCGCAGACTGCAGTCTGCAGTCGTGTCGCGGCGACACGTGCTGCCACGTGTCGCCGCGACACGACTGGTTTCTATGTATTTCTATGAAACCAACGTGTCACTAGCTACAGAAGGTATTTCATAGAGATACATAGAAACCAGTCGTGTTGCGGCGACACGTCGCCTGCTGCTGCCGCCTGCGGTCGGCTACGGAATTGTACCTTTAAATACGGGAATTTGCATTCTTGTGTCAATATGACTATCATATTACAGCTCTCATCTTACAGTGATTGACATATATAGGTATTAGTAGGTAATCTAGGTAACTCGGGTAGTTTACTCAAACATTATTATTTGCATGTGTCGAATACTTTAATATTTATTCAAAATTGTATTTGACTACGACTTTGTAAAAGTTTGTTCCTCTTCTTCGTCACACACCTTAGGTTTACTGCCCGTAGTAGAATCTTACGGCATAATAAAAACCTACTTACCTACTCTAATTTAATGTCTGCTGAAACTCTTTGTCGCAGCTAAGCGCGACAGACAGACTACAATCGCAAACGACCGACGTTTCATTTTGTGTAACGGTGTTAATATTGTATAAGTTTATCGTTTTCTGTTTCTTCTTAAGAAAGAGATAGGCTACGGTAAACATAACGTATTGTAGACTAGATATGACCGCAGCTAAAATAAAGCTATTACATTTGGTAAATTAATTGATATTTGTAGCTTTAGTAGCTGTTTTATAGATTCCATTAATGATTAAAATGTTGATTAAAATCAAGTATTGCCAAGGCACGAATACATTATGATGAAGCCAAAAAAGCCATTAATTTCTTGACATGCCTGCCCAAGAACTTCCACAACGACTGCTCTATCTCTTCCAGCTGTTTACTACAAAAGCTACTACCATATTTTTTCAAATTCTACAAGGTTAAATTAAAATGACTGAAAACTTATCAAGGGGTCATTGGCATATTGCCAATGCTTTTATACGGGTAATCTTTGGGTCAACTATACCAAAAGAACATTATAATAATATTTTTAGGATACTGTTGGGACTGCCACGATGGTGCAGCGCGTCTACTATGTTTGCGCAAACCGAACTGACGGTTCCACGCCGTCATTCGCAATAAAACCGCGTCGCTGCTGTCAAGGAAGCGGGCGAGTGTCAACAGCATTCTAAAAAATATGGCGGAGAGTATCGACTCTCCGATCAATAAAAGTTTTATGAGAACGACAATCACTAAACATTAATTTGGGGATGTCCTTTTCGCTTACACCCATTCTATCTTCTTCTATGCTGTATTTTATCTACTAACACTAGTAATAAGTTATATTGTTGTTTACTAACATGCTGGATCATTGTTGTCCGAAAATAAAGAATATAATAATTGTACTCGTCATCATGAATAACTTTTATTATGGTTCCAAAACGGAAATCGCAAAAATAATATCAGCTGCTCCATACATTTATGTTCACTTAACTCGACAAAACATAGGGTACGACAGATTTTTATCGCTATTAATTCAGAGTTGTTTCCTTTAGTTAAAGTTGTTCATAATGTGGAGTACAATGACTCCATAAGAGGTTTTCAGTTATATGAATTATACCTTGTACCTATAGAACTAGAATATGAACAACAACACAAATGATATTAAAAATAATAGATTGCATAATACAAAAACGGACAGCTTATAAGGAAACAGCTTAATGAACGTTTACCGGTCATGCCCATGTCACGAGTGATCGAGTGACCTTTTTGTGTATCAGAGTTTATGTATGATATCAACTGGGACAGTCATTATTCTGATAGAAAAGGCATCGTACTTCAGCCAACAAAAAAGTGTCAGCCTGACGTATTTTATTTTATTTATTTATAAAGGTACACCAACAGCTTCTGTATAAAAAATATAAAATAACAGTAGTTAACAGTTATGTGCTTATACAGTTGCCAATAACAGGTGAACCAACATTCTCAAATACAGTGATAATGATAACCTAAGGTAAAAACGAAATGAATATTTTTTTATAAAAATTAAGTGGTAACAAACTATGTACACAGAAATATAAAATGATATACGTAAGTTAAAAGTTACAAAGGTTGCAAGAAATAATTACATACTAATACAAAGAATGTTTAGATTGTGCGGGTTGCGTGCTTTGGGATCTTAAAATTTGGGTTTTAAAGTTTTTTAGGGAGTCATGATATATGTCAACATGTGGAGTGGATCTTACATAAAAGAGAACTTTTATACTTTTTTTTAAAAAAGAGCCTGTTCCTCAGCAAAAGCCATACACATTAAAAATAAAATAAAATCTTCTGGAAATAAAATTAAAACTACTTGGAATATATATATTCAGAAACGGGAAGAACGACAGTACGGAATCGTGACTTCCATCTAAAAATCAATGATGTAGATATTAAGGCAGACGTGGAGGTGGCCACTGAGTTTGAAAATTTTTTCAATAATATTCCCATTTTAACAACCAAAACTCTGTCATCGTCATCCTCCACTTCTGCTTACTCAATACTTAAAGAATGTGTACCAGAATGTGACAAACTTTTTGAATTCACAATTATTACTGCTAAAGACATTATAGAATCTTTTAGAAATCTTGATGTAAAGAAAACTGCTGACCTTTGGGGATTATCAGTACATACCATGATTGTCTTCAATAATTGATATTATTTCACCCTTTTTAGCAATCGTTTTTAACTCTTGTGTTGCATCTGGTGTTTTTCCTGATCTGATGAAACTTAGCAAAGTGATTCCACTGTTCAAATCTGGCAGCACAACTGATCCCACAAATTTTCGGCCTATTTAGATTTTACCATCATTGAGCAAAATCTTTGAAAAAGTAATTTTAAAACAAATGTTAGGACATTTCAATGCAAATAATTTACTTCATCTGAAACAGTTTGGTTTCACAAAGGGTCGTTCAACTACAGATGCGGGCGTGGAATTACTGAAGAGCATATTCGAGGCCTGGGAGGAGTCGCAAGATGCGACTTGTCCAAGGCCTTCGATTGCGTACATCATGACACACTCATCAGGAAACTGTACCACTATGGTATGAGGGACAAGGCTCTTGACCTTCTGACTTCTTATCTGAACAACAGAATTCAGAGGGTCGATGTTAATGGCAAGAGATCTGCAGGATCTGCGGTCACCATGGGCGTTCCGCAGAGTTCAATTCTAGGTCCTTTCTTATTTCTAATTTATATAAATGACTTACCTTACCACATAAGGGATAATCACAAGATCGTCTTATTCGCAGATGACACTTCCCTCATTTTTTAAATCAAACGTCAGTTAGTCAACTATGAACAAGTTAACGATGCACTCTCTAAAGTTGTGCATTGGTTTAATGTAAATAATCTTCTCCTGAACGAAAAAAAGACTAAACTCCTTAGATTTTCAACGCCAAATGTCAGGCAGCTAACTACTAATGTTCAAGTTAATGGAACAGAGTTGGACCCTGTAGAGTCAATAGTTTTTCTTGGAATAACTATTGACGGTAAATTACAATGGGGCCCACACATAGAAAAATTGTCAGAAAGGCTTAGTTCGGCCGCTTATGCTGTTAAAAAAATTAGACAGATAACTGACGTAGATACAGCCAGAATTGTTTATTTTAATTATTTTCATAGTCTTATGTCTTATGGGATTCTTCTCTGGGGAACCTGTGCGGACATTAATACTATCTTTGTTCTACAGAAAAGGGCTGTTCGAGCCATTTACAACCTAGGTCCAAGTGATTCCCCTCGAGAAAAATTCAGAGAAATAAACATCCTGACTGTAGCCTCACAATATATTTTTGAAAACCTATTACATGTACACAAAAATATATCAAATTTTAAGAAAATGACCGATATTCATAGTTTAAATACCAGGAATAAACACAACCTTGCTGTACATCGCACACGTCTCCACAGAGTAGGCAACTCGTTCATGGGTCAATGTATACGCTTTTACAACAAACTTCCCATTGATATTCGAAACTTACCCATTAAACGATTTAAAAGCTGTATTAAGACCAAACTTTGTAAAAAAGGGTACTATAAAATTTCAGATTATTTAGAAGATAAAAAAGCGTGGGATTGAGCTGCTCGCTCTGCTAAGCTTTATGATAAAACCACAAAATTTTAATTATTATGTAAATCATTAAAAATAAAAGTTTTATATACATTGTTGAAAATTATATAGAAAATAACATGATTACTTTGTAAAGTATTATATTGTTTTAATTATTGTGAATGTGAGGACTATGTGGATATTTTATTTTTATTGTTTTTCCTCTTTCTTTATTTTTTTCTTTCTCAGTTAGTTTAAATGATGGTCTGGCAGTTTGAGTACTTTATGCGACCTACCCAAATGTCCTTTCTTTGGTATTGTTCGTCGAGTTGAGCTCTACGATTACTGACAAATGCTTGCACTGACTGGACAGGTCCACTCAAATCTATGTGGTTCTTTCCTCAAAAGACCATTTCAGACACTAATCTACATGGTCCTCATATATAGCCTGACCAAGATTATGTCTGGACTTTAAAAGAGACTGTGACCTCTGAGTTTGTTTCGGTCTTTCTTCTCAGAGTAGTCAGATAAGAAACGCCGAACTCATCTAGCATTTTCTTCTTTTTAATCTTTTTTTTAATATGACGTGTAAAAGTGATTGCAATATCCTATTTACAGAATAAACCATTTCATTTTCATTTCATAAGAATTAATACGTATTAATAGAAGGTAATGAGGAAATAGAAAGATCGGGAAAAATACTACATGGACTAGCAGTACATGAGGGCAACAACAAAAGTAGAAATATAAGTAACTAAACGTACAGATGGATATAGAAGACCTTTTGCGCCGGCCCCGAATAAATTAGTACAACAGCAGGCAGGAGGAAGGATATTGTTTTTCCCAATAATAAATAAATAAAAATAAAAAAGCTATTTATTTCTTACAAACAAAAAGTAAATAACAGATAATTGACTATATCTTACGTATATATAACCTATGATTATATCTATTATATGTATTATTATTTAGTTAAGTTTGTGTATAATTTTGCTATTTTTATTAATTGATTTGTAAAAAATTGTAACGGTGGAGTTTCTTGCCCATTCTTCTCCATACGAAAACTATCTTTTGGAAGAGGCGACTAGAATCAATTCTATTGTTTTGTAAATTTTGCCATTAGTTTTTTTTTTTTTTTTTTTGTATAATTGGAATAAATTATATGTATTTATCTATCTATTTTATGTATTCCCAATTTTTCGATGGTTTTCCCAATATCCAGCATTAAAGTTTTGGATTGATGAAATAATAATTAGTCCCATTATAAAGCAAAGGCATAAAGCATAAGCTGAAACAAGCTTTGGTTACTCCTCCGGCTTATTTCAGGTTTAAAATCATTCTATCCTGAAAAAGGATTACATGCATAGGTATTAGAACAGGAGGTTTCTTTCGGATTCCCTGAAAAACGACGAAAGAATAGCAACTTTATTAATTTTATTACAGCATTGGAATGTTGAAGTTTGTATGAAACTTATATTAATTTATTTATTTATAATTCTTCTTAAATTCGATCTGACAGTGCGGAGTAGTATGGCTCTCAAAATTACTGTCAGACTCTTAATACTAAGAAGCTAAATATAGCATAAACACATACACAAACAGAAAAAAAAAACAATTCAGAATACACCCGCATCAGTAAACCACAACTGTCGACAGCAATTTCGTACGAATGAGGTTGGCATACACGTCTCAATCCTTCCAAATCTCTTTTAAACTGAACCTTATGTCTTTGAAATAAGGGTTATGGGTCGGAAGGTAATTTTGCATGTAATGGAAATCGTGAGGACATGTATACGTCTAGCACTTTGGAGTACTTTGCGACATTATGATTGTTGTTTGAGTTCATAATTGAGGCATATGGCGCTATTAGCTTGATTGTGAGCGTTGAGAATGAGGGATTATTTTGGATTTGGTCGTGTTCATTGTATAATGGTAAATGATGTGTGACGTAAAATCTGTCAATTTAGTCTTGTTATAATCTTATAGAGGTATGGGGAACAAGGAGTAAAGTTCACAATCCTCCGGCCAGACGAGTGTCGTGTCTGGTGGGCAACTGCCCAACGATTGATGTCGGGGAAGTTGTATGCTGATCGCGCGATAAACTCTGTTTGCGCGATGCATGATTTGTGTGACGTCAGATCTTTGATGTCCTTAAAATTAAAGTCAAAAAATGTGATTCCTGTACAACGGTACTACCATATTGTACTGAAAATGAATTTGTTCATCAGTCATTAGTTCATTACTGAAAGAATAATGATTAAAAGAAATCTCTCGTCAACATAGGTAAGTTGGTAACAAAACAAAACAATCATCACGTTCTCGAAAGAGGTATTTAGAGGCCCTCAAAACAAGTTTTCACGTTGTGGTTAAAAAAAAATAAAAAAGTCTGTCTTCCTACCAATAAAAAATCAAGACCAATTTCCACATAATTATGCTCATTCGTAACCAGACCATACAGAATTCAAGCTCCAATATTAACTTATTCACATCTAAATCAATATTACAAAGAATCGCAGACAATCTTCAAATCTCCAGACTGAATGAAATGTAATAAAGTCGGTGGCTGATAAAAATTCACTGAGACACACGGTACGAGAAATTAAACGTAATGATATGAAATGACGTGGAAGGGGAGTTGGTAAGCATTGCGGATGTGTGGTTTCGTCTGTCTGGGGCATTAAGGAGTGCTTGAAAAGTATTTTTTACGGGTTTATTTATCTTACCGATTGCTAATGGTTAGGACTATGAATGGTATTGATGCACGAATTTAATGTCCTCTCTAAGAGTTTCTTTATGACCCACTTTCTCCAATTTTTTTTTTAGTTTTGTGATATTTTGTCTGTTTACGTTCTTCTTATTGAAAATGCTTCATTCATTTTTCCCATAGGACTTGTCTTGGTCAAAGTCAAAGTCAAATAATTTATTTCAATTAGGCACAAAAAAGGCACTTTTGAACGTCAACATTTACAGAAAAATAATAATTGATTCTAGTCGCCCCTTCCAAAAGGTAGTTTTCGTATGGAGAAGAATGGGCGAGAAACTCCACCGTTACTCTTTTAAAATGTTTTCACAATATCTTGTATACATCAATATCGTGTATGTGTTTCTTCGGAGACCACGTCTTCTTCATGTGCCTCAAGTCAGAACTCGTACGTGATAAGAGCTTGTCGTACTTTCAATATGGTGTGTCAGAATGTCGACATTGATTTGGATTTGTTTTGTAGTAGCGTTAAGAAAGTAAAGAAAAGTTTGAACAATTGTTTTTTTGATGTATAACCATGTATTTTTTTTTTCTCTTCTCTTTATTATTGTACTTTTTTGAGAGTGAGTTATATCATTTGCGTATCTCTTACGTCGCTGTTTGCGTGTATTTGTCAATGTTACTCACATTAATCAGTTGTGGAAACTTGTAATTGGCCATCTTTTACACATTGTACTAGTTTTATAGAAATGTATTAGCTGTAAGTTTTCCTAAAAGTAATAAAATAAAATAAAATAAATAAAATTATATAATTATATGTGAAGACGATGCACCTAGAATACGATTACTATACCACGATAGGTAAAAATAATGAAAGATTAAGGAATGACAGATAAATAAATTAATCATGTGATAGATGCATGGTGCTCGCATATTTACAAACATTGTAAAATTATACGATATTCCTAACATTTTTACAAGTAATAGGTACTAATAAGTCAGTGTGTAAGTTCATGAATCACAGAATGTAAAATCAATATTTTAAAAAATAATTATACAATTAAATTAGCAGCCAGTTAGATTTTGTCTAGATTCTAAATTGTCCTATGGAACAGGACCAGCATGTTTCCAAGCATTTTTATCTTGGATATAAACCTCTAATTTGTAATATGCTTGTTTACAAAATAGATTTTTATATGAGTTCTTTTATGGTCATAGTTATAGATACACATAGTGACGTGTGTACCGTAAATAATGAGGAATTGAACGTAATGATATGTAATGTCGCAGAAGGGGAAGAGGCGTAAGCGGTGTGGATGTGTGGTTCTGTCTGTCTGGGGCATTAAGGAGTTATTCAAGAGTTCTATAAGATGTTGGGAAAGGCTTACTAATTGTTAATGGTTAGATTTACGAATGGTAATTAATGTGATAAGAAATGAATGCTAGGTCGACATAAAAGAGTCTGACATCGTGACATTTGGAACGAAATATTTAGTAATGCAGACCGCACCGATGATGGCACTACTTTGCCCACGAGTGCTAGTAGGCTTTGAGTCACCCACAACCTTTATAAATTTTTTTAATTTATTTCCCATTAGAAGTGACCTAAGTGCGATAGTGGGGCCCTCATTTTCTTTTTACTCATTTTTGCCAAGCTGTACAGGAGATTGACGTTTTTTTTGTACCATTTGTTGTTAACATAGTTATTGTCTATTCCTTCATTCTTTCAGCTTTCGTTTTGTCATAACTTTTTGCCAGTATTTCTTGCTGAACAAATTAGATTTTCATTGTAAAACAAACGTTTTATAAAGTTTTTTCAATCATAATTAAATGTTGTTTCTAAAAGTTCGAACTTAGAGTACGCGCCACGACAAAGGCCCGTCGAAAACTGTGTTTTTTTTTTATTACATACAGTTTTCAGTGTCAGCGTGGCCTCTAGATGGGCATCTCTTAAACATTTAGAACTAAAATGACTGTATATGCCAAACATCTCTTTGTAAAATTACCACAGAAACGGACACGAAATATACCCAGCTAAACTATTAATTCAAATCCATTGCCTAATAAGAACGGAGATAGCATAATTATTTTCTCAGTGTACGGAACCGCTATTCCACTCTGACCTTTAGTAGTCTGTCTTAGTTGTGTCTTTAGTCTGTTCGGTTGAACTGAAGTAGAGACACAGAAAAGTACTACAGAAGGCCAATTCCATATAATGAGCGAAAATGCACGCACACATAGACACGCTTCACGTACAGCGAGTGCAAGCGCGCTCGCGACTGTCATTCGGTTGAGAAACTGCAAACTAGCTGAACGGGAATACCCTAACCTTGATACTTCGTGATTAGTCGTCAAGTGTGAAAATGAAAAGCTGTTGTTGAAGATTCTAAATTATTATATTTTCTTCACATTCAATATAAAATTGCACCAGTGTCATGGCACAGTGTAGCCAGCAAGAGGAAGAAAATGTGGGCGAAAGTTATGCATAATTAGTGTCGGTCTCAAAGCAGAACATCCAGAATAAAAACATAATTATAAAACTTTTGTTTTTTTATTTACATATTTTAGTTAGTTAGTTAGTCATTTGGAACCTAAACCTTTGTAAATAGATTCGTAATTGTTCCTTGTAATTATATACAACCGGTGTATCGAACTTTGTTAGATACATAATATATTACAAAACAAGTTGCATGTATATGTTGAATCTGTCAAAAATGTCAAAATTACTAATTTTGGCTATTTTCAGATGGCTATGACATCTTGTCACCACAAAGAAAAACATAGACATTATTGTCTGATGGCCGCCGCGATTCGTTCCTCCGATACGATTATAGGGTGCTCTTTTGGATCGCACTGAACATCGCATACAATACAGTCGATAAATCATGGCAGGTCCCTGCTCTTAAGATCGAATCGGTTCCTGTGTGCACTGGGGTGCAAAAGGTACGTACGCGTCTATGTGTGAACTGACCTTCTGTACTATTTTGTGGTTGAATTGGTAGAGATCTAAGACGGTATAATGTGTGCACTGCTTATCGGAAGGCGACATGCAGTCTGCTAGCTGGAGGGTTAGATGAAAAATTGTTCATTAATTGAATTATGAGTTTTTTTTTTTAAGAATGGGGTAAGAGTATTGATGAAGTTCATTGAAAGATGTGGATGATTCAGATGATGAATAGGATTGCATTGATAATATAGAACTCTTTTTTGAAACGACATGCCACTCTTTGCAAGCTGTGTCGTGTATGCTATTCTACGTTTGCTATGGTACGCTACGTATGCTATGCTTTGCTACGTATGCTATGCTATGCTACGTGGGCTATGCTATGCTACGCATGCTAAGCTATGCTACACATTCTATGCTATGTTGAGCATGCTAGGCATTCTAATATTTCTGAGAGAAATTAATACCAGAGATGCTATAAAAAATGCTAGCGTTTATATCATCCTTAATAGCAGGCTAGAACAGTAACTTCCCTTCTTTCTGCCTTTTCAAGACATGCCCAGTAATATTAAACATTAACTAAATAAGTTAACCTAATCTGCCAACGCTACAAAAAGCAAATATTCGTTCACATTATCGGTGCATCGGGAACATTTGAAATATTCATATGTAACAAGAAAGCATTAATGTTCAATGAAGCTTTTATCATACGAGCTTCACTGGCTCCCCCGTTCTCTGCCAATTTGCAAATTGTGATAACATTCATGTAAGTATATTTATAGAGCAATTTGGTTTTAATGGGTGCTTTATTCTTGTGTATAACCTGTGTTCTTTAATGACGATTGTAGAAAGAAATTACTTTGTAAGTAGAACTTCTTCTACCAACTTTGTATTTCTATTTTCCAGGTCTGCAGACTACTGTCTCTAGTTTGTCCTAGCTATATTCTAGGATTGATATTATAGAAGTATTAGGAACAGGGTGTAAAGTTCATTCATCCTCCATAGAAAACCTCTGACCAGACGGTTGTTGAGTCTGGTGGGCTACTGCCCGACGATTGATGTCGGGACGTTTTATATTCGCTAGTCACGTGGAAAACTCTGCTTGCGCGATGCAGTATTTTGCGTGACGTCAGTATGATACGTAGACCGCATGTGGCGATGTAGATGCCACCACAATCTTAAATAATAATCTCAATAAACATTACTTTATTTTGTATGCTATTCTGTAACCATCTCACCGTGAAAACTTAGGTGAAGTGAGCTCGGAGTGAGCTGTCAGTCCCTAGCAGCAGGTGGAATGACAGCTCACTTCACGCTCACTTCACCCAAGAGACCACCGTTTCACCGTGAGATTTATACAGAATAGATCGGCTGTTCCCACAGAACAACCTTGAAAACGGTTTTCTGAGGTATAGTTTTAAGTACAAGCGTGCTGTAAACTTTTTATTAAAAAAATAAAAGAATCATGACATAACATAATGTTAAACTCTCACTGGTTCAGCACTTGGATGAACTCGAGTTTCTCTACGTCGGAGCATATAACGGCTATAATTATAATTCAAGATGAAGTTAAAAGCGAGCTATTATTTAAAACAATTCTTTAATTGCACAGCTACTTCTGAGCATCTTTGATTAAAAATCATTGTTTCCATTATACTCAAAGACACTTAACGCAAGAGCTTCGTAATAGTTCTCTTCTAATAGTTTTATCGAGTTATCAGAAATCAATCGTACAAGCCCAAAATGATAACACAAAAAAACCTCTCAATAGATTCAATTCTGATACATCTCTGAGTGAAATCACTTTACACCACATTATCAAACAATTGGAAATGATTTCAGCATCTTCTAAGTAACACATTGTATGCTTCCCTTACGCTTGAGCCATAATAAATAAATTAACTGAATGAGCTTAGTCATTCGTTCGTATTCATTAATTAAGATCACACGCGAGGCTTAAACCAATCTTGAGAACAATTGGCTTCATACTTGGGTTAGGGTGACCATGGAATTTATAGCAATGGATAACGAATATATCATTAAAAAAAAATAAGACCACGCTTCTCTCATGTACTCAAATTATATTTTTGTACTGCCGGATTCTGTTTTTTTTTTTTTCAAAATATGTTGGAAGGGTCATTAGCATGGATGGATTGAACATGTATGTATATTGTGCCTTCCAAAAACTCTGTGAGATTTTATAACCTATATATCTACTGGTAGCGTTGGAAGGCCTCCCATAAGATGGACCGATGACCTTGTGAAGGCCGCAGGAAACCGCTGGATGCGGAAAGCGTAGAATCGGTCGAAGTAGTGGTGCTTGGGGGAGGCCTATGTCCAGCAGTGGACGTCTTTCGGCTGAAATTATGATGATGATGATTTTGATGATGATATCTACTGGTAATATAATTTAATGATTGAATAATAAAAATGCGCGCACGGTGACTAAAAAGCAACAGCAAAATATCCCAAAATTTCCCGAATCAACATGGTAACCCGACAGCCAAAACAACAAGACGTGTATTACTCTTACTCAAACTTTTGTATAGAATTTGTGGAAAGAAAGGAGACGGGCCCAAGTGGGGGGAGGGCTAAAGGGGGGATGCTAATGATAACACACTCACACACAATTTCTTTTGTTTCCAAGCCACAGTTGCAAGAAACTGGAGTGTTCTTTATCTTATGTTTTGAGTATTCAAGAAAGGTTTGGATTTTCTTGGTAATGAGAGAAAACATGCAGTTTAAAGCAGATAATATATATTCTATTGGATGAAAACTGCTCCTGAATAACATGATCTTAGATTTGGTTGCTTCGTTTGACCATTGGTCGCAAGTCCCGTTGCTGAGCATGTGTTTGTGGCGGCATCTACAGCGCCACACAATCCAGCATCGCGCAAGCAGAGTTTACCGCGTGACAAGTATATATACGACTTCCAGACATCAATCGTTGGGCAGTTGCCCACCAGACACGACAGCCATCTGGTCGAAGGATCCTCCCTTGTCTATAGAGGATGAGTGAACTTAACACCCTGTGCCTCATAAATCTATAGAATTTTGGACATCTCTGAGTTGGGCGAAGTATAATTAGTTTTTTTTTTCAGTAACGGCCAATGTATGGCTCCCATTTGTATTATGACAGTGACAAAAAATTCGCTCGCTATGTTTATACTGGCGCAGGTTAGTAGGGAGAATAGAATCAAAAACTTACTCTAAGTTTCAATGGTTGATTATAATATTCTGCTTCAATAATAAGGTGTTCATTCCTTGGATAGGTAAATAATATCCACGAGTAGAACTAGAAAACGTATGAAAGATAAAATGCCATTATAATATAGCTGTAATAGAACTGCACTATCCCCAAAAATACACTCCTTATCATCACACCTCACCCAAAAAACTTGCTGAAAAAGAAGGCTCGGTAAACAAAAACCATTCCCCCGTCGCAGACAACAACAATGCTTGATAATGGTTTCGCGAATTTTGCAATACATTCATTAGGGCCTTTTGTTCATATATTTGGGGGTAGACAAAAATTATAACATACAGTGTATTGTGCGCCAGACGACGCGGAATAAGTGGCGAATTGGGGTAGGGTTGCCGATCGTACGGTTGCGAATTAACTTGTTAAAATTTAGTAAGATTCATTTTTCAATGACGTAGAAAAACATTAATAGAACTTGGAACAACTTTACAGTGAAGTTGCAAAGTTTATTAGAGGAAAAATAATCTGCTACATATATGTGGATTAGAGGTTTGGCACTCCACTACAGAAAAGGCTGGTATAGGTATAGCTATTCTCGTTGTTAGCGTAATTAGATATCTAAATTCCCTCAGTGAATTTTTAACACTTCTGCAGAAGCTATCATAATTATTTTCTAGCATTTTTTTACACACATTCAGCAAGTAATTGTTTGCCTATGTTTTTTTATGCATACTGTTACACAGGTCTATGCGCTTCTATCTAAAAAAAACATATTAAAACAAAGATTACCTCAAAAAATAAATCTAACTCGACAACCCTAGCACACGTTGCCCAAGATTTAAATTCGCTGAGGCGTCTCACGTTAATGCTAAGAAAACACGAGCCTATAGGGTGCTCTCAATTCATTCACAAACAGATAAACAAAATTGTTTTTGTACCTCTAACTCTAGACAGTCATATGTTCTGGGAAATATGGTGAAAACAAAATGAAGATCGAGTTGTTTGTGATTTTGCTCGTGTTTTGTTGTGGCTATTCTTTCGTTTCCATCTTTTATAATTTTATAGCGACCCACCCCTGCTCGCACGGTTTCTACGTATTGACAAAACATCGAGATATCTATATATGAAAATTTATGTAATAACTCATAATCCTTCCTGAATAAATTCTTTAAGTGATGGTGAAAATTGCATAAAAATTTCGTAGTTCAGACAGATCCGAAAAGCGACTTTGTTTCATACTATTTATAGATTATTATTAAATTAACACCTTTTACTAAGTAGAGAAGTACTACCGTAGTTATTACGTCTGCCGTCAAACAGCGATGCTGTGTTCTGCTTTGAAGGTTAGTTATTGGCACTGGACTAATTACAGGCATATGAGCACTGCCTCGTTTTTCTAGTGGTCGCTGTTGAGCACGAGATCAAGAGTTCGGTCCGTTATCGGAGGAGTCCTCTAAACGCTGTTCACAATCCGCAAATATACGACCGCTGTCCTTTCGACAGCTATTTGCTGCCCGGACTTGGCAAATCAGCTATCTAATTACGCAACACATTTTCGTAAACGATTACGACAAATTTGTTTCATTTTGACAGTTCAACAACATTCATCGCGTTATTTATGTTGTTAGCAATTTGTTTCAAAACGACTCAAATTCCGATTGATCGTGTATTACGTAATTAGGGTACGGGTAACCGAAAATGTGTGGTTTTTGATTTGGAATCCAGTCTAATGGTTGTGAATAGCTATGCAGGTTGGCCGCCTGTTCGTTTGCCAACCAAGGACGTAAAAAATCCTGGAACGAATGATTCAAGTAAGAATGTATGTTACTGTGTCAAATGGAATATCTTATTGTGGTTAAAGGGAAAACCAATACCTCGTTGATGTGCAATAATTATTATTGAAATAGCGTTATATGACTTTAACAAGATATTGGTTAAATTATATAGGTACCAATTAATTAATTAATTTATACAGAACGGTTACTACAATGATGGAGGAAAATAGTAGGCAATATACTAGTGGATAATTGTTTAATTATTATAAACAATAAAATATGAATGGACTGAGTTAACTAGTAGGTAATTTAGCTATTATTATATTTATTGGTGGCAGGGACATCGACGTGCACCCGCCGCGGTTACCCTGGATTCGGTACATGATACTGAGCCCCCCTGCGTTAAAATATATCGTCGGTTATTTAAAAAAAAATGCATTTTTTTTAAATAAACGAGGACATGTTTCTACCCGTTAGGCTTCTAGAATCATGTGCGCGTCCATGTCCCTGCTACCCTGTTTGTATCGATTTCATCACGTTCAGATTTTGTGATCTACAGAACATAATATAACATCACGCCTGTTTTCCCCGAAGAGTTAGGCAGAGGTGTACCTGTAGTACACCCACATTTCGCCAGTTATGTTTAAGTCCCATGTAATAGGGGGCGAGCCTATTGCCATCAACCGGGCACAAATCTAGACTCTGGGCTGCTATTGAGAAATTCCTGGTGGAAAAACCAATAGCACTTTGTCCGACCCGGGAATTGAACTCAGGACCTCATGCTTAGCAGTAGCGCTTGTGACCACTATACCAATGAGAGCCAAATGGGGTTTTTGTGTTAAAAATAAGAAGCTTAAAACAAGATAAGTTTAAATTTATTGCAATAGAACAGTTATCTACGTTAAAACAGAACTATTATTAATTTATAAAATAAAGTAAAGTAGTAGTAAATTTTGACGTTCAAAAGTACCTATTTGAAATAAATGGTTTGACTTTGAATTTGACTAAATCCTAAGGGAGAAAAAAAACAGTCTAGTCTTGGGTAATAATTTAACAGAAGAAGAATCAGTAATCCAAAGTCCTAAAGCAGAAAAATAAATTATTATAATACTGGTGTGTCCGTTAAAACTGCTGTTTTTCGCTATCAGCAGCGGTTACCACAACATGCGGATCGCTTGCTTCCGCTACTCGCCGATAGATGGCGTTACAATGCAAGTTCTTAAGTTTTTACACCAAACGCAGTCGGGTTATAGAATGTACTCGGTGGTAAATATCCGTTGGTTAAATAAACCTTTCGTTAGTTATAAGCATAGGTATGCATTAAAATTACTTTCCGATATAAATGTTTTAAGATCAATCTGCAATCTGCCTAGCCTTTTCCCAAACTATGTTAGGGTTGGCCTCCAGTCTAACTGGATGCAGCTAAATACCAGTATTTAACCTGGATTGACTGCCTATCTTTTTCTTTTTTTTTTTTTTTTTAACACAAAAAGCTGCACAACATACAAAATGACGATTAAATTATTACTAATTAGCTATTAGGAAATAGCTGCAAGGTGCCAATATATAAACAAATAAAAAAGGAAGAAAACAAGACATTGTGATGACACTATTGGCTATGACACACTTTAAAATTATGGAATGACAACGAACATAAAAAAGTGCGGTGTGCGTCTCAAGGTTGCACCAAATGGGAGTCCAGCTCAGCATGTGCCAGGCAAATACACCTGACGCTGATATTCTGCTGAATCCCTGCAGTGACATACGGACGTCGAGTAGATGACATATATATACGAGTTATTGGTGTTGTGAAAAAGTGAAATGTGCGGAGTGAAATGTAAGTATACCCGCAATTTAAATATTGTATTCTACAGTAAAATGTGTATTTGATTACTTGATTATTTAAATAGATAAATCTGACCTCAACAACCTAGTTACTTGTTAACACAATACCCCGTGATGTGACTGTAGTCAGACTTTCGGGCTTCTGACTATCCGTAATGATTTTCAAAGATCCACGAATGACAGCCGGGACGGGGTTTAAAAAGTGCTTTCTGAAATACGGAGGAGTCTCGATATTTTATGAGTGGTCACCCATGGACCAATCTAAAGAAAGAAAGAAAGAAAGAAAGAAAGAAAATACGTTTATTTGCGGTAAACATGACGCAAAAAAAAAGAAAACAAAATTAAAAAATGGAAACAATCTGGGCAAGATAAAAGAAAAAGAACCTTCGATCGACCCGTGCGACTGTTATTATTTACCCACGAGCCCCTCGACCAAATTTTATTCTGAAAATCCTACAAATATTATATGTGCCCCGCGGTTTCACCCGCCTAAGTCTCGATCCCGTGGGAATATCAGGATAAAAAGTATCCTATGTCCTAATCCAGGTCATGCTCTACCCATGTACCAAATTTCATCTCAATCTGTTCAGCCGTTTTAGCGTGAAAGCGTAACAAACTAACTCACTTTCGCATTTATAAATTAGTTAGGATTTTAAGTTACTCAATCATGCAAAAACGGCTGCACGGATTGATAGATGAAATTGACACCCAGATAGTTTATAACCTAGATCAACACATAGGATAGGTAGGTACTTTTGATTCCGGTAGTACATTACCCTGGGATAAAATCTGACATACACGCGACCGGAGCCGCTGGAGAAATCTAGTAATATAAAAATATTTTGTAGACCAGTCAGAGGTGCCAGCCGGACTACATTCAAGTATCGCCATTTATGGAGTCCCTGTGTTAACGATTAGTTGCTAGTGTTTAGATAGTTATGTTGGTAATTGTCATTGTCAATCTTGGAATCTCCTATGATCTGGACCTATTGCAAGAAACCAACCGTTTTAAAGGAAAATATCGCTTATCTCTTTACTATAGGTAGCATAATCAGCGCGTAAAAAAAACCCTGTCCAATCCTTGAGGGTGTTAGGTATTGTACTGAGACTCTATATAAGTGGCAATTATCAGCAAAAAAATTGCTTCATTTTTTTTCAATGGTGCATTTTACCGCTTTTTTACAAGGGGCGCGGGCGGTTGTCCTTTAGCGGATATCTACAAATCCTAACTTATGACCCCTGTTGAAAATTTGCAAATTTTTAATGGATTTGGGGTAATTTTGGAACAAAAAATGTGAATTTTAAATAGCGATAACTTTTTATTTTCAATAATAATAAGCTTTTTTTGTTACTTTTTGGTAATGTTATTGCAGTACCTATGTGCAGGTTTTTTTTTACATATTGTATCATGTTCCTACTGCTGGGACACTGCTGGGTCCTCTCTTGACAGATTGAGAGGACGTGAGCTGTAATATACCACGCGAGCCCAGTACGGTTTGGTGGATGTCACATGTCTTCGAATTTTTGGTTCAAAGACATGTCGGTTTCCTCCCAATATTTTCCTTCACCGTTTGCTATAGGCAAAGCAGAATCGAACACAGACAAGTATTCAAATAAAAAAGAACTCGAAACAAAACACAATCAAAGATGTCAGTTAACAAATCTATACGGCCAGTCAGTATAGATGATAACGAAGATAATTACAGAACAATAAGTCTCACAATAGTGTGTTCAAAAGTTTAATAAGACGTCATCTTATTAAACTTTGATATGTATGATTAGAGAACCAAAACATGCCGCAGGTGTGAAAAATAAAACCGAGCAAGTGCGAGTCGAACTCACACACGAATGGTTCCGAACCACCGTACAATATTTAGCATAAAACACGTTTATTGTATAATTTGCCTTTAATTTTTTACTTAATTTTATTTGTTGTTATAGCGGCCGTAAAAATACACAATCTGTGGAAACTTTAACTGTCTACCTATTACGGTTCATGAGATACAGCCCGCTGACAGACAGACAGACGGACAGTGGAGTTGCTTAGTAATAGGGTTCTTTATCGCGCCCTCCGGTTACAGAACCCATTTTTTTTTTTGTTAATCATCTCGGCCTGAGCTAGTATCATAACGCGATATAATCTCATCAACAGTCAAACTTAAAGCATTTATTTCAAGTAAACCAATTACTGAGAGTATTGGTGGATCAGTGGTAACGGACCTGACTCACGAGTTGTAGGTCGTGGGTTCGAAACCAGGCAGGCGCTTTTTTTGTGTAAATAATTTCATCGCCACTGCTCTCACATATACAGCGTGTAACAAAAACCCCGTCCGATCCGTGAGGGTGTTGTTAAGAATCATACTGAGAGTATTTAAGTGGTAATTATCTGGAAAAAAAAAATCACCGCATTTTTTTCAATGGGGTATTTTACCGCTTTTTTACTAGGGGCACGGGCGGTTGGTCTACAAGTCCTAACTTATAATAATTATGAACTTATAATAAATTATAATTATTACTTGGTAATTTTGGTAGGTACAAAAAATGTGAATTTTAAATAGCAATATTTTTTTAGTTTCAATAATAATAAGATTTTTTATTACTTTTTGGTAATGCAGTACCTATGTGCCTTTTTCGGATCGGATATGGTTTTTGTAACACATTGTATAAAATAGGTACTTGCAAGCGTGCATCTTCAACATCTCTTAACATCGGGTGAGGAAAAAATAAATACAGAAAACATCAATTTGTACATTGTTTTAAGTAGGTACGTAACGAAAACAGTGCAAGAAACTCTAGAATTCAAATCCACACATCGAAATTGAAAAAAAAAAGAAGCGAATCAAATTCAATCGTTTGTCACAACACTAAAGTTAAGTCATTCATCCCAGGACTTTAAAAAAAAGTTACACGCGTATCGACACATCTCCAGCAAAAAGCATCGATTCTCGAACGAGTTCTCGATTTAAATCGGATAATAGACAGGATGTGGTCGTCCCGTCCGAACGCACATGCATTTCGAAAAACAAATGAATCAGATAAATATTCCAACGTCCTTATATTAAATAGATACGGTTCATATTCGAATGGGAATTCGTTTTGTAACGGTAAACATAATATTGTAAGGTCGCGTGCGTGCAAATCGATTATCGAAAGGATTAACGATTACTGTGATTGGAGATCACGGGGTCAGTCTGAAGATACACCTGCTTTTATGAAGGAAAGGTAATGAAATGAGGTAGTGGCAATTAATGGCTTTATCAAGAAATTACTTACCAACATTTAGAAGCTTAAAATTATGGAGTTGTACGAATATTTTATGAATTTGTATGCTTGGATTTAAAATAAGCTTTAGAAAGAAGAAATAAAATACATTTATTTAGCACAGACTGAAAGTTACACAAGTAAAAAAGAAATAAAATAAAAAGAAATAATACAAATAAAAAGTGTAAAGTGCGTTGTAAGATACTAGCAGTTAGCTAGCAGCTTTAGTAAACCTTTAAAATTGATGTTAGCTGTTAGTTGTAGGGATTGCAATCCAGCGGCGTTTTCAATCCAGCTGGATTCTTGCTGGATTGACCTGAATCCAGCTGGATCCAGCGCGGATCCAGCAAAATGTGGAACGAAAATAAAAAGACGACATTTTTAAGACTTTTTTTATTAATTTGTACTTCTTAGTATAACTATGAAATCTTTCACTCATTTGGTGATATCTGATATCAATTTGCTTTGGTTTCTTAATCATTTGAGATCAAAAGAATCAACTTAAAATTAAATAACAAACATTTTAGATAATGTTTCTAAGTAAGCAATATCTTATTACGTTTATGTTTAATGATAGGATAGGATAGGACGGCTAATCAGTAGCAAACAGCCTTACAAATTCTTTTAAAATTAACTACAAAAAAGGACCGGAGGAGGAGGAGGAGAATAATTTTTTTGTATCAAAAGAAGTTCCGAAATAATCTTCTCTCCTCTCATTATTCGTTAATAATTAGGCAGTCATCACGAACCGTCTCGCACGTAGGTTTGACGACTTCCAACCGGGCTGGATTCCGAAAAGGCTTCAGCACCGTGGACCACATGCATACGCTGCGACAGGTTATACGGAAGACAGAGGAGTATAATCTGCCCCTCTGCTTAGCGTTTGTGGACTACGAAAAAGCCTTCGATTCGATCGAGACTTGGGCTGTGCTGCAGTCTCTCCAACGGTGCCAGATCGACTATCGTTACATCGAGGTGTTGAAGTGTCTGTACGAAAACGCCACCATGTCAGTTCGACTTCAGGACCAGACCTCGAAACCTATCCTCCTGCAGCGAGGTGTGAGACAGGGAGACGTCATTTCTCCGAAACTCTTCACGGCCGCAATGGAGAATGTCTTCAAGGTTTTGGACTGGAGGAGGCTGGGCATTAATGTTAATGGCGAGTACATCACTCACCTTCGATTTGCCGACGATATAGTCGTCATGGCTGAGACTTTGGAGGACCTCAGCATAATGCTCGATGACCTCAGTGGAGCCTCCGAAAGAGTGGGTCTAAAAATGAACATGGACAAAACCAAGATCATGGTAAATACCCATGTAGCACCCACTCCTATCAAGATTGGAGACTCCACGCTCGAAGTTGTAGACGAGTACGTCTACCTGGGAAAAACGGTCCAGTTAGGTAGAGCTAACTTCGAGAAAGAGGTCAATCGTCGAATCCGACTCGACTGGGCGGCGTTCGGGAAGTTGCGTGGTATCTTCTCGTCCCACATACCACAGAGTCTCAAAACGAAAGTCGTGCGTGTGAAACCAGTGCGTGTTGCCAGTGATGACATATGGAACAGAAACGTGGTCGCTTACAATGGGCCTCATCAGAAGGCTTAAAGTCACCCAAAGGGCAATGGAGAGGGCAATGCTCGGAGTTTCCTTGCGTGACCGAATTAGGAATGATGAAATCCGCAAGAGAACCAGATCGCCAAACTGAAGTGGCAGTGGGCAGGACACATTGCGCGCAGAACAGATGGTCGATGGGGCCGAAAAGTTCTGGAGTGGCGACCGCGTACCGGAAGACGTAGCGTTGGAAGGCCTCCCACAAGGTGGACCGATGACCTGGTGAGGGTCGCGGGTAGCCGATGGATGCGAGACGCACAGGACCGGTCATTGTGGCGGCACTTGGGGGAGGCCTATGTCCAGCAGTGGACGTCTTTCGGCTGATATGATGATGATGACTTTAGTGACACAAAAACACTTTCTATCGAGACGAGAGCAGTTAAATAACTGTCTTTGATTTATAAAATAAACAAACATAAGCGGTACAGGTGGTAAGGGGGAAAAGGGGCGGGCGGCGTTGCCATTCATTCGCACATGTGGCACGTGCTATAGTGACAGAACGGCAACGTTGCCGCGCCGTTTTGAAAATGGTGGCAACTCAAAACTAAACAATAGAAATTGATACGTTTGCGGATCCGCATAGCTGGATCCAGCACTGTATGCTGGATCCAGCGTGTTTAAAAAGGCGCTGGATCCAGCTGGATTGCTGTATGCTGGATCCAGCAATTGCAATCCCTAGTTAGTTGATTGTAGGCTATTTTTACGTGCATAACCATATGCAAACTGCTCAACTAGTAAAAATAAGCTTGTGTACTTCTGATATTCACAGAATACAATTCATGGACGATTTTGTTAGCAAAATAACCTTTCTAGACTAAAACATGCAAATTCAGTTTTAACGGAGCATTGTTCTCATAAAAACGTACGTAAATCTTCGATAGTGTTTATTACGTTCCAATATAAGTAAATAGCATGTTGTAGAGCCTTATCGTCGGACCGATCGCCAGTTCTTGCTCTCGTTCAAGCACTAACATTACCCAAACTGAATCGTTCCCACGGCGTCTGCACATCACTCTTCTTCAACTATCGTTCGAATTTATCGCAAAGAATAAACAGCTTTATGTCAGGTAAACAAAGTATAATTTTGTTTACCAAAGATTCTTATTAAAGATACGTTAAGCATAACAGTGTTCGAATTTTAAGAACCGTTGTTTTAAATTTTGCTGAGTGAAATTAGACTTTAAAGCGTAGTGTTCTAGGTTCATTTTTGGCTGTTCCTAAAATGGCAGCTGAGTCGGTTTCAGCATAGCGAATGTATGTAATACAGTATTCAAATATTTCGTGAATCATGCGCATCCGTGTGTATAATTACGTTTTTAAGATCAGTTCTTTTCCAGGGGTTCGAAATATTGAAACTGCTTGCCTATCGATTTTTTTAACTAAGTTCTACGAAGGTAACTTTAAAAAATAAGATTAAAAAAAATCCTTTATAATATTGACAGCCATATTCCATTGATAAGTTCACACTGCTCAAAACTACACTTAGGTACAATCGAATCCTAAAACTTACCGTTTTCACTCTCTTGGCACTTTTCTGGTTGATCACTGTAAATGTTATTTTCAGGAGTTTCAGAAATCAATAGTGAAGCAAAACTGTCTCAAAAAAACATACATACATACCTAAATAGGTAAGTATTTTCAACCAACTTCGACATAATAAGGAGGTTCTCATCAATTCAACGTTCAGATATTTGTTTTGGTTTTTTGGTGTTGTTACCTACTTCATCTTCTCTGATCTGAGGTCCCAAGTCCCGTATTCTTTTTAGGAACGATTGGAATCTAATCTCAGTCTCAATCTGTCTAATATACTTCTAATTTCCCTACATTTTGCCAGGTTTTGACATTGATTCTTGCTGCAATGAGATTACGACTACATTTGAACGTTATGTTTTTTTTTTTTTTTTTCACAATTCCATATTCCATCATAATCATAACATTCATTGCATAATCATACGAATGCGCCATGCTAATTGTTGTGTAACCAGATGTCAATGTCAAAACGTCATACAAATAGTTTTCTGACATCTGCGCGCACAGACTACTCTAAGCCGACGGCGCGCGAGTCGATTACCACAGACTACATAGAGATACTACGTATGTCGATTACCGACTTAACGGAATATTGCCATTTTTAAATATTATACTTTTTTTATTTATGTAGAATTAATTATTGTATATTTATTTTATTTTTATATCTTTATTGTATTTCATGATATGCTGCACCGGTCGACGTCATAACGTCAACGCCGGCTGTCGCTGAAAACCAGCGCTGGGGCTCTGTCTTGCATAGGGTCGCAGCATCATGCTGAGCGATGGCCGTTTTGCGTGAATGTGACGCATATTTTCCCTGAACTTGTTTCCATTTTATAATTTTGTGTTCTTTTTTGCGTCATGTTTACCGCAAATAAACGTATTTTCTTTCTTTTTCTTTCTATGTACAGAGAGATCTTTATCTTTTCGTGTGGTTAGTGACGAACCTGGTATTCTGATACCAGGTCAACCAGCCAAGTCAGAGGCCCATGAGTGGCTTTAAAACTCTGGTTTTAAAGCCGCCTATAGACCTCTAACTTGGCTTCACATGCCGTCTAGAAATATCTCTCAGGCATGACGGTTTCCTCACGATGTTTCCCTTCACCGTTTTTGAAGTAAGTGATAATTATACAATACGCACATGAATCCGAAAAGTCAGAGGTGCGTGCCTTGGGTTCGAACTCGAGACCTATGACTTGGCAGTCCGAGATTAAAAGATCTTATTATTGTTATGGTTTTTTTAACTTAAAAAGTACAAAGTTTACAACCTCTGTCGGTAACGGGTCTTGCGTAGCTCGGTAGCTGGTTCGAACACAGCGTCACGCCGCATCTGATCTGTGACCTCTTAATGAGACATCTGCTCATTGCTGTGAATCTGACGGTATTCTTGAATTTTGATTTTTTCAGGATTATATTTTAGTTTTTGTTGGTGAGAATTTTAAGAATGCTGGTGATTGATTGGATGACCATTGAATATTAAGTGAAGTAAGTTACATTAAGATTCTGCTGCTCTAAAAGACAGTTCATTGATAGCAATAGGCTCGCCTCTTGTTACCTACATGAAATAAAATAAATAAAATACGTTACAATAAACATGAAGAACAAAAAAGAAAAAAACAAATTTTGGGAAAATATGCGTCACATCGAGACATCATGACGTCATGAGACTTAACATTAACATAGATGAATACAGATGGCACACTCCGCAGTTTAGGTATGAAGCTACAAGTACGCGGCGGGCCCGTCTTGTTGGGCCAATTCAATGAGTGTAACGTAGTTAGAAGATCTAAGAGTCACGCGATAGAAAGAGAGGCAACTTCTAGGTGAATATAACTGTAGGTAATTAGCGCTGTGGAACCTTAATTGCACTTTATAGTGTAGTATCAAGAGTCGCTTTTTATTGAAGTGGTTTTGCGGATTGTCCCATCTGTATAATCTGTGACATGACTAGCAAAATATGGGTTTGCTATACCTTTTCGTAAAATACAGGCATAATGTCAATCAATCTATCAATATGGCCTAACGCAACAAAAATAAAAAAGCTACAAGGAACTAAAAGGTGGCTGGGACAGACTGGATGTGGAAGGCGTAGAGGCCTATGTCCAGCAGAGGCATAATATAATTTTGCTAAAAGTCCAGCGGTGTTTTTTAATTTCAGGTATTTTGTCTATTTGTAAAGGAGCTTGTCTCTCCAGTTGCAAAATATTAAAGACTTGTCGTCCTTAAAATCATTAGAATTACTTAGGAACCACTTTAAAATTCGTTTCGTTATTTACGCAAATCTTACCTACAACTACCATTACAGATCTGTGATCCAATGCGATAGACTGGCCTTACATGCTAAATCCTTAATCTACATCCTATAAAATAATATACTATATCCTAAATCTTAACCTACATCTAAATAACATATTATATATAATGCAGCTTTTGCGAATTCACTCAAGTTGCACCACAATACATCAACCCTCTCGTGAACCTCGTTCACCACACGCACGGCTCTAGTGAGAGATAGTGGTGGTGGCGCCAGAACCACCACTGTTGATTGTGAACAAGTTGATTTGTGATTATTCTTATCACCAATCATTTTCGTAGAAGTGGTGATCTGCTAGGTGTGGTGGAGTAGGTATTTGCTTATGAAATCTATTACTATTTCCATGTACTTGTCCCAGTTAGCGAAATCGTGCAGAATACATGTAAATTGATAGCTTTGAGTACATACTAGTAGGTAACTTCATTTTATATTCCATGAACGGTGAGCAGTGGCCACTCCACACCTAAGTACCATAATATAGTATCTATTCAAATAACGATACACTATGTATTCATTTCTAGCACAAAATGGTCAGAAAGGTACATAAAAGAGCATCCATGGTGATGTTTGTACTACACCAAGCGTGGCTATTATCACTAACTGGACACAAATCCAGCTTTAGGCTGCTACTGAAAATTTTCCAACTGATACCACTTTTCCCGACCCAAGAATTAAACCTTAAACTGGTTCAGCTGCCGCGCTTACAACCTCTACACCAACTGGCCAGCAAACCAGGTATGACCCATGGTCTAAAAAAACAAAGTCTGACATTCCGAGAGTGACACACGCTTACGTCACTATCCAATTGCCACTTTATTGCAACAAAACACGAATTAAGGAAAGATTTTCAGTCACCATTCTGTTAAAAAAATATATACAAGGAATTTAAATTGTCGTTTCGTTTGTTAAATAAACGAAACAATTCAATCTGAACATATACCAACGTAATTGTTAATTAAAACCTCATTGTTATACCGGAATCGCATAGGTAATAAAGGTGGTTGGGGAGTTATTATTACACACTACTGGTAACACAGATGTTATGACGTAGACTTGTAGGTCCCACGTGACCACTGTATCTCGGAATGCTATAGGTACCTTATATTATTATACCATGGTATGACCATAATCACCTTGATACGTTAATAATATCATTCCAAATACGAATAACCGATTCTAAATTCAAACCTATTGAAGGGTCAGCCATGATTGGTATTTAAGAACGCGTATCAGTATTCGTGCCATTCTCTCATACATATTTAGTGCGTGTGTGTTTGTGTGTGTGTGTGTGTTAATTATTATTGTCATTGAGTGGGCGTGGTCAAAGGTTCGGTATGGGATACTGGCCCTTTATGACAGCTGAGATTATAAAGTCGTGATGTGTTGCGGGCAGTGCGAAAATAAGAATATACGGCACAATAATATGTTTCTTTATCAAAAGAGACATATTATTTTGTTTTATCCATAGGTATGGGGCAGTGGGAAGGCCTCCCACAAGATGGACCGATAAACTTGTTAAGGCCGCAGGAATCCGCTGGATGCGCGAAACACAGAATCGGTCGAAGTGGGGGTGCTTGGGGAGGCATATGTCAAGCTGTGGACGTCTTTTGGCTGAAATGATGATGGGGCAGTGGGCAACTTGCTGACTGGCAATTTTTGTAACTAAAAACTGACTGGTAATTTTTGTAACTAAAAACTGAGTGGCAATTTTTGGGGTGTCGTGGACACGGCCGTGTGTTTTACGTAAATACGTGTACGTTACGAGTAATATTTTCTTTGAAACGAATTCTTTGACCCTTTAGCTATCTATATTGCCTCCCACTATGGAAGCAAATTTAAAGACGTATTCACGACAAAAAGAAATAAGAAGAGGCAATAGGCCATTGACTAAGTGCGAATTTCACCAATGAAATTGAACGCGTTCAGTACATTTAAACGCGTTCAAGAGCTGTCAGTGTACAATATTCCATAACAATTTTGACACTGACAGCTCTTGAACGCGTTTTAGACATGCTGATCGCGTTCAGTTTCATTAGTGAAATCAGCCCTTAGATGTCAGAGAGGCTAGTAAGAAGTGGTGACGATATAATTTGGAATTGCGACCCAAACTATGGTACTTTTGATGTATGTATGGGTCGTTGCAGGTGGCGTTCTGTAGTGTCTGCCTACCCCCATGGAAAAAAGGCGTGAGTTTATGTAAGTATTGACATGGATCTCTCATAAATTTTAAATTAAAGAGCCTCTTGAGAACCTCTTAATCTGTAAAGCGTAAATACCCTATACACAAGCTCACTTACCTTATCCCAAACAAATGAATTACCCACAACATTGACCGGCCATTTACCGAAATGCCCCATAGTTATTATTGTCAGTAACCGATACATGCATTGATTTATAACTGCCTCAGCCCCCACACGACGGCTGACCGATTTAGATAAAACACGCTGTATATACCAACAAACTTTTCTTTTGTAACCTCGAAAACCAAAAACAAACAAAATTCAACTTTAAATCCCAAACATTAAGGTTGACATGTGTAAATGCCAAGTGTAAAGTTACCGTGGTATTTTGTATGCAAAATGGTCGCCCTAAGAAATGTCGATACAACAAATAGTATGTTGACTCACTGATTTATTTGAGGACTATATCTGGGACAAATGTATGCGATACTGTTTTTGGTGCTATGCTCTGTTGTAAAATGCGACATGTATCGGAAAGAGACGTAGATATCGCGAAGATTGTGGTTGTATCTGGGTGTGGTGCATTAACTTAAGCCGCGGTCAGACATTGCTTGGAAAGTCGAGAGCACTAAGATATATGTCACAAGTCTGCACGACTCCATTTTTTACATGTACAGACGCCAGCACATCAACCTACTACAATCAGTGAAATTTCTTTAATAGATTTTCAACTTTATCATCTTTTATAATTTATAACGTGACGTTATTATTGTGGACGTCGACGTCCACGATAATATCGTCACATTAGAAATTATAAGTGTCATTAAATTTCACATTTACGTACCTACATATTGATTACATTTTTAAATATATTTATAAAAAACATTTAAAAAAATACCAAAGTTTACGACATGCATCTAAAACGTTAAAATTTTATAGTTATATTTATTTTAACTATAACCTTAGGAATTACTTTCGTTTGTTATCATCATGATGTCGTGACGTGGACGTGCACGTCCACGATAACATCGTCACGTTAGAAAAGTACCATTAAATTTACATACCTACATATTGTTAACATTTGTAAATATTAAAAAAAAATACTAATTATTACCACTGACACTACATTCTTTTACCAAATACCACCAACCAACTGCATCTAAAACGTTAAAATTTTATAGTTATATTTATTTTAACTATAACCTTAAGAATCTATTATCAATTAAGTAAATGGGCAGTTAGGGAGCGTGTGAGGCTACAACCACCGGTTAAAGTAACGCCAGTTTAATGTAACGCCGGGTTAATTAAGACCGTTAAAGTCGATTATCGTTAACATAGCAAGGATTTTCTTTCGAAGTAATGAGGCAGCTAGTCTGTATGTGATAGTTATATATGTTGGAAAAGGTCACTTTAAATGAGTGGGTATCGTCGAACATTGGTCGCGATTCTCGACAAAATTCCAGTTGCTATTTTTCACTCTTTAGAAAATAAGAATGATTTTTAACAAGACATCATTTATTGTTTTTTTTTTCTAGCCTTTTACCAACTATGTTGGGGTCGGCTGGCAGTCTAGCCGGATGCAGCTGAATACCGTATATTTCATGGAGCGACTGCCTATCTGACCTTCACAACCCAGTAACTGGGTAATACGATACCTCTTGGTAAGACTGGTTGTCAGACTTTCGGGCTTCTGACGACCCGTAACGACTGTCAAAGATCCACGAATGACAGCCGGAATAACGGCTTAAAGTGCTTTTCGAGGCACGGAAGAGTCTTGGTATGTTAAGATGGTCACCCATCCACAGACCAACCCTGGCAAGTGTAGCTTAACCTGATGGATCGAATCGTGCGACTGTAATTACTTAGCCACGAACTCCTCTAATAAGACATCATCAATTAGGGGTTAAAAATAAAACCATATTTTATTGACAAAGTTTATGTGGTGATAGTGTCTGCCTTATAAGCGATCCCCATTTTTCATAAGTGTGCAAAAATGTAAAAGCCGTAAATAAGGCCCGGTTTCTATCAAAACTGTGAAGAGAGGAAATGTTCCATAAATAAACAATACGTAGATATATTGCGTTGAAGTTAAGCTGAGAAATGACAAAATATCGAAAACTTTTGGTTCGACCCAGGCCATTTGACGCCATGCTGAGAGATACCTTCACGAAATATATCTTAGGTAGGTACGTCCCCAAAGGCCCGGGCACCTTTTGAAGATTTCCTCATAAAAACAAAAAAAGGTACCTCTGCTAAGCAAATATTTATCTAATACAACAGACACACACAAGTAAAGTGTTTGATATCGAAGTATTAATTCCATAAACAAACATAAATTCAATTCTATATTTCCACTCATCCAAAATACTAAACACAAACTTCCACACATATAATCTGCGACTTTTCAATCTTCAAACAGCAAAACCTATTGAACGAGGATCGGAAACTCGATAATCGCTCTCTAATCGATACATCGGTAGGTGTCTAGCGAATTATCGAGTCGAATCGAATAGAATATATTAATACGTGAGAATGGGCCGAGTTAGTTTGGAGATGTCTGCCGTTCTAAATCAGTGCAACAATGCGGCTCTGGGTTGCTCTGATTCGCTCGTAGGTGTACGTTTGATTTATGTGGATAAGGTCGCAATAATATACTGGAATAGTAATCTGTCGCTGTTTATAAGCCGATGGCAACCCCTCCACAGGAAGATGCCAACTTTGGCAAGAGCTGCTTAAAACTCCTTTGATCTCTTTGTTGAACCACCAAGAGCACAAGTTACCGTGGCCAACTTGGAAACCCTTAAATAGACTTTATAACAAAGTCGGCCGTAGCAAGGACAACCTCAAAAAGAGGGTGTTCATGGATAGTTCAGATCTCCGGTGCGTATGCGGCGTCTCTCCACAGACAATGGCGCACTTCCCATCTTGCACTGCATGCTGTCACCTGCTCACGTAAGGACCTAATGTCGTCAGCAAACGGTATTCGTGTTGCTGAATTTTGGGCCGAACTAATTTAAAAACTATATATATTTTTCCCATCGACACGCTAACAAGAAGATGAGTCGTTGAATGTGTATATTTAAAAATGGAATTAGAACCTTTGGACTGCCGGAAGCAGGCAAAGAAGTAATGATATCAGTTATCAAAGGATCCAAACAGAATTTTATACACTCGCTCAAAGTAGAGGATCAAATGAATTACAATAAATATGTTCATCAAAAATAAAAATAAATGTGCAGTTGAGTACACCATCACCACCATGACGACCAATTGTAAAATTTACTTTTGTTTTATTGAAGTAGCTATTACTACACACAAGCTTAGAATTATTATTCTTATTATTATTGGTACTTGTTGATAGGCCTACACTGTCCTCTCATACCTATTAACACTGTAATTTGAGAACATTGTAAATACCATTTATTTTTAAAAGAGTAACCGTGGAGTTTCTTGCCGGCTCTTCTCCATAGGAAACGACCAATTGGAACCGTGCAACTAGCTTCTGACGTTTCATAAGTGCCCTTATAGGTTTATGTGAAATAAAATATTTTGAATTGAATTGAGTTATTTTATGGAACTGGATATATTTTCTCAATCAAAGCAATTATTTAAGAAAATGGCTGTTGATGTTTTAACTGGCGAGGCGGTTTAAGTTATGTTAAGCTAATCTTAGCAACACAGCGTTATTGTGGTAGCGACTATTGTTTTGTTGTTTTCCTTTTTGTTTTTGCACTTGCTACTTGTCATCAGCACTGCTGTTTAATCTTTTGTTAAAATGAAGACAATGGTGTGGGTTACATGTTTGTTAAATCTTAGTTTAAGTATTTCTCTGTAATCTGCAGCGTGTAACTGTTTTTTGTCCCTAATAAATAAAATAAAATAAATAAATAATTATTGCAAACACATACAACAAAGTCGACTTGTTGTGAACTTGTGAGTTACTTTTTGCTTACTAAAACCATCCAATATTCAGTTTGCTGCTAACAGCACCAGCAAGCCAACATTCGACCAAACTAACTGCATAACTGCTGGTCTAATCTGTAAAAATATTACCGTGCAAACATAGGTGAAGTAAGCTTGATGCGAGCTGTTATTTCACCTTAAACAGATTGACACTATTATTATTATACTTTTATTTCATTTATAAACATATAATTTACACTTTTAAATATTTTTATAAAAACATTTAAAATAAATTATTATGAATTTATTCAGTAGTTACACATACAATTTATACATTTAAGTTGGTGCCATCATAAACTCATTAGATTTTTACCGTGCACTAAAATTATCGACTAGATATTTTTTGAGAATTTAAATAAGTAGGTACTTGGTATAAAAAACATGCGCGGCAGTCTTTGGGGACTGCCGATAAAGTGAAAACAGCGTGCAGTGACGATGACGAGAGTTTCACGCTTTTTGTTCACCCAAAAAGTACACATATATACACAGTATACATATAGCTCATGGAAAGCGTTCGGCGACGATGACGCGAGCTCCATGATTTTTGTTCACCCAAAAAGCGCTCAACGCGCCTAAAGAAGTTTTCACTTCAAAAGACAAATAAAATTACAGCAAATACTGAGGCGAAGTGAGCTGTCAATACACCCTGTATTGACAGCTCACTTCACCTCAGTTTTCACAGTGATATTTTTACCGAATACTTCGGCTGAACACCGCTGTAGAAATAACAACAAAATCATGACGTAACAACATGTGAAAACTAAAGCCTAGTCCACACAAATCGTTAGGCAAGCGGAGACACGCGGACAGTAGACTAGACATCACAAAGTCCGTTCGGATCGGCTTATCTCTCACTGCGCATTTCCCCGCTCTGCCTGAGCCAAGTATGCGTCATTCTGCACACAGCCGACACCGTTGTATCTCATCTTAATATCTGTTATTTGTGTGTTATTATTGGTGATAGGTAGATTATGATAACTGATTTTGATGTGAGTTAAATCTAGGAGGAAGAGTTAGTATGAGGTTTTTCTGGGTTTTTCGTCTTGGACACATATATTTCAATATACCTAGCCTTTTCCCAACTATTTGGGGTCAGCTTCCAGTCTAACCGGTTGTGGAAAGAAAGAAAGAAAGAAATACGTTTATTCTGCACATACAAAACGCACATTTAAATAAAAAACAAAATACAAAAGTAGGCAAAAGCCTCGTATTTAGCCAACAAATAAACTTTATTTATAAAATGTTGTTCATCGGTTGATGTCAAGGCCACGGACCAAAGACAATATTGCGTAATTACTGTTACAACATTACGTACTCTGTGGTTGCGACATTGGCAAATGACAACAAAAACATAACAAAAACAAAATGCCGATTGCAGAGTAAACTGACTGACTAATGTTGTAGCTAAATATTAGTAGTATAGTAGTATTTCACATAGAGCGACTGCCTATCTGACCTCCACAGCCCAGTTACTGGGTAACACGATACGCCTTGGTAAGACTGGTTGTCAGACTTTTGGCTTCTGAATACCCGTAACGACTGTCAAAGATCTGCAAATGACAGCCAGGACCAACGGTTTAACGTACTTTCCGAGGCACGGAGGGGGTCTCGATATGTAATAGATACCCATCCACGAACTGACCGCGGCAAGCGTAGCTTAACCTTTGATCGACTCGTGTAGCCACGAGCTCCTCACTGTACGAGCTTGGACACATTTATGTACCTACATTATTCGTAGCTGCAAAAAAGGTATTAAAAATACCTGTTGGTAGTATAAAGTAAAAATATCATCAATTTTGAATTATTAAGGGTAGGTATAGAACGTGATAAACATCGAACCCACCCTTGTTGTGGCCTAAAAAGCCCTATAAATTTTTTAAAGATACAGAAAATATTTAAGATTCTTAAGTGGGCAGTTAATTGGTTGATTTTTGGCAATGATGTATTGTTTTTTTTAAAGTACTTAATTAGTTACTGTTCAATCACTTACTAACTAACCCATGGTGGTTCCAAAACTTCCAAAAAAATAATCATCACCATTTTAATAAGTCCAAAAACTCTACATTAGTCTAATATTTATTTGACCTAACCCACAACAAATTTGAATCACGTTTAATGCCCTTAATCCCCGATCCCGATCCAGATCCAATTCGCTCATCCCGTCTGCCAGCGCACGCGCATTCGCTCAACCGCTCGTGACTTTCACAGACATTTTATTACCATAATTTAAAACAAATATCTGATTGTGTGTACCGGGCATTAAAGTGTTAAACTGAACAGTAGGGGTGGGTACATCCTTGTTTTGTGAGGGTTTGAGAAAGGAAATTAAGGAAAGGATTTTTCGGGAAGACGATTTTTTGTTTGGTTTGAAGCGGTTTTCGTTTATTACCATTGCAACTCTTGTTTATTACTTTATTACCTACTGTTTGATATCCACATCATTATCCTCCGCTGATTTTCAGACAACGTTTATTAATAAAGTAATAATAAAAACTTTAATGTTCAAGTAAGCAGTACAAATTGAACTAGCCTCCACACTAATTCCTTGTGTCGTCTTTCGTCGTTTTATTTGACAACCGATCAGTCTGCTTTACCAGTGCTATATTCTATAAAATGGTCCTTCAATCTTATATTTATTATCTTATTTATTATTTTTTAGAATAAACAAATTTTCTTTCTTTCTTTCTTTTCTTTTTTTCGTCCTCACAATTTGTGAGGCCGGGGCTTTCTATCATCCCAGCACCTTACTCCATTTCCGCTAGAGACAAACCGATCCAATGTCTTTATTAACAACGTTGTCTATTTAGATTCCCCTTTCCTGCAAGCCCTGGCAGCAGCAATAAACATTCCTGGCGCAAGTCACGGCGCTCCGACCATCACGCGGCACACACATGGCGGCCGAAGGCACACCGCACACCGACGCTAACCGCGTGTGTGTACAACGCCTTATAGTTCAGGAGATGAGGGTTAAAAATGTAGGAGATTTTTTTATTGAGGCGGCTAGCCATACGATGGGAATCATCTGAATTTTAGAGGATCCCGAACATTGATCACTTTAGAGTCTAATGTGATGAAAATCCTAAAAAAAACTTAGTTTTTGAGAGCCCGGTTGGATATGCAGTTCAATGTAAGAGAAGATTTGACTGAACAGTAATAATGAAACTTTTATTTTGGCGGGCTTTAAGTAGAAGGATAAGTTTAAAACGAAGTAAATTCGAGCAAAGACGTTGAAGTAAGCGAAGTGAAAAAAGATATTCAATGTTATTTCCTCCTGATGGATTGTATTATCTACATACCAGAAAATTCCAATTAGGCCTGTTTTTCCCAACGCCATATATCTTTATCCGAGAAACAATTTTGAACTTTTGACAGATTTTTTAAACAAAAACTGTCAGTCGTAATTTTATTCCACAATTAAAAGTTAGCTGGCATTGGAAAAACCTGCCATAAGTAAAATAAAAAACTTGGCCTTCTTTGGTTTTCATCACCAAGCCAACCAAACATACATGTAAAAAAATCAATATATAGTCCTCCAAACCGTATTTCGGCCACGGCGGCCAATCTCAACGGAGACTAGCTTTCGGCGCGGGAGATATTATAGTGCACAAGTCTGTGCGCAGACACAGGTGCACTCTCTCTTCCCTCACTCTCATAGTCCGATGGGACGGCAATCCGACACGACTGGAGAGAGATCAGGCGCAAGACCAACGGCTTAACGTGCTGTCCGAGGCACGGGGGTATCACACCGCCAACTTCCAAACTCCGGGCTTTTACTAAGAAATTCCTAATGCAAAAACCTAATAACACTTTGCCCGACCCGCGAATCGAGTTAAAGAAATCAATAACAAAGCAACAGAACCAACAAATACAATAAAAACTTGATACGAAATCCACGCTCCGTGCCTACAAAAGCGCTAAGAACTGTCGTAGGCGATACAAGTGCTTCGTGCGGCATGCCCCGGGCTCGGATCTCGGACGCAATCTTTATAAGGTGGTAAAACATATATTTAATGCTAAATGTCCGACACGAACGGCCATTTTGTGAGAAACGGCGCAAGTGTGATCTTTACACTTGCTTTGGCTATTAACTTGGTTGGATATTTGGATAGCAAGTGCACTTTGTTTGTGGAGAAGTTGTTTTTATAGCCTTTGTATGGAAATTTTCTGTTCTAATGTATGATAGTTTTGGATCTTGCTAATTTGTGTTTGCATTAGGGTGTAACCGGACTGCGATCGACACTGGTGCCGATTCTCTTGTCACAAATGCCTCTAACAGGACTTAAAAAAAAAAAACACCAAAATTTTGTATACAAATAGACTAAAGTGACACAACTTAACTATATTTTAGTTTGACAGCACTGAGATGGCACTGATATTTTAATTTAGTGAAAATGACAATTTTGCTATTCTGAATTTGACATTTTTCACCTAACATTTTAATTGTCTAACTAAATCTGACCATTTTTAATCGCGATAAAAAATGGTGTGGAATACTATTAGTTGTCATGAACTAAAATTCACACCAACACCTCGACTTCAGGTGCAAAAACAGTACTGTATTATTTTCTTTTCTTTTTCTTATATCTCGAAAATGGTGTGTCCTATCACAAAAGCAACGAAAATTTTACCTCCCTTATACCCATAATTTTCAACACGTAGGTAGATAATTTTTCATATTTTCCATACAAAAAGTGAAAAATTCCATATAAAACACGTCGACGCTGCCCCAGCTGCACGCCTCCGGCTCTAAAAAAATTCACGGGGTAGGGCAAACAAGTATGTACCACGTGGTGTCGCGATTGTTACGATTTTAGTTGCGACAAAATAATTTTTAAATTTAGAGAATTTTTATTGCAGAATAGCGTTAAGATTCTCATAGCCAAACGTAAGGAATTTTAGTGATAGTTTAGTGTTCGGTGTACAAGATAATCAGCACCATTGTGCCCACGTTCATTGCGTTATTTACGTTGATGAGCAGACGATTTTTTTTTTATTGGGACTCGCACAGGAAGATTACAAACTAAACTCAACACAATCATAGAAACATTTAAAAAAAAACATGCGGGGCAGTCTTTGGGGACTGCCGATAGAAGTGAAAACAGCGTGCGGTGACGATGACGCGAGTTTCACGCTTTTTGTTCACCCAAAAAGTACACATATATACACAGTATACATATAGCTCAAGGAAAGCGTTCGGTGACGATGACGCGAGTTCCAAGATTTTTGTTCACCCAAAAAGTGCTGAACGCGCCTACAAAAGTTTTCACTTCAAAATAAAAACCTGTACCCCTTTTTTTTTTTTTTTGGGTGGGAAATTATTGAATAACTTCTCCCGCTCTGGGTGGAGCGGGAGGGCGTGTCAGACTCTTACTGACTAAAACCCACCCGTGTTCGTTCCGTTGCCTGTACGTTGCCAGGGGCCACGGTATCCGTTTCGGACTTTCCCGCAACCCCGGCAAAACCTGTACCCCTTCCGATCTATTCTGTAAAAATCTCACAATGAAAACATAAGTGAAGTGAGCTGTCATTCCATTAGGGATTGCCACTATTGAGCTCGCTTCACACTCACGTAACCTAAGTTTTCACGGTGAGATAATTACAGAATAGATCGGCTGTCATTCCACTGATGCTAGGGATACTATTGACACTATTGACACCTAAGTTTTCACCGTGAGATTTTTACAGAATAGCACTGCTGTTCTGTGTGTGTTCAGTCATTAGTACCTTTTTGGTTCGAAATACTGAAAGAAGGTCAAGTGTAAGTCACGTTGTAACTGTGGGGAACGCAAGCCAAGGGTATCGCAATTACTCGTAGGTACCTACATTAGTCTCAGTCTGCCTAGCCTTTTCCCAGTCTAACCGGATGCAGCTGAATACCAGTATTTTACATGGAGCGACTGTCTATCTGAACTCCACAACCCAGTAACTGGGAAATACGATACCCCATGGTAAGACTGGTTGTCAGACTTTCGGGCTTCTGACGACCCGTAACGACTGTCAAAGATCTACGTATGACAGCTGAGACCAACGGCTTAACGTGCTTTCCGAGGCACGGTAATCAGAAATCTTTTTATATAAAATTGAAGGTAAAGTATTCTCAACCAAACTTTAAAAAGGTCATCAATTTAAACTCAAAAACCATCCGTTCCAGATCGGCATTGCAACAATTTTCAATCATCTACCTTCACAAAATTCCAAGGGTCCTTGCTTATCCAATCCAGAGAGAAATTAAGGACAAAACAATCGTTTATATCCAAAGGAAATAGGACAGTACGAAGTCCGAGACAATAAATCTACCGATCGCGGCCCATCCAGTCCAGATAATGTATTTCAGTTCGGACCTTACACTTACTTCGGCAATTTGCGGGAACCTTTGTGCCCTTAAGATATCTCGACAGACAATTGTACAGGGGTATTCCGTTTTCATTGGATAGAGTTGGGTTATGTGTGACAAGTATCAGTTTAGTGTGTCAGAGATGGTTAGGTTACATGAGATGAATGAGACAGTTAAAATTTATGGATTTTGGACATAGTCTAGTTTAAATAACGTTTTAAGACTACTCAAGTGAATTTCGCAATGTTTTGGTACTTAACCGGCACTCTAATTACATTATAAGAGATGAAGTTGTCCTTATGTGACCTAAAAGTATCTTAGTATAGATAGTACCATCCACGAAGACACGCCCCACTCCGCTCCGCTCCGTACTAAAGTAAAGCTTACAGTACAGTAATCGCGGAGTGGGGCGCGTCTTCGTGGATGGCACTATCTTTATCTTATCTGGTGCGTTACAATATTACAACCTTAACCCTTATGGTCATAATTTTATATGAATTAAAATGATGCTGTTTTTCACCTCGCCGAACTTTTCCAAAATAAATATTTCCAACACCTTTTTGTACCCAGCTACCGGTCACTCCAACAAATAAACATCTCTATATAAATCCCTAAACAAAGTTATCGCCGCCTACGTGATATATCCCCGTCTCCAGGAAGGGCTAAGGTCTGAGCCCATTTACAAATCACAAACACTGACCACCCTACCCACCCCTTCACAATTATATACAACCCTTAGTTCACCTTGCGTAACGTTTGAAATATCTGTTGGATTTATATTAGTAATTGTGTTAACTGGGTGTTTAATATTAATGCGTTATGGGAGCTGCGATGTGTATCGAATGCCCGACACTTATCTAGCAAAGTGGTCTCTTTATTATTTTGTTTTTTCATCGGACATCAATCTGCCTAGCCGGAGCGGAGCGACTGCTTATCTGACCTCCACAAACCAGTAACTGCGTAATACGATACCCCCTGGAAATATGTGAGCACCATGTATCTATCACATAATTACTTTATCTGTTGTTGCTTCATTTTTAATTCTTAATTTTTTTACCTATTTTGGTATAATAATTTTATTCTAGGTGCATCGTCCTCACATATAATTATATAACTAATGTACTTTTTTTTTGTAAATATTTGACGTTCAAAAGTGCCTTATACGGGCCTATTTGAAATAAATGATTTGACTTTGACTTTAACCCTTGGTATGACTGGTTGTCAGACTTTCGGGCTTCTGACGACGCGACTGTCAAAGATCCACGAATGACAGCTGAGACCAACGGTTTAACGTGCTTTCCGAGGCACGGAGGAGTCTCGGTATGTAAAGATGGTCACCCATCCACAGACCAACCCCGGCAAGCGAAGCTTAACCACGAGCTCCTTTAGTTTTTTCATCGAACATGATCGGACATAATAAATGAAAACTCAGTATCATTATCATTTATAAAATATGTCTCCGTATTTTCTTAATACCTTTTATTATGAATTTGCTTTTATGACATTTCAATTTAATTTTTGTATTTAAATTTGATTCTGTTGTTAATTTTGACTTTGTATTTTACCTATTTTGATTTTGTATTTAATTTTGTTTTCTAATTTCTGATTTAAATTTTGTTTCAAACTAACATCTTACTTTATGGGGCATGCGGTGCTAACCTATAAGAGATTGTTATACTAACCTTTGATATAATAATGTTCATTTTGATATGTAACAGTGTAAACAATTGTTGGTTGGCCAAAATAAATAAATAAATACCTGCACTGCCTTGAACTGGCTTCCACGGTACACTTCAATCGTCTCCAACCACTTCTATAAAATACATTCTTTCAAGGCCAGCTTCAATGATACCTCGCCTACATTGCTGGAAATAGTAGTTAGGTATGTTATAAAGTAATATGGGCGTAACATAATCACAAGAAAAATGCAGCCACCCTTGTCCTATGATACAATTAAGATCGTCGCAACACGTTTTCTTCGTTTTCAAGGTAAAAATGCAGTTAAACATAACATATACGCCTGTATTTCCCTGAAGGGTTAGTCAGAGGTGTGCCTGTAGTGCACCCACATTTCGCCAGTGATGTTTAAGTCCCATGTAATAGGGGGCGAACCTATTGCCATCAACCGGGCACAAATCCAGACTCCAGGCTGCTACTAAAAAATTCCAGATAGAAAACAAATTGTCTGCACTTTGAATAATATGAATTAATGTTCATAAACTCAACGGTAAACCAACAACTTGTCCTTTGCAGTGCCCTGACAGAGTTCATGTACAAAAACCGAGTTAATATTTTGTAAAATGTGTGATGTGCATAAGAGCAAATAAATAAATAATACTTTGCCCGACCCGGGAAAAATGCAGTTATGCTTATGACCCAGAAATAATTGGACGTAGAATTCCGCAAAAAGGATCCAATCCACACTTTTTCCGAAATTGAGTTATAATATGTATATACCATACCCCTAGATTCCCTGAAGAGAGCCATAGTTCACCCAATCTTTAAGGGCGGGAACAGAAGCTGTGTCGATAACTATAGGCCTATTTCAGTCCTGACGTCACTCTCAAAAATTCTCGAAAAGATTCTTCATAAAAATCTTAGAAGCTTTCTTGATAAATATAATATTATAGCGGACAATCAGTACGGCTTCCGGTCTGGAGTCTCCACTGAAGATGCAGTACTAGATCTAACTCAATCTATTGCTAAGACCCTAGACCGTAGAATAAAGTGCCTTGGTTTATTTTTGGACCTGTCAAAAGCCTTCGACACAGTTTCTGTCCCCAATCTGATTTCCAAGCTGGAGTTTATAGGTGTACGTGGCATGGCCTTGGAAATCTTTAAAGACTACCTAAGGAATCGCACCCAGCTGGTAAAGATTGGCTCTAGCTACAGTGATGAAGAAGTTGTGTTGTACGGTGTCCCCCAGGGGAGCATTCTGGGCCCCACCCTTTTTCAAATTTACATAGATGACCTTTGTAGAATGTCGATACCAGCTTGTAAGATCTATGCTTATGCAGATGATACAGCGATTTTGGTTGATGGGCCCTCCTGGGAAGATGTGAAACGAAAGGCGGAATCAGCGATGTCTACAATTATGAACTGGCTCGACATAAATTTGCTGACATTAAACCTAAAAAAAACTTATTACATACCATTTGCGATCCGGTCCAACTCCAAACCCACAAGTAGCTATACAATAACGGCTCATTCATGCCAGAACCAGTTAATATCATGTACATGCACTTCCATTGCTAGAGCAGACAGTGTCAAATATTTGGGTGTGCACATAGACGATGGACTAAAATGGGACAAACAACTTGACGTATTAACTTCCCGAACACTTCGTCTCATTCAAATCTTTAAATCTCTCCGTGAATCCGCCAGTATCGACATTCTAAAAATGGTGTACTTTACTTTATGCCAATCGGTCATTGGATACTGTATAACGGCATGGGGTGGAGCAGCAAAGACCTATCTTTTGAGAGCAGAAAGGTCTCAAAGGGCTGTACTTAAAGTTATGCTAAGGAAACCATACAGATATCCTACAGCGCAGCTCTACGCTGATTGCAGGGTGTTGACGGTGCGGCAGCTTTTTATTCTGCAATCGGTCCTGAGGGTACATGCTCGCTTACCTCCATCTGATCCAAGTAAGCGCACATATGTTCCCCCAGGTGTACAGTACAAAACCTCTTTTGCAAGACACCAATTTTATGTCTTGAGCCTTCATGTTTTCAAAAAAATTCAGAAAGAACTAGACATAATAGACCTTAATAAATTTAATGTCAAATCAAAAACCACTGACTGGCTTATTCAGCAGGACTATACTAAAACAGAGTCCTTACTATCATCATACATCGCTTGACATAATTAACCCCATCAAAACATACACAAACTTACTTACTCACACACACACACCCTCCATCACCCTCACACACACCCTCCATCACCCTCACACACACACACCCTACCCCAACCTCACACATACTCTTACATTACACATCTTCTTCTCCCTTACATATACACATTCATGCACATCGTAATGCTAACATTAAATTCTCATTTGTAAATCAAAGATCGTCACACTTTCACTCTTGTGATCTCATTTTTATAAATTAATATTTTGGCTGATCACTGTCTCTTAAGATACAGGTCTCCTAGTTTAAGAGACAGGGCTCATATTTTTTTTTGTATGCATAGACTTTCGTTTTGTAGACCTAAATCCTCTGTACACAAGCTATGTTTTTATTTTCTCTATGCTTATTGTATTATTCTTAGCACCTGTTTTTAAAATGTGTCTGTGTATATTAATTTGAATCAATAAACATTTTTATTTTATTTTTTTTTTATTTTTTTTTATACGCATCCTCGGGGTGATATCTTTAATATAAAAAAGATCCATGTTACAAAATACAATTTTAAACATATCTACAACTATTATAGATACATATAGATGTGGCATGGTATCTAGTAGTTGTAGATACTAAGCCATAGCGTAGGGGGCTACATCAGATATTTTTCATCAATACAAATCCAAAGCGCTTGAATCATTCGTGAAAAATGGTAAATCAATGGAATAAGTGTTTTAGGAAAATCACAAAACTGACCCAAACTGTTTAGATCTTTTTTGAGAAATACAGTTTATATACCCAATTAAATATCAAAAACGGTCCAGATTAGTTGAATCCTTTTTGCTAAAAATAAATGTCTCGCTAACTAGCATACCTAAATATCAAAAAGGATCCAAATGGCTTAGATACTATTTTATAAGTACCTGCTTACATTCAAAAATATACCCATAGAATCGATAACGATATATGTATCCTAAAAAGAACTGTTGAAATCGGGGGAAATTTCGTCCTGTGATTGCTATGGAAAGCTTGGAACTAGGATACGTGTTACCATGGATACTTCGCGAATAATTATCATTCGCTTGCCCTTAACTCAATTTATTTAGGGAAATGTCTCCTTCTTCCATACTTTATTCTTTACATACTTTACTATATTAGTCGACATCTCAGAAGTCATCGTGGGTAGTGGCCAGTGGGTAGTGAAAATGATTTACTTATTTTATTTTATTATTTATGTACACACAGTAAGATACATATAGATACGACATAATTATAATACTGAGCACAACGGTACTGCTTATTTCTTAAGCAATTTGTTCCAGCAGACCTGTGAAAGGAAAATGAGAAATAAATGTAGATAATAGTGTGTGAGAACAAGAAGAAAAGAAAAAAAATATGAATATGCGAAGTAATACATAAAGCTTAAATATATAAACATATATACAAAGGTAATGCTCTTTTACTCGATATTTGAATAGAGAAATGGTTTTTAAATTACGAATGCTAGGCTACTACGATCGAAACTGTGCCAATATCATTTATAGTGAAAAGAAATGATTATCAGCGAACTTAATGTAAACGCCCCATAACCACATTTCAAGAATCATTACAATATATTCAGTGGCTACCAACGCTCACCTTATCACCCACCCTTTCCTTGACCATCGCATTTGAATAACTATCACAAGTTAATTCTTCAGATAAAGACGTCCGCCATGTTGGGTGCGGCCGCATCCGCCGGATGTCCAACTTGGACGGATATTCAAACTCGGCCGGAACTAGACGGTATTGCGACATACATTTCGAATTTCGAATGGCTATTGTTGGAATGGGTTGGTGGTAGTTGGTGTGTGACTTGAATGTATGGATTTGGGGGTAGTTGTGTTTATGTATGTGGATTGGATTGTCCACTTATCCAGTGTGAATCGAGATTGATGTTTAATAATGGTTTCCTTCTGTAAGTTAATAATAATAATATATTTCGGATCTAAAATCATAACACAAAGAGTGCTGTTTAACTCTATAGTCTCTATACTTTGAGTTTGTTTCGGCCTTTCTTCTCAGAGTAGTCAAATAGGAAACGCCGACCTCATCATGTTTAAAATAAATATGATTGACATGTAAAAGTGTTTGTATAACTACAAACCTACTTACAAAAATAAAAAAAATATCATTTAACAAAATATCAGTTCATCTAACTATTAATGAGATTTATATTGATTGCAAATCATTTATTCTTTAAAGGCGTTTTCAACTTTCAATATTTGTTGGTTTGTTTAGGGTGAATCTTGTGAGCTGAATTAAAACCACTTCCTTTTAACCTACGGAATTAACTTTTTGCATATTGGTTCAGTTCTAAAGACTCATTTTTATGATAAGCATGATTGGCCACCCAGAACTAGCTCCAGACGAGGAGACTCCTCAATGGTTAACAGAACAGATACGAAATTTTATATACGCTTTAATTATGATATGTCCGCTCTAAAATCCACCATAATTTGACTTCTACACCCAGGATTGGCTTCAGACGAGGGAACTCCTCAACGGTCGACAGTACAAACACGAAATTTTATATAGGTATCAAAACTCAAAGCATTTATTTCAATTAAACCATTTACAGACACTTTTGAACTGTCAGGAAGTCGGTCAGTCAGAAATATGAAAGCGTAGTAGGTACCTATGGAGAAGAACAGGTAAGAAACTCCACGGAGACTCTTTTAAATCAAAAATTTGGTACAAAATATTCGTTACATAATTCATGTTGAAATTATGCATGTGAGAACAATGTAGAAAGACGTGCACGTTTGTAAAAGCGTCCGTTATAAAAAGAAAAAAACAAATAACCATTCAAAAATTTAAAATAAATTAAAATAAGCCATGGCAGCTAAGAGATGACCAGTCCCAACTGGTGGCACCCGTTCACAAACATGACGCATGGATCAGCACCATTCAGCTCAACCATTTTGAAGGGAGCTAAATGATCCAACACACGCGCCACCATCAGCGTAACATCTGAGTGCGCATGACATACTCACAGCCGCCAGGGCACGTTCAAGTCAATGAAAGACATATTACCCGGTAAACGGTAGCTCTTTAGTATGGATATTTGTTGATAAGTGCTATTCTACTAGATGGTGTTCAGGATGTGATGATGGAGCCAGAAGATGGCCATAGGACCTTCTCAAAAACAGAGACAGTACCATCGAGTTTGGACTCGTTGGCTTTTTTTTGACAAGTACATTAGCCCAAAGTAGTATCCAGGGCGTCATGATGGATCCGAAAGATCACCATAGGAACCCATCAACTAGACATAATAGCCCCGTTGTGTTTCGGCCGTTTGGATTTGGTTTGACAAGTAGCTAGGTACGTTAGCCCAAAATTTAGTCTAGTATCTAATGATGGACCCAGATAGTGGCTATAGGGACTTCTCAACTAAACAAAATAGCCTCGTTGTCTTCTGGCTATTTGGATATGTCTTGCCAAGAAGGTACGTTAGCCCAAGATGCAGTCCAGACCTGATGAAGGAGCCGGGAGCACACCATAGGAACTCTCACAGGAACAGGATAGCCCCGTTGACTTTCGGCTATATTGATTGGCCTTAACAAGTACTATAGCCCTGTTGAAGTCGAAAATGATGGTGGAGCCAGAAGGTGGCTCAGCCACAGGAACTCCTCAACTAAATAAGATAGACCTGAGGTGTTTGTGCTCGTTAGTTTTGTCTTGACAAACAATGTAGCCCAAGGTGTAGCCTAGGGTGGATGATAGTGCCGGAAGGTAGCCACAGAAACACCTCAACTTTACAAGGTAGCTCTGTTGTTTTGGACTCGTTGGATTTGTCTTGACAAGTGAAGGAATAGAACAGATATTTTATCAAATTCTAATGCTAAAAAACACGAATTAAAATATTAGACGAGATAAACTAAAAATTACTAAATAAAACGTACATAAACAGAGAACTTTAATATTTTAATAAGCTTGAGCCGAGAACGTTCTTCTTACACTTAAAGATAAGCTTCAAGCTTTTAATTAAACAATTTCTCTGTTTACGTAAATTTTATTTATTACTTTTTAGTTCAATAAAAGCTTGTTTTTAAAAAGATTTTACTTATATTTAATTTTGTCAGTACGTTTATATTTATTTATTTATTTATTAACCACGACTTACAGCTAAAAAAAAACAGAATAAAAAATAGTATGTGAGACTGACAGCCAATTAAAAGTCTTCACTTCTAAAATATATATTCTATTTATGAAAAAGGAAATCTCTATTCATTACGTAAAATCAAAAGGAAGAGATAAACATGGCCGCAACTACTTAGCCGAGCTAGTTATTAAAATAAACCAAAACTCATCAACAAACGACTTTACTCGAGCTGAAAACTGTACTAAAATCCACACAGTAATTTCTAGATTAGTTCGAGTATTCAAACAGTTGCAGCCAGAACTTTACTTCTGTATAAGAGCTGAAGCAAACTAATAACACGCCACTCCACGTCAATGAAGCGTACCTACTCATAGAACAAATTTTCATCTATTGAAGTCACGTATCGCAAATGAACACGAATAAATATGACGGTGCAGCAAGCTTGCTCGCGGTGCTTTTGCTGTGCCCGACAGGGTCCACGATTGTTTCTGAAGCAAATGGTTACCACCTAAGCACACACATTGTGGAATGCAATAAAGTATTGAGTATTGAAGTTACTATGAACCACTGAAGAGGTCGGATAAGAGTGACACTGGCTAATTATTGTCTCATCGATAGATAGATAGATAAATCGTTTATATATAAAAACAGCGCAACATACAAAAACACGATTAAATAATGACTAATTAGCTATAAGGTAATAGCTGCAAAGTGCCAATATACAAACAAATAAAAAAGGAAGAAAACAAGACATTGTGATGACACTATTGGCTATGACACACTTTAAAATAATGGATCAACGAACATTTAAAAAAGTGCGGTGTGCGTCTCAAGGTTGCACCAAATGGGAGTCCAGCTCAGCATGTGCCAGGCAAATATACCTGACGCTGATATTCTGCTGAATCCCTGCAGTGACATACGAACGTCGAGTAGATGAGATAAATATACGTTATAATATCGATGATTGCGTGGCGGCTGTTTTCTGATGACAGAAGATGATTTGTGAGGGGAGCCGCTGTCATACCACGTCCACGACAAACTGCTGTGTTCCGGCACAATCTTGATGATATTGAACCACTAAAATAATGACCATTTCGCGCCGCTAAATAAATAAAATACAGGTGGGGTGGCGTCGGGTGTTACAAGTGTGCCTTAAAACTGTATACAGGAGATATTCTCACACGGACGTCGGATCAAACAAGGTGCTTGAAACTATCTCCCAATTAAGATATTTCACTAATTAGAAGTGCTCACTTGACCGAAAACGGATCGGAATAATATAAGGATTATGGTTCACTGGCGAAGGAGTTTAAGATGGGCATGATATAGTTGTTGGTATTGATATTGGGTTCATGATTGTGGTTTTTGATTTGTGCGTTTGTGTTATGATTTAAAGGAAACAATTTTTAATTTAAAAAAAAATTGCATTCATGTTGTGCCCACATCATTAAGTCATTGGATTGGCGTACTGATTATTCATGTTAAGGACAGTTCTGAACGATTTCCGAACTGAAATAGCCCTCTGTTTTTGGCTTCACCGCAGTTTGCAGGGTAAAAAACGGACATCGCTTTTAAATATTTACTTAGCGTTTTCAAATTTTCTCTAGTTGATGAAAATAATTCTACATGTGTAACAAAATATTTAAATCAGTATGGCCTACATAATGATTCAGTTTCTAATAGTACATCATATTCTATGGGCCTTCCAATACGTCTTTAGTATTCTTTTTATTGCACTACTTTTTTGGAACGAAGTTCCTTAAACCACCTTATAATCTGCACACTTGGCGAATGACAGCCGAAAAAAGAGTAAAACATTCTGACCGTCGCGACACTTTTGATACACTATGTGAGTTTGTGTGCGAAAGGTTCTTCGTTCTAACCAGTTGTCCCACGACACCTCTAGACTTGTTTTTAAAAAAAAACATTTTTTTGACTTACTACCTTAATATCAACTTCAAGACACATAGAAATATGTCCATGTCCACCACCCCTAACAATGAGCAAGGGCTAATCAATTGAAACAATATTTGTGTGGGGCGCGATGCTGGCTACTGATAATATTTGGCTCACGGGGTGATTACGATGAAGTACGTCTAAGATGGCCTATTTTGGTGAAATTTTAGAAGACATTATTTTACAAGAAAATATAAAATTGGAGATGAGAGCATGAGTGTATTTCCTGAATGGTTATATCACTTAGAGTATTTTCGCTTTTTTATGTTATCAAAGGCTGTGTAAACAAAAATCACGAAGTTCCATACAAACTTTCATCACTTATTTAACCCCTTTAGGGGCAGGATTTTATTCTTCTAGACCCAGTGGTTCATGCTGTGTGTTTTCTGTCAGTAAATGAATTTAAGATTTTTATTAAGTAGATGTTCCATGACTTCCATGCACTTCAATGTAATAGTGAAAAAAAATAGAACAGTAGAAAAGCTTGGCAAGTGGGTAGGCCATATTGGGCGCAGTTTTTTTCAAATAAGTTTTTATTTTGGTTTTTCAAAATACCTTTTTTGTAATTACTGTTAATAAAATGTTACTCGTACAAGTTATATTTTAGCAGTATGTACAGATAATACTGAGCTTGTTAGACAATTTTAAAGTTACATAATTTAGTTAAGCGTAGTGTAGGACGCCCCCCCCCCCCTTCCAAGATGGACCTGATGAACTTGAGCATTACGGACTAGGTAAACTTGCGCTCAGTTTAGTAAAATTTTATTTAAATGATAGACAACAGCAAGTCCAAATTAATGGTGTCAATTCACTGGGTCTAAAAGTAAAAATGGGTGTTCCACAAGGCTTGATTTTAGGTCCTTTCCTCTTTTTAGTTTATATTAATGATCTACCCCATTTATTAAAAAACCAACCACAAATGGTGTTATTTGCTGACGATACTTCCCTAATTTTTAAGATAAATAGACGTGCATCAAATCTTGACGACGTAAATAACGCCCTACTGCAGGTCCAAAATTGGTTTACTGCAAATAATTTAGTATTAAATGGGAAAAAAACGAAATGCATAAGATTTGCTTTACCGAATGTTAAAAGTAGTGATTGTGATATAGTATTGAATAGGGAGAAACTAGAATTCGTTGATAAAACTGTTTACCTGGGGATCACGCTCGACTCAAGGCTGCAATGGGGTCCGCATTTAACATCTCTTGCAGGACGGCTAAGTTCAGCAGCATATGCTGTAAGAAAAATCCGTCAATTTACTGATGTAGATACCGCAAGGCTAGTCTATTTCAGTTACTTTCATAGTATCATGTCTTACGGTATTTTACTATGGGGACGGGCTGCAGATATCGACTCTATTTTTATTCTGCAGAAAAGAGCCATTAGAGCAATATATTGCCTCCGCAGGCGCGATTCTCTAAGGGAACTGTTTAAAAACATTAACATCATGACGGTACCTTGTCAATATATATATGAAAACATCATGTACGTCAGGAAAAATCTTAATCTTTTCAGTAAAAGAGGTGAAAGACACAATTATAGTACTAGAAATAGGGATCAATTAGTTCAACCAGGTTTCAGACTGGCGAAAGTAGACTCATCTTTCATGGGGTACTGTTTAAAATGTTATAATAAAATACCTCCCCACATACTACAACTAAATTAAACTAAATTTAAATCTTGTATAAAACGCACACTATGCTACCAAGCATATTATAAGCTGGGGGATTATATAGGTGACAAAAATGCTTGGCTCAACGCTGGTCCAGCTCCACAAGGGCGCATAAACTAATTTAATTTTAGCATTCGAAAATATTGTCGGAGCTGCTGAAGATTGCATAAATTATCTTTGAATTGTATAACTTCAATCTCATAGTATTATATAATTGCAAAGCACATGTGTGAGCACTGTGACCATGTACCTTCTATGAAGCTACCATTTACTGAGTACGTCTTTCATTGACTTGAATGTGCCCTGGCGGCTGAGAGTATGTCATGCTCACTCAAATGTCTCGCTGGTGGTGGCGTGTGTGTTGGATCGTTAAGTTCCCTTCAAAATGGTTGAGCTAAACGGTGCTGATCCATGCGTCATGTTCGTGAACGGGCGCCGTCAGTAGGGACTGGTCATCTCTTATCTGCCACGGCTTATTTTAATTTTTGAATTGTTTTTATCTTTTTATAACGGACGCTTTTTACGTGAACGTCTTTCTACATTGGTCTCACATGTATAATTTCAACATGAATGATGTAACCAATATTTTGTAACAACATTATGATTTAAAAGAGTGTCCATGGAGTTTCTTGCCCGTTCTTCTCCATAGGAACCTACGCTTTGGAATAGGCAACTAGCTTCATATTTGTGACTGACTGACCCCTTGACAATTCAAAAGTGCCTGTAAATGGTTTAATTGAAATAAATGCTTTGAGTTTGAGTTTGAGTTTGACCGACGACCTCAAAAAAGTGGCTGGAACAGTCTGGATGCGGTAGACAGGGTGTTGTAGTGCAGCCTGAGAGAGGCTAAATTGATTGAATTAGGTCAAAAGGCCTCTATGTTCAGTATACTTTTCAGTACTTAAAGAATCCAAAAAAACAAATGAACAAAAAATCCGTACAAGAGCAGTTAATCATGCAACAAAAACAACTTTAGCTTGCTACCTCATCTATTATTTGAGATATTCATACATCAAGGTTTCTTACTGTTGGACAGGGGTCAAGATATGGTCGAATTAATATTCATACGACAGGCCCAGGTGGTCGTCACTGAATGAGAAGGGTGGCCTTAAGGATTGGTCAATGTTTTGAGAGTATGGGCGCAGATGTGATGTAAGGACGTTAGGTATTGTGCCTACGTTGAGAGGGAAGTGTGTTTTCATTTGATGCTCTAAAAAACACGTCGAATGCGGAACTTCAAACCTTTTTTTAAGTCTGGATAAGGGGAAGGTTCACAGAAGGCTCACATGTCTTAGATATCTGTTAATGAATACACATCGTTCACATTTATTTATTTATATATTTTATTATTTATGTACACACAGAAAAATAGACACAGATAAAACAATTATAATTATGAGTACAAAGGTACTACTTATTTCTTAAGAAATTTCTTCCAGCAGACCTGCGACAGGAGAAATGAGAAAGAAATGTAGACACTAGTGTGTGAGAACAAGAAGAGAAAAATATAAATACGCGAAGTCTTAAACTAAAATATTGAAACAAACCTACAGATATAACGTAATAAATTAACATACACTGAAATAAATACATAGAGCTTAATGATACAATTACATACACATTGTTATTGTGTTTATCATAGTTTTTTGCTGGTCCTTTTTAAGAGGTTATTGAAATACTTTTCTTTGTGAAAATGCAGTCATGATGGAGCCAATATTATACAGATTGGCTCCATCATGTCTTCTAAATGGCCATTGTAAGATTTGACCAGTCTACCTCATTTCCCTACTCTCTCAGAGGGTAGGTGCCCAAGACAGTCGGGGTGCGGGTTCCGTCCCTCTTCTTATCTCTGCCCACGCCCGAGGACCTGCCTGATGGATTAACTTCATTGTTCCACCGTTGCCGAGTGACGCGGAATTTATAATTATACTGGCCTCTGTTTTATTTAGATTTACAGCGATTTAGTATGTATTGTTGATGGAAGCTGTTGTTTAATTTTTATGTCGTTTTGATATATTTAGGTCAATTGAACACGTAATTGGCTAGCACCTTAATTGCGTAATACACTTTATATCACAATCCTAAGGATTTTGAAAGGCATTCCTAATCCACTGCTTCATATGTTTGAAAAATTCGCCTGCTCGACAAAGTGAATAACGCAATGAATGTTTGGCATTGCAATTGTTAGTTTATTACGTAATTACATCGCAGGTCTTTTTATTTAAGACCAGCTTTTGCTCGCGGCTTCACCCGCCCCTAAATAAATTACAGCCCATGTTACTCGCTGATAACGTAGCTTATTATTGGAGAAAGAATTTTTTTAATCGGTTTAATATTTTTTGAGTTTAGCCATTACAAAAAAACATATTAAAAATTCAATAATTTCTCTAGTTACATAGATTCGATTAGAAACATACAAGACACATCAGACAAGACACTAATACCAGAAGTTATGCTAAGAAGCACGACTAGCAGGTTTCTTTTGTTAAAAGTTGCTGCAGAATGGGTGTCTATTTGGAAAAAAAAAGAAATATATATTACTTAGACGTTGCTGAAAACCAAAAGAGTATTTTATTTTTATTTTATTTGTTAGGGACAAAAAACAGTTACATGCCAAGCTTAACTAAAGATTCTTAAATTAGCAAAGTACTTAGAAATACATCTAAATATAATCTATTCCATATTTATGTTACTACACATGTAACCCACAACATTGTCCACGAATTCACAAAAAAAAAGTTAAAAGAAAACAGACGTACAGTACAGTGTGCATCATAAAATACTATTAAGAAGAAGAAGAAAGAAACAAAAATATATATGTGTATATATACTTAAGAATTTAGTAATTCTATTGCTCTGCTCTATTGTATTGAGTACCAAAAGAGGTAATTTGATTTATGTAAAATAAATTAAAAGAACATAAATATGCCAACTCTTACCTACTCAAAGGATTATCTATACCAAAGTTTGAGGAGATCCTACATAATCATCTATCCATAAATCTCAACACAGCAAGCAATAATTAATAATTTCCTCAGCACTACTTATACAAACTCGATGGTTTCAATATTTGTCCTAGTCGGTTTGACCGCCTACCTGAGTACCTACTTGAAGGGGTTGACCCTTATCAAAGCAAACTAAATTAACTGCTTCTAACATCTTGGCCGAGTTATTGTTCGGACTTCGGACCACGCTCGGGTCCACTCGGCTGTTCCAAATTTGAAAAACAAACGTTCGAAATACGGTACGTATGCAAATAATAACGGTAAACTAATTAGAGGGTGGGGGGAGGGTTCGGACGTCTTCGGAGGCAAGGAATATGATCACGTCAGCTGTGAAGATTTGAAATCAGTTTAGGTGTCCATTGAATATTTTATGTGGAACGTGGTCAAGTAGAAATGGCAGAAAAATTAATACTGAAAGTTGCTTAAGATCTTTGTTGGACTAAAAGGTGTTGGTATATTTTTCATTATCGATATTTTCATTATGTTCCCTATGAAAAAGATTCTAAGACATGGATCGGGAAAGTGACTGAAACGTTGTTAGTAGGTACCTCCTACCCTATAAATGTTCTAAAAATAACAGAATAAGTCTGACTACTTCAAAAAACACCTATAGAACTCCTCACACTAATTATTTTCAACAACTCGCGAGTCGAGACATAAAAAAACAAACGAAAATCTACCCCTATTCGTTGACTCGTAAAAACGCATTGTCATTGTACATCCACAAACGAGTGGCCGCAATTTCCTTAGGAAAGCACTAAGTCATCCTTTAACCACACATGTCATGGGAAACACGCCTTTAACTTGATGAAAATAGGGGTGGAACTGAAGAATGTCTACGATTTGAATACGCGGGAAGCTACTTGGCACAGCTTGTGAGGATAGCAGCTAGTTGTTCCAATGTTATGGAAAAGATTTAAGCGGCGGGCAAGGATCAAGCAAAGATAAAAAAGAGTGAAGTAAAGAGAAAGTAAGAGTAAAGTAGATGACAATATAAATATATAGATAGATAGATAAAATACTCCTTATTGTACACCATAAAAATTACAGACATAAATAATACAATACAATATTATTTGCTTAAAAGATCGGGTGCAATAAAGTATAACCAGAGTAAAAGAGCGACGAAGCTACAAGCATATGTGGGCAAGGATCGTTATACATAACATTCAGAATTTTTTGCGTTCTCCATTCAAAAAATGCGGGAGGTTATGTAGCCAGATTTGTTCAGTAGGTCAAGATGTCAGACTGCACAGGATTCACCTCCCTATGTTTCCACCGAAAGGGTAGGGTGTGCTGTGGCATAAATGATCACCGGCCAACACTGACGAAGACAAATGACACCCGATGCCGAAGTTACACTGAGATAAGGTAGGCTCCTTAAATTAGCCACGCTCACTTCAAACGTCTGTGTATTTTTCACTGTCTTAAGGCGAAAGGGTTCGCCCATTAGTTTCAGGGATAGTGAAAGTTTTATTGAGTTGGGTCTGTATGTAAGTACCTAGTAGTGTTGTCTCAAGTTCATTTGGAAGTAAATGAAAAACGTGGGGTACCTACCACCAGCTTTTAATTATCGACTGCGAGTAGTATTTTTTTTTCCAGTTTTATTTTTTTATTTAGTCGTCGATACTATGATGAAATGAATGAAAACTTAACTTGAATGTCCTGAAGAGGTACCGAACAAGTTGTCAGCTTCTGAGGTATTTGAATTGAATATTTTTTGCAGTTCTATAATTTACATACATAAACTCATGCCTTGTTCCCATGGGAGTAGGCAGAAACTACAGAACGCCACCTGCTACGATCCTAACATACTCCTTTTGCCTCGTTTACGATCATACATCTGGTCATACATGCACGCCGGTTGCGAGTACTACGCACCTGTCCTTTCTGAAGAACATTACCAATAAGGTCAGGATATGTCCTCCTAGGGCGTCCCCTCCCGGCGTTTCCAGTCACATCTGCCTTGTAAATACATTTTGTTAGTTCTATAATTCTTTGCCGTATTATTTTATCCGCATAGACATAGATAAAATCACGTCTTTTTACTCGGTAGGCAGAAACTACAGAACGCCACCTGCTACAATCCTTAACTACATACTCTTTTTGCTTCGGTTACGTTCACACATCTGGTCATACACGCACGTTGCGCCAGTTGTGAATAAACTCGGTAAAGCGCGATGCAAGATTTGTGTGACATCAGGTCTTTAATGCGTATGAAGGGGTCCGACAGGACCGATGCCTGCCGGGGTTGCGGGAAAGTCCGAAAGGGATACCGTGGCCCCTGGCAACGAACAGGCAATGGAAGGAACACGGGTGGGTTTTAGTCAGTAAGAGTCTGACACGCCCTCCCGCTCCGCCCAGAGCGAGAGAAGTTATTTGATAATTTCCCATCTAAAAAAAAAAAAGTTCTTTGATGCGTTGTTCGCATGTAGCGATGTAGATGAGATGTAGAGAAAGAAAAATTTCACCCCAAACTCTCAATCCAAAACCCAACAAACGACATATCCACTCCTTAAATTAGCAAAATCTAAGATACAGAGAACAAACATGAGTCCAGAATGTTGTTTATCTTGCACCACATTATATCGTGGCAAAGTTTACACAAATCACCTCGGCGACCACATAAGGCATGGCGCAAACAGGGCCGTAATTGTCCGAAAATTAGCTCCAACCGTATATAAATACGTTAAGATAATCTAGTTAAATGTTTGGTGTGAGTACTAAAACATTAGCGACGGTAAATTGTAAATATTATTAAGGAAAGTTTTGTCTTCTAATTAAATCAAATTGTTCAACTCTATTGTTTATTTACTCTGGATTTCTTACAAGAAGAATGGTGTCTAACCATCCCCGAAAAACTAAGTAGTGGTCTTTGTAGTTTTTACATTACATAAACTATTCTCTCACTTCTGGTTCTCAACATCTACAGAAAATAGTGGTTTCTCTTTTCTCTTAATAAGTATAAATTAATGGTTCTGATAGTAAAGTGTCTTCCACTCTATTGTCCAGTGTTGCCGCAGATCATTTTCTCATTTTTCTTTGCATTAATGACTTTATAACTATATAATTTTGTATTTATTGATAAAAGCTCGTTTTTGAAAAACTGATGGAACAAGCATACCACAGAAGATGCCTGATCCTTCTTGCTATGAATGATGACGTCAAGTCGTGTTGCCAAAATATCCCACGTACCCCAAATACAACGCTTCAGCTTATGAATTGCACCACATAACAAGCACACAGAGCGGGCGGCAACTCAAATAGCGAGTAGGATCTAGGTGGAGGTACGACTGTACAAGGATAAGTCGTCGGGCAGTGTTTTCCAATTTGAAATGGGTAAGTTGAGTGTCCAGTTGCTGGGGTAAGAAGGAATAGAAGTGGCTAATTTGTATTGTATATTGTATTCATAAAAAAAGGCCAAGTGCGTGTCGGACCACGCACATTGAAGGGTTCCGTAGTTGGGATGAATTTATCCCAATAACAAACTTAACATTGTAGTTGAAAAACATGATCTCCCATACGGAATGTATGGGCAAACATGATTATCAAACTGCAAATTTAAGTTGATCGATTATTACTCGTTAACCTGTAAAGCTTACTTAGCTGTGATAGCTTACCTTTTAATTTCGTTATATATACTACTGCTGTGAGTTTTTTCACAAATCCAAGTATATATGTAACCATTTAGCTGGCAGGGGGCAAGGGGAAAGGGCTAGTTTTTGTTAGAGTCAAGTGGGGGACTCTTGACTCTAACAAAAACTAGCCCTTTAGTATTTATTTTATTTATTTATTTTTTTATTTACGTACACACAGAAAAATAGATACAGATAAGACATAATCATAATTATGAGTACAAAGGTACTGCTTATTTCTTAAGAAATTTCTTCCAGCAGACCTGCGATAGGAGAAATGAGAAAGAAATGTAGACAATAGTGTGTGAGAACAAGAATATTATTAGTATAAGAATATTGAAATAAACCAATATGAATAATGAATATATGTATTTCGTTCTTTAAGTTTAATATTTCGCAAACGAATCCCTGAAATGAAAAATGGCTTTCACGCACCCACAATAATATTTTTGAACGACCTTTCCAACTATTTATTAATATACATTGTTTTTTTTTAATAGGTGTATGACATTGTACAAATTCTGGTTAAATTCAAATTCAAAATATTTTATTTCACATAAACCTACAAGGGCACTTATGAAACGTCAGAAACTAGGTGCACGGTTACAACTAGTCGTTTCTTATGGAGAAGAGCCGGCAAGAAACTCCACGGTTACTCTTATAAAAATAATTGGCTTTTACAATATTTGCAAATAATAGTATTATTAGGTATGGGAGGACAGTGTAGGTCTTTCAAAAAGTAACCAGGTACTTAACAGAATAATGATGGTCAAATGTATTTGTACGAAAGGGATACCGTGCCCCCTAGCAACGTACAGGCAACGGAAGGAACACGGGTGAGTTTTAGTCAGTAAGAGTCTGACACGCCCTCCCGCTCCACCCGGAGCGGGAGGATTTGATAATTTATAACCGAAAAAAAAAGGGCTGTCTAAACAGTATATAGGTCTATGCGAAGAGGCCATGTTCCTTAAATCTTAGGACCCGCACCTCGGGGTACCGCGACTGAAGACGTCTCTCACTCTTCAGTGATAAGGAGGCACCTGAAACTGTGACTTTAATTCTGTAAAAGTATACAATGTTTGTAAATATGTGAGCACCATGCATCTATCACATGATTAATTTATTTGTCATTCCTTAATTTTTCATAATTTTTACCTAACGTGGTATAGTAATCTTATTCTAGGTGCATCGTCTTCACATATAATTATATAATTGATGTATACAAGATATTGTGAAAACATTTTAAAAGAGTAACGGTGGAGTTTCTTGCCCATTCTTCTCCATACGAAAACTACCTTTTGGAAGGGGCAACTAGAATCAATTATTATTTAAATGTTGACGTTCAAAAGTGCCTTTTTTGTGCCTAGTTGAAATAAATTATTTGACTTTGACTTTGCCATTTGAAAAGGATTTTTAGAGACAAAAGAAAGTGAATGTAAGGTTGTTCTTTTCAGTGTGTTGTTTAATGCCAAAAATAACTTATTTTACTCTACTACGTGAGAAAAATAATGTATTTTTAACCGACGAAAAAAAAGGATCAGGTTCTCAAGTCGACGCGTATATATATATTAATAGATGATATAGAACTTTAAATATACAAGGTCCCATTAAAATAGATGAATAAATTTTGACACAGCGTTCAGTATATCTAAGCAAAAAAAAACACTGATTAAAGTGATTTTATTTTGTCCTAAAACAATAAATGGCATTGGGTAACCAACATTTTTAGTGTTTTTTCGTTATCTGATTTATTTTTCTTGTAAGTATCTAATGCGTTTTTCTTATTATTTTTTTACCATTGTCCTTATTTTGGTGGTCTGAATGATTTCTAAAAGTTTGTCCATCTATTTTAATGGGACCTTGTATATTTAAAGTTCTATATTGCATGTAGCTAACCCAAATAATATAGCTAATTGTAGAAGATAACAATTAGTAGGTATCCATCTAATCAGCCTATAATGTTCCCACTACTGGGACTCGGACCTCCACTCTGTGAGAGGGAGCGGGCAGTAATCCACCACGCGAGCCCAGTGCGGGTTGGTAGATATCACATATCTTCGAATTTTTGGTTCTAGGACATGCCGGTTTCCTCACGATGTTTTCCTTCACCGTTTTGAGAGCAGTGGTGATGAAATAATGTATACAAAGTAAAGCGCCTCTCAGGGTTCGAACTTACGACCGTGACTCGTAAGTCGCGGCCGTTTCCTCTGGTCCATTGCTCGGTATTAGTACGTATACTACTTACAAACCTGGGCAAGCGTTTGGAGCACTAATACCCTGGATCAGAATCTACGAAACTTCTAGTAAAACTGAGGCTTTTCTGAGGTTACCTCATCAGCCCAGACTTGTGTGCATTCAATGAAGTAAAAGGCATCTTGTAGATAGTTAATGTTTTTAGGCAGTATATGTATAGAGTGCCGCTAGCCTACTAGCCTCTCGTATAAAGTGCCATTAGCGGCATAATAGTGACGCTACCTTGGCTTGGCTAAAGTGCCGTAAGAATTGTATTGTCATTGTCATTATCACTTGCTGACCATGGTTTTTGTTGTTGTTATTAGTAATTAACTGTTTATTTATTTTACTTCGATTATTAGCTGGTTCGCTAGTTTATCATTTGTGATTTGGCATGCCCTTTATGCCTGTAGGCTTTCATTCGGGTATTAAGTTCTTTTTACTTTTTTGTTGTTGGTATATTGGCGTGTGCTAGGTGACATATAGAAAATGATTTAATTTAATGTTTTGTGTTGCGTAAAATAAATTATTACTATTGTATAGAATCATGTTTTTCTAACTATTCAGACAGCTGTGCTGCTGGGGAGTTTGTTGCGCCACTTTTTCTTCCCAGCTAAAGCACTAGGAAGTGGTGAAGGGCGGGCGTTTTTGGGGGACTGTCTTATGTAATTTTGACGTTCGAAAAGTGCTGATTTTCAGCCTAGTTTGAATAAATGACTTTTGAATTTGAATTTGAATTTGAACTGTCACTTGTTATTTTGTTTGATTGTTAATGTCAGTTCATTGTAAAATACCACATTCTCAAAACATTACATTTGCTTGTGCCTAAACGGGCCCTGGCACTCGCCAGCCGCTGCCGCGGCACCGCTCGTTTCGCTCGCTCGGCTCATGCGTTATGTGGTCACAGTTCTAACCTAACCTAACCTACCTTTCAGCCATTTTCATTTGCTAAGCCAAGGGGTTATGGCTACACTTAACACTTAAGTGTAGCCATATAGCGTGTAGCGGCTATACATGAAATAAATTAACATTAACCTTTCCTCAAAAACAAAATAACAAGTGATAGTGACAGTGACAATGCAATGCTCAACAATCAGACAAAATAACCAGTGTCAGTGACAATGCAATGCTTACTGCACTTTAGCCGGGCCAAGGCAGCGCTCCTAATATGCCTCAAATAGCAGGGATAACATTCTTTATAAAACATGAGATAAAACACGTTAAAAACATGGAAGTGTCCATGTTTTTAACGTGTTTTATCTATTGCACAGAACTGAAAAGTTTCCGAATTTTGCCTGATAATTATAACTTTAAACTATATCCCAAAATACTAAAGATCACACTTACCCCACTATCCTCTCCCCCCGCCGATCTAACCCCACTGACCACCACCCGAGGTCAAGGGGTGGCGGGGGCGAGGGGGGCTGGTCAAGGAGTTGCCAGCTCATCCCGGGTTCCAATACATTTCATATTCCGTTGACAGAGGCACAATAATAAAGCGGTCCGCCCGTGTAAAAGCAAGACATAGTTGATGTACCAGGATCCCATATTTTACTGGATAAGATTAGAAATGTCAGATCAAGTTACCGTTATTATTTTATAAAGTCAAATTAAATCAAAGTTAAGGGGGGTGCGCTAAGATAGTCCGCGAAATTAGGTAATAAAAAAATATTTTGAATCATATTTTGATCCATGTTCTGGCAAGGACACTACCAACCGGGGTCGCGGGAAAGTCCGAAAGGGATACCGTGGCCCCTGGCAACGTACAGGCAACTGAAGGAACACAGGTGGGTTCTAGTCAGTAAGACTCTGACACGCCCTCCCGCTCCGCCCAGAGCGGGAGAAGTTATTAGACGATTACCCAAGCAAAAAAAAAACACTACCATTCGCACTACCAGTAGTGTAGTTTACAATTAACGACACTACCAAGCCTGTTTTGGATTAAACTGTACAGCCAACACAGCAAAGTCCAGAAATATAATTATCAATTTATTACTAAGTAAATCATGAAATAAAAGTAACAGCAAACTACAGAAATGAAGTCTTTATTTATTACTAGCTGTGCCCGCAACTTCGTTCGCGTGCATGTCGGAAAACAATAATGTGTCGTTTAGAGAAGGTACAGACGCCAGCAGGTCAACCTACCCGAAACTGTCAAATTTTCCCAATCCACTTTGAACCTTATGCTTTGGTAATAAAGTTGAAAATCTATTAAATAAATTTGACAGATTGTAGTAGGTTGATGTGCTGGCGTCTGTACCACAAAAGGTATACAAAACAAAATACAACCTGATTGCAAAAAACATAGCTTGAAATTCGCTGGCTACCTTGGCGCTTTCTCTAAGCCCAGATTCGCACGAACGTGTTTTTATCGCGGCGATTTTTTTGTACACATGATTTTCAACTATCGGTATTGAGCCGAGCGTTGAGAATCCAACGCGTTGGGACGCACTCTTGTCCCAGCGAGTTGAAAAAACACACTGTTGGATTTTCAACTCTCGGCGCTAAACAGAGCGTTGAAAAACCAGTGCACGAAAAAAAATCGCCGCGATTTTATTACGTCCGTGCGACCGTGGGCGAACTCATTTTAGTAAACGGAGAAAAGTGTTAGAAATGCCAAATTAAATTACAATAGTTCAAAGAAAATAGGAGGAGCTCGTGGCTAAGTACTAGCTGCCGCACGGGTCGATCCGTCAGGTTAAGCTACGCTTACCGGGGTTGGTCTGTGGATGGATGACCATCTTTACATACCGAGACTCCTCCGTGCCTCGGAAAGTACAGTAAGCCGTTGGTCCCGGCTGTCATTCGTGGATTTTTGACAGTCGTTACGGGTCGTCAGAAGCCCAAAAGTCTGGCAATCAGTCTTACCAAGGTGTATTGTACTACCCATTCGTTGATTGATTTGAGTCCAAAGAAAATAGGAAACAGAAAAGTGCCTCATTATAATTTTTCAGTGCAGAGATACTTGCTCTGATAAGCTCTGTATTTGGGTGAAGATCTTTTCCTAAGAGAATTTCCTATAGCTGTAATAATGATAATCATTATTATTATTGGCTAAATTTGATCAGCCGCTACTGGGTCGTTATTGTTAAGTAATTACTACTAATGTGATTTGAAAACATTGTAAAACCCAACTATTAAAAAAAAGTAATCTGTGGAGGTTTTTGCCAGCTCGTCTCCTTAGGTAACGACCAATTGCGTCGGGAATCGCAGGCAGATTCCCGGCCACCGTAGGCGCGGGCTTGCGGATAGTGAGCAGTGGGTAACTGCCGTCCGATAAGGACCAGGCCCGGGTCGACGGCGCGTGGTGTTCCACGCGCGCCTCACAGAGATGTCAGCAATTGAAGGGGTCCAACAGGACCGATACCCTGCCGGGGTTGCGGGAAAGTCCGAAAGGGATACCGTGGCCCCTGGCCACTTACAGGCAACTGAACTAATACGGTGGGTTTTATTCAGTAATAGTCTGACACGTAGACAGTTGGAGAAGCTATTTGATAATTTCCCACCCATGTAGGTTTATGAAATAAAATATTTTTTAAATTGAATTAACTACAAAATGGTTTAATTATTTACAATAACACATTGATTAATCTGAGCAGTTCTCGCATGTGCAAAATTATCCTAACTGTTCTTTCCAGTATCTCTACATTCTCAAATAGCCAATAGTTAAACATAGTTGAATTTGAAGACGTCCGGAATTTACGAGTGGCCCCCACCTTATGGGTGTCCGGCCATAGAATGTTCTAAATTCACAAGATGATTGCCTAGCAACGGATGTCTTACATAACTGGTACCTGGAGATCCGGAGTAATTTCACTACAATGTATCGATGAATCTGTTCTGAGTCCAGTTGCTTAGAATGCTTGGAAATTATTAATAACAAGCGTATGGGGTTTCTTATCGGCAAAAATGACGATTTTCCATACAAACTTTCATGCCCTATCTAACCTATATAGGGCATGAATTAAAAAAAATCCTTCTTCGTTATAAGGAATTTTGTGCAAAATTACAAGCTTGTATACCCAACGGTTTAGGCTGTGCATTGTCTGTCAGAGAATTAAGATTGCTATTATGTACAGACGACAGCACATCAACCTACTACAATATGTCAAATTTCTTTAATAGATTTTCAACTTTATCTCTAAAGCGTAAGGTTCAAAGTTGATTGGGAAAATTTGACAGTTTCGGGTAGGTTGACCTGCTGGCGTCTGCACATAGATAATAGACTGTCAGTGGGTTAGGTACCTATTTCTGTTGCATTGTCCCGAATTTTAAAAACTATGGGTAAAGTTAAATATGATCCCCAACCTCTCGCATTATCATAATCTGGGTTTTATTGCTACACTATATACAAACACGTTTTTGGCGAAAAATAAAACAAGAAAAATGCGTACGTAACTATTCAACTTACTTTCAATACCATTGCATTGGTTAGCCAAGTAACAATGTGTTTTGCATAACTATCACTAATCATTGTTGTAGAATATTGACACTGTCAGCTCTTGAGCGCAGTTTCAATGTATCGCGTTCAGTTTCATTCGTGAAATTCACCCCAGTACCAGATTTTTCATGAATGGTATAATGGCTTGTTGGCTAAGCCTATTGCTGAATTTTCGTAAATTTAGAGATAAAATCAGAGTCAGTATTCAACCAGTGTATATTATTTATTCAGTTAGTTGAGAAAAACATGCACAACATTACAGACAAAAATACAAGTTATTGCACATTTCAATAAAATATACATATTATTTTCAATAAGAAAGGAAGTTTTTCACACCGCCTGCACCAAACTGACCAAGGTCCTTATTATGAAGTATTAAGAGCGCTTATCCTAAAAGTTGGAAACGTCAAAAATAGCTGTCAAATATTTACCTGTTTTGATTAATTTGGCATTATTACTGTATGGAATTAAGAAATGTGGCTAACTAGTGAACTAAAATATAGAATATGAAATGCAATAATTATTAACGTAAAACCGAATATGTAGTGTTAGATATATAAAAGTATTTTGGAAACTTCCAAGTGCCTTACACCTAAAACGATTACAAACATCGAATTCTGTGTTATAATTGCAATTCATTATTAATATTCTAGTTCGCTAGGTAGCCACATTTCATATTTCCATACAGTAATATTGCCAAATTAATCAAAATAGCGAAATTTTTGACATCTATTTGCGACGTTGCCCTCTTTCAAAATAAACGCTCTTAATGCCATCTTGATTCCGTTGCGAAAAAGGGATGGTGCTATAGGTCATGTATAGCTCTGTCTTTCTCTGACACTGGAAAAATGATAGCATTAATTCTTCATAATACAGCCGCAGTATTACACTAATTGCATGTCTCTCGGAGTTCCAAATTCAAATCGCCTATTTGAACAATTTTTAAATACTGGAGAACCGTTGCATTCAGCAGCACAATCAAAATTCAAAATCCGGACACCCTAAATCGAATCCTTAGTGCTATTGTTCGTGTCTACGTAGACTGTCCGGGCCGTTCGTCCGGGTGTCCGGGTGTCCGGGCATCTTAGCTGTGTGATTGAGTTATACAAGTGTGTGATGAATTTTGATTTCAATTTACATTTAGCTGCAAGTTTCGTATTCTGTTTGGTTGGGTTTCTAAGTTTGACTGGACCTGGTAGTAGCATGCTGAGACTAAAATAAATAATACAGTAAGTTGCTACATGACCGCTAAAACGGTAAGCGATGAAATACAGGAGAACGACTTTTGTCATTATTTTACAGTAAGTTACTAACCTGGATTTTCATAAAATTTAGATTTGCGTGAGGTTTTCTCAGAAAAAAATTAAACAGTATGTTTTCTGTTATTCAGTTTCTGTATAAAAGGTGCTTTTTCTCCTTAAACTTCATCCTAAAAACATTTTTTTTTTCAATAAACCATAATGTCGACCTACTCAATACGAAAAATCCCAAAATTGAACATAGAATACTATCCACACAACCATAAAGGTCTACATCACAACTTCGTCCACAAATAGACACACTACCAACCACACAGCGCAGTGCTGGCAACCTAACAAAATCATTGTCACCGATAACGTCCACCGTCCACCAAAACTAAAAGCTACCATTTGAATACCGCTGTCTTTAACTCGAATATACAGATAGATTTATTAATAACCAGGGGGAAGGGAGGCACCCAACTATGCCTTAGGGGCCGTAGGGGGGCAAAACTTGGCTTACGTTGGTCCTGCACCGGACAGGAGTGGTCATAACTAAGATATTTTGACCGTCAAGCAATTTCTTGGCTGTGTAACATCACAGGATGTTATCAAATTGTTGTTTGAGATTTTAACGCTATAATTAATACTGTAATAATATGATTAGTTTGGTTAGGATGTTGGATTTGGGTGTTTGTTTATTGTTGTGTGCTGTTTTAAGCTGGGAAGACTTGATAACAAAAGTGTGTAAAGGTTTCAAGGAATTTATTGGAATTTCGTTCGGTATATTTTTAGCGTTGGTAAATTCTATAATAAAATGAAATAATATTAGTATTATTTACACATTCTATACGTGTTATCTCTTTCTGTTACCCAAAACGTCATAAAAATATAAAACGGACTGGGACGGTCCCAGGGTTCGTTCTATATTTCTATGACGTTTTGTTATGTTTTCTTCGCAAACATTTTCAACTGAATGCTGACCAAACTAATTAAAGTCTTAATTAGTTTTCAACATTCAGTTGAAAATGTTTTTGGTTTATGTTTCAATTGCATGTCGATTTTTTTTTAATGTAGGCTGAGATTATAAGCCCTAAACTACACGTATTGTCTTTTTCATTTCACCCAAACAAAGCGAACTGGACTCTTATTTATAAAAATTGATAGCTATTAAGACCATAATATGTATTATTCATGTTCTAACTAAGCTAGCAGAAAATACTTTCCCAAAAGTTAAATTAAAAAATTCAAATTCAAAATATTTTTATTTCATATAAACCTACAAGGGCACTTATGAAACGTCAGAAGCTAGGTGCACGGTTCCAATTGGTTGTTTCCTATGGAGAAGAGCCGGCAAGAAACTCCACGCCGCACGTTAAACCTCTAAGTCTCAGAAGACAAAATTTTATTTAAATACAAATATCGTTTTTCTATCCCAACGTCAACAACCATTTTATTACAGTTCCAAAAATAAACAGAAATAATAACTCGATTCGTACAACACCCTGTATAACATCACGGGCCACCAAAGCCAGTTGAATACGATTGTAACTACAAACGTCTGTGTATGGGATGATATTAAATTCCATCTGACCGAAACTGAGCGCTAATTTATATAATATGCTAATTCGGTAGAGTTTCTCTTAATGTTGGTACCTATGGAGGTATGTATGACTTTAGGTTCGTTGGGTTGGTAGGTAGCTTAATTACCTACCAGTATTATTTAAGTTGTGAGACTTGAAGTGAATTTTGTTTGTGTGTAGTTTGCAGTTTTCGATTGTTTTTTTGAATTTGGAACGTCATATTTATGAGAGCGATCGATGCGTATGCGGCTTGTCTGTGTGATGATCCGGTGCGTGTGATGTAAAATTACCATTATATTATTTGAATTATTGTGAATGTGAGGTCTATGTGGATATTTCTTTTTATTTTGTTTTCTTTCATAATTTGTTTTCTTTTTCAGTTAGTTTTAATGATGGTCTGGCAGTTTGAGTAGTTTATGCGGCCTACCCAAATGTCCTTACTTTGGTATTGTTCGTCGAGTTGAGCTCCTTAAGTTCTGAGTTGAGCTCCACGATTACTGACAAATGCTTCCACTGGCAGGTCCACTCAAATCTGTGTGGTTCTTTTCTCAAAAGACCATTTCAGACACTTATCTACATGCTCCTCATATGTCCTGACCAAGATTATGCCTGGACTATAAAAGAGACTGCGACCTCTGAGTTTGTTTCGGCCTTTCTTCTCAGAGTAGTCAGATAGGAAACGCCGAACTCATCTAGCATTTTTTTTTTTTTTTTTATAACTTGTAAGATTGATTCCAATATACTATTTACAGTATAAACAATTTCATTTTATTCTTTTGCAGAAAGAATTCATCGTAAAAAAATGTATTGGTCACAAACATACAATATGTTTGTGACCAATACATTTTTTTACGATGAATTCTTTCTTTTTTTTTTTGTTTTTTTTTTCTTTCTTTCTTAGATTGTTGCCAATATAAGGTTATGTTTTAAGTGGTGCTCACTTAATAATAATGATACATGACTGACATGATAAGTGTGTTTACAAACACTCATGTGTTTGAGTCTCACGTGAAAGTCACGTCAACGTATAAGTGAATCTATCATATACTGGTGCATTTGAAGATAATTTAAAAAATAACAGAAAGTGAGTAAGCCGAAGTGGGCCTATAGTGATGTTCGATAACCATTTTTTTTTCGTATAAATATGTCACTAAAAGTCAACTAATTACAAAAAATATGACTCGGTTTAGATTTGAATATTCTATGAAGGTATTTTAGCCTGAATTTAAGAGGGACGTTGACTGGGAAAATAAAAACTATTTAGTCCGTCAGTCAGATAATAAAAAAATATTAGACACGTATTTTTTGCTTTATCATATTAATAAAAATGGTTTAGATAAAACACATTAAAGTTGGGGATTAGGGGCTCGCTACGTCACAAGTCGGTATAAAATCTACCGGGAAGTGACGTCATACCATATTTTAACTCAATATATTGCCGTATTTTTTTGATTACGTAAAAAAAGAAAAAATACATGTCCAATATTTTTTAATAATCTACCAGACGGACAAAAACATTTTTTTGTCAACATCCCTATTGTTTACAAATTTTCAATTAAATAAAACTCCTGATAACGAATAGTTTTCATACAAATACAAGTAACTTCACACAAATAACTCCATACCTTCCGAAATTCACGTCTTTTGAGACCGTCACCTCTAACTTAAAGTTACAAGCAGTCAGTCTAAGTTTCCCCGGACACACGCTAGCATACAGCTTAAGATCCCCGTACTTAAAACTTGAACAGGGCATTTAGGACACTTGACTGATCGGTACCAACTTAACCTTAAATTAAGTAATTTGTACACTTAACTACAGTTTGGAGATTCTTACTTACGCTGTTTAAGTTGTCGATAGAGTTGAGAAGGTTTAGAGGTGCGTAAGTAGGTTATAAGGCTGGTTAGCGTTTTGACTGGTGTCTTAGAGAAATGTTAACATGAGTGTTTTATATTATCTGCGCATGAGTGAACTCTGTATAAAAATGTGTGCAATAATTCAGGAGAATTCAGTATCACTTTTTTTGTTGTTTGGGAAATTATCAAATAACTTTTCCCGTCCTGGGCGGAGTGGATGTCAGACTCTTACTGACTAAATCCTTCAGTTGTTTGTGTGTTGCCAGGAGCCACGGTATCCCTTTCATACTTTCCCGAGACCCTGACAGGCATCAGCCCTAGCGAACTCCGTCAGTTGTGCTGACATCTCTTTAAGGCGCGCGTGGAACACAACGCGCGGAATACTGCCGTCATAAGAAAAAAGGCCGTAACTGACAGTTTTGTCAAAAATGAGTGATTAACATATTCGGAATCAGCAAAGTAAATGCTATCTTATAGTCTTACACACAAAGCTGTAACTCGTATTAGAAGAGAGATATCATAAGGATTTTAGCCTTAACTATGACATAAATTCTGGTTTTTGAATCTAAAAAGCCTTAATTACACAATAACGGACTTTTGTTTTAGTATTTTCGTATTGCTAGTCTAGAAGGCCGCAATTACCAATTAGGGCTTTTTAACTAAGCAAGCACCGAAACTCCCAACCCAACTTTACTACACTAAAAAGCGTTAGGGCTTTTTAGTGTCGCCCTAAGGGCTTTTTCTCGCAATAAGGGCTTTTCATATAAGTACTTTGAAGGAACACGCTTATGGGGGTGGGCGTGGGAAGAGTATTTTGAATCCACGTGGCTCAGTGCTAGCCACGCGAGGTGGTCACGAGAGGTGCAGTGTGTGTGTGCGGTGACGGGACGACGAAATATTATTGATATCTTGGTAAGTAATGTTTGTTTAAGTTACATTATAATGCGTGAATAGTATTGATGAGATGGAGTATTTTAAATGCAAATAATTAATTATCTATTATTTTTAGGACCATGTAGAAGAGTGCGAGGGGTTTTCTAATTATAGAATTAATAAAAACCATTAAGGTGGCCAGCAAATGGAATGTTGTTCTGGCAAAGTTTATATACGATTAACTCTGCTGCGGACCTGATGGTAGACCGAGAAGACTGACCAGGTACGAAACTTAATTGTTACTTGCGTTAAGGAGATTATTTTTTATGTTAGAAATGTTTTTGTTTAAGTTTGTTAATTAAAATATGTGATTCTCAGTGCCATAATAGGCTCACTTCTATTTGAAGTATCAGCTTATATATAAATATATAAGCTGATGTTTTAAAATTATATTATTGCTTGTTTTGTGTGTGATTCTATTGACACTGTGTCAGAAGATAATATGTTTTTATTTTACTTTGTGAAATTAAAGATATGATTCTGTGTCTGTAAAATGTCTTACAACTAAACTGTTTAAGATGATTATTGGTTGTTGTGTGTTATTTTATTGTCAAAAGATATATTATTGTTTTATGAGTATAAATAATGTTTTGTTGATTTTGTGATAATGAGAAAAATGTTATTAATAAAGATGTTCTAAAATAATTTGTTATTACTATTTAATTAGTACAAGCAAGAGTACTTAAAAACGCTTCATAGTGATAAGGTAACTGGCGTTAGGTGTGTACCTACTTGTGTCTTACGTATTATTTTAATTTGACTGAAAATTCAACTTATGACACTGACTGTTTTAATAAAGTATCTATTTTAATAAATATTTTTGGTTTCATTTTAATAAGTCTTATTTACAATCGACTGACGAAGGCTTTTATTTCCTTTAGACAAAATACCTATGCTGAAACTTTAGAGTATATAACACTCTAAGGCTGCAATGTCTGCTTTGAAAACGATTCGTAATATAGTTTACTATCAATAAAAGGCGCAACTGCACATTTAAGGCTTTACATGCAAGGATTTCGGCTTTAGGAAGATCGAGCTCCTTCTATGAAAAGCCGTAATTACATTCTACGCAATTACGCCCTTTCAGATAAGTATTTCACAATTTATTATTATATGTTTGCTAAAACAAAAGGGAAAAATAAAAATAAAATCAATACGCGTATATGAATTTAAATAAATTATGGTTCAAAATAAAGCCTATATTTTTTGACGTTTTATAAAACAAGAATCACCAACTAAAACCATTCAGTAAATCGCGGGCCTTCATTTTAGATAAAACTTCAATTATCTCGGATTCAACGTTGACGCAGTTACGGCCTTCTTTCTTATGACGGCAGAATAAGCAACATTAATCTGTATTTGGTTTTAACTTTATATATCACCACTTTAACCAATAATAATTGAAAAATCATCAATTATAAATTGGAATTTCGGGTTTAAGTATTTAAATAATCAAATCAAAGCACTCAATTTGTAAGCGGCACTAAAAATTGGCACATTTTCTGATTCATTCGTTTATATTTTTATCTGATACTTTTGGAACAGACTATAGGCCTAGAAAGTCCTACTTCCTGGCCTCGTCTTCTCTACAGCCCTTAGTGAGTCTATATCCAGAGTCAATTTGGACAAGAGTGATAGCCAGGCCGGCCTCGAGTGGGCCTCACTAACGACTTTCACTTGCCCGCTTCAGGTGCCAATCGCTCGTTACCGATCATCTGCTTTATATGTATTTGTTACGTGAGATAGTTTGAAGATGTAACTAAATGGATTAATTAGGAAAATATTTCAGTCAATGACATAGCGGATGGAACATGGATCAGGCTGACACACGAACGTGAGGTCAGGGAACGTAGGAAAGATTGGTACAAGCAAACACAAACTTAAAGCATTTGTTTCAATTAAATCATTCATTTGGCACTATTGAATGGAAAATATTCAACTAACCTTCTAAAACTTATTGACCCTCTAATGATGGATGGTTTCTTAAATTGCTGAACTTCTGAAAACAAATTGCGCTTCCAAAGATGCACACTTTTTTAAACGATTGAAATGAAATAGTTTATTTTGTGAATAGGATATTGCAATCACTTTTGAATGAATTAAAAATTACTTTAGATTCCTGTGGCTGCGAGGTTCCAGTTCCATCATGACATACATATCATTAGAAGCTTGCAAAGAATAATAATGGAGAACTCACAACATGAATACACCGATGTTCGCTCTTTAGTAATAGATAAGTTGTTCGTTATCACATTTTTTCCGACCCGGGAATCGAACCTAGCTCTGATACTCATTAGTCTGTTGTGCTGACTGACAAAATATTCGACCAACGAGGTGGGTTACCTCAATCTGCCTAGCCTGTTCCCAACTATGTTGTGGTCGGCTTCCAGTCAAACCGGATGCAGCTGAATACCAGTATTTTACATTGAGCGACTGCCTATCTGACCTCCACAACAGTCACTGACTCCAGTCACTGGGTAATACGAAACCCGTGCCCGTGCGTTTTCCCGTGCCTCAGAAAGCACGTTAAGCAGTTGGTCCTGCGCCTGATCTCTCTCCGGTCGTATCGGATTGCCGTCCCATCGGACTATGAGAGTGAGAGAAGAGAGTGTGCACCTGTGTCTGCGCACACACTTGTGCACTATAATATCTCCCGCGCCGAAAGCTAGGTCTCCTTTGAGATTGGCCGCTGTGGCCGAAATACGGTCTGGAAGACTATAATACGAAACCCCTGGTAAGACTGGTGGTCAGACTTTCGGGCTTCTGAAGGCCCGTAAAAGATCCACAAATGAAAGTGGGAACCAGCGGCTTAACGCGGTTTCCGAGGCACGGCGGGGTCTTGTTATGTAAAGATGGTCGCCCATCCACGGACCACCGCAGCAAGCGTAGCTTAAATTGATCGATTGACCCGTGCGGCTGTTATTACTTAGGTACCTTTTGATCTTAAAGTGCCTTTTGACGTTCAAAAGTGCTTTTTATGTGCCTAATTTAAATAAATTCTTTGACTTTGGTATCTAACGTTTAAACTCAAAACTCAAACTCAAACTCAAAGCATTTATTTCAATTAAACCATTTACAGGCACTTTTGAATTGTCAAGGGGTCAGTCAGTCACAAATATGAAGCTAGTTGCCCATTCCAAAGCGTAGGTTCCAAAGCAAAGTAAAGTAAAGTAAAAAACATAATAAATAGTGGTAGATAAGATAATCATAACAGCATTAATGTTAAAGTATGATTTAAGTAAACACCTATTAAGTAGATTTACAGTGAGTACTAGAACATTGTGAAATTAGTGCACTTTAGATCTGACATTAAATATCTAAAAAACCGGCCTACGCGAAGGGTTCCGTACCACTATACAATATTAAGAAAAAAAACACCGAAAAAAAACACGTTTCTTGTATGATCCCTATTATTTTTATTATTTTGTTATATGGCAATAACAATAAGCAATTTGTTAAAATTTCAACAACTGTCTACCTATTACGGTTTATGAGCTACAGTCCGCTGACAGACAGATGGACAGAGGAGGCTTAGTAATAGGGTTCCGTTTGGCACGGTTACGGAACCCTAAAAGGGCTAGTTCAGTGGCCAGTATTAATAGAGTTTATAATTTTTTTTATCTACTCTTATATCGTAAAGTTTAAAAGACAAATTTTATCCACATGCAACTCTAATAAAATTAGAAAGTTATTTTATAAAGCACTTTATCTAACAAAATAACCCTTATTTTTTTTTATTAAATAAATATTATAAACCTCGAACGCGGTTCGGTTTATAAACTCACACTTTGTATTTAAGCCCCTATTATGTAACAGTTTCATAAAGTACTATCAAAGATAACAATGTATTTACAAGTAGGTACCTACCTTTATAGTAAAGTACCTAATGCTATTAAAAATATGACTGTTTTCAAATTCAAAAGGGCACTAAACGAAATATTAATTGAAAAAAATTATTACACAATTGACGACTTTCTTAATGATGGACCTAGTGGATAGTGATAGGTTGACAAATTACCAACACCATGACAATCGCCGTGCTGAACTAGCTTCCGCCAGCGGCATCGCCTGCGTGATTTTTTGATGAATTCATTATAGCCCATGTTACTCAGTGATAATATAGTATTCTACCGGTGCAAGAATTTTTTAAATCGGTGCAGTAGTTTTTGAGATATTTTCTCTTTATAATATTAGTGTAGATTTTTCATAATATTATCGTAACATTAGTACCTAAATCGTCATCTTTCGTAAAATATTTGGGTACTATTATTTTTCTATTTTGTACATTTATACATTTTAGATGATCTTAACATAAACTCAATGGATTTTTACCGTGTGCACCATAATCCAACCTTATAGAATTTATATATTATAGTAAGTTTTTTTTTTTTTTGTGAATGTTTTCTTAAAAAACATAACTTTTTAATTGAGTTGTGCGTGGATAAAGTCTTTCATTAAGATATTTTTGATTTCATAATTAGAACTTACAGTAACAGCCATATTAATGTCATATTCAGCCTATAATGTTGCCACTGCTGGAACTCAGACCTCCTCTCTTCAAGAGGGAATGGGCCGTAATCTATCATGCGGGCCCAATGCGGGTCGGTAGATATCACATTTCTTCGAATTTTTGGTTCTTGGACATGCTGGTTTCCTCACGATGTTTTCCTTCACCATTTTGAGAGCAGTGGTGATGAAATTATTTACACAAAGTAAAGCGCCTGCTTGTGTCCGAACTTCCAACTCGTAAGATATAAAAATAATTATGAACCCTCACTTATGAATACGACATTAAAAACTAGCTTTACACCCAGTTGCACGAAAACAAACATTAATGCCCCATTACTAATAGATCATTAGCGCTAATGATTTCATTAATTTCATCAAAGAACCATTAAAATCAAGTCTGATGTTGCTTTCTGCGTTAAAACAAGTTAATGGAAGATTAGGATTTAATGACAGCTTTAAAAGTTGAAAGTCCGTTTCCGCAACTGGCTGTTAGTGTTTCAATGTCAGATATAAGAACACAAATTTCACAATATTTAAGTAAACACCGTCCATTTAATAGGTGTTTACTTGAATCATACTTTAACATGAATGCTGTTATGATTATCTACCTCCATTTGTTACGTTTGCTGCTTTAAACGATAGATACAGGGTATTTTATAGTTAATAGTTACTTCTTTTACTGAGATTTTAATGTTAGCAATTGTGTTAAAATTATTTCCAGTTTTTTGTCACAACAGGCTTATTTTGAGTAGCCATCTGGAATCCCTAATATTGACATTTGGCAAATCAAAACAAAGATGAACCCTGACAGTTAAAAGATCGTGAAAAATTAAACCTAAAACTGCAACAGTTCCATTCTAACGTCATGCAAAACTAACTGTTCCACACAGCTCAAAGCTACAATCGAGACATCCAAAACCCATACTTAGCCGTATCTCTTAACCAAATCAAAATCATTGTCATATAAAACAACATGCTCTGTCCAATCATTACGGACAATTTTCTCAAGCTTACATTTCTGCAAACGCCCGCATCACGACGAAGCGTCGTGCGAATAGACCTCCATTTCTTGAGCATTGCTCTAAATCACGAGTGGGATGGCCGTATCAAGATCTCTCGGTCGACGGTCCTACGATGTGCGTTGGATTATTCTGGTTAGTAATCGGGGCTATTGTGTGATTTGATTCAAATTATTTGACATTTATGGGGACATAGAAGGTATTGGGACTGTCTTCTTCTTCTTTTCGATTGGGTCCCACTAGGTGGCAACGCCAATCGCAGTATCAGTGGCGATTATAGATCCTAAGAAGTGCAGGTCTATGGGTACATTGGACACTCTGAAAACTCAGTAAAAAGTTCAGCTTCATAATCCTCGTAGTTGTGGTAATCTTAATAACTTCAAACGCTTTTTACTGCTTATGCTTAACTCCGATCATTTAGTATAAACGCACGAAGAACGAAAAAAAAAAAAAATCGTCAACCGATGAACATTTTCAAGCGTTTATTTGTTGGTTGAATACGAGGCTTTTGGCTACTTTTGTACTTATGTATTTTGTGTTTTTTCTTTAAATGTGCGTTTTGTTTGTGCAGAATAAACATATTTCTTTTTTTTTATGCATCTTTATGTACTTACTTAGTCCAATCTTCATTCAAAATAATACAAATACCTATCAGATCTACAATCCTAATTACCAAATGGCAATTTTCGAAACAAAACAATGCTACTCGTATATCAAAGCTTTTGAGAACTTGATATACAATAGGCATAGAATTGGGTTAAAGTGTTTTGGTCTCAACATTAACTTTGTCACATTATCGAGCTCCCAGAATAAGGCTCTAAGTAAGTCATTGTGGATTACCACAATGTATTGCGTTTGGTAAACTGTGCTTAAGCAGTAGTTCTGCAAGGGTCCTGGGTCATTATGTAAATTAGTGAAAACAAATACCTTAGTGAGATTAACAATGTAGTGTATAAAAAACTTAAAAAGATAGACAAAGACAATTTAAAAAGACACATTTTCTGTATCATATTTCAAAAAATGACAACGCAGATGCTGTCAAAATTATTTCTCGAAATACATTCAAATTCAAGCAGTGATCTAGCTACAACCATAAATGATAACCTACTAATTAAGCCACCATTAACGAAAAACATAACGAGGCACAAAACAGAATCAATTTGATCAGAAACAAACAAGACGGACGTATAATCACACGCCGACCCGTAACCTTAAACAACCGGAGCCAACATCGGTTCGGAATGTAAACAGCGGACCATCTCCTGAGGCGCCATCTATAATTTTCTAACAATGCTTCGAACATGTCCAAAATAAGTTGACCTGGACGAAAAACCCACTCCCCCCCTCTTCCTCCCTGTTTGGCCTAAAACAAGGGAAGGGTCATAGATCAGGTTGTGGTGGTCTCAAAATACACGCTCGATCGATCCAGGATCTATCCGTGGATATTGCATATTTATCAACCTTTGACACGGGTAACAACGTGGAAGTAACATCTTCATGGGCAAAAAGGGTACAAAACAAACATGTTTAGAGGTGTTTGAACTTGACCGGCGTATGGGAAACGATGTGCACTTGTGATGTGGGCAGTTTAGAAGTGGTTGATATGCATTTTTTTGCTAGATGTAGGTATGGCTTTAGGAGTATTTTGTAAGTTTTGGGCTACTGCAATTGGAGTATCTTGCCTATTCTGCTCCATGCGAAAACTACCTTTTGGAAGGGGCGACTAGAATCAATTCAATTTTTTTGTAAATTTTGACGTTCAAAAGTGCCTTATAAGGGCCTATTTGAAATAAATGATTTGACTTTGACTTTGAAAATTTCCATGTGCATCCTTGTTAGCAAAAACTAAAATAATACAAAAAAAATACACTTTTTTCTTTCTAAATACTTTTTCTTTCCGTGTTTATTTTTCTTTCTTTATTTTTAGATAATTTAGCTGCATCCGGTTAGACTGGAAGCCGACCCCAACATAGTTGGGAAAAGACTAAGTGGTTTTTTTTTTTTTAATATAATTTCGTCTACAATCTACAAGTTCCTTTAACATTGGGTTTGGTTAGCAATGATTTCTCTATTTCTAAAAATATTTCCTTGAACAGTATATTTTCTTGCCTATAGTATCTTTTAATTTGAAGCAGAAGATAAGTAGCAGCTCCCATTTTTACAAATGAAAAGACACATTAATCTTTATTAACTTCTTCACGAATACGAAAATCTTTCACTCGATTATCGTCTTGGGAATCAAACACGTCAATTTTTTTTTTCAATTTTGTTAGCTTATTCTTTTCTTGCTATTCGAAATTAATCATACCTTTTAATACCTACTATACAAGTACAACGCAGGGGCGTTTCAGAATAATGTACTAAATCCATTATATCAGTTTTGGCGTTGATGTCCCTGCCACCCTGTATAAATATAAAAGTTTGTATATTTAAATGTTTTTTAGTCAATCACGCAAAAACTGCTGAAGGAATTTGGATAAAATTTGGTACGCAGATAATTTAAAACCTGGATTAACACATATGATACTTTTTATTCCGATATTCCTACGGGATCGAGACTTATGTGGGTGAAACCGCGGGGCGCTGCTAGTTTATGATATATTAATTCATTTACAGTGTGTTTAATAATCGTATTAAATGTTTATTAATTTGACGGCACGGTTGGCGCAGTGGTTAAGCGATTGACTGCTGCGCTGATTGACTAAACGCACCCACGATACAGGAGAAATGCCTAGTGTGAGGCAAAGGTTTTATAAAAAAATAAAATATAAAAAATACTTAATCAGCAGGTATCACAGTTTCGTATGAATAAATTTCAGATAGATGATAAAGGCATAATATGAATTGAATTGAAAGCTACTTTTTGGTTAGACAAGGTCCTTTAAAGCTTAGTATCGTTCATCGAATTATTGAAGAATTATGCTAATCGTTGGCAGAATGTAAACTAGGTAGGTAACTGAACAAGTAAACAAGTAATACGACAGATTGGGCGAAACAATCCAACAAGGCATGCAGTGGGCGAATGGGATATGTATAAAATTGTCAAAACTGAATATCGTACATGCAAATGCCAAAATAACTTATCCTAATGTATTGTATATTTTTGGTAGAACAGTACCCTAATTGCGTAATACACGATCAATCAGAATCCGAATCGTTTTGAAACAGATTGCCAATTCATTGCTTCATAAGCTCGAAAAAAAATCTGCTCAACAACGTAAATAACGCAATGAATGTTGTTGAACTGTCAAAATGAAACAGATTAGTCGAAATTGTTTACGAAAATATGTTACGTAATTATATAGCAGGTACTAACATTTGTTTATGATGAATAATTAAAATATAACCAATGATTTGTATATAAATTAAAAACAGTTAAAATGATTAATTATGATGATAGGAAATTCTTTGCCAATGTTTCTGATATAATAAGGTTTCAGTCGCTAGCTACGGCTAAAATCTAGTAGTCGATCTAACTATTAGATTTTGGAAGTAGTTTATATATAATGTACAGTAAAAAAGTCGCACTAGTTGCAATAAGATACTTAACAAATCTTTAAATCATCGGAAAAAAAATACAGTTGAGGTGTCACCAAGTTGGAACGAAGTTCCTTTCGCTTTTACACACTTGGCCAATGAGAGATAGACCGAAAAAAGTGTAACATTTTTAACATCACGACACCTTTGTTACGCAACACTTTTTCCGGACCAGCTCTCATTTGCCAAGTGCCCAGAGTGCGATAAGGAACTATGTTCAAAAAAGGCAAAAAAAAAAAAAAAAATACTTATCCCACTGTACTTCTACTAGTATACTAGGCACATCACGCATTGGCCAGTAAGTGGTATTGCCCAAGCCTACTTGATATTCGAACGTGACATGGCCGTGCCCACGGACCAATTTGCTGTAATCGTACTACAGCTATTACGGATTAACCATTTTACATTACAATTCTGGGAACTGGCGATTTTTAAGAATTTGTATTTAATGAGTCGTGTTTGTGATTAAGTAGGAATTGGTAGTCAAACGGTAGGTTTAATTTTTGGTGAATGGATTAATCGTGCAGGTATAGAAGCCAAGGTTAGAGCTAAAGGCATTGTAGTGAATCAAGTAGAAGGTAATGTTGGTGATGGGATACCAAAGAATTTCCATGATAAATAATTATATATAATTATACAAATAAGTTCCTTATTGCCTCGTTGGTATAGTGGTCGCAAGCGCGAATGCTGAGCATGAGGTCCTAGGCTCGATTCCCAGGTCGGAAAAAGTGCTAGTAAGTTTTTCCCATCATGAATTTCTCAGAAGCAGCTCGGAGTCTGAATTTGTGCCTGGTTGATGGCAATAGGCTTGCCCCTATAACATGGGACTTAAACACAACTGATGAAATGTGAGTGTACTATGTATCTTTGCCTCTGCCAAATGTTATTTAAGTTATTATAGCGTTAGCCAGTATAAAAAAAAAGCTCAAAAAACAAAAAAATAATAGACAAAATGAAATCTCGGAGGCAACTCTTGACACTTTCAAATTCATACTAAACAGTTTCATAAACTGACAATTTCTTTTCCTGACAAATCATTCTTCAAAGAAAGATAGCATTCAAAACCATTCATCATAACTGGTTAAGAACCGAACCGGTCGAAGTGGCGGTGCTTGGGGTAGCCTATGTCCAGCAGTGGACGTCTTTCGGAAATGATGATGATGGTTATAACTGGCTATAAACATCAACTAATAGCCCATTAGACTAAACGTACGAGTAATAAAAAAGAAAAGAAATTCAACTTTAACAATAAACTAACAAGCGATGTAATTACATACTATAATGACGCATAATAAAGAAAAAGGTCTATACGGGAGCACAAAATATACGTCGTTATAATATGGACATATGCATGTATGGCCATGGGCACTTGACTCTTGTTATGTTTAGAGGAAGTAAGTATAATCGTATAGACGACCTCGTATGTGCTTTACCGCATTTGTCAATAATTCCCACTAAATGTAACATTCTATAAAATTGTAGCTATATAACTGTCACATAGACTTTATGACGTGCAATACACATTCGAAATAAGGGTAATATCATAGGTCGACTATTATGTACTTTGTTATTTTGCCAGAGATTGCTGTAGTTTAAAAGAAAAAAAAAACCATTGTATCTGGTCGACCGACATTTAATAGTATAGGATAGCTCATACAAATCCCATGTATAATACATACTAATTCCATGCTGCCATGATAGTACGTACTTACTAATTCCATGCTGCCATGATAGTAGGTACTTACTTATTCCACGCTGTCATGTCATTATTCTAAGGTAGCCATCTTGTTCTAAACTTTGGGCGATCGAGATCTACTCGGGTGAAAATAAGGAGAAAACGAATTTTCCCAGATATGAGACCTAGCTAGATATATTGCAACTTTCATAGAAATCTTTAAAGCCGTTTTCGAGAACGTGATTACAAATATATTATTTAATTATATACAAATATTGCTCATTTAATAGTATACGATTCGCACCACATTGAAGATTTTTTTATTTGTAATTCGAAGAGACCTCCATGTACAGATCAAATGTGGTCCCTTTTAGAACAGACTTAAATAATTATCAAATTCACCTCTCCAAACAATTTATGGAGCCATGTCAAAGCTTCTTCTATTCACATTACAAAGCAACTTAACTGTCTCATGTCGATATCTACCATTTTGTTTAGATCCCTCACTTTGTCCTTATTTGTTCCTTTTCACTTACATTTCTAGAGGGGCTAAGGGTCTTTATATATTGGTATCTTTGTCCTATTGTTTCGAGATCTCTCATTCGTGGTTCGCGGGCGATTTCATTATTATTATAAGGTAATCATCATCATGTTTGTTTGTATGTGATATGGGAATGCGTCGTTGGTCACTTATATGGTTTATGATATCAAATCTAACGTTCTTTGAATTGTCTGGTTAATGAAGTCAATTTTATCTGGTTGAGTTGATACACTGCCCATTATTTTTTTTGTTTTTATCGAATGCATTTGTCTGTATTAATATATTCTTTGTTTGTACTCCTAAGGATAATATTTTCTAGTAATTACATTACATATTTTTCAACCGATGGGTGCTCTCAATCATTATAATTATAGTTGTCGGGTTTTGGGCGATTAAGACGTCGTATTGGACAGTTCCAGGAAGTGAATAACTTCAACTTTTCATGGAGAAAATAATAATAATAAATAGTTTTTTAAGCAAATAAATTGTTCTTACATTTCCATAAAACGAATACAAATAAATTACTCCTAAAATAATTGTTCCAAAGGAAACATATTTGAATATTTTAATCTGTGGACTCCACATTAGTTCGAGCCTGTCTTGTGGAAAAATAATCGCGATTTGGTAAGTATCTATTATTTGGTATTTATTTCTTTATCAATTTCCTTCTGTGGTTTCCAGTCTATGAAATTAATGTCAATATGCCTGACCAAAGTCATCTTTCCCCAGCCGTACTATTTCCCAAAGTTTGACTTTATCTCAATAAATTATTTCATCCGTTGTAAAACATTATATTTTTTCTAGCCAAGTATTCTAAATTCAAATCACTGTGCTACCGCCTGACCTAAAGAAGTCAGAGTTCAAACGGTTTCTCATTTCGTAAGGTAAAATCGTTCCATACATTCACCTCCTTCATTTCCATATTATCGTGTGTGTACAATATTATCGCTTCTAACATCTGTATATTTATCGTTTCTTATATCAGTATTTATCGTTTCAATCGCTATATGATTACTATGTGGCGTGTGTGCTTGTATTTTTTGGTAATTTACGTAATCAGTTCGGAAGTGGCTCGGATACATTTTATTACAATTAATGTTCATGTATTGGGGTCAGGGAATTTGATTAGAGCAGGGCTTTATTAGGGTTTGCATACGTTTGTTGGGTCGTTAAATAGTATGATTGAAGTATGTTTTATACTGTTTTAATGACTAGGTTTTCTAGAACTAGCATTTCTTGGTGACAGTCTTCAGAAACATTAGTACTTACATAATTGTATATGTTTTTTTTGGTTTTTTGGGTGGGAAATTATCAAATAACTTCTCCCGCTCTGGACGGAGCGGGAGGACGTGTCAGACTCTTATTGAATAAAATCCACCCGTGTTCCTTCAGTTGCCTGTATGTTGCCAGGGGCCACGGTATCCCTTTCGGACTTTATCTCGACCCCGGAAGACATCAGCCCTAGCGGACCCCGTCAGTTGTGCTGACATCTCTTTGAGGCGCGCGTGGAACACAACGCGCCGTCGACCCGGGCCAGGTCCTCCTTCGCAGAAGGAGGTGATGGCTTCCCATGCCCTCTCGCTCCGTACCATGGCGTGGACCAGGGCCGGACCCGAGAGTTCACCCCCGCCGATCACCTTCGGAAGGTGAGGACTCTTCAAAGACAGGCGGTCTTTGAAGAGTGGCTAGAGAGGCACCACCTCTCTAGCCACTCTTCAAAGAGGGGACTTATCGCCGCAATTGTGGTGTGCCCAGCACTGGGTTGCGACAATCGCACTCTGCATGTCGTATCCTCGGTAGTATGATAATTATGTAGTTACAAAAATACACGTACAGCTGAAACTTATTATGATGATAGTTCTAACGCAAATTCTACTTATAGCCGTTTTTAAAAGGGATTTCCGGATGAATAATTAATTGAAGAGAAGATGCCTTCTTTAAATAGGATTCAATTCCTCATAGTTACAGAGGATTACGTTGAACCGACTACAACCTCAAGATTCCATCTGCTACCATGAGTCTGGACCCCGAGATATACAAGCATATGCACCCCGAACAAGATGATATCTTCCCTCCATTTACTTCTCTAAAAAGCAGAATTCATAACCGCCGCTCATTCCTATACTATGTAGTATAGGAATGAGCCACAACGCAAGCCTTCTAAAAGTCTCTTCTCCACAATTCCCGTCAACAATCTGAGTCCAGTCTTTCGAGAAACCAAGAAGGCATGACGTGGAGATCTGTCGTCGGTAATTATAACGTTCCGAGATACCGCCGTACCACCCCTCGTTAGGGGGCAGTTGTTAAGAGGTGGATGCCTGCATTTTTACAAATTGATACAAATTATTTGAGCGAGCAACGCTTTGTTCCAACGACGCTTGTTACGACTGTGGAACGGCATTTTATTATTTTCGTACGGTTGACGCGTAGTTGGATGGGGAAAAGCGCGGTTTTTTGCGGTTAGTAATATATTTGGAAAATGTTATGCCACGTTAGGATACGATGTTTTGATTACGATATCAATAAAACGTTCAAAGAAGACACAATCCTGACTGAAAAAAATAATCTAAAATAAAACTGGGCTACCCAATTTATTGATGTTTTTATGATGGTACAGCTTTTAATTGATCACGATAAAACTAAGTACGTAAGTACCTATTTGCATATTGCCGAGGTAAAAAGTATTTCATAGAAATTCATAGAAACCAGTCGAGTCGCGACGACACGTCGTCGCCTGCTACTGCCACCTGCGGTCGGATACGCAATTTTACCTTTAGGGGGAAGTTTGAAGGTGGTTCCCCTGACAGAAAAATTTACCTACGTTTTGTTAGATAGCTGGAACAAAAAAAAAACACAAATGATAACGTAGACTACCATGAAAATAGACCAGCAACCCAATTGCATAACACACTTTCAATCAAAATCCGGAGGAAATTCGTAATCCATTGCTTTATGTGTTTGAAAAATTCGTTTGCTCAGTAACGTAAATAACGCAATTAATGTTGTCGAACTGTCAAAATGAATGGCATTTCCATTGTAAGATTGTTACGTAATTCGGATAAGATTTTAAACTCGCACTATATTCTAGACCTATCATTATAAATGTATGTTCTAATTTATGTTGTTGTTTTAAGTTTATGTGTGTGTTGTGTGTGTGTTTTGTGTTTATGTGTGTGTGTTTTGTGTTGTTATGTTGTGTTTATGTGTGTGTGTTTTGTGTTGTTATGTTGTGTTTATGTGTGTGTGTGTTTGTATGTGTTTATTTATGTTCTTCGTTAGCGGTTTTCCGAACCGCTCCGAGATTTTCCCGCTCAGTACGCGCCGCGCCCTCACTCTCATTCCTTAGACCGACTCCGAAACATCTTATTCGCGCCCTCATAAAAGTAACTGCTTTGGCTCGTTTTTATTTCTACCTCTGTACCTGTACGGCCACAGTATTTTAATAAACCAACCTCGCCAACAAGCCAAACAGGACTTAAAGTTACAATAATAGAACACATTTTTGTTTGGCATTCACAGAAATCATGTCTTGCCCACTTATTTCTAGGACAAGACGATTCTGAAGGACACGGAGAATTTCAATTACTTTATTATGTTTTAATGTATTTTTATTTTGTGAAACATGAAGGAAATCAGTTCAGGTATGCATTTAACAAATTACATGTAATTGTAATTTTTCATTTGAGTACATTTCAATAAAAAGTAATAAAGGCTTTTTGGAACTACACCTTTTTGGTTATTTGTTCTTAAGAAAAGAAAAGTTGAGGACGATACGTAGGTACCTCCTTGTTTTGTAAAGTTGATTCAAAATATATTTTGAATTTATGGAAAATAAAGGAAGAATAGCTACCAATACTTATTTATAATGAAAAGTTTAATAAAAACCCTAAATGTTATTTTTGACTTGGTGAAAAACACAAACACAAAGTGTACCTTGTATTCTTGTTTATTTTTACTTATTTTTTTATGTTTTATAATTACCATGTATAGATTTAATGATATAGTTGCTCCAAGTCATATTAGTGTACTTGGAAAAGAAAGCAGTACAAACTAAGCTATTTGCTTCTAAAAATATGAGGATTTATAGGCCAAATATATTAAAGACCAAAGGGCTAATTTAACTAATAGTTTAATATAACATCCGTTAAGCCTACACGACATAAAATGTTAACCCTTTAAAACCCTAAACAGGCAATTAGCTACCGTCCAATTATCTTAACCCTAAATAACGAAATCAACGAAGAAACGTTCCAATACATTTCCCGCGGACCAATCCAAAGAATTGCTCTCAGAAATTATGATGGCGGCTCGTTAAGAAATCCGGATTAAAGAGTTGAGAGGGAAAAAAGGTAAAATGTCGCCGTAAGTCCAAGCCGCAAAATTCCTAAACGCAGTCCTTGGGAATGGGATGATTACTTCATCAAAACACACTTTAAACGTGTTACGTAAATCTAGTACCACTCGCCCCCTACCTCCCCTTAAAGGGTGTGTTGGAATGAGGAGGCAGGGGGAAAGTCACCCCAGGAAATGGGGGGTAAGACGATATGGGCGAACGTGAGCGCCGTCAAGAAAACCTTGATTGCTTTTTTAATTAGTTTTTTTTTTCATTCCCCCTTTTTCGCATCCCGGCGATCGTGCAAGAAATATGTAGGTATTCGCGTTTTTTATGTATGTGTATTTTATGTATATTATTTATCAATTATGTACTGTGTAATTGTTTGTTCTTTGTTTCCTCTCTTTTCTCTTTAGCTATTGCATAGCTCTCTCATTTTGGCTTACTTTACAAAAAAGTCACAAGTTTTCTAGTCATGACTAATTATTTTCAACCGAATAAACGAACGAAAGGGTTTGACAGTTTCTAAGTAAGGGTAACCCTAACCGCTGTCAAGAAAAAGAAAAACATGGAAAGTGCAAAATAGCGAGTCGCCCCCATAATCAATTTAAAATTATTATCCATTTTCCCCCATCAACAGTGTAAAATCAAGAGCGTAAAAACGTCGAGGAATGTCCATTAGTCGTTCATAATATCGTCGCCATAATGAGGGAGAGTGGGCTAAATCAGAACAGTGGCGCGACCATAAACGTTCCGGCACGTACTGCTCGACCGTTTCAGACACATTTAATACAGTTTTGTGCGTTCTATGCGAAAAATATATTAATTTAAAATGTTTTTAAGAGCACTTTGGAGTATAATCTAGATTTCTAGAACTAGTCTTTATGTTTGTTGAACTTTTTTGTTTATTATTCTTTTTTCTTTATTTATTTGTGTCTTAAATGTCAACATTTTTAAGTTTCAAATTAAGAAAGTAGGTCATTTTGGTCGTATTATTAAAAGTCGTTAAAGCCAAAATAAGCTTTGTAACAGTATATAAAAGCTGTAGAATATTGATACTAAGAATGAGTTTGAGGAAATCTGTCAATACTAACTTAGAGTTAACATTTTGTATTTAGTATTATGTACTTATGAACTTTTTTGAACTAAACGATTATATTTTTCCTGTTGTGATCTGAAGTAGGTAACTACCCACTTTAGATTACTTTCGTGGTTCCACGAAATCAAGATTTTTTTACCTTAAATATGTCTACAAGTATAACACGTACTACGTAGATAATATAATTCAGAGATTTACATATCCAGCAACGAAAAAAACGTAATCTTTTCGGCGTAAGACGTGACCCAATAAAATTTCGTCCTCGTATTTAGCGGAAAAATAAATTAAGAATTCATTTTGGGCCTGTATGTTACACACACACAGACGATTGTATACAAAACACACGCACACAGCCAAAGAGTTTTAAGTCTCGAGGCGTCCCCACTAATTTATACGTTCTTTCGCTTTCATTATAATTATTATTCTTGGCAATTTATTTTCGCACACGAGGGGGCAGTGTCTCCCCGGGGGAGAGTGGGGTGGACTTCTTACAAATTCCCGTTTTTCGGTGGAACTTAACGCACCCTTTTCTTGGCCCTTTTTGTTTTTCATTACATTAACTTTTGAGATGGGGATAATGTGTTGTTAGTGTGCGAGTGTAATTTTTGCGCGTAATGAAAGGCTTTCTTTTATCCCGTATCGCGTTTCCTGCTCGTAATATGGTTGGAAATGTACGCACGAGAATGTATGAGTTGTAAACTTTGAAGGTGAATATTTTTTTCTAGCTTCAAGTACATACTTACTTCATGGACTTTTAAAGTTAGCAGAAGTTTACAGTACGCTTGAACTACGAGAAAAAATATAACTTTCGCCGAAGAAAAAACATGCATAACACCTCAACTACCCGACGACTCTCCCCAATTCCACTCGAAACTTTAAAGTACACAATTTACGTTCACATGCACGGAAAACGACGAAGAACTTCCACAAAACAAAAGCGATTACTACAGACTTCGACTACTCGAAAACAAAACGCAATTTTCTCTTAAGAAAATGAGGGAACTCTTTCTCCCCATTGAAAAATCATCAACACCCACCGCGTATGTACCCGCCGCCGACCACCCTCATCGGGGGGGAAGATCTACGCCGCCGACTTGCGTACGCTTTAATTAAAAATAAAACATAAGAACGATGTAACTGGATGAGCCGAGGAGCGAAGGAAAAATGAAAGAGAAAGCCGTCCACCCCCCTCCTGGAATGAGTGAGGGGAGGGGACGGGAAACCGCGTGGAAGTCAGTCGCAGAGCGACCGCCGGGGGGAACGGACCTCCCTCCGCATGCTGCTGTGTCACAACGGAATGACATCACTTTTCTTGTCGCTAATGAAGAGAACGTCTTGGATGGTTGCCTTTTTACTCGCTAAAGGCTTTTATTCAGACCATGCGTTTTTAGCCTCCACTAATTTATTTAATTAGCTTTTTGCTCTGTTCCTTTACGGAGCGACGTTTAAAAATAAATCTCTGGACTCTTTAGAGTACGTAAGCATTTTTTAACATGTCTTGAGTAAAGATTGAAATTTATTCTGCAAGGAAATCCTTGTGAGAGTCAATTTGAATAATTCACGTCTTATAAATAATATCGCGAGTTGCGACATACGTCTGCACGGTGGATTCATTCGTCTTGACAAAACAAAACGTCCAAGTCTTCAGTCTAGACATTTTAATTTTCCTATCTTTACGTTTCGCGGGATCGGCAGATCAGTCTCTTTCATTAGTCCTCCCCGCACATGTGGGAGGAAATCTTTGATGTAGACTTCGTTAGTGACATGACCGATAAGAGCATTACAGTTCAATGTTCATTCAATAATGTACCACATCATTATTTCGTTTGAGATTTTTCTCTTTTAAATAGAAAATGTGAGGTTCCTTTTCTGTTCTTTGACGTATTGGGTTTATGATTAAAATAGTCTCGTAGTATGTTAATTTTGTTAGTTTCAAATGCTCTTTTTTACTATTTTTTTTTTCCTGTGCGTGTCCCATGTATGTATTTTTTTTTATAACGCTATTATGTTTTTTTTTGCTGGCAACACTGGTGGCTGGTCGTCAAAAAAACGATCTGTAGGATAATTAATTTAGAAATTAATAAAAAGTGTTTATTTATGTTAAATTAGTCATACTTAGATATTAAGTAGTTTATTCAGTGATTATACAGTGTTTTTTGTTGCGTGAACTTCACACAAAAAGGTTATTTAAACCGGCTGTCAACTCAACCAACCGTTTTTTTTTTCCTTCTTTCTTTAAATATGAGTTTGAAGTATTTTATCTATTTAGTGAAGTTATTAGCGAGTTAAACCATAAACTTGGTTGTAATAGGTATAAAATCAAAGTTAGAACAGGATTGAGCTTTCACAAATTGTGACGTTTTAGCTGTCAAACTAACTTCAGTTGTAACAATTGGTACCTATAAAATATTACTCGTGGAGGTATTACGACTGAATTTAGATACAATTGTTATTTAAAAGTAGAATAAAAATAAGAATATTATTTAATTGCAATACGTGTACTCGTATATAGGTATAAGCTATAAGTTGACAATTAATATATGTAGTCAGTTTCCGACATATTTTCTACCAGCCATTTTCTATCCAAATTCTTAATTTAAAGTTGTTAGTAAAATAAGATGTAGTACCAACAGTACTTAAACACAAAAACAAATAAGAAATATATTGTTTTATTTTTTTAGATTTAAATCACTTATAATTCACATTCCAATTCCGTTTTCGAAATTAAAACAAGCGACAGTTGAAAGTACTACCGATTCGAATACTCAAAATATACGCAAACAAACAATAAGGAATTCAAAAACAAAACAGAATCAGCAAACATCTCAATAAAAACCAGATGTGTACCCTCTCCGTATACGCTCTCACACTTATTCAAAAGTAACTCGGTTGCGGGCACTCTCATTCAATTTTCTAACCCATTTAAGTCTCAGACGAACTGCTTGCACCGAAAAAAGTAAAAATAAATTCCACGACATTCCCAACCGTAGATTTTCCACGATATAATTTCATAAGCAGTCGGCGTATGTTCGTTTTGCCCCATTTTCCCCTTTTGAATTGATTAGGTCGGGTCCATATCGAGTTATGAATGGAGTTCAGATGGTTTAGTTTTTTTTTGTTTTTCCATGGAAGCGATGCTTCGATATTTATTGATGAATATTAGTTAAAAGCGGCGAAATCAATTTTCCCTCATTATGCGATGTTTTGAATACGAGCTTATATTTAATGTACAAGGAGTTTGCTTGAATGAGGGAACTCACTTGGAAAATGATTTGTGGTTTTATTAAGTCACTATTTTTGAGAAATACTAAAGACTGGTAGTTCTTTTAGTTCCGCTTATAGCCCTGTTTTCTGATCAGCTTAATTTTTATGTCAGCTGAAATTCTATTTAACGCTGTTTCCGAAATCTTACGGCTTAAGAACATTTTAATATTCGCCGAGCACCGCATCATTTAAATATAACTATAACACTAAAAATATATTATTCATAAGATTGTATAAGAAAACCGCGAGGGTGCTGGCATTAAGCTTAGCTAGGCCTGCTTAATGATCCAATTCCTGTCATGTTCAGGAAAGGGTTTACCCCCTAAAAAACTTGAAACAAACGCCGCAAAAACCGAAGACGTTCTCTCTATCGCACCACCCTTAGGGGAGGTTGGGGCAAAACCACCCACAAGGAGGTACGTTGAATAATTATAAAAGAAATAAGATAGACATTGACTTCGCCACGTCAGCCCGTAGATGAATAATAATGGATTTTTGTTTACGTGTGTATCAGCCTTTATGAGCCGTTATAAGCTTTTATAGACTGAAATATTGTTGCCTGAATAAACAGGTTATTAAAGTAGGCAACAGATTTAACGATTTTACAGCCTTTGATGTTAGCGTTGAGATAAAAATGTATATTGAATTTAGATGTAGGTTGATGGGTTTTAATTTAAAATTTGTTATTTATGTGAATTGGATTTTATTTTTTTATAAAAATGTACCTTTAAAACTTCAAGATATTGGTTTTCATGAGCTCACCAATTGTGTAGTTATCTTTTGTTGTAAAATCATCAAAAATATTTGTTACGTGTAATGAGCCACGCCATAACAATATTTTTTTGTGCACAAAAATAGCATGTAATTGGTTGTCTCGTAATCTGGGCCCTATTCAATATGACTGACATTGTGACATGTTTGTCAAAAAATGACAAAATTGACACATTTTCACGAAAAGACTGCTGTTTCAAGTAGAAAGAATGTATGAAAGAATTTTGTAAACTGACGGATTGTCACTTGTCACCTGTCAGTTTTATTAAACAGGCCCCTGGTTATTAATATGAGAGTCCCATGTGTTCAACTGTGTCAATCGAAGAATTTAACTTGTGTATTTAAAATATATATAATTATATATATTTCATGCACACTTGTTTTTCCAATACACTTTAGACATTGGCAGAATAGTCTTCATCCGATTTGCTTGCCATTTAACAAAAATAGAATAGAATGAGATACCCATGTTTCTATAAAATCGTACAAAAATAATTGTCATTATCGATTCCTCCTCACCCAGTTCTTTAATAATATTGAGGTAAATTTCATCTCAAGAAAATCTAAAGGCGGATAGCATTGAAGCGAAAGCAATAAACAGTAGCGAGTGCGAACAGTGCAGTGCAGGAAAAGTAATCACGGTTCAGCGTAACTTTGTTTGATAGCGACCGACTGGACTGTGGGGCTAACGATGTAGGGAAACTAGAAAAAATATGTCTTTTAGTGAAATCCCGGGCCGGGAAAAGTGTTATTGACTTATTTCATATGGAATTTGTCAGTAGCGGCCCGGAGTCTCGATTTGTGTCCAGTTGATGGCAATAGGCTCGCCCCTATTACATGGAACTTTAACTGGTGAAATGAGGGAGTTATACCTCTGTCCAACCCTACGGGTGATGATATTATGTTATTGAATTTAGCTGTTTGTTGCTTTTTCAGACTAAATTTTCTGTCTCTATAGTCAATTTAGCGCTCTTTGTGGTCAAACATATGTAAAATGTCTAATCTCTAAGTTAATATTTAGAGATGGTGTGGCTATGGGTTTTGATCACATAAATACATGATATTCTTTGATGAAAACACATCATTTTCTAATTTTTATAAGTAATTTAGAGTTATGTAAGTTAAAATTCTACATAATTTGCCACAGAACATCTAAGATACACAAAAACTTACATTTATACTTAAAGACTGTCATAATTTAATATCCAGACATTTTTTCCACAATAAACCACAGTGTAACCACGTTTGTCGTCGAGAAACTGCGGCCGGTGAAGCGGGTCTAGGGGAGGCAGGGGCAAAGCGGAACAGTGTAAATTGATTACGTGTAAAATTGTTAGCCGATGGGTGACTACGACTACTTATATGCACCTCGCTCCGAAAGCGTTTAACGCAATCTAATTTGCACACGTCTGAAGGTGAGCGAAGTTTTTACATCGTGGAAATGAGATGAAGCGAGTGTTAATGGAGGATAAAGACGGTTAGCTTGATCGAGCATGTTCATTGTGAGATATTATTTAGGTTTTTTAAGGGATAAATAAATATTTTTGAGAATAATAATTATGATGATTAAATTATCGATTCAATTAACATAATTAGCAATACATACAATTAAACAGCAAAAATAAAAAGACTTCTTTACCAAAATGTAAATAAAACCAGACATTCAAATGGATTTTTATAAGCCGGAAATATATTCAAGCCTTAACCGCATTTAGATTTATTTCATCGCGTCTACTTAGTCGAGGACATACAGACTACTTAAGTCAACGAAACTCCACAATCCGTTTTAAATTGAGACAAAGAAATAAAAAAAACAAAACTCGGCTCACATGCATAAAGTATAATTAAAGAGTAGAAATGAATATTTAAATATCCGTGGAGGGCTTAGGCCTGTTGTTCACGGCACGGTTTCTTAACGGTACAGCGTTTTTAACTGCGCCGAAGAAAAATCGAGTAAGCTTGTATATGACACAGGAAACAACCGGACGAGACAACGGCTAGTTACGGCTTAGTTCTGTTTTTTTTTTTTTGTGTCAAGCTACAGACGTGCGTCATGAATCCTTAGAAGAAAAAGATAATCATTGCTTATTACATATTTAAAAATTCAAAACGAAAAAAATATTAAAAGAAGTTTTGAATACATACGATTTTAGGTGCCGTTCCGCAGTACCACCGTGTCTGTCAACAAACCTCCATAGTGATTCAAAGAACAGCGATGACAGAACCTACACACGGTGAATCAACCGTGGTTTATCACGGCAAAAAAACGTGTGTGTACAAGCGGCCTTATTCGGATCGTCACAATGACGTTTGGGGTGCCCAAATCTAAAAAGATACGTATTTGTGGAAGTCAAGTTCCGTCTAAATATACACTGAGCTATTTTAATTTGGGATATTCGAAATAAGAATATTATTTTTTCCTTGTTAAGCAAGCTTAGTAAGAATTGTTTGTGGTTTTACGGTAACTTAATTTTGTTTTTTTACTGTTTTTAACTTTGTTTGTAATAAATAATAATACCTCAATTAAATATTCGCATGCTACTTGAATACAAGTGTAATAAAGTTATTGTATTTTTTTATTTTTGTGTATTTTTTATAGCATAGCTAAATGTAAGTTCCTATTTATTTTGAGGAGACTTTGTATTCATGTTATTTCTTACAACTAGCAAGCTTTATGATTCTACTCATGTAAAAATCAGCAATTAAAATTTTTATGTTGTTACCAAAAATAAATTACTCCCAGTGTACCTGCACCGACATCGCCGGCGGGACAAGTCAAAGATACAGATACATGTTGAGGGACAGGAGAGTTTGCCAAAAATTATAATTTTAATTGCGGGCCCCTTTCCCCCTGTCTCCCCCAGGAAACTGCAAGCTGAGCTATAAATATGAAACATACTGCGTTTTTTATGATTTAATTGCTTTTTGATATGTAAAGCAGTATTTTTTTTGGTTTCCGAAATAATACCTTGCTTTCAGTATTATTTTCTGCAATTAATTTAAGGTAAGCGAATTCAGAGTGGTGTCTGAGTGCGACTGTACAAGTCATGACAGTGCAATGTGTTATCTATAAAAAATGCAGTAGTTATCTGGATACAGGAAAATTGTAACAACCTATTATTTTCATGTTAAACATGAACATCACGTAATTAAATGTCACTCAAGTAGTAAAAGTTTTATAGAGGTACCTAATATTTTAGTTTTTACACAGTTGAAAGCTACAAACATTTCATGTTCACGCTCCAATTCATAACCACATTTTAATTAAGTACCTATTTTGGTTTTTTACTCGTTAGATTTCTTTTAAATGTCCAAAAGTGCCAAGCCTCCCCCAGGAAAGAAAGTTTTCCTAAACAACTAGATTAACTTAGACAGTTAGCATTCCATCAAAAATCAACGCACACTCGAAAAGATTCGAATTTTAAACATCAACCCTTCGTAGTAAATCTCTCATTTCCTCTGAAGCTTAAAAAATTAATGACTCCCAAAACACACACGCGTAAAAACAAAGGGGGTGGGTAGACAGCCGAAATTCGCAAATAAAGCGGTCCGCTAACAATTTCCTTTTACTCATTATATCTGGAAATGCGTTTCGTATGCAAAATTGACGAGGGATTTTTGGTAACGATGTTAGCGAGTATATTAGTTGGTGTGTATTCCGTATACTTATAGTATGTACTTATAGTGTGTATGATTAGGCTTTGCTTGATCGATTTATGTGACACATAAAAAAAGAGTCGGAAAATATTTTCAATCTGTAATTTATCGGACAGTCATCGAAGTTCCATTGGTTTTGAAGGGTAATGTTCTGGGCTAGCATTACCTGATCAATTTCTTGAAACCTTATGAGTGAAGAGCATGAAATGAGCTTTCGCTCCACCTCATGCTGAGGATTGACACTATTGCCAATTCAACATTTTTTTTTTTTGTATAGGTAATTATCAAATAACTTCTCCCGCTCTGGGTGGAGCGGGAGGGCGTGTCAGACTCTTACTGACTAAAACCCACCCGTGTTCCTTCAGCTGCCTGTACGTTGCCAGGGGCCACGGTATCCCTTTCGGACTTTCCCACAACACATATCATATAATTGAGACATTGAGTGTGACCATATCCAGCTCCCGTTGCGCATCTATGAGGTACTGCCGTAAACGTCGTCTAAAAGCGCTTACCGTGTTAATAAGTCTAATCAGTGGTGGCAGGTTGTTCCATATTTTGGAGGCTGCATAACGAAAGCTACCTCTAAAGGCGGCTGTACCCTGAGACTGAGACTGTTTGTTTGTCTGGTATACGTGCCATCAACTTCAACACACTGAGGTTTTACTCAAAAGCCATATGGAGTAAAGCCTCTACAGTACTTTCATCGAGAAACCGTAGGGTTTTTCAAAATATACATAAGTGATAAATGCCTTAGCAAACCTCGCAGCTAAGTAGCTTATCACATAAAATAAATATCCAAGAATAAACGTCGAAGCAAAAAGAGTATGTAAGGATCGTAGCAGGTGGCGTTCTGTAGTTTCTGCCCACCCCCATTGGATGGAAGCGTGATTTAATTTATGTATGTATGTATCTAAGATAAATCTTCAGACAGTTCATTAAAATTCAAGAAGTTAAAGAAAATATTGTTATTGTTTTCTTAGATACTTAAAAAATACGAGGTAGAGTTAATCTAAAGCCAGGATTACTGCACAGTACGTACTCAAGTGAAGTTAAATAGGTTTGGTTTCAGCGGTCGCCATCTCCCGAGTAATGTGCTCCGAAGACGTTTTACGAGGGCGTACGATGTTTTATGTCGATAGATTTCATCGATGTTTTCATAAATGTCATTTTTTATCGACGTGTTTTATTTGTGTGGTTGACATCACCATTGTTTTTGACGTTTGTATGTAAGTAAAAATTTATTTGGCGTATCGTGTTATTTTTATAGAAGAAAGAAAGAAAGTACGTTTATTTGCGGTAAATATGACGCAAAGGATAAAAACACGAGAATAACAAATTCGGGGAAGATATGCGTCACATCTACGCAAAACCGAACCATCGCTCAGCATAATGCTGCGACCCTGGTTTATCTGGGCTTGGTATTCATTCTCCTGCCCGTATCCCAGTTTATTTAGGATCGGTCCAACATGTCTTTTTGCTTCCACATTTCTCTATTAGTCGTGATCTCGGTAGCCCATTCTAGTCATATCATCTTCCACACAGTCTATCCATCTTCTCTTTGGTCATACGTACTCTTATAGCCATCCACATTCATAATCAAAAATTTCCTCACGATATTTACCTTACTCCTCTGCATCACATGCCGATATCATGACAACCGATTTCCACACAACTTTTCAGTTACCAGTGCCACTTTCAAACTTCGTTTTTCTAGGCTTTTTGAGGTAATATTATTTAGATAGATAAATAGATCGTTTATTTAGTGCACACAAAAAAACAGCACAACATACAAAAACACGATTAAATAATTAATAATTAGCTATTAGGAAATAGCTGCAAGGTGCCAATATAAAAAAATATAAAAAAGGAAGAAAACAAGACATTGTGATGACACTATTGACACTATTATTTGTGATAATATATAATGAGGGTTTTCCAAAATGACGTTCACTAGGTGACAGCTCTGAGAGGTCATGTTCGGCCACCTGTCAAAAGTGACAAAGCGCCTATATTTTCTTAGACGCGACTGAATGATGAACGAATGAATGAAACGAATGATGAACGTTATCATATATTTTGTACTCGTCAAATGTGTCATTTTTAAAATGCAAGACCTCTCGTCTCGTGATGAACTGTCTTGACTGTGAGATATAATTTAATATATTCTATACTGTTAATGTGCTTAATGAATACTAACGAAGCAAAACTGTAAATTTTATTCTGATTGATGTGTATGACTAATGACATCGATGTAATTACATGATATTATTATGCATGTACTAGAAATATTTGCACGACTAATAAGTCGAATACAGTGACACTAAAATTATTTTACCATGTTATTATGTAAGTACCTAAAATCTGGCAAATAAATTCAAAATGTCGCCTACTTGTGGCGTGAATTTTCATGAAAACCCTCATTAACAAGATGTACCTAAATTATTAATACTAGTTGTAATAAGGTGACAATAAATATCAATAATCTCGATAGTTGATAAGGATAACAATTGTCATTTCATTCATTCATTCATTCATTCATTCATTCATTGATCGATAATGTCGATCGTCTACCAATCATACTCCACTTGATTTGCTGTCAGATTTAATCAATATTATTATAATCGATCAAAATGTTAATCATTAGTTGTCTGCACATTTACTACGTTTGCATCGGTCGTTAACTACAAATAACTTTTAAAATAGGCTTTATTTACTTATGAGTTGCCAAAGAAAAATATAAATAGGTACATACATACATACACAAACTCAAGCCTTCTTCTCATGGGGATAAGCAGACACTACAGACCGCCACCTGCTACGACTTACGTACTCCCTTTGCTTCATTTACGTTCATACATCTGAGGCCCTAGTGTGAGTTTATTTTAACCATCTCGACTTTACGCATCAACCGCGTTCGGCGCTCCGATTGGCAGCCGGCCGGCCTTCACCAGTGAATGGCCAATCGGAGTGCCGAACGCGGTCGATGCGTAAAGTTTGAGACCCTCTCTAGACCCTCTGGTCATACACGCATCGTTGCGAGTACTACGCACCTAACCTCTCTAAAGAACATCACCAATACGGTCACTAAGTATATATTTATTATGTCTTTCTAGTATTACAGTATTATCTTTATTTATGAATTTAAACCCTAGAAAAACATAAATAATAATTTAAAAAATATAAATAACGTCAACTTTATCGATGGCATCAACACACTAGAGGGAGAGTGGGGGTGGGAGGCTACTCATGCAAAAATCCCGTCTCAGGTAAAATGAAGTCGCAAGAGCTAAGACAGGACGCGGTGAAATACGAATGTACTAAAATATATTATATTGTTTATTGTATATCTTTTTGCTGTGTGGCGCGTTTTGGCCGAGTTCACCCTAATCGTATATTGACTGGTATATGATTTTGGATTTCGTCTGGTATTTTCATAATGGTTGATGAAAATTACAATTATAAAATCAAATTCTTATTTTCCATTCCTGTGGAGGAGAAGTTTCTATGTGGAAGTGATACCTACTGGTGATACTTCGAATTAAACCAAATTTATTTTGCTATTTTGTATGTTAGGTACCAGAATACCCGCGAAACGCGTTGATTAATACATTTAAAATAGTCGAGATTTCTTATTCATATTCTTTATGGCACCTCTTTAGGTCATGAGATATCCAAATATTAAAAAAGAGAGCAGTGATAGCCTAGTGGTGTGACCGTCAGACTGCCAAGTCATAGGTCTCGAGTTCGAATCCAAGACCTCTGATTTTTCGGATTCATGTGCGTATTTTATAAATTATCACTTGTTTCAAAAACGGTGAAGGAAAACATCGTGAGGAAACCGGCAACCCAGAGAGATATTTCTTGACGGCATGTGAAGCCAAGTCAGAGGCCCATGGGCGGCTTTGAAACTCTGACACCAGGTTAATCACTAACCACACGAAAAGAAGAAGATCATAAAATATTTAGCCTAGGACTTAACAGTGAATCAGTTTTCATGCCTCCCCCAGGCATAATAATTGATTCACTGTTACAATGTATAGTAGATCAGCAACAATATTTTTAAGCAGAGATGTACTTAAAAAATACTCTTATGTCAGCACAGTGGACTTAATTTTACATTATTAAGTAGATTTATTTTTAAAATTTCTTTACTAGGTTAACAAACATAAAACCTTTTACTTTTACTAAAGAAAAATTTTCCGAAAACCAAAAAATCTTTTTTTGTTTTCGACTGAAAGTGCAAATCAATCTGCTTAGCCTTTTTCCAAGTATGTTGGGATTGAACCAATTACAGGCACTTTTGAATTGACAAGGAATCGGTCAGTCAGAAATATGAAGCTAGTTGCCCATTCCAAAGCGTAGTAGGTACAAGGAAGAAGAACGGGCAAGAAACTCCACGGACACTCTTTTCAATCAAAATATGGTTACATAATTTGTTTCAATGGAAATTGACGTCTAACTGGGTAATACAATACCCCTTAGCTTAGCAAGAAAAATTTTCGAAAAGTCTGACACCTAGGTCTCAGACTTTTCGGCTGAAAATTCAAGCCGAAAATAAATTCCGGTTTCGGCCGAAAAAAAAAACGGTCGGAGTCTAAATATTAAGTGTTTTATTTTCATAATCTCTTAACCAGATTAACCGACATAAACCCCTAAAGTGAAGTACTACCTAATTATATTTTTATTACCTGTCCAATCTGACTATTTCCGAGCTCGAAAACAATCGGACCTGCACTACTTGAGACGTCTCACTTGTCTTTATGAAATACTTCAGAGGACAGCTTCCTTTGCGGAATTTTTCTTTATATCTCTCGTCTCTGCTCGTTTCATAGCACTACGTACCGTAGTTAGCAGTTGTAATGGTTTTTGTGTTTAGAAGAGAAATGTGTATTTGTTTTGTCCCATTTTCTGTTTTGAGGTTGCTAACTCTAACTCTGATCTTGCTTGTTAGATAGTTGAGTATGTTTCTTAGTTAGAGGATATTATCTTTCAAAAAGGCATTATAGTTTGATGTAAAACGACGTAGCAATGACCACCAGCATCACACCGATCTCTTTTTTATTTAACAAAAACAAACAAGCTTTAACGGTGAACACTATTGAAGTAACTACACGTCTGCTGCCGTTGAAAATTCAAAAAAATATGTATGTCTGCTTTAGTACAATACGGCCGATATAACTTGGCAGTTCCGAACTTCGCGCAGAAGGCTCCGCAATAACATTTTTTTTGGAACCAAATGGTGACATGAGGCGAGAGTGAGTGAGAGGATATGCGCTAAAGTTCACAGTGCCTATGTTCAGACCTGCCCAGTTATATCGGCCGCATTATATCGATGGGTCCTATGTATAAGGGCCAATGTGCAAATTGACCACTTTTCAATAGAGGCTCCCAAAGTTTCAATTTGATATATTTTTTAGATGCTTCAACTGATGTTTGTGAAACTTTACATAGTTACTATGAAACATATGTTCGTTATTCTAGATACATCGATTTATTTGTATATATATTAGTTTTTTAAATAATGTAGTTAAGCCTATATACGTCATTTTTTTATTTTAATTATACTGAAAAAAAACTAGTAAAAAGGCCAAAGTGTCACTTTAGACGATTTACTTGGCACAAGCTACTTTTGAAAAAAAACGTGTATTTTAATATTTTTGAATAATCCATTATTTAAGAAAATATTTAAAATAAAGAAATAACTTAAACAAACAATAATAATATAATTATTTTATGACATAATTCACATTGACACATATACGTTATCTTACTTGGTGACGTAATATTCTCAAACCTCAGTTAGGTCACAAAAATAAACACAATTATAAAATAATTTGAGTTCTTTATTTGTTTTCTAATGAATTATTGAAGTTTTTGTAATAGAAAGGCAGTCAAATAATCAATACTTAATGTTAAAAACCTCCCGAAATCACATTGGACTTAAGATCAATCAGCTTTTTATTGTAGATACCTCAACCTGGGTTAGTAATTAAAGTTTAAAAAACAACAACAAATTAAACTTTTTTTATAAAATCAAAACTTAGAAAACATAATTAAAGATTCTTAGAATATGATCTGAGAGAAAAAAATAATAAAATAAAAAATAACGAATTGGTTAACAAAAAAAAACATTATTGAAAACAAAACAAAATCACTCATTTTCATCATTATCACTAGTAATAATCATTGACTTTTCATTAGATGCTACCAAATTTTCGTAATACTCATGATAAACTGGTGGAATAATATTTTTGCGACGTAGGTAAATCAATTAAGTCTTTTTTTTGGATGGATGTATTGGTAACAACTGATTGTAACATAGTTTTAAGGGTATTTCCGTAGATCTATCAGCCATTTGTCTTCTTGTTCTAACAGAAAGATCAGAAATGTTAATGTGGTTTTCGAAAGCATCTTCAGATAGATCTAATTTATAAAACAGAATGTATGGTTCATGTTTACTGACACGAACTTGTTTGATTTTAGACCAAGGCACTTTTTGTCCCTCTGAATTTTTAGTCCAGTTAAAACAAGCACTCGCTTGCATCTTTTTGAAGTCGAAAACTATATTTTGAGATACATCTATAACATTATAAGGAGCTCCTTTTACTTTAGCCCATCTAATTAATGAACTCCACTCGGACGGTGTATAAATATTCTTATGTCTTGAAGCTTTCTCAATTGTAGCATGTATGGAATCACCCTCATTTTGTGTAGGTCCTGTTTCAAGGAAAGTATGTTTAATATTAATACTAAGCTGTTTAGCTGCATAAAGGTACATAAAAAACACTATCCTATTTCTATTTTGGCCAGTACAATTATCTGACTAAAGTCATCACAGCCTTCTTTAGTCTTAAGTTTGATAATATCGTACACACAGCTAGCTATTTCGTTTGAGCCCTTCATAGCTATTTGTTCATTCCACAAGTAGCAGGTACCAACCAAATTTCCAACATCAAACACGGATAAATTATGAACTTTCAATCGCTTACAATAATAAAACAAGCTAATTTCACCACTAGGAGCCAGCAACACTTTTTGTAAATCAAATGTAGCACATCATCACTCGAGTCACTATAATTTACATTACCAATTGCTAAATTAACTAAATTCCGACTTCTACTAAACTTAGAATGATATTTTTACGCCATATTTCACTAAGTTACATCTAATAACATAATATTATTCACTAAAATAATTGGTTATTATCACAGCGCGACATCGTTCCGTGTGACGTACAAGTGCTCAACTGACCAATTAGCCGTTGCAGTAAACAAAGACGCGGGATCTCCCCGCGTACAAGTCTCTAATAAGCGTTTGGCCTTTATACGTTTAAAATTGTGCCATATAGGCCCTTTTACTGTAACAAAAAATAGTATTTTCACTTATAAATGTGTATATTTTTTTAGCGCACGTTATCAACTACAGTAAAAGGAAGCATTTAATACAAAAAAGTGAAAATGCTCAAAATGTTGCATTGGCCCTTATACGTAGGACCCATCGATATGTAATGTTACCCAAAACTGCGATTAAAGACACTGAAGCTGGGAACAAATGATTGGACGCTTCCGTAAGCCAAGGCTGACAGTCGCGACCGATGAGTGTGCACGTTGTTCCAAGCTCCAGCCGGCCAGATTTCTATCAGACATCCGAACGTTCAAGGACGGTCCAAGGTCACGTCCGCGACTTACGACTGATAGTTTGCACAGAGTAGTGCTTAATGTACTATCCAGATACAAATAAACCGCAACTGGCAGACGCGTCCGATAATTTGTTCCTAGCTTATGGCTAAATTGTCTCCAAAAGACTTGAACGTCATCATCATCATCATTTCAGCCGAAAGACGTATACTGCTGGACATAGGCCTCCCCTAAGCACCGCCACTTCGACCAGTTCTGTGCTTCCCGCATCCAGCGGATTGCTACGGCCTTCACAGGGTCATCGGTCCATCTTGTGGGAGGCCTTTCAGCGCTACGTCTTCCGGTACGCGGTCGCCACTCGAGAACTTATCAGCCCCATTGACAATTTGTTCTGCGAGCAATGTGCCCACTGCCACTTAAGCTTGGCAATTCTTCGGGCTATGCTGGTTAGCTTGGTTCTCCTGCGGATCTCTTCATTTGGACACAACAAATCAAATCAAATCATCTTTTACACCATAAAAATTATACATTCCTCACCTACCCACGTTATAAACCTGTCAATTAATACCCAAAGTAACTTCCTCCATTCTTCCAAGAAAACATTAGTATAACAATATATGAAACAATCGTGAGCCGGCACCATAAGCTGAGCTGTCGATATCAGTTAAACTGTAATGGACACCAGGGCCACGCCTTGAGCGTCCTTGTTTATGGTATGGTCCTGTTTCGAGAGAATTTTATTAGGGAATACTAATAAAAAATAAATTGCAAATTGAGAGAATTCAACGACAAAAAAAAACAATACAATAAAATAATTATTTTTTAAATTGCCAGAACATGCAAGCGACGGTTAGTTTGTGACTCACAGAATTTTCCTAAATTGTATTGAAATTAACTCGTTTTAAAAGAAACTTTTTAATAATAAACTTTATTGCCCAGTCCAAAAAAAACTGTTCCAGAGAAGTAGGTATACTATTGGCTACTATTTTAAGGTCAGTACTTTTTTGCCACTTTCAAACCATTCTCCTATCGTGCCAATCTTGTCTACGCTCTTTCAGTAGTTTAATTATTATTTCAGAAACAAATGAGTATTAATATTATATTTCTCCCTCATTTTAAAATGGAGAAAATTCATAAACACCTGCCTCGTTGATTTAGTGGTTGCAAGCGCAATTGCTGAGCATGAGGTACTGGGTTTCGATTCCCAGGTCAGCCAAAGTGTTATTAGGATTTCCTATCTGGAATTTCTTAGTAGCAGCCCTGAGTCCGGATTTATGCCCGGTTCATGGCAATAGGCTCTACGTCTACCCCTATTACATGGGACTTAAACATGACTGGCTACCTAACGTGGTATAGTAATCTTATTCTAGGGGCATCGTCTTCACATATAATTATATAATTGATGTATACAAGATATTGTGAAAACATTTTAAAAGAGTAACGGTGGAGTTTCTTGCCCATTCTTCTCCATACGAAAACTACCTTTTGGAAGGGGCAACTAGAATCAATTATTATTTAAATGTTGACGTTCAAAAGTGCCTTTTTTGTGCCTAATTGAAATAAATTATTTGACTTTGACTTTGACTTTGACTTTGACTTTGAAATGTGAGTGCAATATAGGTACACCTCTGCCCAATTCTTCGGCGAAACAAGGGGTGTTATATTAAATATATTTAAAACGTACTTACCGAAACGGAAACACACCTAAGTCGCGTGCCAACACCCACTCAGCCGACACATCAAAACAGAACTGATACGCAATATTATTTTTACACTGACAGCTATGTAGGGATTTATTGAACGATCTCCTTTGTAATAGCAGCAATGTAAACAAAACAACGCGAGGAAATTAATATTGGCGTTCATCTATGTACCCATTGGACGTTGTTTGTATTTATATTTTTTTATTCTAGCTGTTTTTAGAGAGAAATAGGAGTCGGAAAATTTGTTTTTTTAATAATAATTTTATTATTATTAAATTCCTTTTACTCATTTTTTTCCATGCTTATAATATTGTCCATTATTCTTCAAATCTTCAGAAAATAATTAACACTGACAGTTCATACGCTATTCACATCAAAATACCTTATTACCATATACTTCACACTCAAGAAAAAATTAAAAAACCTTTACAGCCATAAACCACAGCCCTAAAATTATTACAAACACATTTTCTCTAAACAAAACGCAACAATCCATGTTTCGATATTTTAAACAGAGGAAAAACAAAACGCATTTATTTAAATTAAAAAAAGTAAAACACACGCTAGCAATACACTTAACAGTATTCACACGACGATGCCCAGAACACACTGTATATTTAGGGTTCCGTTGCAAACGAGCAGTGAATAAAACCATGGAAAATTCAGAGTGGAAAAAGAAAATTATTGCGTCGTTTTATTGTGATTCGACAAATGGGTGACTGTGTCACTCGTTGCTATATTTATTTTGACGTAAGTGGGTACTTCATTTACTATCTTAACTGCGTATTTTACTCGTGAAATAATTATTACAGTGAGCAATTTTCCAAATTGTATGCGGAAGTAGCTGGTATACTTCTATTTGTATATTTGCAAGGAAACTTTGTTAGTTTGAGTGCAGTTATTTTTTCAGGAACATGTCCAATGTTTGCCAGGCTTAAGTAACTGAGAGATCTTTTCTATGATAATCAAAAATATTGCATACAGCAGCTATAAAACCATAGCGATAATTCAGTAAATTATTCACAACAAGCATAAAGGGACGTCGCATTTGCAACAAACACAGTTTAAAAAAAAATTGAAAACAAACAGAACCACAAACCATTTACGACACATTTCAAATAAAAAAAGAACGCGTTCTTAAAAAAATTTGTTTCCGCGTGTCGTATAAAGCACCCCATTCACAACACAATAGATGTTTTGTGCCCGTTTTGTGCGGCTCTATCGCATGACCCGTCTGACGTGTGACAATGCCGTGTATGGGTGCACTTACTGAATTGTTTTTGTTCTCTATTTTTTTATTCTTTTTATTTTACTCTTTTATTGTACGCGATATTTTCTTGTCGGAGAGCGCAATTTCAGTTCCTTGAGACATTCTTTATGCTTAACATTCACGTAAAATTGTGGCGAGGAAAAATGTGTAATGTATATCGTGGGGTCTAGTTTATTTGAAGAAAATCTTAAGAGACAGTCTGGAGAAGAAAGGAAATATAAATAAGGCTTAGAATCTCCTCGAAGATGAGTTCTGAGAAAAACTGAAAAATTCTTAACTGAGATGTTATTCTCTGTTATTTATTTATTTACAAATAAAGTATTTTTACACGACTGTCAAAGGAGTGTAATGTTTTCAGGGTTCATATTTGTATGTATGTATGTGACTTTCTTTGATCCACCATAACTTTTAAATGCCTGAACAGATATGCAGATTTTTTTGCAGTTGGGGGGGCCTCTTAGATTAGAAAGTATTCCACACAACGACACAACGGTCCCCCGACGGCAATGACAATTTTATTTATCTTTTTAGTCAGCAAGTAAAAGAGTAACCTTTCGCTTTGTATATATAAATTAACTAAAATAACTTGTTTTTTACTTTTTAGTTCGTTTCTTGGCAGAGTAGTTGTGTTTTTATTTTTTTTAATTATCTATTTTTTATTATCGTACTTGTTTCTTTTCAGATAGTCCGAGCCTTGAAAATGAACGGTCTCATAATTGCATAGTCATAAATAGGTACACCAAAAATCTCATCTTTTGCTGAAGTCGGTTAACGGGAGGTTATCCGAATTTACCTGTTTTAGAATCCGTTTTTTGTTTATTAATTATATGTAGCTTTGGAACCTCTAAATCAACAAAAGTTTTAAACTTAAACAGAGCTCGTCTAAACTGAAATGACGCGCCCCACCACGTAACTTTTTGCCCGAGAATTGAACTCAGGATAGAAGACCCAGGACGCGAGAAAATATTTGGGTAAAAAAAAACGAAAATCTCGGCTGCCCAATAGAGCTTCATCAATATTGATATAATGAAACACTCAAATAATATTCAAAATTGTTGAGCTTGTGTGCTAAATGCGGTAGAGGGGCGCGTCATTTCAGCTTACACGAACTCTTCCACTATAATCAAGCCTTAACTAATTCCAAACATAACTGGCGAAATATGGGTGTACTATAGATATACCTCTGCTTATGCCTTCGGGGATTATAGGCTTAATGTTATGTTACGCGTGTGTAACTAGCTGTAGCCATCAATCGATTTATATCTAAAGGTGAAATAACCCAATAGAAAACAAGCGCCATTTTGGAAAAAATGTCGGATATCCATCGGAAACGGACCGATATGCAGGTGGCGTACAATTTTGACAGACTGCCTTGTTAGTCTAGTAGTCGCAAGCGCTAATGCTGAGCATGAGGTCCTGGGTTCGAATCCCGGGTCATGCAATAAGTGTTATTGGGTTTTTTCATCTGGAATTTGTCAGTAGCAGCTCGGAGTCTGACTTTATTCCCGGTTGACAGCAATAGGCTCGCCCCCTGTTATATGCAACTTAAACATAGCTGAAGAAAATTGGGTGTACTTCTGGTAAACCTCTGTCCAACCCTTTGTGGAATACAAGCGTGATGCTATGTTTTGTGAAAGCCACAAAAACAAACATGCGCCATTTTGGAAACTGTCGGAAATAAACCGGAAACGGAGTGATATGTAGGTGGCGTACAATTTGGTGGAATACGGTTACTGGGACGGCTGCGTTGGCAGGAATCGATAATTTTCATTGCCGATAAGTAGATTATGATTGATTTGGTAGGTGAGTAGGTAGTGGTGGGTGGTAGAAGTGGTGGTGTATTTCGTAGGTAAGTGTAATCATACAATGTGTTACTGCATTAATGCACATTATGGAAGTCGATTGTTCAGAATCGTTTACTGAATCGATTTCTGTCATTTTTAATAAAGGTAATTTTTTTAAACTACGTAAAGTTACAGACACTCTTCCACTGTACAGTCGAAAAAAAAACAAAATGGCCGAAGTCCATGCTACGCTATACTATACTACGCTAGACCCATTTACCTGGTTGCGGAAAAGTCCGAAAGGGATGATACCGTGGCCCCTGGCAACGTACAAGCAACTGAAGGAACACGGGTGGGTTTTAGTCAGTAAGAGTCTGACACGCCCTCCTGCTCCACCCAGAGCGGGAGAAGTTATTTGATAATTTCCCACCGAAAAAAAAAAAGACCCATTTACCTGTGCGACTGTGTGCGTAGATTTGTAATGTGACCACAATTTATTTTCTCCTACTATCAGTTTAACTAAACTAATAAATAAAAAATGGTTTAGACATACTAGTAAAAATTTACGATATGTATTAATGATTATAACATTATATTGTAATTGGGGTGTTTGGTGGTGTGCGTCAAGAGTCCTATTACATTTTTTACGCAAATTCGTTCGTTCATTTTTGACGTTGTAATTTTCAAAAACAGTAAGATATTTTAATTATTTGATTATGAATAATGATGGTGCCATTATTTTTCTTGTAAGTTGGGGTTACACATTTTAATTTTTCTTTTCGTGTAATTTACTATAAATATTTTACGAACTCAGTTTACAAGAAAACCGTCGGCGATGGAAGTTCGACGCTCAAATTCACATGTTTCTATTCAATTCTAATAAAAGTTAAAATTACGAAAAGATAACTACTATAAATAAATTAATAGTAGTATTTAAAAGAAGAGTGAAAGAACACTATCTTTCTACTTCTTCATAGTTGCGTAGGTATTTATTTTGTATTTTATTTATTTTAGAAATATGTATGTATGTACGTAAGTATATTCTTATATAATTTGTTTTATTTTATTAAGTGAATTGTTTTGATTTTATGTATTTTACTTTCTCTCTACTCTTACACACGGTGTCTACATCTCTTTTTACCCTCTGTCCTATCGCAGGTACGCTGGAAGAGATTTCTTTAGAAATAAGCATCACCTTTGTAAGTATTTTCTGTTCTTTTCTTTTTGTCTGTTTATATAATGTGTGGACATAAATGGTTAAATAAATAAATAATATTCTAGTGCAGTTTTGGTGTTTTGTCCCATGCTTTACTTTTCTTCGATTGCACAATGCGTTATTTAATGACGTTCTACGTAATTGTATTTTTAGGGGGATATTACATTATCATATCCATATGATCATAGATTTATGTGTCATAGATATAATGAAATTATAAAATAGACATAAATATTATGGGTCATTTGTGTACTTCGTAGATAGATATATGATATTTATATGATAGTGTAATATCCCCCAAAGCCTGAATAGTTTGTTAATAAGAGTGCAAGCCGTGAGCCCGATGGTATTATCCATCGCATCGTCAAAAAATAACGAAGTTTTATACAAACTTTCATCCCATATTTAACCCCTTTGGGGAATACACTTTCAAAAATCCTACCATTTGCCACAGTATATATAAGTAACAGTATTACGTCTTCATAGAAAAAGACCGAAACGACAATAGTCTCGAGTGCGCGGCAGTTCCGCACGGACGCGGAAGGGCTATTCTACAGAGCAGACGTAGGTAATTATTTCAAGGTCACTGCCGAGACGTAATACTGTTACTTTATTATACTGTACTCTTGCTTCAAGACCCAGCAGTTTAGGCCTAGTCTAGAATACTAACAGTATAGGAATTGTCAACATAAGCTTGCCATATTAGGAAATAGAATAGAATGTAAGTTGGTAGTCACTTTGCTTGCTTAACTTCTTAATAGCCTTCTTATTGATTTATAAAAAAACAACAACCAATCATATAACTTTACATGAAATATGACAACATATTAAATTAAATAGGCTTTCAACGACCGGGGGTTATTGGTACAATTCCGAACTTTTCTTACCCCGGAACTTAGGGGTGTCACACACGTAGGGGTAGTCAAGTGATCGACAGCCATGGCGTATAATGGGGTTCATGGGAAAAGTTGTAAGGTTATAAAATGATATGGCTTTAACACGTCGTACATAAAACTTGAGAGGAATTATTTTAAAGTTTGGGAAAGTTATGATGAAGTTATTGTTAAAATCCTTTATTGTAGTTATGTTTTTTACTTGCTTTTCTCCGCGGATTTATACACGTTTTATTTTTATTGCTTTACAGCATTGATGAAGACCGCGTCACATAAGTTTTTGCCTAAAACCTTGTTTATTCCTTAGCGTAAAATAATAAAATAGCTTATTTTTTTTTCAAAGCTGATCAATTAATTATTGTGTCGTAAAATTTTAGGAAAATCGTCAACTTTTACAATGTTTGTAAATATGTGAGCACCATGTATCTATCACACAATTAATTTATCTGTTGTTGCTTCATTTTTAATTGTTAATTCTTTTTACCTATTGTGGTATAATAATTTTATTCTAGGTGCATCGTCCTCACATATAATTATATAACTAATGTATTTATACAAAATATTGTAAAAAAAATTAAAAGAGTAACGCTGGAGTTTCTTGCCCATTCTTCTCCATGCGAAAACTACCTTTTGGAAGAGGTGACTAGAATCAATAACATTCAATTTTTTTGTAAATTCTGACGTTATAAAGTTCCTGATTAGGGCCTATTTGAAATAAATGATTTGACTTTGACTTTGACTTCGTAATCAGCCTATATTGTTCCCACTGCTGGGATTTTCTCTTCGAGAGGTAGTGGACTGTAATCTACCACACGGGTTGGTAGATGTCACATGTCTTTGAATTTTTGATTTTAGGACATGCCGGTTTCTTCACGATGTTTTCCTTCACCGTTTTGAAAGAAGTGTTGATGAAATTATTTACACAAAGTATATCGCCTGCCTGGGTTCGAACTCACGACCTACAACTCATAAGTCGGGGCCGTTACCATTGGACAACCACTGCTCTCTACTCTGTTAATTAATTTTTTTAAATGGTTAAATCTATCTTTTACAATCCTAAAATGAAAAGCACTGAAAACATGAAGAGATCTCGCGCACTCGACGGCCATGACCATGACCAGGAAAACTATAGAAGCCGATACGAATCGAGCACTTGGTCGCAACGGCCAACCGGCCAACTAGCCGCAGACCGGGCCACGAACCACGACTGGCCGGAATCATGGCCGTCTGGTGCGCGAGATCCCGAAGTACTTAGAGTAATTTCATTTAACATTCTAATGACAATATTGCAACATTTCTAAACTATCGCCGCTTCTAATAAAAGCACCATTGACCTCTCCGAACAAATAATTCAATGGAACTGCAAACCAATTGGAAGTTGATCAGATTGTCATTACGTTGTACAGTGGGATACAAATTCTTTATAAACACAGAATACAACAGAACACACAGAACACACAAAATATATCTAGAACTTTTTTTTCGAACCAGAAAAGTTCATCGAAAAAAAAAACTATCTTTTCCTTTCACAAAGACAGAAAAATCATCATCCTTTAAGAGGGAACAGGGGCTGTGAGGAATTTTAAAAATAGGTATTTGAAGAAACTATTGCCGTCATCTTACCTCAAGTCTGCGTCCGCAGTGTGCGATAGGGAACAGCTGCAGCTCAGACCGATTATATCACAAAAAAAAATTTACGAGATCAACGTTTCGTATTCCCCTTTTTCTCCTCGAAAAATGAGCCGATTCAATAATTTTTTACATATTTTTTTTAAGAAAGATTATGTCTAGGTTTCTATCATTTTTGTTAGAGAAGAAGAGAGGACTACCAGACAAATTCGAAAAGGTTTTAACATAACCTTTTCGAATTTGTCTGGTAGTCCTCTAATCACGGCGGTAAAAATGGGGCATTTTTGTAATTTTTGGAGGGTCATATTTTCGTTACCAATAAGTTGCTGAAAAAAAGGAAATAACAGAGACGTGTCTACAGCAGACCTTGATTTTAGGAAAAATAAAATGAATGCTTTAGAGGCATTATTCAGGAAGAAAAAAGGGGAATACATTTGTATGGAGATTCCCAGGCCCTGTTCCCTCTTAAAGCTCGTCCTTAGAACGTAATAATTACCAAATCTTTCATCCAATAGTTTTGCTCCCCCTATTAACAGCCAGATTGCCTCTTTGGTCCAGTGGTCGCAAGCGCTACAGCTGACCATGAGATCCTGGGATCGATTCCGAGGTCGGGCGAAGTGTTATTGGGTTTTTCCATCTGGAATTGCTCAGTATCAGCCCGGAGTCTGTATTTGTGCCCGGTTGATGGCAATAGGCTCGCTCCTTATTAAATAAATAAATAAAAGTTTATTTGGAACAACTTAAGTTTACAATTTACAAAGGAAAACGAAGATAGCCACAAAAGTAAAATACTGTGGCGCAGCTATCGACGCCCAACACAAAAATATATACAAAGACATTGTTCCAGACTTCACAAAGAAAGTTAATTAGTAATTAATTGAAGAATTACATTTTATTTTTATTTTTTCCTTAAAAGGAATAAAAAGGAGAATATACTCTATGTGGAGGTTACTATGTAGTATAAGTGTAGAGTGGAGGTGGGGTGAAGTGTGTATGTGTGTGAGTGTGTGTGTTTACCGTGTTATGTTACCATTACATGGGACTTAAACATAACTGGCGAAATGTTGGTGTACTGTAATTACACCTCTGCTTAACCCTTTGGAGAATACAGGCGTGATGTTACGTATATATTATTAACAGCCATAATTGAATCTATAAAACCTTCATTGCAAAATTCTGTCGATAATATCATAACATTTCTAAACCATTACTGCTTCTAAACAAATCACCATTGGCATGCCCCGAATAAATAAGTCAATGGAACTGCAGTTGATCAGATTTTAATTACTTCATGCAGTAGGACACACATTCCTAATGAACACGAATCTGTCACAAGAACTATGTGAAAGACATTCACTCCGTTTGTGGTTGTCTGATGGTAGTCTCGTTATGGTTGGAGAATTAGAGGCTAACTTATGAATTACAAGATTATTCTGCATAACTTACTGAACTCTACTGACACCTGAATTTTACTTATACCTAGGTAAAGCCTTTATGAAATTCCACGAGGGGTTAGGCAGAGCTGTACCTAAAGACTGACTACTACCCCCGGCTAGTGTACTATCGAAAAACTTCATATCCAAGCAGTTTGTAAACAAAATCCCGAGAACACTAAGACCATAACTCAAACTCAAACTCAAAGCATTTATTTCAATTAAACCATTTACAGGCACTTTTGAACTGTCAAGAAGTCGGTCAGTCAGAAATATGAAGCTAGTTGCCCATTCCAAAGCGTAGTAGGTACCTATGGAGAAGAACGGGCAAGAAACTCCACGGACACTCTTTTAAATAAAAAATTGTTACAAAATTAGTTGGTTACATCATTAATGTTGAAATTATACATGTGAGAACAATGTAGAAAGACGTCCACGTTAAAAGCGTCCGTAATAAAAATATAAAAATCAAAGAACAATTCAAAAATTAAAATAAGCCATGGCAGCTAAGAGATGACCAGACTCTACTGACGGCGCCCGTTCACGAACATGACGCATGGATTAGCACCGTTCAGCTCAACCATTTTGATGGGAGCTAAATGATCCAACACACACACCACCGCCAGCGAGACATTAGAGTGAGCATGACATAATCTCAGCCGCCAGGGCACATTCAAGTCAATGAAAGACATACCCAGTACCTAAATGGTAGCTTTATAGTCGGTACATAGTACTCACACATGTGCTATGCAATTATACAATGCTAAGACATTGAATTTATACAATGCAAAGATAGTTTTTAAAATCTTCAGCAGCTCCAACGGTATTTTCAAATGCTAATCAATTAGTTTATGCTTGTGGAGCAGGACCAGCAATGAGCCAAGCATTTTTATCAATTATGTAATCCCCCAACTTATAATATGCCTGCCTACATAGTGTGCGTTTTATACAAGATTTGAATTTCGTCTCATTCAGTTGAAGTATATTGTGAGGAATTTTATTGTAACATTTTAAACAGTACCCCATGAAAGATGAGTCTACTTTAGCCAGTCTGAAACCTGGTTGAACTAATAGATCCCTATTTCTTGTACTATAATCATGTCTATCACCTCTTTTACTAAAAAGATGTAAATTTTTCTTACGTACATGATGTTTTCATAGACATATTGACAAGGTACCGTCATGATGTAATATCGTATCATCGTCATATCTGTTACCGCCCCGGTTCTATAGCGGCCGAGCGCTGCAAGCAGAAATAGTCCTTACGGTGTATAGATATCAACTTCTTCGATGGTACCTACTTATAAACTAAGCGGTTTAAAAGCGTTTAGCGCTAAACGCATTTAGTGATTTGTAGTGCTCCGGGCCATAAAGTTAAATACCAATAAATAACACTAAAATGGTTTTAATGTGACGTCATCAACGCGTGCTACCCCCAACCACGGAGGTGTTAATTGGAGCGCCGCGATTAATGAACGTGTTGGTGTCACGATGTGTGAAGAGCTTTTGAATTACGAACAGACATTTTGAAATTCGAATCTTTTCAATTTGTTTCTTTTATTTTTCTTTGTGTTGGTTTTTTTTAACTGCTTAATGATGAAGGTATTTTTATTAATACTTTATAAAACAAGATAAACGTCGGTTAACTGTCACTGCGTTTCTGACTACGCAACTAACCATTCAATAACTATGAAACCGATAACTAGTTCGTTAGTTGCCGCTAGATAGGTCTGTATAAGAGATCGCGTCTAAATTTGTGTTTTTTAAATATTTTAATTCGTCTTTAATACTCGTTTTATTTATTATAATATTTTCTTGGGGGTAGATAAGTGGCTTCACTCTTTTAGTAAAAAAATATGATAAGTTGTTATTTATGAAAAACATCATAGTCAATTTTATTTTAAACGAAACGTCTATCTTAGCTCTAGTTTCACTTCATTGTTTTTGTTTCACGTGGTATTACTTTTGCTTTGCAGTTTGATTTTCTGTTAATTGAAGTTATTTTCAGTTCTGCGTAACGGAAAGCTACACATTCTTATAGAAACCTACATGACTTTTCATAATCCGTTACTTCAGAACATGAAAATACACTGAGGAGCAATATAAAAAAGCCACTTGCAAAAAAAACGAAATATCTCCTAAACCACGCAAGTAAGCTACATGAAGTAAAAAAAACAACACTTTTATAGATGTTTTTTATGCGCTATTAAATACACTTGATTGTTGCTTTTTACTTCAAGAAGCTATCTTGCGTGGTTTCGGAAATATTTATGATAAGTTAAGTGGCTTTTTTATATTGCTCGTCAGTGTGACATGAATCATTAATTGGTCTAAAAGTAACGTTTTATTAAAATGAACAAAGATTATTTATAGCTACTTTAATTAACAGTTATATTCAGCATACTTATGTAGCAGAAAATCAAACAGAAATTATACACCGAATTTATTAGTTCCGACTGATTGGTTCATTCACAGAACATCAAAACGATTATTTTTCTCTGAATTAATTCGTTCGATATTCGAAATATTGACCTCTAAAGTGTGACTGGCCAGCTATAGGTCAAAGGCGTGGCTGTAAAAGAGTTTACACATTGACTGGTTGTTAAGTAGCAGAGGCTCGAGTTTTGAATAATCATGACACGCAGCGTTTGCAAAAAGATAGTACTTAAGTTTAAAAAGTACCTTTTATAGTTCTTTAGTAGACTGCACGATTAATTCAGCATACCTTTAGACTTTTTATGGTATTATCATTTTACATTATGCATTGCTACAAGATTGGCTAACTAAAATTTTTAAACAACTATCTTCTGACCAGAAATACCGACAAGCTATAATGCTTAGAGTAAAATAGTTGTATTCGCTACTAAAATAACAAATATACTTAATATTGTCACCTCAAATAGATACACCAACACCTCAACAGTGCGTCACCCGCCTTTCGTTCCCCATCTTATTATCCAATGTGTGATCCCCTTAATAGATTCAAACTGCGTTCGTAATTTGAAACGTGTTCGACAATTGAAACAGCGGGTATCGATGCACCAGCACCATCTGTAAGGCCATCAGTTTAACCTACATTCTGAATTTAAATTAGATATTTTACCTACTTACATTGAGAAAATTGAATATTATGTATCACTCAGATTCACAAAGCATTTTTTTTTTGGGACTTGTTGCTAATTCCTTGTGTTCATTGAGTATTTTGGGACATTATCAAGCGGTTGGTAGACTCTCCACGTGATCTAGCTGGCCTATTTTTTGGCCAAAGAATCAGCATTACTATCCAGCGTGGCAATGCTGCCAGCCTTTAGACACTTTTCCCACTGACAGCAATGCGGACGAATTTTTTGATGCCCAATGAACATCTCCAATTGCAGAAAATATAGATACTATTTGTTTAATACTTTTACAAATAATGATGTAAAGCAATACCAGTTCCTATTACGAGTATTAATATTAGGTAAGGTTTCAAAGCGAAGAAAAATCCTACTCCATAAGCTTTTCACCTCGCGTTGATAAAGTCACAGCTGTGCTAGTTTGCGTGAGTAAGATTACATGACGGGAGACCGCGGTGACCGATGAAGTGGAAAAATGTGGATTGCATTCTCGAATTGACGTGGACAGCTTACAGAATAGTACTGTAAAATACCTGTAACGTGATAAATACTTGTTACGTTTTTATTGTATCGACATAATAATGTATAATTATAAGTATTCAAACCACAATTTCTGGCAACAGCTTGATTCGTACTGTAAAAAATTATAGTGATATTTGCTTGCTAGGTATTTTTTATGAAACACTAGCAACCCGCTCCTGCTTCGCATGGTTTTTATGACTTGATAAAACCTCGATCACCAAAATCCGGCTCGAAGGACCATAATATGTTGGCGATTCTCAGAGGTGTTATAAATAAAATAGCGGACTGTATTAATAGGTATGGTTCGTATATTGAACATAAGGATGCGCGCCTTTCGGACCGTTGTATTTGAAGTAAAGGGCAGTGCAGGCCAGCGGCGATCGGCACCTCGTCCCCCGCTCCCCGCACGCTGCTGCCCTGCTCCCGTAGTCGCAGTGGTGGGCGGTGCTACGTTTTGTCTCCAACACTCATAGACCTTCCGAAATAATTGTTCTAAATCATGGTGAAAACCGCATCAAAATCCGTTGCGTATTCTATAAGAACAACGCAGTCAAACAGACAAATACTATAAGCACAGTATAATAAAGTAACAGTATTATATCTCAGCAAGTGACCTTGAAATTATTACTTACGGCCGCTCGGAAGATAAACCTTCCGCATCCATGCGTAACTGCCGCGCACTCGATACTGTTGCGTACTGATATACACTGAAATTTCGAAGCGTGTCGTTTCGGCCATTTTCTATGAAGATATTCTTATTTATACTGAGCTAAAAGTGACTTTATAACATTAAAATAACATTTATAACATGTATAGAATATAGAAGAACAAAAAAATGATGATGAACAAGAAAATGAAATCACATACCGAATAAATAAGTGATAACAAATTGCTCAATGCAGTAGACCAGTGGTTCCCAAACTTGACTGGCCCGCGACCCACGAGAAAAAAAGGGGCACAACTATATGAAGGAAGGACTGTTTAATAAAAAAAATATTCAGTTACAATCTAAAATTTGAATACTTAATTAAAAACAAGGAGTGCGATTTCAATGAGAAGGATGTGGTTTCCCCTAACTTTTGTCTTTATTGCTTTAGCATCAACTACAATGCTAGTTACTTTTAATCGCAACGAGTTTGATACGTAAAATTTATTTCGGTATTTGGTTTTATCATAACTGAAGAATTATTTGTCAAGGCCCACCCAATATTCGGTCGCGACCCACCAGTAAATGACGACATATACATAGTTTGGGAAATGCTGCAGTAGTCAATTAAAAAAAGAACATCTTTTTTTATTTGCACAGTCATTCTTACCTAACGTATAATTTCAAAAATAGAATATTAATACGCTAATGCTCAAGCAATACCACCAAATGCCAATACCAGTCATTAGCGAAAGGCTGTAGTCACCAATTTATGTACATACCTCATAACGATGGCACCGCATTGAAAGGGTTAGTTCTGTTAATGGCCGGTAAGTGGAGTCTTCATTTCACATGTCTGCGTAGGGTTAATAAGGCTGCGCATTCATTGTGTTTTAAGTGTGTAATTAAAGGGTTTATTCTGAATAAAATGCTTGTTTTTGGGATTTAGGTATAAATTAAGGTATTCGTTTATTTTCTGACCGGGTTTATCAAATTTCTAAGTAAATACGAACAATAAAAATATGACATTGACCTCGATTGGATTAAATGTATCTGAATCACAAACCTTTTTCATTTCTAGTTACTTGATGTAGGTAGGTATATCCAGAAAACGCATATCATTGGGAACCTCCATCAGAGGCAAATTCTACTTACCTACGTTCATTAGAGACTGCCTTCTCCGCTACAAAAAAATCTGTATAACTAGCTGCTCCATTCACTATTATGGCACGAGCTGCTCTCGTATCACTCGTAGGTACCGATACGAGTTGGCTGTTAACACCCAGCAAAATATTATATCAAATAATAACAAATCATTGCTACCATATTATTACCACCGGATTGTATTCCACGCGGTCACACCCTTGCATTTCAAATTAACATTCGAAATTCAAACGTCTGCGGTAACAACCCTCCGGTCACGTGATCCGACGGTCGTACGTTACATTACACGGGACGCGACGGGATTTGAGCTAAGGGATGTTACACACTGTATTATATTTAAGCGTACATAATAATATACAGCTAATCTGCGTTCGCAATTCATTTGCCAAACATGTAAACAAACACGAGTTTTAGGAAAAATAACAGTAATGTTTACACATAAGGTTCAGTTTACGCTTCATTTTTTTATGACTTTTTCAACCGTACTAGTCAGTCTAAAATTAACTTTATTTACACTTGCATAAAGTTGATGTGTCTAAGTAGAAATCTCGTGTTTGTTTACATGTTTCGCAAATAAATTGCGAACGCAGATTATCTCTATGTCCGATAGATATTATTTAAGTAAAAACAAAAAAAAAATGAAACTACGTTATTTTCATAGAATTTCCTTTGAAGTTTGATTTGTCATCAAAGCCATGCAGAGGTTTTGATAAGGCTGACCAACGGTTTTATGTTCCCTGATAACTTGTGAATTCCCAATTTAATTGAAGGATTTTCAGTATTTTTCAGTGACCGGTACAAAATACCATATGCGACAATGACATCAACAATCAGACTCCACATCATGCAAAAAAAATTATTATGTTCTACTTTGCACCTAACTTTTTATCACCTCATAAACTTCATTCTAAATCCCCCTAAACGCATATAATATGCACTACGACAACGCACAACTCCAAGCTCTTTTTTTATTTTCCTTCACTAAAACCCATTCGTGACTGAGTCTAAGGCGTTTATCATTATAATTGTATGCAATTTCGCGATGATTCATTAAGGAGTCTACACATGGGGCTTTCAGTGATACATTATGAAAAGGCTCCTTGCGTGAGGAACGCGGGAACCCTTGAATGTGTTGTGGGTAGGGTAGTGTGGATACGCTCTTTTAATTTTTGACAGCTATAATCTTTTGTTTTTTGTTGAAACGACGCTAAATAGTAGAAATAACATTTCTACTATTTAGCGTCGTTTTTACCTGACTGCAAAGAATAGTAAAGTTTGTGCAAATTCGTTTTTCTACCCACTGCTGGGCAAAGGTCTCCCCCATACTTCGTCATTCATCTTTATCTGCTGCCTTTTCCGGCTAATTGGTCAAGAAAGAGTCTAGGTCATCGCGCCAGCGAGGCCTGCCTCGGTGACGACACCCGTCTTCAGGCACCCACTGCGTGACGACCCTGTCCCATCTGTCTGATGCATCCTGTACGTGTGGCCCGCCCAGTTCCATTTCGCGGTCTTATCACCAACATCGGCGATTTTGTATAGACTGTAAAAATTTTTGAACATCCATCTATCTCTCATAGGCTTAGTAGTTTTGGGCTGAAAATAAATAAATTAGACTATTTGGTTTTCAAATGCATATAGTAAAAATAATGACACCCATAGATCCTTCAAGGAACAATAAAATTGGCAAAAAAACAGTCTTAGAATAGACTGTTTTTTTGCCAATTTTATATCATTGCTTCAAATTGATGTTATTTCCTCTTAAACGAATATCAACTTTATCGAAGTGTTAATTAAGTTGATTTCAGAATTACCAAGTTACCATTAAAAGGTTCATAAAAAAATTGAAGGTGTAGCGCAAACTGAACTTTATCTGGGGTGTTTTAATTTTTAATATCCCCATATTTGTTTATATGTTTGGAAGCAAAATCGCGAACGCAGATTAGTCCGGTGATCCACATTACGCCTTTCGCACATGACGGATAGCGCCAGCCTGGCCATTCGTTTTAGTTTCATTTATGACACTCATAATCCATTCAGGCTTTCATACACTATCTATACAAATATTTGTCACCGTTTTCTTGTAATAGGTAGTCTATAAATTGTAGGATTTTATACTTTATTTCTTTTTATGAGTGGAGAGAATAAATCACAGATTTTTATTTTATATTACAGAATGTGCCTTCTCTTGACCCCAATTTCGCCTGATGGAAAGCGATGCATGAAGTCTATGATGGAACGAACATGCCCAGAAGATATCTGTCACTCTGAATTCAGAGATTATTAGAGTAAGATTGTGGTCAGTACATTATTATTTTTTGTACTAAACATATTTATAATTGTATATTTATTTTTTAACTACGTCGGGAACGCTCTTGGCCTGCATCTCACCTGATGGTAAGCGATAATCAGGCCGAAGGTGGAAGCGAGGTTCACCCGGAATCCTCAACCAACCTCTAACTGCCGAAACACAACAATGCTGCACCTCAATCATTGGGGGTTTATCAATTGCAACCATTTTGGATGAGCATTACGAAGCTGCTGGTCCTTGAGTGTGCAAGCCTGCACATACTCAAACTCAAATATTTGATTGCCTTTTTTTTGGATGGGAAATTAACAAATAACTTCTCTCGCTCTGGGTGGCGCGGGAGGGCGTGTCAGACTCTTACTGACTAAAACCCACCTGTGTTCCTTCCGTTGCCTGTACGTTGCCAGGGGCCACGGTATTCCTTTCGGACTTTCCCGCAACCCCGGCAGGCATCGGTCCTATCCCGGGTCTGGTTCTTATCGGACGGCGAGCTACCAGGCCCGGGTCGACGGCGCGTTGTGTTCCACGCGCGCCTCAAAGAGATGTCAGCAAATGAAGCGTCTAACAATACGGTATCGGTGTAATGTATAATCTTTGTAATCGATATGTTAGATTGTTTCGGACCTTCTTTTTTCTTTATGTTTTGAAGGGTTTTTTAGAAAATAGATTAGGATTAACGACCCAATTTGAAAGATCAAACTATAAGAGGAGATTTTTAGCTCCGGAGAAGTGTAAATATTTATAAAAAAAGTTATCCTAAAACTGAAACAATTAAATAAAACCAGTTTAAAAAAATGGATCAATAATTTCATGTACATATAAAAGGGCTGGTCGTATTGCAAGTTATTGCAGTTTATGGGTCCACTTAAAATCAAATCGAAATTGAGTTTCAGCAAAAAAGGTTTGTTACCAGCTTAATTTTCAATTGTTCCAAATTCAAAATTTCAAACTGGCAATTAAAAATTGTACAGCCCGTATGCACTCCAAATTCAAAGTTTACATTATTTTGAGTAGCGAATTAACACGACGCGAACTTGCACGAACAAAACTTTGGTAAATGCATTCGATTCGAATTTCGTAATACAATACCCTTTTTCGATTGGTCTCAAATTGGGTGCAATTAAAAAGTTTTCGATTGTGGCAGAGTTTGGATTCGTGTTTATGGTTTCAGCCGTCTAGTGTGTGTTATGCTCTGTCATCATAGATATATTAATAATACATCTATGTCTGTCATGCCCTTATCTACACAATTTTAGGGTTTGCGCTGAAAATGAAATCGATAAATTTCATTTCAAGGTGTCAAAAATTATTTGATAATTTCCCACCCAAAACAAAAAAAAAAAAAAAAAAAAAAAAAAAAAAAAAAAGGTGTCAAAAATTGATCACTAGTAAAAGAACTCTAATAAAACTGGTACAGTTCGTTAAAATTAACTATTAGCAATCATATTGTAAGGGTCAGCAGAATTGGCGGGGTCCGCTAGAACCGATGCCTGCCGGGGTTGCGGGAAAGTCCGAAAGGGATACCGTGGCCCCTGGGAACGTACAGGCAACGGAAGTAACACGGGTGGGTTTTAGTCAGTAAGAGTCTGACACGCCCTCCCGCTCCACCCAGAGCGGGAGAAGATATTTTGATAATTTCCCATCAAAAAAAAAAAAAAAATGCATACTGATGGGCCATGCCCTGGGCTAGGACATAGGATACTCTGAATCCCGGTAGTACGTGCCCGTGGTATTTTCCACAAAAGCTAGTTAATATTATAAATGCGAAAGTGAGTTTGTTTGTTTGTTACGCTTTTACGCTAAAACGGCTGAACGGATTTGAATGAAATTTAGCACATGGGTAGATCATGACCTGAAAAAGGACCTAGGCTACTTTTCATCCTGGATCGCAGATGAAGTCACGGGCAAGAGCTAGTAAATAAATAAAAATGATTTTAAATAGCTCCAAGGACTCTTCTCAGTAACACGTTGAGTGCCATGTGTATCCTTCCAGAAACACAAAGTACCACCTTCAGAGGCCGCGTGAAACAAAAGGAAACACGCGGCTCTTTATTCGGTTGTTTCGGTCTATGTGGGTTTTTGTACGACTTTTTGATAAAAAGTTATGTTCTGAAAGTCTGACGGAAAGTCGGAAAATGCCAAGTCCAAAAATGAAAAACACGGTTTTTGGACTTGGCGCTCAACGTGTTAAAGAGCATCCCGTATGATGTACCTACAAACATTTCAATTTCTATAGGTAAGTAGATAAGTACTAAAAATACACAGTACACTAAAATGTGTGTAGACGTGACAATATACTCGAACTCTAAAACACGATTCCCAAAAAATCATCATAAAACCTCACGTGACGACCCTCATTAGTCAAAAAACACGTCTGAAAACAATACAACACTCGTATCTAAATCCTAATTTAACAAACACTCAAATCCGACACATGGACGTGGTCCCCGGCTCTAATTTATAAACGGTTTATGCCTAATCTCCCTCTGTGGGGACCGCGACACGCGCGGCCGTGTAGGTATCATATAAATTAGTATACTAAGTCTGTCTGTGATAATAGTTCAAAATATACCTAATAATAAAGTGAATTTTGATGTGACGAACTGAATATATGTGAAAAATCATGATGCAAAGCTATTTCTAGGATATAAATGCTGTCCACCAACAATTTGCAGCAAGGACTTGCTGAAATCACTAAAGCAGTGAGCAAGTGAAATGCTGAGCGCTGGGTCCTCTCTGTTTCACAAGAGGTCTTTGCAGTTAAATCCATGGTCATGTTTTAAACACAAGTTGTTCTTCCAAACATGTGCTGAGAGGCTTTTCTGTCACTAACTAATTCGGTTAAAATCAAGGCCTGTTGGCGACGGGACCCTATCTATGCACCAGGGCACAAGTAGCAGGTAGTCTACTAACGAATATTAGCGCGATAGATTGCAAATTTTAAAGTTTTAACTTGTTTTTTATTAGAATTTGTATATTATAATGTTATTTTGAGCAATAGGACCATATCCGTGCACTAGGGTACAAGTAGCGGGTAGATTGCGACGGAAATCTTGTAATATTTTCATACTAAATTGTAGATTAGGAACATTTATTGTATGTCAAATTAGATTCCAACTAGAATTGATTATTGTGCTATTGTTTAGGTATATTCATGTTAGATTCATATTAGATTTGTGTTAGAATTCTTATCTTGAGCCATTAAGAGCACTAAAACTAAATTTGAAAGGAAATTTTTGTAAGGAAAAATTGTCATAGATAATTACGTAACTTGAAAACATACTTTTTTGTTTATGGAGATATTTTGCTAATTTTGGTCTCAAATGAAAGGTGTAGGCTTAAAACTAATTTGTATGTTTAGTTTGTAAAAATCGGTCCATGCAATAAAAAGATATAGTCACTTTTATGTAACAAAATTTTACTTGACTAGAAATGTATAATTGTTTGTTCTAAAATGTTTTAATTACCTAAGTAAATGACTTGTAATTGTGTTTTATATAGATATTAGTTATGTAAGGATATAATGTACTAAGTTTTATAAGGTTTTTTGAAAAAAGGCAAAATAAATGCAAAATTCTGAGAATACGGCTTGCACCCAAAAATCCTTAAGGATTTTAGTATAAAAGGCGTGCAATTTTTTTATAAAATGTAGTCGTAAATCAACCATCAACAAGGAATCAACTAAGCAAGCTGGAGTCTCAGAATTAAGTCAAAAACAAGGTGTCTTATTTCTTAAGTCAAAAACAAGGTGTCTTATTTCTTTAACAGACAGCCTGTGTCGTGGTCTCTGGGTAGTGATACCCAAAACCAGGTACGTATTCAGGGGTACGTGGTGGTGTGTGTAGCCAGCAGAGCCGTCTAGGCTCAGGTAAGTACGGAGCACACATCAAAATCAGTGGGAGATTGTCCCAGGGCGACTGCGGTGCTGTAAGTACCTAGGACGTCCGCAACAAGGCCAATCTAATTTAGCAAAAAAAATTGTCAAAAAAAGTGTTTCTTATTTTTATTCGTGATGTTGACTTTAGGATCAAATGAATGGAGAGAGGCAATTTAAATAAGAAACCGGTATTTAGGTGCTTATTACAAGTCAAACTTTTTGCAACAGTTAAGTATTTGGCCAAATTAATGAGGAATTCGGTGCATCCTAATTCCTCATTAATAAGTCGAGATCAGTGATCCGACTAGGGATTGTCTTGGTAGACATTCTCTGAACCCCTAACAGAGACGATCAACATTTACCAAAGTATCTTATAGTACAAAGTAAATCATGCAAACCATCTAATTTGATTAAAATCATGTCCACCATAGTTTATCTGCAGTTGTATCCTTATGTGTACTTTCACGGGTATAAAAAGGTTTGCCATTTCTATTTTCCTTCTCAGAGAATCCTCATCCTTCATCAGAATTTCAGAACATAAAACCAATTGCAAAATACCATGCTCCACGCAACTAAGGCCCTACAAAGTATAACAACGCTCTTCAGTTTACAGCAACCTAACGAGATGCGCACTAAAATAATAACCCGAAAAAATAAAAAAATATAATAGAAAAAACAAAAAATTGGTTAAGCGGCACACAACCGAATCTGAAACGTTCTGGATTGCCCTCGAGAAGATAGGTACGGGCTCCGTGTGGGGCCTCAGAATAAGAGGATAGCCGGACCAATCAAGGAGAATAATATTTGTAGAGCTATAAATGCGACAATTGAGGCTATAAAAAAAGGAGAAATAAAACTGACTTACTACAAAAAAAATGGAGGGATTATCAGAAGGAAAGACAACAGAATTTTGTTTATTATTCGATATTATGATTATGATAAAAATCAGTGAGGTCTTTCGCTAATTCTGTTACACGTTGCATACAATGACATAATAGATTATACGAAGGAGAGTCGTATGTAGTACAGAAAGCAATTAAACCTCTTGAAGGTACTCCTTAAAACCGTATCGTACGACCGTATTTCGGCCACGGCGGCCAATCCCAACGGAGACTAGCCTTCGGCGCGCCAGATATTATAGTGCACAAGTGTGTGCGCAGACACAGGTGCACTCTCTCTTCCCTCACTCTCATAGTCCGATGGGACGGCAATCCGACACGACCGGAGAGAGATCAGGCGCAGGACCAACGGCTTAACATGCTTTCTGAGGCACGGGGGTATCACACCGCCAACTTCCAAACTCCGGGCTGTTACTAAGAATTTCCTGATGGGAAAACTCAATAACTCTTTGCTCGACCCAGGAATCGAACCCAGGACCCCACGCTCAGCAGTCGCGCTTGCAACCAGGAGACCAACGAGGCAGTTTACATAGTTCTCGATACGCCAGGGAGCCATAGTCACTAGCTCTTCCTATACCAAGCCGCCTTTCTAGTGGCCCGATGCTAACAAACACTACGAATGAAGCAATCCTTTTTTTTCATGCTCCTCTCCTTTACCGGGAAATGACTTTCTGACTCTTAATCTCTCTCGCAATCTCATTAAAAATTCATAACTCAAAACTGCGAAAAAATTAAATTTTGTTATAGGTCTCCTTGGTAAAGATGGATCTGTCTGTGGCTGGCCTTTGGTCTGATAACTACGAAAAGGCTTGCTTTGAACATAATTATTTCGAAACTGTATTTGAGCTGGGCTAAGTTTTGTTTTGAATTGTAGTTGCTGGCAGAGTAGGAAGATAGTTTATCTTCTGGTAAGTCTTGTAAAACGATGACCACTTAGGAGAAATACTTAATATCTACAAATTAACTTTGTTCGGTTGATAAAGCCCAAACAACCCAATAGGAAATGGCCATCTGAAGAATAATGCGTATAAACACACACAAATTGAAGATAGTTATCGATAGATAAATGATAATGCTGACCTCAGTGTCAAAATAATTGACATTTAAGTCACAGATCTTGTAACCCACTTCTATAAACCTGAAATCCTAACGCTTCACGCTAAAACGGCTGAGCGAAGTCGGATGAAATTTGGCACATGGGTAGACCATGACCTGGAAATGGACATAGGCTATTTTTCATCCTGGATCGCAGACGAAGTCACGGGCAACAGCTAGTACATTATAACGTTGCTTGGCGACAGAAACTGATGTTTTTATGCGACAAAAACAGGGAGAAGTTTTATTATTTATTTTTTACAGAGTAGTCCAGTTGAGTCTGTTCTTTTTTTTTTGTAAAGGGTATACTTTGAAGTTGTTCTTATTGTATTTCAAAAAAGAAGTAACATCAAAAATACTTCCACACCTTTCATTATTAACAATTAATACCTTTGCAACCGCTGAGCTTACAGAATACCTCAAAAACCCTCAAAAACAATATCCACATTATAGTCTACACTTGCTGCCTACCCCCATTTCGTATATCTTCATCCCCAGTCCGATTTTATAGTCACAGGAAGCGAGGTTACTGCCGCCGCGCCGCACAAAAAGTTGGAAGGAAACTCACAAAAAAGCTGGCCGGTGGATGCACATTTGCGGATAATCTATTTCTCCCTACCTTTATTTATGTTATGGTAAAGTATGAGAGTTATATTTTGGGAATTTTATAAAAGATTTTTATTATTCCACTTTGCCGTACCAAGCCGGCTCACTGGTGGGGCAAAGAGCAATGCCTAAAATTTTTTTTGTGGAATCTGCCCCACTAGTACGATTTAGTGGGGCAGATTCCACTAGTCTAAAATCTTGTGGATTCTGCCCCACTAGGGTTGGCACCTTAGAATTTGTGTAGGTATCCATGCCAAATGATGATTAATCTGTGATAGAATATAATAGAATAGAATATATTTATTTGCTTTAAAACATGGTACATTAAGGTCTTATAAATAGTTATGATCTTACATGTTTCGCCATGGACTGGCATATAAATATTTAAACATGTTAAATGTATACAACACATTTTTTACTTTTTCACTTGTCTAATGACTATGGTTATTAGGGTTTCGCATCTCAGATTGTGATTTACAATCAGATTCCTTCCAGAAACAATTTCATTAATGTTTGTATGCCTTATGTAAGTTAGATTGTACAAGACTCACCCATCTTATTGTAACATCTTATTTTATGTACCTGCAATCTATGCAAATAAAATTTACCTTACTTTACTAATACTGGCGAAGTCGCGGTCAGAAGCTAGTTCTAAATATTATTCAACCAAAGTTCAAAATCTTGTAGGAAGTGTCCCCCGAAGCATATTATGGAGTCAATTTTATGAAGACAAAATCTTTGATAGGTGCATGGTACACACATCCTCATGTTTCCAACTATGTCAGCTCCATTAAAGACTATTAGAAGCCACAGAGGAGCTAATTATCGGAGGCTCAATTACCGCCACACTGTGATAGGTGGGCGGCGTTAACTGTACGAAACATTAATAAGACAATCGGTTACGCGCCATTGCGCGTGACTTCGCTCTTTAATATGAGCGCTTGCACAGATTATGTACTCGTGCGAACACATGTTTTTAGCTGAGGAATTAATATTTCTTAGGGAATGACCTGTAAGTCATGTTCGATTTATCTATCCCATATGTTGCACCAGCCATGTTTTGTCTCACTCTAAGGTTGACTAGTAGAAAATAAATAAAAAATAAAATATAAAATATTTATTGCAAAAAAATATTACAAAGGGCCATTGGCCCCAAACTAAGCAAGCCCCAATACCACTTACCATTTAAACATTTATTTTAATTTAAAAACATGTTCGCTAATAAAAGTAAAAAAGGTTTTGTTCCAATTACAAAAAAAAATGCCTCAGGTCCGCCTTTGTACAGAATTTTTTAACTTGTGCATAAAGTTTTAATAATTATATAAATATCTTGTATTTGGTAAGTCACATCACGTGGTATTACCGTTTTCAGCAGCAAACTCAGTTTACCCAAATCCTAATAGAACATAGCCATTAATGAAAGAACATCCAACGTTTCTGATGACCCCAATGTTTTCAGGTACCTAATGATCATACCTAATTTTCTCTCTTGGGACAAATGCTTTTGTTTAAAACACTGGTACCCTAATAGCTTATTAAGGGGCCTGAGGACCTGGCTCCCAAATGTATATTTTGAATGGACACTGATATAGAGACGAGATATGAGGAATTTCAAATTCCTATAGAACATTTATTTTTCTCATAACTCGTCTTTAAATCAGTGTCCATTCAAAATATATATTTGGGATCCCAGATATTCTGTAATACAATTGGAATAAATACACACTACCTTCAGAATATGTTTGATTTACAAATTATTTTGGTATTACGTTTGTATGAACCATGCATGCTCCGCCGGCCCGTTAAGTTTCTCAACTGGAAGAAGAAGAGTAATATAAATATTAAACAATTGATTTTCTCTGACAGCTCTACAACACTTTACCTCGCAATGTTACAAACATGATATAAACACGTTTGCAGACAGATCGCCACTTAATAGCAAAGTGTTGTGTGTATGCAGCCTAATCTAAGCACAGCGTGCCGAATTGGAACTCCTGTGTAGACTGAATTAAGGAAGACTTGATACAATTACAAAGTTATTTTAAAACTAGGCTTTCGCCAGCAGCTTCGCCCGTGTTATTTCTTTATAAATTATAACCTATGTTACTCAATAACAATATAGCATTCCACTGGTGAAAGAATTTTTAAAATCGATCCAGTAGCATTTGTGTGAATAAGTAAAAAAAATTATGAATTGCAATAATTAATATCGTAACACCGAATATTTCGTTTTAAATATTAAAAAAGTATTTGAAAACTTTCGAAATGTCTTTTTTACCATTAAAACGGTTACAACATCAAATTCAATGTTATAATTGCAATTCATTATTAATATTCTAGATCGCTAGTTAGCCACATTTCATATTTCCATACAGTAATAGCCATCCAAATAGTAGTCAAATAAATCAAAACAGCGAAATATTTGACATCTATTTGCGACGTTGCCAACTTTCAGAATAAACGCTCTTAATTCATTAAATATTTTCTATACTATAGTAATATTATAAAGAGGTAAAATTTGTTAGTATGTAAGTTTGTATGTAGGGGGGAATCTCAGAAACTACCAGTCGGGTTTGAAAAGTTATTTTTGCATTGAATAGCCCAATTCTTGAGGAAGGCTATAGGCTCGCGGACAAAGTTGCGGGCAGAAGCTAGTTTCTTTATAATATTGGTGTAGATAGTGTAGAACTGTACATGTTAAGGTAAAAACGGGTAATTAAACCTGTTTTACCATGAAAAAAAGTTACTCATTTGGCATTTCTGTAAAGCACCATCCTAAACTGCAAATGCTCAAGAAAAAGCTGTTTTTAGGATTCCGTACTCAAAGGGTGAAACGGGACCCTATTGCTAAGACTCCGCTTTACGTCTGTCTGTCACCAGGCTGTCTCATGAACCGTGATAGTTAGAAAGTTGAAATTTTCACAGATGATGTATTTCTGTTGCCACTGAAGTGAAAGTCAAAGTCAAATCATTTTTTCAAATAGGCCCTTATAAGGCACTTTTGAACGTCAAAAATTTACAAGAAAATCAGGACAAAAATCGCGGTGGTAAAAATTGTACTTTTTTGTAATTTTTGGAGAGTCACATTTCCTTTACCAATCAGTTACTGAAAAAAAGGAAATAATAGGGATGTGTCTACAGCAGACCTTGATTTTATGAAAAAAAAAAGATTGCTCAAAAGGCATTATTCAGGAAGAAAAACGGGGAATACATTTGTATGGAGAATCGCAGGCCCTATTCCCTCTTAATAGTTATAAGAGAACCATAACTGACATAAGGGATATAACAGCATCCAAGTTCACTGCTTATTATGCCATATATATTACCACTAAACTATATTAACCTACACGAAGACAGGTCAAAAGTTGAATCATGTATGCGCATTGATTAATAGTGCATACCTATTTGCAACTCCTGCGCGGCGAGCTCGGTCGCAAAAGTACAAATTACTATGCTAAAATGAGCAGGTTTAATTGTTATTTATTAGGCTATATCGTCAAACGTGGGCTGCATCCCAGGAAGCTTGAGTAAGCCAATTGCGGAAAGCTGTGTAAAGCAAGCTTTAGGAAAATACTACAAGATGCTGAATTAATTTAATAAGGCCGTATACCGGTGGTAGATTGCAAGGACTTTTTGTTTACAAATTTAAAGCTCATACTTGCTTTCCACCAAGCAATGATAAAAACAGTTCTCGATAAAAGTATTTTAAAAATAGGTTTTTATATAGTTTCATGCCCTCTTTAATTATTATTATTTGCAATATGCTGCCACTGGACAAAAGCGACGATTCACTGTGTTCATTTAAGTATAAGTAGACCAAGGTCATTATTTTTATCTTCAAACCCTCAATAAGGAAACAAAACTAAACGAAAACAAATAATCACTTTAACAAAACATATAAATTAAACACATTTATTTGCAGCGCGATATTTGCAACAAAAAGATTAAGCTTTAAGTATGTTAGTATATTGCATTAATGCAATTTAATCTGCGCGCACGCATCACGAACTCGCGCCCACGCGTGTTCACTTCACACAAGAGAGAATGGTTGTTGACCAGTTAGGTTTGGAAGCTTTGTTATTCTTTTATAGCTTTCAATTATTAGTCTATTCCATTTTATTCTTTAGACAAGAAAAGCCGATATTAAACATTCTGCCAATGTCTAAAGTGAATTGGAAAAGCAATTATGCATAATAAAATTTGACATTATATCCCTACAATTTAATTTCAACTCTTTATTGGTGGTTTTTGTGGACATGATAATTATTCAGATTTGTTACAACTGTAATAGCAATCACGTCATTTCGTTTAAAATACGTTTTTATTTTTATTAATTTATTTATCTTTATATAGATTATTTTCTATTTTGTGAATGTAAGAACGCTGTAGGCTTAGTGGACTGTAGATTTGTTGACCATAATTATTCTGTTAAGTACCTGGTACTTGTTGAAAGACCTACACTGTCCTCCCATACCTAATAACACTGTTATTTGAAAATATTGTAAAAGCCAATTATTTTTAAAAGAGTAACCGTGGAGTTTCTTGCCGGCTCTTCTCGATAGGAAACGACCAATTGGAACCGTACACCTAGCTCCTGACGTTTCATAAGTGACCATGTAGGTTTATGTGAAATAAAATATTTTGAATTTGAAAATAATAAAAAAAACAACGAGTGTGAAAAATGGCATTTAATGTCGGTTTTCATCCAGCGGAGGGATGGAAACCGACATTAAACGCCATTTTTGTCTTTATGGCGGAGGTACATTGAATATTTTCGTTCGATTAGATTAGTACATTCAACAAGTTAACAGTTTATACCGGTTTCATAGTTGTGGCTGGTGGGACCAGCTAGATAGAAACACACGAGTTGCATTGTGTGGCATCTTAGCCGTGTGGCTGGTGCTGCTGGATCAGAGTAGTCGAGAATCGAGTTAAATGGCGTGCAATTGAAGAGGCCTATGTCCAACAGGACAAAGCATGCAAGATCCTTCACACCTCTATCGCTTTGAAGTACCCAACAGTCCTAACCAAAGTATGCACACGCTAATGTAATTTAAACAAATGACCAGGACAGTGTGTGAGAAACCCGAGATAATCGCAGTGACGGTACGTTTAGTTTATAGCACTTAGTTTTTTCCTATGTAACGTTGAGAGAACATACTCTCAATTCTCGTACATTCTTGAAATTGTGTGGCGTTTGATGATAAAAGGAGACTGAGGGGAATTGGTCCATGAAGAGAAATAGGGGGCTAATTATGTACCTACTAACTAACATTTTTTTTTAAATGTTGTGTAATAACGTCATGTTACGAAAATAAATTATTGTTTTTATTAACAACTTTCGTAAGTTCTGAGAGAATTTATTTTTTTAAGCTTTCTTTTTTTTTCGTTTTTATACATCACTTAGCCTTTAACAGCAGATTTTGATCTTTAGAAATTGATCATCATTGATCGATTCGATTATCCATACATGATTTGCAAAAAAATGTCTGAATCTTAGTTAGACCAGTGCGACCATTTGATTCATACTTTCGGATCTCTATAATATTGGTTCATGTGTTCTGAGGTCATAACATGCAAGATCCTTCGCACCTCCATCGCTCCGCAGTACCCAACAGTCCTAACCAAAGTATGCACACGCTAATGTAATTTAAACAAATGGCCAGGACAGTGTGTGAGAAACCCGAGATAATCGCAATGACGGTACGTTTAGTTTATAGCACTTGATTTGTTCCTATGTAGCGTCGAGGGAACATACTCTCAATTCTCGTACATTCTTGAAATTGTGTGGCGTTTTGACGATAAAAGGAGACTGAGGGGAATGGTCTGTGAAGAAATAGAGGTTATGGTATTTCAAGACGGACAGTTGACGATACTAATATTTTAAGAACACGTCATTATAAAGTAAGAACGTTCTGAGAAATAATGTGGAGCCCGCGCCACGAAAGATTAAGGCCGGCGGAAAATTGTGGTACTACATTTTTTTAATGCAATGTGATGCAATGACATAGACAGCGCCGCGTCAAATGGACTTTAGTGGTGGCGCGGACTCTTAAGTACTAAACTGTTTGAAGTGTTTGACGGCACGGTTGGCGCAGTGGTTAAGCGATTGACTGCTGGACTGCGTGTCGCGGGTTCGATTCCCGCACGGAACAAATATTTGTATGACCTGCAAGTAGTTGTTCCGGGTCTGACTGTTTGTGTATGTGAGTTTAAATGTTTGTAAACGCACCCACGATACAGGAGAAATTCCTAGTGTGGGGCAACGTTAAAAAAAAAAAACTATATATTTTTTGTTAATTGTTCATGACCCACTACAAACTTCCCTATAGAAATTAGTCTTTTTTATCAACATTAATATTTTTTTCTCAAACATAACTGGCAAAATGTGAATGTACAGTACAATTCTGCCTAACCCTTCGGGAGGACAGGCACGAAGTAAAATAATAAATAAAAAAAAACAATTCCCGTAATTTTTAAAAACATTCACATTCTAATCTCATTAGCAATCTGTCAAAAATACAATCAATTTACCAAAATTGTTGACATGTTTGACAGTTTAGGACTTGAATGTGAATTTGTGTGTGTTTAAGTACGAGAATTGGCCTTCAGATCGTATTAACGTATACACCGTTTCTCGTTTGTTTCATAGTCCATTTTCCATACAAAGTCTAACCTCCGTGGAATGATTGTCGTAACTTTAGTTGTAACAGCGTCGTTGCTATTATCGTTTTACATGCCAGAGTTAGGTGTCTGTGTTTATTTGTTTGGATTTAGACTGATTTTGAATATGTTTTGTTTTGTTTGTATGTTTACACATTAACCATCGTAATGAGCCTATAACGTACCCACTTCTGGGTCCCAGGCCCTCTCTCTGTGAGAGCGGTACCACGGTACAGCGCGGGCCCAGTGCGGGGTTAGTAGATTTTACGTCTACGATGTTTTAGTTTTAGGACTTGCTGGTTTCCTTACGATGTTTTTCTTCACAGTTTTGAGAGCAGTGTGATTAAATAATTTACACAAAGTATCCTGCCTGGGTTCGAATCTACAACCCACAACTCGTAAGTCGCGGCTGTCTCTCCTGGGCCACCAGTGCTCACCATGCTAATTAACTATTCTTTTTTCTTGTAGTGGCAATTATATCATTTGGTCTAAATAGCTTTTTATTTTTATTATTTGATATTGCTTTTATATAGATTCTTTTCTTTTAGATTTTGTGAATGTGAGAACGTTGTAGGCTTAACAGACTGTAGATCTATCGACCATTTTTTATCTTGCTAAGTACCTGGTACTTGTTGATAGGCCTACACTGTCCTCTCATACCTATTAACTCTGTAATTTGAAAGCATTGTAAATACCATTTATTTTTAAAAGAGTAACCATGGAGTTTCTTGCCGGCTCTTCTCCATAGGAAACGACCAATTGGAACCGTGCATCTAGCTTCTGACGTATCATAAGTGCCCTTATAGGTTTATGTGAAATAAAATATTTTGAATTTTGAATTTTTTTCAAAAGGAGATTATTAAATAAAGCCATTGACCAATTAAGTTACATCTTCCCTTACATTAATTCACCTACTTAAGTGACATACATAATGCCACCAACCTAATGATATAATGATATTCTTCCGCACAACAATTTTTAAGATAAAATCTCCGATACATTTGAATTATTCATCAAATCAAGCATTTACTCTTCGGAGTTTAACGGATGCTAACAACTAGCATCATAATTATTATAATCATCACTTTAATTTGATCATAAAGGTAATGCCACATGAGATATAATGTGTGGCTATTATTTATTCTGACTTAATAGCCGAATGCTCAGTTTTTAATGTAATTGCCGGAAATGTGATACGAGTCTTGCAAAATCAGAAACTGTCCCATTGGTTTTTTATTAGGGTTTTCAAAATGTTTTTTTATGATAGCTGGATGTCAAAAACCGTATCACACAGATCCGTTTATTTCATGCTTTCAGGTATTTAATACAGAAAGGAAAATAAGTTTACTTATCACAGAAACACTTACATACAAAAAGATAATAAACTCGAGGAATACAGTAACAGAAAAATAAAAAACAATTGATCTACAAAAATCATTATAATTGTGGGCACAAAACAGAAATAGTCGGCAGCTGCTGACACGTTACGACTGTGACAATAAGGCATCCACTCAGCATGATGCTGTGCTATGGGGACCCACAGCACAGCGCTGATTTTCAGTGGTCTCCCGAAAAAGACGTACGGAAACCAAGTCAGGTTTAATGAACAAAAAAAAAACTCTTGAGCAGAAGATAATTTTCACTTTAAACGAAATCATACAACAGTCAACTAGCTTAGTCCCAAATCCATCAAATACCACCAACGACAATTATGCTTCAACCAAATTCAAAGGATATTCCAAGATGCCTAACGTTTTCTCTAGATACAATGCTGGCACATAATCCCGGCCGCCTTGCAAGACGCTCAGACAGACAGTCTCTGAGCAAACATCTTGAAATTGTTGATTGGCTACCAAGACGCGGCCTATTTGATTTGTACACATCGCGTATTTGAGCTATTGTATGGTTATAGAGCTGTTTGTACCAGAAATAATTGTTATTTGAATTAAATTCAAATAGGAGATTTTTGCTCCCTGAGATTATCTTGGATATTGGTGAAGGAAAAACACGCATGGAAACCTGGACTTATATAGTTAATATAAGTCTAAAATCGTCAAGTTGTCTTGAGCAAGCGTGGTGATTAATGCTCGTGCAAAAATATTGTAAAAGCCCCTTATTTTTAAAAGAGTAACCGTGGAGTTTTTTGCCGGCTCTTCTCCATAGGAAACAACCAATTGGAACCGTGCTCCTAGCTTCTGACGTTTCATAAGTGCTCATGTAGGTTTATGTGAAATAAAATATTTTGAATTTGAATACAGATAAATAACTCACAGAAACAGCCGCCCCATTATTGCGTATTCGGGTGTTTTAACAGCTCTATAGAGATATGCAATCCATATGTAACGATACAAGTATATCAGACAGCGAGCGATCAAATACGTGAGATTTGCGACGTTCTCCGATCGTCAGCCGATTCTGTAATGCGCTGTGGACGATCAGTTGTGTGTGCAGAGCCTTATTTACAGGGTTTGTTATTGTATTCTTTAGATAGTAGACACTTAACTGGCCCGTCAGTGACGTTGTCAAGCGATTTTTTACGCAAAATTAATATAAAAATTTGGATTTAGAATTGAATTTAGAAAATTTTATGAAAGAAAAAAAAATATTTATTGGGCCTTGCACAGGAAGATCACAAACTAAACTAAACGCAATCATAGAAGCATAAAAAAAAGTACATAAAAAACAGAAAGCCCTGTACAGTAAAGGACTACTAGGATACACTGAAATTGAACTGTTTAAAATATAATGTAAAATAGATATTTATAATTTTTAATTTAGTTCAACTGTTATTTTAGCAACTTATTTATTTACGATATTTTTATCCACAGGTTTCAAGTCACATAGTGGTGTAAGATGGTAAAATCGGACGAAAAAAATAAAAATTCATCGATAACATTAGGTTTGTTTTTACTGTTACATTTTATCATTAATTTCGTGGCATGTCATTTGCCATTATGCGTAAGAAAGCAGTATCCTTACTACAACGTTTACTTAACAGTCGGAATGGCATCCTGAAGATGATTGTTGCAAGACCAGACTGCCTCATCCAGAGGCACCTGGTGGAGGTGGCTTTAGGTTTAATACAGAAAAAAAACGTTATCTACTAACATAACAGACAAGCACAAATTGTTACTAAGTAATTCCTGACAATCTATGGACTGTAATGTCTGAAATAAATAATTTATTTATTATTTATTACACTCTACATCAGAATAAGATCTCGGATTACAAGTTCGGCAACAGCGCTGGCTGACAAGTCCTCATGTAGTTTGTCCGGCAAAGTTTTACGTTTATCACACGTATTGGCTTAAGTCGTGTATATATTTGTATTCCATTTGTGTATTCACCTTTGGGACTCTGCGCTGCTAAGAGGTGAGTCTTTGATAAATGTCTCTTCATTATATTTATTAATGACATTAAATAATGTTTTATCAACTCAAAATTTTTAATGTATGCGGATGATATAAAAATTTACAGATCTTGCAAGTATATAAAGAAAGAAAGAAAAGCTACGCGCACAGATTGCATCTGCGGCGCTTGAGTCGCTGACGGAACAAAATGTTGCCATTTTAAATATTATTTATCATTTAGGAAGTATTGTATTTATTTTATTTTATTTATTTTATTTTTATTTCTGATTTTGTTATTTCACTATATGCTGCACCAGTTGACGTCATCACGTCAACGCCGGCTGTCGCTGAAAACCAGCGCTGGGGCTCTGTCTCGCATAGGGTCGCAGCATTATGCTGAGTGATGGCCGTTTTGCGTGGATGTGACGCATATTTTCTCCCAATTTGTTATTCTCGTTTTTTTTTTTTTTTCTTTGCGTCATATTTACCGCAAATAAACGTATTTTCTTTCTTTCTTCTTTTCTTTCTATTTGTTCCCCAAAAGTGACCCCCATATTCAAAATTAATTAAAAAGTACATATGTTTACCAAATTTCAACTTAACCGTTCCATTAGATTCAGGACAAATTGGTTGTGACAGACAGAAAGACAGACACAGTATTAGGGTCCCGTTTTTTAATCCTTTTGAGGTATGGGACCCTAAAAATCAAATTTTATACAACAGTAGACAGACTATTTCGTTTCTAGTAGCTATGGAAATTATTATGTTTTACGAACCGTTTAATGAGTAAGAATGTCATATCAATCATAGCGAAAGTATTCTATAGTATAACCTGGTAGAATCACCCCTTAACCTTGGGAAACTTTGAAAGGTACCAAAAATTATTAATTTTCGATGTCCTGTTAATTTTTGGTGAAAATACATCGGAAACAAATCTTTGAAATTTGAATTTTGAATAAAACTTGATATCTTGTTTAATATGACCGAAACCCCGACCCCCGCGCGTATCTACGCTCGCACTCATCGACATTTGTACAGAGCCGCACTCTATAGTCCGAAGAGCCGCACTCTATAGGCAGAAGAGCTGCAGTCTAAAGGCCGAAGAGCCGCACTCTATAGGCCGAAGAGCCGCACTCTATAGGCCGAAGAGCTGCACGCTAAAGGCCGAAGAGCCGTACTCTAAAGGCCGAAGAGCCGCACTCTATAGGCCGAAGAGCTGCACTCTAAAGGCCGAAGAGCCGCACTCTATAGTCCGAAGAGCCGCACTCTATAGGCCGAAGAGCTGCACTCTAAAGGCCGAAGAGCCGTACTCTAAAGGCCGAAGAGCCGCAAGTGGCTCGCAAGCCATGGTTTTTCGACCACTGCACTATACGCTATATCGCAAGCCGGTCTACTATGCATAGCAAGTCATTTGACGCCGATCTGCCATAATAAGCACACACAATGGATTTGGTACTCACTAGCGTTGAAATCTCATCAAGCGATGACGATGATATGGAATTTGACTCCAGTTTATTTTTAATTTTGAAGAAGAAAAAAATTACCGGCGACTCGTAATACGATATAGCTCTGAGAATTCGTCAAGTTTATCGTGTACAACAAGCCAATACTTTATAGCATAGAGTTATGTGAACGTGCCCATATAAAATTTATGCGAAGTAATATTGTTGTGCTATAAAATATTTGCCATACAGGATGGCAGGCATTTCAACGTGAAAACCGATACCATGGATTCAGTAGAAAATCACCAGATTTTTTTTTAAACTACCGACCAAATATTTTGCCCTGCAAATTTTTCGGTGTTTCATAGAAAAGTATAATAATTATAGAATACCGACGCGGTCAAAATGTATGGAACAGCAGATTTTTTTTTACTAACTGACGAATAATTTCAACGCAGGGCTGTTCAGAATCCATGGTATCTTCGATGTCCCTGCCACCCAGTATATTATAGCGTAACCTATGCGTAGTCTATTCTGTAATAATCTCACGGTGAAAACTTAGGTGAAGTGAACGTGAAGTGAGCTGTCATTCCATCTGCTGCTAGGGACTGACAGCTCACTCCGAGCTCACTTCACCTAAGTTCTCACGGTGAGATGGTTACAGAATAGCACTGCTGAACTGCCCTTAGCTGTTTCAATTACTTTTTTCAGTTTCTCAATCTAAAGTTGACTTTTTTCGGGTCTGTGTTATCAATCATTGTCCTTTTATCAATCAATCAATCAACTCAGCCTATCGCAGTCCACTGGCCTCTCGCAGGCTGCACCACAACACCCTGTCCTCCGCCTCCCGCATTCATATCTTCAAAAGGAGTGTTAAACTTCAATAGGAATGTAACCTTTTTGATTCTTCAAGGAATGCTCATTTTTGACAAAGGCCTACGAAAAATGGGTAGCTTTTTTAGCTCTTTCTCTAGTCTAGACGATTTGATGAAACATTCCAAACTATTCATTGAAGCGTATCTTAAACTTACGTAGGTACCTACAAAAATTTCCAAAAAATCTTTATCCATTTACTAGAAGCACAAATATTGTAACATAATAAATAAAGCGGACACAGTATCCACCCCACATTTTAATCATAAAAAAAACCCGAGGCGAGTAAAAAATCCGGTATACTAAAGTAACTCATACACCGAGTTACTCGATATATCGAGAACCGATTCTCGATTACGATAACTCGATGCTTATATCCCGCCGGCTATCGGATTCATATCCGAATTAATAATCTCGATACTGTGAGATGTGGGGACTTGTTACGTGTGACGCCACTTTTAGGAACTATGAAGATTGTGATATGTCATTTTTTTCTTAATAAATAACGTACTAGATCCTGCCCGCCACTTCGTATGTAAAAGTATGTATTGATATAATACTAGCAACCAACTTCAACTTTCTAACTAACGGACCGACTCCTTGACAATTCAAAAGTGCCTGTAAATGATTTAATTGAAATTAAATACTTTGAGTTTGAGTTTGAATAACGGTCATTATTCTACGAACAAGTCACATTACAGAACATAAAATTTTAAAAAAGTACTAGCTGCGCCCCACGGTTTTACCGCATAAGTCTCGATCCCATAGAAATATAGTGATAAAAGATATCCTAAGTCCTTTTTCAGGTTATGGTCTTCCCATGTGCCAAATTTCAACCAAATTTGTTCAGCCGTTTTAGCGTGAAACTGTAACAAATAAACTCACTTTCGCATTTATATCATTAAGTAAGGATACCCACTCCAATACTCCCATTACGAATTTACATCCACGTACAAATATATTAGACGGATTCAATTTCCGCGACACAATATTATTGATATATGATAGCGATGTACTAATGTGTTTTAAATGTGTGTCTGTCGTCTTTAATGTTCAGCCAGTTATAGTTTACTGGGGGTATTATTTTTGCATTTCTATTGGAAGGAGTGCGGAATGTAGGACCAACTTATGTACCTACCTATGTGTAATGAAGAGTATTTTAAAGTACGAATTTGACACTCAACATATTTAAATACTTTATACAATCTAACACTAAAATACACATATATTTATATACAAGAATATATTTTAAAACATGAATTAGAGATAAACTAGCTATGACTTTAGCCGGCTAGCCATCTAGTCGGTTGCAAAAAGTCGATCATTGCTTTCGGTGGAGTTCGATTCAAAACCAAAACTGTGATTTTAAATATAAATATTTTTCATAAATACCAAAAAATAAACAACTTTACAGTAGACCATACGTTATTGATAACACTTTGACCTTGAGTTGGCGTAGTGTAGAACGGCGTTTCAATATAATACGAAGCTATCTCGTGATAGCCTAGTGGTTACAGCCTCGTCTCTCATGCACGAGATTGTGGATTAAAATCCAGGCAACTACCAATGTGATTTTTTTCATTCAAAAGCTTCCGAGTTTATCTTGAACATTACTGACATCGGTGAAGGCAAAACATCGTGAACAAACCTGGACTTATAGTCAATATAAGTCTGAAATCACCAACCCGTCTTGAGCAGGCGTGGTGATCAACGTGCCTTCTCTGTATGAGAAGCGGCCGTCCCTGCAGTGGGACAATAATAGGCTGGTATTATTAAGAGCTGGCGTGTGGCCTCCCATACATAACTTGATGACAAAGCATTTAAAACTTTCTCAATCCCATACATATTATCGCCTTTACCAATTCCGACCTAAAACCAACCCAATACATTAGTCTGAATACATCATGCAAATACCACATCTGTAATGATAATGGAGTCAAAACATATTAATTTGAGGCCCACATCTGCCTCTGTATAAACACGTAAACTTATGGGTCCCTAGTTTCAGGACATAGTTGTGGAATGGTGGTACATTATCATATATTTACATATCACACGGACGGACAGGACTTTGGTTTGTCGACTTTTAGTTGTAAAGGTAGTGTGGGTAAAACTTGTTTGGTAATTGAATTAATGTGTCCTATTTTAGATTGCTGGATTGTAAAATCTAACGTTAATGTGTTGAAATTCAAAATTCAAATGTCATTTATTCAAACTAGGCTGAGAATCAGAACTTTTTGAACGTCAAAATTACATAAGACAGTCCCCCAAAACGTCCACCGTTCACCATTTCCTAGTGCTTTAGCTGGGAAGAAGAAGTGGCGCAACAAACTCCCCAGCAGCACAGCTGTCTGTTCAGTTAGAAAAAAATGAATCTATATAATAGTATGCAAAATGATATTTACATTACGCAACACAAAACATAATTTAAATTATAAAATGAATAGCCATATGACAGCTAGCACACGCCAATATAACAACCAAAAACATCGAGAACTATACTCAAGCAGAAATAAAAATAACTTAACGAAAACAATATCTAAATAAAAGCCTCCAGGCATAAAGGGCGTGCCCGCTGACATATAGCTGTAACTAGAAGTTATAATTGATAAACTAGGAGCATCGAGGTAAATTAAAAAATTATCGAGGTCGCTAGCTAACTACATACTGCAATACAACTCATAAAAAAACATTGTAATGAGTAGATTATGTCAACAATAAATTAAAATAAAATAAATTGACTTATAAAGTAAAATTATAAACAATTATATAAACTCATATAACCTGTCAGTAAGTAAGCTAATTCTGGAGAAAGAACAAACTTGGTGTGTCATATCCGAAAAAGGACTCCTCTGGTGCTTATAAGGGGTGACGCTAATCACAGGTTTTAAGGAGCTCGTGGTTAAGTAAACTGCCGCACGGGTCGATCCATCAGGTTAAGCTAGGTTGCCGGGGTTGGTCTGTGGATGGGTGACCATCTTTACATACCGAGACTCCTCCGTGCCTTGGAAAACACGTTAAGCCGTTGGTCCCGGCTGTCATTCTTGGATCTTTGACAGTCGTTACGGGTCGTCAGAAGCCCGAATGTCTGACAACCAGTCTTACCAAAGGGTATCGCATTACCCAGTTGTATCCGGTTAGACTGGAAGCCGACCCCAATATAGTTGAGAAAAGGCTAGGCAGATTGATTGCTATTGACAGTATTTTGATCCTTGTAGTCGGTCTTCTCGGTCGGTTGTGGTTGTCTTCTTCTCCCTCTCCTGCCCAGAAGTATACGCCAATATCCAAAACTACGTGTTTAAAGATAAAGTTAACAAGACCTTTAATTTTCATTTATATATAGTACAATACAGGTTCTTCTCTATGAAGGTTTCGCACCTTAAATACATTATTTATTTTATTGAATGCATTTGATATGTCACCTGATAAAAATCTCTAGCGTCCGTAAAACATCCCATGATATTATATCACGATGCCTACTTATTGTAAGGTAGATTATAAACAACAAGCCCCAAATCATCACCAACAAGTTCAACATAAAATAAATTCAACAACAATAATTTAGGTAGCAACACAAATACGCGCCAATATTTGCGGATTCATCCCCAGATTAGGTTGCTCGTGTGTGCCTGCCGCGGCGAGGATTATTGGCGATCACGTGATCTGTCGCCATCGGCGCCTACGTGTGTAATACACGGATTGTTATTCTGGAACAAGTGAGAAGAGGGAGCTGTTTCACCGCTCCCTCTTCTGAATGAACAACCAAGAAAGGATCATGACAGAAAGAGCTCATAGCACGTTAAATAAAAAGCCTAATTCACTCTTGTCAACAAGATAAGTACCTCCCAAGGTGAATTCGTGGTTGTGCCGAAATGGATCGATACTTACTTTATGGCTTACGTTCAATATTATATCACACACAGTTTATTTTCAGCACTGTAGTAAACTTATATTACTAGTCTGTAATGTAGTATTTTTTATGTGACTAAGAGCTTTTAACACGTATACCATTGTTACTGCTTTTAGACTTAGATCTGGACACATTCCATGTGAAAAATTTGCCTTCATGATGAAAAAAATCGCTTCACCCAATTGTGAGGAATGTGGAGTTGTCGAGGACCTACAATATTTATTGATGGAATGTGTCCAATATGAATTCAATAGAAATAATTTAGTAAGGTCCCTGAATTTGAACAGAACTGATATAGGCATGTTCCATACAATTCTATCCCAACCAAATAGCGACGATGCAAAGGGTTTGTTCAAATTCATGGCCCACGACTTGTGAAAGTATACAATTGTTTAAATGCGATGGGACTGATATACGTTATGCGTAAAAGGCCCTATAAACAAAAAAAATAAAAAACAGGCCAGGGAAGCATGGCACAAAAGGGCAGATACCTATACTCAGCACAGCAGGTGGAACAAGGCAGCCAATGATGACGATGACGATTTAGAGCTTTTTTACGTGCTTTGCATTTAGTTCTTCTGGCATTTTGCTTTCAATGTAAGTGTGCACGACGGACACAATCATGATACTACTAAATACTACCCAACCTCATTGTTAACTTCAATGCTATTATTTATTTATTAACTTATATAGCAATTGCTTGCTGCCCTTACAGCAAACACCAAAGCGCGCAGCAACAACAACATCAACATTTAGCTAAAAAACTTCATGCAAAAATTTTACATAAATATGTCAACATTGGGCTCCTGAGCTATCTGGACGTTCAGCAGATTGATCGCCTGGGTTCTGTTAGCATATCGTGCAGTATGGTTACGCACTGGCGAAGCCGCGAACAAGCACAGCGAGGCACAGGCGCGTGATCGCCGCAGCCGATCCGGAGCAAACAATGAACAGCGAGCTAAAGTAGTCGCGTCACCGATCTTACTCGTATTATTGAGCAATAAGTGGTGCATCAACAGCGCACACTTGCGTCTCACTTCTATATCTTTTAACTTGGACCACCACATAACCCGTATAATTATAGTGCGTCCCTTGTTAGAATTAATCTCGGTTGGGTTTGCGACATCTGTATTCGACAATTATGTTCATGTGAGACCAATAAAGGTACCTTTCCTCTCTCTCACTCTGTGCTTAGAAGAAAGGGAGGGAATGAGGGTTCTTCTGGTTATATTACGTGTGGATTTGCAAAGGGAATGATTTGTTTATCAGTTTTGTGTTTGGGGTTAAACATTTATTAATGAGTTACCTTTTGGTATAAAATGGCTTATTATGGGGCATTTCGAATAGGTAATGGAAGAATAATTATTGGCCGCTTCATTTGCAATATCGCTGGCGGTATTTATGATTGTGGGCAAAAATTTACACAGACACTTTAAATAAAACCTATCTTAACATAACATCACGCCCGTTCTCCCCAAAGTGATAGGCAGAGATGTACCTATAGTACACCCACATTATGTTTAAGTCCATGTCATAGGGGGCGAGCCTATTCCCATCAACCGGGCACAAATCCAGACTCCGGCCTGGTACTGACAAATTCAAGAAGCAAAAACCCAACAACGCTTTGCCTGACCCGGGAATCGAACCCAGGACCTCATGGTCAGCAGTAGCACTAACGACCACTAGACTATCGACGCAGTCCGAGTCAGACCTTAAATATCCCTTATTATAATCTCTCTGTAATACCAAATCAGTCTAGCCCAGTAGGTCGCCACACCATTGCGTCTGCACCAGTCTCTAAACCTTAGTCCATGTTTCCTTGGTAATGTTTTGTCTCGAGTATAAGATTATGCACTGAGTTATCCACATTCCTGGTGCATCCATTTACTGGGCTTAGCTCCGTATCACAGCTACCGACAAAACACATTATATCTGCTGTATAAACAATACAATGGCTAAGTTAAGAGCCGACAAGCTTACTTGAGGGCCCAGTGATAGCGATGCAAAAGAAGATTTTATTATATTTTAGTTCAATGGACTTATGATTGCCTAGTCTTATTTTTGCAGAACCAATACTACCGGTACGGTATAATCATCTTTAAGGCTTCTTTAAAAGTAGAAGTTTTGAAAGGACTCGACCGGAGAAGTTCTACTACCTGCAGCAACTGCAGGCACAAAACACGCTAACTTTATCTTTAGCCTGCCCGTCCATTGACGCGGAGCGAGTCAGCGGAGCAGAGCGAGGGAGTAATGCGGAGCGGAGTTGCGGACGGTCCGGAGCTAAACCGAGTTCACGCGACGAATAACTTGAACGGGCTGTAATACCACGCGGCCGGATTTCCCGCTCTGCTTTCTCGTTCCGCTTCCCGGTTTTGTATACATTTTTAAACTAGTTCACAAATCCCTATCCACGGAAGCAGAGCGAAGATTTCATGCAATTCCATTGGTTAATATTGGCACAGCTCCGTAAGCTTAAGGCCGCATTCACACCAAACGTATAGTTCGCCACCAACTGTGAGAATGATGAAAACAAAAGACAGTCAGTAAGCGGCTAAAGTTGTTCTATAGGTGCAAAAGTGGTTATCACTTGCAATCTGGTCCTAAGAACCTAATAGCTTCGAATCTACTGAGGTTAAAATGGTGAGTGTCCTAGAAGCTACAAACTCCATCTTTCTCAAACTTGCAGGTATTTAATCTTATGAAAGTTTCACATAGTGTATTCAAACGTATATAAAACAACTCGCTATCACTGAGCCTGGTGAAGAGCCTGGTGACGGGGATCATCACAGGACACTGGTCTCTAAACAAACACTTCCACACAAAAGGCATAACGGACAGTCCTCTGTGCAGGGCGTGCATGGAGGCTGAGGAAACCATCGCGCACGTGTTCTTTGAATGCCCAAGCCTCACCCAGATCTTTCACAAATGTTTTGAACAGACCAGGAGATTTAATTAACTTCTGGAGGGAGGGGGGTTGGTTGGAATAACCACCAACGGCCGCCACGGCCCACGCACAATGGTCCACCTGAGGGACTTAGTGCGGAAACCAAATCCTATAACATAGAACATAGAACAACTCGCTATTACTGCGGCCCTACCCCACACTTAAGACGCCCAATTAATCAGTAGACGGGCTAATGAGCAAATATTTCATTGTCCGGCTACCGCGCGACATGACTGAGGGCTGATGAATGTTGCATACAAATTATAAATGTTTGAGAATATAAATATTTTATAAGGGATGTCGGTCCATCTTGTCTTCCCACAAAAAAGACCGATAACCTTGTGAAACGTGTGAATTTCACAAGATCATCGGTCCACTATATGACTTTATTGGTGACATTTTATTTGTGATTGTTTTTATGGCAATTTTCTTTTTGAGGACTTTGAGGACTTCCAACGGTGTCCGGTACGCGGTCGCCTTTCCAGAACCATTCGGCCGCAGGAAACCGCTGGATGCGGGAAGCACAGAGTCGGTCGAAGAGGCGGTGATTGAGGGAGGCCTATGTCCAGCAGTGGACGTCTTTCGGCTGAATTTATGATAAGGGATTTTTTTTTTTTGGTATTTTTCAAAGTAGGTTAGGAGAAAAAGTGGTGCTCGATTCTCTTTGACTGTTGTTATTTCTAAATCGTAGAGAGCCAAAATATACGTCACACAATACTACAATGCTGTAACTTCAGTCTTTATTACGTAATGTACAGACACAGAATAATTCTGACACATAAGTAGTTCAACTTGCGAAATAATGGCTTTTATTTTTTTAATATTAATTCTAAAAACGGTGAAGGAAACCATCCTGAGGAAATCGGCATATCAGAGATATTTCTCGACGGCATGTGAAGCCAAGTCAGAGACCTATGGGCGGCATGATAACTCTGACATCAGCTATCTAATCACCAATGATAGGAGTAGGTAGATTGAATTAGGATCATTGATCCGAAACATATATATTAATATGGAAATTCCTCCGGAATTGGTTGATTATTTAAAAAAAAACCGGAACTTAGGTAGGAATTGTATTAAAATGAACAATATTATATTCTTCATAAAAAAAATTAACGGCAAACAGTCACGATTCCAAGCTTTGGTAAGTAATATTTTACTTGTTGTAAAAATATTGTTGTTATTGTTGTTTATATTCCTTGTAAGGAGTTTAAACCATGTTTGGATGTACTATAACAATATTTTTAGTATTGTGTTTGTTTGCTTAAGCTGTTGAACATACCATCACCAACTTTGAATTGAGTAGTAATAATATCACTACCAACATTAACAATATTTAATTGAATCCGGAAATACCGGAATTGCTTTCCGGAAAAATGGCTTATCCATGTTATTCTTTCTGTGTGCATTTATGATACAAGTACCAAAAATCAATCTACCTACTCCGATCACTGCTAATCACGCATCACATTTTCGTAAACGATTACGATAAATTTGTTTCATTTTTACAGTTTAACAATATTCATTGCGTTATTTACGTTGTGAAGCAGATTTTTTTTTCGAACTTATTTTTCAATTTGTTTCAAAACTATTCAAATTCCGAATGATCGAATATTACGTAATTAGGGTACAGGTTAATCACTAACCACACGAAAAAGGACAGGAAAACTGTCTTCTCAATTTCAAATACGTATAATTCATTTCAAAACCCATTCGTTTCAAAATTATACTCGCATTAAATGCTGCAAAATCATAATCCTTACAAAACATTACCTGGCACTGTTACTACACCATACTAGACTACATGCACTCAAATAATATCTCCAACATAAACATAACCAATAAATAATTCAACACCAACACCAACACGTCTGAAATCTTAAGTCAATTTTCTGCTTCAATGCCTTAGTTAAATCAAAGGTTCTAACCTTAAAGTCCGGTCTTCGTAACTATTTAAATAAGCCCGCACTGAGTCCTTGCCTGTTGGGGGCAGAACGGCATTAATAATTCCCTTAGACGCACATACGACAATCGCAGTGCTCATATTATTATATTATTGGCGTCTGTGTTGGACAACCCTGCGATGTCTTGAGACGATAGCCTAGTCAGGGAGCTAGGGAGTCGAATTTTGAGTGTATCTGTAGCTTGGTGGGTTTATAATTGGTGTAGAAGCATGGTTGTCTTTTCGTGTTTAGTGCAGTGAAGTGGAAGCGTTATTTTATGATTTAGTAAATAATGTTCTGTATTATCTAATATAAAAAATTAAAAAAAAAAAAAAAAATTGTTGAAGTGGCCGTTTAAAAGGTCTCCAGAAATGTGCTTTTAAAGTGATTTTATTGCATAATCTTGATTATTTTTCAATAAATATATACCTATCGAAAACGTTATTATTATTTAGTCAATAAAAAAACCCATTTTAGTAAAAGGTGCAGGTTACCTCACCTGAGACTTTTATTGTGAAACTCACGTAGACATAACCCAGATTAACACGACACACATTATTCAACCATCCCATCTCCTAAGCTAAGAGGGTCGCCTTAATCGAAACATGTCGTCCGCAATGAGGGATATTTGAGGCATATGCCGTCGAGGCACGAGCCACGAGGCAGAGGCACGAGGCATCGTCACACGGCACACTCGGTAATATTACCCGAGTCGAAGCAGACAAAACATTCCCTTCGACGTGCTGATTGGGTAGAGGTATTCGTCGGGCCGAAGGTAGTTTAATTTTGATACTTGCTAATTGAGTTAATGTTATTGAAAGAGCAATTTTAATGAAAAAAAAAGAAGTGATTATCTATTAATAAACTGAAGACTGACTGTAGAAATGGTTAAAGACTAATTCCTGAATCGATAGGGGTTAAAGTGTGAGTTTATGTTGACTGAATTTTGAAACTACCTGCATCAAATGCACTGGCACTTCCCGAGATTTAAAATAGCATGCATTAAGAATAATTCATCCTCATTCAGAATAATTTTGGTAACTGCATTTTTTTACAATTATTATGTTTGAGAATTTTTACTTTGAGTATTCAAATAAAATAATGTTATGTCGATAAATAAATGGTGATTTAATTTTGTGTCGCAAAGTATCAACTCTATAAATCGCCGTAGAATAATGACCACCGCCTGGGAGAGGTACAAATCTACATATTGGGGTGTGGGCATTTCTTGCAGCCCCGTCTGAGATATGTGTCTTAGCTCCCCGTGTCCAGACCGGGGTGGTGCCAGGGACGGATTTGGGGTATCTACCTAACGTTATGATTACAGAACAACGTGTACTATACAAGTACTTACATTCTGTGATTACTCGAACTCACAAACTGAGTTATATTACTTGTAAAAATGCTAGGAGTATCGTATAATTTTACAATGTTTGTAAATATGTGAGCACCATGCATCTATCACATGATTAATTTATCTGTCATTCCTTAATTTTTCATTATTTTTACCTAACGTGGTATAGTAATCTTATTCTAGGTGCATCGTCTTCACATATAATTATATAATTGATGTATACAAGATATTGTGAAAACATTTTAAAAGAGTAACGGTGGAGTTTCTTGCCCATTCTTCTCCATACGAAAACTACCTTTTGGAAGGGGCAACTAGAATCAATTATTATTTAAATGTTGACGTTCAAAAGTGCCTTTTTTGTGCCTAATTGAAATAAATTATTTGACTTTGACTTTAACTTTGAATCATAACGTTACGTGAGACCGATTTATTTACGAAATATTTACTGGAATTATAATTGTATAAAATTGATTGATTTTGAAGCTACCAAGAAGCTTTGGATCCCTTTATTGACATAACCTCCTCCTAACCTCTTAACTATTGCGGTAACAAATGAACATTATGAATAGTTTTTTGAAAAGCATTGAGATTAAAAGACTGCTTGTTCACCCATGATCACCCATTGTGACATTCCATGTAAAATTTCTTCATAATATATCTGTAATTTGTATGGTGTACATAATAAATTGAATAGTATTTTATCTATCTATCTTGTTTCCACTGACGATTACCCAGAAAAGTAAATAATTAGGCATCACCTTACAAATTAAAAAAAATATTAAAATTAATACAAAAGAATAAACTATCAACTTATCAACAAAAGATTGTTTTCATACAGATCTAACTCTCCCAAATCCCTTAAGAGACATGTAATTGTCTGTGTCATCACACAAACATGTTTTACTAAACAATTACAAAAATATACTCACCCAAATCCGTCCCCCATATAAATGTTGAAGGTATGCAGATGCGGTACCAGTGTGATAAGTTAATTCCTACTGGCGATCCCTTACCCGTATCAAAATTATAATAGAGCTCGAATATTCTGCAATATGTGGCCCTTCCTCGCTTATTGAAAACTTAATGGCATCCTAAGATATTGCCGAGTTTTGTTAGGACCATTGTTTTGGTAGCATGTGTGGATCTTGGGAATTTTAGGATAATATTTGGAAATTGAGGTATTTTGATATTATGTGTCCTTAGTTCAGCTTGTACCTGATCAAGAAAAGGTTGCTTCTCCCAGTAACGGACTAAGATTTAGGTAAATAACATTGCGAAGATGGATAGCATGGTAATTATGAGGCTTATCTTCACTGACTACTCATTGTAGTGGTGATTTTTCTGAGAATTACTACTTACCGTTCGCTTCAACTTATCAGTTGAAGCGAACGAAATACGTAGGTCGTCATAAAATAAATATAATGACGTGCCACCTACTTACATTGTGATGACGATCGCCGAGTATGATATTATAGAAAAGTCAGAGTTTTACTTTCCAACCAATTCCATTAGTAACAAAAATAACCGACTTCCAAAAAACACTAAAAAGTGAAAAATAACTTTAATTTTGGAAGTCGGTGGCAAAAAATGAAAATAAAAATCAGAGATACTTCCGAAATTAAAGTTATTTATCACTTTGAAGTGTCTTTTTTTGGAAGCCGGTTGTTTTTTTTAAGTTTTTATTTTTTCACTTTTTAGTTGTGGTACCGACCCCACATAAATTCAAATACCACTACCTGCTATGTAAATAACAGTGACAGATACTTATTACAACATCATCCACATAGACTGGAAAAAATACGTAATAATGAAGCTAACTCAAAAACTACCCAAGCAAAGTTAATAAAATTACAGTCGAAATTGACGCAGGTTAAAAAGATGGTTCATGCGCCAACCATAACTTCACATATAGACTCCCAAAGCTCACAGTACAAACATTAAACATCTTAAATAGGTATTATGACAGTCTGGTCAAGCCTTGCATAATGAGACAAGTACAATGGCGGAAGTGTGCCAGATGTTCACACGTTGCTCCACGCTGTATGGACATCATTCTACGCCCTTTGTGCCGTAAATATGGTGCTAGGTTCAGGTAAGGTTTTAGTGCAGCTTATGCGTTGAGATTTTATTGGGAAGCTTTAATCCAGGTAAAATTAATATAATATAATAATATTTGTTGACACAAGCTGGGTATAGATACAATATTAAAAAAATCCCTGGCTACTGCGCTAGTATTAACTGCATTACAGAAGTGAGTTTTAGATATATAATCTGTAATTTATTTTATGCCAATAACAAATATATTTAAAACAAAAATGCAGGATATAATAAGCATCACCTTTGTACGTATTTTTCTGTTCGTTTCATCTTGTCTGTTAATATATGTGTGTACAGAAATGGTTAAATAAATAAATAAGATATAGGTTTTTTTCTTTTCTTTTTTGAACATGCAGAAATAGTACCTACATTATGACTTTTTATAATCTATTATGACTTGAAATAATTCGGTAAGAGGGTATCTCTAATTGACGTTTTTCCGGAATCGTGTTTTTTTTTACTGCAAACCTATGCTCTTGCTAATAGAGACGATTCTTTCAGAATCAGTTATGGCAGTAACTTAGCTACAAAAGGGATACATATTCTCAGATGAACTACTACCACAGTGCCACCGTTGAAGAACCGATGACGCCGACTGGGATGAACTTTTAAAACAGAATTAATGCGTGCAATGCAAATCTTCCCCGGCCTGAAAGTTTCATGAAGTACGTCTCGTAAAAAAAAATATAAAAGCAGTACTTATTAAGTTAAAGAAAGGGAAGGACCCTTAGGGCAATATTATATCAATCTGCCTGCCTCTTCCCAACTATGTTGGGGTCAGCTTCCAGTCTTTTACAGAATACCAGTATTTTACACGGAGCGACTGCGCATCTGACCTCCACAACCCAAGAACTGGGTAATACGATACTTGGTAAGACTGGTTGTCAGACTTTTGAAGATCCGTAACGACTGTCAAAATTCCATGAATGACAGCCGGGACCAACGGTTTAACGTGCATTCCGAGGCATGGAGGAGTCTCGGTATGTAAAGATGGTCACCCATCCCAGCAAGCGTAGCTTAACCTGATGCCAAGAGCTCCTCAACACAGAACTTTGGGACACATCCCATTTATTTGTGGTTTCTATGTCAATCAGAATTATACGCCCGATTTTCAAAATCGCTTCAGTGAAACAATAGAAAATTCCCCAGCTACCTTCTACCACTATGGTCTCACCACATGTCATAGATAGGCCAACACCGTAGGCGTTGCGTGGGCGCACGAAAGTTCCTCACTTATTACTAGCGCTGTAACGGCGAATCAACGCCAAACCAATCTTATATGACCCCTGGTCCTTTGGTCCTTATACTGGATGACAGGTCACCGGCCCTGGTTACCTGCCTGATTCAATCAGATATGGTTTCCGTAGCATTCGCCAGATTAATGATGATATAGGGATGTGTGCTTTCTAAAGTTCCTGTTGTTATTTGCATATTGATTCAAAGATTCTTAATAATGTACTCTTTGAATATTTTAGTGGTGGAATGGTTTTTCTATGGTAATGAAAGAGGAGTATTCAATTTATTTATCTGGAGTAAATTATGTAATTGGACTATTGTGTAATTGGACGAATGATATGGCTCGAAACTATTTCGCTATAAACTATCGAACTATTGAAGTGACGACTAAATGAGAAGTATGGAAGATAATTAAATGTTGCGACAGGAGAATAATCAAATTTTGTAATTGGAAACTATATATCTTTCCATTTCACCTACATCTTTCAACGAGTTTTCTATTCGAGTTAACTTGTCTGTTATTATATGCGCGTATTTCTGTGACGATAAAACAATTTTCCTTCTTTATCTTTCGACTATTTTGCCATTTTGCTTAACATTGCATAGCGTGAAAAGGTTTCGTATCCTTTTGTATGAGACACTTGAACTCTCAGACTAATTGTTTCGTTGTTGTTTTTGTTTTTAAATACTTTTCTACTTTTTCTGTTTTTGTAATTATTAGTGTAACTGTCATGCATGAACAGTTCACCTAGTGACTTTAAGGTTTTATTTATTATTGGTAATCTGTGAACAGCGCTGTGGGCTACATTATTACTTAAGTTATTTCTGTTTTTCTGTTGTAATATTGCATAATGTAGCTGTTTGTTGTTCCTATTAAATAAAATAAAAATAAAATAAAATAAAATAGCGAATAAACAACAACCAAATTAAAGAACAACATATTATTTTCCCTTTCGGTGAATCGGTGTAGCCGTAACTATTTTGTACGGGCCAATGGTTGTAGGCACCGTACTCTATCAATTTACTCAAAACGGTGAAGGAAAACATCGTGAGGAAACCGGCATGTCCTAGAACCAAAAATTTGAAGACGTTTTTGACATCTACCAACTCGAACTGGGCCCGCGTGGTAGATTTTAGCCCACTCCCTGTCGAAGAGAGGAGACCTGTGAGCAGTGGGGACATTATAGACTGATGTAAGGAAGTAAGTTATTGAAGTACACAAAAAGAACCATAAGTTAAGTTAAAAGTTATATAAATATTAGAAGGTAAAAGTTAACAAGAAGAAATCGCAGCGATTTTTTCTTCTGACAATTGTTTAGATTCACAGTAGTTGTCGTACTCGATATATTATATTGTTTAGCAATACACTGATAATTCATGACGCACGATGTCCAAGTGGGTTGCTGCTTAGGCAAAATCTTTCTATGGTGGTTGAGACCGTACATATTGTATACCTAGCTACCTGTAATTTTCTTTCCGTGCTTAAACAGCACTGAAAGCTCACAAATTAATTATAGAAATGCATCAATCTTTTCAAATAAATTTAAGCTCTAAACACCAAACTAAATCAATTCAAAACTACATTCTAACATAGTGGGGTGCCTCCACCGCCCCGGACCTAGGGTGGGTGCCCGGGATCCCGAGATGCCGGGAACTTGGTGGCACATGTGTGCATAATATCCTTACATTTGTCAGTCTGTAATTGCCAAGTGATTCTACTTTCCACTGTCCCTTACTTAAATCTTAATGTTAGTTCGGTCTATAGTTTTGACAAGGTTTGTGTCTCAGCAGTTGAGTTGAGCTTTTGCTAAACTTATAATATGATTTATGAAGCTTATAATTTTCCAAGTAACATAAGAGTCACTGTTTTACCAGATAGTTTATGTTCATTACGCAGCCTACTTTATTTTATAGCCAATTAATTATGTTTTCATAAATTAATAATGATATTCCAATGGAATTTTAACCGGTGATAGCTTCGGAAAATGCTGACTACTCAGTACTCAATACCTTTATTGTATTTCACATGTAGGTATTCTTAGGTAGGAAACTTATACTAGGTACTACTACTACTGCTTGTACTGAGTAGAGATAATCCGTGTAACCACCAACCATCAGGTAGCGTACCATCGCAAAGCTTGTAATACCGAACTGATCTAATCGAACACATCTGCTTTTACTGACTTTGTATATGAGGGTATCTTGAAAGGCCAAGGATTTGACAAGATTCTCTACTTATACGAGTATTTGAAGTTTGAAACACCACACTATCGATGGTTTAAAGTTCTACAAGACTGTTTTATAACAAAATATATATAAATAAATTAATCTACCTTTCGTATTCTTGCAATAAAAGTTTTTGCTGCACTATGGCTCTAGAACCCGGTTCTCCGCATCCAAAATTTAGACCATCGCTTATCACTGCACTTTTTCCTTCTCCACTCCAATTTTTACCTACATTCGCACTAAATAAAAACAAAATAAACCAGAACCGATTAAACAAATACGTTCACAAAAACGCTGACTGCATAGAGCGTTGCAGTGGCAGCCATATTGAAATCAAAAATGGCGGGCTGTCAGTTGTCAGCAGTTTTTTGCGCCGAACGTAGGTACTTATTCGAATATTTTGTTTACATAATCGGTTCGTTCTTTTTGTTTGTTCTATATTTGAAACGTCAATTGTTTTCCCGCTTGCGTGTATTTTGCCGGGTTGAGTAAACACTCGATTTTAATGGTATGTGTTGGTTAACATGTTAGATATTTTTGTTTTCTTGGAAATGAGAGAAGGGAGTGTGTATTAGAATGAGCTTTATCTAATCGAAAAGCTGGTCGTTAATACCGGCTTACTTTCAAGTCATAGAATTCTCGTAAATTCAGTAAGTCTTAAAGTTTGAGGTGATACTTCATAGATTGCAAAATGTGGGCGACAGAAATGTTTCATGGTTCATTTTACATAATCTTTTCTCCTCTTATATACATTTCCTGCAACACACCACTGCGGCACCATTTATGGGCAATTTAGCGTTTTATGCCTAATATTTAAGATATTAATTTTCACTTCTTGAGAAATGAAAATGATATCTTTCACATAAAATTAATGAACAATTTCCAACTTAATAGGTAAAAGAAATTTAATTTTCACAACCAAAATATTCAAATAAATTGACGGTTAGCAAAATTCTTTCAGGAACCAGCCGGATGAATGGCTGTTCACTGAATCGAGGTTGAAAAGGGTAGCCATCCTTCAGGCGTTGATAAAAATAAACTTTGTTTTTATTTTTAGCATTTACGTGAGGTATTGCGTCATAGACTCACAGTCTCGCGTAATGAGGTAACGTAAAAGAGGATCACATAATTTATATGAGTGACATTTTTGTGACGTAATGCAGACCGGGATTGGATATAAATAAATTACGTAGGTGATCGCAAATAGTGTTCATATTTATCGTGCCCTTAAACGATTATTTTACTCCTTTTACCCGAATGCGCAACAACAAAGACAGGGTTATTAATTATGTAATATTTCGATAAAATTGTAGGAATAAAAAAATAAAGTAATGCATAATTTGAGAAAAGAAAACATTTGACCGTTACAATATGATTGCTAATAATTAATTTTAACGAACTGTACCAGTTTTAATAAAGTTCTTTTACTAGTGATCAATTTTTGACACCTTGAAATGAAATTTATCGGTTTCATTTTCAGCGCAAACCCTAAACTTTGTGAAGATAAGTGCATGACAGACATAGATGTATTATTAATATATCTATGATGACAGAGCATAACACACACTAGACGGCTGAAACCATAAACACGAATCCAAACTCTGCCACAATCGAAAACTTTTTAATTGCACCCAATTTGAGACCAATCGAAAAAGGGTATTGTATTACGAAATTCGAATCGAATGCATTTACCAAAGTTTTGTTCGTGCAAGTTCGCGTCGTGTTAATTCGCTACTCAAAATAATGTAAACTTTGAATTTGGAGTGCACACGGGCTGTACAATTTTTAATTGCTGCCAGTTTGAAATTTAGAATTTGGAACAATTGAAAATTAGGCTGGTAACAGACCTATTTTGCTGAAACTCAATTTCGATTTGATTGTAAGCGGACCCATAAACTGCAATAACTTGCAGTGTGACCAGCCCTTTTATATGTGCATGAAATTATTGATCTATTTTTTATACTGGTTTTATTTTATTGTTTCAGTTTTAGGAAAACGTTTTTTATAAATATTTACACTTCTCAGGAGCTAAAAATCTCCTCTTATAGTTTGATCTTTCAAATTAGGTCGCTAATCCTAATCTTTTTTCTAAAAAACCCTTCAAAACATCAAGAAAAAAGAAGTTCCGAAACAATCTAACATATCTATTACAAAGATTATACATTATATCGATACCGTATTGTTAGGCGCGTGCGCAGTATCATCTGAGACATAGATTACCGTTTCTCGTATAATTATATAGATTACGTTAAGCACGTGTTGTGAGCTTCAGTGTTGGGGGTTAGCGGGCGTCGCTGTGATTTTCGATAGCGATTATTGGTCCAAGCGAAGACTGTTTTTGATTGCACTTAAATTTAGAATTCATTCGAAATTTTGAATCCTGAATAACCATTAGAATGAATATAAAAAGGTACCTACACCAGACTTTCCATAAACCTAATGTGCATTGTTTTTTGTCCATATGTTGAAAATGAAATGTGACTTTGATATTTAATAAAAATGTTTTATATTTCAGGTAGATAAATCGCTATTTGATATGACGGAGTAATTAGTTCTTACAACAGACATAAATGACTGATAAGGAATGGTTTTCTTGTATATACACTATGATAAAAACCTAACAAAAAAATATACAAATACTATCTACGAATGATCAAATGAAAACCGAGGATTTACTTAGTGATTGCAATAGTGGTCAATAGTCTCAATCCCTGGCATCAGGTGGAATGTTAACTCGCTTGAAGCTCACAAAATTTTCACGATGCGATTTTTATAGAATAGATCAGCAGTTGTCGAAATTCGCTATCGCTTCAAAGTTGTCGGACTATCGACAGCTCCCGCTAACCCTCACAGTAATACAGCGGGAAGTAAGAATGATACATTAAAGTATACTATTACTGATAGCAATGACGACGTGTTATTGTGTTCAATACATAAGTACTATTGAATTTAATGACACCCTGTGTCTCTGGTAGGGACAGTAATCATTGGGAAATATATTAAAATGGTTTCTTAATGTTCTTGATACTGAAACGTAACAATGGTGGTAGGGCTTTTTCTAATAGTAAATAAGAGCTTTTTATGAAGAACATAGATAGATAGATACACCATTTTTTTGGTGCACACAAAAGAAATAACACAAAACACAAAAGTGCAAAGAAAAGAAAAAATGAGGTACCTACATAAAGATAAAGAGCCAATATAAAAAATAAAGAAAAGTTGAAGCTCCTGCAGACTGTCTGTGGGGAGCCTTAAAGTGACGCAAATGACACACTTTCAATCAAATAAGGAACATATACATATAAGAAGAAAGAAGCTCGTAAGGGGACGTTCCTATTTGACGGATATGAGTTTAGGAGCTCGACATATATAGCGATCGCTATAGGACTGAATTCCGTCGCTAAGTCTTAATGGCAGCCCTAGACGGTCAAAATTACTTGACAAGCTCGAAAAAATCCCGTGCTTGTGATGCACGTCGCGTGCGTCTAGGGACGCCATTAAGACTTTGCGACCGAATTCGGTCGTATAGCGGTCGCTATCTATGTCGAGACTGCCGCCCCTGGAGTAGTTACTCTTTTCTCTGGGATAATAAAGACTCCCATAGACAGGGGCAACGCGACAACGGTAGAACAATTTCCATGAAGTTTTCATAAAAATTGTTCCACAAGAGTTGCGTCCCGCCTGTCTGCAGCCTTAACGCCACTTTCCACTAGGTGGGCAAACAACAGCTGTTTTAAGTAGGACTAAAAAAGCATATTTCCGTCTCTACATCAGTAATTGACGAACTAACGAATCAACTCAGCCTATCGAAGTCCACTGCTGGACATAGGCCTGTCCCAGGCTGCGCCACAACAACCTGTCCTCCGCCTCCCGCATCCAGTTTGTCCCAGCCACTTTTTTAAGGTCATCGGTCCAACTAGCTGGGGGCGGCCCACACTACGAACTAAAACCCTCAGAAAGTTGTAGGAATCTTGCAAAAAAACTATGCACTTATAAGGCCTCTAAACCCATTTCAACAATCCGGCAACCCAGAAAAAGCTGAGCTAATGCCGTGCAACTTTGACCTGCAATCTTTATCATTAAATACCAATTTTGACCTACCGATGCCACATACCACGAAAGCAATAAAATGATAAATAGACGCACTGCCATTATATTTTCGCAACATCCAATTTGCTGTAACAAAGGGGTTCATATCGATATGGTTCCGTTAGAGCAGGTATTTTTAATACGCCGTACAATGCAACCGATATTTTTGATAAATTCTTGATATAGGGATGCTGGATGTGCTTTCGCTCTGGCCATGTTGGTAATTTAAACAGAGTTAAATTACTCGGTCATATCTCAACTTGGAACAGAGTATAGAAAAATGTTTTACTCGCAAATGTCAGCCTTGTCACTAATTGTTTTATCGTGTGCCTTATCCTGGGGCAATTTCTTTTTTTCTTTCTTTTAATTTGACAGCTTTTAACAATAGGTAATAGTATTAAGGATTGTGAAATTATGTAACACAAAAGGATCTGATTTTGTCACTGACCAAAAAAATAATTGAATTTGTAATATGTGTGACTGGTTTATACAAAAAATCTTTTTGCAAAAAAAAACAACCGATATCCAAAAACCACTATAAAGTGAAAAATAATTTTAATTTCGGAAGTCGGTGTTTTTTTTTTTTTGCATAAAATTTTTATTTTTCACTTTGTAGTCGTACCTACCTACTCCACACAAATTCGAATACCACTACCTGCTATGTAAATAACAGTGACAGAAACATATCGTCATAACACTAAGTGGGAAAAATATGTATTACAGAAGCTAACTTAAAAAATATCGAAGCAAAGTTAATAAAATTTATATGGGACCACCTTGAGAGCAAACCCTTTCAAACAAAAAAATATTTTCAAAATCGGTCTGCAATTCACAAAAAGTCCGTAAAAACAATAAAAAATACAAACGCTACGAACATATTATATAACCTCCTCATTTTAGGAAGTCGGTTAAAAACCTGAAAATATTTATGATTCTGGATTCTATTGTTATATTCGCGACAGCCAAAGGTTCACACCAGGGGTGCCTAATCACAGTACAAGCACTCAATAAACCATATTCGCATAACAAAAAAAAAACAGAATTCGAATAACAGTAATTCACCAATCAAATCGAAGTCTCTTCCAGTAACCGAACTCTTCCGAAGCCGCGATGATATTCGGCTATTTTATATCGTTAATAGGATCGACTCATTTGGGCATGACTTGCGAAACATACCGCATGTGGGGTCCGTAGTCCGTACGGGAGTTTACTTTTTTTATTTATTTTTAAGGCTTTTGTTTTGTAGGTTAATTGAGCGTGTTCTTTGGTTAAGGCCATGTTTTATTTTTAGGTATTTTATTGCGGTAAAAATGCTGGCAACTTCTGTGCAATTTGCCGTTTCCGCAGTAGGTATTCTTTTTCCGTAACCTCATTGGGAACTTTGGGCCATTTCATCTATTTGCTTTCAGCTAAAAGGAGCGATTGGAGAGGTCTTGATTTAGCAGTAAACCACTCTCGGTTGATGATATTTGATTAATTAGAACTCAAACTCAAAGCATTTATTTATATTAAACCAACTACAGGAACATTTGAATTGTCAAGGGGTGGGTCAATCAGAAAGATGAAGCTAGTTGCCCATTCCTAAGCGTAGTAAACTCCTATGGAAATGAATGAGCAAGAAACTCCACGGACACTCTTTTAAATCAAATTATTGTTACAAAATATTGGTTACACGAAATATTGGTGTACGATTGTATGTATGTATGAATGTAAGTATATTCTCATATAATTTGTTTTATTTTATTAAGTAAATTGTTTTGTTTTTATGTATTTTACTTTCTCTCTACTCTAAAACACGGTGTCTACATCTCTTTTTACCCTCTGTCCTATCGCAGGTACGCTGGAAGAGATTTGTTTAGAAATAAGCATCACCTTTGTACGTATTTTTCTGTTTTTTTCTTCTTGTCTGTTTATATTATGTGTGTACATAAATGGTTAAATAAAATAAATAAATACATTATTCATGTTGAAATTATACATGTGAGAACGATGTAGAACAATATATTAAACGTAAAAGTCAACTACCTCTAACTACCTACAAACCACATGGGGTTACAAAGTTTGCTCACCACTATCAGTAACCCACTGTGGTACCATTGTGTGGTTCAATCAATTAGTTTTATTGCAACTGTATCAAGTTACAATCGTAATTGGTAATGAGGGTGAATAGTTGTTGAATGAGGAATATGATTGTTGTTGTGTGAGGAATGTGATTGTTGTTGTATGAGGAACTGAGGATAAACGCGTAGGTTATTCCATAGTTTGATTTTCTTTCGAGTAGATATTTTAATAAAATTATTTTGAAGTATGAGTTTCTTTGCACATATCATAAATTATTAGCAAAATGGTTATCATTACAAAGCAAGATATGAAAAAATATACAGGTGAAAATTTTGATTAAAATGATCTCCAAATCCATTTGAAAAATTATAGTTATTTCCGCGATATGTTCGTACGTGATCCAAGCACTTGCATCATCTAAACACTTCCAAAGTAGTAGTATAATATTATATGTAAAAAAATAATCGACTAAAATCGATCAACAATAACACAACAACCATACATTACAGCACTATTCTGTTAGCAGGAAGAACGCGCACGCGCACGTTCCCACGTGCCCCCTTTGTCGGCTCGCGACAAAGCATCGCCGACAACATGCCTCATCTATGAAACAACACAACCCACCCGAAAACCAACCATAAGTTTTATTCAATAAGATTTAAATTCCAAATGAATGCGTCTGGAAAAATCAAGCCTGGAGTTCCATTTCCAAAAGTGGTAACTGTCATCTTAAACAAAAGACTATCAACTATATCATCCAATGCTAAGGTTGGAATTTGTTTGAATCAGCCAATAAGGTGGCTTCAAAAAGTTTCGCCGTGAAGGCAGCGTTGACCCCTCATTTAAGGTAGGGCAATTGTTTATCAATATGTCTATGATTAATGTGTATGATGTGCCTTCGTGATCGGATCGCGGTCGGCCCGGGCAATTAGTGGCGATCACGATTGCCCGAATGATATGTGATGGGTAATGTTGCTAATTTGTTTGGGGGGTCGGCCGTATGGGCGATAATTTTTGTAAACGGTTCATTATTGATCGATTGATGTAGGAAGACTTGTGGAGAGAGAATTAAATTGGTAATAGAGAACCCTTTGGCTTGAGTAGAAAACTAATAGTTTTTTTGGTGTGTTTTTTTTGTCTTCTAGGCGTCGGAAACGCTCGCGTGATGATTTTGAATCGTTTATGAGAGTCAGCGAAAGCAACTCAAGCTAGGGAAGAGTGAAAGTTTATGGGGGAGACCTTTTCCCAGCAGTGAGTCAATCGGTTTAGGTTGCAAAAATACCACAGAATTCATGGTATCATGACCTTCCGGTGCTTTGAATATGATTTCATTAAAGGCACTTAAAAATCAGAGGAGTTTAAAAAATAAGACAAATGAACGAAATATGTGAAATCACCAAAAAGATGTCTCCGAAAGGGGTAAACATCAACCCTTAATTACAATTCTATCGAAACCAGAATGGTATCATTTTGAAGAACTTTAAATTCTCCAGATTCATTTTTTTATTTTCGACATATTTTTTGAGAAATTAGAGATTCTTTGAAAAACGTCTCAAAATAAAACGGTAAAAAATTGGCGTTTTTTTTTTTTTTTTAATAAAAAAAGTGAATTTTTTCAATGGTTTTTTTGCATTATTGTAGCCCTTATAGTAACGCATCTTTTGATATATTTTCATTTCTCTATCTTAATAATTGAGGACGCTTGACCCCGGTCGCACTTTTATTGAAAACGGGTACCAATGAAGCGATCGAAAAAGCATTTTTAATGCTAAAACGATTGCCAGTCTCTGCTTACTGAAAATGAACTTCTTCTGTCCACTTTACCCAAATATGCATAATGATTTATGTTCTACTATATTCCGAGCCAAAACTAAACATATTTTCTAATTATATGCATTCACTACCACGCGTTTTCCTGCAAAAATAATCCCAACCAATTTCTATCCAATATATCAAACATTAAAGTTATAACCAATAAATATTCATAATCCCATTGCAGACATCATGCGGTGGGCGTTAGGCCGTTTCGTCCTAATTCTAGTCAAATAATTTCCTTTAATACTCGACTAAGTCGGCCGTTGTACACAATGACACAGTATGTCACACGTAATGTGTGCACTGACAACGCTGTGCTGACGCCATTTTGTTTGCATTCTTTGACGTTTTGATACTTGGTGCTGAGATAAGTATTTAGGGAGATATCACAGCAATCTGCCGGGGTTGCGGGAAAGTCCGAAATGGATACCGTAGCCCCTGGCAACGTACAGGCAACGGAAGGAACACGGGTGGGCTCCACTCAGAGCGGGAGAAGTTATTTGATAATTTCCTATAAAAAAAAAAAAAAAGAAGATATCACAGCAATTAGGTGTATTTCGCACACCCACATAATCACCAGTTCTGGTTAAGTCTTGTAATAGTTAGCCTTTATTTAAACAGTCAAAAATCCGAAGTTGGGCTGCTACTAAAAATCCAGACGGAAAAATCAAGTAATAGGTTACCGACCTAAATGACACCTTGAACCATTGGTCGCATACATTCCACCACTCGACGAATAAGGTTAAGATTTTTTAATTTTTTATTAAAGTTACTTGTTATTTACTTTTCAGCCGTGGACAAACTCTCTTCTGCCATTATAAGTTTTGCAGCTATAAGAATTATTGCTGCATCGTCATAATCATAATAATACGTCCAACATGATGTCACGATGTCAGATCGTGCAATCAAAGTTCGCACGAAAGTTTTCTATAAACACGAACACGTTCCCGACATCAAACGTCGGTGACCGTGTTCTTCCTCACACTTTACCCGAACATTTGACTTTTCGCTAAAGAACAAACATAACGACTATGAAATCCTTTTTGTTTTGTGTTACTGTTGAAATTTTGACTTAAAAATTTTGCTACACTTGTGTCGAAATTGTTCAAATAGTCCAAAGGCAGAATAATAAATAAATGAATTAAATAAATAATACGGATCCAGAAAGTGGGCTCTATGAAGTCGAACCGGGAAAATCATTATCATTATGCTTTTGCTGCGCAGGAGTTTTTTCATGCTATCAGCAAACATGTCACTATTGTAAAATTTTCTGATTTTACTCAATCGTCGTAGTAGTCCTTGGCTTTCCATGATTCTTATACAGTCATTGGCACAGGCCACTTTCAGTCAATATGAGCTAGCAAAATCACGTTTTATTCTAAAGCAACTATCAAAACCATTTACTCACGCTACATAGGTATAGTTTCGGCGACACTAGCTCTGTGTAACGGCGCCGTTTATCCGATATACGAGAGTCGCGATCAGTCGCAGCGTGTTTTGCGATTATACACATAATACATCGTGTGTTTAATTCACTTACTCTACGTTCTGGTTATGTACTTTGTGTATTTGAAGGAATGGCGTCGTATTTGCCACTGCTTGAAATTACGAGTACGATAATAGTTATTCAAGTAGCAGTCACTGGAATATTTCGGGAAATTGTCAGAATCGTCAATTTAGTTTGCTACAGTAATGGTTTCTTGAAATGGCAATGAAACATTGACATTCCTTTGTGTGCCTAGGTTGGGAAGACAAGATTAAAAAAAACAAAAAAAATTAAAATTAAGAGATTTTTTCTTGACATGAATTAACAATTATTTTAGTCGCTCGATATTAATATCGTGTAAAACCAGTATTCAGAAGGAAATATTCAGATTGCGAACCTAAATCTTTTCAATTTCCTTAAAACCGTTGAAATACTAAAAGTAACAGAAAATTAAAAAATCTCCATCTAATACGGGATCCGTCAACAGTTTACCAACTTTTCGCTGAAGTTAAGTATCTAGTGATTATCGTAAACTTTCAGCATTACTTGCACACATTTCGTTAAAGTCGCACGCGCACAATGTATACAATTTAAACGTGATTTGAGATTTTATGCCTACTCCTCTTGATTTTTGCGTTCCTGGTAATTACTGGAAAAATAAACTCTGGTTTATGATTCTTTATATTAAAGTAGTATCTACGTATAATTTTATTTTTCATGTTAAAAGTTTCCAAGGTGTTGAATAACGCGATCCGATGCCCAGCACTAAATAATAATAATAATCCTAGTCTTCTATTTTTGAAAACAATTTCTGCAGATAATAGCGAAAAAGGGGTTTTTTGAAATTGACACGATGTGCAACAAACAAGGCAGTTCTTGTAAATTTATTTAAAAATTTCGGAAATAGGGTTCTCATAAAAACCACGGAAAGCCAGTTTTTCACATCGATGAAACTACAGTTATTCAAAGACATTTTGTGGTCAGATCGTACACTACATATAAAGCCACGTAAAGCAGCACAAGTGATATTTCTACTAGAGATGAATGACATCTGAGGAAGTTCATATTTAGGTATCTTATCTTATCGTACCTCCTAAACAAAATCACCTTATAACCTATACCTAACTTTCTCCAGCATCACCTACATTCGCGATCGCGTTACACAACTGCTTGTACCCGCGCGGCGTGAAGTAAACACGTCACCGCGACAGGTCTGCACGGGACACGAACCCCCGACACGTACAGATACTACCGTATCGGGTTACTGATTTAGTGCGGCGTGTCGTCACAACGTGGCGGTTAGGGCAAGGATATAGTGGGAGATGTAGCGGGTTGTGGAGAGGTGAAGATTTTCTTATAAGATGAACTGATAACATTTTTTGGCAGTCTTATTTGCTGGGCAAACAAACAGGCATTAAAGAAAAAATATTTTTACAGAGGCGCGACGCGACACCGGTAGAACAATTTCCTTGAAGTTTTCATAGAAATTGTTCCACCAGCGTTTAGGTGCGAAACATTATCATTTACCGATGTGTTAGATTGGATGGTATAGTACAGCAATTTGCTAACGACCTTAGAGTGCGGTCATCAGATGTTCGCACAACAATAAAATACTGACAGAGATAAGACTTATTTCTTGACGTAGAGGTTTTGGGATCTAACTGGTGCGGAATGTATTCTAATATATGTGTAACATTGCTCGCAGAACAGATGGCCGATGGGGCCGAAAGGTTCTGGAGTGGCGACCGCGTACCGGAAGATGTAGCGTTGGAAGGCCTCTCTCAGATGGACCGATGATCTTGCAAAGGCCGCAGGAATCCGCTGGATGCGGGAGGCACAGAGTCGGTCGAAGTGGCGGTGCTTGGGGGAGGCCTATGTCCAGCAGTGGACGTCTTTCGGCTGAAATGATGATGATGATTTGTAAACATTTATTTTAATTAGTAGCAGCAGAATTGACTTCGCCTTCTTAATCTGTCATATTTCATTTAGGACGATAATATTTCATGATAGATAACACTACTAGAGGAATATACAGGGTGAAATTTAATTCACTGGCAATATTTTAACCACGTATTCTAACCATGATACTTCTTTATTTGGGCAAAAATACCGAAACAAAAAAAAAAAAGATATTAATAATAATAATAGATATATAAAATATTATAAATAAGGATAAAATAAATATATATTGGAAATACGGTACTCAGTTGACTAATCGGGACGCCAGCGCCGCCTGACAGCGCTTGACAGAGTCTACAACATATCGCTCGGACCAGCCGAAGCAAAGCAGACTTCATGGGTGGCGGTCAAGCTGTAAACACGTTTAGAAACTGTCGTGCGTTTCGAATAGTTGTGTCGTGTATAGTGTGTGAAATGCTAGTGTGATTAATTTGATCGTAAATTGTAATTTTATCTGAGCTGCAAACGGTTTTTCTATTGCGCAATAACCAACACTACCCATAGTACGCCCACAGTAGTTGAAATATGCCTGATAATAACGAACAGAGACACATATACCCTCTTTCGTCATATACATGTCGTAGCCTTGAAATTAGTTTAAAAAAATTAAAAATTTACGCCGCTTATGTTGCACCCCGACCAAATGGGTTCGGTTAGGTTAAAACTGTGACCATCCGCGCGCGAGTCGAGCGAGCGAAGCGAGCGGTTCCGCGGCAGCGGCCGGCGAGTGCTACTTCCAAGTTGGTCGCAGTCACTTGGCTATTTTTACTACACCTTACACCATGGATACCCTACATTAATGATATGGCCAAACGTCGACATATCAGATTTATTACTGATTCGTGAAATGATCAATTTTAAGATCTGGCCACGACATACATAAATATATTTAAATGAAGAATTATCATTGGTTTTTTCAAAGAAGAAAGAAAGAAAGAAGAAAGGAAATACGTTTATTTGCGGTAAATATGACGCAAAGAAAAAAAAACACGAGAATAACAAATTGCGGGAAAATATGCGTCACGTCCACGCAAAACGGCCATCGCTCAGCATAATGCTGCAATCCTATGCGAGACAGAGCCCCAGCGCTGGTTTTCAGCGACAGCCTGCGTTGAAAGGTTACTTAGAATCTAAACCCGCATCTCCTATCAACATGACCTAACTCTTACACACAAAGGGGCTTGTAGGAAACAAGATTAAACGTTGTATGTGATAGTTTATTCGGGACTTTATTTTCACTACACTATTCCGTATCACTTCGCGGTTTAACGCGATTTTTTATGTGCAACTTAAAGTGTGTTCAAATAAAGACGGTTTAAGCCTAAGGGACAATGGAGTTGCTATAAATTTTGTGCGCTTTTTGACCAACTTTGTAACAATGTTGTCTCATAAGGCGCGTCCACACTAAATAACATAACACGGAATAAAACATAGTAATATAAAAAAACTATACAGCGATTAGCAATGTTAAATAATGTGGAATAATATAACAAAAGTTTATGTATTATATTTTATATAACATAGATAATCTGGACGCAGCCTTAGCATGGATGATTCTCTTCGCAACTACTACATTTAGCTTTAAAAATGTAGGTTTTTCTCTGACCCTGGTCCAAAGATCATGGACATAAAATAAGTGACACAGAAAACTGATAGCTACTTCCTTGACAATGACGATGTAAAATTAAACTTTGGACAGAAAGAGGTGAAATGGAGGCACATGCCAAGCAGTAGGACCATAATATCAAAAACAAAAATTAAAACAAATACATTTTTGTAGTAAATAACAGTAAAGCTCATCAAAGACATGAACTATATATAGATTCCTTAGTACTTGAAAATACATGAAACTTCTACGCGGCCAAAAGTAGTGCAACAAAAGAAGAACACCTTTGCAAACCATTGAACTCTCTTTAAACAAAACAGACCCATACCCAAAGAACAGACAAAACACATATCTCAACATTGCCAAATACCAAATATTGCCTTACCTAAATATACGGCGGGGCAATAACAAACAACGCAATGCCTCGCCTCCATACACTGAGCAATAAAGCCGTATGGTGTCCGATTTGATAAGATTATCCGACACATAAATTTGTCAGTGATCTGTCTCAGGCACCCGCCAACGTTGTCTATCTTGAGCCAAGGTATGTATGAGCACTTGAGCAGTGTATGTTGAAACTGCAGATCGATTTTGTAAGTTACAACTTTATTGGTTGGCTGTTTCTGTTTCGATTTCCGTTTGGGGTACGTGGGTTTTGAAGATTTTGTGGTGTGATATGGTGCTGTTCATTTTTCATCATCATCAGCAGGTTTACAACCTAATTGGTTGGATCATTTAGCTCCCTTCAAAATGGTTGAGCTGAATGGTGCTAATCCATGCGTCATGTTCGTGAACGGGCGCCGTCAGTAGGGACTGGTCATCTCTTAGCTGCCACGGCGATTTTAATTTAATTTAATGTTTGAATTAATTTTTATTTTTATTTTTAACGGACGCTTTTAATGTTTTGCATCGTTCTCACATGTATAACTTCAACTTGAATGATGTAACCAATATTATGTAACTATATTTTGATTTAAAAGAGTGTCCGTGGAGAATTGGTTTATTTGAAATAAATGCTTTGAGTTTGGGTTTGAGTTGAGTTTGAGTTTTGAGTTTGAGTTTGCGTTTAATATTGACGCAAAATGGAAAGCAAAAACTAATAGATGACCGGTCATATCTGTAACTTCGGAGTGTTTTGTAAAGGTACCATACATCCTTTCCGAAGATCTCACAGAATGCATCAAATCTTGCCGTCCTGACCACTAGATGCCAAATTAATCCTTTAAATAACTGTCACATCTGCAAAAAAAACTCTGCTCAAGCGTGGAAATGAGTAGCCTAAATTATAGAGGTTTTAATGTATTTAGCAACTACACGGGCTCCAGAAGATACACTGAAGGCGGAAGACAAAGGACGGAGAATTGTAACGTAACTTTTGATAGGACCGCATTCAGAAGTGGACAGCGATATGCTGTTCTGAACGGTAAGTCTCTAAATTCTGCTCCACAAGCCGTAAAACAAAAAGGCTCGTATTATTTTACATTTGCTAACAAAAGCGAGAAAATAGAAACAAACTAAATATCTGTTGTGGCTGTAAGTCAGAGTTGCGCCACGCTAACGGCGCGTGCACATGAGTTAGTACTGCATTAGCGTCCGAGATACGATATCTTAACGCCTTGCCTACGAGCACTAGGCAGGTGAAGGGCAGTAGTTGAAGTTTGGAAGATGCCGTCTTATCTGATGGAACTCCAAAAAGAAACGATCTGAAAAGTCATTCTTACGCGTAACGCTAAGGGGTGGATGGACAAGATGCATTGGTGATTGTTGTGAGAATGATGTTACCTTGACACATTCCAACGGAATACTCCAAGGGCCTTAGTAAGGTCCACTTGAGATCCTGAGGTGAACAACCCTCGTAACGTTTTAGTCGCCTGGAATACATTTCTGTCTTCTCCAGAGACTGTCAAGAGAATGATGTTGCCTTGAAACATTCCAACGGAATACTCCAAGGGCCTTAGTAAGGTCCACTTGAGACCCCTGAGGTGAACCCTCGTAACATTTTAATTGCCTGGAATACCTTTCGGCCTTCTCAAGAGACGGTCAAGAAGTGACCTGGGGCATTTGATAGGTCAACTTTTTTCCAAGTTCAAACTAAATATATCAAAGCCTAAAGCTATACAGAATCGCACAGACTTCAACTACTGCCCCACACTTACAACTACCCCAAGCACTTGGCAGAAATAGTTGTAACACTCCGGACATAACACAAACATTGTGAGTTCATGTGACAAATACCGGTTATGGTGAACAGTGATTATGTTTCAGATCTAGTTCCCTTATTTATGGTTAAAACGATAACCCTGATTTGTATATGATTGGTCAGCCAATGATATATAAGGTATTTGTAATGTATTGCCTAGATTTGGGCGCGTTTTAAAAGCTGACCGATAGGAAGTTTGCGTTTATCTCTGTACCTACTCTAGTTGGTTTATTATCGTTAGGAACCATAGAATTTCGCTATTTGTGGCTTCCTAAAATTGCACTAACAAATAGATATCTGTTAGAAATTGATTAGAAATATTCTCTGATAATGGAGGAAGTATTCTTCGAGTATTTCTCAGTAGCAACCTGGAGTCTAGATTTGTGCCCTGTTGATGGAAAATGGCTAGATCCCTATTAAACAGGACTTGCGAAGTGTGGGTGTATTATAGGTATAACTCTGCCTAACCTTTCAATGAACACAGCCGTGATGTTATGTTATTCCACGACTCAAGAGAGACCCACGAGATCGACAACGCCGTGGTTGTCAGCCCCGGTACTATGCTAGCTGGCTGGTAAGTCATAATTATAGAAATGACTTATGCTATTGTTACTGTCATTATATCTCGTGCCTACAAGAGTAAAGAAAGAAAAAGATTAGAGTAAGGTTATCATCATGAGTATTTCCGCACTTACTCTAATCTTTTTCTTTCCGCACGCATAAAAGATAGACTTAATTTTGACGCTACTACACATCGCATGAAAGGGCACACTATCGTATGATATGATGCGTTTCCACGCGACTTTCACTGAACCAAGGTAGGTAGAAGAATCTAAAACTCCAAAGATAATTTCTAGACTATGTTGGGGTCGGCTTCCAGTCTAACCGGTTGCATAACAGTATTTTTCATGGAGCGATTGCCTAACTGACCTTGGTAAGACTGGTTGTCAGAATTTCGGGCTTCTGACGACCCGTAATAACTGTCAAAGATCCACGAATGACAGCCGGGATCAACGGTTTAACGTACTTTCCGAAGCATGGTATCTTGGTATATAAAGATGGTCACCTATCCACGTACCAACTGCGGCAAGCGTGGTTTAACCTGATCGATCGACCCGTGCGACTGTTATTGTTGTTATTATTTAGTCACAAGCCCCTCTAAATACAAAAATACGCATATCAATTACCGACACATTACTCTCTTTAACAGGTACACACTACAAGAAAAGCAGTCACACAATCACGCAAACAAAAAAACAAAATGAAACACAACATTCCCATTCATTCCATTCATTGCAGCACAGTTTTTTCACACATTATTCTACACAGCCGGGGCTATTACGCACGACATAGTCATAATGCCCGTAATGGGCGGGTAATAGCCCCTTTACGCCACTCCAGGTGTTACGTGTGCATGAATACCCTCTTAAAAAAGGCGCTAGTGTGAAATATAGCGTGTCTAGAATTTCTCCCGAGTCTAAGCTGGCGGAAGAATTTTTTGCAGCATTTTTCGTCGAGTTTTATGAATATTTTTCGAGTGTGGAAACGGGGTTAGGATGTTTACACGTTTTTTTAAGGTGATAATGTAGATAGTTTTAGCATGAGAACGTCTTATTTTTGAGCATGATGATAATAATGAAATAGGAGAGTCAATTAGTACGAGTTGTCGGTCGTAGTTTCAAAGCCTTTTTTTTTTTTATGTGGTAAATTATCAAATAACTTCTCCCGCTCTGGGCGGAGCAGGGGGCGTGTCAGACTCTTACTGACTAAAACCCACCCGTGTTCCTTCAGTTGCCTGTACGTTGCCAGGGGCCACGGTATCCCTTTCGGACTTTCCCGCAACCCCGGCAGGCATCGGTCCTATCGGACCCCTTCACTTGCTGACATCTCTTTGAGGCGCGCGTGGAACACAACGCGCCGTTGACCCGGGCCTGGTCCTTATCGGACGGCGAGCTACCCATTGCTCACCGTCCGCAAGCCCGCGCCTACGGTGGCCGGGAATCGGCCTGCGATTCCCGACGTAGTTTCAAAGCCTCACAGGCGCTTTACTTTGTGTAAATTATTTCATCACCTGCTCTCAAAACAATGAAGGAAAACACCATGAGGAAACCGGCATGTCCTAGAACCAAAAATTCAAAGACATGTAACATCTACCAACTGGCACTGGGCCCACGTGGTGGATTACGGCCCACTCAGTGGTACCACTATAGTCTGACTGAATTTTTGGAAAACAAGCGACGACCGCTATTTGTTATAAGCAAACTATTTAAGACGCTGTTACTTATCATAGTGACGTAAAAGTTGAGAACTACATATAAGGTCATAGACGAATCAACCTATAATGATATCCTGAAAAATATGACACCTAAAGACCCGACTCTTCAGGAAACCTCACCGTAGCATTTAATATTATTATTTTGAGATTAAAATCTCGAAGTCGATTTGTTTTCGCTCCATTTTTAAACCCCCACTTTTCTTAAAACCAATCGCGTTTTCGATTTGACCTTCAAAAAGATTCAAATTCAAATTCAAAATATTTTATTTTACATAAACCTATAAGGGCACTTATGAAACGTCAGAAGCTAGATGCACGGTTCCAATTGGTCGTTTCCTATGGAGAAGAGCCGGCAAGAAACTCCATGGTTACTCTTTTAAAAGTAAATGATATTTACAATGCTTTCAAATTACAGAGTTAATAGGTATGAGAGGACAGTGTAGGCCTATCGACAAGTACCAGGTACTTAGCAAGATAGAAAATGGTCGACAGATCTACAGTCTGTTAAGCCTACAACGTTCTCACATTCACAAAATCTAAAAGAAAAGAATCTATATAAAAGCAAAATCAAATAATAAATAAAAAAGATAAAAGATCTTTTTGCTTCATGTTCATCTACTGATGAACCATATAGAACAGCGATGAAGTAAAGATCGTATCACGTAGATTTCTGCCCACCTCCTTGCAAGCTTGTCATAATATTATGATACGGTGCTATACTGGCGTTATAGTGTATATTACCTTAATCTCTAGTTCTTCCTACGCAAGTTATAATACTAAATTGAATTGAGCTACTACAATGTCTGCGGCCATAGAAATAGTTTTCAGTAGATACTTGAGTCTGTTTTAGAATAATATTATGTTGGTGAAGATTTGTACAGGTTTGGATAGGTTGAGGAGTGGGATTAATTCAAATACATAACTATATTTAATACACTAATAGCAATACAAGATATTTAAGCAATAATAATAATTATATAATTTAATACCAAAATAAATAAATAGATTGAACTACACATATTATATTCAGATATTAAATAAATGAGTGATAACATAAATATAATAACTAAAATGGAAGTAAAAAAAAAAAGGATAAGAAATAATTTAAATATTTAGTATTAGGCTTCCCCTTCCACTTATCAAAAATTTTGATGTGCCTGAGAGGGTCCATAATTGTTTCTATTTATTAATTCTTATCACCTGTACGAGTACATTATGGATTGCAATAAAAATAGCAATGACGATTTTGAATTTCGAATATTGTTTTTTTGTTTTTGGTAAATTGAAATTGATAGTGAAGAACCTTTGACTATAGTGATGTCTCGTTCTTGAGAAAACTAGGAGTTCAAGAGACGCCTAATACTAAATATTTAAATTTTTTCCGTTCTATATATTTTTTTTTACGTCTGTATTAGTTATTATATTTATATAAATTGGACGGCACGATGTTATAAGCACAGTAGGCCGCAAGTCAGTGGTAACACTATGACCTTGAGCTGTTCTAGCATAGTACGCAGTTTCAATAAAATAAAAAGCCAGCTTATACAGTTTTCGTTACAACTGACGTATGGCCTATTGTAGTAAGGTCCCCAAACCACATGAATACAGATGGGACACTCCACAGTTTAGGTATGAAGCTACAAGCCCGTCTTGCTGGGCCAATTCAGTGAGTGTAAAGTAGTCAGAAGATCTAAGAGTTACGCGATAGAAAGAGAGGCCACTTCTAAGTGAATATAACTGTAGATGATTAGCGCTGTGCGACCTGAATTGCACTTTATTGTGTCGTGGCAAGAGTCGCTTTTTATTTAAATGGTTTTTCGGAGTGTCGCACTTTTGGGCACAGATTGATACTGATATCAATCTGTGCCCAAACCAAAATAGAAATCTTGAACACCTCTCTTTAACCGCTTTTTACTTCTTCCCTGAAGATACATTACGGGGTAGCAAGTGGCAAAAAATGAGTACCCTGTATTTGGGCGAACATGACATCAGGGCTGGTACTGACACACTGTGCCGGATCGTGGCTAATCATGCCGTCCCGTACAAGTATGTAACACGTTGAGTAATAGTACCCTTTAGAGTAATATAGTGTTGCATAAAACAGTCGTATAAAGCGATTTATAATGAAGGTATACCATCTGTAGATTTTATTCAGCAGGCGAGGCGGAGACCTGAAAACGCCATCGGAGAAAAAAGAAAGGAAGGAAAATATGTAATGTTTTAATATTCCCATCCGTCATTTTGCGTTTCAAGTTGGAAGCGGCAGCGATCTAATTTTTATCAAGTAATAAAAAGAACTGGTTCTCACCTGAGGGTGACAGCCTATCAGCATTATATATTATTTACCTATCGTGGTATAGTAATCTTTTTCTAGGTGCATCGTCTTCACATATAATTAAGTATATAATTGATGTATACAAGATATTGTGAAAACATTTTAAAAGAGTAACGGTGGAGTTTCTTGGCCATTCTTCTCCATACGAAAACTACCTTTTGGAAGGGGCGATTAGAATCAATTATTATTTTTCTGTAAATGTTGACGTTCAAAAGTGCCTTTTTTGTGCCTAATTGAAGTAAATTATTTGACTTTGACTTTGACTATCGCAACGGACTGCTGGAGAGAAGCCTCTCTCAGTCTGCACCACAGCACCCTGTCCTCTGCGTTCCGCATCCAGACTGTCCCAGCCCTTTTTAAGGTCGTCGATCCATGTAGCCATCGCATTTAGCGGTCGATTATCAGCCTAATTTAACTTAACTTTTTTTATGCCCTCGATTTGGCTGCTTACTATTTGAATGGAGCAAAAACCAAGGCTTATGTGGCCAATATATATGTGGTCACTAATAGGCAGGTGAAATCTTTAAATTTTTGTACTGTCTTTGATGAAATCCATGTTCAGCAAATGACTTTTAGGAATAGTAATCAATGATCACCAGTCTACCCTGATAATAATTTACAACAGCCCTAATCATTATCGTCATCGTCAGCCCACTGCTGGAGATAGGCTTCTGAAATCGCACGACATTCAATTCGATCAGTGACTCTCATGTAGCTGCTACCACAGTGGCCCTAATAATACTAACCTATTATTATCCCACTGCAGGGCAAAGGCCACATCTCATCAAGGAAATGATGCAAAACTCTGGTTATGACGACTCGAAACAATTTATCTATATACCAGGGTATCCTGACACAAAATCAAACGATACACAATGGCAACAAATACGCACACATACACACACACATACCACACTCACATCACACTTACACAAAACACACCAGATATACAATACAACACCTGAAATCACCTCTCAAGTCTCCACTCTGGAATTCGTACCCCGAGCCCCAAGATACAGACTAACTGTCTAGTTTGGGGTTCACTGGCAAATGATATTTTGTAACATAGCTATAGGTAATATTTTAAGCTACTCATGTCGTCTCAATTTGGTGTTAACGTGTAAACTTGCTTACTGTATTACCTGGACAATAAACTATTTATATTTCTATATTATACAGAGAAGGCACGAGCAAGGATCACGACGCTTGCTCAAGACGTAATTTCAGACTCATATTAGACTCTTATTTTTCCTAAAATAAAATCCGCCATTCACACTCCTTCTTTAACTTGCTCCCCACCAGTGTGACGTGCGGACGTGTCATTAGTCGGTTGATGAATGCCGCGCGTTAATGCGCCTCCCATTCAAACAGACGCGTCGGACTACACGGTTCGCCTACTTATTCTGAAGTCTGACGTCATTTGTCATTGTGTGGCTTGTCGAGATGTCGGCAGACCACTTGTGTGGTGGCAGGTGTGACGTATGTGGTATAATTGATATGTTGTTGTTAGAAATAGAAAACTGTCATTCACTTGTCGGTAAAGCGGCCATTCCAGGAATCGATCATGATAATACGCATCTTACTTTATAAGGCAGTTGACAACGTCCGTTTCCTGGGCAGATAAGTTTGTGAGACCAAGATTTATGATAATAATATCATATAAATGGTAGATTTAGAGTAGGTAGAGAGCAGCTGACTGCATTCATATTCTTCAAAATGTTAAATGGGTGATGCCTTCTTCACTTCAAAATATATTATGATGGCCACCTGCAAACAGACACACATATTATAAACTTAGTATTCTTCCCTCAGCATTAATTTCTTTCAAAACATTAACTGCAAATAGAATAGGGCCGCAGAGGACTAAAAACGTGTGAATTAAAAAGATTTTTATGTTAAATGCGTTAATGCGAGACTCAATGTACACTTTGCTGTTTATTTTTATATTAATTTCATATTTATGTTGACACGTTTCAGGAATGAAACGTTTGGAAGTAAATAGAAAGTTTTTGTTGCGGAAAACGTTCAAAGGAAAAAACATATTTTTTATGGCACGTGTATATTATGTATGAAACATAGAACCTCACGTGTAAAGCCCACCTAGTTTTATGAACTGGCGATGTCGTAACCAGAAAACAAGGGTAAATAAATGTATACAATTTGTAAAAAATGCTACTTATGAAAGTGGTTTTCGACTACACTACCAGTATAACCACGAATCGGTAGCGGCGCTTGTCGAAGTGGCGGTGCTTGGGGGAGGCCTATGTCCAGCAGTGGACGTCTTTCGGCTGAAATGATGATGATAATGATAGTCACGTTTTAAGTATTAAAAATTAATTGATACTGAATTAATCAGGGGATATCGTTGTTTATTACGAAGCAAAGAATGAGCGTTATTCTGATCACAGAAACGGACGGCTTTTTTAATCAATGAAATAATTACCTGATGCATTTTTCTGTTATTGGTCTCACATGTATAATTTCAACATGAATGATGTAACCAATATTTTGTAACAACATTATGATTTAAAAGAGTGTCCGTGGAGTTTCTTGCCCGTTCTTCTCCATAGGAACCTACGCTTTGGAATGGGCAACTAGCTTCATAGTTCTGACTGACTGACCCCTTGACAATTCAAAAGTGCCTGTAAATGGTTTAATTGAAATAAATGCTTTGAGTTTGAGTTTTGAGTTTGAGTTTTGTTAGATTCGGTGCCTCCACAAAACCAACTAATGCATTTTTTTGGTACATTAAATGCCTCCACTACCAAATACATTTTATCCTTCACAAATGAAAGGCATTACAATATTAAACCTATTTTTACGACCATCACCACATCTTAGCAGTACATTTTCCGTGTCATTAGCCATACTTGTAGGCATCTGAGCGTGTCGAAGGCTGTACGCGGCAGACCGCACAGTCACATGCTAAGTGTATGTCCTTACTTTTTATGTCTTCGTGCAGTTGTTTGTGTACGGATTTGTGGGTTTTAAATTTATACTATATATAATATGGAACTGAGTGCATTCTTAGTCGGTTTTAGTCTTTTGTTGGACTGGGTGAATTATAATTTTGTACCAAGAAAAGCAAAAAAATAAATGTTTTGGAAAGTCATAATACCTATTGTATCGATTTAACAGTTTTTTATTATAATTATATTCGTTAATCCATATTCAAGGTAAATCGATTGGTCACATTCTTTGAAAGGTCTGTGGTTTAGTGGTTAGACCACCGGTCTCAGACCCAGAGGTCCCGAGTTCGATACCCAGTAGGGGCAAAATTACCGGATCGGTTTGGTTGGTGGTAGGGTTTGTTCTAAGTCCGCCTGGCTAGCTACCACCTTCTTATCTAAATCTGTCGCCATAACAACAATGTTAACAGCATTGTTGTGTTTCGGCAGTTAGAGGTAAGATTGCTAGTTCCTCTGTGGTTGAGGATTCTGGGTGAAGCTCGTTTCTACCGTCAGCCTGATCATAACTTACCATCAGATGAGATGCAGGCCAAGAGCTTCCCCATTGCGGATAAAAACCAAAAAAAACAAAACATTTATCTTTCGTTACTTATTTCTGTTGTCATAACAATTAGAAGTATATACAGGGTAGCCAATTAAACCGTGGCCCCTGGCAACGTACAGGCAACGGAAGGAACAACGGGTGGGTTTTAGTCAGTAAGAGTGACACGCCCTCCCGCTCCACCCAGAGCGGGAGAAGTTATTTGATAATTTCCCATACAAAAAAAAAAAAAAGGGTAGCCAATTAAGAAGTATACAACGTTTTCTATTCTGATTTGACGCAAAATTGTGCAGTTGTTTGGTGTCTATTATTTAGTTAAATGCGGCAAATTTGTTATGTACACTATAATTATAAGACCATGACCACCGCATTACTTTCATTATTTATCCTGAAGTTCTTAAACAAATTAAAAAATGACCTATTTTTTCTAAAAAATCATGAAGAGTAACGAATACCATTTTGATCACTGAGGATTTCGACATACGTCCTGACTTTTTTTCGGTGGAATTATCTAAAGGGACGGGTCGTGGTCAAGCTTGAATACGAATAGAATATTTGTGACTTTGTTAGTGGAATACCTAATAAATTATGCGAAAATGATGAAATTTAATAAAAAACACGATGAAAAGCGATCGCATTTTTAAGAATAAAACAGCAGCAGATTAGGCAGATCTTATTCACCGTATAAAATTGCCAAGTCTGAATAATATACTTGTAAAAAAATATCCGGAAATTTTAATTTGTAATAAAAATAATCTTAATTTAAAGTTGTACACTATACTTCCTAATTGGCAAAATTTTAGCTAAATACAGTTTAGCTACTTGAAGAATAAGTTGAAAGGTATGTTATTAGTAATAATAGCCTAAAGCGAAACATAACTAGATAATTTGTCAACGTTGTTATGTTTGTTTAATTAATTAATCATCCATTTCAGAATAAAACATTCCATACATTGTTAGTAAATATTAATAATAACTAAGTTAGTAAATTATGAATTTATTATTACTATTTTATAGTTTTTGACATTTCTCGGAACCCAAGGGTCCCGGACCTTTGGAAGGCGTACGAGGGGCCGAAGCCAACTCGTAGAGGCTCGTTAGACGTATTTAATAAACCAGGCACCAACCGACGATTATTCCTGTACGCACTATGCTGGTGCACCCAAGGAAGACCCCCGGTTGGTGCAGGACTATTGCAAGATATGGAAACAAAGATAATGAATTATGGGTTTGGGTGGCTAAGTGAACTGGTTATCTAGAACTATGGAATATGGTTATCTAAGACTATGGCACCTTCCTGACCAATGTTTTATATAAAATACACAGATAAATTGGCAGGGGATGACTTACACACTCAATAATGGGCCCCCGGAAACGGTCGCTAGCACAAAGTGTCGTAGCGACAAGGGGGCAACATGTCCTGATGTACTTATGAGGAGTGGAGAGGTATTCCACGGCTATCAGGACAATCCCGGAAGTACGGTCAAGATCCCTAACAGCATCTTACTGGAAAATTTATTATTTACAATTCCGCTATTTCATATTATATAGGGTACCTGCAGACCCGTGACCGGTGTTCCAGTGCCTCACAACTGGGCAATAAACCCTTCCCAAGTATTCAGAAGGCTGTTGGTGCTGCCGCGCACGCGGCGCATCAGGGCGGCCACTCTTATTCTTACTATTGCCCTAAAGCAGTATAAGAATAAGAAATTTTATTTGCTCAAACATATAGAATATACATACAGAATTAAATTATTACATGCATGCAAGATCTTACATAAGAGTGGCTCACGTCATGCCTGCCATATCTCACGGCGTGCAAATATCTTAGGTACAATTTTTATGATTGAATTCATGATTTTTAAATATTACACTTTAAATACATTAAATATCAGTCACAGCTGAACAATTTTTTTATATTCAATCATTTACATTATCAATTATTTATTTTCCTTGTCCAATATTACAGATTACAATTATCACAATGAATTGCTGGCCATAGCAAATATACCTGAAGCACTGCAAAAGCGAGCTTAAACTCAAGATAATTTGAACTAAAATCAAAACATACAATCACCATATTAATTAAGCTGGCTCTGGGGCTTTGGTATTTTACAAGTAAATCATGATACTATTCCAGAATCACCATATTCAAACATTTTTAATATAATGTTTCTAAGATTTTATTCGCAACCAGAGTCCAAACTCTATTGGGCTTTTTTTCTCTTTTCGATCGTCATTTATTTCTTAATTAAAACATACAGAGTTTGAAATACAGTGTGATATTTGGTTTAAAAAATACAAACATAAACTATAAATGTATTTTTTAAACCAAATATCACACTGTATTTCAAACTCTGTATGTTTTTGGAGAAATAAAGATTTTATTTATTTATTATTTATTAATTACTTAATAGTTATTATTCAATATATATTATTATTATTATTATTTGTTATTATATGACATTGATTTTACATTCTATGACCAATTCCTCGCACACTGACTTATTAATTGTGTAATCTTAGGAGGATCGTCTACTTTTACAATGTTTGTAAATATGTGAGCACCATGTATCTATCACATAATTAGTTTATCTGTTGTTGCTTCATTTTTAATTCTTAATTCTTTTTACCTATTGTGGTATAATAATTTTATTCTGGGTGCATCGTCCTCACATATAATTATATAACTAATGTACTTATACAAAATATTGTAAAACATTTTAAAAGAGTAACGGTGGAGTTTCTTGCCCATTCTTCTCCATACGAAAACTACCTTTTGGAAGGGGCAACTAGAATCAATTAATTTTTTTTGTAAATTTTTGACGTTTAGTAGTGCCTTATTATAAGGGCCTATTTGAAATAAATGATTTGACTTTGACTGTAGCCTCACAATATATTTTTGAAAACCTATTACATGTACACAAAAATATATCAAATTTTAAGAAAATGACCGATATTCATAGTTTAAATACCAGGAATAAACACAACCTTGCTGTACATCGCACACGTCTCCACAGAGTAGGCAACTCGTTCATGGGTCAATGTATACGCTTTTACAACAAACTTCCCATTGATATTCGAAACTTACCCATTAAACGATTTAAAAGCTGTATTAAAACCAAACTTTGTAAAAAAGGGTACTATAAAATTTCAGATTATTTAGAAGATAAAAAAGCGTGGGATTGAGCTGCTCGCTCTGCTAAGCTTTGTGATAAAACTATAAAATTTGACATTTTAATTATTATGTAAATCATTAAAAATACCAGTTTTTTATATACATATTGACATTGTTGAAATTTATATACAAAATAACATGATTACTTTGTAAAGTATTATATTGTTTTAATTATTGTGAATGTGAGGACTATGTGGATATTTTATTTTTATTGTTTTTCCTTTCTTTAATTTTTTCTTTCTCAGTTAGTTTAAATGATGGTCTGGCAGTTTGAGTACTTTATGCGACCTACCCAAATGTCCTTTCTTTGGTATTGTTCGTCGAGTTGAGCTCCTTAAGTTTTGAGTTGAGCTCTACGATTACTGACAAATGCTTGCACTGACTGGACAGGTCCACTCAAATCTGTGTGGTTCTTTCCTCAAAAGACCATTTCAGACACTAATCTACATGGTCCTCATATGGCCTGACCAAGATTATGTCTGGACTTTAAAAGAGACTGTGACCTCTGAGTTTGTTTCGGTCTTTCTTCTCAGAGTAGTCAGATAGGAAACGCCGAACTCATCTAGCATTTTCTTCTTATTTTTTTTTTAATATGACGTGTAAAAGTGATTGCAATATCCTATTTACAGAATAAACAATTTCATTTCATTTCATTTCATTTCATTTCATTTCACTTTGACTTTCAACACATACAAATAACATCACGCCTGTATTCTCCAAAGGGTTAGGCAGAGGTGTACCTACTGTACCCTCACATTTCGCCATTTATGTTTAAGTTCCATGAATAAGGGGCGAGCCTATTGCCATCGACCGGCACAAAGCCAGACTCCGGGCTGCTACTTATAATGTGTGATAGTAAAACCCAATAACACTTCACACGATCTAGGAATCGAACCCAGGACCTTATGCTCAGCAGTACTTCTTTCAACCCTAGTGGTCACCAACGAGGCTGTCTCGCTTAATCGTAGTTATGATTTATTTACCAAAAATATGTTCTAAGCGAAACCGTTGGTAAGTGAAACCATTCGTTTTTGCATATAAAGAAAGAAAAGAAAAAGAAAGAAAGAAAGAATAATATTTATTTGGACACAGTTCGTGAAACACATAATACAAAAATAAAAAAAAAAAAGTGAAAATAATCATAAAGCGACAATTGTGTGCCTCACGGCTGCGCCAAAAAGGTTCATTTCAGCATTAATGCCAGACAAATGCTGTCTGACGCTGGTTTTCTAATGAAACCCTTATGGACAAGTAATCATGGATAATGGATTAATGGATCAAGTAAGTATTAAGTAGTAGTATATATAGAAATCGGGCAAAACCACTATCCAACTACACTTGGGAGCAAATAAATCGAGCCACTTCCTTTTTCACGCATTATGGTAATTATTTTTGGTATTAAGGAACGCATCGATTCGAAACATATATCGCCTAAAAGGGTATTTAATAACCTTTACAATGAGGGTAGTTAGTTGTCAAAATTTCATTTTTATTAAAGTTTAAAGGGTAGAATAAAATTATCGCATTTAATTTGCTTATGACATTTTTATTGTACTCTGTTAAGAAAAGATTAAATTTGAGGTTTTTGTTAATCATACCCATATTACTTGTTATTGTTGTCTTTATCTGTGTCTGTGTAATCAAAATAACCTGATAAAATGGATACTACACCGACGGAAGCTGCCCAAGTTGTAGCTTTACTTGAGGTTGGACACGGACAACGTGAAGTGGCACGCAGACTTCATTTGAGTCGTTCAAAGGTACAGCGGGTATACCGCAGGTATCTGGAGACTGGTGCTTTTGTTCGGCGACCTGGAACTGGCCGACCACGGGCAACAACAGAACGTGACGACCGCTTTATTGCAACCAATTCGTTGCGCGACCGTGGACTTAATGCTGTTCAGCTACAGCAAGCGTTACGTGACGTTTGAGGAGTCGCAATCAGTAGGTGGACAGTGAGACGAAGACTAAAAGAACGAAATTTAACATCACACAAACCAGCAACTGGCCCAAAATTGACTGTAGCTCATCGCCGATCTCGCTTGGAGTTTGCTCGAGAACACATTAATTGGACGTTAGAAGACTGGAGGTCAGTTTTGTTTTCTGACGAGTCAAGAATCTGTCTTTTTAGCAATGACGGGAGAAACCGAGTGTATAGACGTCCTGGTGAAAGATTTGCCCAATGTTGCATTCGAGAAACGGTGAGTTTTGGTGGTGGTTCTTGTATGGTGTGGGGAGGAATTTCTCTAGACGGAAAAACGGAACTTGTCTTCGTCGACCCCGCCAACGATGGCAGTGGTAGACGTGGATTAACAGCTGACCGATACATAACTGACATTCTTGAAAACCACGTAATGCCGTATGCTGGTTTTGTCGGAGAAAATTTCTTGTTTATGCATGACAATGCGAGACCTCATACCGCGCAGATCGTTACGGAATACTTGTCTGCGATCGGGATTCAACAAATGGTATGGCCAGCACGAAGTCCCGATTTGAACCCGATCGAACACCTATGGGACGAGCTAAAACGGAGAGTCCGAGCCAGGGTTCCCGCTGTTTCATCCATTCCCGAGCTTAAAGTCGCTGTGCTTGAAGAGTGGGAGAACATACCACAATATGTCATCGTAACGCTGATCAGATCGATGACTAATAGGCTACAAGAATGTATCAGGGCCCGGGGGGGTAATACCAGTTATTAAGAATATTTTTTTTGCAATAATTTTGTTTTTTATTGTTTTTATGGACTGTTTTAGCCCTACTAAATTTTCTATCAAAATTACCATTTTTCTTGCAGAGCCAATAATTTATCATTCAATAAGGTTATTATTCAATAATTTACCCTCATTGTAAAGGTTATTAACTAAACTTTTAGGCGATATATAGTTCGAATTGATACGTTCCATATTACCAAAAATATTTACCATTTTACGTGAAAAAAGGTAGTGGCTCGATTTATTTGCTCCCAAGTGTAAAAGTGATACTGATACACTTCAGTTTGACTACCCTATTTACCGACAAGCAGTGTAAATTAATACCAAGAAAATAATTATAAGACTACCGATTAACTAAATCAAACTTCGTAATAACTTGTAATGATTAGTTGGTCACCTGAAAATTAAACGTATTAATCATTTGTAAGGCTTACAAATAATTTATGGCTGAATAGTTAACACATTGGAATCTACAGAGTAATTGATTCGTACCATATTAGGTACAATCAAATAATTGGGAGCGGTGTATGCAGAATTCAACTAATACTTAAGTCTCTTAAAGTAAGTAGGTTACATTTGAAACAAAGCTAGTTATAAGAGACTGATTATAGTAAGGATTACACAATTACCAAGTAGAAACAATAATAAAAAAAATTGTATTGCACCTGCTATATAGTATCGCACGGTTTTTGTCAAAATATCAATAAAAAAAAAAATATGTATGTATATCATGCTTTCGGAATAAATGATCTATAGGATGGTGAAAAACACATTAAAAATCTGTTGCGTATCTGTTCAGCCACATAGACAGACACGAAAAACGACAAAAAAATATACATATATATACACATTGATTTAAAAATACCTCGAAATATTTTTCCCAATTGCGGCACGGCAAAAGGGATGTGGGAATTTTTCAATTTTAATATAATCTAAACAGTAATGCAGCATAGTAATAACCGTTTACAAGTGTTGCTTAAGACCTACTCCATACATTTTCTTAGGCCAACATTCACAAACACCATTCTCAAACAAAGCTGTTGATACAAAACATTCTTTCGAGCAAGTTTTCAGCCACAATCAGAGCAATAAGTCTGATTCATGCCATATCAGGTACAATCAAAACGGGACCGCTATATGCAGGTATGCTAGGATCACTTATTAAACGTCTACATTATTTATGTCCTTACAGATTCGGTCTAATTGTAATGTGCGCAGACTTGTGCCGATTTATCAGTAGCTCTGTGCGAGAATTTTGGTGGGGTGGAATCGGTGTTGGTCGTAAAGTTTTTTTTTATTTTTTTACCAATTTGTATTGTGCCACAGTTGGGCAAAGGTCTCCCCATAACTTTCCACTGTTGCTTTCTCCCGTAAACGCATCTAAATCATCACGTCAGCGTTTCACTGGCCTTCCTCGGCGTCTTCTGGCCCCCACTGAATGACGACTCTGACCCATCTATCAGTAGCGGCGTAGCATGGGTTGGCGCCCGGAGCGCTTTTCAATTGAGCACCCCCAAAATAAAACAACAAGAAGGTCTTACTTGACTTTAAATTGCTAAAATATTCGATCACATTATCAAAATTTACTTTTTTTTTTTTTTTTTTTTAACTTTGCCCCACACTAGGAATTTCTCCTGTATCGTGGGTGCGTTTACAAACATTTATACTCACATACACAAACAGCCAGACCCGGAACAACTACTTGTAGGTCATACAAATATTTGTTCCGTGCGAGAATCCTTTCTGAGAATACTTTCCTGTTCTTTTGCAATAGAAAACATAAAAAATTGGTAAGTCGCGCTTGACTCATTGTGAATTTTAAGTAAGATTTCATCAACTTTAATTTTGAGAAGCTTCTTTAACAAGAAGTCACCGAAACACAAATTGTTTAAAAAATGTTAGACACAACGACTCGGAACAGACTGTGAATAGTCCCATTTCACAATGAATTTCAGAAGCTCCAAGGTAGTCCATTGGTCCATTTAAGAAAAAAATGCTGAAGGTGGCGCCTCAGTCGTAAAATCTCCAAAATAATGTCCTCTGCAGAAAATGTATCACAGATTTGTCAGATTTTAAGCAGAGTTTTAGGCTGAACAACACCGAATGTTATGAGAATGTCATCCCTTGTAACGATGGTCTAGTTCTCCGTAAAATTTATCAAGATATTCTAACATAGCTCTCTGCAGCTCTTCTGGTAATGTTAGTCCAGCGTGTTGTGACCACGTTGTCACCCCTTGATGCTTGGCACCCGGGGCGGACCATCCCCATCGCCCCCCTTTTACGCCACCACTGCCATCTATACATACTTAGATTACGGCAAAGCCACAAAATTATAAATAGTAGGTACTAGGTATATAGTAAAACGATTTTGTGGTTTCTAGATTAAGTTTGCTTACACTAATGCGATGTTAATTGAGAGTCACTCTTTTTTTACAGATCTGTATACCCTAATTAGGTAATACACGATCAATCGGAATTTGAATCGTTTTGACACAAATTGCTAATCCATTGCTTCATAAGTTCAAAAAAACCTGCTTAAAAACATAAATAACGCAATTAATGTTGTTGAACTGTCAAAATGAAACAAATTTGTCGTAATCGTTTACTAAAACAAGCTCTGTAATCAGAAAATCACCAGACTTGATTGACAAAGTGGTAAATCTACTAAAAGATGAGATACTAATGTTTAGACACAGATTTATAGGTAAGTACAATTAAAACTTTAAAAATCTCAATAAATAATATTACTAAAACTCACTTTGCGAGAGATTGGTGTATTTCCAACTTCGAAGCTCTCAAGAGAACATCAGTCATTTAGACATGTTTAGGCATAATAACCACTCTACACCTTTTTAGTCGCTGCATTGTCCAGTCATCTGATTGCACAGTCCAACAACTTAGGCATACTATAAGCAATGCTATTTACAATACTAATATCATTTTACACCAAAATTTATTCAAAATTTAACCCTATTTCCATTGTAATAAGTGCGTGTTGAGTGATATTGTAAGTTTGTGCACAGTGTGTATTTACTAAACTGCCACTGACCTGTGTCATATTTTGAATCGTATCTCATATTTTGAAACAAAATATTAATTTTCTTGGAACTCTTTCAAATGTTACATTGAATATTTATTTAAATACAAATGATTGTGACACTAAATGAATTCAATTTGTGACATTCGGTCCCAAATGCATTTAGAGAAGTGGAAATTATTTCAAACTCCAAATGAGTTGTTTAGGAGTTACATATACACTGAAATAGTTTGTCTGTAATATTGTCAGTCATAAGTATCATAGACACATATTTAATTAATTAACTCAACACTACTCAAATCTACTGCAAAACAGCGTTTGAGTATTTTTGTAAAAAATTTGAGTGCCGATTTCAGTCGTCAGACATTCTACTTCGACGGGGACGAGTCCGAAGAAAAGCCAAGTACCCACAATCTAAGCAAACCTCTGCGATATGATCGTCCTAGAGATCAGTATATTTCATTTTCAATCCTTTCTTTATTCTAAACATTAACTGCACCATAAAACTAATTTCCAACAAATGTAAATTAGTACTAAGTGTTTTAGAAAGGGTATTTCTATCTGTTTTCACCGCGGTACAGATAGCAAGAGACGCGTATGGTAGTAGCGTCAGCAAAACAAGCGGGCAGTGCGTGCGTGAGATAGTAACACGCAAATAACTTGCCGTACGAGATTAGACAGCGAATAGCGGTTTATGTATGGTCAGCAAAATAAGTTTAGTGCTTTTAGTTTTGTTTTTGTTTGATTGTTTACTGTTTAACACGAGCTATGTTTAGGCTCGTTTCAGGAGAAACAATGTCCTTAGTGTCTGGACAAAGTGACATTCTATCAGCGATAACGAGGGTAGAAAAGTTTCCGAAAAGCTTATATCAATCCTGTTGAAAGTAGAAGTCTTTTAAGGAATACGACGGTGCGGTTGGCGCTGTGGTTAAGCGATTGACTGCTGCACTGCGTGTCGCGTTCGATTCCCGCACGGAAAAAATATTTGTATGACCTATTAGTAGTTGTTCCGGGTCTAGCTGTTTGTGTATGTGAGTTTAAATGTTTTTAAACGCACCCCCAATACCGGAGAAATTCCTAGTAGGGGACAACGATAAAAAAAAACGAAACGCTTTGAAAACGATGGCTCTAAGCTATCTGATTTTGTGGTAAACTTTTTACAGTATGTTAACACGCTCAGTCATAAGAATAGGCAGTTGCTACATATAAAATACTGGTGTTCAGCTGGTTCCGGTTAGACTGGAAGCCAAACCCAACATTGTATTTGGGAAAACGCTAGGCAGATTGATTTGTTTACACTCAAACAAAAAGATCACACCCCGTACATAATTTACCAACAGAAACACACTTTAAATTATTATATAAAATAAAAATAAACAAGTTGTGACTCAATGAAACTGACTCAATTATTTAATTTTTATGAAAATCTATATCGAACCCAAACCTAACAAATAGTAATCCATTCAAAGCATTAACTAGCTATTAACCCTCTAGGCGTATTTTCAAATATGTATCTAGACAATAACAACCAAAAACTGAATTTATCAAAACAAAATCATCTCCTATACTGCCCTGAAAGGATTTGATACTAAGTAAGGATCTTACACATTCAATTCCTAAAAGGGTAATCGAAACTGCAAGCAGAACGAATGTGATACTCGAATACCGATTAGGAACATAGAGGAATAATCGTAAGACTTCTGTGAGATGTAGATTTGAAGCCGAGAGGCTTTTATACAAAGTGTAGACACTTTTTGCTTCGCAGTTGTGTTGCATTTACTGGATAAAATGTGAAAAAGAACAAGAACTCTTGTGAAATAATATGCCAGATTAGATAAAACAGATATATTTAATTAGTTACTTTGTTGGTATTTTCTGGGGGTTGCAAAATAGGTATATTGGCGTGTGCTAGGGGAAATATAGAAAATAATTTAATTTAATGTTTTGTGTTGCGTAATGTAAATTATTTTGCATAAGTACTGTTGGATAGAATCAAGTTTTTCTAACTGAACAGACAGCTGTACTGCTGGGGAGTTTGTTGCGCCACTTCTTCTTCCCAGCTAAAGCATTAGCAAGTGGTGAAGGGCGGGCGTTTTTGGGGATTGTCTTATGTAATTTTGACGTTCGAAAAGTGCTGATTCTCAGCCTTGTTTGAATAAATGACTTTTGAATTTGAGGTACTTTTTATGGTTGATAATAATTATAATATAAAAAAATATGTGTATTTTTGCAAGTTAAGACGGGACTGTTGTTGAACGACAGTCCTTCAGCATAACTATAATGGAGACGAGCTCTACGTTTCAGTGCAAAATATCCATTAATAGCTCTTGAAAAAAAAGACTAACTCTTGACAAAGCGTCTGTCAGTGTGTTCCGCCTCTGTGGTCTAGTGTTTAGACCACCTATCTCAGGCTCAGAGGTCCCGGGTTCGATTCCCAGTAGGGGCAAAAATTTCTGCTCGGTTTGGTTGGTGGTAGGGCTTGTTCAAAGTCCGCCTGGCTAGCTACCACCATCTTATCTAAGTTTGTCGCAATAACGACAAATGTCAACAGCATTGTTGCGTTTCGGCAGTTAGGGGTTAGATAGCCAGTCCCTCTGTGGTTGAGGATTCCGGGTGAAGCTCACTTCCACCTTCGGCCTGATCATCACTTACCATCAGGTGAGATGCATGACAAAAGCTTCACCGTTGTGAAAAAATAAACACTTAACCGTCTATTAACGCCTGCGAATTTATCATCCGAAAACATTGGAAACAGCTAAGAGCACAACAGCAGAGATGCACCAGTGAAGCTGGACCTGAACCCGAACCAACCTAGCGGCGCCGCGCTTTCGTAAAAAGATGCCCATCCATAGATAAATATCACCCGTCTCTCCACTATTCCATTGCCTACTCAAGGATGCATATCCGGTACGGCTCGCAAATCCTTCCTTATCCTAACGGTCTTCCCTACTATTACCGCACCCCCCAGTCTACTCCTTGATATGCAATGGCTTCTGTAGCCTCATGAAGCATGAGGCTTCAGGGGCTAGTGCAAATCTCGGGGTTCATTCGATTTATCGAGTCTGGTTAAACCACGCTGGGGTCGGTGCATTTCATTCATTCATTCATATGAGGAACATCAAATCGGAGACTTTTGAGTAGTTTAAAGCATAAACAAACAAATAAATACCTCGTAAAGCCAGTATTCTTAATATAGGGTGTCAAACATTTAGAGAAGAATCACCAAACAACAATTAGATGCTCTTCAGACCCTCCACAACTCCACAACCAACATCCATAAGTAATTCTTTACCAACGAAAGCCTTACCATGCGTACTGTACCCATTACGGGCACATACGAGCCAGATTAATGAACAATTCATGTAGTATAATCCTACTTGTCGTTGCTGGCGTGTGTCGATAGCTGTAATGCACGGTATGTGCACAGCTACTATGTGGAATACTTCCTTGATCGTTTGTAGGAAGCTAAGTTAAGGACCACTTAGTACTGGTATGATATCTTTTGTAAATTAAGTAAATTTTACTTTGACTGGTCTTTATTTAGAGACATTTGGTTAGGGTTGTAAAAAAGATTTTCATTAGTGTCAATCAGGATCTCCAGCCGATCTATTCTGTAAAAATCTCACGGTGAAAACTTAGGTGAAGTGAGCTTGAAGTGAGCTGTCATTCCACCTGCTGCTAGGGACTGACAGCTCACTCCGAGCTCACTTCACCTAAGTTTTCACGGTGAGATGGTTGCAGAATAGCACTACTGATCTGAATCTAAATATTCAAAATGGCTTCCGAACTACCGTCATAATAGGACAGCAACTAACCTTTTTACCTACTTTTAATATACGTTTGTTACCCAGTTTTTTTTACCTTTTCATAAATCATATTTTTTTGTCCTTCCTATTTGTGAATATGTGGTGATGGTTTGGTTTGGTTTCATTTTTCTGTCCTATGGCATCCGGGGTTCGATTTCCCACCACTTTCTCAACTTTATCACTTTATCACACAAATATTATTTCTTTATTTCGTGTGAGGGTGCTCCATGGAGCAATTTTAAGCCTTTTTCCTCTATCTTTAAGTGATTACATAAAACGCGAATAGGATATTTCTCGTCACAGCTGACTAAAGGGTTATATTATAAAGTATTAACCAACAGTTTTTAGTGTCAGATGTTACTTCCTCCATCATATATGTAGTTCCTGAATGCCTGATCTATTATTTATTTTATTTAACTGACATATTTTTAACAATTTAATCTAAATTTGACATACTTAATCTATATTTTTTGTGATATCACCTACTTTGAAATAGTTATGTTTTATGCATGTAAAACCTGTTAAAATTTTGTATGCCTTTTCGCGGAGCACAGCTCGGATCTTATTATTTATGAAAACATCTACTGTATGTACCCTGTGTTCACGAAATAAATGAATTTGAATTTGATCATCCGCTGGTAATAATTCTTTTTTATTTTTTTATATAAATTGCCCCACACTAGAAATGTCTCTTGTATTATGGGTGCATTTACAAACATTTAAACTCACATACACAAACAGCCAGACCCGGAACAACTAGGTCATACAAATATTTGTTCCGTGCGGGAATCGAACCCGCGACACACAGCGCAGCAGTCAATCGCTTAACCACTGCGCCAACCATGTCGTCGGTCATTATATTCGCAGTCAAATCTTAAGTGAGTTGGGTAGGTTGGCTCAAATGGAAAGAAAAAGAAAAGAAAGAAAGAATGATATTTTTTTGGACACAGTTCGTGAAAGATAAAAAGATAAAAAGTAAAAATAATCATAAAGCAAATAATAGTGTGTGCCTCACGGCTGCGCCAAAAAGGTTCATTTCAGCATTGGAACAACCAATTAAAACACTTGACATCATCATCATCAATTTCAGCCGAAAGACGTCCACTGCTGGACATAAGCCTCCCCCAAGCACCGCCACTTCGACCGATTCTGTGCATCCAGCGGATTCCTGCAGCCGAAAGGTTCTGGAAAGGCGACCGAAACATAACGTTGTAAGTCCTCCCACTAGGTGGACCGATGACCTTGTGAAATCATTTGACATGAAAATAGAATTAGTCAGAAAGAAATAAGGTGAACAAAAACTTTCATGAAGAAAAAGATAATTGCCATAAAAACCATCACAAATAAAATATCACCAATAAAGTGACATAGTGGACCGATGATCTTGTGAAATCATTTTACATGAAAATAGAATTAGTCAGAAAGAAACCAGGTGAACAAAAACTTTCATGAACAAAAAGAAAATTGCCATAAAAACCATCAAAAATAAAATGTCACCAATAAAGTCACATAACATTTCACTTACAACGTAATACCCCACAAAAATCCTATTACACACATCAACGCCATCAAATTCCCGGTTATAGGGTAACGTTATCATCCCATGGGGTTTGCGTTTCCCCCTCGTATTATCACTTATCACACATTACGCTAAACGTTTACGTAACAGTTACGGTAAACGTTTACTGCGTACATGGTTGTGGTAAATTAATTGTGTGCGCAAGTGATTTCAGTAATGGGTTGAACAATGTGTTTAAAGGTTTACTTATGGTGTCTTAAGATACGAGTGTTTATCTCTTTTTGTCTTTGATGTTAAGGGTTTATACATTTTATGTTTGGTTTGGTAATGTCTGTTATTTATTGGAAATTAAATATTACAACGTAAACATAACATAACTTCACGCCTGTATTCTCCAAAAGGTTGGGCAGAAGTGTGCCTATTTCTAGTACACCAACATTTCAACAGTTATGTTTAAGTCCAGGGGCCATCAACATGGCACAAATTCAGACTCCGAACTGCTACTGAGAAATTAAAACAAACACAATTAAATTACCAAGAAAAAAAAAAAAAAAAAAAGAATACGTTTATTTGCGTTAAACATGACGCAAAAAAAAAGAAACAAGTTTAGGGAAAATATGTGTCACATCCACGCAAAACGGCCATCGCTCAGCATAATGCTGCGACCCTATGCGAGACAGAGCCCCAGCGCTGGTTTTCAGCGACAGCCGGCGTTGACGTTATGACGTCGACCGGTGCAGCATACAATGAAAAATAATTATGATATAAAAATAAAATAAATATCCAATAATTTAATTCTATATAAATAAATAAAGTATATTATTTTAAAATGGCAAAATTTCGTTAAGTCGGCAATCGACTCGCGCGCCGTCGACTTAGAGTAATCTGTGCGCGCAGCTGTCAGAAAAATCGTCATAATTATTATGCTAGATCCTAAAAGTAATCTTAAGCGTTCCTTGCAACGGAGAACTTTTCTGATTAATCCTTGTTTTGCCGTAAATATTATCACCTCACTTCAGAACTCTCTTTTTACAGCGAATACAATTAATGTTCTTGATAGTTAAGTTTTCGAGAAATTGTAATTGCATTATTATCGGTAAATAATGTTAATGTTATGGCCAGATCTTAGAATAGACCATTTCATGCAATGGCCAGCTAAAAAAGACCGTATCGTTTAATAGAATAGAATAGAATCGCTTTATTTCGGACACACAAATATCCATATGGTGTTAGTAACATACAAAAAATAACTTATTGCCTAGTGTTAGTAACAATCAACCTCCGCACAAACTGCTGTACAATCGGAGAGCCGAAGCTCTCGGCTACAGTTTTCAGGATGCTGTTTTGACTGCCCCTCACTCTACTCAGAAGCGACGCAGTTTTTTTGCGTATAATTGCACTGAAGCCGTCGGTGCGGGCTTGCGCAAACATATTCGACGCGCTACAGTATCGAGGTTTAATGATATGTCAGTCGACGTTTGGCCATATCATAAATGTAGCGTATCCATAGTTTAAGGTGTAGTAAAAATAGCCAAGTAACTGCGACCAACTTGAAAGTAGCGCTCGCTCGGCTCGCGCGTGGTTGTTCACAGTTCTAACCTAACCTTACCCATTTGGTCGGGTTGCCACATAAGTGGCGACTTTATTTTATTTTTATAAACTAATTTTGAGTGCTATGTAGCATTTCACGCCGCGCCAGCGGCCGGAGAGCGCTACTTCCAAGTTGATCTCTTTCCATAATATCGTATTTGGAAACCCAATAAAAGTCCATCGACTTTTTTTGCGTGGCTACTTTGTTTGATTTGTTGTATGCCACCGCCACGATGCACAACAAAAACAGAGCGACATCAACGCCTCTACCGATGGATAATCAAACTATTTACGATATGATCACTTATGTTTGGCCACATCATGAAGTAGTCGTGCGTTTAACTGTTCATATCGTCAAACGTTGAGTATTCAATGATCTGGCCGGACATCATGATATGACCAGCGGTCGATGTTTATTTCATGAAATTATCAATTCTAAGATCCGGCCACTACATTTATACAAGAAACAGATTATTGAAGAAAAGCACATCTATATGAAACGTTCCGACAGACCAAAAAACAAATGCACATCAACCACACAAATCAATATAAACAAGTCAACTTCAACAAACATCGAAATAAAGCAACAAAACACAAATTGAATCACAAAACTCACTCTTTACCATAAACCGAGCACAAAATAAAACCTGACTCACATGTGCCCATAAATCCCTATCACATTCATGAGCTCACTATAATGCTCTCAAAAGAGGGTAGTCTGAAATTTATTCGGTGTGGGCCCCGTAAAACAAAAGTACGACGTAAATTGCCCACCATGGGCCCCTACACGTTGGCCTCGGCTTTTCCCGACATATGAGAAAACATTTTCCGTGTAGGATTTGGAAGATGCTCTACTTTATTATTTTGAAATATTTGTTTTGTTTTGTTCTCCAGTGTTATTGGTGGTACGTATTCTGATTTTCGTCTGGTCTGAGTTGTATCATTGAAAATATGATATAGTCATGGTTTGGTAGTTAACAGTCTCATCTCCACAGACAAACAGATAGAAATTCCTTAACCATTTTTGTATTGACCTAATAATAAAATCAAAAGTAGGTATGCTTCTATTTTTGTGCAAATTTCTGGTTTTGTAAAAGTACGACATTTTAATTATATTTTCTCTACAAGGAATTTGAGACATATGTCAAAAAAATAGAAGAATAATAAATTACCACCCGTTTTGCACTAGAAAATATGAACTTTCTTCTCTGTACTAAGAATTGAGTAATTTCCGCAAACTTTGTAGGTTTCTTCTACTTTATTAGTTCCTAGAATGTTCATAACAATTAGAGAGAGGAAAGCCAATACAGTTTCTTTAATATGGCGGGTAGAATTACGCGTATCATTAATGCATTGTTTTCACATTCTTTTCCTTATTTTCAAGTTATTATTAAAGTGTTAAGTAAGTACGGTAATCCTTTTACATTGATATTTTATTAATGTTATCTTTTGTTGGACTTTGTGTTATTATACGCGAGTTATTCAACTACAAATGATTCGTTATTAGTTTTTGTATAATTTGGTATCTATACTTGCCAAATTTTTAATTATCAACAATAGTTAATATAGTTTTATAATAAAATCCACCTAGACACGTTGCCTCGTATGAGAATCACATACGCAAAAAAATAAACTCATGTAGAGCATTTTCCATAACATACTGCGTACACCGTTTAACCCTACGGGCAGCCACCTGTTGAGTTCATACGACAACCCATATAACGTGTCTACGTCACCCCCTACGCTACCCATGGAACACACGTATAGGCTAAACCGGGACATTTTCGTCGCTCGCGAAAATTCGCCGGGACACGGGAAAAGCCGGGACACGGTTGAGGAAAATTTACTTCATTTTATGTGGTCGCTGAAGGGTTTATTTATTTTGTCGGCGGTATCGGTAGGGTTGGGTTTATTTTCAGTTTGGGTTGCTTGTTTTTCGGTGACGATGTGTGGTAGGTTTGAATATGCATGAGGAAGTGAGAGGCTCTTAATTGAACGTAATGTGTAGGGATTTTACTGCGATATGGTTAAAAGATCAAGGAACTCAATGGATACTTGCATGTTTCAATGTCCCGTATTTTATCGTGATAGATTGAACCATGAATACATTTCTCTGAGAATTGCAGGTCCTGTTCCCCCCTCTTAAGAGGGAACAGGACCTGCGATTCTCCATACATATGTATTCTCCTTTTTTCTTCCTGAATAATGCCTCTAGAGCAATCATTTTTTTTTCTTCATAAAATCTAGGTCTACTGTAGTCACGTCCCTGTTATTTCCTTTTTTCAGCAACTTATCGGTAAAGAAAATATGCCTTTCAAAAATTACAAAAATGCCCCATTTTTACCGCCGTGATTAGAGGAGTACCAGACAAATTCGAAAAGTTTTTAACATAAATGAAAATAATAGGAACCTAGACATACTCTTTCTCAAAATTTTTATGTAAAAAATAATTGAATCGGTTCAGTTTTCGAGGAGAAAAAAGGGGAATACAAAGCGTCGATTAGGTCAATATTTTTTGTGATATAATTAGTCTGAGCTGTGGCTATCCCTATCGCACTCTACGGGGGCAGACTTGAGGTAAGATGAAGGCAATAGGTTCTTCAAATACCTATTTTTCAAATTCCTCGCCCCTGTTCCAATTGCATCTTACAATGAAAATTAAGATCACACATACTTAAGTACTTACTAAGGCACAGAAACTAGAATCGAAACCCCGCCAGAATATTGGCGTCCAATTTTTATTTTTCCAAAGACAGTGTCATACATTATTTTTTCACCAGTTATTGATAAGCAAAAACTATGCAATACAATACAGTATTTAAATTTAGTGGAAAAGATCACCGGTATCCTGTTGTAGTTAAAAAAAAAAAAAACTGTATCACAGGACACAGGGCATTCCGTTTAAAAGCTTACAGATAATGTATTTATAAGAAAATGTTTTTTTTGGAAAATGAGGATGTTATCCCTTAACTAACTAAACCAATGCGTTCACAAAACAACGTTTAATATTACTGTGTTTCTCAATCATTCAACTAGCTCTGCAGATTCCCATTCCATCTGAATCAATTATGATAAACCATCTTCAAACATAGTATTAAACCGCTTCATATCTCCGGATCTTGATGACAAATCGATTAGAACGCGTTGAGTGTATCATTGCGCAGCATTCTGAGCCGGTTGTAAAAGTCACCGGTCTGAGCCAGCAACCTATGTTATCTCTTACTACAATCTTCAGACTAGATAATTATGTCATTACCGTTCGTGTTTTAGTCATGGAAAGACACGATTTATTAGCATGCGAAAAAGTTCACATGCTTGCATCTGTTCATGATGATTGCCTACAAAATAGAAAAAAATGAGGCACAAATGGTAATATTATCATATGATATATCTTTATGATCTTATGACGTATTTGGTACTTTAATTTTAATTTGGTGTGTGTGACTTGGCTATCGTATTAGGGTAAGACCTGTAATGGTAGTTTTAAGGCATTTAAACAAATAAATAAATAAATAAAACTATCTAACAAGACAGTACATAATTAATAGAGCATTACTGATTCGTCAAACATCCAGTACGAGTGCAGTGTTCCTGAACAGACTATGTCCCATCTGATAGAGTGTGAAATCTGCTAGAAATGCCCGTTCTCCTGCACCCTTGACGATATGAACAACGTCTCTGATGCCGCAATAAATGTGGCTATGGGACCCAAACAATACAGGAAACATAGATGTACCTTCGAAACGAAAATAAAAAATAATACATACAGACGAACATAGAACTGCCTCCTTTTTGGAAGTCGGTTAAAAAAATAAAGAGTTATTAATTAGGTACGGTATGCCGCAGTGGCTCGTGGCTAAACAATAACAGCCGCACGGGTCGATTGAAGGTTAAGCTACACTTGCCGCGGTCGATTCGTGGATGGGACCATTCATTACATATCGAGACCCATCCGTGCCTCAGGAAGCACGTAAAGCCGTTGGTCCCGGCTGTCATTCGTAGATCTTTGAACGGGTAATCAGAACCCCAAAAGTCTGACAACCAGTCAGGGTATCGTGTTACCCAGTAACTGGGTTGTGGATCAATCAATCAATCAATCAATCAATAGTCTTTATTTGTAAACATAGGTTCCAACCGTGTGCAAGATGTTACAATTATTATAATTATAGTTTCTCTGTGTTTTGCCATTTGGCGTACAAATATACATTTATGGGAGGCTTTTGCCAATTAATTATCTTAATTTATAATAATTCAGTAGTATCAATGTCAATCAAATGGATGTCAGATAGGCAGTCGCTCCATGTAAAATACTGGTATCATTGTTATCATATTGCACTTTAGGGTTTCCAACACAATATTTTTTTACTAGAACAATAAGTAAATTTCTTGGTGCCTCGTAGTATCTCGAACTTTTACTGTTAGCGAGCGTTAGCTTCTATGCAGTATCAAATTCCTCATGTTCTTTAATTCCTTCCCAAATTCAGTCCTAGTTACTCTTTTGAACTATCAATCCCTATTAAGAACAATTTCCTCAACCTTTCATATTTGCCTTAAGACATCTCAAGTAACACTAAGCTGCTCTAATTTTAACCCTTACCAACGGAATGTTACCAGCAGTGGAACATTATAACTCCCCCACCTCTGGACCTCGAGCCACCTCTATGTGAGAAGTATTGGGATGTAATCTACCACGTGGGATCGGGATGGTTAATAGATCATGTCGGATGTATTCTTGGTTCTAGGAAATGTCTTTCTTCATAGGTATCACACAATACAATGAGGGTTTTCTCAAATGACGTTCACTGGGTGGCAGGACTGAAACGTCAAGTCCTTGCGCCTGTCAAAAATGTCAAAGTGCCTATATTTTCTTTAGTCGTGACTGATTAATGAGCGAATGAATGATAAACATCATCAAAGTGGCGCCAACTGGTAGCGTAAATTTTCATGAAAACCCTCATTCCTTGCTATACTGTATTATATTTTTATTCACCACCACACGTTGATGTTATAATGAGCCTATAAAGTATTCTACTCAGAGTAGTAGGCATGAGCTTCCACCGTTCATTCATGACATCTAGTCGACCCTTCACCTCTGACTACACGTAGTAATAAGTCGTCGTTTAACGCTCCACACACGTTGTGTATTCGTGACTTTTGGGTGCTTTAATGTTGGTGTAATGTATGAGCTGTTGAGTGAAGCTTTGAGACACGCCTGTTAAATTTAGTCATAACAAATTCTACTATTTGTTGGGGGTTTTGTAAGGTGCGTCGATTGTTCTCTTTAGCAAAATGTCAACAAACGGAAAAGAATAGAATACTACCTGTAATAATATTGCCTGATTTTTTAAGCCTGATCCTGCCCAATCCGAATTCAGATGTTTGAATTGAGGAGCCACCTTATACGTCCTGAAACTTAAGGATAAGCGAAGTATCGGGCCTACAAATCGGTAAGCGGACACTAGTTATCATCAAAATTCGAGCTTATTTGTTATTCTTAGAAAATTGCAGGACTTTCCTTCTCGAACTATATCTTCGAATAAACAACTGAACTGAATAACCGTGTAACAGCTGCTCGGGTCGATCGATCAGGTTCAGCTATGCTTACCGCGGTCGATCGGTGGAGGGGTGACCATCATTACATACCGAGACCCTTTCGTGCCTTGGAAAACACGTTAAGCCGTTGGTCCCGGCTGTCATTCTTGGATCTTTGAGAGTTGTACCGGGTCGTCAGAAACCTAAAACTCTGACAACCAGTCTCACCAAGGGATATCGTATTACCCAGTACCTAACTAGGCAGTCGCTCCATGTAAAATACTGGTATTCAGCTGCATCCGGTTAGACTAGCAGACGACGCCAACATAGTTGGTAAAAGGTTAGGCAGATAATGATGAACTATTCTTCCCAGCCTACGGAGCGCAAACATGGTCTCTTACAAAGCGTCAGAAGTCCGCACTCAGAGTCTGCCAACGGGCTATGAAACGAAGCATACTAGGTGTCAATCTCACAGACCGCATTGGGAACTCTATAGTTCGTTCTAAAACACAAATAGCGGACGCTGACCGCACAGCTACTGGACTAAAGTGGAACTGGGCTGGCCACGTACGTCGCATGTCAGAGCAGCAAAAATCACCACTCAGTGGATCCCAAATGGCGGGATGAGCTGGACTCCTTCTTAATGAATTGGCCGACAATCGCAGTAGACCGAGAACAGTGGGAAGATGGAATCCAGGCCTTTGCCTTGCAGTGGGAGAACACGGGCTTATAATAATAATATCCCCGAATCGAAACCGACTTTAATTTTTAATACCGCACTATCGCTAAAGTCTACAAAGTAGACCACACCACACATCTCCGAGCCTAGTTACTTAACCCGACCGCACACGTCGTAGGTACCGCACTAATTCTAATGACGTTATTATGAGAAATGTGATTATATGGATTATATTATATTCTATGTCAGAGTAATGTATGGGAGAGGCATTTCGATTGTATAGTACGCTGCAGTGGTCTTGATAGTGTATTGTGTTGCAATATTCTTTTGTTTAGTGTTGTTTTAGTTTATTTTTCTCGTGTCGCGGTATCTTGTCACGGAACTGAGGCTTTCTTTTTGTTACTTTTTTGGCCATCAATTGGATGTGTGCCCTGCTAGTGGAAATAGTCTCGTCCCTTGTTAGTTGGGACTTAAACGAAAGAGATGTGGGTGTTCTACCTCTACCTTTCTCCTTGAGAAATATAGGTGTGATGTTGTTTTGTGTTGTTAAATACAATTAGTATTTAATACGTTTTTATAACAGGTAATTATGACATTTTGATTATTGACAAACTTTATAAATATTCTATTTCATACGTTTTATTCTAACTTATAATATTAAAATGCGAAAGTGAGTTAGTTTTCACGATAAAATGGCTGAACGGATTTGGATGAAATTTGGCACATGGGTAGACCATGGCTTGCAGAAAACCAGAGGATACTTTTTATCCCGATATTCTTACGAGATCGAGACTTATGAGGGGGAAACCGCAGGGCACATCTGGTAAAAAAAAACGTTAAAAAAAATACAAAGTGTAAACTCAATCGAATAGTAATAATATTACAATGTCTGAACGAATATTCAACCATCACTTGTTTTAAACGCTTCAAAACCAACAACAGTTTAAGTATCAAAACCGCTCCCTCCGACTACAGATGCTATCAAACTCATGCGCGTACGCTAAGCAAAGATCAAGCGGTCCCCACGTAAATGTAACTTACTGTCACCGGCCCATCTCGAATGTTCCCACAATCGATCATCACGCACTTATCTGGAACTTAAAAGGCTTTATCTATCAACTGTTTATTTATAAATAGTTTATAAATAGAGCTTTAAGACTGATTTAGAGTAAGTATAAGTAGTTATAGACACTTAAGAAGGTGATCACGTGACATCCTTCTAAGTAAGATCACCTCTTTAACTTAGAAGAAAGTAAAAAACAAGGGAGGTGTCGTGGGTTACCCGGTTAGAACGTAGTTTTAATACAGAGCCATCTAGTATAAGTTTTTAGAAGCTAAAAACTTGGATATACTAGATGGTTCTGTTTTAAAAAACAATAACAAAAACTTTTGACAAATGAAAGTTGAGACCTTGAAACTGACTTTTTCGGGCATAAGGCTTTTTCGTTATGTGATGATTTCTACCAGTCGGAGTTGACTGGTAAAGAACTTCGTCAAATATCAAAATAACAGTTTTTTACTAAATGCATAGTTATAAAAGTACTAGCTGCGCCCCGTGGTTTCACCCGCGTAAGTTTCGATCCCGTAAGAATATCGGGATAAAAAGTATTCTGAGGCCTAATTCAGGTCATGGTACATCTACCCATGTACCATCCAAATCCGTTCAGTCGTTTTAGCGAGCCAGCGTAACAAACAAACTAACTCACTTTCATTTTTTTTTTAGGATAGGTTTATATAGGGTCAATTTTTTTACTTTATACAATATATAAGATACCCATCATTATGCGGAGTTTTGCTAGCTTATTTAATTTGTAACTCACTGTCGCATTTATAATGTTAAGTTAGGATATACGGTACTTAAAGGAAATAAGAAAGATTTTTAAAATTTTTGTTAATCTGTATGTTTGTTGCAGGGAATCTCTGAAACGGCTGGACCGATTTTGACGGGACTTTCACTGATAGATAGCTGATGTTATAAAGAGTAACTTTTGTTTTAGAAAAAGAATTAGGGTCCACGCGGGCAGACGGGCGAAGCTGTGGGAAACAGCTAGTCGTTAATAAATCTTAAGCTTTGATGCATTTACCGTCACACCCACCAAATGAGGTTATCTCAGTTTATTAAACACAATCTTTTGTTTTAAGGTTCCCGGTTAAGGTACCATTCCGTACACAACCGCAGGCGGCAACTGTAGGCGACGTGTCACAGCGTCATGTTGCTGCAGTCATGACTCCGAACCCGACCGCAGGCGGCAGCAGCACGTATTCCAGTCGGTAGATAGAAGTTAGAAAAACATGTTACCGCTCGAGCGTTGGCGGCACTACTGGTCTGCAGTCGGGCTACACGTGTCGTCTGAAGGTATTTCATAGAAACCAGTAGTGTAGCTGTGACACGTCGCCTGCAGTTGCCGCCTGCGGTCGGCTACGGAATAGTACCTTTATTGAACTATGCTCTGTTTCGTTACCTCAGCGAAAAGAGAAATACTTACATACATTCATACACACACATAAACTCACGCCTTCTGCCCTGGGGGTAGGCAGAAACTATAGATCGTCACCTGCTACGCTCCTTACTTACTCCTTTTGCTTCGTTTACGTTCATTCATCTGGTCATACACGCACGACCGTTGCGAGTACTACGGACCTGACCTTTCTGAAGAACATCACCAATTAAGTTATCAACATAACAGAAATAGTCGGCAGCTGTACGTCATAACTGTGACAAGAAGGCTTCCACTCAGCATAATGCTGTGCTATGCGGGACCCACAGCACAACGCTGATATATTAATAAATCCAGTGTAAAAATGTTAATAAATACAGTGTGTAAATATACGCATATAACGTACGTATTTTCCACCGACATCTGCCTTGTAAATACCTTTTGTTAGTCGCCTTTCATTCAATCTCTCAACATGACCAAACCAAGAAAGATACTTATTTGTAATATAATAAATTAAATCATTTTTGTAGAGAAACTGAGTCTGGATATTTGGTAAACCAAATTATGGTATGCTGACTTTTTGATTTTTAGAAAATTAATTTGAATTTCATATTATTAACAGGCCGGCGGAGCATGCGTAGTTCATACAAACGTAATACCAAAATAATTTGTAAATCAAACATATTCTTAAGGTAGTGTGTATTTATTCCGATTGGATTACAGAATATCTAGGCTCTCAAATATATAATTTTGAATGGACACTGATTAAAAGACGAGTTATGAGAAAAATAAGTTGTCTATAGAAATTTGAAATTCCTCATAATATCTCGTCTTTATATCAGTGTCCATTCAAAATATATATTTGGGAGCCTAGATATTCTGTAGTCCGCAGGCCCCTTAAACAGTATGTTTTCACTACCTAGATACACTCATGGCAATCTTATTTAAAAGTAATTTCTTGTTAAACGATCAAATTCCAATTTTTTTTGTAAAAATACAATGACATGACCGTTTCCAGTTTTTACGAGTTTCAGTAGCAAAAATATATTATGCGGTACAGTTAATGATCTATGCTCTGAATCAGTTTTTCTTGGAACCATATTCTTAATAGTTTTTGTCGCGTTTTTGTTGTGGATTAACAGATAACGTTTTATACGACAGTATTGTGACTAGCTTGAAAAAAATATATCTAGTTTTTTTTTGGTTTTGTTTTTGTTGAGTTTTTTTATATTGCATAAGCTATCAATGTTATAAATATTTATAGTGCTTAGCTGCGCTCTGCAGTTTCACCCGCATAAATTTGTATCCCATGGGAATATCGGGATAAAAAGTATCCTATGTCCTAATCCAGGTCATGGTCTACCCATATGCCAAATTTCATCCAAATCCGTTCAGTCGTTTTAGCGTGAAAGCGTAACAAACAAACAAAGTCACTTTCGCATTTTTTTATTTAGGATTTGCATTATACAGGGTCAAATTAAACTAGCTAGCGAAACTCTGCAGACAGACATGATGAGTATTGATATCTAAACACGATAAAATAATAACAAAAAAGTTTTGATGTTTTTTTAGGGGGGTCAAAGACAGCTTGTATTGTTGTTACTCGAAGTATGAGTTGAGAAAACCTGTTTAATTTTGTTTAATCGTATTTAGATATTGATACCTATCACATCATTGAAGTTTAACCAAAATAAAATAAATTAAGCTGAGTTTTCAAGTGACTACATTAACAGCGGTCGATGGCCCCACAATTTTTTTAATCAAATTTATTAATTTTTTATTTTATATAATATAAAAGATACCCTTCACCCTGCGGAGTTTTGATAGCTTGTTTAATTTGTAATACAGTCAAAACCGTTTATAAAGACTTCGCTTTAAACGAAGTACCTACCGGTTATAAAGACGAAATTTTGAGGATGTTATATCCAAACACTGTAAAGTAAACAGAAATGCTGGGATTTCTGTTTACTTAACATAGTGTTAAACTAACATAGGTTATACTCACAGGTTATACTTAACATAGTGTTAAATTAACATAAAATATGTTACTATCTTCGACTTCTTGCCCATTCTTCACCATACGAAAACCACCTTTTGGAAGGGGCGACTAGAATCAATTATGCTTTTTGTAAATTTTAACGTTCAAAAGTGCTTTTTATGTTATTTGAAATAAATTATTTGACTTTGTCTTTTACTTTGACTATCGGCTATAACAACCGTAATCCGACGGTCCCTTCAAAGTCATTATAAACGGTTTAGACTATGTATAAATTATATGTAAATTGATATATAATTTTTCGCCTATACAGGGTTGTACAGAATAAAAATTATCAATTTACCTGTAATCATCATAATTCCGCCGAAAGATGTCTACCGCTAGAAAAAGACTTCCCCTAAGCATCACCACATCGACCGGTCCTGTACTTCTCTCATCCACCAGTTTCCGAAGACCTTCACAGGATACTAGTATTCCTTGTCTACCCATACTGTGTCTTCCAGTACGCCAGTCTTCAACGTACCAGATTCTTGAATTTTCCTAGACCCGCCACAAAAAATATAAACGTACCTAGCTATTTTTTTAGATTTTTACGGGTATTATTTAGCAGAATAGGTGACCTAGGTGACCAGCGCCATGCTTTCTGATAACCATAAGTTCAAATCGAAAATAGCATAGACTATAAACTATACTACAGTCGCCGGCACGTAACATGGCAAGGTTTTGGTGTATTGGGAGTAAGTTTGCGCATGTTACACTTAGTGCTACAAAAAAAAAACACTTTTATTGCATGCCATTATTCTATGGTTATAGCCATATTTTTTTTGAACATGTTATTGAGAAAAATAAGCGAAAATGAATTCTGCCCATCTACGATTCTTGCCAAGTTACATGCCGGCGACTATACTTATCTTAAAAATAAAAACATTGATCTCCAATCATTATAATCAGTTACAAATACTTTCACCTCGTTACCAAAAACAAAACAAAAAACCATAGCCTAAACATCAAACTCTTTTAAACGATGTTTATAAATGCCCCCGTTCACGAGCCAGTTCGTACCAGCTTCAATAGATATATATTTTAAATTCTAATTTATAAAATAAAACAATCTATTTCTAAGCATTCAAATGAAAAAAATGCCACAAAAAAAAAAACAAAAATCTAAAATAATTAATTAATTAATTTCAAAATTAATAGCTAAAGCATGCACTAGAAACTATAAGTACTTCACAGGAAAAAAGACATTAAACTATAACCATTATAATCAATTACAAATATCTCTGCCCAGTAAAAAAAGGCTATTATAGCCCAAACATCACACTCTCATAAACGCTGTTTATAAATGCCCCCGTTCACGGGACAGTTACCAGCATCAATTATTGTACGTGGCGCTGGTAGCGACATGGTGACGAGTGACAAGACGGCTTTAGATCATATCAACCGATGAGGTGTGTATAGGGTGGTGTTATTGGTAACGGAACTTTATATCTAACAAAATTTAAATCGAAATATATTGGATCATCATAATAACTAAGTGAATGACATGTTCGCACATAGTTAAATAATGTTTTGTTAACACAATACAGATCATAGAACCTTTCGAAGGCTAATGTCCTCGCCTCAGTTTAGTGAGTGAGTGAGTGAGTCCTTTTTTCTCACTTAAATAGACAAAAGTACATTTTCTTCTTGGATTAGTTTACCATCCTTTATTGAATATTCCCACTTAGAAGAAAATTGGTACCTTATACCGCATTGTAGACTGTTTTGCAACCAACTTTTTTGTCATTAAGTTTTTATTTTTTTCTGTTTTTTTTTTTTTGTTTTTGTGAAAATGTCAAATAAATGTATTTTCTTTCTTTCTTTTATTGACAATTTACGTCATCTCCGTGTTATTGTACAATGATAATTCTTTGCCATTCAATCCTTCATATTAAATGATGACCATACTTTAAAAAAAAAAACCACGTATTTCTTAATCAGCCTGTGTATAAGCCCCGTTACACACTATCAGTTAGGATGCACAGCTCTTAGCTCCATTGTCTCAAGCTACAGGACAAATTAATGACCATCTATCTCATAAGTGCTTCTTTTTTTACTTATATTTACGTGGGAATCTTAAGATGCGTTGCTCCTATTAATGTTCTTATTTTAGAGTAAATAGTGATTGTAGTGGCTGATAGTGCGAGGGTTAAAGACCCGTTTAACGATACAAATGATTGATATCCTTGATTGAATTTGTTTGGATTTCATCCGGGATTTTTGATTTATATTTATATTGTCGGTCGACGACGAGCAAAATTAAGGAAATGTCATCATCTGCCAAGCTTTTTCTCAACTTTGTTGGGGTCGGCTTCCCGTCTAACCAGATATCTGACCTCCACAACAAAGTAACTGGGTAAGACTGGTTGTCAGACTTTCGGGCTTCTGACAATCCGTAACGACTGTCAAAGATCCACTAATGATAGCCGGGACCAATGGCTTAACGTGCTCTTCGAGGCACGGGGGAGTCTCGGTATGTAAAAATGGTCACCCATCCGTGGACCAACCCCGGCAAGCGTAGCTTAACCTGATGGATCGACCCGTGCGGCTCTTATTACTTAGCCACGAGCTCGTCAATAACAATAGCAAAATTAAGGAAATGTGTCGATATAAAATATCCTAGCCAACATCATGAAGGATTTGATTATATTTATTTATTTATTTATTTGGGACAAACAAACAGTAACACATTATATCTGCGCAAACAATATAAACAAATATATTATATAAATATGAAACTCACACCGTTACACCGTTATTAGATTGCAAAATAAGGGGGCTCGTGGCTAAATGTTCCGCATGGGTCGATCGAAGGTAAAGCTACCCTTGCCGCGGTCAATTCGTAGATAGGTGACCACCCATAACATTTCAAGACCCATCTGTGCCTCGGAAAGCATTTAAGAGCGTTGAGAAAGTGGGCAACATTGCAAATAGCTGCCAAATATTTCGCTGTTTTGATTAATTTGGCGATATTACTATGGAAATAAGAAACATGGCTAACTAGTGAATTGAAATATTGATTATGAAATGCAATAATTAATATCGCTACACCGAATGTTTAGTATTAGATGTAAAAAAAGTATTTTTGGAAACTTTCCAAATGCCTTTTTTCACCTAAAACAGTTATAACATCAAATTCTGTGTTTTAATTGCAATTCATTAGTATTCTAGTTCACTAGTTAGCCATGTTTCTTATTTCCATACAGTAATATTGCCAGATTAATCAAAACAGGTAAATATTTGACAGCTATTATTAATTTAGATTATTAATTCCTCTCGCCGAATACTCACGGAATCGCCTGAATCTGATGCCAACAGGCCAAAAATCAACACTTAAGAATCTTTCTAGCCTACTACTATTCAACAAATTCAGTCTCGTGTTTCTGAGTTAATAGTTCCACTTTAACACACTTCTCGCCCATTTCACTCACATATGTCTGAATATCTATTTGCGACGTTGCCAACTTTTTGGATGAACGCTCTAAAGCCGTTGGTACCGGTTGTCATACGTAGATCTTTGACAGTCTTTACGGTTAGTCAGAAGCCCGAAAGTCTGACAACCAGTTTTACCAAGGGGTGTCGTATTACCCAGTAACTGGATTGTGGAGGTCAGATAGACAGTCGCTCCATATAAAATACTGGTATTCAGCTGCACCCGGTTAGACTGGAAGCTGACACCAACTTACTTGGGAAAAGGCTATGCAGATTGATATAGATCTCAAAATAGTCCCAAACAGATAAATCTCACAAGCTAGTATCAATCTTTTTGCTAATGCGTGTTAGGTAAATATTGAACAGTAACCATTGGTGATGTAATAGCAGGAAATAAGGAGGCACATGTAACGACTGTACGACCCACGCTTCTTACATACCTTTCGACCGAACCTGCCCGATTATAATTCTAACAAAACACTAAATATTAAAATACAGCACTCTCCATACAAAAGTCGTAAATTCGCGTATAGCATGTATAAATAATAACGCATGTCGCGATATCTGGCGACAAATAGTCGCGTTTCAACGCGTGTCGCAACAGACGGGACAAAACGCGGCGGGTATGCGCGACAAGTCTGAATTATTGCGGTAGTTACATTAGATGTACTCACTTTTGAGACTAGTGCACAGTCGTTAGGTATAGGTACTTACGTAGCTGTGTCTATGCAGCTGCCTACAAATGACAAGTGTAGAAAGATTAGGCAAAAACAGCTTTACGTATGTGCTGGAATTTAAATAAATGCAACTATACTCCATTTGTAATAAGATTAGACATTTAAACAAACCTTTTTTTACAGTCCGTTCAACCGATTCTGAGTTCTATAACGTAGGCATGGATGGCATTAAAAGCAAAAAAAGTGATTACAATACCAACTGTTTACTGTAGCTGCCATTTGTCATACCTCCAACGCAATAGAAGTCAAAATCCGTTGAACGGACTGTAAAAAAGGTTTAGTTAAATGTCTAATCTTATTTCAAATGGAGAACTCTTATTACACTACTTGCCTTGTAATACTATTGCATATCCGACACGGGTAGAATATTGAGCCTAAATTTATAAAATAAGAACTGATGTACACTGTTATGCAATAAATATATCTTTATCTTTACTAGTTTCAGATTTAAGAATTTAAATTCTCAAATCTGATACTAGTATAACTTATTATTAATATGTGATTTCTTCAATATAGCCCACGAAATCAAAATTTCTTACGTTTTCTGCAACGAAATTTTAATGCTTCAAATATTATCAATTCAGTAACTATGTTTGAAGTCTCAAAAGTGAGAGTAGCCATTTTACTTTGCTGCAATTACTTTCGACGACAGTAAAGCTTCGTACAGACTAGCGCGACGCGACGGCGTGACGCGACACCGCTTTTTGTTATACCGTGAAGTATTCTTAGAAACTGTATTGTTCGAGTCGCGTCGCGCCGTCGCTACGCGCTAGTCTGCACGAGGCTTAACAAGGAACGACTTACGTAAATTTGATTAGTTTTAAAATACTCAGGATACCTACATTATGAGAGTTGCAGTTCCACATTGTTTATGTCCATTTTTGAAAGAAGCCTGCGGTATTCACAGCATAACGTATCATAAGTACAAACATATTGTCCTTGCTCAACCTATCCAATCTGTCGATATTTTTATAAATTTATTTATTTAAATTTGACACAGTATTTTTGTTAATATACTTAGAAATTATGTCATCATTTCCACACATAGCTACTTCAAACTAACACGCAAATACCTAGTATGGTACTCGTACTGCCAAATATCAATACCCGTTCCACCGTCAATCACGCATCACTAAAGTACTTATTCCGCCGATCACTTATGCACCCAGCCTAACATCGGCTTGTTTGCTTGTCAAATAGGGGTGCGCTAATTTGTGGCAACCTATTTCGGGGCTTTATGTCGATGTTTGGTACATTAACTCATAATACTGTTTGGTTTGTTGATTCATTGGTTTCGTGAGATATGTACAAATGTACATACATATCCTACAATACCAATACATTCTGCATAGATTGGATAGGTTTTTTTGTTCTATTTGGGTTGACAGCTTGACGTTTTTATCGGCGAATTAAGATCTGAGACAAGTGCCCTTATCCCATAAACAACGAATCTTGGTTTTGGAGGAGAACTGAACTATCTAAATGACACCAAAATCCGATGCATGGATTACATTATTAGAAGCTCAAGATACTAATAGATGGCGTTATCATAAAACTGAAACCCAAGATCAGATATGGAGGTTTTGCATTAGATACCAAGCTTTAAGACACAATCAAACTGAACTAGCGACCACACACGTTACATGCCTTAAAAACAATAGTTCTATTTATAAGAAGATAGTATTATTCAACATAATTATAAACTGATAAAAAGATACAAGCCCATACAATTTATGCGCGTCCATATGCAACAATAAAACACCGGAGTGTACCATCGTCGTCGCGGGCGCAGTACGGTGAGCGCATGTCCCGGACAAAAGGAGAGATCGCACAGCACACGGATTATTGCGATATGTAGTATATGTAAAACCCTTACATAAATAGTTTAGTGGAGAGATACAGCTGCAAAGATATTCCAAATAGTGATTAAGTAGTGGCAAAGACTGTTATTTATTTTATTTATTTATTTATTAATATGAATTCATTCCTATTTTTATTGCGCTATATTAAAGTCTTTTCACTTTTCTTGTGACGAATTTTCGTAACCTCAGGGTGAAGCTCAATAAAAACTATTGCACACTTCTGTTTGCAACCGTCAATATTGTTTCAACTTCAATGAGATTCAAAGCAAAGAAAAATATTGGATTACACCCATTCTTTGATGTACGGTTTGATATTTATATCAAACAAAAAGACTAGAGGGCCTATACAACTATACAAAGCGACATTTCAACAACGACAATGATAATAGTATCAAAAAGTCAAAAATGTATTGGATTGACATCGGCTACTGGAAAGCTTATATCAATCCTGTTGAAAGTTTCTGTAGAAATAAACATTATAAATTTCTATATATCTAAATACGAAAGGATTTGAAAGCGATTGCCACTTCTCTAAGCTCTCTGGTATATAAAAACAAAACATACTCGTACAATTTACAGCATCTACAATTTTCGCATATACTACAATCTCTATGCATGGCCATTGAAATAATCTATAAAATTGTCATGCACATACCGAGCACAGATAAATAATACGGATCAGATAACTTGTGTCCCACAATAATAACATATTATTGTGGTAATTCGCTGTTTTGTCTTCCATAATGTCCAGTAATGCCGGGAGGGCATGTCGGTGACCGTATTTTGTACAATGGTACGTACTTATTGAGAAAACTTTCGTATTGAATTCAATACGTGGTTTTAATCTTAGATTATTATGGAGTAGGTAGGGCCAATAGTTGTTATCTGCATACCAATAGTAATAGGCAGAATTTGTCTAGATGAAACTTATTCTTATGACGCGTGACGTCAACGAGTATGCTTTTGTAACAGCTTACATAAAAGTTGATGACAAATAATACTTGTAGAATTCTGTTAATCCCGTATTTAAGTTGATTATAATTATCACTGCACTGGCTCATCACCACACCAAGCTTCTCGTGCAGTCACCGCTTTAATTTCAACTGTTTCCCGCCATTCGTGGTGAACTGACAGTTGACACTAGTGACAGCGGCCTCACTGCTGACGTGCATGAGATAATGCTTATTTAAATAGATTTAATACAATATTGATATTGATATAATTCGTGATTTAAAGCTAATTGTTTTTAAACTGTACCAAAGAACATTACGTGATCCTAAGAATATAAATGAGCAACCTATGTGTGGATTTAGTGAACATTCAATCCATCAGAATGACGAGAGAAGTTCGTGACTAAATCATTCGTAAATATTTGACAGTCGTTACGGGTAGTCACGCCAGAAGCCCAAAAGTCTGACAATCAGTCTTGCTAAGGGGTTAAGTAGTCGCTCCATGTAAAATTCTGGTATTCAACAGCTTCCAGTTTGACTGGAAGGTGACTTAAAGGTGAAAAGTCTAGGCAGATTGAAGAATGACGAGATACCACGCTTGCACTAGCAAGATGAAGTTTGGGGATATAAATAATTAAATAAAAAATACATACTTGGTTTTAACTCTAACCAAATAATTCCTGAATGCCAATAAACGAACGATAAAGTTAATATTACACCCATGAGTGGAACATGTATAATCTTATAGGCCGCACACATTCTCTCTACCGTTTGATTGGAGGGCGTGGACGATAAGTTTAGCATAATCGTATCACTTTCAAATCGACCAATAAACAGTGTGTGTTTACTGTTTGATTTACATATACACATACATTATTTTATGCAGCTATAGGTATATGTATGTGTATATAAACCCTACCAACGATTAACCTGAATAAAAAACCTTCGTCTTTCCTCCGAATAATTCCTATACACAGTATTGTAGCCAATTATTGTACAATTGCAGGTCAAAGGCCTCTTCTCATACAAGGAAGGCATAAGCATTGATCAGCACGCTTGTTCAAGACGGGTTGGAGATTTCAGACGCGATGCAACATGATACGCAGTGTTTCCGAAATAAAAGTGTGTCTGATGCTGAAAAACTTGTAGCGGCATCTACATCGCCACATGCGAACTACGCATCAAAGACCTGACGTCACACAAATCCTGCATCGCGCAATTAGAGTTTACCGCGCGAACGACATATATAAGACTATCCGACATCCATCTTTTGGGCTCCTTGTCCGATGAATCACCAGCCCGTGCCTCAGCTGAGCGCGTAGTTTTAAATTCCCCCTATAATTATAATGATCTATCCTTGATCCAGCCTGTCCCGTCTTGCTGTCCTCCCCCCCAGCGACGCCCTAAGCCGAGGTTCGTACCCCACAGGGGGTGCCCTTAGCGTGCGCTCGCCTAATTTTAATTTAGAATAGTTTTATATGCTCCTGGCTGGAGGCTCTTAGTGTAGAAGCTAAAGGCAGCCTCAGGAAAGTTTGGTTAAGCAGCCATGACCTTAGTGGTCACCTGCGAGATGCCATAGTCAAAAAAAAAAAACTTTGGGCAGTTGCCCGCCAGACACGACACCCGTCTGGTCGGAGGATCCTCCCTTTTTATACACCGTTCCTCATACCTCTAAAAACCTTCGGAATTGAACAACTCTGAACTCATTCTCAAATGACAAGAGCTATGGGATTATCGGTACTTGCTTCTGAGGGACTAAAAGAAGACAAAGACATTTCATAAGTCTGCAAAATTGGTGGCGTTGATAACCAACCGTTGGTAATGTAGAAACACTACTAGAAAAGGTCGAATGAATAAAAAAGCCAAACTTTATTATACATAACGGCGCAGGATAGCCTTTACCAGATTGGTCATCGTATTAGTGGTTCAGCAGCTTCAATATCATCAGGATTTTGCCGGCAGTTCGTCGTGGACGTGAAATGGTAGCGGCTCCCCTGATATCACCTCTGTCATCAGAAGACAGCCACCACGCAACCATCGATGCCAGTCATCAGCCAGTGTCACTCTTATCCGACCTTTTCTGTGATTTCAGTAGCTTAGTAACAAAACTAGACGGCGCCACTTGCTGCGCCGTCGTACAATAAACTAATTGCGAAATAAGGTAGAATGAAGTTTGGCTGTAGGTACATGTGTCCACATTATGTACGTTAACATTTAACACACGCAAGCCAACACTAACAAGAATTTCAAACGAACCCTTTTACATATCTCCGATCAATTCGTAACTATATCCGAGTCCAATTCGAAACCTATTGTTCCAAGCTAACGCGTTTAATTAGTCCTGCTGGTGCTAACAGCTTGTATCGGCCTGACATTTCGTATGTACGTATGTATTGTGTCGCAACTGGCATGGTGCAAATTGCTATCAGCCTTACTAATTAGAAGTTCGGAGTTAGATTGTTTTGATAAGTCCTGATCTAGCCAAGGGTACGTTCATATGTGGTGTTTGTATTAGGTGTTTCAATTGTATTTGATTCAAAATTTTAAATATTGTTTTATGTAGGTACACAACATAACATCACGCCTGTAATCCTCAAAGGGCTAGGCAGAGGTGTACCTAAAGTACCCCCACTTTTCGCCAGTTATGTTTAAGTCTCATGTTTTAGGGGGCGAGCCTATTGCCATCAAATGGGCACAAATAAAGATTCCGGGCTGCTACTGAGATAAATAGTTTAGATATAAAACCATTCAGCAAAGTCCGTAGAAAATCTTTCTTTAACGTCCTACGCTAGCATAATCAGCCTATATTGTTCTCACTGCTGGGACGCAAACCTCCTCTCTGTCCACCTTCCACCACGTGGACCCAGCGCGGGTTGGTAGATGTCACATGTCTTCGATTTTTTGGTTCAAGGACGTGCCGGTTTCCTCATGATGTTCCCCTTCACTATTTTGAGAGCAGTGGTGATGAAATAATTTACGCAAAGTAAAGCGCCTGTCAAGGTTCGAACCTACGACCTAAAATTCGTAATCGCGGCCGTTACCACTGGGCCACCACTGCTCTCCTATACTAACGCTTTGGAAATTATGGAGTATTTTTAGTGGCTAAGAATACTTTTATCGATAAAATAATAATAACTAAGAATCCAACAATGAACTCTGCAACGTTTTGACTGGAAAATGTATTATCATTTTCCTATTTCTAAAAGTGGTAGACCAAAATTCCCATAAAGGATTCCGTACCACATAAAAAACCACAAAGTAAACCTTTTTGACAACGTTCAAGTTCTAATGTTTAAAAAGTTCAAGTTAAAACCACAAAGGCATTTGACACTTGTTGCCTTGTCCTGGTCACGACAAAAAGTAGATCAACCTCGCACTGGTGGGGACTTGGGTCATTTGTCAATGAACAATGAGATCAACGTAGGGTTCTAGGTACAAGTTACACAATCTTGCGATTTGGACTATTATCTTAGAGCTCACGGACGAAATGTGGGTGTACTACAGGTACACCTCTGCTTAATCCTGCGGGCATTACAGGCGTGATGTTATGTTATAAACACAGTTCACAGTTCTAAAAAACACTGTTTTTTTTTTTTTGCAATGTTTCTTTTATTATACGTTGCGTTCGTATAGCTATGAAAACAATTATTAATGAAAACTATACTTAATGGCGGCCGCGTACCGGAAGATGTAGCGTTGTAAGGCCTCCCATAAGATGGACCCCTTGTAAAAGCCGCAGGAATCCGTTGGATGCGGGAGGCACAGAATCGGTCGAAGTGGCGGTGCTTGGGGGAGGCCTATGTCCAGCAGTGGACGTCTTTCTGTTGAAATAATAATGATGATGATACTTAATTGATGAAAACTATGCAAAATCTTAGGAACTTTCAAGTTGTTGTGAAACCAAACCAAATTGAAGTAATTTATTAGGAAGAGTGGAAGAGACGGCCATTGAAGTCAATAACACGTCTTAGAATACTTGCAGAAAGATTTTAAACGAGAATTTTATATGCACATTTAAATATCATTTGCAATTTAAATAACAATAACACAATTACTATTACGTTTGAACTTTACACTCTCAAAAATAACTCACAGCACCTTTGCAACACAATAAAAGAAAAAAAAACAACAAACAGTCGCCAGCCACCTTATGTGCATGATTTTATAACGACACTGCACGGTTTTTACGACTTGACAAAACATTGAGATTTCTTTATTATATGTAAGTTTAATATTATTGTATTATACACATAGATCTTCCAGAATAAATTCCCTGAATTATGGTGAAAACCACATCAAAATCCGTTGCGTAGTTTAGAAGAACAACGCCGTCAAACAGACAGACAAGAAAATTGACTTTTATAATTTACTAGCCGCGGTTTCACCCGCATAAGTCTCGATCCCGTGGGAATATTGAGATAAAAAGTATCCGATGTCCTAATCCAGGTCACGGTCTACCCATGTGCCAAATTTCATCCAAATCTGTTTAGCCGTTTAAGCGTGAAAGCGTAACAAACAAACAAATTTACTTTCGCATTTATAATATTAGTTAGGATTTATTTATAGAAGAGAATTCAAATTTCGAATCAGTCGAGATAGGCGGCCATCTTGAACGGTCACGTACTATACAAATTATAATGATGTGACCTTTGATTTGGACCATACGAGTGATAGAGGTTAATACAATTTTTTATTTGTAACAGTGGCTTGATTTGATTGTTAGGAACTGTTCATAATGGTGATCGATTTTTTTTATTTTTTGTACTGATTAAAAATATATATCCGTGTTATGATGTTTTCAGGCTACCTCAGTACTCATTCGGGAGAGTTCAGAACTAACGTATTTAAATAAGATAGTGCCTAAATGTATGAAGGTATTATTTTATTCACAAATAATGACCCTCGGAGATAGTTTGCACGACTAAGACCTTTAACTTGTAATGTGGAACATGCTAAGTAGCCGGACACTTGGACCACGAAATAAATAGACTAAGTAAATCAGCATGTATTGTTATTTGCAAGTTCTTAAACTCTTGAAGGTTACCTACCATCAGTCCTCGATTCCAAAGCCAGTAAATTTTTTATGCAATTTTATTTAGCTGTGTTACAATAATTCCGGAAATGGTTAAATTTTAAAAGAGATAAATAATAGGAATTATATAAAATTGTTAAACCAAGTACAATTCAATCAGAATTGTACTTGACCGGGTTTTCAAGACCGAATATGGTTATGCTGGTCATCAGGAAGCTCACGAAAGGAAAGAAAAGAAATCTGGGTCGCTGTCACCCAATACGGTGAAAAGGAATATATATTATATATACTTGATGTGAAACAACACCTTTAGCAACTCTCAACTGAACCTAACAGTTCCAGCTTATTTGACGCAAAATGTACGGTGACAAGTTCAATTCTGTTCTTATTTTCATTGCAGCACTATTTGAATCTAGAACATTTAAATTCCAAAACACTACAACCTCATTCCAAAATAGAACGCTCACATTCGAAATTATTTAATTCGCAGTTGCATCACAGCGCTGCAGCACATTCGACCACTGCCTTAGATTATGGCTTGAGATACGCTAAGCGCTTTGGCATTTGTTCCGCACAACGGGTCCGCTCCGTTGTTGCGCTTAATGGAAATCTGTTTAGCTATTACTGTTGTGTGTTATAATTGTTTATGTTGTGATTGAGAAAGTGAGAATGACGTCACATAAGATACGGTTTTGTTGAATGTGTGGGTTCTGAGAAAGGTGTTGGGCTTAGGACGGGAGATAGGGGAGATAGGTGTCTAAGATGTGAGCTGTTGGTGAGCTATGGGTCTGATTTTAAAGAAAGATATCACTAAATAACTCTTTATTGGTGATATACTTTCAATAATTGGTGAATTCAAGAAAATTGTTCTCACCTTTGCATTTTTGAAATTGAGTAACTATGAAATAGTGTTGAGTCTTCACGAGCTTCGTCCCCTATTACATGGGACTTAAACATAACTAACGAGGTGTGAGAGTAGATACTGTAACTCCTCTACCTAACCGTTCGAGGAATACAGGCTTGATGGTACGTTATGTCTGCACGAGCATTATGAAAAATTCCCATCACCCACCGTAAAAAAAAATCCAAGAAACGGGCTGGCTATCCAGTGAGCGTCGGTCATAGTGATTCCTGAGTCATCCATAAAGGAGGCTATCTTTTAGATATTCACAAACCGAGATATCCTGAGGCAGTCTACTAGGATCAGGATAAAATAATCACACGCTACCAACCAAACACCAAAATCAATTAAACCCATCGTGTTCGCATTAACAGAAACAAATGAGCGCACACACGATCGATGCGTCACGTCACAATGATATGTGATTTTGTGCTACAATACTAATAATGTGTATCGCGACCGGCACGCTCAACAGCGGGACACCGTGTTCACGTTATTGCAGCGTGTTGCTATTAATCGAATAGGGGAATTAACTGCTCTAGTTATAGAAGGAGTTTATACTGTACTTGCGATTTATTTGCGTTTGCGATAGTTGTCGTCAATAAAATAGAGATCACTGTCCGTCAAGCACTCAAAGGGACTCGTGGCTAAATCGCTCGTGGTTAAGCTACGTTCGTGAATGGAAGATCATCCACATTACATATCGAGACCCCTCCTTGCCTCGGAAAATACGTTAAGCAACGGCTTGAGAACCGGGACCAACGTCCCGGCTGTTATTCGTAGATCTTTGACAGTCGTTACCAGTAGTCAGAAGCCCGAAAGTCTGACAACCAGTCTTTACAAGGGGTATCGTGTTACCCAATAAGGGTTGTGGAGGTCAGATAGGCAGTCGCTCCATGTAAAATACTAGGATTCAGCTGCATCCGGTTAGACTGGAAGCCGACCCCAACATAGTTGGGAAAAGTCTAGGCAGATTGATTGATTTCGTGAAGCATTCAAACATTGTGATAACGTCATTTTCATCTCCGACTATTCTTCATAGTGGTTATCTGGAACCCAATGTATGGTCTGATTATTGATGGTAACCAAATATATAAACAAGTCTAGATCGACGTCAAAGCTGTGAACTCGTCGAAAAAAAATTTGCGTCCAACTGTTAGCCGCTAAATGCATGCACACTAGTAAAGCACAATGACAGCACAATGACGTGGCGCGAGTGTAAAACGATGCTGTCACGCCCACCAACATAACAAAGTTGAATTCTTTGTTTTCACAATCTTTTACTGCTCCAATCAATTTACCATTTTCACCATTGCTTTTGTTGGTTACGTATTTTAATGATTAAGTCCTAAAAATATTGCCTCGAAAACAACTTTGAGCTGAAAGCGTAGTCCATCCTGAGCTTTTCCTGATACTATTTTTTTTTTTTTAATAATTGTATTCATTGAATAAAATCGCTGCGAGCTTTCGATCAAGTGTATAATCTTCTTAACCATGCTTTTGCTGCGTACGCGCTTCCAAACCAATATGGCGCATGGAACGTGTTAATTTGTATCTCAGTCTACTCCGAACTAGTGTACCTACTTGTTATAAAAATTAAATTGTTTATAAAGTTGTTGTAATAAAATTGAACATGTAACAACTAAGTGATATGCACAGAAAGTATGTTTTGTAGTTTATGGGAACATGAGCCAATTTGCCACTTTCTTTTATTTGATTAATTTATGTACTTATAGATAAGTAGGTTATCTATGGGTTAGACTAGATGTTAGCCTGGATGTACCGACTGTAAAAAAATCATTTCATTAATTTGTAGAGCAGGCAGTGTTTGATTGAAGTCTAAGAAACTATTATTTGATAATTTTCTACAGCAGTAAGGCATTGTGTAAAATCACTGAAACAGAAATTACATAGATGCATAATGAGCCTATAAAGTTCCCAGTTCCCACTGCTGGGCCACAGGCCGAGGAGGCCTCTCTTCGAGAGACAGTAGGCTATAATCTACCACGCTCAGTACAGGTTGGTAGATGTCACATGAATTTTTCGTTCTAGGACATGCCGGTTTCCTCACGATGTTTTCCGTCACCGTTTACATGCATTACATAGATGCATATCTACGAATCTGAATAATAAAATAGCCCTTAATGTACCTACTTATTACCCAACACCTACCTATTTATTATTTGAAATGGAAAGAAATATAATTATATGGATATCGTGCAATTGAATCTATGTACGGCAGACTGCGGTTACAATCTATTGTTATATACTCTATTACAATTTTATTGATACTAAACCACAATTTGTTATGCCTGATTTAGTTAGAAATTACTACAGACACGTAGGTAAATAAGAATTATTTATTGAGTTTTTTCTTCTATGTATATTCTATACATAGTATAAAACAAAATCACTTTTCGCGTTTGCTTAGATCTTTTAAACTAAACTACACAATGGATATTGATGCAGTTTTTGCCATCATTTAGACCTAGTCGCCACAGGAGACGCCCTGAGCGTCGGGAATCTCAAGCCAATGCCCGGCCGGTGAGCAATGGGTAACTCGCCGTCCGATAAGGACCAGGCCCGGGTCGACGGCTAGTTGTGTTCCAGGTGCGCCTCAAAGAGATGTCAGCACAACTGACGGGGTCCCCTAGGGCCGATGCCTGCCAGGGTCGCGGCAAAGTCCGAAAGGTATACCGTGGCCCCTGGCAACATACAGGCAACAGAAGGAACACGGGTGGGTTTTAGTCAGTAAGAGTCTGACACGCCTACGCTCCGCCCAGAGCGGGAGAAGTTATTTGATAATTTCCAACACACAAAAAAAAAATAGGTTGTGTATAATAGTTAAAAGTTAACTTAGATAGGTATATCGATGCTTGACATGTCGCCATTGCATGCGTTCGAAACAGGGGCGGTCGTTACTTTAGTTCATATAATTATCGCTCTTGTAATGGACATTTTTTTTTTCACAACCTTCGTTGATAATCCTTTGAAGGCAAAGGGTTTTTGACACGAGAGAGAACTAGCGTTGATGACTTTCCTTTCGTCTTGATGATTTCAGACAAAAAACACGAGTTTTCTTTGCAATGTTTTCCATAGTGATGTTTTAAATCAGAACTCACCAAAGTAAATTTTAACGTTTGGCATTAATGTAGGTACATTTGACAAGCAGCAATCAATCAATCGTTTAATTTGATAACACTTGTCCCTATCATCTGGATATGATAAAGAAGTTATCATAAAACCCTCAGTCATATATAAAGCCATGCATACATGTAACCATTTCCCCAATTTCCGTCAATATAACAAAACTTCCCACATCAATATTCAATACAAGTAATACACGAACAGCGTATAAAAATGTATCAAATTTACCACAACATATTACGCCAATACAATTTATGCCCAACTTCCTCGTTGCCATGTTATCCACACAGGGGCACCTTATCAAAGTTGTCGCCTCAACCAGTTAAGTACGCCATTCAATCACCAATAATGTGCAATACACTGTGTAACAATGTCACCCGAGTTTCCCCTTTCGAAGAAAAACTGCCTATAAGCCAACTTTACCGTCAAAGGAAAGTCAACCTTATTTTGTTTTTGTTTAGAATCAAGTGATGTCATGTGTACATTTTTTTAAATAAAAGAACGCGCATTTTTATTTTAATGCCTTCATTCGAATTTATGTTTTAGTTATACAAAGATAAGGTTCAATTTTGTTTGGTGGATGTTTCACTTAGTAGCATGGGGGAGAAAGGGCAAACACCATCATATTAAGTGAGCACATGAGAGAGGGAAACGCGAAAATGTGTGGGAAAAGCGGATATAGACGTTTATCGTCGGGTTTTTCGCGTGATTTACCCGCGACAAATCTGAGGGCTTAACGCATCTTGTATAAGTTGAACTCTGTGCGTAAATTGTGTGCAGAATTTAGGAGATCATGTTATGTTGGTGTTTCAGTATTCACTAATACGCTGTTGACATAAGGGCATGTCGATTTATTGCCGTTTATTCGGCAAAGGGGAAGCTTTATTTATCTTTTTCTAGTCGAAATAATTTGCCCTTAACGCGTGTCTCATGGGTGTCAAGTGAATTCTTTTATTGGTTGATTTATATAGGATAAGCCGACATAATAAATAGATAAAGAGAATAGGATTTTTATATAAGAATAACATTACTGCGGTTTCAGTTTTATGTCTTTGAAAAGTTGCTGGTAAGTTAATCTACAACTTAAAATACCTGCAAAACATTGGAAATTAATTTGTCAGTGTGTAAACAGCAATTATTATTCTCGTTTCACATCATCAGCCTAGGGTTTTTCTAAACTAGCCTTAACTTGTCCATTTCCATTCATCATTTCAGCCGAAAGACATCCACTGCTGGACATAGTCCTCCCCCAACCACCGCCACCTCAACTTGTTCTTCCCGCATCCAGCGGATTCTTGCGGCTTTCACAAGGACATCGGTTTGGCCTTCCAAATGCTACGTCTTCCGGTACGCGGCCGCATACATCTTCATTATCTGCTCGCAATACAAAAACTGGGTGTGAAAAGACCCATCACGAAGCCGTCACCATCAAAGTTTGTACGAAAGTATTTGCTGGGAAACGACTTTTATTTTTTGGTGTGAAAATTACACTGGTAGTGTGCAATGGAACGCGCGCGAAACATTGTGCTTATAAATGCATGCAACGATACAGGGATTGTGGCGGTATTTAAAGATAAGTTACACAATTTAAACTTGTTTTCCTTAAAAACATCCAACAAACGCCGTATGACCTTTGTTTTATTTTTGTTATTTGTTTTTAAAGCGGGAATAGAAAGACACAATTTTTTTTAAATTTCAACTAGCTACGTTTCATGAAATACAGCCTGCTGACAGACAGACGGACGTGAGGCTTAGTAATAGGGTTTCATTTGACGCCCTTCGGGTACGAAACGAAAAAAACGTCAAAAAAAGTTGGAACGGTGACCTTCGATACCTCCGTAGCCAGAAGGTTTCCAGGTGATCACAGTGATGGAAAAAATAAGTGACTCTCGGCTACGTTAACCGTTTTTTCACACCCGTTATAGAGAAATGGAAGGCCAGACCATGGTAGCCAAGTTGTAGATCCAAAAACCCCATATCATCAGTAGTTTCGGTGAAGGAAATCGTCAAGAAACCGGCATGACTGAGAGATATTTGTCAACGACATGTGAAGCCCAGTCAGAGGCCCATGGGCGGCTTTAAAACCCTGACTTCAGATCAGTCACTAACCACACGAAACAGAAAGAGGAGGATTGTTTTTATTCACACATTTTGTCATCTTCAAGAACGTTTTCATAAAATCTGTGAAGACACAGTTCACTATCGTAGCTTGTGTTTCAATCTACTGTACCGTTATTTTGTCTCTTGATAAGATCATTTTCCAAGTTTTTCCTCAGATACAATTAGATGATTCTAATCTGCTTGTAATATACAAGCAGATTAGAATCATAGTTTCATTTTACTACGCCATTTGTCGTCAGATAAAAAAAAAGAAACCAAAATTCTTAATTCCAAAAACTTGTTTCCAATGAACAAACAAAACCACTTTTAAAATTCTATTACGTACATCCATCGTGTACGTACAGGTGGGGGTGATTCGCGCCCCCTTTTTCAGACAAAATAGCGATACGGTTAGTCCGGTTGAGTGGTGTCCAGTTAGAAGAAGACCAAAAGTTTTCAAATCATCTACAATTAACGGTATATTTAAATGATAAATCCTTACAACACATACATATATAATACTCGTAAGCTAAATGTGAAATAATTGTTATTATAAAATTAATTATTTTGAAAGAGTGAGTTGTGAATAAGTTACAATAAATTAGATTATAAGTTATGTAAATGATAAGTCCTCTTCTCCACATATCTTTCTTTTGCTGTGCCCGACAGGGTCCATGATTTTTCTTTTGGCAAATATTTACCACCTAAGCCTACATTGTGGAATGCAATAAAGAATTGAGTATTGAGTATTGTATTTTTTTTACTAGTGCATAAAGTTTTAATAAATAAATATCCACTTCGTTCCAAAACCAATTCTAACAGCCATATGCCCCATCAGACCCGCCATAACTCTATCAAATCAGTAATAGCTTCCACTCCACTTCGAGTGCTAGATTAATCACCCTGGACCTTAGGGCTAGGTCCACAGGAACTGGAGGCAACAATTACCTGATGCATGATATATGGTGTCGCGGCAAGCCAGCGGCTAGCGTTCGTCATTCTGTATGGACCAAGTTATGGGCTGATGAGCTTAGGTTTTGCGAGTTTTTATTGCGCTCATGATGAGTCCGTCATTTTAAAGTAAAAGAGGGCTAGCCCTAGCATATTGACCAGACGCAGTAATAGGCGAATTTCGAATGTAAACCGCGTTCAAGAGCTGTCAGTGTCAATATTTCACAACAATTATGACACTGACAACTCTTAAACGTAGTTTAGGTCGCGTTCAGTTTAATAAGTGAAATTCGTCCTTAGTGTTTTAAGAAAAGCTATATTTTTCAACAATATTCAAGTAATAGTAGTAAGTTTACCTTTGGTGGAGGTCAGATAGGTCAGGTATTCGATCCATGTAATATTTTGGTATTTAACTGCATTCGGTTAGACTGGAAGCCGACCCAAAAAAGTTGGAAGAGGGTAGAGTATCGTAACTTTTATGATTACAGGTTATTGCATAAGTAGTACCTTATATGCTTTCAGAAAAAAATAAAATCGACCAACTAACCGCCACAATAAAACGGGTCAATGACAGCTTGGCCCGAGTCAACTCAACCCGAATAATAATACCAGATACTACGTCGTCAAAATGTGGTGTGTACCGTCGGCATCGGCATGAAAACTATCGACCTCTTAAAACCAGGCAAAGTCAGATATTTAATAATGTATTACCTACTCTGGGTCACACCATACAAACAAAATGTCCATGCAGACATCATAATCCCAGGAACGTCTAAAATGAAGCTCACAAAAACCCGCTTCAGCTGATGCTATAGACCATAAGCCATCCATATTGACCATAACTTGATATACCATGATACGTTTCTGCATTGTCAAAGCGGCTAATAAACTCAATTAGATATATTGGTATTTAACTGTTAACTGAGAACGAATGACTTATAGACAACGGTTTTAAAGATTTGCAACGACTATTCAGTTTTGTAATATTTTTTTGTTTTCAGTGGCAATAGGCTCGCCCCTATTACAAGTAGGTGCACTATAGGTACATCTCTGGCTAGCCCTTTGGGGACTACAGGCATGATGTTATGTTATGTTATTCACTTTGGTAAGGACTTGATGATTTGCATATTTTGAAAAACTCAGGAACGTTTTCTTTTCGCTGTTTTTACACAAAAGAACCTGCGCATGCCTTGATTTGCTGACATAAAATAAGTGCTTAAAAATTGCAATTTCGACATAATTTATTTATGCATGCTGCAGCTTTGTTTTTTTTGGATGGGCAATTATCAAATAACTTCTACCGCTCTACTGACTAAAACCCACCCCTGTTCCTTCAGTTGCCAGTACGTTGCCAACGGCCACGGTATCCCTTCCCGCAACCCCGGCAGGCATCGGTCCTGTCGGACCCCTTCAGTTACTGACATCTCTTTGAGGCGCGCGTGGAACACAAGCGCCGTCGAACCGGGCTTGGTCTTTATCGGACGGCGAGCTACGCATTGCTCACCGTCCGCAAGCATGCTGCAGCTTCATATTCATATATGTTTTTCTGCAAAGCGTGGTTTTCTGCCTTATTCTATTACTAGCTTCTCCCCGCGACTTCATCTGGGTGAAATTTTTGCCCCCGACCAACCGCGCCGCATCCCATCGACCGGCCGCGCAACTTTTTTTTTTTAAGCTTTGCCCCACACTAGAAATTTCTCCTGTATCGTGGATACAAACATTCAAACTCACATACACAAACAGCCAGACCTGGAACAACTACTTGCAGGTCATACAAATATTTGTTCCGTGCCGGAATCGACTCGCAGTGCAGCAGTCAATCGCTTAACCACTGCGCCAACCGTGTCGTCACCGTAGCTATTACTGGCTCAGCGTTCTTTCTGACTTTTTTTTCTTTTTGCTCATCTCCTAAGGGTCGTAGCGTGATGTTACATAGCTTTCCTCAAGAATTGGACTATCCAATGCAAAAATCCCCAACAGCTTCCTGCAGCTTATTGTAGGGAGAATGGATGTGGATTGCTCCTTCATGGAACATTAGACAAAACCACATGTACGAGTAGTGCGGTCTGACCCAATGTTTCCATTGTTGTGTCATTGTGTGTCTATTTTGTCTATTTCGTCATTGTGTGTCATTTTCGTCATTATGTGTCTATATTATTAAAAATAAATAAACATGTATGGATTTTTATAATTCTACTAGCGATTGTAATTTATCTGAAATAAATGATTTAGTTTCGGAGATCGGAGAAAAGTTTGTTTGTAAGTTTGTATGTAGTGGGTACCTAGGTACATACAAACTTACAAACAAACTTTTTATAATGTTAGTATAGAAGTATAGACTAGAGACCCGCCCTGCTTCGCATGATTTTATAACTTGAAAAATACCAAGATTTCTTTATTCTAAGTTTAATATTAATGTATTATACACGTTAACTACCCGGAAGAAATTTTCTGTAAGCATCAATGTTGGTTTCTACAAATGAAGTTTAGGAATAACTTACAGTACTTATCATTTCATTAATTTAGCCTTCTTACAATCCACTTGATACACATTCACCTATTACAACACTGAAACAGATATAGAGCCTTATTGTTAGTCAAACAATAAAACAAAAACGTTTAACACTGCTCCACATATGAGAACAAAAAAAATAATGTTACAAAACAGCTCCAAGGCTTTTTGTAACATGTGATACATATTACTTTTTAATTGAACGCTATAACATACTCTTTTGATATCGAGTTGCCTCACACGAATATCTACCTGTCTTACGGTAGGTATACAGGATGTGTTTTCGAGAAGAGATTGTAAGGTCAAAAGACATATGCTTTAGTGAAAAGTATCATTGATTCAGGTCAGATTCATCATTATGGTGGTATTGTAGGGACAAAATTAGAGAAATTAGTAAAAAAGTATTCACAGGTGTCAGTGGAATTTGTAATAGAAGTAGGTAGGCATGTTTAGCAGCAATAACCGTAGTCTTGTATTATAAAAAATATCGCTGAGTATTGTCAGCCAAATAGCATTTGTAACTACATTAACATACAAATTGTAAATTTTTGTCACTGTAAAGTTCGCTGTAGTAATAATAAGACGAAGCTCCGTTGGAGTGCCATAATAAATTAATAAAAGCTACAAAATAATTTATTCACTATTTTAACAGTTTTAAAATCAAAATCTCGGCCATACTTCTGTCTAAAAACAAATTCAATTAGTAAACTCCCTTCTTCTTCGTTCTTGATGCAAAGGTTAGCTATTGCCATCCAACGCGGTAATGCAGCAAGCGTTATGGGCGCCTTTGCGCCGGGAATAGTTAGGGGCGGGTTATTTGAATAGTTTTATGACGTGTTGTTGTGACTATGATTCTTTATAATTTTAATTAAGTAGATTTAATTAATGTATACTATAATTATTATTTATGTTTAGTAAAAACATTAAACCAACTAAATATTGTTTAAGAAAATAATATGAAACATCTCTGAACGCTATTAATTATGAAATTCATAAAATTTAAGGTAACAATAAGCAATCATCCTGTACATATATAACATTTAATATATTACAATCGCCCGGGGTGCGACCTGTAATTGTAAACAATGGTATTGTAATATTAATTGAACGCAGTTACAATTAAACCCGGCGGTATAACTTAGGAAAGTAATTAGGTCTCACTTTGTATGCAATTGGAGTATGCTAACGGTTTGTTTTGTAAACTATTACACGTACATAATATACAATGTGGACACAACCATACGACAATAGAGGCTGAGAGATCATTCTGGGGACCACCCTGCGTTAAAACTTTAGGTTATAAAAAAAAATATCTGCTATTCGATACATTTTGACCGCGTAGGTATTGCACTTTAGTAGGAAACAGCTGTTCTTTTTTTTAAACTCAAACTCAAAGCATTTATTTCAATTAAACCATTTACAGGCACTTTTGAATTGTCAAGGGGTCAGTCAGTCAGAAATATGAAGCTAGTTGCCCATTCCAAAGCGTAGGTTCCTATGGAGAAGAACGGGCAAGAAACTCCACGGACACTCTTTTAAATCATGATGTTGTTACAAAATATTGGTTACATCATTCATGTTGAAATTATACATGTGAGACCAATGTAGAAAGACGTGCACGTAAAAAGCGTCCGTTATAAAAAGATAAAAACAATTCAAAAATTAAAATAAGCCGTGGCAGATAAGAGATGACCAGTCCCTACTGACGGCGCCCGTTCACGAACATGACGCATGGATCAGCACCGTTTAGCTCAACCATTTTGAAGGGAACTTAACGATCCAACACACACGCCACCACCAGCGAGACATTTGAGTGAGCATGACATACTCTCAGCCGCCAGGGCACATTCAAGTAGCTTCATAGAAGGTACATGGTCACAGTGCTCACACATGTGCTATGCAATTATATAAACAACCGACTTAAAATTTGAACTCTGGTGGTCCAGAATCATGTGCTGTATCGATGGTAGCAGGTTGTGCGTTGATGTCTACCACCCTGTATATGAAAACACGGACAATACTGCATAGGACATTATATACCTAAAATATTCTATATTTTATAATAAATTAGATTTGTTACAGCTGTACTGGCAATCATGTCATTTGGTTTAAATAGGTTTTTATTTATATTTTATTTTTTTTGTTTTTATATAGATTCTTTTCTTTTAGATTTTGTGAATGTGAGAACGTTGTAGGCTTAACAGACTGTAGATGTGTCGACCATTTTCTACCTTGCTAAGTACCAGGAACTTGTTGATAGGCCTACACTGTCCTCTCATACCTATTAACACTGTAATTTGAAAACATTGTAAATACCATTTACTTTTAAAAGAGTAACCGTGGAGTTTCTTTCTGGCTCTTCTCCATAGGAAACGACCAATTGGAACCGTGCACCTAGCTTCTGATGTTTCATAAGTGCCCTAGTAGGTTTATGTGATTTTTTTTTTTTTTGAATAGGCGTATTCTGCAACTCACAAATAAATGGAAATATAAAAAAATGATATTTTCAAACAAAATGAGTTTTGCGAATCTTTGACTACATAAATTGACTAAACTATTGGATATATTTGAATGAATTTTCGTTTGCAAACTGGGAACGTCATTCGTCGTCAGTTTAATTCAATGTTATATCCACCTTGTATACAAGGTTATTGGTAAAACAATAACAACCTCTTAAAGGGTCATTGTAAGCATCATTATGAACAACAACAAGCACTGGTGGACCTCGACACCAGGCTGCAGGCCGTCAAAGGAGGCTATGCCATCCTTGGACAGCAGACTGACCAGGCGTTTATTACGCCTGGACAGGAACGGCCTGCGCCTGGTGACGGGGACCATCACGGGACACTGCTTGCTAAACAAATAGTTCCACACAATAGGCATAACGGACAGTCCTCTGTGCAGGGCGTGCATGGAGGCTGAGGAGACCGTTGCGCACGTGCTCTTTGAATGCACGGGCGTCACCCAGATTAGAGAGAAACCCTCGGGTCACCCAGATCATACACAGATGTTTTAAACAGACCAGGAGACTTAATTATCTTCTGGAGGGAGGTGGGCTGGTTGGAATAACCACCAAACGGCCGCTATGGCCCACGCACAATGGTCCACCTGACGGACTAAGTGCGTAAACTAAACCCCATAATATAGAACATAGATAGGAGTCATTGTTCTCATCATTATGAACAACTATTACTATGGGACCGAACATGAAATCGCGAAAAAATTATCAGCCCCTACTTTGACGAGCGAATATAAATGTAGGGAGCGCCTGACTTTTTTGCAACGTAAAAAAAGAAAAGAAAGAAAGAAAGAATAATATTTATTTGGACACAGTTCGTGTAACACATAGAATCAAAATAAAAAGTGAAAATAATTATAAATTAATAACAGTGTGTGCCTCACGGCTGCGCCAAAAAGTGTACCTATTGGATCTAAATATACTTGCAGGTAAACGATAGAGTTATATATATAGGTATTCTATACATACAACCAAATAAAATTGAAGAGTCTATTTGTAATGTCAAAATAAAGGCTTTTTACTAAATTCATAAATAAAAGTATATACGGTACTTATAACAAAAAAACTATTTATATATTTATTTTAGCTTACACAAAGTTCTTAAATATATACAACCTAGCATGGTATGAAATTCTCACTAACAGAAGACTTAGAATATTAGACAGCGGGTCTCAAACTAGGCACAGCCTGTATCTGGGTGACCCAAACACTGCTTATACCTAGTTAACAATTTAAGGTGTTCTGCCAGCGCAATATTATTATTAAAAGTTGACTACAAAATTAAAAAAAATAATAAAAAAATTGTCTGATTGTCTGTTTGTTCCGGCTAATCTCCGAAACGGCTGGACCGATTTTGACAGGACTTTCACTTGGAGATGCTGATATTATACGAAAAAACTTCGGTAACTTTTATTTTAGAAAAAGTATAAGGGTCCACGCGGGTAAAACCACGGGACACAACTATTTAGAAATAAATGGTGTGGTGAACTTCAAGACGTGAAATAAAATTTCTCATTCTAAATAAGGTAGAGGAATTAATTAAGCCAAAAGCATAAATTATAGTCACGCGTCTTTACCTTAGGGTAGGAAAAACATTGTTCTAGGTTAATTGAATCAGAAGTAATTTTTGTAGCTTTTTCTTAGTTACCTAACTATTCCATTGAAAAGTGATCCCGTGAGATAATTTTCTATGAACGGTGATGCGTGGGGTAACACGACCAAAACCTATCGGAAATATTTAATCTTATACGAGTAATATATAACTTCTTATATTGGTATATTATCTCCTATTTTGATTTGAGAGAAAAGAGTGTCCTTGAAGTTTCTTGCCCGTTTTCCTCCATAGAAATCTACTTTTTGGAATGGGCAACTAGCTTCGCTTCAACTTTTCCACTTACTGACAGACTCCTTGACGATTCAAAAGTAAATGGTTAATGCTTTGAGTTTGAGTTTAATGATGTAGCTACAAAAAGCCGAATCTTCTAAAATCACAGAAACAAAGTATCAGCTGACATTTGCAGCCCACATAGCCTACTTAAATTAAATGGACTATTACAAACGTTCGCCTGGATCTGATACGGCACCGTTCGGCCCGCGATCTTACCGCTTGCACGTAACAATGAGATCTTGACACATGTGTGTCGAAAGTGTGTCTTATTATGTACATCAGTCGATATTTTAACAATTGCTGAGTGATATGTCAGTGGTATGTGATGTATCATCTATCTGCACAAATATGTTACACTGGTCACCAACTCATCTGTTATACCTACTTGAAGGCATTAGTATGCTGCCACTCATTCCTCATCCTGTCTGTATTATGTGCTGGAGTGTTTTGTAGAAAAAGTATTCTTCCTAAACGTACTTCCTATCTTTATACTGTAGTGCCCGTTGAAACAAATAACCTGTTTGAGGATCGTAATCGACATCATTATCATCCCATTAAGTCGTCTTTGGCCTTCCGTTTAACCACTGCAGCCGTTCTTAGCATCAATGATTGTAACTTTACCAAACCATTCGACAAAAATAATCTCGCATATCCACAATAAGCCCCAGTGCAGTACTATGCCGTATGAGCTACTCTATCGGTTATTCCCGCTGATCAATAAAATTACTCTTCATTAATCTGTAACCTATGGCTTTACCAAACCGTACGACAAACGAATCTCGTGTGGTTTCCATATTGGGACCCTCGTTCAGTACACTGTCGTTCACTAACATTCATCGAAGCTATCAGTAATTGCCATCGAGTGTCATTTCACGGGACGCATTAGTGTTATTGCGTTCTGCGAGATATCCGTTAGGTTCAACCTCCCAAATGTGTGAAACAATTAAATCATTATTGTTTACTGGTACCGTTTTCATCACAAAGCTTGATTTGGTTACTTTATCATCATGATCATTTCCTCCATTATAAGAGTCCCGTTGAATTTGCCTTCGACCGTTTTCCATCAATGTATGAACCTATAGCCCACATCGTGCGACAATAGAATCTCGTGTAATTTCCATATTCGGACCCCGCCTCTAACAGTACACTATCGTTCACTAACATTCATCGAGCCTGCCATCGAGTGTCATTTCACAGGACGTATTAGTGTTATTCGATCTCCCAAATGTATGAAACCATTAAGTCATCATGGTTTACTGGTGCCGTTTTCACCACAAAACTTAATTAAGTTACCTTATCATCAACATCGTCATCATATCCTCCATTATAAGACTCCCGTTGACCACTGAATGACTTCAGTTTGCCTTCAAACGTTTTTCATCATTGTATGCCCACATCGTGCGACAATAGAATCTCGTGTGATTTCCATATTCGGACCCTCGCCTCGTACACTGTCGTTCACTAACATTCACCGAAGCTATCAGTAATTGCCATCGAGTGTCATTTCACGGGACGCATTAGTGTTATTGCGTTCTGCGAGCTATCAGTTCGATCTCGCAAATGTGCGAATGTGTATTGTTGTGTTGAACGCGTAATTAAGTATTGAATAGTGTATGATAGTCGGTTATTGGTTCTGTAATGTCTTATCATTACTTAAATTAAGCTTCGATTTTGCATTACCTTTGATTTGCTGCTGGAGAGTTTGTCGCGCCACTTCTTCTTCCCAGCTAAAGCACTAGGAAGTGATGATGGGCGGGCGTTTTGGGGGACTGTCTTATGTAATTTTGACGAAGAGTTACTGATTCTCTAAATGACTTTTGATTTATTTCTGTAGAGATAATAAATGCAGCGCGCAGTGACTCAGCGCTGTGCTGTGGGTCCCTCATAGCACAGAATTATGCTGAGTGGAAGCCTTCTTGTCACAGTCATGACGTGCAGCTGCCGAATATTTCTGTAGTTTATATGTTTATATTGTTGTTTTTTGTATGCACGTATTTCTGTGACGAATAAACCTATTTTTCTTTCTTTTAAATGTGTAAGGTAAAGAATAATATTAAGGTTGTGGTAGCTGCAGGTTTAAAAAAATCAGTATCCTGGCGACCGAGCTCTGCTCAGGTGAAAATAGAAAAAACGAATAGCCAGATATGAAACCTAGCTAGATCGATTTTTCGCCCCCGTAAATCTCTATATTGCAACTTTCTTCGAAATCGTTAAAGCTGTTTTCGAGAACGTGATTACAAATATATATATATAAATATTATTCATTTAATAGTATAGGATTAGTCGACACAACACGATCTATGCATCGTTTTGACCGTAAAATCACATGACATTGCTAGACACCTATAGAACTCGTTTAATATTATAATGTCGGACACGAAAATTTATAAAAAAAGTCCACATTTTTTTTTCTAAATTTTCTCTCTGTCTTTCATTTTGTAACAGTAGAAGAAGATCAAAGAAACGTTGGATGGACTGTGTGGAAGATGATATGGCGAGAAAGGGAGTGACTACCGAGATGACGACTAACAGAGAAGTATGGAAGAGAAAGACATGTTGCTCTAACTCTAAATAAATTGGGACAAGGGGAGGAGAATGACGACATATTGTATTGCTCGTAATCAATCAACCTGCCTAGCCTCTCAACCTCCCAACTATGTTGGGGTCAGCTTCCAGTCTAAATGTAGTTGAATACCTACCAGTATTTTACATGGAGCGACAACCCAGTTACTTGGTAATACGATACCCCTTGGTTGGACTCGTTGTCAGATTTTCGGGCTTCTGGACAACCCGTAATGACTGTCAAAGTTTCACGAATGACAGCCGCGACAGCCAACGGGTTAACGTGCTTTCCGCATGGAGGAGTCTCGGTATGGAAAGACGGTGACCCACACACGGACCAACCGCGGCTTAACGTAGCTTAACCTTGTGGCTGTTATTAAATAGCCACGAGATCCTCAAATAAAAAAAGTAAAAAAAAAAAAAACGAAACAAAAAAAAAATTGAATAAATAAAAAAACAATAATGCATAAATGAAATTTTATCATTTCGATTTAGAAGCATTCGATTTTAGAAAAAGAAAAATCTCTCATCTCCTTAAAGATAGATAGATACATAAACTTTACTGTCATTATTTCTTTATGACTGTGTATTAGTTTATTCAGTTCACAATTATGGTAATATGTAGTCCTATGTAAGACATCTCAGAAGAAAAATACAATGAAAACTTGAATCTATTCATAGACACTCCGCTTATCATAATCATAAAACGCATACAGAGATAAAGCGTTCGCACACGACCAACTCTTTATAGTTATTCGCAATACGACTAACTTACATTTAACGCCTCCTTAGACCCATACCAAGTTACATCTTCACTTAGATTTAGTGAAGACAAACAATTTAAGATCTTAAGTTAATGGTGTAAGGATGTATCTTTTTTTTTCGGGGGTGCAGAGTAAAGTTGGTAAAGTTATAGTATTGAACGTAAAACTTATGTGAAGTACGCTTGAAAAGTTTTATGGGGCTTAAAGTTTCCATTTTAGAAAGTGTAAAGTGAATTTTTCATGTGAAAGGATGTATTTTCCATGTATACTAATAGCTATTTGATGCGTTGTACATTTGGAAATGGAATTAAATTGAAAATCTTCTTTTTACTTGGCTTTGCTTGATTTTCATTTGTTTTCCTACAATTTGAATTCAATTCCAAGCTAAAATATCTGAAAAAAAATCCACAAACTCTCAGGTCGGGAACAAGATCTTTTGTAACAAACATTTATCAGAAACCGAAATCAATCCACTGAACCCATATCACAGAAGCCAATCCCTCACCCAACTTACACCCTCAAAAATAACTCAATACCTACAGCAGTAAAACCTACCCTTTTTGTAGCATTAGTATGATAAATCTCTCCCATTTCTCGGGACATACTCGTTCGAGTTCGTGCGTCCCGATCGAGTGTAGTGTGTGGGAATGTCCCACAGGACGCAGAACATTTATGTGCCGCGGACACACGCGTGCGCAATGACACAGAGCTATGTATCTATTAGATAGGGAAGCAATAGAGATTCGGAGACTTCTATGAGTACGTTTTTGATATAATTGATAGACTTTATGATAGACTTCTTGCACCAGTAAGTGTGGTTGCCTGTCATGCAATTTGGGTAACGAAATGTCACGGTACTACCATAATTATAAATGAAAAGAAAGCGACTGTTATTTGCAGAAGTCTAAAATCTATCTCAGTAAAAATGTAGTCGAGAAGACGATCTTGAATCTGCCGCCGTTCTTAGTGAAGTTATTCCATAATGCTACTGTTTTCCCGGATATAGGCAAAGCTAATTAACAGCTCTCAGGAGAACCAGACCAAGGTCTCAGTCAGTTTCACAGAGACGAGGCCAGTGCTCCAGCAGTCGGAGCATTTTATAGGCTGATAATGTTATGCTAAGCGCTCATCATCATCATTATTTCAGCCGAAAGACGTCCACTGCTGGACATAGGCCTCCCCCAAGCACCGCCACTTCGACAGGTTCTGTGCTTCCCGCATTTAGCGGATTCCTGCGGCCGAAAGGTTCTGGAGAGGAGACCGCGTACCGGAAGACACCGTTGGAAGTCCTCAAAGTCCTCAAAAAGAAAATTGCCATAAAAACCATCACAAATAAAATGTCACCAATAAAGTCACATAGTGGACCGATGATCTTGTGAAATCATTTTACGTGAAAATAGAATTAGTCAGAAAGAAAACAGGTGAACAAAAACTTTCATGAACAAAAAGAAAATTGCCATAAAAACCATCACAAATAAAATGTCACCAATAAAGTCACATTGTGGACCGATGATCTTGTGAAATCATTTTAGCACCGCCGCTTCGGTTCCGTGCCGGTTCTGTGCTTCCCACATCCAGCGGATTCCTGCGGCCTTCACAGGTCCACCTTGTGGGAAACCTTCCAACACTACGTTTTCCGGTACGCGGTCACTGCAGAGCCTTTCGGCCCCATCGGCCATCTGTTCTGCGAGCAATGTGCGCTGCCCATTGCCACTGAAGTTTGGCAATTCTTCGGACTATGTCGGTTACCTTGGTTCTTCTGTGGGTCTCACTCTAAGCCTATTTTGATCAGCAATACCTACACATTTTTATTTAGTTTGAAATTTCATGGGTAGTTCTGCAAAGGATTATAATATAACGTTACTATAGTTATATGAAATAAAAACTAATAGCAATAAATAGTTTCTAGGATTCATATCTTCGTGAGGCGAAGTCAGGATCACTATGGATCGGCTCCAGTCGGTACTCTTCGTGTAATCACGACTTAGTTTACACTTTGAAGTCCATCTTATCAAGTTAAAACTTTAAGTACAGAACCAGCTTCAAGCAAGTCCAATACATCTTGTGTTGATGGGTTAATCTCATTGTGAGGAGGAAAATCAGTGAATTATTACTGAAATGTTAGTAGTCACGATTTTAAGTTAGGAAGAGAAAATCGTAGCATTTTTGCATTACTTAAAAAGGATGGTAATGTGTTCATTATGCTGTGTGGTTTTCATACCAGCTCGTTTATGATTAATTTGTTATTTTCATATCAAAATAAAATTACTTCAACAGTGCAGATAGGTTGGCTGATTGGGGCCTTCATTTTCAATGTTCGCAATCTTGGGAGAAGATTTGGCTGTTGTTGATTTTGCTAAGAATCGGACGATTAGATAAGTCTTGATGACTCAGGTTTTAGAATAAAATAGCTTAGCCCAAATAAGACTGCGTGTCTTTTCTTTGCATACAACACCCTATGCACCTTCAATCATATGCAAAGCACAAATAAATCTAACTAACACTATGAGTAATTCACAATTAATACGACAACTCTTCCCGTACCGTCTAACCATTCCTAAATCAGCATCGATCTACAATAGATCCCTCTTGCGGCCGCCGGCGCACGACCGCGCTCACGATTCAGATTAATCTATCGAAAATCGTTTTACAACATATTATTTATAGAGAGCATGCGCCAGCAATGATCATCAGTCCGTGTGCGTAGGGATGCGCCCCGACGCATTCCGCGCGCACCGATGTGTCGATGCGGAAACATCGATGCGACGTTATCGATATCGAGATGTGAGTACTCGAGATGTGTTTGTGATTAGTCATGTTACGTATGCGAATTGTTAATTAGAATAACGTTTGGTTTTGTGTGCTCGTTAGTTAGATAGTGTCAGGGAGTGGTATGTTATTTCATTAGATATGGATCGGTGATTTTATTTTGATTTCGAACTAATTACTTAAATTTATTTTAACCAGTTAAAGGTTTACTGTTCTACAATTTAACAACCTACACATAAAACATTTTACAGTTCTAAACCAGCTCTCAAAATCACATCGCTTACGCCTAAAACCATATTAAAATTCAAAAACCATTAAAAATTAACACCGTCAAATCACGGCCTTTATTGTCAAAATCGGACGCTACGAACTTGTTCTTCATAACTCGTAAAAGTCGAGTGATGTCGTAAAATAAAACCGAAAGCATTCCGACTGAAGTCAACAATTAACCCCGGTTTTAATGAAACTTCTGAACTAGCCCCAGCAGCGGCGTGGAATCGCAGCCTATTTTAAAGACATTGAATATTTAAGAGAGCTAATTGAAATGAGCGAGACAGTTTGGAGTGTCGCCAGGATAATTACCTAGCTCCTAAGATGAGATTTAACGTGCCACGCTTAAATGGCTGGAGCCTTGGAGGTCTCTCTTTAAGGGAAAGTTTATTTCCGGGGTTTTTTTCTTGTTAATGAAGTCGGTTGGCAATCATAACTGTTTAGTTGGGTTACAGTGCAATAAGTGTGGTTACGCCTAATTATTTTCAAACAGTATAGATTTACGGCTTTTATTCATCTTCTGTTATTGATCTCGTGAATGCAGTAATTAATCAGTCATTAGTTATAAGAAGTAGAAGTACGTTTTTGCGGAAATCCATTCTCAATTAAATTACATAATTATTATGCTCACCGTTACCTATCGTTGGTGAACAGTGAATACACTATACAGACATCTGTGTATGAAACACATTCATTTTTTTTTTAACAGAAGTACATACATTACCTACAATCTGTGATTACTAGCAATATACAAAGACAAACAACTTGCAACCAAAACCCTTAAAAATAAATAGACACAATTTTTTTTCAGTAACCCTGTCAACCAAAAAAACCTCGATATCGACAAATCCCAACTCTAAACGTTGTGTGATGTCGAAGGTTGTCGATTCGTGCAGGCCGTGTGCGACCCGCTCTTCCGGTGTCCAACACTGCTACATTTTAATGGACGCCTATTTGTACCTGAATTCACATCCAACGATTACCTTGTTTGCTTACAAATTGCGTTCGACCCACGTAATTATGCTGATTCGAAAGTACTGTAAGGGTTGTGTTTGGATGTACTTTTTTTTTTATACATGCTGGTATTTTTTGTTCCTGTAGACTTTCGTGAGTTCGTTCGCGTGGATTTTGAGGACGTGGTTTTTTTTTTTTTTAACATTCGGCAAAGGTTGTCAATTGAAAGATTGGATAGGTAGGTATAATCTCTCATTAATTGGATTAAAGTAAGTACCTACTTACTACAATATAAATAATTATTTTAAAAAAAAGCACTCAAGATTCAGGTTTATTAGTTTTATTATTACACTAGGTACATAACTACCACATTTTCAAACTAGCTTCAACAATGTAACTCGTAATTGGATACGAAATCAGACTTAGAAAACTTAGACTAACTAAATAAGTATATTCTATTATTAAAACAGCCAACAATACTAATCGAACCAGACTTTTATATCATACACACACCATATCTCAAGCCATCAGACACTATGATTCAAATACCCATAACACTAAAAGATAGTTTACAAACAGCACGAACCAAATATACGTACATCGCAGCCCCATTACTTGAACATAGAAAATGCCCTTAAATACTGTTCAAAATAAATCTTTGCCCGCTACAACTTATTCCAAGCTCCCCTTTCACGTCTCGATGTGGTCATTGGAACATACAAATCGAGTGTAAGACCATAATTGTTAATTTCGAGCAAAATGCCCGCAATAGCTTTCAAGTTGCACTAACTAACGATCCCATTGCTAGATGCCTATCGGGTTTCTGGGCATAGTACCTGGTCGGTTGCATCATGGGTGTAAACGGCGGTTTAAGCTAAGATTAAAGTTAAAAGAAAAGGCAGATTAAGTGTACTTTAATTGCATACGTCAAGTAGGGTGATGTTGAGATATTTCTTAATCTGGTTTAAGCAAAGCTAACCCTAGCCACATGGATGATTTTTTGCATTTTAGTTTGACATCCTAAGAAAATCTTACGCCTGATCCTAGCCACAGGCACTAAAATAAAGGAGAATCATCTTTAGCAAACTTATCTGTGAATCCACTTATCTGGAAATCTCTTGTTTTAGTACTATGCAATAGTCTTAGCTATGCTTATCAAGTAAATAAATTGTCTCTGCTTAGATAAGCAAACATAGTGAACATAATTACTGCCCTTAGAATAGATGAAGTGATATTATAGTGCCTTTTCCTTTAGCATATTCTATCTACCTATTCATATTCATATTATTACTTAAGTTCTTTGGATCGTGTTTTTTTACTCTTTTACAGCTTGTGTAATCTAGCCGAAAAATCCAGAGGCTGAAGTAGTGCTACGGCATTTCCTGCCTTGGATTGTGATGCAAAAACAAAACATTGAAGCTGTAACAGTTGAAATGACTCTGATAATATGGAATTGTTATTATTTGTATTTTTGCATAATTTGAATATAAACGAAGATTAAGAGAGGATTCTGTCGAGGACTGAAGATAAATATTTTAACTGCCCTCACAGTGCAACCGACCCTAAAAATGCGAGTACATAATGCATGCGTACACGGCGCGACGCACAGATCGATGGATCGTATCGATCCGCACAAAGGATCGAGTCGTGATCATGATTGCGTTACGTTCGAAAGTTTCGCCGTTTATGTAAAGTTCTAGTCTTGTTCTCTTTGCTACGTGCGGGAATCGCAGAGATATTGTTAGCGTTTTTGCGGCTGTGTGAGGTCGCCGTGTTAATTGTGTGGAGTGGGCTTGTAATTTGGCTTTGGCGTTTCTGTGAAACGTTCTGAGAATGATTGAATGGAAAGAGGAGGAGAAGGGGGAAAGAGAGGGGAGGTTGCATCTTTTTGATGGTTCTTGGAAGTGGAGATATTTAAAGGAAAGAATTAGTAAATAAGTAAGTAATCATTTATTTACAAAAACTTAGCCTAGGCATCAGTGCTGTCTAAATGGGATGGGTATGGCTATCACAAAAGAATAAGACCCCTGCCCTTCAAACTAGGAAAATCCTGTATCTTGAAGGACAGTGTTCTTTAGTGGGATTGACACCTTTTTACAAAATATTTAAGTTTGGATAATAATTCTGATGTTAACATTTTATTGGGTGAGTTTAATGGTTAATTGTGTGTGTGTGTGTGTTTGTGCGTGTGTGTTTATGTATGTGCGTGTGTGTGTGAGTGTGGTATACTTAATAAAAAACAATCTGTCGTGGAAGTGAAGTGAAAAATTTGGTATTTTAGTCGTTAATTTGTAGAATAAATGAGTTCCTCTGTATCGAAATAATTTAGATTTAAGAGAAAATCTTTGAGTTATAATTCGTACCAACGAGCTATTTTCGGCAGACTTGCTGGCAACGGTTATGGCTTCTGTCTTTTTCTACCATGCAGTTGAATATAACTGATAGGTATGCTGGAAGAGATTTCTTTAGAAATAAGCATCACCTTTGTCCGTAGTTTTCTTTCCCTGTCTTCTTGACTCTTTTAAATAATGGATCAGATAATAGCCATCTTATTACCAGAGTATTATGATAACATTTTATTAGGTTTGCCTCGTTGGTGTAGTGGTCGTAAGCGCTACTGCTGTGCATGAGGTCCTGGGTTCGATTCCCGGGTTGGGCAGTGTTATTGAGTTTTTCTATCTGAAATTTCTCAGTAGCAGCCCGGAGTCTGGATTTGAACCCGGTTGATGGCAATAGGCTCGCCCTCTATTACATGGGACTTAAACATAACTGGAGAAATGTGGGTGTACCTGCTACAGGTACACCTCTGCCCAACCCTTCGGGGAGACAAGGCGTAATGTTATATTTATTTTGTATTAGGTTTTGTAGTGGCATCTATATCTCCACATATGAACGAAGCGTCACACTAACGTCACGTAAAATCCTGCAACGCGCAAGCGGAATTCACCACGTGACTAGCGTATATACAACGTCCCGACATCAATAATCGGGCAGTAGTCCACCAGACACAAACCCGTCTGGTCGGAGGATTTTCCCTTTTCTATAGAGGATGAGTGAACTTTACACCATGTTCCTCATACCTCTATAGTTCATTACTTTTCTTGAATATTTGTACCAACTCTTGCGCAGGTACATAACAGAACTCACACACTGACTTATTAGTATTACTTGGTAAAATTTTAAGAATATCGTATAATTTTACAATGTATGTAAATATATTAGCACCATTCATCTATCACATAATTAATTTATCTGTCATTCCTTCATTTTTTATTCTTTTTACCTATCGTGGTATAGTAATCTTATTCTAGGTGCATCGTCTTCACATATAATTATTGTATACAAGATATTGTGAAAACATTTTAAAAGAGTAAGGTGGAGTTTCTTGCCCATTCTTCTCCATACCAAAAACTACCAAGGGACGACTAGAATCTTTTTTTTTTTAAATTTTGACGTTCTAAAGTGCCTTTTTTGTGCCTAATTGAAATAAATTATTTGACTTTGACTTAACGAAAGTATCTAGCGAAGACTTGGTCTGTGCCATATTAAACATTGCACACACCGCCAAACATTTATGTAGTACATTACATTAGTACATTCGATCAAACCAATCTCAGTTTTCCCTTTTTTTTTTGTGTGGTAAATTATCAAATAACTTCTCCCGCTCTGGGCTGAGTGGGAGGGCGTGTCAGACTCTTACTGACTAAAACCCACCCGTGTTCCTTTAGTTGCCTATACGTTGCCAGGGGCCACGGTATCCCGTTCGGACTTTCCCGCAACCCCGGCAGGCATCGGTCCTAACGGACCTCTTCACTTCTGCTGACATCTCTTTGAGGCGCGTGTGGAACACAATGCGCCGTCGACCCGGGCCTGGTCCTTATCGTCTTCCTGCAGCGAATTGGGGCGTGAGGGCGCGAAGCTTGCCTTTCCCTCACGCGTTCCGCCTCCTCCATCGCGAGCATTACTACTTCGCAGAAGGAGGTGACAGCCTCCCATGCCCTCTCGCTCCATACCATGGCCTGAACCAGGACCGGATGCGAGAGATCCCCGCCACCGATTGCCCCCACGAGGACACGGCGATTCTCTGCCAAAGCCTGGCAGTCCTCCACCGTATGCTCCACCGTGTCCTCCGGGCGATCCACGCATCTCAGTCTTCCCTGAAGCGATAATAACTTCAAGTATACGATAAAATATTGAAGCTATTTCTTCACACGGAAAACGTTATGAGCGGATTTACAAGACGTTTGTATTTTATGTTCACACCTTTTAAGATAGACGTCGCGACTTTGCTTTATTGGTTAGTTATACTGTGTACAAGTCAAAAGTGTTAAAAAGCTCGTTTGAACTTAGAAAGAGATATTATTATATAAAGAGGGTTATAATCATTTTCGGAGGGTTTATTACTTACCGCTGGATGCGGTAAGCACAGAACCGGTCGAAGTGGCGGTGCTTGGGGGAGGCCTATGTCCAGCAGTGGACATCTTTCGGCTGAAATTATGATGATAATAACTATGACTAAAGGGTAAAATCTTAAATCTTCTTAGCCTATCGATGGGCAAAAAGTTCAAATATGTTTGAACCAGAATGACTGCGTCAGTGAGCATAGTTCGCGTAGCTATACGCGAACTGACGCAGTCGTCAGAACATCAAGTGCATAGGTGACAGATCATCCTCGTCAATAATCATCGTAAGCTGATATGCTCTGTCTGTGATTAATTGGTTTACAGTTTAGCTAAAGGTTGAGAGAGTAGTTCTCCAGTGAGTGTATAAAATATATAAGGAACAGGGTGTAAAGTTCACTAATCCTATGTAGAAAAGGGAGGATCATCCAACCACATGGGAGCCGTGTCTGGTGGCCCAACGATTGATGTCGGGAAGTTATACATATGCTGATCGCACGGTAAACTCTGCTTGCGCGATGCAGGATTTCACGTGACGTCAGTGTGATGCGTCATTCGTATGTGGCGATGTAGATGCCGCCACAAGTGCATTAAAATATCTATCAACTTGCTATTCGGCTGAAATTTTCCCCTATGACCTATTTCATTGTAGGGACGTACCGATAGAACAGAAAAAGTCCCCAATCCAGTAGAAAAGTTATCAAAACCCTGAATAGTTACCGATCTACTGTTTTCAAGGACTTGTCTGATGCTTCTGCTGATAGCCTGATGTTGAAACTGCACCAAAACAGGAGCAATAAGGTTTTTATATCACTTCTGATTCAAAATTCTCTGTTGGCTGTTCTGGATCTCTGCAAAGTATCTGTAAGTAGTGGTTTAAGTGTAAAACGCAGGCTTTAACTAAAATAAACACATAAATCATAATATTGCCTTGAATTGCATGCATATTCATCAGTTGCTATGTCATCGATCGACAGAACTGGATATAGACTGTATTCTAGTACAGATAATCGATAAGTAGTTAATTGTCAATGAACATAAAACACAAAATATAAAATAAAACACGATAACATACACATAGCATCACGCTTGGTTTTCCCGGAAGGGTCGGGTAGAGATGTACCTATAATACACCCACATTATGTTTAAGTTTCATGTAATAGGGGGCGAGCCTATTGCCATCAAACGAACAAAACACGGTGTAATAATAAAATCGAATGCTTCTTGAATGCTCCGTTGGTCGAGTAGTCCAACTACGACTGCTAAGTGTTAAGTCCTGGGTTGGGTAAAGTGTCATTGGATTTTACCATTTGGAAGTTTTCAGTAGCAATCCTTATTTTTTTATTTGCCTCTCGTTAATTGCAATAGGCTTGCATCCCTATCCTTACTTCCATCGGATTTAAATGGATGACGTTGCACTATAGACGTCTGCTTATCCCTTATTATAGTGGTGATGATAGATAAAACTAATCTAACAAAATCGACAGCTCTTGTCAACGCGTATGTTAGGATTAAAATAAAAACATAAAGTCACAAAAATAAGATCAACTCCAGCTTGGGAACCGAACTATGAAAAGCCGTATCCGTGACGGACCCGCTCGAGTGTGAACAGTGTGTTAAATGTAAAGAACCCTAAAAAAAGTCAGTTTTGACATCATTTCACGTCGATCAAGCGGCCCGATGAATAACGCGGTCCGACGGAGAGTGAAAAAAAACCTCCGTTCTGAATGCGACTCATTTTATGAATGAAATAAGATTTTTTTCCTACGGAACCGCGACAAATACGTGCTTTCCTTTCTCGGCCGTCTGAGGCGACGTGCATTCATTTTCGATTAGTTTTTTAATTCCGTTTTGATCTATCACACTTTTTCTTCCAACGTGAATTCAACCGTGTGGCTGCGGGTGTAGGGTACAAATTGGCTGGTGGGATCTTTTTTATAAGCGCATGTTGCAGGTTTCTTTGAGAATAAGTCCGTCGCAGCAACTGCTTCAATGTAACGCTCGGTACACAGATGCGGTCTGAGTAACGAGAAATTATTTGTAGCGAGTGATTTATTAGTGAGATTAGAGGTTTTGCGGGGTACAGTATAAATGGAAGATATCGAAGGAAACGTTATTTTGTAGCTTGCATTCATGCATTGGCCTATGCATGTTGTATAACGTGTAGCTGTTACGTCATAAAATATTGCATGATTTACTTCTTGCAACCTGCCAAGAAATTTTACTTATTAGTGGTATACTGTCCTTTCTTATCCTTGAGCTGGTTTATTCCACTATTCTCCATTGACAATCCCCATCAATGGGGATTTGTGAACTTTCTTATCAACAAATTCCCATCAACTTAGGTACTGTTGTCCAATATATTATTGTACTTAATAGTTTTTTATTCAATTCATAACAATACTTTTCTAATATTTGTTACTAACTAGCTTCACTATTCTCTTTTAAATAATCAATTGAAAAATATTCAATTTAAACACTTCTGAGTCATTCCCAATCAAAATGATTCAACACCAACGCGAGTTACTACGGGACTTCCATTAACAATAATAAAAACGAAACGGTCGTCAGTACCCATGTGGAAATATCGAAGGCATTCGAACGCAAAAACTGTCGGTTTTCGTGGGAAGTCCATTACACGTTTATAGGGCTATAGTATAGAGGGTTTTCGTGAACCGATGCGAGGCGATGCGATGGTCTGATGGTCCGTCAGACCGTTGTCGCAGCCGCACAGTTAGGTTAGTAGGGATGATGTTTTTTTTTTTTCTATCTGCTAAAATGGATACTAGTATACCTAAAGCAAATAGTGTAGAGGCTAAGCACTGCCATACAACGTGGCAATGCGGCCAGTCTCTTAGGCACATTACCAGTCGACAGCGATGCGGATGAATTTTTCGATGCTATATATCAGTTTTTCAATAGTTTTAGTTAAGTTTGTATATAATTTTGCTATTTTTATGAATTAATTAGATATAAGATACTATGTATATGTAAATAAATATCTGTCGTGTAAAACTTTCTTTGGTTACTAAACGAAATATTTGGAAAGAGTTATTCAGCAATATTTTTTTGGATTTATTTCATTATTAGTAAGAATATAGGGATCCATTATCAACATAGATAAAATGAATTGTCTGCGTCTATATCGCTAGTAAATCAATTTCAGAAAAAAAACTATGCATGAGTGTGAAAATTAGTTTGTAATGTAAATAGAATGATATAACCAAACAATTTACTTCACCAACAGCCAGGTCAACGCCCTCACAAAAACTAATATTTACCAAACAAGTAACCTGATTTCACTTGCATACGTAACAATGCATACACACAGATTTCACTTCTTAAATGCATTTCATCAAAATCTATAATAGATCTATTTATAGATCTTTTGAAAAGGCATTTTAATCAACGATCTCTTACATCGATATCTACTTTTTGCATATGGCAACAAAATGTAAGACAATTTTCTGCATTTCCTCGAAAGCACGTTAAGCCGTTGGTCCCGGTTGTCATTCGTAAATCTTTGACAGTCGTAACGGATAGTCAGAAGTCCGATAGTCTGACAACCAACAGGGAACTGGGAACCTCGCACACTGACTTATTAATTGTAACATTTTAGGAAAATCGACTACTTTTACAATGTTTGTAAATATGTGAGCACCATGTATCTATCACATAATTAGTTTATCTGTTGTTGCTTAATTTTTAATTCTTAAATCTTTTTATTTATTGTGGTATAATAATTTTATTCTAGGTGCATCGTCCTCACATATAATTATATAACTAATGTACTTATACAAAATATTTTAAAACATTTTAAAAGAGTAACGGTGGAGTTTCTTGCCCATTCTTCTCCATGCGAAAACTACCTTTTGGAAGGGGCGACTAGAATCAATGCAATTTTTTTGTAAATTTTTGACGTTCAAAAGTGCTTTATACGGGCCTATTTGAAATAAATGATTTGACTTTGACTTTGACTGACTTTGACTTTGGATGTGGAGGTTAGAGAGGCTCCATGTAAAATACTGTTATTCAGCTGCATCCGGTTAGACGGGAAGCTGACCCCAACATAGTTGGGAAAAGGCTAGGCAGATGATGACGTAATCAAATGCGACCTCGTTTGAGTTTTTGAGGTTCTTCATATTGATATGAAAAGTAAGGTTCTAGGCTGTACCTACAACTCTACTTTTAAATTACATAGCAGTTTTTTTTTCAGGCAAAAAACCACAGAACACTTCTGGCTACGATCCTTTTGTTTTGTCCACGTTAATAACAAATATAACATAACATAACATCACGCCTTGTTACCCTGAAGGGTTGGGCAGAGGTGTACCTGTAGTGCACCCACATTGCTTCAGTTATGTTTAAGTAATAGAGGAGCCTATTGCCATCAACCGGGCACAAATCCAGACTCCAGGCTGCTAACGAGTAATTTGATATAGAAAAACCTGTTAACATTTTGCCCAACCTGAGAATCGAACCCAGGATCTGTTGCTACAGTAGCGCTTGCGACCACTAAGCCAACGGGGCAGTACATACCTACCTTTAGTAGTCGGGTAGTAATTGAAGATTGAACACATCATTCGAGAGACTGCCAATTCAGATAACAACACGTACTGGCCAATGTGTACCAGAATCATATAATAAGCCCAGGTACGCACGAGCGTATTTTTATCGCGTCGATGTTTTTTCGCGTATTAAATTTTCGACGCTCTGCTTAGCGCCGAGAGTTGAATATCCAACAGTGTTTTCTTGACGCGCTGGGATACGCGCTGGATGTGCTCTGTTGGATTCTCAATGTTCGGCTCAATACGGAGAATTGAAAATCCAGTTTACGAATAAAAATCGCCGGTCAAGACTCTCGAAATCTCAAATCGCTTCACCTGTTCCGCTTTACCACATTCCTCTGAAAAATAAAGAAAACTACGCCTTTTACACTTGCTCAACAAATAGCTAAAATACTGAATAAAACCTGTAATTCTTACATAACTAATAAAGACCTTTCTCACTTATAATTCAGTTTTTAATCATGAGACGTTGTCATCTTAATAAATGTTTTTTATAAATCTTTTAAGGGGTCATCGGACCGTTAAGTTTTATAAAAGAGTTATATTATTATCAAATCTAGATTCGAGATTAATTCTTTTTTCGGAAGAATGGTCATGTTTCGTAACATTACATTTTCATTTATTTCTGTACGGTATCTCGATACACGTTATTTATAATAGTGAATGCTTCTGCTGATAATAATGTTATATACCGCAATAGGTACCATATCAGCGTACGACTTATTTTTCGATTACACTAGCAGGTAAATTTTGCAGCCTAAATCCATCATAATCAGTCTATGATGTTCCCACTGTTTGGACACAGGGCCTGTGAGAGGGACCGTAATCCACCACGCGGGCCCAGTGCGGGTTGATAGATGTCACATGTCTGCGAATTTTTGGTTCTAGGACATGCCGGTTTCCTCACGATGTTTTCCTTCACCGTTCTGAGAGTAGTGGTGATGAAATAATTCACACAAAGTAAAGCGCCTGTCATACTTCAACTGAATGAGACGAAATTCAAATCTTGTATAAAACGCACACTATGTAGGCAGGCATATTATAAGTTGGGGGATTACATAAATGATAAAAATGCTTGGCTCAGTGCTGGTCCTGCTCCACAACCACAACTTATTGAATAACATTTTAAAAAAAACCTGTTGGAGCTGCTGAAGATTGTAAGACCATCTTTGTATTGTATAAACTCAATCTCCTTTGTATTATATAATTGCATAGCACAGGTGTGAGTACTATGTACTAAAGAGCTACCATTTACCGGGTAATTTGTCTTTCATTGACTTGAACGTGCCCTGGCGGCTGTGAGTATGTCATGCTCACTCAGATGTCTCGCTGATGGTGTCACGTGTGTTGGATCATTTAGCTCCCTTCAAAATGGTTGAGCTGAATGGTGCTAATCCATGCGTCATGTTCGTGAACGGGCGCCGTCAGTGGGGACTGGTCATCTTTTAGCTGCCATGGCTTATTTTAATTTTTGAATTGTTCTTTGTTTTTTATATTTGTGCACGTCTTTCTACATTGTTCTCACATGTATAATTTCAACATTAATGATGTAACCAATATTTTGCAACATTTTATTTATTTAAAAGAGTGTCCGTGGAGTTTCTTGCCCGTTTTGTTTTGTTGAGTTTGAGTTTGAGTTCTCAGGGTTCGAACCTACGACCTATAACTCGTAAATCGCGACCGTTACCACTGAGCCACCACTGCTCAGCCCAAATCCATACGTAGTCCTTATAATTGTGACAGCTGTTAAAAGATGGGTAAATTACCCATATCTTGCCGACCAACTCATGGTCCTTTGTCATATTGAGCTCCTGGATGATAAGGACAAATTGTACCACAGAGTAGCTCTAATCAGAGTGGTCTAATGCTGGACCTAGGCCTCTTCCATCGCACGCCATTCAACTCGATTTTTGGAAAATCTCATGTAGCTGCTCCCAGCCACCCTGCGAAGATCGTCGCTCCACCAAGCCTAATCGTGCCTCTCTGCCTCATGCGCGCTCAGTTAATTGGGATGGGATCTCTTTTACAGCTGATCTTCAAAACAGTCTATCGAAATACTCCATCGTGCACACAGGTCTCTGAAAGTAATTCAAATACATAAGCACTGACCGAAAAAAACTGTCAAAATAATACAATTTATTGACGAAATCAACTTCATTTACCAACCAATACATCTTACTACCTATACCTCTTTCTCTTTGCCCCCAAACCGTAACATCCCACAACATTGTTTCCCCACTTACTATTATTTCAACCAGCAAGTGTGTCCGATTATTCGAGACGCCATTACGTCTCGCAATCGCGACGTTCATTCGACTAGAACATTTTCCGATCGCCAGTCGCATTCCCCTACCAAAGTTAACTAGAACATAGGCGTCGGTAATTATTACTGACAAAAAAATCGTGGCGACTGATTGCTTTCACAAGATGCCACAATGGAGCATGAAATGAGCTTCGTCGAGCCACCGCGTTACGCATCGTTCGTGTGAAGTACGAGTGGTTGTCGAAATAATGTCGATGGAAAAGTAAGTGAGAAACGATCGAGTGGACATTTCTTTTGGGACTATTTAATTAAAAAAGAAGAAGGGACTGACAGGGGATGAACTGTGTGAATGCTGATAGGGCTAGAAAGGACTAAGAACTGGTGACTATCGAAATAACGACTAATAGAGAAGTAAGGAAAAGACATATTGCGCAGACTCCAGATAAATTGGGATGTAGGCAAAACAATGATGTAAATGATGATGTTCCGTAAATCATAAAGAAGGGACAGCTTCACGAGTCTTTGACCCTAGAGGTAGTAAGACCAAACTGTAGCGTAGGTATTCTATAAGAGAACCTTTCAAGTCGTTGTCAGGATGGCTCTGTACGCATCTTCATATTTTCGATACTGTATCAACTTGAATGCTATCTAGCAGTGTGAGGGCGGATATTGTTTCCCTCCTGTGTAATTTAACCTTGAAATAATCAAAATCAAAGTATTTTATTACACATTAACCTACATGAGCACTTATGAAACGTGAATACAGATGGTTCACTCCACAAAATCATTTAAATAAAAACCAACTCTTGCTACGACACAATAAAGTGAATTTCAGGTCACACAGCGCTAATTACCAGTGATTGGAGTAGGTAGATTGAATTGGGGTCATTGATCCGAAACGTATATATGAATATGGACATTCCTCCGGAATTGATTAATTATTTAAAAAAAAAACCGGAACTTAGATAGGAATTGTATTCAAATGAGCAATATTATATACTTCATAATTTTTTTAACGGCACACAGTTATGATTCCAAGCTTTGGTAAGTAATATTTTACTTGTTACAAGGAGTTTAAAGCACGTTTGGATGTACTATAAGAATATTTTTAGTATTGTGTTTGTTTGCTTAAGCTGTTGAACATACCATCACCAACTTTGAATTGAGTATAATATCACTACCAACATTAACAATATTTAATTGAATCCGGTAATACCGGAATTGCTTTCCGGAAAAATGGCTTATCCATGTTATTCTTTCTGTGTGCATTTATGATACAAGTACCAAAAATCAATCTACCTACTCCGATCACTGCTAATTACCTACAGTTATATTCACCTAGAAGTTGCCTGCCTTTCTATCGCGTAACTCTTATATCTTCTGACTACGTTACGATCACTGAATTGGCAGACAAGACGGGCCCGCCGGGTACTTGTAGCTACATACCTCTAACGTGGAGTGACTATATACATCTGTGTCCACGGTTACTCTTTTATAAATAATTGTTTTTTTACAATATTTTCAAATCAACAGTGTTAATAGGTATTGGAGGACAGGGTTAATAACAAACAAATCTCGCAATTGTATTTTAATCGCAGTGATATTTATCACACTTTGATGTGTCACATAGTAGGAGCACCATTATCAGAACAATTACTAACCTAAAACGCTAACACTCTTTCTAAACACACAACGAAATTAATTTCCTCAAGTTTTTTTTATAACAAAACCTCTATGGACCACATACTATTGTACCAACATAATGATTGGATACTCGTTAGAGCAGTGGCTGGTGAGGCAGTGGGCCTAACAAGAACGCGTCAAGTAAACGTATCGTAAAGGACAACGGGCGTTATTATATGAGTTGCGTCCCAACCCTTGTAACAAGTTGCGACTAGTGCCAATAGTGTCATCACAATGTCTTGTTTTCTTCCTTTTATATTTGTTTGTATATTGGCACCTTGCAGCTATTTCCTAATAGCTAATTAGTTATTATTTAATAGTGTTTTTGTATGTTGTGTGCACTAAATAAACGATTTATCTATCTATCTAGTATAAACATTTTCATTTAGCCTTTTTATGATTAATAATCCAAGTTTTTCAACATTTGCGTGTAGGTCAAAAGTTATTGGGCTTCAAGTGAAAGGAGGTTTTTTGTATTAAATAATGCTTTATTCAATTATTATTTTTTTGTAACGTACATTCATAATAATTTTACAGTAATCACAGGCAGCAATAGTTATTTTTAGACAGTTATTAAGAAACGTAAAGTAAAAAAAACTATATAAAAAAATCTACAATTATCACTGAATAAGTATGGCTCAAACAAATGCATATTGAATACTGGTACTTGTGAAATAACAATAAAAAAATTATTATGTATGTCTCTTACTTACTTTTGAAATGGTAATTATCTATAATTATGTCGTCCAAAAAGGTCGCGGGTAACAAAATGCTTGACTGGTGTCTTGCCCAACCAAGGTACCAAATGATATTCTAATATTGTTCTTGAAACTCCATGTCGCACTCGCTGTCGAGTCAAAGACCGTCACACACAATTATGTTCCATAGTTCGTAACTAATAACAATAATTATCAAGTCCACAAAACAAGCCAAAGTCAACCGTTGCAAAGGTAGAAACACCAGAGGTCCTTTAGGAATGCGTAACTCGTCAATAAATAAACAGTAGAGTAACAATTTAAAAGACGACCAGCAAACTGATCAGACGGATAAAGCCTGTCACGGACAACGAAGTGATCCTATATGGGCTCCGTTTTATTTTTATTTTTGAGGTACCGAATCCTAAAAATGAATGTAATGGTAGTTCTTTCAATTCATTTCAGTGGTAGTGGCCAAATTTTTCAAGCAGCTCTCTAAGTGGCAATAGGCTCGCCCCCTATTACATGGGACTTAAGCATCACCGGCGTAATGGGGGTATATCATGGTACACCTCTGCCTAATTCTTCAGGGAAAAACAGGCGTGATGTGAGCACTGTAAGTAGGCGGCACGTCAGCGGTAACAAAATCAGTATATAGTGGCCTCGCATTCTATCGAAACTCACACAAAAATGTGGACGTACCCAGAAAATAATATATCTTTTTGACGACCTCTTTGTGTTAAGTACTCAAAAATTCAAAATTCAAAATATTTTTATTTCATATAAACCTACATGGGCACTTATGAAACGTCAGAAGCTAGGTGCACGGTTCCAATTTGTCGTTTCCTATGGAGAAGAGCCGGCAAGAAACTCCACGGTTACTCTTTTGAAAATAATGGGTTTTTATAATATATTTTTTGAAATAACAGTGTTATTAGGTATGGGAGGACAGTGTAGGTCTTTCAACAAGTACCAGGTACTTAACAGAATAATGATGGTCAACAAATCTACAGTCCACTAGGCCTACAGCGTTCTCACATTCACAAAATTGAAAAGAATCTTTTGAAAGATAAATAAATTAATAAAAATAAAAAAGTATTTTAAACGAAATGACGTGATTGCCATTACAGCTGCATCAAATCTGAATAATTATCATGTCCTACCAGCGACTACACACAACCTATACCCTACAGAACACGCAACACAAGGCCTTAAGGGACATTTGTGTATTCAAACGGTGAGTGAAACTGGCATAAATGTACAACTGATTATATGTGAATGGCTCAATCAAGGCTCTGGTTGCACAAGGCGTTATGTCGATATGTTTTGACGTGTCCAAGTCGGACCGACGGTCGCCAGTTATACGCCAGTAAATTGCTACAATTATACCGAGAAGTGTGTCAAGTGGTAACCGACGGGGAGGGTGGGGTTGAATGGAACAATGGACATGTTGGGTGCTCGAATAAACAATGTGACATTTTCAGAAGGTTGTTTGTTAATTGTACTTGATGAGTATGTTCGCGGAGTATTTAATTGAGTTGTGGTTTGGGTAAAGTAAAAATGATTTTAATATGCTGAGTAAAACATTTTAATGTTTTAGCTTTAATTTTGTTGTTTTAATAGTATGAGGATTTGTTTAAATATAGCAGGTAAAATCTAATTATTACTAGTATCATTAACTTGTAACAGATATTGGGGTCTTATGTAATTATGAAGTTCAAAAAGTGCTAATCCTCAGTCTAATTTGAATAAATAACGTTTTATTTTGTTTTTTCTTTTGTCCATACTTCTATACTTTCTTCTATACTTCTATAATTTATCTAAGAAAAAAAAAAAAAGATTTATTTCACGTTTTTAACTGTTTCAAAGAAGCAATAAAACATGATCTCCCCGATTATGTTTCATTGCTTCTTTGAAACAGTTTAATCTGTTAATCTAGTAGGTATTTTTCACATACACAGTGAGGAAAAATTCCTTAGTACGTAAATGCAATTGAGCCTAGAGATCTGACATACAGGTCCCGAACCCAGTAGACTCCAGCTAACTCCAGCAAAGTTTATCTTGATGTCATTTACGACACTTGTAAACCAAAACGAAAACCTTTTTGAGAAAAATAAAATAACTATTATATTACTATTATTTTAGCGTGATAATTATCACTTGCTTCAATAACGGTGAAGAAAAACTTCGTGAGGAAACCGGCATGCCTGAGAGATATTTCTCGACGGCATGTGAAGCCAAGTCAGAGGCCCATGGGCGGCATTAAAACTCTGACACCAGGTTAATTACTAACTACACGAAAAGAAGAATTATTCGCATTTATAATATTAGTTAGGGTTATAAATGTGCAACAAATAACACAATTATAATCACTACCTCTCTTACGCCATTGTTCCAACCGACCCCACTCTCCCTTCTCTAGTAGCAAATTCCGCCCTAAGCCGACGCACATGTCCAGTGCCTATCATTACAAAAGTATAAGCTCATTACAAGATTATATATCATTGTAAGCATATGTTGTATAATGTGGATATAAGATCTAGTTACCTTAGCAGAGAGCGATTAGCGTAACTAGGAATTAAAAGATTTCTAATCATTAAGAAAGTTGTGGAACGAAAATGATGTTTGTATTACTGTATTGTATGGCCTTATTAATCATCACGCCTGTAGTCCCTAGAGTGTTAGGCAGAAGTATACACTCACATTTCACCAGTTATGTTTAAGTCCCATGTCATAGGGGGCGAGCCTATTGCCATCAATTGGGCACAAATCAAGACTACGGGATGTTTCTGAGAAATTCCAAAAGTAAAAACCCAATAGCATATTGCATGATCTGGGAATCGAACCCAGGCCTTCATGCCCAGGAGTACCGCTTGCGACCACTAGACCAACGAGGCCTTATTATGTTATTAATAAACGAAACGACCTTATTATGATGCATAAGATAAGAAATTATTTTGGACGTATTGCGTTCGTTCGAAAAAGTCATAGTTATTATTTATCTTGTATAACAAAGTAATACTTAATAATAGAAAATTATCCAATGATTATGAAAATTCATTGCAATACTGAAAAAGTCGGTTGCAGTGCAAAGACAATACGCTGTTTTTTTTAAATATTTGGTTACATGTTTCAGAAAATAATTTGAAAAAATATCTTTATCGTCAGTGAAGTTCTAACAGTACGGAAGTCAAAAATGGCTACTTACTACTGACAACACTGCGAAAGTCACCAAATTACTTCAATAGAAAATATTATTGGGATTTTCATGGGTTCAAATCATCACAGAGTTCATTCGTATTAATAATTAAACACAATATGACTTTAAGCGTAAGTTACATTCATCGCATACAGTGTTTTCACTCTCCTGTAAAGTAGCCATTTTTGACTTTCGTACTGATAGAACTTCACTAACGTTATGACCCCCTAAAATTGAAAAAAAAACAATACAAACTACAAATTCATAATTTCAGCCGAAAGACGTCCACTGCTGGACATAGGCCTCCCCCAAGCACCGTCACTTCGACCGACTCTGTGCCTCCCGCATGCAGCGGATTCCTGCGGCCTTCACAAGGTCATTAGTTAAGATCAACCAACAAAATTATCAAAGACAAACTCACTTTCATTCCGAAATCTATCACTACAGTTGGCAGAATCAAAAAACCTATGACATAAATAAAATAAATCACTATATCAGAAATCTATCGACAATTCCACACAACATCCTTATCATCCATCTCAAACATCCACGTACATCCACGCGACCATTACATCGATCCGAGCAAGGCAATCGATTCATAAGCGATCGACTCCCGCGCAACCGTTGTTTGTCAACCGATAGCAGTCGCTGACAAATTGACACGTTCTACTTGACACATTGGCATGATGTCTAGATTTCGACCTTTTATTTGAAAATATGTTTTATATTTTGTAGTTAAATAATAGGTATCGATATTTCGTTTTTACAGTTATTGATTGATTTTGTTTGAGATTGTTGATCACAGATGGCGCTACGCGCTTCAGAACTTTTAGTAGAACTAATAGCTGAAGTATATAATTTTTTCGTGCTTATATAAGTAGGAATTAATGTAATGTTTTTTTCAATTCAATTTTATTTATTTCAAACAAAGTACAATGCAATTATAAATCATCCATAGGTGCAATAAATTATTTAAAAAAATACAATAATGGAAAGAAACACAATAGGTTCAGATAATTGAACTGGCAATTAAAAGATTACAAGACCAGAAAAACAAGGCCTACCTACATAGAGTCAACAAGGTAAGTACAGTTACAGCTATAACTTACCTACATTGATTACACTTAGGTACTGCATCTCGCACCCATGACGCTACCCATCCTACATAAACAGATTTCGGGTTGGTACAGATAGACTGTGTTGGTAACCTGTCACCTGATCATCTTCAGAGTAATTCTTTCAGTCAGCTGCAGGACTGAACACGTCCCATGTAGGCGATCTTTCATTGTTTTTCGTGTGGTTAATGACTAAACCTGATGTCAGAGTTTTGGGCCATGGGACTTGGCTTCACATCATCTCGTTTCTTCACGATGTTTCGAGTCAGGCGATAAGAACGTGGAACGCCTTTCTCCAACTGAAAATAAAAGAACAATAAGAGACTTTGCACCACAATAAAACACTAGATATACAACAAAAGCAAAATAAAACTTTCCATTTATTTACAACCACATTTTTTACACAAGAATCCAGCTATTTATAACACTTATAAAACTATTGATATTCCTAAGCGGTTCAATTTTATTAGAAGAATTTCTAATTCGTGACAAAATGCAATGACGAAACAACCAACATAAAAAATAATATCAGTCAAATACTGGCCTAATATAAATGTATTTTCGGATGGAAAAACTTAATCTCGAATTCGTCGCGAATTTCGCAATCGATATTGTATTTCGATGCAAAAAAATCGAGAATCGTTACTCATAATCGCTCATTACAAAAGAGGGTTTCACTTCCACGAGCGTCACGTCTCACGATCAATTGGAAATAATATTGTCACAGAGATAGTGCAGAACTGGAAGAGATAAATCTGAGTTTGGGTACAGTCTTATAAGTAAATCAGAAATACATAGCTTACAACATCAAACCTTAGTCCAACCAAAGTTTAAAAATAAAGCAAATTACACCCAATGCCTTAATTCTGTAATTTTTTTTTTTTGGTAATTGTTACCATTATAATTACTGTTGTAGGTTATAGTAGTAAAAACCTAACTAATTCTACTAATCCTACTATAAAATATATAGATCATCATCTGCCTAGCCTTTCCCCAACTATGCTGGGGTCAGCTTCCAGTCTAACCGGATGCAGCTGAATACCAGTATTTTACATGGAGCAACTGCCTATCTGACCTCCACAACTCAGTTACTGAGTAACACGATACCCCTTGGTAGACTGGTTGTCAGACTTTTGGGCTTCTGACGACCCGTAACAACTGTGAAAGATCTACAAAATATGACAGCCGGAATCAACGGCTTACCGTGCTTTCCGAAGCACGGAGGGATCTTGGTATGTACAGATGGTTACCCATCCACGGACCAACCGGCTGTTATTACTTAGGCACAAGCCCCCACTATACATATATTATAATATATATATATAATTTAATAAGAATAATAATATATTATTAGGATAATATTATAAATGTGAATGTTTATAATGTTTGTTACTCAATCACGCAAAAACGGCTGAAAGGATTTGGACAAAATTTGACCCATAGATATTTTATAACCTGAATTAACACATAGGATACTTTTTATCCCGGTAGTATAATTTTCCACTCCGCAGGCAAAAGCTAATTTACCATTTAAAAAAAACTAGCATCTTCATAAAGGCCAGCGGCAATCCCGTTTCTAAAACAAATGTTAGTTAGGTACCTATCTAGTGAAGATAATCTAGCATAACCTTTTAGGATAATCCTTTAGCTAACAGTGTAGGCGTCACACTTTTAAGCCTAAGTCAGTAAAAACACCAAATATCAAGAACTAACTTTAATTTTCGCGCAAAACTCTTCGAATCCAAAAGCCACTTCCATTGAATCTCTAAAACTAAGTCCTTCGCAGTCCAATAGTCAGAATCGTGTTCTGACTACCGTTTTGTTATTGTTCAATATGTTTTCCAATAATCCAGTTACAGATTACCGGAGGTAGAAAGCCTTGATTCGCACGGTAACGTAGAAAGCGGACCGAGTGCGTGTTGGTCCCTTAAATTACTCAGTACTGATATCTAGTGTTACCCGCCATGGATTTTGACGCTTATTTCCTCTCTAATGAAGTGCAATGTTATCTTGCGTAGGTGGAAGGTGTTGCTGTGTAAAAATATATAAAGTCGTCCTAGTAGAAGATAGAAATCATGATAAACGATTTTCTAGTTGTAATTATGGTTTTCCTTTTTTTTTTGCTGATCTTAGAACTTGGTTGGACAAAACTGATAAATCAATATTGCTCAAATGAAAAAGTGCAATGCCAAGCAGATCCTGTCAATAAATAAATCATCCTCCACTATAAAAAAACCGGTTTAAAAAGTGCGTTTCGGACCACTCAATGAAGGGTTCCGTAGTTAGGATGAATTTATCCCAAGAACGAACATGTTCTGTAATCTATAGGTAAGTATAGAACTATTATCTGTAGGTTTTACATATTTTTAGGCTCAGTAGTTTCGGAGATAAGAGTGGGAATAGTAAATTTTCATATTTTTTCTTAAATATATTTAAAAGTATACATTTTTTTTTTTAATTGTTACTCATAAGAAGCTCTTTCATTTGATATTGGCAAACGGAACAGTTTGCATAACTTTTTTATTTTATTTTCTGATTGCCTCTCAAAAGTGACCCCCGTAATCAAAACCCATTTATTTAGGCTACACGTCCATTTTTGAGTCACAGAAATACATATGTATACCAAATTTAAACTTAATCGGTTCACTAGATTCGGAGCAAATTGACTATGACAGACGGACAGACGAGTGATCCTATAAGTGTACCGTTTTTTCATTCGGACGTACGGAACCCTAAAAAGTCATGCTCCACTGTAAAAAAGGTAACTGGGTGGAATGTGGCGGTGGGCCACTTTCCACCCAGTTACCTCCAGTCCCTGCCATCAAATAATGACTGATTAAGATAACCTTTAAACAATAAATTCCTGCTAAAAATCGGTATTCAAGAAGCGAATCGAACGAAATATTGCAAAAAGGAACGAAATCTACAAAATTTATCACTTGCCTTACAAAATAATAATTATTGTTATATTACAGAACTAGCTGCGCCTCGCGGTTTCACCTGCATAAGTCTCGATCCCGTGGAAATATCGGGATAAAAAGAAGTATCTATATGTTCTAAACTATGGTCTACTATATGGTCATGGTCTACCCATGTACCAAATTTTATCCAAATCCGTTCAGCCGTTTTAGCGTGAAAGAGTAACAAAAACCTCACTTTCGTATTTATAATTTATTTATTATTAGTAGATGGCAACGTTGAATCTAATCGGGTTTAGGCGAAAACTTAAAATCTCGTAATCTAGTCTCGTTTAGTTAAATAGGTTTACGAAATTGCAAATTATACGGTCATAGTGAAGTGATATGATTATTTTGTTATGGTTCGTTAGATTTTGTTACAATGGTGATTCCATTTTGCTGATAACTAGGTATATAAGGTCCCATTAAAATAGATGGACAAACTTTTAGAAATCATTCAGACCACCAAAATAAGGACAATGATAAAAAATTATAAGAAAAACGCATTAGATACTTACAAGAAAAATAAATCAGCTAACAAAAATACACTAAAAATGTTGGTTACCCAATGCCATTTATTATTTTAGGTCAAAATAAAATCACTGCCAATCTTTGGTTAGACGTACTGAATTATATATATTATATTATATTTAAAATGTGTCCACCTATTTTAATGGCACCTTGTACTTTGTTTTATGCTAGCTCTTTATGGAGGAGCTCGTGGCTAAGTAATAAAATAACAGTCACACGGTTCGATCCATCAGGTTAAGTAACGCTTTCCGGGGTTGGTTTGTGGATTGATCGGAAAGCACGATAAGCCGTTGGTCCTGGCTGTCATTCGTGGATCTTTGACAGTCGTTACGGGTCGTCAGAAGCCTGAAAGTCTGACAACCAATCTTACCAAGGGGTATTGTATTACCCAGTTACTGGGTTGTAGTCTGTGGTTCGCAAACCAACAGACCAATCTTTTATAATACGTTGCAGCATGAAAGTAGTTTTAAGTAGTTTTAGTAGTTTGTTTTTTGTTGTTGTAGTAGCAGTGTTGGTCTAACTAAGGAAATGCTAAACCTGTGGCAAAAGAGTGCTTTCCTACCCAACCCATTGGTTCCACCTGCTGAAAATCTTCCACTTGGACATGAGTAGCCTTGGCTTGCCTGGAAGTCTCTAAATAAACTTCGGACCCAGGTAGATCGAAGCAAGAAAAACCTGCAGGTGGAGATTCATAGATGACTCCGCCCTGGAGTGTAAATGTGATGCTGTCCGACAAAAATGGGGCACTTAATATCGTGTCCAGAGTGTCCTGTTGCCTGCACGATGCAGAAGCTGATGACCGCTACTGAAGGTGCCAAACTCATAGCCAAATACTGGGTTGACTTTTATTTTCGCTTGAATATAGATTTCGGTGATTTTTTTGTTGGTATATTGGCGTGTGCTAGGTGACATAAAGGAAATAATTTAATTTAATATTTTGTTTTGTGTAATGTAAATTATTTTGCATAAGTACTATTGTATTGAATTAAGTTTTTCTAACTGAACAGACAGCTGTGCTGCTGCGGAGTTTGTTGCGCTTCTTCTTCTTCCCAGCTAAAGCATTAGGAAGTGGTGAAGGGTGGGCGTTTTTGGGGGACTGTCTTATGTAATTTTGACGTTCGGAAATTGCTGATTCTCAGCCTAGTTTGAATAAATGACTTTTGAATTTGACCATATACGTTGCCATCGACACATTAAGAAGAGAAGAGAAGTAGTTTTAGGTAGGTAACTTACATTTCAATTGCTCTTCAATATGCCTTACTTCCACAAAAACATCAGCCATTCGAACATTGCCACACATTTCAACAGGTATAATTTCAAGCATGCCATATGTTTGGCATGCAGATTGGACATAATCGTAGATCACACGACATAGACCACAGCAAACGGCTCATTACGAAGGAGATTGCCGGCACCACTGAGGGGTTATTCTTATGTTTGACTATGATTTTGATGTTTTTTTTTTATCACTGTTTGTGATCAAATTTTTAGCCTAACTAAGGCCGTATCTTATTCATTTGTAGGACAGTGTAATTCACAAATAGTTGTATTTCACGTGATATGAACTAAAATGGTCAACACTTCCCTTTTTGTCACCTGCAATTTATAGAATATGGAGAGTAGTGTCCTTTCGTTCTCTGTCTCCTGTATATAGGTTTCCATGGGCATACCCAGCATTTTTTCAAAGGTGGGGCAGCAGTCAATAAACTCGATAAGTAGTAGGAATTTCGCATGCATGCGCGCTCGATTCATCGATATTGCATTTTTTCGGGCGGTAATTTTGAATCTTACCATGAATAATATAATAATAATAAATAATTTTATTACTTAATAAACCTTAATTATTAGTTTCGAGTCTAGGGAGGGGCAGATGGGACCTTGCCCCATCGTGGTTACGCCCATGTAGGTTTTTCTTGTAAATAATTTATATAGTTCTAATGGAAAAAATCGTTTAGTAGGTGTTGTCGCTACGGAATTAAGTGATCTTATCGCATAAATTGATACGGAATTAAAACAGAAAAGACATATAATACACTCAGTTAGATCAGGTACCCAAGTGATTTTACATGACACAAAGATTGATTAAAGTTGTCGTTTTTTGTTAAATAGGTGATGTTGTATACCTAATGCTTAAGCTGTTACCCAAATAAGTATAATTATGGAATAGCACAGATACAAACCTTATAATATATATCCATCACACTAAATGTTAATAAACTAATATTAATATTATTATTATATTCGACGCTATATTTTAGTTTGTATAATACTTAGTTAGTTGTATACACATAGTTTAGATAGTCCCTATTGTTTATGTTAATTATTAATAAGACAAACTAATATTATAAAACTATATATTATAAATAAAGAGAAAAGATTTAATTTTTTGTGTTTGTTTGTTATGCTTTCACGCTAAAACGGCTGAACGAATTTGGATGAAATTTGGCACATGGGTAGACCATGGCCTGGGTTAGGACATAGAATACTTTTTATCCCGATATTCCAATGGGATCGAGACTTATGCGGGTGGAACCGCTGGCTGCAGCTAGTAGTTAATCAAGACTGGAAGACAGGCCACAAAAAAGCTCAAAATTGTGCATTTCCCTTCAAAACCACAACATACAAAACCGACCCCTAACTATCATTCACTGAAAATCCCATCAAATTCAATTTAATAGTTCATGACACTAACACACCATACACACGCGTGCCGCGTAATTTATTCGAAAGTCTCAGGTGATTTGTGACTTATACGCCATTTTGTAGCTAGATATAAATCAAAATGGCCGCCGGCTATTCGAATACAGAACGGTGAATTGATTTTTTTTGGAATCGCACCTTTTTTATTTATTGTTAATAGATTATTTTGATTCATCGTGTGATGTTTAGTGATATGATAGCTTTTGAATGTTATTATATTAGTTCTGAAAAGATAAAACAGTTTATTGTTAATAAGTTATTTGATTGAGAAGTCACTTCTAAGCTTCATCTTTGTCTTTGGTGTGATATTTGGTCTGTAAAGAGATAGACAGTCTAAGCTATAAACTCGTCGTGAAAAATTGCGTCCAGCTGTAAGCCGCTAAATGCACGCTAGTAAAGCACAATGACGTGGCGCGAGCTTAAGACGTAGTTTTCACGCCCATCAGCATTTCAAAGTTGACCAGTTTGTTTGAGTTCTTTTGCAGCACGACACTATCTAGACAATTAATAATCAAAGGGTCTAGGAACAGTTGCAGATGTTTCAAATGAAAACGAAAAGCGAAATCCTATTGAAAGTGAAAAGTCATTAGAGGTAAGTGTAATTAAACGAACAATTTGTGACGTATGACGATGACATTTCTGAAAATTATACAAAACCAAACGTCAATTCGTCAAACAAAAATCAGAAAAAAAAAGAAAAATTAATAAATATAAATTCTGACCGCAGGAATGCGCTGGATGCAAAAGGCACAAAAACGGTCAAAGTGGCGGTGCTTGAGGGAGCTGAAATATAAATTAATAGAATTAATATTATTTACTAAATTTTCATGTTTTATTAAAGAAGAATTTAAATGGATTCCATAAAAAATGTTACAACAGATTTTTGTACCAACTTTCAATGCAAATAAATATTATATTCTATTCTAAGCTAGCAGAATAACACTCCAACCGCAAAAGCATTTCGTATTTCAACCTCACCTAATAATTACAACAACACATGACTACCAAGTTCCGCAAGCATGTGAATGGGAGCCACTGTCCCATCATTATCGTATAAATCAGTACCGATTCAACCGGTAATTGCATCGATATCGATGTATCGATACTATCTCGGAACTGGTAAATTAAAGTTTGCGTTCAATATAATTTTCATGTGAAATGTGTGACGTATAATAAATTATTGGGTATTAGATATACTGTGTGGTATAAATCTTGCGACTTGTAATGTATGGACGGGATATTCATAGAGGTGATCCAGTAGGTATCAATTGGATGGAACAGCTTCTGATCAGGAACTGTTCTTTTAATACGTGTTCGATGAGTTTAGTGGGCAATAAAAGCTAACTGGTTTTGCTATTCGTTGTGACGTGTTCTTAGGTATGGTGAAGTTTATGCACGCAATGAAAAGCTTTAAAGTATGTTATATTTATTACCTTGAAAATCTTTGCATTGGTAATTGCGAAGACCACAGTTGTCTTCGTTTGGGTTTGAATTGTATGAAAAAAGATGGCTTTAGTAAACCATTTGGTAAGTTTTTCAAAGTTTACAATAATGCCCAAATAAAAAAATATTGTTACGAAATTCTTCCCTTAAGGCATGATCCCGAACAACGTCGCACGCGGCAGTGCTGCCGCATCACTACTGGTCCCGACACATTTTCTATAGGTTTATATGAGATTACATTCCGAGTATGGCAGCAACGCTGCGCGACGGCATTACTGCCCGGCAGTGTCGCGCTGCTGCCGCGCTAGACCACTAGTGCGGCGTTCATCACAGCGATAACACGTGAATGATTACAACTGTTGAGATGTAAGCCACGAACAGTAGTGCCACGCCGCGGTGCTCGGAATCACGCGGATGGCAGCACTGACGCGCAGCAATGCCTCGGCAGCAATGCCGCGTGCGGTGTTGTTCAGAATCATACCTTTAATCAGACGATTGTTTCAACACCTACCATGATGAGTCCATACGAAAACCTATTGAATAATTTGACCGTCCAAATAATCAATTAGTCATTAACTTATTTTTCATAGCCATGAATTTAAAGCACGGTACCATCGTATACGTGCTTTATACCCAGCATCAATCGTAAACAGCCATTTTCTCTCTCCACAAACAACGCAACGAAAAATCGCAACAACATCACAAACCAACCGATTACACCACGCAAACATAACAGTGTTTACCCATGATCCGTTTAACTCAAAGTTTATGTTAAAAACCCGCCCTGAGCGGCCTATCAGCCGCTTTAAATCATCGATGGTAAGACAGACAGCCGCCCATAATTGTAGCCGTAGGCCTCCCGATGACACATTCCATCAAAACCGACCGTTCAAGAACTTTTCTCTAACGGTGCCACTGGTTTTAATAGTCGTTACACTCTATGCACCCCTGTCAATATGTCATTGTGGCTTGCAAATCGAGTTCTCGAGAAAATTGCTCTAATACTCTTTAACATATGCAAAGGGAACATCCCCGGGGACATGGAATCGATTATAATCGATTAGAAGTGTTTACGTGCATTGGCGTGTCGTGTGTTTCTTTATGGAGAGTATAAACAGGACAGTGGGTCCTTTTCATTTGTGTATCTCCAATTTTTAAAGCTCAACACACACACAAGGCGGCGCGTCGGGACGGCAGTACGGCGGTGTTGTATATATTGTAATTCCTTGTATTATATGGATGGCAGCACACGAAACGCGTGCGCGGGTCGGGAGCGGGAGCCGTACTGCCGTCCCGACCCGCGCCCGTCACGCACCCGCCTTGTCTGCGTTGAGCTTATGGCAAACATGTGTTACCACATTTCAACATCATTCTCCTGCCCTTATCTCAATTTATTTGCGGTCGGCGCAATATGTAAAGAAAAAAAGAAAATACGTTTATTTGCGGTAAACATGACGCAAAGAAAGAACAAAACACGAGAATAACAAATAGGGGGAAAATATGCGTCACATCCACGCAAAACGGCCATCGCTCAGCATAATGCCGCGACCTGATGCGAGACAGAGCCCCAGTGCTGGTTTTCAGTGGCAGCGGCATGTCCCTTTCTTCCATACTTCTCTATTAGTCCTTATCTCGGTAGTCACCCCCTTTCTATCCATATGTCACATGTGTTAGCACATTTGACGTCCTAAAACAGCCTCCAATCGTCACCTTACTTACTAGAGCCTCCTTATAAACAACGACTATGAAAGGTCATAATTGCTATACTGCTACCGCGTGACAATTTGATTGGTGGTATGGAAGTATGAGGAACAGGGTATAAAGTTCACTAATCCTATATAGAAAAGGGTGGATTCTCCGACCAGATGGGTGTTGTGTCTGGTGGGCAACTGCCCGACGATTGATATCGGGACGTTGTATATATCGTTGTACTCGTCGATGCAGGATTTGTGTGACGTCAGGTCTTTGATGCGTAGTTCGAATATGGCGCCACCACCTGTAACGGTATCTGAAAAGGAGGATCTTTTGTTTGGAACCGGGAACCCGCAACATGGCCATTTATCATTGCAGCTACGAACAAGGTAAGTAATACAGGGTGTAAAAGACCCATCACGAAGCAGTCACCTACGCATTCTGTACAGCAAACTAAGTAAGTTTGTGCTGGAAAATGACTTTTATTTTTAGCGTCATAATGGCATTTACGATAGTGCGCAATGTAACGCACGCAAAGCATTGTGCTTATAGGAAGATATAATTACACAGTATACTTAAATATGGACAGTATGGTAACTAGGCCTATTTGTTGAAATAATAACCTAAACCTCCATTTTTTGCGACCAGTCGTCTCACAGCACGCGCTACTGACAGCACCGCGACAATCGCTTAGGGTCTCGTCATTGAGGCGTCTGTGTGAGTGTGCCGCCGTTTGGATATATACCATTGTCGCCGTTTGGTGACAATGGTATAGGGAATTCTCCCATTTAAAATTACGAAATAACATGTAAAACTTGTTTTCGTAAAAAAACGTCAAAAAAAGTTGGCACTTTTGCTCTTCAATGTCTGTGTAACTAGAAGGTTCCCGCGTGTGGTTCAGTACAAAAAAATAATCACAATAATCATAATCATAATCATAAATCTTTATTTATCTCAACATCATATTACAGGCACTGGTTAATAAAAAGCACAATCTTAAATAGAGAAAGGTGTCTGAGGTAGGAGGGTCCTGAGTTACAGATCACCCGGCTCTCTTAGATAGGACATGTTAATTTACAAAACAGTAGTTAAGATATTAATGGTAAAACAAAAGTTAGAAAGACCTAACAAAATTAAAACAAAATCAAAGAATTGCAAGTTAACATAAAATTAAAAGAAATATAGATATTATGTAGGTACATTACGTAACTATATTATATTATTATTCATTAATGCATACTTAGGTATCTGAATAAGAAAATAAAATAATAATGAACATAACAAAAAATGAAGAATGGAAATGTTGTGTGTATTGAATGTTTGTAAGTGTAGGTGTGTGAGTGTAAATGTGTGGGTGTTAAGACATTGGTTTTAATAAGTTTTCAGTGGCAATGTAGTCCAGATTTAATAGCCAAAATCGTAATTTTCTTTTACAAATAGCTTTTGTATGAGTGTAGATAGATATTTTTTTATTAATTGAATTATAAAGAAAAGTGCCAAGAAAACAGAAAAACTTTTGGGAGAAACTAGTGTTATAACGGATGATTGAACAAACATTTGTTGATCGTCTATTTTGTGTTGGTAAATCGTGATCTAAGGGGAGTTCAGTGTTTTTTTAGTACTGTCATGAGAACGAACAACTGTCGTACCGTTAGCACTTGGCAGTGTTGGTAAAGCTCAAAAGTTGGATAGAGGATTGGGAAAAAGCAACTGACTTTTAATATAGCTCTTTGGGCTCTCTCTAAATTTATCAAATAACTTTTTGAGGTACCGCCCCAAGTGGTAATGCAATATACTAGCAAAGACTGGCATAGTGCAAAGTAAACTGTTTTAATAACTAATGTATCAGATATATGCCTTAGATTTTTAAATATGAAGATTAATTTTCGGATTCTTTTAACTAGGGTTTCAATGTATTGTTGGAAGGTGAGACGGTAATCTATGATTATGCCAAGATATTTTATAGAATTCGTTTTAACTAATACAGGACATGAACAATGGTTGATGAAATTACATGAGTGGGCTTTCAAGTTGAAGTTGAAGTTTGGTTGATCCTGGGGTCTAAGGGAATAAGTCATGTATTTTGTCTTATCGACGTTGAGGGTAAGCAAATTAGAATATAACCATTTATACACCGTATCAAGACCTTGTTGAGCATAATTTTTAACCTCATCCCACGAGTTAGCATCGAATATCAAGACAGTATCATCGGCAAAAGTGATGATTTTACCGTTTTTTTAGATTTAAGCCACATAAGTCGTTTATATAAACTAAGAATAATGTTGGACCGAGGATGCTACCTTGTGGAACGCCGTACTGATTAGGAAGTTCGTCGCTAATCCAATTATCTACTTTAGTAGTTTGTGTTCTGTCGGATAAATAGTCTATGAATAGTTGAAGTGGTAGACCTCTTACTCCCATATTCTCTAATTTTTTTACCATAATAGGAACTGATATTGTGTCGAATGCTTTAGCTAAATCTAGGTAAATGGCTAAGGTCTTTTTTTTATTATCTAGTTTGTTGACTATGTGATCTGTTAGTTCGTGGACGGCTTCAGCAGTTGACCTGCCAGATCGAAAGCCAAACTGTGATGGAGATAAAAGTGAATTTTGCTCAAGGAATTTAGTAAGTCTGGTATTAATTAATCGTTCTAAAATTTTTGACAACGTGGGAAGTATGGATATTGGCCTATAATTATTGACGCAGTATCTGTCTCCGGCTTTGAATATGGGTATAATTTTGGCTTTTTTAAAGGCATGCGGAAATATTCCAGCTGAGAAAGAGAGGTTGCATATGTATGTAAGAGGAGGAACAATAATATCAGCAAATCGTTTTAAAAACGATCCAGATATATTATCAACGCCAACTGCACACTCGTTTTTTAGATTAATAATTAAGGAACGTACTTCTTCTTCATCAGTAGGAAGAAGAACAAAGGAATTTTGAGAAGAAATAGTTGGTTGACTATCGGGTTCTATATTAGGAAAAAGTATATTTTGTGAGAGTAATTTTTCTGACAATGTTTTACCTACGTTTGCAAAAAATTAATTTACTCTATTAATTGATTCAATAGGATTGTCTATTGAAATTAGCTGTGTGGATTGCTGTTTGGTTTTATTAGTATAAGTTATATTTTTAATTGCTTCCCAAAGTTTTTTGTTGTTTTTCCCTGTTTTTTAATGATATCTTGCTCATAACTTTGTCTAACTTTCTTTAATATATCGTTGCAAAAATTCCTGTATCTTTTGTAAGTGCAAAGTGCTATCTCATTATCTGGATTTTTTATGGTTTTGATATGTAATTGATCACGATTTCGCATGCATTTTAATAGACCCGGTGTTATCCAAGGCTTCAAAATTATTTTACGTCTAGAAGTCTTGATTAGTTTTGTGTTATCATTTATAGCTTGGCCTAGGGAGTGTATAAAAAAATTGGTTGCCTCGTTAACATCTGTCATACTGAAAATCTTTTCGAAATCTATGTTTTTTATGTACGTTTCAAGTCCTGAGTCGTCTATTCGTTTAATAGTTATGGAGCATTGGTTTTTGATAAGCGTACGGTCTAAAAATAGAACAACGCTATGGTGGTCTGTAACCGAAGTTTGAGCAACATAACAGAACGCTGATAATCTTGTCTTTAACATTATATGATCTAAGCACGTGCGACTATGCGTAGGAATCGTGTGAGCTGGAAGCATACCATGAGAAGCGATAAGGTCGAGATATGCGTAGGATCTATTATCTTGGGAATTTTCAATAATGTCAATATTAATATCGCCAACTAATATGATATTTTGAAAGGATGAAAGATTACTTAGACAATCGTTGAGAGACATTAAAAAATTATCGATATTTTTATGACTAGGTGGTCGATAGACAGCAATAATTACAGTGTTTGTGTTTATTTTTAAAATAAGGCAATTGGAATCGACAATTTCCGGCTCATGAATATTGTACTGTTCTAGGTTTTTGCAGTAAATGACCACACCTTCATTTTGAGTTTGATTTTTGCGTGTAGTGAATGAAATATAACCATCGAATTCAGGAACGCTAGGATTTCGCTGCAACCAGCATTCGGTAAGAACAATAATATCCCAATCAACTTTACAATAACGGGAAGAACAAGTGACTCTCGGTTTCGTTAAGGATATTTTTACACCCGTTACAGAAAAGATTAAGGGACCCAAGCCTTCTCCAGTAAACAGCCTACATGTATGTTACACGAATATAAATTATTCGCCGATGTCACGTGATAATCACCTATTTGAACCGTCTATTACAAGTCACAGTTAATTATACATGTAGGGTAGTATTTAATGTGAAATTATAGGCCTGCTTGATTTAGTATACGATGTAGTTCTTGTTAGGTACCACACGATATGCATGTAAATGGTTTTAAGGACTTTGTAAGTAGTAAGTACCTAATAGCTACGGTTGACGTTCTTCGATAGTAAATTACAGTTTTGCTCATGCATTAGGTACTTACCAACATTAAAACAAAACTTTTTTGGACTGTGTAGTATTTTCTAAAGTAGGTAGTAACTCAACGTCAGTCAACAAGGAGTTATCGGCTACCCGAGGTACTCCGGACGTACCCTATATTTTAGTATCGCAAATCGTGGTGGCTATGTTATTGCATCTGGCAACACCATTGAATTGCTAAACATCTACCAAGTTCTGCAACTATACTCATAAGATGAATGAAGGTATATCCATTAAACTTCATATTATACATATACGTTACTGGTAGAGACAATCGAATCGACGCAGGAATCCGTTGGATGCGGGAGGCACAGAATCGGTCGAAGTGGCGGTGCTTGGGGGAGGCCTATGTCCAGCAGTGGACGTCTTTCGGCTGAAATGGTGATGATGAGAAACGACAATATGACAATTTATTATACTTCGTATTTTTAATGACGTTCCTAGTCTGCATAGGAAAATTCAACCAAATATATCGCCAGCAGCACACCTCCGCCGCGAAACCGCAGAAGTTCAATTCAACTGACTCGTGTCATGTTCCGCTATTCAAAATTCGAGTAGCGGACCTCGAGTACTTACTAACATTAAAACTAAACTTTTTTGACTGTGTATTATTTTCAAAAGTAGGTATTTATCTACAGAGAACTCAACGTCAGTCAACAAGGAGGTATCGGCTACCCGAGATACTCCGGACGTACCCTATATTTGAGTATCGCAACTCGTGGTAGCTATGTTATTGCATCTGGCAACACCATTGAATTGCTAAACATCTACCAAGTTCTGCAACTATACTCATAAGATGAATGAACATGACGCGAGTCAGTTGTTGAATTGAACTACTGCGGTTTCGCTGCTATGGTTTCGCGGCAGAGATGTGCTACCGGCGTAAATCCTATAGTTGAGTCACTGTGGAGCTATTCAAAGATTGGCAACGCCCATAGTCGGCCTATCACTACTATTCAGTTTGCTTAATACATCACTTTTTTAATTTCGATGTTCATTTCAATCTGTTTAAAACTCTCAAGGACTCCACGAGACAGGCACGACCTAGTGTGGAGTCCACAAGCTAATATTAATATTATGTTTCCTTTGTAAAAATATTATTAGGAATAATTTACTCGTAGATATTAGTTTTAAGGATATGTAAGAATATTTTATTTAGCTAATAAACCATTTTTTTTTTAAATTTTCATTAATTTCGATGTTAAAATACTAGCATATGAGATGCTAGTATTGTAACTACTAAAATAATATTTTTATGAGAGAGCAATATTCTTCCTCTACATTTTTAACCGAGTTCAAAAAGGAGGAGGATCTCAATTCGACTGTATATTTTTTTTTGTATGTTTGTTACGCGATTACTCCGCCAATTATAAAATGATTTTGATGATACCTGTTTTTTGTTTGGTAGGTCATAACTTCAGAGATTGTCCCATATAAATTTTATTAACGATGCTTGGGTAGTTTTTGAGTTAGCTTCAATAATATTCAATAATTCTTCCCACTTAGTTTATGTAAGTTATAAGTTCCTGTCACTATTATTTAAATAAAGCATGTAGTGGTATTGGAATTTGTGTAGGTACCAAAACAAAAAAATAAAAACGAAGAAATGAAATGTATTTTTTTTTGTTATAGATAACACATTCGTGAGAAGAGAATATAACATATACACATAAGTGACAATTCATGCAAAATATAGGGTGCAACGATGAAACACACAACCCTTTATAATAATACAAGCCTATTATTATCCCACTGCAGGTCAAAGGCCTCTTCTCATACAGAGAAGGCACGAGCGTTGATCACTACGCTTGCTCAAGACGGGTTGGTGATTTCAGACTTATATTGACTGATAAAAAACCTGAATACAAAGAATGAAAATTAAAATTGACGTAAGTATTTTTCAACTACACAGAAAATCGATTCCTATCACACCGATTATCGATTTCAAACGAAACTAGAAGTGGCTCGAACAGTATCGTGACACACTTACAAGCCATAGTTACTATAAACACACGTATGTCAGACATTCCAGTGCATAATGAGTACATTCGTAATAACCATGGCGGTTGTAATGTCGTTCACTTAAAGCACTGCTTGAAAGTAAGAGTTATATTTAAATGGAAAACATAGATAAATCTGCAGGAATAGCATCTAAATCAGTTACAATTTTTGAATATATAACGATATTACCAATAATTAGAAGATCGCATCGTAAAGCTTAAATTGTTTCGAACTTGCGCCATCAAATTAGCGAAATTAGATTCAGTAGTCATATTTATAGTATAATAGCACCATCATCGAAAGAAGTCCATTGCTGGACATAGGCCTCCCCCAAGCACCGCCACTTCGTCTTCTCGCATAACCGACATAGCCCGAAGAATTGTCAAACTTAAGTGGCAGTGGGCAGTGCACATTGCTTGCAGAACAAATGGCCGATGGGGCCGAAAGGTTCTGGAGTGGCGACCGCGTACCGGAATCGTAGCGTTGGAAGGCCTCGCACAAGGTGGACCGATGACCTGGTGAAGGCTGCAGGAATCTGCTGGATGCAAGAACATAACATTATACATAATTATTGTGACCTTGGGAACTTTATTATAGCTAATATCATCATTATCATTTTATTACACTTACGTTAATTAATTTGGGGTCGATACATTACGTCTTTTTTCCCGTAGGTACATCTCTATTACCCGTCATCTGTTGAAAGAAGAAGAAAGAAAGAAAATACGTTTATTTGCGGTAAACATGACGCAAAAAAAATAACACAAAATTAAAAAGAAACAAGTTTGGGGAAAATATGCGTCACATCCACGCAAAACGGCCATCGCTCAGCATAATGCTGCGATCCTATGCAAGACAGAGCCCCAGCGCTGGTTTTCAGCGACAGCCGGCGTTCAGCGTTGTGTACCTACCTAATGTTCACTACCTTCCTAGCTATTATGACTATTATTTCACTCCATCTTTAAAAAACACATTCATTATTTTAGTGGTAGGTAAAATGTAAGAAGGTTATAGGGCACAACCGTAACAATTTCATAATCAGCTGAGCCAGCATGATCTTTTGGCTCTTGAATGACATTGACAGGGTGGCGCTGTCGGTAAACATTTCTTATAATGTTTTGGGCAATGGTATTGAAAAACCAAGATGGCGGCGGTAGTTCCAATTTTGGCCACGCGCCAAAAGCCTTGTACACCCAACAGCCTCTAACATCTAACCTGAGAGAAAAGTTGAAATTCCTCATTATGCCAGTAATTTCCCCAGCACAGCATAATCAGCCTATAATGTTCCCACTGCTGGGACCGGGGCCTCTTCTCTTCGAGAGAGCTGTAATCTACAGCGCAAGCCCAGTCCGGGTTGGTAAATGTCATATGTCGACAAATTTTTGGTTCTAGGACATGCCGGTTTCCTCAATGTTTTTCTTCACCGTTTTGAGAGCAGTGGTGATGAAATTATTTACACAAAGTAAAGCGCCTGCCTTTTCGAACCCACGACCTCGACTCGTAAGTTGAGGCCGTTGCCACTGGTCCACCACTGCTCTCATAATGAGCGCAGGATACAATAGGTGCAGGCATAATAAAAGTTTGTGGAAATCTATACCAAGATTTCGTTTTTACTTTTTTGAATCTAAAGTTCGTGAAAAGGTTTTAAAAAGAATGCATGCTGGTCGATCAAAAGTGAAACACGAAAATACATATTTGAAACTTTTTCAAAATAAGTTGATTCTGTTAGAATGTTAGTGTCAGCAACTGAAGGGGTCTGATAGGACCGATGCCTGCCGGGGTTGCGGGAAAGTCCGAAAGGGATACCGTGGCCCCTGGCAACGTACAGGCAACTGAAGGAACACGGGTGGGTTTTAGTCAGTAAGAGTCTGACACGCCCTCCTGTTATAGTTATTTGATAATTTCACACAAAAAAGAAAAAAAAAGGCTTAATAAACCTAGATTTGGTTTTTACTTTTTTGAATCTAGGGTTCTTGAAAAGATTTTAAAAAGAATTCATGCTGATCGATCAAAAAAGTGAAACACGAAAATACATATTTGAAAACTTTTTCAATAATCGTAAAAATGAGTTGATTCTGTTAGATGAAGGCTCTGATTGTTCGAATTTATCAAGAACTATCTATTTCAATATTCCAAGGACATCAATATATTAAAAGCAGAGCAACATAATCTAGCAAATTATCTATTAAATTAAGTAAACAAGCAGTTAGCCTTCTAAAAACAAAAACCACAAGTCTATATAATCAAAATAATCACGTAATTGAATGACTCTTAGCCCGAAGCGAACCAGTATCATTACATTACATTACATTTTACATTGTTAGTTTATACATGTCAACGATAGTGAATTAAAACTAAATGTTGATTGTATAACATTTAACGTAAACTGTAATATGATTGATAGCAATGAAGTGTAGCGAATAAAACGAAAGTCGATATTGATATTAGGTTTAGTGAACAGACTTTCGGATTTATTGAATTTAAATGACCACAAATCCAACAAGACTATTAAAGTATGCAGTTAGTTCTTATCTTATAAAGTAATAGACTGTGTAATTTTTTTAGATACTTAATGGAATAAATCGGTGAAAGCCATGAAAGGCTCACCATTTTAACATAATGGTCTAACAGAAGCTTCTCGATATTCAATTGAAACTCATATGCATCTAAAGAATCTTACACAAAAAAAAACCGACCAAGTGCGAAGGGCTCCGTACCATTATCTATAAAAACGGCAAAAAATCACGTTTGTTGTATGGGAGCCCCCTTAAATATTTATTGTATTCTGTTTTTAGTATTTGTTGTTATAGCGGCAACAGAAATACATCATCTGTGAAAATTTCAACTGTCAAATTATCACGGTTCGTGAGATACAGCCTGGTGACAGACGGACAGCGGAGTCTTAGTAATAGGATACCGTTTCACCCTTTAGGTACGGAATCCAAAAAAAAGTCTTTGACTGCCCATTTCTTGCCGATCTTAGAGTCAAATATCTCCGAATAAAACTTGTAGTCATACCTTTCAAACACGAACACAGCAACACTGCTTGGCGGCACAAAATGGACTATGATGTTAGTACTTCCTTGGACCAACTCGATCACAGAAAGCTTTGCTACAACAAGATATGTAAATAAAAGTCTATGGCTATAGCAATGTCCGATGTGGTTAAAGGCTACAATAACTTGTCGCTCGCAAAGCGATATGCAAATCTTATGCACATTCTACTTCTACTGTTAGCCAACCGAGTATGCGCAGCCATTTAACACACATACTATCTAGAATCAATCCAAAACACTAAACAAACGTAATTACACGAAATACGATATCGCTATTAAATTAGTAGTTTAATGATACAATTGTATTGAATCAGTTATATCCAAACGCGTTACACATATATCAACCTGTCAAATACCGGACCAATTGCCGTGTTTAAAACGCAAAGGTGCGTTAAAACGTGTCCCCCACTTGCGCGAATTCCTATGAACATTTCGCAACTACTGAGCGGCTATCCAACTCCGCCCTAAGATACCCACCTATTACACCGTTCGCTACCGAACAACCTTGACTATTATTTAGAGCACTGACCATTAACCAGACCGCGTAAGCATAGATACGGAGTCACCAGAGGCTGATATCTCGTCGACAGCACGAATTACATTAGCGAATTATCCTATTTTCCGTTCGGGAGCCCGGAGCGAACGGCTAACAAGCCAGCCTCATGACGTAGAAAGCGCTCCCATATTTCCTAGGCTAATAAAACCGATGATAGTCTTGGGGTGTTCTAAAAAACGAGCGCTATATCAAACGCGTGCTCGAGGTAAACTAGCTGAGTATAAATTCTAATAAGCGTTTATTCTATGCGCCTCCCGAGGCAACAATGCTCTTAATCTCGACTATTATAGCTTGGAAGTTTTAAAATCCAAGCGGTAGTTGCTTACGCTTATTATTTAGTTGCCTCCTACGCTCGGCCGAGTAATAAATTGCGCGGGATTGATGCCTCGACGCCAGTTCTTAAGCTTCCGTATGTTTTAAAAATGGAATAGTGTTCGATCAGTCACGGTCCATAGATAATTCATATGCACGATGGGACATGACATAAATCTTCCTTACTTTGAATCTCTTTGGTTTCATTTTTAAATCGTGTCTAGTGATTAGATTGGCGTGGCATTTACTGATAACTTTGACGTATACGAAAGAGTTTTTACTTAGCTGCGTAAGGTGCAATGTTAATGGATGCAATTAAATGTTCTTATCTTTATGTGGTGTATGGTTACCGTTTTAGAGAAATTCTTTAATCATTAAATGCTAGTTCAGACGGTGCAGATGCTGAGAAATTGGGTTTTTTACTACTGGTCGTTGTAAACACAGGACTATTTGTACTTTTCTCATAAGACGGAAAGGAGGGGACGGGGAGGAGGTTAACCAGGCTTCATCGAAAGTAACCGCTATCTGGACAGCTATAACACCTAACCAAAGATAAAAAGAAAATGTAATTCCACATACTGAGCCACCATGATCTTTTGGCTCTTGAATGACATTGACAGGGTGGCGCTGTCGGTAAACATTTCTTATAATGTTTTGGGCAATGGTATTGAAAAACCAAGATGGCGGCGGTAGTTCCAATTTCGGCCACGCGCCAAAAGCCTTGTACAGCTATAACCGCTATCTATGGACCTCTAACATCTAACCGGAGAGAAAAGTTGAAATTCCTCATTATGCCAGTAATTTCCCCAGCACAGCATAATCAGCCTATAATGTTTGTGTGAGAGGGAGTGGGCCATAATCCACGACGCGGGCCTAGTGTGGGTTGATATATGTCATATGTCTTCGAATTTTTGGTTCCAGGACATGCCGGATCCCTCACGATGATTTCTTTCACCGTTTTGAAGGAAACCGTTTTCACTTAATATCCCCAGCACAGCAAAGAGTTCTAATTACTAACCCCTTCGAACAATATAATCCTTTCAATAAACTTTCTCACACACGTACGGGCAGCGGTGTAACGTAATGACGGCAGTAAGGAAGTACGAACACCTGTTCAACAATATAGTGTAAGTACCATTTCATAGAGACGGGCTACGTTCTGCGAAGAATGGATATGACATTACTGAGATAAGCCCTGGAGGCTTTTATGCAGGTGTTTTATTGTACGGATTGTTTGAATCATGACTACGCTGTTGGTCTAGTGGTCGTAAGTGTTACTCGAGATTCTAGGTTTGATCCCCGGGTTGGGCAAAGTGTTAAGTATTATTTTTTCGTAGCTGCCCGGAGTCTGAATTTGTAATTCTTTTGTTCATTAGTAGTTTCTTAGTAGAAGCAGTAATTCATTAATTAATTTGTGTTTTTTAATGGTAATAAATAGGTATTGGTAGAGAGAGAGTCATCATTCACACAATTCTCTGTCAACTTCATTTAAACTTAAATCATTTATTTTCGAACATCTGTTCAGTTGTATAATATGGCCGATATCCTGAAGGCAGTAATTCTCACTCTCTCCACTGCCTTACAATCCTCCCTGCGGTCACCCATGAAAATCCAAGCCTCATGCACTGTTGTTTAACTCCAAACTCCAAGCACTGTGGCTAAACTTAATGTAGAATCGCCACATCTGCTATCTTTGAACATCTGGTGACTTGCGTAATATGGCCGATGTCCTGAAGACAGTATTTCTTCAGTATTCTCACTTTCCTTACTGTCTTATAATTATTCTTGTGGCCACCCATCAAAATCCAAACCTAAATCACTTTTGCTTAACTTCAGGTTTAATCGCTACATCTGATATCTTCGAACATTTGCTGAGTTGCGTAATATAGCCGATGTCCTGAAGGCAGTAATTCTAACTCTCCTCACAGCCTTATACTACACGATGCGGTCACCCATCAAATTCCGAACCCCCGCTACCGTTGCTTAACTTGAGGTACAATTGCGTATTCTGCTATATTCGAACACTTTTTTGTTGCACAATGTGACTAATCTCGATGGCAGTAATTCTCACCTCCTCTCACTGCCTCACCATCAATCCTGTGGTCACCCATCAAAATCCAACCCTCAAGCACTGTTGCTTAACTTAGGATAGAATCGCCACATCTGCTACCTTCGAACATCTGTTGAGTTGCGTAATACGACCGATTTCCTATTGGCAGTAATTCTCATTCTCCTCACTGCCTTATAATTCTTCCTGTGGTCACCCATCTAAATTCAAACCTCAAGGACTGTTGCTTAACTTCAGATAAAATCTCCAGATCTGCTGTCTTCGAACATTTGTTGAATTGCGTAATATGGCCGATGTACTGAAGGCAGTAATTCTCACTCTCCTCACTGCCTTATAATTATTCCTGTGGTCACCCATCAAAATCCAAACCTCAAGCACTGTTGCTTAACTTAAGGTAGAATCGCCACATCTGCTATCTTCGAACATCTGTTGAGTTGCGTAATATGGCCGATGTCCTGAAGGCAGTAATTCTCACTCTCCTCACTGCCTTCCTTATAATACACACTGGATTAGACGTTGTTACCGTTTTGTACTTACGGCGTATTCATAGTCGTGGCTGGTTGTAATGGGTAATTTATTTAATACGGCTGAATTGGTACACCGAAGTTTAGGAGTATATATTTATAGCGCAATGTGATCACAAGGCAGAGCTGTCGTTGAGCTGTCTTTTACATTAAAATGCTAGTTTTTTCAACCAATAATTTTGTTACAATACTTGGCTACTTGATCCTTCCGCATTTTATCGAACTGAAGTTAACTACTTAGTATTTGAAGTTCGGAAGCTATACAGTCAAAAACTTACAGGGTCTATATTTATCACTTGCAACATACTCCATTTAACTTATAATCAAATACTTTTATTATGAATATTTTCGGTATCTACCTATAAATAAGTTAAAGCTAAAGCTACGTCAAAGTTTGGCGATGACTGTGACTGATGTCATCGCCAAACTTTCAATATTGATATAATCTGTCTAATTCAGTCATAACGATCTTAAACCGAAATCAAAAGTGTTATCTAGTAGCTCATCCAAGACTATAAATACGAGCACACAAACAATATCTGCCTGAGGGCCATATGATCCCATAGCGTTCGATAACCGATAGCATCGCGCACCACCTTGTTCGGCACAGTCGGTTAAAAGGTCCTTACGCCATTCACTTGCACACTGCAGCTGGTCGGGTAAACGCCATCATTATAACATACATATTTGTATGTTGGGTATTGTTAAACATAATATTTTCAGTTCCTTAGTATCAGGAAAGCATCCACATACAGCAAAAATGTTCGTGTAGGAATGTAAGTAAGTGCTTCTGTATTATTTCATCCGCGAAACAGTTTTTCTTTGTTCAAGGTTGAGTGTTCCGGGTGAATTTCAGGCACATGAACATGGACATATTATCGCTGACCTATGCAAGGCGAGTTGACATTGTTGAAAACGTCAATTGAAAACGACCGACCTTGAAACATCCTAGGCCAGTGGCTATTACGGTATTACCATTTTTTTTTTATCCTGGATAAATAATTTTACTCTCAGAGTTCAGAGTTCAGAATTCATTTATTTGTCAGAAACATGCGTATGCACACACAAAGCATGCAAGATGTTAAGAACATTACAGTCATGTTTTACCTTTACGGCGTACAAATATGTATTAGACTTATATTTGATCAATTAAAAAATACATTTGTTTCGATTACAATAAATTACATTTGAACAATAAATTATTAATAAATTAAACAATAAATTACATAATATAGTACAGCATAAGCAATTCAAACATCAATTAAATTAGATAAGTAGAAGAACAAAATATCATCGTCAAAATTAATTCAAATGTCAAAATTAATTCCAATGTCAAAATTAATTCAAATGTCAAAAATACTAACAACAGTCAACCAACAGAACCAAACTTCGCCCCCACATTAGAATTAGTATGTTTTCTCCATTAGAAACTCAGCAATACTATAAAAACATTTGGCTGCTAAATACTCTTTTATTTTTTTTTAAATAAGTTAGTTACTGTTATATCTTTGAGTGTCTGTGGAAGGTGATTAAATATACGTGGTGCCATACAGAAAACACTTTTGCGCATTAGTGCTGTATTGGATGGTCTCCCAAACAATCTGTGCTTATATTTATCGCACCGGTTACGGTTATCCATATCCGATTGTTTCTTAAACAGATGCGGGTTTGATTTTACGAACATCGCAATGTGAAAGATATAGAGTGATGGGAGGGTAAGCATTTTATATTTTTACAAAGAATGGCTTGCATGAGTCGGTTGTTTTTAAACCGAACATGGTTTTAATACATCTCTTCTGTGACCTGAATATTAACTCTTTGAGGGTTGAGTTTCCCCAGAAGATAACACCAAATCTTAGAAGAGGACCAACTATGCCATGATACGCCGTGTGCTTGGCATCCACATCCAGAATAGGAGTGATTTTTCCCTTCTGTTCTCACCAAACTTATTCTACGTTCACATTAATACTGAAACGATTTTTTCTTTCTACGTACCTCATTTTCTTAGTCCATAATAACAGTTTACGTAACATCCTACCCTATAAATCGTTTATTAGAATATTGTTCACAATACTAATCACGAGCGCGTTGATCTCTCCGATAAGAGGCGATTCCGATCTCCTTTGATGAATGGTCTATACCCATACTATGTCTTTGTTAGAAATAAACTGGAAAAACCGCTACTTTTAAGCTTTAGACTTTGTGATTTACCGGTTCAGAAGGAACCAGTTGGCAGGCTCGAAGCAGGTAGGTGGATAACGGGGTTCGTGGAAGCGCACAAGATCTCACGGTCCCCGATCCAAGTGTGCGAAGGGAACACCGGGGTGGTTTTTAGTCAGTAAGAGTCTGACAGACCCCACCGCGCGCCCCAGGGCGGGGGACATCCATGAAGATGAAAGGCAAAATCGGAAAAAAAAAATTGTTGAATAAAGGGAACTGAGAGTGTTGGCAATACAGTATTTCTTCTTTACAAAAAAAGGCCAGTAAAACCATAAAAATAATACATCCCATCATTTCTATTATGTCCTAGATAACTATAGATTACGGACGTATGCTCTGATGCGGCTAATTTAACCTATGTTGTTATACGTTAAAATACCATTGTGGTAAGGGTATTTTTTGGTGGAGAGTGGTTTACTCTTGAGGTGGTCTCATCTGCTGTCGAGATGTCCTTTCCGCTGGTCTTCAAAAGGCTTCTACATCCCGTCAAACCATAAACCGTGAAGAGAATGGGAATTAACTTGCATTTTCATGTAATATAATTATGTGAGCATGTCTCTTTAAAGGCAATCCCTCACCGGGAGCATTCGTCTGTAATGTAAAAGTTCAGATACGAGCATTACATCAGTGAGTGGAACCCCTGCATTACAGTGCGCAACCTGTAATTATACAATTTGTAACATTACATGCACCGGGACCCTTTGCCTGTAATGTAACAGTAGTGGGAGCATCCGTGATAGAATTTGTAACATGAATGCGAATCTTATCGAATGTTGTATTGTTACATTGTACAGGCGAATGCTCGTCAGTCAGTGAGGCAGTATTGTAACGTAATGCTCAAAATCTAATCTTGGACTATTACATTACAGGCAAATGCTCCTGTAAGGGAGCGCCTTTACCGGACCAAATAGATTGTGGCCGATCTACATCGACCGTGTAATCAAAATATTATACCTCATAAATTCAAACTCAAACTCAAAGCATTTATTACAAATAAACCAATTACAGGCACTATTGAATTATCAAGGGGTTGGTCAGTCAGAAAGATGTAGCTAGTTGCCCATTCCAAAGCGTAGGTAGTATACCTATGGAGAAGAACGGGCAAGAAACACGGACACTCTTTTAAATCAAAATATGTTTACATCATTTCATGTTGAAGTTATACATGTGAGAACGATGCGAAACGTTAAAAAAGTCCGTAAAAAAATTCAAGAATTTAATTTAATTAAAATTATGCCGTGGCAGCTAAGAGATGACCAGTCCCTACTGCCGGCACCCGTTCACGAACATGACGCATGGATTAGCACCAGTCAGCTCAACCCTTTTGAATGGAGCTAAATGGTCCAACACAAAATATGTTGTCAATCGAACGTTTCGTTGTACCCCAATTTTCTCAAGCGAATAGATATGGCCAGTAAGTTTTCCCCTTCTTTTTGCATAAAAGTTTTTTTTTGTCCTGCATAATACACGTTTTTCCTGTGCATGCGAGCACCTGTTACAGATTTTTAAGTACTGTTGCTTATTAACTTAGTTGTACAGGTACCGGACCAGGTGAAGGCCGCAGGAATCCGCTGGATGCGGGAAGTACAGAACCGGTCGAAGTGGCGGTGCTTGAGGGAGGCCTATGTCCAGCAGTGGACGTCTTTCAGCTGAAATTCATGATGATGATGATGACAGATAACGGTAAACATACCTACAAGGATACTGCTCCGCAGCCGCGATTATAATGTAGTTTAAATCATTTTGATATTGATCTGTTATATATTACTTGATTTAAGGGCTTATAAGTAGACGCATTACTTTATTACCAGTCACACAGTAAACAGTGGTGGTACCCAATAAATTGTACAACAAACACCGTGCATGTCTTATCACGTGATCTGGTATCTGGTATCGGTATCGCGGTATCTTACATGATTCGTTTGGACACGCCTAATGTGCCGTGACGCCGCTGATAAATTGCTGTGGTATGGTGTTGGGTTTGTTCCCGTCTGGTGCATTCGTTATTTGGGGTAAGTATGAATCGCTTAGTACAAAATATGCAAATATATTGCTATACAAACTGTCAACTTAATTTTGACATGTTTACATCAATATTATTATTTCTGGATATTCCTTAATGAGCTAGTTTTAAGTATTTTTTATATTAACAGCATTATACAGAAAATATCCGACTTGTTAAAATATTGACATTGACACTTATACATGGTTATTGGTAAAACACTAACAACCTCTTAAAGGGTCATTGTACTCATAATTATGAACAACTTTTACTATAGGATCAAAACTGAAGTCGCAAAAAAAAACAGGTGTTCCCTACATTCTGTGTCACTCAAATCTGTGTGATTCTTTCCTCAAAAGACCATTTCAGACACTAATCTACATGGTCCTCATATAGCCTGACCAAGATTATGTCTGGACTTTAAAGGAGACTGTGACCTCTGAGTTTGTTTCGGCCTTTCTTCTCAGAGTAGTCAGATAGGAAACGCCGAACTCATCTAACTAGTTTTTTTTTTTTTTTTTTAAGATGACGTCTAAATGTGATTCCAATATCCTATTTACAGAATAAACAATTTCATTTCATTTCATTTTGATGAGTTATGCGAACATAAATGTACTGAACGTACAGCTGATATTTTTTTCGCGATTTCAGGTTTTTTTTCCATAGTAAAAGTTGTTCATAATGATAAGTACTCGTACAATGACCCCATAAGAGGCTGTTACTGTTTTACCAATAACCCTGTATATTCACTTTAGTTACATAATAAATTAATATCTTAAGCACTTACACGACAATAATGTTACACTTTTAATAGCTCCTGTGTTTCTTGATTGATACTTTTTTTTTTTTTTTAAACGTTGCCCCACACTAGGAATTTCTCCTGTATTGTGGGTGCGTTTACAAACATTTAAAGTCACATACACAAACAGCCAGACCCGGAACAACTACTTGTAGCTCATACAAATATTTGTTCCGTGTGGGAATCGAACCCGTGACATGCAGCGCAGCAGTCAATCGCTTAACCACTGCGCCAACCGTGCCGTCATTACTACTTTACGTTACTTAGATTGTATTATAATTTAAAAGGTTTTTAATTCATGAAATAGTTCATGAATATGTTAATTTTATGACTACGTTTGGGTACATATTCTGCTGAGAAATATTTCTGGAAGTATTCCTCAACAGAAAATGTACCCAAACAGTAACCTACCAAAGCCACGTGCGTGCGCGTGCGGTTACCTCTGTATATTTTAAACTATTTAATCACTTATACTGTGATCCATATGCATTACTTACACATGGTGTCCTATTACTTATACTTTATAGTGTGCTCAGAAGTGTGAATCAGTTAAAATATTGCGATAAAGTATCTCTTGAAATTCATGCTGAACTTAATCGTAAAATTTTTGGTTTTTAATATGATATTCTGCTCTCAAAAGGCCTTGAACTATAAATTCGAAGACAGGTGACATCTACCAACCCGCACTGGACCCGCGTGGCCCCTATTACAGAGAGGTGGCCTTTGTCCCAGCAGTAAGAACATTATAGACCGATTATGTTATTATGCTATAATATAAAATGAAAACGCAATAATTGTCTATAAGTGCTGAAATTGTAATTCAGACGTGTCCTATTAGAAGTAGCCAATAAGCTCAGAAAACTTACTTATTTCAATTATCAACCTTATGGTTTTCTTTTCTTTATCTTAGGGTCTTTTATAATCGCACTGCTTAAGACAATCCCCATACCCTAAATACATACCGCTACAGATTATATTTGAGCCATGAACTTGAACAAGCTCTTCGCATCGTCACCGTTTGGTTGAGACAGAATTTTATGGAATGTGCCTAAATCAAGTCTGTTCAACCTGAATACCCCAAAGAGATCGTTTCTATCAGACTCATATCGCACACAGTCCATCAATAAATGATGTACGTCTTCCACAACTCCACACTAAATTCTTTTTTTTTTTGGCTATGTTATTGGCCAGCTCTTGACCTCAATCTCGCCTCATGGAAAACGATGGATGAGGTCTGTGATGGAACCAGCAAGCCTAGAAGATGTCTGTTCACTCTTGCTTTGAAGGCTGGTGGTTTATACGTGGAAGTAAACACAGACGTTAGCAGAGAGTTCCACTCTATGGCCGTGCTCATAATAAATGTGGAGGAGAAGCGCTGAGTACGACAAGTATGGTTACTTAGTGCATGTAATGAGCCACGTGTATCTCTCGGCACAATTCTCTCAAAATAACTTATTTAAATACAGACTAAAATCAGGTCTGCATTTGCTATTGTCAAAATAATTGAATAAGTACTACGCCTGAGTGGTTAACCCTTATTGATAAAGCAAAGCGTTTAAGTCTAAACTGGACCTTTGTTTTCACAAGACCGTTTATTTTTAATAAAGTTACTTTTTCTTCATATATAAATTCACACCTTCTTTCTATGATGGTGGCATACGACTCCTTTTGCTTCGTTCGTGCATCTGGTCATAAACGCACGCCGGTTGCGACTGCTACGCCCCTGAGTTTTCTGAAGAACATCACCAATACGGTCAATTTCTCTAAAAAAATTGGACAATAAGCAGACTTCAAATAAATCCAAACACACTGTATTAAATCAACAGTGACCACACAATGCGAAGACTGCGGACAGTCCATCCGTCAAGTACACTACCTGAATTCCTGGGACACTACCCACGTGCTTCCTTGACGGTGTCTAATGGTCACCCTACACCCGCTGTGCGGTCATTTGTCAGCATGCGTGGACAAATTCAAATGACCATTTCCAAAATTCGTGCGTGACCCTTTTTGGTAAAAGAATAGTGTTGAGTATACCATGGTTTGTGGTTTTGGAAGTGTAGACGTAAAGTTGTAGTTTTATAAAAACGCCATTTTGTTTTCGATATATGAATTTAATTTGAATAAGATTTAAATGTTTGTGAAGTAGAAAAGACAGTGACTTGTTTGCTACTGCTGACTTGCCGGTAGCCATTACATAACTGTAGTCAATACATCCAGATCAATAGTCTCTTTCATACTTTGTAGTAATCAATACGAGTTAAGAACCATTATTCATTAGTACTTTTCGCAAAAAAATGGTTCGTTGTTTTAACATTACCACTTAGCAGTCGTCTTGTGACTGTTTGACTGACGCGTCAGTCAAAGTCATATCTAAAAAAAATAACTTTTTAATTTGGATTTGAAACAGGAAACGTGGACAATTCAGCATTGATTAACACAAATCCCAAACCAAAGCCTTGATGATTTTTATGATTAAAATTATATAAATAAATATTTGTTACGGCCGCGAATCATATTTAGATCAACATACAACTTGACCTACAAATTGCAAAAAACGTAAGCGAATTTGAATTTCGCATACTACCTTGATGGTTTCGCCTCATATTTCAAAGTACTCATAAAGTTCAAAATCTGTTTCGTCATATTAACTAAACACTGACATCTTTCGTTCAACAATCTTCTACAGTCTAGGAGGTTTATTCTTCCCAAATTACTAAACCAGTCACTGAAAATCGGGGAGCAGTGGTGGCCCAGTGTTGACGGCCTCGACTTACAAGTGAAAAATAATAAAAATTAAATAAAGTTTATAAATTAAAGGCGGTCCAGGTACATAGCAACAAGAAACATAGCCGGTTCTTTTTTTTCTTTCATTTCGCTCGCAAAGCAATAATATGGGAATTCCAAACGTGGTAAACAGTGAATAAAGAATCTAGTTTTATACCAGGTGAGTGGCCTCTCATAATGTAGTCGTAATCGGAATATATAGCCTTCCATATGTAAATATGAACAGTTATAAACATGTGTTCTTACGGTGGATCCGCAGTGGTAGCCCACGAAATACAAATTTTCTTTATAGGTCGTAAGTTTGAACCCAGCCAAGTGCTTTACTTTCTGTAAATAATTTCATCACCACTGCTCTCAAAACGGTGAAGGAAAGATCGTGAGGAAATTGGCATGTCCTAGAACCAAAAATTCGCAGACATGTAACATCTACCAACCCGCACTGGGCCCGCGTGGTGGATTACAGCCTCTTGAAAAGAGGAGGCCAGTTGCCAACGCAGTGGGAATATTATAGGCTGATTATGAAATTCTGCACTGAAAATCTGGTGTTTTGGGGCAGGAGATTTTCAGTGGTAGTTTAGCAATTTGTTAACATACCAAAAACATGAAGAAACGTCCCTAGGCAAGAGGTATCCACCGCATCGTCGCTTGCCATCAGGTCAGATAGAGGTCAAGCGCAAAAAACTTTCTGCTTTTCTCTTTTGACGCGACTGCGGTGAAGACCAAAAGGAGGGTAATGGTTTTAACCTGTACGTTAGTAGGTACCAATTGTATGCGCATGTATGTTTGAAAACATTCAAGATAGTATGGTTGTTTCGTAACTTTGATTCTAAGTATGAGACAGGAAACGTCAACAACACAGCATTGATTAACACAAAGCCTTAAACCAAGGTCAGCTCTAGTTAACGCCAAAACACTCAATGGTTCATGACTCAAAATAATTCAGGATCTGTACCGTCAGGCAGGGAGTTCATTTGCATATTTCAGTGGAACTTCTAGTAACAGTGATTTACATAACTCATGTTTGTAAGCTCCGCTGAATCGACAGTAATCTGGGATTCGGGGTGTCTTTGTATGTTTTTTTTTTTCTGGAGTAACATTTTGGTGGGTTTTGAACACTAAATACGTCTGTGCGTAGATTAATTTTCTTTGTTTATTCTGCTTAAGCTTTTTAAAATAGCAGTTTTAATGTACCATCGAAGAAATTCATATAGTATACATAGTAAGGGCTATTTCTGCTAGCAGCGCTCGGCGGCTATAGAACCGGGACGGTAATAGATGTGGTCATCGTGTTCACGGGATTTTGTTTTCAAATTGCTTAGATATTAATTACTCGGAAATAAATGGTACTCTATTCTAACCAATAGATAATGCAGATGCGGGCACCCAGGAAATGGAGTGAGATGAACCATGGTTAGCAAACTTGACGCATGTTCTCGTGAGGAATCATTGCTTTCAAAAGCACTGTCCATGCATGCAGCACAATTTACTGGAATTGAACATTGTCTTTACTGTCTTCACAAAGTTACTCACGCATAACTTTATAATATAAACTATCAGCGCCCTACGGTTTCAACCGCATAAGTCTCGATTCCGTGGGAATATCGGGATAAAATGCCTAAATATCCTATGTGTTAATCCAGGTTATAAACTATCTGTGTGCCAAATTTCATCCAAATCTGTTTAGTAGTTTTTGCGTGAAAGAGTAACAAACATCCATCCATCCTCAGAAACTTTCGCTTTTAAAATATTATCGTAGGATGTGAAATTCCTTCATGCTTTCATTGCCGAATGCTGCTATGAAACTGAAAAATAGAGACCATTTCGCAGTTCAAGGGACAACTCATTCCCACCCCTCACAAACTGTAAACTGAAATAAACTAATAGACTAAAACCAGACGAAAATTCCGGTTCATTAATAATTTACGAAGAAAAAGAATAACTATCAAAGTTTCAACGTCGGCCGTCGGATGTGGCTTTATAACTCACAATTTTTCCGTCCTTAATCCTTTACGGAGCTCATTTAGCCGAGTTTTAATCTCAATCTCACCTCATTACCGGATCCCGAATACTCGGAATAGCCAATTTCACCATTAATTACAAGCCCAGGCTCCCGTACCCTTCCTTTTTCGAGTAAAAATAAATTATAACTCATTTATCGTTAGAGCCGAGACGCCCGCGACGGAGGCATTGAAATAAATAGCTGTCACGTTGGCGCACACAGCAGTAACGTGAACCCGTGAAACGACGTCACGTTAACGTGAACGGGGGGGAGGCCCCGCCCAGCGGCTGCGCACTGCACCACACACGCCCATGTGTCGCACATACGGCGTCACGTAACTGGGGCACATACACGAGTATGTATGCCACATGCTCGGTGGGCGTGCGCTGCGGTGGGCGTGCCACATGTGCCATGTGTCAGTAAATGGGTGGAGATAGGCTCACGTTAAAAGGGAAATAGCCGGTCGCGTTCGAGTGTTGACGACTTTATGTGCGCACGGGCGGCATGCGTGTGACGTCACATGTCACGCCCGACCTCGCTGACCAACCGCTGACATGCACAGATAACTTCACCGACCGAGGAAATAGTAATAAACGCCGCTGGCGCTGGAAATTAAACAGACGGGCGGGAGTAAAAAAAAGAAAATAATATTCCCACCTGCGGCCGCAATTATCGGCGCAAACCGCGGAAAATTGCGAGGCGAACGCCAAACTGACACTCGTGGAACTTCCTCAAAATAAAACTTTGGAAAAGTTCAACCGGAAAAGAAAGAAAACGCGAAAATAAAAAAGCCATTGACTCCGCAGTCCGGCCCCGAAAGTTTTAGACGCCTTTTTAAACATTCCCGCGGATGAAATCACGACCGACGAGGGATTTTTTTTATCGCCAGAAGGATTTTCAGTGCTCGTTTCTGTCAACTAATTAGAGTTTGCTCTCGAAAATAAAATTAAATGCAAATACTGACGTTATCAAAATGTCACTTGAGCTGTGGCCTGAGTCATAGTAATTGGTCGCAGTTGAAAGGTTACCCGATGCTATCGCTTTCCTTTTGCGAAGGTATTGAAAAAGCATAAATAGTTAGAAGAGTTTGTAGCGTAGCGAGCATAAGAAACAATATGGCAGAGAGTAACGTCGGATCAATAATATATAGGCTAAGAAAACGCGGGCACAGAGCAGTTAAGAATCCGAGGCACCCGTACATAGACGAGAGCGAAAACAAATCAGTGCCGGGAGGCGAAAATTGAGCACGTACCCGTTCCGGCTAATTTTATTTTGCAATTACACCCCCTCCCGTCCTACGACCTCACCCCCCTGGCTCCGCTAATACAACATTCTTGGCGACAGCCAGTTTTTGGGACAGAGGCTGTGGTGGGAATCTTATGACAAAATTATACTGGAAAAGTGTTGTGGAGGCGAGTGTATAGATAGATTTGTGGTACAGGCCGTTTGTTAGTTGAAAATTATTGAAAGTACTGGCTTCTTTACTTTTCTTGCTTGGTTATACCTATGAAATTACGCACAAAAAAAAACAGGGAAGGCTTACATCGTGTCTTATATTTATTTATTTATTTGGTACCGACACCAACAAAAAATTCAAACAGAACAATAACATAGTACAAGTACTGGTATGTATGCTCATACTTGGGTCCGTTCCTGCGTTCTGCGTTCTTCATTCCACGTTTCACTTGACAGATGTCTTGATAGTCTGAATAGTTCGACAGAGATGACAGAACGCAGAACGCATTCTACTGTCAAAAATTTCCGCGCGTTCCATGTTTTTCTCGAAAAATCCGTAATAGATACTTTTTATTTTGCGAAAAAGAAAATGTCAACTTAAACCTTTATTTTTACACACTTTAAAAGTTTCTCAAATATTTTTCAAGAAAAACAACATTTTTCATTTAAATGATAATGATATACCACCAAAATATTCATTAAAAATCTAGAAGAGGAAATTCTCAATCTACGCATACAAAGTCTCTGTAGGCTATTACTCTGCACCCCCCTGTGTAAAAAGGTTGTAAGAAGACGGCGGACACCCCCGTCTAAGGGAGGCGATCGCCCCCACAACCCTTTCGCTTTTACCCCCGCTGGACAGGGTGATGTTTTGTGAAGAAAATATATCGGCGAAGAAAAAAAGTATTTTCCTTTCCGAAAAAAACAAACAGAATATGTGCATAGTCAACTACGTAGTTCATATGAAACGATGAATACATATCTGTTGGTACCGATAAAAACAAAACGAAATTGGGAAAAATTCTTTGTAAAGGAATATTAAATGTATTTTTTTTTAGTTTGTGCAGAATAAACAACTTTTCTTTCTTTTTTCTTCTTTCTTTAAATGATTTTGTTTTAAATAAGTGGAACTAACGGGAAGAGATAAAATGAAGTAAAGAAAATTGTCATACGATGAGCAATAATAGTAAGTTTGAAGTTATAGATAAGTTAAGCTGATAATTTTTTTTTTTTTTTTGTATGTTTTAAAAATAAAACACTTTCAAACTAAAATTATACCATTTATAACTTATCCACTACGTTGACTATAATTTTAAATTTATTTTGCATTTCCCATAAATACGTCTAAAGGTTACACTTTCATACTTCACTTATCGTCTCACCTCTATGAACTTAGATTATCTCAATTGACTCTCAAGAAACAACCACCTTTAGTAATTTTTTGTGCTTTGGAAACAAGCTGAGCACAATGATATCATAAATTAATAATATATCTTTTAAAACCTATGAATGACACTGGAAAATCTCACGGAATTCGTGGCATTTTCATTAGTCATGTATCTCATGAAAATCTAAAGCAAACAAATGAGGTTGACCTCTAAACTGCTACTTTAACAAAGCTAAGTATTCAACATTCAGAATCTTAGGTAGCTTTACAAAAAAGTAACGGCCAATATTTTTCTCAAGATCCACCCGTCCGGAGCCCATAACGAAAAGGACCACACCCTGTACCCGCTAAGCTTCTCGCATTTCTTCGACGCTTCTTAAAGTGTTTTACATACAACCATCTACGCCTGTGTGCGTCCGGTAAATACTTACGCATTGATGTGTGAGTCGCTACGCATTTTTGCCCACCCCCCCTCCCTTCAAGAAAAATACCTTACCCCGTTCCTCCACCCCTTTGATGTACCGTGCGCCCCTGGTAAAGAAGATATGAGACTTTTTCAAAAAGCTTAATTTAAATGAGTCGCTCGGGACGACTCAATGGGAATATTCCTTAATTTAAATACTATCTTGAAGGCAAAAGGGTGGGGATTTTAATTGGTATTGAATTTCGATTGGAGACTCTTGTTTTTTCGACTTTCGCTTGTTTTTTTAGTCTGTCTTGAGTTACTAGTAGGGTTGCGTGAGAATTTGTGGAGTTGCTGCCTGTCTAAAGACGCCATATTCATATCTATGACACGGCTATAGTTGATAGTCCATCATTTGTCAATTTCCAAAATATACCTTAATTATACAGATATCACTGTGTCCCGACATAATTTGGTGAAAGGTCAGACATTTGTATTTTTTTGCAATGGTGCTTGTAAGTTTAGGATCACGAGAATGAAATTATGACATACAGAATATAGAGATAATTTCAGTAAAGGCAATATATTCGTGCTCTTCAAAGATCTACCCATTAATTCGAAATCAAGGCAGTACACCTTTGTAGACGCTTCAAATTCCTACCCGCATAAATTGACGATTTAAATTATTATTAAGAAAGTATCTCCAAATTCAAGCAATTTTCCTCTTACTTAGTACTTTATTTAATCCGGGACGGACTTAAGAGACATTTAAATTGCTGTCAAATGGTGAAATATTGCAATACTACAATGTAAGCTAAAATTAAAGATGTAATTTAAACCATCGTCTTAACCCGTTCTCGTTAAAAAACAACACCCCTTTTGAATTAAAATGTCGTCAGACATTTATAATCGTCGTGAAATTCGTACAATTTATTATGAATACCAGTTTTTTCATACGCCTTTGCTTGTTACAAATTAAGTTAAATGAGAGATTATGGTCATACAGGTCGTTACAAAAAAGTCTGACGTGGTCGCATTTGGAACTAAATATTTTACTTAATGCAGACCTATGATGATGGCACTACTTTGCCGGCAAGCGCTAGTAGGTTTTGACTTGAGTCATACAAGCATTTCGAAGTGACCTAAGTGCGACAGTGGCGCCCTCATTTTTCCAAACTCTTTTTTGCCAAGCTGTACCTACTTTTCTGAATGATCATCATCCCTATAGTAGGTATCAGTTCTCTCAAACAACCGAGAAAGAAGTTCTCTCTTGGTTGATTACGACCGGTATCAGTTCTCCTTATCCAATAAAATATATTATTATAATTGGGCATTTAATTTAGATTAAAATATGCCTTGAGAAGATATAATTAAATTGAATACTTTAAAATTTAATTCAAAATTACGCGTTACAAAATAATTATGGTTGACGACAACGCGGGCGCAGCGGTAGGAGTCAATGACCTTTTCCTCGGGTATTAGGTATGTAATCCCGGTAGTACGTTCCCGTGGGATATTTTCCGACATAAACGCGGGCGAATCCGAAGGCAAAAGCTAGTCTCACATAAAACTACAAACTACACCTACACAAATCAACTCACACTCACACTAACACCTGCAGACAACGCACAGCCAAATTCACTCTTCAAAGTATCCATTATCGTTAGGTTATTTTAATTACGTTACGTTGTTTTTTAGATAAACAATACACTATAAGAAAGAAAAATACAAATAAGATTATTTGTATTTTTCTTCTTATATTGTTTATTCTCTTCAGTCTCAAAAAGCACCCAATTTAAGCTTGTACAGCTGGTGACTTGTTGGTGACCACATTGCTTGCAATGCTTATTTCAAGCACCAGTCTCTCACAAATGTAAACTCAAACTCAAAGCATTTGTTTCAAATAAACCAATTACAGGCACTTTTGAATTGTCAAGGGGTCGCCGGTCGGTCAGTCAGAAATATGAAGCTAGTCGCCCATTCCAAAGCGTAGTAGGTACGGTATGGAGAAGAACGCGCAAGAAACTCCACGGACACTCTTTAAATCAAAAATATGGTTACGTAATATTGGTTACATCATTCAAGTTGAAGTTATACATGTGAGAACGATGCAAAACATTATAAGCGTCCGTTAGAAATAAAAATATAAACTCATTCAAACATTAAATTAAATTAAAATCGCCGTGGCAGCTAAGAGATAACCAGTCCCTACTGACGGCGCCCGTTCACGAACATGACGCATGGATTAGCATCATTCAGCTCAACCATTTTGAACTTATCCTTAAGCTTGTTTAAAGCTCTACTATCGAACATTTGTGAAGAGAAAATAAATACACCTATACTAAGTATTTTAATTTTAAATTTTAATCTTATCTAATCTTATTTTTTATAAAATTTAAAATATAAAATTTTAACTAATTATACTCTATGTCGTAGTATAAAAGGTTGGTTTTTGTAGTTCACATGCGGTGGACCGTATGTTCAAGAAAAAATATTCCCTTGATAGTATTTCATCGAAATTAGATTTATCAAAAAATACCGATTCTAACATATTAATGATGGATTTGCGTTCTTTCTCTAAAGAGGATAATTCTAATAATTTTCCTGAAAGAAATATAATTGGTTTGAAAATTGCCACAAAAACAAACTAGACTAAAGCCATGATTGTTACAAATACATAATCTTTACGACATAGCTTCTGCTCTTTGCATGGTGTGGTGGTAAGTTCCACTGGCCGCCCTAGATACTTATTACTGAAACTGGTGGAGACTATTTCTGTAAGTAAGGTGCATTCAATGATATTACTACCGGGCCAGTCCCATATTTTGGCGGGTAGGACATCGCAACCGGCGTGCGTTAATGACCAGAAGAACAACGCAGTCACACAATTTTGCCTTGAATGTCCTACCTATTTTATATTTATTATTTGAATGTAGTTATTATGACAGAAATATTGGGTAATTATTTTAGTTTCTCATTTACTACACCCCCCACACACACTCATGTAGGTATGCCCCACCATTTTATTTTATTTTGTGAGCTTTTTAGGGTTCCGTACCCAAAGGGTATAACGGGACCCTATTGCTAAGACTCCGCTGTCCGTCTGTCACCAGGCTGTATCTCATGAACTGTGACAGTTAGACAGTTGAAATGTTCACAGATGATGTATTTCTGTTGCCGCTATAACGTCAAATACAAAAAACAGAATGAAATAAATATTTAAGTGGGGCTCCCATACAACAGAAATGATTTTATTGTTTTTATAGATAATGGTACGGATACCCTTCGTGCGAGAGTCCGGCTCGCACTTGGCCGGGTTTTTTTTATTTTATCTTATATTACCTTTAGTTTATTCTGTTAATTTGTCAAAACGGACATACACTTCTCTGTGTTTATTATTCTAGCGTAGGGCACTCGTGTTGCAGTTGAGAATCAGCGTCAGGAGGTACACTTTGTGTTGTCATCTGACATTATGCTGAGCTGAGGCCCTTTTGGCATTATAATCATTGTTTTCTTAGTTATAAGGTGTATTTTTCTGCTATAATGTCAATAAACGCATTTTTCTTTGTTTTTAACTTTCAAATGAATGAAGGTGAATGATGCAAAAGGAGTATGTAAGGATCGTAGCAGGTGGAGTTCTGTAGTCTCTGCCTACCCCCATGTGAAGAAGGCTACTCTTATCACAAGGAATACTTATAATAGCAGAAATATTAATAGCACACCGATAAAGATAGATTGAGTTTATGTATTTATGTGTGTATGTACAGACGCCAGCAGGTCAACCTACCCGAAACTGTCAATTTTTCCCAATCAACTTTGAACCTTATGCCATAGTGATAAAGTTGAAAATCTATTAAAGAAATTTGACAGATTGTAGTAGGTTGATGTGCTGGCGTCTGTACGACAGTTATTCTTCCCCTCAATTTATTTAGGTCTTGTGCGTTACTAAACTATAAATTACACATAGTATCCATAAATATTTCTAAAACGCGCTTCAGAATCCTTAATTAGATGGTGTGCACCAATGTTTATTTCTTACTGACTACATTTCTACAAATAGGAAAATTCGAACGTTTTTGAAATTCCACATAATATTTTTCTCAGTCAAAAACCCTCAATATACTCGCTACTACCACTATGTTCATTTGTAGACCAATTTTTAACATCCCCTACATCTTCAAGCAGTATAAAACCTTAAAAGTAAAAATAATTAAACCCTCCCGCTAACAATACCTACTTTTCTTCAAACAAAACAAAGCAAAGCAAATTCTCGCTTTAGAGCAATCAATACATGTCTTAAAAACAATTTAGAGCAAGAAAATCTAAGACGTCCATGAAACAAAGGGCCGACAGCTACGCCCAAATACATGCTGCTATAGATTTATATGGATTTCCAAATAAGTGAGAAGCCTTAGAACATAGTGTGATTGCTCACTTTTCTTTGTTTTGTGATTTGAGATCGTTTACCTTATTAGACTAATTGAAATAGTCATAGTCATAGTCATTTATTCATAAACAAGTTATTTGTATCTGAATTTAAACACAAAAATTACACAATTACATTTGACAATCAAGATAAATTACATTTGTACTTCATAGTTTCAAACAAAAATTATAATAAATTCACATTTCATCAATACCGATTATGTCGACATGTAAATAAAACAAAACAAAACAATATGGCCAACAGCTTAACATTTAAAATAATAACAATAAAATAATTTCACAAAAGATAAATTTGACAGATTGATAGAATTAATTAAAAATAATAATATTAAATTTATAGATAGATCAATAAATTAGAATGAACCAAATCCAATAAAATTTAACATGGTTTTCTCAACAAAAAATAAAAAATACGGTTCATTAAAATTACAGCTCTTCTACCGCATATAGACATTTATTCAATAGGAATTCCTTTAGTTTTATCAAACATCATTACATTTAAATTATCAACAGTTATTGTTTCAATGGTTACTTTTTTATTAACTGCAGTGATAGCCTAGTGTTATGAACGTCGGACTGCCAAGACATAGGTCTCGAGTTCGAACCCAAGCCACGCATCACTGACTTTACGGATTTATGTGCGTATTGTATAATTATCACTTGCTTCAAAAACGGTGAAGGAAACTGGCATGCCTGTGAGACTACACGACTCCATGTACTCGATGGCATGTGAAGCTAAGTCACAGGACCATGGGTGGCATAAAAACTCTGACACCAGATTAGTTACTAACCACACGGAAAAGAAAGAAGAATATTGTTTTTATTCAAACATTTTATAATCTTGAAGAACGTTTTCATAAAAGCTGATAAGACACAGTTCACTATCGTAGCTTGTGTTTCTATCTACTGTACCGTTATTTTGTCTCTTGATAAGATCATTTTCCGAGTTTTTCGTCAGATACAATTAGATATACCGGTTAGATAGTTACACCAGTTTCAATTTACTACGCCATTTGTCGTCGGATAAAAAAAAAGAAAACAAAATTCTTAATTCCAAAAACTTGTTTCCAATGAACAAACATAACCCCTTTTAAAATTCTATTACGTACATCCATCGTGTACGTACAGGTGGGGGTGTTTCGCACCCCTTTTTAACCCTTTCGGGGTCCAACCGTTTCTTCTTTACATTTATTTCTTATGGCCTGTTTCTTCTTCTTAAATTATAAAGCTGAGCTTGGATTCAACGGGTTTGATACTTGGTTAGTATTTTTTAACTTTCCGTCTTCCCTTGTGTAAAAAGTATGAGTTTATGTGTGCAGGTATGTTATTGTAGTATTTACATTTTTGAATAAATGAATAATTTATTTGCCAGAATATAAATTTACCCACAGTCAATGGGTTGGTATCGTGTGTAAATTACAATATTTTCATAATAGTAACCTTTTCCCGATGCCTTCATGTAACTACAATATAAGTGGAATGTATTCAACAAATGTTTAATATTGTAGTTATTGTCACAGTTTTGACCTATAGAGTTAAAAAACAGATAGTAAATAATAGAGAAGAGAGAACTTAAATACTGATGAAGAAAAAACAATCGTATCCTCGCTATTTTCATCAATTTAGCAACGCATTTTTTTCCAACTTGCAATTTCTTTCAATCACGATCCTAATTTGATTCCACCTATTCCAAATTCTTAATTTGTCATCTCATTTATGTCTCAAATAAAACACACACATTTAATACAAAATTGGCACATTTAAGCCCAGAAATACGCCTTCCGAAACAACAAAGAAAACTGTCAAGAATGTTCGGTCAGCGTCCACCGGCAGCCGAAATGATGTTACAAAGGCGCGGAACTGGGCTAACACAAGTTTTCTATATTACAGTGCGTACCACCCCCCTCCGCCCCCCCCCTCTACCCTCCCGAAAGGGTTGCGACCCACCTTTGAAGATGCGCAGAGCTTTTTCTATAATTCTCCTCTCCTAAGCGATTTGAATTTCGTTAAGTCTCGTATTTCGAGCAAAAAATAATTGTTTGAACCGATTTTCGAGTGTTTCGCCCGTTCGTTGGTATATTTCTTGTTTTTTGTGTCCGCGTTGTAAAGGTGTGTTTTGTTGTGACTACAAATTATAAATGTTTATAACGTGGTCTACATCTTGGTAACTCAGTGTTGATTTGATAAAGGGATAGGTAATGCGACGCTTGACGACGAATACATCTTGACCATTTTTTATTTTTTTTTGGTTTGGAAATTTTCAAATAACTTCTCCCGCTCTGGGCGGAGCGGGAGGGCGTGTCAGAGTCTTAGTGACTAAAACCCACCCGTGTTCCTTCAGTTGCCTGTACGTTGCCAGGGGCCACGGTATCCCTCGTCATCTTGACTTCAGATCACGTCATTAATAGTTAGTGTTTACGTTAGTCTGGACAAATAGTGTGAAACGAGACGTTTTTTTTTTGTATTCTTAGTTTTGTGTTAGGATTTTATTTTTACCTTTTGTTTACAAATCAGCCTTAAACTAACTCTTTTTTTCAGCTGTAACTTACTGACCATACCGATATTGCAATGTATGTAGAAAATAGAGTGTATATGCCCAAATACATCAAGAGATAAACTTTCGCTGCGGCCGAATATCCCCGTACCAATACTGATACTCCCTATGAATTTTAAACAATATTTGTCAGCAAAACGCACCTTAAATCTGACTTGGCAGAGTTTTCACAAATCCTTTTTTATTTCACAAGGTCGAATGGTTCCGTGCACTCATTTATTTATGTTCGTTACCTTTTCGCTTTTGTTTTCATTGTCTTGTGTAATTCTGTCTTTACGGTTAAGGTATTGTAATTTGCCTTGTTTTAAATGTTAGCTACAGGTATTTAATTTTTTTTCTTTTTAATTATCCAAACTTTTATTTAGGAATCAGTTAATAATTTAAATTATACAGTAGTAAATGATAATACAAATAACTATTTAATTTTACATTTTTATGAGTGATTTTTACTGACTATTTAAAAATAGTAAAAAATTTAAAATCAAATAAAAAAATTTAAAATTTAAAAATCATTTTTATCAGAAGGATAAATATGAACGTTTGACATTCCATAAGAATGCGGTCAAGTCGCAATTTATTTCTCAAATAAAAGTTATCTGACTGTTGGAAAATTAGCCCTTAGAGGACTATATTTGGCGGCGTGATGCTCCATTAGTGTGAAAGTTTTCAGATTTTCTGAAAAGTGAAATATGATTTGCTTTTATGGTTGTTTTGGTGGAATAACATTTCCTTGCCGCCCCCGTAACATTAAATTCCTACAACTATTTAAAATTTACATCTCCGAGATTGTAAAATCTAAACAAACTCTAAAACAATGTATATTTTTTAAGTAATAAATGGTGAATCAGAAACATTCACATACGTTTCTATTCTAAAAGTGAATAATTCCCTTGAACTAATGCTAATATTCTATTCTTGATTTGACATAACTTTATGGCGACTCTGAAGTGCACTACTCGTTGCGCAGTACCGCACCCCTCACCCCCGCTGACACAAGACATAGATACTGCGCAGCGACTCGCCTCATGTTCCGAGCCGCCATAAAGATTGAATCGGGTAAAAAACCTCTAAAACACTTTCAATCAACTTTTATTCTTTAGTAGTAGTAAAACCAAATAAATGATTTAAACATTTCATATCAGCACTTAAGCCACATTAATACTTCTAACAAACAGGCTGAGGTAACTAATTTGAGATAACAAGGCGACCAACAATTAACAAGACGCATCACCCATAATTCATCATTTGCCCCTACTACGATGCGTGTGAGTTTCATACGCCTTGTGAACGAGATTCATTTCACAGGTATTGCACATCCTTTTTTTTTTTTTTGGGTGGGAAATTATCAAATAACTTCTCCCGCTCTGGGCGGAGCGGGAGGGCGTGAGACTCTTACTGACTAAAACCCACCCGTGTTCCTTCAGTTGCCTGTACGTTGCCAGGGGCCACGGTATCCCTTTCGGACTTTCCGCAACCCCGGCAGGCATCGGTCCTATCGGACCCCTTCACTTGCTGACATCTCTTTGAGGCGCGCGTGGAACCCAACGCGCCGTCGACCCGGGCCTGGTCCTTATCGGACGGCGAGCTACCCATTGCTCACCGTCCGCAAGCCCGCGCCTACGGTGGCTGGGAATCGGCCTGCGATTCCCGACGCCCAGGGAGGTATTGCACACCGCATAACGCAAAGCAATTGAGGTAGTGCGTTACTTTCAACTTGCCAAAAACAAGTGCTGTCTTGAACTTTGAATGCCTCTTTTATATGCATATCGCACTTATACTTTAATATGAGTACACTGATATATAGAAAAACTATCCTTTTAACACAATTATAATAACAAATTAATATTTATTGCGTATTAATAAAGAAAAAAATTATTTAAAAAGAAAATGTATGGACGTCCGTGTCTGTACGGATGGATTCCGTGTCACGATAAAGTCCGAAATACTCCACATTTAAAAAAAAATCACTTTAGACTTGCTTCCTCTGTTTTCATATTGAAAAGGGCTGTTTAATTCAATGTCGTTTCATTGATATTAATAAAAAAAACTAAAAATTTTTTTTTTTTAGATTTACGTTTTTTACTGTGATTATATATTTTGTTAATCTATATTATATTATATTTATATTTTGATTACATCTAGATTTTGCCTGTCATACTTCTCTTGACTATCACCAAATACTCTAAATCAATATTAACTATTATGTCTATCTAAAGGTACAAATTCAGTATTCCAGCTCAACTAAGGCCGTCGTAAACTAAACTAAGTTATTTTGTCAATCGACATGATAAAGATACCAAGCCAAACCAACTAATATTTTGTAACCGAAATGCTAATAACATTGAATCGATGCGACATAATTAAATCGACAAATGCGTCATTTCACATAGAATATTTGTATCGATTTATATTGTTTTTAAACAATTTTTGGTGAATTTTTGGTTAAGAGTTTTTCGTACCAGGAAAAAAAAGATTTTCTTTGTATTACTAAGAGTAGGCCAATTTCTATGACGATGCGACTTTGCCTAGGCTTTACCCGGGTTGTATGAAGATGCTACTTTACCTTCTAAGTCTAAGTCAAAGTCAAATCATTTATTTCAAATAGGCCCTTAAAAGGCACTTTTAAACGTCAAAATTTACAAAAAACAGAATTGGTTCTAGTCGCCCCTTCCAAAAAATAGTTTTCGTATGGAGAAGAATGGGCAAGAAACTCCACCGTTACTCTTTTAAAATGATTTCATAATATCTCGTATACATTAATTATATAATTATTTGTGAAGACGATGCACCTAGTATAAGATTACTATACCACGATAAGTAAAATTAATCTAAATATAGCGAATTTTGATATTTAAATATTGCAACTTCTAATGTTCCAACTGCTAGGACAAAGGCCTCTTCTCAGTTAGAAGGAGTGGGCTGTAATGCAACACGCGAGCCCAGCACGGGTTGGTAGATGTAACATGTCTTCGAATTTTTGATTTCATTTTTTCCTCACGATGTTATCCTTCATTTTGAGAGCAGTGGTGATTAAATAATTTACACAAAGTAAAGCGCCTATCAAGGTTCGAACCTACGACCTACAACTCCTCAGTCGAGGCCGTTACCACTGGGCCACCACTGACATATACCACATATTATTCGGAATATTTAGCGACACCTAAAGGTCCCTCCACCATGAATGGACAGATACCGACCAATCTCTCTGTGTATTAATTCTACCGTTGCAGAGCTATTCTATTATTTTAAAGTGAGTGGATAAAATCAACTTAATTACCTGTTTATAACGACAATACACTTCAAAACAATGGTAGGGGCTCATCTCGCGAAGATACGCGATAGAACACGCGTGTCCCGGACTATCGTTTAAGGAAGTGCTTGTATAGCATGGAGTAGCATTTTATAAGGGTGCTTGAGAGAAAGAAGGTCGGCCATATTGTTTAGGTGATGTGTTAGATAACAATGTGGGTTATTGATTTTGGCATCTGCTTTTTTTGGTAACGCTGACGATTTTAAGCAGCTTCTTTTTTGGAAATGTCTAATGAATGCACACTGTCAAATGATGCGTAATATTCAGGACGTGTTACTTGGTGTCATTGCATTTTAAATTATCACGGTTATCGGGGAAAAAAAAAAAAAAAGCTGTTTGTTTAGTTCATTGCTAACTTAGTGCTGGTAAGTTTAGGCCTAAGGGCCTGTCAATTAGATAATAATATGATAGTACCAATTTTACAACGTTTAATTTCTTCAATTCATCGTTTCTTGTAAGATATAATATATAGTATTAACTTTTTGAATGAATTCAAACTTAGGTAGAGTGTTTCTCCCACCTCTGTTTTATCAGCTTATCTAAACAAAATTAAAAAAAAATACTAAATTTAAAATATTTTATTTCACATAAACACACAAGGGTACTTATAATATGAAACGTCAGAAGCTAGGTGCACGGTTCTTATGTAGAAGAGCCGGCAAGAAACTCCACGGTTACTCTTTTAAAAGTAAATGGTATTTACAATGTTTTCAAATAACAGTGTTTGTCCTCTCATACCTATTAGGCCTATCAACAAATACCAGCAATTAAAATATAAACATAAAATTAATCTTATTCTATGGACTTAAAGTTGGTCACTTAGCAAATATCCTACGTTTTCACTTTAGAAAAATGTCAAGTTCCAATAAGCCTTCTCCATACTACAAAACAGTGAGACTGTCTCAACAATCTGTCTTACTCAGAGCTGTCAACGGCACCTATGTGCATGAGGCACGTTGTGCGCCCCGTGTATGCACACCATTATTATTGTAATCGTCGTTTGTTTTGTTAATGTATTTAGATATTGTTTTATTTTTAGTTTTACCTGGAAGGTATTTTATATTCGTTTTCGACATTGTAGGTGTTTGATACGGATTTTTTAGGATGAGAGATGGCAATAGCCATAATTTTCCTGCCTTTATCCCAATTTATTTGGGGTTTGCGCAACATGTTTGTTCTTCCAGTTCTCTATTAGTCGTTATCTCGGTAGTCACTCCCTTTCTAGCCATATCATCTTTCACACAGTCCATCTGCTGTTTCTTTGGTCTTCCTCTATTTTTATAGCCATTCACGACATTAATAATTTTATTCTAGGTGCATCGTCCTCACATATAATTATATAACTAATGTACTTATACAAAATATTGTAAAACATTTTAAAAGAGTAACGGTGGAGTTTCTTGCCCATTCTTCTCCATGCGAAAACTACCTTTTGGAAGGGGCGACTAGAATCAATTCAATCTTTTTGTAAATTATGACGTTCAAAAGTGCCTTATAAGGGCCTATTTGAAATAAATTATTTGACTTTGACTTTGACATTTTCTCGTTCCTCCGCATCACATACCATGACAACCGATTTCCACACTACTTTCAGTCACCGGTGACTGAAAAGTTGTGTTTTCAGACTTGCTCTTATACTCATTGAGAGATCACTATAGTGTTATCGTAAAACCAGGCAAAATACTCCGGAAATCTAGTTTTTTTTTTATATCTGTGGTATGGTGGTAAAGCTCAGTTTAAAAAAAAGTTATGACCTTCTTTATAACTTTTTAAGCTAACGGCTAACTTCACTAAGACGTCTAAGAAGTATTCAGTGTCTTCCAGAATCTTCTGTGAGGTTGAAATGAACTAGGGTAGGTACCTAATGGAATTTTGGTAACGGAAATACCCTTTAAGGGCACTTGAGAAGCACCTTAATAAATTAATTTAGTTCAGTTCCGCTTTTACAAGAGGGTGATTATTTGTTATTTTTAACATCACCTAAACATTATGCGTATATTTTGTAAGAAAAATGCAAGTAAGTGTCAAGAATTAATTCCGGTATTTTGGTAAATATTTCCTATAGGTGACGTTCTTTCAAAAATTTTAATGGTTGAGTAAGTAAAGCTTCCGCCTAGCATTCGTGATTTAAAAACTGTTTCACAATTCAAATATCGAGTAAAAGAGCATTACCTTTCCTCTCAACTGTGAGTATTTATATAGTATGTATGTTTATATATTTAAGCTCTATGTATTTATTTAAGTATATATTAATTTATTACGTTATACGTGTAGGTTTATTTCAATATTTTAGTTTAAGACTTCGCATATTTATATTTTTCTCTTCTTGTTCTCACACACTATTGTCTATCTACATTTCTTTCTCATTTCTCCTATCGCAGGTCTTCTGGAAGAAATTTCTTAAGAAATAAGCAGTACCTTTGTACTCATCATTATGATTATGTCTTATTTGTACCTATTTTTCTGTGTGTACATAAATAATAAAATAAATAAACATTATACTTACCTATGCGTTTACGCATTGTTTGTTAAAGGGGGAAAATATATAAAAGAACAGATAAAGCCATTACATATAAATTAGTTTGGTATGTAAATCTTTAATCATTACTCAGTCTTAATTTCCACTTCTTATCAGTCAAGTACTAACACCCCATACTTTTGTATTTTATCATTTTATTTTACACTTTACTACGAACTGTTAAGGTCGAGAATTAAGTGGCAAAGCTTTTATCTAACGGAGTCTAAGTTAACGCTATCGTGAACGACTTCAGTGACGCGTGAAAGAATCAAGAAAACGACTATTTTTTTAGGGAATTGCGTGCGACAGGACAGTTCTTATATAATTTGCCTACAAGCTTGAAGCCTCTGGGAGGACGGCTTATTTTGTATGGAAAATTGCCCTGTAAGTTAATGTAATAATTAAGTATGGACAAAGAACAGTTAAAGAAATGGATCATTATTTGCTCATCCGTTTTGCTAAAAGACTCCAAGTTTTTAAGAGAATTCAGTAATTATATTGTAATAAAATGTGCATTAAGAATATAAGTTTTTTATCTGAAAATACAACTAAATACGAATATTCAACATCCATCTCCTAATCAAAGTTATTTACCAAGTTGCGAGAATCGATAATGGATTAGAGGAATTGGCTGCTGCTGTACCTAACCCAATTCTAACTAGCGCAGGATTATGACGTAATTCCAATATGCTGTCTTAGTTAGGAACAGACAGACCGCGTCAGTGGGGTATTATGGATGTGATGCAGTTAAAGGAATATTCCAAAAAGATAGAGAATAGTCACCTAATTGAACAATTTTGATATTAAAATAAGACATAGACGTATAACAGGGTGTAAAGTTCAGTCATCCTCTACAGAAATGGGAGGATCCTCCGACCAGACGGGTGTTGTGTCCGGTAGGCTACTGCCCGATGATTGATGTCGGGACGTTGTATATATTCTACTCGTGCGGAAAACGCTGCTTGCGCGATGCAGTATTATGCATGACATGTCAGTGTGATGCAAAGTTCGCATGTGGCGATACCGCCACAAGGGTTTGCGATTCTGCTTATGAATTTTGGTATAAAAATGTGACTTGAATAAAAATATTTAAATACATATTTCATCATTCTAATTATACTGAGAAGAAAGTTTTGAGTATGAATATGAATGGCTATAAGAGAGGAAGACCAAAGAAAATATGGATGAACTGCGTGAAAGATGATATGGCTAGAAAGGGAGACGAATAGAGAAGTTTGGAAGAAAAAGACATGTTGCCAAATAAATTGGGATAAGGCTCTTTGTGCTCGACACTATTTCTTTACGATATGGCGTATAAACCACGCCGTAGAAAAAATGTGTCTGTTAACAATCTTCCACAGAGATCCATTCAACACTCATGAGTATGCCTACGTACGGCGTATAAACCGCGCCGTAGAAAAAACGTATCTGCCCACAATATTCCACAGAGATCCATACAACACTGGCGACCGTGCCTACATACGGCGTATAAACCGCGCCGTAGAAAAAACGTGTCTGCCAACAAGCTTCCATAGTGATCCATACGACACTGACGTCTGTAATTATAGAAGGCGAACAAACCGTAGTTTTTCACTTACCATGAGGTGAGATGCAGGTCAAGAGTTTCAAAGTTGTGAGAAAAGAAAAAAACCTTTGTGTACAAAGGGTCTAAGGGCAAGAATTACAACTAAAATGTGATTGATATTGTAACTATTGTATCGTTAATTGAACTTCAAACGTTATCATTAAGGCCTTCTAACACCATAACAGAAAATTTTGTCCAAAGGAAAAATCGACCAAATTCTAAGAAAAATAACGTAAAATAAAATTTCTCCTTTATTTATTCTTTGACGGCGTCTTGTGGCAGTTTGAAAAGTGCGAGTTCGCCCAAAGTTTCAGCTAATGGGTTAAAAAGGAGAGAGGGGAGGTGACGGCTCGAATTTTTGGAAATTTCGGATATAATTAGAGGAGTGATCGCATTAGGGACGTCACTTTTGGTTTATGGGAGGCACGTCACGGCTAGAGATGGACCAAGTATCCGCCAGCCAAGTTTTATTGGCAGACTTTGATAAACTTAGCGGTTTTGTCGTAAGGAAATGGGTTTTGTTTTTGGACAAAGAAATGCGTAGGATTAGGATGTGGGCAGATTTGGACTGTTCGATAACAACAATTAATAATACAAATGATTTTTTATAATTAACATCTGCCCTGTCTTTTAAGTTAGACCTTCCGCCTGATTTGATTTATCATCTTCTCTGTAACAATGTTCATAGCCTTAATTACTACCTTCAAAAATTATAGTTTCTCCTACTAAGTTACAAACATCGTGCTTATAAACTCCTTCTCCAGGAATAAAAAGCAGACTTTTATTCTTCAAATATTCTTATCCGTATCTTGGTCTAGTTTTACACTATGCTAAGTTCAAATATCTTAACTGTCAACTAACCATCTCTTATTTTCCTCTGCTAATCTCAAACCACAATAATTCCATCCATGTTTCCACTTCCACCCACAAGTAAACAGGGTGTTTACAAAGTTCTCCTGCAGAAAATTAAAAGTCAAACAAACTGCTACTTGCCATGCGCGTTCCGTGCCATTGGCCACACATTAATATATATTAAGGCGTACACTTGGTATTCACCCTCTTTCTGACGACACGTGCTTCGTCTACATACTTGAATAAAATCATGCTTATGATGTTGCAATTAGTCACAAAAAATTTTTGGAACAAAAGTTCTTGAAAAATGCTGTGTACGTTGAGTTAAGAAGATTAGGAATATCTATGTGTGTCGTCCATTGTCTCATACTATGTAAAAAAAGACATTTATACCTGTAATTTTAGGGTGTACATAATAAAGAGTAATCTATATAAGGTAGTGGTCATGATAGAGTTATAAGATTAGAACAAAAGTTGTTAGATTCTAATAGGCACCAGAATACCCGCGAAATTTCGCGTTGTGGCATAACTTTTAAATTATTAGTCGAGATTTTTAATTCTTATTCTCTACGCACCTCTTTAGGTCACGAACTATTTGAATATCAAAAAATATTTGACCCAGAACTTAAGAAAGACGCGTGAAAATTGATTCACTGTTACAATGTACAGTAATTAAATTGCTGCAATGGAGGTTATTGTTCAAATACTGAAAGTTGAATTCGAAGCAGACATCGTCTTAATAGGCTAAAAGACGTAGTAGGCTAAAAGACGTAGTAGTAGTATGTTTGAAACTAATGATAGAAAAGATGACAAATATAAAGAAGACAAAAATTTAAAAACTAACAAATAACCAGCCAGCCTTTCCAATTCATCAACATTTTCCATAAAGCATCAGAATATAGAACAGAATAGAACATTCAATAAAATACAAAACAACCAATATTCAATCCGCCGAGATACACAATACATGACAGAATAACACGCAAACTTCTACATCAAAAATCTTTTGAATAATACCAATTTACAAAAGTACATATTCCAAATAATTTTTAACAAAACCAATAATTTGAAAGCTTAATATTATGCTAAACGTACGTAGCGTGGTACGGTGTGGTACAAACCTTCGTGCATGGATTTTAATTATTATCATGTACCGAATACGACTCCTAATAAATGTCATTATGAAGCTGTATTACTACCAGCTAATGTTCCAGCTGGAGAACTAAACATGCATACTTAAGTTGAAGGAAAAGAGTTGGTTTTTGTCTGGCTTCAAGTTGAGGGATTGTAAATATAACTTGGTCCTGATATAGTTCTTTAATGGAACCGCAATGTCATGTGCGTGACAATGATGGTAGGTAAATAATATAGTTGAACGTTTTATATGGATGCAAGGCTAAAATAGCCTTTTGTATTGAAAGTTTTGTTGGAATTTTTGCATCGAAAACAGTGTACTTATGATTATTATCTAGTGATTTAGATTGCAGAAGTTCTAAATTTTCGTTTAAGTCAGCTATTAAGGTGACTTGTGCTGTTTCGTAATTTCTGCAAATGTTTAAGGTGAGTACTTTCACATGACAAATGAATATCGTTGCTTTGCGCTAGTAAAGTTAAACAAAGAACGAATGGCATACGGTACGACTTCGTGGCTTTTCATGTTTGCTTCGTTATGATGTATTATTTATTATTTTTAATGGTAGATAATGTTAGCATGTCAAGCCACAGGGCTTTTTTATTTCTGAAATTAGTTATCAACTTAATTTGGTTCCATTTTGACAGTCGCATAACAAGTCCCAGATTAACTTTTTGTATTTTTCTTACCTCTGGGCTCAGACCAAATAAAAAAGGTAATGTGTAGTGTCGCTAGCGGCACTCTATCCCTATCGTATAAATTGCCGCTAGCGGCATAATAGTGCGCTGCTTCGGCCTGGCTTGAGTGCCGCAAGCATTGCATTTTCATGGTCACTGTCACTGAGTCACTGTCACTTGTTATTTTGTTTGATTGTTGAGGTTAGTTAGCTGTAAAACACCACATTCCAAAACACTACATTCTCTTGTGCCTAAACGGATCCTGGCGTTGTGTAACCTAACCTAAATTTCAGGCATTTTCATTTGCAACTTCATTTTTCGTAAATTCAGTCATTGTAGTGATTTTTTATAAAATTATCTAAAACAAATACGATCAATTAATAAAAAGGGTGGCAAACTAACCTCAACAATCAAACAAAATAACAAGTGACGGTGACAATGATAATGCAATGCTTACGGCAGTTTAGCCGGGCCGAGGCAGCGCCCCTATTATGCCGCAAATAGCGGGACTCTATACACTTCCAATAAAAAACCAAGACAGCGCTACGAACAATACAGTGAAGCATGCCGAAACTACACCTCCGCTCTGTGCATACACGCTCACACGCACACATTTACACTCATTTACAATCAAGTTACAATCAAATGTGTGCCGGCCTCACGTCACTATTGACAGCGTTATGTCTTGGTTTTTTATTTGGTCTGAGCCTGTGTAACCTTGTTTTATTTGATTGTACTGATTGTATAATATTAACTTTACCTATGAAAATGCGGACTATCATAGTGAAAATAGGGTACACTATCCAAGAGAGAGAAAATAATAGTGTGTGTGTACATACGTAGCGTATAAGTTTAATAACAAACATCCCCGTAAAACAATAAGAAGGGAGGACCTTCTCAAGCAAAACCAATAATTAAAACAAACATTAATATCGTAAAACAGCACATAGCGCACCTTGATCGTCATCCGAATATCGAACCACCAGCGAACAATAAGAACCAGTAGGCTGTATAACGCGTTTGCGCGCACAACACCCTTAAAAAAGGGGGCAAGACGGCAGGGGGGCAGGTGGATTTAAGTCCTACCCTTTAAAAGATTCCGTCGTCCTCCCATTTTTAAGACTTTACAATACCGACACACACATCAGGGGATTCTTAGCTTATTTCTTTAGGGTGTGTCTGTGTGTGTGTATGTGTGTGTGATTGGATTTTTCCGTGTCTCCCGTAATTAGTGAGGGACTCATTAGGGATGTGGGATGAGGCGTAATGAGGTCTTCTGAGGACATCGACCGTTTGGATGTAGATTGAGACACGCGAGCGTAATGATATGAAAGTGAGAGTGGTTTAGAAAAGTGTTTGCTGTTTTGTATTGAAATTAAAAGTTTTCTTTTGTTTAGAAAAATAACTACCTACTTGACTGTGAAAAGTTTCATTAATCCTCCAAATTTCGTCCTACAACACCGTTACATTTTTTTTATTTTAGGCTCGCAAGCAAGCAGGCCTAATGACATCATCCATAGACAACTGCAACGCCGATCATAGAACAAATAGCAAAAAATCTTAACTGCCTGTATTTTCACCAGCATTATCCCTTTCAAAATTGGAACAAATCAAATGTTGGCGGCATCGGCAGAAAGAAGCATTATCAATCGTTGGTAGGTAATTCCCAGAAACCAACTCTTTCACAAGAGCTTCTTATGAAAGCGTAGGTTTCTGGGAAGTTTATAAATAAATACTAAAACCTATTAACAAATTAAATTCCACGTAATACGTAAACAAGTTCAGACTGGAACTGGTACTAGTATTTTTGCAGCAGTACTCAAATAGCGCTCCAACGCTAATTGGCAGCCGATGAGTCTTTGTTATTGAGCTCGGTGACCGGAAGTTTCTAGTGTTGTTTGGACTTGGCCATTTTAATAGCCATAGCGTACAACCCTAATTATTTAATGCAGCATTTTTTATTTAGTTTTGTGTTTTTAAAACTTTTTTCATATTTTTTTTGGTTTCGACGAAGTTAGTACGTTAGGATTAAGTCAAATATACAACGGCATATATCTTGATACGTACTCCACTTGCCTTCGTCTGGTGCTAATATAAATTTAACAATAAGGCACCGCTAAAGGTCAAAATCAATCTACCTAGACTTTTCCCAACTATGTTGGGGTCGGCTCCCAGTCTAACTGGATGCAGCTGAATACCAGTATTTTACATGGAGCGACTGCATATCTGACCTACACAACCCAGTTACTGGGTAATACGACACCCCTTGGTAAGACACGTTGTCGACTTTCGGGAACAAGATTTAGATTACATGTTTCGCCATTTATGGCGTACAATTGTTTTTGGTCAAGTTAACCAATTGAATTTGTACAGACGCCATCACATCAACCAAACAAAACTGACAAACTGTCAAATTTCTTAAATAGATTTTCAACTTTATTACTAAAGGCTAAGGTTCAAAGTTGATTGGGAAAATTTGACAGTTTCGGGTAGGTTGATCTGTCTGTACACATAAAAAAAACAATAATTTAACCTACTGTCGCGCATTCGGTTAAAAATAGAATCTTTAAAAAAAAAATACTAAAATAATCTAATAAATAATAATCTTTATTTTGTTTTGTTATCTCATGTTGTGAAAGAGACTACTTCATACCATGGTTACAAGATTACACATCAGTCAGCTAGGGAGTGAGATCCAGACAAACTTACTGTTCTTATCGAAATATCATCTTCGGTCCTGCTCCGATATGGTATTACAATGGAGACATAATTTGTATGTGAACTATTTGTATCATTATATTATTACTATAGCACATCATGGTTATAGGAGGAAAGCGCCGGTTTCTGTCGCACAGTTAATACTAGCACAGACATTGTCGTTAAGGGGCCTGCGGAGCATGCGTAGTTCATACAAACATAATACCAAAATAATTTGTAAATCAAACATATTCTTAAGGTAGTGTGTATTTATTCCGATTGGATTACAGAATATCTAGGCTCCCAAAACATATATTTTGAACGGTGGAGTTTCTTGCCCATTCTTCTCCATGCGAAAACTAGCTTTTGGAAGGGGCGACTAGAATCGATTAATTTTTTTTGTAAATTTTGACATTCAAAAGTGCCTTATAAGGGCCTATTAGAAATAAATGATTTGACTTTGACTTTGAATGGACACTGATATAAAGACGAGATATAAGTTATTTCAAATTTCTATAGAAAACTTATTTTTCTTATAACTCGTCTTTAAATGTACAGAGTTTTGAGCATTTTAAACATAGAGTTATATTTAAAATGCTCAAAACTCTGTACATTGTGTTTTTGTTTAGGTTAGATGAGTTGTACCAACATTATTGTCAATAAAATAAATAAATGGAGACATAGTTATCCAAAACACAGATTTTTTTTTAACCCCGAAAAATTCTTCTGAGAAAAGTTATTAAACGTTTCCAAAACCTCTAAAAACACTAACGGAACCAAAAAATCACGAAAAAATCTGCACCAAAAAGCGGTGAGCATTCATTAAGCTTGACGTGTCGGACGTGCAAGTTCCCACATGTCACGGTAAACATTACGCCCCAGTTAGGCCGTTATGCCCCTGTTAGTCTTTAGTCCCTGCATGCCCCTGTTTGCACACCGCGTGCCCCTTTGAATACTAAGTTACTGGAACTTTTTATTTTACACAATGAGAATTGTTTCCACTTTTTAGCTGTGTAGGAGTATCATGTGGAACGGCTTGGGTTTTGAGGTTCCGATTTTTCAAGTAGGTATGAGTACAACGAAAGACGTAGCGTTGGAAGGCCTCCCAAAAAGTGGATCGATGACCTGGTGAATGTCGCAGAAATCCACAGGATGCGAGAAGCACAACCGGTCGAAGTGGCGGTGCTTGCGGGAGGCCTATGTCCAGCAGTGGACGTCTTTCGGCTGAAATGATGATAATTAGTACAAAAGGAGTATGGTTTTGGGTCTGATACTATTTTTACCTGGGCGTTGTGATGTATTAATTAGGAAAATATATACACACAGCTACACATCAAGCTATTCATTTCCAGTATAAGCTGACCTCGCATTGTACGGAAATCCTATACAATGCGAGATCAGTATAAACTGGAAATTTATAGCTTGATGTGTACCAACGGTTCTGGATTGCAAAGTTGTTTGATCTAGGTCGATAAATAAATATGACTGTTGCGGACGGCACAGGTACCTACAGTACCGCAGTCGCCCTGGGACAATCTCCCACTGATGTTGATGTGTGCTTCCTACTTACCTGAGCCTGGATGGCTCTGCTGGCTACACACACCACCACGTACCCCTGAATACGTACCTAGGTCGGGTATCACAACCCAGTGACCACGACAACAGACTCTTCTGATAAAGAAATAAAACACCTTTTGTTTTTAGACTAATTCAGAGACTCCGGCTTTCCTAGTTGATTCCTTCTTGAAGGCTGATTTGCGACTTATGTGAATATGGAAAGATTGCATCGAAAATATGTACACTGACCATTCATCGAAACATGTATTGACTAACACACACATTTAATTTTTATGTTTTTCTATGTAAATGGTACAACGCTTTGCGGTAGAAAAAGAGCACTTATACATCCTCGTAATATTATAAATGCGAAAGCGTGTTTGTTAGTTTATTTGTTTGTTGTCTGAACGGATTTGGATGAAATTCGGCACATGGTTAGACCATGACCGATATTCTCACGGGATTGAGACTTGACTTGACTTGACTTGAACCGCAGGGCACAGCTAGTCTTCAATATTTCTCTTACCTCACCTAATTATTATAATATCGTGGCTCTGGATACCGATACTCAAGTTTTAAGTCAATAGGTATCTGTTACCCCATTCAAATACCAAGTTAGTCAGAGTCAGTAATTCTCTGGACACTGAAGTGTGTCCAACATGGTATATTGTCTCTTTGCCTATAAAATTTTGCTTGCGACATTTGCATTTTCTTGGTTATACTTATGATCTTATAAACATTAACGATCGTTATAATTTTGTCAATACAAGCCGTGTACAGTCTCTGTCTAAAGTTTGTGGCCTTTGTTGTAAGTTTCAGAAGTAATCTGTATTTCAAACATGTGTATGTATACACAGATAACCTCACGCCTTCGTCCTATGGGAGTAGGCAGAAACTACAGTACGTCACCTGCTACGATCCTTATATACTTCTTTCGCTTTGCTACATTTGGTTTAAATAGGTCTTATTATTTTCTTCAAAATTTTGTGAATGTGATAACATTGTAGGCTTAACAGACTGTAGATCTGTCGACCATTTTCTATCTTGCTAAGTACCTGGTACTTGGTGATAGGCCTACACTGTCCTCTCATACCTATTAACACTGTAATTTGAAAACATTGTAAAAACCATTTACTTTTAAAAGAGTAACCGTGGAGTTTCTTGTCGGCTCTTCTCCATAAGAAACGACAAATTGGAACCGTGCACCTAGCTTCTGATGCTTCATAAGTGCCCTTGTATGTTTATGTGAAATAAAATATTTTGAATTTGAATTTGAATTGCGGGTCGTCGGGTTTTATTTACATTAATAATTCATCTCTATTTTAAAGTTGGCAGTTTTCGAGATAAATCATGACAGTTGTTTTTAAAATAAATATCTTCTATAGGCCTACCGCTTAACTGAGACGTTTCCTGAGGTAGCTGTGCGGTGCAGGAGCGGTGACAGTTGTCACAAGTTGACGAATCACCGAGGTCTCGCATCACGTCACCACACCCCGCCCGCACCACGCATCTACCTCAAGAAACGTCTCAGTTAAGCGGTTTGGCTATAGGCTAACTTATTCATATTTTTTTAAATTTTTATTGATAATCAGCTATCCACTTAAACTTTGTGCTACAATGCATTCTTTTTTTGGCAGTCTGGCGCTGAATAGCGCTCCTACTGATAACCAATTTCAAAATTCCTATCTGTTAGTACTCTTTTATGATGTCGACTGTACATCCACACCACAGTATTCATATCGTATTACATTCTCTTTGATTCGCTCCACATTTCCAACAATAGAAAACTCAATTTTGAGGCAAAAGCGATTCTTTAGTCAAATATCAAAGAAATCGTTAGCGTGAACCCGAACGGTGGCAAAGTTGAAATAATAACAAATAAACGAACACAACAATCGGCGCCTAAATGTTTTAATGCTAAAACAATGAGGACTTCTAATAATAAATTATTGAATTTGTCCCGCTTTGCGTAACGACGACGCGCCCAACGAGAGTTGTGTGATTTATTTGAGAAAGTATTGTGGGAAAAAGTAATTAAAACGTCAAATATTTTAATTATCACACATTAATAGAATGCTCGGGCCTTCTCTGTATGAGAAGGGGCTTTTGCCCGTTAGAGTTGTTCCATAAGAACAAACCTCTTACGGAAAATGTTCTTATAATATAAGGAATCATATTTTGATCAAGATACAAACTGACACTGACTTGCAAATCGCAAACAACGTAAGAAAATTTGAATTTCGCGGGCTACCACTTGTGGATCCGCTTCAAGTAAGGTTATGTGTTAACGTTATGACTTCTGACATTGACCAAGCTTGACTGATTGGCCAACGTTGTTACCACACCTGCTGTCCATTCTCATGACACTATTCTATTTTATTTATTAATTTATTTTACACTAGCGTCACCCCAGTTTTGCACGAGAGCTTTACGACTTGCCAAAACGTCGAATTTCTATGTAAGGTTAATATTATTGTATTTTACATACTTAACCGCAATCAATACTCTAAATGAGGGTAAAAACCACATCAAAATCCGCTGCGAAGTTTAAAAGAACAACGCGATCACACAGACATTCAGACATTATAACAATGACATGTGTATTGTTCGTAGGTACAGAAAAAAAACAAATAATCCAATTTGAGCAATTTCCAATCAAAACAAAGGAACCGCCAAAAAAGTCACGTAAAGCCAGGGGCAGAACACTAATTTCGGCATAAATATTAAGGCCGAACGCCGAATTTTAAAGGCGGCAATTTGAACCTACACTCTCATCCTGATCGCAGGATAATTTATCTTAACGAAAGAAAGGGGTGGCCGAGGGGGTGAGGTGGGTACTCGCCCAAAAATTGGGTAAAAATGTTGCCAGCCAGCGATTAAACCGTTGGGGGAGATGCGTCGTATTAATCACCACCCAGGCGTCTTCGTGGATTCTCGCGGTATTGCTATAGAGTGGTTAATACCTACTTTCTACCGGTTCCTTTTTGAGGTGAGAGTAACAATGCGATGTTTCTGAAAAGTAGAAATATTTTTCTGCTTAGCTTCAAAAATGTTGTCCTATCGATAGCGAAAACGTACTGGTTTATTACTCCTTATAGCATTCGTGATTTAAAAACTGTTTCTCAATTCAAATTTCGAGTAAAAGAGCATTACCTTTCCTCTCAACTGTGAGTATTTATATACCTATAGTATGTATGTTTATATATTTAAGCTCTATGTATTTATTTAAGTATATATTCATTTATTACTTTATACGTGTAGGTTTATTTCAATATTTTAGTTTAAGACTTCGCATATTTATATTTTTCTCTTCTTGTTCTCACACACTATTGTCTACATTTCTTTCTCATTTCTCCTATCGCAGGTCTGCTGGAAGAAATTTCTTAAGAAATAAGCAGTACCTTTGTACTCATAATTATGATTATGTCTTATCTGTATCTATTTTTCTGTGTGTACATAAATAATAAAATAAATAAAATAAAATATAATTTACAAGTTTTTGAGAGAAATATTATATCGATCGGCTAATAATATAGGAAACCAAAAGTGCTAACATATCTTGTGATATACCAAGCTATGTTATATCAAGTGAATCAGAAGGGTTCATTAAAAAAGTTACGAAAAACAAAAGTAACGTTGGCAGTCGCAACCTGGGGCCATATTATGACGTATTAATGCCACCATTATTCCAGTGTGAGTGAGAGACGGAGCTATACAAGGCCGCTAGCACCATCCTTTTTTCGCAGTGGAATAATGATGGCATTAATACTTCATAATAAGGCTCCTAGGCAGTCATCTTAGCTACTAACATGTCCAACTACGTATCTTTTCACAATGGCATAAGCTATAATCGCTTTTTTCGTAACGGCACAAGAAAAGAAGTACCTATCGTAGATAGACGACAGATAGAAATCGAACTCACAACTCTATACAATTCAGCAAGTCGGCCTGTCCGTAGAAGGCAGGGCGGCCACCTTGGCTTTGTTTTAATATTTTCGCAAGCATTATGAAGGGTTTGCTTGCTTTCAAATAATTTCGGCTTCTGTTCCTGAAGTTTTGATAAAAGTTTCATTCTATCAATAATTAACGGGAACAATCCTGGTTTGCTGATGCGATTATAAAGGTTTCGGGGTTTTTGAATTATCTTTTTTTTTTCTGGAATGTCAAAGTTCGAGAGTTGGGTCGAGTCTTCTTTGTTGGTAATTGAGTTTGGCAAGTTTTTGAAAGGGGAAACGTGGGTTAATGCTTATTTCAATTTATTGGTGCAAGACTAATTCTGATGGGTAAGTACAAAGGTATAAGTTAGGACTAAGACGCTAAGTAGAGGACAAGTAAAGGTAGTAAAAGTTTCTGTACCTTGGTTTGGGTTGGTACCTGACTCGAGCTTCTTTCCAGAGAATATTTCTAGAAAATTATAAGTATTCTACCTTTTTTTACTTTATAAAAAGGAAAACAAGAGTAGGATTAATTTTACCTAATAATAGTCTTATTTTTTTTTACCTATTATGTCCCACTGCTGAGCGAATACCATTTCATACTTCTCCAGTTTTATTATATTCAACGATTCCGTAAAAATGTTTATTGAGTTCTGAAAATAGTAGTTATTTAAACTCCATTTGAAATAAGATAAGACATTTAAATACATCTTTTTAACAGTCCGTTCAACGGATTCCGTCGAGCTGTTTACTGCAGCTGCCATTTGTCATGCCACCAACAAAATAGAGATCAAAATCGGTTGAAAAAACTGACCGTAAAAAGGTTTATTTAAATGTGTAATCTTATTTCAAATGGAGAATCTCCTTCTCGCCATCTTAGAGTCATATGGGACTAATTCATTAATAATTGAAGTAACCAATTTAATTTTCATAATTAATTACGAAAGCTAAATATCATAATTAAATGGCTATTAAAATTATAACCACCCGGTTACATATAGACATATTCAGTTATCTTTATTTACGCAAAAACAAACCTGCATTTAAACTAATTGTTACAAGTCCGTACAAACATGATCGTGGGTTCGATTCCCAGCCCACGCAAAGTCTAATTGAAATTATTGTATGTTACAACATTCTCAGTTACTGCACGGATTTAGGACCTCTTATAACAGTACTCGTTTTGTTATAGAGTCGGTTATATAAAGGCTAGCATAAAACATAATTAGCAAACTATGCCCTCTTGAAGATACCTACAAGAAAAGCGCGCTTAAATTAAACAAACTTCGACACTACAGACAGAATATTTTAAGATGTGTTTATTGTTTTTTCAGAGTAAAAACTAACTTTTTATAATAATCTATATCATATTCAGATTAATCGTTACCAAGGCGCATTTTGCGACAAGCTAGGGCTGATTTGCTAAGCATCGGATCAACAAACTCACTAACAGATTGATTGAAATACCAGTGACCAAAAAGTATCAAGAACTCCAACGTGTTCCACAAAAGATAAACACAAATTTACGCAACGAAATATATTACCTTCAGAAACCACAACCGTGACACTGAAGTCATCAAGGAAAGCAAAACAATGACAACACAACTATGTACCCACTTAAAAAAAAACCTCACATTTTGGCGCCCATGCCAAATGCCACACAAGTGCGACGCGTAATGTCAACACACACATACGTACAAAAAGACATAGTATGGAGAAGGAAGAACGGGAAACTTCCACGAAATTTGCTCACCAAAATGACGACGCTTGTTTTTTTAGGTGGCTGCTTATGACGTTCGATTAGAGAGGATGTGGTTGCTCTAATTAGTGGGAGAATATTTCCTATGGAATGCAAAAATGTAGATAAAGAAAAAAAACAAAGAAAAGGTTGACTGGTAGAGAATGTTTTGTGGCATTAAATAGAAATGAAATTGACTCTAAATAGTAATAAAATTTAATTTAATAATGCAGGCGTTATTATAATTACACAAATACATCATGTAATAAATCATTTGTATGGTATTTATGGCTAAAACATTGCACACTACCAAATTTTTTAAGATATTTGTTTGGAACTATGAATGTTTCACAAATAAATTATTCTATTCTATTAAGTCCGCCGATGAACCATTACTGTACATGAAGTTTCATGTAATCATAAAGAACAAAAGCGGTTTCCATATATCAGTTTTCCACATGTATAAAGCTTTGCAGATCACTAGCTAAGAAACTACACTTATTCATGTCTGAGCTAGAATAATGTTCGAGATTCCTAGCTCTGCTATTTGGTGTTTGTATTTTTGCCTACAAAAGTGACAGATTTTTCTAGGGTACTTAGTTATTTTACAGTAGGTAGGTACAATACTTGGCTGTTAATATGGCACGTCATGTAGTTTTAGAAGACGTTCAGCTTCACAAAGCGTCCTCTCAGTCACTGCTTGTGCACGTGTGACTGTTTCTGCTAAAACTCTGTTTGTAACGCTTGAACAATGGAGTTTGATAATGCGGTTGTCTTTAAAGCACCCTTTAAAAACCTTCTGTACGCCGCGTCGCACATAATTATATCAAGCAACAAGACTTACATGCAAAAAACCAACTCGTTTTTTTAAGAGTCACATCCACACAACACTAGCGCACCCTAACAAACTTATTAAGATTTCTTTTCTTTTTACTGTACGTGGTTAGCGACGTATGACGCAAGCTAACGGCCACAGGGGGGGAGGCACGAGGCCAGGGTAGGCCAGCGGGGGGCAGGGGAGACCCTCGCACGCATGGCCGCTCTCATGATTTAAGCACAGGGATAAGAATGAAATTAAAAATACATCCTCGCCATTCCTTAGGGTGCCGGGGGGACATATATGCAAATGAACCACCCCCTCCCCCCTCTCATAAGACAGGGGGGAGTTTTTTGTTAGGATGCTATTAATTTGGGGTGTAACTCACTAAGTATGGGTACGCATGTATGAGGGAGTCTTCGTGCGTTTCTTAGAGATTCTTTTTCCATTTTTCTGTTTAAATTATGTTGGGATGTGAGCGGAGATTATTAAGTGTATTTCAGGTGAAATTTATTAATTTTGCTTGTGGAGAATGTGGGGACCAATTTGTTGGTACGAATATGGAAATTGATTAAAATTTTGAATGGTTTGTTTTGGTTGTAAATCCTTATCTTTTTGTTGAGTAACAGATGTTGAAGAGCTTCATACAATGAATATATAATAATTACTATGACTTCGCACGGGTATTACAAATTGTGAACTGATTTTTTCATCTTATCTTAGGCAAGAGTGACAGAATTAGAAATTGTAACTCATCAGTAATAAAGTAATCTAGTAGGCTTTAAAGAAGCAGCAATTGCTAGTCTTAGAACAGACGTGGGATTTAGAATCAAGACTTCTGTTTCTTAGTAGGTTGTCAAATATTAATAACTAGTGACAGAAATAATAAGACACAAATTTTCAAAAGAAAACAATCTTTAACCAAATAGAAGAGGTTTTATGAGATAACTTATTGAAATTATTGAACTTATTCTACCCCATACCAATATACACAACTTTTATAAACTCCAAATCAGCTCCCAAGGGATTTGAAACTCTTAAACGTTGATCATCAAATACCATTGTGAATCGAGTTCGCGGCATAACAATGTGTCGATACAATCGTAGCTCGGGGCGAGAGGGCCGTGCTTTCACACGTTATACATTCATTCGGATGAGTTGACACTTTTCTCCATGTAAACTTCGATAAGGTGGTTGTAAACAGGAGAGGAGACGAGATGAAAATGAGTCTTTATGAAAACAAATGACTCTTCAAAAGAACGGTCTTTTTTACAGTCATTTGTTTTTTGAAAGGTTTTAGAATTTGAAACTGCTGAGTTGTGCAGTGAGTGCATATATGTAGGCACATTTATGACAGAGTGATAGCAGCCGCACGGATCGATCGCTCAGGTTAAGCTAAGGTTGGTTCGTGGATGGGTGAAAATCTGTACATACCGAGACCTGTCCGCTCGGAAAGCACGTTGAGCCCTTGGTTCTGGCTGTCAATCGTGGATCTTTGAAAGTCGTTACGGGCAGTCAGAAGCTCGAAAGTTTGACAACCAGTCTTACCATGGGATATCGTATTACGCAATAAATGGGTTGTGGAGGTGAGATAGGCAGTTGTCCCATGTAAAATACTGGTATTCAGCTGCATCCGGTTAGACTTGAAGCCGACCTCAACATAATTGGGGATACATACGGTAAAAATCTCACCTTGAAACTAAGGTGAAGTTAGCGTGAACTGAGCTATCATTCCACCTGAAGCTAGAGATTGACACTATTGACAGTTCACTTCACCTTAGTTCACGTCAGTAACAACCGATTATAGTACATTACTGCCACGGCCTGCAGAAGAGGCATTCTTGGATTCGACGAACGTAAAAATACGTAAGGCCATCAATGTCTAGTTGCGGCCAAGGCTTTTATAGTACTTTTCTCAAATAATGCACAGAAATCCAAACTAAATATATTAATTATAAATTCCAGAATCAATGTCGGACAACTATATACCTTTCACGCGCCAAATGTTTATTTGTTTCTTTTTTACTTTAAACAGCTCTATTTGCAAGCCAAATCGAAATTTAAATAAACTATTTGATAAGTTACCTCCTTGGTTGTCATGTATCCAAGTAAAAAGATCGTTCCATTTTTAAATTACACGTCAGATATATGACTTTACATACTAACATTGCCGGCCGCCTGCTCGCATGTGTTTGACTTGTACAGCATTTTCGATTTATCGCAAAGAAGGTCGTCAAAATATTGCTCGAAATCTACGCATGTTTGAGAAAAAATTTGTAGGTACCTATATCAAAAGATTACCTTAGCTAGAGACTAAAATCTAATAATGTACGGAAATCCAAACTAAGTATATTAATTATAAATTCCAGAACCAACGACGGACAACTATAACCTTTCACGCGCCAAATGTTCATTTGTTTCTTTTTTACTTTAAACAGCTCTATTTGCAAGCCAAATCGAGATTTAAACATATTTTGACAAGATTGATAAGTTACCTCCTTGGTTCTCATGTGTCCAAGTAAAAATATCGTTCCATTTTTGAACTATAGGTAAATATAATGCAATTCTCATAAAGGATAAATACCAACTCCCACGAGTAAATACCAAATATAATCTCCTCCAATAGATTAAAATGTGAATAATTTTCCTTCTAAAATAATTCAAACGACGCCATCGTTTCTAAGAAAGGGTTGTTTTCTTAAAGGGTGGATTTTTGTTTGAAAACATAATACTATTGTGACTCAAAGATTAATTAAAGATGAGAGAGTAATATCATATTATAAAGAAACATGGCGTTGCGTCGGGATATCTTTTTACAGGAGCAATTGAAAGTTTTGAATTTGAAGAGGATTGGGGAATTTTCAATGTGGCTTTAAATTGGAGGGATTAGGTTAGTATTGATACACAAATTTCCCTGCCCAAACTGAAAAAGTTACAAATAGTTACAGAAAAATTTATTTATTTATTTATTTACTATCACCACTTACATTTGTTTTTACAGGTAGGAACCCAATACAACAATGTAGTCACAATTTTCACACTCAAAGACGTTACACAAAAACCGATTAAACACCACCACCAACAAAAATTAAGTATTTTTAAACTGTCCTATTTTGACTGACAGGGTCCAAATTTATGTCTCTGTTAACATGGATAATCAATTTACAAGTCCCAAGTAACGAGTCCGAGTATTGACACTAGTTATACAGAGGACAATATGTTAAGTGTCACCCTCTGGAATTCCGCCAATGAGCATGTAAAGATATCCACTTGCAGAGAGACGCATAAATAACCTGATGTTGTCATGTAACTTGAAGGAACTATCTCCAGCAAACAATTATAATATAGATCATAAGCTAAGCGATAAAACCCCCCATTGTGTCACTTTATGTACAATTTCACTTTGTGTACTAAAAAGAGTATTCTATTCTATTTTAAACAAAGAATTCGTCTTTTAAAAACTCTACTAAGGACAACGATGTGACAAGGAGAATGATGTAATAAGACAACGGTGTGAGTTGAAAGAAGATGTAGTGACAAAAATTGAAAAGGGTATGCTGAGATGGTTTGGTCATGTTGAGAGGATGAATGAAAGGCGACTTACAAAATGTATTTACAAGGCAGATGTAACTGGAAACGTCCGAAGGGGACGCCCAAGGAGGACGTATGCTGACCTCATTGGTGATGTTCTTCAGAAAAGACAGGTGCGTAGTACTCGCAACGGCGTGCGTGTATGACCAGATGTATGAACGTAAACGAGGCAAAAGGAGTATGTAAGGTCGTAGCAGGTGGCGTTCTGTAATTTCTGCCTACCTCCATGGTAAGAAAGCGTGAGTGTATGTATGTATTTACTCATGACAACTACATTATGATACTATTTATTAATAAAATTATATACAATCTAATTAAAACGATTGAAAAATTAAAATATAGCATCGACAAAAATTCATCCGCATCGCTGTCGACTGGTAATGTACCGGCCGCATTGCCACGTTGTATGGCAATGCTTAGCCTAGTCACGGCCTCTTCAATGAAATATCAAAACGGCTATTTGACACTTCCCGTGACCCAAAGGCTGGTTTTTACCTTGGATAAGGCTAAGCATTGCCATACAACGTGACTACATTATTGAACAACTAAAAACGTGGACAAATTTATTTTGAACTTGACCTTTGACCAAGTGCAGTGGTCACCAATATAAACAGAGCGATATCCACATATTGATTCCAATCTGATTGTCGATACAGTAATAGTAATAGTAATATCATTTATTTGCTAAAAACATGGTATAAAAGATGGTAGGTAATGTTAATAGTGTGAACAAACATGTTTTGCTTAATAGATATAAGCATGCAAATTTTACATGCATAACGAAACAATGATCAGTCATCATGTGATTTTATGTTCCAGGAACTCCCTAACACTGTAAAAACTATTAGCAGATAGCCATTTGTATAATTTAATTTTGAACACTTTTGTATTTAAGTTTTTAAATTCATTTGGTATTCTATTATATATATATTCTTTACACACATAAACATGCAGCTTTTATTATATTTCGCAAGCCTTGGGAGGACATCTAACACGAGCCTGTAGGGGTCGCGCCTGCTGCGAGAATTTACATCGCTTGCTTTCGCAAACAATTCTCTATGCCTACACACAAACACACAAATTTCAAAAATATAAAGGGACGGCAGTGGAAACAGAGACTTAAAACTACCATCTCATAACACAAAAGATATCTTTCGATAAAAATAAATCCAGTAACGCCCTGTGTATCAAAACTAAGACATTCAAATTGTATAAGGGGATCGATGTGTATTCTATATCTATAGGCTCCCGTCATCCCGCCGACAACATCCGCGACCAAATTAGATAATCCACCGCGGATTTTGTAAACATGTGACAATGTTATATCGTGGATGTTACAAGCGAGATTTGTTTTGTGTTTGTAATACACATGTTGAGGTTTTTCGAGAGATGTTTATATAATAACCCACTTAATACGTTATTTGTTTTGTTATAGACTATCGAATGGCTGTTTTGACAGCCCTTTGTGGTCAGCGTGCCGGACATAAGCTTCTTCAAAAGTTACTTGATGACCTTGGTCTTTAAACTGACCTCTTCCTCGGTCCAATGTGATGATGAATCACATTGGACCGAGGAAGAGGTCAGTTTGACTGGGGACTTTGAAATTCATAATAAGGTAACATTATGATAAATTTCTCTGATGTTATATTGTTTATAGATAATGGTTTAATGGTGACTGTGTTAATCTTCAACTACAATTTCAAACAAATAAAAAAGAAATATTCCTCGTTTTTCATGATCTTTAAAATCAGGCGTTGAACCGAAACGCTCAAAGCACACAGCCTTCATAAATGTTTGAGTAGCAAGACAAAGCTGCTCCACTTTTTAATTCAAACACGTCTTCCACACACCACACCTGCAATTCCGAAGCCCCCATTATTCTGGGAAGAAGAGGAATACCCCGTGAACTTTGGCTGCTTCACGCTTCGCATAGCAAAGGGCAGATCGATGGCTGTCAAACAATAAATGTCACGTCCACTCCCTCATGTTAATTCACATCAATACCACCCTCACAAACCAAACAATTCTGAGCGTTATATCCATAGAGTTAAGGATCATGATGACTGCAGAATAAAGTTGGTGAATCAACCTCCCGATTTTTCTTTGAGGTGCGAACGATGCCCCAATTTTCGGCGAAACGTTTGGTATATTAAAAAGTAAATGTTTGAAACGCTGAGCGTGAGGTGTGACGTCGACTTCCTGATATACGGAACCGTGTTTACAAACTTGTCTCTTTCAGCCGACACAAATTTAAAGAAAGTATTCAACCTTTAAGATGGTGCAGTTTTTCATAGAAATATACTATGCAAAAACATTATTTCACAAATCATAAATACGCCCAATTTGACAATAAGAAAGCAATGTTATATAAGTGGTTATACTAGACTCTTCCTAACTTTTTTTTAATTTTTCAATTTGATCACCACTTATTCATAACTATTGCTAGGTCAAAGTTTCAGTCATATTAAATTAAAATAATGGGTCCTAAAAATATGGGCAACTTTACCCTATTAGAATTCGATAGTAAAACATTCACTCATAAATCTCAACATTACCTCTCCACACGTGAAATATACGATGATTGTATACATATTACGATATTACATCAGACTTATTCAAATATACTGCAAACTTCATTACATACTATTGAATGGTACAGATTTGAAATATCTGTAAATGCAACAATTCATGTCTAGCGTTAGTGTTGCTTCCCACAGGACTGTGAGCGCTTATCCGATTTTTATTCGGAGTTAGAATATTTTCAAATTTAGGGTCTGTTGATTCTTAATGAATTGGAACGTAACATGCGAAAAGGTAAGGTAGATAACTGATGGAAGGAAAACAAATCTATTATTTCGTATTGTTTCTCGGTTTATTTGCAGAATTTAATTATTTACCCAGTCATCAAGCACATTCTTATTTGAAGATAAGGTAAAGGCTTTTACTTAGAATTTACCCACATAATTTTTAAACATTACATTGGCTAACTAGCGAACTAGAATATTTATTATGAAATGCATTAAATTAATATCGTAACACCGAATATTTAGTTGAAAACGGGTAAAATATCAAATTCAATGTTATAATTGCAATTCATTATTAATATCCTAGTTCGCTAGTTAGCCACATTTATTATTTCCATGCCAAATTAATCAAAACAGGTAAATTTTTGACAGCTATTTGCGACGTTGCCAACTTTTAAGATAAAATAGCAACTGACCACGCTTTTGGTCCTCAATATGAACAGGACCGTTTCTTTTGAGATATCTTCAATAGCTGCAACATTAGAATGATATTCATTTGTTTTTTACACAATCAGACAAAAAAAAATTCAAATCGCACCATTCGAACGTTCGATATCGCGTATATCAGCACTAAAGCTTAGCACCCACGACGGAGCCCGAACGCATGACTTATGCCAGTTTGTCACATTCGCAATCAGACTGACTCTGTCCCATGCAATGATTAATGCCTTTCTTAATTACTAAGTTATCGTTGGAAACGGGGGGCCGATACATGTGTTCCTGGGCTTAATTTATTGACTTTTGTGGCGTGTTTTAGGGGGCGGCTGATTGCTTTAGTTTGTTCGCGCGTGCCTTTTAATTTAATTTTGCTTGTTTTTCGTCTTTTTTATACTTTTTTAATAATAAGTAAATGTCAGTAACCAGCTGCCTATAAAGACGCCATTACGAATATCGAAAAAGATAGATAAACTAGTAAGATTTTTCTTCAAGTTGCTCCAAAAAATGGAACTTTCCTTCATACTCCATAAGACATGCGGAGACAATAAAATAACTGTGTAACCACTTTTAACTGCTCATATGAATCAAAGATTTCGATATTACACAATCATAAAAATGATAAAAGAGTGTCCGTGGAGTTTCTTGCCCGTTCTTCTCCATAGGTACCTTCTACGCTTTGGAATGGGCAACTAGCTTCATATTTCTGACTGACCGACCCCTTGACAATTCGAAAGTGCCTGTAATTGGTTTATTTGAAATAAATGTTTTGAGTTTGATAATAATAACACCAGCATTATTGTCACACTGCAGAACAAAGGCCTCTTCTTATCCAACTTTGACTTTGACTTACAGAGAAGGCAAGCATTGATCACCTCGCTTGCTCAAGATGGGTTGGCGATTTCAGACTTATATCAACCCATGTTTCTTCACGATATTTTCCTTCACCGATATCAGTAATGACCAAGATAAACTAAAAGTTACATTGGTTTTTTTACCCCGAATTTGAACCCAAAACCTCGTGTATGAGAGGCGTTATTACTTATTAAATACAAAAAAAAACACTTCAGTTATAGTTTCTAACCACTTATCCAACATTTCCAAGTCATGTTTGAATGGAACCTTTCAGTACGCCCACAATTTCCCTTTACATCATGAAAAATGACCGAAAACCTCGTGCCCAATCTGCATAATAACAAAATTCTTATATAAAAATTGCGTCTTAAAACCGTCACTTTAAGCTTAATACACACGCGCGTCACGTTTCGCGCTCATTTGGAGGCGTTCATCGATCGGAGACAAAGCCTCGCCAGCCCCGATAAACGAATTAAGGAAATGGGAGATTTTTTATCTGGGCCGTGGGGGGTGGGGCACGACACGCGTCGTAAAACGCAGCAATACTTTCTTATGCAAAGTCCCTCCGCGCCGATAATTAGGTGAGCTTCGTCGGTGTGTGTGCGCGCCTTTATGCGAGTGTTTTGTTTTTAATTTTTAGAGGGGCGACGTGTTTTGTAAGGTTCCCGATTAGAAGCGTGTTCGATGTTTGAAATTTTGGAAGACGAAAATGTTTGGCATTAAAAATTACTTACCTACAGATTTTGAAGCAGTATTTTACTCAAAATATCAATGATATTTTGATCACTAATCAGAGGGGCAATTTACAAACACTTTTTTTACATTTATTATGAGGTTGTAACTGGATTTTGAAAGTTTTTATTTACGAATTGACCTTTAATTTAAATCACTTTTATTTTAAGTTATAATTATTTCATACCTACGTGAGCAAATCAAATCGAATATGCAATTCAAATACATTTCTATTCCCTAAAAAATAACAATAAATAAAAAGTAATTCAACGCAAACGAGGTGACATAAAAATCGCAACATAAACATTAAACATGTAACTGCGCAACATTTCAGTAATATCGCGGCACGAGATAGATATCACGGTACGAGTCCGACATAGATACGAATTACAATCGTTTGCAAATGAACGAGCGAACGACGACTGTCTTGCACATGTCTTTACTTAGCGTAGCAAGTCTTGATACTTTTTATTAGCAGCTTTATTAGCATACACTTACACGCGTATAATAATATACTAAAATTTTTTTCTGTGTCCATAATACCAATGTTGGCAACATTATAGTAGTGTCATGTAATTTTGACTAACATACCTATCCGGGTAGACAAGTAAACAGTCAATTCAATAATGAAACGGTGTAATTTTGGCAAAGTTCTGATTACAAACATTCGTAAATAACTACGACACTGTAGATACTGCTGCACACTGCTTTTATCTTGTTATTTTCCAAGTGAAATGAAGCGAAGAATACTTATAACAGGATATAAAAAAATGCTCTAAAGTATGATGCTTTTATTATGACATAATTATGTGAATATCTAAAACATTGAAGTCTCAATGCTAAGCTTGTAAAATAATCAACCGAAGAAAGTGTTCAAGAACACCCAAAATCTAAATTAATTACACTAATTACGACACAACCATTACAGAATAAGCACCAGCGTAATATCTAATGCTGCGAAAAAAGATAAGGAATATCTTAACTGTCTTAAAGTATCAAGAATCACCGCCTACACATAACACTTTTAATTTACCCTCCTTAAAAAAGGGAGGGCAGCGGTGTTTTCGGCCCTAGCCGTGTGTGGTGGTACCCCCCTCCCAAAGGGGGGGCAGTAATCAAGACACGCAATCTTCGGCGAACCCTTAAAAACTTTAAAACTCATCGCCGCCTTGCGATGTTATACGTTTACATCTGTATATGTTTACATCTGTACATGTTTACATGTGTACATGTTTAAATTTTTTTGGAAGTTTGACGGTGACTTTAATTTTCGGTGGTAGGATCTTGGAATCTTTTATACTAAATTGGAAAATGGTAGAATCTTTTATTTAGGTTAGAGTTTATTAAGGTTTTGTTCTGTTTACTGCTAGGGTTTGGTAATTAATTAATAATCAGCGAACTTGCGATAAGACGCATTACAGGAATTGATCAAGGAATCGGCTTATTGTAAAGTTCTATTTATTTTTGAACTTTTTCAACTTAACTTTTTATTTTCGTCATTTCAATGAAGAAGTGATTTTAAGCAATGAAGAAATAATAAATTACGAAATAACTCGTTTGATTACGTTTTGTTTAATAAACTATTAAATAAAGTAAACTCTGTTTGAAATAAATTATTTTACACTGCCAATTTTTTACATTTCCATAAACAAACAAAAGATGGTGGTCAATTTACTACACAACAGTATTTTTACACCTCATTCTCCTTATAACTTATTAAATGGTTATGTCCCAAACCATGTTGTTTATCAAACTCCTCAAATTGTGAAGTGCCTCTCAAGCTCTTGCTTTTCTTTGGGTCACCGCTTGTGACCACTGCTCAAATTGCCCATGCAATCGTTCAGATTACAGACGATTTGAACCCCTCGTTTTTGCATTGCCCAATTTTTCGGTGTATTTCGATAAAGAAAACTAGGAACTACCTAAAAGGGAAGTAAGTAATTATACAAAGAAATATATATTAATAGCTGTATACTGAACAAGGATTGAACAATGGCAAAATCATACAAAAAAAGCACAGTAAGGTATTAGTATTACTATACAGATATCAAAACACGGCAATATAACCTAATTAGTGCATTGATCTAAATTAATAAAAGAAAATATGGAAAATAGGGAAGAAAAAGCTACAGTCGAATTGAGAACCCGTAGTGAAGAATAAATACTATCTATAATTATCATACTGTATCTACTCAACCACATCTAAAAAAATAAACAAAACACAAACAAACATTCTATTTTCAAATTCAAACTCCTGAACGCATCATAAAAATTCAAACCTATACAAAATCGCACATCCTACCGTGAATAGTTCATTAACTTCCTTACATGTGTGTGCATCTATTAGTCATATTACTATGCGCATGTGTGCGTACACAAACAGGGGGTTTTAATTTTTGGGGGTTCTTTAATGACACTTCTTCGCATCGATTTTAGCATTTTACGAAGGGTTCTGCTTTTGTTTTGCGTTATCGATTCGAGTTTTTTTTTCTTTTCAAATAGACGAGTGCGTGCATACGTGCTGAGCTTGCATGCACACATAGGGGATGTCGGATGTGGAGAAAATTAATGTGACGTCATCGATTTTTTTAGTTTACTTTGCTTTTTGGGGCTAAGCGGTTTTGAAGTGTGGGTTATTGGAAAGCCATTTGATGACTCGCACAAAAGGTTTTTAATAAACTTTATGTAAAACTAAATCAAAGAGCCTAGGCAATTTAAAGTTATCAACTACCAATAGATTATGTGACCAGTAGCTCTTGAAAAGGTCATTGAAAATGTGGTTATTAGTCGAAATACATAAAAGTGATAAATAATTTGTCAACAGTCAAAAGTTCGCCCCTTTTGAGAATTAGGTGAGCTTTTTGAATTAAAAGACGAAGTTTCTGTAAATATTTACAAAAGGACTGTAAACACAACTTAGTATATTTTGTACACTAACAACCTAACCATATTCTATTATTTCTTTTGCGCTAGGCAACATTAACAAAAAGCTTTTGAATCTAGAAAATATAGCCGAGATACAAAGTAGATATTTCTCAACCAAAGTACAATCTAGGCTTTAGTCGCATTACCTCATTATCGTACACACAAAGTAAACAAAGGCACGAAAGTGCAAAAAACGCGATACACATTAACAAAGGAAAAAAAAATTAACACAAATTAAAGAAACGAATAACTGGATGAAGACGCGCCAATGAAAGGGGCAAAATCGCCCCCCTGAACACCCCCTAAAAAATTTAATTCATCACCGCCGTTGAGACATATCTCCTTCTTGTCCCTTCCCCTTTCTTCCTCCATTCTTTGCTTTCTTGCAAGGTTTTTCCGAGAGCAAGACAGGCATACTCAACCTGTATATCTTTTCACAACCTTCATTACAATTTCAACCTTATTTATATACAATCAAAGTTGAATTTCGATTGTACTCAAAGCACACTTAGGACTTTTGTAGTAATTTAATACCCAGCCCGTTTCATTCGCTCGCATTGAAAGCTTAAAACAAATAAACCTACAGTGAGTGCGATAAGGTTTTCTTGATGTCGGTAGGTGATCAAAAGGCGATATGTCTTATCTTCAGCTAGTACAGAACGCATCATTAGGCTTTTGTAGAGCTCGCATCGAGATCTAAGCGCAATTACGGTGAGATGTTCTGGTGCCTTTGTGTTGAGGTCTTGAACTGAAATCATTTTGTTTAGTATTTCTTAAATTAAATTTTAATAAATAGTTTTTCTCGTTGACGGTAGTCATTTAGGGAAATTGGTAGTAAGAAAATAAAATAATGAAAATCAGTAAATATTTTCTTGTATAAGAATGTTGTATAGCATTGCATATATTATGACATAGGTACTTTTGACCACTAAAATCTATTTATTTTTAATAGTAGTAATAATAGGGAATATGGAGGTATTTTTTTTTTACTTAATCAATAACAGACAGTAATTTAAACCCAGGAAAAGTATTAAAAGTTAAATTTGCTCAAAAAAAATAATTAAACTAAATCAGTTTTCTACTATAGTTCGAACATACGTTTCTGTCGTGGTCATGATGTTACGTTATTTACCACGACACTGCTTTGTTTAAATGATTGTGTTTTTGTGCCCCAAATCATAGAAGTATTTTTTTATGCTTTATTAACCGATTTCAAAAAGGAGGAAGTTCTCAATTCAACAACAAAAAAATTTTGTGTGTTTGTTACGCGATTACTCCGCCAATTACGAAATTATTTTGAGGATTCTTTTTTTTGTTTTGGTAGGTTAGAGTTCATACTTCAGAGGTAAGTAAGTAGTAAGTTAAGTTAAGTAAGTTTTATTAACTTTGCTTGGCTAGTTTTTGAGTTAGCTTCAATAATACGTATTTTTCCCACTTTGTCTATATGGATGATATGATAAGTTCCTGTCACTGTTATTTACATAGCAGGTAGTCGTTTTCGAATTTGTGTGGGGTAAGGAAAAACGAAAATATAGAACCAAAGACACCGGCTTCCGAAATTAAAGTTATTTTGCACATTTTTGTGTTTTATTTTGGAATCGGTACAATTTTTTGTAAAAAGTTTTTTCAAGCAAATATCGTACTTACGTTTACTTTTACTTACGTTTTTTTTACTCACCTTTGTTAGATTTCAAACACTTTGCAAGGAATAAATTTTTCGGCCCATGTTACAAAACCTCACTCAAAAGTTAAGCATTGGGTACTTAAAACTCGTTTAAAACCTTTTGATTGGTTGAAACTAGTTTTAAGCAATGCTTGAGTCTTGAGTGGGGTTCTGTAATACGGGCCATAGTCACATAGTTTTTTTTGTCACTTCTGGCACTGTCGAAGACGACACGTTTTGAGTTGGCGTTCGGTTCCACCAAACAAACGTAACATAAAATAATGTATTTTTTTTTTTTGCCTACGCCTTGCCACTCCTGGGCAAAAGCCTCCCTCCACTCCTTCCATCGGTCACGAGCCCGCGCGTCCACCTTCCAGTTCTGACGGAACCTATCCAGCTCGTCCCGCCATTTCCTACGCGGTCTGCCGCGATCCCGGCTCACAGCCAAAGGTAAAAAAAAAAAATGGATTTTCGTCAGTGAAGTTCTAACAGTACGGATGTCAAAAATGGTTACTTACTACTGACAACACTGCGAAAGTCACCAAATTACTTCAATGGAAAAGATTATTGGGATTTTCATGGGTTCAAATCATCACAGAGTTAATTTGTATTAATAATTAAACACTATATGACCTTAAGCGTGAGTTACATTCATTGCATACAGTTTTGCTTTCGTTAGCGTTAGCTTGCGATCGTTTACACAATTACAATTGATTGATAGTTGTAAACAATTATTTAAGGAACTTAGTTTGCTCACTCTACCGTCTATGTACATATATGAAATGGGAGTGTGTGTCCGCTGTAACCTGCATTTATTTGAAAAACTGCGCTCTCGCCGTTATCAGAATACCATTCATGTTACCTCACATAAAACCGCATTTTTCGGCAAAAGTGTGCTAGGTATGGCCACAAATAGCTCGCCGTCCGATAAGGCCCAGGCCCGGGTCGACGGCGCGTTGTGTTCCACGCGCGCCTCAAAGAGATGTCAGCAAGTGAAGGGGTCCGATAGGACCGATGCCTGCCGGGGTTGTGGGAAAGCCCGAAAGGGATACCGTGGCCCCTGGCAACGTACAGGCAACGGAAGGAACACGTGGGTTTTAGTCAGTAAGAGTCTGACACGCCCTCCCGCTCCACCCAGAGCGGGAGAAGTTATTCGATAATTTCCCACCCAAAAAAAAAAAAAAAGAAAGGTATGGCCCCAAAAATATATAACAGTATACCAGCAGCTATTAGAAACAAAGAGTGTATGGGATCCTTTAAGAGGTCCTTGTTTAGATTCCTTTTAGATAGATGTTACTACTCTATCACTGAGTTTAATACTGATAAACAGAGGTATGACGATTCCGACTTGCTAATTAAACACTTATGATTTATTTATTGGTTAAGTATGAATGTGTTTATTTCTCTAAAATTAAAATGACCTGTTTACCTGACATATTTTAAATTGTATTTTCTTATAGTAATTGCTTGTTTATGTTAATTTTGTACGCCATATATTGACAAAACATAGTGCACATATTTTTGACAATATACTATATTTTCTGTAAATGTTGACATTCAAAAGTGCCTTTTTGTGCCTAATTGAAATAAATTATTTGACTTTGACTTTACCTGTAACCATACCTATTTTTAACAAAATAAATGATTGATTGATTGATTTTTTCACTCTCCTGTAAAGTAGACATTTTTGACTTCCGTACTGTTAGAACTTCACTGATGTTTCTTGAGTCCTACACAATTATATTTAAATAATGGATAAGTTTTGAATAACGTGCATATTCCCTATTAAAATGCCTAGATCTAAGACCCGATTGAAATAAGATACCGACTTCACTTACTCAATAGACAACTGCCAATATACGAGTATGTAATGTGTAATTCGCCTATGCGTTGTCCATCATGTTGCATTAATTCCACCGACACTCAAATAATACTAACCTACTGTCGGTCGCGCTGCACGGGTCGACCGATCAGGTCAAGCTACGCTCGCCGTGGTGGACCGCGGATGGGACCATCTTTACATACCGAGACCTCTCCGTGCCTCGGAAAGCACGTTAAACCGTTGGTCCCGGCTGTCTTACCAGGGGGTATCGTATTAGCCAGTTACTGGGTTGTGGAGCTCAGATAGGCAGTCGCTCCATATCAAATATGGTATTCAGCTGCATCTGGTTAGACTGGAAGCCGACCCCAACATAGTTGTCATTCGGGGATCTTTGACAGTCATTACCTTTTTTTTCTTTTTGATTTTGTGAATGTGAGAACGTTGTAGGCTTAACAGACTGTAGATCTGTCGACCATTTTCTATCTTGGTAAGTACCTGGTACTCGTTGATAGGCTTACACTGTCTCTCCCTCCTCTCTATTCTCTCATACCTATTAACACTGTAACTTGAAAACATTGTAAATACCATTTACTTTTAAAAGAGTAACCGTGGAGTTTCTTGCCGGCTCTTCTCCATAGGAAACGACCAATTGGAACCGCGCACCTAGCTTCTGACGTTTCATAAGTGCCCTTGTAGGTTTATATGAAATAAAATATTTTGAATTTGAATTACGGGTCGTCAAAACCAGTCTCACCAAGGGGTATCGTATTACCCAATAACCGGGTTGTGGACGTCAGATAGACAGTAGTTCCGTGTTAAATACTTGGTATTCAGCTGCATCTGGTTAGACTGGAAGCTGACCCTATCATAGTTAAAAGAAAAGGCAAGGCAAATGATGGTGTGGTGACTCAAATATTACTAGCCAGTTACTCGTACTTTACCATAAAAACAGTTATAGGTATAAGGTACAGGTACTGGTGGTAGTGGTTTTTATTTAGCGACTTCTTGAGGAGCTATTGTTTTCATCGTACTGCTAGAAATGTTAGTACCTACGTAGACAGGCGTGTACAGTGTCAGCAACAGTTATCTTAAAACAAAATCCTGCTATAAAATGGAAGCAGTTTTGCGCAGTAATAAAAGGACTTTAACGGTAGTAATCATCATTATCAACGTTCATTACTTGAGAACATTATTTCCTAAATTAGATATAAGACTCCCTGGATTTGTCCATGTTACGGAACTGTACTTACGTTCAGGTTCATCGTTTGAAACTTAGGAAAAAAAAATTAGGAACTCTTATCACCAGTGATAAGAGTTCCTAATTTTTTTTTCGAATAACTTTGTTAGTATTTAATTGAGTATTCATCTCAATCCGATAATATATGTTTGCGATTTGAGAACTGAAAATCACAGTCTACGAAATAGTTATAACAAAAAACATGCGGGGCAGTCTTTGGGGACTGCCGATAGAAGTGAAAACTATCGTGCTGTGACGATGACGCGAGTTTCACGCATTTTGTTCACCCAAAAAGTACACATATATACACAGTATACATATAGCTCATGAAAAGCGTTCGGTGACGATGACGCGAGTTCCATGATTTTTGATCACCCAAAAAGTGCTCAACGCGCCGAAATGAGTTTTCACTTAAAAAAAATGTTCCAACAAAAAATCTTTTGCTTGTAGGTGTGTTTCTGGCATTGACACCCTAGAAACATACAGTTTTCAATTTTAGCACTTGATAATGATATCAAAACAGCGTTTACTATGGTAAAATCAATAATAATGAGTCTTTCTTATAAAATACCCGAAACGCTTTTTTTTTCAAAATACTTTCACCCCCTAAATCCCTTTTCTTTCACCCCCATCGCTCCCCAAAAATCCCTTTACATCATTAAGTCCTCACCGGAAGACGTCCTTGCGTCCTTCAGTAGCCGCTTAAACCATTATTGGCTGACCATGACCCTCATAATATCAAAGGACCGGATCTTAGAAAGATAAATAAGATCTTTCGGAAAAAAATCTGGCAAACTTTTTCAAGAGCTGTTGTTTATTTTTATATCGTTAGTGTTGTTAAAAGAAGTTTGTTATTTTGCGTAAAAAATCAAGGAAATTAATAGTAGTATTTTCAATATTTTTTTTATGAATGAGGACTTTTATAAAGAGATAAATAGGGTTGTGATGTCTTTACAGCACGAAATAAAATCCATCTACATTTTTTTCATTTTAATTTAATCATTCTAAGGTTAAAGGCAGTTTTTTTCTACACTAGTAAACCGAATACTGCACCTTTTTTTTTTTTTGGGTGGGAAATTATCAAATAACTTCTCCCGCTCTGGGTGGAGCGGGAGGGCGTGTCAGACTCTTACTGACTAAAACCCACCCGTGTTCCTTCCGTTGCCTGTACGTTGCCAGGGGCCACGGTATCCCTTTCGGACTTTCCCGCAACCCCGGCAGGCATCGGTCCTATCGGATCCCTTCACTTGCTGACATCTCTTTGAGGCGCGCGTGAAACACAACGCGCCGTCGACCCGGGCCTGCCGGTCTATTCTGTAATAATCTCACGGTGAAAACTTAGGTGAAGTGAGCTGTCATTCCACCTGCTGTTAGGGACTAGCAGCTCACTCCGAGCTCACTTCACCTAAGTTTTCACGGTGAGATGGTTACAGAATAGCACTACAGGTCCTTATCGGACGGCGAGCTACCCATTGCTCACCGTCCGCAAGCCCGCGCCTACGGTGGCCGAGAATCGGCCTGCGATTCCCGACGCGAATACTGCACCCTTTTTCTTACTATTTTTGCTAGTAGATAACTATCAATCATTTGAAAATATCCAAATAATTATTTAAAATAATATGTAGGTACCCATTTATTCTAAATACAGCCAAAAGGTATTACAAAACATATTTTTAAAATATCAAGTGATGCTTTGAAGTCCAAAAATAAAATATCAATTTCAACAAGGTCGAAACTTTACACAAACTAAAAGTTCGAAGCCAAAACTTTACGCCGCCGCATTATTTTTACATAATACGAAGTGGAGACATGTTAAAATCAAAATCAAATAGAAAATGTCTCGATACCGCCGTCTTTACCAGGGTCTTATCGGAGAAAACCGCTTTCAATTAACCAGTAAATAACGCCTATGTACTTACTAACTCTTCACATAATGAGTTAATAACACAACACTTACACATGCGCGTTACAAATGGAAAATCGTCGACACACACATAAACTTCACTCACACATTGACAGTTTCCCGCGGCTGTACATAAAACGCGTCTTTCTTCTTGTATTCTTAATTAGCGTGTCGTATGCCCCGTCTCTTTCTCGTACGGGGTGTTAATTAGAAGGGCGTCCCTTTCGCGCTTTCTTAATACATTCTTCCTCTCCGCGGTGTTTCTTTACGTTTTTATTTGTGTGCGTGTCTGTGTGCGGTGGTGTTTAATTTACATGTACTTGTATGTCAGTGTACAGTCGAAAGGAAAAGTGGTATAGCAACGGCGTTGGCGGAAAAAGGATGTTTGGTAACAATGTGGGGTATTGACGGATTGTGGACGCCTATTGCGATATTTTTAATTTACTTTGGTATTAGTTTGTTAGTATTTCTTTCCTTACCAATGTACAACTTTCTACTTTTATTAACTACAGTAACTCAATGATTTTAAAAAAGCATTTCTGTTAGACAAACGAATTCTTACCCTTTTTTCATTTTTTCCAATACTTACAAGACATAAAGAAAAGGTGTGTTTTTAATATGTATCTGGAATACAAAATTTTGAAATAAGCTTCACCTTCGTACGTATTTTTCTGTTCCTTTTTATTGTCTCTTTATATGTGTGTACATAAACTGTTAAATAAATAAATAATAAATACAAGTACTTGTCCATTACCATAAAAAATCCAAAACCCTCCCGAAATCCAGTTTCGCCATCTCCTGTACCGGGTGTTTTATACGAATGTGGGTATGCGCGAAAGGGTGTCAGCGGCGCGGGGCACTCCCTGCGCGGGGTGAGGGGGGTGGGTACGTACACATAAACACTTATAAAAGTTTTTTGACAACAACCTCCCTGCACCCCCCGTTTACCCCTCGAATTCGCTAATTTATGTTGCTTTTTTAATCAATACCGGGGTGTGTACGAGTTATAGGTTCCATCGACTCTTGTTGGATTGTCTCGAGACAATTTCCTTGGCGCTTACGTCATTACGCTTTTGGTTGGGGATAATGACGTATTTGTGAGTGGGGTATGATTGACTTGGAAGAAAACTGTGGTACTTTCTTTCGTATGCCTTTAATTTCAATGAATCTAATATAAATAATTCAGAGGTTCAGGATCTTGTTGAGATGTCAGAAAACTCTTATTTTTTTTAAATTTCATTTCGTGTTGAGAACACAATACAAATCATTCTAAAAGCTCGAAAACAATAAAGTGAATTTTTGACCAGTGCTGTCGTGAAAACATGATAGAAGATTTGTAACTCAACATGCTTTTTTTATGCAAACAAGTTTTTTATAAGTGAGTTAGTTGGTAACAAGTGTTTAAATCCCAAATTTTTATTATCTGCTAAGTTTAAAGAAACTATTCTCATTCAAGATTAATTAATTAAATATATACTTACAAACATTTTTTTATTTACTGAAAAAGTATTAACCTCTTAAAAATATGACGACAATAAATAAAGCGAAAGTCATCCTCAAGTGCCTCACCACCTCATATTCCCAAAACATAATAATCCTGCAAACCATCGCGCCAATAAACGTAACGAGATAAGCGCGTATCACGGAATATATCACGACTCACCTACTTAAGTCGTCAATCTCATCCTAAAAAATAAAGTTATATCGCAATTTTCCGTTTCGGCAACCTCCTGGTACTTACGTGTGACGAAAAATCCGAATTTCAAACAACCTGTACTTTACCGTTACGAAACTTGAATAAAGAACTTTTTCTTCCTTCGAAATTCAAATTCAACCGCATGTGGACGTTGGTAACATATTCTAAAACAAATTTATCCCTACGTAACGTTAAAAGAATTTCAGCTCTGTTTTCTAAGTGCTAAGGTTGGTGATGTGTGCAAGCATGTTTGATTTTCCTGTAGGCATGCGGCGTGATGGATGGCTTGTGTCACGCGTGACGTCGTTGTCACGCTGCTTCACGTGGATGAGTGACGTGGTATTAATACTTTATTTGCGGGTTTCTGGTTGCGACATTTGCACGTTGAATCAAAGGGGATGGAGCACGTGAATTAATCAAATATGGAAAAGAGGAAAACCATGAATCTAAGAAACAAAAAGTACTGCGAAGCTGAGAATGTGGAAATGTTGACATTTCTAAGAATTTCAGTTAACAATATTAGAAGACCTTGATACGAACTGTCTTCTTGGCCTAAGTACTTCTTTTTAGCGTGTCGATGGCAATTCAAATAGAGTCAGCTCAGAAGACAGTTGACTATGAGTTTGCCATCTTCAGTAACGTCTATCAGTTCCTAATGTGCAGGCAACAGGACACGCTGGACACGATATTAAGAGGGAACAAGGGCTGCGAGGAATTTGAAAAATAGATATTTGAAGAACCCATTGCCGTCGTCTTACCTCAAGTCTGCCTCCGTAGAGTGCGATAGGGACAGCTGAAGCTCCGACCGATTATATCACAAAAAAAAATCCGTTTCGTATTGCCCTTTTTTCTCCTCGAAAACAGAGCTGATTCAATTATTTTCTACATACAATTTTTAAGAAAGAGTATGTCTAGGTTCCTATCATTTATTTTATGTTAAAATCATTTCGAATTGGTCTGGTAATCCTCTAATCACGGCGGTAAAAATGGGGCATTTTTTGTAATGGGTGGGTCATGTTTTCTTTACTAATAAGTTGCTGAAAAAAAGGAAATAACAGGGACGTGTCTACAGCAGACCTTGATTTTAGGAAAAAAAATTAATGCTCTAGAGGCATTATTCAGGAAGAAAAAAGGGGAATAGATTTGTGTGGAGATTAGCAGGCCCTGTTCCCTCTTAAGTGCCCTATTGTTTGTGGAACAGCACCACATTTGACTTACTAATAGGCCTATTCCAACCATAACTCTGAACTACTTCAGAGGAGCAAAGATCACTCATAGCCCATCCTGTCCACTGGCGAATATTAATCCTTGACCAGAATAATGCTCTCGTGTAGATTACAGAACAGCTCGAACTGGTCACCTCTTGTTAGCTGTAGGGTTAATAGCTGGGTGAACGGGCTCCTTCAGTTGGGACTGGTCATCCCTTAGTTGCCACAGCATATTTTAATTATTTTATTTTTGTTTTTACTCTGGATGCTTTTATTGTACATTTTTTTACATAGTTCTCACATACAAATGTATATATTCAACATGAATGATGTAACCAATATTTAATAAAATATTTAAAAAAGTTCATGTAGTTTCCTGTCTGTTCTTCCCCATAGGAACCAACTATGCTTTGGAATGGGCAACTAGCTTCATCTTTCTGACTGACCGACCCCTTTGACAATTCAAAAGTGCCTGTAAATGGTTTAATTGAAATAAATGCTTTGAGTTTGAGCCCAGGATGCCTCGATAAATATTGAGCATCATCATTTATCTTGGGTCTAGTACCTAAGTGGAAACTGGCTTCTAACAGCCTTTGCCAAAAAATCTAGAAAAAGAAAAGGACACATAGGTACCTAGATTATAAATATTGACAACTATTTTTATTTTCTGTTCATGTTCATAAAATGAGGTGGGTCTACACACAAGTGCCAAGAATTAAAGCAAGTGATTAAGGCAGTGCACACAACTTAACCACTTATTATTTTCTACTCCTATAAATAAGCTGAGCAGCTGACTCAGCTGCCTTAAGGCAGTGCACACAACAAAATAATTACTAGTGAACACGTCATAAGGCCTCCCAGAAGATGGACCGATGACCTTGTAAAGGCCGCAAGAATCCGCTGGATGCTGGAGGCACAGAACTGGCCGAAGTGGCGGTGCTTGGGGGAGGCCTATGTCCAGCAGTGGACGTCTTTCGGCTGAAATGGTCATGGTGATGATGATGATGACGTCATAAGTCTCGTAGTACGATGTAGGGCACAATTACAATTATTATTATTTTAATAGTTTTTTAAATATTTTAATTACTGCTAGATTGACCCTTGATGTGTTCTCATTAGGAAGGCACTCCACTGGTCGAGGACCTCGACCAGAATTATGCTCTCGTATAGATTACAGAACAGCTCAAACTGATCATCTTCTGCCGTGTTGAAAGGAGAGTTGCAGAATTGATAGCCAAGATGCCAATGTAAATGACCATTATCATTTATCTTAGGTACAGTGGCTAAATGGAAACTGTCCTCCCTCACAGCCTTTGCCAATAAATCTGGAAAAAGAAAAAAAACACAAGTACACCATAGATAATATCTATGAACACTTTAATATTTTCAACTGCTATGAATGTGCTAGGTCTACACTACACATGTGATTAAGGCAGTGCACACAACAACATTAATACTACCTCATTATCATCATCAGCTGCACGCTTAGCATAGACAATAGAAACGGGTTTTGTCGACGGAAGAATAGACAAAATCACAGATAAAAAATTACAATCTGTCATTTTGTCTATTCTTCCGTCGACAAAATCCCGTTTCTATGGTTGTCATGCTAAGCGTGCAGCTCTTATCTAAATTTACTTGGGGCTGGTGGAACACGTACAACGTCTATTTCTTCCAAATTTCTCTATTAGTTATCATCTCGGTAGTCACCCTTCTAGGCAATATCAACATAATCACTACCCACACACGGTAAACACGTCAAAGATCTCATAGTAACGATCTAAGGCACAAATACCGTTAGACTACACCCTTGACGAGCTCTCATTAGGACGGCACTCCACTTGTCGGCAATTAATTGGATATTTTTCTCTTATTCATTAAATTTTTTGCTTCGGGAAAGGTTTTATTATATTTCGTCTCAGTAAATAGAACTGTAATTATAGAGTTTATTAACCCCAAAAAATGATTTTTTCAATTTTATTATTAACATTAACATGCTTATAATTATACAAATGACTAAAATAAATACAAAAACAAAAAGACACTTAGGCGCTGAAGTACTCGTCCCCATGGCTGTTATCCGGAAACGCGCACAGAAGACTGGTAGAATTGACACATTAAATGGCAATGCTAATTCTTTGACCAAATAACAAGCTACCCCTCTGGTCATGTGAAGTGGTAACCAGTCGGCTATCCCAACTTAATTTACCAAGTGACCATGCACATAGGTACTTAGAATTTCCGTTGTTTCAGATCACTATTGGAGATCATCAGTCCCCAGCTTACTGCTAAGCTTAGAAGAATTAAGTAGATAAAGATAATGAAATATATTTAAGGCCTGTATCACCAGTTCCGTGCTTTCCTTACAGAACCGATAAAAGTGGCGGTGCTTGAGGGTCCAGCAGTGGACGTCTTTCAGCTGAAATGATAATGATGACCAGTTTCGGATAGGCATCATAAAAATTTAAAAATGGTGTAGAATTTGTACATAATTTTCTGCTACATGACTCAAAAGGAATTTATCTGGAAGTGGTAAAACAGAGGGCCTAGTCTAGTGGCAATCGCTTATAAAACGTTTCGTATTTGTATGGTGGTCTGGCAGGTAGTTTTTGCGGTCTACCCAAATGTACTTTCTTTGGTATTATTCGTCGAGTTGAGCTCCACGATTACTGACAAATGCTTGCACTGACTGGGCATGTCCACTCAAATCTGTGTGGTTCTTTCCTCAAAAGACCAGACACTAGTCTATATGGTCCTCATACGGCCCGACCAAGATTATGTCTGGACTTTAAAAGAGACTGTGACCTCTGAGTTTGTTTCGGTCTTTCTTCTCAGAGTAGTCGGATAGGAAACGCCGAACTCATCTAGCAATTTTTTAAAGTAATTAAAATATCCTATTTACAGAATAAATAATTTCATTTCATTTCATTATGACTTTCAATGGGACGTGAAGCGAATGTGAAGCGAGGCGGCCTATGCTCTGGCACCAGGTTAGTCTCTAACCACACGAAAAGGAAGAAGAAGAACAGGATTGACATAAACTTTTGGTAGTTCATGTCAGTCCTATATATATTTAACTATTCCATCACATCTAGGGTTTTGTCATTAATACCTGACCTGAGGGTCTAGAGTCTAGACCCTCAGGTCCTAATAACTAAACCCTCAACCACCTGTGGTTTATCTATAAAACGACAACAACCAGAACCATACACCTATCAATTAATAAATATATCAAGCTCATAGTAGCGATGTAAAAGTCACAATTACAACTACCGTTACAACCACACCCAGATGTATCTGCTCTCATTAAGCATAGTGCACACGACAGCAGCTTGAATCGGCCACTAACTCAACCCAAGCCCGGGGGCCCGCAGCGAACGTGTAATACTGGCACATAAATCTGTTGTATCGGCCATTTTGAGCTGGTTTAAGCGCTTTTTGTGTAGTGTGCTCTTAGGTATGAAGTGATGTATAGATAAAAGTGGGTGTTTGGGTTTTATTTTGGGAATGATTGGATTTTCTATTGGATGGAGACAGGAACAAACGGGCCCAGCTGGCAGAGGTCTTTTTTGTCAAACCATTGTTGACTAATAAAGAACAAGGTCTCCACTTGGGAGAAGCCTATGTTGAACAGCTGCTTGGTCTACTGAATGCTATTAGATTAACTTGATTGAATGTTTAAAAGCTGGACTGTAAGTTAATGACAATTTCATTACATTTATAGACAAAAGAAATGGTCCTTTGATTCTCAAACCAAATAAAAAATCAAGTCATAGCCTTTCAACAGTGAGGTGAGGCCGGTTTCGTGAACATAAGTTCACTTAGTGAGGTGTAGATTGATTGTAAATTTTTGCGTGTGAGCGTGTATGCTCAGAGCAGAGGTGTAATTTTGGCATGCTCCACTGTATTGTTTGCAACTCTATGTCTTGGGTTATTATTTGGTCTGAAATTTGATTCTGAACAGGAAGAGACGATATCAATAGTAAGTAACCATTATACGAGTATATAAATTTATAATATATTCCTTAGAAAATAGAACTATCTCAACACAGAAGTGAAGATGCAAGAGCCTTATAAGGCAACCAATGCCCACATTCCACACACAACATACCCAATCAAGCGCACTCATCGCTTTACAGCGCATGCAAGCCCGTATTAACTGATAATAGGCAATAAATAATACCGGCCACTCAGCAGCTTCATTGCTTGACGACCGGCACCGATTGTTTACGCGATCGCTATCTCAGTAACTGGGATTTTGTTGCGATTATATCTAGTCTTAAAGCATTTAAGTTTATTGATTGTAATAAGAATGCTGGTTGTTTTATTCACACTGTTATGTGAGTTGGCGTATATATTCTTTAGAATATTCTTTCTTAGTCTTGGTGAAGAGAACAATAATTATGAGCCTTACAATTCTATTTTATTTCAGGACTTACGAGAGGATTGTTAAAATGGACAACATGGAAAACAAAACACTACAACATCCTCATGTTGATACACCAGCATAGGAACCGCAGCACAGATCAAAGAGGCTCTAATTTGCAAGGCAATGTTAAATCTATATAAGCCAATGATACGTTCAAACTTAGCCTCTAATGTTGGTATGGCATCGTCAAATCTATAGATTACTGAATGCAGAGGATTTTTTTTCCATTCCGATGCAAAATCGAGGTATCTACATTTATAACATAATGAGGTAAAGTAGACAAGCATCTTGCACAGTACTCAAAATAATAGACATGGAAATATTTCGTTCACGATTATGAGATCTGTCTTGGCTAAACGTGGTGATGGCAAGTGAAGCAGAGAGCTAACGGAATGCTTGCCGAGAGACGGTAGAAGGAGTTGGCAGACCGACTACGGGTAGGCCAGGTACCCACCTACGACGGACGACCTACAGAAGATCGCAGGGAAGACCTGTATGAGACTCGCACAGACCAGGGAAGCATAGCACAAAAGGGAGGAGGACTATACTTAATAGTAGATGGAACAAGGCTGCCAATGATGACGATGGTGAGATCTACAGAATCAAGATCAAGTCAATATATGCAGTGAATTACCAGCGAAGCTTCTAATTTCCTCTAGATTTCTACTAAAAGCTTAAAAACAAGAAGCATTTAATTAATAATCTATAACATCTCCATACATATTCTATGTAATATAACATGGTATCGCGTGGCAGGTTAATTGGATATTAATCGTACCGGAATCCGGGCCTGCTTAACTGTAATTATTGACCGCACTCATATTGTGGCACACCCTAGCGCAGTACGTGAGAAACGTTGATTAGTAGCGTCTATCTAATAGATATATGGCTTTTTGATATCTAGGCTTGGAAAACATGGGGAAACAGATTGGAAATAAAAGGGAGATATTGAAAAATGCCATGTAATCTAACTGACCATTTGATCCAACGTTGGAAATAGGAGGCATGGGAGTTTTAAATAGAACTTCAGTACTCAGACCCGGATAAACTAGGAGAGTAAATACTACTCAAATATATCTTTAAGACAGACCACGGTTCAGCTAGTAATTGGCATCTTTATTTTGTACTCGTAATAGCACAATTTGGTCCTCCAGCTATGACAGTTTTACTTTACAGGAAATCTGACTTTTACAATTTTTAATCAGAGGGAATCAACCAACTTTTGTCAAAGAAAAACTTTATTTGCCACTTTTTTACGCTTTTTCTTGTTGACTTAGCAGTTGCTGTTTCTGGTCAATCGCAGTACCACTGCACCATTCAACGCAAAAGACCCATTATAAAAATTTCAAAAAACTTATTACCAACAAAACAGCTTCGCCACAACAATAACGTCTTTCGCGCAGATATTGATAACACACTCTCGTCTTGAAGTGGCAGGTATTTTAATAGGAGCCCCGGCTAGTCACGTTGGCGGCCATATTGCGCGCGCGTGCGCACCCGAACCGCACTGGTTATTGAACCTTTACGGTACTGTTTATTAATTAAATTCGTGATAGTTTAATCGCATCTTGTGGGGTGGTGAAATGGATTTCACGTGTGGGCTGCTTGATTGAAGGACCCGAGTGACTTGGGTTCGTGGCGTCTTAATTCTGAGCTGGTGTTTGGCCTCAATTCCATTACCGAAAAAGTTTAGTTATCTCATGAATTGTACTTTGTCATCTCGATCCCACAAGTTTGATTAGCGCTTTAGTTATAAATGTTAGTGACAAACAAATTATACACAACCAAGTCAAAGAAAATACTAGTTTTCACTAATAAAATCGTACGTAGACTTCCTACCTCCGTACCTCCACCAAATATAAGAATAAAACTCCTATAACAGACTATGTAAACGTTTACGATCGCAGAACGTTCTTGAAAGTTGGTGGGGGACATAAAAATAAGGACATCATTGAAACGAACACGTTTGTAGATAAGGCTTTATGCAACTGTGTTACACCTACTAATGTGGACTACTTTGTTAAATTCAAAGAAGAACCTAGACTTGTAACAGTGTTGTCTGCATTCTTATTCTTTTTTTTACAGGATAAATGTAACGAAGGAGGAACGAAAGATTCGATAAAACCAGGTGGATCACTCTGAGCTATTTTTGTCAGATCTATTTATAATCTACGTCGACGCGAATCTCTCAGGGAACTATTTAAAAAGATTAATATTATGACGGTACCTTGCCAATTCATTTATGAAAATATTATGGATGTGAGAAAAAATCTACATCTTTATAATAAAATAAGTGATAGACATAATTTTAATAAAATAAAGATAAAATAGATCAACCATTTTTCAGATTATATAAAGCATAGGACAATTTAGAGTTCAGACCAAATCAAACTGATTGCTAATTTAATTGTATAATATTGTTTTTTATAACATTGATTTTACATTCTGTGATTACTTGAACTCACACACTGACTTATTAGTATTACTTGTTAAAATGTTAGGAATATCGTTTAATTTTACAATGTTTGTAAATATGTGAGCACCATGCGTCTATCACATAATAAATTTATCCGTCATTGCTTTTTTTTCTTTTTTTTACCTTTCGTGGTATAGTAATCTTGTTCTAGGTGCACCGTCTTCACATTATAATTATATAATGAATGTATACAAGATATTGTGAAAAAAATTTAAAAGAGTAACGGTGGACTTTCTTGCCCATTCTTCTCCATACGAAAACTATCTTTTGGAAGGGGCGACTAGAATCAATTCTTTCTTTTTTGTTAATGTTGACGTTCAAAAGTGCCTTAAATGTGTGATTTATCAATTTTTATTGTTTACTAGCTGCACCCCGCGGTTACACCCGCATTAGTCTCGATCCAGTGGGAATATCGGGATAAAAATATCCTATGTCCTAATCTAGATCAAGGTCTACTCATGCGCCAAATTTCACCTAAATCCGTTTAGCCGTTTTAGCGTGAAAGCGTAACAAACAAATAAACTCACTTTCGCATTTATAATATTATATATATTGTTAGGATATATTTATAATATATAATTATATATATATATATTAAGTTAGGATTAGGATAGTTAGAATTCTCTTGTCTCGCCACGAACTATATGAAATTACCTTACACACACATACTCTCGCTTTCAAGCAGAATCTGGTCATAAACGCACGCCGGCTGCGAGTACTAAACACCTGACCTTTCTGAAGAACTTCACCAATTAGGACACTATATGTATATATCCTCGTGGGAGCTCGTGGCTAAGTAATAACAGCTGTACAGTCGATCCATCAGGTTAAGCTACGCTTGCTGGGGTTGGTCTGTGGATGAGTGACCATCTTAACATACCGAGACTCCTCCGTGCCTCGGAAAGCACGTTAAGCCGTTGGTCCCGGCTGTCTTACCAGGGGGTATCGTATTAGCCAGTTACTGGGTTGTGGAGGTCAGAAATGGTCGCTAAATGTCAAAAACGGTATTCAGCTGCATCCGGTTAAACTGGTAGCCGACCCCAACATAGTTGGAAAAAGGCTAGGCAGATTGATGTATCTGTCCTCTTAGGGCGTCTCCTCCCGGCGTTTCCACTCACATGTGCCTTATAAACCTTTTATTAATCGCCTTTCATTCATCCTCTCCACATGAACTAACCATCTAAGCAAAAATACCTGTCCCTGTAATAAAAAGGATATTTGTGGGCCCAGGATACGCTAGTCGATAGATGTTCTAAATAATGACATTATCGTCATTCTAGTCATGATAGTACAATAAATTGTCTTAATTTTAATTGAATAACTGATGACAAAGTCATATAGTATAGATAATTCATTAGCATTTAAAGCCTCGTCATTTTCATAACCAATTTTACAAAAAAAAACAGGCTACCTGACGTAGTAATTCGCCTTCCGTGTAGACTGATAAAATGTGAAGCTAGAAAATAATACAATACCATACTAAAAGGGTTTATAAGAAACAATGTAAAGCTACTGACTAGTTACTAGTACATCGCCCTGAAGCCATAGAATTACCTGTTGCTTTTAGTTTACTATAGTAAGTTACGTAGGATCATACCCAGCTGTTATTATTATAATAATATCTTACATTTGTTTATTATTACAAGACTATGAAAACTATAGATCGGGTTGTGAGGCTCGTAAACAACCTGCTTTGATTTGACCCCTTTTTATTAGATTATCGCTTTGGCTTTTAGTACGTACGCCAGTGCTGAGATACGTATGAAATTCCGAAAACGTCGATAGTTTATAACAACACATAACATCACGCCTTGTTTCCCCGAAGGGTTGGGCAAAGGTGTACCTACAGTACACCCACATTTCGCCAGTTATGTTTAAGTCTCATGTAATAGGGGGCGAGCCTATTTATTGCCTACAACCGGTCATAAATCCAGACTCCGGGCTGCTACCGAAAAATTCCATAAAAGAAAACCTAATAACACTTTGACCAACCTGGAAATCGAACAGTAGCAGTTGCTACCACTAGACCAACGAGGCAGTATATAAGAATTCCTCTTGTTATTCTGGATTTGCCGCCAAAAACATCAGTATTCCAAATGATGTAAACGAATTTCTCATACGACTAAGACATAATAATGAACCTAATACATACATTTTACCTTTAATTCAGAATCCAATAATCGTAGCCCATTAACCAATACAATAAACAACAGACACCATGCACCAAAAACTAGGCTAAATTACTAAGAGCCCATACGAACAAAGTACTTGCCAATATCCAGTGAACCTGTAAATGGTCAGCGGCCGTACCAGACGCCTCACGATCTCCAGATATATAGTCGGCGCTCGCTCTAAATAAATCACTTCCTACTAGCGATACAATGCATTGAGATTTCTAGTAGCTAGCGATTCATAGAATGGACAAATAGTAACTTTGAACTTGTATGGTCAGTTTCTGGGAAGGTGGTATTGTAAGAAGGACTAAAGAGACCGATATTGTAGATGCTGGACTAGATAATTCAGGTTTAATGTATCTGGCAGGAAGGATGCTTGATAGCACCATACGTTATTGACTTTGTCTTTGACGTCTTACAAAATCTTTGCTCTATTGGTCTTGTTTTGTGTGTCTCTAATCGGCTCTTTTGTCGATGCAAAAGATTGCTTGAGCCCTGTTTTTGATGTCTTACAAGATCTCTGTTGTTTAAGTCTTTTTTTGTATATCTCTAATCAGCCCTTTCGTTGATACAGAAGAATGTTTGAGCCCCGTTTTCAATGTCTTACAAAATCTCTGCTGTTTTGGTTATCTTTTGTATATCTCTAAACGGCTCTTTCGTTGATGTAGAAGAATGCTTGAGCCCTGTTTTTGATGTCTTACAAAATCTCTGTTGTTTTGGTTTTCGTTTGTATGTCTCTAATCGGCTCTATTTCGTTGAAATAAAAGAATCCATGAGGATTCACCCCTCCTGCATCCCATGGCCATTTTTCATTCATTCTACATCATCTTTTCTTGCATATCTCCTTCCATTGTCACTTCTACGGCATTGCAAAGTATACATGTAGGCGACGTCCGTATGAGGCGTGATATATCGCCCCTGTAGCGTTAATAAGCGAACACGGGACTCGTGATCGCCAATAGCGAGAATGCGGACTATGTCACACGAATATTGTGTTTAAATAGAGTGATTTGTGGATCGAAACCAAACATTTTTGGGTAGGCATAGGTAACAGTGATCAAAAGAGAAGCAGCTCAATTAAATATAATAAGTTTATTTTGTGTATCACTGTCCACCGCCAAGAATTAGTCATGTTAGTTTTCCTGAACTTAATCCTGGATGAAAATGAATCTTCAATATTTCAAAAAAGTGACTCTAGGAAAAGAACAAAGATGTCCATTGTCTTCCAAAATTCGTCAGAGCCAAGCCGCACCTGTTACATCTAGGTCACATTCGCGCGAAGTGCCCGTGTTTGGACGCGCTGCGCCGGCGCCGATAAATATACACGTCACAGGAACGTGTACCACAATGACAAACTTAATTGTACAGCCAACAAACCAATAAAACATGCAAATTGCAACCTTATGACGTTTAGTTTAAGAGCTGGAGTAATTAACAAGAAATGAAAGTTATATTTTTGCAAGATGTGACAAGATGCTTATAAGGAAATGTTTTTCAGTGCATATTGGACTTTAAATTGTACTTCCTAAAGATGTAGATGCAGTTTTGGAACAGTAAAATTAATTTGGCAATGATAAAAGATCCACACACGAGTGTTTCGTGATCACCGTGACAAACATTCATTTAACTGATAAAATTTCTTACGTTTGCGTCATCTACCTGTATGGTGGAATGGATTTGTGTAATCTATTTCGATGTAGTGAAGAACAGCATTTAATTTTATTAAAATAACACCTTACTTCTTTCAACCTTCGTTGATAAGGTTCGACTTGTATTACCAATATGAATAAAGATAGCTGATTTAATTCAAGAAGTAAAGTAAGTACTGAGGCCCTAGTGTGAGTTTCTTTTAACCATCTCGACTTTACGCATCGACCGCGTTCGGCGCTCCGATTGGCAGCCGGCCGGAGTATAATCGAGATGGTTAAAAGAAACTCACACTAGTTCTGTACTAAAGGAAGCCACAACGACGAAATCAATGACTTGGACAAGAAGAGACGATTTAAATGCATAAGTGCCATCACAATAGTTTATCAATAGTTCAACTAAGTAATAATACGTCATTCTTAAATACTAAACTAACTCTTCTTCTTCTTCTTCCCTTCTCTCCTGACAGAGCGGCCATGGTCGCGATGAATTATGACCAATCGCTGGTTTAGTCGTAATAAGTAACTACGCCATCAGTTTAACAGATTTGGATCATTCGGTTCCCTACAAAATGGTTGAGCTGGATGGTGCTGATCCACGCGTCATGTTCGTGAATGGCGCCGTCGCGTCGGCTGAGACTGGTCATCTCTTATCTGCCAGAGCTTATTTTTAATATTATATTTTTAATCGTTTTTTTTACATTGTTCTCACATATAGAAGCAACAAGAGTAATGTACCCAGGATTTTGTAATTTCTATATTCAAAAGAGTGTCCTTGGAGTTTCTTGCCCGTTCTTCTCCATACAGATCTACGTTTTGGAATGGGCAACTAGCTTCAACTTTCTGACTAACTGACCGACTCTTTGACAGTTCAAAAGTGCCTGGTTGAATTGAAATAAATTCTTTGAATTTGAGTTGAGTTTGAGTTCGGTTGACTACCAAAACTGTTATATTATGATCCCTAAAAAAATATAAAAATTTCAAACTATATTAAACATTACTTAAACATCCTTCAAACACTTTCTAAAACATCCCGTACTATAAGCATGACGTAAGCACTAACCTTTCGACCTATATAATTTAATAACACGGCTATATAGTACCCAGTAACCGTATGTTCTAATGAAATCCACTTTCAAAGCAATCTGTAGCCCAGAGGTGTGTATTGTTATCAAACTAATACTATATTATACACGTATTGTTTAGAAGCTGTGGGATGTACCGAGAGCGATGCAGTATTTTACCATTTCTTTGAGCCATTACTTTCGTGATGTGTCGATGAAAAATGAAACACTAGGGCCCAACTGGCGGCAAAAATCGGAAACAAATAAATTATAATTATAACATATAATTACTACTACTGCAAATATTTTTAGTAAATTGCAGAAAGGTTGTTTCGGAAGTGTCTGCAATTTTTTGCCACTAATTCCAGAAAGTTGACGATTTGATTGCGAAGGTTGCTTACCAAAGCAACTTAGATAAAAAAAATATCGCCAATCCACCATTTTTGCCCGTCGCACAGCAAAAGTGACTTCAACTAAGCCTATAAATAAATCCAGCTCATTACTAGTTTAAGGTACTTAAAACTTTAGATTTAGAAATCAATCTATTGCGAAAAACTCAGCGGGTGGTACTGAAGTATAAACAAACAAATCAATAAAAATAAAACCATTTAGCTATCTCGTAACGCACTTTTTCATAAATCCGTAACTAGAACAGCATGTCATCACTAACCTCTCGTAACAATTTATTTTTAAACATTTCAATTTTCGACGTAACAATTCTTTTTTCTATCTTTTATCATCTTTCCCTCGTTGTGTTACAAACCTAAGACAGGTTGGTAGTGCGGCCCTGTATAGGATGATATAATATAGTCTCTAACACGGATATTGCGAGATAATTCCATGTTCCACTTATTTTACACTAGTTCAAGTCTTGGCTTTGCTTGGACGGAAGTCATGATGGCTTAGAACTATGTAACGAAAGTTTTACCGACAGTAGCTAAAGTTTGCTGTGTGGAGGATTCTGTAGTACTGTGTTTAAACTGTTTTAATATAATGTCTTTAAATAAGCTTGAAAGTAGTAGTAGTGTTTGTTTAAAATCTAGCAAGAATGTTTTGGGGTGGACCAGATATATTTACATTTCAGGCGCTTCAATAACAATTGTATTCTGGGAAGATGGCGATGATGATAATGCTGAAGATGAAGTTATAGAAGTTATAATAATATAGTAGGCTCACCTTTTTGGACATCTATTTGATCCAGTAAATCTACAAATATCGGAAATAGGTATTTCTCATATAGAGATGAAACCAGCATTAATCATGAAGAAAAATAAAAAAACGGTCAAACAAATAAAAACTATTCGTTTAAAGAAAGACGTTTCATTAAATATTCTTGTTATTATATTGTTTACAACTTAGGTTTACAATGTTCGATAACGCTTTACCAAATACCAAAGAACGTGAAAGAAATGAGCGAACTCTTTCCAATACGAAAATGAGTAACATCCCACAGTTGATGAAACAATCAACACAGACAGACAAATCAATCCTTTTTCAGCTTCAACATGGATCCAACGCTCTGCAACTAATGATAAAGCCGTAAATTGGGGGCGTAGGCGTGATTGTTTATGAATTCGTTCAATACTGGGTTTCCAATTATTCGCCCGTTGAGCCAAAGTAATCGAGGACCTATTGAAAACACCCTGGAAGCGGTTTGTAACCCTAAATTATAGCTCGGAACGTGTTTTACTACAAATTTGTAGGTTTGAAACTGCAATGATAGATTAAGGCCTTTTGTTTCTTGTATTGCTGTTAGGGCTTTTATTGTTGGTGGGATCGGTAGAGGCGTTTAATCAAATACCTATTTTACGTTATTATTTATTATGATAAAGTGCCGATACATTGGTATTTAACGGATACTTTAAGAGAGAAAGGGTATTCAAAAATGATAATCTTTGTCTGAATTGATAAGAAAGGCGAATCTATAAAGCAATAGAGGAAGAGGAACTAAAAAGATTTTGTGCTCAAAGAAATAACCGAAACAATATAAACGGTCCTGAACTAAGAACCCTTAAAGACACCACACTAACAACAAATATCAACAACAAAATATAAGTGTACCGTCTAAAAGCTATCAGATATCTGCCAATAAAAGTCAATTTGAAGCCAGTGTACGTCGAACGGTAGCACATTGTTCAGACTTGGAAGCGACTGATGCTATCGAACCAATGATATATGTGTAACGAACTCCACCGAGGTGGTCCTGAACTCCTAGTTTATGTGGAAACTGGAAAAATATGGGGAAATATAGATAGGAGTTTTTTTCTGCCAAACAAAATCTTAATTAGGCTAATACTTGCTATAAAAAAAACGTAGAAAGAGATAATTATGTCGACCATGTATATTGGGAAACTTGTTAGTGAGTATTTAGAACTTCTTGTTTATTTGGAAACAAAAGAATGACGATGTCCACATTGTCCATACAGATATCATTTTATGTAACTTAAGCGAGTCCGTTCTATTTACGTTCGATAATAATAGAGGTATTAAACTACATAGGTTTAGTTTGATACATATTTATTGTCACCTTACACCTGTCACAACTATAATAACCTTGCGTAATTTGGAATGCTACTTAAATTGAATTCAAAGCTTCACTGCAAACATTGTCACCTGTACTGGCTGATTAAGATCAGCTCTAATATAATAATAATTTGGTTTACTTCTTAATATAACTAGAGCTAAATCTGTACCGTCTTCAAGATACTGGTTTTCTTCAGTCCCCTTTACCTTCTCTCGAATGGAAACTTCATATTGATTTATATTGCTATTGCTATAAACGAATTCCATCACCGATAGCATTTGCCCGGGTGCAGGTGACCCCACCACAGATCACAGAATTTATTAGTCCCTAACTTAATACAAAGGCTTTTCAACTGTCTCTAGAGATAGGAGGAGAATGTGTCGTTAAATTTTCTACTTCACTTTTAGGTATATATTCTGTATTGAAGTTTAAATCTGTGCTGAAGATTGGAGGTTCAATACATAATTTATCATCAGGGAATTGTGCAAATGGAGTAGCTACATCATCCTTGATCGGAATCGATTTCATTGTTAGATGCAGCCTTCTGCCGAAGCAGTGTACTTGCGCAGATGGACGGTTGTATGCTACTTGATCAATTCACAAATTGCCTTTAACATTTCAATTGTTTAATTCTTCTTTATGAATATGCGGTAAATCTATCTAAGCCATCAACTACCTATATCTGTGTATTTTTTTTATACTTCTTAGTGACAACTCATCCCTTCGGTTATTAATTGGGATCGCATTATGCAACAGGGCAAAATTATAAAGACTCAAGAATATCGTTTATAAATAATGTGAACTAATCCGTTTAAAAAATATAATGGGGCAATACCGTTGTCCTTGATCCTTATCACTTCATTGTTAGAAACAGCCTTCTTCCAAAGCGCAATATTAAACCTGCACAAATGGAAGGCATTATGCAATGCGACCAATTCATAATTTAAATCCCATATTTCAAGCCAATATCCTTGCAGTACAATTCTAAACCGGACGACGTTAAAGCACCGAGCTTTGCCGAGCAATTCCGAATTTCCTGATCATATATCAAATTAATGTCCTTGATTGTGTATGACGGAACAAAATCTAAATATAACATGTTCACACAAGTTGTGTCTCCCAAGTAAGAGATTGCGGCGTCGAGCTGCGCTGTCACATAATTGTGATTAATTTCTAGTGAGCGTGTGCTTGCGGTCACCGTAGGAATGTCGTCCTAGCGAGCGATACTGGTTGACTGCGGATAAGGGTACGAGAGGAGCGGGTAGCGGGAATAGAAAACGGGAAGGCGGAGTAAAATATAGTTTAGATTGTAACGCTTTGTCGAGACTTCAAAAGAGATCGTTGGAATTTCTGTCGTTCAAGAAAATAAAACCGTACTACTAACTATTTATACTAGGTACTTAATTAAATAACTAATTACAGTCATGTACACAAAAATATAATTTAAAAAAAATACTGATTACAACCGTGCTTTAAAAATATTCCCAAGATTCTTGCAGCTTGTCGAAGAGCATGTTGAATCCCAATTTCACTAAAACATCCGCTATCTCCTGTTTTGAAATTTCAAATATCAAAGTTGTAACACCTTTCTTCAATCGGTACCACATCTGTAGGAAGTGCAATACCTAATTATCCTTTCTGACCTTTAAACAATCGAATGTTCCATTACAAAATCAGCACTAAATCAGACAAAACCATAAATCCAGAATTAAATCCGGACCAAAGCAATATAGATCACACATCTGTAACCACCTGACCGCTGCCCACGCGCATTTAACGTTCAACACAAGTACGTTTTGACAGAAATTAAGTTGCACAATTAGAAACTGTAGACAAGAACAATATCGTGGTTGGGAATATTATTGATGGTGGAAACATTCGCTTATATTCTAGGATTGACGTGGTAATTGAGCTAAAATAAATAGATGGACATTTACTTGATTGTGATTTACGTTTGTTGGAGTGGGTGCTGTCCGTACATAGGACAGCACCCACTCCAACAACCTGCAGTGATAGCTGGTAACACAATTTTCTCAGGTTAAAGTAAGTTATTTAGAGCAGTTTCAGTTAAATCCTTGTTTAACCAACATAGACAAAAATTTCAGAAAAAAAATGGCGTAAATTATGTATTTATTCATTAATGTCATTATTTCTATGTTTTTTTTTCATCATTTTCATTTTTGATTTTTTCAATTACGAAGGTAATGTCATCTATCAATCTGTGATGTTGAACATAATATCGATGGCAATATAAACATCACCATTGCTCAAGCTGTCATTTGCTCAGTGTGTTTTTCGCTTCGGGACTTTTGGACATACCTTACTGTAACTGCGTAAGTAACCGCCATTTTTCTGTCGTATTTATTCCAACATGACCTAACCCTTAAACCGCATTTGCTAATAGAAAACTCCTGCGCACTGTATTCTCTAGAATTAGGCACATTTCCACCACTGTGTAATTTGGCAACGTTTACAAAATCACGACTTTGGTGCATCTCGTCTCTGATGTTGAATCATATTATAATTTGTGAAACTAATTTGAAAATGGGGTCAAGTTACAAGTATATTATTATGTCCTCGTAAATGGGAATATTCTTCTTCATTTAAGTGTCGCTTGCCCAATTTTATAATCTGCTTTGTTTTGTTTAGTGTTAAGCAAATAAATGTTTTACTTAATTTTCGAAGCGTCTTGGTTTCTATGGGCATATGGACTTGAAACACGTATTCGATCTCCTAATTAAATATTTTTGCCTGATTTGAATAACATACTTTTTATAACAGCCGAAGCAAGCATAAAGCTGCCAAAATATTATCGATAAAATATTGACAAACGTCTGGATTGAAATTCACAAGCTAGAAGATCAACAATAACTTCGAAACGAATCAAACGGTGACTTGTAACCATTACATCATACACATATCCTTAATATATTCCTATATAATATATGTCCTTAATATATTCTTATTTCGCAACTAGCGAACAGCCTCATGCAAGGAAACTCAAGCGAAATAAATCAGCATATAACAACACTGCACATAACAGCTTTTGTTGCAACAACTGTAATAAAACCAGTGACCCAAATACTTACGCATTTTATGACCTAAGTTAAGTAAATTAGATTTGCCGTAGCCACTGCACTTAACACTATGTGATAACTAAGAATGAAGTATAACGCAATCATGTTTATGATTATGAAAAACAAACGAAAAAAAAACCTAAACACTTGTCCGTATTTGCCATAATTTCATCAAAGTCAAAGTCAATTTATTTATTTCAAATAGGCCCTTATATGGCACTTTTGAACGTCAAAAATTTACAAAAAAATTGCATTGATTCTAGTCGCCCCTTCCAAAAGGTAGTTTTCGCATGGAGAAGAATGGGCAAGAAACTCCACCGTTACTCTTTTAAAATGTTTTACAATACTTTGTATAAGTACATTAGTTATATAATTATATGTAAGGACGATGCACCTAGAATAAAATTATTATACCACAATAGGTAAAAAGAATTAAGAATTAAAAATGAAGCAACAACAGATAAACTAATTATATATACATGGTGCTCACATATTTACAAACATTGTAAAAGTAGACGATTTTCCTAAAATTTTACAATTAATAAGTCAGTGTGCAAGGAATTGGTCACAGAATGTAAAATCAATGTCATATAATAAAAAAAATATTAAAATATAAAATTAAATTTGCAACCAGTTTGATTTTGTATTGATTCTAAATTATCCCATGGAGCAGGACCAGCATGTTTCCAAGCATTCTTATCTTGGATATAATCATCATTCAATACAGCAAAAAGCTTGCACATATTTGTAAAAAAAAACCAAGTGCTTATTCATCATAATTACATAACACATTGCCAGGAACGTGAAACGGAAAGCTTTTGAGGTACCTTTGGATTATTCTAATGAACAGAATAATCCCCAAGAGCTTTAGGAATCAAACTCGACCTATTGACCCCAATTCCTTCAGTTAGTCAATAACATCAAAACACAAAAACACACAATTTGAACTAACAAAAGAAACAAAACACCATCTACAATCAAACCTTACAAAGCACTATAATAAGAAAAATTCAAAAACAATTCCAAATCCACAATCCATTGACTGGAAATCAATTCATTATTGTATAAAAATAGTGGTGGTCGCCACAACATTCCCCGGGCATAGCTTAACACGACAGCAGACCATAATTCGCGTCTCTAATGGAGTCTGTAACACGCACTAGCTACACATCAACCTGGGACAGACAGACGGACTTGTAGAGCCTTGTTTGGAACACCAAATGAATATAAACTTTATTGTTATCGAGTAAGATTTGAATTTCAATGGCGAGAGTTGGGTGTTCGATGTTGAGGAGTGAGTATATTGTCCGTGAGTTCTGGAAAAGAAAACTAAAATAATCTTGAACGTGTTTGCTGGTTTTGTGTAAAGTAATCGATTGTTTTTCACTTTCAACCTAAATACAATCGCCATTCTACTATATATCCCAACGTCACCACTTGCTAGACCTACGAGGAGAATTAGGGTGCTCTTTGCTTATCTTGAGGCCTTATTCTGACTTCCTCTGGACCTTGGGTATCAAATTCTTATCGCTCATCTCTCCTGGTTCAAGTTATTGTAAGTTATGAAGAACTTTTGGAATCTGGTAGCCCCTCGTCTAAAACTTTTTCTTTAGTTATTCTTCATGTTTTTTAAAAGAATACGTCTACCACATCAAGTGTAAACACCCCCTTGTCTTCTTGAGCGTGTGCCCGCGTCACATTTCACCCGCCAGAGTCGTCCCATGATTTTGCGTCGGAATGAAGGCACAAATCTGCGCGGTGGATATATATATATCACCTAAGTTTAATTCTGCCATTCTACTTGATATTTTTACATCACATTTAACGAGACCCATTCGAAGAGTAAGGTTGGTTTTTCCCTAAATAAGTATGCTTTCCTTCTGTTCTTTCTAGTTCTAAATTCTTTTGGAAGCTTTTTCTTTGTCTTCATCTTTCTCCTCGTCTCTCTAGGCTTCATTAATTTTAATATGAACCACGTTACATTAGCGTGATCTTTGAAGATAAAGTCAATGTAATATTCCTTTACATGTTTTGTAAAGTGAAATATTTCTTAACGTAATATGTAGTTTCTGCCCCATGGAACATCTAGATATATAATTCCAAAGCTAAGTGTAAACTCCCCGTTGTCTTCTTGAGCGTGTGCCCGCGTCACATCTCACCCGTCAAAGCCGTCACATAATTCTGCGTCGGAATGAAGTCACAAATCTGCGCGCTGGATATATCTATCTCCGCGGCGATTCCATACATACCTGTCGAACGAGTCGCCTGAATAATGTTGTGATTTTAAAACTAGGTTAAACACTATCGTTTATTTTATACTTGATCCTACATTATAATATTGGAGTGGTTTAGTGGTGGAATGTCTGTGTGTGAAATATTTTTTGAATTTTAATTTGACTGCGTGACACACAGTTTTATTTTTGTTTTGTTACTTAATGAGGCCCGAGACTTAGCAAATTGTTACAATTGTATGTAAAACTAGCTTTTTCCCGCGGCTTCACCCGCGTGGTTTTCGGAAAATGTACCACGGGAACGTACTACTGGGATTATATACCTAACAGCCGAGTAAAAGTCAATGACTCCTGCCGCTGCCCCCGCGTTGCCCTCAACCATAATTATTTTGTTACGCGTAATTTTGAATCTGTGATATATTTTAAGCTATTCATTAAAATGATATGACGTCAAGGCATATTTTAATCGAAATTAAATGCCCAATTTAAATAACATATTTGTATTGCATAAGGAATAATATAATAGGTACCGGTCAAAATAGTTTCGAAAATAACAATGAAATTTTTATCAAATTCTGAAAGATACTAATGGTTACAGACATGCCATCGCAGACTTTTTTGTGAAACTTTTTAAGATGAACAATCTTGTAGAACATAAATTTTATGTATATTTTACGGTTTACGCGGCGCACGCCAGTAAAGCCCCAGTCGGCATGATTTTTTCCGACATCTTCAACAATAATCTTCATATTTGTGGTAATTTGTTTAATTGTAATTTACACAAAACCTAAAAAAAATATAAACTTAACCCTTCCTCATGAATCACTCCATCTATTCGTTAAAACTGTTTGAAAATCAGTTCAGCTATTTTTGAGTTTATCGCGTTCAAACAGACAGACGCGGTGGGAGACTTTATTTTATAATATGTAAGGATAAGGATGTAAGAATAAGGATATTGCAATAATAGCTTATATTTGGTTTCCCTATAATACATTTTTACGGGATAAATTTACCATTTTACAACAAATAATAAAAACCATTTATTTATGTATAAGCTGTTACATAACTAATATTGTTTATTCATAGAATCTAAGAACGTTAATAAGTATGCCGACTGATTACTGAAGACCATACAGCAACAAATCGTTTATACTAATAAATATTGTCAATTAATTAGTTTGAATAGCCCAATCTACACCTAATTACCAGACAGCCTACCATTTATAACAAGGTAATTTTCCACCGTTTACTGCATACAACTTACGATCTAAAATAAAACTAAAATGTAACCTAACGTTGTTAGGTAGGCTATAACATTAGAATATCGATCATCTAATAAGGTCAATATAGTCTTGTATTCAAAACAATGCTTCTTAATTCTGATATTACGACATAAGTTGACATTTCAATAGTTTTGTTGTATCGTATCATTAATATATTTAACCGTCTCTGTGGTCTACTGGTTAGACCACCTGTCTCAGACCCAGTGGCCCGGGTTCGAACCTCAGTTTAGGAAAAAAAATCTGCTCCATTTGGTTGGTGGTAGGGCTTTTTCTAAGTCCGCCTGGCTAGCTACAGTAGCTACTACCATCTTATCTAAGTCGGTCGCCATAACAACAATGTTAATTGCATTGTTGTGTTTGGGCAGTTAGAGGTAAGATCATCCTGTGTGGTTGAGGATTCCGGGTGATGCTCGCTTCCACCATCGGCCAGATCATCACTTACCATCAGGTGCAGGCCAAGAGCTACCTCGTTGTAGATTAAAAATAAATGTGTCGCTATATTAATGTGTCGATATACCAGTGTTTAAATCACAAGCATAAAGTCTTGCCTTATTATCATCATTCCTATCCATTCCTTTAAACCCATACACATTCTACGGCCTCTTCCAATGACCTGAAGAAGACATGCATCACCATAGGATACTTTCTCTCTACATTAATTATGTAACCTCCTGCAGTGTTTGTCATTTCTTTAGAGGATGATATCCAAGATAAGAATGCTGGGAAACATGCTGGTCCTGCTCCATAGGATAATTTAGAATCAAGACAAAACCAAACTGGTTGCAAATTTAAGTGTATATTTTTTTATTATATGACATTGATTTTATATTCTGTGACCAATTCCTCGCACACTGACTTATTAATTGTAAAATTTTAGGAAAATCGTCTACTTTTACAATGTTTGTAAATATGTGTTGTTGCGTCATTTTTAATTCTTAATTCTTTTTACCTATTGTGATATAATAATTTTATTCTAGGTGCATCGTCCTCACATATAATTATATAACTAATGTACTTATACAAAATATTGTAAAATATTTTAAAAGAGTAACGGTGGAGTTTCTTGCCCATTCTTCTCCATGCGAAAACTACCTTTTGGAAGGGGCGACTAGAATCAATTATTTTTTCTTTGTAAATTTTTGACGTTCAAAAGTGCCTTATACGGGCCTATTTGAAATAATTGATTTGACTTTGACTTTAATTGGTTCTTCAAAGTACGACACATTGCATATTTCCCCATTTTTTTGTTTCCTGATATTTCGCATATTTTCCCTAAACTTGTTTCTTTTTATTTTGTGTTCTTTTTTTTTGCGTCATGTTTACCGCATATAGACGATTTTCTTTCTTTTATTACTTTTAACTTCAATTCTCGATTTCAGAGAGCATATTGTGCATGCTCTCTGAAAGCGTATTGTGCAAGTGTGTAATGCTAATAAATCTTCTAATCTTTCTCTCCAAAGCTTTTATAAGCCAGGAGAAGGAAGCTAAATTATAACAGCCGCACGGGTCTATTGAATTGAGACTACTCCGTGCCTCGGAAAGTACGTTAAGCGGTTGGTCCCGGCTGTCATTCGTAGACTTTTGACAGTCGTTGCGGGTAGTTAGAAGCCCAAAAGTCTCTCACTAAGGGGTATCATGTTACCCAGTAACTGGGTTGTGGAGGTCAGATAGACAGTTGCTCCAAGTAACACACTGGTGGTGGAAGCCGACCCCAATATATTGCGAAAAGGCTAGGTAGATGAATTGCGTTTATAGGCCGGGAAAATTGAGCTGTCATAAGTCCTGAAAGTATCTTGCCTATCCATAGTAACTTCATACCCCATACCCTGATAATCCTCAAACCACAAAGATACCATTAGTCTACTACAAAGAGTATCCAGGTACGTATAATCAAGTCTTCGATACCACATGCGGGTGATACTTGTGTAATAATTGCGTAGAGACGCGTATCAAACTGTATAATGTAAATATAGCGATCCTTTGCTGCGGTATAAACTTGATAGTGGGATACAGGCGTAGTATGGGAAGAATAGGATAGTCCGTATGTTTGTAAGACAGTCTTTAACAGTTCTGATGCGGAAATACAAGGTTTTCTTTACAGACGCGATATATAACTGAGTTTCTTGATTCGCTGATCTTTTTCGCGAAAACGCTAGGCTGTTTGATTGACTTCAGCTGACCTAATTATTTGGAAATAGTTTGTATAAAATAATGTTCAGTTTTTTTGTTCAAACGACCACTAGGACAGACCTTTTTTTTTGGCTCGGAAATTATCAAATAACTTCTCCCGCTCTGGGCGGAGCGGGAAGGCGTGTCAAACTCTTACTTACTAAAACCCACCCGTGTTCCTTCAGTTGCCTGTACGTTGCCAGGGGCCACTGTATCCCTTTCGGACTTTCACGCGATCCACTAGGATGGACCTTCAAGGTTTTTTTTTCATATCTCTTCATAAAAATCTCAACCGAGAAGTACTGCACTTGAAAAAATATTAAGATCACCATATTGATAACCTAGAACCAAATACCTAATCATGTTAATTAAACAACAAACTAAATGCAGGAAACCCTATTTAGAACTCAGTGTTATCGTATCAATAATTACTAGAACAGATTTTACACGGCCGGTATACATTCGCTTTTACACAACCATAACATTTTCCATCGGTTTGCACTTAATTAAGGGATTTGTACGAGCGGCGCCGGGGCGCGGCGCTAGAGACATACAGACTTGTTCACTTGTTAGTTTCAGACGTGCTACAAACGCAACGACATCACAGCGACAAAAATGTTACCGGCAGCATAATGTCTGAAAACGCATCGTATGGTCAGCAACAAAAATCGATTAACAATAATTCAGTTTCTTTAATCAAAATTAATGAGTAAAATATTTGCAAAAAATTGGAACTGGTATTGAATCAGACAACTTACATGAAACGCTGAATAGTAGTGTATCGAATAATTTTGGGTCTATTTATATCTTACGAGTACGTAAAAGTGACAGTGTTGCAAAGGGTTAAAACCGGATCTCACCAAAACGCAGCAGTGTAATCACAAGCACATAATATATTTCAGCTTTGTCTCTGGAATGGCACCGCTACCATGTAACATAGGCGGCGCGGCGGCGGTGACCACTTACCATCAGGAGCAGCTTATTTGCCATCAAACTCAAACTCAAAGCATTTATTTCAATTAAACCATTTACAGGCACTTTTGAATTGTCAAGGGGTCAGTCAGTCAGAAATATGAAGCTAGTTGCCCATTCCAAAGCGTAGGTTCCTATGGAGAAGAACGGGCAAGAAACTCCACGGACACTCTTTTAAATTGAAATTATACATGTGAGAACAATGTAGAAAGACGTGCACGTAAAAAGCGTCCGTAATAAAAAGATAAAAACAATTCAAAAATTAAAATCGCCGTGGCAGCTAAGAGATGACCAGTCCCTACTGACGGCGCCCGTTCACGAACATGACGCATGGATCAGCACTGTTTAGCTCAACCATTTTGAAGGGAACTTAACGATCCAACACACACGCCACCACCAGCGAGACATTTGAGTGAGCATGACATACTCTCAGCCGCCAGGCACATACATCCAGTATCATAAAAAAAAACATCGTAACCAAAAGTATTTTGCGCGCCGACAATGCAACTCTAGCAGCTGCAGCAAGACCATCCAAACACAACCACTTTCTAGCAACATTTTTGCCACTAACGTACGTTTGTGGCGTAGTCCGTCTGAAAAGACCCTTAAATGTGTAACATTTCATAACAGATCTTATCTCATTGTGTTCGAGCCGCACCTATAAGCTTCCTAGTTTTAATTGAAATTGTCGTTTTTACTAGGTACTTGAATATTCATTCAATGTGACTGAGTTGGTTTTTATTTGCTTTCTGCAGTGAAATGAGTAATTTACATGCTCTTGATAGTGGAGCTGATCGTGTATTACTTTCTTATCTGCGTGTGCATATCGAGAGATTAGTGGAAACTGGATATAAAGTGAAATGTATAAAGTGTAGCGTCTCACTTGCTGTTCCATGGTGCAATTCTTTGCATCGAAGTGCCATTACACACAAAATTGGAAACACTATTTGGTTAACATATAATGACATAATTATTGTATATAATGAAGGAGAGAATGTGTCTCTTTCGTTATTATCAGGCATATTTTACCTACTGTGGCCGTACTGTGGGTAGTGTTAAAAAACCGTTTGTAGTTCAGATCGCATTATAATATACTATCAAATTAATCACACTAGCAATTCACACACTGTAGGTACACTGTACGGTCTCATCAACCGTACATTTACTTTGCGAACACAGCAACCTACTTTGATGTCGTGCGTCACAAATATTATGCTATAATTATAGCGTTTTAAGCAATACATATCGAGTCAACCAATAACTGTGGAACTAACCACTGGTCAAGAGAAAGAATCGCTACCACTTTAAACTTGTTAACCTTCTACATCTTATAATATAACTTTAAACTCAACTTGTGGTTCTTTCTGTGTACTCCATAACTAAATCAACATCAACAAAGTGATAGTGTACGGTGCCTACAACCATTGGCTCCTACATACACGACACAACTATTCGGAATGCACGACAGTTTCTAAACGTATTTCCTGCTTGACCGCCACCGATGAAGACTCCTGCTTAGCTTCGGCCGGTCCAAGCGTTATGTTGTAGATTTTGTCGAGCGCCGCTAGGAGGCGCTAGCGTCCCGATTAGTCAACTCAGTAATGTATTTCCGACATATACAAAATATTTTAAAAGAGGTGGAATGGTGGAGCTTCTTGAAAAAAAGAAAGAACAAATTGCGTTCAAAAATGCCTTTTCTGTGCCTATTTGAAATAAACGATTTGACTATGACTTTGACCAAAAACATGTTCGAAAATTAAATAAAGAGTTGAGAAATCGCAATATGACTACACAAAAAGTTACTCTTTGGAATTTTTCAGGAGAAGCCCGAAGTCTGTATTTGTGCCAAATTGATGGCAATAGGGTCGCCCCCTATCAAATGAGACTTAAACACAACTGGCAAAATGTGGGTGTACTTAAGGTACACCTCTGCCTATCCCTTTGGAGATTACTAGCGTGGTGTTATGGTGTGTTATGTCAAAAAGTTACTCCATATCCCGTCGCAATTAAAAAAAAGAACAAACATAAACCAAGAGCTGTTGCAAGACCTCACTCGCCCAATTCCACAATAAGACACTCAAGTCCAAATCTAGACGTAAGCAAGCTCCTTAACCAACCATAACCGAACAGGAACAAAGAAACACGCAATACCTACGCTATAACCGTAAGCTCCTATATTATAACAGTACCGACACACAAGCAACGTTAATGCTAGAAGGCGTGTGTCCAATTTAACATATCGTGTGGCGGGCTATATCTCGCTGGAGACAGGCGACAGAGCCCGCAAGGTGCGTAGGACGGCGGCGTAACGGACGCGGTAGTAGCAGCTAAATCAACCATTGTCTGATTGGGTGTAGCCTGCCGCATTCTCCGTGCGGACTACGCGTGCAGAGGAGAGGACTAGGACGCTTTACTACCCATTTTAGAGTCTATAGAAATGAACTTTTAGGACGATAGTTTAGAATTTGAATATTTTCGTCGTTTTCTAGTATCATCTGATTATAGACTGCTTACACGAGCCACTCATGATGTCTTTGGGGTTTAAGGACTTCTAAACTCCATTTTGGATATTTTTATTCCATTGGCTTTGAACTGCAGTATTTTTGGTAGATCAATTTTTTTTTTGACATATCGTGTGGCGGGATATATCTCGCTGGAGACAGGCGACAGAGCCCGCAAGGTGCGTAGGACGGCGTAACGGACGCGGTAGTAGCAGCTAAATCAACCATTGTCTGATTGGGTGTAGCCTGCCGCATTCTCCGTGCGGACTACGCGTGCAGAGGAGAGGACTAGGACGCTTTAGTACCCATTTTAGAGTCTATAGAAATGAACTTTTAGGACGATAGTTTAGAATTTGAATATTTTCGTCGTTTTCTAGTATCATCTGATTATAGACTGCTTACACGAGCCACTCATGTCGTCTTTGGGGTTTAAGGACTTCTAAACTCCATTTTGGATATTTTTATTCCATTGGCTTTGAACTGCAGTATTTTTGGTAGATCAATTTTTTTTTTTGACATATCGTGTGGCGGGATATATCTCGCTGGAGACAGGCGACAGAGCCCGCAAGGTGCGTAGGACGGCGTAACGGACGCGGTAGTAGCAGCTAAATCAACCATTGTCTGATTGGGTGTAGCCTGCCGCATTCTCCGTGCGGACTACGCGTGCAGAGGAGAGGACTAGGACGCTTTAGTACCCATTTTAGAGTCTATAGAAATGAACTTTTAGGACGATAGTTTAGAATTTGAATATTTTCGTCGTTTTCTAGTATCATCTGATTATAGACTGCTTACACGAGCCACTCATGTCGTCTTTGGGGTTTAAGGACTTCTAAACTCCATTTTGGATATTTATATCACTCGCCCAATTGGCTTTGAACTGCAGTATTTTTGGTAAATCTTTAAAAAAAAAATGACATATCTTTTGGTGGGCTATATCTCGCTGGAGACAGGCGACAGAGCCCGCAAGGTGCGTAGGATGGCCTAACGGACGTGGTAGTAGCAGCTAAATCAGCCAGTGTCTGATTGTTGCCTGCCGCATTCACCGTGCGGGCTACGCGTGCAGAAGATGGTGATGCTTTCTCATTTTGGGGTCTAGGATTAGGTTTATAGAAAGATAATTTGAGTTCATTCTATATAGTGTCATTTAATAATGAGGCCTCCAGCCATTTCGAAGTTTTGAGACATTTTCGTAATTGTGATCTCTTGTGATCTTGGAGCTGTTCTAATTTTGAGTTTTGCTCCTTCGTTCAACTATATCTTCTATTTTTTTACTTACAGTAATATATAGAAGGGCCATGTTTTGCTGTATTTTCAATCCGTTTAATAAAAACATAATTATACACATACTGTTGCATACGTGCAAATCTCAGATTCAATATTCAATCAATCAACTCTGCTTATTGCAGTCTTGAGCTGGCTATATGCGTCTTCTAAAGTGTGTACAACTTTCAGTTAAGTCTTTATGTAGTTGTTATGTACCTGGTACTTGTTGACAGACCAACACTGTCCTCACATACCTATAAACACGTTTTGGGGGACTGTCTTATGTAATTTTGACGTTCGAAAAGTGTTGATTCTCCGCCTAGTTTGAATAAATGACTTTTAAATTTTGAAGTTTGAGTTATTTAAAAACATTGTAAAAACCAATTGTTTTTAAAAGAGTGAGGAGGAGTTTCTTGCTGGCTCTTCTCCATAGGAAACTACCTATTAGAACTTGAATCCTAGCTTCTGAAGTATCTTAAGTGCTCATGGAAACCTCCAAGTCTAACACCACCATGTGAAATAAAATATTTTGAATTGGATTTTTCCAGACTACCCAAAAACCATAAAAAATATTTCTTTAAAAGCATCACTGTCCCAGTCCATTCCACAATTTTCCTATTCTTGTAGAGCACACGTCGCTGGAACACACGGCCGCGCGTCGGCGACTACCCGCTGGTATATATCGACCATAACTCGCGGCACCGTTGCCCAGGAGTCCAGCCGCGTCCATTATATGACTACGTTCGTACACACAATTAAACCTCATAAAACCTATGATCTCCTGGTACTTTGTTGCTGTTTATTACTTTATGTTGAATAGTGTAAGTTTGTCGTTAGTTTATGGGGCATGTGTGATCGGTACGGAAATTCAATTTGCAGGTTAGATTTTGTGCTAGGATTTGCCTATTGCGGCGATATACAGGCTTGATATCTAGTGACCTTGACCTTGTAAAAGCTGCAGGAATCTGCTGGATGCGGGAAGCACAGAACCGGTCAAAATGGCGGTGCTTGGAGGAAGCCTATGTGCAGCAGTGGACGTCTTACTGCTTAATTATGATATCCGGTGGTTGACTGATTCTTTTCTCTCCCTTTATGGAAGCTAAAATCGATATTTTAATTAATTTTGGCAACACATGACATGAATGACCGTCTGATACTTATCAATATTGGACAGTAAGTCTACTTGGGTTTTACTAGACCTAAGTACGAGTAATTATGGAAGCTAAAATCAATATTTTAATTAATTTTGGCAACACACGACATGAATGACCGTCTGATACTTATCAATATTGGACAGTAAGTCTACTTGGGTTTACTAGACTTAAGTACGAGTAATTATGGAAGCTAAAATCAATATTTTAATTAATTTTGGCAACACATGACATGATGAATGACCGTCTGATACTTATCAATATTGGACAGTAAGTCTACTTGGGTTTTACTAGACCTAAGTACGAGTAATTAATAGTTACACTGGATATTCCTCTTTAAATCTTTTGATCAGTTGTCTATCCACATTTACACATAACATCAAGCCTTGTATCCCCGAAGGGTTGGGCAGAGGTGTAACTATAGTACACCCACATTTCACCAGTTATGTTTAAGTCACAATATGTAATAGAGGGGCGAGTCTATTGCCTTCAACCGGGCACAAATTCAGACTCCGGGCTGCTACTGAGAAATTCCAGATGGAAAAACCCAATACCACTTTCCCCGACCTGGGAATTGTACCCAGGACCTCATGTTCAGCAGTAGCGCTTGCGACTAGACCAACGAGGCGGTCAATCCACATTTACAATACGTTATATATTATTTTATTTGTGCTTACTTGCCTTTTTTAAAACCACTAAGTATTTACGCACTAATGCGCTTTCCCTAGTTGGAGCAACACTTTTTTTCCACCATCCCGTAACTCACGCGCACTTCCGTCACGAAGATCTACTTATCGGCACATTACCTAGAAGTGTCTCCTTACTAACATGACACTTCCAGCAGACCACTTCATCAGTACTGATATGCTCGTAAGTTATGCAAATAACGTCGATGTACTGAGCATTATGCTGAGCATTAAATGAAACGAATACCACATTAAATCCTTTGAGAAGTGACTACCGATCGTAAAATTCTAGGATTACAGTTACTTTGTAAGTTTTAACTGTATTACGATGTTCCACATAGTTTATTAATAACAGCTTTTTACTATACGGTTTTGCTGTGGTGTCGTCTGGTACTTAATTTTCTAGGAATATCAGTTCTGTTCTCCAAGTTTTCTTTACAGGAAGTTTTTAAAAATAATGATGTATTGCTTTTTTCCTGGGATTAATCATTTTTCTTATCTAAGAACATTCTACAGCTAAACTGTTTTTAGGTGGCATTCATATTAACTGTTCCATTTTTTATATTAATTAAAAAAATATTACACAATTGCCACATGGAAAGCTACTGACCAAATTCTCTCCACAACCCTTAAGAGTTCAAGAAAGTGTTAAAAAATAAAGACAAACATATTTCAAGGATTAATAACGGTAAAGATACGGGATTATCTTCTCAGAGATCTTTTAATAGAAATACATAAAATGCTGGAGCACTCACTATCTAGGCTTATCGCGGTTGTTACAGTTATCTAAGTTAAGAGATTATTATAATGCTCATATGTACACGAGGGCTTGAGTTACTTAATGTGAAATTCAAGTTCTATACTCCAAATTTTATAATCTTGGAGTTAGTCATAGTGTAGACTATAAATAGTGCGAGTTTTCATCGTGGTTGTGTATAACTTGCCTTGTCTGGGCGTAAAAAGATTCCGTGTTTGTAATTAGCGACGCATGTGTCAGGAGTATCTGAGGGGCTCGTGGCTAAGTTATAACCACCGCATGGGTCCATCGATCAGGTTAAGGTACACTTGCCGCGATCAGTCCGTGAATGGGCGACTTACCAAGATCCCTCCGTGCGTCGTAAAACCGTTGGTCCCGGCTGTCATTCTTGGATCTTTGACAGTCGTTACGGGTCGTCTGAAGCCCGAAAGTCTGACAACCAGTCTTATCAAAGGGTATCGTGTTACCCAGTTACTGGGTTGTGGAGGTCACATAGGCAGTCGCTCCATGTAAAATACTGGTATTCAGCTACATCCGGTTAGACTGGAAGCTGACCCCAACATAGTTGGCAAAAGGCTAGGCAGATTGATTTGTACGAGTATGAGGCGTATCAGGCTAATCACCTCAGCTTTGCAAATAAGTTCATAGTATAGGAATTGGTTAGATTTCATATAAGTTTTAATTTATTACTGTTGGTTAGCCTACATGCACCACATCGATGACTTCTAACACCACTGCTCTGATAGCTAGGTTACTGGTTACAAGTCCGTAAACCAATGTTTATGTCCAGCCCGATGAGAAAGAGCAGAATTGCCTATGTTAGGAGGGACAAAAGTTCACAGCATTTAGTGAATTTGCAGCAGCACTCAATACCCCAAATGGATTATCAACAGATATCCGTCTCACTGGCTGAGGATTTCGCAAAATTATTAACTGAGCTAGCAACACCAATACAGTACAAAATATTAGTGAAATCATTTATGACAAATCAAAGTGACTGGCTGTAAGAATTAATGGTCCCAGAGGAAGGCAAAATGTAAGTATACTCAAATACAGCGAAGATATCACCAAATCTCTCTCACAAATCAGTAAACCTTTCATCAGATCTACATACATACCAATGAATATACAAATTGTTGTATATTAGGTTATGATGTGTGAACGCAGCCATAGCTGTGATTGGTGGATTGTGACAAACTGTCAGGATGACATAAGCCCCACCGGGTTGTTCGAATAAAGCATCAGTGCGTAAACCACTTCCCTGTGTATTACTTGCTTTCATCCTACATATCCAACAGTGGCGACGAAGTACCCGCGTTTTATTTTTTGTGTAGGAAACAAAAAGTTGTGCAATTATGTCTTTATTCGGTGTGATAACCAGTTTCGATCATAATGTGCAAACGTGGCAGGAATACAAAGGACGATTAGAACAGTGGTTCATAGCTAACGAAATCAGCGCAACCAGTGACGCCGCGGGTGTTAAAAGGCGCGCCATTTTGTTAAGCGCACTCGGTGAGCAAACTTACAAGCTCGCAACGGATCTTGCGCGGCCGAAAGTGTTATCGTCGGTGCCGTTTGAGGATATTCTAACGCTGTTAGATAACCATTTCACGCCGAAGGTTTGTGGGTTCGGCGAGAGATACAAATTTTACTCCGCCGTACAAAGCAATGGTGAAAGCTTCCAAAACTGGGCGGCCCGACTGCGTGGTTTGACAGCAAACTGCGGGTTTCACAAGGTCGAGGAAGCTTTACGGGATCGTTTTGTTATGGGAATGCAACCAGGACCCGAGCGCGAAAAGTTATTCGCACAAGACCCCGGGACATTTACGTTGGCAAAGGCGGTCGAGTTAGCCGAGAGCGTGCGATGCGCGCGCAGCGGAGCGGCGGCGGCGCTGGCGGCTACGGTCGCAGGGCGCGATGACCAACTTTTCAAAATGGAAAAGAAAAACGGAACCAGTGATAAAGTGTCGTGTTCAGTGTGTGGGTACAAAAACCACACATCAGTGCAGTGTCGTTTTGCAAATTATAAATGTAAAAAATGTAACGAGAAGGGCCATTTGCGCCGTATGTGTAAAAAAGTAAATTTTATAGAAACCGAGGGTGTTACTGATAACGGCGATGACGGTGAGTGTTACAACATTCGTACGCGTAACGGAGAACCTATGACGGAAACAATAAATGTCCGAGGTGTGCAAATGAAGTTTCAAATTGATAGTGGGTCGGCTGTTACTGCGATTTCCGAAAAAACTTTTATAAACCATTTCAAAGATGCGTCACTGACCGAAACGAATAAACGGTTATTATCGTATACAGGTAATAACATTGAATGCTTAGGAATAGCACGGTTACCTTTTACCTATGCGGGTAAAACGCGATCATTAGATGTTTATGTTATTCGTGACGGCGGTCCACCGCTATTAGGCAGAGATTTTATATCTGAGTATAAATTAGAAATGATGCCAGTAAATTATTGTGAAAAATCGACTGATATTATTGCGCAATTTCAAATACAATTTCCAAATGTTTTTTCAGATGAGCTTGGAACATTTAAGAAATATAAAATTAAATTAAATTTAAGGAAAGATGCTAAGCCAGTATTTTTTAAGCCGCGACCGATAGCATTTGCAATGCGAGATAAAATAGACAAGGAGTTAGACCGTCTAGTTCGCGTAGGTATATTAAAACCGGTCGAGTATTCCGAGTATGCATCGCCTATAGTTCCCGTATTAAAACGTGACGGTTCCATTCGTTTATGTGCGGATTATTCGGTTACAATCAACAAACAGCTGTTAGTGGACCAATATCCGTTACCTACGGCTCATGAATTGTTTACGAAGTTACACGGGGGGCAGCAGTTCAGTAAATTAGATTTGTCTCAAGCTTACGCACAATGTGTTTTGGATGAAGATTCACAAAAAATTACTTGTATTAACACGCATAAAGGTTTGTTCATGTACACGCGTTTAGTATTTGGTTTAGCGTGTGCGCCAGCCATTTTTCAACGGGTAATGGAGAGTGTGTTATCAGGCATGGAGGGAGTGTTGTGTATGTTAGATGATGTGCTTATAACGGGGATCAGCAGGGAAGTGCATTTAAGTAGATTGCACGAGGTACTAAGGCGCTTGCAGGATGCGGGCCTCACACTTCAAAAAGCAAAGTGTGACTTCTTTAAAGATGAAGTTGAATACTTAGGATACGTGGTAGATAAGCATGGTTTAAAAAAGTCGCCTCAAAAAGTGACAGCTATTTTAAAGGCTCCTATTCCAAACGATGTCGGTAAATTACAATCATTTTTGGGTCTTGTCAACTACTATCGAAGTTTTGTACCCAACGCATCCTCAATACTTAGCCCATTATACAGTTTACTTCAAAAAAATACAAAATGGCAATGGGATACGAAGCATAACGACGCATTCAATGCCATAAAGAAAATACTAATATCAGATCAGGTTTTAGCACATTTTGATACAAATGCAGAGGTTATATTGACAGTCGACGCATCACCCAGTGGATTAGGCGCGATATTAGCACAGGTCGACGCTTCCGGGGTGGAGCGCCCAGTATCGTACGCGTCGAGGACGTTGAACCCGGCAGAGCGTCGATATTCCCAAATACAGAAAGAAGCGACAGCAATCATATTCGGAGTACGCCGGTATCACCAATATCTTTATGGTAGATCAATTCCTTTTATACTCAGAACAGATCATAAACCCTTAATCTCAATATTCGGTCCCCATCGTGGCATACCAGAAGTTTCTGCAAATAGGTTACAACGTTATGCTATGTTTTTGAGTGGTTACAACTTTAAAATTGAATACATTCGTAGTGCTAATAACTGTGCCGATTATCTGTCTCGTGCAAGCCTGAGCGATGAAACAGTAGGCCGTGAAGTGAATGGCACGGCTGAGCTTATAGAGGATAGAGCCTCATATGTTAATTTTGTTGTGGATTCTAGTTTGCCTATTACACATTCCTTATTACGGGAAGAAACTCTTAAGGATATTAAGTTGGCCAAAGTTATTGAGTATATTTTAAATGGTTGGCCGAGGAAAGTTTCAGATCAAAGTATTTTTCCATACTTTTTATGTAAAAGTCAACTTTCAGTAGAAAATAACATAGTAATGCGTGGTTACAAAATAAGTAATACCGGGAACTTTGCATAGTAGAATTTTATCTGAGCTACATAAGTCACATTTAGGAATTGTAAAATGTAAAGCTGAAGCACGGAGTAGAATTTGGTTCCCTGGCATTGATAAGGCTATTGAAGTGATGATCGGGGGGTGTAACATTTGTGCACAGCTCAGACCGTCTCCGGCACGAGCACCACTTGCTGTGTGGCCGCATCCACCACACCCGTTCCACAGAGTACACATAGATTTCCTTGGACCAATTAATGGTCAGACTTATTTAGTTATAGTTGACGCGCATTCTAAATGGGTTGAAGTTTATAAGACTAACAGCACTTCTACATCAACAGTTATAGCAAAATTATATGATTTCATGTCAAGATTCGGTCTTATTCACACTTTGGTCAGTGACAATGCTACATGTTTTTTATCAGGAGATTTTGTACAATTTTGCTCATCCAATGGAATATCGCATGTGACATCTCCCGCCTATCATCCTGCTAGTAACGGTCAGGCGGAGAGCTATGTAAAAGTTGTTAAGAAAGGTATTAAATCTTGTTTAATGATGTCCAATAATTCAAAACGAAACAGTGAAGACTTACTGAAATACCTGTTCGATTATAGAAATTCCTTACATGCTACAACAGGCTCTTCGCCTGCCGAATTAGTGTTTGGACGGAAGCTTCGTTCACGCTTAGATTTGTTGGTTCCGAACACGCCATCGCCGTCCTCACCTAACACCCTAAATAAGTTTGTGGAACGTAATCAGTGTTCACAGAGTAAAGCTTATGGGGGCACAAACAAGCAATGTTTCAACCCCGGAGATAATATTATGTATAAAAAATATTATATAAACAAAAAATATTCATGGCATAGAGGCATTATCATAAAACGCATGGGTAAAATGACCTATTTAATCAAAGATTGTCAAACATTAATTCAAATAAAGAAACATAAAAACCAACTTGTAGCTTACAAAGGACCTGACAACACAAATAATATGTTTTCTGACAGCCCTGTCGATACAGCAGATTTCACACTGGGCAGCAGAGCAAGCACAGAGTTCTCAGACACATACATCAACAACTCTCAGAATGAGGGGGAAAGTGGGCATGCACAGATCACCGACTCAGTGCCACTTCATGACGAAGGAAGAGAGAGTGAACTGGGGACAGCAACTACTGAAGAACAGTCTTCAGGTTCTGCAGCAATGGGTGATGAAGAATTCTTCGAGGCTTCAGAGATTGATGTCAGGGCTGCATCAGATAGGGTTTTGCGTCCCCGTAGATATGTTAATTACAAACCATTCTTTTGTACTAGGTTGAAATAGTGTAACAAATTTAATTATGTTTCATCATAAAAGGGGAGAATTGTTGTATATTAGGTTATGATGTGTGAACGCAGCCATAGCTGTGATTGGTGGATTGTGACAAACTGTCAGGATGACATAAGCCCCACCGGGTTGTTCGAATAAAGCATCAGTGCGTAAACCACTTCCCTGTGTATTACTTGCTTTCATCCTACATATCCAACACAAATACAGCCATAAATAAGTATACAGCATAAAATACAACAGGTATTCAGTCCACTCGGCAATATATGACGTTGCGGGCGCCGCCAAGCTCAGCTCATGAGTAATGTTTCAGACCCCGCGATGCCTTATTTATAACTATAACTGTAACACACGCAGATAAATGCGTTTGCTGGCGGCCAAATTAACTTATACATTTAAATACATTACCTGTTTAAGTTAATGAAGCCGTTTGTATGAAGATTTATATGAATAAATAAGTTCATAAGAGCGTATTAGTCTATCGACGGCCGTAATGGCAGCACTTGCGGGTGATGCAATAATTATGGCCGGACGTGTAAGTAAGTGTTCATGGTAGTTTTTGCATAAAATTATTATTAACTTTGACAACAAGATACTATTAAAGAACCCAATGAAATTAATAAAGAATTGATTATTCGATCGGAAACCGTAAAGAGAATAAGAATAATATAAAAGTTAATAACAATATATACATTTTTCTTTAAAATAGTAAAAAAAAAAATAACAATGTATTTTATACGTTAAAATGTTAAATAAACGAAATAATAATAAATAAACGCAACGTTTTGGGCTAGAATCTGTCCTCCTGCCAAAATGAGGTTAAATATTGGAAAACAGGTAAACAATTGACGTAGTTTTACTGCTTTTACTACTGCACTACACTACTCTATCTTAGAAAATGGTGTTCCAAATCCTATATTAAACATGCAATGCAATAACATTAATTTCAGGAAACATTTTGTCTGGTGCTATTTATTTGGCCTCCATTGTGCAGGATCTATTCAGCTCCGATGGCTTCTGTATCGCGATATACTATGGCAGGTGATTAGAGGCACGAGCGGCGCGCGCGCCTGTCCTATACATTGTTGTACCTACTTGCACTACTTACTTGAACTTGTGTTACCAGATAGGTATTTTATGGACAGTATCGGGATTTACATGTAAACGTGTAGGGCAATAAATTTTAAGAAGACAAAGTTTTGAAATAAATATTTTGGGTGGGTCAATTATTTTGGCCGCTATTGTATAGAACGATTGAAACGTATTACTATATTAGGGACTGGAGATTAAATGGCTGCTGCAGTGAATGATCTATGAGATTTAAAGACTAATAACACTAAAACTCCGGGGTTGCGGGAAAGTTCGAAAGGGATACCGTGGCTCCTGGCAACGTACCGGCAACTGAAAGAACACGGGTGGGTTTTAGTCGGTAAGAGTCTGACACGCCCTCCCGCTCCGCCCAGAGCAGGAGAAGTTATTTGATAAATTCCCATCAGAAAAAAAAAGGTGGCTTCTAATTTCATTATTATGATGTGTTTTATGGTGCCAAACGGAACCCTATTACTTTACCTCCGCTGTCCGTCAGACTGTCTGTCAGCGAGCTGTATCTCATGAACCGTAATAGGTAGACAGTTGATTTTTTCACAGATTGTGTATTTCTATTGCAGCTATAACATTTTTTTTTTGTTATGTTACTCCTACAGGGGACCCCCTTTTAATTAGTAACTTTACAAAAAAAATACCATACAAGAAACGTGCTTTTTTCGACGTTTTTTGCTCGATCTTTAATACGGTACGGAAACCTTCGTGTGCGAGTCCGACTCGTACTTGGCCGATTTTTGTTTCTGGGGCATAAAACAGTTTCAGCTGCAAAAGTTTTAGATTAAAATAACCATTATCATTCGAACTATAATCTTATATTTTTAATCGTTTTTGATTATTATTTTATTTTACATTATTCTCACATATAGAAGCAACAAGAGTAATGTACCCAGGATTTTGTAATTTCTATATTTAAAAGAGTGTCCTTGGAGTTTCTTGCCCGTTCTTCTCCATAGAGATCTACGTTTTGGAATGGGCAACTAGCTTCAACTTTCTGACTAACTGACCGACTCTTTGACAATTCAAAAGTGCCTGTAAATGGTTTAATTGAAATAAATGCTTTGAGTTTTGAGTTTTTTTGAGTTTTATAGATAGTTTAATGTTGCAAGTTTAATCGTAGACAACCATTCGTTTTTTGCTAGAATGTAATTAATTATCCACACAAATAAGCAATGACCATCGTTCGATGTTTTATTTATTTTTCATCTTAAACCCAAAAACACTAACAACAAAAACATAACCCTCTCGTCCCTCCTCAGTTGGATAAAAAGATTCAAACCCACAACATCCTTTCAAGACTGCGCACACGCAATCCTAAACTCAATCTGCTTGCGACAGTAGTGAGGAAGTTACTCGACACGCGACATGTGATCAGATAGTGCGCACGCGTCGCGCGTCGCCACTAACTGCCTGTAACCAGATGTTCCTCTAAAACGATACCATTTGGGATCATTGTTCGCGTTTCCTTGTGGAGATAGCGTTTTCTACACAGGAGTTGGCATTGTTTTGCTGTTTAGAGGACAATAATTTTTGTACCTAACCTATCTACTATCTTAAAAGCTCTTTCTGTTCTTAAAAAGTTTGCTCGTAGTTACCCATATGGAAGTGGACTATGGTCTACGCGCGACTGGTAGTCACCGCCTGAGGTATGTGAACGGCGAGACGGGGGAGAGCGTCATTGACAAAATTGGCAGACTGAGTTAGCGTGGCCTTCGTCTACCTCCCCCGTCTCAGGCGGTGACTAACAGTCGCGCGCACACTGTACCTGCAAGTTTTTACAGTGAGTGGCTCTCATGATTAATGTTCCAAAACAAGAAGTAGGTAATGGGTATACACCATCGTCCATACAATCTAGACACAGAAATCAGAAGTGAGTCATGAAATACTGTTGGCGGAAATACGTTACTGAGTTGACTAATCGAGACGCCAGCACCACCTAGCGGCGTTCGACAGAGTCTACAACATAACGCTCGGACCGGCCGGAGCAAAGTAGAGTTCGTCGGTGGCGGCCAAGCAGTGAACACTTGTGTTGTGTACCTACAGTGTGTGAATTGCTAGTGTGATTAATTTGACCTGAACTGCAAACGGTTTTTCTATTGCGCAATAACCAACACTACCCACAGTACGCCCATAGTGGTTAAAATATGCCAGATAATAACGAAAAAGACACATACCGTCCCTCCGTCACTGCTTAAACGTAGCTACGCCTCGCGCTAAACAACACCACGTTTCGGGAAAACTGAAATGGTATAAACATAAAGATCGGTTGCAAACGCTTCTACTGAGCAATAAGTCCTGGGTTTGATTGTCAGGTTGGGCAAAGTGTTATTGGGTTTTCCATCAGGAATTTACCAGCAGCAGCCCGGAGCCTGGATTTGTGCAAGGTTCATTAATTATTAAATTACCTGAGTTTCAGAAGCCGTTGAAGATAAGGTGTTAACGGTTTGACGTTAATGTTGGCAATAACAACAATCTGCAATCGCTTGTCTGGGATTATAACAATTTCACCTTTGACAATCTTTGTAGAGTACATTCTGAAAGTCCCTATTCGATTATTTCTACTACATCGTATCTAACTCAGCTTGCAACAGTTGCTAGGTAAGCCACACGATCGCATCTGCAGCGACAATACGCAGCTGATTTGAATAATTGCGCAGGAGTCGACACGATCGCTTGATGGATCGCAGACTAGATTGTACGGGATGAGATATGTTCGGAGGCTGTCTGGTAATGCATTTAGGAAAGTATTGAAGTGTTGTGTCATTAGGGATTGCTGATCATGAAGAGATCAAAGGAATTAATAGAACCATCGATTACATACTACAGCTCTTTTGTAAAAAAGAAAACTATAATGTTTACTCCACACGAACACACAAAGTTGCTATTTTATTTTGTATTCTAAAAATAGGAACCGATATTTTTGTGTATAGTTTGTTAAAAAGCAAGAAGCTTTTAAGTAAAAACTAACATATATTTTTTTTTTTATAAAGTAAGTACTAAGTCACGATTAAAGGCACGATTTAAGCCTCGTGCAGACTAGCGCGACGCGACTCTAACAAAACAATTTCTAAGAAAACTTTACAGTAGAATTACCCGTGCCGCGCAAGTCTGCACGAAGCTTTAATTTGCACAGATTGACGTGCTAAAGACCCTCTGTGTTAATGTTAATATCTTGAAATAAATGTTTAATTATTATTATCAAAATGAGTTATCATAACAAAATGTGTCTTATTGTTACTATCCGATGACTAAGTAAGATCAAAAAGTCTCGCTTATAAAAATCGAGGGAACAAATTCTAAAAATGGAACAAATATAGAACAAAACATAACAAATTCAAACAGTGCAACAATTGGCACAAGGCTACTCGAGACACGAAACCAAAATTCTCCAATAATTTATTCGTCATTACCGCCCACTCGAACACGTATGTGAATAATAAGCGCCTGCATACGTTACATACCAATGTTCTACTGCTCCGATAGTACAATGTACATTTGGTAAAGTTTATTATTTACTTACAGCTCATTCACACGGGACCCGTCATTGACGATTCGACAAAAAAAAACGATAAGTCACGACGTTTGCACGTTCACATGGCATACGGAAACGAGGTTTTCGCGATTCGTCAAAATATCCGAATAGATGTTCACACTTGATTCGTGATTCAGAGTTCAGTCTTCGACGAGCGTTTCAGCTGTTCCGTCACAAAACAATCACGATTCATGTTTTTAGATGAACGTGATTTTTAAAAGACGATACGTGATTGAAGACATGTCCGTCATTTATCACGATTTGTGATGTGTGTGAACACAGGCATATAAAAAGCATTGGCCCCGCCGTCAAAAAAAAATACGTATCGTGAAAAAAAAGACCGTGGGAACGAGCCATTAGATGAGAATTTGAGCCTAGGAAAAAGTTTAGTCATTTAAGGCTTTTTACCTTAAATGATTTCCAAAAACTCAAATGCAACGCACACAGTTTTAAAATAAACACATCTCTGATCTAATAATTCGTTCATTCTCTTGCAGATTTTTCATATACATAAAAGGAATCCCGCCTTTTCAACCCCTAAAAATTTTAATTTCCAAAAATCTTCTACGAAATGTATTTTGAAAAATACATTTTCATTTTCAGCTCAGAAAAGATGAACAAAGTAAAACTAGGTACTACTGTCAAAATTCAAGTTCTCATTAAGTCATTACACCATCTGTAGTTAGGGCTATTCCAGCTAATGTGTCTTAAGGCCATGTCTTCTATACAGGGTGGCGATTAAAACACCTGCATCCATCAAAAGGGGTGATTCTACCCATCATATGACAGAATAGAGAATCACCCCCTTGACGGATACAGGTCACTTAATCGCCACCCTGTATAAAATGTACCTATCTACTTATTTAGATTACCGCCCACTCGAACACGTATGTGAATGATAAGCAACTGCATACATTGCATACCAATGTTCTACTGCCCCGGTAGTACATCGCTATATATTGTGTACTGTAATGACTAATCTCAATCTGCCTAGCCTTTTCCCAACTATGTTGGGGTCGGCTTCTAGTCTAACCGGATGCAGCTGAATACCAGTATTTTACATGGAGCGACTGCCTATCTGACCTCCACAACCCAGTAACAGGGTAATACGATATCCCTTGGTAAGACTGGTTATCGGACTTTCGGGCTTTTCTGACTACCCGTAACGACTGTCAAAGATCCACGAATGGCAGCCGGGACCAACGGTTTAACGTGCTTTCCGAGGCACGGAGGAGTCTCGGAATGTAAAGATGGTCACCCATCCACGGACCAACCCCAACAAGCATAGCTTAACCTGATGGATCTACCCGTGTGGCTGTTATTACTTAGCCGAGCTTTTCGAGTATACCGTAATGAGTAATGAACTTAAATGTTTAACAGCAAGTTCTTACTGGGGTAGACATCTTGTTTTGTCAATACATACGGTTATTCCGTACTGGTCATTGCCAGTACAGTATAATCATTCCTATGGCAACGTAGCTTGTTACATAACAGATAAATACAGATGGGACACCCCGCAGTTTAGGTATGAAGCTACAAGTACGCGGCGAACCCGTCTTGTCGGGCCAATTCAGTGAGTGTAACGTAGACGGAAGATCAAAGAGTTACGCGATAGAAAGAGAGGCAACTTGTAGGTGAAAATAAGTGTTGGTAATTAGCGGTGTGCGACCTGATTTGCACTTTATTGTGTCGTTGCCAAAGTCGCTTTTTATTTAAATGATTTTGCCGAGTATTCCATCTGTATTAATCTGTGGTTAGGTACAGTGTGACTTTTTAATTTAGTAAAATTAAAAAAATTAAATTCAAAATTCAAAATATTTTATTTCACATAAACCTACAAGGGCACTTATGAAACGTCAGAAGCTAGGTGCACGGTTCCAATTGGTCGTTTCCTATGGAGAAGAGCCGGCAAGAAACTCCACGGTTACTCTTTTAAAAGTACACATCTATCTATTTTTATTTAAATATAAAACACTTACACACTATAAAACTGATTTACATCCGTAAGACGTCCTCGTAACATAAGGTCCAGTTGAAAACCAGCGTCAGACACTAGTTGTCTGGCATTTATGCTGAACTGGGCCTATTTGGCGCAGTCGTGAGGCACACAATACTGTTTTAAATTTTCTCTGTTTTATTTGTTTTTTGTGTGAATATTGTGTGCCTTGATATAAATTTATTTTCTTTCTTTTCTTTTAAATGTCTCTGAATTTTTGGTTCCAGGACATGCCGGTTTCCTCACAATGTTTCCTTCCTCTCTACAACGGGTGAAGATATACACTTCTCGTGATACTTAAAAAACATTGTGGTATCGAAGTTCAAAGCATCGCTTGTAACGGGTAAATGAGTAAAACTAGAACTGTATGCCCACATACGAGTTTAAGTATCAATAAACTAACGGTAAGCCAATAAATGTTTAACATAGCATCATTACAAGTACCAAAGAATAAGAATGTCGACAGAAGCGAAACGATCTATAAAATAGGTCTTCGTGAGTCCCTTAGAAATTGATACACTAACTCAGTCTTCTCTTTATATCTTAGAAAGTATTTTGTATGTTCGCCAAAGGACTTTTCAAAATAAGAAGCAATTTCTATAATATCAATACACGTAGTGAACATGAAATTGTGATACCCAAATTTAGATTAACTAAAACTAGTAAGTAATTTCTTATAAACAGTATTCGGTTTTATAACAAGTTGCCAAAGCCGGTTACAGAACTTAGCGATGGAAAGTTCAAAACCCACATCAAACGTGTCCTTATCAAAAAGCATATTATAAGATTAAAGACTACGTTGAAGACATGAAGTTTGGCAATAATTCCTTCTGCACATGTGGCTTCCATGGTACCTAATTAACGGTATAACTATGTAAATCTCTATCAACTGCTCCCAAATTAAGATGATTATTTTATTTACCTTTTTTTTACATACCTCCTTGATATAATCTTTTCATTGTTTAACATTATACATATACCTACAATATTCTATATTTTTTATTTAATTAGAATTGTTACAGATGTAGTGGCAATCATGTCATTTGGTTTAAATATGTCTTTATTTTTATTATTTTATTTATCTTTTATATAGATTCTTTTCTTTTAGATTTTGTGAATGTGAGAACGTTGTAGGCTTTACAGACTGTAGATCTGTCGACCATTTTCTATCTTGGTAAGTACCTGGTACTTGTTGATAGGCCTACACTGTCCTCTCATACCTATTAACACTGTAATTTGCAAACATTGTAAAAACCATTTACTTTTAAAAGAGTGACCATAGAGTTTCTTGCCTTGGAAATGACCAATTGGAACCGTGCACCTAGCTTCTGACGTTTCATAAATGCCCTTGTAGTTTTAATAGAAAAAAAATAAAAAGAATTTCGAATTTTGATACAATTTCGGGGCGTAAGATACGTTCAACACAGCCATGATTTGACATTGATCTTAATACAAAATAAGTTCCCTGTCTTACATAGGGCAAACCCACGTCGTAGCAAACCGGTGGAGAGCGGTACCTATTCGATTATAAACATAACATTTTTTCAAGTAGTACGCCCGCAGACTAGGCGGAGCGACAATCTTTGAAGGGTGGCTGGTAGCAGGATGAGAGTTGCCAAGAATCGAGATGAAAGGTGGGTAATTGAAGAGGCCATGTCCAGCAGTGGACTTCTGTAGACTAAAGATGATGATGATGAAAAGGCTCATATTCCTGATGAAGAAATCAATATCACTTTGTCCCACCTTGAAATCGAACCCATAGGATAGGACCCCATGTTAGAACCACATGCAACTAACTCACTAACGAGGCAATCAAGCAGCATTGGCACACAAGTGAAAGACGGACTACCGTACTACAGGATACCATTCGCACTTGGTTGATTTCCCGTCCAGTCGTACTCAGCGCTTCTCCTCATTTATTATGCGCACAAGCAAAGTGTAGAACTTTCTGCCAGCATCTGTGTAATATGCGAGCACCATGCATCTATCACATAATTAATTTATCTGTCATTCCTTAATCTTTCATTATTTTTACCTATCGTGGTATAGTAATCTTATTCTAGGTGCATCGTCTTCACATATAATTTATGTATACAAGATATTGTGAAAACATTTTAAAAGAGTAACGGTGGAGTTTGCCCATTCTTCTCCATACGAAAACTACCTTTTGGAAGGGGCGACTAGAATCAATTATTATTATTTTTCTGTAAATGTTGACGTTCAAAAGTGCCTTTTTTGTGCCTAATTGAAATAAATTATTTGACTTTGACTTTGTGTTCCCTTCCACATATAACACGTCTGCCTTCAAAGCAAGAGACCTCATCCATCGCTTTCCATCAGCCGAGATTGGGGTCAAGAGAAGGCCCATTCTGTAATAAAATAGAACTTACCTAAAAGAGTATCGTTTCTGTATGTATTTCTTATTCTATGCCACTAATAGGCTATCATTACTGACCGTATTCAATGTTCTAAAACCACAACCACACAGTACAAAAACAAATAAAAAGCTATTAATTACCAACGTAAATATATCCTACATATGTAGGTGGATAATAAATGGCTGTTGGGGGCAAAAACTGAACTAAGTATCTAAGAAAAAAACCTGATGAAATGTGTATGCAGAATGAATAATAACACATAGCGGTAACGGAAAAGGTAGGATTGATTTGATTTTTATTGATACTTCACAATTCCAGAAGAAAAATATAAATTTTTCACGTTTCTCGAAAACTTAGGGACAAGCTTCATTATTCTAAAGAACTTAACTTACTCAAAAAATCTATTTTGACTTTTAAGGCTCCCGCAGACAGGCGCGACGTGATACCGGTAGAACAATTTCCGTGAAGTTTTCATATAAATTGTTCCAACAGAGTCGCGTCGCGTGTATCTACGCAAGTCTTTAGTCTTTTGTTTTGATCCACATTACCCACCAACCAAAATAATTAAATGACTCAAAACTTACGTAATTAGAACATTTTTACTTTTACACATTAATTTTCTCGTCCTTGTCAAACGTACAATACGTTTGACCTAGATTATAAGTGAAGTGATTATAAGTGAAGTGGTCTCCTTGATTGGAAGCGCACACTAATACTTGTTCCGATTCTTGTATATTTCCATGTAAATTGTGTAGCATCTGTTGGAGATAAAATAAATAACATTAACAAAACCATCAATATTTGACCCAACCACTTGCACGTACAATTGGCTCAAACATTGGCTCCAACAACACCCTCACAAATAGACAAGCCAACCATACGTTAGCGAATAACAAATGCTCACACGTACGCAACACGAGATCTGAAGCATCCGTCAATGCCGTGCGATCGAGGTGCTGTCATTCATAATGATGGCACGATCCTAGGATACGATATGGAGACGGGTTCTGTTGGAGATATTTAAAGATGGATAATATGCTTTAATTAAATGATGTCGATGAAATGTTAACAAGCTGTGTCGAATGATAATGATGTCTCAATTTGAAATACATTGAGCAAGATCTCAAAGAAAGAGAAATTATTTTATTTCTCAATCGGTAGAATTTTTCTTATTTAATGGAATCTTAGGTAGATGGAATACTTTTATTGTACACCATTACAAATAGAAGAACTTTTCTTTTTACTACTTATTTTTGGCATAAGCATCCAGGATTTTGATGCCATGAAATGTACTTCTTTATTTTTGGTGTGGTTAGTGACTAACCTGGTGTCAGAGTTTTTATGCCGCCCATGGGCCTCTGACTTGGCTTCACATGCCGTCAAGAAATATCTCTCAGGCATGCCGGTTTCCTCACGATGTTTTCCTTCACCGTTTTTGAAGCAAATGATATTTATACAATACGCACATGAATCTGAAAAGTCAGAAGTAAAATAAACTGAAGACGTCTTTTATTTACCCTACTTGCAAAGATTTCTAAATGAAAATGCCAAAATTGATTTTTTTATTTTGTACTTCTTGAAAAGCGGAATCAGAAAGTTACCACTCTATGTATTATTTTGCATACTATTGTATAGAATCGAGTTTTTCTAACTGAACAGACAACTGTGCTCCTGGGGAGTTTGTTGGGGCGTTTTGGGGGACTGTCTTATGTAATTATGACGTTCGAAAAGTGCTGATTCTCAGTCTAGTTTTTCATGATTTCTTCTTAACTCACAAAATTGTGTACGGGTAACATAAAATAGGGACCAAAGACCCTAAGAGCAAACATTTTGTGAGCAGTAAGTATCACATTAGTTTTCAATGAGAATTAAAAAAAAAAAATACGAATCCCTAATAACCAATGTTATTATTATACACGTGTTATAATTATAATTTAAGAAATGTATAAAATTTATATATTTAAACATCTGTATGCCAGTCCATGGCGAAACATGTAAGATCATAACTATTTTAATAAGACCTTAATGTACCACGTTTTAAAGCTAATATATATTCTTTATTCTAAAACAGTTAATGTATTTTTTGAATGAACCTTGAATACGCCTATCACCTATTCAAAATCCACACAATTATTCAAAAACATGTCCTTAGAACAAAACACCATCTTCCATCGCCGTATCCCACATTTATTTAGTTTTGCATCGCAACAATAGGCCATGCGTATGCCGACATGCAAAGCTGTCAGTCCAAATGATGCTACGATCCCAAACGAAGATAGATCCATCTGCAGTTACTACTTTGTATTCTTCGTATTGTGCATACACATGATCCTGTTTGTGATTTAATATTGCTATTTTTTAAACAGGCAGCTCTGATGGGTTTAGCAGAACTATCGTTTTTTGTTTATTCTCGCGTCAAATCTACGATCTGTGTGGTTAGAAATTGAGCTCGTTATAATGACAGTATGTTAGTTATTGAAATAACTGATGGTACACGGATAAGGTGGGCTGGGATCATCATATGAAACCAGTTTTCTATTGCTTAGTTGTTAAACCTATTACGATTTTTCGCGTTCGATTGATCTGGATTTGAAATGAAATTAAATGAAATCAAATTAAATTGATTTGCAAGAATTGTAGTGCATTACAGTTGGTCGGGTTATTTAACAGTTTCTAAAACAATTCGCTAAAACTAGCATGCAAACATTACATTAAATAAATGAAATTTTGCTAATAAAATTGGAACATACATCATAGATAGTATGTTAAGAATAAGAATGTCAATCATTTGTCTAAAGTTTAGGTACTCATTCAAAGAATAGAATGATTTTTCTGTTAGCCATTTGAATATTGCTTTCAGGGTTCAAACTACAATATAGCTACAGATGCAGGACACAACTGAAAAGCTTTATTTTACAATCCATATTAACTATGTTGTATAGACATTATCAAAATGAAAAGCTTTTAATAAAACTGCAGCATAAAATAAAACTAGAAACATCCTGTTCATTGCGTCACTTTCTTATCAAAAAATATTTTCTTCAACCTTTATCTCCAACTAACGCACTGCTCTATAAATTAAGCAAATTAATTCTCCACACTGCACTAAAAGATATAAATAACTCTAACTAGCTTATCTGTCTTTACAACAATTTCCTTTTTCAACGCCACGACTGGTTCAATACAACTATAGTTGTTGCGATTTAGCATGGCTATAACGGTCATTAACCCATCTATATCATTGACGGATCTAGATCGACATATAGTTTATTATTCGGGTTCCTATTTACGAAGAGATATGATAGTAAATCAGCGTTTATAAGCAAACTGACTATTCTGCACATTGCTCAACATTTCCAAAACCTGGTCCTTTTGCCGCGCATAAAAAAAAAATGGATTTACTATTTTTAAGTTACCTATATTAAATGTGTTGGCAATCTTTCTTGCTTTCAAAAATATTAGAGAAAGGCCAATGACCGCTATCGCCATGCTAAAACGCAACAAGTATATGCGACTGGTCTAATATGCAAAACTAGATACAAGTTATAGAGGCAGTCATTAGATGGGCAACACATTGTACAGGATGTCTCGAGGCCAACTCCCTAGATCTGATATATACACCGCACCCAGCTTTCTATGAATGATACCACGAAAACTAGGTTATATTTCGCAGTCCGTAAATTATTTTGACACAATATTTTTTTACGACAAAAATTTGAAATATTTACGGCAACAGAAGAGTTTAAAAATTTCGTTTATTCAAACCTTATAATATTGAAGATTTTTAAGCTTCTCGCATATCTCGCAACCATAGGGGCCGAAGACAACTCGCATAATATATATATCGCTCTATGCGTTAAGGAAATGATGCCTGATTATCGATGATTATTATTATATTAATTTTAGACGCAAATAAACTTATTTCCTTCCTTTTCTTCTTTCTTTCTTTGATAATCTTATAAATGTTCATCGTATACTTTCTCAAAAAAAACACAGCTTATCATAGTCATTCTCCTCGCTGCTGAGTAGGTATCTAATGCCTGTTTCATTTTGAGTCCAGTCAGCGCTTAGTATAGTCTAATTAAAATACGGTTACTACCAAAAATCACCAGTTCCACAACCCATGCACCGAAATTTGAACTCCCTCGTAATTAGAACCAAAAATTCAAAGACATGTGACATCTACTAACCCGCACTGGGCCCGCGAGCTAGATTACAGCCCACTCCCTCACGAAGAGAGGCAGACTGTGTTTAAACTACTTTTACATTTATATTATGTATCGGTCTTGGATTAAGAAAAGGTTTGTTTTTTGCCGCTACAGAAACGGTTGGAGGATCTACTTCAAGAAGTTCTTATCAAAAACCAGTAGCATTCTGCCACTGGTCTTACCAGTCAACGCAAATAGATGTGTCTCAATCAAGACTCCGATATCTCTCGTGTCTCGTATGTGAATCAAGACGCATGATAATTTAATTAAGAGCACGTATGTTGCGATTTTTATCTCATTTTAATTGATGGTGCGTTTACTTATCACGAGAAACCATGTTTTTTTTCCAGATTGATTAATAATCTTAGTTAATTCTACCCTCTTTTCGCTAAATTCCAGATACTAAACATATTTTTAACAATGTCGTAATTGTTTTTTTCCGTATATTTAACAGTTTAGATAGTTATTTTTAAATATACACTTTTGCAAGTCAATACAATTTAAATCTGCTGTTTTCTATCCGACTACTCTGAGAAGAAACACCGAAACATACTCTGCGGTCATAGTCTCTTTTAAATCTATTCCTATATCAACACTATTTAAAAAAAAAAAAATACGGAGCACAATTTTTTTAATTCACAATACTTTTTGGATCGTGTCATTTGACCACGATGCATCTAAGAACCGCACTCACTATAACTTAGGCCAAAATCAGGCTCCCTAAATGTGTGCCTGATATTGGTCATCATAATATTTTCCGAAATGTTTCCCAAGTCGCCACTCACTGCGCTCGCGACGTTTGCAGAACACTTTCTATATGAATTGTAGGTGCATGCATTGTAATGGTTACATGATAGATACGGGATTGGAAAGTCTTTTCCCTCAGGCCCACGATTACCATTATATACAATCGATTCACTTAACTCGCACTTGCTTAACTTCCGTTTTGAATTATTATGTGGAAAATAAGGACTCTGTAGGTGCACGCTTTTATTTGTTTGGCCTGGTTTATGTCTTTATTGGGACTGTTTTAGGTTCAGTAACTTAAAAAAGGCCCAATAAAGACGACGTAATACTCCCTTATACTGCTTCGTTATCTAGAACGAAGCAGTTCTGATTATTTTGTGTATTAAGAAGGTACGCTTGATATTAAATCTTTGTTTTGTTTTTATACATTTTTGTTATATTAAATTAAAAACTGGATTAATATAGGGATACCAAGTGAAGTGTGCGTATTATTGCGGCTATATTTGACCTAATTTTGAAGATATAGTTTTTGGAGTTTCATTGTGATTGAATGGCAAATAAAACGAACGATACAATACTCATTCGTTTATTTACACATAACATTACCACCTGTATTCCTCGAAGGGTTAGGTAGAGGTGTACCTATAGTACACTCACATTCCGCCTGTTTTTAAGTCCCATGTAATAAATAGTGTGTGTGTTTATTTAATTTATATCTTAATTTCATTTACTCTACTATTTGACCAGCTGCACCTCCCAAATCAAGTCGCAATCCTGGAAACCGACATCCTCAATCAAGCTCTAATTACGAAGAACATATAAAATAATTTCATATAATGCGCTAGTTAGCAGCCTATTATGTTAATGAGATCTGATCAGTCGGCATCGTTATCACTAGATCAGAGAGATATCAGACGAGGGAGTTATATCAATAGTATCTAGACTTGATTCTTCACGCATGCGTGTGGCAGAATGTGTGGAGTTGACTTTGCTTTTCGTTAAGTTTGGAAGTATGGCTTGACATTTTTGTGAACAGGCATTATTGGATAGTTTTTACTGCGGTCTTATACACAAAATAAACTATACCTTTTTCTCATCACCTGTCTGTACTTTAAAAATTGAATCATAATATGAATGCTGCTGAAAAGAATAGGTATAATTGGAGTGCCTCCGCGGAAGAGCTCCTATTCTAGAAATACTTTTACTAAAAACCAACAAGAACCAATCGTTACTAGTGCATAGTTAATTTTCGTAGCACGTTCCTCACCATGACCGAAACCATCTGTTGTGACGATAATTCAAAATTCAAAATATTTTATTTCACATAAACCTACAAGGGCACTTATGAAACGTCAGAAGCTAGATGCACGGTTCCAATTGGTCGTTTCCTATGGAGAAGAGCCGGCAAGAAACTCCATGGTTACTCTTTTAAAAGTAAATGATATTTACAATGCTTTCATATTACAGAGTTAATAGGTATGAGAGGACAGTGTAGGCCTATCAACAAGTACCAGGTACTTAGCAAGATAGAAAATGGTCGACAGATCTACAGTCTGTTAAGCCTACAACGCTCTCACATTCACAAAATCTAAAAGAAAAGAATCTATATAAAAGCAAAATCAAATAATAAAAATAAAAAGCTATTTAGACCAAATGACATGATTGCCACAACAGCTGTATGTAACAGCTCTATGTGATAGGTGGAAATCATCTTACCAACAATACAGATATCTGGCAAGCTTGGCAGCTTCACAGTTCGAGGTGACTGCCACACACTTCTACATATTTTGTCTTGACTCATCTTAAGGTGATTATACGCTTAAACATTTCCATGTAATCTAACGCTCTTACGACCTGGTAAAATTCAAGCAAAAGCTCAATTAAAAAATGCATTTCCATGTAGGTAATGACAAGGAAATGCTTTTTTAAATTGAGCTTTTGTTACATTCAACGTTCCTGCGTATGCTCGACACAGTGTTCAAAGTAATTCTCACGGCGAGTGAGCATTTACCTGTAACATTTCCCTGTAACATTATCTTCTATTTCAACTCATCGTTGAATAGCCGGATCTTCAGGTCGCATGTGATGCTTTTATCTTGCACAAATATTACACAAATTCGCTCGTTTGTTTGCAAAATCAAGTTGTAACAAAGCGTCGAGTGTCGTGTTCATTGTTTAGTTCGTGAAAGGGTGACACATTAGAGCGGCTCGATGTTTTGTTAAAAATAAATGCTCTAGTCTAACGTAACGTTAAGCCGTTGGTTCCGGCTGTCATTCGTAAATCTTTGACTTTGACAGTCGTCAGAAGCCTGAACGTCTGACATCCAGTCTTACCAAGGGGTATCGTATTACCCAGTAACTAGGTTGTGGAGGTTAGACAGGCAGTCGCTCCGTTTAAAATACTGGTATTCAGCTGCATCCGGTCAGACTGGAAGCCGACCCCAACATAGTTAAGAGAAGGCTGGGCAGATTGAGATTAGTCATTACAGTACACAATATATAGCGACGTACTACCGGGGCAGTAGAACATTGGTATGCAACGTTTGCAGTTGCTTATTATTCACATACGTGTTCGAGTGGGCGGTAATCTAAAAAAGTAGACAGGTTCATTTTATACAGGGTGGCGATTTAGTGACCTGTATCCGTCAAGGGGGTGATTCTACCTGTTATACAATACAACTGCTATGCTCTAATCTATATGCATCTTAAAGAAAACTTCCAAAATGGTGCGTTTCCTGTATTCCCTTCTGGTACACCCACGGCTGATGGCTCTGAAAGAATAAGCGTCATAATTTATTTATATCCTAAGCATAACCGAGATATCCAGAGTAATAAAAACAATAAAAGAAAAACAAACTTCTGGTCAGTTTGTCTTACGCAACTTCGTCTAGACAAAAGGTTTTGTTTTTCGAGAAAAGTACAAAAGTAGTAAAAAGGACAAAAGTTGTCGCTTTTTACTTTCTCAAAGTTTTTGCGTTTAAGAATGAAAGAATAACCGATCTTAATTAAGTTTTATAATGATCTTTGTTCTGTTAAGTACGACTTTATTCATGGGCAGGAAGAGGTAAAAATGCTTATAAACAAAATATAGCCAAACAATTATTGTACCTGCATGGGTTAAGAGTTATCGTGGCAAGTTCATCTGTTAGGGCAAAAGTGACCCAACTAGCAACCTAATTGCATAACACACTTTTAATGACAATCCGAGAGTTTTGAAGGATATCGCATATCCATTGCTTTATAGGTTTAAAAAATTCGCCTGCTCAACAACGTAAATAACGCCATGAATATGGGTGATCTGTCAAAATTAAACCCATTGCGCAATTACCGCGCTGTTGACTGGACAGGTCTCAGTCCGGATACCCAAGGAGATCCAGGTCTCAAACAGCATCAGCAGTTCAAAACTATTTTCGATAAAATTCAAATTCAAATCATTAATGTCGAGTAACATAGTCTCATAATAGAATAGGCAATACACTTATAAAATAAATTAAAATAAAAAAAAAATTAAAATTCACACTCAAATTAAACTAAATTAAAATATACAAATAAAATGAGATTAAATTAAAAGAAATCGCCACGTGTCGCTTAAAACAGTGAATTATGATGGCACAATCAAGCTTTCCCGCAAGCGCGGCCGGGATGCAGTTGGCGCTCCCCGCACTCGCCGCATCAGCGAAGTGCTTCGCTTGCGCATTGGGGTTGATTAGAAACCACGATTCTTTTTTTTAAAACTCAATTCTAATTAAAATAAACTAACTTTAGTTGCATTTTTAATGTGGAAAGGAACCAAAAAAAAAAAATTTGCTATGCCAGTCTGATCCAAGAAAATGCCAATACTGAACTGCCAACACCAGAGGTCAGTTTATTATAAATTTAATGAAATTGTTAATTCTTCAAATAGGATATCGGAATCACTTTTACACTTAATACAACGTGTAACGTTAAATGAGCAAAACCTCAGACAATTAAATAATTAAAATATTATGTGCCATATAGTTTTAGAAGATTCGTATTTGCATTGAAATAAAAGCTATTATTATCCCGCGTATGAGAAAATTTAAATTGGTCGAAATCAATTTGTGTTTGTTTACCTATTTTGGCGGGTTTGCGCATGTGATGGCTTGACCTATTAATAAATAGACACGGCAACGTTCTACGTTCAACGTTCAACGGCACGGCACGTAACAGTTTCAAAAAATCTTCATTAAAAAATGAAGATTTTTTGAAACTGTGACCTATATTAAAAAGTGGTTCAATTGATTCTGCTCGTTATTCTGATCAAACTTTTTTCAGGTTTTGCGCATTTAACTTTACACGTTGTAGGTATATTGTTTTTAAAATGCTAGATGGAATTGACACTTCCTACCTGACTACCCCTGAGAAGAAATAGCCAACCAAATCAAGGGGTAATAAATATGTGCCACCATTTATATAGCAAAACATACCGCAAGAAATGACCTTTATCAATGTGTAGAGGTATGTAACCAACACATGAACACAAACTTGGAACTCAATTACTTAAGACGTCGCCCGTCTGTGAGTTGAGAGCTCTTTCCGACCCAGATGACCCTCCTCCAGGAGAGCAGTAGGGCCACCAGTACATTGCACAAATACAAATGATACCCGTCATACCGACCTCGCCGCCGAGGGCCTCCGCGACCTCGACCCCGATGTAATCCCCTCACCCCCGGCCCTTGCTCGATGAAGCACCAGCCCGCGCCGAACCTGAATCTGTAGTTTTAAATTCCTCTATTAATAATAATCTATGTTTGATCCAGCCTGTCCCATCTTGCTGCCCTCCCCCCAGCGACGCCCTAAGCTGAGGTTTGTACCCCACAGGGGGTGCCCTTAGCGAGCGCTCGCCTAGTTTTAATTAGTTTTTTTTAGCCCTTGTTTGGAGGCTTTGAGTGTAGAACGTTAAGGCAGCCACAGGAAGGTCCGGTTAAGTAGCTATGACCTTAGTGGTCACTTGCGAAATGCGCTTGTTAAAAAAAAAATGTGCGTTGAGACAGTTCGAATTCAGCAACACATGTAACTCACAGTCGTTTACTAACCGCGAATCGCGTTACTAGCGTCATTTTATATTAATCTAATCTTAATTATTGTTTATGAACCGTGTTTATTTATAGTGTAACATCATTAAATTAATTGTGTAATATTGAATGTCCAAGTCAAATAATTTATTTCAATTAGGCACAAAAAAGACACTTTTGAAAGTCAAAATTCACAAAAAAAAAAGATTCTAGTCGCCCCTTCCAAAAGGTAGTTTTCGTATGGAGAAGAATGGGCAAGAAACACCACCGTTACTCTTTTAAAATGTTTTACAATATCTTGTATACATTAATTATATAATTATATGTGAATACGATGCAGCTAGAATAAGATTATTACAAGTATACCACGATAGGTAAAAAGAATGAAAAATGAAGGAATGACCGATAAATTAATTATGTGATAGATGCACGGTGCTCACATATTTAAAAACATTGCAAAAATTATACGATCTTACATGAAGATTTAATGACATCTACGATACGAGTAGAACCACTAACACACCCTAACAAAAGTTCTATAAATGTATTACAAGAGTCAGAATAAGTAAAGAAAACGGGTAAGTAAAGCGACAGGCTTTCAAACTTTCTCCGTTTACCTACAAATGTAGTTTAACGAAATATATTGCTGCTATAGGTGGCTTTAGAGTTTCCAGTATCACAATATGGTCTAACACCTGCCTAGGTGCTAAAACATCCTAATTAATATTATAAATGCGAAATTAAGTTTGTTTGTTTGTTTGTTACGCGTTCTGGAGATAAGTGATATAAATATATTTAAAAACAACATAAAAATACTGTTACTAAAAAAAGCGTATTACTGTGTCACTGAATATTTACAGGACAGACTTATATAATGTCACTCCATACGGTATTTTAAATAATGTCTTCTATTGTTAAATTGTACTTTCATAGATACGGTGGAGTTTCTTGCCCATTCTTCTCCATACGAAAACTACCTTTTGGAAGGGGCAACTAGAATCAATTAAATTTTTTTGTAAATTTTTGACGTTCAAAAGTGCCTTATACGGGCCTACTTGAAATAAATGATTTGACTTTGACTTTGATGCCAGTATGTTTGTAATTTTGCATGCCTTATGGTAGGATATGGCTAATGGACACTATTGTTTGTTTAAGACCTTTTCTTTTGTACCCATATTCGCAAATTAATAAATGATTATGATTATTATGATTATGATACGCTTTCACGCTAAAACGGCTAAACAGTTTTGGATGAAATTTGGCACACAGATAGACCGTGACCTTTTAATAGGCTACTTTTCATCCTGGATCGCTGACGTAGTTGCGTAGGTATCATAAGTACTGACTTATGATACCTAAAGTAGAGCCCAAAATAATCGCAAATATTAGGTACTAGATAATGGCGTTCTTGTTTTTTTTTTTTATTCTGTTAAAGTCTCCAGTAATAATTACTTCGGGATCTATTCGGGGTTGATTCGAGTATTTACGACGTCTAGGACTCCTCATGTTATGGTTCCTATTTGTAGAAACGAATAGTTCTCTAGAAAAATAAAATAAGCAGCTATTTAGGTTACAGTTTTGATCTCTCAATATCTAAAACTTCCAATTATGATCTCTGCAAACTTCAATCATCTTCTTTTTATAATCATAGTGTAGGACAATAGTTTAAAATTGAACGGGCGAAAACGAAAAACAGTTCCTGTTAGTTTGGCCTTTATCGACTAATACTCTTAAAATAGTTACTATTTCTATCGGACCTTTTTCTTACACTAATTTCTAATTTCTTCCAAGGTATCCACTCCATACCGTTTGAAACTCTTTATCAGACTAATATGCAAATAAAATATATCGAGCAAACCGGAGTTCTCTTACGCGCCGATACACAGGAGCTGCAAGTTGAAGCCTTATTCTGAGATGATACAGCGTTTACTAATTCAATTAGCAGGTACCTCGCTGTATATTGAAGAAAAGGGGGATAATTTTAGGAGATATATCTAAGTTACCTGAATAAAGGAATGTATGAAAAGTGTTCTTAGATCCAGTGCTTAGAAAGATTACCTAATATAATGCTATAAAAATCGAGACCATTAGAAAAATCTACAAGAACTCCAAAGGCAATTCGTAACTGTGTGTTAAGCTTCGTGCAGACTAGCGCGACGCGACAGCGCAACGCGACACCGGTTATTGTTATACCGTGAAGTTTTTTTAGAAATTGTATTGTTCGTGTCGCGTCGCGCCGTCGCGTCGCGCTGGTCTGCACAAGCCTTTAAACTGTTTGGCAAAACAACATTTTTTTTTTTCACCTTTATAAAATTCGTGTGAAAACTTTTTTCCTTTTTTGGCAATCGTTTTTCAGGAAAATTTTATTGCTCTTTAGTTATTTTAAGTTTTAAATTTATGTCTATGTTCACCTATTAACATTTATCTTTCCGGATCCCCAGAATAAGGCGCTTCACATTAGTTTTTATTAGAATATGTCGTACGCATATATTATTGTAATGGCTGGCATTCCGATAACTATTTACCTTCGTAATTAAATGATTATTGGTAAGCACATAATGTGCGCTTACGCAGACCGCTACGTACGTTTTATGATAATCTTGTACTTTAATTGGATTAAAATGATAGTTCTTACGAATGGCTTATCGAGTAGGTCAGGGAATGATTTTCATAAAAACTTTGATGTTAAGCTGGTTTTACTTGAATGAGTTTCACTTCTTGTTTATTGATGTTACATGTGCTATGCTATGTTATGTTTGTTTTGGATGACAAATTATCAACGATTTTCAGGAAGCGATTATAGAGTTCAAAATTCGATGGCGTCCGTCTCTGTTTTGCTGCATGGAAAACCGACCACTATTCCGTCTGCTTAAGAGTCTATAATACCTCAAATTACTTGAGCATGATCCTCCGTTATATCGAAAATACTACAGCATTAATTTTGAAATAAATATACCTATGATAAAGTTGAGGATCAATGTTAAGTAGTATGTTTGACGAAAACTTAATTCCATAATTACAAAACAAAAAATAGAAAAACAAGGTTCCTCCAAACAGAACAATAAACATGCTAGCTACCCAAAACCCAATAAACCTTGCTAGTATTAAAAGAATACTTCAAATTAGATCAAAGAATACTTCAAATTAGATCATGATCATGCATAATATTAATAACTGAACTAAATATAAAAAAGAAACTATGTTTAAAATATATAATTACCTAAACTATTAGCGCTTTGAAGCCATCAGTACCCGACTCAGTCTCGCTCTCACTCAGTCCTGTCAGTCCTCAATATTGCATAATAACTGAACTAAATATAAAAAAGAAACTATGTTATTGTGTTTTTATAAATTTCCATTATTTATCTTTCCGTACAAATAAATAATTACCTAAACTATTGGCGCCTTGAAGCCGCCAGCACCCCACTCAGTCTCGCTCTCACTCAGTCCGCGAGCAGTATGATGCAAGCGAGATAAAAATGAATTTGAGCTGAGGTAGTATGGGCTCTTAATAATTTGCCAAAATTACTTTTTATCCATTTATTGTATTGTGCTCATGTTCAGCAGATATTTGCAGACTGATATTGAATTAATTAATTGGTGTTTTATGGATTTCAATCACCAAAACTTAGACACACTTAAGTAGCCAATCCCAAAATTTCTGCAGAAAATCTAAACAATCTGAACTAACGCCTGTAGCACACCTCCGCCGCGAAACCATTGTAGCGAAACCGCAATAGTTTAATTCAACTGGCTCGCGTCATGTTCCGCTACTCGAATCGGATGCGAGTTACTTCATAAGGGAAAAACTAAACTCTTATAGGAACACTTTGTTGTCCGTTTGTCTATGTCACTCTGTCAAGACCCTTTTTCTCAGGAACGCGTGGAGGTATCAAATTGAAATTAATATCAAATATGTAGGTCTACAGTCCCTTGAAGCTCTAAAAAAATCAAGCTTCTAAGTTAATGCAATCAAAAAATACGGCCATTCATGAGTCATATATTTTGATACTCGCAAATAAATAAAAAAACTACAGGGTACTTCCCGTTGATATAGAATCATTAAATTTGGCAAGACGCAAGGTCTCACAGCACAAGTAAAGGAAAAAGTCCGAAAATCGTTAACTTGTAGTTTTAAAACAAAAAAATATATATTGTGTTTACAAACTTACATTTGCAGTTGGAGGATTGACCGTGACGTACCTATATCGATGTATGGGAGAACATGTTTATCAACTATAATGTTAAGTTTTTTTTGGAATAAATTCATCCCAACTACGGAACCCTTCATTGAGTGTGGTCCAACATTAACTTGACCGGTTTTTTTTTCTCCAACTTGTTTTGTCCCACTGCTGGGCAAAGATGTCCCCCAAAACTTTACACTCTTCCCTGTGTGTTGCCTTCTCCAGCCAATCTGCCATATACGCCTCTACAACAGACTCCACTCTCTAACAAGTGCCTATTTAGAGATATTTTCCAACATTTTGATAAACGACACAACTATAGCAAACATTCGAACGTGTGCAAACAAACACTTTCACCGGCGCCTGCGCACGCGACGACCGGTCCCAGGTTCGATTCCCGATAACAGCACTCTTAATGAGAATACCAGTTAATTGATTTATTGCAATAGAAAATGTGCGTAGTATCAGAAAAGTGGTATAAATAAATTATTTTATGGTGCAGTTGTTTGACAATATTAATTCATTTGATACGGTATGTGGCGCCATCTTTATAATAATCTATAGCTTTTACTCGTATATAATTACTTTTAAATATTTAAGAAAAATATTAATGAATCCTAACTAATATAATAATGTACGCTTCCAAGTTTAAACGGCTAAACAGATTTCAATGACATTTGGCATGCATAAGAATATGATCTGAATTAAGACATGGGATACTTTTTATCCCAGGAGTTCGTTTCCGTGGGATAATTTCCGAAACCCACGCGGGCAATGCCGCGGACGTACGCTAGTAGATTTATAAATAAAATGAAACCTAAAAACCAAAGCCCAGTCAGTGAATGTGATGATCAAATTGTTCTTTCCTGTATCAGACGAAGGGATTTTTATAAGTAGTAGTAATACCTACCACAGAAAAAATAAATCGATATAATAGTTTTAGTTAAAAAACCGGCCAAGTGCGAGACGGACTCGCACACTAAGGGTCCCGTGCCACTGTACAATATTTATCAAAAAAACGCCGAAAAAACACGTTTCTTGGGACCGCCTTTAATTTTTTACTGTATTTATTTTTATTATTTGTTGTTTTAGCGGCAGTAGAAATACACAATCTGTGAAAATTTCAACCGTCTACCTGTTACGGTTCATGAGATACACCCCGCTGACAGACAGACGGACAGTGGAGGCTTAGTAATAGAGTTTCGTTTGGCACCCTTCAAAAAATCAAAGGATGGCGTTATGTAAATGTATCTGGTGAATCCGGAAAGTCTGCATGTCTTAGCATGTCCTTATGATTTTTGCTCCTCATGTAGTCATTCACCGATAAGAGAATAAAAGACTATGAGATGCCTGTTTTTGAGCTGCAGAATGAAAATAATTAGTTATAACCAACACTATGGTAGGCTGTTCCATTGGCGGAACACTAGTCAATAACATAAGTTACGCCGATGACATGGTGCTGTTGGCCCCATCGATCAGCGCCCTCAGGAAACTCATGTCTGTTTGTGAGCGATATGCGGAGGAACAGGGCCTCAGATATAATGCAAAAAAGAGCGAGTGTCGGATTTTCAAGGCCCTGCTAAAGACTACCGTGAAGCCTGACACACTCGGTGGAACTGCGTCAGTGGGTAAAATCTTTTAAATATCTGGGGCATTGGGTCACCGCAACTATGTACTAAAGAGCTACCATTTACCGGGTAACATGTGTTTAATTGACTTGAACGTGCCCTGGCGGCTGTGAGTATGTCATGCTCACTCAGATGTCTCGCTGATGGTGGCGCGAGTGTTGGATCATTCAGCTCCCTTCAAAATGCTTGAGCAGAATAGTGCTGATCCATGCGTCAAGTTCGTGAACGGGCGCCGTCAGTTGGGACTGGTCATCTCTTAGCTGCTATGGCTTATTTTAACTTATTTTAAATTTTTTGAATGGTTCTTTGTTTTTATTTTTTTATTACGGACGCTTTTAACGTGCACGTCATTCTACATTGTTCTCACATGTATAATTTCAACATAAATGATGTAACCAATATTTTTGTACCAAATTTTTGGTTTAAAAGAGTGTCCGTGGAGTTTCTTGTCCGTTCTACTCCATAGGTACCTACTACGCTTTGGAATGGGCAACTAGCTTCATATTTCCGACTGACCGACTCCTTGACAATTCAAAAGTGCCTGTAAATGGTTTAATTGAAATAAATGCTATGCGCCCTACGCTCCCTGCGTAGGGCGCTGTCAGTCAGAACCAATATGTTGATCCGTAGGTTTGCAAACTGCTCGAGGGGTGTAAAAGCCTATTCAGGGCAAAAGTCTATTTAGGGCATATTACCAATGTTTTTACACCTGCAGTCTATGGGTCGACTACACGCAGAGGGCTTACAGCGCCTTACGTATCCAGTACAACATCGCATACAGGGCGCTGTTGGGGTTGCCACGACACCGTAGCGCATCAGGGATATTCTCAGAGGCACGTATAGACGACTTTTAAGCAATCATGCGAAATCGTTTCGCCTCCCTGATGCGGCGGGTGCGGGGCAGCGCCACCAGCCTCTTGGTCACTGTGGCTGACAGGGTGGCAGGTCTAATACTTCCTTCTAATACTTCTTACTTATAATAGTCTTTTTACTTGTTCTCTGAGTGAGTTCACAAAAACAACGATGTACAGAATATGTTATAGGAAATAATAAAACTGTAATTATGGCCACACTATTGAATTAGGAAATTCCTGTAATGATAGTGATGATGAGTTAATAAATAAATAAATAATACTCAGACACTGGACCAGGACACAGGTATTACCTTCAAATCGTACTTTGAAGTAATGTTTAATTCATTATTTATTATTTTGGTTACTGTCTTATTGGTGATTTTAACATTATTAGTGGTGATTTGACATCATAGTTATGATTTCGACATTATTATTGATAGTTTTGACAGTACTAGTAATTTGCCAAATATTATTATGTGCTAACACTAGAGATTAAGATGTATATGTTATTACTATCAAATGGGATTGTATGATCTGTAAATATAATGATTTGATTTGATAACTATAATTAAAGTAAACTCCAATACGAAGTACCAACCCTTCTCTTATAAAATGTGTTCAAAACATTTCACAATCTTAGGATGTCCGTTGTTTATTAGCAGTTAGTAATTTAATACCGATCAGCACTTAATTACGAGAAGTTTCGACGTAAAGACAGGACAATGGAGGATCACGTTACCCGCTATCGTTTTACAGATTAGGAAGATTAGCTCAATGTTTTGCTAACTTTAAGTATTGTTTTGAAGGACGCTATCTCTCCAATTTGTCTATCTAATCGAGGATGTTTATTTTAGTCGTTGAAAGAATTTTATGCGTGGTGGAAGAAATGTTGCGGTATCTAAATAATCAATCTGCCTAGCCTTTTCCCAACTTCGTTGGGGTCGGCTTACAGTCTAGCCGGATGCAGATGAATTCTAGTATTTTACATGGAGTGACTACTTATCTGACCTCCACAACCCAGTAACTGGGTAACACGATACCCACTGCTAAGACTGGTTATCAGACTTTCGGGCTTCTGACGACCCGTAATGAATGTCAAAGATCCACGAATGACAGCCGGGACCAACGGCTCAACGTGCTTTTCCACACTCCCGTCCCTTTTCACGAAATCACTACCACAGATTGCAGGAAAGTAAAAAAAAATATGATGATGACATAAAAAGTATACAAAAATAATTACACCACTGACGGTGTAATTATTTTCCAGTAATTTTTCCATATTCTGAATTGCCAGCTGTTTTTAAAACCCAGATGTTATAAGCACACATGTGTAGTAATCCGATCCGAGCAGCATCAATGCCTCACACAATATCACATTGCAGTTTAGCCCACACAATACGTGAATAGATAGTCCATCAAACCAACAATTACTCAAACCAAAATAATTAACGAAACAATAGTGATAAATAAACTGCTTGCATTACGAAGAGGCGGTTCCAGTCACCATACATCTGATCTCCAAGTCCTCATACAAACTTACTTTTTCACCTCTGAATTTCAAAATTCCCGGGAAATTAACCCTTATTACGATGGATTAAGGAATGGTTTGGTAGTTTTTTGGTGGTTGGGAAGTGTGTAGTTATGTTGGTAAAGGTATAAATCGAGTGTTGGCATATGAATACGGGTGCGCACAATGCAATGTCCTCGCCAGTAGAATGGCGACATTCGCGTAAATAAGAAAATAACCTATCAACCCTATCTTTTTAGCGATTTAGGTAAATAGTGGTAGTTTGGTGGGGTGGAGTGGCTTTTTAGAATTATTTTTGGGATAAAAATATATGTCCCCAAAAACTGCAGAGTACCGATTATTTAAGAAAGTCAAAACACTTTTATCCTAACTTAGCAATACCACTATTATTGTAAAGATTAAGATTAAAACGAGCAAGGCAACACTAAATTGTGATGAAAAACTGAAAAGTTTTTTTTTTTCACACTTTCTTTATTAAATACTTAAGTAACACAATCATTTTATTTCCTAATTTCTTTACAGTCAATTAAGTTCATAAGTATCAATTTGTCTTACAAAATATTTCGTAATATAATTTTTTTAACCACTCGATAGCTTTCCCTTTTCCACCCAAGGACTAAAAGAGAAAACAATTAGTGGGTGTTCTCAAAACTGCTATAAATTAGCTCTATCTTCTGTTCTGTCCCATAAAACGCCATAGCTATGGACTTTACTGCACACGAGCTTAACTTTATAAACTTCATGGTACGAATTTAATTTTAGCCTTTAAATTCACGGTAGCTTTTTCAAAATTCTGTGAGGCAATTTTTTAATAAAGCATCTGCCTGTAGTACAACATTATTGAATGGAAACAAATATTTTATTCTTATTCTTGAATTTTGACAAAAAAGACAATACAAATAAACCAACAACACAAAATAACACAAGGATTTTTATGGAAAATTTAAATATGAAAAAATAACAATATATAAAAGGTTAGCGGTCCTATGTTGGGGTCAGCCTCCAGTCTAACCGGATGCAGCCGAATACCAGGATTATACATACAGCGACTGCCTATCTGACCTCCACAACCCAGTTACTGAGTAACACGATACCCCTTGGTAAGACTGGTTGTCAGACTTATTGAGATTCTGACTAGCCGTAACGACTGTCAAAGATCTACGAATGGCGGCCATCCACGGACCGGTCTCAATCGATCGATCAACAGCCATCCACGGACCGGCCTCGGCAAGCGTAGCTTAACCTTTCCTAATTAATAATAGTAAACCACAATAGACGAATATCTAACAGATAAATTCAATAACAAAAATAACTGATTACCAGATAAGTAAAACAATCAAATAAATGAGTTAAGATATATGAACATTATAAGTATTAATTTAAATATATAACTATATTAAATACACTAATAGCAATACAAAAAAAATAAGCGAATAATTAAATATAAATAGATTGACCTACACATATTATATTCAGAGGATAAATAACAAATCAGTGATAACAGAAATATAATCACTATTAAAGTTGTTTTTTTTATTTTATAGGTAAATAGGAAATAATTTAAATATTTAATAATAAGCTTCCTCTCTGCTCTTATTTGAAATGTTGCTGTGCACGACAGGGTCCATAATTGTTTCTATTTATTTATTTTTGCCACGTGTACGTGTACATTATGGATTGGAATAAATGGAAATTGAAATTGAAAACTTCGATCGATCCGTGCGGCTGTTATAAGCTTAACGTAATACCTAAAAACTGTAGATATATCCACGGCTGTAAATGGGTCGTATTTGTATAACCAAAGGAAATGGCGAAAAGTTTGCACGACTATAATATTATGTTCTTAAAGCAAATGATATGCCTGGATTGGTAAATCTGACTATCCTTTAACCACATTTTGACAATAGCCAGTGAAGAGAGTAGCCAAATTTTCGTCAAAACTCACAATGATTTTTATCGATAATAACTAGTCGTTAAAAAAAGCATAATACTAACTTACTTAACAAAAACTCCAACTGCAAACACACTTCCACTCTAACAGTGAAACTTCACCTCAGTACGGTGAAACTTCCCGATATTACTTGTTAGATATTAATTAACACATGCCGCTGGCGTCCTCTATAAATCTCCGGTGTCGATCTGTCGATATGTCGATGTCGATAAAAGTTGACGCGCGGCCGACCGAGAACTACACTAGTGGACACTGTTTTACCGGCTTTATAGATTTAGACTCAGTTAATATTCTAGAGCTAAATATAGAATATTGTAGACTGTTTATGGACTAGATTTAGATGTGGATATCTTTGATTCAAGTGTTTCTGGTACAGGTTGGTAAACAGATCGACCTACCATTCGATCAAAACTTTACCTTTTTGGCATTTTTAACGCCGTAGTGGAACTACGCTTAGAGCGTTATCACACTGACGATTTGACAGCGTGTTTCCAGCGAAGCAACTTGTGAACACTCCACTCTCCGCGGGTGCAAAGCGAGCTAGCCACGACCACGCGACGTGTTCTCCGCACAATTTTCTATGTCGCCTGTCTCGCTCGCTCGCACTCACGTCAATTGTTCTCGCTACCCAAACGCGACGAACACGTTGCGCACACGTGGCGCGCTCGCTACGCATACGCAGCGATCACCTTAAACAGTTGCCTCGCTGGAGACACGCTCGCAAATCGTCAGTGTTGTATGGCCCTTATCTGTAAAAGATGGTTTTTAAACATGTTTTATCAAAATCGGTTCAGCTGTTTGAAGATTATCAGTCTTTTTCTAGTTGATGAATGGATGTGAGCGTCTTCCACAGGTCTGATTGGTTTGAAATTTGGTATTCTGTTACTTCAATGATATTAGAAGAACATAGTAACCTTGAACTGATGCCACAGCATCACCTGGAATTTGCAGGATACCCAACTCCCTTACCAACTTACAGCACAGGTATCGTGTTTAGGCTCATTGGAATGGTCTCAATGAATAGGTTATAGATAGATGATGAACAGCGTCTGGTGATGGAGTAGGAAAGAGAAATGAAGAAAAATGTTTGTGTAGGCGGTTTTTTAAATTTTAATATAATTTCACTTGTTTACATTGTTTGTCAGTGAGATGATTTTGAACCTTTTTAATTACGAGAATTGGCCTTCTGGTCTTTTGACTAAAGTAGAGGATATTTTTGAAAAAAAATATGACCAAGTTACCAACTCAAGACTTTTCGACGAACATTAAAACCCCTCCTGTACAATCATTGACACACACACATACATACATATATACACACACACACACACATACACGCACATATATACATACACTTCCCCACACTCACACACACACACATACACGCACATATATACATACACTTCCCCACACTCACACACACACTTCCACAAACGAACACTCACTCACACACAAACACTCACAAACTCAATACAGGCTTCTGCTATCCGCTCTTTGTTGTTACCATATTCTTTTTACTTTGGTTAATCTTTTTGCATAAGATTCTGTAAAAATCTCCTGGACAGGAGTCAGGGACTTCACACTATTTTGTAACCACTCTCTTGTGTAATAAAGATTATTGATATTGAACATGACCAACAGCAGAGTTCTGAATTTTGCTCCAGAAGTGAGGACAAAATGGATAAAGGACAAACAATTTTCTTCTAGGACCAAATGAACCATCCCAAAATGTCCACATGAACCGGAATTTCATGAGTTATAAATAGAATAATAGTTCGTAAATTGAAAGTCGCAGAATCCGATGTGGCCTTAATAATTCAGTGTAGTGTCGGCGTGGCATCGATAATAGTTGTCACCGGTAGCGGACGGTATGCGGCAGCGCCAGCCTAACATTGCGCACACGCACGCTAAAATAAATGTATGGATAGCCGGTTTAATGTGAGGAAAGGGTTTTTATGCGAATACTGTTACCAAGAATACGTAATATAAAGTTTTTTCTCGTAGAATGAATTAATCTACTAAATATCAAAATGTCAGATAAAGCAGCAGGAAAGCTGACTTTCTACAGTCCGTTATGAGTGTCATGTCTTGAGACTTTTTAGTGCACACCTCTCTTATGGAACTATTGTTAAAAAAAAATGCCAAAGGTAAGTGGCAGCGGGCAGGGCACATTGCTCACAGAACAGATGGCGATGGGGCCGAAATGTTCTGGAGTGGCGACCGCGTACCGCAAGACGTAGCGTTGGAAGGCCTCCCACAAGGTGGACCGATGACCTTGTGAGGGCCGCAGGAATCCGCTGGATGCGAGAAGCACAGAACCGGTCGAAGTTGCGTTACTTGGGGTAGGTCTATGTATGTACAAAAGATGCATGCAGTGGAGATGAGAATGTTAAGATAGATGTGTGGAATGACGAAAATGGATATAGTCAAAAATGAGTATATAGGTATAAAAGTGGCGCCAGTGGCAGAAAAGTTGAAAGGAAATCGTTTGGCCTGGTATGGACATGTGATGAGGAGGAAGGAAACGTCTGTGACTAAAAGAGTGATGAACATAAATGTTAATGGATGGAGCGGGAAAGGAAGACATAGAAAAGGTCGAATGGATTGTGTAACGAATGATATGAAAGAGAAAGGAGTGAATGACAGCGTGATGGTTGACAGAAGACAATGGAAGAAGACACACACACAAGGGCAGGAAGATGATGATTGCGGTACAGTCGTCATAAACAAAAAAGTGGTACAGTCCCATCAAGCTCTCATCCGTCGACACACATTCAAAATAAAAATAATAAAATGGCGAAGTGCTAATCAAAGTATTTGTACATTAACGTTTATAACAGGATATTATCAACTGGATTCATGCATTAAACATAACGAGCAATTTTATTATCATCTTTCCTTTCGCACGATCTTGGACTTATTTGATGAACTACTTTTATTACTGTACTGATTGTTTGTTTTGGAATCCTTATAATCGGGTAGTCCAGATGCCTAGTTGCATCATCTTAAATTCTAATTATCTAAAGTGATATTATTAAGAGAACAGATTTGTATTTTTGTTTGTAGTGAATAAACTCAAAAACTACAGGACTGATTTTAAATTCGTTCACCAGTAGAATGCTATATTATCATTGAGTAACATAGGCTATAATTTATAAAGATATTACGCGGGCAAAGCTGCTGGCGGAAGATAGTTTATTAATAATCAAGTACAATAATTATACAATATCGGGTTTCACGTTTTGCCTGTATCTTGGGGATCAGAGTTGCACATCCAACATAAATCGAATGCATGTGAGTGACTTTTCTCTGTATTTTTATTTTCTCGGTGCATCCAAAGGTGGGTCTATAAACCTAAAGAATATAAAACCAGAACAAGAACAATTAAAAGCGTTGTTTTCTTAATATTCTTGATATTTTAGTAGACCAACGAAATAATGCTATGTCGCTGTTTACACAAGAAGAATTATGAATGAAATGAATGAAGAATGTGTAATTAATTTTAACAATTTAATGCTTAACAGTGAGTTGAGCTGCTATACCAAAACTTCCATATCTTGTTCTTACAAGGATTCTATCTTTTAATTGCAAGGTAGTAATACAAATGCCACTTGGCTGAAAAAAAAAGAAATTCTATTTAGTCCGTCAGTCAATTAATAAAAAAAATATTATACGCGTATTTTTTGCTTTATCATATTAATAAATATATACAAGATATCACGCATTAAAGTTGGGGTGTGGGGCTCACTAACTCATAACTCAGTATAAAATCTAGTCATGCCACATTTTATAGATAGATAGATAGAATTTATTCTTTATTATTTACACCGTAAAAATCACAGATATAAGAATAAGATAGATAGATAGATAAGAATAAGAGATATACCTAAATTTACCTAAACTAAACTGTAACTCAATGTATCGTCGTAATCTTTATATTACGTAAAAAAAGAAAAAATACGTGTCTAATATTTTTTTATAATCTACCTAATAATTTTTCGATGCTATATTTTAGTTTTTGAATAGTTTTAGTTAAGTTAGTATATAGTTTTGCTATTTTCATTAATTAATTAGTTATAATCTACCTGACGGACAAAAAATATGTTCAGTCTTTTTTATCGACGAAAAAATAAATGCATTCAAAACAAAACAAATTCAAACTAGTTACAACTGCAAAATCTATTTTTAAAATGATCCACTACTTTCGCAGAAACTACCGCTTGCACATCAATAATACATGTATCTCGTTCGCTAACATCAGATACATAATGAATGTACATATGAATATACATGCTGATATAAAGGGTTTTCTAATCAAAACATTGTTATTTATAGCTAACTGGTCGAATTCATTTGCATATGCTGGTCTAGTGATAAGTAATGGTGGATTTAAGATGTGAGCTTTGTAGGGTAAATAGTGGAGAAACAGTTATTATTTAAACAATGAGGCGATTTATCTTCGGAGTTGTTTGGGGTACTGCAGATAAGATCTAAATTAATGATGCTAGATTTGAGACAAAGTACAGGTCAATCCAGTATTCATCAATTAAATAATCAACAGCTGTACCTTCATTAACTGCCTCTGTGGTCTAGTGATCAGACCACCTGTCTCAGACCCAGAGGTGGGTTCAATTCCCAGTGGGGGCAAAATTTTCTGCTCGAGTTGGGCTTGTTCTAAGTCCGCCTGACTAGCTACCACCATCTTATCTAAGCCTGTCGCCATAACATCAATTTTAACAGCATTGTTGTGTTTCAGCAGTTATAGAGGTAAGATAGCCAGTTCCTTCGTGGTTGCGGATTCCGGGTGAAGCTCGCTTCCACCTTCGCCTTGATCATCACTTACCATCAGGTGAGATTGCGGCCAAGAGCTTCTCCGAAGTGGTAAAAAAATGAATTTATCGCATACTGAAAAAGAAAGTACTAATTCGATGTTTTTGTCGAAGTAGACCCAACAAACAGTGAAAGTGCGTTTGCGAAATTCCTTTAACTTTTCGGACCTTTGAGAATAATTGCATAAAGTCGACATAATTTTGGTAGCTGCCGTATTCAACCGGGCGAATAACCAAACTTCTTTTTTTGTTGCGTTAAGAGTACATACATTCATATTTTACCTTGTAATGATACGAGTAAGTTGTCATATGAAAACAGTGACAGGATCCGTCATAACTGAACCATCACTACAGTAGCTAAACTAACAGAGCGAACACAATGCGGTGCAGTACGCGAGCTAAACAAACACTCGACGTGTTATCACGGCGTGCTTCCAGCGGCAATTGACGTTATTAACTGTCATTGTTTACTTTGTAATGGATGAGGGAAGTACGTACATATGTAAACTGCGTTCGCAATTTATTTGCCAAACATGTAAACAAACACGAGTTTTAGGAAAAACAACTGTAATGGTCACTCATAAGGTTCAGTTTGCGCTACAACTTCATATTTTTATATGACTTTTTCAACAGTACTAGTCAGTCTAAAATCAGTTTTATTTAATGTTGCATAAAGCTGATGTTTATTTAAGTGGAAATAACATCAATTAGAAACAAGCATGGAGAACCTTATGTGCTTTTCGTGTCACTAGAGTTTTGCACGCGTATAATTTAAAGTCTTCTGTTGTTTTGACTAAGATAATAGGTTTCTTAAACTAAAATGATGAACTGTCTTAAAATAGACTGCAGTTTTAACAATATTGTTGTTTATTGTTGGATTTCTGGAACTTGAATTTTCAAAATTCAAAAGTCATTTATTCAAACTAGGCTGAGAATCAGCACTTTTCGAACGTCAAAATTACATAAGACAGTCCCCCAAAACGCCCACCCTTCACCACTTCCTAGTGCTTTAGCTGGGAAGAAGAAGTGGCGCAACAAACTCCCCAGCAGCACAGCTGTCTGTTCAGTAATATATAATAGTATGCAAAATGATATTTACATTACGCAACACAAAACATAATTTAAATTATAAAATTAATAGCCATATGACAGCTAGCACACGCCAATATACCAACCAAAAACATCGAGAACTATACTCAAGCAGAAATAAAAATAACTTAACGAAAACAATATCTAAATAAAAGCCTCCAGACATAAAGGGCGTGCCCGCTTACATATAGCTGTAACTAGAAGTTATAATTGATAAACTAGGACCATTGAGGTAAAGTAAAAAATTATCGAGGTCGCTAGCTAACCACATATTGCAATACAACTCATAAAAAAAAACATTGTAATGAGTAGATTATGTCAACAATAAATAAAGTAAAATTATAAACAATTATATAAACTCATATAACCTGTCAGTAAGTAAGCTAATTCTGGAGAAAGAACATTTAAACATTGTCTTGAGTTAATCACAGCGACCAACTATTCTTATCATTTTCTTAGCACTCAAAATAGACAATTCATTTTCACTTTTTTTTTTACCTCTATGATTTTATAATCTTTATCACGAAATCAGAAAACAGCTAAGTCTAGTTAAGTTATCAATGTTTAAAAATGAATAAACATATCAAATATCTAATCCACAAAAAAAAACAAAATTATCAAAATACTGTGGCGGCATCTACATCGCAACATACAACAACATACATACAGTATTTTGATAATTTTGATTTTTTTCGCCACATGCGAACTACGCATCAAAGACCTGACGTCACACAAAATCCTGACGTCACACAAGTCCTGCATCGCGCAATTAGAATTTACCGCGCGATCGACATATATCCAAGCTCCCGACTTCAACCATTGGGCAGTTTGCCGCCAGACACGACACGCGTCTGGTCGGAGGATCCTCCCTTTTCTAATGAGGATGAGTGAACTTTACACCCTGTTCCTCATGCTTTTAAAAAACTATCTCACCACCACAATTCAATTTCACCTAAAACACAGCCTAATTACACCAGTACAACGAGCCATAACATAAAAAGTCGTGCAAACCAGCACCGCAACGGAACTGCATACATTAAGTCCCAAACATCAATCAATTGTGACTTTCAAGCTAACGAGTGCGTTTTCTCTGAGACACATATGCATAGAGAAACCATAATTTAGACATTGGCCCACTCACTAACTCATAGTAGACTGTCGACAGGTTGATTTGGCATGTACACAAATAATACTAACCTACATGCATATATGCGGGTAAGGCTGTGTTCAAAAGAGCTTCCATTTTTTTTTTTGGATGGGAAATTATCAAATAACTTCTCCCGCTCTGGGTGGAGGGCGTGTCAAACTCTTACTGACTAAAACCCACCCGTGTTCCTTCCGTTGCCTGTATGTTGCCAGGGGCCACGGTATCCCTTTCGGACTTTTCCGCAACCCCGGCAGGCATCGGTCCTATCGGACCCCTTCATCTGCTGACATCTCTTTGAGGCGCGCGTGGAACACAACGCGCCGTCGATCCGGGCCTGGTCCTTATCGGACGGCGAGCTACTCATTGCTCACCGTCCGCAAACCCGTGCCTACGGTGGCCGGGAATCGGCCTGCGATTCCTGGATACGTATTTTTTGTTTAAATAACTCTTGTTGTCTTCAAAATTATGTGGAAGAGTACCTTTATGAGTTCACAGATTAATACAGATGGGAAACTCCGCAAAATCATTTAAATAAAAAGCGATTCTTGCACAATAAAGTGCAACTCAAGTCTCACAGAGCTAATCACCTACAGTTATATTCACCTATAAGTTGCCTCTCTTTCTTTCGCGTAACTCTTAGATCTTCTGACTACGTCACTGAATTGGCCCAGCAAGACGGGCCCGCCGCTTACTTGTAGCTTCATACCTAAACTGCGGAGTGTCCCATCTGTTTTCCTCTGTGCCCGGATGTATGACCAGAATGTAGAATACTGTATCTTTTTGCAAGAACAGTCAACCGTAGAATGTACAGAGAGTAAAATTACTGAAGAAGAGTTCACAATGCAATGTAGTAAAAATAGAGGATGATCAGACTTTGGGGTCATGAAAGGTGGTGGTTTTCACACTTTTTTTTTCTTTGGGTCTTGTAAGCAGCTTAGTTATTAAACCCAAATATTATGTTAGTAAGGTGACAAACGAAACTATACGATTTTTAGTACACATTGTTTTATGTTTCCGTGGTGGTCACTTCAACTTCGAAAAATTCACAAGGAATCAGATTGGTAGGTAAATTGTTAGATAACACAAATAGCTACAAATCTTACTGCTAACTCATTTGCATAGGTTTCACATCACATTTCTAAGTCTGCAGCTATTTTGACAGCGACAATATCGCCATTATTTAGGCTCACGCCACTTCAGGGCAACTCCTTAAGAAGGAATCAAGGTCGGTCCACTATCGCGCACAACTCGCTTAATATGGAGCAGACGCTATACAATTCCGTTAAATAAATACATGCTGATTGTATTTACGTAATGGCTCTTAAGTAAGTATACACGTACTTAACGTGTAGACAATGTAAATAGGGTAGTAAGGACCAGTTTTGTGTTCTGTGATCCGGGAATACGATCATAAATGGGAATTTCACCCTAATATTTAATTAAACGTCTGTCTTACTGTCCATGATTGTGCTTATAACTCCAAATCAACGTAGCCGATTCTCATATCTTTTTTGCAGTTTATAGATATGTTTCTGACTAGTAGAAGATTGCATATGCCCAAAAGAATAGCATGCATCTTTCAGGTTAAGAAATCAAGAATTTTATTATTTAGTCCCAGGAGGAGCTCGTGGCTAAGTAATAACAGCCGGACGGATCGATCCAACAGGTTAAGCTACGCTTGCTGGAGTTGGTCCATCGATGGGTGACCATCTTTACATGCCGAGAATCCTCCGTCCCTCGGATAGCACGTTAAGCCGTTGGTCTCAGCTGTCATTTGGAATATTTGACAGTCGTTACGGGTCGTCAGAAGCCCGAGTCTGACAACCAGTCTTACCAAGGGGTATCGTATTACCCAATTACAGGGATGTGGAGGTCAGATAGACAGTCGCTCCATGTAAAATACTGGTATTCAGATGCATCCGGTTAGACTGGAAGCCGACTCCATAGTTGGAAAAAGGCTAGGCAGATTTGATTTATTCTATAGTCTCAGCTTTCTGCTGCATTTTCAGGATCATCATCTTCATTCTCTTACCCTTATGTAAATTTATTTGTGGTCGGCGCCACATGTGTTTTTCTTCCATACTGTTCTATTAGTTGTCATCTCGGTAGTCACACTCTCTCTATATCCAAAATAAAAATGCTTGGAAACATGCTGGTCCTGCTCCATAGGACAATTTAGAATCTAGACAAAATCTAACTGGTTGCTAATTTAATTGTATAATATATAATATATATTTTTTATATTGGTTTTACATTCTGTAATTACTCGAACTCACACACTGAGTTATATTACTTGTAAAAATGCTAGGAATATCTTATAATTTTACAATGTTTGTAAATATGTGAGCACCATGCATCTATCACATGATTAATTTATCTATCATTCCTTAATTTTTCATTATTTTTACCTAACGTGGTATAGTAATCTTATTCTAGGTGCATCGTCTTCACATATAATTATATAATTGATGTATACATGATATTGTGAAAACATTTTAAAAGAGTAACGGTGGAGTTTCTTGCCCATTCTTCTCCATACGAAAACTACCTTTTGGAAGGGGCAACTAGAATCAATTATTATTTAAATGTTGACGTTCAAAAGTGCCTTTTTGTGCCTAATTTAAATAAATTATTTGACTTTGACTTTGACTTTGACTCGCAATGAATAAAAGTGAATTTTCTCTAGGATATACCTGACAAAACTAGTCAGAAAATCCCAAATTATGCACATCATTAATACTGTACAAAATGATAAACATTTCATGATTGATCACCAAACCTATTACGAATTACAAGGAAAAATGGTATGCCAAATATCGCGTACCGTGCATGCGTGAAAAATATTTAAAAACACGGCTCACCACAGGTGGTCTAAATAGCGTCTTCAAAAGAAAGGGGGTGAGTAAAGTACAGACTCCCTTGTTATATGCACCCTGTGTTTTTCTCAAGGGATCGATTTTCTAATCAGCAAGATTTGACAAATATGTGGGTAGTATCGTCGTTGTAAAATGTATGGGGTGTATCATAATATGTGGGTAATATCGTCGTTTTAAAATGTATGGGGAGTATCATAATATGTGGGTAATATCGTAGTTTTAAAATGTATGGGTAGTATCATAAAATGTGAGTAATATTGTCGTTGTAAAATGTATGGGCAGTATCATAATATATGGGTAATATCGTCGTTTTAAAATGTATGGTCCTTGTGATTTTGATAGCATAAGTAGTATATACAGGGTCAAATTAAATTAGGTAGCAAAACTCTGCAGACGTGATGGGTATCGATATCTAAACACGATAAAATAAATACAAAAAAGATTTTAAGTGTTTTTTTGGGGATCAACGACCGTTTATAGTGTTGTTACTTGAAGTATGACTGTATGAGTTGAGAAAATCTGTTTTATCGATACCCATCAGATCACGTCTGTGATGTTTACACAAAAAGTTACTGATGTTTCAAGTGGATACAATAACTGCGGTTGATGACCCAAAAAAAAACATCGTAATTATTTTTTCAATACCCGTCTTGTCTGCGGAGTTTCGCTAGGTAATTTTATTTGACTGTGTAAAGTGCTTATTGTTTGCTAACGACCACTATTCAAAGGAAAATGGAACAGTTTTCATTCACATTGGTAAATTCGGTCCAGTCTTCTGTAGATTTTTGTTTCATCATCATATCCACGCATATATCTTACCTATTTTTGTCCTACTGCTAGGATAAGACGGAATATAAACAAGACAGATTTCCCGAAATCAGGCCCTGAAAATACTCTGGCACTATTGAGGTGTCTAATAAAGTGGCCTTCTATACTCAAGCTCTCCAAGAACGCAAGTGAAGTGCAATCTAATGAACGCATACTAAAACAGCAATTTCAAATTACGTGCACATTCCTTCATTAATACCGCGCGAGTGTGAACAGCACCTAACTGCGCGGTAAATAACAATCTGTGCAAACGAGCAGTGTTGATGTTGATACAGCGGTGTCCACAAATCACGGCCGACACTGTGGACACACGATGTGTGCTCGATTGTGTCCGGTGCTGTGTCCGACACTCTGGCGAATATTACAGTTGGTGTTGTTTTTGGAGTGTGTTTTTTTTTAATATATATTGTGTCCGGTTGTGTGTCCAACACTCTGGCGAATATTACAGTTGGTGTTGTTTTTGGAGTGTGTTTTTTTTAATATATTGTTAAGTGTCTTTTATTTCTGTAAAAACCGTCGACTCAATTTTGCAAAAGCAAAAGAATCGGAAATCCAACAAAATATTCGTAACATTTTTGTAAGTAGGTAGAAAAGTTTATTATCAACCATTCTGTTGCGACCGGTAAATAATTATAATTTGGTCTAATTTTCGGGTTTTTACCATCACATCTTCCCGTACAAATGATTATGATTAAAAAAATAGTTATCCCTGTACCACCCAATAAGTTCTCGTTGCCATTACCTATGTCTTTTTGAAATTATTTTAAGTTTAAATCTGAGAATTTCGAATAGAAATTAATTCCTCTATAATTTTTGTTTGACTTATGCCCCGTTCGATTGTGACAAGTGTCGAGTGTTGCCAGTGCGCGACACTATCGTGACAAAAGGTTAGACCTCTACATGCCATTGTCTGAATGTGATATGATTATTTGCTAATCCAGCATACCACGAGTGGATTTATTGGGACAGTCATATAAGACCCGTTTGAACTACAGTATTTAATTTGTCATTATTTTCAGAATATTAACTCAAATTCAAAATATATTTTTTCACATAAACCTGACATGGGCACTTATGAAACGTCAGAAGCTAGGTGCACGGTTCCAATTGGTCGTTTCCTATGGAGAAGAGCCGGCAAGAAACTCCACTCCCCTCGTGTTTAAAGCTCCGAGCCACTAGCTGTGCTTATAGCATCACACGTAGGACCTTTGAGATATGTTAATACTATTTCAAATTTAAGTAAGTATTTCTTGTTTAAACAATGTATTCACTGTAAAATTGTTTCATTTAAACTACTCATTGTTAACAATCATAATTTTCGCAATGTTAGCAATGTCCTAGGCCATAGAATATCAAGATTAGTTAGGTTAATAACGATTTAGCATAGTACAACACTTATCTCTGGTACACATCGGTAGCCTACCTTATTTTCTTTCCTAAACCAAGTTTGTTTACCACTACTAATGTTCAAGCAAGTTCTTTATCTCGAGAAATTTATTCGTATTCGCCAATCAGTTTTGCATACGACACGTTAGCTGTCCGCATCGTAAACCAGTGGTAGGGCCGTTACTCATAATGTTATGATAATCCATCGAGTGGTCCGTGTACGAGTGACTTGCGCCACTCACTCGCCTTGTGTAAACGAGGCTTAAGTAAACTTTAGACAGAGCTATTGTTAACCAAAGTGCAAATGAAGTGGTATGGTTTGACTTGAAATGATTTATAGTCAAAAAGTTTGCATTCGTTATGGATTGACCAGGTGTGCAGTGTTTGGGATATTTTTGCATCAATTAACAATGTGCACTATGTTTGTTTTCATATCATGAGCTAGGGAATGTATTTGTAACTCATATTTCAATTTATACGATATAGTTCCTTATCCTGTTTGAATTCCACATGCGATTTATTTTCAACTAGCTGCGCCCCGCTGTTTCACCTTTATAAGTCTCGATTCAGTGGGAATATCGGGATAAAAAGTATCCTATAACCTTACCCAGGTTATGGTCTACCCGTGTGCCAAATTTCATCCAAATTTGTTCAGCCGTTTTAGCGTGAAAGCGTAACAAACAAACAAACTCACTTTCGCATTTATAATGTTAGTTAGGATATTTGAATCAACTCGATATTGAAATAAAATCGATACTAGTGATGCTCTCAATCTCAGCGAATGTATTTTCTTCATATCGATATTTTACCGTTATTCCATGAATGATCGATAGTATTCTTCTTCCCTAGATAGTAGCATCACTCTACATAACCTAACAGTGAACTGTCCTCCAATATTTCATATGCCATATGCTTAGCAGCCCCATATTTCAAGCTGGAGTCGTAATCAGCATTTCAAAGGAGTTGTCTGCTCATAAATACGATGAATTCGTATCAAGCACACATGGCTTTGCATGCTAAGATGGCGGTAAGTTATAGTTAGGTGGCGTGAATCTGGAAGAATTTACTATTAGGTTGGAATTTAATATATTAGTAAGTAAGCTTAGTAAATGGAATATGGGGTAAACTCATGTGTGCTAATTACTAAGGATATAGTTTGACGCGGTCAGTCCGAGAATGACTTACCATCTTAACATACCGAGACCCCTTCGTGCCCGTTAATGCACGTTAAGCCGTTGGTCCCGGCTGTCATTCTCGGATGTAGGACAGTCGTTATGGGTCGTCAGAAGTTCGAAAGTCTGACGACCAGTCTTACCAATGGGTATCGTGTTACCCAGTTACTGGGTTATAGGGATCAGATAAGCAGTCGGTCCATGTAAAATATGCATATATGTATGTTTTATTTGTTGGTTGAATACGAGGCTTTTGGCTACTTTTGTATTCGTGTATTTTATGTTTTTTTTTCTTTAAGTGTGCGTTTTGTTTGTGCAAAATAAACAATTTTTCTTTCTTTCTTTTCTAAATACTGGTATTCAACTGCATCCGGTTAGAGTAGAAGCCAACTCCCTCTTAGTTGGGAAAAGGCAGGCAGGTTAAATTGATTAATATCCTAAGTCTGGTAAGCTGAAGTGGGCTTCGATCCATAGGATGCAGCAAGATAGATGGGCCAGCGTCGTCACTCTGTGGGTGAAAGAAGACAGGCGTCGAGGGAGGCTAAGGAAAGCTGACGTGTTGACTTTGGTGGGTTTACGGGAGATTGGCTGCAGAAGACACACATAGAAAGTTATGGGGCGTTTGCCCAGCAGTGGGACAATACACATACATAACATCATGTCTGTATTTCCCAAAGGGTTGGGCAGAGACACCCACATTTCGCCAGTAAGACCCATGTTGTTGCCATCAACCGGGCATAAATTCAGACTCCAAGCTGCTACTGAGAAATTCCAAATGGAAAAACCCAATGACACTTTGCCCGACCTGGGAATCGAACCTAGGACCTCATGCTCAGCGGTAGCGCTTGCGACCACTGGACCAACGAGACATAAACTCGCTATAAAGTACTGGTATTCAGCTGCATCCGGATAAGACTGAAATCCGACCCCAACATAATTCGAAAAAAATTAGAAAGATTGTGATGATGAGACCTATCTACTGGTAGAAACAGTCAGAAGGTGGAGAGCTAAGATATAAAACAAATTAAGACGACTACATGCTTCCCGGGAAAAATATACAACCTTCTTCATCCGGTGATTGACGCGTTCGATGATGTGGTTTCACGGGCATAAACAAGTTGGTGATCAAAGACTTTGAGCGTCAAATTTTTGTATTGCGTATTTACGGGAATCATGTCAGAGGGTGTAAATAATTTAAATGTCTCATTTTTGTTCCAATACGTAGTGGTCTCTAGATACTAATAACCTAGGTATAGTTTTATTTTGGACCTAACTGCCTCATTGCTTTTCATTGCCCCGCTAACGACAATTGTTATTTTAATTCCCATCTGATATAGACTGAAACCTTGCAGATAACACTGCTATAATTTCAATAGGTCTGACACTGGGGCATTAAAAGGTGGTTTTAAGGATAGAACGCTTGAATATTGTCCAGTAAGGTGGCAAAGGTGAGGGAAAAGTAGGTATTAAAGGATATTAATTCAATGGAAAACAAACACAAAAGAAAGATAAATCATAAAATGTAAGAAAAAGAGGGTGTAGTTAGTTGAGGAAGAGCAATATGACATAAAACTGGTGGGAAAGTGAAGCCCACATACGCATACTCTCCGACAGCGCCTCAGTTCTCCAATCCTTACGGAAGAAATATACTACCTCGAAGCTAACACTAGAATGTCACGATGCACTAGAACAAATAACGGTATCTAGCCGCAACACGGTGACACTGCAATGGATAAAAGGACACAGCGGATCGCTAGGTAACGACGCGGCTGACGAACTTGCTAGACGTGGATCCAGCACGGCAGTCTGCGGACCCGAGCCTATCGTACCCATACCCTTCAACCAAATACGCAGGTGGCTGCAGAAGTTCACCCACACACAAGCGGAACGCTGGTGGACCTCGATACCAGGTTGCAGGCAGTCAAAGGAGGCTATGCCATCTTTGGACAGCAGGCTGACCAGGCGTTTGCTACGCCTGGACAGGAACGGCCTGCGCCTGATGACGGGGACCATCACGGGACACTGTTCGCTAAACAAGCACTTCCACACAATAGGCATAACGGACAGTCCTCTGTGCAGGGCGTGCATGGAGGCTGAGGAGACCGTTGCGCACGTGCTCTTCGAATGTACGGGCGTCACCCAGATTAGAACAGAAACCCTCGGGTCACCCAGATCATACACAGACGTTCTAAACAGACCAGGAGACTTAATCAGCTTCTGGAGGGAGGTGGGCTGGTTGGAATAACCACCAAACGGCCGCTATGGCCCACGCACAATGGTCCACCTGACGGACTTAGTGCGGAAACCAAACCCCCTAACATAGATAGAACATAGAAGCCCACCAAAGACTTTGATGTCCATAAATTAAAACTCAAAGTAAAGGAGAAGTAGAAAATATTTCAAATATGGAACATACAGTTAGTCGAACAAGAGCTATAATTATGACACAAAACTAGGGGAAAGTGAAGCCCACGATGTATTTTGACGTCCGGGAATTACAACTCAAAGGTAAAGGAGAATTAGAAAATATGTATTTCAACGATGGAACGTAGGCACAGTTGGGCCAAGAAGAGATATATTGTTATCTTACTTGTTCTTAAGAAAGGTCAGGTGCTTAGTACTTGCAACCGGCGTGCTAGTGTCTGCCTACCCCTTGGGGAAAAGGCGTCAGTTTGTGTATCAACTTAAGAGCGCTTATCCTAAAAGTGGGCAACGTCGCAAATAGCTGGCAAATATTTATCAGTTTTGATTAATTTGTCAATATTACTGTATGGAAATATGAAATGTAGGTAACTAGTGAACTAAAAAATTGATTATGAAATGCAATAATTAATATCGTAGCACCGAATATTTAGTTTTAGTCGTAAAAAAAGTATTTGGAAACTTTCCAAATGCCTACGACATCAAATTCAGTGTAATAATTGCAATTAATTATTAATATTCTAGTTCGCTAGATAGCCACATATCATATTTCCATACAGTAATATTGCCAAATGAATCAAAACAGCGAAATATTTCACATCTATTTGCGACGTTGCCCACTTGTAGAATAAACGCTTTTACCTCCAATATTGAAAAAGAAAGCAGAAAGACAGTTAAATTTACTTATTAATTTACAAACTAATATTCATACTTATCCAAAATCAAAAATGTTCAAGCTCATAACTAAAATTGAATAATAACCCAATGCACAAAACCGTTACGGGGCATAAAGTTTGTTTAATATCATTATAATATTAAAATGATAAAGCTCAGGCACCTTCTAACTGTAACACAGTAGGGTTGCCGCTTATCCTAATGATATTCGCGAAAATATTGCAATTTTCATTTTTACAACAGGTGTGTGGCAGAATTGCATCGTCCATTTCCCCTAGTTTAGGAGGCAGGGTTTTTCACTATTTGTGCAGCCTTTTTCCAACGTACCTATGTAAAATGTATGGTATTGTATAAAGGAAGGTATTTTGTGTCAATAAACTTATTTTATTTTATTATTTATTTATTTTATTATTAAAGTACACACAGAAAAATATATACAGATAAGACATAATCATAATTATGAGTACAAAGGTACTGCTTATTTCTTCTAAAAAAAAATATTTATTATTATTTGGAGATAAAATCATCGTCAACTGTTTGCTTCTTAAACATATAACAACACATAACATTACGCCCGTTATCTCCAAAGGGCTAGGTAGAGGTATACCTATTGTACACCTACATTTCACAAGTTATGTCTAAGTCCCATGTTATAGGGGGAGCTTGCCATCGAATATGATATGAAATATTGTGGATTTTTATTGCGATGGTTTTACTTGTTTTCACAATTCCATACAAACTACAAATTCTTCTTAATAGGATATACTGAGAAACGATAGTCATCAGTTTCCTGTATTCAGAATAAATTTTTGATAAAAGCATATAATATTATGATTTTTGTTTTGTAATCTTTTTAAAGAATAATAACAAGAACAACAAAGAATATTTACAAAATACTGTTTGTTCTTTGATTGCCACAATACAACAACAACAACATCGACATCTCAAAAAATCACCACATCCACCAACAATCTAGGTATCATTAAACAATACCGCTTTTGGTATAGCACCCTAACTCCCCATAAACTAATGTGGCAGCCCTGAGCTATGTATGTGTGCTGCGCGCGCGCCGCGTCCGCGCCCGTGGGCGAGCGGTAGCACCCACGATATCGAAGGACAATGTACCGTAAGAGAAACATATTATACAGCGCGAGATTGTTTTAAGTGCTATTCATTTTACTTGATATTTTGATATGACAAGTAACGTTTGCTTTTTTTGTTATGGAATGTCATAAGCAGTGACGCCTAGAGGAGTCTATTTTCACATTATTATTGCATATTTATATGCATTGCTCACTCACCATTGGTTGTCATTATAACCCTGTAATATATAAAGGTAACAAGTATATAAAAAGCTATTCCAAAATATGTACCAGAATTTCGACGATTACGACTATCTAATCCCTAATCCCTGCTTCCAGCTTTGGCACTATCATTTCTTCCAAGCACTCTTGGATACCTTCAACCACCATTCCACCACTATCATCTACCATCTTATCTTATTTATAAAATCTTCCAACGAACAACTAATAGTGATCAACTGTCTTTTTCTCCTTATTTATTAACATAAATTATATTATAATTTTCAAAAAACCCGACATAAATATTTCCTCATTTCTCTTTCCTGCTCCATCACCAGACCCTGTTCATCATCTATCTATAACCTATTTATTGAGACCATTCCAATGAGCCCAAACACGATACCTGTGCTGTAAGTTGGTAAGGGAGTTGGGTATCCTACAAATTCCAGGTGATGCTGCAGCATCAGTTGAAGGTTACTATGTTCTTCTAATATCATTGAAGTAACAGAATACCAAATTTCAAATCAATCAGACCTGTGGAAGACGCTCACATCCACTCATCAACTAGAAAAGAGCTGATAATCTTCAAACAGCTGAACCGATTTTCATAAAACATATCTAATCTAAGAACCATCGCTAGAAAACTGCTTTTAAATAAAAAACCGCATTCAAATCGGTTACCCGTTTAAGACCTACGGTGCCACAGACAGACACACACACATAACGGTCAAACTTATAACACCCCTCTTTTTGCGTCGGGGGTTAAAAAAGATGAAGACAAGTCATCAAGCTCTAGGATTAATCCTACGTACCATCGAAGAAGTTCATATCTATACACCGTAAGGACTATTTCTGCTTGCAGCGCTCGGCCGCTATAGAACCGGGGCGGTAACAGCTGTGGTCATCGTGTTCACGGGATTTTGTTTTCAAACTGCTTACATATCCTCTTCGATAGTACCTACAGAATTATCCATTTTTATGTCTGTTTGCATTGAAATTTTACTGTGCAATTACTTGAAATTATGTCTGTCTTAATGTTGTGCATGTTTTTCCAATTATACTTAAATCTTATTCTTTCTTATTACTTTTACTACATAATCGAACCAATACATTTCATATAATTAGCATTGCGTCGCACCCTGTATCAGTATAGTCCCGTGGTGTTTCCATTCCACGTTTTATAGGGTACCGGGTAACACCTGATCATCTGTCCGCATTGTACGGACTGTACAAAGTGTACAATGTGAACTAACATTCGCTTCATTTATATCCTATTAAGTGTTACTATTGCAATGAATTCATTAAAAGTCATATCAGAATATTGGAAATTTATAAATAGTCTGACATGTGTGATTAAAAATTTAAAACCAATTTATTTGATTGAATTAATAACTTGAAGTGAAGTTGACATCACTTTAGTTTATTTTTTATTTTTAATAATACTCTTACTCTAGTATCAAGCTCATTAACTAAACTATGGATAGTTTACCGGTTAGTTTTAAAACATAATTTATTTATGCTTTTTAAACCATTTTGCAGAAAATAACATTTATCATTTATTAATGATTTTTGCAAAATGGGTGTTAATATAATTTATCATTAGCCCATGAACCAGGGCAAATATTTTAGCTTCAATTATCTTTTATTATTAATTATAGTAGCCCACCGGTATCGGGAACAGGGTCCAAGCTACCGGTGGTCAGGGCTCCAGAGAGAGGAATCTCCTAACGATACGCGCCGTGTCCAGAAGTACCGCTTTCTGAATCAAGCCCTTGATCCAGCTGCCTAACGAGAGCCTCCTCAGGTGTTGGTCGAGGTTCTTGGGTATTATGCCATTGGCCGTCACGACTATCAGCACAATGATTGCTGTATTCACATCCTACATGTCGATACATCGTCGTAAATTCTATTATTTTGATCTTCTTCTTCTTCGTAACACTTCATGTAGTTTCTTGTCCAGGGGCTGATGTGATTCGCTTCACGATTTCTCGCCATCTACTCCAATTTTCTTCGCCATACATCTAAACATAGATCTTATTTTCCAATAGTACTACACTCAGTATACATATCTACTATGCGTAGGTAAGACGATGGATGGTTAGGGTTAGACCGTACCTATTTCTGCATACATTCTACCAATTACATCACTCTGGCCTTCGTAACAATGCCTTTATTTATACGCTATATAAATCTAACGCAAAGAGGTTTTATTGCAGTAGCTACTGCAATAAAACCTCTTTGCCCAAGCTCTATGATCATGTAATTGTTTAATAATGTGCTAATGACTGTAAAAAGTTTTTTATGCTCGGCCGAGTATGAAATTACTGAAGTAGACTTATTAGTTATTATAATGGAACCCGTGAATGTTCTGTACAAAATGATGAGTATTTTCTTTAATTAGATCTGCAATATAGATGTTAAAATATATTGTAGTAAACATTTTTTCAACACTTGCTCGTAAAGTGTCTCTTATTGAACCGCTTTTAGGTTTATAATGCAGTGTATTAAACACGCGTGCTTTTTACTTTAAATTACCACACTAATGCGTGTACTATCATGGCAGCATGGAATAAGTATGATTATGTAAATACATGGAATTAAATGAGCATTCTCTATTTTCACCCGAGCGGGGATATGCGCTTTTTAATCTCATCAAAGAGACGTCATGCCTTTTTATGCCTGCTGTGTAAATAAACTAAATATGATAATTTAATATAATATTTCATCAAATTATATATTTTTCACTACATGAGCCTTAATTTGCGAATTCAAAACATTATTTTGTGTTTATTATATTTTTAAAATAGGCTGTTTAGCGGGTTTGCCAGTGCCTTGATTTACACCTGCGCACGCGCATCGCTAGCGCAGCGAGCGAAAAAACAAAACCAACGCGCCATTTTCCATAAATATTTGTTAACTTTTTCGCTGTGTGGTTAATTATTATCAAAAATACGAAACCTAAAGTATTGTCACCAACCGACGTTGAAAAGTCTTAAAAGAAGCTCCGGATGCAACTGACCTTTGTTGCCAGGTACTGACAACAAAGGTCTGTTGAACTTTATAAATCTAAATGTGTATCTCTATAATTACGTTATTGTAGCATAAGTTCTTACAACAACTCTGCTTTTATCCTCGCAAGTGTGTTGAAAAATGGCATATGAAACGCGTATGCATTGATCATTACACACTAGTATCATAATGTACTATTATATCGTTGACGGTTAGTTGATACTTCCCGTGACCCAAGGCACGTTTTACCTTGGCTAAGCATTGCCATACAACATGGCAAGCAATGCGCAAGAATTTTTCTACGCCATTTAGATTTTCGTTAGGTTTAATGTTAGGATATTTTATTGTTTTGGTAACTTGTTTATGCCTTTTCCTCTACCTCCGTATACCATATACCTTGTGGTTTCTTACTTCACTATCTAGTCTGATATCTTTCCGATTCTGTTCTCCCCATTTTCTTACATGAGACATGTTTTCTGGAAGAAAAAGCTTAATTAAAAAATTAAGCTTTTTCTTCCAGAAAACATGTCTCTGTGTACAGATCTAGTCAGTTCATTCGGTCTCATTTATTATAACATTTACCAAGTTCTAATCTTCGCAGACATTAAGATTCAAAGCCACACCAACGTTACTTCCTTACTGGCCAACAATTACAACCATCTAACTACCTACAAATAAAACGACCACATTGGCCTATATCGATGCAAGCAATTACAATAAACTCAGTATTACGTACAACTATCCGTAGGTATTGTTGGAAAACGGACGATTGGTCGTAAGTTGAATGGCGCTAGAGCATATAAACGCGTAGTGGCATGTCACAGTAATGATGTGAGGGAGTTAGGAGAAGTTCACACATGTGGGAGCACTCTCAGCAAATTTTTAACTCCATTTGAGCATGTCACTTTCGATAAGACAGACTTTGTAAACAGCTTCTTTTGCGTGTGTTGTTTTTAATGGTTGATACTTAAACCAACATTAGTATTACTTACACAGTTATCAACTGACGAGTCCTTTTTTTTTTTGGATGGGAAATTATCGAATGACTTCTCCCGCTCTGGGTGGAGCGGGAGGGCGTGTCAGACTCTTACTGACTAAAACCCACCCGTGTTCCTTCCGTTGCCTGTACATTGCCAGGGGCCACGGTATCCCTTTTGGACTTTCCCGCAACCCCGGCAGGCATCGGTCCTATCGGACCCCTTCATTTGCTGACATCTCTTTGAGGCGCGCGTGGAACACAACGCGTCCTCGAGCCTGGTCGCCGCTGGGCCTGGTCCTTATCGGACGGCGAGCTACCCATTGCTCACCGTCCGCAAGCCCGCGCCTACGGTGGCCGGGAACCGGCCTGCGATTCCCGACGCCCAGGGCGTCTCCTGCGGCATGCTGACAAGTCCTGGAGTGGAGACTGCGTATCGTCAAACGTAGCGTGGGACGCCCCCAACTAGATGGACCGACGACCTTAAGAAACTGGCTGGGACAGACTGGATGCGGGAGGTGGAGGACAGGGTATTGTGGCGCAGAGGTCTATGTCCAGCAGTGGACTGCGATTGGTTGAGTTGATTATCAAAATGCTGGCAAATCTTGATCATGGCGTCTTCTTCTGTTTGTAGGCTCAGTTCTTATACAAGTTAATTTTCATCAGAAGACAATTGCATAGTTTGTCTATCCGAATGTGCGGTAATACTACGTAACTTAAATAAATAATTCTTCATCGTTTTCCTGTCTTACTTGTTGCTGTTGAATATTAGTATTTATATTTGGAACAACTGCCATCTGTTTTCCATCAATACTCAATACATTTATTGCTTCCACATGTGAACTTAGGTTTTACAAAAATATATCATTGTCAGAGGAAAAGGGGTTTTTATTTTGACTATTTAGTTGTTCCAATATCATGCCGTTTCTTTAATGTATTAAGACAGTCATGTTGTCTTTTCTAGCTTGTAACTTCTAAGAAAGCTGCACTTGCTTTCTTACTAAATACCCATTTTACCGTTGCCAATGTGACAATAGCCGTATGTCCTTATGCAAGTCCACATGTCCACTTATCTGTAACGGTCACGACGCGAGATCGGTCGATTGTTACTTTCGCGTTAAAGTTTTATTATACAACATTTAACCAGCGTTATGCAACCCTAACTCACGACTGTCGTACGTGTTGTGTGGACCCGCCCTTATCTTGATTTTTATTCATGTTGGAGTTAAGTTTAATTATAATAATATGGTAAGCGGTTGTGTGCTTATGGCTGTTTTTTAAGTTGTTTGTTTTAGGTTGATATTTTGATCATCAATGTGAATAAATAATAACAAGAGCATAACATTATTTTTTATTTGTCTTTGGTTGTGAATAAAAAAACTGATTTTTGTTTTAATAATAAATGATTATTTGTTGTATATGGCGGTTTACACATTTTCTGTAAACCAATTCCTAGTTCTTCGGTTCTAGGGGTAGGCCTGTGACAGTCAGACACACGGCGTAGGCTTAGTAGTAGGTTTCCGTTGGCACTCCTTTAACAAGGAACTGTTTTTTTAGTATTACTTACACAGTTATCAACTGGCGAGTCCTTTTTTTTTTTTTTGGGTGGGAAATTATCAAATATCTTCTCCCGCTCTGGGCGGAGCAGGAGGATGTCAGACTCTTACTGACTAAAACCCACCCGTGTTCCTTCCGTTGCCTGTACGTTGCCAGGGGCCACGTTATCCCTTTCGGACTTTCCCGCAACCCCGGCAGGCATTGGTCCTATCGGACCCCTTCACTTGCTGACATCTCTTTGAGGCGCGCGTGGAACACAACGCGCCGTCGACCCGGGCCTGGTCCTTATCGGCGAGCTACCCATTGCTCACCGTCCGCAAGCCCGCGCCTACGGTGGCCGGGAACAACAACAAGGAACCTTAAAAACAATATTTAATTTTGATCTGGCTATTTCTTGCCACCATTGAATTCAAGTGTTATGACAGACAAACAGGCAAACAGAGAGGGACGATGGAGATATCTTCCCTCTTAGTTTTCTGTATGTCTGTGTCTCTTAGTTGTGTATATAAAGATTGAAATCCTGTTTTCGACCAGAAATAATTATATCTTAGTTCAAACGGTAGTTTATAGGTTTCGATTTCATGTACTTCGACGTCGTATTTATCACCGTTTACTATTTACTCATTAATATTTTCACACAGGCATTTTAATTATCTTTAGCATTCTGTGTGTAAGGCGAGTTACGCCTCGTACTCTATCTACGCAAATAACTGTAGTAAATGGCTCAGTTACTGCTCTAAAATGACGAAAATCAACTGATCGTTAAGGCTTTTGTAATAGGCTCACTATGAGGTTATAAGTTTTCCAGACGTAGCCCATCATAATTGAGTTTTCCAATTGCTATAATCTTGGGATTCTACAAGTTATGAGTGAATAGATTAGTTCTAAGGAAGCGTGTACCATCGTTGATTATACCATTGGTTGTCATCAGGCAAGATGATAGAGCAGTGTTGGCCCAGTGGTAACGGCCGCGACTTACAAAAGTCAAAGTCAAAGTCAAATCATTTATTTCAAATAGGCCCGTATAAGGCACTTTTGAACGTCAAAAATTTACAAAAAAAATGAATTGATTCTAGTTGCCCCTTCCAAAAGGTAGTTTTCGTATGGAGAAGAATGGGCAAGAAACTCCACCGTTACTCTTTTAAAATGTTTTACAATATTTTGTATAAGTACATTAGTTATATAATTATATGTGAGGACGATGCACCTAGAATAAAATTATTATACCACAATAGGTAAAAAGAATTAAGAATTAAAAATGAAGCAACAACAGATAAACTAATTATGTGATAGATACATGGTGTGCTCACATATTTACAAACATTGTAAAAGTAGACGATCCTCCTAAGATTCCACAATTAATAAGTCAGTGTGCAAGGAATTGGTCATAGAATGTAAAATCAATGTCATATAATAAAAAATAATAATAAAATATAGACTTAACACTTTGAAGGACACTATACGCTCATAGGCGTCATAACAATAAAACTTCTATTGTGTCTCGTACAGTGTCCTTGAATGCGTTAAATTTGCAACCAGTTTGATTTTGTCTTGATTCTAAATTATCCTATGGAGCAGGACCAGCATGTTTCCAAGCATTCTTATCTTGGATATAATCCTCTAATTTGTAATATGCTTGTTTACAAAGTGTACTTTTAATATGAGCTTTAAATTTTCTTTCATTTAATTGCAAAATATCACAAGGTATTTTGTTGTAACATTTAACACAGTACCCCATAAAAGATGTATGTACTTTAGATAATCTGAAAAATGGTTGATCTATTTTATCTTTATTTCTAGTATTAAAATTATGTCTATCACTTATTTTATTAAAAAGATGTCGATTTACGAGTTGTAGGTCGTAGGTTCGAACCCTGACAGGCGCTACTTTTTGTAAATTATTTCATCACCACTGCTCTCAAAACGATGAAGGAAAATGTCGTGAGGAAACCGGCATGTCCTAGAACCAAAAATTCGAAGAGATTTATGACATCTACCAACAAACACTGGGATAGCGTGGTGGATTACGGCCCAATCTCTCTCACCGAGAAGAGGCCTGTTTGCCAGCAGTCGTTAGCAACGTTATATTCTGATTATGCTAGGCGAGATGATGGTCAGGATAGAAATTATTCATTAATCTAATCAGCTGTTGGACTTGCAACCCCTAAATAAACACTGAAGTGGAATTATTCTCACTATCAAGCTTGATAGATCAGCAGTGCTATTCTGTAAAAATCACACGGTGAAAACCTAGGTGAAGTGAGCTGTCAATAGTGTCCACCGCTAGCATCAGTGGGATGACAGCTCACGTCACGCTCAGATTTTTACAGAATAGCACTGCTGCATTGTCTCTTGTGTGGTGGCGGTGTTCACCTACCATCAGTTGCTTGCATGTATTCCAACGCTTAATTTACATATTATTTTTACGTTGTCAATTTAATGTCTATAAAATCCTTTTTTTTTTCTCCGTCTGGTTATTGACTAACCTGGTGTTAGAGTTTTTTTGCCTCCCATGGGCATCTGACTTGGCTTCAAATGCCGTCAAGAAATATGTCTCAGGCATGCCGGTTTCCTCGCGATGTTATTCTTCACCGTATGTGAGGCGTGCCTTGGGTTCGAACTCGAAACCTATGATTCGGCAGTCCGACGGTCACACCACAAGGCTATCACTGCTGTTTGAAAATCCTCTAAAAAAGTCATATGAGTTTGAAAACTCTTTATGATAGCACAGGTCTCATTACCCTTTTAGTAACTAATTTGGTTCACTTCTCCCAACCTAATCATTAAATTCAAAACCCACAACACTGCCTAGCTACAAAACTAATTCTAAGTCTAAAATATTAATTACTCCGTTAATTACACACCCAGCTTACGCATACTGTTGGGCAATACACACATACCTACATACATACATTAATTGGTAAAGGGAGCATTACAAAACAAATTGTTACTAGCCGGCGCCCGCGCAGTAATTGCAATTGAACAAAGCTTACAAAATGTCGCTGACACTAACGTGCGAAGTGTTCTGTTTTGTGTTTATGTAATAAGTTTTGTTATATATTATTGATTGTGCGTGAGTAGATTAGTAATTATTTTGATTAAGCATTTATAATTATTGTAGTTACTACAGCAACGTATTTATTTATATTTATATACAAGGTCCCATTAAAATAGATGGACAAATTTTAACACACAGTTCAGTACGTCTAACCAAAGATATCCAAGCAAAAAAAAACACACTGATCAAAGTGATTTTATTTTGACCTAAAATATAAACGGCATTGGGTAACCAACATTTTTAGTGTATTTTCGTTAGCTGATTTATTTTTCTTGTAAGTATCTAATGCGTTTTTCTTATTTTTTTTTTTACCATTGTCCTTATTTTGGTGGTCTGAATAATTTCTAAAAGCTTGTCCATCTATTTTAATGGGACCTTATATACTTCAATGTACACCAGATTATACATTACAAAAAGAAAAAGTCCACTTAAAACTTCTGCATCTTTTCTTGGAGAGAATTGTATGCACTGTATCTTGCCGTTCTTCGTCCATATGATGTTAATCTTCGTTATTGCCAGCAGCCATTTGACTACACAATTTCTATGACTCTCCTCGCTCTTCTATGTCTTCAGGGTCTTGACAATGTTGTGTCTGTGTCTTTTTTGGATGACCACCGTAGCTTTTTCCAGGAACATTAACGGCGAAAATGACTCGCCCTCCGATTTATCTTGCGTCGACTATTGAACCTTTCTTAGAAGTGTAAAATTAATTAGTAAACTTACTCAAATACTTATTTTATTTAAAAAATCTTGTTAGTTCCCGTTACTTTGTTCAACCAGAGACACACATCGATTTAATATCGAAATGATTACAGCTAAGAAAACGACTTGTCATCTTTACACAGATGTCGATGTTCAGCTACCTGCACACACGCGTTTCCCTATACGACAACATTGAAAGCACTACCCTAACCGGTAGCGCGGTAGGCACGTCAACGTAACCCCGATTACATCAATAAATGATACAACAATTACGATGCTGCCTTGCCATGCACGAACTGATAACCACAGTCTAATCAGCGACGTCAGGTTAATGAAGTAGTGGGCCTGCTCTTAATTAGAAACATAGGACGTGTAGAGATAACGGTTGTACGAATAAGGTGATACATGCTGACAAGTCATGGGAAAATTAATGGGGTTGGCGAACTAAAGGGGAATTTCGTTAAGTTTTACGAGTATTACTACAAATTATAAAACAAAGTAGTGCCCCTGGCCGCGTCTGTCTGTCTGAACGCGATCAACTCAAAAACTACCGAACGGATTTACATACGGTTTTCACCAATGGACGGAATGATTCACGAGGAAAATATCACGATAATCGTTTAAGATTTTGGAAAAAATCATGCCGACTTAGGAGCTTTACCGGGGTGCGCCGCGTATAACCAATAGAGTTACATCAATGTATGAAAAGTATGAAAAATGGATTAACATTATAGGGGGTACTTTTAATCTGGGTAGTATGTTGCCGTGGTATATTTTGTGACATTTTACACGGGCGAAGCTGCCGCAAAAGCTAGTAAAATGATAAATTTCATGACACATCTCGTGATGTAAGAGTGTGTGTTCACTACGAAAATCAAAATCAAAAGTCATTTATTCAAACTAGGCTGAGAATCAACACTTTTCGAATGTCATAATTACATAATACGGTCCCCCAAAACGCCCGCCCTTCACCACTTCCTAGTGCTTTAGTTGGGAAGAAGAAATGGCGCAACAAACTCCCCAGCAGTCTGTCAACCATGATAAGTCAGCATGAAGCCATTATTCTAAACAGTTTGCATGACTGTTTGTTTATTCATCATTCTTATAAGTTTGAAACATGAAAACTAATTTGATCTGAAGATGTTGCCCTACTTTTAAGAGGACGATACTTTTCATGCCGACGGTACACACTTTTTTAGGCATTTTGCCGACGTAGTATCTGGGATTATTATTCGGACTGAGTTGACTCGGGCCGAGCTCACTGACGCACTAATTCGGGAGCATAGACCAACAATTTAAAACAAATACTGGGCTCATCACACAACACTCGGAACCCCCACATATTTAAAAGAAGAACAAGACAGAGATGACGTAATCAAATCCAACCCTCTTTTAAGACCCAACACATTGTTGCCACACCCTCAAGCTACCACATCATACTAAAACAAAGTACCGTCTATTACCATTGCCTCAAGCTTGCCTACCCAAAAAAGGAAGCAAGCGTGAACTTATAAATTAACACGGCCTACCGCTATTAGCGATTTAAGGCTAGATACATACGAATGAACTCCCCGGGGCCTGCTATCGCATATTCTTAAATCTCGTTGTATCTCTATCATTTATCTATAAACTGGATGCATACGAGATGCGCTGGTCGTTCGCTTGCTACCGTGTATCCGTAACCTATATTGTGACGTGGCTTCCTTGCAGGTGTGGTCAACATTTTATTGGTTTTGTTTATGTTGTTGTTGCGCTTTTACGATCACCCTGAGGTAGTTCGAAGTTGAAAGAAAAAAGCACTTTGAAAATGTTATACTGTGGAAAAAATATTGTCAAAAAGATCACAATATATTAGATGATTTTTAAATAGGTACTGGCACCGTGACGATGATAATATAGGTACCATAATAAAATACAAAGCTATTAATTCTTTAATCAAACCATCATATATTCCACCATTCCACATTCCATTAAAGTACCACATAAACATTGACATCCGTAAACAATAAATCATACTTTATTCAATAAACAAACTCTAAACCAGAGCCACAACAGGTGCAAAACAAAGAGATCGTCAACCGTCGGCCCATATCAAATCTAGTTCACGGCGGCGCCGCAATTGTCTGGAGGGCGCCACTGTCGTCTCGCTAATAAGCATAGCCCGGGCACCCGCCTGGCACACATTCCCGCCATCTATTAGCAATTCTGATATGCGAAAGCGATATTGTAGCCTCATAAGAGGACCAACTTCGAGCGCACCATTTCATTCTATCACATAGATATTATTGGCGATATCACATTTAATAGAACGCTAGTATTACCCACCGATACAGCGTTATTGGCCACATAAACTCGCTTGACGTAATAAGCCGCGAGTTTCATATATTTGTCCTACAAATTGGCCGTTTTCGCCAGATTATTACGCATATAGTCTCATTTGCATGTAAGATATTTTGCTTTTATTGTACAATTTATAGGGAAATTATCGTTTTACTTATTACAAAGTGTGCTTGAGCAAAGTATGTATGGAAATTTTGTTTCGCTTAGGATGCCTATTATCTTAGAATTGTCGTATGAATGGGATACTGAAGTTATAGTAATGTACTACTGAGTTTATTTCAAAGTGAATTCTGAACGTAGGAAGAATTCCTATAGTAGTTTTAGATAAAGCGTTTAAAATCTATGCCCGATAAAGTTATTCCTATGTAGAGTATTATTTCATGTTTATGTAATGGAGTAGGTGCGATGGTTTTGTTTCGCAACGTTGTTACTTGTTATGAGCCGTATATCAGTAGGTAACTACCTCCAGATAATTTGTAGTTTAGTTCCTGGCAACGATACAGGTCATTTTGCAGATATTATTAGAATAGGTTTCCTTATGATATCACTTAGGCGAATAAGCAACTATTGGTAGGTACTTAGTACAAGATAGTAAGAACAGTTCGGCAACCACCAATTTTCTTCCAAGTGCGATAACTATGTGACCAGTTTTTAGTTTAGAAAATGGTATTATTTAAAACCCAGTCACTCTTTTACACTGTCCTAACAATGTAACATTTTTAAACGGAATACGCGAATTTCAATCGTCCTCAATTATCACAGACAGAGAAACGTAATACGTTCGTTAAATAGAAATCAATTTAATGTGTGCTATCCTGCTGCCAACCACACACTAATTAATCCCGCATTGAAACTTTCTTGCAATCAGCATTTAAGGCTGAAAATACATTAACGACCGCATGTTGACAACCCCATCATACGGATATTCATTAAGATTGGAAACGCGAAATGATTAGAACGACCCGTTAAGCGATTGATCAATAAAGAGATATGGACATATATGCAGATGTGTATACGCCCTTACCAAATAAGGAAACGTCGGAGACGTGTGTAGACGGGCGATTTTCGCAATAGAACTGATGCAAAAACTAACGTTGTTGATTATTCTACTTATGAATGCAAAAATAATTATTTTACTTCAATACCAGCGACCCGCCTCTGCTTCGCATGGTTTAACGACTTGAAAAAGCATTGAGATTCTTTGTTTTACTAAGTTTAATACTTAGTAAAGTATTAAATACTAGAGAGAATTTATTCTGGGAGGTTTATTCCCAGAATAAATTCTCTAAGTGATGGTGTAAATCGCATCAAAATCTGGTGCGTAGCTTAGAAGAACAACGCGGTAACTGTTGACATTCTGGTTTATATTCTATTATTTTTGTACTTGTTTATATTTTATTGTTTACATTCTAAAAATATTTAATTGATTTATTACCTATTTTGACATTTGTATTGAGATATCTGTTTTATCCGCAATTTATATTGTTGACATCTTTGAAATATTTAATTAATTTGGTACTTGTTTTGACATTGTAGGTAGTTATTATTTGAAACCTAATTAATTTTCAGGGGAATATTATATTGATTTACCCAACACTTTAGCTCATTGTGAATTGAATAATGAAATAAATGAAATTGATATTAATATTTGTACGCCTAATGGCAAAGCATAGAGAACTTACAAAAATGTAAAATCTCACTCACCTGTGTATCTGTAAACTAAGTTTACAAATAAATACTCTGAACTCTGAACGGATAGACATGAAATGCGACTTTTTTTATAACAAATTAGATTTGTTGCATACAGCTGTAGTGGCAATCATGTCATTTGGTCTAAATAGCTTTTTATTATTTGATTTTGCTTTTATATAGATTCTTTTCTTTTAGATTTTGTGAATGTGAGAACATTGTAGGCTTAACAGACTGTAGATCTGTCGACCATTTTCTATCTTGCTGAGTACCTGGTACTTGTTGATAGGCCTACACTGTCCTCTCATACCTATCAACTCTGTAATTTGAAAAAATTGTAAATACCATTTTCTTTTAAAAGAGTAACCATGGAGTTTCTTGCCGGCCCTTCTCCATAGGAAACGACCAATTGGAACCGTGCACCTAGCTTCTGACGTTTCATAAGTGCCTTTGTAGGTTTATGTGAAATAAAATATTTTGAATTTTGATTTTTTTTTGTTGAATTTTTTAAATTATTTATTTAATATGTACCTTACCTATAGATTGTGGCACTATGTGGTGGTTGCCATCATTTAAGCGTCCCCCACAAGTGACAATTCTTTTAATATCTGAGTTTCACCCTAACTAAACAGACAGCTCCGCTCCGTTACCAACCGTTTGACCACGATATCCTATTGGTAAGCCTTGTCCAAAATGGTGATGTGGAGCTATGTCGCTAACTATGTTTCACCTCCTAATTTAAAAAGGATATAATTAAAATTCTAAAGCAACGGCAGTAGGCTCCATAGGTTTTACGCAATGCGTTTTACGTAATTATTAATTGGCTATTATTAATTCCTGTATGATACATCACGCATGTTTTTTTTTGTGTTTTTTACATCTTCTATAGAATATTGTATATGTATTTTTTTTTTTATTTAATTTCTTTTTCATTAAGTTAGCCCTGATACAGGTAACGTTTGTTAACAGCTTGTGTTTAAGCTGTGGAAAATGTTGTTGGTAGTATATTTGTTAAGTGTAATTTTAAGATTTTTCTGTTTATGCTTAATATACTACTGTTCGTTTTCCCTAATGTAATAAATAAATAAATAACCTGCCCTCTGTGTCCCAAAACATGCAGCCGAAAGTGGTTTCTGCGCTGCCACCGACGACGTCGTGGAAGTGGCGAAGTTTTGAGCCAATAAGATCTGAAATACAGTCTTGCGGCGTCACGCAGAAGAAGAAGAAGCCCGAAATGATAGCAGAAGAGCGACATCTTTTCACCTAATAGGCGAACTGATTTCTGTCAAACAGTGGAAACAGGTTTCCCTTAATTGGATGTTAATTTGCATTCATATTCTCAAAAAATTTACGCATACAATCAAAATGGAACTTTGGTATATGATTTATTGAATCTATTGCTTACCATGTACAAGACAGTTACGTAATTGTATAGGCTCGTACACACGAGGACGATTCGTGTTTTTTGACGAATCGTCTTTTTTGACGATTCGTTTTTTTTTTGACTGTGGCAATGCTTTTTAAATGCCGCATTACGAATCGTGAAAAATTACGGGCATGTCTAAAATCACGTATCGTCTTTTAAAAATCAAGTTCGTGAAAAAACATGAATCGTGCTTTTGTGTGACGGATCCGCTGAAGCGCTCGTCCAAAACTAAACTCTGAATCACGAATCAAGTGTGAACATCTATTTGGATATATTAACGAATCGCGAAAAACTCTTTTCCGTATTCAATGTTGTTAACGTGCATCTGTCATGACGCACCGTTTTTTTTTGATGAATCGTCAATGACGGGTCCCGTGTGAATGAGCTGTAACATTTTCGCTTGATTCATTTTATATTCGAAATTTTTAAAGATCACTTAAATAAAATTAAGATTACTCGGCTTTTATGTGTAAAATTTGTATTTACTGTACGAAAATATAGTTTGTTATCCAGCCACAAGATATTTTGTCTCTAGATCAATTACTAATTACTTTAGTTATAAACGAAATAAAAATTTAGACTTACGACATTTAGTTTCGTGCTCGAACACGATCAAAGAGCGCACGCGCTATTCAACTTTATTACTGATGTGTAGCTTTAGTAATGATGCGTTTAACACATATCGGAGTCGTGGAGTGCATGGGGGCGGAACTAGCATGGAAATTGTGTTTAGAATGCCTGGTCTTTTTATAAACTATGCCCATTTCTGCCGATCATGACTAGAGCGTGCCCTCAAATCCCTAACAGATCGTATAATCGTATCTTAACTGTAATATTAAATATAGCAACACCGTTAATAGGCCATATTTGTCATCTGGCAACTTTAATTGCGTCCCTCTATTTAAAAAGCGTGTAATTAATTCTCCATTCCGTCCATTCCTGGCGATCGTGACGACAAACATGCTGTTGCAATTTTTCATCCCACATTATCGGTTTATGCATCTATTATGGGCAAATCTCATAGATTGGCTCACATCTATGTCCATCGGATATATAAATAAATACAAATTTAATAATACTCTCTTAAGAGGGCGCCCAACGATAGTTACATTAGCGCCACTCCTATAAAAAAATATGATCTCCTGACTGAAAAGGAATTATGAATAACGACTAATAAGGACCCTCGGTAAGTGTGTCTAGAATTATCTAACACTTTTTATAAAGTTTCATATTGAGATACGAAGCAACAAAATTTGATCTAAAGAAAAGCGGCCACATTCCTCTAGGTCGGATTTTGTTCCGTTATTCATTCTCAGTCACAAAATAATATTTTTTTAAAGAAGTGGCGCTAGTGGACCGTTTGGCGCCCTCTTAAGGTACCTACTGTAAACCTTTTATAATAAAAAACGAAGAAAGATGTGGCATAATTTCACTCATAATTTAACTCAGCCTATCGTAGCCCACTGCTGGACATAGGCCTCTCTCAGGCTGCGCCACTGTCCTCCGCCTTCTGCATCCAGTCTGTATAACATAATAAACTACATTCTGACAACGAAATAAATTCTGATAATTATTCTGATTGTAATATTTAGTGTCTTACTTTTTATCTGATTTTGAATCATACCACCAGAAGGTCGCGTCCTATTTAGAAATGATCGTCGCGCGAATACGCGATCGGTCGCATGCATATGTCACTTTATGTCCGGAAAACCAGAAAGCGCTCTCTGTCGGCACGACCACGAGTTCAGGTTCACCGAACAAACAGTTCGAACGATCGTGTATTCGCCCGACAATCGCGTTTAAATAGGACGCGGGATCAGTTTATTTTCTCTATGTTTTAATAAAAGTCTAAAAACCACTGCTTATGCCAAACTGCGACCTAACACAATCAAAATAAGACATATATCTAATTTCCTACACCACTTCCTACATTTTTTATGCCCCACATCAAAATTAATGCCTTTTCTAGTCCACTAACAATGCAGTCTTCCTGCCTCTCATTGCTCATTACCGTAATGACTGCGGATAATGAACATCATCAAACCAGCCAATGATCTGAGACAGCCAAGGATATGCAAAAAGATAATGAGGCGTTTTTGTTATAGATAATGTAGGTTTTGTTCGTACGTAGGCAAATACGTATACTTACTTGTGTAGATACCGTCACGGTTTTGATTTTTGTGATACTGACTGTTAGCTCCGGTTGTGCCTAGAAGAGCTGTGTGTGCTACGTAACGGCCGCAGTGACAGAAAATTATGACAGCGGGGTTTGACTTGACTGTGTCTAAAAACGCTCTCTAGGAAAACACCAACTTACTTCCATAATAACGTTTCAGTGACACGATTGCGGTAAATTCCGGACGCTATGTGACGGCCACCGCTCTTTTACGAAAAATAATGGTAGATCAAATATTGGTAGGTCAAATATCAACTGGGAAAGTAAGAACCATTGAATAAGGCACGTTTCGCTGTACGTAGTCGTGGTCTTGATTTACGAGCAAACCGCCTAAATTGAAGAACATTGATAAATAGAGTTTCAGGTTCATTATCATAAAAGAAAGCTGATGTTAGCTCTGGCGACTGGCAAGGTAAAGAAAAAAAAAAAAAGAAATATGTTTATTCTGCACAAACAAAACGCACATTTAAATAAAAAACACAAAATACACAAATACAAAAGTAGCCAAAAGCCTCGTATTCAGCCAACAATTAAACGCTAACTATTTATAAAATGTTGTTCACCGGTTGATGTCAAGGTATGTTTTCTAACAGTCTACCGATTAGATAATTAAAATAAACAATGCTTCGATAACGTTGGTGCATAGACGATAGATATATATTTTTATTATAATTATCGTTCTGTATTATAAAAAGATACAAACATTAAAGTCACACATGCACTATACCTCCCTACACATACATAAAAATATTTGAAAACAGAACACCCTGATCCTATTATACAAAAGCTTTCCACGCTTCCATTTATCAAGATTACATTTCGCTGGTGTTGCCATATTATTTTCCGAAGGTGTATTATTTCTGGTCCAAAGACAATAATTCACGCATTCAAATCGCTCGGCGCCATTTTTTATATCGCGTGTGTTTCGCGCCTTTTTCGGGCGCGGGCGTGTTCCTAATAAAATTAGGCTCGGGAATGTAGACTTATGAAGCTGTAGAGGTCAATCAATTTGCCTAGCCTTTTCCCAACTATGTTGAAGTTGGCTTCCAGTCTAACCTAATGCAGCTGAATACCAGTATTTTAGTAACTGGGTGACACGATACCCCTTGGTAAGACTGGTTGTCAGACTTTCGGGCTTCTGATGACTGTCAAAGATGCACGAATGACAGTTGGGACCAACGGCTTACAGTGCTTACCGAGGCACGGAGGGGTCTCGGTATGTAAAAATGATCACCCTCCACGGACCAACCCCGGCAAGCGTAACTTAACCTGATTGATCGACCCGTGCGGCTTTTATTACTTAGCCACGAGCTTCTCTTGAATCCTGAAGCTGTAGAGATTAGGTTAGCTATAAAATAAAAATAATAAACTATGTGACAAAAGAAGATAATAATAATTATATTCAGGTTTTTTTTCGATCTATAAAAGAAGTAAATTCATGTGGGCAATAAGACATAATACAGAATAGAGAAGTATTACTATGATGATCAAGATTGTTTTTGGTAAGTTCTAACTCATTTAATTCGCCTTTCGAAGACCATTGGCCTGAATTGTAGAAATGCTTCTCACTGTGCTAAAAATAAAACACGATCAACGTTTCTAAACATAAATAAGGTCATTCACTCATTTCTTAACCTAAAACTTTCGAACAAAAAAAAAACTAGGTAGGTAGGTGGTAACTGTACTTATAAAACAAAATGTTTCAAATACATATACTGTGTCAATACAGCCCTACTTACTTCACAGAATAAATACTTCCACATCAATATACCTACGTCACAATTTTAGCGCCATAGTCTGCTCACTGACAATGAAAAATTCTACTCGTTTGACAAGTCTAGTCATCCCGTACTCTTTACGAACGCTACCATAAATTGCCGGATTCGTTTCTTGTCTTTGCTTGCTTCGCCCAATGTTGATTTAACATGGTTTTAGTCTTATTGATTCTTTATTACGTAAATACACCCGTATTGTCTATGCGCACGCGAGTTTTGTATGTCTTTTAATTAATATAAGGGTGTTGGTGGCAATTATTTATAGTTTGATTATTACGTGGTATCACGATATGGTAGCTGAATACAGTCAAAATCGTTTATAACGACTTCGGAGGGACCGTCTGATTACGTGTGTTATAGCCAATATCCGTCATAACCAAATACTATATTAAGGTAATAGAAATGCTGGGACCTCAAAATTTCGTAGTTAAAACCGGTACGTCCCTTATAACCCTTCCCTTATAACAAGGGAAGTCGTTATAAGCGGTTTTGACTGTAGTTGAATCCGGTACGATATCTATAATATGCCATTAAATAATAAAAATGAGAGTTTCTCGTCACTAAAAATATTTGAAAGCAAACAATGCAAATAAACTACGTTTTGTTAAAACATAGTTTTGTCCACTCTGCGACTCAATCTTTACATTAACAAACCGGCCATGAGGATACTGTAAATCCGTGAATTTTACTTCTGTGAAATCCGACATAACATGATCCCTCGTTTCCTGCATAAATAACCTATACCATAACATTTACTATATCAACACCATAAACAAACTTCTCAACATTATTTCTCCGATTTCTCGTAGCAGACACGAACTTAAACGAACGTAGTCTCTGAATGGCTTCAACTATTAGTCTATCAGAAGACGGAAGACCTACTGACATATATATCATACACTACTTCTAAACAAATATACACGCACTCACACCATACACACACATACACACACACAGTGATCACACACACATCTATTAATCTTAAATAAAATTAAAATTTAGATTATAGAATAAGAATTATCGAAAACTATCCTAAGAATATTGTAAGTCTACTGCATTTAAACCAATGTACTCGTATTTTATTATGTGGTACTTCCTGCGGCTGAACACTGTTTCCCATAATGCAAGCTCAAGCTTAGCTTGGGAATCAGTAGCAGTACCTTTTGTGCAATACATTAATACGATGCATATGTTTGATTACACTAAAATAAGATGAGTGTATTAACTGGCGACAATAAAACATATTTTTTATTTAGAAACCTGATCCATGGCAATTGAAGGTCTGCTCCAGGTTTTTCACCAAAGAACCATCCATCTGGTTTATAATTCACAAAAACGCCATGTGCATTAAAAACCACGACGGTCTTATAAGAAATTCGATTTTGACGTTCAAAAGTGCCTTATAAGGGCCTATTTGAAATAAATGATTTGACTTTGACTTTGAATGAATGGGTTTAAATTAATTTTCTTGCGTCTAGTCCTAAACCCGGATATTTATTCCTCCTAATTCCTGATAATGTTAGCTGATACAGACCAGTCCACGATCCTTCAATCAAGTGAACGGCCCTATTACCATACAATTAAATTTAAATTAATTAATTTTGTCATAAATATAATCAGATCTAAACCGTGACACCCACTTAATTTTAGCATAAAACTAGGCTATTAATTAAAACCTAGATCGAAACACAGGCAGTAGGCAAACGGCTGAACTAAGAGATACATGCAAATCTTATCGATTATATGGATTGAGAGACTGGTTTGTCTTAGAATATGTTTTAAGTGGGTTCTAACAAATGTTATAATATAACAGTTTGTTATACGGTCTAAGGGGCTCGCGGCTACATAATAACTGCCACACGGTTTGATCGAAGGTTAAGCTGCGTTTGCCGCGGTCTATTCATAGATGGGTGACCATCCATTACATTAGTATGTGTAACTATTGAAATATTTGTTATTATTATTATTATCTTACACAAATTTATTTTATTTAAGTATACATACACACATTGCAGTATAAAACTGATTTACATCCGTCACCTCACGCTTCAGGTCCAGTTGAAGACCAGCGTCAGGCACTAGTTGTCTGGCATTTTTGCTGAACTGGGCCTATTTGGCGCAGCCGCGAGGCACACATACCTGCTAGTATCTTACAATCGAACTTTAAATTTTTTTATTTTTTTACTTGTAGTACAAATATGTTGTGGTGTGTGCCTTTTAGTCTGTGCTAAATAAATGTATTTTCTTTCTTTCTTTCTTTCATATCGAAACCCCTCCGCACCTCGCAAAGTAGTTTAAGCCGTTAATCCCGGCTGTCATTGGTGGTCTTTGAGTCATAACGGGTAGACCAAAAAGATTACTTAGTCACTGGGTTGTGGCCGTCAGATAGGCAGTTGCTCCATGTAAAATACTGCTATTTAGCTGCATCCAGCTAGGCTGGAAGCCGACCCCAACATAGTTGGGAAAAGGCAGAAGTTGAGTTTGCTCTTGCACCTAAGCCTTTAGATAAACATATTTAATTTTATAATTGTCAACACAAAAGCTTCCCTTGTAAAGATGGTCCTCGTAAAACCAAACGAACATTAAAAAATCAAAAGGTATTTAATCTTAAATGTAGTCACTGTAGATATAGGTACTATCGAAGAACTTCATATGTAAGCAATTTGAAAACAAAATCCCGTGAGCACGATGACCACATCTGTTACCACCCCGGTTCTATAGCGGCCGAGCGCTACAAGCAGAAATAGTCCTTACGGTGTATAGATATGAACTTCTTGGATGGTACTTACTCGTAAGGATATCTATCTGGTTGTAGAGTAGAACAGTTCTGCAAATAAAGTCTAAAATGTAATGATCTTTAAAAGGTCATGCTTGAAAATTCGCTAGGTAAATACTTATAGCAACGATATCATTGTTGCATAAATATATGTATCTAGGACCTAGATACTTATGTTTATGAGATAGGCTGCTGCGTTGACACACTTATACTCCATTTATGATAACATTAGACAAATAACGGTTATCACCTTTTCGTTATTTCGGTATAAACGTATTATAAAATCCATTATTTCACGATAAAACAAAGCAATGTAATGTACGTATCATTTACATTAAAATTATAATTCTAAAGTGCAGTCATTTCTATAATATTACACAATAACTGTTGTAATTTAGCCGGTATTTGTCTAATCCTGTAATAAATGGAGTATACTCGTAAATTCTTAGGTATCTGAACGCAGCCTATCGCAGTCAACTGCTGGACATGACCTTTCCCAGGCTGTGCCACAACACCCTGTGCTCCAACTCCCGCACCAGTCTGTCCCAGCCACCTTTACCAGGTCGCCGGTCCATCTTGCTGGGCGTCCCACACTGCGATTGCCGATACGCGGTCTCCAGTCCAGGACTCGTCTGCTCCACCGGCCATCTATCCTTCGACAAACATGGCCATCAAATTTCTCAAAATAACGACCATTATTAAAAAGTATGTATACACGGCTACACATCAAGCTATCATTTCCAGTTTATGCTGATCTCGTATTTTATAGGATTTCCGTAAAATGCGAGGTCAGCTTATACTGGAAGGTTTGCTTGATGTGTAGCCTTGTGTACATACAACGTCGAAGGAAAATACTATATTATTCTTGGAACCAATTCTAAATTCCAAAATAGTACTGAACCTCATTGATGGGCGGAAACAAATTCTATCACCGTACATCAAATATACAGTTATAGACAGAATTAATAACGTCTAAATATAATAATGAAAATGATATAGATATTCTAGGGTAAGATTTAGATTTCCTTACCGAAGTAGGAAAGTAAGGAAAAGTGAAAGTTCTAGTTGTTTATCATACTGGTCTAGTTTCTAGAATTATTTGTGGGATATATGGTAATTAGTGGATATATGCTAAACTGCTTAAGGACATTTTCCGTGTGCAAAATGTTGTGCTAAAAATTGTTTGTGCTGAAAATTGCTCAATATAATTTATTTGCGCTAAAGTAGGAAGAATTAATTAGATCTAGAAAGGACAACTCACAATAATATTACCGGTTACTTTACAAGTTTCAAAATAAAAATGTTATTTGTTAGAAAACTCAAGTGGCTCCCAATCCACCTTCGCAGACAGAACACTCGGATCTTATGTCTCCTCTTCAACGTCTTACATAAACCGTCTTATCCTTCCTACCTGCGTGAGCGTTTTTCTTACGCTCGCCCACCATACAGCGACGCACCATGTAGATCACACCTTAAATCCCTCCTTAAATCTCATCCTCATAAAACAAGCTACTATTCCTATTCCTTCTCTGTCCACGCAGTAAGGTTGTGGAACTCACTTCCGCCTAGCATTCGTGATTTAAAAACTGTTTCACAATTCAAATATCGAGTAAAAGAACATTACCTTTCCTCTCAACTGTGAGTATTTATATAACTATAGTATACAGTATGTTTATATATTTAAGCTCTATGTATTTATTTAAGTATATGTTAATTTATTACGTTACACGTGTAGGTTTATTTCAATATTTTAGTTTAAGACTTCGCATATTTATATTTTTCTCATCTTGTCCTCACACACTATTGTCTACATTTCTTTCTCATTTCTCCTGTCGCAGGTCTGCTGGAAGAAATTTCTTAAGAAATAAGCAGTACCTCTGTACTCATAATTATGATTTTCTTATCTGTATCTAATTTTCTGTGTGTACATAAATAATAAAATAAATAAATAAAACTTACAATTTCAGAGCAATAGTCGATATTTTTTTCAAATCACTCCTTTTATTCTATTTTTTTACTAATAAGTAAGACTGGCTACTTTACTGTTCCAATTTGAAAATTATGTCTATAAATTAAGTTTATGTTGGTTTGTATCAAAATAAAGATAAGTATACTCAAACACCAGCTCAGAAAACAAACCATTTTGTGACGTCATAGCGTCTTCTCGCTGCATCCTATTTATTAGCAAAAGTTCGTGTTACAAGTCGGCACCGACTAATGACGTCATCAGTTAGTGTGTCCTTCCCAAAGTACATGCATCCAGCTGAAAAATATCCGTGTCATAATATTGAACATGATATCTGGAAAATGGTTTGCAATTTTGTAATGAAAAACGGAGCTCCTAATGAAAATAGAAAATTCAAACCATATAGTTAAGGACTAAAATACTAAATTGTTTGTTTTGACGACGTTTTAGTAGTGTTTTAGTAAAAAGTTAATGTTGCCATTAACTAGTTGTGTACTGCATATTTGACAAACCATTGACGAACATTTAGCATGATAACATTCTCAAGTATCTATATTTATAAACACCAAGTATTAAGGGTATGCTAATCGGTAATTTTTCCATACAAACGTAGTATGGTGATTACTCGTCTGTTTGACGGTGTACGTTCAAAACTAAAAATTATATCAATTATTTATCTTGTCATTATCTAGCCCTGTATGGAAGCAGAATTGGAAATAAAATATTGGCTTGGAAGTTATGAGCGTCGAAACTTCCATATTTCAACGCTAATTTTAACTCGTATTTGGGCGTAAATAAATAACATAAGTAGTAAGAAAATGGCTAAATAGAAACCGTACAAGGATCGATAATTTATTCAATAGCTTAAATCATTTTATTTTGAGTAAATACATCCAGTAGTTTTTTCATAATATCTATACGCTCAAAGATCTGTTCATGAAATTTGACGCGCTCGTTTTCGTTATAAATCATCGTCTATTTCACTAAATATATGAATAAATAAACGAAAACTAGATAAATAAAAACTAAATAAATAAAACTAAACAAATAAATAATTAGACTAATTAGCGTGCATATTAGTCACGCCCACCAACGAGTTCGAGCCGTCGACTAATGTACCCTTAAAGCCTAATCAGACAGTCGATGGATTGCTGAACTTAGGACAACCGTATCAGCATCACATTACGTCTAAAAATACAATGGCGGTGAATTTACAGACACGAGCTTTAATGAATTAGAGTTTCAACCTTAAAGGTCTATACACACGTCACACATATTAGGGCCGTGCCCGCGACATGGACGGTCCGTGCTCCGTCAGCGGCTCAAAAAAATATAATTGTGTACATTCTGTATGAACTCGTTCACACACTTCTGTGTCCGGGCCGGAGACGAAGCTTCAGTGCTTGCCTTGTGTGTTCCACGGCCCTGTCACGTCCCCGCCACGGTTCTGATCTGTGTGGATAGACTTTAAATCTACGTTCAGCAACGCCAAATATCACAGTTGTGAAAAATAGCGTCAGCGCAAAAATAGCGCCTGGCAGATGCTGAGCTGGACTCTCATTTGCAGCAACTTTTTTTTTTTTGTTTGGAAATGACCAAATAACTTCTCCCGCTCTGGTTGGAGCGGGAGAGCGTGTCAGAATCTCACTGACTAAACCCACCCGTGTTCCTTCAGTAGCCTGTACGTTGCCAGGGGCAACGGTATCCCTTTCGGACTTTCCCGCAACCCCGGCAGGCATCGGTCCTATCGGACCCCTTCAGTTGCTGACACCTCTTTGAGGCACGCGTGGAACACAACGCGCCGTCGACCCGGGCCTGGTCCTTATCGGACGGCGAGCTAATTTGGTGCAACCTTGAAATGCACACCGCACTTTTTTATGTTCGTTGATCCATTATTTTAAAGTGTATCATCACAATGTCTTGTTTTCTTCCCTTTTTATCATTTGTTTGTTTGTATATTGGCACCTTGCAGCTATTTCCTAATAGCTAATTAGTTATTATGTAATCGTGCTTTTTTATGTTGTGCTGTCTTTTGTGTGCACTAAATAAACGATTTATCTATCTATCTAAAGACTCAAACACTTCACATTACATAGGCTGAAGCAACTTTCAGTATGAGAAATCCCTAGGAAGTAATAATCTACTCTATTTCATACTGGCATTCATGTTATTCTCCTATTCATATGTTATACCAGTCATCTGTAACTAACAATATCATAAAATAGATCCATTCGAAACCATTTAGCGCTGTTAGATAAATTCTACGCGTATAAGGTATTCTTATTACAACGGCGTGGAATTGCAATAGATATGGAATATAGATATGCTTTTATAAGAGTGTACACACATGGGTTTCTATAATCTCTCATCATGCCATACTTTTCCGCACGATTTTTGGTGGTATTCTCATTCTAGGGTGACGCAAGGTTTTTGTTGTCCTATTGTTGGGAGTATAAATTTGCGATTTGTATTACAACCATTGGACATGTGTTTTGTGTTAGTTATAGACTATATCCTCATAAAAGTAAACGTTGGACATCTACGCGATGCTCTTTGCCAACGGAAACGACGAAAACGAAAGTTTGCGCATCGCAATCCAACTTCAATACCGAACATAAAATAAAGGTCCATTACGAATGAATATTCAAAATCTCATAACAACTCAGGAGCATAAATAACCCGCACTCAAACAAACAAAAGCAAACAAATGTCTTTTACAAATCTCTCGAGACTTAATGCCGACGCCACCCATATTTCCAATATAACGATGTTCTAGCGTAGAACACGGTCGCATTGCACTGCCATTCACATATCCAACTTACTAATTAAGTCAACAACCAAGAAGAAAGCTCTAACTTTGACAATGTTCAACATACGTAACAGTTCAAAAGACAACCAAAGTATTAAGACCCCCAAAGTCTCTACGCGAAGTTTTCATATCAGATATAGGTACAGGTTAAGTGATATTGGTCAATAGTAAAAGCGAAGCCGCAGGCATAGATCTATGCTTATTTAGACGCGTCCAAATGCGCACAGTAGCGCCGCCATATAAAGTAAACAATAGCGCACCATTGACAATCGCGCGATCCTGTGCTGCCCTCATTATGCTCCATGTGTGACTCGACTAGCCTTTTGAAATTATGGATATGAATACGGCGTATTTTGAATAGTGAATAGCCGGCATAATAAATTTTATTTAGCAAAATGAGGATTGGATTGTTGGACTCTGAATTTATGTCTATATGAATGTCTAATAGTGGCTTTGTTGGTGGATATGCGAGTAATTAACGCTGTATGTTATCTTGGTTCGAAATAGGTTGAGTTAGTTTATAATTTTAAATGTATAATAGTTTAAATACCGAGAATTACGGGTTAGCTAGAAGTCCGAGACCTAATTTAACCCAATTTGAAATATTATCCATACAAGCACAACCCGAAAGACCAATAAACAAGCCTAGTGTTTAAATTAGTAACAATAACAACAGCCCTGTTAGTATCTGCCTAGTCTTTTCTCAATTATGTTGGGGTCGGCTTCCAGTCTAACCTGATACAGCTGACTACCAGTATTTCCATGGAGCGACTGCCTATCTGACCTCCACAACCCAGTAACTGTGTAACACGATACCCCTTTGGTAAGACTAGTTGGCAGACTTTCAGACTTCTGACGATCCGTAATGACTGTCCACGAATGACAGCCGGGACCAACGGCTTAAAGTGCTTTCCGAGGCACGGAGGAGTCTCGGTATGTAAAGATGGTCACCCATACGGACCAACCCCGGCAAGCTTAACCTGATGGAACGACCCGAGTGGCTGTTATAACATAGCCACGAGCTCCCCTCAAGTTGCAGTAATGGCACTATATTCAAAGAACAAACAACCGTCGCGTTGAGCTCCAGATTTTGAGTATATCAGTTCATATGTTGTTATTATAAACTGCAAAATTACACACATAATATCACGCCTGTATTTCCCTGAAAGGTTACGCAGAAGAGCACCCATATTTCGCCAGTTATATTTAAGTCCTATGTAATAGAGGGTGAGCTTATTGCCATCAACCGGGCACAAATCCAGACACCCAGCTGTTGCTGAGAAATGGATCCTTATGGAAAAAGCCAATAGCACGTAATAAGTTAAAATAATGGCACTTCAAAGCCCAAACAACCGTCGTGATTTGCTCCAAATTTCGACCATATCAATTCATGTACAAAACATGGTGTAAACTGCTAAATAATATAAATACTTAGGTACCTAATGTTTAGCTACTTTCTCACTGCATGCGAAGTATGTAGCATTCTCATTAATTCTTACTACATTCTTTAAAAAACATAGATAATCATGAGACTGCCGATAGAAGTGAAAACTTAAAACTTAATAAAAATAAGAGTGATTTTATCACTGCTGGCCAAGTGCAACACGTCATACTCAAAGTTACAATACCATGTCGGTGACGCGAACCCATATAAGATTTTTCCCTAACGAAAATCACTCAACGCGCCTAAAGAAGTTTTCCCCTTTAAAATACCATTTGTAATGTCAAATGTTATATCATTAATTACACAATTAATTCCATCAATACCTCAAACACCATACCCTTACGTGGCATCATTATCCAAACTAAAGGTTTACTTAGCAGTGCTCCCAGTAACAACTTGATAGTGTATCTCATTAAGGAGCGCTCGCGTCCGACGTTTTACGTCATTAAATATGTAAATAGTTGGAATACGGGCGTCCATTCAACTGACATGTCGCGACTGAGACTCTTGTAGACTTAGCGATCTATGGAGATTGACTATGGGTTTTTTTTGTTGTGAATTTCTATGATGAAAGAAATAAGACCCAGAGGTTTTTACAGCTCTAACGATCTAGTGATAAATGATCCCATCAAAAATAGTAATTTCACTACGTTTTAGCCAATAAACCATACTACAGGTCTATTCACTCATAAGAATGACAAAAAAAGACTAAAGTACTGAAGAAGCAAACCATAATATTGAAAGAAAGTCGGTAAGCAACTAATATTTCCTATCTTTCTCTTGTTTACAATTCCAGTAACGTCTTTAAGATTTTCCTTTCATCTTCAATCCACCATTACAGCCTCTCCATCTTCTTATATTCTCTTAGCATCATCACATGAGTCCCTAATCTTCAATAATTAGGTACTGAAAAAGCCTACTCTATGCTTTAATATAACCTCTAACAAAAATACACTAAACTCGGTCACAGAATAAATAATATTACTAACTCACTGGGTTCGCATGAAATTTTGCAGAAGAGTTCCTTCTCCAATACAGTCCCCCTAAGTTATGATACGTTCAGTGTCCCACTGATGTGTACCTAACTAAATTCATTACGTTTTCGAAGTGAAAACTTCTTTAGCGGCGTTGTGCACTTTTTTGTGATGGGAAAAAAATGTTAAACTCCCGTCAGGACACGTGACCTGATCGAAAATTCGTAAGACGGAGGGAGAGTAGACCGCAACGTTAATATTCAAGTTTTCACGTCTGCCGGCACTCCCGGAGTACAACCCGTTGTTTTTTTTTTTATTCAATTTAATCATTTGTATTAACAATGTAAACATTTCTGTGTAACTATTATATGCCTTAAGAGCCGGACATAGCTGATCACAATTAAATTATTTTAGACCTGTATTATGTACCTACCTATGATCCACAATAAAGATATTGATTGATTGACCTATTCACCCTCTAAAGAGGTTAAAAAGGGGTTGAAAGTTTGTATGAACTTTCATTTTTGGCGGTTCCATCGGGCACACGGCGAAAAAGCGGCACAAAATCAGAGATTTTCTCTTGTTTTTTTTCTACTGATTCAATTCTAAAAAGTTCCACATGCTACATCCCTTTGACAGTAATCAGCTGCAGCTCTGACGTATGTTAAATAGTGGCACTATTATCAGATAAGTCTGGATTACTGCGCCCGCGTCACTTATGGCGTATGAAATCATTTGAGCGTAATCCGCGAGGTGATTATTAAGTACAGTTTGTAAACTGGACGATTAACAGTGTGTTACAGATTAAGTCAATTTATGGGGCAAATACAGGTTCTATAAGGCATACATGATTGATAACATAACATAACATCATGCCTCGTTTCGCCGAAGGGTTAGGCAGAAATTTACCTGTAGTGCACCCACATTTCGCGTTATATATAGTTAGTTTGTAGTTTCGTTACATACATTTGACACAATTATTGACGTAGGGTAATTTGTTAAGTTAAGTAAATGTTGCCAAGATGAGACCGTATGGCTCCCACTGTCAAAAAGTTGTCAAATCTAATGTAGAGCCAAGCTTCTAACTATACACGCCCTAACTCTTCAAGCCCTAACTTCACAAACTCTACACCTTAGTCAAAATATGTGGCTTGGCCGTTTCCGGCCCGATTTATTAGTGGGGCGTGTACAGTTAGAAGCTTGGGTCTACATGAGAAATAATTAACTAAATAAATGAATAATTAACTATTGTATAACAGAAAAGTAATGAACAGTGAATACATTTTTCACATTACGCCCATGTGATGGTAGCGAAACGGTCTTGTGCTTCGCTTGGCTCGTCTTGGCGGAGGCCGTGACCGCGCCCCCAGATGCCACCAGTCTTCAGTGCCCAAATAACAAATATAAAGGGTGGAAGGAAGGCACATCTCTTGCCAAAGTTAAGGTATAAAACACTGCTCACATTTCAAGTAAGATTCATAATTTGTTAGAGAGGAACATAATTCGACGACCCAGAAATTTTCATCAAAAAAAAAACGGAAAGAATCACTCTTTTTATAGTGGAGATTATTAGGAATTCGCTTAATAGTCCTATGGAAATAAATCAATGTTATAATAGCTACTTTTTTACCCGGCGGCAATGACAATCCCTGCCGCTTCGAATATCAACGAATTTACTGTTGATGTTTCTACGTACCTATTTATAACTGCACTCAGTACCCTAACCCTTCATTACACATAATTCAAACAAGGCCACACAACAGAACTCCAACACCAGGCCTCCAAAAAGCACTTAGTGTTTAACATTGACTAGTTTCTCGCGAATGACACTTTCCATTTGCAGCGGACGCCGTAAATTAAAGGCACATGGCCGGCATTAAGCTGTCCTTTACATCATGCCACGACACTTCTTAATTAGTGCCTGTACTGATATGTAGATAGCGAACGCGGTTATTATGGTTAAAAGGGTTTTTTTTTTGCGTAATAACATGACTATTTTCTATAGATTAAAGTAAGGAGGATAAATCTTCAATGCGAAAAAAATGCGACATAAACTATAAGTATAATTAATTTGTTAAAAAATATATAACAATTTTATTATTATGGTGATACAATATAATGACACTTGTTTCTATGAACAGATTTTGAACATCTGTGTCTGAACTAGATATAAAATTTTTGATTAAAGAGTAAGAGTAAAATAAAAAATCCGGCCAAGTGCGTGTCGGACCACGCACAATGAAGGGTTCCGTAGTTGGGATGCATTTTGGTAGTTGAAAAACATGTTCTCCCATACGGAATGTATGGGAGAACATGTTTTTGCAACTGCAAGTGTAAGTTGGTCGATTATCACTCGTTAACTTACAGAGCCTACTTAGCTGTGATAGTTTTCCTTTTAATTTCACATATCCAAAACCAACCATTTAGGTGGCATGGGGGGGGGGGGGGGGGAAATAGACTAACAAAAATATGCACTTCAAACCACGTGATAGACCCGAAAAAAAAGACATCCCCACTTTACGTGTAGGGGAGGTACCCTACAAAAAAAAAAATTAAAATTACAGCTTTCTAGTACTAAGACTCTCGGAGCTAAGCCGCGGACAGACGGACATAGCGAAATTATAAGGGTTCCTTGTTGACTACGGAACCCTAAAAATAAGTGACACTGGCCCCAAATAATTGAGACGAGGCAAGGTGGATGACGATAGTATGAGAGGCTACATAAACTTCACAAGAAAATACGACACACAATTTTTTTTATCATCAACGATCATAAGCAGAGTTGTCTTCAATATTTTCCCACGACATCCTTGTGTGATTGATGTCTGTCAGTGTACTTACGAAACCGGAAAAATGTGTTACCTTATTAAAATGGAGATATAAAACCTTGTAACGCAAACGAAGCAAAAGGAGTATGTAATTTTAACCGCCTCTGTTGATAGTAGGGCCTGTTCTATAAGTCTGCCTGGCTACCACCATCTTATTTAAGTCTGTCGCCATAACAACAATGTTAGCAGCATGTTTGTAAGATAGCCAGTTTCTCTGTGGTTGACGATTCCGGGTGAAGCTCGTTTCCACCTTCGGCCTGATCATCACTTACCATCAAATGAGATGCAGGCCAAGAGCTTCCCCGTTGTGGATAACAAAAAAAAAGCATCGTAGCAGGCGTTCTGTGTTTTTCCCAAGGGAAAAAGGCGTTAGTTTTATGTATATTGTTATATAAATCTTCTACTATTATATTAATTACCGGACCAAATGAAGTCATACTTATTAGCTCAGAAAAATTACCACTTTCATTCATCAAACAATACAACAGCTATCACAGTCTATTACCTGCCTACGCAATACCTCCACTTTATATTTTAAATAATAAACACTTTGTCAGTTAATCTAGAGGTGCCTAGTACCTATAGTTACTAGGTAGGTACTGTAGGTACATCTCTGGCGGTTACCGCACGCAGTCCCCGTCACTTCGCCACGCAAATTGCTTTACTGAACGCTAGCGCCGCCTCGAGCTGGGCAGTTGTAGGGTTCCGTGGGACGTCCGAATACATTTATTGCATAAAGATAAATAAATGTCATTAAAAAAACATTAATGAGAACTTGACACGTAATGTTTTAAAAACCAGGGGCATCAGCTCAAACGTCATCATGTTCACCCTTAAAAATAAAAATAAGTGTTTTATAGTTCTACAGAACGTGTGCATAGCATAATCAGCCTATAATGTTCCCACTGTTAGTACAAAGACCTCCTCTCTGTGAGAGGGAGTGGGCCGTAATCCCCCACGCGGGTCTAGTGCGGGTTGGTAGATGTCACATGTCTTCGAAGTTTTAGTTCTAGGACATGCCGGTTTCCTCACGTTGTTTTCCTTCACCGTTTTGAGAGCAGTGGTGATGAAATTATTTACACAAAGTAAACCGCCTGTCAGGGTTCGCCCTTCGATCCACAACTCGTAAGTCACGGCGTTACCACTGGGCCACTACAGAAGTGCTATTCTGTAACCATCTCACCGTGAAAACTTAGGTGAAGTGAGCTCGGAGTGAGCTGTCAGTCCTTAGCAGCAGGTGGAATGACAACTCACTTCAAGCTCACTTCACCTGAGTTTTCACGGTGAGATGGTTACAGAATAGCACTGCTGCTCTCTGTGTGCATAGCAGCACTCCAAAATCAATTAGAAAAACATACATTATGGTCCTCAAACAACATGAGTATTTAACGGCGAGACTGACCAAAAGTGACCCATGGCTTGCAATAATAGCACATCGCATCGGAATGTTTTGTAACATTCGTCTTTCTGCAAAGAATGTGAAACTAATTACGAACTGAGACACGCCCGAAATTCTTCTTGTACATGACAGCGCGTTTCTGAATGTAGACTGACCCCTGTCGCTTGCTAACTAGCTGAAAACAAAACAACTTCTTTCTTCTTTTTCGTGTGGCTGGTGACTAACCTGGTGTCAGAGTTTTTATACCGCCCATGGGCCTCTGACAGGGCCTCTTTACATGCCGTCGAGAAATATCTCTCAGGCATGGCCGGTTTCCTCACGATGTTTTCCTTCACCATTTTTGAAGCAAGTGATAATTATACAATACGGTCATGAATCCGAAAACTCAGAGTTGCGTGCCTTGGGTTTGAACCTATAACTTGGCAGTCCGACAGTCACACCACTAGGCAATCACTGCTTTTTTATTCTGAAATTATTGCTTCAAGACACGGAACCCAACAATAGTAACGGTAAACAAGCATCACACTTTTTTCCATTCGCCGCTAAAATTAGCCGACGGATTGTTATTGGTTAAATTATTCAGAAGGCGTTCGATGCCTTTAAGTGAATTTCGCGATCGGACCACCACAGTTTTTCTATTCTAGGCACCGTACACACAGTTACTGGCGGAATTATGACGCAGACTCCTGGAACTGGTTAATGTTGTCTTGACTGAAGAAGTCGTTTTGTAGAGATGAAGAGGGAGTTTTTTGCCTTTAATGGACAATTTCCAGCATTTTAGATGCGTATCATATAGTAAAATATGTATTAGTTTATTGTGCCATAAATGATGGTTTTGATTGGCTAAATAGAGGTAGAGTTTTCTGATCAAAAAATCATACAGTGGTAGTTGATTTTAATTGGCTAAGGGCGGATTTTTCCAACGCCGTTGAAAAATACTTTATACAAAAACAGCCAAATGTTTGTGATTTTTTGATTGATCAGTCATGATCAATCAAAAAATCATGACAGTCACATTAATCCGTACAAAGAACCGAGATAGAACTTTGACACCAACGCAAAAACAGCGCGTTCAAAATAAGTCATTCAATACTTATTCTGAAAGCGCTGTTTTTGGGTTGGTGTCTGTTTTTTATGATTATTGTTTTAAGTTACGTATAAGTAGGTACAGACGCCAGCACATCAACCTACTACAATCTGTCAAATTTCTTTAATAGATTTTCAACTTTAACATTAAAGCATAAGGTTCAAAGTTGATTGGGAAAATTTTACAGTTTCGGGTAGGTTGACCTGCTGGCGTCTGTACATATATTATACTGGCTTTTATCTGCTATATTTTACGGATTTACATATTTTTTTTTTAGATTTTTGTTTCATATTCTTTATGGCACCTCTTTAGGTCATGAACTATTCGAAAATCAAAAAATATTTGGCCTTGGTCTTAAGGGAGGCGTGAAAATTGATTCGCTGTTACAATGAATGTATAATAGATTCTCGCTTATAGCTCAAACTTTTTTTCAACATGTAGGGTTCACCTCTAAGTTTTTAAATAAACACGTCTGGGTTCGCTCGCAGACTTTAGAAGACAATGATAAATTAGTGTGTCTGTCTGTCTGAAGGTTTTTTGATACTTTTTAACATAAACACTTTGACATTATGATTTATTTAGTGCAGTAATGTTGTGGCTTAGATCGCATGAATTTGGATCGTTGACAAAAAATTTAGGTTCTTTTCTTTGAGCAAGGTATGTATTATTTTCTGGAACCCATTGCAAATTATTTTGCATTGCGTGCAAATGTGTTATTTTAAATTTTGATGACGTTTTTTCACGATTTCTTACAATAACTTATGTACTTTCTTGTCTTTTGAAACGTAATTGCTATTATAGACTAACCTTTTCTAGCCAATACAAATTTCCTCGAACCTTTCGTCATATTTTAGGTTTTTATCAAAAGCCATCTCGACTGATAATACGACCATCACACTGATCACCAGAGATCGGAATAGGTAGAATATTTTACCTAAATTACGAGGGAGTAGATAACATAGAGTGGATAATACCCCCTCTTAAATCCCGGAATGTGATAATGACGTTTTAATCCCGGGATTTAAAAATCACGAATCAATAAAAGAGGTTGGGTCCTTAATTGAGAGAAAAATAACTGATAGTGTTGAATGTCAATACTCTGATGCTCTGTTCACTCCGCAGATGAATAGACTTAACAATATACCTACCTAACATTGTTGTAGGGGTCAGACGCCTCGAGGGAAGCCAGTACTTGTCAAGCTGGTCTAAATTGACGATCAGATGTACCTAACCCTTAAGAGAGAACAGGGCCTGCGATTCTCCATACAAATGTATTCCCCTTTTTTCTTCCTGAATAATGCCTCTAGAGTAGTTTTTTTTCATAAATGCAAGGTCTGCTGTAGACACGTCCCTGTTGTTTCCTTTTTTTCAGCAACTTATCGGCAAAGAAAATATGACCCTCCAAAAATTTCAAAAATGCCCCTTTTTACCGCCGTGATTAGAGGAGTACCAGACAAATTCGAAAAAAAAATTAACATAAAAGAAAATAATAGGAACCTAGACATACTCTTTCTTAAAATTTTAATGTAAAAAATAATTAAATCGGTTCAGTTTTCGAGGAGAAAAAAGGGGAATATGAAACGTAGATTTCGTTTTTTTTTGTGATGTAATTGGTCTGAGTTGTTGCTATCCCTATCGCACTCTACGGGGGCAGACTTGAGGTAAGACGACGGCAATAGTGTCTTTAAATACATATTTTTCAAATTCCTCGCAGGCCCTGTTCCCGTAACATTATTGTTTAGGCAGCTCTAAATTCACTTCTTCTTTGTTTTTCATGTGGTTAAGGACTAATTTTTACCCTAATTGCGTCAAACACGATCAATCAGAATCTGAATCGTTTTGAAACAGATTGCTAATCCATTGCTTCACAAGTTCGAAAAAAAAATCTGATAACAATGTAAATAACGCAATGAATGTTGTTGAACTGTCAAAATGAAACAGATTAGTCGTAATCGTTTACGAAAATGTGTTATGTAATTAGGGTACTGGTGTCAGAGTTTTTATGCCACCCATGGGACTTGGCTTCACATGCCCTCGAGAAATATCTCTCAGGCTTGGCCGGATTCCTCACGATGATTTTACTTTATCGTTTTTGAAGCAAGTGATAATTTTACAATACGTACATCACGAATCAGAAAAGTCAGAGGAGTTTGCCTTGAGTTCGAACTCGAGACCTATGGGTCTAAGTAAGTAAGTCATAATTTGGCAGTCCGACGGTCACATCACTATACTTCATAAAAGATAGCTTGATCTCTGCGACAGCTGTCATTAAAATCACGCCTATGAAGTCCTGAATTTCATAATGGTACAGACAGTAACTGTCAATGTCATACTTTATTCGCATACCGACCTAATTAGTGATGGGCGATGAATCATTGCGACCACAGACTATAAACTATCGATATTTTAAATAAAACTTAATTAAAAATTAATTTATCTTTTAATTTTATTGTATATTTGATCATATTTGCGAACAAGAGTTTGTAATAAATTTACAAGATTGTTCTAGCGATTCAGAAACTGATTCAGATATGGATTTGGGGTGTACTCATTTAAGAGAATAAATATATTTTATCTTAAAATATTCATTTAAGTTAGTAACGTTTGTAATTAAATTAAACCCAATTATATGTTACATGAGCATCGATAATAGTAAGAAACGTCGATAATTTCTATCGACATTTTCTTATATCCTGACAACCCTAGAAATGTCAGTTTGACATATGTCGCAGAGATCAAGCTATCTTTTATGTAGTATAGGCTATCACTGCTGATAGTGCTAACACTTTTAACAACAGGATATAGTTTTATTTTATAACCGTAATTCTCTGACACCACAAATCTTGTCAAGTATGTATGACAATAACATAGAAACCCGGACTTTTAAACATGCCAACTACTTACCAGTCAAATCACCAAATGTATCTAACAAAGCTCTGTTAAGAGGGAACAGGGCCTGCGATTCTCCATACAAATGTATTCCCCTATTTTCTTTCTGATTATTGCCTCTAGAATAATCTTTTTTTTTTTTCATAAAATCAAGGTCTGCTGTATTTATTATTTATTTATTTATTTAATACTTCAAGCACAGAAATGTATAGAGGCGGACTTAATGCCATAGGCATTTTCTACCAGTCAACCTTTGGGTGATGCAGACACGTCCCTGTTATTTCCTTTTTTTCAGCAAATTAATGGTAACGAAAATATGAAGATTACTAAAAATCCCCATTTTTAAAGCCGTGATTGGAGGACTACCAGACCAATTCCAGAAGTTTTTAACATAAAAGAAAATAACAGGAACCAAGACATATTTTTTCTTAAAATTTTAATGTTAAAAATAATTGAATCGGTTCAGTTTTCAAGGAGAAAAAAGGGGAATACGTAACGTCGATCTCGTCAATTTTTATTGTAATATAGTCCTCCAGACCGTATTTCGGCCACGGCGGCCAATCTCAAAAGAGACTAGCCTTCGTCGCGGGAGATATTATAGTGCACAAGTGTGTGCGCAGACACAGGTGCACTCTTTCTTCCCTCACTCTCATAATACGATGGGACAGCAATCTGACACAAGCGAAGAGAGATACTTAACGTGCTTTCCGAGGTACGGGGGTATCACACACACCGCCAACTTCCAAACTCCGGGCTGTTACTAAGAAATTCCTAATGAAAAAATCCAATAACACTGCCCGACCCGGGAATCGAAGCCAGGGCCGCACGCTCAGCAGTCGCGCTTTCGACCACGAGACCAACAGGGCAGGGGGTGGGTCTGAGCTGCAGCTGTCCCTATCGCACTCTACGGAGGCAGATTTGAGGTAAGATGACGGCAATAGTTTCTTCAAATACCTATTTTTCGAATTCCTCGCAGGCCCTGTTCCCTCTTAAAGTAAATTATGGCATAAAACATGATTTATTGGTGCTACTTTCACTAAAATAACGATATTTTATCACCGGCTGCCAGTTTGAAGGGAGACACGTGTTTGATACGAGTGGTACTGGACAGCTGATTTACATACCTACCGAGGTAAGTAATATTTGGCATGTAATATTACGATTGCACGTGGTACGTGAGATAATAATTTGTTTTGTATTGTTGTATGTATCAGTTAGAAACGGGAAGGCAGCTGTATATTACTACTTGTACTTTTGTTGAGAAATATAGAAATACCGTTAAGTTATCTTCATGGCCTGTTTGACAGTCCAGTGGTTGGATATCGCCACTGCACCTAAAAAGTATGCAGAAGTAGATCGTTACCTTGATATCTAAATGGTACTAAATATTCAGGCAATACTGACTAATTGTGGGTCTAAAAGAAAAATATTGTAAATTGTTGATTAGAATAGTATTTTCATTCAACACCTTTGAACCCTTCAATTACCATTTTCAACTTTAACTCCCATAAAACAATGAAATTTCATCTCTAACTCCTGCATTAATAAAATTCAAATCACTCTAGCCACATTGTAACGCGTAATAAAATAGTTTCAAAATATTGCCTCGACAATTTTCACAGTTACAATCGATTGAAAACAGTATTCTTTCGGTCACGTACATAAATGTTGACAAAACCAAACTTTAGTTTAGCTATTTGTGTGACAAATAGATATTCTATTATTTTACGGGACAGTGCGTGACTATTTACTATTATTTACCAAAAAAAACATAATCCAAGCTTTCTATCTTTTTAGAAAGGAAAAATTGTTTCTTAAATGCTGTTACTTACTTGTTTGTAAATGTGGTGCTGACCCACAAACAATGGGGCACTCAATATTGTGTCCTGTTGCCTGAGTCGATGGACGCTACCGAAGGTGCCAAACTCATAGTCAAATTCTGGACTGACTCTATATAGATTGCCATCGACACGCTAAAAAGAAGGCTTACCTATACAGCTGACTGCCTATACCATTGCTTAGGGATAAAATGACACACAAGATTCATATTTTACCCCGGTAGCACACCTCTGTTGCGAAACCATAGCAGCGAAACCGCAGTAGTTAAATTCAATAGACTCGCGTCATTTTCCGCTACTCGCATCCGATTCGAGTAGCGGAACAAAGGTGTGCTACCGGGGTTAAAGCTTGGGGCCTGTTCAGGGATAGTTCAAGACTAAACAGTTTGTACAGAGAAAGTTTCCCTACATTTTTCAATGAAAAGTAGCCAGAAGATAAATAAAAGTATTTAGATGTATCACACACACATACACATAACATCAGCCTGTAATCCCCGAAGGGTTAACAGAAGTGTACACACGCTATAAGTTGACCTCGCATTGTACGGAAATCCTATACAATGCGAGATCAGCATAAACTGGAAATGTATAGCTTGATGTGTAGCCGTGTGTACCTAATATCTGGCGAAATGTGGGTGTACTATAATAGTGCACCCACATTACGCCAGATATGTTTAAGTCCCAAGTAATCGCCTCTCACCTCTCGCCTTCCCAAGCAACCGGGTACTAATCCAGACTATGGCCTACTACTGAGAAATTTCTAATAAAAAAAGCCATTAACACTTTTCCCGACCCGGGAATCGAATCCAAGACTTCATGGTCAGCAGAAGCGCTTGCGACCACTAAACCAACGAGGCAGTCAAGTCAAGTTAGGTCGCAGGAAAGTCCGAAAGGGATACCGTGGCCCCTTACAACGTACAGGCTGCGTAACTGAACGAACACGGGTGGGTTTTAGTCAGTAAGATTCTGACACGCCCTCCCAGCTCCACCCGGAGTGAGAGAAGATATTCGATAATTTCCGATCTAAAAAAAAAATCTTAGATGTATCAATTCTTGCAACTTTAGAGATGTTAGGAACAGGGTGTAAAGTTTACTCATCCTCTGTAGAAAAGAGAAGTTCCTCTGACCAGACGGGTGTCGTGTCAGGCGGGCAACTGCCCAACGAATGATGTAGGAAAGTTATATATATGTTGATCGCGCGGTAAACTGTGTAGGATTTGTGTGACGTCAGGATTTTGTGTGGACGTCAGGTCTTTGATGCGCAGTTCGGATGTGGCGATGTAGATGCCGCCACACTACTTTACAACCTAGCCACAGAACGTTCTAGCCGAATAACATAGTCATATAGCAATCATAAATTACACGTATATATTTTAATGCAAATAACGCTTTTACTGTAGGACTTACACTATTTAAGTAGGTACTAAAATTCTAAAATTCTGCAAACTAAATTAAATAAGCTGAAAGTTATTAAGATCTTAAATCAAGTCTCAACCTTTGGGGCAATTAGTGAATTTCACGGTATCATTAGCCAGCCGGTTACAGTTTCTAATTGAATTCTAATAACCACGTAACAAGAGTATTTCTATTTAATATGATAGCATTACTTACATCTTGTTTATTTGAGCTTCATTTTCAAGTCTGGCCTTTATTTTCTTTTTTTTCTTATCAGGACACATACCATATACCATTTTGTATCTTTGTGTACAAAATTGGCCAGTAGTAAAAATGTGAGATTTAACACACAACCACGACTGCATTACCCGATGGGGAAAACAGCAGTGTACGACTAAACGCCGACAGACACTACGCCGACAGACTGAACACCGACAAGACTTTACTTCGACGGGACTCTTCGCCGACAGGACACTTCGCCGACAGGACTCTTCGCCGACAGGGCTCATCACACTCGTTGGTTAATCATTTGGGTTAGGTTAGGTTAGAACAGTGACCATTAACGCGCGAAGGCGAGCGAGCGAAGCGAGCGTGCCGCGGGAGCGGCCGCCGAGCGCCAGATACTCTCTTTTCAGACAGGCGCTATTCGCTAATATTAATATTATTTTTACCTTTTTCAGTTAATCCATTTGATAATTAATAATTTATCCAGTAATCCATTTGATACTTACAAGAAAAGCATAAGTTCAAGTTAAGTAGGAAAGCATTCGTTCGAGTCGCTGATGAGCCCTGTCGGCGAAGAGTCCTGTCGGCAAAGTGTTCTGTCGGCGAAGAGTACCGTCGAAGTAAAGTCTTGTCGGTGTTCAGTCTGTCGGCGTAGTGTCTGTCGGCGTTTAGTCGTACACTCGGAAAACAGAGCTGTAAGTAAAGTACACCCATATTTCTCCTCGCATCATTGTAAGTCAACATCATCTACACATTAAAAAAAACTTACCGATAGATTTTCATAAACAAAAAAAAAAGCTAAATCGAGAATGTTAGTAACTGAGGGATTGAAGTTGACAACGAAGCTTTTTGTAAAAAAAAAGTCACAAAACTCACGCGATTAGCATAAACTTTATTCCTCAGATTTTTCGACCACAAATAAACAGAAAACGAGCTCCAAACACAGCCTAAAGCGATTCAGTTACGAACTATCTCACCCACCATCTTAAAAAAACCTCGTAGATGTTCGGCAACCCTCGCGTGTTGTAACTCGTAAACCTCGGCCGCGCATTACCAAAATACGTATCAACTCGTATCGTATGCGTGTGGACGATAAATTATACTAGTTAATACGAAAACCCTTCCACTAGCGTTATTCGCCTGTAATTAATAACGAAACCATACGATACCATCTTTTAGTTAAGTCTTTGCGCCGACACGCACACCGATTTTGGGGATGTACGTAGTGGGATACAATGGTGGCTTTTAGATGTCGTCTGCTGAAAATATGCCTCATAAAAGCTTAACTGTCACTAACAAGACATAATATAATTTTATTGTTATCGACTTCTAAAGGCAAATCGACAGTTGAGCGGTAGTTACTACAAAAGATCCTTGGCGTATGCTGTCATAGTTACTCCGATTTGTAGACGAAAAGTAGTTACAGTGAGATGTCACTCACTATCCATGGTCCTAACAGGTTACAAGGACCACTTCACCGTATAATCACTTAAGCAAATAAATCTACCAAAAAACGAAGAATTGTACTTTTTACAGACTTCGAAGTTGGAACTTAAAAACATAACTAATGAAATGTGAGTTATGGGTACCATCGAAGAAGTTTATATGTAAGGACTATTTCTGCTTGCAGCGCTCAGCCGCTATAGAACCGGGGCGGTAACAGAGGTGGCCATCGTGTTCACGGGATTTTGTTTTCAAACAGCTTAGATATGAAGTTCTTCGATAGTACACCTCTGCCAAACCCTTCGATCAATAAAGGCGTGACGTTATAAAGAAAAAACACTTAATCCAAGACCATTTCTTCCAGCAATTTATCAAAAGATCGGTTCAATTTAACATTTGTGATCTGTCATGGCGAACTTGACCAATAGGACCAAAATAAAAATGGCTTTCTTTATAAACCTTGCCACTATTTTAAATGTATCCTAATACGAACACGTATTACAGCATTTCCAGACCAAGTTAATAGGTAACAACGAACAGTGGCGGCCGTGTTCACACGTCCTGAAATTAAAGATTAATCGCCGCGATAAGTTGACGCGTTCCGTTTTCAAAAACAGTTGACAAAACGCCATCTTGGTACGCCATCTGTGTGAAATAGTTTCGTGTTTATTTTGTACTAGATTGTTCTTTACAACTTTATTTTTTTATCGCAAGTGATCTGGGGAAATAAATTGGTATTTTGGCTCGGATTCATATTTTTTTATGGAGGTGTATTTTAACACTAGGAACAATGGGTATTGTTTTTTTAAGAACCGTATTACTTTTTTTAAACAGTAGTCAGGTCCAGTTTTATTTATTTTTATTTATTGTTTTATCTGCTTTCTTGAGTGAAATATACGAAAGACCACAGAATAGAGATGACCCCTGGGTAAAAATCTGTTTATTAAAAAAATACTTATATAAAACGCATTAAATTTGGGAAGTTGGGGCTCGCTGCGTCAAAAAGTATAAAATGTACAGACGTGGTGTCATGCCACATTTTAAATTTATCGCCGTAATATTTTGATTACGTAAAAAAAGAAAAAATACGTGTCCAATATTTTTTAATAATTAACCAGGACAAAAAAATTGTCATCTTCAATATTACTAGTTCTTCGACCCATACAGTATAGGGATATCGAAAACCTTCAGTAATACCAGTACAGACTGATTGCAGAAACGAATGCATGGTCATTACATGCTTTCCAAAGCTACTATAACGAATGAACATAAAAAGAACCTAAATTACTTTATCTACATCAAGTCAAACGCGTAAAGCCATCATAAAGCAACCATTTTTCCACATTTCTATATAAAAATTGATGGCTAAAAAAACCCATCGGCTTCAATCGATCCGATCCTCATGTCTTCGATATTTGCGGTTTCAATATACTTAGTAATTGGTATCAAAGTGGCAGAGTTTCACACGTACTCTTATATACACAGAGGAAATAATAAATGGAGTACTCATGCGTTTATTACTCAATCGATTTCATTGGTCACAGAACTTTCAATTTGGGACACATTTTCCCTTCATCTTCAATAAAGAAATGACTTTTACACATTGTTGCTTTCGGCTTTTTGTCACACGAAATTTTACCAACTTGCGACTCTCATTTGTCGAATAAGTTCTATTTATTAGCAGAGTTCGTGTGCAATCTTTAAAAAAAAAAACAATATTCATTTATTCAAACTAGGTTAAGTATCAGCACTTTTTGAACGTCAAAATTACATAAAACAATCCCTCAAAACGCCAATGTTGTTATATACGCTTGCATGTGGTTACTCTGTTCACTCACTATTCTGTGTGAATGTGAGACCGCAGCTGATATTATTGTTTCTTTGAAATTTTACTTAGAACTGCTTCTGTTTCGTTTTCAATGTGTTTTTTTATGCTTTATTAGTGGTATGGCAGGTTTTTGCGGCGGCAGGCTTGGTGTTTGTTACTTTGGTTATCGTATTTGCTTAGTATATAGTACCTATCTATCAGAATGAGATCTGACTAGTCACACAATATTCTGGAACAAAGTGATTGATTTTAATAATGGCTAATCTGAAAAGCAAATATTTTTTCACTGTCATAAAAATAACGTACTTAAAGTCAAAAAACGTTTGACCGAAATCAATGATTAATTAATTATACTTATCGAGTTATCATTCAAGTACCGATATACTTTAATGCATCTTTTACTTTCACTCTGATCTATTACTGGAATATATTTACAGTGCGTTCATAATAACTTGTCCCGTGACGGTAGTATCAGTCGCCATTTTGAACTCTATTGGTATTGAAACTAAGCTTAACAAGCAATGGTACTAACATGACGGCAGGGGACAAGTTACTGTACTTTCTATGTGTTTATGGTATCATACGAATATGCTACAACGAATGAATGTGGTCAGAATAATTGGCGTTCACTAAGACAAATCGTCAAACTCAGCTCTTTCAAGCATATAGGATTCCCCTGCCCATCCTTTTCATAAAATCACTTAAATCGTAACATTCATAGTGTCCTCTAAACAAACGAATCGAAAGTACAAACGTCCACACGGCTGTACTCTCGTCGACCGCAAATTTCCTGCAGCTTCCGCCATGATTGCAGGAATCACGGTCCGGTCCACACACCTGCCATTGTGGCTTCTATCAAATGTATTTATGTATAGAAACAGCTTATATTTGTATGTATTTATTGGTTTTCTTTATAATAATGTGATTGGGGGAGTAAGTTGTGTGGAAGCTAATGGATTTGCTTTATTTGTGCAACGTTACGGTTTGAAGTCTGTAATAGTTTTTCTTTTATTTTTATCAATCGTTTTTTTTTTACCTTTCTATCTTAAACTATCTAAAAAAAATATATAATAGACGATCTAGTTTAGTAAACTAATCCGCACGACGTGCTGCACACAACAACACGTCGTGTCTGGGTTCGCAATTAGTCAATCGTCATCCTGAAGATGCCTCGTTGAGGCGTGAAACACGTGTCAATTTCTTACAGGGTTCTTTATGACTCTTTAAGAACAGTTAAGCGGATTAGGTCACTAAATATACGTCATCTATTGTATTTTATAATGGATTTCCGCAAAGTCACGCCTGAGTCAATTAACTATTTTAACTATTAAGTTATAATACGTCTTGATGCGTAGCACGCATTTAAATGATTTATAGAATAACTAATGTACGGAATTTTTTGCTCAACCGTGTCCTCCGGGCGATCCACGCAGTGATGACACCCGGGCGTTTCCTCCCGCCTGATACGAAACAGGAACCTCCCGAAACAACCATGTCCGGTGAGGACCTGCGTCAGGCGGAAGGTGAGGACGCCGTGGCGCCTCTCTAGCCACTCCTCAAAGAGGGGACTTATCGCCGCAATAGTGGCGTGCCCAGCACTGGGTTGCGACAATCGCACTCTCCATGACGCCATGAGATCCCGCCGGAGCTCTGTCCGCTGTGCCGCGATTTCTCGCGGAAACGGAGTTACGCCCCGGCCGCGGCGTTTCGACTCCTCGCGCCACTCCCAGATATGCGCGAGGACTTTTGCCTCCAGATCCCATGGCGGTAAAAAAAAAAAAAAATGTACGGAATTTTTTCATTATTTTTATTGTGTTGGTGTGTAATACAAAAGAAAAAAACTGAATGTCCACCAATGTCATCCAATTCGATACAAGTGTCTCATCGACTAAACCTCTTCCTTTCTACTCAAATTTTCCTCCACCGTAATTAAATTATCCATGAAAAAAACTAAACTATGACGCAGGAACCACAGACAGCTGCCGATGACAGTCAATGTGACTGGCCTAAAACAACAGGCAGGGTATCGGCCGATTGGTCACACTCAACATAATCAAACCGTTTTTTGCCCACACGCTGTATCTCCGTGGAAAACTAGAGTCCACCACAAGACCAGGTTTTTTGACGTCTCAGGGGACGGCGGTAATTAATTAATGGAGGTGATCCTGATACGGAAATTAAGCTGGTTTGTACCGTGAGTACGGCGGGGACTCATGTAATCCCCCTTACTAAGTACCAATCTAAAAAGCATAATGATTTTTTAAGGTTCGTTGGTTTTAATTTTTTTTTTAGCTGTATATGCCATGATCCTCTGCCTGCCATTGTCTTATGTTACCTACTTGGGGTTGGCGCAACACGTTTTTGCTATAAATAACGCAGATTTTTTTAAATTATACAGGTCCTACTTCAAGATTGATCTCTATTTCTCAAAGTTAAAACTATGTTTTGGTTAACTAACAATTGTCTGTATTTTCATCTTTTAAACTCACCTGTGTATAGAATGAATGGGACACTACAAACCTACATTTTTAAAACAACAATATTATTCCTTGCTTTCGTTGCAAAAAGTATAAAATCAAACTTAAACTCAAAGCATTTATTTCAAATAAACCAATTACAGGCACTTTTGAATTGTCAAGGGGTCGGTCAGTCAGTAATATGTAGCTAGTCGCCCATTCCAAAGCGTAGCAGGTACCTATGGAGAAGAACGGGCAAGAAACTCCACGGACACTCTTTTAAATCAAAATATGTTTACAAAATATTGGTTACATCATTCATTTTGAAGTTATACATGTGAGAACGATGCGAAACATTAAAAGCGTCCGTTAAAAATAAAAATAAAAACGAATTCAACATTAAATTAAATTAAAATCGCCGTGGCAGCTAAGAGATGACCAGTCGCGTATACCGTGTGCAGTGACAACTACGCTAAAAATACCTTTCTTTTTTCTTGTACAGTCTAGACCTCGTGAAAGCCTAAAACGGTCTAACGGAATACCTGAAACGAATCTAGATAGCCGAGAAATTTGACTAAATCGGACGGTTTAGAAACTTTTCGTTTCAGTGCCTTACCGACCCCCTACCAAGTAACAACGGTTTTTATACATTTTATACTTAAACTAGCGACCCGCCCCTGCTTAGCACGAGTTTTACGAGTTGACAAATATCAAGATTTCTTAATTATAAGTAAGTTTAATATTTATAGATACAGATAAGACATAATCATAATTGTGAGTACAAAGGTACTGCTTATTTCTTAAGAAATTTCTTCCAGCAGACCTGCGATAGGAGAAATGAGAAAGAAATGTAGACCATAGTGTGTGAGAACAAGAAGAGAAAAATATAAATATGCGAAGTCTTAAACTAAAATATTGAAATAAACCTACACGTATAATGTAATAAATTAACATATACTTAAATAAATACATAGAGCTTAAATTAATGTGTTACCTTCCGGAAAAAAATCTCTAAATTATTGTGAAAACCACATCAAAATTCATTGCGAAGTTTAGAAGAACAACGCAGTCAGACAGACAGACACGAAAAGCGACTTTTAATTTATAATATGAATAGAAGAAGTATCAAGATTGTTTGATCTACAATCAATCTGCCTAGCCTTTTCCCAACTATATTGGGATCGGCTTCCAATCTTACCGGATGCAGCTGAATACCAGTATTTTACATGGAGCGACTGCCTATCTGACCTCCACGACCCAGTAATTGGGTAATACGATACTCTTCGGTAAGACTGGTTGTCAGACTTTCGGGCTTCTGACAACCCGTAACGACTGTCAAAGATCTACGAATGACAGCCGGGACCGACGGCTTAACGTGCTTTCCGAGGCACGGAGATTTCCAAGTTTTTTTTATCTGCACTAAATATTATAAAGAGAAAAGATTTGTATTTTTGTTGATAATGAATAAACTCAAAAAATACTGGATCGATTTTGAAAATTCTTTCACCAGTTTCTGCTGTATTATCTGAGTAACATTCTAACTAATACTTGGACCCATTTTTGCAAACAAGAACCAACCCACAGCAACCTGCTGTGGGTTGGTTCTTGTCCAACCAATCCACAGCAAGTTGGTTTCGAGAAAACGAGACTTTTGCAAAGAGAGTGTGCAAAATGTTGTTTATATTAATGAATGAATACTTGTTAAACTTATATGGGATACTGTAGCTTATCTAGGAATTTCTGATTTATAAATTATGCACACTGTTTACAAGTCTCGTTTTCTCGAAACCTGCCTGCTGTGGGTTGGTTCTTGTTTGCAAAAAATGGGTCCACTTATAAACTAGCTGCGCCCCGCGGTTTCACCCGCATCAGTCTCGAGCCCGTGGGAATATCGGGATAGATAGTATAATTTATTAAGATTTCACACGGGCGAAGCCGCTGGCTGAAGCTAGTACATCAACCTACCCGAAACTGACAATTTTTCCCAATCAACTTTGAACCTTATGCCTTAGCGATAAAGTTGAAAATCTATTAAAGAAATTTGACAGTTTGTAGTAGGTTGACGTGCTGGCGTCTGTATTAAACATTTTTGACTACTTCGTCTTTATGTTTTGTTATTGTCTAGATAATTAGTTTTTTAAAGTAAAGTCGATAGACACAACATTTTTCTATTTTAGTTTTTGTTTCGTCTGATTAATGAAAGTTTGTTTTAAGTTTATGTAACGGTTACAGAAGTCATTATTTATTTATTCGCTAACTAGATGCATGATTAATTCTGATCTAGTTTCTGATTTGATAAGGCGTGAACACTAGTTTTTCAGCTTATTTCTATGTCGAAATAGAAACGCAACAATTAGATTTAATTGTTATAGGTTCAGTTACAATTTAACGGTATGACATCAATAAATTTAACTATCTTGTTTTATAACATTAATCTTTAAAAAACACGCAACGAAAATATCTCCCTACATTATTCCTCTACCGCAGTAAGCAAAATTAAAAAGAAAAAAAAAGCAAAGACAAATCCCGTAGTACCGCCGTTGACATAACTGGCAGAAAGCATGTTTCCTTCGCCCGGTATTTGTACAAATTTTTACAACTGCACAATGCAGCCAACCATGTGCAATTTTTATTCCAATTTTAAATGCGCTGCTTCGTCTTCCGAGGTTTAAAAGCGTTTATGTAAACGTTAGGTGCGAGCTTTTTTGCTTTTAAAATGTTTGAAAGAGTTTAGAAACCTCTTGGAAATTATTTTAAGTGCATTATACACACGAATACGTAGGGATAATATTAAGAAGCTAATGCAAAATTAAAGCTAATGAGGCAACGTTGTGCTGTTGAACAGAAGGCATTTTAATTAGTCTTTTTTTTTTCGTTTTAAATTATCCCTAAAGTCATTTCACAAAATATGGAATCATAATAATCAGAGATGTCATTACAAAAAAGCCATCATTTAACTTTTTCCGCCAAATTGGATTTTTTGTACAGTCATTTATAAAACTGATATTCGTTTGAAATTCATTCATTAAATGTATAAAATACGATTAACTAATTTCCACTATACATATATTCAATGGACTCAATTATTTCCTTGAACATTTCAATTTTATTGCTGATGCTAAAAAGATCATCCGTTCTGCCAGATTGTCATGATTTTCAGCACACATTTCGTCCCCAAAATGTCATTGACAGGCTATAATCACGTCATTTTCATAATCGATCATTTTGACGAACGATTACCAACCGTTCAGGTTTCTCAACTATGCACTTACAATTTAAATAAACGTTCTATTACATGCTATTTAAGGCTATGTATGTTGTCACTGCGTTTCAAAAGTTTTATTCTTTTATCGAAACCGACACGCTTCAACTGTCACCACTTCATAATGAAAAATAAACCGTAATTCAATGGAACACGGTTTAAAATTGATTGGCGGTTAAAGGCTACCGATGTAGATATTTTTTTAATTAATTGCCTGCTTTTTGCTATGGTCAGCAATCTATGTTTTCATAGATACCCGTAACCAGGTTAATGACACGAAATATAAATTCGTTCAGAGGCTGACAACTGTTAGTTCATGGAATAACTATCAGAGCGAGTAGTGACCACGTATCCGGATTTAGTACTGGTATTAATTTAAGTAATTTTGGAAACAACAGGGAAACGTGATGAACAAATTGAAAATGTAGAAAGATAATAAGAGAAAAGCAAATCATATCTTCGAAAAAACTGTTCTTATCTTATTTCTTATAAAAGTATGAGCAAAAGTACAAATATTGCATAAAATTCCGGGACACACAATCTACTCTCAAGGATGATACTTCACCAAAACAAACAAACATACATCCAGGCCCTACGACATCAAAGAGGCCTTAATCCAAAAAATAAACCTCCTGAAATCCCTTAATACGAAAAAGGGGCATACATACGGAGGTGTAATAAAGGTACCTACACGCGGACGCCTCAAGAATTAAAAAAAAAGAAAAAACTCGAGGGCGCACAAAGTCCACAATGTCAAAAAAGTCTCCGTCAACAAACAAAGTAAAAAAAAAAAAAACTCCGTATTCTTAATTTAACTTGAGTCACTCTTACATCCCTACTTCAAGTAACAATTAATAGAAGACCTTCCCCACCTCTTTTCTGCCCCACATTATAGATGTCAAAAAAGGTTTTAAGGGGAAATGTAAATGCCAAGTTATGTTGGACGCGTGACTCGAATAGGGAGGAAGAAAGTAAGCAAGTTCCCCATTTCTTAAGGCAATACAACGCGTTATATGTGTGTGATACTCAGCCGATTCTGTTCGGGGCTCACCTTAACACACCGTTTGCGGTAACTTTTACGGAGAAGGAAAACTGGCCTATTTATTAATTTTTTTTTTTCTTTTTTGCCGGTGTTCAAAGTATGCGGCTGACTGTTAAATAAGATGAGGAAGTTCTGAGGTTAAATAAGAAATATTAGTCGTGACATTTAATTAAACACATAATTACTTCTTTAGATACTTAAATGAAGTCGAACTCTTCTGTTATGTGTTAAGAGACTGAATTAGAAACGTCAAAAAAAAAACGAACTCCTTTCCTATGTCTCTCAGTGGTAAAGATAACTTAGCTATAAATAAATAATATATTTAATTGCTATTAGTTTAATTCCACAAGCACAAGTTAGCTTTTCAAACATTCTTACAACAGACTGACCTTTTAGAAGAACACAATGACATGCCTGCTACATGTATAACTCCTCCACTACAAAGAAATAAACTCAAAACAAAATCTAATTAACAAAAGCTCATAAAAATTCGCCAAGAGTGCCACGATCAATACCCAAAAAACTCCCTAATTTCGATCCCTTATCAACTTGTCACAAACTTAAGTAACCCCCGCTCACACATGCACACACACACACACGCACACTCACACACTCATAAACACACACTACTCATTATAAGGGTAACTAATCACTGAGCTGTGGAGAGAAAAAAATGAGAATTTTTTTATTCATTAACCACCCTCTCTTCTTAGGCTGATGTCCCTGAGGAATAGGGAAATATTTAGAGATGGATGTTAAAAGTTCTTTGTAGTATTTTTTTGGCTGTGATGTGTAAGGTTTATACAGGTTTGTGTATGTATTGTGATTGTATGTGCCTTTAAAATGTTTTTATTTGGATATTCCTTAAAAAGTTGCAAAATTGTTGTAAGCTTGATTTGGAACATTTTTCATCCATCCTTCAGCTCATTAACGATACAATTACTGATGAAAAAGTCCTTTCAATGCTCTCTATTTTTATTTATTTATTTTATTATTTATGTACACACAGTAAAATACACAGACGATATGGCATAATTATAATTTGAGTACAAAGGTACTGTTTATTTCTTAAGAAATTTCTTCCAGCAGACCTGCGAAAGGAGAAATAAGAAAGAAATGTAGACAATAGTGTGTGAGAACAAAAAGAGATTTTTATTATCTTATTAGTTCTTCCAGATAGATTTTTATTATCTTGCGAGTTCTCACGATCAGTTGGAACAAAAAGAAGATTCACGATGATGACATAAAAGTACGACTTATTAGCTGTGTTCCGAAACTCAGTCATCATTTTTCAATTGTATTTACTCTGAGAATAGCATAGGTCCAATCTACCTTGTGAGCCCTAGCAATTACCTACCACTATAGTACCTAAGCATTTGACAACGCACTAAACCAACACACAAACTCACAATCACACCCGAAACATCAGTAAGAAACTGCCAAAAAATATTTACAAGCCCAAAACCATCTCCATTCATTCCCCTGTGCCATCTCTGCATACGACGCACACTCGCCATAGTACTAAAGCATGAATTTGCATATTTGCTCGCTCACTAAGTGCAATAGCTTGTTTGTACGTACTTCATACATTCTTCCATCTAACGTTCGACGATTCACTAATTAATACCGTTTTTCAATTTGTTCGGAGTAAACAAATGTTTTGTTTAAGACGTTTCGTGTACCTTCTATGTACACTGTGTACAGTCGACGCCAATTGTGTTGGGTATTTTTGCTGAAGGCGAGAAAAACACACATTCGTTTTCTTGATCCTTGTTTTGGTTGACCTATTTGCTATGCATGTTTTTCTGCATATTATGCTTATGTTTCAGCATCTTGTTCTCTTGTCATTTATTTATGTTGGAAAAATTTAAGAAGACAGTACATTTCATCCAATAGCCAATAGGCAATATTATGGAATAAGATCGCACTTCAAAATTTTCTTATTGAAATATAGAACCGTCAAAGGGATTTTTCAATTAGAATACCATATAGGTGAAGGCCGATAGAATCCGCTGGATACAGGAAGCATGGAACCAGTCGAAGTGGCGGTGCTTGGGGGAAGTCTATGTCCAGCAGTGGACGTCTTTCGGCTGAAATGATGATGATGATAGATTTCAATTGCAAGCATAATGACTAAAGACTTCAAGCTGTTATAAGGAGACTGCTGTGGGTTTCGCTTCTTTGTCGAATTGCAACGGAAAAAAATATTTTTATAAAAACAAGTGTTTCCCTCATTGTAGGTTGACATGCTTAAATAGGTATCCTAATTGAATCGAATCGTAATATCATAGACCTTGTTTTGTAAAACTACTATTAGAAAAAAAATCGAGTAGTTATTATTTAGATTTCTCTCGTTGAATATTTGCGTATGTGGTTCTAACTGTTTAGAGCATGATGTAGCACAGGCATCTAGTATCCTGATGAAGTCTTAAACAAAGATTTAAATCGCTAGATTTGCCCTCAACGTACTTAATCACGCGAAAAAGTGTTCATGCTGAGAAGAGTGAGCTCACACTTTATTAAATAACGTTTCCATGACAATCATATCAAGTCACTGCATCATTGTGTTTCAGAGGTGTCAAAACGAAACAGAAACGCGACAATCTTTTGACCCGGTAGGGCGAATCTGACGATTTATTTATTTCCTTTATTGGCCAACCAACAGTTGTTTACACTGTAAATAGTTGAAGTAATATCTACCATAATCTAAGGTTAGTGTAACAATTTCTTACAGGTTAGCACCGCATGCCCCATAAACATAAAATGAATATATAATAACTTTAATTAACAAGTTTGAATTAACATTACGTGATGGAATATAAAACTAATATAAACAGCAAAAGTAAAATTCGATAGAACAAAACAAACAGAGACAAAACAAAATAGAAAAAAAAAACATTACTAGTAGTTGTCTATGAAACTTGGCATATACGTAGTATCTCTATGTAGTCTGTGGTCAAAATACACGTCAACATGATCGCTGGAGCTATTTAACAATTTGCAAACGAGGAACGACAGAGTTTGCATCAAGTATTGTTCTGCGGACTGGCGGTTGTAAAGGAGTAACAGGAGCACGTGGGAGTCTAGCAGGAGCCCGAAACTGAAACTTGCAGAGTAATTAAAATTCAAATTATTTTATTTCACATAAACCTACATGGGCACTTATGAAACGTCAGAAGCTAGGTGCACGGTTCCAATTTGTCCTTTCCTATGGAGAAGAGCCGGCAAAACCACGGTCACTCTTTTAAAAATAATTGTCTTTTACAATATTTTCAAATAACAGTGTTATTAGGTATGGGTGGACAGTGTAGGTCTTTCAATAAGTACCAGGTACTTAACAAAACGATGATGGTCAACAAATCTACAGTCCACTAAGCCTACAGCGTTCTCACATTCACAATAAAGAAAAGAATTCATATAAAGACAAATAAATTAATAAAAATAAAAACCTATTTTAAACGAAATAATAGAGGTAATAGGGGAGTAATAGGAGACAATCAATTTTGCATCGGAGTATTTTGTATACGAATATCGAATCAATGATTATTCTACGTTTCTCCAATGAGACCATCTTAAAATAAGATGTTCGGGCTTCATATGATCGTATCCTTTTTGCATTTCCGCTGACATAGGCCAGATGCCAGAGGAATCTCTTTTGTATTCGCTCCAGGCGAAGGATGTGCGTGGAGTAATGAGGTCTCCAAATTGTACTGCAGTATTCTAAGACATACAACATTCAGTTGTACAACAAGATCTTTGTCCGAATGCGCTTAAAACCAGCAACATTCCTTACACCAAATCCCAGCATTCTAGAAGCGTTTTAAAAGACGCCCTCAACATGAGGTACAAATGTCAAGGCGCTGTCAAAAACGACAACTAAGTCCTTTATTTGATCTACCTCTTGGATAACACTAGCCGTCAATTTCTTTTCCGGGTAACACTTTTTTATGTTTAAGCTCATTTCCTTACCGTTACACAATTGAACGAGTCTAGGTTAGACATAATCTAAGAAAGAAAAACGATCAAGATTTAAATCTTTGGTCTAAAATAATAAATATAATAATGAAAACACAATAACCATCATGCCTCTGTTCCCCATAGATGCTCACTTTGGCTAATAATCGCTACATATCTGTATTATTTCGTATTACCTTTGTCGATGACACTTTATTCCTTTCCATAGCCCGCCATATTGCCATTCTTATTACCTGAAGTTTGTAATAAACGCGAGACGCGCGTCATTTAAGAGAAGATAAAAATCAAAGGAAAATATCTCACCGTATAAAGGCCGTTATAGGACGCCCGTCAAACAAACGCTTTTCTTAAGCAAAGCAGCGCCTAATTTCAATATCCGAACGGAACGTGGACCGTTCGGAAACTCTCCTTGGGGAATAAATTACTCCGTCTATTCAATATTTCATCAGGCCGAGAGGCCGACTCTGAATATTCAAAACTAGAGGAGACACGTAAAAGCACGCGCAAGCCATTTTTCGCGCCTATCATCTCGGTAACAAAACGCACTCGTAATTACCCCCTCCCCGCGACTTTCCCCCTACCCGCGGATACCCCACCTCACCCCCCCGCTCCAGGGAGAGGGGGCCGCCCAGTGACAATTATTGATCAAAAATTCTCTCTCTTCTTTCGCAAAAGAAAACTTGGACGGGTTATGTGTGAACCGGTACAACTTGATATTTGCAATTAGACATTTTAATTATTTTATTTTTTCGTCAAGTTCTTCAGTATCGTTTGCTGCAATGGATCTTCATTAGTTTATGCAATTATTTGTTAGAGGCTATCATAACCAAATAATCAACATTTAAAAACAACAACCAACACTCGTAATTTATTCATCTTGGAGGGAGAGGAGTATACATTTTAAGCTATTCACAGCTTTTATTTTCATCTGCAAAAGAATATTGAAAATACTTCCCTCTGCTGACAGCTAAATGCTCAAAAACGACACTACAATTTTGTGTATTGGTGCGTACAAATTAACGTCTTCAATATTTCTTTTTAATTGCTTAGAAGAGTAGAACTTTATTTTTACCCCTTATTAACCTGTCCGATTGCACACTATTTTTAAAGTCTTCAAATAGCAGTCCTACATAAAAAACTCAACGACCCAAATGTCCAGATTTCTAAAAGATTAGAATTTCACAAATATAAATGAGTTTTAATCTTTCCAACCACATCCGACCTTACATACTATTAAACACCAATATTAATTACACCTTAGTCCTTACACATAATTATCACATCCACCAAAAAAAAAATGTCAAGGATCAAGCCACCTCGGTCGGGGTACACGCGGCCGCCTCGGCATATTAATTGCACGCGGCGCTACCGGCGGGTGGCAAGACATGGGGAGGCGCGGCCGCGAGGTCAACCGTCGCCTTGCCATTGTTTTGTGCGTGCGACTGTACTTTCTAAGCTATCTATACATTTGTTCGCCAGTTTCTTAAATACAAAGTGGGGTAAAGAGTTTTGTTCATGTATATACTTTGTAATTTTGTATTGCATTTTGGTAATGGAAGAAAAACAGAAGTTTTGGAAGGGAGGGTTGGTAAGATGAAGTATGAATTAATCAGGATTAACTTTGAGTTTTTTAATTTGGGTTTACTACGCCGAGTGTTGCAGTCATGAGCAATTTTCGATTAAGCAATTTGTCTTTTTATATTTATTGACGTTGTCATTTTAATCTGCCAACCATTTGTTAAGTTGGTATAGATTACAAAAAACTGATATGAAATTATTTATTCTGTAAATAGGATATCCGAATCACTTTTACACGTCATATTATTTAAAAATAAGCTAGATGTAGTCGACATTTCCTATCCAGACATAATACTGGTCAGATTATGTGAGAACCATGTAGATTAGTGCCTCAAGTAGTCTTTTGAAGAAAGAACCTCACAGATTTATGTGAACCAGTCCAGTTAGTGCAAGCATTTGTCTGTAATCGAGTAGCTCAACTCAGAACTTGAGGAGCTCAACGACTCGACGAACAATACCAAAGAAATGACATTTGGGTAGGCTGCATAAACTACTCAAACTGGCAGACCATAATTAAAATTAACAGAGAAAGAAAAAATAAATACTTTAGAAAGAAAATATTCATGTCATTTTGTATGTATTCATAAATGTCAATGTGTATAATTAATATGAACTTCCTTAGTTTATAATGTATCGGTATTATTTCCTTTAGATTATAAACTATCGTAAAATTGTTTACTGCAACAAACCATTTAACATATAACACATTATTTCGATAGTTTGTAATATATCCATGGGAAACGACAATTTGTGAACTGGTATCAAAATTGCTTGCGATGCAACGCATCTTGTGCTAATGCCTAGCTGCGAGCAACTTGAAAGTAGCGCTCGCCGGCCGCACCGCTCGCATTGCTCGCTCGGCTCGCGCGCTGTTGGTCGCAGGTTTAACCTAACCCATTTCACAATTTTTCAACCGTTTATAATGTAACTTAAATAATACCTATAGATTATAAACTAACGGTTCTCACAATCTTATGGTGACATATATAAATAATATATGCATGCGCTGCTGAATAGGTCGCACACACCTTTTGTGTTAACTTGAAATGATAAGTCACGGATAGCCAAAGATGATGGTTTATTGAAAGGAATAGAAAAGAAAGAAAATACGTTTATTTGTAGTAAACATGATGCAAAAAAGAACACAAAGTTAAAAAATAAATATCTATATCTAATAATAATATGGCCATCGCTCAGCATAATGCTGCGACCCTATGCAAGACAGAGCCCCAGCGCTGGTTTTCAGCGACAGTCGGCGTTGACGTTATGACGTCGACCAGTGCAGCATACAATGAAATATAATTATGTAATATAAAAATAAAATAAATATACAATAATTAATTCTACATAAATAAATAAAGTATAATATTTAAAAATGGCAACATTCCGTGAAGTCTGCAATCGACTCGCGCGATATTTTACTACCACGTAACTAATGCTATATGAATGTTGTATGAATAAGTATAGCTGACTATGAACGCTGATTGTGTACTGTCGCGTTACGCTATAATTTGTGCAAGGCGACGGAAAAGTGCTGATCTATGCAATGTGCGCGTGCCATGTACCATCGAAAAACTTCATATCTAAGCAGTTTGAAAACAAAATCCCGTGAACACGATGACCATATCTGTTATCGCCCCGGTTCTATAGCGGCCGAGCGCTTCAAGCAGAAATTGTCCTTACGGTGTATAGATATGAACTTCTTCGATGATACGATACATGACTCGTACAATATGTGAACAACAGAGCATAAAGGCCTTATTACATTATTTATTTATTTATCGAGCTAAGCACACCAACGACATTTCAACAAGGATATTAAGTAAAACTGGTAATCGTACGTCTTCAATACTGTGTAAACACTCATCACTTATAGGCATGCACAACATTCTTATTAATAAAAACGTTTTTAAAAAAAACAACCGACTTCCAAAAAAAAACTATAAAGTAAAAAAAAAAAAATAATATTCGGAAGTCGGTATCTTTGGTTTTGAATTTTCTTTTTTTGCCACTGACTCAGTTGTTTTTTTGTAATTTTTATTTAATTTTTTTATTTGTAATCTTTTTTAATTTTTCACTTTTTAACCTTACAGGTAATTATATTTTCGAGCCGTTTGGGGTTGAAACCCTCGGACCGTGGGGTCCGAGTGCTCACGGCCTCTTCAACGAAATATCAAAACGGCTATTTGACACTTCCCGTGACCTAAGGGCTGGTTTTTACCTTGGGCAGAGGCTAAGCATACAACGTGGCAATGCGGCCAGTCTCTTGGGTACATTACCAGTCGACAGCGATGCGGATGAATTTTTTGATTCTATATTTTAGTTTTTCAATTTAGCTATTTTTTCAAAATTTTGCTATTTTTATTAATTGATTTGTAAAATATGTTTTTGTCCCTTTAAAATTATTGTATAATATAATATAATAATATAAAAATTAATAATATTATTGGAACTTATATCTATTAGAACATTTATAATCACGATGATGGCCTAATAAGAATCCCATAAGAGGGCGGTCCCGTTAGTATTGGTATCTCTTTAGAATCCTAGACGGTTGGGTAAATTGGATATTCAAATTGGACTTTATAATGCGTAAAAGAAATGTCCCGCCGAGGCCCGAAAGTCTGACAACCAGTCTTACCAAAGAGTATCGTGTTACCCAGTAACTAGGTTGTGGGTCAGATAAGCAGTCGCTCCATGTAAAATACTGATACTCAGCTGCATCCGGTTAGACTGGAAGCCATCCGGTTAGATTGGGAAACGGCTAGACAGATTGATGTTGACTTTATAATGTGTAGATAACGTTTGTATTGCATACTTCCTATTGAATAAGAACCTAAAGTAGTTTTGGTGAACATGTTACCTTTTTATTCTTAAAAAACATATCGTCATAATTATTTTAAACCATACATCTGCAATTAAAGTAAAAACCTGATTAAGTACACCCGGCACACTTAGTTTTTCAGCTTCATCACCAACTTTCTATTTGTTAGTTCTTCTGTCAAGTATTCAAGTAATATTACTTAATTCTGAGCAGAAAGTGATTATGATTGAATCAAAATGAGTCTGCGGCGAATAATTTCATGTGTTTTCTTCTAAAACATGAGCCGTAAGAAATTGTTTTGTTTACCAAAATCTACATAAACAAAACAAGCGGCTCAAATACTTTTATATCTGGGACATGTTTTTCTTCGGCTTTAGCAGACTTTTTCAAACTTATTTTATGGAATATGCTTTAAGTAAATAAATGAACAATGATAATGCCAGTAACTGTAGACTGGTCAAATAGTGGACAAAGTAGCCATAGAAAATTACTATGGTGAGTCATAATAGAATAGTTAAATGGTAAAGCGTATAGAGCAGTGATGGCCCAGTGGTAACGGCCGCGACTTAGGAGTTGCGTTCCAACCTGAACAGGTACTTGACTTTGTGTATTATTCCATCACCACTGCTCTCAAAACGGTGAAGGAAAACATCGTGAGGAAACCGGCATGTCTTAGAGCCAAAAAATCGAAGACTTGCGACACCCGCACTGGGCTCGCGTGGTGTATTACTGCCCACTCGCGTGGTGTATATTAGTCAGTTATGATTTTAAGGTTACTTTTCGTTTGCCGCTTTTGATAAGTATTTCAGTTATATGCGTTTATAGGCAAAAACATTCCACACACAAGATTAAACAACTACTTGTATACTATAAAGGAATCCGAAACAAGAATGTCCTTAAACCACCAATCCAGACATGATGTCACCTTATAACTCAAAAAGTTTTTTTTCCAACTTCAACCAAGCTATTATTTCAACACACTCTTCTCAATATCTCGTTTCATTCTAACCGTAAGTTTTACTGTAGTAACAGCTCTCCGACTAAAAATAGAAAGAAGTACGTATGCTCGTACATTCAGCTCGCAGAATAATGTATTCATATTCCCATCCCAATCCGTGGGAGCGGATTGTTTTCCTCCGAAGCTGCACATTATGCAGGAGCTCTCCCGATGCAGTTCGCCGCATAAAGCAAATCGGAAAACCGATCGCTTCCTTCGATTTTCCGCGCCTCTGTCCATTATTGTGTTTGTGAGCTCACCACGTATGTAAATCATTCTATCCGCACACACAAACACAACCCATCTCCCTCACACGTACCCGAAAGGAGTAAAACAGACAAGGACGGCAACAACCGAATTGGTGTTAATTTACAGTTGGCAATTATAATTTTCGTATTCATGTCCCTTTCTTGCGTTGAATTTTTTTGTTGTCCGTCTCTTTTGCGGCGGGGGGTTAAGATAAAGCGGTGAAGACGCGAGATATGTAGAAATTTTTAATAAAAACCGCGCTTCTGTGTGCGCTAAGTGATATGCCTTGTTCTTTTTAATTTCGTTGCGAATGCGAGCGCAGTCGGGATCATCTATCTTGGTTTTTTTATTTCTCTGTGCCTCCACACGGCGCTATAAAGATTTCGCATGGGATATGAATATTGATTGTTTCGTTGCCGACTAATGAAAGCTTGATTGGTGTGCGATGTTGATGTGTAATGAACCCGCTGGGGAATGGGGAAACTTAAAAGGTTTTTCGACGCGTTAGTTAGCGAGCTTTTTTTATTGCAATGATTCTTTTAATTGTGAATGGCGGAGACTCAGCAGGGACTTAGCATTTATTTATTGTGCCGTTTTAAATTATATACCGGAACGGTTTCATCTATATAGTCAGTCCATTTTAACGTTGATTTTAATCAATAGACACCGTATAAATCAGTTACTCACTAGTTAATCGCACAATGTAATGTCTATAAATAATATAACAAACTTTCTAAATTAATAATTGTCATTTTTAACAAATGGAAACAAAAAAATACTACAAAAAAAAAACATACTGCATGCTACACAATTTCGTAGCGCGTCGATGCGCGTACGCTGCTACGCCTGCGTAGGCGGCTACATGTGTGTAGAAGATTTCAACGCACGTAACGTGCTACGAAAGGTGAACCACGTAAGCTTATGTTTATTAATAAATATTCTAAGTTTTAGTTTTTTAGGCACTTTTGCAATTCCACTAATCCGCATTGAAAATCCCCATCGGTTTAAAAATAAAATACAAACAATATATTATATAAGAATCACGAAGTCTGTATTTCTTACGGAGGTTTTGGAGGATTTATTGATTATTTTTATAATAGCCTAAGTGTAAAGTATTTCTGTCATGTCATATTAAAGTCTAAACTTTACTACAAAATTATAATATAATCTTTTAGAGATCAACTTTGAAATGACTTTATGGTAACTTTGTGATTAATTATTTTAGAACTGTTTTTGAAATGTTATAATACCCATTGTGTGTCATATCCACAATATGTGGACAAAAAGTTCACAAATCCCTATTGAAGGAGATTGTCAATGGGGATTAGTGGAGTTACCCTTGCAATAGTCTTAAGAAAGAAAGATAAAAGATTTCTTTACCCATTTTGAATGCTGATGGTATAATTCATAGACCGAGTTAAAGTAGTTAAACTCTATTAATTTAAAAAAAGAACATCTTTATCTTTGAGGAGTAGTACTTCAAAGTTAGGATAGGATTTTTTTCAATCAGTAGTGATAGGTTCGTAAGTACTTAGGAGTTATAAAGTATGTATGACAAAACGGGAAACTAGTAAAGGCATGATGTAAGGTTATTTTCGTGTTTTGTTCTTTCCTTGCTTCATGTGGACCGCAAATAAACGTATTTTCTTTCTTTCTTTCTTGTATTTGAAATGTATTTACTATCTAAACTGAAGGCCTAGGCAATCGCTTTCAAAGCGTTAAGTATTTCTACAAATTGGAGGATTGACAAAAGCTTTTCGGTAGCTAGTGCCAGTCCGACAAATTTTTGACGTTTCCATCATATTGCTGTCAAAATGACACTTTATCTAAGTCTTTTTGTTTCCTATTGACCCTTTTTTATAAAATATAACGCTTTGCAGACGGATTGCTAATCATAGTATGTTTTTTTATACGCAACTTTAGAGGTCAGATCCGGCACAAACCTTGCTAAATGTTAGCTTATATTTTACCCACGGCAACACTACCTACTAGCTAGCTATATAGCTAACTAGTTGCTAATCGTATGGTAGATGAGTTATTTTCACCGCCATAGCGATAAATTAACAAAACAGGACGAAATATGAACAAATTTAATTTATTAAAGACTAAGTACCCAAGTGGATACATGAAAGCCCGTCCATCATTACGTAGATTTTCTATATACAGATATATAATAAATAAGAAGAACTCCGTTCCTTGTAAGAAAGTTCATAATGAAAGCATAATTTAGTTTTAACTTCAGTACGCGCCTCCAAAATGAAGCCCTTCAAGCCTTTACAAAGTAAAAATTAAATTTTAGATCGTGTTCCGTGCCTTAATTTCCCATTAAAATTCTGTTTATTATAGGTATAAGCCAGTTTAGACTATGAATTTGACCAACATTCACTACGTGTGATATTCATCTTTACATCATCTGCCTAGCCTTTTCCCAACTATGTTGGGGTCGGCTTCCAGTCTAACCGGATGCAGCTGAATACAAGTATTTTATATGGAGCGACTGCCTTTCTGACCTCCACAACCCGGTTGGCAAGACAAGAAAAATGACAAGACTGGATATCAGACTTTCGAGCATCCGACTATACAATACAATACAAAATGTTTATTTCTGTAGCAACTAGTTTACATTAGTTTATGATTGGAGCCTCCTTTTAAGCATGATGACGCCTGTGTTAGGAGACTCCAACTATCCGAAACGACTGTCAAAGATTTTCAAATGACAGCCGGGACCAACGGCTTGACGTGCTTTCCGAGGCGCGGAGGGGTCTCGACATGTAATAGATGGATGGTTAACCCAGATACCGGGTAATACGATACCCCTTGTTAAGACTGGTTGTCAGACTTTCGGACTTCTGACGACCCGTAATAACTGTCAAAGATCTACAAGTGACAGCCGGGACCAACGGTTTATCGTTCTTTCCGAGGCCCGGAGAATTTTTGGTATGTAAAGATGGTCACCTATCCACGGACCAACCGCGGCAAGCGTAGCTTAACCTGATCGATCGACCCGTGCGGCTGTTATTACTTAGCCACAAGGTCCTCTGATATTCATCCTTACAACAATAACTAATCAATATAATACGCTTTTCTGATATTTATTTCGGCTTTGAACTCGTACCCTGTGTCCTAACCAAACGCGATGGTCGCGCGAGCATGCAATTGACAGATCATTTGTACGATTTATGACGTACAAACGCGTCTTGATTGATCGTACGAGTATGTCGTCCTAACTAATATTATAAATGCGAAAGTAAGTTTGTTTGTTAGTCACGCTTTCACGCTAAAACGGCTGAACAGATTTGGATGTATTTTTGCACATGGGTAAACCATAACCTGGATTAGGACATGGATTACTTTTTATCCCGATATTACCACGGGATCGAAACTTATGCGGGAGAAACTGCGAGGCGCAGCTAGTATTCATATAAAAGAGCGCGGCGATCGTGTACTCGCGCGACGTTCTCTTCTGGTTAGGACGCGGCTATATACGTTACGAAAAAAATAACGTGCAATATCGATTTTATGAAATATGAGTCATACCGGGACAAGTACCGATGAATGCTGCTGAAGAATTTGTCCCTTTATTTCCCAAATATTTTTGTCCCATTCCGACTAATTCTGAATTTCGCGGACACTGGCGGTGAACCAGTTTTCAACTTTATTACTAAGGCCATAAGGGTGAAAGTGATTCATCGCAAATGTCCGCGGTTGTACATAAGATAGTCCTGCCAAGATTTTGGATCGCAACCATAACTCTACTCACTTGAAGATGACCTGTCAGAAATCAGTGAGAGAACAACTAACACTAAGATTTCCTAGAAAAGCAATGGGTGCCACATAGCGTCCGCAATTTACCGGTGAATGACGTCACTGAAACGTTATAAATAAGAATCTAAAGTTTCCTAGAGAGCATTTTAGGGTTCCGTACCTTAAAAGGAAAAAACGGAATCCTTATACTTTATAGGATCACTTCGTTGTCCGTCCGTCAGTCTGTCAAGTCCCTTTTTCTCAGGAACGCGTGGAGGTATCAAGTAGAAATTAATATCAAATACGTAGGTCGATGGTCCCTTGGAGCTCTGAAAAATAGGGCCATTTATGTGACATATTTTGACACTCGCAAATAAATCAAAACCTACAGGGTACTTCCCGTTGATCTAGAACCATGAAATTTGGCAAGAAGCAAGGTCTCAGAGCACATATAAAGGAAAACTCCGAAAATAGTTCATTTGTAGTTTTATCGTTTTTTTTTTGCGATTACAAACTTACATATGCAGTTGGAGAATTGACCGTGAAGTATATCGATGTATGGGAGAACAAGTTTTTCAACTACAATGTTAGGTTTGTTTTTGGGATAAATTCATCCCAACTACGGGACCCTGCATTGTGCGTGGTCCGACACGCACTTGTCCGGTTTTTTGACACAAAGACGAACCCCGCTGCCATCATTTGCATGACAGCTGTCACTGCGGCCGTTTTATGGTGGCCACCGTTCTTCTAAAACCCCCAGTACACGTTGGGCGAGCCCGAACGCAAAATACACGCAAATCACGCAAAAACGCCCAGTATACATTGGCCGAGCGACGGGCTCGCGCAACTAGTACTGGGGGCTTAAGATACTCTAGCTTAACAGTTAACTAGCCTTAGTATCTAATGTTCAAATAAAACAATATATGGTTCAACAAAAATTATTTGACTTGAACACTTATCGTAAGAAAATGATTCATAAATTTAACCCATACACTAACCACATTCTTACCACTTCGTGTCGTAACTAATCCTGTATATCGGATCACCTATCGGGGCGGAACGCATCTGTATGATGACACTGCTGTTCAGCTCACCCCCCAGCAGCCGCGCGTGAAGGAACGACCGAGATTGGAAATGGTTTAACACTACTTAGTAAACACACAATGAAATTTACACCTTGGCTATAGAAGATAGAGTTCGAAATTACGTGTAATGTACTGTGAAGTCGAAAAGTTTGCCGTCATTGGAATTTAAAACTTAAGTATTTAAGAATTGAGTTGGTTTTCAATTGTTACAAAGTGTGTAAGTGTGAAGAATGGTCAGTGTATTTAAAGGCACCGTTCTGGTCTGCGTGTTCCGAGTCGAATCGTCTTCCGGCGTCAGACGTGATTTCTTGAAGAAAGTCGAATCAATGGACGCAGTGGACATTGGCCTCCCGATTGTGTTCGGAATTTGTCCACAAAGCCAGCGGGGAGCCGAGTTGAATGAGTCTGTTGCACGTAACGGTTGTTATTAGTTGATAAAGATGATGCGAAAAGCATTGCAATAGTGTGATAGAACTTGTCATTGAAGTCGATGTGTTTTAGAAACATTGAAGACCATTAGTAAAACACTATCATTATTTAATGAGATTTTCGTTCCATTCAAATACTAAAGTAATCAATCAGAAAGGCCATTTTATGTTATCAGGTCGCCTAACCCCATGGGAAGAAGGCGTGAGGTTATGTATCCTAACTAATATTATAAATGCGAAATTGAGTTTGTTTGTTATGCTTTCATGCTAAAACGGCTGAACAGATTTGGATGAAATTTGGCACATCTGCCAATCTGCCTAGCCTTTTCCCAACTATATTGGGGTTGGGTTCCAGTCTAAACGGATGCAGCTGAATACCAGTATTTTACATGAAGCAACTGCCTATCTGAACTCCACAACTCAGTAACTGGATAATAGGATACCCCTTGGTAAGACTGTTTGTCAGACTTTCGGACTTCTGACGACCCGTAACGACTGTCAAAGATCCACGAATGACACCAACGGCATAACGTGCATTCCAATGCACGGAGGAGTCTCGGTATGTAAAGATGGTCACCCATCCACAAACCAACCCCGACAAGCGTAGCTTAACCTAATGGATCGACCCGCGGCAGTTATTACTTAGCCACAAGCTCCTCCATGCTAGCTTAGCCATGACCTGGATTAAGACATAAGATCCCGATTTATCCCGATATTCCCACGGGATCGAGAACTATGCGGGTGAAACTGCGGGGCGCAGTAGCGAAAAATAATAGCTAAGGAAAAGATTATTTTAATAAAGCAAAAATATATGGCGATTTTTAAATATGTTATACTTAGTCAAAAGATATGATGAAGAACACTGAACAGAATAAGCATAAAATGTAACTCCTATAGCTGGTTCAAGTAAAGAAAGAAATAAAGAAAAAGTATTTATTGGGACAAGCACAGGAGAACTTAATTAAACTAAACACACACTCACTAAAAATAAAAATATAAAATACAAACAAAGTAATAATTAAAATAAAGCGGAAAGTCCTGTGCGAGGCCAAAAGGCTCCTATCTCAGCATGATGCTGCGACATTGAATAATTAATGTCGCAGTGCTGGTATTCTGATAGGGTCGCAGTGATGTCATGGATAGAAAGATACATAAATAAATACTAAATAAAAATAAATTAAATAGACGTATGAAAAAAAAAAAAAAACATGTAGCCCGCGTGTCAGCACCCGACGTAACCCGCCTTTTACAGTCACTAGACCAGAATGGGCCGAGTTGATTTATTTGTTAATTGATATACAATATCAGCTTGTATTCTTTGAAATCCGCCCTTTTCATGACCACCCCTTGTTAGTCTACTTCGATGAATTGAAACTTCTTTACCTTTAGAGACAAAAATCGAGCGTAATAGGCTTCTATTGATACTCGCATAATCCTTACATCCGTGTCTGAGAATTGAGAAAAAACTAAATGTGTTGGACGATGATTCATACGACGGCCATGCACTTATCTTTCAGTTTCAGTTGCGTTGGGGTCCCGTTATTTATTTATTTAAAGGGGTATGAGAAACAGGGTGTCCACTCTTCCTCTATAGTAAAGGGAGGATCCTCCGACCAGAAGGGTATTGTGTCTGGTGGGCAACTGCGCCACGATTGATATCGAGGTAAATCTTGATTGCGTGATGCAGGATTTTGCGTGACGTCAGTGAGATGCGTAATTCACATGTGGAAATGTAGATGCCGCCACATATTGATTAAAACTGTATGCTCAACTAAAATTACTGTAGAAAGGCGAACTTAACCGTGATGCATAGACAAAAAGTGGCAGGTGCATATATATAGATAGCTCGAAAATAATATTTATACATAGATACATACATTACACATAATATCATAACATCACTCCTTGTTTCCCCGACGGGTTAGGCAGAGGTGTACCTGTAATACACCCACATTTCGCCAATTATGTTTAAGTCCCATGTAAAAGGGGCGAGCCTATTGCAATCAACCGTGCACAAATCTAGACTCCGAGCTGTTACTGAGAAATGTCAGATGGAAAAACCCAATATCACTTGGCCCGACCTTGGAATTGAACCCAGAACCTCATGCTCAGTAGTAGCGCTTGCTACCACTGGACCAACGAGACAATCATATAGACACAATAAAGTTTGTCAGGAGAAATAACGATCGGGGTACGCTAGTCAGTCATTCTTCCATACAAACGTAGTATGGTGATTACTCGTCTGTTTGGCGGCGAACGTCCAAAACTAAAAATGATATCAATTTGTCTTGTCACTATCAAGCCCTGTATGGAAGCAGAATTGGAAAAACATATTAGTTTGGAAGTCATGAGTGTCGAAACTTCCATATTTCGACACTAATCTTAACTCGTCTTTGGCCGTAAATAAATAACTTATGTGGTAAGAAAATGACAAAAAAGAAACTGTACAGGGATAGATAATTTATTCAATAGTTCAAATAATATTATTTTGAGTAAATACATCTAGTAGTTTTTTCATAATATCTATACGCCCAAAGGTCTCTTCATGACATTTTACGCGCTCGTTTTCGCTTTAAATCGTCGTCTATTTCAGTAAATAAATTAAAAAATAAAATAAAAACAGATAAATAAATAAATATAAATAATTAGACTAATTAGCATATTAGTCACGCCCAACAACGAGTTCCAGCCGTCGTGTACCCTTAAGGGAGAAGTCAATATTCGTATAGTATGGCTAGCTGTTCCTAAATGATTTTGAAGGATATTGCTAATCCATTACTTCTTATGTTCTAAAATTTGTCTGCTCAACGACGTAAATGAGTCATTCCGAGAAAAATTGACCCGTTGCTAAGCTGGACAAAATGGACAATTTTAAAATGCCACTAGTATTTCACGACACTAAACGGACGTGACGAACTCCCGCTTTACTAACAACAATGACGACAAAACCAATATTCTTTGTTCTTTTAGAGGGAATCATTATTTCATTACATACGCAGATATATAAAGTATGATTCGCAAATGAAAGAATGTTTTAAGAACTTCCCAGTATCACGGTATAACTGTGACTATAGTGGACTTCTTATTTGACTACCTGTAGTTCGTACGCCTTTCGTCACCGACTACCGCATCACGGTTACCCGATGGGTAAAAAGAAATGGCTGATCTACCATAATAATGTTACCATGAAAATAAAATAACTTGTTTTGGTAGTGTTGTACTATTGAAAGCAAATAAAGCAGTAGTGACTAAAGTGGAATGTCCACCTTGGTGCTAATTTGATTATCATTATTTTAAGAATTTCATTGTAATACAATAAGATTTGTTTATAAAATTTATGTTATAATTTAAGAAAAAAACAGTATTCTTTAAAACCTCACAAAAAACGCTGAGGTGTGTCTTAAAAACCATGAACATCGGTTAGTTAAAGTTAGCGACAGGAGGTGTGACACGCTAAAATTGCCTGTTTTGCTTCTTATTTTTAATTTTTTATCAGATATATTAGCCAAAATTGACTCGGTTATTCTTTTTTTTTAAAGCATAAGAACTAAACAGTACATTAAAACAACTGCATTCAACACATAGAGAATAAGAATGTCTTGTAAATTGTTTATAAATGTTTGTGACAGTACTTTTTCCTTAGAGGCAATTTTTCTCGGAATGGCTCAATTTATAAGGCAATGAATGTTGTTGAAATGTCAAAATAAAAGCCTTTGCCACTGTTAGTGTATAACGCAATTACCCCGCAGGACGCGTAAAGTTAGTTTACTTGTGTCTTTTTGGAATTTCGCCATTTAGCAGTTCGTTAAATATTAATTTAAATACTATTCCACTGATATATTGATAAATTCCTTTGCTTCCATATGAACATGAAGGTACTATTAGCTGCCGTTTATTGCAAGGGTGTCTCATGTGCATTATTAACATAGTTAGGACAAGATAGGACCAATTCTGTCACATTGTCTGATAAAACTGAAATCTAGGTGTTAAAAATAACTTCAAAACAAATGTGTACATAATCTAGTGCTAAAAATACCAAAAACAAAAAAAAACAACTCTTTCATCATAAAAAACTAAACGTCAAAATGCATTTCTATTCGTATAAATATAATTATATCTCCAGGATTCGTCGGTTCCATTTTTAAAAGTGCAAAGTGCCAGTAACCTCGGTGCTCCTTTTTCAATAGTGGGGTCGCGCTCAAGGTCACGGCCCGCGAGGGGACACTTCAAGATCAGCTGATATTCTTTTATTATAATATTTTGCCGCGTTTTTTAATCTGTGCACAGTTTTATTTTGAGCATCAGAATGTGTTGTGAAAAAATGTTTATTTTGTTTTTGATATTTTTTACACAGCCCCAGTGAGAATTTTAAGTACAGAATAAAAAAAGAATAATACCTAACTGTTACAATGAAGAATAATACCTAAATGACCCAAGGGAAAATTAGTAGGGTACGATTTTTTTTTGCTTTCTGCCCTCAAGACATGCCCTATTTGTTATTTTTATTTTGTTCTTCACATACCTACAGTATTTTGTGTCTTTGTAAGAAAATGTAACGTGTGTAGTGTTATAAAAAGCTGGCATCTTTAAACGTTAGACGAAAACGCTACCCATCCGTGCACCCTCGAAACGGTACTATACGCAAGTCCGGCTATTTGTACAAAAAGTCCTAAGCTGTAACATAAATAGTGACCAATAAATTATGTAACCGCTACCTCCCAAGCCAAATATTCCTAAATCATAACGAGCGAACTTCGAAACTTTTTAACATTCGCAACTCGAAACTACCAGTTGCATCCCAAGTTTAGGGGCTCGATAAAAGTAGCAATAAACCACGAGCGTGGGCAGAGGGCAGCTTGGGGGTCGGAGAGGGAAGCGGGGGAGGGGGTGCCGGTCATCTCCCCCTTTTTATCTCCGCAAGTCAAGGGCGCGTGGGGCAGGTTCGGCCGGCCGCCGGCTATTGACATTCTGTTTTCAAATTTACCTACTTTTTTTCCATTGTCCGTAACTTTTTAATATGGCGGGGTCGACGAACCGAATGGCCAGTGCGGCCTATTGCGTAATCTGTTTTGTAATGTTGCCGTTTTAAAGAATCTTGTTTTGTTTTTAATTGGCCGTTTAGAATATTGACAGTTTTACGTAATTTGTTTTTAGTTTGCGTTTTTTAAGGTTAGTCAAGTTTTAATCGTTTCGAGATTTTTATTTGTTTTACAGCGAGGTACACGAAAAAAGTAGAAAACATTGGATTTATTATTAGGTCATAACAACAATGGCTACCCAATTATTTCCCATACCTACGTGACACATGTCGGCATAACTACAAAGTAGTTTCCACAATTGACCATTAACAATAAATCATAAAACAAAACAAATAAATCATAAGGGTTCATGGCTAAATAATAACAGCCGCACGGGTCGATCTTCAAGGTTAAGCAACGCTTGGCGAGGTCGATCCGTGGATGGGTGAACATAACATACCGAGAGCCCTCCTTGCCTCGGAAAGCACGTTAAGCCGTTGGTCTCGGCTGTCATTTGCACATCTTTGACAGTCTTTATGGGTAGTCAGAAGCCCGAAAGTCGGACAACCAGTCTTACTAAGGAATATCGTGTTACCCAGTAACTGGGTTGTGGAGGTCCGATAGGCAGTCCCTCCATGTAAAATACTGGTATTCAGCTGCATCCGGTTAGACTGGAACCCGACCCCAACATAGTTGGAAAAAGGCTAAGCAGATGATGAAGTCATAAGGGTAATTAGACTAGACGATGTAAAATCGCGATTTAGGCAACATGTTATAATTAACTTAATACGGTGTTTAGAAATGTCGGCGAACTTAAAAGAAAGTGATGAGACGCATTAGGATTTCTATGCATAGGTTTTGCAACTTTTAATTCGTAAAGTTAATCTGCATTAAAGATACCTATGATGTAATCTTACGTACTATCGAAGTACTCCCTTTTTTTTCTTTTTTTTATCTATGGCTACTCTAGTGATCACTAAGGTCGTGGCTGCTTAACCGGACTTTCCTGTGGCTGCCTTTAGCTTCTACACTAAGAGCCTCCAGCCAGGAGCATATGCAAACTATTCTAGGTTAAAACTAAGCGAACGCTCGCTAAGGGCACCCCCTGTGGGGTACGAACCTCGGCTTAGGGCGTCGCTGGGGGGAGGACAGCAAGATGGGACAGGCTGGATCATGGATAGATGAGCGGGGAATTTAAAGCTACACGCTCAGCTGCGGCACGGGCTGGCGTTTCATCGGGCAAGGGTCGGGGGGAGTATTATTTACTCGGGATGGTCGCTCACGCGGTGGAACTCTGCGGCGAAGTCGGAACGACGGGTGTCGGGTGTATTTGTGCACTGTACTGGTGGCCCTACTCTCCTGGAGGAGTGTGGTTGGATCATCGGGATCGGATAGGGGAAGAACTTCATATACCACCCACCCATTATACGCTTTGATGTACCCCACTCTATTCGTACTGGGTATGGTGGGGTACAATCAACTCGGGGTGCGACGGGGATTTTCGCTGATGTCGTACATGGTAAAACTGCTCCGTGGCATAGAGCACAACCCGAGAGTGTGGTTGCACTTGTACGTAGCCGACCGTCATGTGTGGAGGCGACGGCCCCCGCCACTGCTGGTCGTACCATCAGCAAGGACCAACTTGCTGGCCAAAACCCCTCTGACTCGAGTAATTCGCACCATCAATTATATTTAAGTCAAAATTGATATATTTACATGTCACTTTTGCGAATGTACCCCACATTCGCATAAGTACTATTGTTTACACTGTGTTATAAACAATGAGCTTGTGATGTATTTGGTGCTTTAATTGGCGTGTGTGACTTGGCTATCGCATTAGGCTAAGACGTGTAATGTAATGGTAGTTTTAAGGCATTTAAAAAAATAAATAAATAAATATCTAAGCAGTTTGAAAACAAAATCCCGTGAACACGATGACCACATCTGTTACCGCCCCGGTTCGAGCCGCCGAACGCTGCAATCAGAAATAGTCCTTACGATGTATAGATATGAAGTAGACAGTACACATAGGTATACTCACGCCTTCGTTCCATCGGGGATAGGCAGAAAGTACAGAACGCCAACTGCTACGATCCTTACATACTCCTTTTGCTTCTTTACGTTCCTACGTCTGATCGGAGACGCACGCCGGTTGCAAGGAGTACGCACTTGATCTTTCTGAAGAACATCACTTATAAGGACACTATTTATGTCCTTTTAGGGCGTCCCCTTCAACTGTATGCTCCACAAAACCAGGCAGAATCGTAGACACAGACTAAATTACCATTAAATGTTATTCATCTCAAAATGATTCTTATCAGTGGTCTCAAAGTTGTCAAATTAGCTGAGAAAAACAAATGAATGTTCCTTTGAATTTTGCAAAGCATTGTTCTACTGTTTAAATCTAACCACTATTTCCGAGCAGTGTAAAACTTATCATCATTTCTTTTTTCTAGCTATTCAGAATCTAAAGTGCCAAAAGCTAAGATAATAAACGTCAAGTACACAACACTTAATTAAGTTAATATTAAGAGATTAGCCGTGTTAAAGCCGAGTACAAAACATATAGCATCTAATGTCGAGTGTTCGTTATGATCGTTCGAGATGCGAGCGCGATATCTGTCATCTTACACAACTTAATATCACCAGCATTATCGATATATTACCATCTGTTGCGGGGAAACTATGAAGTTGACGGAGAAGTGGACAGTTTGGGAAATTACTAACTGTGACGAAGGTGGATAGAAGTATAGGTCTATAAATTTGAAAAACTATGATCAGCCATTCTTGATACTGAAATAGAAGAAGGCAATATTTTGTACCATTTATATAAAAAATAATAATAACCCAATGCAGTGAGAATCTTGAAGTTATTTCCATTACTAATAGTTTTTTTTACGACGTCTCATTCCTAACGCGTTCAATTGTATTCTTATAAGAATTGTCACTTTTCGCATTTTTACAAACACACAACAAGCTCCCAGTATCATAACTCCTGCAGGCCAAGAATCGGAAATGGCGACGGCAAAGGCAAAAAGTTACAATTTCCAAATCATATCGAATGCGAATCTAACAAGAAATTCTTCTTAGTTTGATCTGGTCATCACGCAAACTCCACTTATTCCAACTTTATCCACAACATATCGATATATCGACGGGCACACAAAAACTCCGAAAAGTTTGAGTGACAGGACCGCCGTAGAAAAACGATGTCGATAGTCGATAGTGCAACAAAGCACCCGCCGGCCCATCTCTATTGACAGGACGGCTAGAGCGTGTGCTACGTGTGAATGCTATCGATAATATCGAGATGTGTCCATGTCGATAGCTTGACCATTACGTGCACGTAAAAATATCTTGGGAACCGAAATGAGACCGATATAATCGATCGATACGGTTAGTGAGGTGTATGAGCCGGGAAATACGCGCAATTGTTTCGGTTTTTTACTGTTTTAGTACTTCAAATAACTATAAATGTGTACTAAAACAGTAATTAATAAAAACAAATTCTTTGTTTATAGAATACGTACCAATATGTCATTCGGAGCCTACAAAAACGTTTGTGGATAAACATACTACGGAGATAATACCTAGCAAGATTCTTAAAAGTACGACCCAAGCATACTAGCTATTCAAACAAGTTTTAAACGAACAAAAGATAATGCTTACTACAAAAATGGTCACAAAACAGAAGTCTCAATTAAAAGTAGCCAGTAATGTCGAAGCGCAAAACTACCAGGAACAAAGTAAACAGATCGGTTGCTACCACAAAAAAGATAGTCTTCCACAATGCGACAGACAAAACGTGTTCGTTGACCTCTGGAGCGGCGCGTGCGACGGACAGACAGATGTGCCAGTCACTTCATAATCATAATGGCGGATAAAATACAAAGCCAAATCAAATCTATGAGATATCTCGACAGGATTACGTTACAAATTTTAACTACAATTATGTTACTGTTAACTCGACGTAGCCGAGTAATGAACTTAAATCTGATCAAACACTCCCGAGACAGTACATTAACGTTTTAACTTACGTGAAGAGATCCTTACGAAGCGTAAACATGCCTAGAGACAAACAAAGAACGTAGAGAAACGAAAATCAATTTAGAAATCGCGCGACGCAATCGGGACTATTCGATTGACGATTTCGTCGCGGACGGTGGGCGTGTGTAGCCGATGAAAAAAACATATCACTCCCACTCCGACCGGTTACACAACAACAATTTTAACGAAGCGCTAATGATGATAATATCAACTCTTTATCCAACAGAATAAGAGTCACAGTGCACGAACAGTTACGATTGCAGATTCGCACTGGCCACACCACGCCTCGACACCCGTCATTGGCAGAAATAAAAACGGCGACCACGCGTAACTCGTCACGTCTCGCCGGACAGTGAAATCGTGCGACCGGTGACAATGTGTCACTTTGCCAATTCACCGAGACCCGCCCTGCCCCTGCAACTGTTTCACGCACAGGTGTCAACACGAGGGTTGCGAACCCCACCAGGGGTCAGCTAAGGCTGGACGCGTTACTGTGTACCGCATTCGTGCCGTTGCGTCGCCGTGCCTTATGAAATGACAGTTGAAGCTTCAATGCGCAGACTTTTACCCGCAAAAGGAAATTTCATCGATCACGCTCACAAATTGCTACGTAACTATCGAGATGTAAATCGCTTATGGCTACCGTTATTTTGAAAAATCGATTCTTGATAATCGATTCGTCACAGTTGCGTTCCGTTTACGCAGTGGACTGTCCCACGGTCGGTCTGTGTGCGACAAAGCTTCAAGGCGACACAGTGCGACACTGTGACCCCTATCGTGCCACTATGAAATAATCGACTGTAAAATCGTATTTGAAGGACCATTAAGAATTGCCACACACTATCTTTCCAAAGACATTCGAATTGCTGAATGTTTTTTGTTGAATATATTTCATAGGATTAAAACCTTATAAGCCAGCAACATTGCAACATTGACTGCTGTTGACAAGGTCCTCAGGTTTCAAGTTTCAACAGGTATTTGAACGAAAACTAGTGCATTAGTAATTCGTTAGTAGCGAATAGCTTTATTCGCACCAACACTATAAAATTGGCAAGTAAATCGTAGTGCCCTGAAAACCCTTACCGGTGAATAAATGAATCAATGAAACTAGAAAAACACTTCTTAAAACTGAAAAATACATATGCATTGCAAAAAAAAAATACATGCTAAAGATTTAAGCAAAGATATAAATGTGTCTAGGTACACAGTCAAAGCTGTGAACTCGACGAAAAAAAAAGCGTCCAACTGTTGGCCGCTAAATGCATGCACGCTAGCAAAGCACAATGACATGGCGCGAGTGTAAGACGTAAATGTCAGGCACACCAGCAGAACAAAGATGGCTTGTTTGTTTTAGTTCTTTTGCAATGCGACACAAATAAATAATCAAACTTAAGTCTATCAAATAATCGTAAAAATCCAAATCGTGATCATAAATCTTTTTTAACTTCAAAACGCATGCTCACTTTTAAACCTAATCCACTACAAACTTCCACAAAATATTTACATAAATAAACTAACATTAAACACCGATTAATCTAAACTCCTTGTAACTGTCAAGCCTAATAAGTGAACCATCGTAAAACTAAGTTTTAGTATTAAAAAGAATTGCAATAAAACGTTAACTTTTTCATGTATCACTAGGCCAAGCGATATGAAATTACTCACATATTTATACAAAAATAGTCTTTATAACCTTATCGATTTGCGTTAATAACTTCATTATATGTTAGAGTAGTTAATAAGGTCTATATTTCCGTGAACGGACTCATTAGTTTGTGTTGGGCAAACATTAGTAATCATACAGGCATACGTGAAGACAGGCGGCAATTATACAGGGTGGGTAGAGTACGGCCTGGCACCGAACTGCCCGAATTTGCGCTGTTTACACTGAATACTATACAGGTTGTTTTTTTTTATAATTATGTAAAAATAAATTACAATAAAAATGACAATAATTCTCAGAAAACTGAAACTTTATAAAATTGCAATGTAACAATCTCATACATTGAATAATGAAATCATCATAACCCATCAACTTATTGTAAGTACTATTGGGTTTTCTCCTTTTAACTTAAAATTCAACAACCTTTTTCTCAAAGCTAGTTGAGTTGCTATGCTTTTCCTTTCATAGTTTTTTTTTTTTTAACACTGCCCCACACTAGGAATTTCTCCTGTATTGTGGGTGCGTTTACAAACATTTAAACTCACATACACAAACAGCCAGACCCGGAACAACTAATTGTAGGTCATACAAATATATGTTCCGTGCGGGAATCGAACCCGCAACACGCAGTGCAGCAGTCAATCGCTTAACCACTGCGCCAACCGTGCCGTCAATGGCCGATGGAATCCAGCTTCATGAAAATTTCCTTCGCAGTATTTTCTTCACTTAGGTATAAGTCCCAGCAATGAATCCGATAGATACTCTATTATCGTATTCTGTAGTAACAGAATAACTTACAATGTCTCCTTCAATATGTAACCTGTACCAGTTAATAAAGTTATTAAACAAACAACCCACAATACAGAATGACCCAATTATTCCTCAATCACTCACAAACCCACAATAAACTCTGCTTATTAATTACAACCGCCCGTATAATTGCAATCACCCTATAAAGAGTTAATATGAAAGCTTATTCATTTGCATTTGTCGTGGCAAGCACGTGTGGCGGCTCGCGTGCCACCGATGTATTACGAAAAACGAATATTGCACGTACATCCTGTATATACGATACTGAGAATGTTATGTAGATATGCAAATAGGCATAAAAGGTACTTTGTTATTGTGAGAGTAGATCACAAAGCTACACCCATTATGACCCCTCGCATAATGGGTGTAGCTCGCCGTTCGATAATAGCTCGCCGTCCGATAAGGACCAGCAGTGCTATTCTGTAACCATCTCACCGTGAAAACTTATGTGAAGTGAGCTCGGAGTGAGCTGTCAGTCCCTAGCAGCAGCAGTGCTATTCTGTAACCATCTCACCGTGAGAACTTAGGTGAAGTGAGCCCGGAGTGAGCTGTCAGTCCCTAGTAGCAGGTGAAATGACAGTTCACTTCACGCTCACTTCACCCAAGTTTTCACCGTGAGATTTTTACAGAATAGATCGGCAGGTGGAATGACATCTCACTTGAAGCTCACTTCACCTAAGTTTTCACAGTGAGATTATTACAGAATAGACCGGCAGGCCCGGGTGGACGGCGCGTTGTGTTCCACGAGCGCCTCAAAGAGATGTCAGCAGAAGTGAAGGGGTCCGATAGAACCGATGCCTGCCGGGGTTGCGGGAAAGTCCGAAAGGGATACCGTGGCCCCTGGCAACGTACAGGCAACTGAAGGAACACGGGCGGGTTTTAGTCAGTAAGAGTCTGACACGCCCTCCCGCTCCACCCGGGAGAAGTTATTTGATCATTTCCAACCCAAAAAAAAAAAAAGGGGTCCGATAGAACCGATGCCTGCCGGGGTTGCGGGAAAGTCCGAAAGGGATACCGTGGCCCCTGGCAACGTATAGACAACTGAAGGAACACGGGCGGGTTTTAGTCAGTAAGAGTCTGACACGCCCTCCCGCTCCACCCAGAGTGGGAGAAGTTATTTGATAATTTCCCAAACAAAAAAAAAAAGGGGTCATAATGGGTACCTACCGACTTATTGATTTGTCGGTTTAGTTTCCGAGAGATCAGTGGTACCCTTTAGGCGTCGTAGGTTCGAAATAAAGAAGGCAGTTCTTTTACTTTGTGTAATTAATTTAATCAGTAATGCTCTAAATGGTGCAGAAACACCATTTCGTAGAACCACAAATACCTAAACATACAGACGCCAGCACATCAATCTACTACAATCTGTAAAATTTATTTAATAGATTTTCAACTTTATCACTAAGGCATAAGGTTCAAAGTTGATTAGAAATTTTGACAGTTTCGGGTAGGTTGACCTGCTGGCGGCTGTACATCTTAAACTGGGTTTCTCCATAAGGTCACATTTTGACTTCTGTTCGCCACCTCATCACATAGATATTCTTCCAAGGCTCGCTCGCACCACAAATAACGTATTAAAACATCGTTCTGTTTCTGTCAATCATTTGAAGATCGCTGAGACAGAATTATGTTTCAAATAGGTTTAGCGTTAAACGCATTCAGTGGTTTGTAGCGCTACTTCTACGATTGATTGCAACTTAGTCGACATTTTTCCGACATTATTTAAAAGTCAATAAAAATGAGCGTGTGATTATGACCACACTATAAAGTGAAAACTTACGACTGGAGCCGAGTATACACGATTCAGCGCCGAGCATACGCGATTTACCGACTGGAGTCGAGTTTACCTGGGAGCCTACTCTCTAAATCCGTCAACTAAGATACGGGCCCGTCCGAATGTAGTTCGAAACTCAGGAGTTTATTAATTAACCTTTTTGGACGAGCAAAAACACATCGGGAGTTGGGATAGCTGTCAAATCGTGTTGGTATTCGTTCTTAGTTCGGGCCCCAAACTAATATTATGTCCGTAAGTGATACGGAGTACGAAACGCTCGTAATAACTTTGGCCAAAACTACGGACTTCGTGCTTGGGGAGTAGACCCCTTTTTTTTGGCTGGGAAATTATCAAATAACTTCTCCCGCTCTTCGTGTCAGACTCTTACTGACTAAAACCCACCCGTGTTCCTTCAGTTGCCTTTACGTTGCCAGGGGCCACGGTATCCTTTTCGGACTTTCCCGCAACCCCGGCAGGCATCGATCCTATCAGACCCCTTCAGTTGCTGACATCTCTGAGGCGCGCGTGGAACACAACGCGCCGTTGACCCGGGAGGGAGTAGACCCCTTGATTCAGTTTCGTGTGACAGTTCACTTCAAAAACTGACTCCTCTACCTTCCACCAAGCTTAATCTATATCCCAAAAGCGATTGTAGGACTGTATGCGCCGATGTATCACCCTTAATGAATCAGAACCGAAACAGTTGGGTAACTCGCTCATTAATACGAATTGTGTGATCGATATCATGCTTGGTACCGAGGTTGTGGTACCGTATGATATATGACACTTTTGATAGGAATACGGCCTTTTGTGGGTACGGCGCCTTTGAAAGTATGTAATTTCGATTGGTCGTAAAGATATTTGAAGTGGAATGTTTGTATTATGGAAGTTCTTTTTGTGGTATTCGATGGTTTTTATCACATACCTAGAGGTAAATTAAATGAACACATGCTTTCAAACTTCAGTACGTATAGGTGCAGACCCCTAACCTGAGCAGTTCAAATTCTGAGCAGTCTTCGTATGTCTCTAGATTGGACGTTGTCAGTACCTATATGCTAGATTTTTCTACCTGAACTTTTATCGTTATTACGTCTATAGGCTTCCAGAAGTGTCTCGGATCTTCTTAATAATTACCAAGAAGTACAAAATAAGCAGAGACAAGGAAAACATTCATACACATTCAAGCTCTGTATAAGTCTCTGATGAGATCACAGCTCGAGTACGCAGTGCCAGTGTGAATCCTTTTTACAATAAATATTCGGAACGTATTGAAAAGGTTCAAAGAAAGTTCCTGAAAGCCATGCTTCCACACAGTTTTATCTTCTGAAGATTTGCTTAAGAAGTACAATTTACTTGGTCTAAAATCAAGACGCACTCTCCTAGAGACGGTATTTTTTTTTTATCTGTGCAGCAATGTATATGACTGTATTGATATTTGTAATTGAATAAGTTACATAGTTCCTAGAACGACAGTATGCCGCGGGGTGCGCGCACGGCCAATGTTTGCTGTTACCTCTTGTCGTAGTAACGCAGGTATGCGGGCACCTCTGCGCCGACTAACTAATAATTACAACAAGCAATTCCATCATATCGATATGTTTGCTCTCTCTGCTGGTAGATTCAAAAATATTATATTCAAAACACTAAGTCACTAGTAGTTTTAATTAAGATTTGCATGATGAGTATTTCTTTACTTTTTGTTTTTTTTTTTTACTATTGTTAAAAATGTTTTGTGTAAAATGTTTTCTTTACTTAAATTATTGTAGTTTGTGGGTATTAGTTTATAGCATAGTTTGTAAAGATTATTTTTTATGTGTATTCCGTGGAAAATGTTGTTGGTTACACATTTGGCCGTATCTTTTTTGTATTTCTTTCTAAAAAATGTAATGTGTAACTGTTTGCTTTCCCTAATAAAAAAAAAAAAAAAACTTTAACATTTCCCAAGAAACCACCTCACCTTTAGCAACTACCTGACAACAAAAATCGAGCCAAACTTGCTCGCTGTTCTAATCAGGAAGATTCGGTTGAAAATTGATGGAGATTAATTGCTAAACGATAAATGTAATTACATCATTGATAATGGACTGATGGTTCCTACAGTCCGGCCGTCGAGAGAATTCGTTCATGACACCTGTCAATTGGACAATTTCTAGTAGCAATAAGAATCAACATGTTGAAATCCCCAGTTCCTGTCAAACATTGAGAGAAAATAGAGATTACAACATGTTATGTTGTGAATGTTTTGCCAGTGCAAAAGCACAGTTATTTTGTTAGATTTTAATATGCTCCTTTTTTTTTTTTTTTTTTTTGTCATTTTTCTTTTCTTTTACTGTTTGTATTTCCTGTGCGTATCCCAAGTAAAATATTTTTCTTTCTTTCTTTCTTTCATGCTCAATACTGGACGATTACAGTCCAGCCGTTGAGAGAATGCGTCCTTGACTCCCGTCAGTTTCATACAAACGAATGTATTTTGCGAATTTGATTCTTAGTATCACAAATAACTGAAACACTTTTAAGTTGTATTAATAGACTATTAGCACTTGTGAGAAGAAATCAATGTTATCTCTACCTGCAACCCCTACAGGTTGAAATATGAATATTTAAGGATATTAAATTACCAAACAATAATAATATAAAAAAAACCAAAGTCACTTTCACCGTAAAAATAACATACATTCTATGGGAAGAGCATTTAAAACAATTTACACTGTTACTTATGAGCCCCTTTCGAAGTCAATTGTTTGGACAGGTACAGTCGGGGCTATAAACATTACTTACGTGAACATTGTCTCTCCGACTGTCGGCACGTTTGTACGAAACATGTTACCGGGCGTTCCCGATAACGTATTTATTTTAAACAATAAACTTTTTAGAAGGTAAAGTAGGATAATAGGTGAAAAAAATATACTGCTGATACAAAACAAAAGTGACTTTTCGTGCATGCATGTTGTAAACGATTGTTCCAAAAGATTTTTTTTGAGGATTTACTTTGGTTTATAGAATTTCCTTTTATGAGGCATCTTTTTGACTAGAATCTATATTATAAAGGGTGGTATACTAGATGATTCTGGACCACCCCGCGTTGAAATTTTTCGAAGGTTATTAAAAAAAAAAACATTATTTTGGCCGGATAGGTATTGCAATTTTCTATGAAACAGTAGCTTTTTTTTTTGATAACCTGCCAAAAGTTTCTACGTTAGGGGTCTAGAATCATGTACTGAATTCATGTATACTACTATATATACTGTATACTATAATAATATAGGTAATAAAGTTGAAGAATTAGTTTTTTCATTTGAACGCGCTAATCTGTGAAACTATCGGTCGGATTTGAAAAACTCGTTTTGGATTTCATAGCCCAATTCTCGAGGAAGATTCTGGGGTATGTAACATCACGCTACGACCTTTAGGAGCCGAGCAAAAAGAAAAAAACAGAAAAACACGACGTCCACGCGAGTGAAGTCGTGGGCAGAAACTAGTTAGATAATTAATTAATTATTTATTTTGATTAATTATTGTATATTTATTTTATTTTTATATCTTAATTATATTTCATGGTATGCTGCACCGGTCAACGTCATAACGTCAACGCCAGCTGTCGCTGAAAACCAGCGCTGGGGCTCTGTCTTGCATAGGGTCGCAGCATTATGCTGAGCGAAGGCCGTTATGCGTGAATGTGACGCATATTTTCCCTAAACTTGTTTCTTTTTTTTAATTTTGCGTCGTGTTTACCGCAAATAAACATATTTTCTTTTCTTTTAGATAAATGTCTACAGCGTTAATAATAAAAAAAACTGGTGTTAATAATAATACCGTAATTTCCAACATCAGCACCCTTTTAAATACACATTCCCCTTTGCGCTCCATTTTTCCTTTACACGTCAGCAACACAAGAAACTTCAAAAAAAAAACTTTCGAAAATCACGTTTTCACACAAACTTCTCAACATTCCTTCCCTTTTAGGAACAAAACCTTTCTATTTTTAATGAACAAAAACTCTGATTTTGCTTCTGAAAGTTTCCGAGTCACATAAATAAACGCGACACATAATAGAGAAGTCGATGGAGTAGTTACTCATGTTAATTATAAGCCACAAGCCACATCATCTCTTGTTAATATAAAATGAACATGGTTTTGTTCGGCGTAGTCGGTACGCGGACAACGCCCACTCGTGACAAATAACAGGCTATTTCAGGCTATTTTAAAAATAGGTGAAGAAAGTTTTCTTAATAGGGAAATGTTTGTGTTATTTTGTTAGAAGGTGAAATTGGATTGGGTTGGGTTTAAGAATATCGGGTGCCTACGCCTTTTATGCAGGTGTAAAGAATTTCACGGCCACTTTAGGTATATCTAAATATCATCATCGTTCTTAAAGCCAAGAGCGTTTATTCTGAAAGTTGGCAACGTCGCACACAGCTGTCAAATAATTCACTGTTTTGATGAAATATGAAATATGGCTAACTAGTGAACTAAAGCAATGATATTAATATCATAATTCCAAATATTTAGTTTTAGATGTCAAAAAGGTATTTAGAAACTTTCCAAATGCCTTTTTTACACCTAAAACGGTTACAACATCAAATTCTGTGTTATAATTGCAATTCATTATTAATATTGTAGTTCACTAGTTAGCCACATTTCTTATTTCCATACAGTAATATTGCCAAATTAATCAAAATAGGTAAATATTTGTCAGCTATTTGCGACGTTGCCAACTTTCAGAGTGTAGGTACGTTCATATTATATATTACTACCTTTTTGCACACGGCTTCGCATGCATGAAGGTCGAAAAAAAACCTATGAAAACCTTCGCCATGAACAACTACATGTATGAGCAAACTTTCATGGTGATCGGTCAGACGGTGGTGGACTTTATAGATGGATAGATAAATCAGATCTGTCTGTCGCCATAACATCAATGTTAACAGCATTGTTGTGTTTCGGCAGTTGGAGGTAAGATAGCCAGGTCCTCTGTGGTTCAGGATTCCGGGTGAAGCTCGCTTCCACATTTAGCCTGATCATCACTTACCAACAGGTGAGATGCAGGCCAAGAGTTTCTCTATTGTGGATTAAAAAAAAACGTTTATTTGGTGCACACAAAAGAAATAGCACAAGATACAAAAGCACGATTAATTAATAATAACTAATATATGAATATTAAGAAATAGCTACACAGTGAAAATAAACAAAAAAAAACGAAGAAAACAAGACAGGGTTGCCAGACGTACGATAATTATCGTATACGTACACTATGTATTATCGTACGCAAAAGTACGATAATTTGCAACCCTCCTCCGAAGTGGGATAAAACAACCATTCAGGAAAAATAATGGGACCAAAACTAGAAATAGAAACAAACTTGCAACAAAAACTGTTAAAGGGGCTTCACTTTCAGCGCAATGCGTAAAAACTCAATCAAAAGAATGCTGAATGGTTTCAACACAACTGAAAAAATATGTTTTTTTATTAATTTCTTTCACATTTCACAACTTCCTAAAAATCCTATCCTATTTCTGATTACTAACTACCCGTTCCGCGCGGCTCTGGCAGTTTTTGTACGATAATTTTTGATCTTGTACGATAATTTTCGAACATTGATACGATAATTCACTCGCACTCGTACGGCAACCCTGCTTTTGGCTATTACACACTTTAAAATAATTAATCAACAAACATACAAAGTGCGGTGTGTGGTGTGATCAATCTCATATACACCAACATCCATTTATATTATACTAGTTGCCGCCAGCGGCTTCGCCCGCGTGATATCTTTATAAATTAAAGAAAGAAAGAAAGAAAGAAAGATTAATATTTATTCAGCCTATGTTACTCAGTGATAATATAGATTTTTTTAAATCTGTCCAGTAGTTTTTGAGTTTATTCATTACAAACAAACATGCAAACATACAAAAAATCAAATCTTTTCTCTTCAGAATATTAGTTTAGAAGTTTAGTTATAGATATGGGTTGTCTATTGTTTGCCCGAAGATTATATGCCATAATCATCATTTTCCCGAATTTCATTTACCCGAATTTCATTTGCCCGAACGTTTCATTTGCCCTAAAAGACATATGACATACTTTTAATTACCCGAATTTTATATACCATAAGATACGAATGCCATAAGTATTGTTTGCCTTATTTTTATGTGCCATAATAATTATTAGACATAATATTTAAATGGCATAATAGGTAATGGGTGCGCAATGTTTGGTATAATAAGAATAAACTTATTTATTCTGTGCATGGTTGATGGTGGGCTAGGTCGACGGAGCCCCGCTTCGCGGGGCTCCTACTTCTGTGTGGTTTATAAAAAAATAACCACGAAGGGGATGGCGGGGTCTATTCGCTCGCTTCGCTCGCTCACACGACCCCGCCATCCCCTTCTAACCTAACCTGTCCGAGTCGGGGTGCCCTAAAGTCCCAATTGCATCCAATTTCTCTTGATATAAACAACCGTTACACACCCGATGTCGATGGCAAATTATGTTATGGCATATCATAATTATGGCATGTGATAATTAGGGCATGTGATAATTAGGGCTTACAATGATTATGACAAATGATGTTATGGTAAGTGACTTTATGGGAAACAATGATTCTGGCACGTGACTAATATGGAAAATGAGAGTAGGGCAAATGAGTATTATGTCGTATGATATTAGGGCTGTTGACTATTATGGCAAATGATATTAGGGCAAATAAAATTCGGGTAAACGGCGGTATACCATAGATATGTATTGGTCATTATTATACTCAAGTGCCAATTTGTAGACATTACAATTTTGCTGATAAAGACCCCGGCTCAATAGCCATTTGTATGGCCCGTTTACATGCCGTAGCCTTCCGCGGTATACCTACCGTGGTATGCTCAAGTCCCCTTGTTACAATATCAACGAAACATAAGTCCTAAGTGTATGAAAATAAGATTCAAAATCAATTCCGCTTACGAAAATCCTATGCCATGCCATGCCGCGCCATGCCGCTTGGTGATCACCGACCTTTACGGTAGGCTTTGGTATTATGTTGCAGACTTGCAGATGTCTTTGGTCGACAGTCACCACAGAGACTTACCATATTATCCATCGACGTGTATCCTTTAAATTATAAAAAAATACTTGTACTTTTTTCAAGCAAGAAACCAACGAACATTCTTCACTTCCCTTCATCACCACAAACACCCAAACTTGGTACAACTTCTTTATCAGAGCACCATCAATTAATCACGAGAGGCCAACCAATTACTGGCAACATTAACCGGGGGTTAACTATAGTTAACCGTACTTAACCGTAGTTTGGACGATAGTTTAATCGTTGCGTATAACTCTTCTGGTGTTTATGATACTTGAATGTTGTGGAATGGGCGAATAATTAATTTTGGTTTTTGATAGGACAAGATGTATGGCGGTAACAAATGGTTCCGTGAGTTGTGAGGGAATTGAACGTCTTCGATTTGAACCTAAGCATAATCAGCCTATAATGTCCCACTGCTGGGAAACAGGCGAGAGGTAAACTTTATAAAACTTTATTTTCTTACCACAATATACATGTATATATATATAGCCCTACGGGTTGGGGTCACAGCGTAGCAAAGCTCATGAGATGGAACAAGCGAATACTGTTAGGCCATGGTGATTTTTATGACGATTTCGTTACGTATTTATGGGAAAAATTTTTCTTTTGCATCTCACCAGTTTAATTTGCTGTTTTTTGTTCAGAATTTTATTAGGGAGCTTGTTCAGTCAAATGTCGGCTGATATTTTTCAGAACTGGCTGTGGTTGTTTCTAAACTAGACATGAAGCTAGATTTTGACTAGTTATTTATTAAGTTTATTTATTTTATTTATCTCTCCCTTATAACTGTCATTATCATAATTATCAGTTGTGTTTTATATTTTCCTATAAAAAAATATAGGCCACGTGTGTCTGGTAGTACAACAACAAATATCTTGTAGAGGAAGAGGGTCATCTAGGAATTATTTATTTATTTTACATCGGTCAGATTCGACAATGACATATAATTCGGTTGAGTATATATTGTGGGAGACTGGTGCCTAAGTTAGGCTCGTGGCCTGTGTTTCAGGACACCAGGATCCCACCCATTTTCATTTTACAAATTATCTACTATGCGCGCTGACAGAATGTAGTAAGGCATTTTATAGTTTTATTTTAATTAATATCTAGATTAAGTATGCGAGACAAATGTTAGTAGATCTGTAGTATGTGTGATTGAGTGGGTGTGTGGGTGTGTTAGAGTGTGTGATTCTGTGTTTAGGTCTTTGTAAGGATATTTTCAGTATCATTATAATTTAAGTTTAGTAGCCAGTCAGTTAGCCTCTTTTTGCATTTCTGCTTTGTGAGACTATAGATATGTAACACCTTATTAGTTTTATTATATAAGTAGCCACCTAGATAGCAAGAGAAACGCTTTGCAAAAATAGTTTTGTGACGTAGATGATGGCGGTCCACTGGGTCATATCGTCTTTTCCCCCTGGACAGCGTTGGATTATAGGTAAACCAAGAGCGTATGTTGTTTCAACAGAATGTGCAATATAAATAGTTGGCGCACTGTCAGCACTTCATTTTCTTTGTATAGCTGTTCAGTGGGGTAGTGGGCCGTTGCCCACGCGGGCCCAGTGCGGGTTAGTAGATGTCACATGTCTTCGTTTTTTTTTGTTCAAGGACATGCCGGTTTCCTCACGATGTTTTCCTTCAACGATTTGAAAGCAATGGTGATGAAATAATTTACATAAAGTAAAGCGCCTGTCAGGGTTCGAACCCATGACCTACAACTCGTAAGCCGCGGTCGTTACCACTGGGCCACCAATGCTCTCCTATAGAAATAAAAAAGGAACAGCTCCATTGACGGCATCCAGCTGAACATAGCCAGCCAAATCATGGCCTCTTCAATGAGGTATTTCAGTATCTCTTCAGGCTGGTCGGTGATAGTAGTATTATGTTGATGGGACACAGAACGACACCACACACCATTTTTGATGACCAATTGATCAGCCCTTTACTTTCTCTTCGGGCATGGTTACATCTGTTCTTTGTTAACATTGTTTCTTTGAATTGTATTGCCAAAATCTTCAAAATGTCTGCCATCTAATCAAACCCTTACAATAACCCAGGTTAACATCATATCAAGAAATGGGTCACCTAAAAAAACGTTCGTCTAACCAAACCAGTGTTACCACAAAAAAAAAACCTAATCCGTACAAAAACTCGCGTGTGCCGACCCAACATTAACACATGACCTCAAAGACATACGGCCAACATGCTATCGAAAAATGCTAATGCTTCCGATCCTAATCTCAGCCTTAACGCGTGAGCCGGACCACGCATTCTTGACTAAATGTAACCCTTGAACTATCTGATAACACCCTTAGATTTCCACCAGTTAAACATGACCCTTCGAAATTCAAATATTCCAAGATGGCCGAAGAGGATTTGTTAAGGAGGTGAGAGGTCGTGGTACGCTGGGTGTTGCCAGCATGCGACGTTTGAAATATGTGTAGTGACGTCACATTTATGTCAGCCAATCCATTAATGTCCTTATCTGGACTTCCGAATTCGTGTGTTTCTTGAGGAAAGTGTGTGGGCTTTATTGAGGCGGGACATGACACAGCAGGTTTTTTGGAGTAAGGAGTATCTTTGGGCCGTAAATGTAGGTTATACGAGTAAGTTTGTAGTAGAATAGATTTGTTTTTATCGTCTATGTTGTAATTTGTTTTGAAAGGTTATATATTGCTTTGGTACATTGTTTTGTTTGGTCTTAAACGAACCTCCTCTTTCTCCTCGGTTAAAAATATCTTCAACCTCAAATTATTTGAAATGTTCTTCATTTAAATCGCTAACTAGTTCAACTTGTATATTAAAGAACACCTTTTTATCCATTGTAAAGGTATCCATAAGGATACTTAGAATAAAAACATTGTCTTCTAAACCCTTGACAATTCCGTGACTCACCGATATTCACAAATGTCCATTCAACTTAAAAGCACTAATTACTAAGGATTATCTAAACTGGTTACACAAATGGTATCTTCACATAATCCTCCAAACATGTTGAAAAGACCCGTTAGGGCTCACAAAATTCCCAGAAAACGCATGTGCTGTTAAAATTTCCCATTGATCGTATAACCGAACAGTATTCCTTCTAAGAACTATACAAAGCTATGTGTGTAGTCAGGTAGACATATTGTTTTACTTTAAAAAAAAACTTGGTCTATGCGTTGACGTCATATAACCTCTTTGTTAATTTTGTTGGATTACCTACCATTGATCGTCAGTTGTTTCCAAGTATGTGTAAAGAATGGTGTTGAAAAAGGGCTACAGAAAACGAGCTACACCGGGTTCGTAAAAGAGATAGATCTTAAACTCAAGTTTGAACTAGTCGTAAAGAAATAATAGAACATGTATGGCAAACAAAGTATGTATGAAAAACCTGTATGATCCTTTTCACCACTAGAAGATCCCAAAACCTCTAAAAGGTACACATAATACAACAGGGTCGAAATACAAATGATAATTAGCTTGAATACCACAATTAATACCCCCGTTGGGTCTTGCGTCGTGAGGAGCTCGTGGCTAAGTAATAACTGCCGCATGGGTCGATCCATCAGGTTAAGCTACGCTTGCCGGGGTTGGTCTGTGGATAGGTGACCATCTTTACATACCGAGACTCCTCCGTGCCTCGGAAAGCAAGTTAAACCATTGGTCCCGACTGTCATTCGTGGTCTTTTGACAGTCGTTACGGGTCGCCAGAAGCCCGAAAGTCTGACAACCAGTCTTACCAAGAGGTATCGTATTACCCAATTACTGGGTTGTGGAGGTCAGATCGTCAGTCGCTCCATGTAAAATACTGGTATTCAGCTACATCCTGTTAGATTTGAAGCTGACCCCAATATAATTGGGAAAAGGCTAGGCAGATTGATTGATTTTTGGGTCTTGCGTCTAATACAGCTAGTACACACAATAGGTTTTAACCACTGTCTTTCTGCGTAGCCACGGACTCGAATACCACGCACCCGGCCGCTTGTAAAGATAACATGTTATGAGTAACTTTTACAACATAAACGTAACATAAGACCACAATCATCATTACACCCCATTCCTAAAAACATAACAAAATAAAATAGCTCAAGCTTCCCTCCAAAAAAACATAAAACGAAACATTCACAGTTTTCCACTTCTCGTCCCACAAAATCAGAGCCAGCCTCGTAACACCAGTAAGTTTAATAACTCGTTGAAGTAGACTGGGAACACAAAACGAAGCAGACATTCGACTAACTACGTAACAGTGATGGCGAAAAATAAGCAAAACCCACGTGTAGGCACGAGCTTCGGCCAGCTATGCCTTGTTAGAACCTGCATGTAGGAAAAATGGGGTGAATGGAAAATGAGCCTTGGACAAGAAATTCGCTGGTGGTGGAGAACCTGTTCTGCTAATGAGAGCATAATCAGTTCACCCTTATTCTTGGGCAGTTAGGTACAAAGACTAGAAGGAGAACAAAAGTGATCAGGGCGTCAGTCTGGATAGTCAATAGTGGACAAGAACAGGCAAAGGAATCTCTGGACGTTCTGTTAATCCTGTTCTTAAGTTTCTTTTACATGAATACATTATCATTAATCTTCCGTACCAGGAAATAACATGAAATGTCTTTACATTGATAGTCTACCGACCACCGTCATGTTTCATTCGAAAAAAAAAAACAATTCTTTCAGCATAAGTTGCTTAACATTACTTTTAAAATGTTTGCTTTAGACTTTACCTCATCCACCCCAATTCTGACCTCCCAAAGTTATAAACACGTGTGCTATGCAGGTACACGGAAAGCCAACGGTTAAAACTGTAGGGAAAACATTGAAAATTTGGGCGCTTATCAGCCGGCGCGCTAACTTTTATTTTTGGCGCCCGAGGCTCGCTCCGTGTGTGCACGAATTGTTTGTAGACCTTCGTGGATATTAGACATGGCTTTCTTGTATATTTGGGGCATATTTTTGGTATGAATACAAAATCAATCTGCCTAGCTTATTCCCAACTATGTTCAGGTCGACTTCCAGTCTAACCGTATGCAGCTGAAAACCAGTATTTTACATGGAACGACTGCCTGTCTGACCTCCACAACCTATTTACTGGGTAACACGACACCCCTTGGTAAGACTGGTTGTCAGACATTTAGGCTTCGAACTACTCGTAACGACTGTCAGATCCACGAATGACTGCCGGACCAACGGCTCAACGTGCTTTCCGAAGTACGGACGGGTCGCTATATTTTATGGAATTATGAATACAGTGGTTAACTAATTACCATAATACGGTCAAAAATAAGCAGCTACGGCGTCTATTTCCGTGAATGTCATAAATGACCGGGTATGGAATTATATCAGACAGATGACCAACTTTGAACTGGTGATGATTTAATTATCACTAGTCATGAGGTATTCCCTGAGCTTGTGGTTTTGGATGGTAGGTAATTTCGACAGCCCACCTGAAGAAAAGTAGACCCACCCTTGCTTAAAAGGTAGGCTTAAAGTAGGGATGATGCCCAAATGGATGACGAAAAAAATACGATTATGACATCAATGTTCCTGTTAATATTCATTCACAAATCGGACTCCAAACCTATGGCCTCCAAGCTTACGGTATGCGTAAATGCTCATCCATTTACTCCTAGACTCCTACGCAAGGTTCAAAAACGTCACTTGCACTTGCTATGTGACATTCTCAATGACGTCAAATAAAAGTCTAGTGTACTAGTATACATACATTTGAATGACGTCAAAAAAAACCACTTCACATAAACATTTGAAATCGCCTTTTCCTCTATAAATGTCATGATGGCAGTGGCGAAGGCCTCGCGTCTTATGCACGAGGTTGATGATTCAAATCCGAGCAAGTACCAATGTGGCTTTTTCAATTCATATGTACTTACTGAGTTACTGTTTATCTTGGACATTACTGAAATTGGTGAAGAAAAAACATCATGAAGAAACCTGAACTTATAGTTGATATAAAGTTTGAAATCGCCAAGCCATCTTGAGCAAACATGGTGATCAATGCACGTGCCTTCTCTGTATGAGAAGCGGCCTTTACTGTACAGTAAGACAATAATAGACTGGTATTATACATCACGCCTTGTTTTCCTGAAGGGCTGGGCAGAGGTGTACCTGTAGTACACCCACATTTCGATAGTTATGTTTAAGTCCCATGTAATTCGAGCCTCGCCTATTGCCATCAACCGGGCACAAATTCAGACTCCGGGCTGCTACTGAGAAATTCCAGACAGAAAAATCCAATAACACTTTGTCCGACCTGGGAGTCAAACCCAAGATCTCGTGCTCACCAGTAGCGCTTGCGACCACTAGAACAACGAGGCAGTCCTGCTGGTATTATGATTATTATTATTATTCTCTGCCGCGTCTACGCCGCACAAGCGTAGTTGTAAAGCGCACGCGAGCCAGTATTTACGGCCTGTATTTCGGCCGTGTGTTCTCACACGTCGGCCGATACACATCTGATTCATTACCAGCTGTTCTGTCTATACCTGTACTTACACGTAAGCTTGAGCTTTGATTTAAATGTGAAGTTTTGGCGCGCCGATTTTAAAATACATTTTTGGTGGTGTTTTATGTGCTGTTCCACACAGATTTGGATTAGTTACTGCTGTGTCTGAGTTAGTTAAATTAATATCTGACTAGCTGGTGGCCCGTGTGGAGCTCGGAAATTATCCCACGGGAACATACTACTTGGATAAAAATATGATATATATATTTTATTTTTAATATTGTTTAAATATAGGTTACACACTTACATAGTAAGTTTCTTACTGAGTTGCTTAATATACTTAGCTCATGGTATCTGCGTGTGCTAATCATCCGAATCCATTCGACCTTTTCAACGCGTGACAAGGTAACAAATAGATAAAGTCAAAGTCAAATCATTTATTTCAAATAAAAGGCACTTTTGAACGTCAAAATTTACAAAAAAATTGAATTGATTCTAGGCGCCCCTTCCAAAAGGTAGTTTTCGCATGGAGAAGAATGGGCAAGAAACTCCACCATTACTCTTTTAAAATGTTATATTTTGATAGACAGTTACTTTCGCATTTATAATGTTAGATTGCTAATGTTACAATGCGTTTTTTTATACGGCCCAGACACCACCAAAGCGGAGATTTGCGGAGCTGTCGGAAGCGGAGACGAGAAAGATGTTTTTCAGCTAGGGTGTATCCACCGAAGCTGTGCTGGCTAGACTGGAGCGGAGATGTGTGCTGACAAGACCGAAAATGAGCTGCGTGCGGCGAACATTGGATGTTGATTGCTCACTGCACGCCGCTCATATCTCTTCTCGTCTCTGCTGCGCGCCGTCGCCAGTTTGCGAGGCACAGCTCACATCTCCGCTTTGTACCGCACCCAGCTCAATCTCGGCGAGGCACAGCTCTCACATCAGTATGATACATCTCCGCTCAGTGGTATCCACTGAAGCTGACTGGAGATGAGATGTGTGAATAACGAAATTCTATTGGTTGGTTAAAACACATCTCCGCTCCTCTCGACTCGTCTCCGCTTTGGTGGAGTCCGGACCTCACTCTGGCTTGTTTTAATTAATAGAACAGCATGCTTGTAACACCCTTTAAATAGTATCGTAGATGAATGAGAATGAAAATAATTAGAAAGTCAATTGGAGGTGCAAAAAACTATACCGGTAATACCACTAAGTGAAAAGTTTTCACTACCGCTTATGGCCACCTACATCACCGAAGGAATTGCCAATGCATTTACGACTTAAAGAATAACTTGAAATGTCTCATGTGACTGGGTTGCTCATAGACCAACTTTTTATAACTGACTTACAAAAGCAAAAGTTAAAAAACAAGTGATCGTTATCGTGTCGTAATTACATCGTCATTTGCGAGCCGATGACAGCAATGTCATCCATGACATATGAAAGTGCGGAAGCGATCGTTAACAATGACATTCCATGTCCTATGAATCATATATTACTGACACACCGATTGTATTGATAAGCGAAAACGGTTTTAAGCGTTCTACAAATACCCAATGCTAAATGGATTCTAAGCTAGCGAAATTAGCGAACTTTTCAGCTTAATTAACTAAAATCAACTGCAAAGAAATGTGACGTGAATTCAATGGTACTCAGACCAAAACATTGCACTTTCATGCATGTTTCGAGTAAGCCTGACAAATTTCGGGCTCGATCAGAGCCCTTTTTCATATCGTCTGGTGTTTCGTGTGATTACAGACCTCAATTAGCGATATTGCGAGTTGAACTGGAAAAAAATCGTGCTTTCTCGAAAAAGGCTCACGCGAGGTATTCTGTACATATTAATTCATGAAAATTATCTTTTTTTTATTATTAAAATAACGTTGCCGAACACTAGGAATTTCTTCTGTGTCGTGGGTGCGTTTACAAACATTTATACTCACATACACAAACAGCCAGACCCGGAACAACTATACAAATATTTGTTCCGTGCGGGAATCGAACCCGCGACACGCAGCGCAGCAGTCTGCGCCAATCGCGCCGTTTTAATTACGTAGTGTAGGTATCCAACGGATATTACAAAAATGTGAAAGTTTTTATATTTGGATATTTGTTACTCAATCACGCAAAAACGGCTGAACGGATTTGGATGAAATTTGACACACAGATAGTTTATAACCTGGATTAACATATAGGATACTTTTTATCCCGGTAGTACGTTCCCGTGGGATAATTTCCGATGTCCACGCGAGCGAAACAGCGGGCAAAAGCTAGTTATTTATATAATAAGTTCCTTAAAAAAACAGTTTAGCCTTCTTCTTTTCATGTGATTATTGACTAACTTGGTGTCAGAGTTTAAAAAAGTTAAAAGGTAAAAGTTTTTGTCTCGCTGGTGGTGGCGTGTGTGTTGGATCGTTAAGTTCCCTTCAAAATGGTTGAGCTGAACGATGCTGATCCATGCGTCATGTTCGTGAACGGGCGCCGTCAGTAGGGATTGGTCATCTCTTATCTGCCACGGCTTATTTTAATTTTTGAATTGTTTTTATATTTTTATAACGGACGCTTTTTACGTACACGTCTTTCTACATTGGTCTCACATGTATAATTTCAACATGAATGATGTAACCAATATTTTGTAACAACTTTATGATTTAAAAGAGTGTCCGTGGAGTTTCTTGCCCGTTCTTATCCATAGGAACCTACGCTTTGGAATGGGCAACTAGCTTCATATTTCTGACTGACTTACAGGCACTTTTGAATTGTCACCCTTGACAATTCAAAAGTGCCTGTCAGTCAGTCAGAAATATTTTGAATTGTCAAGGGTGACAATTCAAAAGTGCCTGTAAATGGTTTAATTGAAATAAATGCTTTGAGTTTGAGTTTGAGTTTAAAGCCACCCATGGGCCTCTGACTTGGCTTCACATGCCGTCGAGAAATATCACTCAGGCATCCTCCTCACTATGTTTTCCTTCACCGTTTTTTAATTAAATTACTAGATATTAGTGATTATTTAGAGTAACAGTTTAGTAATTCCATTATTCAATTGTCAAGTAGGTACCTAACTATAATTGTTGATATTTGATCAACTTTACGGTCAATACGAGGTTATCGTTCCAAAATTGTAAAACAAATCGAATTTGTTGTGGCTACCGCTAATTTCGTAGTGTCATCTGCCCCGACCCTAACTGTAATTTTTGAGATATTTCACACGCCTCAATGATTGTGAAATTAAATTCAAGTGAGTTTTACCAACAATATATAAGTTGATAGTTTGCAATCATTCATCTGGACCAACGTCGCAACGACCTTAAAAAGATAGCTGGGACAGACTGGATTCGGAATCCGGACGACAGGCTGTTGTGACGCAGCCTGGAAGAGGCCAGCTGCGATAAGCAGCCTCTTAGAAAGACTTTTTTTGCGAGAAATTCCTCATGTGAGTCTGTAAAAACCAGAGGATTATGTGACCTTCAGACCTGATGGTGGAATGTTTCCTAAACTAAAAACATATTGCCACTGCATTATGATATCTCTTTGCCTACCTATCCTGCGGTAATAGGCGTCAGATTTTAGGTACCTCCATGAAAAATACATCACAACGCTAATGTTTTCCCATTGTTCGTCTTATTTGTTCTAGTATATTCGTGAATTTATGTATATTTATTTGTGCTTATATTTATATATAATTAGGCATTATATTATATTGATACTTTGTAATAGGTAGGTATATGTGTATCTTTATGGTTACTTAAAAAAAAAAACTCGTAATTTCACCTACCACTGTTTGCCTCTAGCATCACCCAAAGGTTGACTGATAGAAAATGCCTATGGCATTAAGTCCGCCTTTCTGTGCTTGAAGTATTAAATAAATAAATACATGGAATGAGGAAACTTTTGAGGGTGAATGTGGATGGCTGTAAGAGTAGGGGGGAGACCAAAGAAAAAATGGATGGACTGTGTGAAAGATGATATGGCTAGAAAGGGAGTGACTACCGAGATGACGACTAGTAGAGAAGTATGGGAGAAAAAGACATGGTCCACCAGCAAATTAATTGGAATTAGGGAGGGAGACTGACGATTATAATGATGATCCAAATTAGAAAGAAAGAAAAAGTATTTAATGGGACAAGCACAGGAGATCTTAATTAAACTAAACACACACTCACTATAAATAAAGATAGAAAATACAAACAAAGTAAAAATAAAGCGGAAAGTCCTGTGCGAGGCAAAAGGCTCCTATCTCAGCATCATGCTGCGACACACAACCAATTACAAAATACACAAATAATATAAATCGGCTTAAGGCAGGAGAACCTACATTAGAACATAGGTATACCTTCTTGTGTAATGATGACTAAGTTTGTCTATTAAAATGTGCTCTTATCAAATGTACATATTTAGAAGTACAGAATAAAAATGAGCATATGAATAAACGAATACGTTTAACCTTTCCTGTATCCAAATTAGTTAGTATATGACTAATTCTGACGTGAATGTGACGTCACATATCAGACATAAACCACAAAACATGCGTCTAGACTTGAACGGCCACATTTATAGTGAAAGAAACTTCAGACCACCACCGGGCCGTCACTAGACGGCAGCCTACCGTCACCTCTACGATCCTTGCGGTGGGTATGTCGCAGTAAGATGGTTGAAGCCGTGATATAGTTATATCCCTAGGGATATAGCTATAAGTATACCGTAATATTATATGAAAGCGGTTCATAATTGCCTTACTAGGACTATGATACTTGTTCGATCTAATAATATAACTATTAAGGCACTTTGACCAAATAGGTTAGAACTGCGACCAACTACGCGCGAGCCAAGCGAGCGGTGCCCCGGCAGCGGCTGGCGAGCGCTATGTCGAAATTAGTCGCAGTAACAAAATTAAGGCACTCCGACAGTCATGAACCGCTTTCATATAACTATATTACGGTATTTAGCTATATCTCTAGAGATATAACTTTATCACGGCTTCAACCATCTTACTGCGACAGGTACACATACATGTGAAACGTAACATGAAATGTTACACACATTGAAACAAATTCGCATTGCATATATTTGGACGGCATGTTCGTTTCGACGTATTTTACATTTTAGATTACAAACTTACATTAGCAGTTGGAGAATTGGCCGTGACGTATATCGATGTATGGGAGAACATGGTTTTCAACTACAATGTTAAATTTGTTTTTGAGATAAATTCTTCCTTCTTTCTGCGTGGTCCGACAGGCACTTGGTCGGTTTTTTTATAATGTATCTGTACAATAAAGAATAAGAATAACGGCCATTTTATAAATTTTCTTCCAATCAGCCTCAAAACATGACCAAACCATCAAAATTTTCTCAGTTCGATTTTTGTCCCCACATGTTAAAACTATAAACTGCACAACGTAGTAGGTACTTTCCAATAAAGCATGAAGAAAAAAAATACAACCTCCAAGTTGAGCGAAGTGAACACGACTGTACCAGTACCTACAAGTCGGAAACTAATCTAAGTGGCGAGTACAACTTGGCAGACAAGTGCCGACGTGGACGGGCCATGTTTTTTTAGTTTTCACCCTTCAGCCAACTGCTCCAAGTGATATGAGCATCGCATGCATGGAGGAATCACAGAGTAGTTAGCCGCAGAGACATACAAAAATTAATTTGTTAGTTTTTTTTTTTTTGTTAAAGTAAAGCGATAATTCTATGTCATGTTTACTTCTTTTTCAACTCTATATGTAATAGAAAGAAGATATAAGATGATAAAGTAAATACACAACAACAACAACAAACAACGGATGACTGGATAGGACAGGGAGAGGTCACGGGCGGAATATATATAACTGCGAAAATCTTAATGGGGATCAAAGTTATGTGGTCTGAAGCAGGTAATTTAGGGATAATGGAAATGATAAAAAAAAACTATTAAATAAGAAGGGCTTGCTAAAGCTTTCTACAGAAGCTAGACAACAAACAAATAACACTTAACTCACCCATTTCGTAATTGTCACGGAAAACCGCAGTAAAATAGATGCCAAACCACTTCTCTTTATTATATCAACGCTCTGCCTTAGAAAAATGGTGCCAAGTACGTGTTGCAAATACATTTTTTACAAAAATTGCCAAACGGAAAAAAATATGTTAGTATCTTTTAGGGGTCGGTCTTTCTCATGCTAGGTGTGGTGAAATTTAATTTTAAGGGTGTGTGTGGTACAGACCGTCAAACTGAACAACTTGCTCCATGGGACCAGCAATAGTAATCGTGAAAAAAATTATCAACTCTCCCATACGAAACTTTAATACCTATTACTTGACCAAATATATGGGCTGATTATTTTATTACTATGGTAATAAAATAATCAGCCCATATATTTGGTATCACCAAAACATTAAAAGTATCGCCAAAACATTAATTTACCCAAAAATCCAGTTCAAGAAAACCGAAAACAAAAACCTGCACTCTCTACCCGAAACTACTCTGTGCAAAGCCTTCAAAGACGTCTGGAAGGTACGTGCTGCCAAAATATTCATTTCTTCCGCCTCGCCGCCGCTCGCTTGAACGTTCAAGCTTGCATTCTGATTTATACGGGACCAGTACACCTTGTTATCGTCATATATGTCTTACTTACAAGAGTTCTGAAGTATCTACGGTCTTGGGTCCTGAAGATGGAGTGGTCTAGTCTTTTTGGAGTCTTGGGGAAGTAACATTTGTAAGTCTGGACTATGATTGGTATTGGTTAAGTGTACCATCGTGTCATTTGATGTGACTGAATGAATTCGCCAGAAGGATAGGTATCTAGCCTGGTCTTTAGGGGTTTCTAAAAATTTTAATAAATCGCCCTCTTCAAATCCATTGAATGTTAACATAATTCCCTAAGACTAACTGTCGTCTTCCAGACAAGACAAAGAAGTCTTAAGACGAAGCGAAAAGCTGCCTGAAGAGCTTCTCGTCCATGAAAGAGTTGATAAAAGGAGACCTTCCTCTGTTAAGCGAAAAGTTATGGACATGTGCATTATTCCCATTTTGACCAATGGATCCCAGACTTGGTCTTTGATAAACATTCAAAACTTCGAACTCAAGATTTGCCAACGTGCGGTGGAGCGCAGTATCCTAGGCGTCAAATTAACAAACCACACTGTACTCCAAAACACAGATAACAGACGTTGCTCAAAAAACCGCAAAGTTGAAGTGGGACTGAGCTGGCCACGTCTGCCGCATGCCCAATGACCTGACGGCCAAAACAACTGTGTGGAGCCGAGAAGGCGTCGCAGCAGACCCCGTAGAAAATGACGGGACGAGCTGGACAAAAAGGATAACCAGTATTCTACGTTAGCACTAGATCGCATGCACTGGAAGTCATGGAGAGAGGCCTTTGCTCAGCAATGGGATGATACAGTATTTTCTTGGAATTGTAACGAGCACAATTCTACTACATATATGACTATTTCATAAAGTACTCAATCACAGATTACAGTCCATTGCTGGACTATTTTTGCATGCCCCCAGAATAAAAATTAATCCAGGAATGGACAGGATGGGTCTCAATTTCTCCATGAAAACACAACCGACGCTTTTAAAAAACAAGCTCTCGTTAAAACCCTACGTCTTAACCCTCACCAGCCGCGGTATGAAACTCAAAACCCATATTTAGGCCAATAAATCACAGTACATTATTAAGAAAGCCGTTCTTTCCCCATTACAAAGTGAGGTCAGATGTTATCAGCCCACATACAGGTTACACACGTAATGCTGATTCTGACGTGTGCCCACGCACGAGAGGGTTGACTGTGAACGGCGTCGGTAACAATTTGAATTACGAAAACAACCCTTATTGGTACGAAATAAAGACGCAACCAAAGTTATTGCTGTTTAAGTGTGGTGGACTGCATGTTCGTGACTTTTCGTATTAAATTGGTTGTAAGGTGTTTAATGGGTGCCTGTGTGCACGTATGTGTTTTGTTTTTATTTTTTTTCGCTTTTGGGGTGAATATTTTCTTGAGCATATCGGAATACTGTATTTTTTTAGGTCTAACAACACGCGCGACTTTTTCACCAACGTACCTACTTTCAAGTTGACGAATAAAGTTCAAAATAACATAACATCACGCCTGTATTTTCCGAAAGGCTAGACAGAAGTGTACCTATACACCGCTGCACCGTAAGGACTATTTCTGCTTGCAGCACTCGGCCGCTATAGAATCGGGGCGGTAACAGATGTGGTCATCGTGTTCACGGGATTTTGTTTTCAAACTGCTTAGATTTGAAGTTCTTCAATAGTACATCCACATTTCACCAGCTATGTTCAACTCCCACGTGATATGGGGTGATCCTATTGCCATCAACCGGGCACAAATCCAGACACTAGGGTGCTACTGACAAATTCCTGATGGAAAAACCTAATAACACTTTGCCCGACTTGGGCGATGGGGACAAGAGAGTTTGGTGACTCTTCGTTTAAGTAGGTAACTTTTCTTAGCAACTGTATTCGATGACACCTAATACGTCACAGCTTTTTTGCAAACAACTCATTAATTATCCAATTCTTGATAACAACCCTTTAAAAATAATTCAAGCTTTTACAGTCATTGTAAATGCTAGCATTTCCTTGCGTAGGCGTTGATCCATTCACGAGTACGTGGGTGGCGGCTTTTATAAGGGTCAATGAAAACCGAAATTATATACAAACCAACTTTGTCTCACAGTTCCTAATATCATTGAGTATACGTAAAAGCGTTTCAAGTTATTGTGTACTAAATTATGATTATTTTATAATAAATATGTCAAAATTGCAAATAACCTTTAGAATTGACGACGACGACAAATTATTAATTGAAAAAATATTTAAAAAAAAAAACAAGAAACATTATGGACGTTCGAAAATCGAAATCCGTGAAAACTCTAAAAAGAAACAATAGAAAAACGAGACATTCTTCAAAAAGTCTTACAACATTGCATCGGCCACTTATTCTATAATCTATAAAAACCCGGTATGGCCGGCATCACAAAATAAGTTTCCCATATCTGAGCCGGCCATTCACAAAGCCATTTCTTTTTTTTTCCCGCGTAAATGAGGTTCAAAGCCCGGGAAAGTGACGGATGCTTTCACGCCTTATCCGCTCTTGAATGAAACCTTTTTACTCAAATCCAACTATTTCAGTCCCACGATTATTATTTTATGGTTAATTATGAGTATTTATGAGACAATCAATAGAACATTTAGAGGAAAATAATGTAAGACAATGGAATGAATTTTGCCCTTGAATTAGTTCAGGTTTGAAGGTCATTGAAGACTGCTACTAAATATTTATCGGTATTTTTATTTTAGTTTGATTCAGTGCCTTGTGTAATAATTAGTGGAGTTTATTTTGGCTATTTGAGCTATTTCAAGTCTAAGTAAAAAAATATTTGATAACTGAAATCCCTACACTATAGATAGGTATATTTTATTAGTGTTTTTGTGAATGCAAGTTTGTTGAAAATATGCCACATCGTTGTTTAAAGGATGCCCGAATTTTAAAGAAAAAAATTGATGGGTAGGTATAAGAATATACTTTATATACTTTGGTGCAAGTGCCAGAATTATACAAAAAATATCATCTGATACTGGATCACAAATAAAAGCACTATTTAATTCAATGATATTTTCAAAAGATGTTATCTTTAAAACAAATCGCGAAGTAACTGCCCACTTATGTTCTAAATAAATGTTTATTTTATTCCGTACACTGCCACGCGAACTGCTAATTAGCTTCGTACCAAATGTATATTAATATGATTTTAATATAAATGTCATAAACTTCGTTAGTAAAAACACTTCGTATTAATGTTTTGATTATGAATGTGATTGTTGAGTTTTATGTGTGACCTAATTGCGTAACTAACTTTCAATCACATTCCGAAGGATTTTTTTGTCTACGAAGGAAGCTCTTTGCCTGCATCTCACCTGATGCTAAGTGATGATCAGGCTGAAGGTGGAAGCGAGCTTCACCCGGAATCCTCAACCACAGAGGAACTGGCTATCTTACCTCTAACTGCCGAAACACAACAAAGCTGTTAACATTGTTGTTATGGCGACAGACTTAGATAAGATGGTGGTAGCTAGCCAGGCGGATTAAGAACAAGCCCTACTACCAACCAAACCGAGTAGAAAATTTTACTGAGAATCAAAACCGGGACCTCTGGATCTGAGACAGGTGGCCACAGAAGCGGTTCGGATTTTGAAGGAAATTGCTGCATTGTTTCTGGTTGAAAATATTGTCAAATCGACAATGTAAATAACGCAATGAATTTTGTTGAACTTTCACAATAAAACGCATTGCCAATGTAAATTGCGCAATAACCCCGCAGGTTTGGATCCGTTAAAAATATATGAGATTACAGGTCTAAAACCTGTCATAAATTTTTCGAAAGCTCTATGGTATTTTTAATTAGTCATTGTTACCACTGACTCACGATAAAGGAAAACCTCTTAAGGAAAGGTAAATCTTAAATCGTCTACGTGCAGTGAGCAAGCGTGATGATGAATGCCCCTTCTCTGGATGAGAAGCGGTCATTACTCTGTCCAGTAAACAAAAGTGTATATTATATTGTAAACTAGCTGACCCAAGTAATAGTTCATACAAAAGTCCCATAATAAAAAAAACGTTCAGTTATGAAACGTTCCAAATTCGAAAATTTTCCGGGAGTCTTTTCAAATTTTTCTTACAACAAAAATTTTATTCGGATTACGAACATTTTGAAACAAAAACCTAATCGGATCCAGTTTTTCTCAAGTAATGCGCTTACCAACGAACAAAATTCTTCATCATTCATTCATTCATTTTTTTTCTATTAAAGAATTTTAGAGATTGTTACACTGCAACCACATTTTCCGTGATGAAAACCTTTTTTGATTTATCCGAAATAATAATTATTCCGAATTGCGTACTGCTACTCAAAATTAAACGCATACCTACGAGTATGAGGGCAAGTTTTTGATTTTTTTATTAATTGCAGTCTGGCCAGGATTTTTGCCACCCCACTCGCGATATATTTTCAAACATACTGATTTAAAATACTTTTCATCCATTATGAGCGCTTATACTGAAAGTGGGCAACGTCGCAAATAGCTGTCAAATATTTCACTTCACTAGTTAGCCATATTTTTTTAAATATGGCTAACTAGCTATATTGATTATGAAACGCAATAATTTATAATATCGTAACACCGAATATTTAGTTTTATATGTAAAAAAGTATTCGGAGACTTTCCAAATGCCTTTTTTACATCTGAAACGGTTACAACATCAAATTCAATATTATAACTGCAATTCATTATTAATATTCTAGTTCACTAGTTAGCCATATTTCTTATTTCCATACAGTAATATTGGCAAATTAATCAAAACAACGAAATATTTGACAGCTATTTGCGACGTTGCCCACTTTCAGTATAAACGCTCTTAAACAGATGGCTGAAGATCGTTCCTAGGTCGGATCCTCTACTATTAAATGAGTTTAGCGCTAAACTATTTTAAAAGATCTTTATTTCTGTCAATCGTTTGAAGATGGCTGAGACAGAATTTAACTATTATGGGGATTATAAAAAAACGTTGCGAGAAAAGTAATGATTAGCGACTGCTTAACCATAATTATTTTTTTTGACGTTTAAACCTCTCTTAACATTACGCAACGTTTATAAAAAAGGCGGTATATCTATGTTTAGCGTTAAACGCATTTTTTGTGATTTTTGGTGCAAACGGGCCTTTAATTGTTCTGTTTATTTGAAATCCATACTCCGTTTCGATTAAAGGATCGTTTCCACTAATGAGGATTAAGCAACATTAGCTTAAAAAAAACGAATTTACACAAATTAAAAAACGAAGTATTTAATAATGAGTAAAAAAAACGAATTAAAGACGTAAAAGTATTTTTTAAAGACTCCAGTTCTAGTAAATTATCATACGAGTAGGTAACTAAGTAACTATTAATGAATTATAATGTAAGTACCTATCGATAAATTTACTACATCGGCAGATGGTCTTACATGACTTACTTCTAATGATTAACAATTCATAGATAATCTTTTATATCGACGGATTATTAATCTAATGATTGAATTATTAGGTCTAATGATTAAAAATATTAAGTACCAAAGTCTGAACCTTGTAAAAACATGGATGTACCCAGTGCTTCTTATGAGTCTAAATAATGGTTAATATGATTAGGTTAGGTTAGTACCTATATTAAGGCCGCAGGAATCCGCTGGATGCAGGAAGCACAGAATCGGTCGAAGTGGCGGTGCTTGGGGGAGGCCCATGTCCAGCAGTGGACGTCTTTCGGCTAAAAAGAAGATGGTTTTGTTATTTTAGTTCTGTAAGCTAATGTTCTTGGGATAAGCAGGACAGCAATATTATTTCACCAGTTTATTATTTTATGACCCCAAGTGGCTGGCAATCCGAAGTAGATAAACCGAAAGTAACCAGCCAGATACAATTCCAAGCTGCTACAAAGAATTTTCCAGCTTTCTAAAAGTTGGCAACGTCGCAAATAGCTGTCAAATATTTCGCTGTTTTGATTAATTTGGCAATATTACTCTATGGAAATATGAATATCGCTAGCTAGTGAACAAAAAATAATATCGTAACATCGAATATTTAGTTTTAAAATTTTGAAAATAAAAAACAAAAATTATGTAATTTTTTTTTTATTTGGAAATTATAAGGGCATTTAAAAATTTTCCAATGCCCTTTTTACAAATAAAATACCCTGCTATATTGCCAAATTAATTACAACAGTGAAATATTTGACAGCTATTTGCGACGTTGACAAATTTTAGAATGATTTTTTAAATTTTAGAACGCTCTTTTAACCCCACGCTTAGTAGTCACTCTAGCGACTTCTAGACCAACGAGGCATTCAGAAACCATACAAATGATTGATATCTTCCACCAGCAATACATGACGCTCATTATACAGGTACTTACCTACCTAACATAACACAGGTACATCTATACAGGAAGGACACTTTGAAACAATAGGTCAGACGGGCATTGTCTCCAAAACTTTACCTGACGGTGACGCCGCCGCAACACCTAATCTGCGTTCGCAATTTATTTACCAAACATGTAAACAAACACGAGTTTTAGTAAAAACAACTGTAACACCCACACATAAGGTTCAGTTTGCGCTACAACTTTATTTTTTTTTATTTTTTTTTTTCAACCAGTACTAGTCAGTCTAAAATCAACTTTATTCACGCTGATATTAAGTTGATGTTTGTTTAAGTGGAAATAACAGCAATTGGAAATAAGGATTTGAATAGACCGTATGTTTTTGTACGTGTGGTATTATGTTAGCTATATAGTTTAATAGATACTTACTAGGTAATAGGTATCTATGTTAATTAATTTGTAACTCATTTAATATACCTAATACATATATTTACCATTGACTCGAAAAGAAGAAGAAGAATTTCTATCTCATCTATTAGATATCACTGTCAGAAGAGCCTCGTACTGACATGTCAATTAATATTAGATAAGTACCATCGAAGAAGTTCATATCTATACACCGTAAGGACTATTTCTGCTTGCAGCGCTCGGCCGCTATAGAACCGGGGCGGTAACAGATGTGGTCATCGTGTTCACGGGATTTTGTTTTCAAACTGCTTAGATAAAGTTCTTCGATAGTACATGTACTAGGTTACTAGGTTCTTCTCCAATCGTCAGTTTTGAAGAAAATCACTTTTATATAAAGAAAAAAAACTATGTAATTATAAGTAGTGTGATTTCTAAATACATAATAATATGTCGTTTTTATTTTGTTGATCAATAAGTTCTGCGAGAAGCACAGAACCGGTTGAAGTGGTGGTGATTGGGGGAGGACTATGTCCAGCAGTGGACGACTTTCGGCTGGAATGGTGATGATCAATCAGTATTTTCTTGCAATAATTATTCTAGAAAAACATTTCGTACTTATGGTCTAGCCTTTCTTAGACGGGGATTTTTTTAACTTTTCATGTTAAACGCCAAAGAAAAAAGCCATGATAATCTGTTATAAATGAGTACCTAAGTAGTTCAGTTACATTAACAGTAAAAGATCGTTGTCAAGTGACAACTAAAGTAAGTCGGCAAACCTTTTTTATTTGTCCAGGGACTGCACTATTCATAAAATGGGATTATTTTTAAGCCCCTATGACGATTAAGAGCGCTTATCCTAAAAGTTGGCAATGTCGCAGATAGCTGTCAAATATTTACCTGTTTTGATTAATTTGGCATTATTACTGTATTGGATTAAGAAATGTGGCTAACTAGTGAACTAAAATATTGATTATGAAATGCAATATCGTAACACCGAATATTTAGTTTTAGATGTAAAAAAAGTATAAAAAAGTATTTGGAAATTTTCCAAGTGCCTTTTTTACACCTAAAACGGTTACAACATCAAATTCAGTGTTATAATTGCAATTCATTATAATTTAATATTAGATTCAATATCTTAGTTCGCTAGTTAGCCACATTTAATAATTCCCTACAGTAATATTACCAAATTAATCAAAACAGCGAAATATTTGACTTCTATTTGCGACGTTATTCAGAATAAACGCTCTTCATTTACCTACATTAGCAGTAAAAGATCGTTGTCAAGTGACAACTAAAGTAAGTCGGCAAAACGTTTTTTTATTTTTCCAGGGACTGCACTATTAGTTACACGTTACTCTATTCATAAAATGGGATTATTTTTAAGCCCCTATGACTTTTAAACCGTATAGCATTCTTTTTTTAAACTTTTATAACTAGCCAGTAACCGCCCTATACTGACCAGATTATTTTGAAATTCCTTGGCATTCTTGGCCTAGCTTGCAAAGACAAAATATCACCAATTTGTCATCTACACATAGGTAGGTATTGTAAAACAAAATCGCTTTTCACGTTTGTCTTTATGGCCGCGCTGTTCTTCAAAACCACGCAACAGATTTTGATGAGGTTTTAGAGAATTTATTCCGGGAGGTTTATGTGTATAATACGTTATTATTAAAGTTATTTTTACTTAAGAAATCTCGATGTTTTGTCAAGTCGTAAAAACCGTGCGAAGCAGGATAATATAGGTACTGGCAGAATGTGGGTGCAAGATGTTATTTAGGTAGGTATGTCATATTCGGAACCCCGTGAGGAACAGTGTTATTGGGTTTTTCTAACTAAACGCGTTCAGCACTTCTAAACCGCGTTCAAGAGCTGTCAGTGTCAATATTCCACAACAATTTTGACACTGATTAACGCGGCTTTGTCAGTTTCATTGGTGAAATTCGCCTTTGATTCAAATTAAAAAACAGCTCTACGACAGTAAAAGATGAGTTTTATTTTTTATTATTTAATTGCTGCCACAATCTCAAGTATAAAACCCGAGTTCAAAAATATTAATTTGGTGTGAAACATAAAAAAAGAAAATAAAAAAATCACCACGGCTTCAGATATTATCTGAAGCCGTGTGATTTTTTTATTTTTATAAACAGAATGTACAAAAACAAAACGAACCGCTTACAAATTTACAACCTGACAGTAACGGTCACTACATTGTCAGGTACCTACCTTTTTATTTTTTTCTCGAGGGTCCCATTCATCCGGTATTGGGCAAAATGTTTACAGAAATCATGCGATGACGGTGTGATAATTACTTCTAAGTCCTCGAAAATTTGTCTATAGCTCAAGATGTCGATCTGAAGTGATTTTTCCTCAATTAAATGTTAGATAAGGAAATCTTCATTCTAATTGGTAACACAACAAACTCATCAAACCAAATACTTAACGAAGGATAAACTTTAGAAAACATTAAAACAACAAAATATTGTCAAATAAAAATAAATTTCAAATTACTTACATTTATATCTTCTTAAATACCTATATCCTTACCCCAATTAGGATCTCCTCAAATGAAATCTCGGTAACAATATCTATATTTGTTCGTGATTTCTGTAGTATTGATATCCGTCCGTATTATTATCTCGGACATGTCCTAATTTTCGCTCGACCTCGGCTTGACTGGGGGCGCGCGACAACACCGCATTTCGGATGCAAAAAAGTTACGATCTTAAATTCTTCATCTAAATAACGAAGACACCCGAACGGCCCGTACCTAACTGCTATTTCAGCGTAAAATTTTTGCGTACTTTAAAAAAAGTTGCTGAAAAACTTACTGTAAAAATTTCTTCGTATAACTTCAGAGCCGACAGATAAATAGAGTGTAGGTATCCGAAAAGTATATATATTGTGAAGGAGGCGTCACATGTGTAGGTATTCGAGTAATGTGACACATGTGTGGCGGCGGGAGAGGGCGCGCGGGGGAGGCGTGCTCGCGTCGCACGTACGTGTGTGTGTGCCGGGGCGGGGCCGGGCCCGCCCCACACCGGCGCGGGCGGCCAGTGCCCGCCGACCGCACGCCGAGCCGATATTCGGCATTCGCGCGACACCGCCACACCGCGCGCTCGTCTCACTTCGCGTCCGCGAGCCACCCGCGACACACGTACGTGCCGTCCTCGCTCCCGTCGCCACCCTCGACGACAACGCGCAGCCACTGCGACGCAAACTGTGTAGTGCTACCAAACTTTTCGGTGACTCAGTGCTTACGGACATAACTGTTGTTGAAAAAATATCTGTGTGAACTCAAACGGAATAGTGCAATGCGAAGATTGCTGTCCGGCGGGAAGGCGATTCTTTGAGCGACGAAAGGGTTGGGGAGTGCGGGGTGCGAAGCGGGCGGAGGGCGGCGCGAAGGCGCGCACGCGCCCGCTGCTGGACCGCGCCGCGGATCCAACACACGCGTTGACACCGGCGCGCGCGATGGACGACAAGACAACCGCCGTCGGCTGCGAAGAACATTACAGTCTGCGCTGGAACAATCACCAGGCGCACCTGCTCCGGTCCTTCGAAGCGCTGCTGCATGCTGAAACCTTAGTGGATGTGACGCTGGTGTGCGCCGAGCGCCGTGTACGCGCTCACAAGGTGCTGCTGGGCGCTTGCAGTCCACTGTTTCGCCGGATATTTAGCGAGAATCCGTGCAAACACCCGGTGATCGTGTTGAAGGACTTCCAAGGATGGGAGGTGCAAGCAGTTGTAGACTTTATGTATCGCGGAGAGGTGTCTGTGGCGCAGGAACAGCTCGGAACTGTGATTCGCGCTGGAGAGTCGCTCCAGGTTCGGGGCCTGGCTGATCAGGCCCGTGAGGAGCAAGCGAGGTCTCCGCCTCCGACGCCGTTGGCGCGGAGCCCGGTGCAGACAACACCGCCGGCGCCCTCACCACCAGTGAGCCCAGCGAGTCCTCAGCCGCGACGGAAGCAGGCCCGGCCTCGTCGTCGCTCAGGAGAATCAGATACGCCAGAGAACTTGTCGATGCGCCGTTCTCCGAGTGGAGGCCTGAAGGCAGTGCGTCTGTCGAGGCCTCGCTCACCACCGAAGCAAGAGCAGGAGGAGCCAGAGGCCGAAGTGCCGCCGCCGCCACGTATGTTCGCGCCGCACCAGGACATGTTCCCACCAGTACCACCCGCCGTCTCCGCGATGTCATTAACACCACCGCACAGTAAGTACACAATGATGTTTAATTTAATTTCCGAAATATTCAATAATATTTTTCTAAGTTACAACACTTGGAACCACCGCCAATTTTGCCAACTTTCACTAACCAAATATTTAAAAGTTAACATTTTCGAGTTAGGGCGACAATGTTTTAGGAATTTAGAAGGATTTATATTTAGGAGTGAATAATTTTATTCATTGAGTTACAATATTTTGCAAACATATAAAATTATTTTTAAATCCATTATAACAAGTGGGTAGCTGCACAAAATCATCGTGTATGTCTAAAAACAAAGGTCGATCATACCAATGCCGTCATGGACGAACAATTACGAAGTAAACAAATAATTAGTGGTAAAAACTGACCTCGATCACTCATTGTCAACATCTCCAAAACCAATCTGAAGATGTTTTTTGCCCAAAGCGTATTTCCACCATATTTTAATCAAGAATATGCAATCGACCTACAAATTGTTAACAAAAAACACTTTTGACGATATTATCAATAAATTATTATACAAGTTCAGATCTGTTATTGAAGTGCTTCCAAATAATATTCTTCTAATATTTTCTAATTAGAATCTAAAGAGATGTGATCTATGTTTCGAACGCTTAATCGGGGCGGTCGATGCAAATAAATCTAAAAGTCTAATTAAACTCGAATCATCAAAGGATCCGTTATCGTTGAAGGCTTATCGATTTCATAAATCGCATACAGGTTACCGGTGATTCGATTAGCGACCGATACCGAGTGTTAACCGGAACGGTTCACAGATAAATTAAGATCACCTATTCATACGTCGGGTGCATTATCTCTTAGATCGCGTGAAAGGTTTTAACTTTATAAAGTCCATTAAGTGAGCATGTCGCAAACATTCGCCGTAAAATATCATTATAAATGAACGGTGGTGCTCGAGCCATGATCGTGTATGGTACCCATAAAGGTGTGTCAGTGTAAATTTTACACCTCAATAATTATTGCTTGTGGGTCTCCATAAGCAGATAAAAGAGGAAGCAATTCCAGCAGTCATCTTGTTTTACGAGCCCTTTTCGATTTCTAAGCTTGTTTATGGTGGAAATTCTCTGATTGTAATAATCTAATTTCAGGAATCGTATTTTAATCCCGTCCGATCGTTTCTCTTTATTGTTGTTATAGATTTTATAGTCTGCAATATATATATTGAAGGTTGGGTTTACAGAACGCTGAGTTGAAAAGATTTTCGTGATTTATGTTATCTGTAAACAAACATCTCCAAATGCAAACTGGGAAATATTTTGAGAGCAGGCTAACTTCATTCTCAGTGCAAAGACATTAATTTGGTCAATTAACGTTGAGTGCCCAATCTATTTGAAGGCACACTCATAAATTACAGTTCTAATATATTTTACACAACGGACCGTAGAGGCTCAGGTTGAAATTAGTCCAAGGAGTGGTTTTATACGTCAATTTTGTTTTATTGTTTCCTCAGTTTCGCGTATGTGCCGAGTGCTTGATTGCGCCATAATAGTCGTAGGTTGTAATGAAGGGGTGCACGCACTCGGCTCTCGCCGCCGACGTGCGTGGCCCCATGCTAAACACAAGGGGAGTTTGAACGTTTCCGCACTTGTCATTCCGTTTCGAAAATCAAATTTCAAATTGCCTCAACTTAAAATGTTTATTCGTGTTTTCATTTTCGTATCTGGCAATTCGATTGTTCTGTAGAGTTGTACACAATACGATATTGACCTGCCGAATTTGGAAAGGTTTTTTTGTAAGTGGTCAGCTTCTGTGGCGGTTTATTACAGATGTACATTTTATTGTAGCCATCTCCATATATGATGAGCTTGATTACAGTTAATGGTGGTACGTAAATGTAATGAGGGGTTGGCAGGACTGCTTGCAATCACGGAGCGTCGGCGAGCCTTCCTGATTGGACTCGGGCAAATCCAAATTTTCTGGCTTTATTCTTTCATAACTGGTTTACTGCTATATGATTTGAAGTAATATAATATTCAATTTAAAACCTTTCGTTAAGCTAATGTGAGTGGAATTCTTTTTGTCTCGTTTATCGTTAATTAGTAGTACAAGACAAATGAGGTTTTTTTGATTAAAATGCCTTAGGATTTGCAATACGCCAAATAGGCGATGGACGTAGGTAAATTACTAATTAGTTTGCAAAATACAAAAAAGGCTTTACCCAAATTTCCCCCCCTAGCATGATGAATAAACAGGCATCGGACTGAGAGTTGTTATTAGATTTAACAACTGTCAACTTTTGACCTACACATAATGTAGAACATTATAAGGAGTGTTTTGGTTCCATTGAAATCTTATTTACTCTGTATTTAACAAAACAGTAGGTAGATCAAAACTTTAATAACGTTAAGACGTAGGAAAATATTGTCTAGTATTTATCAAATGCATATATTATAAAATTCCATTGTTTAAGATACTAACTAAAAACCGGTTTGAAAATGTCTCAGTTACTTACGTGATTATATCACGCCAACCCAATAACGATTTCATAACTAAGTACAATAAATATCTGTCCAATAAAATTGATAACAAAACTGATGAACTTTTCTAATCAAAAGAGAATATGAAAAGCATCAAAACTCAAAGCATTTCGATTAAACCATTTACAGGCAGAGGCAGTGGTGGCCCAGTGGTAACGGCCGCGACTTACGAGATGTAGGTCCTAGGTTCGAACCCTGACAGGCGCTTTACTTTGTGTAAATGACCACTGCTCTCAAGACGGTGAAGGAAAACATCGTGAGGAAACCGGCATGTCCTAGAACCAAAAATTCGAAAACGTTTATGACATCTACCAACCCGCACTGGGCCCGCCTGGTGGATTACGGCCCACTCCCTCTCACAAGAGGAGGACTATGTCCCAATAGTGGCAACATTATAGGCTGATTATGTAATATTATGTATTTACAGGCATTTTGGAATTGTCAAGGAGTCGGTCAGTCAGAAAGATGAAGCTAGTTGCCCATTCCAAAGCGTGGTAGGTTCCTATGGAGAAGAACGGGCAAGAAACTCCATGGACACTCTTTTAAATTATATTGTTAAAAAATAATAGTTCCATAAAATTCATGTTGAAAAAGCATCTTCAACAATATTACTCTGTGAGAATCAATGACAAGATATCTTTCACAATATCAATTATTCCTTCAAATATCCACATTCTGATAGTAATTTGTTTACATTAATTCACCACCTGACACGCGAGGTTTTACATCAGGTACACGACCTTCAAGGGTGGCAAAAAAAAAGAGAAAAAACTGCGCAGGCGACGACATTGGCACGAAGCGCTAGATACCGAGCGCACACGCAAGGGCGAGTACGGTCACTATGCGTCACTGCGGTACGGGACAATCTACTGTTTGTCATTTGTACTTGGTGGTACTTGACAGGCAAACTGAGTAATAAGTATAACTTTACGTTGCTAAGTTGGCATTTTTTTCACTCAAAACGTTTCATGAAAGGGTATATTTGCTCCGTTGGTTTTTAATGTCTAGGGTTGATCCAGTTTGGAGATTTACTTTCCGCGCAATTGAAACTCAATTGAGGACTTGAAGATAAGTCTTCAAGTAGATGAAAGATCAGTTACAACTGATACAAGCTCTTGAGTAAAACTGAAATGTAAGACATCATTATTATTATTAATTCCGACGGTTTCAAAATTACGACCTTATACAGAACACATAACATCTCGCCTGTATTCCTCAAAGGGTTAGGCAGAGGGGTATCTATAGTACACCCACATTTATGTTTAAGTCCCATGTAATAGGCGGCGAGCCTATTGCCATCAACCGGGCACAAAGTCAGACTCCAGGCTGCGAAATACCTCACCTCACCTCATATAGCTTTGTTGATATATACTCAATAAGAGAAAGTTAGTATGGAATAAATGAAGCTGAACTTGTGACCGTCACTGTGACAAACAGCGTCATAATTTATGAGCATATATAAAATACGTAATACTGACAAGCGTATGCGCGTCCTAAACATTACACGGTCATTACTGTCAGTTTCTAATTAGTCATCGCGTCTATTCCAGCAATTAAATATTATGTTTCAATAAATTACACTTGACACACTGTAGGATGTACACAAATTAATTAGTAATCATAACTTGAATACCTAAATAATAATTAATAAATAAATAATAATAAAATACTATAGACGTAGATATATTTAAGTAGTAACCTATTCCGCTCAACTATTCCTAAAGAGTCATAAAAAGCCCTGTAAGAAATCGACACGTATGTCACCTATCAAAGGCGTCCTCAGGATGACGATTGACTTGTCGCGAACCCGAACAAGGCGTGTTGCCACGCCGAGCGCCGGACGCAGAATAAAATTATCATGGAATTCTGCAAGATCACGCCTGAATCAATAAATAAATAATTATTTTAATTATTTAATATTAATTGATTATATATATAGATATAGATTATAGATATTTCATTTGACTTACCTTAATAATCAATTTATAGGCACTTGAATTGTCAAAGAAGTCGTTCATTCAGAGAGATGAAGCTAGTCGCCCATTCCAATGCGTAGTAGGTTCCTATGGAGAAGAACGGGCAAGAAACTCCATGGACAAAGACAGATCATCGGTACAATTCAAATTATTCAGAATTACTTCTTGGTATGTACCTAAGTAGTATGTTCCTCTACAAGCAATGTAATTTAGTTGTATAGTCTTACACCGCCCGCCGGCTAATATGACTACGATAATATACTATGTACTTGAGCCAAATACAAAAAAAAATACAATGTGACGAAAAATTGGAAACGCAAAAGCGAATATTAAAAACATTTTTTATAATAGAAATGTCAACAAATTGTCTTGCTTCTAAATTTAAAAAAAACAAACAAAGCTCACCTTAAAAAAATTACAAATCGGAGAAAATACTCCAATTTGTCCTGTTTATAACTAAAAGAATGTGCATCCTACAAAGGATGAGAGCGCGGCCTGCGCTCGCGCATTTACATTCAATCGACACCGTGTTTGCCCGGTGACCTACTTGTACTACGTTTCAGGGTAAATGAAGTTTACCGTAAAAACCATAAAATACTGAAAAAAAACTCATTTTTTCTTGATAATAGAAGGTCATTTGTTATTATTGTTAGGTATGACTACTGTACGGCAACGAAGAAGACTGCTATGATTGTTTTTGATTATTCCTTTATATCATACTATACAAGCCAAACTTTAGACAAGCTTTAAAAATAAATAAGAGTGACAACTGTCATTCCATAGCGATATATGCAAAGTTTGCTCGCGCTGTAAATTCCCACATATCAAACAAAAAAACCACCACAAAAATAAAATCAGGCCCATACAAAACATACACGATCTTTTTATATAGACTCTTTTACACGTGAGAGATTCTATACAACTGTTTAAAAAAAGAACTCAGGCTTTAAAAAAAAAGAATGCCTACGAAAAGACTAAGATCAAAACTCGATCATAGCCCGAGGGGTGCCTTAGACAGCAAGTCTGACAGACTGTCAGCAGCACCTGCCTGTCTGGTAGTCTGTTACTGACCTAGCACAACTAAGTAACCAAAAGTAAAACCTGTTTTCTAAAAAAATATGCGAAGCTTTGTTAAGTAAAGGCGAAATATTTTGAGTTTTGTTTATTTTTCTTGCGGGCACAACTTACAAGCACTCAAAAATCAAGGGACTAAAAAAAATTATATCGTCCTATTAAAAATTAATATCTTTCAACTTTGCAAGTCATTATTGACCTAATTCCTCAACAACCTAAATAACCAATGCAAAAAATATTTTGGTACACCAAGTTGATAAAAAAAACAAACTCTAAAAGCAACATCCGCGTCAATTCCTGTCAAAATAATGTAGTAAATCCCATAAACGTTAGCTTGACGTCGACCAAGTGTTACAACGCCATAAAAACTAGTAATAAAACAGACACACATTACTAATCCTTCAGTTATAATCACATATCTGCGTGTCGCGAGCGCATGCAATTAACATTCTAATCAAGCATTGTATTACTTGAGCTGAGCGAGCAAAAAAAAGCGAGCAAGCGTGTGATGGATAGTTTGAAAGGGTTTCGTATGTTCATTTTTTTATTTATTATATAAGGCCTACATTTTCTTATAGCTAACAAAGTCGTCAAAACAATTAGATGTTGCTACAAAAGAGCTGTTTTATTCAATACTAAGTAATTCCGTGAACTACCAATCATCTGCCACCAAGAAATTGAGTCAACAATGAAAAAATGTAGCTAAGAAAATGAAAACAAAAGAATTATTTCATTACCAAGAAATCTTATTGTTATTCTAACACTTCGAGAAAATGGCGAGCCTGCAGGCAATGTTACAAAAAACGAGCTTAATTGATTCTTAGAGAAAGGAAACAAAACATCAAGTGTTGGTATTCCTTGAAGGAGGAAGCAAAGGTGGATTACTCCTATAAAGTCCCAGACAGTAGGGCCTATTTCTGTCAACCGGGCACCCACTGACACACTTGGAGCAGCAACTGAGAATTTCCCATTAAAAAAAAAACAACACGCTCTAGCAATTGTAACGCATCTTATTCTTAAACTTATTATTCTATTCATCTTTTATTTTGATAATTCCACAACATTCATTGCGTTATAGTTGTTTATCAGACGAATTTTTCAAAATGCATTAGGAATTTCCTTCAAAATTCTTCCGATGGCGAAAGAAAGTGTGTTAGACAATTGGGTTGCTGGATCCCATACTCAAACATTAGACCAACGTGACGACCAGAGAAAGGAAACTGATAACTATTCATTATTTTGAGACGGGACCCTAAAAGTGATGTAAACTTTTTGCGGCGCCTCCACCTAGATACGTGTCGGTACACGTGTTTAATAGTTGGTGATATGTAGAACATACAAGCTACTGTAGGTAGTACACATAAAGTGAATTTACCAGATGGTTCCAATGAAAAAATATGAACCTTAAGGTATTTCTTTGGACTGCCGGGGTTGCGGGAAAGTCCGAAAGGGATACCGTGGCCCCTGGCAACGTAAAGGCAACGGAAGGAACACGGGTGGGTTTTAGTCAGTAAGAGTGACACGCCCTCCCGCTCCACCCAGAGCGGGAGAAGTTATTTGATAATTTCCCACCCAAAAAAAAAAAAAAAAAATTATTTCTTTGGACAGATTCAATTTTGATTTATTTAAATCCTATTTATTCTTCATAGTGTGATGTTCTTGGGAGAAACTGTTCTGTTTATGTTGTAATTAGAACTGAACACCGTCATGTGTTATTACATTTCTCATTTCCGCCAAAACCAAGGCAGTCTCTTCGAACAAATCAACACTTTCGTTTAAGCTATAATTTTCCTGAGCGAATAAAAAGCAATCCTTTTTACACTCATTCTTAAACCTTATTGTAAAACGTAGAAGTGAATACGGACAAATGAACATAAAAACAGAAAACAATAAACATTTTAAGACTTCCGATGTGAAATATTAAATAAAACTAATATCCTAGTCGTAGGAATGTTAAAGCATGCTAAACACAAGTGCAAATAACAACAATTAGACAGAATTTCATCAACAACAACACCTAAAACCAAAGACAATTTCTACGAAAAACACTATCTAAAAGCACATAGTAAAGTCGAACAATAATTTACGTGCACATATCTATCAGGCACAATTTATTCAGCTGGTGACCACGTCGTGAAAGGTAAGTGTTGTCGCAACGACACACGGCCACACGACCGACTTGAATAAATGATATCGCGAATTTCAATTCACGTTTACATGTAAAGGTTGTTTTACTAGCACGCTCTAGTTTCGAGAAAAATAGGTGGACTAGAATGGAGTATAGCTGTAAAATATTTGAAGATAATTCATGAGATAAAACTAGAGAAATACATAGTAGGAATTGATTTGGAAAGTGTTTTTGACACTAAATTATATGGGATACGGAGAAATCGGAGTTCGTGATAAAATAGAAAACTTTAACATATTCTTCACCTGTCAACTGAATAATGATGATGATGTTCACGATGACACGATTTCTTAGAAAGTCAATAATAAAATAATAGTCCTCCAGACTGTATTTCGCCCATGCCGCTCTTAACGGAAACTAGCCTAGGGAGATATTATAGTGCACAAGTGTGAGCGCACACACACGTGCACTAACGTGCTTTCCGAGGCACGGGGGTATCACACCGCCAACTTCCAAACTCCGGGCTGTTACTGAGAAATTCCTAATGGAAAAACCCAATAACACTGCCCGACTTGGGAATCAAACACAGGACACAACGCTCAGCAGTCGCGCTTACGACCATGAGACCAACGGTGTGAGGAAGAACGTCAATACAGAAGATATGAATGTTAATATAGAAAGAGTTCCTTCTTATGTATCTCAGCATTCTCAGCTTGAAAATATCAATCCATACAAAAGCAAAACAGGCCAAACCAAAATACATTATACATCCGACTTCGACCACAAAAACCGTTACCATGTTTCCTTAGGTTTCCTACATACTTAGTTCTTGGTAGCTCAGCAACGTTAACAAGTGCATAACAACCGCACTATATCACAACGAATTTAATACCAAAGATAATGTGCACCGGTCACATAATTACAAACTTAATATATTAGCAATAAAACCGATTAAAAGCCCATGCGGACCAGATTAAAATTTTATATATCAATTAAAGCAATATACTTATACCCTTAATAATTGATGATCATGAACAGTTATTATGAGTAAATCTAATAAAAATGATAACGTTGATATCGAAATGGAAGTTGTAAGGAAGGAGTAAATAAACGATAGGTGTATTGTGTGAAAGCAAGATACGGGTAGAAAGATGAAGCATATTGAGGTGATGGCTCATAGATATGAATGGAAGAAGACGATTCCAAAGAAATTGTGATAAAAGAAGATTATAATGATGATGAAGAAGGTAGACGTAAAGACTAAAGATTTATGTAAATAGTAAAAGGAAATAGAAACAGTAAAACGTTCTGAATAGACATAGTTTTAATTACATTACACTATTAATTCCTTTTTAATTCATTGAACGTTAAAAAGGTATTAATAGTGTTAATGCTAACGAAGAGAAGACTGGTTATCAATATCATAATAAAAAAACGAATGTTGATTCAATTGACTTTTGATAACTCATAAAAAAATGTTGCCAAAGCATACTCTGTGTGAAGTTAGTAAAGATTTTATTGACATCTTCAGCGCATTCATTCAAATTAATGTATGATATTCACATACATATTAACAAGCCATTTGCTATTGCACAGGTCTATCGTAAAAGTCTCAAGTAGCGATTAAATCTATCGCATATTAGAATTCCTTAAACTAATTAGCAGAAGCAAATCAAACGGTTTATAGTGGTCCGTTAAACTTAAAAGCTTAACGCGTAAATCAGTAAGCAATTTTTCGAAATATAACACCAACTAACGGTCTTTTGTTTATGCATATTGTTTTTGTAAGACGCGCGAAAATGAGGTATAAATTATAATTTAATTATTCAACGTTTGTGTCCGACTTATGTGGCAAACCACTTTAATCATTTTACTAGGAAACTGAAAAGTCTTTTCAGTAAAATGTAATAAAATAATTGAAGGTGTCTTAGAATGAAAGTCAAATAAAGACTGAAGATGGACAAAAAACTATACTATACGAGACAAGAATCTATCGGAACATTATTACGTGTAATATGGTAAACAAAACAATCCAAAAAACTATCGTTGCTAAAACATTCATGGATAAAATACAAAATTATGACATCCTTTATAATGTAATAGTACCTTAATTGATTTCCCCTCAATATTATATATTTATACTAGCATTAAATTAATAAAATAATTTTCCCTTAACTATCAGCAAGTCCCTGAGTGCAGTACTTGAATGTTATTTTACAATAAATATATTGAGTTGAAAATTATAGAAATTATTTATTAGCAACCCAATTATTATATAATGCCTACGTAGATACACACTGACGTTAAACACCTATTACGCATAATAGTACATATAGGTGACATATAGGTTAACCACACTATCATTATGACGTCAAGGTATAAGCACATCATATACACGAGAAAAGATGAATAAAATTCAAATAAGACTAATGACACCATGCAACCATCATAATTATGCCGAACTTGTAAATCCATACTGATAAATATATTATTCTGTTGTATAAATCTTTTGGCTTTAGACTAACTCATATAAGCCAAAATTTACCAGAGTCACAGTTGAGAAATCTAACTATGGAGCTTGGTGTCCCCAGGGCCCTATCTTAGACCCAGTTGTTAACTTTAAATGTAAATACGAAGATCGGGAAAAAGATAACCAGTATATCAAAGATAAGACATAATGAAGACTTCTTACTATTTCCTTATGATGTCAGAAACGAACTATGAGATCCTTGTACCATATGAACCGGTGTTTTCAGTTTTCAGTCCTAAAAGATTTGTAAGAAAAGTAATATCCATTTAATTGCCAAAATCAGCAATGAACGGCGTGCCGTCTCTGTTCTGATGCAGTAACGGTGTCTTGCTGGTCAGCTACTTTAGTAAAAATCGTAACAAGGGCATGTACTCAAACATTCTAAATGATTGTTTTACGAGTAAAATACTTAATCGTTTCCTGCGCAATAAGATATAGTATAATGTAGTTATTAATTTGGATGATCAGCAATCAATAATTACTGACATTTGTACTAATGCATTAAATATCCTCCTGGCAGTCGGAAATACGATCGCAATTTTTTTTCCTTATTCAAAAACATGTCTTATACGTACGAATGTTAATTATTCATTCATTAATACGTAAATACCTCCCATTGACAAAAACTGTAGTGTGGTGTACTTCGGGGACCTCTATGTCCAGCACTCCAGCAGTGTACGTCTTTCGGCTGAAATGAGGTGATGTGAGTAGATGATAGCAAGACCTAGTGTTTGCGCAAATAATTTTCTGGACATCATCCAATACTGATGCAAATGTTATTGACATCATACGGGAAGAAAAGGAAGGTGTCCACCTTAAGTGTGCACATTCGAAAACAAAGACATATATATTGAATTGAACTAGAAAAAAACATTTAAGAAAAGATGAATGTGAAAACAATGGCAAAATTACTCACTAAAGTGGCATAAACTTTGAAATACTGTGAGGATTAGATTCCGACCATGCGCGGGCGCCTGCAGTCAATACCGCGTCGTTAGTCACGTGCATTGACAAATACTCGCAGTTAATTGGATGAAAATGCGCACTCGCCGCTGTCCGCGCAGTAAATAACGCGCTTTACGACGACGCACTATTATCAATAACCCTTGTATTGAAAGCTGTTCCGTTTATATGTTGGCTATTTGATAGGTTCAGTTATATTCGCATATCCGCTTGTATGTCATTTCTACGGAGTTTCTAGCCGTGCCGAGTGATTTGCCGGTGCGACTGTACTCGTTCCCCGTATTCGTAGAACTTTCGTTGTGGTTGTGGACATAACAACAGCTATGACACGGTGATATTTATCAGGAGTAGCCCTCGTCATAGACTTCATTAACGAATCGTGAATGGCCAGGAATATGGTATTTTCCTTATTTCCGCTCGTCTGGCAGTGCAGTGACTAACGCCATGACATGGGATGTACGTCGAATCTAGTACATATAAGAATGCTGCGTCATTCGCTCAGTCGATACTGACTCGGTGACGAGGTTTGTTGTGCGTTTAGCGACGTAAGACCCACAGCCCGCGTCTTGGCTTTTGGTTGGGAAAACCCGCTTGGTACTCAACAACTACGTATTAAGTAACTGTTATGCACCACATTAAAAACAATCTAACAACTTTAACCTGTAATTATTATTTAGTAAAACAACGTCATTAAGATTAATCAAACGCGTTTAATAAAATTTAAAGAAACGTAGATAGCTATCTCCGTAAATACGGGAGCATCAAAATTATATGTAAATCATTGCCATTTTAGAACACAGATTTGTTTGTTAGAAAATCTCATAGAGAACTGTTATTCGGGTTCCCATCACGAAACCGGAACTGAAATCACACATTAGATTTAATTTTATACGAATTTAATAACAAGTGAGATGCGCGCTCGTCCATTGTGCTCCGTGACCATGAGAAAAAAAGCACTGCTCGATTTTTTTGTTGCCGATAAAGAGGTGCCGACGTACAATTCGGAGCAAGATTGATGCGCATGCATGATCGTATCTGCCCGCTGTGAGCGCCGCGGTAATAATTAATATTCCTTAATCCATTCATCCCCATATTACGCGGCGATCCTTTCACCGCGCCTCCCTGCACACCGCGTGGCTCCACCGCTCCAGTCGCGAGCTCCACCGGTAGCAATATGTAATCGTCACACATCCGTAATTGATTCTGCCCATTTAATTCGAAATTTGAATGAGCTCTCGCTGAATGAGAACCGAAATAAGATCACGAGTGTAGTGCGCTCGGAAACGCTGACGAGTCTCGGCGAAGCTCTCAGTGAGCGGCACAATGACCGCGGCGCACACAGCCCGATCTCTCTCTTGATAAACTTATAAAAAACGTTACGAAAAAACTACATGTCATGCATCTACGTGTGCTAGTCAATTTCACAGCGACCGTCATGGGAATCGAGCGACGAATGGACTTTAGAAAGCAATTAAAATCTGTGCCCACGAAAAGGAACGCGACCAAAAAGTGCGATCGACACATGAAATCGGCGAACACGTCGCACTTTGAGCACGAATCTTTTAGATGTAACTCCACGCTCGAGCACTGCGGTGCACGGATCCCGGCCTGCCAAATAGTTCTCAAAACTGAATGATTTTGACAAAAAACGTACAACGCACGCCGGTAACGAGACATAAAGGAAACAGAAAAAAGAAAATCTGAGAATGATCTCGTCTACTTAACTCAGCGCAATTGGTTGTTACTAGCCTTGCGGCGTATAACTGTTTAACGTTTTACGATTTTTACCTTGGCGCCACAAGTTTTATTTGGTCCTAAATCCAGAAAATACCTTTGCAAACAACTTTTCAACTTTGTGTACCTTTTACTTTAGAAAGACGATACAAAGAGGGACTACTTAGAGACCAAAAGTGGACTTTACTTTTTTACAACCACAAAAAGGTCGGTATGAAATCGAAATCAGATTACGGATCCTGCGATTATAAAGTTTCGGCCGCGAACAAAGGGACGGCGACCACAATTTGGTTGCGGCCACACGGCCATGCATTATGGAGATACGTTAGTGAACGTACGTGTTACTTCGGACGTGACTTCTGAGATTGAAAACGATGACAAAAAAGAGATTGGAAAACAGTTAGTTTCCGCGCTGTTTTTAGGTTCAGCAGTTTCAAAGAGAAACTTTGACCGCAGAAGTTGGTGTGTTGTTGAAAATGTTTGCGGGTCAAGTCGACTTTTAATAGGTTGGGGAAAAAGTCTTTTCGCATTATAGTATGTATGAACTTGTAATACAATCTCTTTGGCTATACTATGTGTATCTGGCTGGTTTTGGTATCATTGAAAGTTTAAATTTTAAAGAACATAATTCCAAATTCAAATTAGGAAAATGTGTGATTTTTATTTGTTTTTCGTACTGTCAAGATGAGTGAATCTAATGAAGAAATTCGATACATTTTAAAATTTTACTACAAAAAAGGTAAAAATGCAACGCAAGCCGCGAAAAAAATTTGCGATGTTTATGGACCTAGTGCAGTGTCTGTGAGAGTAGCACAAATTTGGTTTAAGCGTTTTCAATCCGGAAATTTTGATGTCAAAGATGCACGTCGCTCTGGTCGCCCTATTACGGATAAAATGGATGCCATTTTTGAAAAAGTGGAGCAAGATCGGCATATTAGTAGTTACGACGTAGCTGAAGAACTGGGAATTGACCACAAAACAGTTTTGGCGCATTTGAAAAAAACTGGGTACACAAAAAAGCTCGATATTTGGGTACCTCACGAGCTCACTGAAAGAAACCTAATGAACCGTGTACTCATTTGTGATTCTTTATTACGACGTAATGAAACCGAACCATTTTTGAAGAAGCTGATAACTGGTGATGAAAAGTGGATCACGTACGACAAGAACGTGCGAAAAAGGTCGTGGTCAAAGGCCGGTCAGGCTTCACAGACTGTGGCAAAACCCGGGTTAACTCGCAACAAGGTGATGCTGTGTGTGTGGTGGGATTGGAAGGGCATTATTCATTATGAGCTGTTACCACCAGGCAGGACCATCGATTCTGAACTCTACTGCGAACAACTGATGAGATTAAAGCAAGAAGTTGAGAGAAAGCGGCCGGAATTAATCAACAGAAGGGGTGTGGTTTTTCATCATGATAACGCTAGACCTCACACATCTTTAGCCACTCAGCAAAAATTAAGAGAGTTTGGCTGGGAGGTGTTAATGCATCCGCCGTATAGTCCTGACCTTGCACCTTCAGATTTCCACCTGTTTCGGTCTCTTCAGAATTCTTTAGGCAGTGTCAGGTTAACATCACGGGAGGACTGCCAAAACCACTTGTCGCGGTATTTTGATCAGAAGTCCCAAAATTTCTATAGCAATGGGATCATGTCCCTACCTACAAGATGGCAAAAAGTTATCGAACAAAATGGTACCTACATACTTTAGTTAAATGTAAACATACTATGTTAAAAAATGTTTTGAATTTTCTTAAAAAATGCGAAGAAACTTTTTCCCCAACCTAATATTATGTTACACAGATGATACTACGTTACTTAAGAGGGAACAGGGCATGCGAGGAATTTGAAGAAACTATTGCCGTCGTCTTACCTCAAGTCTGCCTGCGTAGAGTGCGATAGGGACAGCAGTAGCTCAGACTGATTATATCACATTTTTTTTTTATGAAATCGACGTTTCCTAAACCCCTTTTTTCTCCTCGAAAGCTGAGCCGATTCAATTATTATTTACATTAATAGTTTTAAAAAGAGTATGTCTAGGTTCCTATCATTTTCTTTTATGTTAAAAACTTTTAGAATTTGTCTGGTAGTCCTCTAATCCCGGTGGTAAAAATGGGGCATTTTTGTAATTTTTGGAGGGTCATATTTTCTTTACCAATAAGTTGCTGAAAAAAAGGAAATAACAAGGACGTGTCGACCTTGATTATATGAAAAAATATGATTGCTCTAGAGGCATTATATATTCAGTAAGAAAAAAGGGGAATACATTTGTATGGAGAATCGCAGGCCCTGTTCCCTCTTAATCTTGGAATGTTGTTAAGACTTAAAGTGCAATCAATCTTGTAGGCGGACAATCTATTTTTTCGCTTTTTTTGGCACAATTATGAGAACCAACTCAAATCAATTAGTTAATTATATCTGTGAATGAATCAGACCCATACAATTCGTTGCTGCAGACCATCCGACTCATTAATTAGCATGTTACACAAACACGTGCCTTTCGAATTATTGACATGTTTGGCATTCAATTAATCTTGTAACAAATTAGTTAAAAATGTTACTGAGAAATAATGGCTGTCATTGTATTATTCCCAGTAATTTAATTACAAATTACATGAGTTTATTTATCTGTGCACGAGTGACTCACTCATGTGAGTAATAATGGCGGCGCAAGCGCCGGTTGCCGGTGCTGCCAGACGAAGCGGATTTGCCCATTTTAGGGGACTTTGAATTATTGCTCGGTTGTGTTTGCGGGATAAACGGTAGGATGTTTTGAAAGGGATTGCTTGTAGGTGATCATTATGTGTATGGTAGATGATGGATGGTCTCTGATAAATATAACCAGTTTCATCCTTTAATTTATTATAGTGAAGAATAAATAACACTATATAAATATTTTATTATGCACTTTATAAGTGCAAAATGGGTTGAAACTACAAATTAGTAATGTCGATTTTTATGAGTTAACAAACAAGGAGTTTTAATTTATTAACTGGCAACACAGCTTGCAACAAATCATTTGCGCGGTCAACCGCACTTGTAAATAGCAATTTGGAATCAATCTAAACTTTTTCTATAATTTTAATACCAATAAACTTTCATTCTTTGCATATGCTAATTCGTCGTCAAAGGAAAGCAAATCGGAGAAATTAAAAAATCCACATTAATTGATAATTCCAATTAAAATGTTTGTCATGATACAAAAAAACTTGTGAATGAATGAACATGGATCCTTGAAACATTTGATATTATTACTAACGACTTGTACAGACGCCAGGACATCAACCTACTACAAGCTGTCAATTGTATTTAATAGATTTTCAACTTTATCACTTAAGCAAAAGTTTCAAAGTTGATTGGGAAAAATTGACAGTTTCGGGTAGGTTGACCTGCTGGCGTCTGTACCTACATAATAGTGTATTAAAAAAACTCACTACGCTAAGTGATAGCGTACGAAAACATTAATGAAAAATTTCCAACATTCGTTTGCCCCTTACATATTTTAAATTTACCTAGTACTTATAGAAATAACGTAATAATTATCTTAGTTACGCAGCCAAACTTGGCCATCAACCAGACGTACGTGTTCCTTGTAATAACTTTCCTCATGACGCGAAATGACGCCGTCAACACAAAAACAAAACAACATCGGACGCACTACATACGTAAAACAATAATTGAATACATTTCCCTATAATACACTTACGGCGTTATCACTTACGTCGTTTGACAAATATCAATCTGCCTAGCCTTTTCCCAACTATGTTGGGGTCGGCTTCCAGTCTAACCGGATGTAGCTGAAAACCAATATTTTATATGGACCGACAACCCAGTTACAACATGATACCCCTTGATAAGACCGGTTGTCAGACTTTCGGGCCTTGGGACTACCCGTAACGCTTGACGTTAACATGTCCATAACCCGGTTACTGGGTAACACGATACCCCTTGGTAAGACCGGTTGTCAGGCTTTCGGGCCTTGGGACTACCCGTAATGCTTGACGTTAACATATCCACAACCCAGTTACTGGGTAACACGATACCCCTTGGTAAGACTGGCTGTCAGTCTTTTGGGCCTTGGGACTACCCGTAACGCTTGACGTTAACATGTCCATAACCCTGGTTACTGGGTAACACGATAACCATTGGTAAGACTGGTTGTCAGTCTTTTGGGTTTCTGACTACCCGTAACGGGTGACGTTTGACGAATAATATGAGCAACACATTTTAACACATTCACTCTTTTGTATAACAAGATTCGTTGCGTTACCAACTTAACAAAAGGTACTTAATTTATAATTGCACCTCACTTTCCATTACGCGAACATAATTTATGTAACATTTGCTTTGTGAAAGAAATAATTTGACATTTCATTTATAATGAAAAACACGAACATGGGCGAATTGATAATGGACTCCGGATTATCTTGATTGAATTGTGTGAAGTGTGTAGATAGAAACTTTTCTTGTCTAGATTGGCTACCTATCTATTCCATACATTCGTTACTATATAATAAAATAGCAACGAAGTCAAAATAAATATTTTCGAAAAAAACGAAGTACGACGTGTGGGAACGAGACAAGATGCCGAAGATATAGTTTTTAGAATGTTCAAGTCTGTTAGTCTGGATGTACTCGTATGTTCCGGATTGACGATTTTCCGGCTGAACAGATTTGATAAAATTAGGCACAGATCCTAGTTTATAATCTGGATTAACACATAGAGTACTTTTAATCCCGGTACGTTCCGGTGGGATATTTTTCGACATCGACGCGGGCGTGGCCAAAAGCATAAATAGGTATAAGGATTCAAATAAACTGGATGTGAAAATACTTGGACGGTAGCACCCAATTTGTTTTAAGTAGTATCAGATACTCTGATAATTGTCTATGATTGATGAAAGCTGTTCTCACGATGAAAATAACTCTACCTAGACCATGATCGTGGTAGATTTTCGAAAGCTCGACATTTCTACCAAAAATACATTTTGGTAGAAAAGTCAAGCTTTCGAAAATCGACACCCAATTTTTTCCGCCAAGCAGAATTGCCTTATTTCTGTAAGCATAGCTTCCAACCTTTTAACATTAGCTAGATAATAAGTAAGTTTTGGAAGTAAGAACTAAAAATGCTATGTCTAAGTGCAAATGCTGCGGTTCTGGCTGATTCAGTTTCGTAGGTAAATCATCTTTCATGTTAATTTCCCATAGGTGTTAAATGCTTAATTTTCTTTCCTGTTTTGTCAAGCTGGACATCAGGCCTGTGCCTCAACCATGTCTCAACTTAATTCTACTAAACATGCGTCAAAAACTACGGAGTCGATTTGTTTTTGTTTTTGAATTACTATTGACGTCTCCGTCTGACGCATCAAGAATCAAGAAGTGACTTCTGCGTAAGCTCGCATTCTTTTGATTACTTGTAGCATAACAACAGAACAGTTATTTAATTAAACAAATATTTGTGAAACAGTTTTATGAAAATCCTGCGTTTTATTGATTTCTAAAACGGTTAATTGATGTTCCTGACATTTCCCATCTCGGCAATTTTGAACGACAATCCTCAACCTTGTCCGTCATTATTTATCATTCATAATTTCACATGGTCCGTAATATGATTTTATTGTAGCAGTAAGCTAATCAAATTTGTGAACAGTGTTCTAATCCACATAACGTTGTTCAATTTATTCACGTCCAACCGTCGCACATTATAAGACAACATTGCCAGCAATATACAAGCAAACAAAACAGTAATTTTGTATTAATTTTCCGTTAATAAACCTATTAGAATGAACGCCGCCAAATTCTATTAATATCTCATTCAAAAATTACGTAACAAACTAATTTCATATAAATTACAATGAACTTTTTGTTAAGTTCACAGAGAAAGTCGCTTTAACACTTGATTTAAACCGTATCGATTTTTTATTTACTCGTATCGTTTTAGCCACTCGGAATCGATTCTCGTGACCGACCGCAATCGTTTTGGATATCATTCCACATGCTAGATTACATACGGAACGGAAGCGAGTGACCGCAAAATATATTATGAGAAACTGACTTCCATTTGCAAAGATCAAACAAATAATTAACTTATTATATATTGCAACGTAAACTAGTTTTAACTGCTATATTCAATCTGTGGCAGAAAAATAATGAATATGACAGTGAAGGCTGTATGACGAATTACTTTTGCCTATAACAAATAATTGTATGATTCATAACCTCAATAAAAAATTAACCCTTCGTCTGATTCAGTGTGGTATTTGTTACCCAAAGTGCACGTATATTTCTCGGTGATATAGACGTAAGTCGCAAATCTCTTCAAATATAAAATATGGTGGTCGAATCTAGTAATATCTTAAAGCTGCACATGAATATAACGCGGAACTTTGAAAGGACTGAAAGTTATAGTGTACTTAAACATAACGTACGGTGAAAGTATTTTAAGATTTAGCTGTTAACCGCATTATTTATTCATGGCTTGCAGTAAACATAAATCGCATTTTAAACAAGTGCATTTTATAACACTGACGATAAAAACTACTTTAAGTAAATTACGATACTAAATTTCATCTCATGATCTCGTGCACTTTGTGCTGTCTTCCTTAGAAGAATTATTATATTAACTATTATAGTTTAGTAAACAGCTTTATTTGTTTTTAGAAATCTACTGCATATAAGTACATTCTTTTATAGTAGCAAGATAAGAGTTTCTTGCCCGTTCTTCTCCATATGAACCTACTACGCTTTGGAAGGGACCACTAGCTTCATCTTTCTGAATGAATCTTTTTGAAATAAAAGCTTTGAGTTTGAGTTTGAATGTAAAGCTTTTCCACGGCAAACATTTTAAGACGTTCCTAGATTTAAGAAGATAATTACTGATCAGTGCCTGCAGAGGTATCAAAAACATGGAACGTCTAATGGTGACAGGAAAAATTGAGGGCAAAAGACCTAGAGGCCGAAGCTCAAAATGGTGGTCGGATCAAATATCCGAGCAATTGGCGATTCATCAGCGCCGAACTCCACCAGGCCACTGGTCGTAACATATGGAGAAAGACCGTTGACAATTTGATACGGAATCACGATACCTAACAGAGCGATTGAGAAGAATAAGACTGATCAGTGAACATTCATTTGTCCACGAATTTGCGTATATTTTTGCTAACGTAATCTACGTTATTCGGTCGAGATTGTGTTCTATCTCTCAAATTAAATTGATTATATTGAACCGTTGTAGAAAAACGAAACAAAGTTTCAACCAAAATGATTTCCCTTCAAAATCAATCACACATGTAATTAGATGACTGGGCCAATCTCAATACAACAATGGCCAATTCCCCGTTCTAGTGTGAATGCTGTGTGGTCTACTAATCGAGAATAGAAAAATGAGATGTCTGGTATTAAAGCCTCATCTATGGTATTCCGTACGCATAGACAATGAGCGACTCATTTTGGAAGCTCGTTCGGAAACAATAGAAAGCGGGGGGCCTCCTACAACTTCACACGGGACGCGCAACCGGTGGAAAGTTAACGAAAATACATTTCAATAGCTAAAAGCAAAATTGGATGAGTGGCCTTACGAAATTATCGCGTTAGCCGTAATTCATTTGTGAGTGAACTCTCCCAGGCGTCGTGTGACCGTGTGTGATCATGATCACGCTAATGTGATCTTGTTATAACACCTCTTGCGCTTCGTTTTGAAACCGTTCTGTCATTGTGCAGCTTAATTACGATTCACACATGAACAAATGTTCCGAAATTTTTTATATAAATTATGAACCAGTTCATTTTATTAAACACGAGATTACATAAAATAACGTTCCTAGTGGCCATTGTTTTATCAGTGATAATCAAACGGTACTCAAGGTCTACCAGTCTTATAAATATTAAGTTGCCTTTATGAGCATTCGCCGGTATTTACACCCCATATTATTTATGTAATGGGGACTTATATTGGACACGCGATCTTCTCGAACAATGCAAGGAGACGGTGCTCATCATCAGCGACCTAGACTTCTTTCCACTTTAATTGTTCCTCACATCGATTATAACGTATATTTCACTGAAACAATAGATTAACCCAGTTGCGGCATGTTCTATAATAGTTATGGCGTTTCTCGTCCCGCGATATTATTGCTTTCGTATCCTTGGCGTGAGCGGCTATCTATCATGTGATCTATTGTACGTACAGTCGACATCGGTATTAGATTAAAGCGATAATTAATGCTGATTCCATACGACCTAGATTCGGGCCCGCTCGATAAAGTTAATTTACAGTTATAGTTGTAAATCTCGTTGCAAAATAAACGGCGAGCACGCGCGCCTGCCTGACCGTAGACAACACGCGGAGACTCCCACACACACCTCGATACGTCAGCGCCCTCCCCCGCACCGCCCGCCCGTGTGTGGCTCCAAACCGCGTGAATGGAACCCTTCCCGAACCGTAAACATCACGTCACGTGGTTGCATGCGCGTATAACCCGACCCGGACGAAGTACACCCTCGCAGGAAGCCCCCCAACGCGCAACAAGGCATACTCAATCCCGCCGAGTTTCAGGGAAAATGCACGCATGTGTGACGAGACAGACGAAACAACACACGTGCGTGACCCACGCGCGAGAGAGAGGGTGCGTCAACTGTTGTCTGAATGAACGGGGTGAAGTTTGACAAGTTGTGTACACATGGCCGCGAAAGGGTTGAGCCGAGTTGCGAACTAAGTTTGTGAACGCTTTCGATTTCGACGCGTGTTGCATATGGGGCGAAAATCGATCGATCGTAAACTTTGTTGTGGACTTGTGGAGAAGTTCAGTGGGTATTTCGTTTAAATCAGATTAATAGATTGGAGAACAACTTTGTTAACTGCCAGAATATGTTGCGAAAAGTCTGTTAAAGTTGAGTTGTGAAAATTGTGGAAAAAAACATCGGATCGAATCGTCGTCGTCGTGCTAACGTATTGCGTCCACGTCTGGTTATCGGGTGTGTTTCGTAAATCATTGTTTATGGTCGAATAGTTCTCTGAAGGAGTCCGAGAGACCGGAATTAGAAAGCGTCAAGCGCGCCGACTGCGCTACGACTAATTGACCGCAAGGTTTACGCGATTCTGCTAGAAATTGTGACGTAATATAATAATACTGAAAATGGCACCTGTTATACTTCGGGTACCAAAAGGAATTTTATTTTCACGGACGTTATAACTGGTTTAACAACTCCATTTTACAATGTTGGACATAAATAAAGAAATAACTAGATTTTGACAATTTCTTTTTTTAAATCTGTCGTTAAATTACTTTAAAGAACTTTCGCGATAACTCGCTCCCATTTCCGAATCGATATTTCGCCTGATTCGATGATTGAATTTATTTCGGATTATATTAAACTTGAAAGGCAGTATAATCTGAAATAAGTTTTGACTTGTAATGAGAAAAGTCGAATATGATAACAAAAAATGCTACACTTTGCATCAGAAGTGTTTGTAAAGTTACGTAACCGCGTTTTTGCCACAACTCCGATTTTTATATTTACAATTTAATATGTACTTAATACCTAAACTAATATCTCTGAAATTGCGTTTAACATAAAAACTTATTGAACTAACTGTACTTATTTCTTAAGACACTAACCTTGTGCCTGCGTTATAAACTTATAATAAAAGAGTAATAATAATTACTATTTTAACAATCAGTAATTGATAAATTATATTCTATACAATATTTTTATATCTCACATTAACTATAAAAGCTACCTACCAATTAAAACAACCCAGTGTATTTGCGTCTCGATCTAGATTTGTCTACCTTTATTAGGGTCCCGCAATGAAATAATAAGAACCATTTACTGTATTCAATTAGATCTGTATACTTAATTATAGTTCATAACATCTCAAAAGGTTTCATGTTATGTGGTGTTCCTTCGAAGAATTCATAAATCTAACGTTTAAATATTTTGTAACCACCGTTTTAAGTATCTACGCTTAAATCTTAGATTATCGCGATAAGTTTAAAAGGGCCATGGAGTGGAGCGTGCCATGTTAGGCATATCATTAAGAGCTTGAGTCCGAAATACACAGATTCTATGTTGAACCAAATTTCAAGGCATCGGGCAACACGTTTGCTGTAAAATAGTGGCAAGAAGTGATCGCAGAAGAAGGAACAGTAAAAAAAGACTGAAACGTCATGACGATTTCCAAGGTGTTGTGGGAAAAACCTGGGATTAGATGAGTATCCCAAGGAAGACCTACCACAAATAAAAAAAACCTGACATAATAATAATAATATTAGTTTATTAGTTACACTTCATCAGCTAATAAACATAATTGCAATTTTCAATATAATATTTACAAAAAAATAACGCAAACCGAATATTTGCACAACAATATTTGTGAACAGTGACCAATATTTTCCTGTAGGTACGTCGAAGATCCGTCATTTCCTTTGTTACGACCTCAAGTTACGTTCTATTATCCAATTATAACGAACTACAAACCAATAATTCCAAAAGGTATAAACCGCAATTAACTACTGCACTCAAATAAAATTGAGGTAGCCATAGTCAATGACAGAACCCACTTTCCTCATCAACATATGCACTTGAAACGTTTATTTTTAAGTCTTCGATCCGAATGTGGGCTTATTGATTGTCGGTAATTATGCAAAATAACTAGTGGCGGACTGGCTAGCTGCTCTAACTAGTGACGTGTATTAACGGTTTGTTAGGACCGTCCGCAGTAACAGTAAAAGCCGACGGCGACGTTACAAAGACACTGCGTGCGGAAAATTAAATTAATTCAAACACACCATAATTTTAATACAAATTCGACATTCAAATCTGTGTTTGAACCTGGAATATAGTTTAAATTAGGAACATAATTTCTAAGGTTTATTAGTTTCGAGATGATGCAGACCGTACACATTATATTGGATAGTAAAACTGCTGTTTGTGTGCACATATAGTGGTAATGTACCTATCTGCAGTTTACCTAATTAGACTCACCGACGTTTAGTGTAGTAATGCAGGCAGATAACATGGGATTATGGCATAAATGAACAGTTACATGTAACTGTGAAGAAAGTTGCTTTTAGTGGCAAAAGCTTCGCTGACTTGATTGGATTTCCATATGAGTTAATGTCAAATACAGACGGACGTAAATACATTCATTCAGCGTATTTTATAATGTCAAATTGCCAACTAGCCGTGATTGAATGTTATAATATTATAGTTAGTAAATCAATAATGATAACTTTTATTGACTATTACGCCTTTGACACCACTTGCAGTATATTAATGAAAACGGTGGATTTAATTAGCGTGTAGGTAATACTAATTTAATCATACATCCATTACCTACATGTCGAGACCGCTCCGTGCCTCGAAAAGCACGTCAAGCCGTTGGTCCCGGCTGTCATTTGAAAATCTTTGACAGTCGTTTCGAATAGTCGGAAGCCCGAAAGTCTGATATCCAGTCTTGTCATTTTTCTTGTCTTGCCAACTGGGTTGTGGAGGTCAGAAAGGCACTCGCACCATGTAAAGTACTGGTATTCAGCTGCATCCGGTTAGACTGGAAGCCGACCCCAACATAGTTAGGAAAAGGCTACGCAGATGATGATTAAAACCGAAGACTTAAATGCTAGAGGTAGGTAGATACCTCACCTACCATCTTGTAAGTACCAAGTTGAAACGGTGTTACAATCCACAGTTGAGAGAACGATTAGGCAGAAGAAGAGGCTCAAGATTTTAATATTAAAGAAATTGTAGGCACTGCGATAGTCATTTGTATTTAACTTTGACTTTGGTGATTCGTCATATTGAATTTGATTTCAATAATGTCGTCTAAACGACATAACGCTATATGATTATCATTCTCTTGTCCGCCAATTAATTTGTAGTCGGCGCAACATCTTTTTTCCCATACTTATCTATCGCCATCTCGGCAGTCACCCCGTTTTTAGCCAAATCATCTTTCACGCAGTCCATTCATCGTTTCTTGGGCTTCTCCTATCCACGACATAGCGCTACACAAAAGGTTTTTGAAATTCGAATCTCCACGTCCACAATAATCTTGAAGATAAGAAGTACTACATCTACATAAGTTACTAAGCAAGAGGTGTCTCGTTGTAAAACAGCGCCAACGATATCGATTCGTCGCACAATACGTTGCTACTCCTGGAATCGCATCTCATCTGAATACAGAGTAAATGCAATTCTTCATTTTAATTTCTGCGAGTTTGGCTAAATATTTGAATATTTGTCGTGTTTGTGTTTAGCGACGGGTTAAACATTCCTTTGAAGTGTTTACGATGTTAGTCCATGCTTTCTCTTCTTGGTCTTTGTAAAATAATTCAATTATCAAAACCGATCAAACTTATTTAGGTATTTAGTTTAGAAAGAAAACCAACCCAGTTTCAGATTGGTGGTGTGTTAATTTCTCTTAGCATATTATAAATATGTAGTTCCTCGATCACATATAGATACTTTGTATAACTTCACGTCCATAATTAGGTACTGGGCAATTCAAATTATTAAATTAATTGAGACCACTCCGAAACTTTGATCTCACGCAGTACAATTTACAATTACAATGTTTAAACTAACCAAATCAAACATATAAATTTCTAAGACAGTCACAATCCCAACAGAAAGTACTAGGCACACATAAACGCAAGGTATCACACTACAGAACAAAAGATTCGCAATGAAGCAACGAAGGCGATCGATTTGTCGCATTCGATTAACGGGCGACGACACTAGGTACCTACGCGAGATGTTATTTATTGTACCTATGCATATAACAGTCTTGTTACCGACCACTTCGAGCCCTTTAGATAGGAAATAATTGTAATTAGTGTTGGATTTAGAAATGATTTTGTTTCATTCAATACTTTCAATTAAAATTAATATCAGGAATGCACTAAGTATCTATTTAGTTTTGATTGCAAAATTATTGCATCTAGTAATGAATGAAATGTAAAATATATCTACTACACTGTCTTCTGTAGTCTCTTACGCACTCAGGTCTGTATTATCAAGATATACAGTAAAAAAAAGCCAGAAATGAAGAAACAATTGAATATAATTTATACAAATAACTAAAGTAACAAACCAATTTTTCGCGATGTTGGGTCAACTCGAAGGTTTGCGTAGTAGTAGCTAACGCCATCTAGCATCGAGTAGTAGAACTACTCGTCGTACCAGCTTAACAAGTGCCTTGCTATAAGACTTATTTTTCAATAAGTTCTGTAATTGAATTCGTTTCTAATGCTCAAACAACTTAATTAAATATTTTATTTATTATGTTTCTTGAGTAAATCAATTATTATTATTCTTTATTCATAATCAAGTAACATTAGACTCATACTTATTATTATATGCACACAAGTTCAATAACAATACAAACATACAAAACATTCAATTAAATTAAACTTATTAATTCACATTTTTGGTAACATGATTTTTCTATTTTTCTGTAGTTAACGGAACCTTACATTGTAAAATCTCTAATCGTGTTCTAACAATAGTAGGTATTTCTGACCCAAATGTACGCGAAGGCGTCTTTCCAGTTTAATTCAGGTTCCTAGACTAGCGTAGGTTTTAGTGCCAATTCACGATAAAGGCACCCAAGTGTAAAATTAATAAATAGGTAGGTCGCTTAAATTTTTAATATTCCTTAGGTCACCGCGCGTGCTTACTTGAATTGTGAGCAATTACAATATGTCTTATATTTAAAAATGTCATTAGGTATTTTACCAAGTACTTATTTTAATTCTGTATTGTGAAATTGAATAATAGAATCCAATGACCGATCCAAGGAAAAATTCAGTCGAAAACGCCAACACCAGTAGATACCTACACACAACTCAAAACCATTTATAGAAGATAATAATAAAATAAAAGCACTGGTACATACTGAAAACTCTATTTTAGTGCAGCCTGGAGAGTTACATCATATCACTAGCTGCCGCAGTTTCACCCTCATAAGTCTCGATCCAGTGGAAATATCGGGATAAAAAGTATCCTAAGTCCTAACCCAGGTCATGGTCTACCCTTGTGCCACATTTCATGCAAATGCGTTCAGCCGTTTTAGCGTGAAAGCGTAACAAACAAAAAATCGTATCTTTTCTCTATATAATATTAGTTTAGATAATGGATTGTGTGATTGTCAAACCTGTGGGGTTTATGAACGGCGACTAGGGATTATCGCCAAAGTATCGGCTGCAGCATCCTCTGCTTGACTGTACAGTTAAATGTAAAATACAACTTTTATGTAGCGCACGTGCACACAGCGAAACTTAGCAAAGCTAAAACTAATCATGCAAGCCAGAAAGCGATTATTTGATGGCCCAGGTTCAGTAGTAGCTATCCCAGCTATTTAAAGGATGTTTCTAAGTTGCAGCTCCTAAATTGTATCTGATATTGTGGCTATAAATATGGCACATCAAGTTTTAGAACAAGTTCGGCTTCGAAGAACATTGTCTCATCACTCATACCTAGCCGTACAAGGATCTATTGGCGCGTGGCCAAAATTGGAACCAACACCGCCATCTTGTTTCTTCAATACACTTCACACTACAATCGCAACAAAATAAATGTTTACCAACAGCGCCACCATGACAACGTTATTCGAACCTCTTTCAAGGTTTAAAGCTTTAAAATTTGATTTTGATTCCTGCAACAAATAATGTTTGTTTCTTTCACAATTTAATATTTATTTTTTTATTTCTTGATTGTCTAACATTGACTTTTTTGTTCCAGTGTTCGGTATGGACTCTCCACTGGGGCTGTTCCCGCCAGGCATGGAGCACAAGATGTACCCGATGATGGATGTGGAACACCGCGCGCCGCTTGATGCACAGTTATTTACTAACGTTAAAAAGAAATGTAAGTTTAACATTTTCATTTTATTCTAGCATTTATAGGCAATAAGCTTGAATCAAACCAATTCACGGGCAGCCCCCAAAACGGGGCCCAAGCAGCGCAACACATTCAACAGCAACACTTTTTAATGTAATTTATCAGAGAGCAAAAAGCATACCAAAATTTGTCATCTCGAAGTAGGTAATCATTTGATAATGGATCTTTCTAGAAGACTCTTTTGATAATGGATCTTTCTGACATCCAAAACTTAGTTAATCGTAATAATGTTCGAACTCCCAATGAAGAATAATACACCCCCGGTTTCTGTATTACACCACAACAAAAGCCTACAACAAATATTCTTTGAAAGACTCACATATACGTATTCAAGTTATCTATGAACAATGGCGCTCATATACTCACATCACAAATACTAGACGCGTGCCGAGCCGCAACAAAGGATCGAAGCGCAATAATGCACGCGCTGCAGCCTCGCGTCCCCATCACACATCGAGTGGTCCCGCAATCTCGCCGCGCGAATGTTAAACGCCCATTGTTTCTGAGCAAATGTTTATTAAGACGATCTGATAGCGTATCTCATAGGGGAACAGACGCCGACTCTAACGTATGCTTTGAATACGCTCCGTGGCTGGTCGCCGACGGTTCCACCGACGCCCGCACAATAGTCTCCGATCGATTAGCTCCATCGCTCGAGACAGGCACACGTGTACCCAGCTCCGCTCCCCCGCTAACGAGCTACAAATAGAATACATCCTTTTTAATTTTCAAAGCTCGCGTGACCCCCGACGACTATTAAAAGAAAAACTAATTTCCATAATAAAATATCATTTCTCCGACGACGTCCCGAAATGTTCCTCGAATTATCTGATCGGAATCGAGTTAACGTGCTCCGTTGAAATTATAAAACTATAAAGTTAGGGGCGACGTCGCCGGCGTATGCATGTCCGCGTTTCTTTTTGACAAACCGCCGTAATAGTCGCGTGCTCGCATCGAATTAATGACAAATCGCCGCCAACAAAATGTCGCCGCAACCCGCTCATTTCGCTCGCTCGCTCCGTACACAGTTATTGCTCAGCCGAAACATGGTTATTAGATAATGGTGCATTCGCGTAATGCCGTCGCGGTGGCGCGGCACACGGCACATGTCGTGCCGCGGAGCCTGCACTTCGCCGCTCGTAAATCACAGAACTCCGCGCTCGCGGTTGTTTCGTTATGTAATTAGTTAGCTAAACATTTCTGTTTCGTTGACACGAAACCTCAAACCGCATTCATAGATTAATAATGTTATCTGTGTTCTGCAGGGCGACCGAAGGGTCAGCACAGCGCGCCGCGCGGCGGTCCACCTCGATCGTGGACGAACGCCGAGCTCACGGAGGCGCTGCAGCACGTGTGGAACAAAAAGATGACGACAAGCCAAGCCTCTAGGATCTTCGGCATCCCGTACAACTCGCTGCTCATGTACGTGCGCGGGAAGTACGGGAAGAGCCTAAAACTAGAGCAGCTCAGGAAAGACTGTATCGGCGGACCCCTCGACGTGCTAAACCTTAACTCCGGCAACAACAACAACAACCAACCCTCAAGCAAACACCACGACAAAGACGACCATTCACAACGACCAGCGAGCTCCGAGCCAGACATCGCCTCGAATCCTATGTTCAATCCATTCCAGCAAGGGTTCTACCCGGAGTTCCCGCCCGGATTCCCGATGCCGCTCAACATGCTGCATCTACTCCCGCCGAACGACAAAGCGAGGGAACTGTATCAGTCGATGCCGATGGCTCTGGACTCGCTGTCAGGAGTAACGAAAGAGGAGGATTGTAAGAGTGACAGGTCAAAGGAGAACTCGGCTGATGAGGAAGGCGACTCGTACCGCGCGCCCTCGCACCAGCCGCACCCGCCCGACACGCGCCAGCTGCTGCACCACAACGGACAGGACTAGGTCCGACACACCGTCATGTTTCCGATATGCATGTACCTTCAACTGTTAACAAACCACTAGGTGTATATGAGCGGGCTCCGATGTTCCCGCCGCTGTTGCAGCTGACATCTTCAGGAACTCGCTTGTTCAATCTGTTGACGGACTAAAACTGGAATTTAGTTAGTGTATTAATAAGTCTCGTAACAAACATATTTACGTGTTTTAGAAATTAATTTTATATCTTGTGGTCGATCACTGGCGACAGAACTTAAAGTTGGTGTGCTTAGTGGTACTATAGTGAAACTTTTAACAACTTTTTAATGTCTACTAGCCAAATGGTGAGGTGACACGTTATTTAAAATTGGTGTAAGTCACAGAAGTAAGAAAAATGGAGAGCGGTTACGTTAGACGCGTGAAGACATTTTTCATATTTCTGCGACGAGAACTATTTATTGTTATTACTTTTGTAGAGGTATCACTCGCGAGGAAATCAATAAGGATCTGGCGAAGCGGCCACATAGTGTAATATTTCGATTGGAACCTAAAACTCGCTTAAATAACTTCGACGGTAGCTGAACGCCCGTGTATATTTGCTATTGTTTTAATGTGCAATACTTAATTGGAACTTACTATGAATACACTAGAAAGGTTTCAGTTTTACGGATAACGTAAATTGTATTAGAAAGTATTTGTGAATCTCCGGGATCGCGACCGGCGACGTCCGATTTAAATTAGTTAAATTTATATTTAAAAAATGTGTTAATATTGTAAATGTATATTAATATCGCGTACTAAGTGATAGGCGATAACTTATTTTGAAGGAGTGCAATAAGTATGAAAGGTGTTGTGATTGTTATCGTTAAGACATTCCGAATTTCATTATTGTTAACACATTCCGTTACATTCCCTATTTTTAGATAATGTACTATAATTTCTTACGATTTTTATTATTGATTTTAATAATACACTGATTTCTTCATTCATAGTGAAACCTTTGTAGATATAATACGTTATACGTGCGAATTCACTTCTGCATTTCACCAAAGTTTGTAAAATATTTCGTAATAATAGTTATAATTCGATGATAAACAATTTTTAAATGTAAATAGTTATTGATAAAAAATTAATGGGATATAAATTTTTGAATTAACCAGTAAATAAGGTGGACATTTATATGTGTCTAAAATAGTAAATAGTAGTGTATTTGTAATTGTTGTAGTGTTAGTGATGTGAATCAGTGAGCTGGGCCGAGTGGGGGACGTGACGTCACAGGGGGCCGCGACGCACTAGTCACACACATCCACTCACCAAACGTTCGAAACAGCGTTCCAAACTCAAATGCCACAAAATTCAACAGACTACCCACGATACAGCACTAACTGGCGCAAAACGAGGACCATGTCCAATAAAAAAAGAAATTTAATTTCGTTCAAGTTTTGTTTTCAATAATAATTAATTAGATGAGGAAAAGAGCTGCAATTATTATCCTGAATGATTAGTACATAAGAAACTTAGAACAATCTGTGTATTCTAATATTTATAAAGGTAAAAATGAGATTCAAACTCAATGTCAACTTCTAATAATTGCCAGCCTCTTGAACTCTCCAAAACCAATTTAAAAAAAAATACACAAGAAAATGACAGTGCGCGCCACGTTTAGACAAATAATGTATCTGCACACAATGTTCAAATAAAAAGGAGCTTTCAAGATTTTAGTAAATAACGAAAGTTAGAATAAATCGTTCCATACTATCTGGCTTTAGATAAATGTATACAGTGATCACTAGAGATACCGTGTGATAACTTAGAACACATGATTTTACCTGTTGTAAATATTATTTGTATAATAATGAACTATAATATCTGTTGAATAAATTGTTTCCTTTATACGCTATACCCAAATCTAACGACTAACAGTATTTACGTTCTATGACAATTCGAATCCTTTCAACATTCCCGCGTGTTTTACTCGGAATAATCGATATTTTCATCCAAATTAATTAACTATAGACAACGGAACATGAAAATCTCTCAACAGAAGACTGAGCACTATTTACGATTCTATTTTATAAAAAATATTGTACATTTCACATAACAGTACAGAGCTACAATGGAATCCTCATAGCTACATACAGTAGTAACACATAGTGTCACTTCATAATAACAATATTATCATTACAGGGATTTTATATATTAAACGATTAAATATGATTAAAATATTGTAATAGTTTTAACAGATTTTATATTGCTTTTTTTCTCATTCCGTTTACGCTGGCAACATTGAAGAATGCAAAAACCGCGCACTTTTGTATTTAAATGTAACGGATTCACATGTAGATAATAAAATAAGGTCATGTATTGAATAAATAAACAATTGTCTGTATGAAACGTAAATACATGTGCCAAAAATTGTAAAGAAATAATTTCACGAGTTGCGTTGGCGATGGCGTTGTGTTACTGTTCTACAATGTTCTCTAACCGAGCTTGTGTTGTGACTTGTGACCATAGATTACGTTCAATATTTACCTAATTCGTACAAATTCAGCAGTATTAGAGTGATTTTGTTAAAGTTTTAATTGAGAAGTTTTTTTTTTTTTGTAATTAAGTTTTGTTATTTGTTAATGTGTAGGTCCTGCGATTGACGAAATGGTTATGTTAAGAGAATGTTTTACAAAGTTCAAACGGAAGATGTTCTGTATATGTCTATATGTATATTTATGGTTCTGTGGTTTACCTTATTGCTTTAACACTTCGTTATATAGTAAATTCTGTTTATTCTCGACCTCTACGCCGCTAGACACGTTCTTATAAAACTATGTTCAGCTTTTCAGCACTGTTCTCATTAAGCATAGGTGACATCAGGAGCCAAATGTAATAACGTAAAGAATTAATAGATAATATATTGTACGACATTGAGTACTTATTTTTAGTTGATAAAATGTGATTGTATTAATTTTAGTAAAAATTCAAAATATTTAGTTCCTTCAATTTTTGTTACGAGTATTTATAAATTGTAATTGCAATGATTTTTAGCTTTTAGATAATTGTTCTCTCCGATAAAGAGTATAATTAATTGTAAGTTTTACTTTTTGTAATTTAATTTGTTGTATTTTTGCTTAATATAATGACAAATTAAATTAAATGATATCGTTACATTAGGGTGTAAAAAAGATTATCTATTTGATCTTAAATAAAATACGAAAAAATATTTATGTTCTAGAATCATTCTAACGTGTAATTGAAATCGAAAGATGGAGCGTTGTAGTAAAATTCGTTTACGGTCACCGACGTAAAGTGTAAAAAATAAAATATGAAATACCAATTTGTCGTTTCATTTTATTTATGACACCGACACTCACGAGTCCAATTTGTTTACGTATTGTGTTACATCTCCATTTGAAATTTTTAGCCAAGACCATTTATTTGAAGCGGCTCTGTTACGAAAAACATATCTGTTAAATAGGGGTTATCCATAAATAACGTCACACGAATTACATGATTTTTGGAGTCGCCACCCCCCCTTGTTACAGGTGGTCATATTTGTGCGCCGTCAAAGTCCAAGTCAAATAATTTATTTCAATTAGGCACATAAAAGGCACTTTTGAACGTCATTTACAAAAAAAAAAAAAATACAACCGAATTGATAACCTCCTCCTTTTTGGGAAGTCGGTTAAAAAACAGAATTGATTCTAGTCGCCCCTTCCAAAAGGTATTTTTCGTATGGAGAGGAATGGGCAAGTTACTCCACTGTTACTCTTTTAAAATGTTCAATATCTTGAATACATTAATTGTATAATTATATGTGAAATAAGATTACTATGCCACGATAGGCAAAAATAATGAAATATGAAGCAATGACAGATAAATTATTTAGGTGATAGATACATGGTGCTCACATATTTACAGAAAATGTAAAATTATACGATATTCATAACATTTTAACAAGTAATAACTAATAAGTCAGTGTGTGTGACGTTCGTGGTTTACGTGTCAACATTCAAGTGTTATCGCTGTGTTGAACGCCGCACTAAGTAGGTACTGGTCCTGCCGCGGCGGCAGGGCGACACTGCCGCGCAGCAGTGCCGTCGCAGCAATGTCGTGCAGCATTGCTGCCGTGCTCGGAATGTAATCTCATATAAACTTATAGATAATGTTTGGGGACCAGTAGTGACGCGGCAGCACGGCCGCGTAAAGCGTTGTTGGGAATCATACCTTTAGATTTATACATGTGACGTCACGTAATTAATAACTCGTCCCCCCTCCCTTGTCACACGATGTCACACTCTGTTGACCCACTTAAGTTGTGATGTAATTTATGGATGAACCCATAGCTACAAAAAACTGCAGTAAGGTAACGAGTCTAGGTACCCACTAGACAAAATATCCTCCAGCTAAGTTGCAGTCGAAATGTAGCCCTGTTTAATAACATACGTCTAAAGGTTTCGAATGTGATGGGCTTTCACGGCTGGTACATCGTCAAGGTGATACGAAGAGTTGTGAATTCAGTCTATTCTGCTAAAATCTCACGGTGAAAACATAAGTGAAGTGAGCTGTCATTCCATCTGATGTTAGGGATTGCCCACTATTGACAGTTCACTTCACACTCGCGTCACCTTTCACGGTGAGATAATTACAGAATAGATCGGCTGTAATCAGATACAGGAGTTAATGGCCGTTTCCACCAAAGCGGAGAAGAGAGTTGCCTTGTATAAAGTGTTTGCGTTATATTCACTTTTCTCTGCTTAGCTTTATGAAAATTCATAATATTTTGGTTGTTAACAAGATATATTTCTTCTCCGCTTTAGTGAAACCCAGCCTTAAACCGCGGACTATGAACGCCACTGACAACAGTTCTTTCTCTTCGTTTTCTATCAAAGAAGTTCACTAAGGCTCAATTCTACATAATCGTTGTCTTCAATCCTCGGTTTATCTTGCAACTCTTACTTCTGAATCTCCTTTTAATCATCAAGACCTTTGAGGTAAAACGTTGTAGCGGTGTTTTGATACTTACCTACTACAGAACGAAAGATGCATTATAACCTTTTTCCTAACATGCGGATTTATGTCCGCGTACATGTCGGGCCCGTATGCGCGCCTCCCGCATTCTACCGTTCCGTACGTACTGTTCCTGTCATGCATACCACACACATGCAAGACTTGCGGATTTTGCATGCGAGTCACGCACGTGGCCGCAAACCCGCTGACTAGAAAAAAGGCCCTAACGCCAGAATAACAAGGAATTTCACTGTTACCTTCAAAAATAAGTTGTTAGGTTCAAGGTACCATTCTGAACAACGCTGCACGCGGCCGTGCTGCCGCGTCACTACTGCTCCCCATACATTTTCTATAGGTTTATATGAGATTACATTCCGAGCACGGCAGCAACGCTGCGCGACATTGCTACGACGGCACTGCTGCGCGGCAGTGTCGCCCTGCCGCCGCGACAGACCAGTAGCACAGGCGTTCATCACAGTGATAACACGTCAATGTTGACAACTGTTGAGAAGCAAACCACGAAGAGCAGGGCCGCGCAGCGTTGCTCGGAATCACGCAGCAGGCAGCAGCACTGGCGCTGCCGCGAGAAATCACGGCACAGCGGACAGAGCTCCGGTGGGATCTCATGGCATCATAGAGAAGGCGATTGTCGCAACCCAGTGCTGGGCACGCCACAATTTCGGCGATAAGTCCCCTCTTTGAGAAGTGGCTAGAGAGGCGCCTCGGCGTCTTCACCTTCCGCCTGACGCAGGTCCTCACCGGACACGGTTGTTTCGAGAGGTTCCTGTTTCAGATAAGGCGAAGGATCGCTCGGAGGACACGGTGGAGGTCTGCCCGGCTTGGGCAGAGCATCGCCGTGTCCTCGTGGAGGAGATCGGCGGCGGGGATCTCTCGTGTCCGGCCCTAGTCCAGGCCATGGTACGGAGTCTTGTCACGCCGCCCGCTCCGCCCAGAGCGCGAGAAGTTATTTGATAAGTTCCCAACCAAAAAAAAAAGGGCAGCAGCACTGGCGCACAGCACTGCCGCGTGCAGCTTTGTTCTGAACCATACCTTAAAAGGATTGACAATAAAACCAAATATTCGATATCACATGAAATCATACCCTTTTATTTTCAGTTTCATTAAATATGATTTTATAAATACAAAATTATACACTAATCGAACGGTGGATACTGTTAGCGCTTACAAATATCGTACATACTCCACTTTGAGCAAATGCAAGCAGTTTTTATCAATTTTACACAAGTTATTATAATCTTTCTTAAAATTTTATAGTTGCTTTTGAAATTCTATCTATTGAAATTAATATCGATTTTGAATTAACCTGTGATCTAAAGTAGAGTAAATAAAATGAAACATAATTATAGATCATTCAAGTTCTTTATCATCATATTTATCAGATGCGTGCGTCATGATTTGCGTGCACGCGCGTGTACGCACTTACGAGCGAATATGACGAGCCAATTTGAACGTAGCATTATTTAGAATACGATCACCAAGAGTGAAAAGTATTACAGAATATAACTAGCTTCCGCCAGCGTTTTTGAGTTTATATATTACAAACAAAAATACTTTTTTTTTTCCTTATAATATTAGTGCTAATGTGAACGCCAGGCATTTCAACGATGACCGAGTTGGCTTCTCCCTAGAAATACTTTATTGTAGTGGCATTAAGAGCGCTTATCCTAAAAGTTGGCAACGTCGCAAATAGCTGTCAAATATTTATTTTCCAATATTACTGTATGGAAATTTGAAATGTGGCTAACTAGCAAACTAAAATATTGAATCTGAAATGCAATAATTAATATCCTAACACCGAATATTTAGTTTTAGATGTAAAAAAAGTATTTGGAAACTTTCCAAATGCCTTTTTTACACCTAAAACGGTTACGACATCAAATTAAGTGTTATAATTGCAATTCTTTATTAATATTCTAGTTCGCTAGTTAGCAACCACATTTCATATTTCCATACAGTAATATTGCCAAATTAATCAAAACAGCGAAATATTTGACATCTACTTGCGACGTTGCCCACTTTCAGAATAAACGCTCTTAAAATTCAGCGACATTACTTTGAAATGGTTTTATAATACTATTCTGCGTGAGCGCAGCTGGAGGCATAACTAGTCCATATTTTAGAACACTATTTTAGTTCACAGGTTAAGTAAATAATTCCACCCCTTTACTTACAAATTTACGTCACTCTTCATACTTTAAACTCTATACCGACAAGTAAAAAATTGCATATTACTATACCTTGGGACTTACAAGGGCGTAACTGACATTACAACAACGTCACTTACGCACTTTTGCCTCAAGAAGTAAATGGGGTACGGAAAGTTTTGAGGTAACTATTTTGTTATACACATGGGCTATATGTTGAGTATATTCCATCAATATCACACGGCTTTGTTTCTTCGATAAATATGTTATTTTATATACACATTATACTGAAGAAATGTTATAAGTTAATATAATTGAAGTATTTTAAGTACTAATAAACCAATGTTAATGTTTTCTGCTTACTCATAAGTTATGCGGAACTTAGAAATTTTAGGTTCTCAAATGGTAGTAAATGACACACTTTTAGTAAGAAATTAAATCAAAATTTTATTTGTAGAGGACTGCTAAGTAGCTTAGCTATGGAGCTTAGTCAAAAAATTGATTGGACAAGTGTTTTGTGACAGCAATTCATTTAAATATCAAATAAGACGCTTCTAGTTGATTTTGCAAGTGCCTATAAAGCAGTTATGATTTTAAACACCGTAATTTTGTCTTATTAAAAACCACGTTTAAAATCGTAAGTGCAATTTTAACACCTAGAGTAATGTAAATAAATTCCAATTTCATATGCACCTACTCGATTCGATCAGACATTCAAAACTCGTATAGTCCGTATTTACGTTTAAGATTTTCTAATCATTTCCCTGTCTTATCAGCAGAACTTGATTTGTACACTCAATTATGAATCATATCAGAAAATACATAAGGTTCACATTACTAAAATGTTAAATGAAATAAAAGAATTATGATCAATTCGACTTGCATTGTAGTATACAAATCAAAAGCTGCCACAATTCTCTAAACATTTATTTTATTCGACTATTCCAATTATATTATTGTTTATTTAGTTAATGTTTCTTACAATTTTATATCGACCTTACAAGTAGAACTCGTCACACATTAGGCAATGTCCTAATAGACCGCCACCCGAACACATACGCGAAGTGACTAACCTGGTATCAGAGTTTTTATGCTGCCCATGGGCCTCGACTTGGCTTCACATGCTGTCAAGAAATATCTCTCAGGCATGCCAGTTTCCTCAAGTAATAATAATACAATACGCACATGAATCCGAATAAGACCAAGAATTGGGTTTACCTATTTATTTTGTTTTAAAGAAAAAATAAAGTTGATTTAGTTATTTTATTTGTTGTTAATATTATTTGTGTCCCAATATTTTAACACTCGACACATTAATCGTAATAAACAGATAAAATTTTGACATTACGTCATTTTTAAATGTTACGGTGGAGTTTCTTGCCCATTCTTCTCCATACGAAAACTACCTTTTGGAAGGGGCAACTAGAATCAATTAATTTTTTTTGTAAATTTTTGACGTTCAAAAGTGCCTTATACGGGCCTACTTGAAATAAATGATTTGACTTTGACTTTGTTCGAACTAGGCTTAAAATAGGTTTTTGAACTTCCTTATCATATTATGACATTCGCACAAAATAAGTATTCGGCCGAAATTCGCGTCTCGTTCGTGTAACGACGTTCTATTACGATCATACCCAATCGACCTCACAGAGAGGAGGCATCGTTATAGGCTTATGTTCAATACAAGTGATTTCAATAATCATCATAAAACACACCCATAATAACATTTACATCCTAAACATTTGCTATTTTAAACAACATCAATATTCCAATGATTTCTTATACATTCCAATATCGACCCATAAATTCGGATGGACACAATGCCATAAAAACGTCACAGAAAAACGAATAATAATTTAAATATAAAATTAATTAAACATGAATGAAAAATGTATCTTAAGTTACGTTAATGTTAGTTCAACCTTATCCTAATTTAAGCAAGTTACGTTAGTTCAGCTTATTTGGTAATAATCTATTTTAAAAAAATCGCAATTCAGTGCATATTTTTTTACTGTCACACCTAAAAAGCCAAATTGTTTATAATTTTGGTACTAAAGGACTATGAATTTTATTCTGAATAGTTTAATTTTTAATAGGAATTTATATTTAGGTGCATGACTCATTTGATTGGCCGTTTGTGTAAAAACAAAAAAATACGACTATTTTTCATACACACATTTTATATATAATTTAATAAGGCTTAATATGAGTTTCAGTTTCAAGTCGGTTCTCTATTACAATTACTTTATTATAAATATACAACATTATATTATTTCATAATACTTCACGTTAATGGAATACATTTTGTCCTCGACCAATCAAATGGACCATGCGCATGAGCAAGCGCGCATCAACCTGACACGAAGCGAATAGTGACGTATATACAATGTTATATAAACCTTCTGTACATATCACAGACCACCGGGCTTTTACTTGTTTATAGTTTTAAACCTAACCTAGGAGACTTATTGAAATGCTATCGAAAATAGGATATTTTTTTTTATTTTACTGGCAATAAGCTACACAGCTCGGTAAAAAAAATGGATATTAAGGGATCAAGGATTGCAATGATAGAAATAGTGGTTTAGCAGCTAAAATATAATTTGTAGAGACCGCGAGGATCCGTTACATAAGACCTATTTTTCTCCCAAATCCTCTTTTTACTAAGCCCAACTCTATCTCTTGTGAAATAGTAAGAAACAAGAGCATATGAAAAGATAAGCTTTATAGTGGGCACCTTAATTCGGTAATTTCGAGGACCTAATAAATATCGAGTAGAACCATTTGAATCTAAAACAACTGTGTTGAGAACAACGCCATCTCTTGTCCAATAGTATGAAACATGAGGATTAAATACGAATTACTTGGCAGTGCTTAACGAGGTAGGTACCTAATGAACATGTGATAAAGGTATTAATTATAATAATTGTCCTAGAGAAATAATAAATTGTGAGCCGACTTATAGTAAGGTGTTAAGTAGCAATTAATACTGTTTTATGTCTTGGAAGATAGATGGTGCTGTCTACAGTTCTACAGGTATGTAGAAGAACGCATCATACTCTTTCTATCCGAACCTGTCTTTGCGAATGGCGTTTTCTAAAGACCTTTTAGACTAATACTCTTAAATTTTCAACTGAAATCTCCCAAACCAATAGCATTTCAATCAGACATTAAATATTGGTAATCTCACTCACAATTTGGCTCATTAGGAATGGTTAATATTGGACTAATATTAGGTTAACGCAAACCTGACGGAACATAATAAACTCTTCTGCTATCGAAATAATGTAGAAAATTCAACATTCATAACCGCACCTTCATAAATAATAAGGCGATATTCAACCTTATTCCAATGGCACAAAGTTCATTATCGCTTAACATTAGATAGCTCTCTAGCAAGTTTGCGTCGACCGCCACTCATCCACATTTACTCGTTATGATAATATTATCGCAAAGCCATTTAGGCAGTGATCGGTACGTGTCCATATTGAGGACCACAACATTCGTCTTTTTAAATTATCGAAGTTAGGGTGAGTGTAGACATACTGTAATTAGGCTGAATACACGCAGGTTTTAACAAATTCCAGGTCTAAATACAGTTTGTCTGTATCCACCCTTAAGCGCCTCGTCCACAATAGAGCAACTTTGAGATAAATCTACGTAGACTTTAGTATGTTGTAATGATGTCCTAGCTAGTGATCGCAAACCAGCTGACTCCTTTGAAGAGACTACGTAAAAGTAAGAATGATTTTTGCCAAGCCGGCTCAAGGTGCAGTTGCACTTAATTACATAAATGTTTGATCAAAATTGGAGTCTATACGCGTGCGCAGCACTGACGTTTCTAGTGATCGCGGTTGCGACTATAACTGTACAGATGTACAAGGTTCTCTTGACGCGTGGCCAAAATATATAATATGGAACTAACGCCGCCATCTTGTTTTTCATTACAATTTCGCGGTATTCACTTTATGTGCTTCAAATAAGAAGACACTGCAATCTATATCGATAATCGAAGTTGAGGCAGCTAGGGAGGGAAAGCACAGCACTATTTGTCACGCGCACACTGGTGTAATTTGTTTTTGGTCTCGCCCTAATCACCACATTGCTCCCCATATATCTATGCGCGGAACAATTTTACAAATTTTTACCAACATGGCGCTTGAATGACATTGACAGATGGGTCCGTCAATGTCATCCAAGCGCCAATAGATAACGCACGGCTTTGACCAGACTCGGCCTAGCTTATCCTCCTGGTCCTTTGACGTCATGGACGAGGCGCTTGTAGATATGATCGAATTCGTATAAACATGGAATGTTTTATTCCGAAGTTTTCATCTACGACCTATACTGATGGCAGTTAATACTAATGGTAAATCGATACTAGAAACACCACCGATTTTTAACTCGATACTATTTCAAAATATCAATCAAAATCTATCAATACCGATATCCACTTCGATGTTGTAGAAAACAACCTTGGTATTGTTTTTAAATTAATATCTTTTTAAATACGTTCCGTTACACAAAGCAAGTTACAGAAGCATTTTTAACGTTCAATTCGTGTAATTGTCATGGCCGTTACAGCTTCATAAATAAAAATATCCAGTTTACATTTTAAATTCATAAAACTCGCTCGTTTATTTGATCTACTCGTTTACAACCTGCCTTGCCTTATCCTCGCGAGTTTTTCATTCGCAATTCAACCTCCTTTTACGTCACAATATTAATAAAAGAAAAAAAAACCTAACAAACGTCACAACGGTTCTTTTTTCAAATTCATCATCCTCGAACATTCTGATGAACAACATTACTCTAAACCTCATTTGTACATTTAACCAGGCTTACGTTACCACAATCAATTTAAAACGACAAACATAACCTTTTAACTTACAATTTTAGTCCAGCCGACCATTTTGGATGTTCATTTCTTTGCGTGTTGCAAATACCTACTGACTGTGGCATGAAGTTCTTGCGGTAACTTTGTTCGGTCGTACTTCGTGGAGTATGCGTGGACTATGTGGGTCATTTGCGCGTGTAGATCCAGGATCGCTTCAAGCCCGATGGTTCGCAGCGATTTCGCGTTCTTATATACAACGTTATCTAACTCAGTCTTGTTTATCAGTACTTTCTCTGTGTCTGGAAAGGATGGAAAGATTTTATTAGTCTTTTGAATCGAGACTATTAAAGATTGACTCGGTAGGACCCATTTTAGAACTGTGCTTTTGCAAGATTGTTTGACAGATTTAGCAGATTCCTTGCCTGCCTTTACTAAGGGGTAAAATTTACGAAAACCTAATGAATACTGTCTAGCTTTAGGGACGTTTATTTTTTCTTTAAATACTGTAAAACAGTTGAAAAATTAAGAAATACAAACCTCCGCTGTGGTCGTGCCCTGAATTCCTCTTCTTTGGTGATGTCTTCGACGGCGTTTTCTCTGATGACTTCGTGGGACTACAAAAGGAACAATATTTTTCTTTATTGGAAGACCTGGAGTTAGTTAAAAATCAACACTGAGGAAAGGGGGTCAATCATTATTAAACCTTCTCAAAATAGAATTGTAGCTAAACGTAGTGACATCGGTCGTCAACTTTCCGTTTAAGTTCGAATATAGTCGGGATTCGGGAAAATTCGGCCAGATTCGGAAGTGTTCGTTAAACGTACCTCTCCAACACATGGTTGTTGACCACGGACTGCGCAGTAATATTGAACATGGTGTCGTTGTCTTGCGGACGTCGCAGCGGCGCGTCATCGTCTGAAGCTGATGACGTAGTTACTTCGCCGTTAGGGAGAGGAGTTGATGTGATAGGTTTGTTCTCTTTAGACTCCTCGTCCGTTATCGCCATGCTCGAGTCTTTGAAGTTCTGTGGAGATTTCCAAGGATTTATGTATCGTCAAAGACAATTAAGTGATGTATACAACTTGGAAGTGGCCTATGTTCAACACTAGACAACGCCTTAGCCTTCAACTTAGCTTATCGCAGGATAAGCTAAGTTGATTGATTGAAGGCTACGAAAAGTACAAGCATAGTGGATGTATTTTTCCTTGACTATGCTGTATGATTCCTACCATGATTACAGCATACAATAAAGAACAATTATAATATGTTATTCGCACTCCAAAAATTCTCAAGGTTCCCTAATTCTGATTGCCTTAGCAGATATTTTGGCAAGTCGCCGTGGAGCCTTATTATGAAGTATTAATGCCTTCATTATTCCACTGCGAAAAAAGGATGGTGCTAGCGGCCTTGTATAGCTCCGTCTCTCACTCACACTGAATTAATGATGGCATTAATACGTCATAATACGGCCCCTGAACTTTTACTTTCGTCAGTTATTAAAAGTACGACAAATCCTGTCGAGTCAATTGCTTTGTTATATAATTTAACAATGTTATAGAAACAACTTACACATTCACAACATACCTTAGCCGTCTTCTGTCGTTTGACCACCAGGCCTTTGGACCACGCGTTCATTCGTCTGCGCTTGCGCTTGGCTGACTGCGGATCACTCTTGTCACCGTTTTGTGGAGTTCGCGATTTTTCACTCACTAGTGAGTCGAAGTGATCTGTAAAGTTAATTAAAAAATAAACATTGATAAAACGACGCAAATCATTGTCCTTCTCGATGTTGGTAAAGGCGAACGAATTTAAACCTTATTCCCTTGTGATAGCCACTAAATATTACCAAAATATTCGCTACTTACGTAAATGAAATCAGGCAAATTATCAGCTATTTATTTATTTATTTATTTATCATAAGCACACCAACAGCACAGTCACTTACAATTCAAATTAAATAGCATCTAAAATTAGCATTTTAGTAACCATGCAAATGACAGGTATGCATGACATTCAAATATGAAATTTAGAGACAAAGGAGAACAATATAAAGACAAGTGTGTCTAGTAGACATAAATCTACAACACTACAAAAACAAACTAAAGTGAGCTAGATAGACGGGCGCTCATCACACTGTTTAAATAGGGAGCGTCTGTATGAAGCGAAAGTCATGGAGAAAATATCAATAGGGCAATCCGTCAAGTTCGACCTTTCATTATATTGCCTTGCCATACGTGTAAGGGGGCTATTAAATGTAGTATTCAAGGTGGATGTAGGTAATTCAAAAACATGATGATGACGCTTGCTACGTTGGCTAGGCCTAAAGTTAAAATAGTTTATCAATTGTGCATCAATGGAACCGTTTATAATTTTATGAAGTATTAGTAAGTCCGAATGGTTACGCCTTTCATTTAAGCTAATCATATAAAAGTGCCTTAACCTGTCATAGTAATCAGGTATAGATTTTCGAATCCCATTCTTCACACATAAATACCGAACAAAACGGGCCTGAACAGATTCAACATTATTAGTATAAGTTGAGTAATAGGGAGACCAAATAGTGGAACAATATTCCAAGGAGCTCCTTACTAGTGCGTTGTAAAGTAAAATAATGCTACTACTATTACGAAAAGGTTTGGACATACGGATTACAAAGCCAAGCATTCTTTTAGCCTTAGTCACTACGCTATCTATGTGACCGCGAAAAGATAGAGATGTATCAAAGAGTACCCCTAGGTCACGGATGACCGACACTCTGCTCAGCACCGATCCATCAATATGATAATCAAATTTAATGTAATTCACTTTATTCGTGAATGTAATAGTCTGGCACTTTTTAACATTGAGCGTCATTCTGTTGCTCAAACACCATTGTTGAAGGACATCAAGATCTTTCTGAAGCCTCACACAATCACTCAGGTCCGATATCCTACAGTATATTTTTAAATCATCAGCGTAGGCTAAACAATTGCAATTTATTAAATCTAAAAGATCATTCAGAATACCAAAAACAGCAAAGGACCCAGCTTAGAGCCCTGTGGAACACCAGAGCCAGGAGAAAAAGGAGCAGATTCATAACCCGCCAAGGCAACTATCTGAGAACGATTGACTAAATAACTCTCAAACCACCGCAACAGAGAGCCATGAATACCAGCGCAATTCAATTTCATAGAAAGAATTGAGTGATCAACGCGATCGAAGGCTTTTGCAAAATCTGTGTAAACAGCGTCAACCTGACCCCTAGCTTCAAAGGTGCTACTAATGAAAGTAGTGTAAATAAGCAAGTTAGACATAGTAGAACGATTAGACACAAAACCATGTTGCTTCAAACTAATTATATGACGGAGGTGAGAATAAACTACATTGTATATGAGACCCTCAAACATCTTTGCAAATTGTGATATAATAGAGATTGGCCTATAGTTAGTTACATCATTCATACTACCGGACTTATGTATGGGGATAATATGTGAGATCTTCCATAAATCAGGAAATGTTCCTTCCTTAAGGGATTTATTGTATATAATCTGCAGTGGTAGAACCAGAGCATCAATGCAGAGACGAATAAAAATAGGAGGAAGTCCATCCGGACCAGCTCCTTTGTTAAGATCTAACTTTTTGATGCTATTTCTAACTTCATTCTCAGTAATGCCAATGGAAGACATACTGTAATTAGACGAGGAGTAACCTGGAGACAAGTCACCAGGCTGTTGATTAACACCGTACACAGATGCAAAATAGTCCGCAAATAGATCAGTCACACCACTACCACCCTCACCTACACGATCACCCCAAGAAACCTGGTCAGGGACACCTCTGAACGATTTTCCAGACCTAGTATAACGCCAAAAAGCTTTTACATTTGTTTTTAATTCACTCTCAATTCTTTCTATATAATATTTAAAACAGTTATCCATAGCTCTCCCAACTCGCATCCGTAAGGAAGCAAAAGTATCATAGTCCCGGGGGTTTTTGTACCGTTTAAACCGAGTCCTGTATTTATGCTTTTCCTTAACAAGTTTAATTAACGAAGCTGAGAACCAAACTGGATAACAACTATTCTTAGGTTTACCCTTCGGAGTGTATTTATCTATATTTTCCCATAGTAAGTTATAAAATGTCAGAACATAATCATTACAAGTCAAATGACAATAATCCTCCCAGTTTATTTTACGTAGATCACGAACACATGCCTCGTAGTCTGTTTTAATGAAAATATATTTAGACTGTAAAATATTATAATTTAAATTAGAAATTGAGGTTTTAGTAAGGGCTAATTCTAGTGGCGGATGATGTATATCTAGCTTACTGATGGGGGGTGCGGAAGAAACAGAAAGACTGGAATTCTCGTCCACCAAGATGAGATCTAAGATATTATCATTCACATTGCAGACGCTATTCATTTGAACATAGCCGGTGATGTGTAGGAAATCCCTCAACGCTAAAGACTTAGGGTCACTAATTCCTACAAAGGGATCATTAGACTGATGCCATTTCACATTAGGAAGGTTAAAATCACCAAGAATCAAAGTGGTGCAATCCATATAACGCAAGCAAATTTCTTCAGCCTTGGCCAAGAATTGAACAAAGATATGGCAAGGTATATAAGACGGTAAATAAACAACACAAATATTCATACAGACGCCACCAGCACTTATACATAACCACATATCCTCAACGGAAGTTTGCCACTCAGTTTTATTAACAAAATTATACTTATTACTAATAGCTACCAATATCCCACCACCATAACTTTTAAAATACAAATCTTTAAACTGTGCACTACGATCACGACGTACAACAGTATACCTCTGATCAAAGTATTCAGAGGATAAGAACGAGTCATCTAACCAAGTTTCTGTCAGACATATTATGTCGTAGTCTATGTTGGCTTCTTCCTGCCGTCTCTTTGTGATCTCTTGACATTCGAGCTCAAAATCGCTCCATCTCAACGACAGTGAGTGCGTATGAGTTTGAATCTATTTCCCTAGTGACAAGACAACACATAACCCACTACTAATTCAAAAGCTACTTACGTAAATTAGAAGCCGTACAAATAAAGTCCGGTAGATCATTGTCAGCTATATCGCCTTCCACCTGCCGTCTTTTCGCGATCTCTTGACATTCGAGCTCGAAATCGCTGTCCATTTCGACGTCGATCAACGCGTGCGCATGGTCTCGTAACGAACACGCTTCGTGACGTATCTGTTTGTCTGATGACGTTCTGTATGAAGAGAGAATGGTTTTTATTGGTTTTTGGTAAACTGGTAGGTATGTGACTGGTTGTCTTGAATTAAGTTTTAGAAGCTGTCTTTTCGGCCGTAAAAGTTTTCTTTAGACTCTGGTTAAACTGAAACAGGTTAGGAATCTGGAAAGTGTGTAAAATGTATTCTCCGTGATTATATTGCTGTGAAAAATGATTGAGACAAAAACTGAATTCAAGACCGTGGCTCTGAACATGCACTAACTTCTGGCGATTATACATGTTACTTTATAAGATTACATTTTCTGCAAGGAAATTGATTGCAAAATATATCAAAACACAACAATATAATCGTAGCAAGTTCAATGTACAGACGCCAGCAGGTCAACCTACCCGAAACTGTCAAATTTTCCCAATCAACTTTGAACCTTATAGCTTTAGAGATAAAGTTGAAAATCTATTAAATAAATTTGACAGATTGTAGTAGGTTGATGTGCTGGCGTCTGTATGTTAACTAAATTATCATAGGAGCTCTTCGAAGCTAATTCCAAAAGTATATTCGGATAGTATTATTAGTAACTATGCGAGTCGGCGCTAGTCGCAGAAACCTACTTATAATTAATACGAATAGGCACATGGCGCTTATACGTCGCATTTTATATCTTTGTTTATGCAAATCTAATAGTAAATGAAACCAATTTTACAATGCACAACATAGAAAAACCTTAACAAAAACAGCTTTCAGAATTTGCTAGCTTACAATTAACTTATTACTTCCGAACGATTAAAATCTATACATATAACAATTTTTTTGAAAAAGTATTTATTATGAGGTCTGGGATTGATTCTAATGCCAAAGATATAGTTTTTAGCATTTTTGTCTGTTTGTCTGGATGTATCACGCAAATTCTACCAGAAAGATTCTGTTATTTTTTTAAAATAAATATTCCCTATAAGTCGGGTCAGTCTGTAGGCTATAGATTATTACGCTATTTGCTATTGGGGGAGAGCAATATTGCATTTATTTATTTATTTATTTATTTATAGTTAATTAAAACGGCACAGGTCCAATTACATTAATTAACATAGAATTATAAAGATTAAAATAAAATAAGCATTCAAATAACATACAATACAAAAATTAAATTCAAATTCTAAGATATACAATTCGTGGATAAAATTATTGGTACTTATTTGCGTAAATGGTTAAATAAATTAGAAACATCATAAGCTAGCATGTAACAGTGGACACCCTCGCATATTGTCTCTCACAAAACACCAGACAGGCACGCATTATTTTCTTCCATTCATCAGCAAACACATCACATTCAGGGTCGGCAGTCAGGAGGGCGTTTAGCATCCTTAGGGTTCGACATACCGGGGATTCAGCTCTAGCAACAGATCTAGGTAGCGGTAGTGCGAACAGGTTATGACGGCGGCTTTGACGGTGCCCAAGGTATTTGTCGGGCACAAATAGGCAGCAGAAAAGTCCGTGGAGCTCAGGGCAGTCAATACGACCGCTTAGGGTTTTACAGGCAATCGTGAGCTGATCAAAGCCCCTTCTTACCTCCAATGAGTTGAAGCCCAACATCCCTAGAAGATAGTTCGTTGGGTACATGAATGGAAAGTAATGGCCTTTGATACAAAAATCTCAGGAAGGTTTTCTGAACTTTCTCAAGCATCAGTGTCAGAGACGCAGTATGTGGATGCCAGACACAGGCGCTAGACTCGAGTTTACTCCGAACCAAAGTGGTGTATAAAAGTTTAATAATACTGGGATTGCGAAAGTCACGAGCGTTCCTCAAGACAAATCCCAGACGCCTGAAGGATTCCTTTGCAAGGGCAGACACGTGGTCTCTAAATGTCAGACTGCGGTCGAAAGTCACTCCTAAATCCTTAACGCTGGTGACACGGGTGATCACTATACCCCCCAATCTATAATCGTATTTTATTGGTCTCAACCCTCGGCCATAAGTCATGCATTATGTTCGTATTCTTCTATAGTTTACCGCAAATTGTAAAAGTCGAGCCAAAAGGAATAAGAATTGCAGATAGTTACAGATTTAACCTTTTAAATGATTATCATCACGTTATACCTTTAGGTAATAGGTAATACGGGCTGTCAAAGCACGTATTTTGCGTACGGGTGGGAAAAATCTGTTATTCGATCCACCCCTGCTCCTCAAAGAAGGCCAGCAACGCCTTCGTTATACCTTTATGGAGCTAAGCAGTCAATCATGACTTCATGACACATATAAGAACGCCTACTTTAAATAACTTTCAACAAAGCAAATAGGTTAGTGGTTCGAAGACCAGTTTGCAAAATTGAGGTTGTAAGTTCTATTTCCAACTAATAATATTTTTTAATTCTATTGTGTCTCGTTAGTGACAGTCAAATTCTTAATATATTATACTTTTTTACGATTTTTTTAATATTTTCTGTTTTAAATAATAGAATATCTGCGTTATTTTGGTGATGATCCTAACGAGCAACTTTTCCATTGACAAAGAGTCTACCTAGTTCTTTTTACTATCGATGAAAGCTGTTTTTGTCCATAAAAATGGTTTCATTCATCCATAACTTTTTATAAATATTATATCTAAGCTTATGTAATACTTATGGCTAACTAAGATTATGTTAGTCGCTATTTAAGCTCCATACATGCTATGTCGCTACATGCATATTGTCCGAAATATTATAATTAGCGGATAAAAGGTTAGAGGTAGTGGTATAATACACACGGAAGTTTAAATATTTTAGAGATGTGACACACTCGATAAGATGGAGGTATTGTCGATATTTATATCTTTGGTAACATGTAAAAAACCAATGAGGCGGCAAAAGTAAAAATTAAAGGGCATTTTAAAGTGATTTTCATGCTAGATGTAGCTACTTAAAAAGTCAACGAGCCACAACTCTAAAACCACTCAAAAGTCCGGGTGTATAATTCATATTTATATCACATCAGCAATATACTTAAATAATAATACTTTCTATTGTAATAGTGTGCTATTAATAATAATATTATTTACAAAGCGTTGATTTTGCTCATACCTATACATCCCTCTAGCCCTTTGATTGGCGCCGGGAATGTGGAAAGAAAACACGTTCAAATAAATTAAAAATTGATGGTCGTGTACACAATGGCGTAAGTTTGCGAGATATAATATCGAGCCAACAATGTATTCGTTGAAAAGTAGCTTCCCCATCGTGAATACTTCGGTAAAGTCTACCCGATGCTAGCTACTATTGGCAGCTCATTTTGAGCTCACTTCACCTAAAAGTGCTCCCTTACCGGGAGCATTCGCCAGTAATGTTACGTTGAGGCCGAATTCTCGGCGGCAGCGACCAGCGGGGCGGCGAACTGTTGCCCACGGCAGCGCGCGGACAGTTCCATATAAAACTATGCATTTGAACGCGCCGCTGTCGCCGCCGCCCGCTGGTCGCTGCCGCCGAGAATACGGCCTCAGAGTCGAGCATTACATCAGTGAGGAGAAAAACCGATCATTACAGTGCGCAACCTGTAATGATACAAGTCGAGCAATACATATGCGAGGGAGGTGAACCGAGCATTACAGTGCGCAACCTGTAATGATACATTTCGAGCATTACATAAGCGAGGGAGGTGAACCGAGCATTACAGTGCGCAACCTGTAATGATAAAATTCGAGCATTACATCAGTGAGGCAGGTGAACCGAGCATTACAGTGCGCAATGTCTGTAATATTTAATCTGAAACGTTACATTATACGCGAATGCTCCCAGTGAGGGAGCACCTTAAGTTTTCACAATGAGATTTTACTGAATAACACTGCTGGCGTTGCTCCCGCGTAGTCAATAGTCGAACGTAGATGCAGCGTAGACGCTGCGCGAACGTGACGTAGTTATCGACACAATCACATCAACGCGATTCTAGCGCAGCTTATGCATTTACCCGACATCTACGGGACCTCAAAGTGATGTCAACGCCTACAATAGTCATACGCTCAGAGCAGACACTGGAGTTGAAAGTATACTTCGTTGGTACGCCATTACGTAAAAGCCCAAAAGGTAAATGGAATGGAATGGTTAAGTAAATTAATATAGTGGCAGAAAAATAAATGAATTAAATGATACGTCAATAGTAAGGATGACGTATTGAAAATACTAATTGCAATGTAGGCTGAGTAGAGTTTTTCTAGATGGCAATGATCACGTATAAATCATTAAGTTCATGTAGCGCTAAGCGAATTTGAAAAACGGTTCCGTAGTTGGAATCAATTTATCCCAAAAACAAACTTAACATTGTAGTTGAAAACCATGTTCTCCCATACATCGATATAGGTCACGGTCAATTCTCCAACTACAAATATAAGTTTTTAATCGCAAAAAAATATTTTTTATGTGATAAAACTACAAATTAACGATTTTCGGACTTTTATTTATTTATTTTATTATTTATGTAAACACAGAAAAATTGATAGAGATAAGACATTTTTTTCTCATAAACTTGTTTTTTTTTATTTAACACATTCAAATTAATTAATAAAAATAGCAAAATTATATACAAACTTAACAAACTAAAATATAGCATCGAAAAATTCATCCGCATCGCTGTCGACTTGTAATGTAGACTGGCCGCGTTGCCACGTTGTATGGCAATGCTTAGCCTTGTATTGTGAGACCTTGCTTCTAAGTACCCTTTGATTTATATGCGAGTATCAAAATATGTCACATAAATGGCCGTATTTTTTATTGTGTTCACTTAGAAGCTTGATTTTATTTAGAGCTCCAAGGTACCGTAGACATTATTATTTGATATAAAATTTAAACTTGATACCTCCACGCGTTCCTGAGAAAAAGGACAGACTGACAGACAGACAGACGGACAACGAAGTGATCCTATAAGTTTTCCGTTTTTCCTTGAGGTACAGAACCCTAAACAAAATATATTTTTTCGGCGAATCGCTTGGAGATGATAGTTGTTGACAGTTGTCAGAGACAGAATGAAGTTTTAAAATATCTTTAGCTCTACTGTTCGTTTTTAATCACAAAATTTGACAGGTGCAAATGTCAAACTGCAAATCGAAAAAACAAAAAACAATCACTTGAAATGTCAAGTTAGTCTCTGGGATTAAAAAACGAACTTTAAATGTATATAATGATTTGTGGTGCAAGCGGTCTTTCGTCTATATTTGAATGAAGCCCTTTTTCCGCCATCTGATATTTGTGCCATCATGAATAACGTTTGCCCTTAATAAATGTTATTATTATTTCTTTATACATATTCTACATTAACCTTTCATATTGATATGTATCTGTAAATTAGTCGATCAATAGTTCAACTTATTCCTATTGTATATTTCTTTGAAATCAGTATTCCAATAAATCAAAATTACAAATCATATATGTACAAGGTCCCATTAAAATAGATGGACAAATTTTAACACAGCGTTCAGTATGTCTAACCAAAGATATAAGCAAAACAAACACTGATTAAAGTGATTTTATTTTCACCTAAAATAATAAATGGCATTGGGTAAGCAACATTTTTAGTGTATTTTCGTTAGCTGATTTATTTTTCTTGTATGTATCTAATGCGTTTTTCTTATTATTATTTTACCATTGTCCTTATTTTGGTGGTCTGAATTATTTCTAAAAGTTTGTTCATCTATTTTAATGGGATCTTATATATAATCATATATTACGTATACCATCGTATACTCTGACGTCACAATATATTACCTGTCCGGGTTATACTCGAGTGCGTTCGCGCAAATGAGGTCGATGTCATCAAGAAATTCTTTGGCGCAGTTGTATTTGTGCAGGTCCACTTTTGTCATCATTGACTCTAGGTCCATCGGCTGTTTGACTATGTCTAAGTAGTCGGTAACCTGGGAAACGAAAGAAGTAATATATTTCGGATCACATTAAGAAAATCTAAATAAAAACTGAACTCTTGGACTACAGTACGTACGATTACGTACAGTGAACCGAAATCCGCACTAATGCTAAAGCCCCTGCTGTTGTTCTTATCATCAAGGATGCAGGTGACATTTGGGACACTCGACTCATGCGCCGTTGACTGTACACTGTACATGCACAGTGTACATGTACCATCGCGGAAAGCCATAACCACCGTAAGGACTAATCTTGCTTGCAGCACTCGGCCGCTAAACAACCGGGGCCGTAATAGGTGTGGTCATCGCATGCACGGGATTTTATTTTCAAAGCGTATGGGTTTCGGCGATGGTACATCCTGATGACATCCGGAAGTAAGTTGGTAGAGAATGGGGAGAGTTAATTGAATAAAATACAGCTGCATAAAATTCAGCAGGAATGGGGTTGGCCGGTGAAAACTTTAGATAGATGGCGCTAGCATAGCTTTCACCTGTCAAGTTGGTGTTGCATTTTGGCTTCCCTTGATGAATGCGTTTTTTTTTATAATATTAAAAGAACTGTTGTGAAAAAAAACATATATTCGGCATGCCGGATAAGTGAGTTAAAAGCTGAATTAAAGACATGAGGTGCATCTTTACGAGGAAGGAAAGCAGACCTTGTCAAATCAAATGTTCCTTAGAAAATTCTTCTATTTTGGTTAAAGTCTAGTTGGTTGACAGTTGCAAAGCCCATTGATTACTGCTCATTCGGGCAGCCACGCCCCATGTACTCTTTTGTAGGTTGATTTTCTTTCGTCTTCTTACCTCCTCCAAATCCACAGGTTTAGTGAACTTATAGAACCGCCTATTGGACGCTAGTTTGCGGCAGATGTCTCGTAGGAATATCCTCAACTCGCGCAGTTTGTAATCCTCCTTGCGTTTGCGACGCGTCACCTCTTCCGCGGTCTCACGGGGCGGCGGGGGCGGGGGGGCTGTGGGATATAAACATGGTCACTGCCAAAAGCTCAATATAAAGGTACTAGATGCGCCCCGCGGTTTCACCCACATAAATCTCGATCCCGTGGGAATATAGAGATAAAAAGTATCCCATGTCCAAAACTAGGTCATGGTCTACCGATGTGAAAATTTCATCCAAATCCGTTCAGCCGTTTTAGCGTGAAAGCATAACAAACAAACTAACCAACAAACAAACTCACTTTAGCATTTATAATATTAGTTAGGATTAGTTTAAATAAGGAAAGTTCAGAGTGGATTCCAATATTGGCCTGGGGTAGGTGAACAAGCTTGCGGTTGCATGACAATTTTGGTACCCAGTCTAATAAGAGGCCATCGTTATGGTGGTTGGACGAACAGAGGAGTTCAAGTTATTGAGAAACACGAATGTACATAGAATAAAAAACTTCATATATGTAGTTAGAAGCAAATATCTCGTTATAAGTGTTCAAAATTGCGCTATTAGTCTCGGGGCGGATGATAAACCCACTTTCGCATAAAAATCAAATCGTTTATTTGTTACAGAAGATTAGCTTAGGTCCACTTTAACAACGTAACGAGGTCTGCAAACCAAAACGTTTGATTTGAAACACATTCATGAGAATTTTGACGACAGCCTTGTTACTGTCAAGTAACAATGCTTTGATAACCGACTGACGTGTTTAACTTAAATACCCCTAACTTAAATAGTCATAGAGAGCAGGGATGTAGCGGATATCCGCATCCGCAACTACAGAGCTTCCGCATCGATTTGGACATCTGCATCCGCAATAAGGAATGCGCATGTGCATGCGGCTGCGCACGCGCCGCGCCACGAGCAGCCGGCGCGCGCTCGCTGGCCGGTAGGGACGAAAATTTCGTTCAGTGACAAGATCCGACGCGTTTGTTATTGTGTATCATTTTGTTTCTCGTAAATCTGTTATAACGTGTTTAGTTGCGCAGTTTTCGAGTGTTATTGTGTATTATACACTAATGAGCATTTTGTTGTAAGCGAAATTTCTGCAGTTAATAAATTATTTAAAAAGTGAATTTACAATGCGGCGCGAATGTGAAATTTACAATGCGGCGCGAATGTGAAAAAATCTACATCCGCAACAGCCCTGATAGAGAGCATCATCTGTAATTTTGAAAATAATATTTTAGCCTCTTATATCCTGAGTTCACTCACCTCTAGGTAACGGAGGAGGCGGTTCATTGTTCTCAATAGGCGGCGGCTCCGACAACGCATCAGCGAGCACTGGCTTTAAGAAGCTGATCACTTCCGACGCGCTCGGCTCACGCACTCTGTATACGCAGTCTTTGTAAACCGGGAATAGATCTTGTAACTGAAAGATAGATTTTTGGAAACTAGTTATTTTGATATCAAAGATATGGCGACGCTTGGAGAGTCGTGGCCCATGTCCAGCAGTGGAGTTCTTTCGGATGAAATGATAATGATATCAAAGACATGAAAGCGTCTTTCCACACATTTAAGGGTTCTATGGGCTATGGGTATAGTTTCCAGGCATAGTTTTCTGTCAGGAACGGTAAAAAGATTGTTGCACCAGTTTTTTATAAACATGTTTTCACACGATCGGGCTGCGAGCCTTCAGAGTCTCCTGTATTCCAGAATTGAAATCAAATAGGGCTAGTGTAGCATAGTTTCAATGAAAATCCCCCGTAAGGCAAAGCGACAACAAAAACAAAAAAAAAATTTGATTGAGTTTTATAACGGCGGTAAGCTTGTAACATAATTATCTTAGTAGTACCTCTATTGGTAGCTGGTCATGTCGGCAGTCAGCTGTAGCTAGTAATAAAGTATTCTCTCCGGCCGCTCTAGCGCGACACAACTGTCGCAGTAACGTCGATAACGCAGCCCACACTAAGACAATGTCGCGAATGAATAGCACGCAGCCGCGGTCTGCTCGGCGGCATTCGGAGAACACCTGTGGAATGAAGAAAAATACATAAATAAGGATTATATAGTTGTAGTGTTTACAAGCAATGTATACAATGGGATTGCCAAGTGGCAACAATAACGAACTTCCTTATAAACTTTGATCCACTATTTTATCCCGTTAGAAGAAGAATTTTCAAAAATCCTTGTTCTCAGCTCGAGAATAAATTAAAGGATATGAAAACAATGCATTTTATTCATTTTAGACATCATGTTTCATAGTAACATTTACTGCTTAAGACCTACACAATCGATATCTAAATAGAAATAGTGATAGTTTTATTTTTCAAAACATCCGAGTTCGATTCCCGAACTAAGTAGAAGTTTTTTTTTTAATGTATGAATGCTGTTTTTCTTGTTACTAAAATCTATGAAATGGTTCCTAAGAAGAGATATTCGTATGTCTTATAGTTTCAGACTTTCCTATACTGACCGATCTAAATGTGCCAGCCTAAAGTGCTATACTGAACTCTTGTGCAAAATGTCATGCTTCTAGACGGCCTAAACCAGTGGGGTTTAGGCCGTGCATTGTCTGTCATTATATGAGTGAATTTAAGATTTTTGTCAAGTACTATCAGCGTAGCAAGCAGTTAATATTTAATTTCATTATAAATTCAGAGACTAGTTTTGAGAGCTGTAGTTGTTCCCTGAACACTTGTAAACGTCGAAGATTAAACAATGTGAAAAACACAGTTCGGGAACATGTCCCGGATCGCTATCCAGATGGGTGACCATGTCATAGATAGAAGGCCGACTGTGGTCATGAAGTTTATACAAATATCAGTTTCATGGAAGAATTATGTCCCGCAAGGACTTGTATAGGCTTCATACTGACCGATATAAGCGCCTGTTCCTGCGTGAAGGTATGCGCGGAGTGAAGGGTTGACATACTGAGCTCCTTCACGGTGCAGTGTTCTAGTTGGGCAAGCAGGGCGGGTGCTATGTGTGTTTCAGCACACTCGCCTGTGATTAATAGCACGCTTTGTGAAAGGGATGGGTCGCAGATCCTGTAAAAAGAGAGCAAAACATTAGAAATTGCGTGATAATTAAACTGTATAATTCATAGTTAAAATACCACTGTTTTATAAGTAAGATTGACTACTGCGCAGACATTTGTAGCCTATTTCATAGCGGCAAAGTAAATTGACGCGAACTGTACGAGTATGTAGAAAAACAGTGCATCAAGTTTGGAATAAAGAGGGGTTATCATTGAAAAGTCACCAACACAATTAACACGAAGGTTAACAAGAAGAGAAAATTTTGGACAGAACATTTTTTTTATTTTTTTTTATGACAATTGAGAAGGATGTAAACCACAATTTATTTGATCACAAGTATGACGCAATACTCTTTTCATACTCTATCGACCCACGAAATACAAAAACAAATGCGTTAATCACTATCAAATCGGGAACACGTTCTGCAACCCGTTGCACGCGGCCTGTACTGCTTGTAACAGCGGAGCACAGCGTGAAAGTAATCTCTTAGCTGCTGTAACCTAACTCTTCTCAGTGACAGTGTGTTGCGGCAACACGTTCTGTAACGCGTTGCACGCGGGCTGCACTTTTGCTTGTAACAGCGCGTACTGTGTAAAGGTAATCTCTTGGCTGCTAGAACTTTGCTGTAACCTACCTCTTCTCAGTGACAGAATGTAGCGGGAACACGTTCTGCAACACGTTGCCCGCGGCCTGTACTTCTGCTTGTAACAGCGCGTACTGTGTAAAGGTAATCTCTTGGCTGCTAGAACTTTGGTGTAACCTACCTCTTCTCAGTGACAGAGTGTAGCGGGAACACGTTCTGCAACACGTTGCCCGCGGCCTGCACTTGTGCTTGTAATAGCGGCGCACAGTGTGAAGGTAATCTCTTGGCTGCTAGAGGGCTTGTTCGGGCCCCGGCTGCTACTAGAGAATGCATCGCTTCTAGGAGATCGGTTCGTGTTACTTCTACCTGTGTTTGTAAAGAAAAATGGTAGTCAGTATTTGTCATTAATATTAATCTTATTTTATTCAGACTACAATGCGGTCTACAGTGTTAGTGACAAAAAAGCTTAGCCTATGTCAGTATAACTAAAACAGATCGGGTGCGGTTTGCAAGCGCCCACACTAGCGGGCTGCCTGCCCGGGCGGCTATAGTAGATCATGCCAATATCAGAAAAGTTTGTAGCGGAGCTAACAAGCCACAGCGGAGATAAAGTATATTATGTATGGCTCCACGCATATATAACCATTTACCAAAGTCACTTCTGGAGACAAGTGATATAAATATATTTAAAAACAACATAAAAATACTGTTACTAAAAAAAGCGTATTACTCTGTCACTGAATATTTACAGGACAGACTTATATAATGTTACTCCATACGGAATTTTAAATAATGTCTTCTATTGTTAAATTGTACTTTCATAGATACCAGTGTGTTTGTAATTTTGTATGCCAAATGGTAGGATATGGCTAAAGGACACGATTGTTTGCATAAGACCTTTTCTTTTGTACCCATATTCACAAATTAATAAATGATTATGATTATGATTAAAGTATTTTTAATCGACACTGGTGGAGGTTCTTTTGACGTAACCCATATAAGTATAAAGATTTTACCTCCCAAAGTTTTGAAATTCTACAGGAATGTGTCAAAATAATATTATGTAACTCAACTAGTATTTTGTTTTATTTTAGTAGTACTCAATTTGTTTTATTTTATTAAGTGAATTGTTTTGATTGTATGTATTTTACTTTCTCTCTACTCTAACACACGGTGTCTACATCTCTTTTTACCCTCTGTCCTATCGCAGGTATGCTGGAAGAGATTTCTTTAGAAATAAGCATCACTTTTGTACGTATTTTTCTTCTTGTCTGTTTATATATGTGTGTAGGTATATGGTTAAATAAAATAAAAAGTATTTTAATCTGACTTACTTAGCAACTTTATCAGACGATTAAACAGTTTGTTACTTACATTTTTAGCATCAATCATCAACGCGTGTTCACTTTCATAAACTTGAGGATATACTCTTCGCAGCGCTTTCAGCACCGCTTCAGAACATAGGGCCTTTAGATCGGAACCTAAAAACAAAACAATATCATTCCACTATTTGTATGAACACTGGCTAAGAAAAGAATATTTTCTAGTTTCACAAATGGAGGCCACATTTTTCCTTTGCTTGTTGACAGGTACACCTCTGCCTAACCCTTGAGGGAAATAGGCGTGATGTTATTTTAATGCTTATGTTGTTGATACAATTTTAACGGTACATTAGTAGTCATAATTAATAACTAATTAAAGATTGAAACACAACCTAGTTACTTCAGTATAAGGCTAAAATTGATTGAATTCCACAAAATCACGCTGTGTTGGTTAATATTATTACTCCAGTCGGACTGATAGCTAATCTAACCTGTATGTAAATCAACACTGCACTTATTTCCTACAGCCATCAATTAATATAATATATTTCGATGATTTTTACCTCCATACCCTCCAGTGACTTCCGCCAGATAATCCAAGGTGTCCTCACTAGGCCTCGGCTGCCATTCCTTAGTATAGATCTCCAATATATCCCTCCTGGCGTGGGCGTGTGGCGGAGGGAAGTGCAGCTCGCGGTCGAACCGGCCCGCGCGCCGCAGCGCCGGGTCCACGGCGTCGAGGCGGTTCGTGGCGCCGATTATCACCACTTCGCCTCTGAGAATAGACGTGGTTGTTGAATGCCAACTTGTGTATGGGTGGTCACATGAAGCAAGATTGCTTTTTTTTAATTTTTATACGTGTTGGATTCAAAAAATAACAGAATAGAAATATAAGTACCTCCGCCATTCCTTGTGAGGATGCGTTTATTAACAAAACGAAATTATTTAGATCGTCCCTGTCATTCTAAGTTTAATGTTTACATTAAATTGGATATTTTGATCACACGACTGCGCAATTTTCAACTATAAGTAATAAGATATACAGTCCACATTACAACACACATCGCTACATAATACATACCTATCACACAAGCCGTCCATCTCAGCCAACAATGTTCCGACGACGCTGGTGTGCACTTGTTCTTGTCGCACGCTCCGTACCGGCGCAAGCGCATCGATCTCGTCGAAGAATATGATTGATGGCTTCATTTTGTTCGCCTGGTAATTGGAAAAAGATTAAAATTTAAATTTCGTTTAGTTTAAGATGGTTTGATTTTATCTTTAACCGGCTTCTAAAGGGAGGAGGTTAGCAAATCAGATGTTTTTTATTTTTTTCTATGGCATTTCTCCGTCCTATATACACGGATTTGCAAAATTATTTTATTGTTTGAAAGGGTATACTTCCGAGATGGTCCCATTGTCATCAGGTCAGGATCTGATGATGAGATCCTGGAGAAATCGAGGGAACTCTTCAAATATAAATTCAACTGAACTCTTAAATAAATAAAATAAATATTAAAGGCACACCTATAGCGATTTGGGTATTTTTTATAATAACTCGTGCAGTTGCTCTCGGAAAGCACCATTTGATGAAGTGTAACTGATGAAGATGACCACAGATGGCCACCGGAACTACTCAATAATAAGTATTTCACGGGTTGCGATTCGTTTAAATTAATATGGTTGCCAAGCAATATATGCTTGTCACAGTGCATATGGAGAAGTGGAGCTGATGGTGAAGTACCAGGAGAACTCCTCAACGATTAACGTCCCTGCATCGGGAAAAGCAATATTTTGTAAAAGGTTATAAGCAGTGGACATTAGGCTATTGTGTAACTTAGTTAAATTACAAACTGACCTACTAAAAAGCGAGAAATAAAAACTTTTATACAAAAAAAAAGTAATCACCCAGTTTTATTTATCAAGAAATGAATGAGCCATCGTCATTATCTACGGCCCGACTTCACCCATTTCTGGACAAGCGTCTCTTTGCTTGTAAATACTTTACCAATTTTAGTCACAAAACATCTGCCGGTCTATTCTGCAATAATCTCACGGTGAAAACTTAGGTGAAGTGAGCCTGAACTGAGCTGTCATTCCACCTGGCTAGGGACTGACAACTCACTCCAAGCTCACTTTACCTAAGTTTTCACGGTGAGATGGTTACAGAATAGCACCGCTGAACTTCGCAACACATTTTTTTCATATTGTTTCAACTCTTGAAAACTTATAAAGCACAATTATACTAACATTATTATCTTCTCCATTATTTATTTTATATCTACAGTACAAGTTTTTGCGACAAATATAATTATCTACATTCAATTCTATGACAAAACAAACTCGTATGCCAAAAGTGCCCAAAAATAAAACAAAAACAAATCTAACATCAAATCACCTGTTGGAACAGTAGCTTCAAGTGCCTCTCGCTCTCTCCGACCCACTTCTTCAGGCAATCAGCTCCCTTCCTCATGAAGAAAGCGACCTTCCTTCCACCAACTAACGTACATTCGTTGGCTAAAGCCCTGGCTAGCAAGGTCTTGCCAGTTCCGGGAGGTCCGTGGAACAAAACCCCTTTGGCTGGTCGAGTCTTGAATTTTTGGAACAGTTGGGGATACATCAGGGGAAAGAGTACCATTTCTCGTAGACATTTTATGTGCTCTTCCAAGCCTCCGACCTGGAATGAAAAGTTGGTTTAGGAATGTATGTCATAGATTATTTGTTTATGTTTAATGCAATCTCGAGCATGTTCTAGGGTGAAAGAGATGTAGATATACAGGACGCAAAGCGCCATCCCTTTTCTTCACTGAAATAATGATGATTTAAGATAGATAGAATACTCTTTATTGTACACCATAAAAATTACAAACATAAATTTAGAAATTTTACATAGGGTGACACAATGGGCGGTCTTATCGCTTGAAGCGATATTTTACAGACAACCTTTGGATGGATTAAAGGAGAGACAATACTGCAGGTAGTCAGTGGTGTACCATTTACATATACAATAAATACATACATACATAAAGCATAAACTTATTCATATAAATTTTGATTTTGATAGTAGTTATGACTGTGTCTAAATTCCAACGATAATTTAATCATAACATTTATTTATTTATTTTCTTTATTTAGGCAACCAACAGCGATGCATAACGGTGTTACAAAGTATGTGTGTTGCAGTATTGTATGGCTAATAATAGGTTTCCCTGTATAACTAGGACAAGTATAAAACTTGCGAACGGACTACTTAGAAATATATAAATTAAAAGGTACAATGTTAATGTAATACAATAATTGCTTTATTTTTTAAAGAAAAAAAAAAGTCTGAATATGAATTAAGAGACAGTTAGACAATAATTATACATATATTACAAATTTCTCCACACGCAAAATACGCGCTTTATCGTGGAGTTGCGGACAACAGCCTGTATAAGGTATAGTACTATACCTTATACAGGCTGCTAACAATAAAAAACTAACTCAAAAATATTGTTTGGTAGTTAAGCCTGGGCAATGGGACAAATATGACCTTAGAATTTGGCTTGGCGCTAGTATTTCATAAAGTTATGCTGCGGCCGCATCTGCGTCTATCGTGACGAAGCTTCGCACAGTGTTTCGATACACGCAGATCGGTTATCGTCGCGATAGTTCGGGCTGCGTAGCACTTATCGCCCGGGTGGCGGTACATGATAAACGTGGCGAAGCCGCTAATGTAACCACCGCATTAGCGCGATAACTTTTTAGCGAGCAAAACATACGAAGCTTCGGCGCGCATTGCTTTGTCACGATAGACGCAGATGCGGCCGCAACATTAGTATAATTATGTACTTACTGAAGTAAACCTGACGCTACCGTCAACTTCAACAGGTTGTATGTCTCTCAATGCTCTGTCGGTTTTCTTATCGTCCATCGACTTCGACTTTTGTCTAAAAACCAACAAAAGTAATAAATTAAAGAGAAAAGATTTAAACGATAAGTTACTATTTCTTCGTCTAAGGCCGCGTTTTAACTGAAAGCGATCGTCGCGTCACACTGTGGACCATAATATCCTGGCACACAGTTATGTAACTATCTATTTATGATTTTTTGACATACATGATTTTTTATATAGTGCAGTTTTTTACAAAAAAAAAACCGCTTAGAATCTCGTTACATGAATAAGTTGCCAATTTGCCTACCAGATTGTATTCTATGATATATGTATGCATGATATTGGCTATTAGAAGCCATTTCAAGCAAATTCAAGCAACCGACACTAAAATTTAAGCTCCTGTCTTCTAGAGCTTTTTTTCAATCCACAGTGCGTCGCGTTTGTATATCATAATTCATACAAATAATTACGTCGATCGCAAACTCGCGCGACTTTCGCTCGGTCAGACTGTAAAATATTTTTTACGGCCGTGTCCATTTTCCTGTGGGCTTCATTTCAGCCGAAAGACGTACACTGCTGGACAAACGCCTCCCCTCCCCCAAGCATCGCCATATCGACCAGTCTTTTGCATCCAGTGGATTCCATATTATAGCCTTTTATAATTACTGTTTTCGCAGATTTATTTACCAAACAGATTTAGGGAAATATGAGTTTATTTTAGCATCCGAAATTAAATGAAAAGTAACTAACCTGCCCTTAGTCTTATTCTTCATAGACACGTTGAGATCTTCCTCCGTGTCTGAGCTAGAAGTACTACTACTTGTGGAACTGGACGGCGATTGTGCTGCAAATAAAGATATCCATGTATTACATGTGCTAAAGTAAAATCAACTTTATAGCAAACGGGATAAGACTTACATCTGATTGTCTTCCTACGCAATATTTTTGGTTTTCTCTCTCTCAGACAGTATGGCTTCTTTCTGATCGTAAATGTTTTCGCTGGAAACAGAAATAGCTGTTACTTTCAACGATATAAGTACAGATATCATTATTTCGATTGTAATAGTAATTTACTTTAATCTGTTATGGTGTGTCCAAACATTGTATGCCTACAATTTAATTTCAACTCTTTATTAGTGGCTTTTATGGACATGATAATTATTCAGATTTGTTACAGCTGTAATAGCAATCACGTCATTTCTATTAATTTTTATTAATTTATTTATGTTTATATAGATTCTTTTCTATTTTTTGAATGTGAAAACGTTGTAGGCGTAGTGGACTGTAGATTTTTTGACCATCATTATTCTGTTAAGTACCTGGTACTTGTTGAAAGACCTACACTGTCCTCCCATACATAATAACACTGTTATTTGAAAATATTGTAAAAGCCAATTATTTTTAAAAGAGTAACCGGGGAGTTTCTTTCCGGCTCTTCTGCATAGGAAACCACCAATTGGAACCTTGCACCTAGCTTCTGATAAGTGCCCTTGTAGGTTTATGTGAAATAAAATATTATGATTTTGAATTGAGCGGCAAGAGTACGGCAACACGCGACTTTTGCAGGACACATTTCTGCCGCGCTCTAGTTAGGAATAAACCGACGAATGTTCGCGAGGCAGTCGTCCAATCAAAGCCGCGTGCGGCGTCCGCGCACGATTGTTGACGCACCTTAAGACGATCTCGTCTCTACCTAGGGGTATTTACCCAGAAGGAATTCCACTTAGTTTCCTACTGCCAATTAGTTGGAAACATAACTTTTTTCCGACCAATTTGTAGCGAGCTCACTGGCCCTGTCACTAGCGCTATTCTTCTTCATTTACTAAAAGTTGCGTGTATCTGGCTAAGTATGTAAATCTATTCGTCTTTTCACGTATTCGGTCTTTATTATGTTCGTCTAGAATCTAGTACAACACGAAAAGTTCCCAAATATTTCGATCACATAAATGCCAATCACTTCACTTCACTTTTTAATGCCAATGAACATGTCCAATATAAAAAACACTAATGGTCAAGAGCGCTGCCATTAGTTTTGTTGGATTTTCAACACTCGGCTCACCGCCGAAAGTTGAAAATCCAACAACGCGCTTTTATTAAGGCATTCATTTCGCTAAGATCTCTTCTCTCTTTTTCTTCTTAAGATACTTTTTTCTCTTTTCTTTGTATTTGTGTCTGTTTATATGTGAGTATATAAACTGTTAAATAATAAACAAATAAATAAGACTATTAGTGAAAACAGGCATAAACACCTCTAGATCTAGTCTCGTCCTGAGCGATCTGCACGAAGGCCGGCTTCGGCTTGCGCGTGCGCTTGGAGCGGCGCGGCGCACGGCTCAGCGTCAACTCGCTGCCGGACTCCGACGATGATGACTCTAATATAGGTACATTGTGTTGTTAAAGAAATGTCTTAGAATTGATTATGATTCTGGTATACAATGTTTGTTAAGTTGTCAATAGTTTTGGAAACATTCGACATAAGAACAGACATAGCATGATCAGAAATTAAGAAATCTGTGGTCTAACTAATATGCTTAGAAAGAAAGTAAGAAAGAATAATATTTATTTGGACACAGTTCGTATAACACATAATACAAAAATAAAAAGTGAAAATAATCATAAAGCAATAATAGTGTGTGCCTCACGGCTGCGCCAAAAAGGTTCATTTCAGCATTAATGCCCGACAAATGCTGTCTGACGCTGGTTTTCTAATGAACCCTTATGGACAAGTGACGGGGAGTACCAACAGTTTCAACATACCTAATACATAATTTTTATACCTGTAAATAAATAAATAAACTACATAAGGTCTATTTAAATAATTGTTTCGAATTAATGTTATTTCCACTTAAACAAACATCAACTTTATGAAAGTGTAAATAAAATTGATTTTAGATTGAATAGTACTGTTGAAAGTCATAAAAAATAATATGAAGTTGTAGCGCAAACTGAACCCTATGTGTAGGTATTACAGTTGTTTTTCCTAAAACTCGTGTTTGCTTACATGTTTACTGTGGAATCACAAAAAAAAACGTTTTGAGGTGGATTCTTTAAAAGGAAAAGCGAGGAATGAAACATTGCATTGTGTTGGCATGCAAGATTTGTTCATAGACATTCAAAGGAGCCCATCGGTGGCAAGTCTTCTCTTATATTGCTAGTTCAGCTCTGGTAAAATATAACCATAATATGCCTTTGCAAACAGATATGTGATTGCAGATACAGAATGTTTTCCCTGCTTATTCTGCCTCTGCTTCTCCTTATGTATCATGAAGCGAACAGCCTATGAAATAAGGAGTGATGTGCTGACTTAATTTAGTAACTTTATGTAGGAATATTATTTACCGTACCTGTATAGATCTTGTTTATAAACAAAGTATCATCAAATATTTCCATGAATACTGGAAAGCATAGTAATAAATTTTCAAAGAACCATGAAGGATTTTCACACTGCCTTTTTCAAATAGCTAGAATGAAAATCGCGCATTTTCTCGAAAGAAAAGGGTATGATATCGCAAGTGATACCAATAGATAGGCACTTTTCATTGTCTATGCTAGGAATTTTGTACAAAAATAAACTGATCACATAATTTGTTAAAGAAGATCACTAAACATATACAAAAAATAAATTATTTATAGTTACATTACAATTATTATCAAACTATTGACAGTGGCGTCTGTCATAAACTAAAGGAGTCTGTCTTATTTGGCGTTTAAATTTTTTCTACGTCAATTCTGCAAGAAGAATCATACTCCCAAAAGAGGATTTATTTTTAACATTACTGTAAAAAGTAAATCCTCTTTTATTAACGCCTCATTTTACAATGTTATTAATTTTTAAATCACGCCAATATTTTCCGAATAAATGGACAGGCAGGACGAAAGGAAAAATAAATTAATAAATTAAGATAGTAATTACCAGTTTCCTGTTGACTGTCCCCCTTCTTAGCTTGTCTGCCTCGAACAGCCTTTCTTCTACTTCTTGTGGTAGCTTGATTACTGCAAAATTAAACCAAATATAATCACAAAAAACATGCGGGGCAGTCGTTAGGGACTGCCGATGGAAGTGAAAACAGCGTGCGGTGACGATGACGCGAGTTTCACGCTTTTTGTTCACCCAAAAAGTACACATATATACACAATATACATATAGCTCATGGAAAGCGTTCGGTGACGATGACGCGAGTTCCATGATTTTAGTTCACCCAAAAAGTGCTCAACGCGCCTAATGAAGTTTTCACTTCAACATGATACCGAAACAGCAGTTTTTTTTTAACAGTGGGGCAGCTTTTGTATTAAAATTATTTCTGCAACTTCGATTTTTAAGGTCTTTGTAAACCTACCACCCAGTTCTTATTGTGGAATGCAATAAATATATTGAGTACAAGCTTCGCCCGCGTGGAACCTAATTATTTTTCTAAAATAAAATTAAAACAATTTTTCTTCTATTATACAAAGTTAAAGACATGTCATTTGATATATGTCGTATGACGTTGTCAGTCTTGTTTACCTTATTCTGCAATTATCACTGTGTACATTGTTTTGGTTACAGGGTGTATAGATGTTTTAAGACATTTTTTTTACTTTATTTTGGTAAAATAAATTGAATACTATGTTTTGTCCCTGGACGGTGGATCCAATGTTAGAGAACAATGGTTGTAGACAATAAAATGGTTCCTTATCTATGTATACATCTTTTTAGGTCTGACTGTACGACTGATGAATACCAAAAATGGTCAAATTAAATTAGCTGGCGAAACTTCAGACGCGTAATGTAAGAATGTAAGTGCATGGAGGCTTTTATTTAGGTATTGGGTTCTGTTTACGTTTTTATTGATGCTTGAGTTTAATTTTCAAAGTTTTTGTGGTTATATTGGCGAATGCTAGCTGCTCTTCTAACTGAACAGACAGTGCGGCTGGGGAGCTCGTTGCGCCCCTTCCTCTTCCCAGCTAAAGTACTAGAAAGTGGTGAAGAGCGGGCGCTTTCGGGGACTGTTTTATGTAATTTTAACATACAAAACGTGCTGATTAGCAGCCTAAGGCCGTTTACCCACCGCACCGTGAACGGGACATCAACGAGACCGAGATGACGATGCCGAAGTAGCGACAGTACATTTACTATGGCCGCATCACGTTGCGATGAACAAACAGTGTAGTTTGAATAAATGATTTTTTTAATTTTTTGTTTTGATGTCTTTATTACTTTATGGGTAAGACAATTGCAGTTGGAATCCATTGAACATACCTTTCACTATCCTGACCCTGCACCGGCTGCTCTCCTTCCTGCTTAACGTCCTTATCATCATCCTTTTCTTTAGCAGGAACTTCTACCTCCATCTTGTCATCTTCTTTTTTGTTCTCTGCTGGTTTCTTCTCGATGACCGTCTGGTTGTTATCCTCGTCGGAATCAGATTCAGTCGCGTCCTGGACATTGCGATACAAACAATGTTTGAGGTTGTTATAGTATTTTTTTTAAATATTCATTTTGTACTGTAAGTAATAAAAATATTCTTTATCTTTTTACCCAACTACGGCGAAGCAAAAAGAGGGTTATGAATTTTTATCTAAGAGTTGGATGTGGTTTTTCTAATTTAGTGACTGGGACGCGAAATCATTATATCCTCTTGCCTTTATGCCAATTTATTTGAAGTTGGCCCAGCAGTACCTACGTATTTTTACCCGACTACGGCGAAGCAAAAAGGAGGCTTATGATTTTGACCGGTATGTATGTATGTATGTATGTCCATCTGTTACCTCATAACTTCTAAACTACTGATCATAATTTGACAAATGAGGTATCGTTGGAAGTGTCTTGATCGTCCGCTGGTTTAGGCTGTGACGGCACATTCAATTCAATGTGGCGCCCTCTAGAGGACAGTCATGAAGTGATATTTTTTCATTTTGTGTTGGGTATCAAATAAAAGTGCTTGACGAACACATTTCAAAAATATATACAGGGTGGATTTATGAGATGGGGCAGTAAGGTAGGTACCTTAACCATTGTAGCTACAGGAAAACGGTCCTTATTTTTTTGAGAAATTGGTATCCAAAATTTCCAGATTTTGAAAAAAAAAAATTGTGATCATGGCCCAAGAAAATGGGCCATTTTTACAAAAACTTTTTTTGATGCCTATCGATCCTGTTTCTAATAAGGATAAAAAATCTTTATTGGACCAACTGAGGTTTGAGTACTAGAAAAGTCAGAAATTGCAAAAAACTTTTCCAATACATTTTGTAGGATGAGACTCCCAACTTACTTTTAAAATAATTTAAATAAAAGTTATAAAAACTAAAACCCAACCAACCCACACGTGTTAAGACATAAATCGAATAGATTACGTGTGACTCTGGATTTTTAATTAGTCTGACTGTAATGTCTTGTTATCTTTTTTATAACTTTTATTTTTCTTACACAAATTATTGTGACGGCATCTACATTGCCACATGCATCACACTGACGCCATGCAAAATCCTGCATCGCGCAAGCAGAGTTTATCGCGCGACTAGGATATATACAACGTCCCGACATCTAACGTCGGGCAGTAGCCCACCAGACACGACACCCGTCTGGTTGAGGATCCTTCATTATCTATGGAGGATGAGTGAACTTAACACCCTGTTCCTCATACATCTTTATCAGGCATTACCTCAGAGACTGCTACGTAATTCACAAATGTTGCGTATTGATTTAAAAACTAAAGTATGGGTATAATACTGTGAATGGATCTACAACTTACATTCGTTTTTTTGTTGTTGAATCTAGCAGAAGTCCTTCTCTGTCGAGACAGTTGAGTGTCTTCGTCGGTGTTGTTAGGGGGGTGGCTACGGTTCTGTGAAAGATAATAAATATTCACGTTCCCGAACCCAATATTTCAAAGAGAGATTACCGCCTCGAGCATTCAATGCTTGAACATAAGTTTTTAAATTCCAAAAACAATTGATTGGTCACATAACATCAAAAGCAGACATTATTTTGTCTGTATTTCTAAAATATACTGTTTTGAACGCTACTTAAAGTTCATATTTCAATTCTGCTGTCGTACTTTGCTTGTAAATAATTACTCACCAACTGTTTCTTGCTGGCGACTCTCGCAACTCTGGCTTCATCAGCCGAAGAGAATTCGTCTGAGGAGCTAGAGCCCGGGAAGCCGTACAGGTCGGGGTAACCCTTTACTTTGAGCTCGTTGGTGATCCAGCTCTCGTTGAAGTTGTGGTGCAGGAGCTTGCGCTTGCGACAGCTGCGACGGACATCTGGATAAAGAAATTGGAGATTTAAATGTCCACACGATCTTGCAGGTACTTTTAACGATAGGAACAATATTTGTAAATATATCTTGTCCGGTCTGAAATGACGCGCCCCACTACCGCAATACCTTGTACGTAAAATGCGGTAGTGGGGCGCGTCATTTCAGATTGGACTAGCTATACCTCAAAAATTCATACTACGCAGAAGCCAAAGTCGGTAGTGACTTCAATTAGTTCAGTATATTGAGTTATTCAATAAGCATTTACGGTATTGTCTTAATTAAAAACACAGAGATAGAATGTCTGAATATTTTCGAGATATCTACAAGGATGGAAGCTCCAATCCAACCAGTATAACAGGGATGATTTAATTTTTGTTACATATTACCTGAAGCCGAAATTACCAGCAAGTAAACCGTGAATTATATATAGTATCATTCTAAAATACTTACTCTCCTGTATAGGCTTGTCTTCACTATCTTCCATGTAGTTCTTCCTGGGACCGCGACTGCGCCGGATCTTCACACTTCGGTTAGTGGTATCATTACCATCGGCGAAGAATACTCGTACTTGTCTAGATCTAGAAAAATATTAGTAAAAAATATAAATGCGTGTGTAAATGTCATAGTTGCGTAGGTATTTATTTTATATTTTATTTATTTTAGAAGTATGTATGATTGTAAGTATATTCTCATATTATTTGTTTTATTTTATTAAGTGAATTGTTTTGATTGTATGTATTTTACTTTCTCTCTACTCTTACACACGGTGTCTACATCTCTTTTTACCCTCTGTCCTATCGCAGGTATGCTGGAAGAGATTTCTTTAGAAATAAGCATCACATTTTTCTGTTCTTTTCTTCTTGTATGTTTATATATGTATGTACGTATATGGTTAAATAAATAAATAAACTGTATTTATGGAACAGCTACCATCTGTTTATTAGATTCGGCACACCAGCGCTGCAGACCGCGATAACATAATATATATCATACAAAAACATGAAAATGTATGGCGTTTCGCGGCGATATAATGTGGGTTGGTGTCTAACCGCGAACATCCGTGGCGTGTCAGGGACGTGGAATTCGTGCTCTCGAAAAATAATCGGTACAACATTTTATATGAAGTCGTTATACATGTCGAATCACGTCTCAAGGGCCAAAGAAGACTTTTAGCATCGGCATTCAGCGATTTAGTAAATTATCGGAAGCTTGATGCCGCGTCTGAACGCTCCTATCCGCACACATAGGTCGCCAGCCGTGATGATTGAACCGCTTTTTGTAACCTCGATGCAGCGAATGTACGGCGAGGTAAGCTCACGCGATTCTAATACAACAATCGAACATAGAAAGTCAACAAAATGCGAAGCAGTATTGCAGTCGCAAAATCGCCGATCGCTGTTTAAAGTAACTAGTCTGCCTGGCCCTAGCACGGCATGGCTGTGTTATGGTGTTTCATGATCAAAATATAGCTTACCTTCGAGAATATTTCCTGGTTTCTGGTTCTGTGTCACTTTCGGGGAACACGATCCGAGGCATCTTGATGGTTCGAAGGCGGCGGCTATCTGCAATGTTACTAAACATTAACTACCAAACAAATGGCCGATTTTTTTTTTTTTCTATGTCCTCCACCTTCGATCCTAGAGGGAAATGCTGTAAGATACTGGTGAAGACTTTACCCAAGCAGTCAACATTTTTGTTTTCGACGGCACTTTGTTGCTAAGGCGACAACCTTACATAAAACCGATGGCATACTAGACGTTGAAGGTGGATGCGCGAGAGTATGTAGCATAGATTATTTCATCACACCATGTTCATTCATGTATGATAAAATAATCGGGGTATATCCCATATTCTCTATAGGTATAGACTGAGTTTAGCTGATTTGGTTTTCCGTATGATAGATACGATTTAAACCACATAGTCATCTGGGGTATATAGTCACGGACTCTTTGAACGACGGTAGCGACATGGAAAGGTAACGAGAGCATTGACGGTCAGGGCTAATATGCTGGCCCGCAGGTTTGCCCGCTGCACAAAAGAGGTAAAACTATTGTTATTTAAATCATTTTGTCAGACGTTTTACTCCAGCAGCCTGTGGACAGCGTATACGCAAAGGGCTGTCAATGGTCTGCGGGTCCAATACAATAACGCATTCAAGATGCTGCTGAGGCTCCCTCCGTTTTGTAGCGCGTCCACCATGTTCATGGAGGCACGCACAGATGGTTTCGCGGCAATCTTGCGCAAGAAAGCGGCGTCACTGCTGCACAGAGTGCGTGTGAGTAGCAACAGCATCATGAGTGTGATAGCGGACAGGTATGACTGTCCGTTCATCAAACATTGTATGCGTTTATGTGTGAACTAACATAGCTTTAAGCATGATTTTTACTAAGAAAATGGATCATGTTGACTGAAATATAAATAAATAATAATAATATATCATACATAATATCATTTAATTAACCTGAGAACAAATACTCACATTTAGTAGGCCAGCGTTGTATTTTCCTAGTCACTTTATACTGGCTACTCCTCAACTCCCGTGGCGTCCAATTAGATGGCTTTGGAGTCTAAAATTATTTAATTAATATTACTTTTATGACAACACTAACTCTAGGTAACTACGGAGAAAAAAATATTTGGCAGGAGCATAACATGGACCTTACTACTTGGTCCCCTAAGGGAAACTGTGCCGTAACCCACAGTTGACAGGTGACAGTATGAGGTCACAGGATATAGGGGGCAAGTCTAGCCAGTTAGAGCAAGTACAAATATCGTGTATTGGGCATTTTTTAATACAGGAGAACCCATTAATATGGTATTCAGTCTAGAATTTCTAGGTAGTATGAATCTGAGCAATACACATATTTAAAATGTGTAGTAAATTGGTATGTCTATAAGTTCATATCCTCATATGAAATGGTGGAAAATACTTTATTGAATATTCATAACTTGAAATTGTATACTTGAGATGGGTTAAAAATTTAAATCTTATATTAAAAGTGCTACATAATGAAACACTACTATAATATTTAAAATAAAAACTTATGTGAACCATATACTCCCCATGCAGGTACTAAATTAAATATGTCTTAGCCCTCTATGATTATAATATTATTACATTTTGAGGAAACTTAGTAACATGTTAAGGTGTGTGAATATTTCATAGGGTTTACGTTAAGGTGCCATCTACACGGGCAGAGTATCACGGTGATAGTCACGCACGACGTGGCATCAAATTCAATAGAAACTGTATGAACCAATCTCCACACGGTGATATCGCGGCGAGAATTTGATGCCACGGCGTGACTATCGCCGCGATACCCTCGGACGTGTAGATGACGCCTAAGAGCTACAATATTCATGGTGAGGCAAAAGGCCAATAACATTTTACAAGAAAACAACTTGTTTATTATGGAAACATGTGCTGGAGAAACAGAAAACAGTGTTATAATGACAATCCCTTCATCTTTCCATCCTTAAATATCCTAATCCTTAAATATTATAAAAACAAAGCCCCCCGCCGCGTCTGTCTGTCTGAGCGCGATGAACTCAAAAACTACCGAACGGATTTCACCAATGGACGGAGTGATTCATGAGGAAGGTTTTGGTGTATAATTCATTAAGGTTTTGTGTAAATTGGCTGAAATATGACGATTATTGTTGAAGATAAAAAAAAGAAAAAATAATGCCATCTAGGAGCTTTACTGGCGTGCGCCGCGTAAACCGTGAGAGAAAATAAAAATTATGTTCCATCTTAAAAAGTTCAACAAAAAAGTCCGCGATGACATGTGTCTATCTTCTAAAGGTGACCCACAATACCCATTTTACTCTCAAAAATTAATAAAAGTTTGATTGTTATTTCCGAAGCTATTTTGACCGGTCCGGTATTATTAGTATTATTTATCCTTGTCCAATAAAAATATGTTATTTAAATTGGGCATTTAATTTAGATTAAAATATGCCTTGACATCATAGCATTTAAATGAATAGTTTAAAAGATATCACAGATTCAAAATTACGCGTAACAAAATTATTATGGTTGACGGCTACGCGGACGCAGCGGTAGGAGTCAATGACCTTTTCCTCGGCTATTAGGTATGTAATCCCGGTAGTACGTTAGCGTGGGATATTATGCGACATCCACGCGGGCGAAGCCGCGGACAAAAGCTAGGCTTAAATAAAATTGTATTTGTGATCTCAGTGGATCTGGAATAGTCATTACTTCTGTAATATGAAGCATATTGTTATCATTAGTTACTTTCTTGTTATAGTATTGACTAACTTTAAAAATATTGATTATGAAATGCAATAATTAATATTGTAACACCAAATATTTAATTTAATGTAAAAATAAAAAAATAAAAATATTTGGAAACTTTCCAAATGGCTATATTCTATGTTATGGGGTTTGGTTTCCGCACTCAGTCCGTCAGGTGGACCATTGTGCGTGGGCCATAGCGGCCGTTTGGTGGTTATTCTAACCAGCCCACCTCCCCCCAGAAGATTAATTAGGTCTCCTGGTTTGTTTAGAACATCTGTGAATGATCTGGGTGACCCGAGGGTTTCTGTTCTAATCTGGGTGACGCCCATGCATTCAAAGAGCACGTGCGCAACGGTCTCCGCAGCCTCCATGCACGCCCTGCACAGAGGACTGTCCATTATGCCTATTGTGTGGAAGTGTTTGTTTAGCGAGCAGTGTTCCATGATGGTCCCCGTCACCAGGCGCAGGCCGTTCCTGTCTAGGCGTAATAAACGCCTGGTCAGCCTGCTATTCAAGGATGGCATAGCTTCCTTTGACTGCCTGCAGCCCGGTGTCGAGGTCCACCAGTGCTCCGCTTGTGTGGGTGAGCTTCTGTAACCACCTACGTATTTAGTTGAAAGGGATGGGTACGATAGGCTCGGGTCCACAGACTGCCGTGCTGGATCCTCGTTTCCAAATGCCTTTATTACACCTAAAACGGTTACAACATCAAATTCAATATTATAATTGAAATTCATTATTAATATTCTGGTCTGCTAGTTAGCCACATTTCTTATTTTCAGACAGAAATTTTGCCAAATCCATGAAAACAGCGAAATATTTGAGATCTATTTGCGACGTTGCCCTCTTTCAGAATAAACACTCAGTTTTTTTTACCTGACTGCCCCAGAAAGCGGGTAATCTTATGAACTGTAATAGGTAGACAGTTGTACTTTCAGAGAGAGTGTATTTCTATTGCCGCTATAACAACAAATAATAATGTTTAAAATAGGGGGGTCCCCAGACAAGACACGTGTTTTCTTTTTACTAAGGCATAAAAAAAAATTGTCACTGGAAAGGCAAAATTACTTAACTGCCAAATTGGTTTGGTGGTTGAGTAATTTTGCCATTCCAGCGACGATATAGTGTTCAATATTGTATGCTAGTATGGAATTTTGTGCGAGTCTGACTGGCACTTGGCTGGTTTTTTATTGATATTGTTCAAATGTGTTTAGTTAAATTGTGTGATTGGCTTCGGTCAATACGTAGCACCTCTAGCTTGCAGACGTTGCAGTGATAGATCATTTTTATGTCTAGTTATTATGGCTCAGTTCATTGATTGAGGTCAGCTGCCAATGCTATCATAATTGTCAATACACAGTATATTATGAGATTAATCAACAATATGCATATGCAACAAACAGATCGTCTTTATAATAGGGTACATTGGTTAATTGATATTTACATGTTGACCAAGTTTGTGCTGAAAGCAAAGCTAACTAATTGCTTGCACAATTTATGTTATGACAATACAGAAGATATTCGAACAATCAACTCATGAATACCTTTCTCAATACTGATACCTACCTGTAATTACTGAATCACTTTAACCTGATTGCATTTAAGTTGTAATAATTGATGTTTATTAGGACCTGTGGCTCCTGAGTTATCTTTTTACTAAGTTCAGGACCCAGCTGTTCAACCTGATTCTGACCATCATTTGTAAAATCATGTATACTGAATGACTAACTCGTGTTTATTTTTGTACAATAAACTTATTTATTTTATTTTATTAGATGGTTCTGTTTTCAAAGTTGTGTTATTGGTAAATATTTTTGTTGTTTTTTGTCTAAACAAACAACTCATTAACTTATTATGATATACTTAACTTATTTAGTGACTTAATACAGTTTTGAAACTGCTGGCTATTTAGACCACATTCTAATATAGAGTAAGTACTGGTAATGAAGTGTTACATGAGCCAAATTCTATGAAAATATTGTCATACATATATAAAGCTTCATACCAAATGTAAAGCTTCATACTATTATTTCCTATAATTTGTTTCTTACAAGAATGTAAACAAATAACATCTTCATTCTTAATCGCAACAACTCCACAGAGTGACAGACTGCAGTTTTGAAATGACATCAGTGATGCAAACATTTCTATTGACATAGAATGTGTAATTTAACTGTGTGTAGCTTGTACTTGACTATCCGTAGCATAGTATTCATATTTATATAACATACTTAAGAATTCTGACATCATAGCTATGCAAAATCATATAGATACACAATAATTCGATATTTGACATCCAAGTAGCCTTACAAATAACTAAAAGTGGAACAACATATTCACTACAAAACCCCAGCTGTATTCATAACAACTTTATATTTCCAACAATAAGCACTAAAAGCGCATGCATCGACGTGCACTCACGACAATCAAGTACCTACAGGGAAACAGGGACAGGAAGTTGGTACAAAGTGTAACATACAAAGCCTTGATACCAAACCACTGCACAACAAACGAATGGCTTCACAACGTCACCTTCTCATCAGTCACGATGCTCACGTCGTTCATAGCGTAATTCCCATCGTCAACCTCCCCGTTTTCTCCATTACTGCGACGGGTTTTCACCATTGCAGTAGCTGTGTCGTAACTTTACATACAAGACCCAAAATCCGTTATGTAATAGCCCTACGACGTTACAAACACACGCAACTCGTTAATCATTAACAACACAAATGTTTTACACTCAAAATAGAAAACTAGCACGACAAAGGACGAGCGTTATCACCCGCACATGTCGTTACACAGCGCCATGTTAAATGAACAATGTACTTCTGCTCCCAGCTACTTTTACAGTTGATAACTCACCAATCGAACGCACCGTGTTCTCTAATACACTTTTGATTAAAATAATAAACTATTTCACTAACGAAAACCATGAAAAATCAATGAATTAAACTGATACGAAACGAAATCCACAACTCACGATGTTTTTATTGACAACTGTCAAAAATTCCCGCAAATTTGTCATTTTTCAAATTGCTAGGGGAAAACACCGTCGTAAGCATTGCAGTTTGTCGCTACTCTTTTGGCTTGCAGAAAATCGCATTGCGTAAATAAGGTGCAATTCTCTGTAGTCATGCTCAAAGTTGTACTCTAGAAACCCGAATTTTAATTTTAAATAAAGGAGAGTCCGATTATGAACATTTATTACTATTTCAAACTTTATTGATTATTTTGGTATGTTTTTAAAGTTTATGTAATTACAATAGTACGTTTCCAAATTTATTGTAGCTTTTGAAGTCTTATAATCTCATGATTAGTAATTAGAATCCTATGTTCATGCATGATAAATATGGTAATATTCATGAGGCGACAATGTAGTTTTTTTATAAAGCGAATTCCATGAATATAAAATAATGAAATTTTTAAATAAAATGTCAGTAAAATTATTTATATTTTCAGGCAGGGCCAAAGTAAGCAACGCTAAAGTGTATCTGGACCGCTCTCAAATGTTATTGACTTTCTACTGTAGTGTTGGGAACTGATAAGTTTTTGTGATCCATTTTAGACTATCGATACCTTTAATAAGCCTGGAATAGTATAAAAAGGAAACAAAATGGAGATATTATTGCTATTTATTAGAATTGAAATTAAGTGAATTGTTTGAGTAGACTCGATTCAGAATATGGAAGTTTGAATTATTCAAAATTTGTGTCATCCTATGTAAATTATCTACATTTATATTTGTAATTTTTATGGTGTACACACGGCTACACTTCAAAATATTCATTATAAGCTGACCTCGCATTGTATGGAAATCTTATGCAATGCAAGATCAGCATAAACTGGAAATGTATAGCTTGATGTGTAGCCGTGTGTATGTACATAATAAAGAGTATTCAATTTATCTATCTAAATGTCTGTTCTGATCGTAAAAAATGTCCTTTGTCCTTGTGGTTGTTTTGTACCTTTACATGTGTGATGGATGTGACGAGGAATGCAATAATAATACAAATAGTTTTACCTAAAATCGCATCTTGATTTAACTAGAGACACCTTTTTAAAATGAGGATCTTGTGAGGCACTCTTTTTACAAAGTATGCTAGCACACTATGTTCTACGAATGAGACGAGGCTGCGACGACTTGTGAGCACTGAGCTCGTACGTGCTGTGAGTGTGTCAGTGAGTTGAGTGACACGCCGCACGAGTCGCGAGTGCAGTATGTAGTGACGACAACGCGACACGGCACACATTACACATACCCCGTAGAGTAGGCACACGCGGTGATTGATCGGTTAAGCGCGTCACACAGCTCGCACGAGTGATTATGAGGGAAAGAGAATTGAGAATGGTTACGTGACGTCGTCAAACAAAAGTAAAAGTTGGCAATTACACTTAGACCTTAACTCCTTTGCTTAGAATCGTATATAGACTTGCAATTGAGTGAGTGACTCATTTTGTTAAAAACTCACAATACCTACGTACAAATGTTCTGTGTAGCTAATATGCCCTGTGGTGTGTGGTAGCACATCAAAATAAAAAGAGTGAGTGACACTTTTCATCCAAGTGAGCAGCTACAACTGTGCTAGTACATGTGCTGAGTTACCCAACACTAGATTTAACCCGTACCACTTCAAGCATGATGCTGGCCGATAATACATTTAAATTATTTATTTTTGGCTATAGGTGAAGCTTGAGCTTCCGAAAAAAACAGAAAAATCCGTCATGAAAGCCTGTCATTTTGCCGGTACACAGTGTTTGGTTATAAATTACATAAACGGTCTTTATATGCACAACCATCATTTTGCGGCCGCTATGTGATGGCGCCGCTTCCATAGGTTACCCAAGCTTTAATCTTAGCTCTTAAGAAAAACAATTGTTCTATACCATCATGATAGAATTACCTTGTCGACTTTGACCAATAAACAGGATAAGAAATGCCGCACATCACTAAATGTCAAAAACCACTCAAATTGTATCAATGTATTTTATTTTCTTTCAATTATTTTGACATCGTATTGGAATAAAACTTATAAAATGGTGTTGGTTTATTTATAGTGATCATTAATAAAGAAATTCCATATCTTTAACACTAGTACTAATTTAATTGTAAGTTGCTATGATCCTCATTTGTTTACATGTCATTAGTGTTTGTTCATATACCTGCCGATAAAAACTGTTATCTTTACCTTCAATAAGTAACTCATTTGGTCAGTGGCTCGTCATAGGGGCGGAGTTATTGATTTTTATAGTCCGTAATTTAAATATTTTTTCAGATTTTACGATGGCCGAAAATCCAGAGCAAGGTTCTCCATTGGGAGAAGAGAAAGAAATATTAAATGACTCGATAGGCAAACAGCAATCAGAGATTGACCTGGAAGAGGAAATATCAGCAAGAATGACGGCATCGTATAGCGAGATATCGTTCCACTCTGACCAGGACCGGCCCGAGGAACAAGAGAGAGTGGCGGGCCCATCTAGACCTTATGACTTACCATCAGAAAATCGTAAACAAGAAAAGCTTCCCTTGGATTTAGATGGACATGTGAGAAAGGAAGGAGAAATGACACACTATGTAGCCGACGACTTAGAATTCAAAATAAAAATATCAAGCCCAATAGCAAAAAGAGGTGAAACACCAGTATTTGGTAGTTCCAGTGCATCTCGCTCCAGTACCCCCTCAGGGAAGTTATACAAACAAATACTGGCACCTCAGATTGGACAGATAGACATAACAGTATTACATGACCTAGAATATGAAGCACAGAGGATTGCACAATCAGTAGATAATTTAATTGAAAACCTTTCTAGTATACTGCACTCAAATTCTTCACTTACTGCAGAGAATATGGAGGTGTATAAGGATGCAGTTGGCAAAACATGTGATGCCATGGATAATAATATCAAGAGTATGTACACAATTCTAGCAAAAGGAGAAGAGGTATCCCAAGCAATGATCCCTGTGCAGGCACAAGCGGCAAGAATAGCAGAAATAAAGAGACTCCTCCAACTTTTTGAGGATAAGTTCTAGTTAACAGCTAGCTACCTAAGTTCAATGTGAATTATATTAAGTATTTAAGTATAAAAAGAAGACATGAAAAGCTGTTTAATTTAAATACCTTAATTTGGGACCCTGATATAGTTCATGGATTTGCATTACAAAGAATAAATCTTAGTCCTACAAAGAACCTGTGTGATTTCAATTTATGTTGTGATGTACAGAGTGGATTTTTGAAATGGGGTAGTAAGGGCAGCTACCTTAACCATTGAAGCTACAGGAAAACGGTCTTAGGAGACTGTCCTTATCTGAAAGAAAGGCGTACGAGTGGCCGAAGCCAACTCGCAGAGGCCCGTTAGACGTGTTTATTTAAACGTTATTATTATTATTATTATTATTTATGTACACACAGAAAAATAGATACAGATAAGACGTAATCATAATTATGAGTACAAAGGTACTGCTTATTTCTTAAGAAATTTCTTCCAGCAGACCTGTGATAGGAGGGATGAGAAAGAAATGTAGACAATAGTGTGTGAGAACAAGAAGAGAAAAATATAAATATGCGAAGAAGGCTTTTATGATAGATAGACTAGCAAAAAATTAAGAAAATATTTTTATTTCAAGTTTTGAAGGCATATGCGTTATAATTTTATTTTAATTGAGAAAAACTTTTTCTTTCCTTACAAAAGTTTTTTGCGTTTTTTGACTTGTAGTGGATAGTCTTTTATAACATTTCCCATACAAATCTGAAAGTTCAAAATTATTTGAGGCCATTTTTTTCTCAGAACTGGATATCACAAGCAACAAACTATCTGGTTCTCTAAGCAAATAAAATTATAACGCATATTTGTTCCAACTACGAACGAAAATTAACAAAATAATTAATATTTTGTTAATTTTCGGCAAGTCCATCCATCATTTTCATCTATTATTATTATTTTATAAGTTGGAATTTTTTTCCTACCTAAAGTAGGTATGGAAAAGTTTTTTGCTATTTCTGACTTCTGACTTCTTGTACAGTCGCCAGCAGGTCAACCTACCCGAAACTGTCAAATTTTCCCAATCAACTTTGATCCTTATAATTTTGTGATAAAGTTGAAAATCAATTAAAGAAATTTGACAGATTGTAGTAGGTTGATGTGCTGGCGTCTGTACTCAAACTTCAGTTGGTCCAGTAGAGTTTTTTGATCTTGAAAGAGGACCAATTGGCATCAAAAAAAGTTCCTGTGAAATCTGTCCATTTTCTTGGTAAATAATGTACCTACATTTTTTCAAAATCTATGAATGCATATCAAAATGTCTCTAAAATTAAGGACAGTCTCCTACGACCATTTTCCTATAGCTACAACGGTTAAAGCCTTAATGCCCCATCTCAAAAATCCACCTGTATATCCATAGCCGAAGCCACGCCCTGCCCAAAGTTGGATTGAAATAATATTTGACGATTGGCATGTTTTCAATATTGCTGGAGTTTCTAAACGAAATAGTAAATGTCAAAATTAAGCAGGGTATACACGGGCTAAATTATTGGACAAGTTTTTTGTACTACTTTATTAGGTATACCGTTTTTTAGCGGTATTATACACATAATTCCTCATCCAATTGAACTATGGTTCAAAAAATATGATTGTGTTTGGCAATGTTGGCATAATAGTTGGAGCATTGTTTCCAAACCAGTGTGTACGTATACCACAGAGTACTTTTTAAACGTATAACGCCCTTTAGGATTTTTGTGACTTGCCACCCTTAAGCATTGTCATGCGCGATTTGCTGTCAGTTCGTGTTTGACACATGTTGTCATTTCATTCCGTCATATCGCATCGACCGAGGTGGTTGTAAAATTAAAAAGATAGAAATAATGTGTTTTAAATCTAGAAAAATGTAAATTGAATTACTAACATGAATGTTAACATCTTTATAAGATTATGCGTGCAGTTGTTGGTCTCATGACCATTTAGTATTCAGCTGCCATACAGAAATAACGTATAAATGGGTGACGTTCTAAGCTTATTTTCTGTGATAATAATGAAATTTAAATCTAAGTTCAATGAAAGTAAGATTTATTTTCACTATGATCTTCCGTGGGAGAAGCTGAAGTCGGTGAAGTGGATGAATGAGAAGGCCACCGCGAACAGGGCCTATGTGCCCACGACGGTGAGTGCTGTTTCGCATTTTCTATTTATAGCAAAACATTAAAAAATATTTTATTGTGCACACAGAAAACTGGTTACTATTGTTATTGTTTGAGGGAACTAAAGAACCTGACGATAAAATTGTCGTCACAATTTTAGTGCTACAGTTTTTTTATTGTTTTCGCCCGCGGCTTCGTCCGCTTGGATGTCGGAATTTATCCCACAGGAACTTACTACCGGGATAAAAATTATCCAGGTTATAAACTATCTGTGTGCCAAATTTCATCCAAATCCATTCAGCCGTTTTTGAGTGATCAAGTAACAAATATCCAAACATACAAACTTTGAAATTTATAATATTAGTAGGATTATTTCTAAACTGTCAACCATAATAAGACTTGCTGTTACATTAGTTCCTTGCGTTGGTTTTAACAAACAGAAAATATAAACATAATCAGTATGTAAATACATAATAAACATTGTAATTTGTAAACATAGGTATGCAAATAAAGTAATGTTTAATTAATATATTATTATGTATTTTTTTAATTAACTTACTTTTTATTAATTCTAATGATAATTGTGTATTCATAAGCAATTAAAAAAATACAATGTGCTATGGCTGAATATTAATAAAATTTACACTAGATGAATACAAATGACTGTCATAATAGATTAATGAAGTGAATTATATAGAATAGTATGTATGATAAATCACGTTGTACTATGTGTAACAATAACTGTTTCACAATAACTAGATTACTACACCATATTATTGATGAACTATTTTGATAAAAACCCAATTATCTCCAAACATATAACTGAACAAGTGTTTAACAAATCATAATTAATATTATAAATGTGAAAGTGAGTTTATTTGTTACGCTATCACACTAAAACGGCTGAACAGATTCGGATGAAATTTGGCACATGGGTCAACCATGACATTGGATACTTTTTATCCTGATATTCCCACCGATATTCGCATAGAGACTTACGCGGCTCAAACCACGGAGCGCAGCTAATATAATATTATAAATGCAAAAGTGAATTTGTTTGTTTATTTGTTATGCTTCCACATATTAACTACTGAACCAATTATCATGATATTTTGCATACACATTGTCAGGGGTACAAAAAAGGATATAGGGTACCTTTCATCCCGAAAAAAATTACTATTCCAGAGGGATAGATAAAGCCAAAAGCTACTGCGATATATTTATAAAATAATAATGTATGAATGATAGGTATTAAGGCCCGTGAAGACTGACGCGACGCGACTAACAAAACAATTTCTATGATAACTTCACGGTAGAACAATTACCGGTGTCGCGTCGCGCCTGTTTGCATGCGGCTTTATTCGTGAAGCATGGAAGAAGAAGACATGATGTGCTGACCCCAAATAAATTGGGATAAGGGCGAGGACAATGATGATGAACATGAGGTATTTTTCCTGAAATAATAAATTATGTAGGTATTATATTATGATATTATATTATATTGTTCTTAAAATACTGTCTGACAGATGTGCCTTTCTCAGACAACCTCCACATTTAAGGGTCTGTTGAGACGACACGCGCCCGCTAAGCGCACGCCACGCGCCTGCTAAGCGCACGCCACGCGTCTTTTAAGCGCACGGCACGCGCGTCTAACTCGCTTTGAAATTTGTTGTATAAGATCACGTACTCACAGATGTTATAAAATCGCGGCGATTTTTTTTGTCAAGTGCACTGAATTTTCAACGTTTTGCTTAGGGCCGAGAGTTGAAAATCCAACAGTGTGGTTTCAACGCGCTGGGACAAGAGTGCGTCCCAACGCGTTGGATTCTCAACGCTCGGCTCAACACCGAGAGTTGCAAATCCGACTAAAAAATCCCGCCGGGATATTTTTACCCGTGGTGGTCGGCGCGGCTTATCAGATAACTAAAGCGAATTAGACACGGGTGCTGACGTGCGTGGCGTGCGCTTAGCGGGCGAGTGTTGTCTGAACAAGGCCTAACGTGGATGTTTGCTGAACGTATACGCTGCGCTAACGCAGCATCATATTCTTTTCAAACTAGACAAGTTACATACATACATTCACACCGTCTTCCAATGGAGGTAGGCAGAACGGCACCTGCTACGATTCTTACATACGAGGCAGCCAAGCTTGTCTTTAAATTACTTCTAACATTTGTTATCATCTCAGAATCCAGGCCAACTGATTCCGATCCTGACATTAAGTTTAATTGCTTATCTGATATTTTGCATAGTCCATATAATTTTACGCGCGTAAACATGTTTAAACGCTACTGATAACGTAGTTAAAATAAATAAAATGTCCGCAATGTTAGTTTTCCTGAACGGCACATAATTCGCCAACAAACATGTAAAATTCGTTACAGATAACTAGGTAAACCTGATTGTGTAACATGTGTTTACTTGTTTACATACAAAAATAATAACTTTACAAAAAAATTGAACCGACTTCAAAATGTCTTTGGTTTTGTATTTTCGTTTTTTGCCACCGACTTCCGAAATTGAAGTTACCTATTTTGCACTTTTTTAGTGTTTTTTTACGGTTCCGTAGTAAACAAGGAACCCTTATAGTTTCGCTATGTCCGTCTGTCTGTCTGTTTGTCCGTCTGTCCGCGGCTTAGCTCACAGACTGTTAGTTAGTAGAAAGCTGTAATTTGGCATGGGTATATAATATATATTAATCACGCCGACAAAGTGGTAACATTAAATAAAGAAAAAAAAATTTTTTTGTGTGTCCCCTACACGTGGGGATGTTTTTTTTTCTCGTCTCTCCCATGGTGTGGGGTGTCGATGGGTCGTTCAAAAATATTGTGGGTGTGTGAAAACCATTTTTCAATTCAGGGATCCGTTTGCGAAATATTAAGCTTTAAAGTGCTAATTTTTGTTAGAATCATGTGTCCCCCCCTGCCAGCTAAATGGTTGAATGCTATGTACTTGGATTTGTGAAAAAAATCACAGCAATAGTATATATAACGAAAGTTAAAAGGAAAACTATCACAGCTTTACAGTTTAACGAGTAATAATCGACCAACTTATATTTTCAGTTTGAAAAACATGTTCTCCCATACATTCCCCATGGGAGAACATGTTTTTCAAAAATTCATCCTAACTACGGAACCCTGCATTGTGCATGGTCCGACACGGACTTGGTCGGTTTTTTTTAAAGTCAGTTGAATTCCGCGTTTTCACCGGCATAAGTCTCCATCCTGTGGGAATACCCTATATCCCAATCCAGGTCATGGTCTACTCATGTGCCAAATTTCATCCAAATCCATTCAGCCGTTTTAGCGTGAAAGCGTAACAAACAAACAAACTCACTTTCGAATTTATTATATTATAATTAGGATTACGTTTCATTAGTACTTACGTCAAAACTGTCGCTACAGAAAATTAATTTAATAAGGGCCTATTCTATGTCCAATTCACCAGAAAGCCTCAAGATTGACATAGTGACCCAATTCTGTGACAATCGTGAGGCTACCGCTCAAGATAAGAATTTAACAAACTTTACCTGACCAACAAGCGATTCGTTGTTTATATCTTTTATGATCTTCATCAGTCTATAGCGGTTCACAGCTGGATAAAAGCCTCCTTTTCAAATTATTTTATTTCACATAAACCTACAAGGGCACTTATGAAACGTCAGAAGCTAGGTGCACGGTTCCAATTGGTCGTTTCCTATGGAGAAGAACCGGCAAGAAACTCCATGGTTACTCTTTTAAAAGTAAATGGTATTCAAATTCAAAATATTTTATTTCACATAAACCTATAAGGGCACTTATGAAATGTCAGAAGCTAGATGCACGGTTCCAATTGGTCGTTTCCTATGGAGAAGAGCCGGCAAGAAACTCCATGGTTACTCTTTTAAAAATAAATGGTATTTACAATGTTTTCAAATTACAGGGTTAATAGGTATGAGAGGACAGTGTAGGCCTATCAACAAGTACCAGGTACTTAGCAAGATAGAAAATGGTCGACAGATCTACAGTGTTAAGCCTAAAGCCTTTTTAAAGGCGACCGGCCCTGTTCTTCCCGTTTCCAGCGGATTCCCACGACCGTAGACCTTTTTCAACATTAAATATGTATAACTTGATAACAGCTTGTAATCATCTAATAACAGTAATACCGTCAGTCTGAAAACTTCTGACCCATAGCAGATGAAAGGTCAAATTAATTCAGATGCAAACTATAAAATTTCCAAATCATCAATGAAGGGTCTACCAGCACCTACGCACAATGAAAGAAAGAAAGAATAATATTTATTAGAACACAGTTCGTGAAACACATAATAACAAAATAATCATAAAGCAATAATAGTGTGTGCCTCAAGGCTGCGCCAAAAAGGTTCATTTCAGCATTAATGCCCGACAAATGCTATCTGACGCTGGTTTTCTAATGAACCCTTATGGACAAGTGACGGGGAGTACCAACAGTTTCAACATAAATGCACAGCTAAGTATAGGTTTTTATTACCACCATGTCCGTATTCACCCGCTGGCTGTCGCTAACACAGCAGGGGCATCGATGACGGAAATTAACAGGGCCAAACTCGACTGATGTAACTGTGCCAATCTATTTCATCTAGTTTGGCACCGTTGTATCAGCATGCATAGAACCACAGGCATGCCCTTTAAATTTTTCTAATAAAACTCTTCAACCCTGCGATACAGTACCGATTTTTACTCATTATTTTCATTGCACTCCCAAAGAAACAACAGATATTTACACAGAGCGCTCGTGAAGAGAGAAAAGTAGCGTATGCCGTATAAATATTATCCAACGTATGTTTACATACAAAATTAACTGTCTGTTAGTATCTGTCTCGTTGATATGAACGTACAAACGTGCAATCACGGACCACGTCACGCGATGAGGGGATGTTACGTACACGATTATTTCACGATCGTCAATCATGTCGGTACTTCGGCCTTATCGTAAATATTTCCCATTAACATTCCGTTTATTGATTGTTACTTCTTTCCAATTCCATTCATGTGAGTCGTCATTCAATCGTTTTGTCGACTCGTGTGGTCTCAATGTCTGTTTATCTTTATGCTCGCGTAAATCTCGAAAATTGCTGGAACTGATTGGTTGAGTTTTCATTAAGACCGCTTATCCTAAAAGTTGGCAACGTCGCAAATAGCTGTCAATTGTATGTTAACATGAAATATGGCTAACTAGTGAACTAAAATATTGATTATGTAATGCAATAATTATAATCGTAACTAACACCGAATATTTAGTTTTAGATGTACAAAAAGGTTTTGGAAACTTTCTCAAAGTCAAAGTCAAAGTCAAATAATTTATTTCAATTAGGCACAAAAAGGCACTTTTGAACGTCAACATTTAAATAATAATTGATTCTAGTTGCCCCTTCCAAAAGGTAGTTTTCGTATGGAGAAGAATGGGCAAGAAACTCCACCGTTACTCTTTTAAAATGTTTTCACAATATCTTGTACACGTCAATTATATCATTATATGTGAAGACGATGCACCTAGAATAAGATTACTATACCACGTTAGGTAAAAATAATGAAAAATTAAGGAATGACAGATAAATTAATCATGTGATAGATGCATGGTGCTCACATATTTACAAACATTGTAAAATTATACGATATTCCTAGCATTTTTACAAGTAATATAACTCAGTGTGTGAGTTCGAGTAATCACAGAATGTAAAACCAACATAAAAAAATATATATATATTATACAATTAAATTAGCAACCAGTTAGATTTTGTCTAGATTCTAAATTGTCCTATGGAGCAGGACCAGCATGTTTCCAAGCATTTTTATCTTGGATATTTATTCCAAGCATTTTTATCTTGGATTCTAAATGCCTTTTTTAAAACGGTAAACGGTTTTTTTCCGTACAGTAATATTGCCAAATTAATCAAAACAGCCAAATATTTGACATCTGTTTGCGACGTTGGCCACTTTCAGAATAAACGCTCTTAGCCCACGTTCGCACAGACGAAAAAATATCGCGGCGGGATTTATCGCGCACTGGATTTTCATCTCTCGGTGTTGAGCCGAGCGTTGAGAATCCAACGCGTTGGGACGCACTGTCGTCCCGGCGCGTTGAAATAACACTGTTAGATTTTCAATGCTCGGCGCTAAGCAGAGCGTTGAAAATCCAGTGCACGAAAAAAAATCGCCGCGATTATATTACGTCCATGCGCACGTGAGCTTAAGCAAGGTTTTTCAACGCTTTGTTTTAGACCTGTGGCTTATGTTCTCGGTAAAATATAGCGGTCGTAAAAAACTAGAAACATCGTTCTGAACGTCAGAAGAATATGTCTATTTTTTATTTTAAAAGTTTTCACGAGCTCCTTGTTTGTTGGAGAGAGGCATCATTATGTACAAGTTGCACGTAACAAAAACTTCGTGAATAATAATTCTTGCCGCTGATAACATGGTCCTCTTTGTCTTTAGCTTATGTAATACGGGTCGTGACTTCAAGATGCATAAGTTTCTTTATCAAAAAGCTTGCGGACTTGACGCCTTCTGCTAGCTTTATCATTCCGTTTAATTTAATTTCCTGTGTCTTGGTAACATGATATCGATCACACAGGTCATATCTGGCAAAAATCATCTCCGTGGATCGCCGTGTAGCTGTGCCCAATTTCTCAACACTAATGTTTTACATGTTTTGAAATCCTCATCATCTTTCTGCCCTCTTTGATCTTGAACCTCTAAAACCTGTAACAGAGAATTTTATGTGTGTTACATATAAACCCATAGAAACTAAAACATGAATAGCCTTCTATCTGCCCCAATTACTGTAATAGGTACGCATGTAACAATTTAAGTATTCATAATAACCACATAATTGCTTTAGCCTAAGTCACGACAAGTACGAGTAAGTTATCCAGCCTTGAACGTAAATGTTGTGACTCTTAATATTTCTTGATATTCTAGAAATGATTCTGGAATCTTAGCACCTTGCGGATAAGTACCTATCAACTGCACGCGTAGCATTTCAACCATAGAAACGGATTTTCTACGGGTTTTGTCGACGGAAGAATAGACAAATTGACTGATTGTGATTGTGTACCTGCCATTTTGTCTATTCTTCCGTCGACAAAACGAGTTTCTTTTGTGGTCATGCTTAGCGTGCTGAGATGTTTTAAAGTCAAACGATAAGCCGAGGTTCGCACGGACGTGGTTTTATCAATTCACTGCATAGCGCCGAGAGTTGAATATCCAACAGTGTGTTTTCTTGACGCGCTGGGATACGCGCTGGATGCGCTCTGTTGGATACTCAATGCTCGGCTCAATACCGAGAGTTGAAAATCAAGTGAACAAAAAAAAATCGCCGCGATAAAAATACGTCCGTGCGCACCTGGGCTTATTGTTTGACTTTAAAACATCTTAGCACGCTTTGCATGACCACAATAGAAACGGGTTTTGTCGACGGAAGTATAGACAAAATGGCAGATAAACAATAACAATCAGTCAATTTGTCTATTTTTCCGTCGATAAAACCCCTTTCCATGGTTGTCATGCTACGCGTGCAATTGATAGGTACTTACCTAACTGCGAACCTGGGCTAAAAGAGGTAGGTCCTAGTATCCGCATTTCAATATCCCAAAATACTGTTACCAAGCGACCTCAAAATATTATTGAATACATAATATTGTAATTAGAGTCCCCTAGGTAGATCCCATGGGCCCCGGGCGAATCACGACGGTGGGGAGTTCGGGAGCTAAATTAAGCGACTCCGTAAAGGTCTCACATCAATCGTATTTGCCATTTTCATGCCCTACCCTTAGCGTACTAACAGAAAACTTTCCTCTATAATATTGAGTGGGTACGGTCAACAACGAAAGCGTGGGGGGCCCCTATACGGTCGGTCGACGACATTAGAAATATTACAGCAGGTCACATGTGGCGCCGATTAACGGGCGGGAAAGTGACCCGAATAAAGACAGGCTTATACTGCACTAGATAGATACAGACAAGATGGTTGTTATACCCATGAGTATCAGGTACAATAAGGGTTTTGTTTGGAATCCAAGAATAGATGCAAACTGTCCATGATGTCGATAATATCTTCATTTTAGATACTGAAAGTCTAGTTAGCTTGACCAGTCAGTACACATCCTGTATAAATACTGTGTAGCTATTGACCGAGCGAAGCGTCACTGCTTCAAGTCTGGTAAAATTTGCTTTCGTGTGTCAGTTTGTTTGGTAATCCTCTGCAGGTCGTATTTTACAACCGATCTGGACGAACCTTGGTATACAGGTTACGACTATATAGTTTTTTTTTGTCGTAGGGGATTTTTGATTAGAGGGGGTACTTCCTCCAAAAAGGGGGCTACTGGATATTTCCGCCTTATGAGATCCGATTTCTTGAAGTTTGTCTCATAAAAATTTGGTGAAGATCCGATGAGGATCATCGGTGTGATGAGCAGAATAGCTCCTCAAAATGCAGTAAATTGCTCACTTATAGATTGAGGATGGGGATGGGGGATGGGAACTTTAGTGGTATATCAATTCTTGCAAACCTAAACCTAACCTAACCTAAATTCTTGCGAACCTTTTTGGCGCAGCCGTGAGGCACACACTATTATTGCTTTATGATTATTTTCACTTTTTATTTTGTTATTATGTGTTTCACGAACTGTGTCCAAATTAATATTATTCTTTCTTTCTTTCTTTTCTTTTTTTCTTTCAAAAAAGTTGTGCTCGCGAGGTCGACTGTTCGCTGAACTACTAGTTGTTAACTTCGCCAACCTATCACTTCTTATTTCAGCGAACATTAAACTATGGAGCTAATGTACTGATCAGCAACTCAATTAGGTTTAAGTATACAAGGGTATTTGCAATTGTGCAACTCAATATAAATGTTCTAATAATTTTGGACGTGCTAATGAAGTTGCTTATTTAGCTGTTTAGTATTTACATTTTTCATCACGGCATGTGTCAGTATGGTTCGAAGTACATCCATGGATTTTGCAATACCTGTGTCTTTATTTAACCTACCAAAGGTCGTAGGTCGTTCGTAGCTAAGCATTGATAGATAACAATTAACAAGCAATGAACTTTGGCTTCTCTTTATCCTTGCCCATTTGTTTTAAATTTGCACACTTTGATTATCTCAGTGCTCAGTAGTATATGTATAATTACCCGTTAGGCCGTTTACTCATTGGTTGGTGCGGTATCGTTTCGGTAAACTATGCTCTTTATACCGAAACGATAGGTACCGCACTGCTTTATTTTTCCTCCTTGGTCGGTAAGTAGCAGTGTGGTATAGTATGCTCTTTATACCGAAACGATACCACACTGCTTTCATTTTTCCTCCTTGGTCGGTAAGCAGCAGTGTGGTATAGTATGCTCTATATAACGAAACGATACCGCACTGCTTTCTTTTACGGACCAGAGGAGAGTGTAAGTTTCTTTTAACCATCTCAACTTTACGCATCGACCGCGTTCGGCGCTCCGATTAGCCCTTCACTGGTCTTCACTGGTGAAGGGCCAATCAGAGCGCCGAACGTGGTGGTGCGTAAAGTCGAGATGGTTTAAAGAAACTCACACTAGGGCCTCTGACGTTGTGTTTTCGGTATAATTTGTGCAGTACTGATTAATTCATTGAAATATAGGCGCTCGGTAACCTTCGGTACCGACTATACCGGGCATGTTGTGACGTGAGCGGGTACCGCACTGAATGTTTCTACCGAGACGCGTTAAACCGAAACGATCCCGCGTATGCCGAGACAATCAGGAAACGCTCATTGAATTATAGGCGCTCGGTAAGCTTTCGGTGCCGAGTATCCCGCACCGCTGACCTACCGACCAGTGAGGAAAAGGTCTTATATGTTGCACGACTTGACTAACTTTTTCTTTTTTATTTATCTCTTCGTCTACGTTTGTATTTTATTAACAGACTAAAAATGTTTAACTTCTTTTTCTTGGATTGCAATTCGCTGTCAACGAACATTTACTCAACGTAAAGTATTTGTTACTATGTAGATGTATACATGTGGAAGCTTGTAATTAGCAAATTTTCCTACCTATGAATGATTTTAATTGTGTTATTATTAGTCTGCAAGCTTTTTGTAAAATTAAATAAATAAATAAATATCATTCATCATTAACTTTGATGATGCTTCGTTCTGTTTTAATATATCAGCCAATATACAATATCTTTTTTTACGCTTCTGTTATTTTTAGCTTCTAACGCCAACTAAATGATTGGAACTAGTGGAAATATAAAGACTGGCATGGTTTTTGTTAATGAAATCTCTTGGGAGTTGGGGACTTGTAAGCTGGTCCATTCAGCAGGTTTCATCAAATATTGATGGGCCACCAAAGAGGGGTCTTCTTCTTTTCGTGTGGTTCCTGACTGACTGTATTATGACTCCGTCTCTAAAGAGGAACAGCTATAGTTCTGGAAAGCTCCATATCACCATCCATACTTATATATGTATATCCTAACTAATATTATATTATAAAATGCGAAAGTTTGTTTGTTACTTTCACGCTAAAACGTCTAAACGGATTTGGATGAAATTAAACTCATGGGTAAACCATGACCTGGGTTAGGACATAGGATACTTTTTAACACGCTTTTATTAGGTCGACCTGTATGTAACTAACTATGTAATGGAATCTAAGTTAAATAATTTAACCATCTTCCAAGGGTCGTAGCGTAATGAAAATTGGTAGCTGTATGTAGTTCTGATGACAATACAATAATATGGTACTGTCGAACTGATCTGATGATGGAGCCGGAAGATATGAACTGGAACTTCATGATGGAAAATTGTATCATAGCTGTTTTGGATTTCTTAGAAAAGTCTTGTAATGAACTTTGACCACGATTAGGTTTCAGGGTCTGAAGATGAAGCCGGAAGATACGCACTGGCATTCCATGATGGGATATCGTATCATAGTCGTGTTTGCACTTGTGAGAAAGGTCACGTAATTTTTACGTGAATTTATAAAAGCGTTTTTTTCTAGTGTTTTTTAAACTATTATTATCCCGATAGTACGTTCCCGTGGGATAATTTCAGCCCTCCACGCGGGCCATGCTAAGGGGAAAAGCTAGTTTTTAATAAATCTTCACTTCCACGAAGCAATAAGCTCACCTTGAGTTATTAAAACATATCTAAAGCTTCTTTTCTCCAATATTTCCATTGAAACCAAGTTGCAATTTTTCTTATAGAAGAGCGAAGAATTTTTTTTAAACAAGTGCGAAGTTCGAGCGAGTCGCTAGTTGCCAGTAAGCCAGTTAGTGATGGGCATACTTATAAGCTGATCCAATGTTTCTACTTGATCCAATGTTTCTACTTGATCCAATTTGAAGAGTAGGTACTCCATATTGCCATTATTATGGCATGTTAATGTTTATTCAGCAAACTGAGGAAGACTTACGAAGGCAGAATGTGCACTGCAGTTCTTTTCAATATTTATATTTTTTTCCCTTATTGTTGCAAGCTTAATTGATTGCTTTTGCTCCAGACTCCGCCCCTGTGGTCTAGTGGTAAGACCTGTCTCAGACCCTTTTTTTTTTGTATGGGAAATTATCTAATAACTTCTCCCGCTCTGGGCGGAGCGGGAGAGCGTGTCAGACTCTTGCTGACTAAAACCCACCCGTGTTCCTTCAGTTACTTGTACGTTGCCAGGGGCCACGGTATCCCTTTCGGACTTTCCCGGAACCCCAGCAGAAATCGGTCCTATCAGACCCCTTCTGTACCTGTCTGAGACCCACAGGTCCGGGGTTCGATTCCCAGCGGGGGAAAAATTTTTTGCTCGTTTTGAATGGTGGTAGGGCTTGTTCTAAATCCGCCTGGCTAGCTACCACCATCTTATCTAAGTCTGTCGCCATAACAACAATGTTAAAAGCGTTGTTGTGTTTCGGCAGTTAGAGGTAAGATAGCCAGTTCCTCTGTGGTTGAGGATTTCGGGTGAAGCTCGCTGCCACCTTCGGCCTGATTTTCAGGTGAGATGAAGAAAAAGAGCTTCCCCGTTATTGTAAAAAAAGAACAAAACAAGAGAGAGAGCAAGAACAGTCTTCATTGCGTTTTTGCAACCAATATTGTCATGAAATTCAATAACTTTGCGACTCCCGTAGTTTAAGTTGACTACTTTAAAACAGAAACAGCTATTCTTATACTGTCGGCGTCTTTCTTCCAAGTGGGTTTTAACTTTTCTTTCATTGCACTAAAATCGTTTTCATGTGACTTCGTGGTACCGTAAAGAAATACAATTTCTACTTTTCTAGAGATTTAAAAGTATTATTTTGCCATGAATTCATGATACTGTTGCATAACCTTTTAAACTTTAAGCTGGCTGTAATGTTACTTGAACACGATGACAAGATGGAGATTGATGAATTCATAATTAAATACCTAAGTGAAAAAATAAGCTACTTAGCATTATGCAATAAAAAATATTTGAAAAATCCAAAAGTGCACGCCTCGTCGCTCTTTCAAAAATTTTACCCATAAATATGGGTAAAATTTCTCATCTCGCAATCTTTACGTTCTGACAAAGACTGTTTAGGTTTGCTTTATAGATATAGATATTATATTATTTAGCTATTTAAAAAAAATACTCATTTAATTGTTTTTTTCTCAAGCTACAATGTTTTCGGGTTTCACACCTGATTGACGACAAAATATTTAAGACTATTTTGATATTTTCTTCGTTTCTGCTATATTAAATCAATTTTTAAAAAGTACCGTAAACTGCCCTAACTTTGCCTGGCGTCCTAAGTTTGCCTATAATGAAAATGATGTAATATCTTTTTCATTTTACTTGTATGGCAAAGGAAACTGAGATTTTATAGACAGCTTTAAGTTTCGATTGCCATACAAGTAAAATGAAAAAGATATTACATCATTTTCATTATAGGCAAACTTAGGACGCCAGGCAAAGTTAGGGCAGTTTACCGGTACTGTATTAATCTCCTTTAAATTATCTATACAATGGTATATAAATGAACTAAGTAGGTTATGTGTACTAGCAGGAGTGTAACAATAAAAACAGTTGCACAAAGCAGGCAAAACAATTTTTTCGATCGCAAAGCACTCTAATGCTTCGCATTACGAGTCGTGCAAAACGGTCGCATTCAGAACCTCTAGCATTTAGACTAAAGCTACTACCTACTTTGATGCGGCCATAACTTGCAGTTTCAGATTTTATTAGGATAGTAGAAAACTGGAATGAGTGGAACGCCAACCAACTGTTACCGAAAACTGTCGAGATAAAAAATCCAATTTACTAGCTGAAACGCCCCACGTCTATGTTAGGCAGAAATGTGTCTGTTTTTGATAAGCCGCCAAGAACTAACTTAGGACATAACTTGTACTTACATAACGTACCTAATATTCGAATAGGGATCCGGTTGATCGGTAGAGAATCATAATCCTAGAAAAGGATTCTCTTTAATCCTAGAACCATTTCAAGGGGAATACAAATTTTCTCTTTCCATAATTATAATGAACTCTCCTAGATCCTTCTCCTATATAAGAAGTAGCGGAGAACCGGAACCGATAGAAGGGAAGAAGGGAGGCCTTTCCCCACCAGAAGAAGAACCTGTAGAAGACAGTACAGGCTAGCTATAATAATATACACAAATACACAAAACATACAATTAAATTTAAGTCGACAATAATTTCAAATTGGGAAGCACAGAACCGGTCGAAGTGGCGGTGCTTGGGGAGGCCTATGTCCAGCAGTGGACGTCTTTCGGCTGAAATGATGATGATGAGACAATAATTTCAAAACAGTACAAAGAACCTTTTGTATAGCTTGTGGCTAAGTAATAACTGCCGCACGGGTCGACCCATCAGGTTAAGCTACGCTTGCCAGGGTTGGTCTGTGGATGGGTGTCCATCTTTACATACCGAGACTCCTCCGTGCCTCGGAAAGCACGTTAAGCCGTTGGTCCTGGCTGTCATTCGTGGATCTTTGACAGTCGTTACGGGTCGTCAGAAACCCGAAATTCTGACATCCAGTCTTACCAAGGTATCGTATTACCCAGTTATTGGGTTGTGGGCAGTAGCTCCATGTATATATATATATACTGGTATTCAGGCGCATCCGGTTAGATTGGAAGCCGACCCCAATATAGTAGGGAAAGGGCTAGGCAGATTGATTGATTTTTACAAAGAACCTTTTCTATCCACTCAAACTTAAAATTTCACTTTGGTTTTAACACCCGTGAGATTAAAAAAATACCAGGTTCTAGTAAGCTGACAAAATAATAATAGTAAGATCTCCCTTGTCCCCAGGTCGAGAACGTAGCGAACGTGTGCACGCACGCACTATGCGTTGCGCCCGCGTCGCTAGGTGCACGGGAGCTGCTCACGCGCTCCGTAAACGCGCCGCAAGCGATCGCCGCCGTGGTCTACGGGCTGGCACTTTGCCTGCTGTTCGCGGTGTCCACCACCTTCCACTCAGTGTGCTGTTGCAGGTCTGATACGTGAGTTGAGATAGTAAAAGTACTTTGTGCTTGAATGCTTCTCATTGCTTAGGTTCTGTCCTTGCTGAGCAATGCGTCGCAGTTTCGAACTACAAATTTTGTAAAATGTGATGTGTTGCGTTGCCTACCTAGGATAGAGATAAAATATCCTGAAACTTATGTTATTAACACAAAAGTTGCAAAGTGACATAATACCGGTGTTACGTAGGAAGATTTTGATCACAACGTTTTAGATAATGGTGCTCTGAGGCTTCACGTGTCCTGAATTCGTGACGTAACCTTTCGAAAAGCATTTGCAAACTGAAAATATTTACAGAACAAAATTCAATTTACTCATGTTATCTCCTAAATTGTTCTCAGTAACGTCTAATAAACTCGATCGCAAGTACTTTGTAACTCAATAAACTGACTGATACGCCACTTAAGGACCTCTTTAATCCTAGATATTTTTATCCTTTTGGCTTCTAGGAATCTTAGGCCGCGAGGTTGGACTTGGATATGTTCTCGTCTTTATCTGGCACTTGTAGACTGATAGTTGTGCGACAGTAACAGGAATAACGCTTAGCCAGAGCACGTGCTAATTAACATTTATAGATCTAGAAATCCTTTCAAGTCTTAAATCCGAAACGACTTGCTACGTTTCTTGGATCATTTCGATCAGCCATTTTCGCCAACGTGATCCATTCCAATCACTGGTATTAAAAGTATTGCTTAAAGTTGGCAGTTCCGCGCAAACTTTGGCCGTTCTGCTCAAGTTTTTTCCAGTAAAACACGAGATGGTTAATGCAAAGCAACAGCTTGGCCTCTTTACATATCCTTGCAATGACCCACCCCATATTTTACGTAGTAATGTAGGGGCTGGCCTCGATTAAAACCAATGAAACGTACGTATTTTTCCACCCTGAATGTTACGAGGGAATAATCTACAAACGGGAGAAAAACATCACATATTTAGAAGGAGTACGTATTGTTTTGCAGGATAATAATATTCCAAGGATAGGTGGGTGGGTAGTCTTAGTCTCTACATACTTTCATGAATGTTCGGCTAGTAATTCCCAAAAAACTCAAACTCAAAGCATTTATTTCAATTAAACCATTTACAGGCACTTTTGAATTGTCAAGGAGTCGGTCAGTCAGAAATATGAAGATAGTTGCCCATTCCAAAGCTTAGTAGGTACCTATGGAGAAGAACGAGCAAGAAACTCCACGGACACTCTTTTAAATAATAAAAATAGTTACAAAATATTGGTTACATCACTCATGTTGAAATTATACATGTGAGAACAATGAGGAAATACGTGAACGTTAAAAGCGTCCGTAATAAAAATATACAAAGAACAATTCAAAAATATATATACACTTAAATAAGCCATGGCAGCTAAGAGACGACCAGTCCCAACTGATGGCGCCCGTTCACGAACATGGCGCATGGATCAGCACCATTAAACTCAACCATTTTGAAGGGAGCTAAATGATCCAACACACGCGCCACCATCAGCGAGACATCTGAGTGAGCATAACATACTCACAGCCGCCAGGGCAAAAATTATTATAGATCAGAGAGTGGTAGTTACTAGGTATATTAAGTTTTAGTCATTAACTACGGGCACTTCAAAAACCAAACTTTTTATTGAAAACCCGATAAGTTATAATGACTTGCCATATAAGATGGCCTAGGTTGCATAATGAGGTGATTAAAGCCTCGACACTACGGTGCAAATCCCGATACGCCTTTCGTGACATGTACCGGCAAAATGCATCCAAAATGTCCAATTCCCAATGCTTAGTGCTTTGAATTTCGAAATTTGTGCCGACATGGACGCCACGTGTCTATACACCCGCCCTAGTTCGGATAAAGCCTTATACGACTACTACAAATTTCCTATTTATTGAGCCATAAATTCCCTGAGCGTATCGTAAAGGGATGGATGCGCCCATTAATTAGGCCAAGGTCACATTGGAATGCAAGTAAATGGTTTAACGTTCGCAGTTACAATTCCCCTGTCAGTAATCACAGGAAAGGTGTATTTACACTGTGGAATCTCTGAAATAAAACCTTTGTGAACCAATTAACTTAATTAGCCTTTAATAAGTGAAGCGCCACATTTTGGTAAAGGCCTTTGAAATTGCCAGCGAGTGTTGAATAGCGTCATTACTGTTTTCGGCATTGTCGGTGCCTTGTTTTATATAAGAACAAAGAAGAGGGAAAACCAGTTGCTATCCGGAAAGACAACTGAAGTACGACGTTATGTAGCCGTAATTGCAACTCTCGGGGTGGGCTCATTTAAATACGTCTTTTTACGTAGAAATTGGATCTGTAAGTAAAAACCAGGCAGGATTATGTTTACCTAGTTTTATGCTTGTATTGTGCTGCACGCTATATGGAAAACTTGAAAGCGTGCCTTGCTAGTTCAGTTTACTGAAAGAATTTTCTCACGAATGCAAAATAAACAGTCAATAAATCGGTTTTTTCATCCTCTGTAACTAGATTGTGACCTTTTCATCTGAAGGTGACGATCTCAATGTCCAAATCAATCTAGTATTTTAATTAACCGATCGGTCAAAGAGTGGTCAGGATAATACTCCCAAGACTACGTCGTTGATAGGCGGAGACCCCGCTGTTTTTGTCGCAAGTTAAAGATGACCTATTAAATGATGAGCAAGCAATCATCTACAACTACTAATGAGGTTTGGTTAACTGATGGACACATCCTCATTAGAAGTTTCATGATAGATTTTCAAGTCATTTGATGAATACAAAATACAAATAGTACAAAACAATTTTATTGACATAAAACAAATTGTACAACAAATGATAGAATTCTCTGAATCCTGTGCTAGTTATAACAGTGTTGCAGGAGCTAATGTCCTTTTGTTTCATGACGTCACAAATAAAAGGAAACAAAAGAGACTATAGACTTCCAAAAACAATGTTAAATATCTTTCAAGAATATGCAGAAACTACAACAACACGAAACACGGAAAGCACAATCTCAGGAGTCATACTACGTTAAATAATAGCCTCTCCAAACGATGCTTATGCTGGGAAGTTTGCCAATTCAGATAGATTCGCCATCTGCAGCTCGTCAATCATATAACCAACTGTGGTCTACGATCACCAATATCCTTCACAAGATAATCTGTTGTACTGTATCTGGCAGAAAATATGGCATAAGTATAATTTTAGCAAAAGTTCGGCTTTAAAGTGCGTCGTCCTTGTCTAGCCGTTTGACAATTTCTCTCTAAAGCTGGATGTATCATAGTAGGCATATGCATAATCAGCCTATAATGTTACCACTGCTAGGACCAGGCCTCTGTGAGAGGGAATGGGCCGTAATCCACCACGCGAGTGCGGGTTCTTGGATGCACAATGTTTTCCTTCACCGTTTAGAGAGCAATGATGATGAAATAAATTACACAAAGGAAAGCCTGTCTTTGTTCGAATCCACGATTTTGAACTCGTAAGTTTGGGCTGTTACCACTGGGCCTCCACTGCTCCATATAACCCCCAATTATTGTAGAATGGACTGCCTCGTTGGTCTAGTGGTCGCAAACGCTTGAGGTTCTGGGTTCGATTCCCGGGTTGGGCAAAGTGTTATTGGGTTTTTCCATCTGGAATTTCTCAATAGAAGCCTGGAGTCCGGATTTGTGCCCGGTTGATGGCAATAGGCTCGCCCCCTATTACATGGGACTTAAACATAACTGGCGAAATGTAAGTGTACTATAGGGTTCCCTATCCATTTGCATAAAATTTTAAGACCTAATATAACTTAGCATAATGTTGTTTGGCATAATTATATTTTCGCATAATATAATTACGCATAACAGCTTACGCATAATTTTTTTAAGCATAATTTCTCTAACCATAATAATGATTAAGCATAATATTCTAAAGCATACATTTATTAAGCATAAAGTTAAAGCATAAATTTATTAAGCATAAAGTTAAAGCATGCAAGCAAGCATGCAGCATGCAAGCAAGCATGCAGCATGCAAGCAAGCATGCAGCATGCAGCATTCAAGCGAGCATGCAACATGCAGCAGGCAGGGTTTCTGTCACGGCTCCGGCGCTGCGGGCCTCCGGCGGCCCCACGCGTGCTAATCGTCGCAGACGGCTTTCGCTCACCACCGCAGCTTCGGCTTGTTGGCCGACTTCGCCGGCCAGCCTCAGCCGCGGCGCACAGTGGATCGAAAATCGGCTGTAGAAGACATAGAACCCCATAGATCCCCATAGGTCCCCATAGATCTCGATTTCTTAAATGTTATTTTTTTTGCTGGAAATGACTTCTGCTGATCATTACTGTTCTATAAAATGTCATATGAAGTAATTGTGTGCACAAATGGAAGAGTTATAATTTTTATAAGAAAAAAATGTATGGAGCTGACATGAAAAATGAGGATATCTCTGGAATCAAAAGGTTGGCCATTATATCCTTACACACTGTTATAGTACTATTTATTTGTGAATTTTTGACATACTTAATATTGCGGCATAACTTGCGATTTTTTTTTTAAAAATCGTCAAAATTAAAAAAATTAAAAATGTTTATGATATGTACATTTTAATGCTTAAATATGGCTATGCCAAGTGTAACTTACAATATTTTTTATGCTTAGACCAAAACATTCTAAGAAATCACAAAGTCGTATTACCTACTTTGTGATTTTCATTTGAAATGACATGGTAATTATGAATTACGTAATACGTAATCTTGTCTAATGCCTCAAGTCCACATTAGCTAATGATTAATAAAACTTAATACCTATTTACCTAGTTAAAAGGATAAGTACCAAAATAATTTGGGGTACTCGCTAATTTAGCAATTAGTGCAGGATTAACTTAATGAAAGTAATTAGATAAATGTGATACCATCATTAGTCAATAACAATAAATAGTCAAACATTGGATTCACAACTTCAGTTCATTTAGAGCATTTCTAATACTAACATCTATCCTACCGTGTCTTTTTACTCAGTGATCGTGAATAATGGAAAGCATTATTACAAATTTGGATTTGTTTGTTATTCTGAGCAATCAGGATGCTTCGTCTTTCGATCATGAAATATTGTTCAACACACTTGTTATTCGACTGGGGTCTAGCCTTTCAGATGAAGACAGTGTTACCGTGAAAGAATTTTGTCGAAGATTTACACGGGCAGTTCAAAAGAGATGGTTACGATCCCACAGGAAAAGTGAAGTTTTTAGACGTGATTACAGTAATTGGCTTGAGGCAAATATTGACTGGCCAAACTGCGTGCAAACCAATTTGCTCATTCAAGAATCAACAAGTAAAAATATTTCTACTGAACCTGTACCTGAACCTGTACCATCAACTTCAACAATGAAATCAACTTCAACGATGACAAAAACATCTCGAAAGCCGTTTGAAGATCTAAGTAACAATCAGAAGAAGAGACGATCTGATGAACATATAGTCAATGACCCTAATGAAGTAGCTTATTCAGCTGCAGCACTTTTGAAAGGAGATGGTCGTGAGGATATTGCATCTGTTATTGAACATATGCTTCAAAATCCAGAAGCAGCAGCAAAAATCAAGGAAATGTTGAACAAACTAGCTCCTTCAACAATAGTTTCACCAGAAAAAGCACTGGGTTTGCTACTTTCATTAAAACTATCGAAATGGCAATATATCACATTAAGGGAAACGACTATTCGAGAAGGTTCAAAGGAGATATATCCGTCTTACTATAAAGTGCAAAAAGCTAAGCTACAGTGCTACCCTCCGAAGACATTTGTGACTGTAACGGATTCATTTGCTAAGATTGCACTACAAGCGTTACTAGATTTAACAGTGAACAGAATTTTTGAAACTATTCGTAGTCCTGATGCGATACAAGATAAACAATTGATATTAATCTCTCTGTTGCACCTACCACTATTTGTCTCTGCATCACCCGAAGGTTGACTGGTAGAAAATGCCCATGGCATTAAGTCCACCTCTGTACATTTGTGTGCTTGAAGTATTAAATAAATAAATAATATCAAAGTGGGGATTTGACGGTGCATCTAACCAAAGTAGATATAAGCAAAACATAGAGAGTGGTCAAGATGATTCCAGCATATTTATGACCTCTTTGGTTCCATTAAAGTTGACAGCTGACGGTGATACCGTATGGGTGAATCCAAAACCCTGCTCACCTAGGTATTGCCGTCCAGTCCAGTTTAGTTTTGTGAAAGAAACCAAAGACGTTGTCATAAATGAAAAAACTGCAATGGATAACGAAATTGAAGCTCTCGTTCCCTCAAAATGTCAAGGACATGAAATTAGTCACAAATTAATGATGACGATGATTGACGGCAAAATTTGTACATATCTGTCTGAAGCTAAGTCAAATGCGGCCTGCTACCTGTGTTTGGCTAAGCCTACAGAAATGAATAAGTTAGATGTCATTGCGTCAAAAACCATTTCTTCTGGTGTGTATGAGTTCGGATTATCATCACTTCATGCCCGCATTAATGTGATGGAATGTCTTCTACACATAGCGTATCGTCTGGACTTCAAAAAGTGGTCTGCAAGAGTTATTGCATTCACGAAAAAATCTCATTCAAGATCGATTCAAAGATGATCTCAACCTTATGATTGACATCGTTAAGCAAGGATCAGGCACAACTAACGACGGGAACACAGCAAGGCGGTTTTTTGAATTTCCTGATAAAACTGCAGCGATCACTGGATTAGATGAAGACCTAATACACAGATTTGCTGTGATTCTGCAAGCTATCACATCTGGAGAGATTGTAGACGTGCCGAAATTTAAAGAATACGCTAGAACAACCGCTGAAAAATACGTGGAACTGTACGATTGGTACTACATGTCATCAACCGTCCACAAATTGTTGATTCACGGAGGGGACATAATTGCAGAAAATGCTATTGTACCAATTGGAAGTCTTTCGGAAGAAGCTTCAGAGGCCCTAAACAAAGACTTTAGGAGGTTCAGAGAACACCATTCGAGGAAAAAGAGTAGACAAGCATCAAACGAGGATATCCTCAATATGCTTATCGTCTCTTCTGATCCTCTAATTTCTTCCACAAGACCAAAATTAAATGCCCACAAGAGGCAGACATACTTTAAGGAAACAGTAGAACTACTGAAACTTCAGGATCAGGAAGCTCCGACAGAGTTCTTAGAAGTTATATCTATTGTAGAGCCTGATTCTGAAGTGGATTCTGATGGTGACGAAGTATAAAATAAGTTAACTTTTATTGTTTATGTTAGGTTAGGTTAAGTTAATATTTTTTTTTAATAATTTGCTTTTATTTTTAATCATACAATAGTTTACCATTTATTGTTATTGACTAATGATCACGTTTATCTAATTACCCTCATTATGGTACGTATTCTTTTAACAGGTATATAGGTATTAAGTTTTATTAATCATTAGCTAATGTGGACTTGAGGCATTAGACAAGATTACGTATTACGTAATTCATAATTACCATGTCATTTCAAATGAAAATCACAAAGTAGGTAATACGACTTTGTGATTTCTTAGAATGTTTTGGTCTAAGCATAAAAAATATTGTAAGTTACACTTGGTATAGCCATATTTAAGCATTAAAATGTACATATCATAAAATTTTTTAATTTTTTAATTTTGACGATTTAAAAAAAAAAAAACGCAAGTGATGCCGCAATATTAAGTATGTCAAAAATTCACAAATAAATAGTACTATAACAGTGTGCAAGGATATAATGGCCAACCTTTCGATTCCAGAGATATCCTCATTTTTCATGTCAGCTCCATACATTTTTTTCTTATAAAAATTATAACTCTTCCATTTGTGCACACAATTACTTCATATGACATTTTATAGAACAGCAATGATCAGCAGAAGTCATTTCCAGCAAAAAAAATAACATTTAAGAAATCGAGATCCTATGTCTTCTACAGCCGATTTTCGATCCACCGTGCGGCGGTTCGCTCGCAGCCGCCTGCTCCTCAGCCCGCGGGCCGCCTCGCCCCTACGCGCCTACGCGATTTTAAATTACACTCTAGGGGTAGGACAAACAAGACTACGTGGAGTCGGTTTTGCAGCAATTCGGTTCTTAGGCCTACTAACGTTATGCGAATCAAATTTATGCCAAAACAAATTAGTCTTTAAGATGATTATGCCTACATAAAACGTATGCCTAAAAAAATTATGCCGAAGTATTATTATGCCAAAACAAATTGTGCCAAATTCGTTATGCCGAAGTATATTAGGGCAAAGAACATTATGCGAAAAGAAGGTATCCCGTACTATAGGTACTCCTCTGCCTAATCCTTCGGGGATTACAAGCGTGATGTTATGTTATGTTTATTTTAGAATTTTCAGCCCATATCTAGAACCAGTTTCTCAACCATGTATGACATGCTTGTTATCCCAAACGTCACAGTGACAAGTCGCCTCTTGTATACGGATGTCGGTCTCCGCTAGACGTGCAACTGATTTATAACCACTTTACACGTACCCGTGTTCGTTCTCCTGACAGCTGACTAGATTAAAAAATAGCCTTCCATCAAGACGAGTGTCCGCTGTTCCGTCAATTTCCTCTGTGTTCATGAATGTGTGATCTAATTACGCTTGTTCTTTTTGTACTCATCCATATACACGACAGTTTATTGACAATGTTGGACGTATATTGTATGTTAGACAAAAATTGATTATTCTTGGCTTTAGGTTCGCAGCCGCCGTTCTCAATTTATCTAATAAGATTTTTTTTTATTTGACCTTCAGTGATATTCTGAAACTTTTATTAAATTCTTTCACGAGAACTGAAAACGGTGTAGCCAAAGCTGGGGAAACTGAAATCCACTTCAAACCAGATATACCGTAATTAATATTAATTTTACCTACCTAATAGTGGAACAATTATGCCTAAAGACCTTGGGCGTCGTCCATCCAGAAGGGAGCTCGGAGGCTTATATTGATATTAGCAAAGCGGCAACTTTGGGAATGCTCCTAAAACTATTAGTAGAAAACTAGACTCTAATACAGAACAAGAACAGTGTTATGTTAATGACCCAAATGTATCGTACGTAGCTTCGCGTTTAAAACTTCAACGGAATAGTCCCGAGGTTCGTGACAGATACGGATCCAAGCAAGGGCGGATCCAGGATTTATTTCTGGGAGGGGCACATGAGCCAGCAGTGGCGAGGCGTTGTAAAACGAGAGGGGTAAGCCGCGGCTTACTCGTTACCACGCCTCGCCACTGGAGCATTACAAAAAAAAAACGATCTCACTTCAACTTTCATCGTGGCCGCGAAAAGTTTCTTCGTTACTTGTAGGCGATTTGTAATGTTTTAACTTTATGGTTTAACAAACACTTAAAGTATGATTATTCAAAGACGATAGAGTGGTTGTGTTCCGAATTTCCGAAGGGAAGCCGGTAGGAATCGGGTGGTTTGAAGCCATCGCCCCTGTGGGCCAGAAAGATAAGATGTGTCGCCCATATCTTTTATTGCACTATGCTGTTTTTGGGGATTTTTTTTTCAAATGAAGATATAGTAGCCTACTGTTTTTAAAAACAAAAAAACACTGTAAGTATCCCGTTTTAAATAACTTTAGTGGTATATTAATTGTTCCAAAAAGTTTGTGCTCGCGAGGTCAATTGTTCGCAGAACTACTAGTTTTACTTAAACCGTTTCGGGGAGGCACTTACCCCTGTGCCCCCCCTCTGGATCCGCCCTTGGATCCAAGGACTGATTGGCTATTGTAGAGACGTCTAAATGAGGATCGATAATCGAAAATTACTGAATAATGTTTTGGATAGAGTAAATAATTGTAAGAACAAAGCAGCTGGGCACATTTGATGAATGCCAATTTCCAGGTTATCAAAAAAAGCTGTGCCTGGAATGTTTGCATAGATTGAGAAGCTGCGGGGACATGTGTTATTACAAATTTACTGCCCTGACGGGCTAGGTACATCTGAATGATCGTTAATTTAGACCAGCTTGACGAATACTGTCTTCCCGCGGGGCGACTGACTGAGTGACAGCAGCAACACGTAAATTAATAAAAAATACAACCAAACTACTCGTCAGAGACAAAGACCCAATGAACACGCAATTTTTGAAATAAACATTAACCTAGTAACGAAAACAAAAGGCTATTTCATTAAAAACCGGCCAAGTGCGAGTCGGACTCGCTCACGAAGGGTTCCGTACCACCGTACAATATTTAGGAAAAACACCGAAATAAACACGTTTCTTGTATGGGAAGGCCTTTGAATTTTTTTAAATTATTTGTTGTTATAGCGCCAATAGAAATACATAATCTGTGAAAATTTCAAATATCTACCTACGGTTCCTGAGATACAACCCGCTGATGGACAGTCGGACGAACTGCGAAGGAGGTAATAGGGTTCCGTTTGGCAAACCTGAACCTTAAAAAGTATCTTCGTGCTACAATTATCACAAAATGCTTTCCAGTCCACACGCTCCAATTGTTTCAGTGAATTATTTATTTATTACCGCTTCGGGTCTTGGAACAGAGGGTATATTATTGAATTCTATTTTGGAACTCAGACACTACCAAGAATTTGCAATATGACCTATAATTTATGGAACTTGATGTAAATTATCAAGTCAAATTTATGAGACAGCTGATAATTTTTTCGCGATTACGATGTTGGTCCCATGGAGCAAGTTGTTCAGTTTCATGGTCCGTACCACACCCTTAAATTGACCACACCTTTCTGGTACAGTCACGGGCTATAATTGATGAGCCACTTGCCACTGTTCGTATTTTAGCCGTATAATGCAAATCGGTTTTTAGTCGATTATACTCGTACATCCAGACACGGAGAGTTAAAAAGAAGAATCAATTTTCATGCAATATTAACGGTTGGCTAACCTGAGAGCCAGAACTACAAACATGACAGCAGAGTGACTCCCCAAAGTCAACCAATTGCAGGTCTAGCAACCGTAACCTAGCAACAACGGCAGCGTACGGAGAAGTTATAATTGAGACCCTGCTGATGCATTGTTACAATTCTATGGCGAATTTCTTTGGAAATTGCAGCTGACATTATCCAGTAAATAACTACCGCTACGATTCACCAAAATTCGAAATTATCGTCTGTGACATCGGCATTTCTAGTTTTCAACAGTCTTCGGATAGTTTTTCAGATATAACGAGTATTTAAAGAGCTCCAATTCAAAGGAGGTCAATATCAAATAGATTGAATAAACGTATTATCATTGACAACCTATTAGTCAACCTTCCACCTCTATGGATAAGAGTGTTTCCGATTATTAGTAATTTGTCATCCTGTTGACGAGCTTGCGGTTTGAGTTCGTATTTAATCGTGTAATCTCGTGAATGTACAAAACTGCAAAATTGGAAAGTTTGAAAGTGGCTCATCAATTAAAGTCCATGACTGTACACCCTGTTTACTGTTTTACTAGTTGTGTATATCAGATGGCGATTGGTCTGTTTATAGCCAGCAGCGGTTGTTAAGGCTCAAATATGGCTCTTTTTTATAGTTCTAATGAGCAATTAGTGGTAGTTAAAATTAAAAGCTCTTAGGTACATAAGAGCTTTTCCGCTCTTCATCTCTAACGAGCACTAGTTTCTCGCCAACTCCTTCAATTATCTGTATTTTTCAACTTTTGACGTCTAGTACAATATTCAAACAATTTTAGGCATAACGTCTTTATGGGTCCATTCTTATTTTATCTAATGAAAACTGTTGTCAAGGACAGACGGCCTTTACACCCATTGAGCGAGAGGGGACGCGCAACGAAGCAAGAGGGGTGTACTGCCTCGGGGACGCCTCAAAGAGATTAATCCTGGGTATAGTCTATACAGATGGGAGTGATATTAGGGACTGGGGCTTATGTACACGTACCTACAGTGTTCTATCTCTAGTATCTGTATACGGAAGAAAGACTGAATAATTTTGGAACTCTGCCGATGCCGGATTTAAAGATGAAATATCAAGGCGTTCTAACTTTGAAATAGATTTAGCGATTCTATAATACTTTAGAAACGTAACTAAATTGCAGTTGGAAACGGAACTTAAATTGCTTGATAAATAAACAATGTAAACAGTAATTTCCTTCGGAAAGTTTACAAATGGGTGGCTTTCGTATTGAATGATAAATTACGGAGTAATTTCAATGAACGATACCGATCGTTTACTAGACGGTACATCCTTGCCGTCGAGCACATGGTCATAACCAGTGACGATGACTAATGATATGAATTCAATAATAATATCATTGACATTCGATTTTTTATCATTTATCTTTTTAACATTACATTTTTGACACTGATGGAATTAGCGTTAGAAGTTAGATTGTTTGTGCGGTATCTAATTTGACAGATTAGGTGAGAGGGCAGACGATGGATAGCCCGTTGTAGAAAGCGATGTGATCTTTTGACGACATTTAGTTAGCTGATCATATTATGAATAATACTGCATGCGGACCTCCCTTTGGGACCTTCGATGACAGCTTAAGAGGGAACAGGGCCTAAGAGGAATTTTTAAAATAGGTATTTGATGAAACTATTGCCGTCATCTTACCTCAAGTCTGTCCCCGTAGAGTGCGATAGGGACAGCTGTAGCTCAGACCGATTATATCACAATTTTTTTTTTATGAGATTGACGTTTCGTATTCCCCTTTTTTCTCCTCGAAAACTGAGTCGATTCAATTATTTATTGCATTTAAATTTTAAGAAAGAGTATGTCTAGGTCCCCATCATTTTCTTTTGTGTTAAAAACTTTTCGACTTTGTCTGGTACACCTCTAATCACGGCGGTAAAAATAGGGCATTTTTTGTAATTTTTGGAGGGTCATATTTTCTCTACCAATAATTTGCTGAAAAAAAGGAAATAACAGGGACATATCTACAGCAGACCTAGATTTTATAAAAAAAAAGATTGCTGTAGAGGCATTATTCAGGAAGAAAAAAGGGGAAGACAATTATTAATGTATAATTATGTACAACAATTAATGTTTGTAATTAAACGAAAATTATTTACATATATTATCTTATATCTAAATAATTAATAAAAATAGCAAAATTATGTACAAACTTAACTAAAACTATTGAAAAACTAAAATATAGCATCGAAAAATTCATCCGCATCGCTATCGACTGGTAATGTACCCAAGAGACGGCACGGTTGGCGCAGCGGTTAAGCGATTGACTGCTGCGCTGCGTGTCGCGGGTTCGATTCCCGCACGGGACAAATATTTGTATGACCTACAAGTAGTTGTTCCGGGTCTGGCTGTTTGTGTATGTGAGTATAAATGTTTGTAAACGCACCCACGATACGGGAGAAATTCCTAGTGTGGGGCAACGTTTAAAAAAAAAAAAAGAGACTGGCCGCATTGCCACGTTGTATGGCAATGCTTAGCCTCTGCCCAAGGTAAAAACCAGCCCTTGGGTCACGGGAAGTGTCAAATAGCTGTTTTGATATTTCATTGAAGAGGCCGTGAGCACTCTGACTGGCCCGAGGATTTCAACCCCAACAACTCGAAAATATAATTACATTTGTATCAAGAATCGCAGGCCCTGTTCCCTCTTAACTTCGCAGCATATTGCAAAGTAACAATATTCCCTAAGACCTCTAGCGTCAGAAGAACGCACGGCTGAAACCCTATTACTTAAGTTATAAAAATATCATGAGCGGATATTAAAGTTATCTGTTCATAGCTTTCAAGAAAATGGAGCATTGTCTCTTTAGATATTATATTTTGTTGTATATTTTTGGTACTAGAAGCTATCATCTGCAAGTTAAGCATCTAAGCCTTTGACAACAATAGGGATGTTGACTGGGAAAAAAGAAAAACTATTTAGTCCTCCAGTCAAATAATAAAAAAATATCTGACACGTATTTTTTGCTAAAAAATGGTTTAGATATAAAGCATTAAAGTTGGGGAGTGGGGGCTCGCTACGTCACAAGTCAGTATAAAATCTACCGGGGAGTGACGTCATGCCACATTTTAATTGCCTACTCAATGTATTGCCGTAATCTATGAATAGGTACGTAAAAAAACAAAAAATACGTGTCCAATATTTTTTAATAATCTACCTGACGGACAAACAAAAAATGTTTAGTTAACATCCCTACTTTGTGTGTATAGTCTAGTATAGTTACAGATCATGAATACAGATTATCCAATAGTAATTCCGCTATTAAAAAAAAAATTGTTTGTACCTTCTTTGAGATCCCTAATTCCAGCAACTCTTCCCATGTCCTGTACCTACTTATCCTATTTCCTAAAAACCTTCTCTTTCATTTTCAGGTTGCAAAACAGAATTCTAAGAACCCTTGGCCTCGGCAGGTAAATAAGTAAAATCTATTCACTAAGAACTAATTATGTAGTTATATAATTGGAAAACAGTTAAGTAGAACCGACGTCACAGTTAGGCCCCTTCCTCACTGGCCGTACGTTTTAGCCCACGTTCGCACGGACGTAAAAATATCGCGGCGGGATTTTATCACGCACTCCAAAACCACTCTTTTATCGAGAATCCAACGCGTTGGGACGCACTCTCGTCCCAGCGCGTTGAAAAACTCACTGTTGGATTATCAACTCTAAGCAGAGCGTTGAAAATCCAGTGCACGAAAAAAAATCGCCACGGTTTTATTACGTCCGTGCGATCGTAGGCTTACTGCGTCGGTACCGAAAACTTACCGAGCGATGGACAAACTTTTAGAAATGATTCAGACCACCAAAATAAGGATAATGGTAAAAATATAATAAAACAAAACGAATTAGATACTTACAAGAAAAATAAATCAGCTAACGAAACACACTAAAAAAGTTGGTTACCCAATGCCATTTATTATTTTAGCTCAAAATAAAATCAGTGTTTTTTTTGCTTGGATATCTTTGGTGAGACGACAAATTTTAACATAGCGTTCAGTATATGTTAAAATTTGTCCATCTATTTTAATGAGACCTTTATATGTATAATTACATAAAATTATAAATGCGAATGTGAGTTTGTATGTTTGTTTGTTTGTTCGTCTTTCACGCTAAAACAGCTGAACGGATTTGGATGAAATTTGGCACATGGGTTGACTATGACCTGGGTACTCACAAGACAACACATACGAAACACACACATACATAGATACACACACAGGGTACAGAGAGGGGGGAAAAGTATCGAATGTAACCTGTATCCTCTACAGGGTACATTCGATACTTTTTATCGCGGTAGGACGTTCCTGTGGAATAATTTCCGACATGCACGCGCGCGGAGGCTCTGGCAAAAGCTAGTAAATTATATAGTACGAGACCCCACGACCATGTCACTTCGTTTTACGGCCAAAACCGTATAAAATCGTTAGTTTTGATGATTCTGAACCCGGCTCGGTGGGCAATACCGGTCAGAAACATCACAGTTATATGGGAGCCCATTTCTGCTATGTCAGAAAAAATAGGCAGACGGTTTCATCACAATAATTATGTCTGTTATTAAAAACTTACATAAGTTTCGTAATTTTATTACAGAAAAGTTTGTTTTCAGACATTTAGCGGGTCAAATGTGGCCTGAGCGCATTTAAAAAAATGTTAAAATTTAACCAATCTGTCTTATAGTAACCTGAATCAATTTTTTTTTTAAATCTCTTGTTTAGTTACGGGGTTACTGAAAACGTGTTTTCAGACATTTTAAATGTCACCTATAACTCCAAAAAACAATAGAACGTTTCGGAGCCTCCCGACAACCGCGCGGTGCTTGTTACGCTCCTATGAAATGAAATGAAATGAAATTATTTATTCTGTAAATAGAATATTGCAATCACTTTTACAGGTCATATTAAAAAAAAAAGAAGAAAATGCTAGATGAGTTCGGCGTTTCCTATCTGACTACTCTGAGAAGAAAGACCGAAACAAACTCAGAGGTCACAGTCTCTTTTAAAGTCCAGACATAATCTTGGTCAGGCCATATGAGGACCATGTAGATTAGTGTCTGAAATGGTCTTTTGAGGAAAGAACCACACAGATTTGAGTGGACCTGTCCAGTCAGTGCAAGCATTTGTCAGTAATCGTAGAGCTCAACTCAGAACTTAAGGAGCTCAACTCGACGAACAATACCAAAGAAAGGACATTTGGGTAGGTCGCATAAAGTACTCAAACTGCCAGACCATCATTTAAACTAACTGAGAAAGAAAAAATTAAAGAAAGAGGAAAAACAATAAAAATAAAATATCCACATAGTCCTCACATTCACAATAATTAAAACAATATAATACTTTACAAAGTAATCATGTTATTTTGTATATAATTTTCAACAATGTCAATATGTATATAAAAAACTGGTATTTTTAATGATTTACATAATAATTAAAATGTCAAATTTTATGGTTTTATCACAAAGCTTAGCAGAGCGAGCAGCTCAATCCCACGCTTTTTTATCTTCTAAATAATCTGAAATTTTATAGTACCCTTTTTTACAAAGTTTGGTTTTAATACAGCTTTTAAATCGTTTAATGGGTAAATTTCGAATATCAATGGGAAGTTTGTTGTAAAAGCGTATACATTGACCCATGAACGAGTTGCCTACTCTGTGGAGACGTGTGCGATGTACAGCAAGGTTGTGTTTATTCCTGGTATTTAAACTATGAATATCGGTAATTTTCTTAAAATTTGATATATTTTTGTGTACATGTAATAAGTTTTCAAAAATATATTGTGAGGCTACAGTCAGGATGTTTATTTCTCTGAATTTTTCTCGAAGGGAATCCCTTGGACCTAGGTTGTAAATGGCTCGAACAGCCCTTTTCTGTAGAACAAAGATAGTATGAATGTCCGCACAGGTTCCCCAGAGAAGAATCCCATAAGACATAAGACTATGAAAATAACTAAAATAAACAATTCTGGCTGTATCTACGTCAGTTATCTGTCTAATTTTTTTAACAGCATAAGCGGCCGAACTAAGCCTTCCTGACAATTTTTCTATGTGTGGGCCCCATTGTAATTTACCGTCAATAGTTATTCCAAGAAAAACTGTTGACTCTACAGGGTCCAACTCTATTCCATTAACTTGAATATTAGTAGTTAGCTGCCTGACATTTGGCGTTGAAAATCTAAGGATATCCCTCACGACACTGATGATAAGTCCGACAATGATTAAAAACGATGAATTTTTTTCAATAAACAGTATTTTTCAAACGTTTTCCCAGTTTCCTTATCTCCAATGTATAAAAAAAAAAAAAAAATTGTTCGATATTTTCGGGTAAGCTCTTTATTAAACGTACGTAAAAACGCCGCAATATGATTTATTAATCATTTCTGACTATCGAATAGTTGTCTGATTAGTAACGTGAGACACTAAATCTGTCAGATATAATTTTTGTCTACATCTGGACAACCTTTTTCATTATGTCCAACAGTATTCAGACAGAATGCTATGTTTCCGATCGCTAAAATCTTTCAACACGTTCAAAATGGTTTCAACACATAAGATGCTCATACTTTCTTCTGAAAAATTATTTAGTCGCATCAACTAACCAATGTTCACCTGAAAACTAGATTTTAAGACGGGTGTCTATGGGTTTTATTTCTTGCCTGATTTTTAATTTTCTCAAATGGTCTCCTGGGTACTTGTGACGGTACTGGTTTCTGAAAATTGCGTTTTGAGTATCTAAAATCTATCGTTCAACTACATTCTGAAAATCAGACAGATTGAAACAGTTCGGTATTTTTTTTGACATATTTAAAAGTGCGGTCAGGTGATCAGGTCAGACTTGACGCGGAAAATTTCTGAAATTAGGATTTTTTAATTCCAGAATAACCAAATCTATTAACGTTAAACATTTTGGTCATGGGCTCTCGTACCAATAGAATTAATTTGAATTTGGAATTCTAAATGAAAGCAGTGCAGTACAGAGTGCTTACCGACCAATGAGGAAACATAAGCAGTACCGTGCGGTACCGCACCGACCAATGAGGAAACGGCATAACTTGCGTAGAAGGTAGAAACTAAAACAAAAGCCAACAACATAACTTCATAAAGGTTGTTTTATAAATAGCAACAGTCCTTGTATAAGCCCTAAGTCCTAAGGCTTCATGTACTACAAACAAGGTCGGTAGCAGGAAGTCGCTTGTTACGTTTAAGACCACGTCAACCGTTGAGGCCATTCAGATGTGGTACCACTTCGTGCAGATTTAAATTAGTCCTTTATGTGGGTGCTCAATAGGCAAAGAAGGATTACCTAAATTGGATTTAAATTTTCCGCTCACGAAGTCACAATTGAGGAGGATGTCGGAGTTCATCAGACAGCTTTAGATTCTTTTAGGAGAAGAATGTGTCTTGAAGATACTACTATATCTTTCCCATCTTCAATAGAGTTTTTTTATTGTTATAAGAAACAAGTTCGATTGGCATCAAAAAAAGTTTTTTTGAAAACTGGCAATGTTCTTGTTGACTATATTTTTTTTCCAAAATCTGTGAATGCAGATCAAAATGTCTCAAAAAGTTAAGAACAGTCTTCTAAGACCGTTTTCTTGTAGCGACAACGGTTAAGGTAGCGTCCTTACTGCCTCATGTCAAAAATCCACCCTGTATAGAGTCCGTAAATATTCAAACTTAACCTATCTTCAACGTCAACGGATAGAGTCCAGACCTTATTCATATTTGAAGAACTCAATCACCCAGCGGGGTAATTGCGTAATACACATAAAATGACTATAAATCACAATGGGTTTCATTTTGAAAGTTCAACCACGTCCATTGCGTTATTTACGTTGTTAACGCTAGCACACCTCCGCTGCGAAACCATAGCAGCGAAACCGCAGTAGTTAAATTCAATAGACTCGCGTCATTTTCCGGTACTCGCATCCGATTCGAGTAGCGGAACATGACGCGAGTCTATTGAATTGAACTACTGCGGTTTAGCTGCTATGGTTTCGCGGCGGAGGTGTGCTACCGGCGTGAGCTGACGAATTTTTCATACCTATGAATCAATGAGTTAACAAAATCGTTCAAAACTCTCGGATTATGGTTCAAAGTATGTTACGTAATGTAGGGTGCTGAACCAGCCTAAAATATTTGACATTTAGTTTTTTCTTGCCCTTGAGGCCTCCGTTTATTGGCACAGCAGGCTTCAGAAGTGAGGTCAGACTTTTATCTGATTCCTAAATGGGCCAGGGGTTTTTATCAATATGTGAATGTGAAGCATCTCAAATATTTATTGATAACCCTTCCGCTGAATGAGTATATACGGTTCGATAGGTAGCACCGGGTCAACAAGACCGAAGATAGATTACACAATCTACTCAATCGACTATTGTTGTCTTTAAAAATGTAGTCATTTAAATAGTTTATTAGGGATATGCATACGATTGAGATATTTACTGTAGAGACTGTTAAGAGGGAACAGGCCTTGCAATTCTCCATACAAATGTATTCCCCTTTTTTCTTCCTGAATAATGCCTCTTTTTCATAAAATCAAGGTCTGCTGTAGTCACGTCCCTGTTATTTCCTTTTTTTCAGCAACTTATCAGTACAGAAAATATGACCCTCCAAAAATTACAAAAATGCACCATTTTTACCGCCGTAATTAGAGGAGTACCAGACAAATTCGAAAAGTTTGTGTAGTGTAAAAAATAATTGAATCGGTTCAGTTTTTGAGGAGAAAAAAGGGGTATAGGAAACGTCTATTTCGTCAATTTTTTTGTGATATAATTGTTCTAAACTGTAGCTATCCCTATCGCACTTTACGGGGACAGACTTGAGGTAAGATGATGGCAATAGTTTCTTCAAATACATATTTTTCAAATTCCTCGCAGGTCCTGTTCCCTCTTAAAAGTTAATGTATTAGTAATTGATAAACAGCTTGTAATCTCTTTTTGATCACCTTTGAGTATTCTGTAGCAGCTCGCATGCAAAGAACTATGGTTTTGGCGGATTGCTGATCAAATACAATGACATCAGTAAATGAATATTGCCGTACACCATGTCATATTCCTGCAACAGCCATAAGACAGTCATGTCAATAAAAATATATAATAAGTTACCACAAGAAATAAGAAATATGAATAAATAAAATATTTTTATCAATAAATTAAAACTATTTCTATTATAATGTAAACGAATATATAAATTAAAGACTATTAATTTAATAACATTATTATTAACACAAACATAAACATTACCTCAACAACTATTACTGATACTACATTCATATAAGCTTACATAAATATACAATAAGAATTGTTATTTTCTAAATTTTATTTTTGTATTTTTGATTTTAGAATTTTAATTTTGGTTGTAACAGGGTCCATAAATGTACATTAGCTTTAAGCATTATGTAACATCTTTTATAAACATTATGGTATGCAAAATGTATGAATATGAATATCCTTGTTTAATATCTGCTCTAAATGACCACATTTACTAGGTAGGATCATGAAGCACCGGGTTGCTAGGTTGCGGCTGCCAAGCTAACTTACAGTGTTACATTATTGACACGTCCTCGTCTAATAGGCTCACGTTAACCTGCATGTACTATCGAAGAAGTTCATATCTATACACCGTAAGGACTATTTCTGCTTGCAGCGCTCGGCCGCTATAGAGCCGCCGGTAACAGATGTGGTCATCGTGTTCACGGGATTTTGTTTTCAAACTGCTTATATATGAAGTTTTTCGATGGTACATTTGTACAAGTGTGCAGTGCGGTTGCCTGGTATGTTTGTCTACAATATTTAACAGCTTAATTATAGAAGTAGGTCAGGTTTTAAGTAGCCTGACGACTATTGTCCTTTATTAAAAGTCACTGCTTTCGGAAACTTAAATACATTCGGTTCTCGGTGCTTAGCTTTTACGTTTTATAAAACAACAACAATAAACTTCCTGCTTCAAATGTCGGACAAAAAACTTATACAGTTTCTCTAACTTTCGCAATTTGTATACAAATTAGAAGTCTGAAGTCTTTCCTACCCTTTTTGGTCGTTTTGGTACTGACCACCAGCAAGGACCAATTCTGCTACGCTATATTTATTAACTGTACAATTAACTTTTTACTAAATTTTTTCAGCTCTTTCATAACTCATTGTGATTTAACGCGAAACGGTTTTAAAATTCCGCGAGCGTAGTTGACATGCTATCGTGTCACTGTGTCAAGTTTTGCTTTTGTACTCTTGTGTGAAGAGTTGAGTAGGCTTATTTTTGGTCGAGGATCTAAGGCCGTAAAAGCATTGTCTTCGGATGATAACAACGCATAAAGCTCATTTTAGCTTGACACTATTTGCGATTATAATGTTTTGAATCAGCTTTGCTTGAGTCTTGCACAGATTGGGTAATAGTCGCAAAGGTTACCAGAAATTGAGACTTAATAGATTCTATAATTTAAGGACATTACACAAAATTCTAATGTATTCGAATAACTCTGCTCATTAAATTGGACGAGACATTCATGTTTTTGTACTAGTCAAAGCAGTATGAATGAAGGACGAAGGTCCGAATTTGCAACTTTAGTGTTGGTAACGTAATGACGTCATCTCGTCCTCCACTTATGCACGCTAATCCGCTTAGCAATGAATGGATCAGGTTTTTGTACCATACAATACAATCTAGCTAGCGTACTACTACTAAATACTAATAATGTAAATACTAAGATACCGACTGACTTTTTATTCATTAGCATCTTTCTAGGGGATGAAGGAACTTATAACTGTAAATATGGGATCAAAACTGAAATAGCGACAAATATACAGGCTGACAGCCATCGACGCGAAAATTGTTACCATGGATTCAGTGCCGATGAAAAATTTCAACGCTGAGGGGTTATCAGTTTTCGGGTCGATGTTCTTGCCACCCTGTATATTTCGTACTTTTTCATTTAATGGGTATTTCATTTTTGTATGAACAAGCGGAGTTTTAGAGTTGATCCTTTCTTTAACCCTTAATAGAAATATAGCCAATGAATTCAAAGTCAGCCTGCATACTCCACTAAACTGTATGTGCTAAATGCGAACTAATTTTCACAGTAAAATGAAACACTTCCTGCATCGTTGCGACCGGGCAATGATTTACATATTCATCGCGAGTTCCTACTTCCCGTGGCTGACGGTCGGCACGCTTTCCTGCTGGATGCTCAGAGAACTGCGGTGGGTCATCTGGCTGCTGGCAGTCCTCGGCATCACGTACCAGCAGATCTTCCACGAGAGATACAAGATGCTGGAGCTGCTCCTCTATCTGGTCATGGGGCTCGGTCCGGCGGCCATCATTGTCACGTCTAATGTACGTCCACGGCTTAGTTACGTGATATTTTTGGCACGGTCACTGCTTTGAGGATAAATCTCTCGAGGAGCGCGAGGTTTATTTGTTTCCTACTATAATTATATCTGTTCTACGCGAAATTGCGTAATAGGGATGTTGACAAAATTTTTTTTTCGTCCCTCAGAAAAATATTGGACACGTATTTTTTATTTCTTTACGTAATCAAAAGATTACGGCAATACATTGAGTAGACAATCGCTAAAATGTATCATGACGTCACTCCCCGGTAGATTTTATACGGACTTGTGACGTAGCGAGCCCCACTCCCCAACTTTAACGCGGTTTATCTAAACCACTTTTTATTAATATGGTAAAGCAAAAAATACGTGTTTAATATTTCCTTTTTTTTTTTCGCCAGTCGCCATCCCTATTGTATAAGTGTACTTAAATAAAATCTGTTTACGTATCTAAATTCTTGGCATTATGCAAATTAGCTACAGAAATTCTTTCGAGTAAATTTAATATGTGACCGTGAATGACATCGCGATATTTTATCGTTTGCTGTCGGTTATCTGTGCATTTAAACGTGACCTATCAAGTGCAGTTGCTGTGCTGAAAATATCACGTGCGTGTGAGGCCTCTCTGTTTGTGCATGCTTTGTACTTTGACTTAGGGCTCGCGTAGATAGAATGCGTGTATGTGTTTAAACTGCATTTGGTGCACAATTTCAATGGTCAATTACTGTGCGTCCAATCATTGTCAAAGACTTTCCATTCCAAGGCTCGTTTTCAGCTGGAATGAAAAGGTTAAAAATATCCTTTCCCAATAAACCTTGCATTCCTAGTGCAGTTATCTGAGTGCATTATTTTATCGATTCGAACGCATTCTCTCTGCACGCTCTTGGCTCTACGCTTCTTGCACGTGTATGTATGTTTGCTTGCTTGCTTGTGGTGATGTAATATTACTTACTTGTATTTACTGTACATGTGTGGTAATTAAGTAGATTGGATTAATGTATCTTGTGTAATAGTTTTTATTGTTTAGGCTTGTTTATTGCGGTAATTTATTTAAAGTACTCTTCGTAAGGTTACGGCCCGATTTGGCGTACGAAACTATACGCGTTAGCGTTTTTCTTTTGTTTCATAAATAATCGTGAATTCGCTAGAACTTGCGTAAACTCGCTACAAATCTCAGAATACGGCTTCAGTTAAGTTTTAATGGCTTCCTATAATATTGCGATTCTGAAAGCGAAATAGTATAATTTATGCAGGGCGTATAAATTTTAATTCAAGTAAAGTTTCTTCAGTTGGGAAAAGCTTTCAAACCTTTACCGAGTCCGACATAAAGATTAGGTTTTTGTTTTAAAAGTTTAAAGTTCCACACTAAGCTATGCATGCCTATATCTAGTGCGGCGTCTGCCCATACAGATTCGCTGGAAATCTTAAAATACCTTAGGTATTCTTCTCCACCTCCACTGGATATATTTGGCCAGACTTAACTCTTGAAATCAAGGCTCGGAACCGGTTTATTAAATACCGGTTTATTTCGGTTTTCCTCCGAACTTTTCGTAAGAACTTGAACGTTTTAAGAACTTTATTTTAACCTAAATTAACCGGTTTATTTGACGAACGCCATGTCGGTAAACGCGTTGCAACTTGTGACTACTTGAAAGGATGCCGCGCATAGCGGCGCGGTATGTAGACGTACTTACGATATTTATTTTCATTCGATTCGTGACTTCGTGAGTAGACGTCTGCTGCGCAGTGGATTTAATCATCAGTTAATTTTATTATTTGTGTTTAACATGGGTAGAAAACGAAAGAATTTAATATATACATACTTTGACTACAATGAAAACAATAAAACTTCAAAGTGTCTAATAGAAAACTGTGAACAAGTTTTACGGGTAAGTAAACAATTGATTGGCATATAATTATTTTCTAATTCGCGGGTAGACCGGTAGTAAAGAGTAGACCGGTATCAGCAGCGGCGGCCTTAGCCATTGTGAGGCTCCGGGCGGCAGGGCTTTGCGAGGCCCTTTGTCTTTCGTGAAAAGTATGTGTTGCGAAAGTAGGTCTGGTTGTTTGGTTTAGGTATTTCTCATGTTTACACTTTTCCAGCTCACTCAATACTTTAGTTAAATACTATAATAGCTCATACACTCTATGCCGCCGGCTTTTGCCGCGCGGCGCGCGGCACGTACCCGTGGCTTTTGTGCCTTCATTTCCTTTGCGAGATATGTGCGGTACAGTAACGACTTTGTAACTCATATTGCAAGCAAAATAATTCCAAGGTGACAAGAATTGACGAACGAAATGAAACACGGGGATTCCCCGAGCGATAGAGGAGCAGAACATTATGTCCCGACTTAATATAGTAAAAAAATCTATATTTTTTAAATTTGTTTGGGTTGTTGCGCGAGGCAAGAGCGAAGCACCGGGCGATTGCCCAGCTCGCCACCCCCTAAGGCCGCCGCTGCCGGTTACAGCACAGTATAATAAAATAACTACTAATGTAGGTACTTTATTATATTCTGTGGTTATAGTTAACATGATGGATAATTAGGTCAGATTTCTTTTCTGCCGAAATATTATAACATAACATGTAGGTATTGTACCTAATTAACTTTGTTGTGATTTAATTAATATATTCAGGTTATTTTTGTATTTGTAAATTGTATTTATTTGTATGTATAGATAATGACAATATAATAACATTAATATTGGGCGACCAGTTAGCACGACATAAATATATTATTCGGCAGAACAAATTGTGACCTTTTTGTCTATTATGTGCTTATTATGTAGTATTATATACTATAGGTACATTCGATACGCTACCTATAGATATAGATTTATTCATATTATTAGTAAGGTGAAAGATTTTTTTTAAATACAATTTTTGTTTTAGGGAAATCATGGTGCTAATTTATTGAGACATTTCTATACACAACACAGACGGCTGCACGACCAAATCCTTCAAGAAAATAATAAAAATAAAGAAAATGTACCACCGCAAAAACATGATAACCATATAAAAGTAATGAACCATTGTACTCAGTTAGTTACGATTCATGGTCGGCCGTTTTCGATTTTAGAGGATAACGCTTTTAAAAACTTAATATCATTAATACCAAATTCAAGTCCACTATCTGTGAATATTAAAAACATTAAAACAATGATTCAAGAACATGCTTATGATATACGCAAGAATGTCCATGATGAGTTAAAGGATCAACTTATATCGTTAAAAATTGATGTAGCTTCGGTAAAATCTAGAAGATTTCTCGGTATAAACATTCAGTATATTGCAAATGGTAAAATTGAGCTTAGAAACCTTACTGTCCATGAATTACATGAGAGAAATACAGCCGATTTTCTAAAAGAAACAGTGATGATAGTCCTCAGTCGCTTCGGTATTGAGCTGAAACAATTATATTCCGTAACCTCTGATAATGGAGCTAATATGATTCGAATGTCAAAGCAGTTGGAGGAAGAGATGCAAGAGAATACATCTGAGGAACATGACTACTTTGAGGACGAAGATTCTGAGCATGAGACTGGATATGAGATGTGGCTCGCCGAAGCAGGTAACTTAAATCTCAATATTGATAATCAAAGTCAAAACAAATTGACTACAGTGCGCTGTGCAGCGCATACGTTGCAGCTCGCTATAAGAGATGCTTGTAGCGAGCTTCGTGATCTGTTAGAACAATGTCGCCAGATAGCTCGTGTACTCCGCTCACCAAATAATGCTCTTCAGTTAAGAGTTCAGGACTTACCACAAGCGATCATCGATTGTCCTACGAGATGGGATTCTACAGCAGACATGGTAGAGCGCATATTATTATTCAAGGATTTCTTGAGTGGACGCATAGAACCGGTATTTCAGACATTTGTTGTAGAAGATACATGGCAGAAACTTAATGAAACTCTTGATGTTTTAAAACCATGCCGTGTTCTGTCGAAAACTATACAACATGAACAATTGACATTTGGAGACTTCTATCTTGCCTGGCTTAAATGTATCTTAGAAATAGAAAATATGAATACGGTATTTGCCATATTTTTAGTCATTTGTATGAGAGAGAGAGAGAAAGCTCTTCTTGAAAATGAATGTTTTCTGGGTGCAATTTATCTAGATCCGAGAGTAAATTCGATGTTATCAAGTCTGCAGCTGGAATCAGCTCGTGCCCATTTAGTCCAAACTTATCAAAGATATCTAAGGTTGAATTCGAACGTTGATGTAAGAGAAACAGAAAATGAAACTCCAGGTGATCCCATGCCATCAACTTCATCCAACATGCTTGACGATTTTTTGCAAATGCAGTTCAGGCAACGGTACCAAGATTTACCTCATTTAAATAATAGTGATAATTTACAAATTAGTTTGGTCGCTTTTCTTAATGAACCGTTGCTTCCTTCTAATACCAACATTTTAAATTATTGGGAATCAAAGAAGGTTACTGATCCACAATTATACTTGATTTCTAAAATTGCTTTGGCTACACCAGCGACACAGGTTAGTGTGGAGAGGCTGTTCTCATCTTTGAAATTCATAATGAATAACTTAAGAATGTCGTTAAAGGATACAACCATTGACGACATTTTGATTGTTAGAAATAACAATTTGTATCACAAATAATTATGTCAAATTAAAAACATACTATCGGACTTATCACGTTATTGAAGCTAAGAGGCGATATGTGGTAGATTGATTGATTTTTTGTATTTTTAGAGAACTTTTTCATAATTATAGGACTTCGAATAAGTCAACAAAATAATGTTATTTTCATGTTGTCCCAGACAATATTCTTTTTTTACTACTTAATAATTACTAAATAAGAATCATTAAAAAAATTACATATAAGCTATCAACAGAAAGCAAAATTTTAAGAAATAACCAAAAGGGTGTTTAAGACTGATTTAGCCAAATATTTTACTTTGTTCATTAGATTCCCTAATTCCCACTAAGTAGATCTTATACGTACTTCTCTACTTTGTGATATTAAAAGGTGAGCTCTACTTTTTTGTCTCAGTAGTTCAACCGTCAAAAGGTATTGGACCAAGTTGACCAACTGGGAAAAAATGTCTCACTTGTTCAACCATTTAACTAACGAACTAGCATATAGTTTTACTATTTTTTAATTAAGCCACCGAATTGTACTTATATATGTAAACGACGAGACTGATTAAATGACTGATATATTGAAAAAGCATTGCATTTTTATTTTTCCAAATATTTGTAAAAATTTCAAAATAACCGTGAGAAAAAATTTATACATCTGCTGAACAATATCATCCATCTAAGTAGGTACTAAAGCATGCAAAATGATGTCCACACATTACGCAAATTAATTGATTCTTGAATTTAAAATAAAACTTCGCTCTTATTTTCCTTATTTTTTTTTATGAGTAACATTTCAGTACGAATGATCACATTGATATTTCGCATGTCCGTCCATGCACATTATACAAATTAAATATTTATTTGTTTGATTTCTCACGGTGTTGATGTTTTAATGCATCTATATACTTTAAAATATTGATATATGCTTCTGAGCGCATACATGGCGGCAAAAATTGTAATTCACCTATTAGCAAATTTCCAAAATAATAGTTTCGTTTATCGAGGTCCTTATCAAATATACATAAAACACATTGTTTGACATTCGAAGTAGTTTCTTCTCCTGGTTTAGCACTGATATCTTCGCCTGATTTGTTTTCGTTACTATCAGAACTATTTTCTGCATCCTCTTTCTTAGATGCGTTGGTGATACGGTTTTTAGGTGCTAGCAATGATTGGGATTGATCTTCGTCATCAGAATATTCCTTTCTTCTTTTTCGTGATTCACCTGTTACAAAGTAATATCACATTCATTTAAATAAACCCTGAAATAGTTTTTCTTTACCACATAGACACACAAAAGTACGACCAGTTTCACTGGTCGTTAATACCACCAGTGAAACTGGGCCTTAAATCATCTACCTATGTGTGGCCAGATCTTAGATGGATCATTTCATGAAATGGTTGTGTTCCATGACAGGCAGGCGATGTGATGCGATGCGACGGGGGGACAAGAAATTTCAAGCGGACGAAGTCAGAAGCTAGTTATCTATAATTACAATTGATATACACGTTTTTTGGCCTATTTATACTTAAATTTTGTGAGTTTTAATGTCAGATAAAGAATGAAAGTGATTACTTACCTAGATATTGATAGTTTTCTTCTTCAGTAAAAAATGGCTGACTATCTAACTGGTCCATAGGATCTGTAAAAAGTAATATTATGTCTACCGATTATTTATAGTCATTATATCAACTTAATTTCGCCAAAATATTAGATACTTACCCATTTTTTATGTTTTTGCAGCGGAGCTTATTGATGCAATGACATACCTACATAAACGTCCGATCCGAAACAAAGCAATTCTTACTATTGAATAAAAACTGAACAGCGCGCGACGTTTGTTTATCGTGCGCCCATATTAACCGGTTTTTATTACTCTAAACCGTTTAATCCGAAAAAACCTTTATGTAAATACTCTTCCAAAACCGGTTTAAAAAAACCGGTTTATGCGAGCGTAACCGAATGTAAAGGTTTTTGAGTCAAGTACATAATAACGGTTTGGAAATTTAACCGGTATCCGAGCCTTGCTTGAAATACCTATATTCTCCAAGGGCTTGGACGTTTGTTTGACGAAAAGACGGCGAACTTTTTTTTTTTTTTAACAGCAATTATAAACACCTACTTTATTGAGTAGAAATGCCATTATATGATAAAAATATCTACACGTATGGTTCGAATATGTAGTTTGCAGTATTTCTAACTAATGGGTTTTTACGTAATATTATACTCTTTTATAGTGTGTTGGGTATTATAAAGTTCATGGTAACGCATTATTAGCCGCCCGCAGAGCTAGGTTACCTAGAAGTCACGCTAGTACTGTAGGAATTCAACAAGTAGTCAAGTATTCACCACCTCTCCCACCATCGACGAGGAAGCCACTAGCTCAACAATTTTCTTGCACAAGAAACGTACAATCAGAAATAGGTCTCATGTCAGTAAAATAGATACTTATATTGATCGTGGACTGTTCACGCTGCCGGCGAGAACTCTCTTTCCACTAGTTAGTCACAGCGATAAGATCTATCAAAGAAAATACTCGCTCAGCGACGCTCGCTTGGCGGGTAAAACACTCGCTGAGAGACTCGCTTGGTACTCGTACATACCAGTAAGTGAATCATTCTACTTGTCGCACTCGCTCATATTCCAGCGACAAGTATCCGAACTACAACATGCTCGCTGCTCATTGCTCGCTAACTCGTTACTAGCTCTATACTCGCTTTTCGCTAATCGTTGGCGGTGGCCCGCGGTAGCACAGGCGCCTTGTTTGAAACTCTTGTCTCTTTTAATATATGAGTGACTAGAAAAACCTCTTTGTGTGTCGTTAACTTTGAAATATAATGCCTCGACGACCTTAATTCGACAATGTGCAAATAAATACTTAGCTTTTACCAACTTCTCATACGGTAAATGAGTGATTATTAGTTATACTAATGTAGGTACAAGGTCCCATTAAAATAGATGGACAAATTTTAACACGGCCTTCAGTACGTCTAACCAAATGCATCCACGCAAAAAATAAAACTGATTAAAGTGATTTTATATTGACCTAAAATAATAAATGGCAGTGGGTAACCAACATTTTTAGTGTATTTTCGTTAGCAGATTTTTTTTTGTTGTAAGTATTTAATGCGTTTTCCTTATATTTTTTTGACCATTGTTCTTATTTTGGTGGTCTGAATGATTTATACAAGTTTGTCCATCTATTTTAATGGGACATTATATAATAATAAATGATTCAAAGATTAAGATTATTAGGTTGACCGATCCAGATCGAGTATCGGTACATAGATGTGCTAAAGTGTCTGTACGAAAACGCCACTATGTCAGTCCGACTTCACGACCAGACCTCGAAACCTATCCTTCTGCAGCGAGGTGTGAGACAAGGAGACGTTATCTCTCCAAAACTGTTCACCGCTGCACTGGAGGATGTCTTCAAGGTTCTGGACTGGTTAGGGCTAGGCATCAACATCAATGGCGAGTATATCACTAACCTTCGGTCTGCCGACGATATAATTATCATGGCTGAGACCATGGAGGACCTCAGTACAATGCTCGATGACCTCAGTAGAGCCTCCGAAAGAGTGGGTCTTAAAATGAACATGGACAAGACAAAGGTCATGTCAAATGCCCATGTAACACCCACTCTCATGAAGATCAGAGACGCTACTCTCGAAGTTGTGAACGAGTATGTACCTAGGACAAACTGTCCAGCTAGGTAGGTCCAACTTCGAGAAAGAGGTCAATCGTCGAATCCGACTCGGCTGGGCAGCGTTCGGGAAGCTACGCAATATCTTCTCGTCCCACATACCGCAGTGTCTCAAGACGAAAGTCTTTGACCAGTGCGTGTTGCCAGTGACGACCTATGGCACTGAAACGTGTTCGCGCACAATGGGCCTTACCAGAAGGCTAAAAGTCACGCAAAGGGCAATGGAGAGGGCTATGCTTGGAGTTTCCCTACGTGATCTAATCAGAAAGGAAGAGATCCGCAGGAGAACCAAGGTAACCGACATAGCCCAAAGAATTGCCAAACTTAAGTGGCAATAGGCAGGGCACATTGCTCGCAGAACAGATGGCCGATGGGGCCGAAAGGCTCTGGAGTAACGACTGCGTACCGGAAGACGTAACGTTGGAAGGCCTCCCACAAGATGGACCGATGACCTTGCAAAGGCCGCAGGAATCCGCTGGATCCGGGAGGCACAGAATCGGTCGAAATGGCGGTCCTTGGGGGAGGCCTTTGTCCAGCAGTGGACGTCTTTCGGCTGAAATGATGATAATGATGAGGTTGACCGATGGATTCATAGCTTGTTGATTTGAAAATCCATTATTTTGAGAATTTTCGGTGAGAGTTTGTTTATTTCGAGGATTTTCGCTGTGGAGTACAAAATTATATCAGGCTCCTGCACTAAAAAAATGCCTGAAAATCTGAAAACTACTACCAATATTTTCATTGCAGTAATTAAGTTCGTTCTTCGTAGGTGGAACCAGATATAAATTACATGTCATTAGGTATGTGTGCGTTTTATAAATAGTGATTTGTTTATAAGCTCAACTGAAACTGAATGAGAGCATTGATTGTATCTAGAATCTACCCACATCTGGATATAAATGTCAGTTCGGAGAAATTGCTGGCGCTGCGTGCATACAGAGCAGTCTCGTAATCTGTCAAATGTTCTAAACTTCTGAAGCACACCTGCACCCTATTTGCGTAACACACGATCAATCACAATCTGTTGACAGTTCATCAACATTCATTGCGTCATTTACGTTGTTGAGCAGACAAATTTTTCGAACATATGAAACAATGGATTAGCAATATCCTTGAAAATTATTCAGAGCTGACGCTGAGTGTCTCTAAATAGTATAAAACGTTTTTCTGTGGATTCGCTAAGCATGCACTTCTAAACTACTTACTTAATGGATTTTGAGGCTGTTTCCAGCGTTAAAGAATTTGTTTAAGAAGGTATAGTTGCCGTTATTAAATTATCTATGCTAATATTATTAAGTGGTATAATTTGTGAGTTTGTATGTTAAAACGAGAAACTTCGCGCGAACAAAGTCACGAGAAGTTTCTAGAAGTTTCTATAGCACTTAGGATTTTCGGAATCGGATCAAAAGTTTCGTAGATTACTCCCTACATACAAACTCACAAATTATACCACTTAATAATATTAGCATAGATAATTTAATAACGGAAAGGTAATCAAGTGTCTAGGGATCAAGTACATTTTTAACTCTAAAAATATCCAATTAATATTTACCAAATCTAGTCGTCCAGACTGGCTTCTTGCTTTATTCCTATGTTTAAGTTAACAACTTATCCCTGTATTGTCAAAAAAATAAGAAAAATTGAAATTTTTGCAAATTGAGGGAATTTACCTAAGTTAATGTCGTCAATTAAATGGCAAAAAAGGCTAAAATTAGTTTATTTTTATTTTTAATATTAAAAAAAGAAACTGTTTCCACCATTGACACGAATCACAAAATCACAGCGATTCATCAGTTCATCAAAATCACTTTGAGGAATGTCCCACGTTCTTTCTAATAAGTCAAAAAGTTGTTGTGGGGTATGCACGGCATCCATACTCGGCAGAGCTCTTCTTTGGAGCACATGCGTGCTCAATTGGGTTGAGGTCTGGCGATTGAGCAGGCCAAGGCAGAACGTTGATGTGAGCATCGGCAAGAGTGCATGTTACGACTCTAGCCGTGTGTGGACGTGCATTGTCGTGCATTAGTCGAAAAGAATCACCCAACCGGCTTCGCAAAGACATGATCACGTCTGACACAATCCTCTCCGCATAAATCTGAGCATTGAGGTTGCTCCTGATCCAAATGAGATCGGTTCTTCCACCGATCCAAATACCGGCCCAAACCATTATTGTTCCCCCTCCATATGAATGAACTTCCTGACAATATTTCAAATGTTCTTGACATCCAGAGGTCCTCCAAACTCGAGTACGTCTTGTATACGGCCTCATACCGAAACGAGATTCATCGGAAAAGCAAACGCAACATCAGTCTTCTGCCTCCCAATTTCTATGTTCGCGAGCCCATTGTAAACGGGCCCTAAGATTGCGGGGTGGAATAGGTGGAACTCTCAGCGGCCTTCGGGAACGCAGACCCAATTCTCGTTTCTCGTAAACGATTTCGGATGGTTTGGTTGCTTATCAGCAAGCCTGAAGAGCTGTGGAGCCTCGTAGCCAACATCATTGCGGTCATGGTACGATTCCATCGACAAGTATTTTGGATGTACCGGTCCTGTCTGGGAGTGGTGATACGAGATCATCCTCCATGTCGCTCGGCCAAGCTGCCCGTGATACGATAGCATGTCCAGAGGCGGCTTATGACGCTCTGTGTAGCGCCAAGAGCGACAGCCACAGTACGTTGTCTGGAACCAGCTACCAACATTCCGACGGCTCTCAAATGTCAAATGATGTCGTCGCTCCATACCTATCGATGCAATTTTTTTCAGTTCCGATGCAGAAATTGTAATGGTTTTGTAAAAACGCTATTACACACTTTTATAGGAATTGACAGTTGATTTTCTATTCTTAATAAAAATTTACAAAATTAAAATTATTAAAACGAAAAAGAATCAATAACGATCCAATTCTCGAAAGGTTAAAATAATAACCTCAATGCGGTGATACTTTAAAACGTAGTTGATCCCTACACACTTTTGATGTGTGTATTTGCATGAAAAAAATACTCGTATTCACATACCCAACAGGATATCACACATCGTTAACGAGTTAACAAAGAAACTATTTTCTTGTGTACTTGTCTATGTAATAACAATGAAACATACAATGTTCCTGAGTATGTTCAAGGAATGTACATACATATGTCGTAGTATGATTTTATAATTAAAATTTTCGAAAAAACCAGAAACAATGGTGAAAACATTTCTGCGAGCAACTTGGAAATAGCGCTCGCGGGACCGCTCGTTTCGCTCGCTTGGCTCGCGCGCGGTAGGTCGCAGTTCAATATGACGAATCATACAATCTGCCTGCAACTAGATAATTAGACAATGGTGAAAACATTTCATTTTATCAGTGTTTTCGCGAAAACCCTAGGGATACCTAGGGTTTTCGCGAAAGTTAGAATTATCAAATCATCCTACGACACATACAAAACGTAACTGCGTAACTGTTATGTCAGTTATGTGTAGTTGGAATATATTAGGTAACATCCATACTTCACAGCTATGTATAGGATGTAGGCGGTTATCGAACTAAGATGTTGCGTGACCAACTGGTCCACATACAATAAGGTCAGGTCACAATGGTACCCGGCTATACCTGTGCCCCATTACTGAAACTATCCACTTATGGGGGATAATGGAGTCTGTCAAGGAAAATATATTTGATGGAAGTAAGACTCGTGAAAATATGACGATTTGCAGCTTATATAACAGCTATATTACTGTTTATAATGATTATGATTTAATAATAATTTAATCATAATTGCCGCGAATTGAATTTTGATCAACATACAACGTAAAACTTGCAAAAATGCTGCAATTGCAAAAAACGTAAATTTTGGATTTGGCGGGCTACACTTATCATATAAACTGAACGTAGCCTACCGCAGTAGATGCACTGCTGGTTATTGGTAGCATTGCGAGGTTCCGGGCGGCAGAATTTTGCGTGGCCCTTTTTCTTTGCGTACAATACGGCCGATATAACTTGGCAATTCTGAACATAGTTACTACCAACTTTCGCGCATGTTCTCTCACTCACAGTCGCCTCTTGTCACCATTTGGGTCCTCAAAATTGTTGCAGCCTTCTGCACGAAGTTCGGAACTGCCAAGTTATATCGGCCGTATTGTAAAGTATATGAATTGAAAGTAGGTATTTCTATTGATTGAGGAGAAATGAACACCGCCCTCATTTTTTAATAGCTGTATTACATAGGTATTTACAAATTCTATGTAATGATGAAACGTACTAAAAACCTACATACTAAAATCGCGTGTATGGTTAACAAAATAATTAATGAACTTGTTCAAAGTTCAAAAACTGAAAAAAGTTCGAGGTCGTAGGTACACATGGCTACACATCAAGCTATACATTTCCAGTTTATGCTGATCGCACATTGTACAGACGCCAGCAGGTCAACCTACCCGAAACTTTCAAATTTTCCCAATCAACTTTGAACCTTATGTTTTAGTGGTAAAGTTGAAAATCTGTTAAAGAAACTTGACAGATTGTAGTAGGTTGACCTGCTGGCGTCTTTACAGGATTGGTATTTCTTTTAGTAGAGGATTTTGTCCACACTTAGATAAGCTAAACTATTTTAATTATGCCAATTATAAACCAACTAATTTTAATAATTAAGTACTTCTTATCAGAAAATTAAAAACATTGCGTAAGATGCTAACTTACGGTTGAGAATTTTATTAAATTCTGACCGGATAAAACAATGTGCCATTTACCAACGTAAGTAATTGGTTTTTTTGCATATAAACAGGTATTAGAGACGTTCACACCTTGACCTTGTACATATAACCATTACTTGACTATACCTACATAATTACCTACGTTTATATTATTAACATAGTTGGTAAGTCCATTCAAGGTCATTGAGAAATCTCCAAAATCAAATACTAGTGAGGATTTGTTTTAACTACCCTAAATTTGATTTAACGTTACATACAACAAAAGATTTAAATCGTTAAACCCCCAGTAGGTACACGTTGGACGAGCCCGCAAAATACACGCATATCTAACAAATCACGCAAAAAAAACCCACTACCTATACGTTGGCCGAGCGACGAGCTTGCCCAACGTGTACGTGGGGGTGAATAGTCCCAGTCGCCCCGTGATATTTTTAGGGACATACAAACAAGATTTAAAGAAACCACCATATATTATCAATAAAACCACACCATTGCTCACAATAAACTACCCGACGGACATCGACGGAATCTGTGATACAAATTTACACCAGGTTTTTATGATTAATAATAATAAATGATTAAAAGCAACTACAATTATGAAAATCTTGTTTGTATGTCCCTAAAAATATAGTAGATAAGTTCTACTAATAAAACCACATTGGAAATGTGACCGCCAACCCCGTCATCGCGACCGAAAGACACGCGAGGTTTGGCGATCCACGCCGCAATGTACAGCGATTTGAAGTGGGGGCAATAAGTTACCAGTCGCCACCCGGTGGCAACTGGGATTTTTTTCCCAATTGCCACCTGGTGGCAATCCATGTGGGGGCGGGCGACTGGGAATATACGCGTGGCTTTAGATTTTTCCTCACCGTACTTAGGTCGTGCGCAAAAGTGTCCAAAGAGTAAAAACAAGCTCACGCATCCCGCCTGGAACGAGGTACGAATGACATTGTCAACAAAAGAGAAACGTGGCTATCTTTTGACGCGATTGAGCAAATCTAACAATTTAAATCTTTGCTTTAAAGCTCAATTAAATGGTGGGTTTATTAAGGATATCCGAAACAACAGAACATACAACGTCCATGTCTGTATTTGACATATAACTTCCATTTTCGCCAGTTTGTGTTAGTTTAGCTTAATTTGGAATCAATAAAGATTATTAATTACCTACTTATATAAAATTTCTTAGCTCGTGGCTAAGTAATAACTGCCGCACGGGTCGATCCATCAGGTTAAGCTACACTTGCCGGGGTTGAGACTCCTCCGTGCCTCGGAAAGCACGTTAAACCGTTGGTCCCGGGTGTCATTCGTGGATATTTGACAGTCCTTACGGATCGTCAGAAGCCCGAAAGTCTGACAATCAGTCTTACCAAAGGGGTATCGTATTACTCAGTAACTGGGTTGTGGAGGTCAGATAGGCAGTCGCTCCATGTAAAATACTGGTATTCAGCTGCATCTAGTTAGACTGGAAGCCGACCCCAATATAGTTGGGAAAAGGCGAGGCAGATTGATTTATATAATTTCCAAACACTTGACGATATTTTCGTGATGATTGAAACTGAATCCACTGTTGGCAACTTTATTGATTAGTGTAGATATTACGCCTTTTGCGACGAGTTAAAAGATTGGCGACTTCGTACGATTTTAGAACGCAAAATATTTTCCTTGCAGTTTACCTTGACTTGACTCGCCTTTTAAATGTACATAACACGTAATGGGATTAATTACTCAGGGACTCTTAGTTTGTTGAACTTTGTGATAATTTTGTTTAATGATATTCAGTCAGTTTGTTTGTATACCTACAGGTTCAAATTAAATTAGTCAGCGAAACCTCGCAAGCGTATCGATCAGGATGTTATGTTACGGTTCTTCGGTTCCGACTCCGACTTCTGATTAATTTTACACCTTTGACTCCGACTTCGGTTCCGATAATTTTGAATCGGAGTTATACTGAAGCTCGAAAGTACAATTTGTGTCACTTTTAGTGTCACTGGATTTGATTTAAATTAAGTTTATTCAATTGCCGATTCAATTGCAAAGTTCAATTATCACTTTCCTAGGTAGGTATTACTTAGGTATGCTATGATTATATATACTATTATTAGACATATCTCGGGATCCAAGATCCCGGACCTTTGGTAAGCGCCCGTTGGACGTGTTAATGAAACGAGGCATGATTATATATTATTATTATTATCGCTAATATTTTACTGATATAAGAGACTGAATTACATTTCTATTGTTTCATTAAGACTCCCGCCTCCGACTCCGGATCCGACTCCGATCAAACAAATTCAAGAGGTATAATATTATAAAAGCTGTCATGTTTATAATAAGAAAGAAAATATGTTAATTTGCGGTAAACATGACGCAAAAAAAAGAACACAAAATAAAAAAGAAACAAGTTTAGGGAAAATATGCGTCACATCCACGCAAAACGGCCATCGCTCAGCATAATGCTGTTTTCAGCGACAGCCGGCGTTACGCTATGACGTCGACCGGTGCAGAATACAATGAAATATAATTATGATATAAAAATATACTAAAATTAATTCTACATAACTAAATAACGTATAATATTTAAAAATGGCAACATTCCGTTAAGTCGGCAATCGATTCGCGCGCCGTCGCGCGTCGCGACGGCGCGCGAGTCGATCGTCGGCTAAATAATTGTCATATTACTTAGTATGTTTATAATTTTTGGCATTTTGCTTGCGGGCAATTTTTTTTTTTTTTTTAAGTGTTAGAGACCTTGTAATTTATAACATCGCCTTGGATTAATCTGTAAAGGTGTTATAATTGTGATATAAATAAATAAATAAATTAAAAATTTCCGGTTCCGGTAAAACGACTTCCGTAACATCCCTGGTATCGATATCTAACCAAACACAATGAAACAAAACGTTTTCGTCAACTAATTTAAATTTACCCTGTATAAGTATCCAACGCTTGTTCTAGTTTTGCGTTGAAATAATTTGTGATAGAATAGAACAATCCTTGGAAAACAGTACTTATCGTACCGTTTAGTTCGTCTTATTATCTTTGCATCTCTTGAGCTACGCGCGTCTAAGTATAAGTTATCCAGTTACATGTTATTAATATTACCAGCTATAATTATACGTCTTCCGTTTTAGATCGCCTGACACGCAATACCTACTTACTATGTTAAAAAATAAAATATACACAGTAAAGCTTCGTGCAGACTAGCGCGAATTGTATTGCTGCTTATTGATGGCTTAAATAAACTTTAGTTAAAAAACACACGCAGTAAATAAATCAAAGTGAATTTGTTGATATAAACAATAGAACACAGATTGCCTATAAAGATGCAAGGACATGCACGGTATATATATAGGCGCGTATAAACAATCAGACAAAAAACGGTGTGAACGCAGCAAACAATGTAGCGCGCAGGAGATTCCATTTTTTTTTTTTGGTATGAATTTACGTCAATGCCGTCGCCACCGCCGCCGTTGCCGCCTCCACCGTCGTTGCCGCAGCTGCCGTGGCAGGGCACAGAGGGCTCGGGGGGGGGCTGATATGGAGTGCCAATAATGGCCCCATTACGTCTCCTCAAGGCGAACATCAACCACTGCGCCGCAGCTCAGGATCTGAGGCTCCAGAGCATGGCGCAGTGGTCGATTAACATCGCCGCGGTCGCTGAGCCGTACTTTCTCCCGCCTAGGGCTCAGTGACCCTAATTTCGTCAGCCGCCGCCGGTACTCCGTCCCTCGAGGCTGTTAAGAGAGGACGGGGTTGCGTGGCAGCACGGTTCGGGGAGATTGTCGCGGTAGGGGTATACTTCTCCCCGAGCGGAACTCTTGCCGAGTTCCACAACTTTCTTTCCGGTTCTGATCCCTCCCCGTGCTCATCCTTGGGGACTTGAATGCCAAGAATGTGGCTTGGGGTTCCCGGTATACGGAAACACGGGGCAGGACGGTGGAAGACTGGGCTCTGGAGACAGGCCTGGTCGTCCTATACCGGGGTTCTGTCCTCACATGTGTGCTGATGCGGGGTGAATCAGTGGTGGACATCTCGTTCGCCAGCCCCGCTCTATCGCCGCGTTTCAGTGACTGGCGCGTCATGGAGGGGGTGGAGACCTATTCCGAATACCGGTACATCCAGTTTGACGTCTCCGTCCAGACCTCGAGCACGCCGGTCTGACAGGCCCCGAGTGGTCCAGCCAGCGCCAGGTGTACTGGTGGTCGCAAAAGCTGACGACACAGCGCAATGCGTGCGTTGCTGCGCGGCGCTGGTACACCAGGCAACGCGGGCTCCGTATTCACCCTCCAGATACGGAAGCCATTCAGGCGGAGCTGTACGAGGGGTACAGAGCGCAGGAGTTTCCAATTTTCTATCGACCAATTTTATTACAATTTTTTATCCGATTTTCTATCGACCCGACCCCTGCTTCACACGGATGCAATGAACTAATGTGGCGACATGTCAAAATATAGATTTTTCTGTTCCGAAACCCATCAAGTTTGTGGGTTGATTCACTAGTTCATTTTAAAACTTATAAACCCTCCGGAATAAATTCACTAAATGATGGTGAAAGCCGCATTAAAATCCATTGTGCAGTGAAAAACTAAGCGGTCATGATACTATGTAGGTAACGAAATATAGATAGGGTCAACTCTATTGAAGAATTCTTAGCAGGATTATCTTAAACTATAGTATGTTTCTGCTAAGTAACGAGTAATTGTATTAATTAAACCGATCCGTCTTTCAACTGGACTCAGTGTCAAGGCCATATTATGCACTTTACGTCGTACTCAACTGGAATCATAAACAATCGTAGTACAGAGGCCCTAGTGTGAGTTTCTTTTAACCATCTCGACTTTACGTATCGACCCCGTTCGGCGCTCCGATTGACCCTTCACTGGTGAAGGCCGGCCGGCTGCCAATAGGAGCGCCGAACGCGGTCGATACGTAAGGTTGAGATGGTTAAAAAAAACTCACACTAGGGCTTTTGGTCGTTAAAACTGCGTGAATCATTGACAGATAGACAGGCTTCACAATAAGATTCTTTTTATGTCCAAACAAGTCAGAAACATGCAGTCTTCTTCTGCTTGTTCCGCTCTATTACTATATTTTTGTTCTTCCATTCGCCAGTTCTCCTATATGTCATCACCTGATTCTCTAAATTTGTATTCATTTTCTTTCTTTGATCTACCTCTCTCCCTCCGTCCATCAACATTAATATTCATCACTCTCTTTGTCATAATTATATGCGTTCCATTTCCATCCCTTTTCATGAATACACACAGAAACATTATTATGCTATGTACAAATTTAATATCTGTTGAGCATAAATTAGACCACCGTAGCATTCGTATTGCATAACCGTAGCACAAAACTCGGAAACTTAGCTGTCAACATGTCTCTCACAAGTTAGTGAAGTGCCTTTCTACATCATTCTGGCATTAAAAGCTCCGTTTTGTGTCTTTGTAGGCTAGGCTTTTGAAAATGTATGTACCTAATAATAGTTTTGAGGTCGAGCTTTAAATCTATTTTTGAACGATGCATAAAGTTTTGAGTTTGAATGTGAATGGCTATTACAATAGAGGAAGACTAAGTAAACTATAGATGGATTTTGTGGAATATGATAGAACTAAAAAGAGGAAAGTGCTGATATTAAGTACCTGTGGCGGCATCTACATCGCCACATGCGAACTACGCATCAAAGACCTGACGTCACACAAATCCTGCATCGCGCAATTAGAGTTTACCGCGCGAACGACATATATAAGACTATACGACATTAATCGTTGGGCAGTTGCCCGCCAGACACGACATCCGTCTGGTCGGAGGATCCTCCCTTTTCTATAGAAGATGAGTGAACTTTACACCCTGTTCCTAACACCTCTAAATACCTATAAATTTGGTCATTCTACACGAAAATAAGAAGAAGACTGAGATTACGACTGTAATAATATAAGGGCAGGCAGATAACGATGATGATTCCCAGATCGTAGTTTTGAAGCTCAATTTAATTCCATCAGAATTCATACTAATCTCAACTAAAACCGAGTGCTCAATCGAGAGTTATGATGAAAATAGTTCGAGAATACGTTTCATTGTCATTCCATACTGCAAGCGTCCCTGATACGTCGCCATGTCGCTGTAATTACATTTTATCTGTTGCCACGTCAAGACCCACCCTCTTCCCTCACGAGACTTTGTATCATGTAACATAAATTCCATTTAGAAACTGCCTCGTGATTGAAATGTAGTTAACTCGGTCGCATTCCCAGAGGAGGCTTGGAACTCTACAATATTACGTACATTGTGTTCATTGTTAACATTAGGGCGGATGTTCTCGACTCCCTTTTTATACGAAATAAGTAAGTTTTTCGTTTAATTCAGTTTCTTCTTGCTTTTTATTAAACAAAATGTTCACAAAAAAGCTTGTGAGCAAAAAAAAATAATGTAACTGAACTTCAGAATCGTATCGTGCAATAAGAACTTAATTGTTTAAGACCCGTAAAATTACGCGGATTTATTAGGTCCTTTTTTTTTTTTTTTTTTTTTTTGGATGGGAAATTATCAAATAACTTCTCCCGCTCTGGGTGGAGCGGGAGGGCGTGTCAGACTCTTACTGACTAAAACCCACCCGTGTTCCTTCCGTTGCCTTTACGTTGCCAGGGGCCACGGTATACCTTTCGGACTTTCCCGCAACCCCGGCAGGCATCGGTCCTAACGGACCCCTTCCGTTGTGCTGACATCTCTTTGAGGCGCGCGTGGAACACAACGCGCCGTCGACCCGGGCCTGGTCCTTATCGGACGGCGAGCTACCCATTGCTCACCGTCCGCAAGCCCGCGCCTACGGTGGCCGGGAATCGGCCTGCGATTCCCGACGCCCGGGGCGTCTCCTGCGGCGGCTAGGGGCGTGAGGGCGCGAAATTTGCCTCTCCCTCACGCGTTCTGCCTCCTCCTTCGCGAGCATTACTGCTTCGCAGAAGGAGGTGACGGCCTCCCATGCCCTCTCGCTCCGTACCATGGCCTGGACTAGGGCCGGACGCGAGAGATCCCCGCCACCGATCGCCTCCACGAGGACACGGCGATGCTCTGCCCAAGCCGGACAGACCTCCACCGTATGCTCAACCGTGTCCTCCGGGCGATCCACGCAGTGATGACACCCGGGCGTTTCCTCCCGCCTGATGCGAAACAGGAACCTTCCGAAACAACCATGTCCGGTGAGAACCTGCGTCAGGCGGAAGGTGAGGACGCCGTGGCGCCTCTCTAGCCACTCCTCAAAGAGGGGACTTATCGCCGCAATAGTGGCGTGCCCAGCACTGGGTTGCGACAATCGCACTCTCCATGACGCCATGAGATCCCGCCGGAGCCCATGAGATCCCGCCGGAGCTTTATTAGGTCCTTACATATGAAATTGGCGTTTTTTACGGAAAAAAAACCGATATTGATGATAGTTCGTATTGTAATGTCTTTCCTAATAGGTTTAGTGGAAATTAAAGCGGAATTAATAAAATAATGTTTTTATTATTTTAAGGTCTCGATCGTTCTTGAGCATGATGTTATCGATGAATCATTCCATCTTTAGTGTCATTATTAAGACATGTATCACGAGATTTAATCGTTAATATACGGCTATCTTTAAGATTATATCTTGACAATGGCCGACAACATCGATTAGTGTAGGTATTTATAATTTTTACTAAGATTGCTAATCGTTGTATGTACAAATTATCGATATGAGACAAAGTATGTCGTAATTAACGGCCTAACAAAATTGTCGAGTTGGTAAATACTTTGGTAAAACAAGCTTTACTCATAGGCGTAATAATATAGGAATCTTGGCAAAATAATTATTGCTATAACTTTTTAAACTGCAAATGTAAAATATCGTTCCAAGTTGACATACAAAACGATTTTTCCTAAATGAAGTGATGTATTTAATCAATCAAAGTATGTACCATTGTTATCTATGCACGTTCGCTACTTTATAGGTAATTCATTGATTCCTTTGCTGAAAAAACTATGGGAGCGAGACTCAATAAAATCCTTGAAGGCGGTTTTGACTGCCTCATCGTAATTGTTTTTTTTTGCTTTCAAGAAATTGTCCAAATTCCGAAAAAAGTGGTATTCTGTTGGAGTAAGGTCCGGGGAGTATGGTGGGTGTCGGAGACATTCCAATCGCAGCTCCCCTAATTTAGAACTCGACGCGTCTTTGTTGGTTTGTTTCACTCAATACAAGAGGTACCCATTTTTCGAGCTTTTACACTGTTCTAATTTGTTTCAAGTGATTTTTTTTAATCACTCACACCGAAGCCTGCCGCTAACTCTGACGTGCTTTGCGATGAATCAGCTTCCACGATCACTTTTAATTCTTCATTGTCAACTAGGTTCTCCGGCCGTCCACGGGGTTTGTTCTGTAGTTTTAAATTTCCATAAAAAAACGTTGGAACCAAAAAGGTACCGTGTTTACTTTTACAGTAGCTTCCCCCAACACATCTTTAATCCTTCGAGCTGTTTCTGCAGCGCTGGTGCCACGATGGAACTCGTATTCGCAAATAACGCGATATTTTAAGTTTCCATATTGTGAACAGAACGATTTCAAAGAAACATAAAATGACGCGAAAACAAATAAATCACTAAATTCGAAACACAAATACACAGGCCTATATTTGTGTAATAAATTTGAATTTGGAATTCCTAACCAAACTAGATATTTGAGATCAAAGTGGCCAGTTCAACAAAACGCCAATTTCATACGTAAGGACATAATATATTATAAGTACTTATATAATATTTTTGAAGTGAAAACTTAGCGATTTTTGGTAGGGGATAAACTTTGGATTCGCGTCACCGACATGGTCGCGCCGTAGTGTTATACTATAGAATATAGATAGCGCTAATACCAGTTTTATGTTTTTTTATTATAGATTTTTATTTTTTTGGTCATGATGAGCTATCTGAATATCAAAAAATATTTGGCCTAGTTCTTAAGGAGGAAAATTCGCCTGAAAATTGATTCGATGTTACAATGTATACTTAATAGTTGTAATATTTTGATTAGTTCATTCATGGGCATGGCATGCCGGACCTAAACCGATTCTAAACTCATAGTCATATCGGCTATTCAAAGACAATTTAGGTGGCCCATATTTTATCATGACCTCTGGTCCGCGCCCTGACACTTGCACCCGGAAGGAACTAATGCACGCTGACGAAAGCGCTATCCATGTGACACAGGACAACAGATAAAATAATCTTGCCATCGATAATATAGATAGAAGATTGACATAATAATTAGCTTTCCTACTTTTAAGGTTATTAAAAGGAGTCATTGTACTCATCATTATGAACAATTATCGAATAATATATATAAAAAAAACAGCTGTCTCCTACATTTTGTCCAATTAAGAGAACTTTCAGTTTTCAGTTCTGTATTACACCTTGTAGATTCCCAGGTAGACTGAAAAAGTAGCCATGTATATTTGATCAGCAGCATATTGAACGAAAGACATCACTTATAACCTACTTGGAAGCCAACTCAATAATGCATGACTGAATTTACAATGGTTTCCCAATACGTTCGCGTTTTCAGTGCCCTGATTAGTTAATAGCGAACTGTATAATTAAGTAGATATTTAATTTGTAGCTACACTAACACTGTAGTTAGTTTCTATTGCTTGTGTACCTGTAGATAATTTTAGATTACTATTTGTGTTTTGCGGTATCAGTGTATCGGAGTGTATATTTATAGTAAGCGTTTGAATATGTGTGGGTTTATAAAAGCTTGAGTGTTTCTCATTCATAATAATATTTACCATTTCCATAGCAATTCCATGAAAGCGAATTTTATGTAGACTTTAGAGGAAATTGTTCAAAGTCGGTAAAATTGATAAATAACGGATAATCCTACGTCATCGTCAAGAGGTTAAGAGCAGGCACATTTGGTTATAAAAAGAAAAATAAACGAGCGAGCTTTACATGAGTTGCATATATGATGTGTAAGATCTGACATCTCACCTTGGTAATAAGCAACGGGGCGGGGCCTCGTCAAGGTCGTTTGTGACGGCCAACTCTAGCACCGCTCGCGTTCAAATCAAATAGCGCGCGCTTCCCCGGTTTCCTGTTACACACTTTTTTTTTTTTTTTTTAGGTGGGAAATTATCAAATAACTTCTCCCGCTCTGGGTGTAGCGGGAGGGCGTGTCAGACTCTTACTGACTAAAACCCACCCGTGTTCCTTTCGTTGCCTGTGCGTTGCCAGGGGCCACGGTATCCCTTTCGGACTTTCCCGCAACCCCGGCAGGCATCGGTCCTATCGGACCCCTTCACTTGCTGACATCTCTTTGAGGCGCGCGTGGAACACAACGCGCCGTCGACCCGGGCCTGGTCCTTATCGGACGGCGAGCTACCCATTGCTCACCGTCCGCAAGCCCGTGCCTACGGTGGCCGGGAATCGGCCTGCGATTCCCGACGCCCAGGGCGTCTCCTGCGGCGGCTAGGGGCGTGAGGGCGCGAAATTTGCCTCTCCCTCACGCGTTCTGCCTCCTCCTTCGCGAGCATTACTGCTTCGCAGATCCTGTTACACACTTCCGTCCCTTTTCACGAAATCACTTCCGCAGTGTGCAGGTCAGGGTAAATATGTTCTGTGATTGCAAGAATCAGGAAAGCGAGAGGAAAGATGTTGCTGGCCACCATAAGCTTCTCCACTCACTAAACCGAAATGTATTTATTTGTACAACAATATAGTATGAAATGGAATAATCAAAATTCAATGAATTATCAGCCTTGTTTGTTATCATCGAATGAAGGTTAATCAATACCATACTATTGATATTGTTGTTACAAATTAATGGTCTTTTATATGGAGCAATATCGTGTAGTCTGTGTAATTACTTTTCCGAGGTCGAAATATTTAATGGAAGCGGTGACCTATGAAATTTTGGGAAAATGTAATTATAGTTACTCGTGTTATATCTACAGCGCTTGGTAACCGATAACCCGAAATTATCTCTTTAAATTCACAGCAGTTACTGGAATATTCTGAATATACAATTATTCTGAAGAGTTCACAAATAACCATCCTGAATTCTGAAATATTATAAATGCTGTAGATATTGTCTCAACTTATTTCTCATCTCATCGTTCTCGTGTTTTTTATCTTTTTCTTCCTTACATATCTACTGTCATCTCAGTGTTCTCTTCCACCCATCTTTACTTTGGTCTGCCTGTTTTTCATAGCCATTCCCGTTCAAAATTAACGGTTTTCTTAACTCTTCATTCTTTCTCATGGTCTTCGGTTTCTCCGCAACAAAATTTTCATTTTTCATTCAAAATGAACTGCTACATAGGTATGCGCTGTATTATATATATGTTAACGTTTGTTTTGTCCGTATCACAAATGCTTACCACGACAACGACGATCGATTACTCCTCAACAACTTTTCCATCTCACATTTTTCAAAGTCAACTGTTAGAAATGCATTATGTTATGTTAAATGTTTATCCACCGTAAAATGTTTACGTACCACTTTCAACGCGGGCTGTAGTGGCACTTATACCAATAGCACTATCAATCAATTATTGAGGAAAACGAAATTCAATAATAAACATGGCGCATCAACTTTTTGATACAACGATCACTTATTTTTGTTAATGGTTACGGTTTAACATGTAAAGGACAGCAATACAAAAAAAAAACATAATTGAACTTAAATAAAATATTTTTTTACCGGGTTTATAAAAAATAAAAAAAAGTATTACTATATATTTTTTCGTTTTTTTTTTCGATGTCTAAATAAAGAAGTATCATGGTTAGGTTAGGTTACGTGATTAAAATATTGCCAGTGAATAAAATTTCAACCTGTATTTTTATTTCAGGTTCGCCCGACTAGTTTCTATTTCGAATGGAGCCCTTAGGAGCATTATCAGATATGATACTTTTAGAATCAGCGATTTAGCTATTTAAATGCTGCATCGCGTTTTGGCGACTCTGCTTTCGAGAGCATAATCGCTGATCGTTATTACTAAAATCAACATGTTTGCTAAGGCCCTTAGGTCATACCGACTTATTTTCGGTAGGCCATAAACAAAATAAACTCACCATAAATTATTGCCCCCTGGATACACCATCATTATTTTTAAACGTTTATAAATATAATTCACATTCGATTTCTTTCACGATGTAAACAGAATTCTGAGCACCGTCACTAATCGTTGGCACTATTCAAATCCACGTGTATTCGGTAGTGAAGCATTCCCAATTTCTTACATGCCGCTCTTGCTCATGCTGCTCTTGCCAATACTCACATTTTGTTCTTTGTGAACTTAGATTATAAGTACTTACCTATGAAGTTATTTTTAGCATTGAGAAAAACCATCGTCATCATTAGCCTATAGATAGTACCTATCTTTATTGTTGTTTATATAAGCTTCTCCAAACGAACGCTATTTAACTTGATGCAGGAGCTGCAGTCTCGACGTGCTTGACAAGTACGTGATTTTTGTGCTTGGCAAGCAATTTTGACCGTCTGGGGACGCCATTTTTTTTTTTTTAAACCCACCTGTGTTCCTTCCGTTGCCTGTACGTTACCAGGGGCCACGGTATCCCTTTCGGACTTTCTCGCAACCCCGGCAGCCCCGGAACCCCGGCAGACGCCATTACAACTTTGCGACCGAATTCGGTCGTATAGCGATCGCTATCTACGAGTATGTCGAGACTGCCGCCACTGGGCTACTTGGCTACTTTTATCCATACAAATCAAAGCACGCCAAATAGATTTTACAATAATACTGATTCTGAGAAATCTAAGTACCTACTCTATATTAATTTCATCGCTATCTATTCTAAAAATAAACGTTCTATTTATATCATTCATTCTACTGGATTATCTTAGCAAAATTGCCAGAATTGTTCATGTTGGGGCTGTTTATGTGTATTTGCTATGTGCGGCAATTTCGAGCCATGTCGGTTGTCCTTTTCATTTAACGTGCCTTAGCAATTTGTGTTCTGTTGATATAGGACTAGTCGTACCTTTATTATCCAATCATAGCTTTACTCGGTGTAGATATTCTGAGGTATCCTTGTTTTAGTTTGCTGTGTAAATTGCATGTAATGTAGAGGCTTTATTCAGTGTGTTAGTAGGGATGTCGAATAATTATTTTTTTGTCCTTCCTGTTGATTATTAAAAAAGATTGGACACGTATGGCAATACATTGAGTAGGCAATACGTTCAAATGTGGCATGACGTCACTCCCCCGTAGATTTTATACTGACTTCTGACGTAGCGAGCCCCCACTCCCCAACTATCATGCGTTTTATCTAAACCATTTTTTATTACCAGATAAAGCAAAAAATACGTGTCTAATATTTTTTTATTATCTGACTGACGGACAAAATAGTTTTTTTTTCCCGGTCAACGTCCCTATTTTGTATGTACATACGCCTATAGATAGCCAAATCAGGAGTTTACTTTAAAATCTCTAGAGATTTCATTAAGTTAACCCCCAGGGCCCCAATGCTTAAACAGTTTATTTTTTATTGTTGTTATTAAGCCTTTCTGCCGTAATCACACAAGCTACAGTTCGCGTCAAATAACTTTGCCGCTCTGAAGTAGGCTACAAATGACTGCGCAGTAGTCAATCTTACCTAAAAAACAGTAGCGCGCGTGAGCAACCTAACTTCAGAGCGGCAAAGATATTTGGCTTAAAATTCAGTTACGCTTGAAAAATTACTAATGACACACCCGATTTGGCTATCTGCTGTGATTTTTCATTTGTTGGTAGCGTGTTAACGTGTAGCATTTGTTTTCCAGCACCAGTTCCCGGCAATGTCAGACCTGAAGCTGGGCGGCATGCTGTACCTGGCTGGCGTGTTCTTCTTCAAGTCAGACGGCCGCATCCCCTTCGCCCACGCCATATGGCACATATTCGTCGCATTAGCCGCCACCGTACACTATCTGGCCATCCTGCGACATCTCTTCCCAGAACTTAAATCTCATTGAAGACTGCCCGTTTAACCTATTGAAACTCCATAATTAGAGCTCTCTAAAGCTATTTTTGTAACCTAAACTCGACAACAAGGCCGCAGATTAAATAATTCAGCCGACAATCGCCCGACGTCGGACGATTGTTGGTATTGCAGCTGCGATCTTTGCGGCTTTGTTAGCGTCTTCGTAATGTGTGTGTGAATGTTTCGTGTAGTGATATGGATAGACTAAAATAGACTATAATACCTACGTTTTATGCTGTCAACCGGAACCGATCGTAAAATGTATACCTGTGGGACCCAGACTGCCGTGAGCGAGATATAATCACTGATGGATCAGATTTTTTTTTTCGGTAGGGTGAACACTTTGATTGAGGTCATTATCATGAAAGTTTTTGGTCATAATAAGTAGATTATAATTGCGGAATAATATTATTATCAATTAGATCGATCCAGTCCATTAAACTCATTTAGGTATTTATGTTTTGTGGCACGTAAATTCAACCTAAACTTTTGCGGAATTTCGTCGGTTTTGACAACCATTTTTGCATAGGGGCCGGTGAGACAATACGTCGCCGGAATTCGTATACAAGTAGATTATTATCATATCGTAGAGAGTGCTCGAGTCGCTCGGGTAGCGGGTATAATGCCGCATGGTATACAGTTACGTGAGTTTCCGGCCTCTCGGCGCGCCATACTGCCATCAATATTGTCATGTCAAGGTCACATAGAGCCGCATCCCTAATAGATACAATACGGCTACGTTGAGGCCCTTATTTATAAACTTCTATATGAGATTCTGAAGTAATTAATTGTTTATTTGTAAAAAAAAATATAAAATTTTAAGTTGACACGTGAAAGACTTGGTACAGACGCCAGCACATCAACCTACTACAATCTGTCAAATGTCTTTAATAGATTTTCAACTTTAATTCTATTATGTAAGGTTCAAAGTTGATTGGAAAAATTTGACAGTTTCGGGTAGGTTGACCTGCTGGCGTCTGTACTTGCTAAAGCTCAAAGCTAAAAGCTTGAGCAGTGATAGCCAAGTGGTGTGACCGTAGGTCTGCCAAGTCATAGGTCTCGAGTTCGATCCCAAGGCACGCACCTCTGACTTTTCGTATTCATGTGCTTATAATATATTGTATAGTTATCACTTTCTTCAAAAACGTTGAAGGAAAACATCGTGAGAAAACGCCCATGCCTGAGAGATATATCTCGACGGCATGTGAAGCGAAGGCCCATGGGCTGCTTTAATCTCTGACACCAGGTCAGTCACTAACCACACGAAAAGAAGAAGAAAAGCTAAAAAGATACGAAGCCTGAGTGTTCTACGAAAACCAAAGTAGGGTGCAGTGTCCCGTTTCAATTAATCTAGTTCATAAAACATGCAGTCATTTTCGGTAGCATCGCCTCTGCACTAGTTTCGAGCTCGTAATCGAATAAACGATCGATAATTTCGTCAGGAAATTACGAAGGAAGTTTATCGAGTTACCGCGCGCCCACATTATTAGTTAACGTTATGGACTACCCGTATAAGTCATCTACTAAAGGACGGCGTAGGCGCGCCAATACGTACTAAATACTGAAAACTTCTCAATCGGTTGACAATCGGTTGAACTCGGTTCCATTCTTGTAAATTTTTTATAGACAAATGTTAGTCCGGAATTACGGTTGTTGTCGATAAACACCGAGTACGATTTTCTTCGAAATGGAAAGCGATTTAAGTTTGAAAAGGGCAAATGTTCAGAAGAGGGTAGTTCATCAATTTAAATTAGGTACGCCTTCGCAGTTTCAAGACTTAGAAACTCTTTGTCCTACATCCATTTGATGGGTCCGTGATACAATTTATCGAGTATTTTGTGTGAAGTCTCCCTTGGCGTATGTTCAGTTCCCTTAGGGTAAGATTCACGTGAGCGTCAAAATGGCGGGTGTACCTTAACTAACCTAAATATCCCATTTACCAAAAAAAATACCTAAAATGTACTATAGTACCTAGGTTTAAGAAAAAAACTTTAATTTCTTCAGAACGAAATTGTATCAAAATTTAAGTACACCCGCCATATTGACTCCAGTAAGGCGGGTGTTTGTGAATATATTTATCCATTACTCTCACATGTTTGTGTCTCTCTTATAATTATATCGAAAAAATGTACCCAAAGTATACACCCACACTTGATCAGTTGATTCGTACCTGAGAATTAAAACAACTATGTTTCGTAATTATTTTATAACTGTCACGAAATATTGATCTAGATACTTCTAGACGCATACTTATTATTTTTTTTTTTTTTTGCCAAATCAAATGCATATTATTATGTGAATGAAAGAAATCTTACAGGAGAACCTATAAGAAGTCTATGATCTTAAAATGATATGGTAAATGTCCCAATATTGTGCGTACAAAATTACATTTTCAGTTGAAATTTATGGGAGAACATGTTTTACAACTATAATTTTAGGTTTTGTGATAAATTCATCCCAACTACGGAACCCTTCATTGTGCGTGGTCCGACACGCTCTTGACCGGTTTTTTCGATATAATTATATTTAATGAGTAATTGATAAATATAGATACATATATATTCACAAACACCCGCCATCCTGAAGTCCAAAATTTTGATACGATTTCGTACTGAAGAACGTACATTTTTTTTAACCCTAGGTACTTAGTAATACATTTTAGGTTTTTTTTTTGGTAAATGGGATGTTTAGATTACTTAAGGTACACCCGCCATTTTGACTCTCACAGATTCACACATCGCACTTTCACTTTAGTAAGTAAGTAAGCTTTCCATACAAAGCATAATGTGAACATTATAGTTATAATAATAATGTTCACATTCGTATGCGACGCTTCAATACTAGTAGCTAAATTCAAAGTGCGATATGAGAAACTGGCCCTCAATTTAATTCGTGTAGAGGTTGACAAGTGACTGACTGCCACGAGTTTACGTTGTCACAATAAGATTGAGTTGTTGTATGATTGTTTTGTAAAGTCTTTATAGCAAGCCTGAAACAATCCCTTGACATGTGTACGTAGCCTTATAGCGTATAGCTCTGTGTGACGGGAGCTTATTCAGATGCAGTATGGCGCGTTCACTATCGGTTTCCTAACACAATCACTATAGATACGAGTATTTATTAGATGTAGCAGCATGAACCACGTTCGGCCAAACTTACTACAGATGATGGTAAATGTGTGTATATTTTGTAACATATTGTTGAACTTATTGTACTATTGTTGTAGTGTTTGTAGTCGTATCTCAGAATCTCGAGACCAATCCAACCCTTTTTAGAATAACTATTTAAAAAAATCGTATTGAGGGTTTTTAGAAACATTTATATACCTATTAACTTATTATACTTATATGAAATCCAGTTTTTTCAGCGAAATCTTTTATACACCTCAATGTGACTTTTTCCTTAGTATTAGTACCTACGTTATAGTGTAGCTAGTTGAATGTATATACCATCTCGTGTCTATTGAATAGGATTTAAAATTTTAACATCTTCAACAATATTTATTTAATTTTAAATTATTTATTTATATGCCCCCAATTTAGATTTTTTAAGAATTGCTCAATCGTTCGTGTGACTAGGTAATATTTTGCCAGACTTCCAAATGTTTCACTAGAATCTCCATAGTTTTAAATCGAATACACCGTAAATAAAATTTGAGCGTGTTTGACAGGTGTGTGGAGATGACACCGATGTAGATATATCACGCTAGCACCCGCCGCCATTGTTCGCTGTGCTCGAGTTACGATAGCTAAACAGTTGAGTCTGTTCCACAGACTACAATTATATATAGGTCTGTTCGGAACTGGGACGACAGCGCACGTCCATATTAAACAGTTTCTTACACAATGGACAGAGGGATCGAATATTATATACTTCAGACCTTTAACCTGTGTGGACTACAAAATACTCATGCTAAAGCGATAGCATTAAGTACTATGATAAAATGTGCTAATTTGTAATTATCTTTCAATGGATTACCTAATAGAAGGTTTTTTAGTGTCACATGATTTAAGTGCTATATTTTCATTTTGTAATCATTCTAGTCATTGTATTTGCTACAAACATTTAAAGTGTGTTAAATGTAAATTAATTTTATGCAATGGACATACAGTCGCGTAGTTAAAAGATCAAAAACCAACTAAGTGTCACTGTGACAGTGTCACGGTTTAAAATTAGGCTAATTGCAATATAGATGCGCGACATAATATGACATTTTAGTGAATTGGTTGAGAATTGAATCATGAAAACCGGTTAGCCAAGGTTATCACAGGGTAATAATCAAATATTACAAGATTGCACAAAACCTAAAATTGTAAATTCATTTTTAACATAATAATCTCACTACGATTAGTTGAAATAAATTCAAATTTATTTTAATGTTAGGGAAATGGTATTTCTTTTAGAGTACGGTATCGGGTAGAAATTGTAACGATACCTAGTTCTTATATCATAATAGATGAGAATTCCTCTAAAGTGCAAAGTATTTCTAAGTAGGGAAGGGTACCGTCGGATCGTGTTTAAAGTGTAATGTTTCGGATATTATTAGGGTCCTATTATTAAATACGTACTATGGAGACAATTTTCTGTAGTCATTATAATGTAGTCGGATCGTGTGGCGCCGACAGTACCGGTGTGTTATACTTGTCGCTTTGATTGTACCTAGCCAAATACATGCTGTATATTCTCTTATTGCGACTTATCGCTATGAATGTTGATATTGCTAAAGCAAATTGCGTGTCTCAAGTCTTCCAGAGATGCTGTTGGTAGGTCTTCTAAATCAAATTAACATTCCTTACTTATTCCATACTTTTGAGAGTAATAAAAACTTTCTTGTGGCCGTCTTCCTTTGGAGTATTTTATTTTTATTTTTCAACCACCTCGGTTCGCAAACTCCTCTATTTTCAAAACTCCGTTTACTGATTCTCAAATAAAATATTTATCTTTCAATATTATAAAAATAAATGGCAACTGCGGGTCATAAAATAGAAATATATTAAGTAATAACCGCTTTACCTACTATTGGTTTTTTAATCAGTTCCCACTGTTGAAAATTGTGCCCAGATTATTCACTTATTCCGGAATTGTGATGAAAGTCAGTATAAAAAATACTAGATTTTGATGTATTACCAGTGGGAATAATCATTTTGTTATAAATACCTTCGCAGGAGGGTCCACCGTTCCAGTCAAAGTAATAAAAATATTATAATTATTGTTTACTGTGGAAACAATGATTTTTATTAATTTGCGCTCTTAGACTATTTATTGACCTAAGATTGAATCTCGCATGTGTCGTATTGTGTCGGTGAACACTTGTATGGAGGTATAACTTGTTGTCTGTAGAGATTTTTAAATTTAAAACTGCAAGCCCCTCCACTGCTTGCTGCATACACATTTCAAATGTTTGTACAGAAATATGTGGAGGGGCTATTTTAAATTAAACGATCTCTACGATGTTTAATGTCGTGTATTGTTGTAGATGGTAAGATAATACAAGCATCAGATAACATAAGGCAGATAGCGCGTTGGGCACGTAGGCTTTTCGACAACCGAGCTTATACTACTCGTGATCACTCTTAGTGAAGCGCAACGCTCTTATCGATAAATTGTACTAATTTGAAATTTATCGATTACTGGGCAGCACGCTTTGATGGTTTTGAAATTACGAACGCAGCGCAGAGGCTGGAGGATAGTATATATATATCGGATTGCGATCTTTTTATCGATGTTGTTGGTGCAGGCGCTACAGCTCCTGAATGTCTGAATTGCTACCTGCCTTTAAAATAAAATCCAGTGACTATTCTATTTAATTTTTCTAACAGATAAAATATTGTTATGAATATGAAAGTTACCATTGATATTGGACCCTGGTATAGTTTTGTAGAGGTTTTTGGGAAATCAATAAATAAAAAATTTACAAACACATTTTTGTCTTATTTTTTAATGTACAAACCTTTAGGCATTAGAAGTTATTATTACTGGTATAAATTAAAATTGTGATATACCTAAGACTAAGTACCTACTTTGAGTAGTTACATTTTAGATACTGTTTTGATTCCTAAGATCTCTAAACATTTCTCCATGATCCTGGCTGTGACTTCACAGAGCATTAATCTTTCGTAAATTATCTTGACAATTTTGCCCTCCTTATCTTTTTCGACACAGTAGCATTTGTCATAAAACTCTGTGAATGCTGAACATATTTCATATAAATACTCGCACAAGCTGTGTATGTAGAGATCAGATGATACTTTCAGTATAATTTCTGGGAACCTAAGTAATACCTTTCCAAGTTTCCATTCAGCTTCATGGCCGAACTTGAAGCCAGATCTTCCAATCTCAGCTGCTAGTTGTTCCTGTGAGATCTGAGCTGTCCTTGCTATTGACCGGATACGAGTCAAAGCATATAACAGGTAGACAGCAGTGTTACCTTTGTCATCTAACATCTTGTCAAAAGAGAACACATAGTCATTTATCCTGTTATGTGAGAGATCAGCATACTTCACACATCCATAGGATATGGCTTCCTGAGCCTGCTTCAATTCTGCAGGTGTCAAGACTTTGTCTCGTCCTTTCTCAACAAGTTTGTCCAGGGCTCTCTTCAATCCTTCATCAAGTAATTCAATAAGTTTAATAGTGTCGCCTGACCTTGTCTTAAATTTCTTCTTATCCTCTCCTAATACTACACCAAAACCAACATGCTCCAAATTCTGATGGTCTTTGAGAATACCAGCCCTGCGAGCACAAGCTTCTATAATTGTAAAATGCGTGGCTTGACCAGCATCAGTGACATATATAAACCTGTCTCCCTTTTCTTCTTCCACCCTTTGTTTTATGGTTGCCATATCTGATGTATCATAAGTGTAGCCTCCACCAGACTTTACAACTGTAAGAGGTATTCCGTCATTGTTATCAGAGTTGCCCCACATGATTAATCTGCCTTCATCCTCTTCTAAAAGCCCAGCATCTTTTAGGTCCTTCACTACAACATCCATTCTATCCTGATAGAAAGACTCTCCTCGATTAATAATACTGATATCAAGACGGTCATATATCTTCTGGAACTCCTGTAGAGATACATCACAGATTAGTTTCCAGGCAGCAATGTAATCAGGCTTATGTGACTGCAGCTCCACCACACATGCATAAGCTCGTTTCTTGAATTCCTCATCTTCATCAAACCTTTTCTTGGACTCTTTATAGAATGCTTGCAGATCTGAGATTGGTGGAGAAACAGTCTTATAGTTGGGGAACTTGTCTTGTAAATGTGCAATCAACATTCCGAACTGAGTCCCCCAGTCTCCCAAGTGATTTATCCTTAAGACATCATTACCCAAGAACTCTAGTATGCGAGCAATGCTGTCTCCAATGATGGTGGACCTCAAATGACCCACATGCATCTCCTTAGCAATGTTTGGAGATGAAAAATCAATAACAACCTTTTCTTTTTTTACTGGAGGAGGTTTTATACCAAACCTTAGTATACAGTTTAGAATATGTTCAGCCATCATTTTGTTGATATAAATGTTTAAATACCCAGCACCAGCTACTTCCATCCTCTCTATGAAAGGTGAAGTTGGAGTTTTATTCAAGATGTTGTTAGCCACTTCTCGAGGGTTGGTCTTCACATTCTTAGCTTTAAGCAATTGTGAGATGGCCATCGCTGAGTTGCATTGATAGTCTCCGAATTTTGGGTTATTGCCAGACACCGTTATAACAACTGGGGGATCCTTCAAATCAGGATATGCAGATGCAATAGCAATTTCAAATATATTTTTTAGTTCGTCCACTAAACATATGTTGCCCTCAACGGAGTTGACGTCAGTGATCAAGGTGGGCCGTTTCTTCGATTCTTTTTTGACAGCTGTTGACTTGGTCCCAGAACATTCAGCTTTAATCGCATTTTCTAAAATAACCAAGCGATGTTTGAGCTTCTCGTTGTCAGTCGATAGTTTCTCTAGCCGCGGATCTCCGATGAAACTAAGATCGCCTTTAGAGATCTTGTCTAATTCCTCTTCAATTGCCTTGGCTTCCCTCTCCGCCTTGACCGTCCTTTCTTCTAACTTCTTCTGATCCTGATCGGCCATTCTACCAGTAAAATGTACCTCGAGACACGGATATCAGTTTTAGATGTATTTATATTGCTGTTTTGATGTATTTAACTTAAAAGTTGAAACAAATAGAATCTGATTTTAGGTTATTTGCCACCGCAACAAGTAACAAGAAGGACCAACACATTGATTTGTCATAGTTGTCAAATCATTCAAATTTGACGTAGAGGTAATTTGTTTCGTTTAGAAATTATGATAAATCGTTGAAAGTCAACCCTTCTATACATAAATTAGGTCGAGCAAATATTAGAAACTACAAAATTCAGTTTTTATTATAAAAAGGAAGGTTAGAGGTATGTATTAAGAGAGAAAACGATGGTCTTACTGAAATCAATCGAAAAAATGCATCCGTCGTAGGAATCAAGGCGTAATCAAGGGGTACATTGTAACCATAGCAACCAAGGTCAAACAAACAGCGGCAAAAATATGTTTCAAAAGAGGCAAGTGTGAATGAAGATTAAATTATCAATAATATTTATGAAAAAGCGTTTTTATTAATTGTTTAGTGTGTTTAAGTCGATCTGGCTAGAAGAAGTTGTTTAAATACCGTACCATATTTAGTGGGTGAAATAATGAGTTTAAGAATCAATAGATTTTTAAATTCTCTTCAAAGATAACAATAATCTCATGGCTCAAGGATGGCACATCAGCAAAATGGGCTTGACTATGCAAACAAGGACAGGGACGGACTGCCATACTGGCTTGAAAACCTTACCAAGTAAGTTCGACCTTTTCCTATGTACTACAGAATGATTAATGAACTTTACTTTACCTACATAATGGTAAGACGTCAATATGAAAATTCTTGGTACAATGCACTCTATAACTTCCGTGTCAAGGCTGGGCCAACCAGTACTTGGACGAACAATGCCTATGAAGACCTCCGTTAAACAGTTGGTATGTTTCAGAGAGATGAAAGAGACGCATATTCGAAACAGTAACAGTGAAGCTCCAATTTTAGAGGATGCAAAGTACAAAATAGAAAGTTCACAATTGGACGCACGCAGGTAAGGAACACATTGGTACTCAAAGAAACCTAACACTAACAAGACCTACCAAAGTGAGCTTTTTGTTTTTGTTTACTTCTTAGACTAACGCGTAGGACATCATTGGATACAACAATGGATATGTTAATGAAACCACAATTGGGAGTAGTTGCGCACTCTGCTGGTACCTTGCGTCAGCCGAAAGGTAAACATTTTTTTTATAACTATCTAGCTGACCCGACAGATTTTGTCCTGTACAAACAATAGTTCATACAATAATCCCATGGAAAAATGGAAGTTCAGTGTTTCCCGAATTTGAATATTTTCCGGGAAACTATTCCAATTTTTCTTTCCATAAAAACAAAATTAATTGGGTCTATTATGAACATTTTAAAACAAAAAAATGCCAGATCGGTAGCTGTTCTCAAGTGATGCGCTTACCCACGAACAGCATTTCATTTTATTATTAGAGAAGATACCTATCTGAGTAAAAATCCTTGTGTTGTATATCAGGCTAAGTCTGTTCTGTATCGTAGCCAAAGAAATCCAGCAAGATTCGAAACAAAAAATCAAAGGGCAATACTACACCTATTGGAAGAGTTGAAGGCCAGTACAAACGAAGTGAAAGCATTAAAACTACAACTAAAAACGTTTCTTTTGCCCAAGTAGCTTCAAGAGGCATAGCCAAGGCGCCCTTGGTTGAAGTGACAAAAAGTTTGATGAAATCTTAAAAATAATGTCATCATTTGACGAGAGATTGAAAAAAATTTAAAATAGCAATAAAGCTGCTACTTCTAAGCCAAAAACATGAATACTACACTAAAACTTATGGCGTGGAACTCAAATGGGTGAAGAAAAGTTCATAATCCACATCCAGCAAGCAGTGTGGGAAAATACACCCGATTCCAAGAAGAAGACGAAGGGAAATAGGTACATACCCGCCCGAAATCAAGCAGCTCATTGGAGAAAAGAAGGCAGAGAAAAACGTGACATCAATCTAGGTGGCCTGATCAAACGAAAACTAAATAATCTGACAAAAATGTAAAAAGACTAATCCAAGACTTTAAAGACCACTCAACCAAAACCTATCTTCAGAGCCTCAGTAACGACCAAAGGACTGATTACTCCTTTTGGAAGGCTACTAAGCACCTAAAAAGGCCGACTACCCAAATCCCACAGAATCGGACAGTTACTAACGAGCAAAAAGCAAAGAGGTTTACAGAGCATCTAGAAAATATCTTTCAACCAAACGACGGTGAAATCATTGAAGATCACACTTTGGCTAATATGATGACATCAGAAAATGAAGAAAACTAGTAACACCGAGAGAAGTCGCACGAGAAATAAAACGCGATATAATTACACGAAAATCACCAGGCTACGAATAACAGGAGAAGTAATTCATAACCTCCCAAGAAAGGGTCTGGTTAAGTTAACGACCCTTATCAATGCCGTACTAAGGCTTAAATATGTACCAGACTTATGGAAGGTGGCCGAAGTAATGATGATAAACCGGCTCACGAAACATCATCTCATAGGCCTATTTACTTGCTACCAATCATGTCCAAGCTACTTAAAAAGCTGTAACTCAAACGGCTTAAACCAATAATAGATCGCAAAATCATAATTCCAGAGCACCAATTTGGTTTTCGAGAAAAACACTCTACCATCGATCAAGTGCATAGAATCACAAACGTAATAGAAAACGCCCTTGAAGACAAGAAAGTATATTCTACTGTATTCCTTTTCCTAGACTTAGCGGAAGCGTTTGACAAAGTCTGTTACCAAAGCAGTATACACAGATACTGCTTTGGTAACAGATATATTAGAATCCTACATTCTGAACAGTCTTTAGAATAAGACAAGAAGATGCCTACTCAGAACTGAAAGAAATTAAAGCTGGCGTACCGCAAGGAAGTGTGTTAGGTTCGGTCCTGTACCTACTATACACTTGCGATATTCCTGAATTAGAGCAAGACATGGTTGGGACCATTACTGATGTGTATCACATGCCATAGTGGCTCTAGGAAACAGCAACGAACAAGGAGTAGAAAAGGTACAAATGGCGGTATAATCAAGTTTATGACTGGTCCATAAAATAGAGGATTAAAATTAATAATAATACCATTTATTTCAGGCGACAGTGGCCCATAGAAAAATGAATCCGAATCTGTTCACACAGATTTTACCCACAAAAAACAACAGTATTCTCCAGTTCACATTAATAATAAACAAGTCGCATACGATAATACAGCCAAGTACCTCAGTATGACCCTTGACGCAAAGCTACGCTGGGAAGCCCACATCAAGAAGAATAAAGATGAACTCGACCTCCGATTCAAAAGAATGCATTGACTGCTTGGAAGAAAATCCATGCTGTCCGTGCAAAACAAATTGTTGCTATACGGACAAGTCCTGATGCAGTTTGGACTTATGGTATTGCTATGCTATGGGGCTGCACCAAACAGACCAATATATTAATAAGACAACGATTCTAGAATAAAGTGCTATGGGAAATTGTAAATGCACCTTAATACATACGAAATGAAGACCTCCACCGGGACCTAAAAGTTGAGTTTATCGAAAAGGTGATCCAGAAACTTGCATAAGCTCACGAAAAGAGACCATCAGCTTGTGAACGTCGAGGCAATCCAGCTTGTCGACAGCATAGTAAGAAGACTAAAAATAACAAAACCGTTCGAGCTAGTGTTAGTGACTTGTGTAAAGTACAAAATTGCCAAACAAACACAAGAACGTAATGTATTCACCTTAATAGAGACATATGAAAAGTGCTATTGGACACATTCTTAGTAAAGACAATTTAATAGTTTAGGTTATAATAACATTACTTATAAGTCTATTTATAAGGCTAAATTGTAGTAAGATTAGGGTCCATCCTATTGTTGAACCGTAGGATAAGAGAAAAAAAGAGGCTGAGGCTGGATCTGCTTGTGGCAAAAACAATAGTTTAGCAATTTCAGGTTCTTTAAAAAAGACGTTGAAACTTCATGTTCTAGGTTACAGTCAGAACGGGAGGAGAGTATACAACGTTAGAAATAAATTAGACTGGGGGGACTCTTCAAACGCATCCTCTAATGACTTTCTATCAGACTTACTGCCACATTACGTCACACCACGACACCGACGAGCCAATAACACAGCTGATGACGACTTTCATGATGTCATTCTGGGTCCTAGTAAGTAGAAATTGATTTTTCTCCATGGAGGCATGGATGTTACCTACTTAGCGGATTTGATGAGAAGGGACCATTCAGAAATGTTTTCATTTTAGGACCTCAAGAGACAAAAAGTCGTAAAAAGCTCAGCGAAAGTTCCATTAATGTACAACAGAGCAGTTCTGTTAAAAGAACTAGTTCCAAAAATTCGACGAAAAAACCGGCATCATTGAGTTCTTTTCCAACTAAGCAAGGACAAAAGGAGAAAGTCAAAAACGAGTTTATAATCCCTGAATTGCCTGAGGGACGTCTATTGGAACTGAAGATATTCTCTAATTGGGGAGACAAATATTTGGTTGGACTGAACGGACTAGAAATATTCGATTCGGATGGCAATGCTGTCACAGTTGAAAAGGTATTATTATAATCTAGACATGGTTATTATTCGGTATTTAGTCAAATACTAGAATATAATTATTATAAGAGCGTCAATCACTACCAAAAATCCTGGTGCTCAAATCTGGTAGGATCTTCACTAGTTTGACGAGCTAATAAAATCACAAGTTAGATAAGGAAATCAGACCCTGGCACTGGCAGTAGACCAAAACAAGCAAAAGTAAATTATAACAATAGTAACATTTACAAATCTCTCAGGTATGGACGGACTCTGACACAGGAGACCAATCAAAGCACGGTCGCGCTGAGAATATAATAGACGGGGTAATGCGCACTCGTGATGAAAGGCACGCGTGGACCGTACCAGCTCCCCGAGGCAACCCTATAGCACTGTCTGTGTTACTGGCTGGGAGCGCCAGGCTGGCTCTGATGAGGATATGGGTAAGTGAAGCTAACGGATGAAAATTGAGGTTTTATTACGATCTTTGCGTGTCCAAGTATATATATTCTCAAGTTATGATTCCACACCATACCTTACGATATATACCAAGGGGCATTACGGCCTGTTGTATTGGCTCCGTTCATGGCTAGTGCCTTCGTCCTATATGTCTATATTACCTACTGCTGTTAAGGTTTTTAGCCGTCACAGTTGTCTGCGGCGAGACACGGTAGGATCTTAATCTGGAATCTGGGACTTTCGCCGTATTTTAACTGTTACGATTCCGCTTGTTGTCATGTTTGCAGAATTACAACAAATCTCGCATTTATTCGGCACGTGGCGTTAGGTTGGTCCAGATCAAACTGGATGACCAAGTTATATTCTACGGAGAGATAGCGAGGTCGAGTGGTGAACTCAAAGGACCATTGTCTTCGTTTGGAGATGTAAGTATCGCTGATGGATCACATCGATTTACTTGGGCCTTCTACTGAAGCTGCGTAAGAATCACAATCCGAGGGTTTTGAAGGAAATTCTTGATCCATTACTTCATAAGTCTGAAAACTTCGTCTGCTCAACAACGTAAATAGCGCAATGAATTTTGCTGAACTGTCAAAATGAAAGGCATTGCAATCGATTGGCGTTTTATGTGTTACGACATTACCCCGCTGTTATTCAATTATATCAATTTTGCTTGGTTTTTATACGTAGGTAAGTAGTTTAGAACTGAAATTGTTGCTCGATCTGTTTGTTGTCCCTGCTTATTTTTTTAATCGAATAAAAAAAAAACTATAAAAAAGTTTTTTTTTCACTTGTTAACTGTGGTATCTGTCTCATACAAATTCTTATACCACTACTTGCAATGTAAATAACAGTGACAGAAAGTTATAACATCATCAACTTAAAAAAAAAACTAATCTAGCAAAGTTAAAATTTATATGGGAGCATCGCACGGGCTTCCTCTACCAAAAATAATCACGTATATCGACCCAGTAGATAATCACAGAGAAATCGGTGTAGGTAATATTCAATTTTCATAATTTTATTGCCTGTTTGTCTTTGATCACCTTGACTGGTACAAAAAGACTATGGCATTAAGTCCGCCTCTGTACATTGGTGTGCTTGAAGTATTAAATAAACAAAAAAAAAACAATACTTGCCTAATGCATAACCTCTTCCTTTTATTGAAGTCGGTTAAATAAGGCATTTAAGCGACTTCAAAGGCCACGCAATTGCAATTTTGTGTTGAAAATTGGTGCGAGCCGGCAGTAATAAAATTAAGTAGGCGTTAAAAACTCGGTTCAAATGACATGCTACTAAAGTGTTCGTTCCACTCATCTATTATTAAATTCATTATACCGATACCGACACATCCGCTGTGAATCGATTTCAATTCTTGGAACTTCCAGTACGACTATATTGATTGCAATAAATTAGAAGTCGGTATCAAACACGTGTAGAGATTTAAATTATTTCTCGTAATTCTAATTGTAACTGTAGCAATAGCTACGGTTAAAAACGAATTAATAAATTTGTTTTCCGATCGCAGTCTAGGTCTGTAGGTACTTAAAAGTAGGCCTATAAAATATTGAATTTTTATCGACCGAATACCATGCATGAATGATAGATAGATATTAACCTATTTTGGAAGAAACCTTAATAAAAAACTACAAATTGATAGACCATGTACCTACATCCTTACAAAAATATACAACCCGTACAAAATTTCTAGACAATCCTCTTCACAAAGGACCCAGAAATCCTAGAATCCATAATGCAAAACGATAAGAACTTCCAAGCATTAATAAAGGACAATGAACCTATGACCGACTACCCTAACATTAACGACAAGCGTCCTCCGACTGCCAACGATAGCAACCATAATATGAGTCCTACGGCACTGCTGGAAGCCTTGGATATTGAGCAGCAGGAGATGAAATATGTAGCTAAGAAAGTCAAGCTGACCCTCATGTCTAATTGGGGCCAAAGACATTTGATTGGACTTACAGGTAAGGATGTAAATTTAAGTTAAGTTAATTAATATCAGTTATACTTATTATATTAATATCAGTAATTAATACGTAATTACGGCAACTGATCCTGATGATACCTACTGTCCATCTAGTCTAGATTCGTTTTCGCTTTTTGTACACGTGTTAGAGAAACTGAGTTAAGAGGCTATTTATTCACGGTTACATTATTTTAACATTACACGTACACTATTTTTACGTTACCCTTATTCCCGTAATTTCTACCTGCAACGGCCGGGGTTTTTTCACGTCCTTACTCTTTGTTTCACTTTGGACTGGAATTTGTGTCGGTATATTCCGTATATTTATAAACAAATACCTACCTACCACAATACTTGTATTTACGTCGCCCGTGCAGTGAAAACCTTGTTGTTATTTTTTGTTTTCGTTTTTATTTATTTGGTGTAGAAAACCTACACAGCTTCAAGATCTTTTAAATGCATTCTATCCTAACTGTTTGTTTGTTTATTTGTTTTTTACGCTTTCACGCTAAAACGTCTGAACAGATTTGGATGCAATTTGGTACATGGGAAGACCAAAACCTGGATTAGGACATAGGATACTTTTTATCCCGACATTCCCACGGGATACTCGGGAACCGCGGAGCGCAGCTAGTTGATGATATGAGAACCTCGGAGAGCGTCAATGACGGCCAATTTTCAGACAGTTTTTTTCTGCCCCTGTAAAATATCAATAACGATTATTGCAATCACGAGGTTTTTACTGCACGGCGTCTATACAACGTGTAACGTAAAATGCAGAAAACCTGAAAATAGTTTGATCAGAATAACGAGCAGAATCAATTGAACCACTTTTTAATATAGGTCGCATTTTTCAAAAAATCTTCATTTAGAACGTTGCCGTGTCTATTTATTAATAGATCAAGCCATCACATGCTCAAACCCGCCAAAATAGGTAAACAAACACAAATTGTTGTCGATCAATTAAAATTTTCTCATACGCTGCATAGCTTTTATTTCAATGCAAATACGAATCTTCCATACAGTACCATGAATAAGACAAGAGTGTCGTCGCAGACGCAAGAAACGATCAGAATTGCCAGTAAAACTAAAACAGCACATAAAACCTTTACAATTTTTTAAATGATTTTTTTCTCTCTGAAATAGGTCAATTGAATTAAAATCAGTTGGAGTGTCTGAGGTTTTGCGCATTTAACGTTACACGTTGTATTAGTGATGATTAGTCTCCTTTAAAAAAATCTGCTGTTTTGTAAATGCGATACAAGGGACTTGGGACTTTGTTGGAGTTACGACAAATCCCAAACTACCATAGGTACAATAGTTTTATATTTACGTTCAACAGGCATCGAACTCCTTTGCTACAACGAGTCTGTAAAGGTCCAACGTGCATACGCCTACACGACCTTCATTACGGAGGACCAGGCGCCGGAACGCAGCAACCTCATAGAGTGCAAGGGTTTGTTCAGCGGCAGGAACATCACGACCGACTTCGAAGACATGTGGTGCACAAACTTCGCGACCGGCACCAAGTTCTGTCATATTGTTATGGAGTTGTTGGAGCCGACTGAGATTACTAGTAAGTTAATTTCTAAATTAGGCTTTTGTGGTTTCTGTTGGCAGCTCACTCAGGGCTGTCAGATTGTAGTCTACTTTAGGTAGGTGTTACCTGCGTAGGCAGATGTTATGAAAAAACAGGAGGACCATCACTGTTCCCTTGCGAAGAGAGGTGCTATTCGAACTATAGTATTAGGTACTTCTCCTTTTTAGGGTTCCGTAGTATATAAGGAACCCTTATAGTTTCGCCATGTCCGTCTGTCTGTCTGTCCGCAGCTTAGCTCAGAGACGGTTAGTACTAGAAAGCTGTAATTTGGCATGGGTATACAAATTAATGATGCCGACAGTGGCGCCAAAATAACAAAGTTTTTTTTTTTTTTTGTTTACCTCGTAGTGGGTTTTTTTTTTCTCTCGTCTATCCCATGATATGGGGTGTCGTTGGAAAGGTCGTTCAAAAATATTGTGGTATGTTTATAGTGGGTTTGTGAAAACGATTTTTCAATTCAGGGATCCGTTTGCGAAATATTAAGCTTTAAAGTGCTAATTTTTGTTAGAGTCAAGTGTGTGTCCCCCTGCCTGCCAGCTAAATGGTTGTACTTGAATTTGTGAAAATTACAGCAGTAGTATATATAACGAAGTTAAAAAGTTATGACAGCTAAGTAGGCTTTACAGGTTAACGAGTAATAATCGACCTACCTAAATTTGCAATTTGAAAAACATGTTCAACCCATACATTTCGTATGGGAGAACATGTTTTTCAACTAGAATGCTAAGTTTGTTCTTGGGATAAATTCACCCCAATTACGGAACCCTTCATTGTGCGTGGTCCGACACGCACTTAGCCGGTTTTTTTTCGCACTGAAACAATGGTGGCTATATCGAAAGTGCTTCCACTGATCACTTTCTCGTCTATTCTAACTCGTTCTTTCTTCATCCTAATAGGCGTAAAATAGCACCAGGCCACCGTTGTTTCTACGTCCATCAGAAGATTTCTTAGATTTAAAAGCACAAAATAATTCAGTTTTGAAGAACAAAACTTTATCAAAATATCCAGAAGCTTTGTTCATTACCTTCTTTAAAACTTACGTCTCATTCAGGTATTCGAATATGGAACTACAACGCAAACATGGAGCTATCCTACATTGGGGCGAAGCACGCTCGCATCTGTCTGGACGGCACGGCGCTCCACTACCGGCCCCTGCTGCTGCGTAGGGCTCCCGGGGACACCTCCTACGATTATGTGCAACAGATTGACCTTCTCGCTATCGACGACAGGTAGCAATAACAACTAAGTCAGCTTCAGGTATTATTTAGGCTAATGGTAGGATTCCGAACAACGCCACACGCGGCATTGCGATCACTACTGGTCGCCCATACATTTTCTAAAGGTTAATATGCGATTATATTCCGAGCACGGCAGCAATGCTGAGACGGCACTGCTGTGCGGCAGCAGCGGCAGTGTCGCCCTGCCGGCGCGGCAGACCAGTATAGTGCGAGCGTTCATCACAGCGATAACACGTGAATTTTGACAACTATTGAGATGTAGGTAAATCACGAACAGCAGTGCCGCGTCTCGGTGCTCGTAATCACGCGGTAGACAGCACTGACGCGCAGCACTGCCGCGGCAGTTTTTCGGAATCATACCTTAAGTGGAATATTTTAGTCAAATAGGTAAACTGAAAGTTTGTTCTATCCTTGTTCACTAGCCTGCCTTGAACATTAGAGCATCGTTGTTCCTCAGCTAAGACTTGCAACGGTTTTCTGCAATAATTCACTTTTCTTCTTCACAATGTAAAACTTTATGCATGTTTATCCCTTCGTAGGTTAGACGACGAGAGCGATTCGGACAGTTTCCGTATGGACTGCTTAGTATACGGTACTAACCTGGACATGGGCGCTCCAACGGGTTTCGTGCTGCAACTGAATATATTCTCCACCTGGGGAGACCCGTACTACGTCGGGCTGACGGGGGTCGAGCTTTATGATCCACATGGGAACTTGATACCGGTCACTGAGACAAGTAAGTTGTTGATCACCATGTTCATGAATTTATTTATTTTTGGGAACAAACAAGATAAATTTTAAAGATTACAAAAATTCCCAACTTAGTAACTTCTTATAAGAGAACTCCTCAAGCACTACGAATAGGCTGATACATCAACCAGCTTTCGCAGTGTGGAATCTTTCCATAAACTTTTTACCTCTTTCATTTATTTTATGGCTTTCAAGATTAGGCACTAATAATGTCGGTTGCGGTAAAAAGTAAATTGGGTGGGGATCCAACTGATGACCTTTCGCTACCAGACTACGCCGTACTTTTGGGATAGGTAGGTACATCATTCTGAAACCCACACTATTGGTATTGGTAGTGGACTATACCTAAAGGCTAACGCAGGTAGGGGCGGGCAACGCAAACGCAACGCATTGAAGAAATCCTCCTTCACCACTTTTGTACTTTTTCTATGAACCAACGCACGCTAGAGGGGGGCCACACCGCACTTTTTGTATGAAAATGCGTTGCGCTGCGGCCCGTAGCGGCTGTAATGAGCGCTTGACTTTACAAGTAATCTTATTTGCTTGTTTTCCATCAGATGTCTGCGCGCACCCAGCTAGCGTGAACGTGCTGGACCCGCGTGCGGCGGACGTGCGCACGCCCGACAAACTTATCGACGGACACAACGCGCGTGTCGGCGATGCTGCACACTCCTGGTTGGCGCCAGTACTGCCGCACACGCTCAACAGGTCAGTGACAATTTATCTTTTAAACCAACTTTTACACTGTCACCAGTGCACTCGATGATCTTATGACTGCGTCAATGAGCGGAGTTCGCGCAGCTGAATGATTTTTGGCTAAACATATTTCAACTTTTTGCCATCGACAAGCTAAGCAGAAGTTGCTTCAACTAATCGGTATTTACTAAAAGAAGGAATTTCTGGCGACAGGGGCAATGGAGTTTTTTTTTGGCACGATTCACATAAACGCAATGCGACTTTGCATTTTTTTTATTGCCTTAATTGTGTCCCATGCTGGGCAAAGGCTTTCCCTTTTTCCTTCCAAATATCTCTGTTTTGTGCGATTTCTGGTCATGTTGGCCCTGCACACATTAGATCGTCACACCACCTTCGCCGCGGCCTACTTCGACGGCGACAGGCGTCCTCCCTCAGGCGTCCAATGAGTGACGATCTTTGTCCATTTCTCCGGGTGCATTCGTGCGAACTTGTCGGCCCACTTCCATTGCGTGGCTGTTTTTCTCCAACAACTTGAGTTATGGAGCGCAGGGTGGTGTTTATAACGCAATTTATTCACTTAATGCCAATACCAATGCTACTGGGATAGCTGTAATCTGCCTGTGTATGCCCAATATACTCGTGATCATTGTTTTGTAGTTGAAGAATAAAGAGGGGTTAGACCAGTCTTTCCCAACGTGGGCGATAACGCCCCCTTGTGGGCGCTGCAGGCCTAAAGGGGGGCGGTAAGAGACCCAGAAAAAAAAGGGGGCATTGTGTAGGGCAGTGATGTCAAACCCCCGTCCCATGGGGCCCTTAGGGCCCCACGTGAGATATTTCTTGGCCCCACTTATCAGTTAAGAATCCCCACTTTTCAACCTTCACATTAGTTTTTATATAAGAATTGATTATGTTTGTTTTATTTTCAATAAAAGATACTCTGTCCGAATACTATAAATTTGCGTTTCAATAATCAATTATAAGTACTTAGCGGTTTTTAAGTATGTTTAAAAAGGGGGGCGTTAAAAAATAATTTATTCTTAAAGTGGGCAGTAGACAAAAAAAGGTTGGGAACCCCTGGGTTAGACTAAGTCTCCCTCCGAAAATAAAATCCCAGCAAGCGTGAACAATCTTTCACGATGATCCAAGTCTTTTAAAATGATTTCTTTTGCAGGGTATACTTTGTATTCGATGTCCCAGTTTCCGTGTACGGCATAAAGATCTGGAACTACGGGAAAACTCCAACGAGAGGTGTCAAGGAGTTCGGAGTAAGTAATCCAAACTCAGTCTACTTACTGATTTCTAGAACCCATATACTCATCTATGCGAAGCAATGCGTTCTATTAGGTGTTTATTTGATGTAACATTAGGACGGATGCTTAAGTACCTTTATTTGTTCCTCAGGTTTTAATGGATGACCTGCTGTTGTATAACGGAACATTGGACTGTTGCAAAAACGATGAGAACCTCAACTCGCAGTGGTTCTGCTTGCAGAACTTGGATGTCGACACATTGACACCATCGTGAGTACAAACTTTTATTCTGATGGGACTAAGCCATTGTTATAACTAGGCAAGGTATGGGACCTATACCTATGGGATCTTGGGGCAGCTTTATGACGTACCTATATAGGTATCTGTCTGTCTGCCTCTAATTAACTCATCACACTCTTGGTTGATGTTCAGGCATTATAATGTGGCAAGCCGAAGGATATCTCGACGTGCTTATAGATGTATGCCTCTAGATTACACTTGGATCTAATATTCCAAAGGATCCCTGGTTAACCTGTGATCTACGCATCTTAAGGGGTCTAGCGCACTAGATGGCCACGACTCCGGCCAGTCGTGGCTGTCTATTGGTATTGTATGGTGTGCGGCCAGTTGGCCGTTGCGACCGAGTGCGCGGTTCGTATCGGTTTCTATAGTTTACCTGGTCGCTGCGACCGCTGGTCTTGGTAGTAACCGAGATCTCGAAGAGGATTTTTTTTTCAATGTTCCAGTTCATCGGACCTAAGCCAGCGTACAACAACAAGCGGTTCGAGCGAGAACGCGGATCCATCGGCGCGGCCACACACCAGCGTTCACGTGTTCCACAAACATAGACAATAACGACCCGCAGCCCAACGTACGCTCTGACAAATTCCCGTGCACCTTTCAACTTCTTCAAAGTATTATTAGGTTTTTCCATCAGGAATTTCTCAGTAGCAGCCCAGAGTCTGGATTTGTGTCCGGTTGATGGCAATAGGCTCGCCCTCTATTACATAGGACTTAAACATAACTGGCAAATGTGGGTGTAGGTAACCTCTGCCTAACTCTTCGGGGAAAACAGGCGTGATGTTATTGTATTTGTCTTAACTATAAAGGCTATAATCATTTGCGTGATTTTGGCAGACAGGCACTTATTTGCCAGTTGTGTTCCTTATGGATGTGGTACCTACTGTCAGTTTTGGACCAAACACGACAACAATGTTGTTATAAACGAATTTGCCCCATTTTAGAGAATATTTGTAACTTATAAGATTTGGTTTAAGGAGTAGATCGCATTGTTTCTGAATTGAAAAGGCGATGCTTAAAATTTTCAAGTTTTTTCGATGGTTTAGATTAAAAATCGAATTCTTTTGAAAAGAGGGTAGAAGATCCACTTTCGCACCTGGTTTCATTGAGAATGTATTAGGTTTTAGCAGGAAATTAAGCAAGTAGTATTTTCGTAGACTGCACACTCGCCAAAATATTTTTTACCTTATTTATATTCACTTTTACTGTTGTACCTCATAAAGTTATAAAAACCGTAAAAATTAAAACGCTTAGAAGGTAGTATTTAAATTATTGTAAGGTTGAAACTTAGTGTAGAATCAGTCTATGTTAGTGAAACGCTGTGTGGCCTGAAAATGGTGACGTTGCTGGTCGGAAATTGTGGTAGTTACGTGAACTTGTAACGTAATTTTTGTACTTGTTACGTGATCGTGTAACGTAAGATTTTGTACCACAAATAAATGATAATTTATATTTCGGAGGTTTTTCATTTCATTACCCGTAACAAACTACACGCTTCCACTATTCCTGTAGTTCACCCTTCACATGAAATGTATAATTACTTGCGTTTTGGTATTAGGAACCTTAATAGGTAGAGATGATGACTAATATTAGAAATGTTCGAACAAATAATGTCATTTCAAAGAATGCATAGTAAACAGAGATAATCGAAAAAATCGGTAAAATCGATGGAAATATGTAATCTACGTTCGCAAATTATTTGCCCAACATGTAAATAAACACGAGTTTTAGGAAAAACAACTGTAATGCCTACAAATAAGGTTCAGTTTGCGCTACAACTTCATATTTTTTTAATGACTCAACAGTACTAGTCAGTCTAAAATCAATTTTATTAACACTTACGTAATGTTGATGTTTGTTTAAGTAGAAATAACATCTATTGGAAACAAGGTTATAAATAGACCTTAGAAGCTACACGCTTTAAAAGTTTTTGGAAGGGATTATTCCCGTCCTTGTCGCGCGGTGCGGACGTATGGCGCGACTATGAAGTTACATAGTCGTGGTTGTGACGTCATTCCTGTGATAGTCTATGTCTAGCAGTTATTAAAAAAAAAATATCTTGACAACTTTTTAAGCTTTTACACTTTTTTTATAATATTGCAAAATATTTTTTTTTTGAGTTTTAAATAAAAATGTTGTCATCATCTATTCAAGGGGACAAGGTTCAATTCCCATTACATCTGTTACAATGATATTCCTTACCTTATGATTCTTATCACTTTATATAATCAGAGTAACCAATAAAACAAATACAATCATTCAGCTTAATTTATTGTTCAACTACTAACAATCACAGTTTGTATGTTGCTTTGCATCGCAACTATATAACAAGACAAAATTGAAGGTTTTCAATTTTGCCAATATTTGGTTCTCTACTTATGGTTTATTTTTATTTAAACAAATACATTGGACGAATTGTCGAGTATGAAAGTGTCCTTTATAAACCAAATATTAAATGGTAGTTCATTAATAGTAACACAGCATATTTTGTACTCTACAAGAGTCAACTAAATTAATATTACTATAGTTATTTGTACGCAAATCTGTCGAAGAAAATTATCACATATTTTTTCTTTGAAAGTCAATTTATGTTTTGTATGGCAGTTACTACGGCAGTCAAAACTAGCATTTATGTTAAGGCATTTACGATTCAATTTGTTTGTTAAGATCCATATTTGGTGGACAGCGCATTAAGCCGGCTCTTTGGTGGAGACCCGGCATTACAGAAACTTTTGTCTCCAACGCGTGTTGACAACACAAAAGTTGGCAACTTGAGACATGGCAGTGATTGTTCTAAAATTATCGAACTGACAAAATATGGCATTTAAAACTAGAATTTATTGGCAGCGTTGATTCAAGATCATTTTGTTTTATATACCATAAGCGCGCAGTTTTCTATTCTTACGGCAGTCAAAAAGAGTAAAAATGATAAAGCATTCAAGACACGTTCTGTTTGAATTAGCATTATTTTTGGCAGTAATCATAAAGAGTGTCTGATTTTTTTAGACATATTTCCATACATAATTGAACCGACAATGGCTGAAAATAGCACAATGTTAACATAGGATTTTCATACAAACAACTACATATATTCGTAACTACATTATCAAAACTTTGAGACAAAACGAACTAAACACAAAGCCAGTCTCAATAAATCAATGGAAGAAGAAAATAATAAGAATGTACAAAATTTCTTATTACTGTTACCAATCATTACAAAAATACAAAAGCCGACAAAAGGCCTACAATATGCAAATAACCACCACATGTTAACTTCAGTCTATCACTATAGATCTTTACATGGCAATTTTTTTTTTTTTACGACTCCAGCGATATCTTGGCCTGCATCTTACCTGTTGGTAAGTGATGATCAGGCCGAAGGTGGAAGTGAGTTTCACCCGAAATCCTCAACCACAGAGGAACTGGCTATCTGCCTTTGACTGCCGAAACACAACAATGCTGTTAACATTGTTGTTGTAGCGACAGACTTAGATAAGATGATGGTAGCTAGCTAGGCGGACTTAGAACAACCTTTCCACCAACCAAACCGACCAGAAAATCCCCACTGGGAATCAAACCTCTGAGTCTGAGACAGGTGGTGTAACCACTATAACACAGAGGCTTTTAAAATTTAATCTGGGTTGCCATTCTCTTAGATGAAATCCTTGTCTAGTCTACTTCTTCGCGAATCATTTACTTATTATTATCCGTCCTATTTTCTTATAGTATCATATTCTCGCTTCATTGATCGGTTATATGCCATGACTACAAGCCTGATTTACACTGTACGATAAAATAAGGAATATGCAAGTAATTCAAAACTTTTCAATTATTTAAATATACGTTGTATAGTCAAGAAACAAATTCCTTTACTTATTTTACAATTTATTATTTTATGTTGCGTTTGTTTGGTGGAACGAAACGCAAATTCAAAACACGTCACCTTCGACAAAGCCGGAAGTGACGTAAAAACTACGTGAATAAAAATCTATTCTTTGCAAAGTGTTTGAAATCTCACTAAGGTTAGTAAGTGCGATTTCTGCTTGAATAAAGCACAAATAATATTTTTATCACAGCTGTTCAAAAAGAGCTAGTTTATTCTTCGGGACTAAAATAGCTTTTTAATCCCTACGGACTAAGTGATTTGAATGTGGATATTATTAGTAAAAGTTCCAATCACCAAAGAGATAAATCAAGAACATTTTATGAACAAGTAACAGGCTGGCAAGAGAGAGTGTGAATTAGGTCAAAATAAAAAACCAAGATGGCGGCTGCGAAAATTTTCAAATTTATCATCATGAGTATCGTGTTCATGGTTTTCAAGGGTAATATAGCCGATAGTGAGGTTAACATGAAAATCCAAGATGGCAGCTGCGAAAATGTTAAAATTTATCATCATGAGTATCGCCATGGGTGTCGTTTTCATAGTTTTCAAGGATGCTAAAGCGATAGTGAAGTCAAAATATTTTTTTTTCATGTATATGATTTGGAGCTAAAAAACCTTAAAACAGATGTAATTAACATGGTAAATGATGTCACAGAAAAGGACGTTTGTACTGTAGTAAACTGTTGAAGTCACATAATTTTCTTTGAGCAACAAGCACTAGTTGAATTTTTTTCTTTTAATACTTTTCTTGGCTTTATACTACCGTCTTTAATTGATTTAGTGAAAAAAAATACTTGCATATTCCCTATTGCGGCATACCACAAGTTGAGAAAACAATAAAAATTGCTGTTTAGACGAGGGTAAATCATTTGTTGCTTCAATTTTATTGTATGCCACAGGCAAGAAGCTTACATCGTGTAAATGGAGTTTAATGGCAATAAGTCACTTATCAATTCCTTTTTTTATATTTTGCTTTTAATACGATCATCGTGCTATTAAGTAAATCGGGCAAACAATATACTGTTCCCACCTCTAGCAATTCTAATACTTCCTTAGTAAAAGAAAATGTCTTATCCGATATTAAGTAGATAAATTCATAATACTATTTATTTAATTCAGATATCAGTATTTCGAGATTTATCCATAGAAACTTGTACAATACCCTATCATGACACATCGGGATTAAGAAAGAGTCTGTCACAGAAACAACGCTCTACAAATCCGAACGTTTTCCGAAATACGAAGTGCTGTATTAACAGCTGGTTACCGCTGAAGTGTTTTCTTGCATAACACATAAGACCTATAGTTACGAGGTAGAGAACTCTAAATATTCCGTAATATTTTTGGTCAGTAACGGCTCGCGCGCACTACGACTTATTAACAGCACAAATTAATCGCGCGGTAAAAAATCGTAGAGCGCGCTCGCCCTAATGTGAAAAAAAATCGACAATAACCAAAACGATAGGAAATATCGAAGTGAATCGCTTTTGGTTATCTAACTGAAGAAGTAGACAGATCTTAGTACGCTATTTAGGTCGAAGTCTCCTTTGCTGGGCACTTTTTGTAGTAGGTTGTTGACGCGTTTCTTGTTCGCTGCGCCTACGCTTCTGTCCTCAAGCTCACTGAAATAGATGATAAATTCAAGTTGAAGGGATCAATCACATACTTCTTTAATTTAATTTTAAGCGTGTAAAGATTATTACACTAAGTTTATTTTTCTGTATACTTCAAAGATGACTGCTGATTTTAAAGTTGTGTCGAGAGTTAACCTCACCTTTCGTTGTAGCTGTATCGCTTGGAAAGAAACTCTGATAAATCTTCTAGGATCGGCTGCGAGTGTAGAGCGACGAATTGTTCACGGCAGATCTAAAATACGATAAATAGTTTTTAAATTATGTAGTCTTTAAGCACTGCCCACGTCCACTTGGACGTAATAAAATTGCGGCAATTTTTTTTCGTGCAGTGTATTTTCTCAAAGCTCGGCTCAACAACGAGAGTTGAAATTCCACTGTACGAAAAAAAATTGCCACGATAAAAACACGTCCGTGCCGAAGTCGAATCAATTCAGTAAGAATAATGCACTATTTACAACATTGGGGCTATGTTTAGGCGCGGGACATATACAAGTGGCGAGTGGCGCGGCCGTGGCGACGGTGTGGCGCGGGCGTTGCGCCGGCCACTTGCCATCCCGCGCCTTACGTAGCAGCTTTTATCCAGCGATCATTACTATGAGTTAGGTAAAACGAAAGGTTCCGAACTTACAAAAAAATTGAACAGTTATAAGTTTTTTTTTTTTGTTCCTCTGTCACAGATATTTTTCGCGAATTCTGCAAAATATTTTTTTTTTCCTTTTTGTAATCTGTATACTTGTTTGTGGGCAGATATATTGTTTTTAGATAGTACCTCGTTCATGCGGTCCACGGAGCACGGATGCGTCCAGAAGCAGTCGTGCACGGACACGAAGGCCACGGCGCCGGCCTCGCAGTGCAGGCCCGTCAGCATCATGTGCGACGAGTCCAGCGAGTGGATGAAGTTCGGCGGGAAGGCGTTGCGCTGCTTCATGGTGCAGGGGCGCCTGTGGCCCGAGGGAGTACACATTTATAAGCGACCTAAACTTATAGCGGACTTTGTTGTAGTAAAATACCGCACCAGTCCGCAACTCCACGAGCGAATGACATAACTAAAACGTTGGTTATGAAAGTAAGTTGGTGTCTTTTCCTAGAGAGCGCTTTTGTCATCGTAAAGTCAAACCCCGCTGCCCAAAGATTTAAATCGCTAGATTTGCTCTCATCGTACTTAGTCACACGAAAAAATGTCCATACTTAAACGAGTGGGCTCACATATGATTAAATAGCTTTTCCATGACAATCAAGTCAAGTCACCGCGTCACTGTGTCAGAGTTGTCAAAACGAAACTGAGACACGACTATCTTTTGACGCAGCGAATCTAATGATTTAAATCTTTGCTATTGCCATCATTTTCATGACAGCTGTCACGGCAGCCTCCAGGGCCGCCGAGCAGTATGACGGAGCTCAGAGTTAATGAACGACCGTAATGAAAATATGTATTTCCAGAATTATAATCATTAGAATCATCAATACAACTATCTCATAATTCTGTTACATATTTGTTACGGTCGCGAATCATATTTTTATCAACAAACAACGTAATACTGACCAGCATATTGCAAAAATGGAAGAAAATTTGAATTTCGCGGGCTACCTTAGCGCAACCCACTGATAGAGGAAGATGATAATGACTTACTGAGCCTGATCTAAAGACGGCCGGTACTGGCCAGTAGTGGGGCCGGATCGCCGGTAATAGGGCTGCACCACAGGGAGGCCTAGCGGAGTCACCCACTCCACGCTCTCGCCGCATACTGCTGATATTAATCTGGTGGAGGAAAATAATATTAACAATGTGTTCTGTTTTACTGGGTCAGTATGGGAAGGTCCTAATCCCCTTTGGATTAGGACTGTAAGAGAAACATTTAAAGTCACTCTTAACATCTTTAGGAAAGACTTAAAGATGCTTACAACCAGTAGACGCAGGTCCTAAATTAAGCTTTTTATAAGTATCTAACTAATGAGGTTCCTTGTCTAAACTATTAAAACGGTAATAATTGTTACAATGATGATAAAATTACTCCAATTCATTCAAAGGGTATTTAGAGTGACTTTAAATGAGTTTATAAATTTGCTAAAAACATTACCTGGGCTACAAAACAGATATGAATGGATATTGACTTTCATTCCTAAACATTTTTCTTTGATTTTTTATTTCTATCTACTAAAGTAATAAGTTGATAACTTACTTGGCACAGTCGGTGAACCAATCCTGTATCAGTTTGGTGGAGGTGAACATCTCTCGCAGACTGTCGAACGTCTTCGTGGTGAGGTACTGGGAACACGTCCAGACGTGCTCCTTAGGGAACTCGTCTATGTCTGTTGAGATTAATTTAAGAAGGACTGTAAGTAGCGAGCAAGTTTGAACGACTGGAAGATATTAATAATGCCAGCCTGTATGTATTCCTTAATAAAGAAAACATATAATTCCATTCAGAGAAGGAATGACCATTTCAATGGTCACTTTGCTTAAGGGAACACTAGTCGGTCATCCTTCCATACAAACGTAGCATGATGATTACTCGTCTGTTCGACAGTGTACGTTCAAAACTAAACATTATATCAATTTGTCTTGTCATTGTCTAGCCCTGTATGGAAGCAGAATTTGAAAAAAAAATGGTTTGGAAGTTATGTTTACGTCGAAACTTCCATATTTCAATACTAGTTTTAACTCATCTTTGAGCGCAAATAAATAACTTATTTAGCAAGAAAAAAGCAAGATAGAAACATAAAGTTTTTCATAATATCTATACCCCCAAAGGCTTTATGATGAAATTTTACGCGCTCGTTTTCATTATAAATCATCGTCTATTTCACAAAATAAATAAATAAATATATAAATAAAAACTAGATAAAAAAATACTAAATAAATAAATAATTAGACTAATTAGCATGCATATTAGCCACGCCCGCCAAAGAGTTCGAGCCGTCGACTAGTGTACCCTTAATGGAGATTTCAGACATTACATTTTCTGAGCTGTAAAAACCTAAAAGCTTAGTTTTGGGTTCTTGTAACGAGGCTTTTGTGGCATCTACGAATCATTTGGCATACCTGTGAAGTTAATCGTGTATCGAATTTTGATGGCTACTTGATTCCCTCTATTCAAACATGAAAAAAGATAATCGTTTACGAATCCTATAGTCCTGGTTACCTTTGAGCTGCTTAGCGATCTGCAGCCTGGCTCCAAACTTGGTAACTCCATACACAGTGGTCATGACGGTCTGCTTGATGACTTTTCTTCGTACGAAGTTCTCTAAGATGATGGCTGCGGGAACCCCGGCTGCTGCATCACGGATTCGCATCTCTTCGACCTGTACCGAACAGATAATTTAAATTAACACTTTTATCTACACTGGTATCGTGAAGTCATTTAGAAATCAAAAACAGTACCTGAATGATCAACTTAATATCCACGTGAAATTAATAAGTTTTATTAAAACACGCTGTCTCTAACAGAAAAATGATTGAATATAACTTTTTCAAAACACTCGTGTGCTGCGCGGTATATAAACTCACACTTAAGTTATAACCCCTAACTGTTTCATAAACTACTATTATATCATAGACATAGGATACAAACTACAAAGCATATTCGCAATTCAAAGCATAACGGTACAGTACTATTTGCTGCATTCATAAATAATGAATTGTTCGATAGTTCCGTTACAATATAATACGGGAATAAACATCCTTGCTCCATCAGACTGCTATCAAATAATTAGTAGTATTTAAACACCATAGCCGCAACAACGCTGTGCACATCTTGCCGTCTTGCAGGGGCGATGGCTTCAAACAACCCGATTCTTACCGGCTTCCCTTAGAACACAACAACTCTATCGTCATTGAATAATCACTATTTGATACACCGTATAATTAAAATATTACAAAGCGCAAATTATCTATATGTCCCAACAACAAATCATTTTGCTCTAAAATAACTCGTAGGCGCGTCCGGCTTATCGTGAATTCAATTTCTATAGAAAAAAAAGTCTGTCTTGACGTCACTTCGGTCACATGACACCGCGGTTTCTTAGCAGCCGGGTAAGCCGCTCTGTACCGAGTTACGATAGAATACGCATGCGCGTCGTGAAACCAGAATGAAGGAGCTATTGTTCGGTCAGTTCGCTCAGTAGTTGTCGTTGAATTTCGTAATGCGTTCGGCTCGGAGTTCGGACATCTCATCATTCGATTGACAATTTGTGGTTGTTTTTTGACGTAATCGAATTTAGATTTTTTTTACAATTAAGTAGTTTGTTTTTTGTTCGCTCAGTGTAAACTGAATTTTATATATATATATTTTTTTTTTAACTCACACAAACAGCCAGACCCGGAACAACTACTTATAGGTTATACAAATATTTGTTCCGTGCGGGAATCGAATCCGCGACACGCAGCGCAACAGTCAATCGCTTAACCACTGCACCAACCGTGCCGCCATATATTATTATATTATTTTAGATGGTTTTTTCAAACATTTTAATGTTTCCCTTTACGATAAATATCAAATAAAATGCATTACTTACTACTTACATTACTTACCTATCTCAGATTCTAGTAGTTTATGGAATAATTATTTTACATTTTAAACTGACAAATTCATCAAAAAACATGTGCAGACTGGAAAAACATGTAGCTGTTTTATGAGTTTGGGACTGGTAGGAATAGAATTATTTTCACTAATTTGCATGAAGCTCTTATTCGGAATACACATTTGTTACAAGAAGTAACTTTTCGCGGCCACGATGAAACTTGAAGTGACGTCATAAAAATTAATAAACAACCTTTTTTTTTTTTTTTTGAAAGCTCCGGCTTCCTTCTTTCGTTTCACCACGCCACGCCACTGCCGTCTTGTGCACGCTAAAATAAGCCTTATGCCCCACACAACACGTACCAGGGCGGCGACGGCGCTGTACACGTCCTGCGGGCGCGCGAGCGGCGCCAGGTTGACGGCGGCGGCGCCGGCCGCGTCCCCGCCGAGCGCCGCGTAGTGCTGCAGGCCGTTACACGAGCCGTCTTGGTGGACTGGGAAGCCGCACATGTATTCTGCGGGGCAGAAACACATAGGCATGTATTTCATCGAACCTCAAATTTAATTATAGCGCCTCTTTTTCTGAATCTCAAATAATTCCTATTTTGAGGTCCTAAAAATACTAAATAACCAAGCAACTGCGACCAACTTGGATGTAGCGCTCACAGTCCGCTTCTGCAGAACCGCTTACTTCGCTCGCTCGGCTCGCGCCCTATTAGTCGCAATTCTAAACTAACCTAATTTTAAGTTTTAAATTTTATTTAATGAGAATGACATAACTAATTTAATGTTCCAATAATAATTTAAATTTTAACATTTTTTTATAATGAAAATGTTTGCATGCCGATTGGTGAAATATGGCAGAACTCTGATGAAAACCTACTACTACCTACTTATGTATAACTCATATTTGCAAATAAATTATATTCTATTCTAACCCATTTGGTCGGGGTGCCCTAGAATAGTTACTGCGCCCAATTGAGAGTAGGGGTGAGAAAGTAATAAAAGGCTCACTTATGAAAAAAACTAAGGCGCATTATTAGAAGCCCAAAAAGTTAGATGATCATTAATGTTAAAAAAAGTTTACATCATTAGTCATTAAGGTCAATAAGTTTTAAGAGGATCAGACAAATATTTCGAAAACAAATATATGGGCAACTATTTCTTATCATGCGGATCTGTATCCCCGTGCGTGACTGACCAGTATGTGCGCCGCCCGCATCCTATTGTTTATATAATATACCCTATTGTATGTCGTACATTGGGCATTTTCATTTTAAATGGCGCAGGTTGTTTTTCGGTTGTCCCATGACTTCAAATAGTAGAAAAAAATATTAGGAAACAATTTTTTTAAGAAAAAACGTATGTGCACTGAAGGTATTTTTATAAATTTGTGGATTTGATTTATTGGTTCCTGATAGAACACATTTTCAATTTTATTTAAATTAATAATGTTTCGGAAATGTGTAAAATCATGATGTCCCAATGACAGTATGCATTTAATTTTTTAGATTTTTTTTGTACGACAGCTAACGTAGCGACAATTCAATTTCATTGTTAGATAGTTAATTTATCATTTAAACTAAGCATTTCATCTCAGTTAGTAAAAAGAATATTTAATAAATTAATAAAAAACTTGTCTCACGAATTCGCGACTACCGGACATGTCCGGATAGTAACACGCTTTTTACTATTAAAATACATAAATATTATGCTAATTCGGTTTTCATGGCAGTCCTGGGTACAAATATAAAAGTATGAAATGCCATTTTGAAGTTATTCACGCACGGTGTCCAGCTAATGCGGACGTTTCGCGGCACAAAAAGTTTGGACAGAAAAAATCTATTGAGTTTAGTAACGTTTTTTTTCGTGAATATAAAGTTTGTCTTTATTTATTTTTTAGCTGTACATAACTTAAACACTGCTGAAGGAATAAAAGTAAAATTTGATTGGTTTCTGATAATATTGTTTGAGTATTTTAATTTAGTTTTAAAACGATCTACATTCGTCACGTCCTGTTAGCAACCGTTACTATAGGATGGACAAAAAATGTTACGAAACAGACATGTTAAGCTTAGAACTCATGAATTAAACTTAACGAAATTTATTATTGATGACAACGGTCCTACTAATATTTTAAATGCCGGTTTGTATGTTTCTAACAAAATCCCGCAAAAGCGGCTGTTCGGATTTGGATGAAATTTAACACACAAATAGATAGTTTATTACTTTATTATTAACACACAGGATACTTTTTAGGAAAATCTGATTTAACGCGGGCAAAGCTGTGGGGCGGAAAGCTAGTAGAAAAATAATGTATCTACCATCTCAGAAGAACTAACATTTTCTAAGATTTTAACCTCACAGTGAGCACTATTCTTAATAATTCTGTTTCGTCATTTCACATGTCCATTCAGTAACTGTCCCAAAATATTTTTGCCTTATTTATTTTAAAAAGACTAAATATTATGCGGAATATTATTATTAGAATATTATAAATGAAGAAAAATAAAACTACATTAAGATTATATTCCAACTTTAGCACTCCTTGACTGATCAAATAAGTTACTCGAAAATTAAAACTTGTATTTGGACAATATGTTACGATACTGACCAAATTGTTGAAATTTTAAGTAAAAATAAATAACTAATGACCAAGTATTAATATTTAATTTCATTAATAGATAATAGAAACTTATTACTAGCGTTTTTCTCATTTAATTTCCAGAAGCTGAATTTTTATGACGATTTGATTTTTGTTACTAAAAAGACATTTTTAGCCCAATCTACTTTACAAAAATAATTTTATAAAATAAAATAAACATTTCTGCACGGATTTTTTACATCAATCCACAAAAATTATATATTTTTTACAATAAATCAAAGATCAAAGTCTTAAAACAATAATATTTTTTTAAAGTCTGTTTATGTTTTTACCTGCGCCATTTAAAATGAAAATGCTCACATGCTGTTCCTGTCACGCACGCCACACGCACGCGGGACGCGGGGAGTTTGCGGGTGCATCACATGCGGTAAGCTCACGCATGCGGGCGTAAGACTATATAAGTTTTTAGACTACTTGGATACAGAGAGAATAGATTAATTATATGGCTACCAACACAACATAACATCACGCCAGATTTACCCGAAGGGTTAAGCAGAGGTTTACCTGTAAGTGTAGCATGACAACCATAGAAACGGGTTTTCTACAGGTTTTGTCGACGGAAGAATAGACAAAAAAAACCGTTTCTATTGTAGTCATGCTAAGCGTGCTGGTGTCGAATTGCTTGAACTATATATCTTTATACATATAATTCTACTGCACGTGTGTATGTCACTGAACTCCTCCTAAACGAATGGACCAATTTTGTTGAAATTGTTTGTGTGTGTTTGAGTTGGTCCCTGGACGGTTTAAATTCACAATTGGACCCGGTAGGTGGCGCTGCGATCAAGTCAAACAGGACAACATCTGTCCGGTCACCTAGCTACTGATAAAACGGTCAATTTGAAGATCGAGAGACCTTAAAAACACGTCATTTGAGATTCTGTTAGTTACCTTCATGGTTAGGAGAGCGCACTGCATTGGCAATCTCCATGCAACACGCTAGCGTCTGCCACGGCTCCTCCGACTCTGCCCACCAACGGTCACCTTCTAAGGGACGGTCGGCCGAATCCAAAATCTTGTCCATTATACTGTCTGCGTAAGCCAATCTGAGGAATAAAATTGATTTAAAAAAAACTTGCACGAGCTCTGAATGTATGTAATCTGTTTGTCAAATTTCATTTTTATTTTGTGTGGTTGTTCAAAATAACAATCAACAAATTTTTTTTTTTTTTTGCTTTGTTCAGTTCACTTTTAACGTGCATTTGATATGTAAACCAAAATCAAACTGTATACATTGGTTATAAGTTCCAACCCAGCACCGTACCAGATACCATTTGAAATAGTCCTAACAGGATTGGCATTTAAAGACCGGGTATTATAGCCTAGGATCCGACCTTCACCCATCTGTTTAATGGATGAAAACTAATTTAAATCAAACTAACTTCCCCCAGTGGCTTAATATATCACTTATGGCTATTGGGCGCCAAGAACATTCCTAAGCTTAGGTGGCCAAGTAGTCACCTATTTAGGTCATTAACTCCGAATTGACTAACAATTGGCAAAAGTCGAGTTATCAGTAAAAGTTCTCCTTGAAAAGCTCTTGCCATTGGTGTATATCTATCTTGTTTAAAAAAAAACATTTTTGATTTTTGTTATTAATCACAGTCTGGCCAGGATTTTTTTTGCCAACCCACTCCCGATATATTTTCTAACATACAAAATTTGAATTTAAATACTTTTCATCCATTAAAAAGATGGGTGAAGGTCGTTCCTAGGTCGAATCCTCTACTATTAAGTATGTAAATTATTTTTTCTTAATATTTGGTCAATTCATCCAAAGTATCCTATCATTAAACTCCTTGCATTACACAATATAATTTAAACTGAAACCCCTTAAACTGCAGCTTACCTCTCATCGACAGTGCTCTTCTTCATGGTCCCGGTCAAGTTGATAGCGTGCAGCTTCAGCCAGCGCAGGCCGCGCGGGCCGAGCGGCTGCTTCTTAGCGAAGCTGAGCAGAGCGCGCTGTGTGTCGGCGCCCAGCGCGGACACGTGCGGCCCGCACGCGTACACGCGCCCGCGGAAGTCTAGGTTGTGGGGCAGCCAGAACATTGACTCCCTGTAGGAATGGACTTGGTTTTAGGGATAACTTATAATTTTAATCACGCAGTTTTTTATAGTCTTCTTAAAATCTTTAGTTTATGAATAGGAACGATCAGATCGGCAGGTATAGTTCAGAAGGTTATAACTCTAATATACGGATCATAACAGACTAACCATACAGTGTGCTCAAAGTATTGAACTCAAACTCAAAGCATTTATTTAAAAAAAAACTAATTAGAGGAACTTTTGAATTGTCAATGGGTCGGTCAGTCAGAAAGATGAATCTAGTTATTCATTCCAAACCGTAATAGGTTCCTATGGAGAAAAACGGACAAGAACCTCCACGGACACTCTATTAAATCAAAATATAGTTACAAAATATTGGTTACATCGTTCATGTTGAAAAATATACACGTGAGAACAATGTAGAAAGACGTGCCCGTTAAAAGCGTCCGTAATAAAAAGATAAAAACGATTCAAAAATGAAAATAAGCCATGACAGCTCAGAGATGACCAGTCCCTACTGACGGCGCCCGTTCATGAACGGATCACGGAAAATGACGCATGGATCAGCACTATAATATTCAGCTCAAAAATTTTGAAGGGATCTTAATGATCCAACACACATGCCACAACCAGCGAGACATTTTAGTGATGCTAATCAACTAATGTATGCGTCCTTGTGGAGCTGGACCAGTGTTGAGCCAAGCATTTTTGTCAGCGATGTAATCCCCCAACTTATAATAGACTTGGCAGCATAGTGTGCGTTTTATACAAGATTTAAATTTCATTTTATTTAGTTATAGTACGTGAGGAGGTTAAATGAGGACCCCATTGCAGCCTTGAGTCAGAAAACAGTTTTATCTACCAATTCTAGTTTCTCCTTATTCAATACTATATCGCAATCACTACTTTTAACAATCCGTAAAGCAATTCTTATACATTTAGTTATTTTCCCATTTAATACTAAATTATTAGCAGTGAACCAATTTGTGACCTGCAGTAGGGCGTTATTTACGTCGTCATGATTTGATGCACGTCTATTTATCTTAAAAATTCAAATTTTTAATATCGTCAATTCATCGTTAATTCAAAAATTGAAATATCGTCAGCAAATAACACCATTTGTGGTTGGTTTTTTAATAAATGGGGTAGATCATTAATATATACCAAACAGAGGAAAGGACCCAAGATCGAACCTTGTGGAGCACCCATTTTTACTTTTAGAACGAGTGAATTGACTCCATTAATTTGAACTTGCTGTTGACCATAATTTAAATAAGATTTTACTAAACTGAGCGCAAGTTTACCTAGTCCGTAATGCTTAAGTTTCAAGAGTAAGTTTTCATGATTTACGCAGTCAAATGAATTGGAAAGGTCACAAAAGAATCCTATGGCATCTTGGGTCCTCCTTCCACGCTGTAAATATGTTTCAATAAGATGACACCGGCGTCAATTTTACAACATCCTTTGCGGACACCATATTGTTGATCATGTACGATTTGGTCGGTGTTAAAAATAATTAAGCATTTGATTAAGCATTACCTTTTCGAACACCTTGCTTTATACCGGCAGCACGGATATTGGTCTATAATTGTTGGTGTCTTTACTGTCCCCAGATTTAAAAAGTGGTATAACCTTAAGACCTCCTTGGTCCACACACAAAATAAATATTAAAAAGAAAAATATCAAGCTTAGAGAAAACACCTGTATACTTACGAAAAGCTAGTTAGTTATATTTTGAGAGGGGACAGTTAAGGACAGTTTCCTAAGAACGTTTTCCTGTAGCCATAGCGGTTAACCCACCCTTACTTACCCATCTCTTCCAAATCCACAGTCGTATGTTAAGTACGCTGTATTATTATGTAAATAGTAATAAAAGGCAATTTTAGTGAGTCTTTTTGAAGGCTAAAAATAGACTTTTTACTTTAATTTTAATTCTTTACGTACCTATAATGGTTTGCCAGCGACAGTTTATACAGGGCGTCGCACCACAGTGAATGCATCTCAGCCCTCGCGCGGTTGATAGCGACGCGTCGCTTGAACGCAGCGGCCGCGTCGGCGCCGCCCGGGAACTGTGATGTGTCTAGTTTTGAAGAGGGGGGCGCGATGTCTAGCTTTTTGTCACCGCCGTCCCTGTAGGGAGAAATGTTTTGTTAGACTTGAAAATTGACGATGTTGTAGCCTTTTGATTTCAGGACAATCACAAGATATATATGGGGGCTGTAGATTTAGTCTCTTGCCAGATCCAAGATGGCGATTCCACCCATCATCCAACACAACAACAACTAGCCTTTGAATGGTCGTGGAACTTCAGAACTAATAAAAGCAAGTAGTCGGACAACATGTGTTTTGTTTTCACCAGAATTATTAGATTTCACCAGATTCTGTTTATGATATCTATCTCTATACCAACAAATACAATTGAAGTGTATGTTTGTAATGTCAAAATAACAGGTTTTTGTTAAATGCATATGAAAGTCTAACGGTACTTATAATTTTTTTTTTTGTTTTTTTAATTTTTATCCCCCTGTTGTCGGAAGAAACACGAAATACAGACAGAAAGCTGTCTGTCTGCCGTGTTTCTTCCGGCTCATCTCCGAAACGGCTGGACCGATTTTGACTTTCACTGGCAAATGGCTGTCATAAGGAGTAAGTTATGCAATTGTTTTATCCGACTACGGCGAAGCAAAAAGGAGGGTTATGATTTTGACCGGTATGTATATTTATCTGTTACCTCATAACTTCTAAACTGCTGATCATAATTTGACAAATGAGGACAAATGTCGTTGGAGGCGTCGTAATCGTCCTCTAGTTACAGGTTATGTGACGTCACATTAAATTCAATATTGCTATAATTCTGGAGGACATAAAATCATGAAAAAATATCATTTTTTTTCATAATGGCATTTGGGTATCCAATGAAAGGGCTTGACGAGCACATTACAAATATGTATATATATCATGTTGTCTAAGTCTATAAATAGCTGTGCTGTGCTACGTACGGCGCGGCTGTAAAATTAATACTTACTATACAATAAAACCTAAACAAAAATAAATTTAAGCGGCTCTGCAAATACGAAATTATATCCCCAAAATAATTTACGCGGACATACACGAGGCGTGGCGCGAGCGAGGCGACGACGGTGCGGCGCGGGCGTTGTGTATGTTCCGCGCCACGTCGTTCCTATTCATTTTGTATGAAATATGAAACTGGTGGCGCAACGGCCGCGCCACATCGTCGCCACACCAGCGTCTGTCGTCGCTTGTGTATGTCCCGCGCTCTAAAAAGTAAGAAACAATAATATATTTCAGATAGAAATCAAGACAGGTACATAAAAGGGTCAAAGTAAAGCCATGGTGCCATGATATTATAATTTTGTACGTGTACAAGCATGCGACCACGGCTTTACCTTGACCATTTTTGTACCTATATCTTGATTTCTGTCTGAAATATTTTCTTGTTTCATACTTTTTAGAGCCTGATTTTAGTTTTTGAACTTACTTTTTACTATTTTATAAAAAGAATTAGAGTCCACGCGAGCGAAACCGCGGTCAGCAGCTAGTTATTATAAAATAAAATAAATTATTTGACAGAAGTACAAACATATAATCTATATAATGTGTAATCATTTTAGCTTTTAATAATTTATTTTTTACTTTTATTTAAACTATGTAATACTCGTTTTAAATATTTAATTGTGTTATCATCTGCGCATAATGTAGTGCATGCTTTGCTTTTCTTTACGTAATGAGGCGTTAAGTTTGCAACATACAAAATGTAAAGTAATAATGTACTCATTGTTGAAGAGCCTAATAATACATTAATTAATTAATAAAATAATTTATAGTGAACTTTAGATAACTCTAATCGGATATTCATCATTGTTTCTATGAAAATTAATCAGTGTAAAGATTTACCTCGTGAAAAAGAAAACCTAATTGAAAACGAAATTGATATCTATACTTACCAAAACAAATAACTAAAAGGAATCTTACCTAAATATCTGTATCTGCAGGTCCAGTATAGGCTTGTTGATGAGCCAGGGCACCTCGCCAAGCTGGTTCAGACTGTCCAGGACTGGGTACAAGGTCTCCGCCGGCGCCGACTCGAGGCGCTTCCATTGACTCATCACGTGGTATGGCATTCTGGATGAGTTTGAGAAAAGTACTTAAATAACATTGTATTTGAAGTACTGAAACTTAGGTTAAAACGATTTTATTTAACAGAGAAGTAAATTAATCGTATTGAATATGGGTTTCAAGTTTGTATAATTTTTGCGGCTCTCGCAACTGATGGATGGTTGTACATACCTACATGACAGTGTTTTAAGAGGGAACAGGGCCTGCGAATCTCCATACAAATGTATTGCTCTTTTTTCTTCCTGAATAATGCCTCTAGAGCATTCATTTTTTTTTCCTAAAATCAAGGTCTGCTATAGACACGTCCCTGTTATTTCCTTTTTTTCAGCAACTTATTGGTAAAGAAAATATGTCCCTCCAAAAATTACAAAAAGTGCCCCATTTTTACCGCCGTGATTAGAGGACTACCAGACAAAGTCGAAAAGTTTTTAACATAAAAGAAAATGATAGGAACCTAGACATACTCTTTCTTAAAAAAAATATGTAAAAATAATTGAATCGGCTCTGTTTTCGAGGAGAAAAAAGGGGAATACGAAACATCGATCTCGTCAATTTCTTTTGTGATATAACCAGTCTGAGCTGCAGCTGTCCCTATCGCACTCTACGGAGGTAGGCTTGAGGTAAGACGACGGCAATAGTTTCTTCAAATACCTATTTTACAAATTCCTCGCAGCCTCTGCGATTCAACCTCTGCGATTTAACCTCTTTGGAATCTGTCATTATTACTGTCACGTCAAAAATAAATAACTCGTTGTTGTAAATGTAAGCTTGTGTTTGTTTCCAAATAGTATTTTAATTACAATAGCAACGTTTGAGTTTTCAGTTCTTCCTGCAGAGCTTTGAAACCTTGTTATTTTATAAAGCAGCGTCTAAGAAAGTGCCTGTGCAAAGATTTCGCCGTATTGGAGGCCACACGGGCACTGCGGCGCCGTAGCCTTGTTACGCCGCAGCGGCACTGCAAAGCGCAAATTGTAATCTGTTAAACATCTATGTTTTTAATAACGCAAAACAACTGAGCGGTGCCGCTCCGGTATCGCAACGCGTACTGCCCTGCCCGCCTCGTCTCGCTGGCTCCGTGTGGCATACCATGGATATTTATATGTAGGACGCCGCAGCGACACCGCTCCGGCGCTGCGCCGCCGCCGCAATGCATCGTGTGCACGGGCTCTTACTCTAGCGCAGCGTCTACGCTACGTGACTGTAGCGCCTAAGCGCGCAGATTTACGCACCTGACTAGCGGCGTAGGAGTGACGAGGTAGGCCCCGCTCCTGGTGCCGGCCCACGGCGCGGGCGGCGCGGCCGTGGGGCACAGCGCGGCGCGCATGCGCAGGCCGGGCGCGGCGGCGCCGGCCCACACGCGCGCCAGCACGGGGTGCGGCTTCAGCTCCAGGCGGACCATGCGGCCCCAAGGTCGGTGCACTTTGTATACGGCGGGGAGTTTCTTCCTGTATAGTCAAAAGGAAGTTCTATGAGCAATAGGTATACCCCATTCTTCTCCATAGGTACCTACTACGCTTTGGAATGGGCAACTAGCTAAATATTTCTGACTGACCGACTCCTTGACGATTCAAAAGTGCCTGTAAATGGTTTAATTGAAATAAATGCTTTGAGTTTGAGTTTCAATAATGGTTTAGAACAGATACAGCTAAAATAGGTACGAAAAAAAAGACAATTAGTACATTGACGTTTCGACGCAGTAGTCACCTCTGAGTCATTTACAGTGTACTCTGACAAAAAAAACAAGCACATCGCCGCAGCAGTGGTGGCCCACTGGTAACGGTCGCGACTTACGAATTGTACTTCGTAGGTTCGAACCCAGACAGGCGATTTACTTTGTGTAAATTATTTCATCACCACTGCTCTCAAAACGGTGAAGGAAAACATCGTGAGGAAACCGGCATGTCCTATAAGAACTGCAAAAATTTGAAGACATGTGACATCTACCAACCCGCACTGGGCCCGCGTGATTACGGCCCAGGGCTGTGCCCTGTGTGTTATGTAAGCACATCGCCCCGCTCATTGAACTATGTATACAATACTTTACTTACACTGAATATGACATCAAAACATAACTTTAATTAATTAAATCTAGAAGCACTACAACTTACTCTTTAGCAGCTTTACTCTTGAACATGTTGACGTCAATTTTCACGTCGTTTATTATAATATTGTACAGAAACTTGCCGACATTCTGTCGCATTTCCATTGGCCACGGCATCTCCTCGACATCCTGAACAAAACAATAACAGCGACCTTATGAAACTGAAATGTGCAAGCAATTTTAAACTTTAGGTGGTTAATTTGCCATCAGGGTGGAGAAGAAATTGGTTGCATATAAATATTACGTATGAAATACACATATATAGTCAATTATGTTTGTAACTGTTGAGAATTTAGCTTTGTAAAATATTCAGCTGCATCTGGTTAGACTGAAAGCCATAACATAGTAGGGAAAGGACTAGGCAGATTGATAGTGTGATGTTTCTGGTGCTATAAAAACTTACCAGACTAGCTCCTTCTCTGTTCATATGTACGAGAGCTTGCCACGCCTGTCTGCCGTTGTACGGCAATGCGGTGCCGTCTACGGACTGCCGTCTGACGTACCACTCACAGTACTTTTCGTATACACGCTCGATCTTTTTCAAAGTGCCGTTTCGACGGTATTGCTCGATTTGATACCTGCACGAGAAATTAATTGTTGCTGTTCAGTTAAGTTAATTGAAAACTGTAAAACCTTATGTCAACGGAATAAGGGCATTTTAGACAACTTTAACCGAATACTGGGTTAAAAAACTACGTTTTTTTTAAGTGATTATAATTTAGAAACATCAAAATTAAATAGTAGTTGTACCATTTATAAATAATTTTAATTAAATATGTGCGGATAATATCAGGAAACGATGGCAACACTTACTTCTGATATACTTGCGTTCCTAGATCTCTCTGTAATAGTTTGAGCGTAGGGCTGTACGTTTCGCTGCCGTCCACCAGCTTGCTTAACTCGCCCATTATTAACTCTACAAATTGATCTACCTGTAACATGTTGAAAATACTTTATCAAAATTGATCTAGGATTTGTAATATGTCATGAACCTAACTGTATATTCTCCAAAAGAAGAAAAGTGGGCGGAAACTAGGGATGTCAATGAGACATTGATGTTTTCAAAACATCGATATTTGAGTCAAATTCATCGATGTTTTACCATCGATGTTTTTATGAACGAAATTGCGACCCCAGTGATAACTGTTAAGACACATTTTGTGCAAATATATCTGATAAAAACGATGTATATTAGAGATTCTAGTGATGTGAATAACAGACTTACCTCTAACACTGTTAGGTAAGGGTACAGCGTGATGGCGGAATGTGAGGCGCAGCTCTGCGACTTGAGCGTGCCGAGGTTACGAACGAAGGACTCGTGGACCACGCCGCGCCATTCTGCTTCCGTCTCTGATAGCTTTTTCCTCTGATAAACAATAGAAAAACAGAACTTGTAAATATTGACATAATACAAATATAGAATGAAATATAGCCCAGATAAATTTGGTATTACACAATATTTTTTAAGTGTATCGACCATTTAGACTTTTGTTTTAGCAAATTTTAAACAACAGACTAATATAGCTCTAAAAATTTAAATTGCAGAGCTTAGTGGCCTAACTCCAATTAGTCTTCGTCAATGGACCTCACCATTGTGATTATCTGCTCCGGTTATGTCCGAAACTGGTTGGCAGACCCAATAACTTTTTTTTTTTCGACTAGGGCATCTCGCAGTTGACCTCAGAAGAGGGTCGTAGCTGCTTAACTGGACTTTCCTGTGGCTGCCTTAAGCTTCTACACTCAAAGCCTCCAGCCAGGGGCGAAAACTATTCTAATTATAAACTAGGCGAGCGCTCGCTAAGGGCACCCCCTGTGGGGTTCGAACCTCGGCTTAGGGCGTCGCTGGGGGGAGAACAGCAAGATGGGACAGGCTGGATCAAAGATATATTATTATTATTAGTCGGGGAGTTTAAAGGTACTGACTCAGCATCGACGCGGGCTGGCGCATCGTCGAGCAAAGGTCGGGGGGGAGACCCAATAATGCCAAAATATCATTAAAAAAATACACATAATACTCACACAAAACTTCACAGACTCCGACTGCTCATCTTTGACACCAATATTATGTATTTCAACCTCGCCTTTAATCTCAGTATTCAGCTGTTCTTTGCCTTTCTGAATCATCTCCTCCAGAGACAATAGACCTTCGGCCGGTGACGTCAACAGTCCTTGTCTATTCTCCACGTGGTCAAGCGTGATCTTGTCTAGTAAGGGACAGTTGTAGTCTAAGACGGGAGGTGTGTATTGAGGTTGAAAGTCGGGCTGTATTCTGTAGATAGCTTGTAAAACCACGTCGCGTTGGTCGTAAAGGAATTTTGTTTTGTCTAGTAAGTCGTTCAGTGTGATATTCTGTAAGAATAAGAGAAATTATTGCTGAAATGAGATGAATTATAATATTATACAACTTTTGGTGATAACATTAAAAAAAAATGAACGTAGCCAATGGCAGCACCAGTGCAGCATTTATTATTAAGCAATAAATTTTACAATGTTTCTTTTTAACTTTCGAGATATTAGTGAATAATTTGATTGGCTTGTATACATTGCACAGTAATCAGTGAACAGCGACCAACATCAATCCTACTAATCCTACTTCCTACTATATAATATAATAATATTATAAATGTGAAAGTTTGTATGTTTGGATGTTTGTTACTCAATCACGCAAAAACGGCTGAACGGATTTGAATGAAATTTGGTACACAGTTCGTTTATAACCTGAATTAACACATAGGATACTTTTTATCCCGGTAGTATGTTCCCTTGGGATAATTTCCGACCTAATCGTGGGCGCAGCCGTGGGCGAAAGCTAGTATTTTATAGACAAGTTTGCAACACAAAAAAATAAATATTTTAAACAAAATACACACCTTTTGATCCATCTGTTCTTTATAATACTCAAGAAGTTCCATTTTGTCCTCCACAACACTTTTCTCTATGCACTCGAAGACTGCTGCAAACGTCTGTGGGTTAGGTTCCACACCGTCTTCAGACATATTCGTTAGCAGTTGTTTTGTATTGTCCAACATTCCCTGCAAAAGTTAATATGATGTTTAGCCGATATGTTTTAGTTTAATTGAGTTAGAAACATCGAAATTATTTGCGACTTATTTAATAACCCCAGCCAATCATGAGAAAAAAAATCTTAACGGATAAATACACAGCGATGCACGTGACTAGAGCGCGTACAAACAAGTTTTAACTCGTTGCCAGGTTAATGTTTGTTTATTTTATGTACATACGGCTACACATCAAGCTATAAATATACACGCTATATGCAAGCTATGTATATATACCGTGAAATCTTAATGGTTGTTTTCCCGCAGGGAAATTGTTTTGTCGTAGTAATACAATCGTTATATAAACAAATAAAATATTAGAAACAATTTTGAAAACAAATTTTGTGTTGTTGCGTGCAAACTAGTTTATACCGTATCTCCAGGTGTGACAGTTTATTTTGCTTTGAACATTTATGCATCGCTGTTCCCTTTGTCGGCGGCACGTGCGATTCGAGTAGTATCTACAAGTTACCTGTTACTATTAATTTTAAAACAAAATCATCTTTAATTTTTTACTTTTGCTCTATGCTTCGAAAGTACTCCTTATGGCAAGTTGTTCTGCCGCGGGAAAACAATCATTAAGATTTCACGGTGTATACTACAGTTAGGCAACTTCAAAAGCCTGTTTCACTGTCCGAAAACTTTCTGGAGATAGACTAGATAACATATAAATAAAAAATCAAGTATATATAGTCCTCCAGACCGTATTTCGGCCACGGCGGCCAATCTCAACGGAGACTAGACTTCGGCGCGAGAGATATTATAGTGCACAAGTGTGTGCGCAGACACAGGTGCACTCTCTCTTCCCTCACTCTCACAGTCCGATGGGACGGCAATTCGACACGACCGGAGAGAGATCAGGCGCAGGGGCAACGGCGACACGTGCGCACCAAGGCACGGGGATATCACACCGCCAACTTCCAAATTCCGGGCTGTTACTAAGAAATTCCTAATGGAAAAACCCAATAACACTTTGCCCGACCTGGGAATCGAACTCAGGACCCCACGCTCATCAGTCGCAACCCAGTCATTGAACCCCAAAAAAAAGACTTACCGGTACTTATCGATACCCATGACGTCTGCGTAGTTCCGCTAACTAATTTGATTTGACCCTATATTACAGAATTTGTATGACTACATAGCTACAGTTGTCAGATAACTTAATCGAAATCGGCTGCCTCGTTGGTGAAGTGGTCGCAAGCGCTTCTACTGAGCATGACGTCCTGGGTTCGATTCCCGGGTCGGGCAGGGTTATTGGGTTTACAATCTGGAAATTCTCAGTAGCAGCTCGGAGTCCGGATTTGTGCTCAGTTGATGGCAATAGGCGCGCCCCTTATTCCATGGGACTTAAACATAACTGGTGAACTCAGGGTGTACTATAGGTACACCTCTACTGAATTTAAAATTAGTATTTTAAGATACTTACAGAATGTGCATATCCATGTAAAAGCGTGTTATACACTCTGACGTCATTAAGTTTGGGATGACTTGCGACCCTCGAGCCTCTCTGTCTGTAATACTGTAACACTTGATGGGCCTGTAAAAAGGTACATTTATAATGTTATGGTAACTTTACTTGGCATATTTTTTAATGCAAAATATACTTCATGCTAATAGAAATTAGGTATATTTTGTATTGACCAATTAACACGAATATTTTTCGCCAACGGAAGTGCCAATGCATTGCAATAGTTATGTCTTCTCTTAAGAAAACGAATTGTAATCGAATTTCTGCGTATATGGGGGTCAAAGTTTAATTTTTAACATTCGACTCCGAGAGTTCAATTGTAAATCTTTCGCCAGTTTTGTCCTCAATCAAGTCGCTAACTTGGTTCCGCATTTTTGGTCCATAAAAACATGATAATATTATGAGCCAATTTAACATACATAATACACTGGATTAAATTCTTAAATCGGCTTATCTTATTTCACGCCTGTCGCGGTCACCGACTTCCCTGATAAGATAGTAGAGATTTCGCATAAAAACTAGGTTACAAGTGATTATTTTTGATGCGTAATATTTTTTACAGTTTTCGAACGCGCGTGAATCTAATTTGAATCTTATTTCAATATCAATTAAACTGATTTTTTTAAAGTTAATTTTCACTTAAACTTTGTTATTATTTACGTAATTAATTACGACACAAAATTAATTTCCTCAATGAAATAAAAATCGTACTCAACATAGAAATCTGATATTCTCAAAGAGTTACTTAGTTAGTCAAATAGACGTGACCTAGATACAGTCGTCACATGTAGGCGCTATGTGTATGCTAATTGACGCAGAAAGTTCGTGCTAATGACCGCAAACAACAAAATAAATAACACAATATAAACTTTGTAAAGGAAACTACATTTTCGACAAAGAAATAGCTTTTAACTGGAGAATGCATCATGCTTTGCAAATATAAACTTTTATACTATTAGTACATGGTTTAGCTTCCTTTAAACTACGAATTTATTGTTACTTTTATTGTCATTTCTAAATCAACTTAGATCCCATGTGTTTAAAGTTGATTATGTGCTTGACTGCTTGTTTACATTTTCGTAAAAAAAAATAGGATTAAATTTTTTTCTGATCCAAAATTTTCCCCCAACTTGTTTTTTTTTTTGTTTTTGTTTTTTGTATTTGCGTCATATTAAGCGCAAATAAATGCATTTACTTACTGTCTTTCTAAAAATATCTCACCTCTTGTATCATGTTAAGTGAGCAGAGTAGTTGTAGATGAGCAGTAAGCACTCGATGCAAGGACTCTTGCTTGCCGCGCCGCTCCAAGTCCCTCATGTCTTGCTTCATACTCAACTCCTGCTTAGCTCGACGCTTGTCGCGTCTCGCCTTGTTCTTGTCTCGTATTAATTTTTTCCTGTGGACACAATAATATATGCTGTTTTAATGGACTATTAGGTTATTTGTATGGAGGTATTTCTAAATTATCCTGTGTGGTATAACAAATAGATACAATCATTTGAGCTGAAGACTGTTGATTGAATTAATTTCTTATAATAATAACTAAATGTTTAAAATTAGCACGCCAGCATTAAAGGCATACTAAGAGATTGATATCTGACCTTATAAAGAACTTTCTGTACCTTATTTATGCAAATTTTAATTTTAATTTATTCATTTTACAGACAGGATAGTTTTTAGTAATGTAAAAGCAAAATTAAGGTACTCATAAATAATGATTGCATTATATTTAAATCAGCATTTTAATTTTAAATAACATAAGTCATAAGAAGGTAAGGCAGAGTACCTCATACTGTGTACCTCATAATTCGGCAATTATGGTTATTCTTATTTCAAATAAAGTATAACAATAATTTTAATGAAACTAACACTTACGCCTGTTTAATTTTCAAATTATTAGCAGGAGTAGGTTCCACATGATCTAAATCCAGGTCCTCCCTGGTATCTATTATTTCATTGTGCAGCGTTGGGTCATCATAGATGTCTTCTATTGCTGGATGAGCAAGTCCTTGAGCTCTGAAAATAATAGGGCAAAAGATATTGCATTGGAAGTCAGACCATTTTTCAATAACCTCCCCTGTTATTGAAAAATGGGTACTTGAGTTTTGTTATATAGCTGAATTTTGTCATATTTTTATCAGTTTAAGAATAATTATGTTGTAATTATATTAGAATTTTATGGCATTTTACATACAAGCAGCCAATATTGAGATTAAAAATCAACTATGGTCTTACTAGTAAAATAAACATACATAATTGTACTTACTGCATATTAGTGATATGGTTCATCAGTTCTTGGTCATAGCTATCTAATTGGTTATCTACAAACAATTCCCTGAACACAGCGTGTGCACCCTTTGGTAATGGTCTAAAGAGGTTGTCCGACACAAGCTCTGTCTTGCTAGAACTTGTCTCATTTAGGTTAAACTCTTGATTCAAGCCCTCATTTATTGCATACCTAAGGTCTTGCAACTTCTGATCATATAGAGTAGCTTTTTGAAAATCATAATAACTCTCTTTTACCATATCTATGTACTTTTTCGTCTTGAATTTGTCTTCTAAATTTGATAGTGGATGGCTTGTGTATATCAGTGCACACTTATCATCTTCTAATATTATTTCTGACAGGTTTGACTTTCCAGTACCAGCCTTTGAAGGTTTCTTCACAGAGTTTTTCTTTAATATTTTGTCCCTGACAGTTTGTAGTAACTCAGGGTCTACTTCAGCTACTCTTAAGTTTTTAGCAGGCTTTGTAGTCAGTTGATGTAACTGACCAAGAGAGACGGAACTAGAAGCTAACTTTGAGAGATGCACAGCTCGTAATTTGCTTATTGACACCTTGGTTTCAGTCATAGCCTGGTCGCCAACTACAATAAATGAAGAAATTAAGCACAGTCATTTATTTACTGGTGTAGGTCAGTGTCAATAATGTAAACAAACACTTACCTTCAAGTAATTCTCCATATTTCTTATAGTTCTTATGTTTAGACTTTTTTCTCAGCGAACTGAGTAGATTAGCCGTTTTCGTAGACTGGTGTCTCGCAGTATATAAGTTCTCTAGAAAAAAATAATGCTTATTGGAAATGTTATGCAACTCAATAACCTAAGTATAGTTCAGGTATCTATTCTATGTGATATATGCTGACAAAATTAAAGTATTTTTGATAAATAAAATAAAAATACCTGCACCGAGACGGCCTAATAAAATCCTTCGGCAAAACGAACATTTTATTTCCGTATTTGACGTACTTTTTAGTGAAATGTTCGCAGGTAGCGAGACTCCATGAAAGGAACTCTGATATATATTCCTGGCAGACGCAAGTCGATGCATTGTCGCCAATTTAATTCAAAAATACAAGATTATCGTATAAACATGCCGAAATTTGTAAAACCACGTGAAAATTGTAGGACGAATCGCAGAACCAAAATAATATTCTAGTGATGTCCAATAAACTGAATTTATGTCACAAACTAACACAAATGTCAAACAGCTCAATAACTATTACGGTTTTCCAGTCGTCTATTTTTAGTCGATTTATACTAGAAAATGTTGCCTATTATAAATAACTGTCAAATTACAAAAATATCAAAACAATTCGCCAACTTGTCATAATTTTAGAATTTACAATTTTTGTTATTCAAATATCTGGATAATTTCCTATTATTTATAACAAAGCAAATGGTTACAAATCTGAATACTTAATATGGAGGATAAAACTTTCGTTTGTGAGTAGTAGGCCTTTCGTTAGTAAGGCCAGCCAAAACATCATATTGGCTATTCCCATTATTTACTCAAGGATTTTGTGTGTTTTAGGGACGTCTGAACTCAATAGAAGATTGTTTCAACTTCGTTTCAAAAATGACTGGTTATTTAAAAGTAAGAAGCAACCGTGGGGGTGAGTTTCTCATAAATGTTTCGCAGCTCTTGACTCTTGGTAGAGTCAGTTTTGATAACACTGATTATTAGTTAGAAAAGAAAGTTTGTGGTTTATGTAGATTATCGTTGTCATAAAGATGACTAAGGCTAATCAGCCAAGCAGCTAGATTCTGTTTAGAATTGATTAATTTCATAATTGTAGAGTTCTATGCTTGACATTTTTTGTTTGTAATATTTTTGGCTCTACTATAATAGACAATAACATTTCAACAGCATATTGACTTGAGAACAACTTAATTAATTCCCAATACTAAAAATAAAAACAAAATGTAGAGCTAATCACATTAGCCTGTCCAATCCCATGGTTAAAGAAACATTTAAAGAACCATTGTGTCTTGATGATATTGTGACCGCCGGATGCGAGGGGGATACTATCAATCAAAGAAACTTATGAAATATTTGTACCATTTTTGATTATGTTAAACCCATGTACTTCCTCCCAGAATACATTAAGTACATCTAACTAGCTATCCATCTGTCTTCACCATTATTGTCTTTACAGGGAGTTTCACAAATTACTACTGGAAAATGGATTTCCCGCTGAAATGACTATTGACCATGTCAGAAAGAAATGGTCTTATACTTATGATGTAAGTAATATAACTAATTTGTCATAATCAATTAAATAGATTATCTAACAAATAATTATTAGGGCTCAATAATATAGGAAGAAAGAAAAAGTATTTATTGGGACAAGCACAGGAGATCTTAATTAAACTAAACACACACTCACTAAAAATAGAAAATACAAACAAAGTATTAATTAAAATAATGCGGAAAGTCCTGTGCGAGGCCAAAAGGCTCCTATCTCAGCATAAATGTCGCAGCGCTGGTAATCTAGTATGATAGCTGTATAAAAATAGTTATTTTATTTCAGATGTACAAAATAGCCAAGAAAACAAATAACAAGAACTGGAAGTATTTCAAAATGTTTAACAAACATTTTGGGAAAAACGAAATATTAGACAAATATGAATCATGTAAGTATCCATTCTAATAAGAATCTAAGTAAGTGGTATTAACAAAACAAAAGTGAAACACATCAATACTTAGTCTTATGTGTATTAAATAAATCCTCAACGCAAAATAAAATAAGCTCTACCAATTAAATAGCCTAGAGAAGGAATTCAGTGTGAAACCGGCTTTCTGAGAAATAGATAATTTAAATACAGTTTTTCCCTTAAATAAAAGCAAAATAGGATTATTTACTTTTATTTAGAAGAACGCATGTCATGAGGTCCTGAGTTCGATTCCCAGGTTGGGTAAAGTTTTATTGGGTTTTTCATTAGGAATTTCTTAGTAGCAGCCGGAGTCTGGATTTGTGTCCGATTGATGACAATAGGCTCGCCCCCTATTATTTGGGACTTACACATAACTGTCGAAAAGTGCACTTCTGCTTAACCCTTTCGGGATTACAGGCGTGATGTTATGTTATTTTATTTAGGAGAAATGAATTTTTCCAACTTTTAACTGATCTCAAAACTGTGTAAGTTTGATGGTCCCATGCTGCAATACATGGGCTGACTAGAGTGAATTGTTTAATTATAACAGCTAATTTGTTATTGTTTCATTATAGCAGCTAATTTGTTAATGTTATTGTATCCTTGCAGGGAGTGACGAATGGCGACTAAAATTAATTATCTGTGTGTCAGAAGCTAAAGAAATGAAACTAGATCCTCTAACCATGTGGAGGTAAGATAAGATAGAACAACAACAAGAAGAACACACTACACCACACCAACACACACACACAAAACAACAACAACACTCACTACAACTTCATTATGTGTACTAGTGTTTAATAATATACTACTACCTAGTAGCTACATAACTACTTCATAGTTTTGTTATTACTTTGCCAAAGTCTATCATAAAAACACACATTGGCAAATAATAATTAGTGTTGATTTTATAATATTGATAAATAATATAATATATATTATTATTTATTGCAATTAAATTAAATGAATGAACTCTAAAATTAAATAGTTGCCATTATTTTTCAAAATTAGAATTTGCCGCATAGAGAGCTTTTGTTGCTTCACACACAACACAAGAAAGACTTCTCTATGTGGTGATGTTTCTTCTGGACAAAGAATTGATGAAAAACTGTGCATTTTCTTGGTTGTTTTATCATAGCATTTCTGTTGCAGGACGGTTGAAAGAGCCATGCGGTGTCAGGACCTGCCCTCAGACTGCTGTGTTCAAGATATGAAAGGATTGTGGCACCATATTAGAACTACTTTTAATGTAAGTTAATTTCCATTGTAATATGTGATTAATTTAAGGGAATTCTGATGGTTGATGGACCAGCCAGATAGATAGATAAAATATTCTTTATCATGCACACCATAAAAATTACAGAAATAAAAGGGTGGTCAATGGGCGGTCTTATCGCTAAAAGCGATAGTTCATGTGCCGAACATTAACTCATTTTATCGACACAATATTTTCCAACCGAATATTCAGCTAAACTTAAATTAATCGATCAATTTGACGGCACGGTTGGCGCAGTGGTTAAGCGATTGACTGCTGCGCTGCGTGTCGCGGGTTCGATTCCCGCACGGAACAAATATTTGTATGACCTACAAGTAGATGTTCCGGGTCTGGCTGTTTGTGTATGTGAGTATAAATGTTTGTAAACGCACCCACGATTCAAGAGAAATTACTAGTGTAGGGCATCGTTTAAAAAAAAAAATAATAATTATAACCATTTATTCCACAAAGTTCTTTCGAAAAGTGTCACCTGTAAGTTTCAACTTGTTACAGAGAAAACATCGCATGCAAATAAAGAAGGGTTCAGAGCAAAGCGAGTGGCCGCTATACGATGCTATGTTGACATATAATCGGAAGTACGAACCTGATAATTTGGCCGCCTTGGATGCACAAGCCCCCTGCGTCTATAGAACAAAAGGCTCTTCCAGATATTCCAAGCATAGCAAAAAGAATATTGACAAGAATGACGACGAAAATGAAAATGAGTTTCATTGTGAGTTTGTATTTAATTTTGTTACCATTTTACTTAACATTTTAATGTTTCATATCTCGCATAGCCTAGGTAATAGGCTTCTCTAAAATAACTCGTAGCATAAAGCATACAAAAATCCAACCTATATTAATGTTTTCCTTGTTGAAGGTATTTTTTTCCTGAAACAACAACAAATTAACATGAAAGCTATTCCAAGACCTAAAAAAAATGCCAAAGGTGAAAAAAAATGAGGAAAATCTCAACAATGCCTCATAAAGGTTACATTAAGTAAAAATTACATTCTTTTGTAAAATAAAATATATTTTTTCCTCCAGGGTCTAAGGATATCACGGAAACGTTCATTCAGATTAGATTGCAGCATGACTGGCTGTTTAGACAGAAGAAATGGGCGTGGAAGTAAGATATTCATTATATGCATAAACACTTAGGATCTTTAAAGAAAATTATCGATTATATCCGTCATTGTCATTCGCCGCTTTCTTTTTATTGCTATGAGAGAGTAATAACCTCGTTGAATAATTTATCTTTATCTTTAAATTAGAGTTTACTTTGCCTTACACTCCACAAAATAAAAAACAAACGTACAAGTTAAAGAATTCAAATATAAATTAAATTCAACCTAAGATTTTTTTATCATAGAAGTGTTACCTCCCTTTTACTATTTTGTCAGCTAGAACAAATGAGCTTTTATCAAATCGCTCCGAGTGGACATAGTATTGGTCCTTGAGGAACACCTTTGTGAATGGAGTGAGAAACGAGGGATTACGAACTCAAAACTTCAACGAAAGCTAAGCTTCGGTAAAATATTTCGAATGACAAACACGAGAGGGCCTGTCATTCCTATAATAATAAATCGTAAACGTTACGTCACTGTGCTTGACTTTATCAAAAGCTTTCGCCCGGTCAAAGCAAAACATTTCACTTGTTAAACTGCTGACCAGCAAGAGGGATTACCATGCATTTTTATAGACGGGGCAATATTTGACAAAAAGTGTCAAAAAGTCGGGTGTCATGTGAAGTCAAGCGATTTCAAACCATATGCGGTGCAACTATTATGATCGCAAAGCGATCAACTCATTTTAGAGAAGTTTGATATTTACTAAAGAGTGTAAAAGGTTGTTGTAAATATGATTTTATTAATTAATTTCTTTCTTGATTTAAACAGTGAGATGTTAAAGATCATGATAGAAGAATACGGATTTCCTAAAACGTTAACATCAAGGGAATTGGGAAGGAAATGGGCGGCAACGTTTTCAGTAAGTGCTCTTCTGTATACTGTTATACAGTACCCGAGCGAAAATATGACACATCGAGGTTTAAATGATAGTGACGATTTCAGTTTTGGACAAAGTTTTTAATAGCAAGTCGTCACCTAATACACGTTTGAATATGTGGACGTTCTGCAAACAATTACATTTTCCCTTATAGACCTACTGATTCGGAACGTAAATTAGAACAAACATAAATGAGGTCGGTGTTTCCTATCTGACTACACTTGAAGAGACACCAAAACAAACTTATAGGTCACAGACTCTTTTAAAGTCCAGACAGTTAAAATGTTACTGTCACACAGAGAATCAAAGTATTTTTATCTCACGAAGCGACGAATGCGTGTGTTCGCGCAGGAGCTGTCGGTACCGTCCGAGACAATGGCGAAGTCGAATGTGTGCGTGTGTTATATGCTGACGCTACTACCGTCTTCACGCTCACATTCACAGCGTGTTTGTACAGTTGGTTACCACAAGTAAAGCGCGCGTCGCTTCGTGAGATAAAAATACAATACAATGAGAGATAATGCTCTGCTAAGGCGAACTTTTCTTAAAACTCGATGGCCCATGTTTACGGCCCGGTACTGTTCAAAGTGTTCAAGTCCTTTAGAGAAGAGAGTAGAAGTAAAAACTGTCTTTGTCTTTCTACCAGGAGTATCAAAAAGCGAAGGCGACGAACAATAAAATGTGGGTGTACCACAACTTGTTCGAACTGTATTTGGGTGAATCATCCACTCTCAGTCTGAATCCCCTCGTTGATTGTAAGTACCAATAATACTCCGTCTTGTCCAGTTACATTTACTTTTAATGCTTGACTTAAAACATCAAACTGGTATTTTAGTAACGGTTCATTATTAAAGCAATTTTCTTAATGTTTAATTTAAAATCCAACTTCATACATAATTGCGTATTACTGCTATAACTCTTGGTCGTCCTCAATTTTCATCAATCTTCAGTTCAATTAATTCTAAGTCCGAGATATATAAACTTTACCCAACGCGTACTTTGGCTAAGCGTTATTCCTGTCACAGTCGTGCAATCGTCAAACTACCTACAACTCTCAGATAGAGGCGGCAACATGTCTGTGCCAAAGCGTCTCATTTATTTGTCAATATGTTTTTGTTTTGTCTTGCAATTTTTATTGAATACCTATATGTAACTATTGAAATATTCATTATTATTATTATCTTACACAAATTTATTTTATTTAATTTAATTATACATACACACGTTGCCGTATATAACTGATTTACATCCGTCACCTCACACTTCAGGTCCAGTTGAAAACCAGCGTCAGACACTAGTTGTCTGGCATTTTTGCTGAACTGGGCCTATTTGGCGCAGGCGCGAGGCACACATTCCTGCTAGTATCATACAACGCACTTTACACTTTTTATTTTGTTTTCTTTCTTTTTACTTTTATTTCTTTTTACTTTTGTGCCTTTTAGTCTGTGTCAAATAAATGTATTTTCTTTCTTTCTTTCTTTTCTTTCACGTGCTAAGTAACGTTTACAGATCTCGGCCTAAGTTTGTTACAGTTTTCATGAGTATTATATAATAAAGTATTCCTTGTGTTTGCTAAAGGGCATGAAGAATGGGTGTTCAACTTCATCAGCGCCCGGACAGATCTAGAGCATACATTTAAGGCATTCAAGGACCCGCTCGGTGGATGGCGGTATGTAACATAATATTAGTAATTCTTACCAAATGGTTTTCATTGTAAAATATGTCATTTATAATATTTGTTTCAATTGTTTTATTTAGCGAGGTTGAAAAGAATTTACGGAGTATCGGAATACCACTGGATCACAGTTTGTTAGACCTGCAAGAAATCTGGATTCATTTGTTAAAAACATTTAGGGTAACGTTCTTTGTTAATCTAGAATATGTTTTAATTGTGTAAAATGACTAAAGATGTTTTAATTGTGATTGTGTAAAATTACTTATAGCAAAAACTCAATCTTTAATTTTCTTTGTAGTGGAAAACGAAATTCGCAAACAAAGGCATTTTAAACGAGCAATGGCCTTACTACGAGGCTATGAGCCGTTATTCCGAAATTCAAGAAAAGAACTCAATAAAAAAACAAAAAATACGCGACATACAAGAAACCAGCGATCATTACGCTGACGTCACAAACGACGATGATTACGAAGATGACATGAAGTTAATGGACCTTAAAAATAGGATAGAGCTTCAAGTAAAACCGAAGTTCGAAGTAGAAGAGTCTGATAGATGCAGGTCGTGCTCCAACCTAGCAGCTAGTGTGGATATATTTGAACAAAAAGATGGCGACGAATTTGATGTGGCTTACAAGCTGAAACTTATCGGCGGGGTTGAGGTAAGATATCTACTAAATAAAGTTTATTTTCTATTGGCAGAAACAATGGAAACAATGTAGTACTTATTGAGTTGTATTTGTCCTAGGTGGAGAAAACGGACAGTTTACCATCACACATATGTATGAACTGCCTCCAAGAATTAGAAAACGCTTACAAATTCAGACGGAAATGTCAGGATGTCGATAAAATGTTCCGTGTTTCACCGCGACATATCAAAGTTGAAGTTATCGATAAACACGATCTAAACGAAACACCACTTGAAGCCACTGGAGAAGACCATGATAGTAATGATGCAGATGAAATGGTAGTCACATTTGAGCAAGAAGTAGCTGAAACAGTCGCAGAGAGTCAAGAAAATGATGCAAAACCCAAAGTAAAGAAAGAGAGAGTTATGAGAAAGAAGAAAAAAGTCCGAAGATTGAAATACGACTACTGGAAAATTTGCGAAGTGTGCGGGAAACATACGAGAAACCTCGTGAGTCACTTAGACACACACTCTACTGACAAACTTTACTCGTGTGATGTATGCGACAAAAAGTTCAAATTCAAAAGTGGTTTGATTATTCATAAAGCGATCCATGATCCCACGCCGAGGAAGACTTGTGAGGTTTGTGGGAAGACTTTTCATATATTGGCTCAGTATAGAAGACATTTTGTCTATCATGCTAACGAGAGAAAATATGGATGTGACACATGTGGAAAAAGATTTAATACTTTGGATATATTAAGGGTTCATCATCGAACACATACAGACGAAAGACCCTTCAGTTGTCAGGAGTGTGGTAAAACGTTCAGAACGGCCGGATGCGTTAGTAGACATAAGAGAATTGTACATAGAAGTGTTAAAAAAGTTCAATAAAATCTATAGTATATGGGAAGAGGTCTTAATTGTTTGATTCGATCTTCTGACCTTTTAGCGATAATTACTGCTCACACATCGTTATCATTTTCTTAATTTCTCAGATATGTTTAATGAGCGTTATAAATTACTTCACTAATAATGACATTTATATACAAACCTTACATAAAATATATATAGTCCTCCAGTCCGTATTTCGGCCACGGCGGCCAATCTCAAAGGAGACTAGCTTTCGGCTCGGGAAATATTATAGTGCACAAGTGTGTGCGCAGACACAGGTGCACTCTCTCTTCTCTCACTCTCATAATCCGATGAGACGGCAATCCGACACGACCGGAGAGAGATCCGGCGCAGGACCAACTGCTTAACGTGCTTTCCGAGGCACGGGGGTATCACACCGCCAACTTCCAAACTCCGGGCTGTTACTAAGAAATTCCTAATGGACCCCACGCTCAGCAGTCGCGCTTGCGACCACGAGACCAAAGGGGCATAAAATAAGAAGATTATGTCGGTATTTTGTGAGGTTGTAACTCAGCATCATCTAACTGGGCTAAATAAATATAATCGCATACTTCAAAGATAGCGCCCGGCGCCAACACTTATGTTGACTTAACCGAAATTACGAGAGCAATGTCCTAGCTTATTAACCTGGTGTTTGTGATGGAGTCATCAACAGAAGTGACTTACTTGAAAAACGAAACATTGCTGAACTTCAATGAGAGGACTTGTAAACAGTTCATTCTATAATAAGGGATTAAGAACTATCTATATACTTACTGATAGTGTCCAAAAATACAGGCCTCTCAACCCGTGGAATGTTGATCGAAATAATACATCAATAAGTGATTATAAGCAGGCGCATTGGGCATTGACGGGCCTGCACCGGCGCCGGCGCAGCTCTATAAAGTTCATCGTCAGTTCGCAGCAGACACCGCGCGCGGACGCCGTCTCGCACTCGAGCTAATTTAGAATCTTCGCCGCGCACGTCAGTGCTACACTAAAACGAACAAAGGGTGCTTCCTAGTTTAATTTAGAATTAAAAGGGCGACATGGCGATATACAGCCCGGTAAGTTGTTTTTTTTTCTTTTATTTTTTGTGTTGTCTTTTTAGTCAAGATGAGATTATAATAACCACTTACTCGAACGTGTCGTATATGATTACCATTTTAATGAGATGCTATAATAAAATGTCACAGTGCGGATATTCTTTCATAAGCATCGGTTAATTAACTACATTCTTTCTTCCATGCTTGGGAATATTTTTTTAGACTTCCTACAACGGGAGGCTTTATTTTAATTCAAGGTATCCGGTAAAGTTAACAGCGGATTTAATATTTAAAATTATATGCCCAACAGCAACATTCTGTTTGAGTATTTTAAATGATACGAAACCATTTATTTGCCGAGGAAATAACATTACGTAAGGAAGTTCAATAGGAGTTTGACCTAACTTCTTTGGTAGAGTGCTACAATGCTGGTCTAAGTATTTGTTGTTAATTAGCAGTCAATGGTAATGAGCATTCTTAAATTAGGTGCTCAAAAATGGATACAAATGCAAATAATCCAGATAAAATCGTGTAAATTGGTAACACTGATTGTTATGTTAAATTAATCAGAATCTGACATTCGGGTCAATGGAATTAAGTCACACATTATTGAAGCAGACTCCCTTATCATTATATTAATTATATTACTAGAAAACAACAAAGTAGGTGTAATTTTCTTAACATTAAGATTACTAACATAACATTATTCTCCGTAATGGTCTGCGTAAGATTGTTTGTCAACCACTTGTGACATTATTGCCCAGTAGCCATCAATACGAAAGTTTATTGCCCTAAGGTGTTGCATTAACGCGTGCTTTTCGCACCTTCTAAAGCACGTTTTGCGCACGCGCATATTTAACGAGCAGTTCGTTTGTTTTGTGACATCGATAATTGGACCAAATATGGTGTTTTGTTGCTTTAAGTATTTCTTTATGGCACTGTACCGTTTGTTTGTGAACTCTGGTTTAGCAATAAATATGACCGAAACGGTACAGTTTCAAAGTGCGCGGTTTGAGCCAGTTGGTTTTGTTTAGATAAGTTAACACAAACTGAATCGAGTTGCGCTGTTACTACCTATCTTAGCAACTTCTCTTCTAAACACAAAAAAAAACTTGTAATGGCTTTATCAGTATATAATGTTTACAAAAAAATAACAAGATAGATAATATAGTTTAGGCAATAGTAGATAGGATACGGTACGAACGTATTTTTCCTAAACAATATCGTCTAAAGCCGAACTATAACTAACTGCAAATCATCTTAATTAAATAAAGGAATAGGTGTTACAGTTAATACAAAGGTGCGTTGCGGTGCCTGCGGTATTCATCGCAATGTGTAACACATTCAGATCGTATACACATTAGGAAAGACGACTGAAGACAAGGTGTCAAGGCAAAAAAAAAAAAAAAACTTTACCTAGATTAGTGGCTTTTGTGGAAGAGTTAACCCACAATTATATTGCCAACACTACCTCACTGTTATAGACCATTGAACAAAGGGGTATGTTCAATGGAAAGAAATTTGAACAGTCAGAAGTGAATCAAAAGTAAAAATTTGCTCATTCTGAATGTGACAATTTTTTTATTTCTGCGCAGGCAGGTTTTCTAGTTGTCCTAAGAGGGAAATGGGCAAATATCATACAAAACTGTCAAGAAACTGTGACAAATGACTGCATGGTCAACTGTAACGGCTATGCTGGTTGGCAGGACTGGGTAATGAATTACATAGCTCGTTTAAAGCTTTGTCCGTCTGCATGACTTGCCTGGATCCCGGCCAAGGTCTCACACGCCGTTTCAGAGCTTAGACTCCTTTCGCTTTGTGACATGTTTACTCTAAAATAGGATTACCTAGGTAAGTACCTATAGGTGCGGTAGTGACTTTTGCTAGATTTGTGTTTGTAATTTTTCTGCGATTTTTCGCTTCGTAATTCACAAGATCAAAAAGCTTCTGTAAGGTCGAAGCTACGTGTCAATGACTTTTTCAGCATTTACGAAGTACATGTTATTTGCCTAAACATTTTGGTAATCAGATGGAAAAACCATTAAACCTACATACTACATTCCTGAAAAAAAAACCGCCCATGTGCATGTCGGACCATGCACAATGAAGGGTTCCATAGTTGGGATGATTTTACCCCAAGAACAAACAACATTGTGGTTGAAAAACATGTTCACCCTTACATTCCAACTGCAAATGTAAATTTGTACGCACAATATTGGGTGATTTACCATGCTATTTTACGACCATTAAACTTCTTATAGGTTTTCCTGTAATCTATTTTTTGTATTTTTTTTCAAAAATGTTGGCTCAGTAGTTTCGGAGATAGGGCGATAATGGTCAATTTTCATAAATTTTCTTAAATATCTTTAAAAGTATGTATTTTAAAATTATAAAAAATGTATTTGAGATCCTCACAATAAGCCCTTTCGTATGATATATTTTCTGTATGTGTTAATGTAATTGGTCCACAAACCGTATTAACATAAAATAAATAAATAAATAAATGATAGTAAACTTAACTACTCTATAACTGAACTTTTTTTAAATTTATTTTTTGCCCCCAAAAGTGACCCCGATATTCAAAATTCATTTATTTACGTTACACTTCCGTGTTTGGGTCACAGAAATACATAAGTAAATTTGGTACATAAGTGTACAAAATTTCAACTTAATCGATCCATTAGATTCGGAGCAAATTGGCTGGGACAGACGGACAGACAGACACACGAGTGATCCTATAAGGGTTCCGTTTTTTCTTTTGAGGTACAGAACCCTAAAAACCTTCGTACTTGACTTTGGAAGTCCGAAAAAAACAGTGAACGTTATTTAAATGATAGCCGTAAAATTAATGTTAAAGTGACGTGTCATGCATGAAGTTCAAGTGTGAGTCTCTAAATTGACGTGTAATTTTGGATACGTAGATATCTAGTATCTACCTACCGAAGATTAAATTGGGATGCTTTGAAGATTACGAATAAAATGCATCATAGAAAAAAAAAAAAGAAAGAAAGATAATACGTTTATTTGCGGTAGGTACACATGACTCAAGGAAAGAACAAAACACGGAAATAACAATTTGGGGTAGAATATGCGTCACATCTACGCAACACGGCCATCGCTCAGGATAATGCTGCGACCCTATGCAAGACAGAGCCCCAGCGCTGGTTTTCAGCGACAGCCGGCGTTGACGTTATGACGTCAACCGGTGCAGCATATAGAGAAATAGGAGAATAGGAATTAGACTATAATTCACTAAGCAGTTGACGTATCTACTGCTGTTACGAGGTACCTTATTGTAGATTAACGATTCCATCAACGACATAATTTGCATTATCGATAAAACTACAGTTACACGCGCTATCATCACTTCATCACATGACAATTATTTATTCTGTGGTCATGATAATCACGATACTACAATATCTGCTTCATCCGAGCATCCCTCCCTACCTACCAGCCCGTTCATACACGAGTGTATAACAAGTTCGTAAGACCAGTTTAATCAAGTAATCTAATAACATGAAATTCTGCCCGTACCGGAAGGGAGAAAAGTTTGAAGATTAACACTTTCGACTCCACCACCACCACTTTTCATAGAACTCATACGTCATACCGCCATACTGTATATTGGAAGTGAACCCTCCGGGAGGGTTACGCTAAAGTTAAGCATCGCGGATGGTCAACGGCGTTAGGTTTGAAACCGTCTTATAAAACACTGTAAAACGAAGTAAAATAGTGTTTTCAGAGGGTATTGTCGCTATAAGTAGTTTCCAACCTTAATTTTTTTGTGAATGTTTGTAACCGTGAACAAAAATATAAAAATGCTTGAATTTTAAAACCAACGCATATACTAATAAATCTTGTTTAAATATACATCAGATTTTATTTTCACGGCTTATAATGTTGTACTCGCTAAGATAAACCTACTTTTAAAATGAGCCCTCCGCGAGGTCTCCCGGCATCCCATTAGCGACTAGGTGAACCCTCCAGGAGGGCTCCCGGCACTGACGTGCTATGAATTAAAGGCAGTAAAATTAATTGCGATGCAATTATGAGTAATAAACTGGGGAAACCGGCTGATGTCTAACGTGTGTTTATATCTAACTATGGTTAATTGCCATACGTAGGTACTTGAATATTTGAGATACGATTAGTAACTACACCGTAAGTCCATCTGCTTGGTCTTGCATAACAAGTAAATAAAGGTGCCTAAAGCCCGATTCAAACTTAATGGCGGCTCGGAACATGAGGCGAGTCGCTGCGCAGTAACGAATTCATGTGTCAGCGGGAGTGAGGGGTGGGGTACTGCGCAGCGAGTAGCTAGCTTCCGAGTTTGAATCGAACATAGCCATAGTGATAGAGATTTCTTATGAAGTTACTAGGTAGGTATAGGTCTGAGACTCTGAGTGAGCATTTGTCTTGTATAGTGAACTATGTCGTCATGTGATGCTACATAGTCTCGTCAGCTATAATTTTACTTTTTCACACCATAATGGCTGAACGAATTTCGATGTTTAGCACATTAAATAACAGATCTATGGTTAGGACATAGTATACTTTTTATCCCGAAAGTAGGTGTTTTCCCGAAGGATAATTCCCGACCATCCCGCGGCAACGGCGGGAAAAAGCTAGTCATGTTATAAATGAATAAAAAACAAACCAATACGTAGTCAACTTCTCCATTGCGGGGCGTAACTTTTGACGACCACATCAATCAATTCTTATTTATAACACATTTTCATTCATCTCTATGTCAAAACTATTTAACCAATAATCAAAATCGATGGCAATCAATAACTTTCACTGGTTACGTCCAACAATTGCCCCATGGCTCACATCAAACAGCACTGGAACGATGAAAAATGATTATTTTATTGATAGACAAGTTATGACATCCCACAGTTGCACTCACATGATTGAAGATCTATGGCCAAAATTACTAGGACCCCCATGACGAGTTGAGGGCATAGAACCAAAGGTCTCGAGTAATTGATCTTCCAATAGAAAACTCGTAACAGATGTTGTGCCCAATATTTATGCTCTCAACAGGCTCATATTGAGTCCACGTCTCCAATGTATTCAATGAAACATAATAGACAGATACAGAACTATATATATTGTACCCTTATTGGGTCAAGTTAATACCTATTGATTAGTAGATATTTAATGTTGGTTGAATGAATGTGTTGACTGCGTCGATTTATCTCTTATTCGAGGTAGTAGATACCGCTTGTAACATAATAGCAAGCTAACAACTTGCTATAATGTTTTCCTGTGAGAATACAAAATTTATTAGATAATGTATAGCTGTCTGTTTCAATATAAAGTGTTTTTTGGTCAATGTTTTTAAAGAGCTTACAGTTGTTAAGAGAATCATTAATTCTAAAGGTTTTTTAATTTGAAGTAAGTAGGTACGTAGGTGTTGCTTTATTACACATCTGATTTACGTGTTATTTATTCAGATTAGGCAGTTAAAGTAAACTTTCGCCCGAAGTTCGTGAAGTGGTCTTGTTAGTGGATAGGTACGTGCTCAGGAATCCGTTTCCGTCCATTCTTCTCTTAATTTAATAGCCTAGGTTTCAAAGCGCTCGTGCCTATAAATGTATGAACGCAAGTTATTTCAGCATTGAAATGTACCTTCATACATACTTAGCTTTCAGAGCTCATATGGGGTCGTTATTATAGGTGCACCTCGAGTGATTTAATTTATTTTTATCGTCATACTTATTGGATATCTGTACAAGTAGGTAATCAAACATTTTTTACATAAGCAATATGCGTATGATGCATTGGTTATGTTAATAAATCAATAGATTCATCTACCTATAATTTGTTGAGGATTATTATTTAATAGTAGGTATCATCTTAGGTATTTTACCAACCTATGTTATATGAGATGTACGATAAAGATCGCTAGTACCTACATATTACTAAGTATCAACTAAGCCTCAACTGTTAAATATTTATAGCTCATTAAGTAAAGTATTTCTATTAGCTAAGCAACAATTTAAATTGTAAATACCTTCTTATTAGAATGTCAAAAGCTCATAAACAATTTACTGTGGGCAATAAAATGCTTGACATAGAGAAAAGGAAACATTAATTAAATTAACGCTGGATATAAATCCACTGCTTAACTGGCCCTCCCAAAACAGTCAACGACAGGTAATCACGCTGGGCAGAAGAATTGGTGACCGCTGCTACTGTTTCTCACACCTGCAAATGGTAGGACGATCTCAAAAAGTTTACGGTGGGGGATGGGTATCTATGCCAACTGTTGCACATAAGAGCAGAGGACAAAATTCATGAAATTCCTAATAACCCGTCCACGGCGAAGCAAAAAGGAGGGTTATGATTTAGACCGGTATGTATGTATGTTCATCTGTTACCTCATAACTAGAAGTTATACTAGAAGTTAACTACTGATCATAATCTGACAAATGAGGTATCGTTGGAAGTGTCTTGATCGTCCGCTGGTTATAGGCTGACATAGGTACAAAAATGGTCAAGGTAAAGTCGTGGTCGCATGCCTGGTATACATACAAAATTATAATGGCATGCGACGACGGCTTTACCTTGATCATTTTTGTACCTGTCTTTAATTCTGTCAGATTTTTTTTTGTTTCATACTTTTTAGAGCGTGATTTTTCAGTAGTCGGGTTTTAGTTTTTGAGCTTTTTTTTTTCATCAATCAACAGTGCGTTCTGAATATGGAATTAGGTTGATGATTTCGGAAATAAGACGATTAAGGTTTTCCTCTTTGCTCTACTTACTTATACGATGTAGTTTCTAAAGAAGAAGCTAATTATCTCAGTGTTGTGTTGAGTAAGTCCATATACGTATAAAAGATACGTCTATGAGTATCTAAGTCCTTATAATGCACCATGTTAAATCTCAACAGCTCTAAGTCAGTGCGGGAACTTATGAGCGCCTTATTCGTTCATTCATGAGTTGCATAATATATACATACTTTCATAGCATGAAGGTATTATTTTTAGCACCGCGTGCAGTGACTCCTTAGCCTTACCTTCCTATAAAGGCTTAAATACCATAGGTACATACAATTTCGAAACGATTACGACTAATCTATTTCATTTTGACAGTTCAACAACATTCATTGCGTCATTTACGTTGTTGAGTAGATTTCTTTTTCGAACTTATGAAGCATTGGATTAACAATCTGTTCCAAAACGATTCAGATTTTGATTGATCGTGTATTACGCAAATAGGATAAAGGTCAACTGGTGTCTTGTCTGGATTATGCAGGGTTGCGTTGCATAGTTGCAGCAGCGTCCTGCCGTACTATACCGTGGACAGGAGCGTCAGTAATTATTAGTATAGTTACGTATTGAACTACCAATTTAAAAAACCCGTTTTTTTAAGTTCATAGATGTAATGAGTATTGATATCTAAACACGACAAAACAAAAAGAAACTGATTTTCAACTCATACTTCAACTAACTGCCACTGATCACCATTGATGTCAAAAAAAAATCATCGACTTTTATTTTTCTTGTTTATTTATCGATACCCATCATATCTGCGAAGTTTCGCTAACTATTTTAATTTGACCCTGTATTCTGGTATTTTGATTCTGGTCTCTACTATTAATCTGTGTCTCGACGGCATGTGAACTCAAGTCAGAGGCCCATGGACGGCTTTAAAACTAACACCAGGTTAGTCACCAACCACACGAAAAGAACAAGAAGATTCGGTTAGTGGTTGTTGGACATAGTCAATATCAGCAACAGTATTCACAAACAGTCCTAAACCTACCGGTTTAAGGTTTTACGACTCGCTGACAGACACCCAACATAAATTTTCAACTGAACAGTTTTATGTTTCGAAAACGTTTTAACATAACGCCTCGTCGCCTCTTGAAACCGCTGGAAAGTGAATTCATAAATTCACACCTTTATATTTAACTGGTGGGAACTTGGATAGGTTTCACATTTTGAAGTTGCATAATACCTTCGTAACTTCTGTCATTGTTTGTGGTCTTTAATCCTTGCTTCCCGACGAGAAATATGTGGCACTCCTGTCATTCTCCTCTCTTCTGGTCTTATGGAATAATTATCCAGAGCAACGTCCAGATTCTTCTCTTGTCCTCATTTTAATCTCAAAGTAGGTACTTAGTTCTTTCAAGCACTGTGTAGAAATTAACCATTCAGCGACAATAGCGACGGAAGCTAGCTGCCTTTTTTTATTTTTGGATGGGAAATTATCAAATAACTTTTCCCGCTCTGGACGGAGCGGGAGGGCGTGTCAGACTCTTACTGACTAAAACCCACCCGTGTTCCATCGATTCCGAAAGTCCGAGAGGGTCCGAAGCAGTCCGAAAGGGATACCGTTGCCAGCGGCCACGGTATCCCTTTCGGACTTGTGCCGGACGAACTTTGTAGCGAGGTTTGAAGAGGAATCTCTACTTAGCATAAGCATAATCAGACTGTAATGTACCCAATGCTGGGACACACACCTCTCTTCGTGAGGGAGTGGGCTGTAATCTACCACGCGGGCCCAGTGCGGGTTGGTAGATGCCACATGTCTTCGAATTTTTGATTCTAGAACATGCCGGTTTCCTCAAGATGTTTTCCGTCACCGTTTTGATAGCAGTGGTGATGAAATTATTTACCTACACAATGTAAAGCACCTGTCTGGGTTCCACGACACAACTCTTAAGTCCGGACTGTTACCACTGGGCCACCACTGCTGTAATCTCAGCTTGCATCCCTATAATTATTAACTCTGTCTCGCTACAGATGTATTACTAAGTATATGGACCTGCGGGGTACCTAATTCCTTAACACACTATCAGTAGCAATGGGTTTCATTTTGACAGTTCAACAACATTCGTTGCGCTATTTACGTTGTTGAGTAGACAATTTTTTCGAACATGTGGTGCAATGGATTAGCAATAGCCTTCAAAATGATTCAGGGGGCCTACCAAGTATTATTTTAATATTACTTTAGTGTGGGAAAGAGATGAAGCTCTACAGGACGTATTGCTCCATCTCTTTCCCCCACTGAAGTAACATTAAAATAATACTGCTTAAAGAGGTGGTGGTAGGCCCCCAGATTGTGATTGAAAGGGTGTTACGCAATTAGGGTGCATTTCTCCTGTTTCCTTAGGTTTTAAACGTTCACCTATAGCAATGGTCGGCAAACTGCGGCTCTATACAAATGTCGATGAGTGCGAGCGTAGATACGCGCGGGGCCGGGGTTTCGGTCACTAAGCAAGATAATTAAAGTTTTATTCAAAATTCAAAATATATTTCAAAGATTCATTGCGTTATTTATTAAGTATTTTCACCAAAAATTAACAGGATTAATAAAATCAATCATTTACTGTACCGTTCAAAGTTTTCCAAGGTTAACTTGAAGATGCCTTCATCATATTATTATCAGCCGATATGATGATGATGAAGGCATCCTACTTCTTAGCAAATTAATTTTGGGAAGCGTTGTGGAGTGAAAGAGGATGAGAGTTTTAAGCATTATGAAAAGTGTATTGAGACAGTTTGGACACACAGAATGGATTGGGTCTCGTGAGAAATCTTAGTCGTTATAGTATTGATGTTTGGCTCTATTGACTAATGAGTTTGCCGACCACTGACAACTAGTATCCCTCTACCTAGCAGTTCGTAGAATAGATAAGTAAACACGCCGATTCCACGGCGGTGGCGGCGTCGAGATAGTGTGATGTCACCACCAAAGGGTCGCATTATCGCGACCTCTCGCTCAATTATTCATTAGTAAATCATATTTCACACTACGACACGGTTATAACGTAGGGCGGAATTTATAGCAGTGTCATCAGACTTGTAGCAAGCCGTGACCGTGAATATGCAAGTTGTGTAGTCCCTGCTAAGGACAGAAATGACCGCTGCAGTCAAGCTCATCGTTATACCATTTGGTCAACTGACCTATTGATTGCAGTCCAATGCGTGGCTATGCTTCATTTAAAAGCTATAGCGTTTGCTGGTGTTATCAAGGACTTAGTTTGCAAAACATAAGATACGGTAAGAGATGGTAAGAGAGACAATTTTGAGTTTCTGTTTCATGCATCATCTAGACACAATTTTACAAAGAAACAATTTAATGAGTGTACAATAGTAGATAGATACATAAAGGTACTTATGAGATTTTTTTCCAAACCGATTATTCTTAACACGTTCAGTGCCTGGAGGGTTCACTTAGTCGCATATGGGATGCCGGAAGCACTCACGGAGGGTTCATTTTAAATGTAGGTTTTTAGCGAATACAGCATTATAAACTTCAAATAAAATCTGATGTACAAGATTTATTAGTATTATGCGTTTGCGTTGGTTTTAAAATCCAAGCATTTTTGTTTTTGTAATGATTGTGTTCACGGTAACAAATATTCACTACAAATTTAAAAGGTTGGAAACCACGTATAGCGACAAGACCCCCTGAAAACATAATTTTACTTCGTTTTACAGTGTTTTATAAAATGGTTTTAAACCTAATGCCGTTGACCGTCCGCGATGGTTAACTTTAGCGCAAACGTAATGCCGGTAACCCTCCCGGAGGGTTCACTTCCAATATGTATGGCGGCATGGCGTATGAGTTCCATGAAAACAAAACCAGATTAAGACAAAAGCATAGATTAGTAGGTAGAACATCGTTATGAAGGAAGAAATTAAGTAGGTATGACAGTCACATTAGCGGCGTGGACTTATACTGATCGTCCCGTAAAAAGTGACATCAAAGCAAAGCGCTTTATTACAAAATAGGTACGTAGGTGAGATAACCTCATAAGCAGGCATTAATTAATTAATTAAATACGTAGAGCTTCATCCGGATGCAGCTCCGGATATAGCTAGGTTGTGGTGCTGCATTATGGTCCAGTGAGTCGGATGTGATAGGTACTGCGCCAGGCTGGGGCTGACTGCTGGCGTCGAGCAGGAGAGGGTTTCTGCTTGTGGACTGGCCGAAGCTGCAGTGAGCTGTGCCAAGCTTGCTGATGAGGCTGAGGGTGATGACCAGATATGCGCGTCCGCTACATGCTGGTAGTCAGAATACCTACCCGTTGAAGCAGTAGGTGCTGGCTGGCTGTGACTCGCCGCTTGAAAGATGATGATGACGTCACGCTGAAGTATTTGCACGAAGGCTGCGCAGACGTTCATGTTCGGTGTCACCAAACATACCAAATAGCGCCTTACCCGCGACTTCGTGCACGTGGGCTTCCAAGTTTCCCATACAAATTAAGACGTTGTAACCCTTTAGTTAAGACACAGAATATATCACTAGTCTGTTTACGGCTTTTTTTTTAGAAAGCTCTTAAAGTTCAAGCAATATCTCTAGGTAAGTAGGTATAAATATTATAAAAATCGGTTCAAATGAAATTTGTATTTGACAAGTCTAACTAGTAGGGGAGACCGAGGGTAGTTGAAACAATTTTGACATTTTAATTCATACACAAAATTCTACAAACACTAATCGTATGAGTTTAGTGCCAATCGATAGTTTATTTCTTACACTTTCAAATACCTGTCACAAAGAACGTGTAAGTATGAAATTTGTGGTGAAAAATGAACTTGAATGTAACAAGTCATTTTGTTTCAACTCCCCTCATACCGAGGTATGTTGAAACAGGGGTCGAGGTGAGTTGAAACAGTTGATATTTTAGTAGAATTAAGGGTTGTAAAGTGGAAACGACGAGACAATTTGAAGGTATTTATTAAAATAAAACATTCTAACATATTTTGTACTGAACTAATTGAATCTTTAACGAAATAATCATCACTTCTTATTCAATTCCCAAGAAATGAAAATAAACTCTTAAATAATTAAGTAGTATGATACGCGATCATAATTAACAAATTATAATATTAATTATAGCAACAAGTTTAGAATCTACAATCATATTCTTACAAACTGACTCAATTATTATCAATTTTCAGTCGTTTAGAATCACTACAATCAGTCTTAATATTTCTTATGAAGGAGTCTAAATTTGTAACAATAATCTCACAAATGTGTAAATTTCGCGACTCGCCATACCTCTATCTGTCTTCCTTTTATAATCAGTAGGCATACTGAAACAAAATTGACAAAAAAAAAAAACATAAACCACACCGTATTAGCATTCACCCATACAAAACTTAAGCGAGGTGAGTTGAAACTGTTTCAAATCCCCTCAGTGAGAAAAATCCTGCCAATCTTTATACAACCAAAAATCCAGAAGCAAAACACATAGAAATTAGTTTTACCAGCGCCATGGTTTCAATCGTTAGTTAATGAGCTTTCGAAACATTTAAAACCCAAGCTAAAATACAAACCCATTATCAAAATACAGGTATCTTAAAAAAACGTTAAAAACTTACTTTTCACGATTTTTGCGACGTGGCAGCCACAACGACTCAACCACGTGTCTGAGGCACGGACGCGAACTGCGGGGCCCGGCGGGTGGTGGGGAGCGGCTGATTTTTGTCGGTGCCAGATCGCTAACGTTTTTAAATTTCGCGAAATCAGTGTTGTTTCAAATCACCTTTGTGTCAAAACCCCTCGGTCTCCCCTATAGTAAGGGCCCTCGCCCACGGGCGACTTTTTGTAGCGATGCAGTCGCGATGCTCTCGCGCGTAGCATCGATACAGACGCGAAGCAGTCGCTAGCTGTGTGCCCGCGCCCACGGGACCAGATTCAGTCGCGATGCAAACGCGATTCGGTCGCGATGCAGTTACGATACAAAAATACCTTGGATCAGTACAGTTGCAAGATGAACTCCGTTGAGGCAACATTAGTCACGTTGTCTTTGGTGCTGCTTTTACGTAAGCAGCCGAAGCGTAGGCAACGGAAGCAGCGTCAATATTGGATGCATCCATTTAATACCCAGAGATTACTTTGTGGACATCATGTAACAACATTCAAACAACTCAAAAATTATGATCTTAAATTCAAAAGTTGTTATAGAATGTCATATTCGACGTTTTGTGAATTGCTTTCCATTGTAAAACCAGAGTTGACACGCAGAAATACAATGATGAGACAATGTATATCAGCTGAAGAACGACTAACCATAACTTAGTAGCGCGACGCGGTCGCGCGTTTGTATCGATACAATCGCGATGCAGTAGCGCGTTGCAAATGCGACTAACACGCGTTAGAAGTGATGCTGTCGCGCGTTTGCTAAACGCGCGACTGCATCGCTACAAAAAGTCGCCGTGGGCGAGGGCCCTAAGATTAGTCGGGTGGTTACTACAGTCGCTGTAAAAAATTCGTTTCTGCCCTACAAAGGGTTAAACAGAGAGACTGTAATCTTTAATTACCTTCATTAATTATTTAATTAACCTCTGAGTTTGTTTCGGTCTTTCTTCTCTGAGTAGTCAGATACATAGGGAACGCCGAATTCATCTAGCAATTTTTTTTTATGCGACGTGTAAAAGTGATTGTAGTTTCCTATTTACAGCATAAACAATTTCATTAAAAAAAAAAAGTATTTAAATGGAGAAGTATGGATATCTCAATGTTCTATAAATCAACATTATAGGTATTTAGGTAAAGATACTAGTCTAGATATTTATAGGTCTTAAGTAAGGTCGGTGCATTTGTACTGTCGGTATTGCGATTTATATGCTCTGATAATGTCATCTTATGCACTCGAGCTGCCTAACGATCTTGTTTTAGATTTATGTTAGTACTAACTAGACCAATGCTGACCACTTACCAGCACTTATTTAATCTAAGAAACGTCCTCTATAACTCTGAAAGACATTTCCTGAACAGCTGAACATCTTTTAATATTTTAAATGCTAAGAATTAACCTAAGGAATTGCTTCAGATCTAAATTCTCTATGACACCAAATGAGAAAAGCTTCCAAAAAGAAATCAAAGAAAAAATTGCAGAATAAAACCATAGACATTATTTTTCAATAAAAATCCATAGATAATTGATTCCTTTTACGTAATCCACCATGAGCTCAGACATTAACATAAATCAAGGAGAGCTGTCTGATCGAAACGATACACGAATTGCACGAAGTGTTGAATAAAGCTCCATACGAAGTGAGCTCATCGTAGCTCACGCATTCACGACTAGTTTAGTTAGTCATATTCAAGTTAATAAAGTTGGCGCTTGTCCCCAGAGAATATGGTGGTTCGCCGTGGCGCTACTGTTGTGGGCCCCACACACACACTGTCGAGAATTCACGTAAGTAGATATGTATGTAAGTAGGTATATTTGTACATTTAAACAAGTTATTTGGTATCCCGTCAGCTAATTTGCAACTACTTTTAAACTATGTTTTGAGTGTGTCTTTTACACCAGCATCACTCTCTAGATTGAGTAGGCACCCAAACTAAGTACTAAAATCTGTCATAAGCATAATATTGTGAATGTCGTATTCCTGTAATTGGCCTATACCTACATCAGAATTTATACTTACGAGTAAGTACCTATAACTTTTATTAATTCATGTAAAATGTAAGTGCATATACCTCTACATATAATAAAATATTAACGAAATCAAAACTGTACATTGAATATTTTTGAAAAAAGTAATTGCTCTGAGATGTGGGAGTCTGATGCCGAAATTACAGTTTTCAAAATTGTTGTCCGTTTGTCTGGATGTATGTTCCGGATTAGCGCAAAAACGGCTGAACAAATTTGGCAAACGGGTAGTTTATAACCTGGATTAACATATAGGGTACTTTTAATCTCGGTAGTACATTCCCGTGGAATATTTTCCGACATCCACGTAGACGAAGCCGCAGGCAAAAGCTAGTTTTAAATGAATAAATAAAGCTCTAAAAGTTATTACGAACCTATAACAATGAATATCATGGCAGTGTACCTAAGTATGTGGAAAACTGAACATTTTTGCCTACACCAAACAGTTTGTTCGACTGTACATAAGTAGCAGTGTTCAGCATTGTTACATTTCTATTTGAACCACCACAAAGGCTCAATGGACCGCGTATTGAATACAGTATTCATGCGAGGAGGCAGACGCATTGCAGTGTTTGCTGAATTATTTAAAATCACACCCACATTAGTTGAGGCTTTCGTAAGACAAGGAAAAGTTCTATCCTTTGTGGTACGTAACAGAACAAAAAGGATTCCATAAGATAATATAACTGTCCAAAAACATGTTTGTGATCTGTTTACTCTAATCCAATCCAATGAAACACGGCACACAATTTTTACAGGCCGTTAATATTTAGGTGGTCATGCTAAACTGAAAAAGTCGTAAAATTAACAGACGCGAAACTGTTTACGGGGCAATAATCGAAATTTTGCGGAAACCTGACGTTTTATTATTTGAACTCATTTGACTCAGTGTGTGAGGACGGCCAGCATAACAGTCTAATGATTATGAAACACTTCCAACATCGGATTCATAAGAACTTTTAGCGGTTGTATAGTTTCTAGAGACTCACAAAAATAATGAAGATACTGTACGACGCAGATCAAAATAAATTCTTGTCAAGTTCTTTATGAGCCTACAAAACTTTAAGGGCCTTTAGCATTGTGGTTAATTTAATAAACACATCTATCTAATTATGAGAATAAATGAACGACATAAAAATATCAAAAGAAAACTTTATGGCAATATGCGATCTCTTAAAATTCGTAAACGGTTGATGTGAACCATTGAGGCGGTCGTAAATCTTCAAATAATATTTTTATCTATCTGTAACTGAATTTAAGTGCATCGCCAGATAATGCATGGAAACCCATAAATCTTCATTAAACGCAACGTTAGGACGAGACCATACCATAACATTAAACCGCTTCTATTTGGGTTCTGATTGATGTTCTATGAATAGAAATTAAATTAAAACTTTATTTGTTTGGTGGACATGCGTAGATTGATCTTTTTACGATGTAGTTGCGTTTTTATGACATTCAATAACGAGACCTTAAAAATAACCGATCTTGTTTTGTTTTTGGGTAAAGGTGAAAGAATAGCCTTTATTATCTGACGTCAATTGATAAAAATCACAAAATAAAAGTTAATTCTATATTTAAGGAGCAGTGGTGTCCCAGTGGTAACGGCCGCGAACCCAGACAGACGCTTTACTTTGTGTAAATTATTTCATCACCAATACTCTCAAAACGATGAGGGAAAATGTCGTGGGGAAACCGGCATATCCTTCCTAGATTCTAGGACATACCGGTTTCCCAACGATGTGTTCGAATTTTAAAAAATCGAGGACTTGTGATATCTACCAACCCGCACTGGGCCCGCGTGGTGGGTCACGGCCCATTCCCTCCCACAGGGAGGAGGCCTGTGGCCCAGCAGTGGAGGCTGATTATGCTATATTTAAAATAATTATGCAGAATTAATTTTACACCCGTATACCCAAACAGAATTTTAATAAGGCATCAACAAATACTCTTCGGCCTTTAATCTTATTCTATGATGCACAAACTATTGCACACACACAGAGCTCTGCGTATTGTATAGGTACTATTGCCAGCTGGAATGCATTATTCTACGGTGCAGTTTAGTAACTAGAACTTGAGCTATTAATAATACACTGAGCCAGTTCTGTTTTCTGCATTTCGTTGTATTTTAGGCGTACGGTTACCTGTCTTAAAATAGTTTCGACAGATCTCGACATGCGTTTTACGGTCTGTGACATAGAGCACTTGTAATTTGAGTGGCTAATTAATATAATATGTGTGAGGATAATGTGTTACTTTGTAGTTTGTTCTGGGTAGCAAGTATGTGTTCAAAGGGGCAGGCCGTAACTACAGAACTCACGGACAGAACCTCACGTGTTACTGCTACTACATTCCGTTATACTCCTTTGTTGTTCATGTCTACCATTTAATTCACGAAAAATTCTGCAGCATCTATCTGTAGGCTGATAGGCACTAATAGTACCTGGATAACCGAGCTCTGCTCTGGTGAAAATAGTGAATGCTCATTTAATAGTATAGGATAGTTCATACTAATTCCATGTATAGCAGTTCAATGCTGTCGTGATAGTAGGTACTTACTAATTCCATGCTGTCATGATAATAGGTACTTACTAATTCCATGCTGCCATGATAGTACCTACTTACTAATTCCATGCTGCCATGATAGTACGTACTTACTAATTCCATGCTGCCATGATAGTAGGTACTTACTAATTGCATGCTGCCATGTCATTATTCTAAGGTAGCCATCATGCTCTAAACTCTGGGCGACCGAGCTCTGCTCGGATGAAAATACGGAAAAAACGAATTTTCCCAGATATAAGACCTAGCTAGATCGATTTTTCGCCCCCTAAATCCCTACCCTATATTACAACTTTTAACGAAATCGTTAGAACCGTTTTCGAGAACGTGATTAAAAATATATATCTATACAAATATTGCTCATTTAATAGTACCTAGAGGGATAATACATATCTGATCAAGATCAACCATCTTTGTGTAGGCACTGCCTCTACCGCAGTAGGTATCTATTATAGTATTATTATCTACAGGCTCTACAGTCATTTGTCATCGCCCACTCCTTTCCAATCCAAATCGTAACAATCAATTTCTAAATGTATCAAATCCTTATAAATGGATCTGGGTCTATGACATGGACTATTATTTTCCAAACTTAGAATTTAGGTTCTATAAAATGTTATAGACGATTCTATTAATTTTATTAACTATCCAAATAAATCATTAGGGGCAATCACGAGTTCACGACCATCTTTTAGGCCATCGCGATTCCAAAATCTAAGTCTAATTATGTAGGATAATGTGTGTCACACGGTAACCTGTGACTTCCCACACATTATCCTTATTACTCAAAAAAAAAACTGTTATTCATATCCCAAACTTAACTTTCTACAATAGTTTACATAAAGATCGTAAAAAAATGTATTTACATTCTAACAGCAGATGTAACGGTAGATATTTGTCCTGAGTGTTTAAACTTTTAAAATGGACACCATATTTCACATGTGAGTATTAATAAGGAGCCTGCCTACGCTAACCAGTCAAGCCACATCCATTTCTTTGACAGCGAGATGTTTAATCTTGAAATTAGAACCTCTTTGTTTGAATCATGATTGTCAAATACCAGTTCGTTTACCTCTGCTTTATAAACTTTTAAAGGGATCGGCAGACAGAGATGATAATTACCTTCACATTTAAAATTATAATGCTACATAAATCGTTAAACATAATAATGCAATTTCATCAGTAGGTACAACATTAATTAGATATCTCACTGCACCGCCCGCCGCCGCCGCTGTCATCTCAACAAGTTAGAATAGTAGGATAATAAGAACTTTTGTTAGTTAGAATTAAATGCAACAAGGATTGGGTTTCGATTCGATGATTTATATTGCAGTTTTCGCTCATAAAAACATAGTAGGGCATAACACGTTCCATGCGTCATGAACAGTGTATGGCCATACTCGACTTTACCAGAGTACGATGCCTAAAATCGCAGTTCTCACCGTGGTGCGCAAAATTGCATGGCAAAATAATTTTCATGACTCACAGAAGTATTTATAATAGTTTGCGTTCTGTGCGGTATAAGAAGTTTATTTGACACTTCACACGGACAAGCACCTCAAGGATGGATAGTTTTTGAGTTAGCTTCAATAATAGACGTATTTTTCCCACTTAGTTTATTGTGGATGATATGATGATAATATTATGTTCCTGTCACTGTTATTTACAGGGGTAGGTACTAACCTATCCTACACTAATTCTAAAACCACGGAATAACACGGAAGACGGTGGCAAAAACGAAAATTCAAAACCAAAGACATCGACTTCCGAAATTAAAAGTTTTTTTTCACTTGGAGTGTTTTTTTTTGGAAGTCGGATGTTTTTTGTAAAACCGAGATGCGTGTCGAGACAGAAATAAAAGCTTTTCATCTTCGTCCTACGATGTAAAATGTAATAATGCTATCAAAGTCGACCGAAACTTTATTATTTGTAGAAGACAGCTCAGTGACACGAAAACTGTTACTATTATAAGTTTAAAGATCTCATGTAGTGATAATTTCATATTAAGTGTTTACCAAAAGATTATTAAATCTAGTTGTTTTTTTTATATCGATGTTTTAATTTATTTCACACCACTGTTACCTAAGTAGGTATAATATAATAGGTTGGGGAAAAAGTTTCTTCGCATTTTTTAAGAAAATTCAAAACATTTTTTAACATAGTATGTTTACATTTAACTAAAGTATGTAGGTACCATTTTGTTCGATAACTTTTTGCCATCTTGTAGGTAGGGACATGATCCCATTGCTATAGAAATTTTGGGACTTCTGATCAAAATACCGCGACAAGTGGTTTTGGCAGTCCTCCCGTGATGTTAACCTGACACTGCCTAAAGAATTCTGAAGAGACCGAAACAGGTGGAAATCTGAAGGTGCAAGGTCAGGACTATACGGCGGATGCATTAACACCTCCCAGCCAAACTCTCTTAATTTTTGCTGAGTGGCTAAAGATGTGTGAGGTCTAGCGTTATCATGATGAAAAACCACACCCCTTCTGTTGATTAATTCCGGCCGCTTTCTCTCAACTTCTTGCTTTAATCTCATCAGTTGTTCGCAGTAGAGTTCAGAATCGATGGTCCTGCCTGGTGGTAACAGCTCATAATGAATAATGCCCTTCCAATCCCACCACACACACAGCATCACCTTGTTGCGAGTTAACCCGGGTTTTGCCACAGTCTGTGAAGCCTGACCGGCCTTTGACCACGACCTTTTTCGCACGTTCTTGTCGTACGTGATCCACTTTTCATCACCAGTTATCAGCTTCTTCAAAAATGGTTCGGTTTCATTACGTCGTAATAAAGAATCACAAATGAGTACACGGTTCATTAGGTTTCTTTCAGTGAGCTCGTGAGGTACCCAAATATCGAGCTTTTTTGTGTACCCAGTTTTTTTCAAATGCGCCAAAACTGTTTTGTGGTCAATTCCCAGTTCTTCAGCTACGTCGTAACTACTAATATGCCGATCTTGCTCCACTTTTTCAAAAATGGCATCCATTTTATCCGTAATAGGGCGACCAGAGCGACGTGCATCTTTGACATCAAAATTTCCGGATTGAAAACGCTTAAACCAAATTTGTGCTACTCTCACAGACACTGCACTAGGTCCATAAACATCGCAAATTTTTTTCGCGGCTTGCGTTGCATTTTTACCTTTTTTGTAGTAAAATTTTAAAATGTATCGAATTTCTTCATTAGATTCACTCATCTTGACAGTACGAAAAACAAATAAAAATCACACATTTTCCTAATTTGAATTTGGAATTATGTTCTTTAAAATTTAAACTTTCAATGATACCAAAACCAGCCAGATACACATAGTATAGCCAAAGAGATTTTATTACAAGTTCATACATACTATAATGCGAAAAGACTTTTTCCCCAACCTAATATATCAATGTAGAGCGGGATGGCAAAATGTTTCTCATGAAATTAGGAATTCACGTTTGTCTATTTATTTCTAATAATATTTCAAAGAACTGAAAGATGTTAATGTAGCTTAAACTACAATATAGGTGCCGCATTGAACGTCTATGATAGGAGCTAGGAGCCGAGCAGAAGTTCCACCACTTCTATGGACGTTTCGAAGACATTTTAGCTATAGTAGGTATAGATTATACAAAGGACTATACGTCTAGGTACTTTATCAAATCTCACCGGTAAACTGGAAACCGAACCCCGGAAGAATCAATTTGTAAGCCGTGCACTTACCAATTAGGCAAATCGGTGATTGTAATCGGTGTATTTACCCTCTAATACCGGAACAGCTTGCTGCTTATTTATAAATAATGTATGTTCTTCGAATCGGAAATCGATTTGTAAATTGTGTAGTTAAATATTTACACTGTTTTGCCCACAGTAAGGACCACAGTAGCAAATAATTATAGCTAACTGTTTAACTTAATCTTACCAGTTTAAATTTTCCAACCTAGTACAAAATTCAAGTAGGTAGGTATATTTTTGTTTACGATATTAGGTAATTGACTAATTTGAGTTCGGGGTTGTCGTCGACTAATTTCGGTCTCGATCGGAACATATTGAACTCAATAACACTAAGCCTGGTCTGGAAATCGAACTCAGGACTCCTTGCTGAATATTTGCGGTTGCGAACACTAGACCAATGGGAACCTCACTGCAACTTGCGCTCCAAGAATAAAAATGAATTTAAACCTACGTACAACTTAAAACGACTATTAAATTAAAGCGTGCTACACAATATTGTACCGGGCGGCATAATTCGGCACAGCCGGATGGCAAAATACGCATTCGAATTTGGCGAACGACCACGGTGCACGGTGGCCTGTGCCGAATTATGCCGATCCGTAATACAGTGTGTTGCACCCCTTACATATAAACTATTTTCTAGGCACGAAGACATCAGAGATGCAATGCTATCACTAGTCCACATGATACGAATGTCAGAAGATAAGCTGGAGAGGCACGAGTTCAGAGAGAAATCTCTCGGAGAACAGGTGAAGAAGATGCTGAACGGCCTCGATAAGAAGCACAGGGCTTTGGAGCCGTTGAAAGGCATGATCTCAAGGCTGGATGAGCGACTGTCGAATGTAGAGACTATACTTTTACAGGTTTGTATGATTTCACTGCACCTTTTAATTTAGATTCGAAAATTGTTTGTTTTCCTCAAAATTCGAGCGTGATGTGCGTAACTAGAAACGTCTGACTGTGCTTTTACTGCATGCGGGCATGCAGAATGAGCTTTATCAATTTTTATTTTCGACAACGACAATATCGGTATGATCTTCACGCCTATTATAGGTGTTTCTCGAAAAAGCAGTCACAGGGACAGACAGAGTGATTAGGGTTGCCAACTTTTTATATCAAATATAAGTAGTATTTTCGAAGCCATTGCCTGTAAAATAGTAGAAACATTTTTATTCTTTAAACACAATGTTTTTGCTACTATTAACCTTTATTAACGTGTTTTTTTTAAATGTCTCATAACTATTTTTACTCTGTAAATTAAGGTATTTTTACTTTGTAATTATAAACCATTTTAATTCAGCTTTTTACTGGTTCTATCCTATCTCGCCATTTTTATTGAATTAAAAATAATAGTAGTTTCGCCTACTACCTATATTTTTTCTTTACAAATATAGTATTAAGGCCTCTAATATGGCTGGATACTATATTATATAGTAGGGAAAACCCATATTTGACCATGCACACAGCCACGCAACTTTTGTGCATTATTTTTTCGTGAACCAATTTCCGTATTTTATGAACGTTTTGAAATTATTTGTATTTTTCTTTGCAGAAAGAAGAACGTGAAAAGACCTCGCAGACCAAAATCAATAATGCACTTGAAAGTATACAAAAAGCTTTGGTGTCACTGACGCCAGCGCCGGCGCCCCCTGCAGATTTGGACAACAACCTGACGGCCAATGAAGACGTCTTGCAGAGGCGGCTTGATGCTACTGACTCTAAAATTGATGCGGTCAAGAAAGAAATTAAAGGCTTGAAGAGTAGTTTAAGTCCGGTAAGTTTAATGAGTAAAACCTAAAAGTCATTTAGGAAGTCAGGGCACACTGATACTGAAGACTGTTCAAATCGTGGGGTATCTGTTGTACCTGCTAACTACATAAAAGAAGTCAACTAAAAAGGAATAAACAAGACGTCACAGACAGACTAATTAAAAATCCGGAGTCACACGTAATCTATTCGATTTATGCCCTAACACGGTGTGACTCCTCTATCTGTGATGTCTTGTTTATACCTTTTTTTCTTTTTAGTTGGATTATAGTTTTTATAACTTTTCGTTTTATATACATTATTTTGGGGTTAAAATATATAAATTTTTGGAATGTGCTCGTCAAGCCCCTAAATTTAATACCCAACATGGCATAATTCAAAAGAAAAATAAATATAGTTCATGACTTTATATCCTCTAGAAGGCGCCATATTTAATTTAATGTGACATCACATAGCCCATAACCGGACGATCAAGACGCTTCCAACGGTATCTCATTTGTCAAATTTTGCTCAGTAGTTTAGAAGTTATGAGGTAACAGATAAACATACATACATAAAATACCGATCAAAATCATACCCCTCCTTTTTGCTTCGCTGTAGTCGGGAAAAGAGTATAGACCATAGCGTCATACGAATTTCATGATTTTTGGAGCCCCTCTGATGTAATTTAAGGATGGCCCCTTACAACTTTTGTTATGTACCGCCAGCAAAATCATTCTCAAACATCGTTTTTTTTCCAGGAGTCGCTCCGCTCCATGTGTTTAGAAGTAGCCTCAGACATGAACCCATTCGAGAAGCACATAACTGACGCAGAGCAGCTGCTCAATAAGTACGAACTCAAACTGAATGAGTACAACGGAACTAAGGTGCAGACTGACTTCGTGCCGCTGAACGACGTGTCGCTCGCTGATGAGGCGTGGCACAGCAAGATGAGTGAAGGTAGGCTTAACTTTTAACTTCATTGGCACTACTTTCGTTTCTAATTACTTACTTGTTACATAGCCTTCCTTGATTGGTTTATTTAATTATGTACTAGCCTAGCCACATTAGATCTACCTTGACTTTACCTTAGCTAAAATAGCTTACCTACTTTTTTTTCAACTGTGTGTTCCGGAGCTCCATTTTCGGTCTTTATAGGATTTATAGAAGCTCACAATGCTTTTATAGTCATCTTCGTATGGAGGGTCCATACTTCCACAGTCAAGTTACTCCTGAGAATTATTCGCTTTTGAATAATTTATTTAGTTAGTCATGCATAAGATCTTTATCATTAACATTGTGAATGATTTTCTCCATATAGTCATTTGATTTCCCAGTGATGGAGCGCCAGGAGATAGAAGTAAAGAAGATCCAGCGCTTGCTATCTGACGCCGAGAGCATGTGGAAGGACCTGCCAAGACTCGCCGACCTGGTTCGCTCCACCAATCACACGATAGAAACTGTCAACAACGCCACTGAAACCATACTTATTAACAACGAAATGGGTGAGTTTATGTCACAATTTTTTTATGTGTAACATTTTTCCTCTCGCTTTCCTGCAATCTGTGGGAGTGATTTCGTGAAAAGGGACGGAAGTGTGTAACAGGAAGCTGAGGAATAGCGCGTTATTTGATTTGGCCGATAAGCGCGCGTGGTGCCAGAGTTGGCCGTCAAAAACGACCTTGACGAGGCCCCGCCCCTTTAATGGTGCTTATTATAGTTCGAATCAAAGTTAATGGCGGCTCGGAAGTTAGCTGCTCGCTGCGCAGTACCGCACCCCTCACCCCCGCTGACCCATGAATTTGTTACTGCGCAGCCACTCGCCTCATGTTCCAAGCCGCCATTAAGTTTGAATCTGGCTGTACCAGGGTGAGATGTAATGAAATGAAATGAAATTGTTTATTCTGTAAATAGGATATTGGAATCACTTTTACACGTCATCTAAAAAAAAAAAAAAAATTAGCTAGATGAGTTCGGCGTTTCCTATCTGACTACTCTGAGAAGAAAGGCCGAAACAAACTCAGAGGTCACAGTCTCTTTTAAAGTCCAGACATAATCTTGGTCAGGCCATATGAGGACCATGTAGATTAGTGTCTGAAATGGTCTTTTAAGAAAAGAACCACACAGATTTGAGTGGACCTGTCCAGTCAGTGCAAGCATTTGTCAGTAATCGTGGAGCTCAACCCAGAACTTAAGGAGCTCAACTGTCACATGTTATATATACATCATATGCGACTACTGTAAGGCTCGCTAGTTTTTTCTTGCAGTAAGTTTGTTGGTACTTATTGGTAGTAAGGAGCTCGTCCGGGGAATTCACCATGATTATTTTTGTCGCCAAGCAGCGTTGCTGTGTTCCAATTTTAAGGGTAGGTTAGGTTAGGTGCCGGAGTAATTACATGTTGCATTTCAACTTTTCTCTCAGATGGCATTAACGTATCTGCGATGCTCTGGTATTGGTGCGATGTCCACAGGAGTCAGTGATCATTACCATCGGTGAGTCACACAGGGCCGCACCGCCCCTGTGTGTGAAGTGTGAGGCGCAAACAGGCGCCGGGGCACTAAAAATTTAATGAAATGCCAGCGCCAGTTATTGTTTTTTTTTTGTACACAATAACATTCATCATAGTCGAGTATCGATAAGTAAGTAAAAATAACCAGAACAATATTTACGTTTACGTTTACCTACATTATTTGAACTGACCCAATCATGGGCGCCGGGAGGGCGGTGCAAGGGGGTGCAATTGCACCTCCCTGGCTTCAAAATAAAATATGGGTGTAAAAACATTCAGAACTAAAGAAATATTTGAAAACGCCTAATAGAGAAGAGAAGAAGAAGAGCTTGCTTCGCTCACTCTTGCATTGCATCCTACTCTATCTTAATTATTAATCTTCATTGATTAAGTCAACACAGTTAGTCCTCTTTCTGTGTGAATGGACAAAATATCCCATTCGAGGCGAAATGGAAAAATCTCTTACTTTTTAAGCTTTTCTGCATAAGTCGACAAAGTTACTCTTTGTATGAATGGACAAACGATAACCTAACATATCCGAGGTGAACCGCTAAAATGATCGAGCTCGCTTCGTGGAGCTGAAGATGCACACCATTTTTTTTTTTTTTGTTGGGAAATTGGATGCACCCCCTGAAAATAAATCTGCCGGCGCCCATGGACCCAGTGTTTACATGTCAGGTCGGCGTAGATATACATGAAACTATCAAGGATTTCGCAAACAGAATTTAAGTGAAAAGCGTGGAAATAATATAATATTAATTATTGCTTTATAGGTTTCGCACACAGGCGCTGCCAGTGCCAAGGGTCGCCGCGGCCCTGTAACAAAAAAAAACGTACCTACTTAACTTATTTTTTCGTTACAGTGATACCTATCATGTTGTCAAACGAAGTTTCTTCAAACCACCTTGAAAATACGATGGTACACGCGTCCATTCATCGATTGCTTTGTTTCGATTACCTAGTCACGGTACACCAATAACATTCGGCCATGGGTTGACCTACTTAGTTTACTTAAGTACCTTCTGCATTCGAATGGTGGAATCACAGAAGTAATGGAGCGGTACGGTCAGCAACAAAAGATTACTTCATAATTAAACAAGGTGTTGATGTCCCATAACTCTAAGTAAAAATAATACAAAAAGTCCTAGAACAAGTGTTCCAAAAATACATCGTTTCGAAGATAACATACCTAACACTAGACCAGTGGTCCCCAAACTTTTTTTATGCCGTCGACCAAAATTCAAGTCATTTATTCAACGGGGGGTAGACCCCTACCCCTGCTTACCTAATATTGAATTTTTGCAAATTCATCAACTTCATACGTGTTTTTGACAGCTGGTAGAGTGCTACTGACTTTGAAACATTTAAATTTCTAACTGTAGTGAAGTGTAGTGTGAAAAACAAAAAATAAATATTCAAGAAAAAAGTTAGGAAGCCCGAAATTTTCTTAGACGAAATAAAAAAATTCTTGAGCCAAAAAATGTTTCTTGAACTAAATAATTTCTTCGTCCACGATAATTTCGGGCTTCATAACTTTTTTCTTGCATCAAGAAAATGCATCTACTACAGCTATGATTTTTTTTTTTTTTTCTCTACTTCGTTAGGTACTAATATTATAATTGCGAAAATAAGTTTGTATACAAAACCGTAGTAGTAAGATAGGTCTGTATGATACGTTTTCACATAAAAACTAAGCAACAAATCTCTGTGATTTTTTTTTTGCACAGATAAAGACCTCCAGGTCTAGCCAACTAAAAAGTTGACACAGTCTTTTTATTATATTTATAAGAAAGTATTGTGGAAGTAAATATGTACCTATTAGCTGTGCATAAATATGGATTATTCCATTAATGGAAAGCTAAAATTAAAGTCTCGACCTGCTTAAATGAGATCCACTATCGTGGACCCCCATTTACATCTCATGGACCCCCGTTTTTTTCCCGCTCACATGGACCCCTTGCAGGTCATCAAGCCCTAGGGGTCGATTTAGACCACTTTGGGAATCACTGCACTACTCTCGATGTGTGTATCTAAGTTTCATTGGAAAAAAAATAGTGTGAATTAAATGTTTTTATATTTCACGTAACGGTGTTTAATCGTGACTTTATCGAATTATTTCGTATGAAAAATGAAAATAAAAATATTGAAAAATAATTCATATGCCATTGATTCTTTGACATGGTCTCATTAAAACCCTAGACTGCCGTAAAGTTATGGGATATTAAAAGAAACACGTTGTTTAAATTGATTAGAATTTCTTTTATTTCAAGTAACATCTGTTTCAAACAACTGCTGTAGTGCTAACAGATTTCCGTCGTGGTGGTCAGTTATGATTTTAAAAAGTGAAACTGCATCTCTCGACTTTCGTTGCTGACTGTACTTATGTCCAACGTTTAGTAGGTACCTAAAGTAGCAATAACCTTTTATGAATTTTCCAATGAATCAATTTTGTAAAGATAATTATTTTACGTAACTCCAGTAGTAATTGGTGGCTATCAAATCCAAGACGCAATTATCGAATGCCATTTATCGATTACGAAAATTGGTAGGTACACACATCCGTCGCTTACCTGGGGGCTTACTCTTGATTTCAATTCCGATCTATCGACATTGGAATTTTGACGTTTCGTACTCATGAGTTCGACACTAGCGCCAAATTGGTTTCAAATTGCGTGTCCATTTTGGGAACTAAGTGGAATCGGGATCGGGCTTTTAAAATATCTTACCTTCCTCTCTGATAAAAAACCGGCCAAGTGCGTGTCGGACCACGCACAATAAAGGGTTCCGTAGTTGGGATGAATTTATCCAAAGAACAAACTTAACATTGTAGTTGAAAAAAATGTTCTCCCGTACATTCCAACTGCAAATGTAAGTTTGTACGCACAATATTGAGAGATTTACCATGTTATTTTAAGACCATAGACTTCTTATAGGTTTTCCTCTAATCTATAAGTAAAGAACCATTCTCTATATGTTTTCAGAATTCTAGGCTCAGAAGTTTCGGAGATAAGGGGGGAATGGTCAATTTTCATAATTTTTTCTTAAATATATTTAAAGTATTTATTTTAAAATGAATGAAAAAAAAATGATATCTTCGCAATAAGCCCTTTCATTTGATATGTCACACGGTACAGTTAGCATTTTTTTTTTTTTCTATTTGCCCCCCAAATGTAACCCCCATATTCAATTCATTTATTTACGTAATACGTCCGTGTTTGGGTCACAGAAATACATGTGTAAGTACCAATTTTAAACTTAAATAGGTCCATTAGATTCGGAGCAAATTGGCTGTGACAGACGGACAGACAGACACACGAGTGATCCTATAATGGTTCCTTTTTATCCTTTTGAGGTACGGAACCCTAAAAAAAAACCTACAGACGACCACAGAACTTCCTCTTTTTTGGAAGTCGGTTAAAAACTACAGACGCCTCTGAAGACAGCGAGGCCCCTTTTTATGGTTTCGGTCTAGCCGGGGGGAGGGGCGGCTAGACCGAAACCCTAAAAAGGGGACAGGAAAGACTGGAAGTGGAAGGCGCAAGATTGGGTGTGGCGGTGCAATTTGGAAGAGACCTATGTTCAGCCTCGGCCTCGATTGAAGCTCTCACTGTTATTTATCTTCCCCAAGTTCTGATTATAACAGTCAAATCTCAAAACGCTAAATTCCTTTTATCCTAAGGTTTTCACCATCACTCTTATTGGTTTCTCCTGCTTGTTTTCGTAGCAGTGTCAAAGAAAGTCAATAACTTTGTAAGTACCTTAGATAACTATAACTGTCTTCATACACTGCATTTATTTGAACACGCCTCCTATTCAACATTTTAGTCGTGAATTTAATCACCAGACTCAGATTTTGCACCCTTGTGCCCTTATTGGGTAACACACGTTCAATCACAATCTGAAATAAGTATTTCGAAGGATTTTGATAATCCATAGGTTCGAAAAATGTGTCTGCTCAACAACGTAAATAACGCAACGAATACTGTTGAACGGTCAAAATGAAACAGATTGTGATTGATCGTGTATTACGCAAGTATGATCTGTTCTCGACGGTATCTAGGTACTATTTCAGGTGGAGGCGGCCGAACCTAAAAAAAAAGTTCCTTTTTTAAATGTTTCTCATATTTCAGCTGTAACAAAGGTAGTGTCAAAACTGCGTGAGATGGGCGACCGTCTGGTGACGACCAACGAGGATGTGCAGCGAAGCCTGACTCAGAGCAATACGATGACAGAACACGCATACAACGACATCTCCAGGAGCTACGAGACTTTACGTGCTGAGGTCAGCCGACAGATCCTTATAAATACAATAATGTAAAAAAATACCTGTCCAACCCGAAAGGGGCACATAGGTACTGCTATAACTAGTCTAGTACCCCCCCCCCCCACGCCCCCCTATTTCGCTAACCGATCCCTGAATGCTGAAATGTTGTCACAAAATCCCAACATTTTTGAACGACCTTTCCAACGACACCCCACACCATGGGATAGATGAGAAAAAAAATAAACATCCCCACTTTACGCGTAGGGGAGGTACGGAGGTACCCTAAATAAAATTGTTTAATGATTTTATTTTACCACTTTTTCAGCGTGATTAATATGTATACCCATGCTAAGCCACGGACAGACAGACAGACAAACGGACATGATGAAACTATAAGGATTCCTTGTTTAGTACGGAACCCTAAAAAGTAATAAAAAACTTATTATTATTGAAAATAAAAAGTTATTTAAATAAATCAATAATTTCATTTAAAAACACATTTAATTTTACCAAAATTCTTTGGAAATTAACAAATTTTCAACAGGGTCATGAATTAAAGACACTCGCTAAACGACGACCGCCCGCGCCCCATGTAATAAGCCGCTAAAATACCCCATTGAAAAAAAAGTTGGCGAATTTTTTTCCTGAAAATTGCCACAAAAATAGACTCCCAGAACGATACGCATGTAAGAAAACCCTCATGATTCGGATAGGTTTTTTTTTTACATCTTCATCTAGGTACTTAGCAAAAGCGTCAGGGTGGCCCACGAAATTCAAATTTTCTTACGATTTTTTTAAGAGTTGTGTTGATGATTCTTATCGTGATAGTGACTGCACCAGATCAACGAGGCTAATAGGTATCCTTGAAATACTTCACCAGCACTTTTTAGCCCCTTTAAGTGCTTGTGTGTGCTGAGAGCAGATTCTCGACAAAGGGACATCGGATAGCATTATAGATGGCTCACCATGACACCTCAGTCTGAAGCCGTGATTGATTCAATGAGATGGCCTTTATTTAATGTCTCGTGTCTGCGGCACAGATCTCTGTGGGTCAAGTGGGAGTTATCTGTGTCGAGTAGGCGTCGCGAGTCGCGAATCTGCCTGCCAAAGCACGGTTCGCAGAGCATTTTTCTTCGAAAGCTTTAGCGGTCAATAGGGTCGTTCTCTGCCGCCGTAAGTAAAAGAGCGCATGTGAGGAAAAGGAATGAGGAAAAATAAGTCTTAAGGTGCCCCCTTTTTTTTTTGGGAGGCTTATTTTTCTTTACCTTTTTACTTACGGCGGTATTCTGGCTTTTAATACTGAACTGCGGTTGGTAGCGTTATTTGATGACGGCTTTAGTATAAAATTAAAATAAAAGTATTTTTCGAAAAAACGGTTAATTAACTTTCGACTCTACACACTTTTCATAGAACTCATACGCCATGCCGCCATACATATTGGAAGTGAACCCTCCGGGAGGGTTGCCGGCATTACGTTTGCGCTAAAGTTAACCATAGCGGAAAGTCAACGGCATTAGGTTTAAAACTGTGTTATAAAACACTAAGACGATGTAAATTGGTATTATCAGGGAGTCTTGTCGCTATACGTAGTTACCAACCTTTTAAATGTTTAGTGTATATTAATTTGTAACCGTGAACAAAAAATTAAAAAGTTTGGATTTTAAAACCAACGCATTAACTAATAAATCTTGTTAAAATATACATCAGATTTGATTTTCAAGGTTTATACTGCTGTATTCACTAAGAAAAACCTACATTTAAAATTAACCCTCCGCGAGGGCTTCCGGCATCCCACATGCGACTAGGTGAAACTTCCAAGAAGACTCCCGGCACTGAACGTGTTAAATATATAACATACCTGACATCGTTCCCGTTTAACCAGGGGCAGGCAGATGTATACTGTATACCTCCCACATTTCGCCAGTCATGCTTTAATACCACGTAACCGACTACAAAACCAGACTCCGGGTCCGGGGTGCTACCGATAAATTCCTTATCGAAAGCCCAATAACACTCTCCTCCCCGGCCCTGGGGATCAAACTCAAGGCCCAAGTTCACAGGAGGTCAATTAGGCAGAAGTTTAAGTATCTTCTCATAAGCTTATAGGTAGGTATGTAATGTTTCCTCTGCTGGAACACAGGTCCTCTCTAGTCCTCTCTGTTAGAGGGAACGGGCCGTAATCCACCACTCAATTGGTTCTTGGCTATGAAGATGTTTCTTTCCCCGTTTTGAGCGGTGGTGAAGAAATAAATTAGGTACACGTAAGTCGGGGCCATTAACACAACCACCATTGCTCAAGTATCTTCTAATTTGCAGGTTCAACTGTTATCGAAGAGCGAACAAGTGATCTTGGAGACGGCTGACAACGTGATAGCCACTAAGAAACGCTTCGAGTATGGCGTCAACCAGATTCTGGTGGAGGTCAGCGAACTTATCAAATTACAACACAAGAACATGAACAAGACTGTCAGCGCCAAGTGAGTACAAAATAAACTACTTAGATTACTTTTTGTAAATAAAATCAGTTCGGCCAAAACAAATAATTCCGTTCCTTTTCATTTATATACGACTATCGTTCGAGAGCTTTGAAAAATGTTACAGAAGCTTATAAAAAATCCGAATAAAAATACATCCGGGAAATTCGAAAATATCCGGTTCAGACTGCAAGCACCGTGCATGACAGAGTTTACCTTATTTTTTCCGCGCAAGGTGTGTTGAAAAACGTCGTATGAAACGCGTGAGCATTTTTCATAACACTGTCGGCCCCATTAGACCCGCCCTCGCCTTCGGCTTGGGCTGCAACCCCGACTCGAGTGCAATGACAAACTGCATAGTTTGCACTCTTGCATCACAATGTACTATTTCCTATTTTAGATTGGACCACATCGAGACTGTGATAACAAACAACCAGACCACTGAAATGAACGCGTTAGGAGCCAAGGTCGAAGCGGAGATGTCTCAAGTGTGGCGGCAGATCGGCATCATGCACCAGCAAATCATGATGAGTAGCCAGGCTCTGAACAAACTGTCCGTAAGTATTACACTCTGCTGAAGTGTCCCAAACTCCCAAATACCCGTTCTCCTGCATCCTTGACGATCTGAACAACGCCTCTGACGCCGCAATAAACGTTGCCGCCTACTGGTTCCAAACATTGTAGATGTACAGTTGATACGAGAAGAGAAAGACACTCTACAGGACCATTTTTAGCTGCAGTACTTATTCTCTCGAGGGATATGAGATTAGTTCATTCATGTCGTGAGCACCGTATCCGTAATACACGAGCGGTACGTTTTCGACGGCAGTTGCAAGTTTAGATAGACGCTGCGTTTGCCGCTGTAGTATGTGCCACGTTAATAGGCGGCCGCGTTACACGTCAAGTGTCGATTAAGAATTAGTTTTTCAAAATTGGAACTTTCATGTCGTGAAGGAAGTTTGTTTATGAGTTCATGATTTAAATAATTAATTATTACTAAGTAATAATTATAAATTGTTAATTACTAATTACTTTATTATATTTTACAATATTGCAGGTCGAAGCATTATTTCACTAATAAGTCTCCGTATGTTTTGCATACTTACAGTTCGCGTCAAATAACTTTGCTGGTCTGAAGAAGTGCGCAGGCGCGCTGGCATACGCGCTACTGTTTTTTAAGTAAGATTGACTAGGTACTGCGCAGTCATTTGTAGCCTACTTCAGAGCGGCAAAGTTATTTGACGCGAACTGTAAATAATGTAAACCGCGCGTGAAAATCAAAACAGTTTTTAAAATACGCAAGTCGCGCGAACACCTACTATCTCCTCCGCTGGTCGTGGTCGCCTAACGTGCACGCCGGTCGCGCCAGTATGGCGCTCCTCGCTTGTATCGTGTTATTTTTTGTCCAGCTCCAGACGCAAGACGCGTCGCGCTAGCGTGACAACCGGCTTAGCGTTTAGTAGCTTTGTTTATAAGTTTTATGTTCTGGTTGGAGGCCTTAATTTATTGAGGCACCCACAGGAAAGCCCGGTTAAGCAGCAGACACCCTCAATGGTTGACCTGCAAGATACCATAAATAAAATAAATTAAAAAAACATCTGTGCCCATTCCCCATAGTAAGGCAGTAGTCAGTTATCAGGAAGGGCTGACTGTCCAGAGTACCTACCTTCGTCTGACGTACCGAATGTGATACCGCTTTGTGACAGCTTAGTTCCACATATTTAACGTTGTGGTTCAGTTGTTGATGTATTTACTCACCGCACGGTTCTTAGCGTTACAACGTAAACCACGCTGAGCATTTTATGGGTCTCCAAGGAGTCAAAGCAACGTTGTTTTTTTTTGTTGGTTGATCGCTGAAAGATAATTTCCGTACTTAACTACATTCTCATAAAAAAAAACTGTCACACATTCAATAAACTTAATAGCTTGTCATTTTTAATTTGATTAAAAACGAATTAATGCCTTTCGTCAACAGGAATTCTCAGAGGACTACGTTAATGCTAGTACAGCGACATTGAACAAAGTGAAAAAGGAGGTAAGCTAACGACCTTTATGGCATTGCAATAAGCTCTGTGAGTTTCATTAAGCCGATTGAGTTCGTTCCCAGGTGACCGACATCACGACACGCATCGTCGAGTTGCAAGGTAACCTGAACTTCGTGCTGGGTGAACTATCGGTGTCCAGCCAGGAGTTCCGACTAATGGCATCCGGACTGACGGCAGCCCTAGATAAAGCTAATAATAAGAGCACCACCGCAGTACCTATGATTGAAGGTACCTATAATTATAGTAATTGCTCCGTTAATTAGATGCGAATGATGCACGAGTAAATTGTATTTACAAGCGCATTCAAAGTTCCGTAATTATTCATTCATTTATGATCATTCTCGTCTCAATGATTCCTCGTTAATGACTAAAATTATAAATTTTTGTTTTAGACGCTGGCCCCGGACCTCACATGATCGCGAGCGAAGAGAAAGCAACATAAATAACCGATACCAAATAACATAGATATAGTTAATTAACAATTAAAGATAAGTTCTTACCGCTTAGAGATTAATCGTAAGTCGACTGATGGGAGGTGTTTTGTATGAAAATTAAATAAAACTCGTACGATATTAACTTTTGCAAATATTTAATCTCTTTTATAATTGTGGATCTATATATTTATATTGTACAAGTTATATGATACAATGAAATTTTATCGTGACAGATATCCCAACGTCACATACAAGTGAACCATAAAACCCAACAATTTATACAACTGACGGGGATCTTCTAAGAAAACGTGAATCAATTAACTGTACAATCATAATATTGATATTAATTAATATTTATTACTGATCTTAAATAATATACACACAAATTATTTGTCATCTGTTTTTGGTTATTTTTATTAATCCTGAATACAACCTCATTTTCCTATGTGCAATTCATATTTAATGTAACAAATGAATGACGCTTATTGATTTGTTAAATATGTACTTAAATGATTAGATAAAAATCCGTGACCTTATTTATTCATTCCATTATATAATATGAACATTGAAAACAGAATACATGATACATCAGAGATCAAATAAACACTCGATATATAACATAGGCTATGTGTCAGATAACTGTGGTTACGTATTTGGTTGTACATATTTACTTACTGTATAGTTTATGACTCGGAATGGTGAGTTGGGAGTCCACTTAAAGGTAAAACACTAGACACATTCGTTGTTGTGAACAGCCTAACTTGGGACATCTCTAACCTACGTTATCACGGAACAACAAAACATGCCCCGGGACAGGAATGTTTAACGACAAACAAAAGGAGTGTTAGTTATTACTAGGCGAACCAGTCGCTTCTCGTCTTTGGAAACTTATCTGCTAAGTAGGATTTCTTCGGTTTACTATAAATGTATTGTATGCACTTTATTAATTTTACAATATTATAATGATATTAAAAAGAAAACTTCAAATCGAACATTAAACCAACGTAACAAATAGGCAAATCTTCATGGCAGTGGCATACGTAAGACCCATACACGAATAGCACTTGAACATTTTCACATTATGAATCATTATGTACATGGATAAATGTACATGTACACTATATTAATGCAAAAAATATGTACACTTCCTTAATTAATTATGTGTTAAAAAGCACTTAATAGCCAACCCTTTGCACACACCCCTGAATACAACCCAAAAAGTTTAAAAAGCAATCAATAATTATATAATAAGCAGTAAAAACAAACAATATAACTCGCGAAACTAGTAAATTGTTACATAGTACATTGATCATGCATAGTAGATAAAAGTTTTATATTGATAACTAATAAACAATATATCCAATTGAAGCATAATTAAGCTTTATAAAGCTGTTTAGATAATTCCAAAAACATTTCCTATGTCTATATGATCAAAAAAACTTAAAAAATCGTAAAGTTTAACGTGAATCTATCAAAAGCCCGAATATGAAGGTACAACAAGCTCCCTAAGTGAAGTAAGTCTAAATAGTCCATGAGATGGACCGTCTGACCGTCCGCCCGTCTGCCGTGCCTCCGACGCGGCGACGGCGACGCGAGACATCTACACTTTGTACAATGCGGTATCAAAACAAGGTGTGCGCGGCGTGACGCGGCGGGTCGCGTGTCGCGTGCCATGTCAACACCGCTTATATTTACTTAACGCAACTGTACCCTACTATTTATAATTTATTAACTCCTAACTAAGTTTCAAGTGTAAAATTGTGCCACACAAGCGATCTCGATGGGACATCTAAAGCCGAACGCAACGAAACGGTCGCAAGCGCGCCGCGGACGCCCGCACTCGGCGAGTGGTCGAGTGCCCTCGGCCGCGTCTACTAGTTCCGCTGTTGATGGAATGTCGAACATGGAATGAATATTATAAATTCCTGTAAAACGACAGGGTTCTCAACCCTGTAAAATGAGTGAATGAATTACATTGTGTAATTTCCACTACGACTCGTATCATATAAAACACCCTCTACTGATTACTCCACCTGATAACTATGTATAATATGACTATGCTCAAATTTAGATTCAATTTAGAGCCCCTATCGCGATAATTTCATTACATTATCTAATTTATATAGATGTGGCCGGATATAAAGGTGATGTTTGTATACCCTAATTCCGTTCACATTGTTACATTATTCCGACACGTTACGCTAAACTTGTTCTTATGTGATGGAACTTACATAGGAAGACATACAACTATACATATACGCCTTTATAGACATCGCGAAATTAAATCGTTTTAACTTATTTTGTAGTACATTTGGTAATGAAGGAAATTATTGCATCTGTAATATAAACCACGTAAGTAATAAATATGTAAACGTTGCAACAGATGAGTGGGGTCAGTGGGGAGCTGCGAGCGGAACGGAACACTTTAGGAGCGCGAGTGCGCCGGCAGCTGTGGTTCAGTCTGTCTGACAAGACTCATACCAAATCTCGGAATCGAGTCTGCAAATTATACATGACCACCCCATAAATCCGAGGCACTTACATGATCTTAAGAGTAATGATATACAACTACTAACTAGTGGTACCGAATGTTAGCTCATTGTCATCCCGCGAAGGACCCGTTGATACAACGGATGTGACACAATTAAAGCTATGGACATGTTCCACGTACTAATCGTTAATAAAGTCTAACCTAACACGGAGAGAGAAGGGAGCTATGGTACACGTACAAAGTACTTAACTATATAAACCTACATTCAGCTCTTAAAACTTACACGAACTGACCGTTAACCAGTGCGATTACATACAAAATTGGTGTAGTAAAATGAGTGTCCGAATCCATAAAAATGTCTAATGTGCTGCCATGTTGAAAAATATAGTGTCTCCCAGTGTACGTTGAAAAAATTTAAACGAGTGCAGTAGTGAAAAATATCCGATCCAATCAAATCATTACTCCTTATCTCATACTTTGTGCTAACATAGTATATGATTAAGAATGGTGAGAGTAGGTGCCACATGAAACATGAACCTCTTCAACGACCGAACCGAACCTACGAAGCGGAATGTCACAACGTCCACGCGTGATCTATGTACATTATATCGACAAGTTGCAATAACAAAACAACAATTACTTTATGTATACTTTAAAACCATCGCACATAATGTTTATGTACAAGTTCAACGGGTCCAGTAGTACCGACTGAACGTAACATTATTAGGTTTCAGAGATCGCGCGCCACCTCGCCTCGGGACGCGGCTGTTCGAGCCACTCGACGCCGGGCGCCTTCAATTCCTATAACGCTATATTACAAATAGGAGCTCTGATACCGTGAGGCGTCCCGTGCGAGGTGACTCGCGAAGCGTTACAAAATATTAATCTTATGTACATATTGTCTTCGAAGATAAGAGTAAGAACTATGTCTATATTAGGTGCGGGATATAAAAGGTGTCGGCGCGGGGTTTACCTCCGCGTACTTTTGGAGGAGGGGCGCGAGTGAGAGTGAGTGTGGGGGGTCGCGCCCCCCCCCCGCTCCTAACTGGAGCACGACGCGGCCGACACGGGCGACAGCGGCGAGTCGCGCGGGCAGCCCGACAGCGTCACTACCACCTGCACATAAACACAGACACAAGTATTAGGACGAGGCATGTACGACACGATCGACAACTTCTACTAAAAGTGGCATTCGAGATGAAGAGCAAGGATGTTGACTTCACGGACATATCTGGACGATTTCAAATCCAGAGTTGTCCAGACATGTCCGGCTATTTGGCCCACTGTCCAGCCTTGTCATTTGTCTGGACTATTTGACTTAAGGGGATAATTTTAGAAAATAGAAGAGTTAAATGAGTAATGAAAAAAGAAATATGATTTTTTTTTTGCTAATGTCTAGATTTTTGTCACAACAAATTCGAAATTGTAACCCTACTACGGACAGGACTACAGTTCTCTTTCTCAACTAACAAGTATTTTCAATTTATGGAATAGTCAGTCTTACCAAGGGGTATTGTATTACCCCGTTGTGGAGGTCAGATAGACAGTTGCTACATGTAAAACACTGGTATTCAATTGCATCTGGTTAGACTGGAAGCCAACCCCAACAGTATAATTGTTGGGAAAATGCTAGGCAAATGATAATGATGATTTTATGAAATTAATGAGTCTAGTAGTGGTAGTCAGAGGACTGCCATGTGTTGGCCCAAGGTATGATCCCCAGGTTGGCATTATCATTAAAAGATTCTCAGTAGCAGCCCAGTCTACATTTGTGCTCAAGTTATGGCATTACACTTGCCCTCTATTACAAGAGATTGATAAGATAACTGGCCATGAGTGGAGTTTCTTAAGAAGACCTCTGTCTACCCTTCAGGTAATATGTAGGATGTTATGCATTCATTCATTCAACATTTTCCGCTCAATCAACCTCTGTTAGCCATGACACCTGCTTCACTATCAGAAGTCATTTAAGTTTGTTTCACTAGTTTTTTCATGTCATTTAATATTATAAGAAAATCCTGTAAATAAAGAAATCTGTAAAATTATATGAATAAATGCTACCTTTCGGCTGCCAGCGTGATTCCTATGCTCGCAGAGCCAAACCCCTTGCCAGGTTCCCAGGTTTAGTTTCCCGTCTGTGATGGGGATTGTCAGTGACGACCCAAGGAAGCAGGCCTTCACATGGGCAGGCTGTGAGACAAAAACATCAAACATTACATTCATTCAATAGTCCTTAATAAGAGTAACAGATTTAACATCAGAGGCCATCTCTATGTATAACCCAAAAATACCTCAAATAGTTTAAATAAACCACTAAGATACTGTTTTAACCTCTATTATCAGTAAATAATACACTACAAGGTCATTATTGCATATCAATTAGCCTTTAACTTCACATCTTTAATACAATTATAGGTGTCAAATTAGAATCCATAATACATTTCCCAGTATACAAACATTATGAATAATTAACAAATGTTAATTAGAGAAGTATTCAAGTATGTAGATATGACCTAATAGCTGCATTCAAAACATTGTAAATTGCCAATTTATGTATCATTTGCAATACATAGTAAATTCTGCTATGATATAGGCACTGCAGTAAGAGCTGGCAGGTCAGATGGTGAACTACACCTTACAACATTACTACATACATACACACTGCACTAACATTAGTTCTTCATTTGTTATCAGAATAACAGCACAAACAAGATCTCTCACAAACAAATGAATATTATACATTCTAAATACAAATTAGACATGCTGCAGTGTCATGCATGTGTGATGTGATAGATCAAAATGTTAATGAGTGATTAGCACAACAAACACTCACCATGTCGTCGGGTCCTTCGCACGAGTGTCGATAAGGCAGGCCCTCTGGCACTATTTTGTTGAGCATCATCTCCATATCGTCTCTGACATCAGGGTCCCAGCTCTCGTTGAGCGCTAGACTCGCCGATGTGTGCATTACTGGAAACAACATCCATTGATCAGCTGGCTACCGCGCGTCTATCACGTTGATAACATTTACCAACACTTGCTAGTATCACTTCACTATGTATTCACCATAAAATAGCGCGAGATTATATGTGGAGTAAATATGACAGTCGGCAAGGATGCAGCATCGGCGGCAAGACAAGAATGCTGTCAAGGCAGCGGATACTCACTCTGGATATGGCAGAGGCCCACAGCAAACTGCGAGAGCTCTGGCACCTGCTTGAGGATCTCCTCAGTGACGAGGTGCACGCCCCGGTGCTGTGGCCTCAAGTTCAGCTTCCGTTGAAACCACGCGGATCCGATCTGAATTCCTCGGTTCGAGGCCATGTTTAATTTTTTAAAACGCTACAGAGTGATCGCAAGAACACAAACGATCTTACACAACATCACTTAGAACAACCTTTACATGAATTAATCCACAATTATCATAAAAGATTCATCTTCGATCTTTAAATAGTAATAAATATAACGGAGGTTATAGGACAGATTCGACACCCTATTTTCTGCGGGAAAGTGAAACAGTCTTCAAACGAAAGAGAAAAACGAATAAATGTTGTCAATGTTAAAAAATATAGCTGAACCAGCATGAATTTCATTCATAAAATTATGAAGACTGAAGTCGACCCGAAAAAAAATCATGTGAACTAAAATTATACTGATTTATAATATTGTCAATTATTAGCGTTAAAAAATGCTTTTCCTTCATCAAGTTTATTGGGAATTTATGAATTTCTATTTCTATGCGGGACGAATCGTTCTTAGTAGACTACTAGCTGTTAACGATTTTTTTTACAAGACTATTTGCTTAATATTGAAAACATACTTCGAATGAAATCTTATAAAAGGCACGAGATAAAATTATTTGTAATAATGTAAGATACATTATTACAAATAATTTTTAGTAAAGTTTATTTTACCGCAATGACGACGTCGCGCGTCGCAGTCGTCGCATAGCTGAACGACTATTTGTAAATATAGCAACATTCCTAGTTAATAGGAAGGGAACAGCGCGAAATTTTAATTTTTTTCAGATGCACAACCAACGTGATTTTTTGTTTACAACAAGTTTATAAGTTGTAAAATTGTATCATACCTAACTAGTACGCAGAATTTTATTCGCTTATAAACCCTAATAGTAAATAAAGTGCTGTTAGCAGAGTGGCCAATTATGATACTATGGGAGTGCCGAGGGGTGATATTTTTAGGTGTGGCATACAACCACTCCTTGGAATTGAAACAATTAGTTCCCACCGTAATCGGAATCATTGTGGACGCGTTCTTGATAATTTTGTTCCTATTTTTGAGATAATCGTTTGTTTCTACCAAGTCTATGGATCCGCTTATGGACATGATAAACAACTCTGAGGAGCCAGAGTGGCTAGAAAAAAGAATAGCGGGTGACTTGAGACTATGGCAAGTCATGTTTCTGTTTGTGGCTAGCCTTGCTTCTCTTAGTAAGTAAAAAAAAGAAGTTACATATACCTAACAATTACAAACCTGTTAGTCCGAATAGATACCTTTTTTCACATACTTATAAACTTTTTTTCAGTTGTGATAGTATGCTGCTGTTTCCGGTTCCGTATTCCTCGAACCAAGCAGCAGATCGAAGCAGACTATCAGAGGCGCAAGATCACCACCAAGTTCCGCGCGAAGCTGGAAACTATACAGGACGCTAAGATGGATGCGATGTCGTTAAAAGACGGTAATAAGATTTTAACTATTTACAATCGGAACAGCAGTCAGTTTATTGAATGGAGTTCGTCCACTTCAACTACAAGAAGTACAGTTAACAAAAGCGATTATTTGTACCTAAACAGCGAAGTATTTATAGATAGGTAACTTTTAGCTTGCATCATCCCAATGCTGGGCAAAGGCCTGACTGCTGGGCAAAAGCCATGACTTCCAGCTTTAGCTATACAGGGCTAATGTGGTATACCTACTTACTGGTCTTTTTTTTTTGTCCAGCTCATCCCGCCATTTGCTACTTTTTTGCTACACCTTCTGGGTATGTCAGGGCACCATATAGTGGTCATTTTGGCCCACAGCTCATGGCATACCTACGGCAGACGTGGCTAGCACAGTCCCACTTCAGCTTAGCGGCTTTTTGAGCATCGTCAGTTTTCTGTGTTTTGGAGCGCACGTTGGAGTTGCGAATCATCATCATTCTCCTCCCTTTATCCTAAATTAGGTACTTGTGGTCGGCACAACATGTCTTTTTCTTCCATATTTCCCTATTAGTCGTCATCTCGGTAGTCAACCCCTTTCTAGCAATATGGTTTATTAATTAATTTGACGCCTAGAATACTGCGCTCCATTGGACGTTGACAAAACTTGAGTTTGGGCTTTTGAATGTTTTTCAAAGACCAAGTCTGAAATACGTGGTAACTTACAATTATTTTAAATTCATGTTGTGTGTGTGCTTGGCAGTCTCAGTTATTACGCACGATAGAGTGGTGATAAGATTTCTTTTTTCTTGTTAACTGTACCAAACAAGTACTCTAGTTCATACATAATGAGTGAGTGCATTATAGTTACACCTCTGCCTAACCCTTCGGAGATTACAGGCGTGATGTTATGGTATGTTCATACATAATTTTACCCTTTACTGCACATCATCATGAGTGATTCGTAACCATAACAAAAAAAACTAATTGCTATCAAGAAACAAACAAAAGGGAAGAAAATCTTTTAATTTCAAAAGTAAACACCAAGTAGTCTGTATATCGCCCAGTTACCAGCCAGTGACGAATGTCCTAGTGCACTACATCACATTTTATTTACACGGAATAACATCTCGAGATAAGATAATAAATAATACACTCAGGTATTGTTCTGTGTTGCAGCCTTGGATTTACTTCACGAGCAGACCAATATTAATATGGAGGGAGAAAATCAGCAAGGATCACAGCCAAGCTCTATCATGTCGCCTCAACAGAGTAAGTAACCTATTTATTTTTTTTAATTCTTCATTAATCTATCTCTTTTTCAAACATGGAATATTGCCTCATTTCTCCTCCAGTGTGCTCCTCGTCTTGATTCTCGAAGATAAGCGGTCGAATAGGCAAACCTAAAACCGTCTTATCTAATACCGTTTTGTCTACGCTGGCCCAAGGAACATATACTCACCTAACGCCGAGCATTAGGCAGTGTTTCGCTCGTAGATAGAATCTCAAGATAATTCCAATGTAAATAACAGTGAGAACACGTGAGGCTTGAGAGTTACATATTTATTTCCGTCAGAAAAACGAAATTGTTTTTCTGGCGGGTACCGGGTACCGGGTATCTGACAACCGGAACGTGTGAAAAGGCACTTAGTGCCTGCCCTGATATGTGTGGGTAGACATTTAATTTTTAAAGTTAATTATCGCGCTTCTTACAGGTTCCCTGGATGCGGCATTCCAACCGGAAGGCGGTCAGAAGCCGGAGCAACAAGCATCGGGCCTTAGTTTTGTCAAGTTTGCGTCGAAAGTGGCCACGCTCTCCAAATTAGGACAACCCAAGTCACCGACATCGCCCACGCCCTCCGGTAACGACAACAAAATGGACTTCTAACAGGATATTGAATATACATATAAATGTATTGTGGGTAGTAATTCTATAATGTTTTTGATAGAGATTTATTTCTTACTGTGCAAAATGATACATATATAAGGTCCCATTAAAATAGATGGACAAACTTTTAGAAATCACTCAGACCACCAAAATAAGGAAAATAGTAAAAAAACGCATTAGATACTTACAAGAAAAATAACTCAGCTAACGAAAATACACTGAAAATGTTTGTTAACCAATGCCATTTTTATTTTTGGTCAAAATAAAATCACTTTAATCAGTGTTCTTTTTGCTTGGATATCTTTGGTTATACGTACTGAACGCTGTGTAAAAATTTGTCCATCTATTTTAATGGGACCTTGTATATTGTGAAAGGTGTGTAAAATATTTTAGAGTTTGTTGTTGATGATGTAATACTATAGGATTTAATAGATGTCTATAAATAAAATAAACTTTAAAATGCAGTAAGTTTTCTTTAATCTAGAAAATAAAAAATACAGTATAAACGGATTTTAAAATCACAAGAATAATTACATATTCACAAATAACTTCGGTATTCTGCGCTGTTTACATAATCTCGCATTAAAACTGACAGTAAAAACAATCTTCCAATGTAAGCAATAACTTTAAAGCAACATTTAACTTACACTTTATAATACATAAATAATACATCTTGCAAATAAAAATTACATAAATTCAAGTTAGCTAAGTTTTTTCATTAAATAGTTAAATCGTTCTACATACTTGTATTACGTTCCATCTTAACCATATACTCAATAATGTTGCTTTGAGAACCTTCAAGTTAAATTCAGGTTGAATGTCACTAACTTTTCATATATCTGACTAATTGAATTATATTAAAAATTTATTGTAATCCCACTGACTCGACACACTTTTGATAGCCTAACCTCTCAGTCCATGACTCAATATAACTTTACCACAATCTCATCCAAACACAGGTAATAATTTATTTATCGTATCTTATACACTAGACATCGCATCTGTTCCATACTGTACGTTGTTCTATTGTTTCACTCTGATAATATAATCCTAGCTCCTTGGTGTTCGCAATATTTTGAGCAATTATTAATAGTTGGTGCAAATGTGACACGAACACAAAACATACTTGCGTCGAATGAGAAGTGTTACGCTACGGGACGAAATTAACTACAAACAAAATAGACTCAAAATGTGAAATAAATTTTTGCTAGAATGTATTTTATAGAGTTTTTATTCTCTGTCTAAAACTAAAAATGCAATTTGGAATAAAATAATGTGGTGTGTAATCATTTGAATTGCACTTAAACGTTAGATACATAGTGTATCGTGTTCTAAACTAGCGACTCTATCGGACCGAAGCCCCGACGGCTCCATAAACAGAGCAAACTGAACTCAATCTTCATCATAAATAAGGCCCATTATGATTTGTTCATCGAGTTCCGATTGACTATGGAAGAATCTATTGCGAAATACTATACACTTTCACTTACATTATAATTGAATCGGACCTACCTAAAACGTAAGGGTGAATCACTTAATAAAATTATTGTTCGTATATATTGCGTAGCATTATTAAACTAAATATAGGAGCGGCGTAAAATTAATAAATGAATATAATTCGTACGAGTTTTGTGCATGATACCTGTCTCGATATTCCAGTGATATACATTTTTACAAGTTTGTAAACCGAAACGGTAAGTATAGGCTAGATTTTTTATAATACACTTTACCCTACATGAGGATTGGTAATGTCATAACTTACAACAAAATTACGTAAGCTACAAGTGCGGATCGCTCCTGACGGACACTACATTTACCTAACGCGTAACAATGTAATGAGGGTGTATGCTAAACATTTTAGGAACCCAAGTTTGGATGTCGCAGTGCCACCGCTATAATAGAACTCTCGTAATAATAAAGCATAATTTTGTTATCAACAAGAACTACGGCAACATTATTTTTTTATTGACTTTAACGCTATGCTTGAAGAGTTGACAATAAATATTTATAATAAATACAATGTGCACATTTCCTTTGCTAATATAAACGTCGATGGGCAGTACACGACACGTTGAGCATAACTGTAATTATTTGGCAATTTTATTTTATTACAAATGGCATCAAAATGATTGTAAGAATAAGTACTTTGTGACGTTTGAATGAAACACAAACAATGTATTTTAATAAATAATTATCTTATGTGTCATTTCATTTAAACTTGGATATATGAAATACGCACATTGTCGGAGTTTCTTCGTGGGTAACGCGTCCACTCGAATAATATCTCTTATCGTGTGTGATACAAGTTGATAACTTACAATGTTGGAACTGTGGGCGGTATGTGATTGAAGTGGGTGACTCTCTCGGGTGTGTGTTAGAGATGTTACCGGAGTGGCGGCGTTAGCTAGAGAACGTAACGTAACAAGTGACAGCTGAGCTGTGGTCGGCGCCTACGTCCCGCCGGCGCGCAACACTCAGTCTCGCCTCACAAATGTTCTTCCCCTGTAGGAATAGAAAAAAACGGGTCATTTCGACTGGGAATTACATTACATACTGGACCACTGTATGGTTTAAGTTTCTTCTAGACGGAGGTTATCACATTTCTGATTATAGGTATCATGATCATTCTACAGCTGTCCACTGATCTCGATCAACAGCTGCTACCAGTTACCCTGCGAAGATCGTCGGTCCACCTAGCTTGAGAATGTCCTTCGTTTGCCGATTCCTGGTCTCCACTCAAGAACGGTTATCGGTTCTACAACGCCACATGCGAACTACGCATTAAAGACCTGACATCAAACAAATCCTACATCGCGCGAGCAGAGTTTACCGCGCGACGAGTATATATACAACGTCCCGACATTAATCGTCCGGCAGTTGCCCACCAGATACGACACCCGTCTGGTCGGAGGATCCTCTCTTTTCTATAGAGGATGAGTGAACTTTACAACCTGTTTCTCATACCTCTATAAAAGCATCCACTTTAATAAAATCTTAAATTCATTGCCAGACAACAAAGCCTAAACGGCTGGCTCTAGAAGCATGAAATTTTGCATAAGATGTCCTTATACAACAGAAATGAGCAATGAGGAAGGATTTTTAAAATTTCATCCCCTAAAGGGGTTAAACGGGGGCTGCAAGTTTGCATGAAAATTCGTCATTTTTGCCGATGACACATGGCTTGTAGTCGTAATATAATAAAAGTAATACTAACGTGATAGTCTTGCGCTCAATAGGACGCGAGGTGTTCTGCGGGCGCGCTCTGTTGAGCACCTTGAGCAGGTCGCCGGCCTTGGCGCGCATGCGCGAGTGCACGTACACCTTGGAGCACTTGATGTGGTAGTGAAGGTAGTCGCGGAACATGTGCAGCAGGTCGATGGTGTTGTCGCGGGCCGCCGAGCACGTGTGCCGAGGGAATAACACTGGAAGAAACAGGACCAGATATAAAATCCGACGAACATTATGGGCCTATTTCATCAATAAAGCTGAACGCGATCAGCAGGCATAAACTGCGTTCAAGAGCTGTCAGTGTCATCATTGTTATGGAATATTGACACTGACAGTTCTTAAATGCGGTTGGTGAAATTCGCCCTAAGGCCCGCTTGCACCTGATAACATTAACATGTCGTTGTTTCTGTCAATCGTTTCAAGATGATAAAGACAGAATTATGTTTTAAATTTGTTTAGTGCTAAACGTATTTAGTGATTTGTGGTGCAAGTGGGCCTAAAACTCATAGAGATAATGAATAATGTATTCTCATATGGGGTGTAGTTCCCAAAAGGAAATATAGGCTTTCATCATCGTACGCCTGTAACAGTACACTCCTGTGATTGTACCACCGGTGGGGTGGTACAATCACAGGAGTGTACTGTTCTTCTTATAGTAGTATATGTATGTATCTTATATGTATTCTTATAGTAGTATAATTTAAAAATAACATCAGTGTGAGAAAGAGATGGAGCTATACGTCCTGTATAGCTCAATCTTTTTCTCACACCAAAGTCATATTAAAATAATACTGCTATAAGAGGTCTTGGTTGGCCCCCTGGACACTGACCTTTCCAACCGCAAAATATTTTAGATTTAGCGGAGTCCTAACCGAAAGCGACCCGTCAGTACGCACTTGTTCGAACGATCGAACGACAATAATTATGTTAATTACGTAAGATATTTTGTGTAGTTTCTAATATTTAAGTGAACTATGTAATTGATGTTCTTTTGAGAAATACATTTCTTTAAACCGAATTGCGTGACAGTCGCTTTCGTTTTACGCAAGGTACCTACTACAGAAATATAATATCTAGCCTACATGATGTTCTAGAGTCAAGAATATCAAGTTTCTTATTTCCTTTTCAGTTATCGTCATTATTTTGTCAAATTTGCCTGGTCACACTGTCGTGCATTCACATTTCACATTTCATATTTCGATCAGAGCTATTTCGTATAATGGCGTGATAACTTACCAAACGTAACATAACTGATATTATCGCCTACTCTCGCATCCGTGTCCATTAGTTCTAAGGGCGGTTCCTTGTGTGAAAACAATACCTGAAAATAAATGATAAACAAATAATGCATTACATAACATAACAACAAACAATGCAGTGCATTATACAATGTCCGATGGAAGATTCGGTTTCGGCCAAAAGTGGCCGATTCCTCACCCCGATCGAAACTGACGTATGGCGTTCGTGAGCTGTCGGTTTCCATAGAATACGAACGACTGACAGATAGACAGAAAGTGTAGACAGCAAAAAGGGTGAAAACAAAAAAAAAGAAGTTTAAGTCATTTAGTTTCTTAGGGCCCATGCTGCTTTTAGTATCAGCGAGTATGGATTTATTCGCTCTATGGAAGATTGGTACACACTCTAAGGGCAACAGCAATTGCATTTTAGCGACTGTCCGTTCGGTCACAATAGCAAAATCACACGTTTCATCAATTACTTCGACGCTGAATCGCGTTTCGGAGACTCGTTCCGTTTGAGTACGGCTTAAAAATGAGATGCTGAATTGTTTGGCGGAGAGATAAGGCATTAAAAAAACCGAAAAGCCATTATATCGCTGATTGCTGATGCTAAAATTATGCGGTATTGAGTTTGATATAACTTCTGAAAACTTAGTAAATTGCTAATCGCAAAAGCTATCAGTAACATATCTGCTAAGGCCCTTATTTAAGTTAGGACTCATTTTTCAATCGTCATTTTGAAATTTTGACAGTTATTCACAACACAAAATCTGGAAAATGTTTCTTTTTTTCTTTGGATAAAATAAATCTGATAATTTCAAAATCAGCCCTTAATCAAATGATTTGTAACAAATCCACGAAAAACGACGGGTCTCAGAAAATAATGTCATTAATTAATTATTTTTTTCTTAACTTCATCAGTTTCGGTTTCTGCCGAAACTAGAAGAAGAGCCGAAGGTTCGGTTACGGTTTCGGCTGAAAATTGTGTACCAATCGACACTAAATATAATATCTATGGGGCTCAACAATACAGGGTGGCATCCCATCGACGCGAAAACTGTTACCATGGATTCAGTACGATTCTGAACATGCGTTGTAATTTTTCATAGATTATTAAAAATAATCTGTTGTTCCATACATTTTTACCATAAGTATTGCAGTATTGTTTTTATGAAACATTAGTTTTTTTTTTAATAACCGACGAAAATTTCGACGCTGGGTTCTATAGACAGGCTCTTGTGTCTAATTACGTGACTACGGTAGCGAATCAGACCAATATCATTCAAGTGTTTACATAATATTAATTATTGTTAAAAACATCATCCAACAGCTCTATAAAAGAATCAAAATCTCATTATATTTAACACCAATTTTTCGAATGTTACTAAATACTAGTAACTAATACTAGTATTGAACAATTTGTTTAAAGCTTATTGTCACTCAAAATGCTGAATATGGAAACTATGTCGTTTTGCTCGATATATTACACCGCAGATTAGAACTTGTCAAGTCAATGACCTCTTCCTAACTCGCGCGGGATACGTGCCATATTGACGGTCGGTAGCGCCCCACAAATAAGAGGGCGATGTAAGTACTTTTAGGTCAGATCCACTCAAATCTGTATAGCTCTTTTCTCGAGAGACCGTTTCAGTATTAACCAGCACGTTTCGCAAACTCGTATCATTATAAAAAAAGTTTCGGTGCTATTTGGCCAGAAAGAATGACCTCATCTCGTTTATAAATTTGCTGAAAAGTAAATCTTCAGTCTGTCTTGCATTCTAGCCCCTATTTGCCCACTGCAGGCCAGACGACTCTCTCTCCCTTTTTAACCGACGAGAAAAAGGAGGGTGAATTCTAAAGTCGACGCGTATTTTTGTCGACGCCATCTTCGCATTTGTCTGCCCCAGTTTCGCCACCAACTTCTACTGAACTATGTAATAACACAACTTACTTGTGGCGCGGTGTGCGATGCTCTCCGTCCTTCCTTGAGCTCCTGCATGAAGACCTTGCCGATGACCATGTCGTCCTCGTGTCTGAATACCGTGGAGAAGACCACCGTCACGCGGTCCTCTTGCGCTTCCACGTACCTGGAACATATTTTCCATTTTTTTTTTTGATGAGGAAAAATTATGTGAAAATTGTAAAATAGGAATAAAATAATAACAAAATCAAGAATTATCAAATCTATTTCTGTTTCGTGGCAATTATTGAAATTTTACAGACAGCATAAAGGGCACAATATTGTTGATGTGTTTGATAAGCGCGTATGCAAAAGCTTTGATTAAGTAGTCAGGAGGCATCATAACTTGAAGACCAATATGGATTGGCCAGTGACAATGTTCATAGCTTTATAACATACGCTTCCGCCGCGGATGCCTAATAATAGCAGCGAGAAATGCTATTGAACAATTAACATGCACTTTTTAACATCTACGAATCCGTACTGGCCCCACGTGGTGGATTACGGCACAACCCCTCTCACTGAGAGCAGGCTATGCAGGGCACGTAATTCACTTTTTTAAAGCAACTCAATAACTACGAAATAGTTCTTATTTTCGAGTTCATGATACTGCTATTAGTTAAGGTGTGGTTGCGACGTTAATAGCAGCATCAGTGGCGTTCGTTCATAATACTAACAGTACAAGTATGGACACTTGGGACATTTCAAATAGTTTAGTTTTAAATACTAACAGCGTCTCATCCTGCCGGTAGTTGATGACGGCGCGTTTGTGGCTAACGTCACCGTCTTCTTGCAGCCGGAAGTAGCGCTCGAACACTGATGCAAAGCAGTTCCTCTTGAGGAGTCCGACCTTCTTCACAACATCCTCCCAGTCGTCGGGAATGTTCTCCAAGTCGAGCAGCAAGGATATGTTGTAGCCTGTGGGAGGAATTGTTTAGTGCTTAAATGGGAAAGAGGTAAAAGGCTGGAATTATATCCATTTGCTTTGTCAGGTTTGACAGCTCTGCTGTGTGGGTGAACAAAAATGTTTGCTACAAATTGTACTTTACTGCCACTCATACGATTTCTCGTGATTTCGCGACGGAGCGGCCTTGTACAAGGGATATGTTCGGATTCAGAGCCTATGAAACTCTCGTTTATTTTAACCAAAAAATTTAATGGAAATAATACTAGCTTCAATTTTGTTGGCTACGTGATTTGACCTGCGAGTAAAAAATGCGTTTTCCGCTGCACCGGTACGACCGCCAAAACACGTACGCTCGACATAATTATGCACATTATGCATATAGCATATTAGTAGTAACTAACATAGTAAGCGCGTCAATGTATTTCCATAAATACATTTTTCCCTAGAGACACAGTTACTTCGATGATTATGGCAAAGGTGTGTCGTTTATGACTAATCAATACGAGAGTTCAAAGTGCTACTTTATCATCGGCAGTGAATATTTTATGTTAACAAATTTTCTTCACAAAGGGGACCGCCAAAATAATAACGATTGATTTGACCGGCTACAATATTCAAGTACTGTTGTAGGTCAACAGAAAACCATTAATTTATATTCAGTGCTTTGTCAGCTCTTTGATTAAACGGATATTAGCTAGCTTAGCTATGCTGTAAATTAAGTTACACAATACTGAAAACGAAATTCGAATTGAAGCGAAAATACAGCCAGAAGATAAGCCACAAGTTCTGAATAAAAATATTTATATCTTATCAACTTAACGTTCCATACTTGCCAACTAATCTTATCAAAATGTTACCAATATGCATGTGTATAAATAAAGAGTAATATTTTTGTTTTATAATAACATTTAGTTGTTGATGTTCCCATTTCAATTACAAATAAGGTGTTAATCAAATGCAGTTGAGAGTTACTGCATATATCTCTCAATGAGATTACTTGGTGGCCTAGACATTAATAGGTTCAAGTGATTGTATTAGTCTCTAGTACTAATGTATCTTATAAGGATATATTGTTTTCAATACAAATAAATAAATTGTATGTTTATGGTTGGTTGATATAAAAATGTAATTAACTTTGGTTTTTCATATTTTATAATAAAGTTAAACAAATTAGTGTGTTGTAGCTCTGAAATACAATTTTTCTCTCCTTGACTTATTAATAAAGCTTATAATTTAGGACCAATTTTTACATTGCTAAGGAAAATATGTGGATAATGGCTTTGTTATGTTATGAAGCTCTATGTTCAAATTCACAATAAACGATAAAATACTACAACAAAACAGTTTTTATCAAATTTATGACTCACTATAATATGGAAGTTAAAACATGTGGCACGCCTGTGACCATAAATTAATTTTCCTTAAATGGTAAGGAAAACAAGTAATATTAGTTATATTTAGCTAATGTATGAACTGGAACAATAACTGCTCCAGTGAACACTGGTAATTATGCAATGCATAAAAACAGGCTTACATACTCGCTTTCATTTTTATGCAACTGTGGAAGAACTATTTTTTGTTCTGCATTGGAAACTGCATTGCTTAGGCTACAGATTTATTTGATCATATATTTGACTACTGAGTTATAAATTAATAGAAGTAAAAACTGTTTGCCATTTATTTTTTGCAAGAATCATTTGTTTGGGCAGTGGTAAATTAAAATGATATTGAAATAAATTATAAGCAAGAACATTTTTGGTATTTTGAATACTTATCAGGGACTGCAATTTTCCTTGTAGGCAAACACATTCATTTGAGGCAAAGTGTTTTGCATTATTTAGAGCTAATCTGTATGTATTCCTGTAATAACATAATATCACACCTGTATTCCCCGAAAGGTTGGACAGAGTTGTATTATAGTACACCCACATTTTGCTATTTAAGTCCCAATAAAATAGGAGGCCAGCCTATTTCCACTGGGCACAGATCCTGACCTCCTTCCTGACTTCCTCTACTGTTTACCAGTTGTTTGTGTTTCTGTATTGCTTCTTAGGGTTAATAGTTCTATTTCTTACCTGACTCTGCCTCAGTAAGGAGTGGCCCATATACTCTTTTGAGCAGTTCATCTGCTCCATGTTCTTCCAACTGCTTGTAGAACTTCAGTGATATACTAACCTGCAAACAAATAGGGTATTATTGACATGGCTCCACATTTTATTAAGCTAGAATATTAGAAACATAACAACTGAATTAAAATACAACTAATTTAGTAAATGGGATATGAATGTATTGGTCATAGTACACTTCTAAGGGGGCTATAAAATAGTTCCTAAAACATTTTCGTGGCAAGTAAAGACTTAACAATTTATTATTAATACCTCTGAATACTTGTTAACAGTGAACTAATAAACACATTCTTGTATGAGTAACTGTAGAAGTATGTATTAAATTGGATATTTTAGCCAATTATGTTTGGTACCAAAATTGGAGAGCTATTTGGTATCAGGTCAATTACTTTACAGACAGTATGAACAAAAGTTTAGTACAAATTAAACAGGAAAACATTAATTATAAGTGTGTTGTTGATCACATACCCTAACTTTGGTCTTATCTCCATTCACATTGGATATGTGAAAGAGTACTCCATCAAAATCTGCAACTTTCACATCTATTGACTCTGGCTTTAAGCTGAAAACAACAATAAATAAATGTTTGTGGGATGATAAATCAACAGCAAATTACTCATATCCTGGGACTTGTCACCACATTATTATCATGGCATTCTTTCAATATAGCAAATGGTTATCAGTATCACATATCAGATTCATTACATTGTTTACCACCACTGGAATCCAAAAACATTACGGGACATATCCGCACGCACACTACCGAGCCCTAATAAACAACCGATATGACTCATCCATGCTGAGATAGCCACTATCACGTCATATTCACTACATGACATAATACACATCAAATCAGTATATGCCCTGTTTCTATACATTTATATGAACCTGCTGTGATGCTCGCGGTCAACGTGGGCCCACCCCAGGAATTTGACACTTGTCAAGATACTTCCGAAAAGGGGTTATGGCCAGGAATCACCCCCTCGTAGACAGTTCCACTGCAGCAACCGGGTAGCGAAACTCGTGCATATGGAGTGCATGCTCGTTAAACACATCACAATTATGAAAAAACAGTACACTTTCTAAGCGTAACGTACTCACCGCGCCAGTGCATTTTTATATTTAACTGTTAAAGTATCTTCTATAATTCTATTATTGATCTCGAGTAAGATCATTATTTAACAATTTATAACCTACAGCTTTTTCATAAAATCAACGCTTATAGCACCTTCATTTAATAATTTATACGGAAATCTTCAACGATGACCGCCCGTATATAGATATCCATAAACGACAGAAAGAAAAGGAAGCTCCAAATGAATGAAATATCGGCCATGTAACCATAGAGCATAGTTTATTTTATTACCTCAAATATACTCACTGGTTTAAATATATATTGAATAAAATTATTTTGATTAATTAGCACGACATCATACTTTAATAACAACATATACTTCGAGTTTGTGCTTTTGATAAATTTTAAGATTTTGTGATTTACGACTTAGCTCCCAAAGAAAACCGTAACTTACTAAAACAAAAAAGAAGCACACAGCGCATATCCCTAGCATTTTGACATTTAAAATTAAAAAAATACTTTTTTTACTCTATGATCGTTTTCGATTCGGTGTGGAAAATACTTTGTTTATTTATAAATTGAATTGAATGAAAAAAAACGCGTGATAAGTTACGCGGATTGATTTGCATGTGCATCATGAAATAAAACAAAACCAAAATGTCCAATCAAGTAGGTGCCTTCGTTGCGGGGCTGAAGTCCCGGAACGTGGAGATCCAAATCAAGACAGCTCGGGAACTCTATCATTTTGCAAAGACGGAGCTCCGAGAGGTCCCGCAGGAGGAACTCACTCAATTTCTCGATGAGTTCAATCACCAGATCTTTGAAATGGTCTCCAGTAACGATGTCCACGAAAAGAAAGGAGGTGTTTTAGCTATAGGTAAAGACGACTATCTTCCTTTCTTTTATTTTTCCACTAATATCGTATCTACAGGCAATAATTTTATTCATTCCAATTTTTAGTATGTCTCATCGGTGGTGACTGTGACACGACTAAAACGCGTATCACAAGATTCGCTAACTATCTTCGCAACCTACTGCCTTCATCCGATGTGGGTGTGATGGAACTGGCCGCTAAGACTGTCGGTCGGCTAGCCACAGTGTCGGGCGTCAAGCGAGCTGAATACGTCGAGTTTGAAGTCAAGAGAGCATTTGAATGGTTGTCTGAAGAGAGGAATGAAGGCAGGCGCCATTCAGCAGTGCTGCTGTTAAAAGAAATGGCTATAGCCATGCCTACTTACTTCTACCAACAAGTATCAGGGTTCTTTGATCACATTCTTGTAGCCTTGAAGGATCCTAAGCCTCAAATCCGTGAGGCTGCTGCAAAAGCCTTGAGAGCTGGCTTAGTGGTGACAACTCAGAGAGAAACAGCTAAACAATCAACTGCCAAACCGCAATGGTACATGCAGTGTTATGAAGAGGCTATGCTGTCTTTTGAAGAAATTCCTTTGAAGGAAAAAGGAATGTCAAAGGAGGATAGAGTTCATGGAGGCTTGTTAATCCTAAATGAGTTGCTAAGATGCTCAAATGCTGTGTGGGAGAAGAAATATTCATACCTAATGCAATGTCTGGACACACAGCAGGATAACACTGTATCTGATGATATTCTCTTTATAAGCACCAAATTGCACAGTCCATCCGTAAAGAGAGGGTACCTGTGTGATGGGTTCAAGACTGAGAATGTTACATACCCAGTTCCTATTTATGAATCTGAGGTCTCCAATAAACTACTGACTGAAAAGTTTGAGAGGATCTGTAAAGGTAAGTGTATAAATAAGTTATAAATTCATGCTTAGAAATGACTAGGCCCTTTTTATTGAACAAGAAACCAATATGCAAATGTTTAAAAAAAATTGTTTTCATTATCTGTTATTGGTCAAAGGGCAAGCTCGCTTATCATAGGGGGGAATATGTAATAATCTAAAGTTGCAAAACACAGATGATGGTCATTTCAAAAGTATATAAATAAAATTAATACTCAAATAATAAACAAAGACCCAGGTTATTGTATACTGATTAAGTGCAATATTTGTTCATTCATATCAATGGAACGATTGCAGGTCTGCTGGAAGAAATTTCTTAAGAAATAAGCAGTACCTTTGTACTCATAATTATGATTATGTCTTATCTGTATCTATTTTTCTGTGTGTACATAAATAATAAAATAAATAAATAGAACACAATAACCTATCTCATGGGCTATGATTGCCTAAAAATACACAAAGCAGCCTTCTTTTATTGCCAATGTATTTCAACCAATAACATCTTACTTCTTCTAATTGCAAAGTTTTTTTTTCAGATGTAATGAGCCAGCGTATCCTCAAAACTCAAGGAGTGCCACAAATTCTTTTGATCATAATTCCAAGATTAGCTGCTTTCAATAAAGACTTTTTCTTGAAGAAATACCTTACTTCTACAATGAGCTACTTGCTCTCCTGCCTCCGAAGCAGAGAGAAGGACAGGAATATGGCCTTCACCACCCTAGGCCTCATGGCTGCTGCCATCGAAAGCGACATCAAGAACTATATCCCCAGCATAATGGATGTCACTAAACAAACACTGCCTGTTAGAGACACACAAACTAAGAAGAGGGTCTGGATAGATCCTTCCATTTTTGCTTGCATTACCTTACTAGGGAGTGCAGTTAAAGATCTAGTTATCGCTGATATTAAAGAGTTATTAGATGCCATGTTTGCCACAGGCTTAAGTCCATCCTTGACTATCTGCCTGAGAGAGTTGAGTAAAAACTTGCCTTCCCTTAGACAAGAAATATCAGAAGGGCTACTGAATATGCTCTCTCTTGTATTGAGAAACAAACCATTCTTACATCCAGGGGTTCCAAGGAGTTTAGAACAGCAGATGAGTAATATGAGTTTGGTAATGGAACCCCAAGACACTGCCAGCATTGTTCTAGCACTAAGAACTCTTGGATCGTTTGACTTCGAGGGTCAACACAGCTTACTTACTTTTGTTAGGCGTTGCGCTGACCACTTCTTGCAGAGTGAACAACAGGAAGTCAGATTAGAAGCTGTCAAAACTGCTGCGAAATTATTAGCAGATTCTACCATCAGAACTATGAACACCCCTTCTAGGACACTCACTCTTCTGACAGCAGAAGTAGTAGGCAAGTTACTGGTTGTGACAGTTACAGATCCTGATTATGAAGTTCGTTACTGGGTACTAGAGTCACTATACAATATATTTGACACACATTTGGCCCAAATTGAGAACCTGAGTTTCCTTTTCATGGCCATGAATGATGAACACTTGGCTATCAGAGAGTTGGCTATCTGCACTGTAGGTCGGTTGAGCGTAGTTAATCCTGCTTATGTCATGCCGGGGCTTAGAAAAACGCTGATACAGTTCCTGACTGAACTAGAACATTCTGGAATGAGCAGGAATAAGGAGCAGGCGGCCAGGATGTTAGATAACCTTATACGCCATGCTCCAAAGCTGGTAAAGCCGTATATGGAGACAATTCTGAATGTACTTGTACCAAAACTAAAAGAATCTGACTCGAATCCTGGTGTAGTGATCAGTGTTTTGAAAGCCGTCGGAGATTTAGCCGATGTACACGGCGATAACAGCGGACTCAAGAAGTGGCTGCCAGAACTCCTAAGCATTCTTCTAGAACTGCTATCTGACGCAACTGCAACAGAAAAGAGGAGTGTTGCTCTCTGGGCGTTTGGCCAACTGATCAGCGCTACAGGCTACGTAGTTGCTCCTTACACCGAGTACCCGACCCTTATGGACGTCCTCCTGAATTTCTTGAAGACTGAACAGCAACCAAAAGATAGGAGAGAAACCATCCGCGTTTTGGGATTGCTTGGAGCATTGGATCCATACAAACACAAGATAACTAGAGGTCTGATTGGCGAACAGCCTGACTCCAGCTTAGTTCCTGTAGCTGATAGCAAAGCAGAAGAGAACAACTTCGATATGACGACGAGTGAAATGCTAGTGAACATGTCATCCCCTGTCTTAGATGAGTACTATCCAGCTATCGTTATATCCACACTTATGAGGATACTAAGAGATCCTACACTGCAGCAACATCACACGAGTGTGGTCCAAGCAGTGACGTTCATCTTCCAGTCTTTGGGAATCAAATGCGTTCCATACATTTCTCGGGTCACACCGAGTCTTCTCTACGTAGCGAGAGCGACCGACAACAATAATTTCAGAGAATTCCTGTTCACTCAAATGGCTAGATTGATTGCAATTGTAAAGCAGCACATTCGTAACTATTTGGACAAAATATTCGACTTGATCAGGGAGTTTTGGACGCCCAACAGTCCTTTCCAGCCAACTTTGATTTTGTTGGTTGAGTACATCGCTGTGGCTCTTGGGTCGGAGTTCAAAGTTTACTTACCTCAGCTAATGCCACAGATTCTACGTGTTTTAGCTCACGATGCGAGCAAAGACAGAATTGTGACTGAAAAACTGCTTTTCGCCCTACAAAAATTCGAAGATAATTTAGATGATTACATGCATTTAGTGATACCTTCCATTGTCAAGTTATTTGACGCGTCAGATTGCCCAATAAATGTGGCAAAAGTAGCCATGGAGACAGTTGACTATCTGTCTGATTCCTTGAACTACAGTGAACTGGTTTCTAGAATAATCCATCCTTTAGTTCGAAGCTTGGACACCTGCGCGGCGTTGCGTCCAACCGCTATGGACACGTTATGTGCTTTGATCGTCCAATTAGGACGCAAGTTCACAGATTTTATACCACTGGTTCAAAAAGTGGTGGTTAAACATAAGATTCAGCATCAAAATTATGAACTACTGCTCTCTCGAATGCAGTCTAGTCAAACTTTGGCGATGGATGAGTTCTTACAAAGCACGAGGCGTAGACCAAGAAACAATAATCAAGAGGCAAGTGATACTTTAATAAAAATATCAGAGTTACCGTAAATCAGTCTACCGATCATAGGTGAACCCTAAGCGAATATTTGCGACGTTTGTGCCGTGTTTACTTAGCTTAACTTATGGTTAACTCGTACGATTGTTCACAATCGTATGTATCAATCATAAACACATACTTTTTATATTCTAAAAAAAATTACGTTGTATTCAACAGGCTCGCATCGGCTACAACTGCGACACTTCCCAGTCGATTCGCAAGTTGTGTGTGAACGCGCACAACTTGAAGCTAGCGTGGACAGTCAGCTCTCGTGTATCAAAGGATGACTGGCTGGAATGGCTGAGAAGGTTCAGCATTGGCTTGCTGACCGAATCTCATAGTCCTGCTCTTAGGTAAGTACTTGCCCTCATTCTAAATCGATTTTTAGGCACGACCGCCATCGGTTTCATTACGAATATTCGTACTGTTCAAAGTTTCTGTCATGTTTAAATGGCTCTGCTCACAAATTATTGTATTGTGAGATGAGCTTATGATTGTTGTGTAGTTATATACTTATACTATTTGGCTTTAACTAATGTAATTGGCCTTTCGCCGTTTTATGTTACATAAAAAAAATATCACGGTTCAATCAGCTGTCGTTGGCGATGCAAAAGGTGTTGTTGTTGAGTTGTAAAGATAAAATCTAATGTATATTAATTAATTTACAATACGAAATTTCATTTACAGGGCATGTCTAGCCTTAGCACACAACTACTCTCAACTTCTGCGCGACTTATTCAACGCTGCCTTCGTCTCTTGTTGGACGGAACTCGACAACACATCCCGGACTGAGCTATCGAATGCTCTAGAACAAGCATTGACTGCCCCTGATGCACAGGAACTGGCACATACTGTGCTGAACTTAGCTGAGTTCATGGAACATTGTGAAGGAGGCACTCTGCCGATATCCACGCATCTGCTCGGTGAAAGGGCTATGCATTGCAGAGCGTATGCGAAGGCGTTGCATTATAAGGTAAGGGGAAATTATATCCTTAAAAGATTTGACTTTTTGTATATTTGTAATCGATAAACTCAAAAAATACTCAACAGATTTAAACAATTCTTTCACCTATAGAAAGCTACATTATCAGCGAGTAACATAGGTGTACTTATTACATTTTTCAAAAAATCGCGATCCCTGCGTAAATTACAATAATGTAACCCAAGGTTCAAAAATGTTCCTATAAAAGTTTGGCGTGCGCTGCCAAAACTATTGATGATACATAACATAATGTACTACATGTTTATAGTACTTATCATTATCCACAAAAAATCCCTGAGGGTTCTATTTTTCTAACTATTATAGTTAAGTCACAACAACCCTTTTGTGTTCAAATTAGTCAATCAAAATACGGGTAGAATGGTAAGATGATGATATCTTTTTTTTTTTTTTTTTTTTTTTTTTTTTTTTTTTTTTTTTTATAAAACGTTGCCCCACACTAGGAAGCAGCAGTCAATCGCTTAACCACTCCACTGCTCCAACCACTGCTCCAACCGTGCCGTCAGATATTAATCAGATGATATTCGTATCATGATATTAATCCATATCCAACTAAATAGTTTCATAATCAAGGTTGCTTATCATCACGCTATGACCCTCAGGAGCCGAGCAAAAGTAAAAACGTTACAAAGAACGTTAAGGGGCCGCCTCCACGAGCGAGAGAATTGCGGCGATATTATCGTCGTGCCATCAAATTCAATACAAACTCTATGAACCAATCTCCACACGGCGATATCATCGCGGCGATAATTTGAAGGCAAAGCGAGACTATCGCCGCGATTCTCTCGCCCGTCTATATGGCGCCTAAGCGAAAGGCGGGCCATGCGAAGGAACAAGAAATTTCACGCGGATGAAGTCGCGGGAAGAAGCTAGTAGTACATATAATAAAACAAAGTTCCCCGCCGCGTCTGTCTGTCTGAATGCGATAAACTCAAAAACTACCAAACTGATTTTCAAACTGTTTTCACCAATGTACAGAGTGATTCATGAGGAAGGTTTTGGTGTATTATAATTCATTATCGTTTTGTGTAAATTGGCTGAAATATGACGATTATTGTTGAAGATGTCGGAAAAAATCATGTCGACTGGGAGCTTTACTGGCGTGCGAAGCGTAAACAGTAAAAGATACATCAAATTTATGTTCTACAGGATTGTTCATCTTAAAAAGTTCATAAAAAAGTCCGCGATTTTCATGTCTTCTAGATTCTTTCAGAATTTGATAAAAATTTCATTGTTATTTGTAAAGCTATTTTGACCGGTATCATTTATAATACTTACTAAAATATTTTATAAAAATTAACTCCTCATTCAGGTCCACCATTTCATCTGCTTTCCTAATCGCTATATATTTTGTCGCAGGAAGAAGAATTCCGTAACGGCGCAACATCTCAAGTCGTAGAAGCTCTCATCCACATCAACAACAAGCTACAACAGAAGGAGGCCGCCGAAGGCCTCCTAGAAAGAGTCATGGCACAGCGCGAAGCTGGCGATGCTAACCTCAAGGTCCAAATAAGATGGTACGAGAAACTACACAACTGGGAAAAGGCCCTTGATTTATACGGAGAGAAGTTAACTGACGATGTAAGCGATATTGACTCTTATCTCGGCGAGTTACGGTGCTTCGAAGCTTTAGGAGAGTGGGTCGAACTGTATAACACAGTCTCCAAGAAATGGGTCAAAATGACCAACGAAGAAAGATTCAAAGCGGCGAGACTTGCAGCTGCTTCAGCTTGGGGCCTCAGCGAATGGGACTCCATGACCAAATACGTTAGTTTTCTCCCAGAAAATACTCAAGATGGTGCGTTCTATAGGGCGGTTCTTAATATCCACAATGGAGAATTTGACAAATCTAAACTATGCATCGATCAAGCGCGTACCTTATTAGACTCTGAGTTAACTGCTGTAGCTGGCGAAAGCTATCAGAGAGCGTACGGTGCTTTAGTAAACGCTCAGCTGTTAGCAGAATTAGAAGAAGTAATCACTTACAAGTCTGTTGTGGAGAGGAGAGAATCTATTAGACAAGGATGGTGGACGAGACTGCAAGGCGGCCAAAGATTAGTAGAAGACTGGCGCAGGATTCTTCAGGTTCGCAGTCTAGTTCTAACACCACAGGAAGACATGGCCACATGGCTAAAGTTCGCCTCACTATGCCGAAAGAGCGGTGCCCCACGCCAAGCTCACAAAACATTGGTAATGTTGTTGGGAACAGATCCCAGTAAGAACAGAGACATGCCACTGCCAACACACGAGCCAAGACTGACATTAGCTTATGCCAAACATTTGTGGGTCGCTGGCGACAAACAATTGGCGTACGACCAACTTCAAAGATACGTGGACTCGACTGAAACAGGCGACGCGGAACACTGCAGACTGCTAGCCCGATGCCATTTAAAACTAGGTTCATGGTGTGAATCCTTACTCGGTATAAACGAACTCTCTATTCCAGAAATTCTCCGGAACTACGCAGCAGCCACAGATCTGTCTTCTGATTGGTACAAAGCTTGGCATGCTTGGGCTTACATGAACTTTGAAACTGTTTTGTTCTATAAACATCAGGATACCAATATCCCGTCCGAAAGAAGGCCTTCTCCGGAGTGTATTCAACAGCATACAGTTCCTGCAGTGGAAGGTTTCTTTAAATCCATCAAGCTGTCCCACGGCAGTTCGCTTCAAGACACTCTTAGGTTGCTAACTTTGTGGTTCGACTATGGTCACTATCCCGCCGTACATGAAGCTCTAGTTGAAGGCATCAGAACTATCGAAATTAACGTCTGGCTACAAGTTATACCTCAACTTATAGCTAGAATCGACACACCTAGAGCACTCGTCGGAAAATTAATACATTCTCTATTAATCGATATCGGAAAATCTCATCCTCAAGCGCTAGTCTATCCTTTGACAGTAGCATCGAAATCATCGTTTATTGCTCGGAAGAATGCAGCCAATCAAATTTTGAAGTCAATGTGTACTCATTCGAGTAACTTAGTCAACCAGGCTGCCATGATATCGGAGGAGCTCATTCGAGTGGCTATTCTATGGCACGAGCAATGGCATGAAGCTTTAGAGGAAGCTTCAAGGTTGTACTTCAGTGAGAATGATGTGAATGCCATGTTTAAAACGTTGGAACCTCTGCATGCGATGTTGGAGCGAGGCCCGCAGACACTGAAGGAGGTGTCGTTCAGTCAGGCATATGGACGAGATCTAAATGAGGCGCAGGAGTGGTGTAATAGATATAAGGTATGTTTCGTTTTTCGTTATGCGAAGTAATTTATTTGTCAGCAACACGGTGCATACTATACGTTCACTTCGAGTTGGCCGTTACCTCCCGCCTCGCTCCCCCGCACAGCCACCTATACTCCATTTAAAATAAGATTAGACAATTAAATAAACCTTTTTTACAGTCCGTTCAACCGGTTTGAACCGTATGCATAAGGATGGCATTAAAAACAAAAAAGTGGTTACAATACCAACTGTTTACTGCAGCTGCCATTTGTCATGCCACCATCGCAATAGAAGTCAAAATCGGTAGATCGGACTGTAAAAAAGGTTTATTTAAATGTATAATCATATTTCAAATGGAGTATATAATTAACCAACTTTTTTACTTATTAATACTAATTCCATGCATATGTCGTGGCCAGATTTTTAAATCGATCATTTCATGAAATGAACATCGACCACTGGTCACATAATGATGTGGCCTGGCCAGATCATTGAATACGAATACGCACGACCATGATGTGGCCAAACATTAGTGATCATATTGTAAAATAGTTTGATTATCCACCGGTAGAGGCGATGATGTCGCTTTGTTTTTGTTGTGCATCATGGTGCCGGCATACAACAAATCAAACAAAGTAGGGTGACCACGCAAAATAAGACGATGTACTTTTATTGGGTTTCTAAATATGATATTATGGAAAGTGATCAACTTGGAAGTAGCGCTCTCCGGCATCTACCGCGGCGTGAAATGCAACATAGCACTAAAAATAGTTTAAAAAAATTATAAATTTACGTCGCTTATGTGGTACCCCGACCAAATGGGTTAGGTTAGAACTGTTACCAACCGCGCCCGAGCCGAGCGAGCGAAGCAACCGGTGCCGGCCGGCCGGCGAGCGCTACTTCCAAGTTGGTCGCAGTTACTTGGCTATTTTTACTACACCTTACACAATGGATACCCTACATTAATGATATGGCCAAACATTGACTGAAATATCACTAAACGTTGACGTTTAAACGATATGGCCAATGTTAGCTGACCATTTCATGAAATGGTCAATTCTAAGATCTGGCCACGACACTTTTAACACAAACTGTTTTAAATTCTTTTTATAATTACAAAATGCTTACAGTAAAAAAAAAACAAATATTATTTTTTGTCAAACGACGGCACAACTACTGTGCCGTCGTTTTTTACGGTTGATGACGGCCAACTCGAAGTGAACGGTTAGTAGGATGTTCATACATTACGAAAAAGCTCTACATGTTCCACCATTAACGACAAGATTTCAAATTATAAATAATATTTATCCCATTTCAATATTGGCAGTTACAAAAACTAAATAGATTATTAATTCATTTAAACAATGTCACCTTTATATTTCTAATATTTATTTGTTAAGTTGTTATTTTATTTTATTTAAATAAATCATGTATGCTATAAAAACATTTTTCTAAAGTAATTCACGTAATCTTATCTAAAATCTAAATCGAATTCATTGTATCTCCCTTATACATTTTGGTATTTTATTAACACTTTCGACTACCCACTTTTCATAGAATTCATACGCATACGCCATGCCGCCATACATATTGGAAGAGAACCCTCCGGGAGGGTCACCGGCATTACGTTTGCGCTAAAGTTAACCATCGCGGACGGTCAACGGCATTAGGTTTTAAACACTGTAAAATGAAGTAAAAGGAGGTCTTGTCGCTATACGTAGTTTCCAACCTTTTAAATTTTTTGTGAATATTTGTAAGCGTGAACAAATTTTTTTTTTTTAATAATAATGCTTCGATTTTAAAACCAACGCATATACTAATAAATCGTGTTAAAATATACATCAGATTTTATTTTCACGGTTTATAATGCTGTGTTCGCTAAGAAAAACCTACATTTAAAATCCGGCATCCCATATGCGACTAGGTCAACCCTCCAGGAGAGCTCCCGGCACTGAACGTGTTAAAGACCCGTATTGCCACTTTTGTCATTATTATTATTAACATCCACAAAAACATGTTATACCGCAGTTTACTAGAAGTCGCTGTTTCTTCTAGTTTTTCATTACAACCACAGTCTTGTCATTTATATGCCAGTGCGATAAGGTCAAAATTGATTACTTCTTGTCTTACCTATACTTATTTCGTCTAAATTATCTTTTTCTCAGGAATCCGGCCTAGTACGAGACCTAAACCAGGCATGGGATCTATACTACCACGTATTCCGTCGCATCAGCCGCCAACTCCCACAGCTGACGTCACTAGAGCTGCAGTATGTGAGCCCGCGCCTGCTCAACTGCCGCGACCTCGAGCTCGCCGTGCCCGGCTCCTATGTGCCCTTGCAGGACCTCATCCGCATCGCGCATATACAGAGTAGTCTACAGGTGAGCTACACGTTGCACTAGCATGTGTTACGTCACTAGAGCTGCAGTACATGAACCCGCGCCTGCTCAACTGCCGCGACTAACCAACATTTGAAAAGTCGCTTACGCCGCGGTTGGGACAAGAGATACGTTTGTAAAGTTTCGCCAACAAATTGAAAGTAAATGCGGCCATTGTATTTCCAATACTCAAAAGTCACTACCTTATAACCACTTCAATTGTTTCCCCCACAGGTAATCACCTCAAAGCAGCGTCCACGCCGCCTCTGCATCCGCGGCTCCAACGGCAAAGACTACATCTTCCTACTCAAAGGACACGAGGACTTGCGTCAAGACGAGCGCGTCATGCAACTGTTCGGTCTAGTCAACACGCTACTGCAGGCTGATCCTGACACCTTCCGGAGAGATCTGGCCATTCAGAGATACGCTGTCATTCCGCTGTCGACGAACTCTGGCTTAATTGGATGGGTGCCGCACTGTGATACTTTACATTCGCTTATAAGGTTCGTTTTGAAGTGCTTTCTCAAATATGTTTTTAGAGTATAGAGCTTAAAAATTGCTGTGAATAAGTAAATATGCATTGTGATAAATATTGGTGGTCAAAGGAATTAATTTAAAGACGAATAAAGGTGCACATCTTCGATATGTGTACGGTTGTCAAATCTAATAAATATCAACCTCGCTACAATTGACTTAAAAGTTCAAAATAAATATACTAAGTCCCCCTAGTCCGCGAGAGTATCAAAACTGACAAATGCACGCAGTTAAGCTTATGAATTTTCGACTTTATTTCAATAAGCGTAAGGTTGATATTTTTTGGCAATGGAACCCACTGCGCTACGCTTCGCTTCGCTCAATTATTTTCAACGTAACCGACTTACTGAATAAAAATCGTTTATGTTTTAAGGGATTATAGAGAGAAGAGGAAGTGCTTGTTGAACATCGAACACAGAATCATGCAGAGGATGGCGTCTGATCTGGATAAACTGATGTTGATGCAAAAGGTTGGTTTTTACCCGTTATAATTCTTTGATTTCTCAAATATGAAAATTTTACTTACTTATTATTTACTTCTATGCATTCAATTATGGTACAGTCAGAGAAATGTATTGTTTAGCACAGAAATGGGCCGGTTTCGACCCGCCCAAGATATTTACCGGCTGTAAAACAAAATACTACTAAATCGGGCGCGAAGTTAAAATGTGAGTGGTTCGATCGCCTACGAAAGAATGACATTAGCATAAATACTGTCTACGTTAGTACTACAATGAAGAGACAACAACAAAAATTTGTCCATTGCTGGTTTTGCGCACTTTTTTCATTTTACTTTGAAAGTAATAGGTGTGATAGATAGCAAACATGATAAGAATCGCAATTATGTTCTTTTGGTGAAGCCGCTTACATTAGCCAATAATTAATAAATATCATATAATAGCCATAAAGGCATATCTTCCCTACGTCACACTATCATAAGATAGTGGAAGTCAGATAGCATGTGTTTTGTTTTAATTTTCGTATTTCTTCTTTATCGCAATCGAAATTGGAATAAGTGCACTGTGCACGGTATTCAATCTGCTGACGTATCACACAGGCTTTAGTGTGTTTTTGAAGTTATTGGCAAAACATTTTTTGTTGATGAATGATGACACATGTTGCGTGCGATACGTCGATCGTTTCTGCTTGATACTTAATTTTCTTTGTTTGGAAAGTTTCTGGAAGAATGTCTGGTGTTAAAAAGCGTAAAGTGGACGTCGAATGTCGCCAATTTGAAGAAAAATGGACTGATGAATACTTTTTCACCTGTAAGCCTACCTGCACTTGTTGTGTAATGAATCATTGTCCCCTTTCTAGTTGACATCACGGGTTACCTAAACGACTTGAAGTTGAAACTTCAAAAACAAGGTCAATTGGTAAATGAACCTGTATGTACAGTCATCCGAAAGCTATCCAGAACAAAATTCACATTTGGGAAACAAATTGGAATTACAATTTGGAAACTATTTTCATTTTTCAACTCTATTCTGTCAGGAAGATATATAGCGTACGCTCAATATGCTGAAGAACTGAAATTACTGTCGGAGCATATTTTTGTAGATGCTGATTTCAAGAACATAGACAGCCTAAGCCTATTTACTATTCCAATAAAAAGTGACGTAGAGAAGGCTCAGGGTCACCTGCAAATGGAGCTCATTGAGCTTCAAGAAGAAACACGTCTCAAACACAAATTTGATGAAGTAGAGCTACTAGACTTGTACAGAACATATAGTACAAAAACATACAGAATATATAGTTAAAAAAAAATATTGCCAATTCGGCAGCACGTATAAATGTTAACAGATCTTGTCAAAAACAAAACGAACTATTCAAAGCAGCTAAAAAAGCTGAAGAAACGATTGAAAACAATTTGCGTGTTTGTCTGAGTGGTATTGAGCCAGACATAAATAAACTTGTTTCTCAAGTTTTGTCTCGGGCTGCCTATTCATTTGTTATTTTATGAATATAAAGGTTCATAATAGTTATTTATGCAACTGTTGTATAATAAAGGGGTATTACAACACGAATGTTAATTATAGTATCACATAAGTGTTTTAATACCTAATTATGTACAGTTGCATACTTTCTACACCCATGATATGAATCCTCTATAAAAGGTTCTGAAACCATAGGGTGTTGTTGTACAGTGTTGTAAGAACTCTATGTAAATTCATGGAAAGTTTAACTGCTGAGAATCTAATACAAACAAACTATGTATAGGTAATAATAGAATTATTTATTTTAATAATTATTTACATTTTTTAAATTACGGCGCTGTGTAGTGAAACGCGCGTGCATAACATTTTTTTAGGGTTCCGAACCAAAATGGTAAAAAGGAATTTTACCCTTATGGTGCGACTCAGTCTGTCTGTCCGTCTGTCTATCATAGCTGGATATCTCAAGAACTAATAATTCTATCAACTTGAAATTTGGAATAGTTTTAGATGACGTTTGCCCAACAATTTTGCAAATAAGAAAGGAAATAATCGAAGTAGGGCTACTAGGGCATGTGGGGCATATGAAAGAGCGCTATTTGCACATCATCTCAAACATTATTCTTTTTTTTTTTAGGCCGCATAGCTTTCTACTTTTGACGAAAAACTACCGTGCCGGGGGGCACGGTATTATCTCCGAAGTTTGCATAGAGAAAAATCTGAAATTATTCTAGTTTTTTCTGGGCACAAAACTATTTAGGTACATTTACGAATGACGCTCCTAATAGGCTCCCGGTTATTTATTTACTAATATAAACAGATTGCAATGTGGAGTGGCTGAAACGTTTTTTAGTCACCATAAGCAGTTGTGGCTAAGATTTGTAAAATAACAATAAAGATATAATAGTAAAGTACTGTCCGCCTGTTCGCCCTCCACCTGTCCGCCTGTCCGCCCATCCACCTGCCCGGCTGTCTATCTATCCTACTTTTGAAGTACTGTACGTAAAGTAACACATCCAAAATATTTATATATGATGGTACGGAACCCTCGGTGCGCGATTCCGACTCGTTCTTGACCGGTTTTTTCTTTTTTGAAATTCATAAAGATACCACGAATTGAGTAGTGAGAATCTGGGTGTTTGATGAGTAAGGAAGGGATCGAAAAAGCAAAGGAGTTGCATAATGAAATTTAGTACAACATTATAAATTTGTAACACTCGTTTGGATGATATTATGGTTACTATGACACTGGTTGTTTTAATGTTGGCAATAAGCTAACTGTTTTACAGACTTTTATAGAGGATTTATAGCATGGGTGTAGATAAAATAAAATACAGGTGTAAAATTAAACTTTTTTTTTAATCTCCTACCCATTACCTACCTAAAACCCGCGAATAGCTTAGCCTACCGTGTTATTCCTAAGTCTGTCCATACTTTAGAGATGTTATTTACGGACGTACTCCGTATATAGCCTTGTTATGGCCATACATAAGACGGCCCAAGGCACTTTATGCCAGTCAATGTATAACATCACTATTGGATTTTTTAAATCAATTTAATATTTATCATAATAAAGAATAACCAGTAGCGGTCAGAAGGTGAAATACTAAATGCATGTTTCATGCCATAATTTTTCTAGGTGGAAGTCTTCGAGCACGCCCTTGAACATACAGCAGGCGATGACCTCGCCAAGTTACTCTGGCTGAAGAGTCCATCTTCCGAAGTGTGGTTCGAGCGTCGCACCAACTACACTCGTTCTCTGGCCGTCATGAGCATGGTGGGCTACATCCTAGGGCTCGGAGACCGGCATCCCTCCAACATCATGCTGGACCGAGTCACCGGGAAGTTCCTGCATATAGACTTCGGCGACTGCTTCGAAGTAGCTGTCACAAGGGACAAATTCCCAGAGAAGATTCCGTTCAGATTAACCAGGATGCTCATTAATGCTATGGAGGTAAGATAAAAAAAACTGATCATTAAGTATTATCCAGTGTAATCTAAATTCAATTGAATGTACCTAACGAAGAATTAACAGATTAAATCGACAAGAATATTATCAGAATCAATAAAGCATAATCAAGTTCTTTTCCAGATAACCTTCGTCAAGGTTTTCTGAATTTAAATAAATGTGAATTATTCTGTAGGTATTATTATGCACATCAATATCAAGAGAAGGATAGTTCCATTTTTATGACATCCGAGGGCATTCCTGCCTTACTAGAATAAATGTGTTGTGCGTACGACGAATAAGTTTTTTTCAGTCCCTATAACATGACAAAGACAATAAATACTACGCCTATGACGCATTTCATTTCCATATCATTGTATGCACGGCAAAAATGACCAAACGGCTGCCTAAGGCTAGGGTAAAATCTGGCCAAAAAACCCAGCGGAATTATCGATAATATTTCGCTTTCAGAATATTACTTGCTACGATTACCGCGTTCTTCTACCCGGATTAGTCCCTGGTCTCTGGACAATGGTATCACATGTTCCTCCCTAAATCTTCTCTCAAATTCTCCAGGTGACCGGCATCGAAGGCACATACCGTCGCACATGCGAGTCTGTGATGGAGGTGCTCCATCGTCACAAGGACAGCGTCATGGCCGTGCTAGAAGCGTTCGTATACGACCCTCTACTCAACTGGAGGCTGATCGACGCCGGACGTCGTTCCCGAGCCGACGCAGAAATCTGTTCAACATCAGACCCGGCTTCTTCCCCGCAGCCTAGCAGAAACAGGATACATATTGGACTCAACGACACTCTCGACCAACCAGCGGAGACCAATCTGAACAAAAGAGCGCTAGCTATCGTGAACCGAGTGCGGGACAAGTTGACCGGTCGCGACTTCCCGCATATCGATGAGATAGTCTCGGTACAGAAGCAAGTCGATCTGCTCATACAACAAGCTACTAGTAACGAGAATTTATGCCAGTGCTATGTGGGGTGGTGCCCGTTCTGGTAATACCAAAGGATAATTTATGTAAAGTCCATTTATTTTTTTTACTGTCTCATTTTTGTAAGGGCCTATTTTCCATCCGGAAAGATAAAATCATAATAGAAAAAAAAATACGAAATAGGTTAAGTAGAAGGTATCAGGACTTCAGGAGATGGGGAAATAGGCCATAAATCTAGTGGTATATTTATCATTGCTGCACCACTTCTGATCATTGTATTTGGGAAACAAGAATCCACATAAGTCATTCGTAAGGTAGTTAATTGTACTCCCTAGGATTTAGATAACGGTCTGGAGAGTATAAAGAGTTTGAAAACACAGAGTAGTAAATAAACGAAGTGCGACCGCCATTAAAGTTGATTATATATATTCACTAATTAGGCGTTTAATTACTACTTTGTGATCGAAATGGATCGCAATATACAGTTGGATAATCATTAATTTACGCACTATATAAACGTGTCCCATAATTTATCTCAACTACTGTAATGCATTTATATAACTGCGTTAAGTATGATTAAATGCTGAGTGCCATTTATAATTAAGCTAAAGAAATTACCGGGTAGATCAGAAAAATTGTATAGTCACCGTTATTGTTTCGACATCGAATAATCTATTTATATATATATATTTCTTCTATCTTCTTATATATAAAAATCAATTGCCGTGCGTTAGTCGCGCACAAACTCGAAAATGGATCGATCGATTGTGATAAAACTTTGGTAAGTTGTTGTGTGCAGGCCGGGGTAGGTTCCTAACAAATACAAAAGTGCATTAGCTAGTGTTGTATATAAATTGTAACAGCGCCATATGAGGGTATTGGAATTAGAAAAGGTCAAGGAGCGGGTTAGCGAGAAACACGTTACTATAGCGTTGCGTTAGATACATTTGTTTGTAAAGGTATGTCAACAAGCTTCCATCACACTGACGAATGACGACCGTGCCTACAAGTTGAATAAATCGTAGTTTTTCACAGCAAGAAAACGTGTGTATTACGCAATTAGATAGCTTGACGTTTCATGACGTGTAAGGACGTCATAAAACGTCAAGCTATCTAATTGTGTAACACATTTTCGTAAATGATTAAGAGGGAACAGGGCCTGCGAGGAATTTGAAAAATAGGTATTTGAAGAAACTATTGCCGTCGTCTTATCTCAAGTCTGTCTCCGTAAAGTGCGATTGGGACAGCTGCAACTCAGACCGATTATATCACAAAAAAGATTGACGAAATCGAGAACGTTTCGTATCCCCTTTTTTCTCCTCGAAAACTGAGCCGATTCAATTATTTTTTACATTAAAATTTTAAGAAAGAGTATGTCTACGTTCCTATCATTTTCTTCTCCTCTCATCACGGCGGTAAAAATGGGGCATTTTTGTTATTTTTCGAAGGTCATATTTTCTTTACCAATAAGTTGCTGAAAAAAAAAACGAAATAACAGGGACATGTCTACAGCAGAGCTTGATTTAATTTAAAAAAAAAATATTGCTCTAGAGGCATTATTCAGGAAGAAAAAAGGGGAATACATTTGTATGGAGAATCACAGGCCCTGTTTGTTCCCTCTTAAGACTAATCTGTTTCAAAGTCAAATAATTTATTTCAATTAGGCACATAAAAGGCACTTTTGAACGTCAAAAACGTCGTTTCATTTTGACAGTTCAACAACATTCATTGCGTTATTGACGTTGCTGAGCAAATTTTTTTTTCGAACTTATGGAGCTAAGGATTAACAATCTTTTTCCAAATTATTCAGATTGTGATTGATCGTGTATTACGCAATAAGGGTGCTGGTCTATTCTTGATTTCAGACCAATGTGACAGTTTACTGGGACCGTCTTTCAATTTTGATGTAGACTATACATACTATCTATGAAATGAGTTTATTTTCTGTAAATAGGTTTGTCCAAACACTTTAACACGTCAATCATATTTTAAAAACTAGATGAGGTCGGCGTTTACTATCTGACTATTCTGAGAAGAAAGGCCGAAACAAACTCAGATGCGCAGTGATTTATCCTAAAAAATACACTGCGCGTCAGTACTCGTACGCGTTGCAATGCGCTGCGCAAGTTAGATAGAAGGCCAGATTCACAGTTATAGCGGCTAACTGTTTCATACTAATTAATATGAATTTAATTTACTAACGCCGGTTGTTCGTATAACTCAGTGAATATTGATCATAGTAACGTAAATACAGAAAACGCCACTAACTAAATAGCACGACCGCGTCTTCCAGTAAACTAGTTATATCTGGCCACAAATATAGACATTATGTCTAGTAATTAGGGTTGTTTTTTATATAACGTCGACATTTAGTTAAGGTTGTGTAATAATAGGAACAAAATGGGATATAACGTTCTTGTTAATGAAATATAAAATTGTGCCTATATTGTGATAACACTAACATCATTTCCGTATGGAAAAGATATCATGCTACTTGTAAATAAGCTATGTTTATTGTCTTAAATTAGATTATTTTTCACGGAATAAACGATTTGTTGTTATTTGATGGTTTTCTTTAATAGTTAGATCTTAGGATGTTACGGTTTTTTAGCAGCTAACTATAAGAAAGATATAGACCATAATCAGCCTATAATGTTCCCAATGCTGGGACAGGCCTTCTATCTTCGAGAGGGAGTGGGCTATAATCCACCACGCGAGCCCAGTGCGGGTTGGTAGATGTGACATGTCTTCGAATTTTGGTTCTAGGACATGCTGGTTTCCTCACGATGTTTTCCGTCACCGGTTTGAGAGCAGTGGTGATTAAATTATTTACACAAAGTAAAGCGCTGGCCTGGGTTCGAACCCACGAGCTGCAACTCGTAAGTCGGGGCCGTTACCATTGGGCCAACACTGTTCTCGAGATAAATTTATATTTATCTTGAGAGCCAAGATAAATTTATATTTATCATGAGAGCAGTGGTGGAACAGTTAACACTCCAATTAACACAATTATAATTAATAACAAATAGTTGCGTACCTTGATTACGCCTGCACTAATCAAAGTGTACTTGTACTTGAAAATGAGTAGACAGAATTCGTTCTATCAAGGATCTGATAGTTTCCTGGTGTGATAAAACGAGATTAAGTGCCTATTACCTACGAAGATAAAGCAAAACTACACACGTGGATCATTACAACACTGATTTAAAGATAGAGTGCACTATCGCTTGCATAGCTAGTATAATTTAAACCGATTTCTTATATTGCACCGTTAATGGCCAAACTCTGAGGTTGGTTGGAAATGTGGCTTACAAAGTGTTCATTGGTGCCGATTCTCTTGTCACAAATGCCTCTAAACTAGACCAAAAATCACCAAAATTTAGTTTATTCCTGTCAAACGGCGATTTCCCATTCTCAAATAGACTAAAGTGACACAACTTAACTATATTTTAGTTTGACAGCACTAACATGGCACTGTTTTAATGACAATTTTGCTATTCTGAATTTGACGTTTTTCACCAAAAATTTTGATTGTCTAACTAAATTTGACCAGACGCCAGCACATCAACCTGCTACAATCTGTCAAATTAATTTAATAGATTTTCAACTTTATCACTAAAGCATAAGGTTCAAAGTTGATTGCGAAAATTTGACAGTTTCGGGTAGGTTGAGCTGCTGGCGTCTACAAGAGAATCGGCACCATTGGCTACATTTTTTCTTAAGCGCTTTATTCACAATTCATCTTGCTGTACGTCCCGCCAAGGCCACGCACGATGCACGACGCAAAACGACAGTGAATAGTTTTGACGTAGGTCAATTAATAGTAATAATATCAGCGATCATTGTGCCGATAGTCGTATCAGCCAATGGCTTAATCGCCAAGATCCTCGACCAACACCTAAAGAGGCTCTCGTTGGGCAGCTGGATTAAGGGCTTGATTCAGAAAGCGGTACTCCTGGACACGGCTCGCATTGTAAGGAGCTAGGTTCCTCTCTCAGGGGCCCTGACCGCCGGTAGCTTGGACCCTGTTCCCGATACCGGTGGGCTAGGTACTATTTTGAAATGTTTTTATATTGGTTTTATTCTAATGTTTAAAAATATAATTTATATGTAAATAATGAAATAAAGGAAATAATAATAACCGTCAGTTTAGGTAAACTTATGAGAGATATTCAACAAATTCCGGCACAATCGCTGTCTATTTTCAAAAGACGACCGAGGGGTGGTGAGGTCCACCACCACTACCGTTCCACCACCCACAACCCTGTATGTTTTCTATGTTGTTGTTGTTTCAGGTTCTTTTTTGTAAAGTGGTCTATTGTCAACTGAAGAACATGGATAATCAGAGGCCAACAGACAATTTTGTCAAAATATTATATTTATTGAATTTAATTAATCTTAAAGTCAGTAATGGTAGCGTAGATAAGCACCTACCTACCAACGTGATTAATTTGCAATTCTGCAATACGATGACCTACCAACGTATAAAAGGACATGACCTAGACATGGTCTCATACAAGCCACGGCAATGATTGACTCTGACTCATTGCAGTTGAAACGTACGATTTATTAGGAAATACTAAAGATAATGGCATTCAAAATGCCTCGTCTGAACTTTAATAAATAGGTTAGTTTAGTTGTGTAAGTATAAAATACAGTTTAGGTACTTAAACAAGTGTAGTGTATCTTTTGAAGAAATTTAAGACTATTTAAGGTATCGTAAAAGGCGAATAACCGCTTTAAGAGGGAACAGGGGCTGCGAGGAATTTGAAAAATAGGTATTTGAAGAAACTATTGCAGCTCAGACCGATTATATCACAAAAAAAATTGACGAGATCGACGTTTCGTATTCCCCTTTTTTCTCCTCGAAAACAGCCGATTCAATTATTTTTTACATTAACATTTTAAGAAAGAGTGTCTAGGTTCCTATTATTTTCTTTTATGTTAATAACTTCTCGAATTGGTCTGGTAGTCCTCTAATAGTAATTTTTGGAGGGTCATAGGTATTTTCTCTACCAATAAGTTGCTGAAAAAAAGGAAATTTAATTCAATTCAAATAATTTATTTCAGAAATAATATCCATATACTGTTAATAGTAGTATAACTGAGCCTAATGTTAGTATTATATTAAATTTACAGTAATAAACAACAATAAACAACTGGTGTACCATTGAACTTTGGATAAGTGTGTCTGAACACTTACCCACCTTCGCAAGAGGGGAGAGTCCCACCGGTCCGTAAACACATTCAGGATGCTATTGGAGGAGAAGCGCAAGCGCGCCATCATGGAAGCGCATCGCTTTCGCATGATCGCGGCGAACCCGTCGACGCACGCTTCCGCGAACATCCCAGACGCGCTACATCGTCACGCAACCCCAAAAGCACCCTGAATGCGTTATTGTACTGCACGCGCAGGTCGCTGTATGCCCGCTGGGTAAACTTGGTCCACAGGCTGCACGTATAAAACGACTGGCAGAAGGACTTAAAAAGCAGAAAAAGGAAAGAAATATAAAGTATAAAAGAAAATAAATAACAGGGACGTGTCTACAGCAGACCTTGAATTTATGGAAAATAAAAGATTTTTCTAGGCATTATTCAGGAAGAAAAAAAGAGGAATAGGAGAATCGCAGGCCTTGTTCCCTCTTAACCTACAGCTAAACATTATATACAGGGTGATCCGTTGAGACAGGTCGGTAGATACGAGAAAATCTAAAAATATAAGAGAGAATTTGTTCTTAGGAACATTGTCGTCGGTTAAGAGAGTAAAACTGCACACAAAGACTAATCCTTGTTTCTGGGACTTTTTGGCGCAGCCGTAGGTTCTTAGTGAGGCTGCTAATTTCTTAAAACGTTAGGTAAACGTAGGTTAGGTACTTTACACTTGTTTTTTATCTTCTAAGTATAAAAGGTCTTTTTATATCACATAACTCTAGGGTATGACTATGAACGAGACCATACCAAAGAATCAACAGGTGGTCTCATTGTCATGGTCCAAAAAAAACTGCTTGTATATTATGTTGTGTGCATTTTAGTCCAAATAAGTGTATTTTCTTTCTTTCTTTTTCTTTGTCTAAAGAGATGGTCACTCTGTTTATTTACTTACTTACTTATGTTCTATCGGTCTATGGTAAAAAAGTGAAAAGGACATTCTACGGCTAAATAACCTGTTGGCTGTTGGTACCTATAGAGACCATGGTATTGATCACGTAGGTATTACAGTATGAACAGTTTTCCTGCCTAATCATTCAATTAATTATTCTTAGTAGACAATCCCGAGTCAGCATTTACCTACACAGGGAAACGCACGCGTGTTTTATTTGAAATATATAGCGAAAACACTAAAATATATTAAAACAACAGCGGTCGCCGGATTCAGCAAAATAAACGGGATCCCCCCTCATGCGTGAAGAAAGTAATTGTTTCCAGTGCGCGCCGGTCATTTGAAACAGAAACACCCCGCTGTTTGTCACAAGGATATTCAATCATAAAGCACTATCTAATCAACGATCGTTTGACTTAATCAGTTGGCCGGTGACCGCAGAGAGCGCTGGGCGCCCCTTCGACTGCTCCGAACGAAATACCACGCGAACGCACGCACATGGAGAATTACGAAATTCGTGATTTCAGCTCACTGAGTAAGTTTTGTAATATTTATTGCCAATTGCACGATTTTTTAAATCGTCTTAGCTCTTGCTCAATTTCTTTCAAAGCAATGCAAATTATTACGTCTTCTTTTTGTTGTTGTGTTCAGCTAGTTCGCAAATTTTATATGTCATGACTTCTATCTAAGACATGGCCTGGATAAATTATTTAGCGGTTAAACAATAGTTACGGAGACCAAAACAAATATTTTAGAGACTGTTTAATAACATTGATATGCTGCCGCGAACTCGTTATCCTTCGAATTGAATCAAATAGTTATGTAGATACCTATGCATCAATGTTAGATCAATACGGAAACACTATTTCCTTGTTATTATAATTTAAACCTGTGATTAAAAAATATCTACCTAACAAAACAGTTTAGTGATAGTTGTTATCCTATTAGCAAAATGAATATAGATAATTATTGTTATCAGCCATACATAACGAATTTATTTCTTGTTTATATATTATTATTATTCGTATATTAATAAAACCTGCATGTACTGCAGGTTTTATTATGATAGGCAAGAATTGCCACTGAACTGCTGCTACATATCAATTAACTATGTCCGTGATTATCGCCGGACCACCAACGCCAATCGCTTCCATATTTGATAAATAATTAGTGCTCAATTGGTGCTAATTAGTGCTCGAATAACAAAATTGGTACCCTAGCAGTTGTCAATGGTATTGAGCTGTTTAGGAGATGAACACTCGTGCACTTAATTTGGTCGGGTTATACGCGGAGATTTATTATGGAAAAGTAATGAAAGCTAATTTCTCTTAAAATACAACACTTAGGAATATGAATTTTTGGTCACTATAATTTCTTTAGGAGCATTAATTTGGGGCGAAATCACAGAGTTTTTAATAGGGACATCTTGAAATTAAAATTTAACACCGTGACTATCGCCACCCCACCAATGGCATGGGATATCTCGTAAACTGGAGTACTAATTTTGGGCACAAGTTTTATCTAGCAGGGCACTAATTTTCTATGTAGGTTTGAGGAAAGCGACAAGCTCCTCAAACTTGGAATCAACATTCAAAGTCGCGGTCCTTCTGAACGAGCGCGCGAAAGTTATCATCGTTGATTTCTCGGTAAATACAAATGTTTCAGTTCTGTTTTTTGTACAAAATGAATCACAACTAAGTGCACTACCTATTTGCATACTAAGAATAATTGTAGCATGCCCCCCTTTTTCTGCGCTCATGGTGGTCCTGCTGAACCCGTGACTACGGCCGGACCACCTTCAAAGTCGATTTTCTCGAAAACTACTAGGGTACCAATTTTGTTGTTCGAGCACTAATTAGCACCAAATGAGAACTAATTAATTACCAAATATGGAAGCGATTGGCGTTGGTGGTCCGGCGATAGTCACGGACATCAATTTACTTGCACAAATATAAGTTGTTTCCTATAAGACTCCATATGTTTCTTATATTTAGTGTCAACGTTACAGTCGTGGCTCGTGAAGTCGTGACTGCAATAAGCAATATTTCATCGGCATAATATTCATATCAATCAATACATAAACGAAAGTTAGGTACCGTGTATCGATTAGCGCAGTGGTTGAACGGTTGTCTTCTGGGTTATAATGTGGGTTCGTTACAACTACTTGCAACCATGGTTTGTGTGGGAACCCTACGCATGACATTTCCGGGATTAGAAAAATATACAGTAAACAGCCCTCCATTAAATCTACTCTGATTCTGAGAAGGTACAGATTTTGTTATCCATCAAATTCTTGGCCATATAATCGGAATTGACAGGAACAGTATAAAACCCATAACGAATTAACTGCTACAAAAAAGGATTAATGAACTTAAATCGGTTTACAGGTGAAACAGTACAAAATTTGCTGAAAGCAGCAGCGGAAGTAAGAAAAAAATCATACTGTCCGTATTCCAACTTCGCAGTAGGATGCGCGATCTTGACGGAAGAAGATGACAAAGTTTACACAGGATGTAATATAGAAAATTCGACTTTATCGCCGACACTATGCGCCGAGCGTACGGCGATAGGGAAGACAGTATGCGACGGATACCTTAAGTTCAAGACAGTGGCAGTCGTGGCGCATCAACAGAACTTCACCGCCCCTTGTGGGGTTTGCAGACAGTCGCTCAGTGAATTCAGAGCATCAGATGGAGACATGGAAATATATCTCGGCAAACCATCGCACGACAAAGTGCTGTGCACAAAGCTATCACATATGCTGCCTCTAGCATACGTAAGCTATAAGAATGATAGTATTTTATCGTAACATTGTATTTTTAGAGTGAAGTGACATGTAAGAAATATATCGATATCAATAACTTGTAATGACCGCTGAAAATTCAAAATGACATGTGAAATAAAAAGTAAGAAAAATTTTAACGGTTTTATTGCGTATTGTATTTACAAAACTTATAATTAATAGTATAGGTCCAATATACACAGCGTAATGGCAACGCGTTTAACGTGAAGCACCCACTTAAAGTCGCTGCATACGTATCGTAACGTTATTTAACCCGGACGGAACGGGACGATAATTTTTGGAAATATAGTTTCATAGAAAATGTATAGGAAAGAGCATACGTCACGGACGGACGGGACCGCGACGTGGTACGCAAGGGACGGGAAAAATATCGTCGGCGACGATGTAAGCACGTCCGTTCCGCTGAATAAATACACAGTCGCTCTGGTCGCAGTCTTGTCCCTCTTTTCTTGTCCTCCACAGTAGCACGTTAATTTAGCGTCACATTTACGGTGCGTATGCGTTTAAAAGTTAAAAACAGTCCGTGTTTTGTTTCCTTAACACCACGTTCGGTGGTGTCCGCTCCTTCCACGACCTAACGCCGTCCAGTATGCAGCGACCTTTTTACTTGAAAGGGTATTTACAACAACAGAACCAACAACGATCGTTCGTTTGGATAAAAAAAAAATGCAATCATAGTTAAGGTGGATCGGCAGCTGTAGCCCGCGAAATTTAAATTTTCTTACGTTTTTTTGCAAGTTGCAGTTCAGTGTCACGTTGTATTTTGATTAAAATATGATTCGCGACTTTAACAGAAAATAATACTTATACAGAATATTATAATCATTGGAATCATTTATACGTTCTCAGTTAAATTTGTTCCATAATAACAAATTTCTTATGGAACAAATCTATTTAACTTAAGAGAGATGTATTAATGATTCCGTAACAGAAATTAATATAATAATGTTTTATTTTTCAGATTTTTTTGCGTGCAGTTGCGCCCTTTTTTATCGAAATTTAGAGACAACGTCAGAATCGTGACAGTCGCAGACATAAAACGTGCGAGAAGGCATATTATTACTGGATTTCTGGTATCTATAGTCCGGACGTCGAGAGACTGCGTTTTTGACACCTGTCAGTTTCATACTAACGAATTTGTGTTTTACGAATTTTATCCTTATTAGTACTAGATATTGCCCAACTGACAGGTGTCAGGAACGCATTCTCTCGACGGCCGAACTGTACATTGTGTCTGTCTAGTGGCGTCTCGCTCTGGCGTTTTATGACCGCGCTCGCCAAAAAACGTTGGCGTTCAGGATATTGAGTAGCATTAGCACTAACGTGCGTGCGATCGGTACACAAACACATGTGTATTACACCTGCATTTACTTCAGAGTTACCGCTCGTGTTAACAAGATACTTACAACTCGTGTTTTAGATATAAAAAAAATACAGCTTACGCCTCAGACGTTTTATATCAATGTAAAAATCGTGCAAAACATTAAAAACAATATTGTTATGGAACTCCGGCCCGATAAACGGTATATTTTCCACGTGGATGTCCAGTTGACAGCGTCTTTTGAAGTACAAATCGGTAATAAAAAAAAACAATAGTCATTGAATAAATGCTATAAACTTTATAATGTATTGTAGTGACTTATAAAAATTGTGCTTTTTAACGGCAACACAATCTCAATACATCCTGTTGCCGTAGCCCTATAGGATAGTCGTAAAGCAGACCATAATTATATGACACTATCTAACGAGATAAGTAGGTAATTAGGTAGTCATAGTCTGACTGAAAAAGCCATTTCGCCACTTACTAACATAAAGTATAACAAACTTAAAGTATAATAAACTTAAATCAATTTCCTTAATAAATACTAATAATATCATAACATAAATAAAATAATAAGTCTTATTTAAGTGACTATATTTTTACATTATAAACACGGTTATTTATAATAAGGTGCAAATAGAGATAAAACAATATAATTTTTGTAGTTATAAAACTATGTTTACACCTGACATAACAAAGGTATTTACATAAAACAGCGAGTTTTCTTAATAACTCACGAACGCTTTCAGCGCATCCCAATAATACGTTAAAGGCTAGTGCACATTTGGGTGGGCCGCAACGCTCGCAGCGCAACGCATTGTGAAAATATCCCTGCATCACTTTCGCACAGTCAGGGAACTTGATTGTTAAGAAGATTAACATACAGCGTCAATTAGCCGTGTTATAGCAATTTCTTATGACTGAAAACGACAGTTGTGAATTGAATTTACGAACAATTTAATCTGATAGTCAATTTGTTTATTAATCTAGTTCCTTTTTTTTGTTTTTTTCTCAAATAACTTCTCCCACTCTGGGCGGAGCGGGAGGGCGTGTCAGACTCTTACTGACTAAAACCCACCCGTGTTCCTTCCGTTGCCTGTACGTTGCCAGGGGCCACGGTATCCCATTCGGACTTTCCCGCAACCCCGGCAGGCATCGGTCCTATCGGACCCCTTCATTTGCTGACATCTCTTTGAGGCGCGCGTGGAACACAACGCGCCGTCGACCCGGGCCTGGTCCTTAACGGACGGCGATCTACCCATTGCTCAACGTCCGCAAGCCCGCGCCTACGGTGGCCGGGAATCGGCTTGCGATTCCCGACGCCCAGTCAATCTAGTTCCCTGACTTTACATGTTGTATGAATACAAACACTATACCGCCCGCACCGGCTTTTCCGTTTTGCACAATGCGATGCGATGCGGTGCGACACGGCTGTGATATACACTAGTCTGAATAAATACTTATAGTTCATCACTCATTCACCAGTATGGACACCAGCCGATGTAACACTGACACAAATTCTCATTGTTCGTCGCCTGTTTGATGAGCAAGTCCACTTGCTTAGGCACACTGACCACTGCCTCTACATGCGGGAAGTCTCTTCCAGTCAGTTTGTCTCTTATCCTGGTAAGGATCGAGAGCGCTCGCTTATTGAGGTTCGCTTCGGGAGGAATCTCTAGAGATTCATAGTGAAGATGGTTGCGGGAACGACTTGGGAGTGTGTAGGAGGAGTCTATATCCGAGGAGAATGATGATTCGGTGAGAGAGTGGTGGTCGTTGTCAACGAGCCTCCAGTTGAGTAGCGGGTCGTAAACGAAGGCTTCTAGGACGGCCATTACGCTGTCTCGGTGTTTGTGAAGCACGTGCATCACGGATTCGCATGTTGAACGGTATGTTCCCTCGATACCGGTTACCTATGACAAAAAAGATAGGTGTTGAACAAATGGATATAAAAAATAAACATAAACATTTAATTCAGACTATTTAGTCCATAATATTTTGTTAGTACCAATTACATTATCTTAAAACTATGTTAGTAATACCGAGATCAATGAATACATTTAGGTAACATAAACTCGAAATAAATAATTGAAAATGATTTAATAAGAAACAACAATCAAAATTAATTATTGAAAATGATTAAAATTAAACAAAAATTAAAATAAATAATTGAAAATGAATATAAATAATAAAAATAAATAATTGAATATTATCGCTTTTTACTCGACTACGGCGAAGCAAAAAGGAGGGTTATGATTTTGACCGGTATATGTATATGTATGTTCATCTGTTCTCTCATAACTTCTAAACTACTCATCATAATTTGACAAATGAGGGCAACATATTTAATGTGATGCCACATAGCCTATAACCAGCAGACGCTTCCAACGATACTTCCATTTGTCAAATTATGATCAGTAGTTTAAAAGTTATGAGGTAACAGATGAACATACATACCGATCAAAATCATAACCCTCCTTTTGCTTCGCCGTAGTCGGTTAAAAACTAAAACCCAACTATGACAAAAAAAAGTCGACTAAAAAGGTATAATCAAGACATCACAGACAGACAAAATAAAAATCCGGAGTCACGCGTAATCTGTTTGATTTATGCCCTAACACGTGTGACGTTTACCTTTAAATAACTTTTATCAATGAATGAGTCTCCTGAGAAAATTTCTCGAATTTTGTTAATATTGGATACCTAAACTTATTTATTGGACGTTATTATTGACTATTGTTTCCCGCAAAACATAATAGCCATTTATCTCATTATCTTTTATTAATCATTTAGTGATCACTTCTATTCTAGAGGTCGCCGCCGCAGCCGGGAAAGTACCTATATTTAATGGACAGCATGGCGTAAGTTCTGCGAATCCATCGAGACAAACAATGAAGCCGCAAGGGTAAGGAAGATCCTGTCAACCGATCAGGACCGAACCCTCGGCGCGCTTAAAAAACCCGACAACTCTTACACACTGACTGACCGTGAAACCAGTAAGGTCCTTCTCGAAACCCACTTCCCAGACTGTGCAGTCCTGGAGGACAGGACGTGGGAGGCTGAGCCAGAATGGACCCCAACGGATCAAGACTGGTCACGAGCACGCAACATGATAACAGATGACCGAGTAAAGTGGGCTATTAACACCTTTCAGCCATACAAGTCGGCAGGGCTGGATGGCATCTTCCCAGCCCTGTTGCAGTGGGGGGTGGACTATCTCACACCATGGCTAGTGGAGATATTTCGAGCCTGCATAGCACTCAGGCTCGTACCTGTCGCATGGCGCGAGGTGAAGGTCATTTTTATACCCAAACCTGGCAAAACCGACTACACGCAACCCAAGGCTTATAGGCCCATAAGCCTCACATCCTTCCTACTGAAAACCCTTGAGAGACTCTGTGACAGGCACATCCGAGACGGACCTCTCCGGGTAAAACCACTACACAAACAACAGCATGCGTACTCCACAGGCAAATCAACGGAATCAGCGCTCCACAGCGTGGTTTCCAAAATTGAATGTGCAGTGGATCACAAGTGCTCGGCACTGGCTGCCTTCATTGACATCGAGGGCGCCTTTGACAAAACCACGTTCAACAGCATAAACACGGCCCTCGACAGACACAGCATAGACTCGACACTGAGTGGCTGGATCACCAACATGCTCAAACTAAGGGCTGTACAAGTCACAGTAAATGACACTACGAGAGCCATCGTTGCGAAGGGATGCCCGCAAGGGGGAGTCCTCTCGCCTCTCCTATGGAACCTGGTAGTAGACAGCCTCATCAAAACACTCAACGACAAAGGTTATTTCACCGTAGGCTACGCTGACGACATAACCATAATAATTAACGGCACCCACGAAAACACTCTATGCAACCTCATGCGTCATGCCCTGAAAATAGTAGAGGAATGGTGCAACAATCACCAACTCTCAGTAAACCCTACAAAAACCGAACTGGTTCTCTTTACGAAGAAGAGGAAACTGACAACACTACAACTGCCACGATTCTTCGGAACAACCCTAAGCCTCTCAACAGAAACCAAATACCTGGGCATCTATCTGGACAAACAACTGAACTGGGCAAAACACACGAACTATATCACCACAAAAGCCAGCATATCTCTGTGGCAGTGCAAACGACTGCTTGGCCGGAATTGGGGAATCAGCCCCAAGGTCACCCACTGGCTATACACCACAGTTATCCGACCGATTATCACATACGGCTCACTGGTCTGGTGGCCCAGGACAGACCGGTGCACAGCCCAAAAAGATCTCGAAAAACTACAGCGGTTTGCTTGCGTCGCAATCACTGGTAGTATGAGAACTGCACCCACCGCCGCTCTACAGGCAATGCTGGGACTGCCACCTCTGCACCTCATCGTGCGGGAGGAGGCGGCCCTGGCCACCTTTAGGCTCCATTTAACAGGAACCCTATGCAACGACTCCAGAGTTAAGCACATACGCATTAAGGAGGATGCGATCAAACGTGAGCCAATGATGGCATCACCCTGCGACAAAGCCCCGAAAACACACCACTTTCAAAGACACTACAATATAACACTTACAGAAGAACAGTGTGACTACTCAGGCCCAAAAGAGATGAGAGTTTACACCGACGGATCAAAGACCGACTCAGGTACCGGAGTCGGAGTTTTCTCACATGACCTCAACATAAATATATCCAGACCGCTGGGAATGTTCAACACCGTCTATCAGGCGGAGTGTGTGGGCATCATACAAGCGGTCCACGCCCTAGAAGCCAGGAGGGTTACGGACAGCCACATACGCATACTCTCCGACAGCGCCTCAGTTCTCCAATCCTTACGGAAGAAATATACTACCTCGAAGCTAACACTAGAATGTCACGATGCACTAGAACAAATAACGGTATCTAGCCGCAACACGGTGACACTGCAATGGATAAAAGGACACAGCGGATCGCTAGGTAACGACGCGGCTGACGAACTTGCTAGACGTGGATCCAGCACGGCAGTCTGCGGACCCGAGCCTATCGTACCCATACCCTTCAACCAAATACGCAGGTGGCTGCAGAAGTTTACCCACACACAAGCGGAACGTTGGTGGACCTCGACACCAGGTTGCAGGCAGTCAAAGGAGGCTATGCCATCTTTGGACAGCAGGCTGACCAGGCGTTTGCTACGCCTGGACAGGAACGGCCTGCGCCTGGTGACGGGGACCATCACGGGACACTGTTCGCTAAACAAGCACTTCCACACAATAGGCATAACGGACAGTCCTCTGTGCAGGGCGTGCATGGAGGCTGAGGAGACCGTTGCGCACGTGCTCTTCGAATGTACGGGCGTCACCCAGATTAGAACAGAAACCCTCGGGTCACCCAGATCATACACAGACGTTCTAAACAGACCAGGAGACCTAATCAGCTTCTGGAGGGAGGTGGGCTGGTTGGAATAACCACCAAACGGCCGCTATGGCCCACGCACAATGGTCCACCTGACGGACTAAGTGCGGAAACCAAACCCCCTAACATAGAACATAGATGCGTCATGCACTTTGATAAAACGAGACATTCATATAGCATAGTATTAATAACTTTTGTAATACTAAAACACAATAAAGACTCTTCCACACAGGTCCAACATGTTGCATTGCGATTCCGCAAGGCCTAGTCCGCACCGCGATAAAAATCGCGCGAAATTTTTATCGCAATGCTGTAACACATTGTATCTTTTGTATCTACATGCATTGACGATTTAAAATTCACGCTCGTTGCAATGCCGTACATTGAATATAAACTAGAACTTGAAACCGGTTAATATTGTTAATAAAACCGTTATAATACCGTTCATAGATTAACCAGTTAATTAAAAACGGTTTCCGCCAAACCTAAATAATTTTGGCTACCGGTTATTACAGAGAATAGAATTTTAAAACTCACGCCAACCTTAATAAACAGCAGTGCTATTCTGTAACCATCTCACCGTGAGAACTTAGGTGAAGTGAGCACGGAGTGAGCTGTCAGTCCCTAGCAGCAAGTGGAATGACAGCTCACTTCACGTTCACTTCACCTAAGTTTTCACCGTGAGATTATTACAGAATAGACCGGCAGGTTTTACTCAGACGCACGCCTGCTGCCGCCGCTTGTCACAATAATTTGCGTATTCGTTGGCGTAGAGCGAGAGTTTTGTTATTGATGTGTAAGAGAGCTGGTGGAGTAGGTAGAACTTGTTTATACCGTCGAAACTCAAATTAGCCGGTTAATTTCGGTTCAACAGAATCGAAATTTTAGAAAAACAGCTTCTCCATTAAACGGTAACAGAAACTAATGACCAAAACGGGTTTATAAAATTAACCGGTTTCCGAGCCCTGATATAAATCGCGCGAATAAAAATTGCGCGAAAATCGCTTACAACGCAAATCCTTTATGAGCGTAATTGCATTCATCTGTGATACAGCAGAGGATTTAGTCATGACAAGCTGTGCGCCCGACTGGATTTCCCACCGGCAAAAATGACGAACTTCCATACAAACTTTTACCTCCTGAATAACCCTTCCTTAATCCTTAACGCTCATTTTCGTTATTTAGGGAACTATTGTGTGTGCCAAATTTCATCGTCAATGTGTTGTGCGTGTCTGTCAATTAATGAATTTAAGATTTCTATTAAGTAGATAGTGCATAATAAGCCTTATTTTCATTGTTAAAGTACAATCGAGCCACCGTAAGTGCGTTCAAGGACTCTTCGGACGTCCTTGAACGCACTTGCGGTGGCTCGATTCTAGTTCCTGTCAAACATTGTATGGAATGTTGACAGAAAATAGAGATTTCAACATGTTTTGTTGTGAATGTTTCGCCAGTGCAAACGCACAGTAAGAATCATCTTGAACTACTTTGCACTTTATAAAACTTGCTATAAAGTGTATTATTCAATGGCATCAGAAAACCCTTTGCTCTGTGCGCCGACTAGTGAATAGTCCCGGGAAATCCCGGAACCAAAAGTACCGGGAAATCCCGGAAATATGCGTCGTTATAGGAACCGAATTTTCAAAACCAAATCCCGGTTCTTTCGGGAAAAGATAGATTTCGCGTCTAATTTTACTGCCTAAAGCCCAACCGCTTAAAGCGTAGCATACGCTTGCTACCTAGTAGTAGGTACAAGAGCATGCTACTTTCGAGCAAATGCTAGCTTTCAACTAGCATGTGTATACGAAAAGAACATACTAGTGAACATATTCGTGAAAAGTTGGCAGAATCTTTGCAGCGCTGATTTGCTGGATTTGTTTTCTCCTCTACCTATCGTTATTTCTCCTGACAAAGTTTATTCGGTTTATATGTATGTATCTATGTATGTATGTATTAGTAAGTATTCATTTTCAAGTTATCTATTACTTATGTTGCACCTGCCATGTTTTGTCTCTGCTCTGCGACTGGTAGAAAATGCCTCAGGCATTAAGTCCGCCGTTGTACAGTATTTTTTTTACTTGTACATAAAGTTTTAATAAATAAATAAAAGAGCTCCTTCAAAATCGACAAACACCTACTGAAACTATAGAAATAATTACTATGAATCTGACGCAAATCCTTCCATTGAACGTATGGTTTCCCGAATGTCAGCTATGGATGGATATCCTTTCCGAACTTCACATAATTTAAAGAGAAGCATTTCCTTAATTTAAAAGTCGGTTAACAAGTTTTTAAAATATTTATTTTTTTATTTGGGATCTCCAACAAAGGATACACAGATACAATAAAAAACACAATAATATCATATTGATAATTTCATAGATATTTTGCCTGTTTTCTAGATCGTGTGATCCTTCTTCACCATGATAACGCTTTAGCACACTCCGCCAGATAGGCAGTCAATTTATTGAGTACGGCAGGTGCACATAATGAGCCTCGACCAGGCGCCTTGATTTTTATTTATTCTCAATAATCAAGTAAAACTTCGTCGCACTGACATAATAAACCCTGAAGACGTAGTGACTGCATTCGAAAGGGCTGTGGTAGATCGGAAGAGTCTTCCTTTTCAATGGAGGAGTAGTACCTACACATTCGCTAAGCGACTCATTATCGTTTTCCGACATGCACGCAAACGAAGTCGCGGGCATAGCTAGTACCTACTAAATAAGACTGATTTAGTGTCTATACAAGAAATAAAACGTTTTATTTGATTTGATTTCAATTTAATGTTTTTATTTTGTCCTGTGATTTCATCTTTCTCTTACTTTCTCCGTTTTAATACTTTCAACTATACTATCTTATAAAGGCTTATTTTAAGTATCGAAAGTACCATAAGTACCGGGAATCCCGGTTCTTTAGCCGGAAGGTCCCAAAAATCCCGGTTCTTTAAAACAGAACTGTTTCTGCATTCCCTAGCGCCGACACGATAACAAAAAAACAGTCGTTTATATAGTTCATGGTGTACATTAATAAATGTGACCAATTTGTGCTACAACCGAGGTCGGCGGGATCATATGGATTTAGTAAACGGCATAGTTGCCATTATTGTGTCAGACATGTATTATGCGCCTGACTTAAGTGTGTAAGCAAAATGATAGTAGTTTTTATTAGATAGTTGGTACTTAATAATTTTTTTTGAGTATTCGTATTATATGCATTCTTCAAATGATTTGCTAATGTAGATATGCACTACCGTGGTTAGAAATGTGTGTGTAGCATATTCTGTTTGATTACATAATTAGCATAATCAGCCTATAATGTTACGACTGCTGTTCACACTGCGGAGTGGGCTGTAATCTACCACGCGGGCACAGTACGGGTTGGTAGAAGTCACGTGTCTTCAAATTCTAAGACATTCCGGTTTCCTAATAAGTTTTAGTTTTCCGGATTACATAATTACTGGCCACAAAAGAAAGAAGGCCAGTTTTAATTTGAACCTGGATAGTTAACAGCGCCAGTCCGTTCCGCTTGTGCATTCTGCGCCGTACAAATATCCAGAAAAACATGAAATACTATCTTATCTTATTATGTCATCATCTGATACTTTTTAGAATATCATAATTACCTAGTCTTATGAAAGTTAATTATATCATAATAGCTTTATAATCATTTATTTTTATTTTATATAACAAAGTATTAGGATTATTTGTTTTGGCATTATAAAGTCTATTCCGTAGTCGATTAAACGTTGCGGTAAACGCCCCTAGACGTAATAAATATCAATAAAACTCCTATTGCGTCTCGTTCAGTATCCTCCATTCGATTATGTACACATTCAACACCAGCACTTACCTCCATAGCACTGATAAGCATCCTGGTCAATCTGAACGGAATCTTCTCCGGGAATTTATCTCTCGACTGAGTTACTTCAAAACAGTCTCCAAAGTCTATATGCAGGACTTTCCCGGTGACTCTATGCAGCATGATGTTGGAGGGATGCCGGTCTCCGAGCCCTAGGATGTAGCCCACCATGCTCATGACGGCCAGAGAACGAGTGTAGTTGGTGCGACGCTCGAACCATGCTTCTGCTGATGGACTCTTCAGCCAAAGCAGGCGGGATAGGTCGTTCCCGGGAGTCTGTGAGAGGGTGTATTCAAAGACTTCCACCTGTTTGGGGTAAAATTATTGTTTATCAGTATTTAGTGTTTATTGTTATTATTTCCCTAATATATAAGTTGTAAATTGGGAACAGAAGTAAATCCAAATATAACCCCGAGTCCTATTTAAAAGCGATCGCCGCGCGCATACGCGATCGTTGCGCGCATACGCGATCGTTGCGCGCATACGCGATCGCCGCGCGCATACGCGATCGCTGCGCGCATACGCAGTCGCCGCGCGCATACGTGATCGGCGCATACATATGTCACTTTTTGTTAAAAAAAACCGGAAAACGTCCTCTGTCAGCACAACCACGCGTCCAGATTCACCCAAAAAAAAAAGACATGAACGCGACGATGGCGTATTCGCGCGACGATGTCTTTTGAATAAGAGACGACCTAAGTCGTTGCACTTGAGGCAAGTATGTAACGTAACAGAAATGTTTTTGCTGTAAGTGCGTGCTTATTCAATTCGGATAAAAAATCTTGAATATTTAGAACTGCACCTTACTAATCAGCTTGTTGGGAGTACATATAAATACATGAGCAACATGTATCTATCCAATAATTAACTTATCTGTCGGTGCTTCATTTTTAATTCTTTTTACCTATTGTGGTATAGTAATTTCATTCTAGGTGCATCGTCTTCACAGGTAATTATATAATTAATGTACCTATACAAAATATTGTAAAACATTTTAAAAGAGTAACGGTGAAGTTTCTTGCCATTCTTCTCTATACGAAAACTACCTTTTGGAAGGGGAGACCAGAATCAATATTTTTTTGTAAATGTTGGCGTTCAAAACTGCTTTAAAGGAGCCTATTTAAAATAAATGATTTGACTTTGACATATCAGTATCAGAGAGCAATAAAACGTTTTGTAATACGCCTATGGATCCTATGAAGCTCTAGCTATAGTTTGGTAGATCTGGTATATTTCGTCTATTATTGTTTGAACTCATTGGCTTCAAACCAGGAAAAAAAATTAAGAAGAAAAGGGCCTTTGCCCTGTAGTGGGAACCAAATAATAATACATTTAGTTCAAAGAACTTACCTTATGCTTCAACGTCAACTTCTGATAATCGGACGCCATTCTCAACATAATCTGCTGCTCCGTGCTCAACGTCATTTTATTAGTCTTCTTGTCTCTATAGTCACTAATGAGGTTGTACAGCGTGTCACAGTGGGGCACCCAGCCTATCAACCCGGAGTTAGGGGATAGCGGTATTACAGCATACCGTTGTATGGCTAAGTCATGCCTGTAGGTGTTTGTGTCAGCCTGCAGTAGCGTGTTGACTAGACCGAACAGTTGCATGACGCGCTCGTCTTGACGCAAGTCCTCGTGTCCTTTGAGTAAGAACATGTACTGTTTGCCGTCGGAGCCTTGGATTGTCAGGCGACGAGGCCGTTGTTTGGATTTTATAACCTGTGAAATTGGGAAGGTTAAGTTAGGAAATAATATACTACAATGCTGCATCGGTTCAGGACTTGATACGTCCACTAATGGTAAATTAAAAAAAAAAATCTTTTAGGTATACACACATCAACACGGTCTAGGGATATTTTTAAAAAAGCGAATTACTATCAATGTGTTAATTATTTATATGACATGTATATATTTAAAAGATACGTTATTTAATATTCTACCATTTTTTAATAATGGTTAAGGTACTTCGATTAAAATTTCAGGATTTTATGGAAAAAAAATGAAGCATAGACGGAAACCGTATATGAATTAACTTTTAATTTATGAGTAAAAACTGAAAAAAATAGAAAAATCATTTAATTTGTGTTTATAAACTTGAAGTTAGTAGTCTGAGAAAGCGCCCATGATGTTCATAACACATCGGCAACGATTCGGCATGCTCAGAACAAGGTTGTCAATGTCTTGCTGCGGAATATTGTCCCATGTCCTTCTGAGGTGCGCAAAAAGTTGATCTTCCGTAACCAGATTTTCAGGAACTTCCTTCAGAGCTCTTCTTTGTAGCATATCCCACGCATGCTCAATGGGATTTAGATCTGGCGATTGAGCAGGCCAGTCTAAGGCCCTAACATTGTGTGTATGTAACCAAGCTGCTACCGTTCTCGCCGTGTGTGCCCGGGCATTGTCGTGCATGAGCAGGAAATCTTGCCCCATTTGTGTTCTGTGGGGCAAGATTACGGGCCCCAGCACCTGTTGGACGTATCGTTCTGCCGTCATATTGCCCCGCAACCAAACGAGATCCGTCCGTCCTCCAAGACGAATTCCTGCCCAAACCATAATTGTTCCTCCTTGGTATGGGTGAACTTCCTGAGGGTTCTGAAGACGGCTCCATCGTCCAGGAACTCGCCAAACACGCGTCCTTCGTGAATCTGGATGGAAGCCGAACCTGGATTCATCCGTGAACAGCACATTGGACCATTGCTCACGGCCCCAGTCCACGTGGTTCCGAACCCATTCTAATCGTCGTCCACGATTGCCTCTCCGTAAAGGTGGGACCCGGAGTGGTCTACGAGAGCGTAGATTGCTTTCATGCAGTCGCCTTCTTACAGTTTGGTCACTCACAAGCACTTGGTGTTCCACTCGCAGCCTTTGGACCAATTGAGTCGCCGTTGCATTTGGTTGAGCTCGCGCAGTAATTTGCAAAACTCGATCTTGTCTGGGGGTAGTGATGCGACTTGGCCCCCGGTGCCTCTCCGCTACTTCACCTGTGGCACGATAGCGTGTCCACAATCTTGAAATTACATTTTGGTGGGGCATTCCCACAGCTCGTAACATCTCCGCCCTCGTCAAATGTTGGCGTTGCATGGCTACAATACCTCAATTTTAACTTTATCTTTCGTTTAAAAATGAAAAAAAACTGTAACTAAACGTAATTTGTATTGTTTTCTAAATTTCGCACAAATGAAAATTCCCTCTCCTACACATCAAGACATTTTTATGCCACCGAAACAAAAGAATTTTCAAAAATTTGAATTTGGAATTAGTCTGAGATAAATTACAAACAAATCGGAGTATGAAAGATTACAATGCGGCCAGTACTTTTCGAGTTATTTAATTGAGTATGAAATATCCCTAGACCGTGTTGATGTGTGTATCTTTACAGACTTTATTTTATCGACAAGCGCAGATAGACTATACTAAAGGTTAAAAACATGAAGCGGCAAGCGATATCAATATTTATCAACAGCACCAAATGGCGCCCGAATGGGCCCACAAAATGGCAGAGCTTTTGTGACTTTTATATCATTGACTAAATACTGTAATAATAATATTATGGCTAAATACTGGATAGGAAATAGGAATACTCACTTGTAAATGGCTATGTATATGCGATATCCTGCAAACCTTCTCATTAGGAACATAGGACCCCGGCACGGCCAACTCATAGTCCTTACACGAATGAAGACGTTTGCTGACGTACTGTAGCTCCAGTGACGTCAGAGAACGGAACTGTGACGAGATGCGACGGACCACGTGGTAGTACAGGTCCCAGGATTCGTTCAAATACCTGTTCTCGCCAGTCTCCTGGAATACGATAAGGTTTGTAAGGACAACTAGAAATAGTTTTGAAGAAAATCACTCTCACTGAATTTGATTATTCATGATATGATTGGTTGATACTATTTAGGTTATGTTTTCACACATCACATTTACCTTACTTATTCTTTAGAATCTTTTATTTTGCAGAACAGTCGGAGTTTCAAATTGCTCGAAACAGAATTTTGATTTAAAAAAGGCAGAACTGGCAATAAAACAAAAAACTGCTCAAAATAGGAAGAATGTAAGGATCGTGAACTCGTGATTAAAGAGCCTATGTTCAGCAGCCGACTGCTATAGGTTGATGATATATATAGATTGAAGTTTATTTTTTTATTGAGCAAGACACACCAACGACATATTAGGTTGGGGAAAAAGTCTTTTCGCATTATAGTATGTATGAACTTGTAATAAAATCTCTTTGGCTATACTATGTGTATCTGGCTGGTTTTGGTATCATTGAAAGTTTAAATTTTAAAGAACATAATTCCAAATTCAAATTAGGAAAATGTGTGATTTTTATTTGTTTTTCGTACTGTCAAGATGAGTGAATCTAATGAAGAAATTCGATACATTTTAAAATTTTACTACAAAAAAGGTAAAATGCAACGCAAGCCGCGAAAAAAATTTGCGATGTTTATGGACCTAGTGCAGTGTCTGTGAGAGTAGCACAAATTTGGTTTAAGCGTTTTCAATCCGGAAATTTTGATGTCAAAGATGCACGTCGCTCTGGTCGCCCTATTACGGATAAAATGGATGCCATTTTTGAAAAAGTGGAGCAAGATCGGCATATTAGTAGTTACGACGTAGCTGAAGAACTGGGAATTGACCACAAAACAGTTTTGGCGCATTTGAAAAAAACTGGGTACACAAAAAAGCTCGATATTTGGGTACCTCACGAGCTCACTGAAAGAAACCTAATGAACCGTGTACTCATTTGTGATTCTTTATTACGACGTAATGAAACCGAACCATTTTTGAAGAAGCTGATAACTGGTGATGAAAAGTGGATCACGTACGACAAGAACGTGCGAAAAAGGTCGTGGTCAAAGGCCGGTCAGGCTTCACAGACTGTGGCAAAACCCGGGTTAACTCGCAACAAGGTGATGCTGTGTGTGTGGTGGGATTGGAAGGGCATTATTCATTATGAGCTGTTACCACCAGGCAGGACCATCGATTCTGAACTCTACTGCGAACAACTGATGAGATTAAAGCAAGAAGTTGAGAGAAAGCGGCCGGAATTAATCAACAGAAGGGGTGTGGTTTTTCATCATGATAACGCTAGACCTCACACATCTTTAGCCACTCAGCAAAAATTAAGAGAGTTTGGCTGGGAGGTGTTAATGCATCCGCCGTATAGTCCTGACCTTGCACCTTCAGATTTCCACCTGTTTCGGTCTCTTCAGAATTCTTTAGGCAGTGTCAGGTTAACATCACGGGAGGACTGCCAAAACCACTTGTCGCGGTATTTTGATCAGAAGTCCCAAAATTTCTATAGCAATGGGATCATGTCCCTACCTACAAGATGGCAAAAAGTTATCGAACAAAATGGTACCTACATACTTTAGTTAAATGTAAACATACTATGTTAAAAAATGTTTTGAATTTTCTTAAAAAATACGAAGAAACTTTTTCCCCAACCTATTATTTACAAGGATAGTAACAATAAGTAATCACGAGTCTTCAATACTGTGTAAATACATCACTTATAGGTATACACAACATTCTTCTATTCACAAGTTACAAAGGAATCCCAATATAGTAGTCAGTCCTTTTTAGAAATGTTGAATACTTACTTTGTATAGTTCTAACCATCGATGTGCTTCCTGTAGATCTCTTCCATACATCTGTAGGAATGAAACTTCCTTTAACGTTTCCGGAGGCCGGTCGAGCATCGCATGCATTTTGTCTAGCGTCTTGAACATTCCTCGGTAGTCTTTTTCACTGAAATATAATCTGAAAAAAAAAAAAAAAATGTAACTGACCAGATAGATAGGTATAAAGATTATTATTACTAAACTTTACTAATTTACACTAAGCCCACGTTCGCACGGACGTAATAATATCGCGGCGGAATTTTATCGCACACTGTATTTTCAACTCTCTGTGTTAGGCCGAGAGTCTCAACTCTCGGCTGGGCGTATATAGTATATACCGGGCGTATACAGGGCGTACTCTCGTCCCAGCGAGTTGAAAAAACACACTGTTGGATTTTCAACTCTCGGCGCTGAGCAGAACGTTGAAGATCCAGTGCATGAAAAAAAAATCGCCGCGGGTAAAAATCGTCCGTGCGTACCTGGTCTAAGAGGACGAACCTCAGGAGTAGATATAATATTTACCTGGAAGCCTCATCCAGCGCTATGAACACTTGATCGTGCCACAAAATGGCTACCTTTATCAATTCTTCTGATATGACAGCGGCTTCATTCACTAAGTTCTGTGAATGTGCACACATCGTCTTCAGAACATAGTTGGCGGCATTTTTCCTAGTCACGAAAGAGGATTTGGTCGCGACTGTCAGAGGATACACCAGCGCTTGTGGGTGTAACTTGCCTATGTCTATGAGAAGAATATGAACTAGTTTGGCTACTAAACTCCTTGGTGAGTCTATGCGAGCGATAAGCTGAGGTATCACTTGCAACCAAATCTTCACATCTATTTGTCTGATACCCTCAAATAATGCATCGTAAATCGCAGGGTGGTGACCGTGGTCGAACCATAACGTTAACAGTCGTAATGTATCCTGCAACGCGCTACCGTTCGATAAACTAATCGATTTGAAGAAGCCTTCAATAGCTGGTATAGTATGAGTATTAATGAAGTCTGCTCTCGACACTTTCTTTTCTCCAGAACCGCCTGCAAGACTACTCTCGGATATATTGTCTTGTTGTTTATAGAACAAAACAGTTTCGAAGTTCATGCATGCCCATGCGTGGCACGCCTTATACCAATCCGGCGCGAGAATCGTCGCTGATGCGTAGTTTCTTAATATCTCAGGTATTGACAACTCGTTGATTTCTTGAAGAGATTCGCACCAAGACCCTAGCTTCAGATGGCAACGTGCTAGTAACCTGCAGTGCTCATCGTTTTCCGGTTCGGAGTTATCCAAGAACCTTTGCAACACGTCATAAGCGTATCGTTTGTTACCAGCATCACACAAGTTCTTACTATAAGCTAATACGATCCTCGGATCCTGCATTCGCAGTAGTACGTCAGGGTTAGTGATAGGATCGCATCCTAATATGGAAAGAACTATCTTATGTGCTTGGTTGATAGCGCCGGTCTTCCTACATAAAGACGCGAACTTTAGCCAAGTCTGAAAGTCTTCCCGTGGAGACATAACTAGACTGCGTATCTGCAGCATTTTCCTCCAATCTTCAACCAGCCGCTGCCCGCCTTGCAGTCTCAACCACCAACATTTACGAATGGTATTTCGTCTTTCTTCAACAAGTTTGTAGGTAATGACTTCTTCTAGTTCCGTCAACAGTTGAGCGTTGACAAGAGCTCCGTACGCTCGCTGGTAACTTTCGCCGACTACAGCTGTTAACTCAAGGTCTAGCACACTTCTAGCAGAGTCGATATAATGCCTAGACTCCGGCCATTGCCCTTCATGGATAGCGAGGATGGCTCTATAGAACGCACCTTCTTGGCTATCTTCTGGGATACACTCCACATATTTTCGCATTGAGTCCCATTCCTGCAAGCCCCAAGACGCTGCGGCAGCTATTTTCGCAGATTTGTTTCTGATATCTTCGGTAGCATCGTCCCACTGTTCAGCAGTGTGGTTGTATATCCTTCTCCACTCTCCTAAAGCTTCAAGGCACCTCATCGTTCCTAGTCGGGACTCTTCGTCCTGTGGCTCTACTTCTAACTTCTTACTGTATAGTTCGAGTGCTTGGTCCCAGTTGTGAAGTTTCTCGTACCACCTAACGTGAACGTTAAGGGAGGTGTCACCGTTTTTCTTTTGCGATATAACTTTCTCGAGGAGACCGTTACTCGCCTCGTTTCTTTGGAGTTTGTTGTTTATGTGTATGAGTGCCTCAATTACTTGTTTAGTGGGATTTCTTTTGTACTCTTGTTCCTGTAAATTTGTAGACTTGTTTTAGGACAAATAATCAAATAGTTCATGCATCAAACGAACAATTGAGGTAGTATGTTTTTTTAAATATATTGATGGTTTAATAAAGTACTTTCGTTTCATTTCCAGCCTCAAAAATTCGACGGCGCGGCGGCGTTACATTCTAGCATTGAGATCAGATATTTTTTATCACTTTCATCTTACCTTATAATACAAAGCTTTGGCATACGCTCTGCAATTAATAGCTGTATCACCTAACAACTTGATAGGTATAGGCAAGGCACCCTTCTCACAATGTTCTAAGAACTCAGCCAGGTTAAGCACAGCGAGTGCCAACTCCGGCGCATCGGGCACTGTAAGAGCATGCTCTAGAGCTAAGACCAGTTCCTTTCGCGACTTGTCATCGAGTTCCGTCCAACACGACATGAAGGCTGCGTTAAATAACTCGCTCGCTAGTTGTGGGTAGTTTTGAGCGAGTGTTGAACACGCTCTGGAAAGGAAAAAGAATTACAGTAATATTGTGACCACCTTTTTTATATTTTCTAGCCTTATCCAGCATTAGAACAGCTTAGGTAACATTTAAGGGATCAATTGCCGTCCTCATCAAGTTTACCTGGAACACGTTATTTTGTAATAAGTACTCGCAACTAATTATCGTTGTGTATTGCATTTCAGTCATCGCATAAACTATAGAACTGAAGTCTGGACATAACTAAACACACCGGCGAATAATAACTAATCGCTTTGAGGTTTCTAATCTGTGTTTCTAATCAAGTGGTAAGATGCAATCGATTCTAAGAAATTCCTAGCGTTGGTACATCTTAGCATAAGTTAACTCACCTTATAGCAGGGCTATTGGACTCAGTCAACAAGCCGACACTCAACTGTCTCAGCCATTCCATCCAGTCCTCTTTGGACACTATATTCTTTATTGACCAGCATTTGCGTAAGTTGGACACATTCAGTGATAGTTTTTGTATGGTTTGGATATCACCTGGAACAACAACCTAAAAAAAGGCATAAAACATTAGTAACACATAGCTTGGTTTAATAATATAGATTTATTCAGATTTAAGAATCTCAACTCACATCAGTCTTTTGATTCCTCAGTCGAAGTCGTGTTTCATCCAAATAATCATCATCAGATGCTAACGTAGATATAGCTTGCAACCGCGTCACCAAAACGATATAATTGGGACACTGTATTTTATGCTTTATCAGTATTCTGTCCACCGATGGAATGTAGTCAATGTATTCACGGCCCAATTGAACAATCAACGCGCAAAGTGTATTCATGGCGGTTTGCCGCAACGATGGATTGTTGTCCAAAACTTTGGCCAGAGCTTGTATTATAACCGCCGAATACGGCCTGAAGTACAAATACATGGACAAATGCTCCATAGTCTCCATTGCAAGCTTCGATATTGACAGCGGAATATTTCTGCCGTCAAAAAGCCCGGTCACAGCAGGCACTATGGACAGCAGAACATCGTCCAAATTATTCTCAAACTTCTGTATGGTCAGCAACAGCTTTTCAGTCAAAACTTTATCCTTGCTATTATCGTACTTCAGAACCCTCAGAATATTGGGCAGAATTTTCCGAAGATACACTTTAAACTCAGGTCCGATCGCTACAGTGATGTGTTCGACCAACATTATGAGCGTTGGCTGCAGTTGACTGTTGGGAGTCCAGTACTCCTTGATTATATCAAATATATCTTCCAAATAGTTTCGTATTTGTATTTTGACTACGGATATAATTTGCGCCAGTTGAGTCAACAGAAACTCGCGAAAGGTGCTGTTGTCTGTTGTTCGTATTACATTCAGAAGGCACGGCGTCACTCGAGATATGTAGGGCACGCACTTGATGCCTAGCGACTGGAAAATAAATGTAACCGAATGCACCACGCTTGTGTGATGTTGTGTCAACATCGGGTCGCGGAGCATTCTCATCAGCGACGTGAGAACAATGGCCGGGTAAAATTCATCAAGAATAAGTGGTGACATGTTAACAACCATTTCACTAATATTTACGTCAATATTTTCATTGGTAGCGTCAGATACAGGAATCAAAGTGGACACGGTTTGAAAGTCGATTAACCCCTGATTAACTTTATTTTTGTATGGATCCAGGGCTCCCAGTAAGCCTAAGACGCGAATAATTTCTCGCCTTTCTCTGGGCTGCTGTTCTATCTTCAAAAAGTTCAGCATCAAGTCCATTAGATGCGGATATTCCATGTAAGGAGTAACGACGTGACCCGTGGCGCCGACTACTTGACCGAACGACCAGAGGGCTACGCTTCTTTTTTCTGTTTGATTAGGGTCCGAAAGGATACCAATCTGAATAGACATTAGTTCCGGTAACCATTGATTGAGAGCAGTTCCGCCCCCATTCACTTCTGCTAAATCGCCTATCGCCTTCAGTATAGTTGTAACCATAATGGGATTATCAGCTTCTGCTTTTAATTTCGGTACTAGAACATTGAGTATGGTATCTACGAATTGGCGCGTAATCCTTGGTGCATGTGAAATGATATTGTTCACCATTCGAAGTGCTTGTTCTTTATTACGTGTGGATTCTGAATGTTGCAGTTCCATTAATACTTGCACAAACAGTTGACGTAATGTCGGTATAGTGTAACTAGGGTTTATGTTGCTCAGTCTTCCAACCAAACATAGTGCTAATTCACTAACATCATTATTGGAGTCATTAATTGCAACAAATAGACAATTAAGATGTTCTTCTACAGCTAAATATCTATCGAAGATTGGATTGGTGAATATTTCCAGCACTCTGTACCGAACTTCATGATCGAAGTCGGAGCGACCTACGGATAACAATTTACCTAGAGACTCATCAACGATTACGGTCAACGTCCGCGAATTAGTCTGAGCGCATCTTTCAACCGCTTTTATTAGTAACTTCGACGCAGTTTTTACAGCTTCTATTCTGATGTCATGCTGTTCACTTAAAAGGTAATGGTCTGTACATCTTCTTATGAACGACATCAGAGTATTGTTCCATTCAAAATCAAACGAGCCAAGTGTGCGTAACGCTAGAACTAACTTAGACGCATCGTGCGGCTCCACCAGCATGGCCGTCGTGAACATGTTAACTATTTGACTCTCCCCATTACTGGGCGCGTAGGGCTTCTTCCGCAATATCAATGACAGCATGTTGAGAAGCCTGTCAGTTATATCCTTTTTCAGAGATGGTAGGTTCTGACTGAGTTCTTTGAAGCATGTCGTGAGTTGTGGACTTAAGCCAGTTGCACACATTGGGTCCAGAAGCTCTTTTACTTCATTAGCGACATCTTCTTTCATAGCAAAGCCTAACAATGTCACACAATTAAATAATGGCGTGTCCGAGCCGTTACGCTTTTTGGGAGTGTCTTTGAGTGGTAAAGTCAATTTAATAATTTCTATGATCCTGCCCAAGTACTGCTGGACATCAGACTCTACTGCTACACAAATAAGGCCTAATGTGGTGAATGCCATAGCTTTCTCCTTTTCTCTTCCACGTAGGAAGGTTATTAAGTGGTTTATAGTGGACTTAAGATGCCTGTTAGCATATGCTTCTCTGTTAAAAGCAGCCAGCCTTGGTATCATTAACAGAAGCAGTTGATGAACATTATGTGCCCTAGATATTTGTTGAGCCATCACATCTGAAAATAATAAAGAATTCTTCAGCATGCTGACACCATTTAGCAAGGGACTGTAGATTTTAGTCTTTGAAATAAAATGGACACTGTGGTTAAGAGATTCAACTATTATTTATGCAGACCATGGGAAAGAGGAGTCCCATGAAGTTCAGTATTCAGTTGAACACTAATTTAGAGTCCATCCTAAACTGTACATCTCTGCTTGCCTGAAAACTTAATTCCTTAGACAAAAACACTCAATTGTACATTATTTTATAGGTACTTACCTAAGCAAATTTTGTCATATTGCTCTGCAATCAATTTTTTACAAATACTTGATTCATAAACAAGTGTATGTTGACTTTTATCATCAGGATATTGTTGAGCTGTCCAAGAGTTTTGTACTTTTGAGTTCAGTGATGTCATATCATCTGATATGTCTTGTTCTGAATCAAGTTTCTGCATCAACGTTGTATATTTCTTTTCCCAAGTAGCATTGGAACATCTGAGTAGTTCATTAAGTATTAAGAGAGCTCCATGAACATGGTCATCTCTGGTCAAGCCCCTCTCTCTTCCCAGTTGTTCAGCAAATGATAACATAGACTGCTCATAACACTGTATGTACCAGTGAGCTTTGTTACTTTGCTCGGGAATCTCTCTTTGGGAAGTTATAACTAAAGCAGCTCTCAGGGCCTTTGCTGCAGCTTCCCTGATCTGCTCTTTAGGATCTCGAAGAGGTATCATGATATAATTAAAGAAGCCATTTATATGTTGAAAGAAGTATGATGGCATAGATATAGCCAGCTCTCTCAGTATCATCACAGCTGAAAGCCGTTTCCCTTCATTTCTTTCCTCTGCCAGCCACTCATATGCCCTCTTTAGTTCAGACTCCACATATTCTCCTCTCTTGATGCCAAGTGTGACAGCAAGTCTACCCATAGTCTTGGCTCCTAACTCCAAGACATTCAAATCAGTAGATGGGAAGACATTTCTGAGGTAGTATGCATAGCGAATGTTTCTTGTTTTTGTTGTTTCAGTATCTCCACCAATCAGGCAGACTACAACAAACGTAATAATTTTGATTTATTTACAAAAAATTCAAATCATAACAAAGTTGTTTTGAATGTTACAACAACAAATAATTTAAATTGCCTCAGGATTCTAGACTATGGCTTAAAGTAAATGTAAAATATCAGTTTGCGTGATAATAATACAAGGACCATCATATCTAATGGTAATATCCTCGTGATAGTAATATCCTCGTTATAAGGATGATTAGCAGTGATGTAAATCAAAATAATATAACCTATAAAGTACACACCTATGGTTAAGATTCCTGCTTTCTTCTCGTTATTGTCGTAGCTAGAGGTAAGCGCATGTATCTGTTGGTTGAAGTCATCGAGCACTTGCGTGAGAGACTCCTGCGCCATCTCCCGAAGGTCTGTTTTGGTGAAGTGCAACAATTCTCGTATGGCCTTATGTCGCGTCTCCGCATGGCGGGACTTCAGCCCCGACACCAATTCGGATACTTGAAAACTCGTCATTTTGTTAAATACTAATTACAAATCTAATTCACCAACAAATTACAAGATAGTTCTATCAAAAGAATTACATTATTGACAAACTTTAATCGCACTTCACATTACTAAATCAAAATAATTTATCTCATCTTTAATACTAAACATAAAGATGGAATTAATTTACGTTTACATAAACTATTTACAAAAAAATGCAAATAGTAATAGAGCAATTTTTTAACAATCCAAACGTAAACAAATTAACAATACATGCGGCCATTGACCACATAACTTTCGTTCTAAAATATATTTATAATCTCGACATGGTGTATCACAGCATTTATGTTTTATTTTTATTATTTTTATCGTTGTTAAGATTGAAGGTAAAAATCTTTGGAAGTCCGAATCAATTCACAGTTTTCCTTCATACTATTGTAGTAAAATCAATCAAACCAATATCAAAGATTAATTTTTGTTCCTAGTAAATGTTTTTCAACGAATAAAAAAAAATAAAAAAAATCGTATCGGAAAACATTCCATTACGATGTATATTGGAAAAGTATGCATTGTTTATTAACATGCTACATTTAATGTTATTAGCACTATGATTACAATAAAAAATAAATAGACTACGTTTGAAAAAAATGCTCTGAACCGAATACGCTTCAGTATACTAAACATGTATATATTGCATATAGCCAGTATCCATAGATTGGAACCAATACTATTCATGGTCTCTTTCGGTTCCATTAGAATTGACGGTGATAGAAAGAGACAGAAAATTTTAAGCTTTTGTTGGGGCTGGAGCTCTGGCAAGGATGACGCGTGTATTTTCAATACTTTCTCGTCATTGTACCAACCACAAACGTCAAACAGCTGAGCGAGGTGACTGACTCGCCGTTGTGTGGCTTGCTCTTCTTTCTAATCCAAAATTTTGAAACTAAATTCAAAGAAATAGTGGTTTCAATAGTTATTGCTCAACGTGCAGAATAGTAATCTTCAATCATGAGTGAGCTGAGTCAAGAAGAGGTAAGTAGAAAATTTGTTTTGTAAACGAACCTTGGCGTAATGCGTATGGCCAATCTAATTTCGTAACAAAACAAAGCGTTGGTGTTTGACGTTGTGCGTGCATAAGGTTCACACACGTGCTGCAGGACCTCATGTCGGTTGGTTGCAGATACGGAGACGTCGCCTGGCGCGCCTCGCCGCACTCGGTGGTGCAGGCTCAGCACCGTCGCCAGCCAGTCCTCCGGTCACACCAGGCGCGTCGATGCCCTCGCCAGACCTACAGACATCTTCACAAGCTCGATTCTCCCCCGCACCAATTCCCCGTGGCTCTACAGAACCCTCCACCCCTGACGTCGCCAACACAAACAAAGAACCAAACTATCCAGATGAAGTTAAAAGTGAAGTAGACGACCAGACAAATATACCAGCGGATGGGTTAATTGTCACTGAAAAGACAGATAATAATATGTTGGATGAAATGCCTGATACCAAAATGACAGATCTGTCACAAACAAGACAGTACAACAGTTTTGACTCCATCGGTGATGACACATTGTTGAGTTGTGGATCAGTTAGAGTGGCCAGCTTACCACAGTCTACAGTGGGTGGGTCAGAAGGTGCTTCAATGAGAGAGGACAGCACATCACGGTCAATATCCCCAGCACAGTTTGCCGAGCCATCACCAGTGCGGCCGAGGCCCAGTAATGCCTCGCCCAGTTGCTCCCGACGGTCTCTCTCCATGGAAGTTGATGATGTGTCCGAGAGGAATTCACAATTGGAACAACAGCAGGAACCAATGGAGGTTAGTTACTTACATAATAATACAATCTACACTAGGTGACATAAGTCTTAACTTCTGAAATGTGTATTAATTGGATGATATATTGTGATTTTCTAAGTTTAGCATTAGTCAACACTTATGAGAAATTCTGATGATGCCTGTAATGCATTCATTAAAAAAAATTGCCAATTCATATATAGGATAAGACAGTCTGCCCCAGTGACTTGAATTTGATATCTTATTAATGCATATTATTTGTTTGTTATATATTATTTGTTCAAAATTATTATCAGTATGAGTTACCATTATTGCCCTATCGAGGAGGAGTTATTATATTCTTCTCTAATTCATAGTTTTAAAAGAGTATTCAATTTTATCTGTTGTTTAATCTTATATCAACTTATTATGATTGCTTGTTGTTATTTTGTTCAGCCAATCATAACAGGTAACATGAGATCATCAGATTTACTAAGAGAAGTGTACTAAGGTACGGCACATAAAAAAAAGTATTGTTTTCAAGATTGTTTTGTGGATAAGAATATTTATTTAATGATCATTATCCAAACAACTATCAATTGCAAAACAGCAATCAGTGAAGGCTTGCATGCTGGCAATAATTTAATTAGACAGATAGCCACCTATCTGATCAACATCTTCCAATAAGTAATAAGGTGTTCAGAACAGTTCTGAATACTTCACCCTATGTGTAATATAGTTCAATGAGATTAAACTCAACTCGAAACACAGTGTGTGCCTGAGGATGTACGTCGTCCCCGCGGCAGGCGTATGAAGCGCAGGCGAGGCGACATAGACGACTTTCCTAAGGTGAAGGCAATATAAAGAAAAGTTTGAATGTTAAAGGGCATCACATTTCCTCTGGACCACATAGGCTTACGGATTTTCCACTTGTAACCTGAATCTTCAATAGAAGAAGGTCAATTTTTTTACTAAATAGCAGTGGCTATGGCCTCCACATAGCACCATGTAAGCTACCACCACCACCATATAGCTTGGCCTCTATGAATAGTATAAAAATACCCTTCATCTTTGTTATCTGTAGTGAAATAATAGCCCATGCAACGCAATGCGATGTATGTTTGTATTGTGATGAATTTTGTTATTATTATGGCCAACCTAACTTGCAGTGCCGCTACCAACAACTACTTATGTAAACAAACTATAATCAGATACTTCATCACATCGTCAAGACACACTTTTGCAATATTCTCTCTTTGAAATTACTCATTAAACTGGGTACCACAATCCACCAGACCTTACCAATCCTGGGAATGGTCAAAGTGGCGATATTAAACGATGCAACACTTTGCTAGGTGGACGACAATGACAATCCGACGGCGTCACCGGCCCGCAAGATACACCGGTCGCGCACAGTGAGCTGCTCTGAACTGACTGAAGACCAACTGAGGAACATCGTCGCCAAGATCCTACAGGTGTCCTGGTCGGAAGATAGTGCAGGTTTGTTAGACAACTGGGTATAGCGGGTGCAAAAAGACGAAGCCGAGAGTTATTTGTTCTTTCCGTCATTGTGATCATTTTTTTTTGTACTGCATCATATCTGGGAACCTTCTGGTTACAGAGATATTGAAGGTCAAAATTCAAAGATATTTTTTTAACCCAAGTATTAAATGTTTTATCTAAACTTTAAATATCCCCACGACCCCTGTACAGTTGCATGCACCGGAAAGCACAATGTTTTGCGTGCGTCACACTTACGGTAGCGTTTTCACACTAGAAAATAAAAGTTTTCCCCTGAATTATTTTTGTGCCATGTTACTCAGTTTAATGCACAGAATGCGTAGACGACAGTTTTATGATGGGTCTTTTACATCCTGTATGAGGCATACCGCGCGGTATAGAAGATGTGTGTACCTAAATGTATTCTTCCAGGATATAAAAGGAAACAAACTCTTTCAATTGATAAAACATTTAAGTATATCAAAGATTTCAAAGTAAACTCTTATCAAAATACGACTTCCGATTACTGAAAAGGTAGGTAACCAATTGTCTCATCATCAGGTTTAGCCATCCACTTTTTCATATAGCTATTTTATTTCAGGTGGAATATTTGTACCGTCGGTCGCAGCATCACTTCTCGACAATCCTAAACTTAGTTTAGATGAACTGGCATCAGAGGCTTTGATTGACGTTATTACTCAAATAGCGGATGGTTCAGATCCCCTTAACCAGAAACTCATAGCGATTACCGAAACTACCAAGAGGCCTAGTGACGATTGTGGAGACGATATTTTGACTAGCGGACAGATTGGTTCGGAGACGGAAGCTGACAAGGCAGATTGTCCCGCGCCGTCACTGCCGCTGCCCAAGACGATACCCACACAAGGTCTAGCTGTGAGCTACATAGTGCGATTCTACACGAACATCAACTCGTATGAACGGGAGTACTCGAAGAAGAGTTCAGAGCCGCCTTTGAGCGACTTGCTTCAGAGTTTAAGAACATTACTAGTGAACCACTTAGTGCTAGTGCTTCAGAGCAAGTTCGAGCTGGAGAAGTGCAGGAAGTCGGCTCTGCTGCCATACATGCTGGTGGTGTCGCCGCCCACTGGCCTCATACCCGAGCTGCTACTTGCTACCTATAATGATAAAGAAGTCTTTGAAGAGGTGAGTGATATCATTTTTGTGTCAGAATTATATCTTGTTAGTACCACATTTTTATAACTCAAGGCAAACATTTGTTGTCAAGAAGTGTAGGACACAGCAATGAGACATGTGTGACCCAGTTCTTCATCTCTGAGACCCTATGAATGCGGTATATTTGACCATCAAATCTATTTCGTTTCGTAAAGTATCCTATAGCTTCTAGGCATAACCATTGACCATTACTCGTGACTGTCGCGCTCGTGAGAAGTTTTGGCATTTAGGTCCGCTTGTACCGTACCACAAATCGCTAAATAAGATTAGCATATTTCTGTCTCTTCTCATCTTCAAACGATTGACAAAAACAGAACGATGTTTCAAAGTCGTTTATCTCTTAAGCGTATTTAGTATAAGCGGGTTGTTTAAAAGTGAGGCTGTGTGTGCAGGTATTTATCCCACTAGTAATGGGTATCCGCGAAGAGATGCGCCGCGCGGTATCCCCGCTCGGCGGTCGCGGCGCGTGCGGCGGGGGCTCCGCCCTGCGAGCTCTGCGCGCGTTGTGCGAGCTGCGCGCAGGCCCGCGACACGCGCGCCGCCCTCTGGCTGAGTTACTGGCGCGCCTGCCCAGTCTGTGCCCCGACCCTGTTACCACCGCGGCCGGCAGGGAGATTGCGCGTGTCAGCTTTCTTGGACCATTCTTTGCGGTGAGTGTTATAACTTAAATAGATACTTGTGAACGTGTTCCTGAGTAGGAATCGTAAGCTAGTACGCCGGCAGGTCGGCTGGAGCGACAATTTTTGCAGGGTGACTGGTGACGGCTGGCTGGAGGAGTATAGCCGAATATACAGTTAAATGGCGTAGAGGTCTTTGTCCAACTGCTATACCTCATGAGGTTAAATAGGCTGCCTATTTTTGGTGAGCAAAAAAGCAGATACAAATCTAAGGCTGACAATACCATAAAGAGCTCAATGATCCTGAATACCGAGAAAATATATTTTATAAATAAACTCATTTATGTGTGTAATACGAAAAAGCATAATATTTTTATTTTCATAACTAAAAAGTCTGCAGCATTTGTTTACGCAGATTTGAGTCTTCGTGTATATTGATAGTCAGTCGAGAACTTAAGATCAATAATTCACAGTTAACAAGACACTTGATTTCAACAATCTGCCAACGATTCAATTCGAATACGAAAACAAACACATACAAATGCAAAACATTTACACTTTTAGATTTATTAGACTAGACTTTAAAATTCTACAATTACTGTATAATTAAAGTCACCAATTAGATATATTGTATTAGTTATAAGTACAAATTTTTACATGCTAAATAGTACGAATGGTAAGTAAGTAATGGTAAGAATGTACCTGGACCCAAACATTATTTTATAATAGCTCGCCTGTATATCTACAATCTATTCAATTTTTAAAAATGATATTCCTACAGATATCCCTGTTCGCCGAAGAGAATCCTCGTCTAGCGGAGCGTTTGTTCGCGACGGGAACAGGCGACCGAAGCCTGGCGTTCGCGTTACAACGCGAGGTGGAGGCAAGTCGCAACACGTTGCATAACATCTGCCACAACATCCTGCTGTGTCCCGATGCGAGGGAACCACTGCTGAATTACTTCGCTGCGCTACTGCAGAGGAACGAGAGGAGAGCGCAGCTGCAGACTGATGAGAGATCTCTGGCCGGTGAGCACAATCTTCTACTTAATAATATCATCATCTGCCAAGCTTTTTCCCAACATAGTTGGGGTCAGCTTCCAGTTTTACCAGATGCAGCTAAATACCAGTATTTATCGTGAAGTGACTACCTATCTGACCTCCACACCCCAGTTAATGGGTAAAACTTCTACGTAATCTTAAATTCATTAATTTACTGACAGATAGCGCACAAAAAATAAACTGCTTAGTCTAGATGCATAAAATTTTGCACAACGATTTCTGAAATTTCAATCCCTAAAGGGGTTAAATGGGGATGAAAATTCGTCTAAAATAGAGCACATGGCTTGTTATGTTAATAACATACATTTCCCTATCGGTTCACACTTCATTAAGATAGCCTCCTTGAGTTGTGTTACTTGAAAGTTATCTCTGCTCATCCTGAGCAGGCAGCTCCGCGACCATCTCGATGACAACTGAATATTTTAAATGGTAGTAAACCTTACATGAACCATAATTGAATCAAAAGGTAATTTACTTTAGTAATCTTGTGACTTCGGTTCCACGGATTCGTTTTACACAGCGCTGCACCGTGAGACCTCTCTATAAACAAAACTTTCAGGTGGAGACGACAAACAAAACTGTACTGAATGAACAATGAAAGAAGTTTGAGAATTCATTGCTTAAAATAATTTTAGAGGCAAAATTATTATCATGAAACAGTAAACCACTTTATATTGAACAAATCTGTTCATTGGTTCTCAATAAACAAGACAATGCACGGCAAGCATTCGACGCTTATTGTAAAGAATTTCGTCCATGATTGTGTGCGTAAATTTATATATTTTGATACACACGTTTCACGCTTAAAATTGTTTTGTTATTTTATTTATAAATATATGCCAAGACCTCGTTGATAGCCGGTCGGTTGGGGCTCTTATAACTAATTGCTATAGACATTATTGTAAGTTTATCAGAACACAGACAACTATAATAAATTGAAGCGTTATGTGCGCAGTTGGGCCCTGCTAGTAATGACTGGCGAAAATAGACCACATATTTCGTTCAAATAAATGTCGCTCACCTCGCCTTGTCTATTAGACGAATTTGTATTGGCACTCTGCCAAATAATTTAGTTTCCAAGATTCGGATCGAAACATTAAGCGCTACTTGTTGACGGTTTTTTGTAAATATTTATGTTTGTAACGTTGTCAGGTGTTCGAGACAAACAGACTTCGTTCGCGAACAACACGCAAATTATATTACGATTGTTATATTTGTATCTGATACTTGCACACTTCTAGACCTTCGTATTTACAAAACAAGACACGGTCCGCAAGACCGCAAAACAATATAATTCTAGTAAATATTACGGTAAAAGACATCTCTCGTCTGTCATGTTTATTTCCCTAACTATTGTGAAACGCTTAGAATCGAAAATATAACAATATATAAACGAAATAAGTACAGCAAAAACAAGGAAAACTACTAAAAACAGCTTGCAGATATTCTATGAACTGGTTACTCACAATCAAATAATAAACGTATCTATTCTAATTCCTGTAATGACATAAATAAGTAATGTATTTCCGTGCCTTGATTACAAATCAACATGCTGCGAAAAAGATGCGTAACAAGAATATATATCGTAAACACATTTCTTAAAGTATGTATCTAACATGGAGCTGTTAATTCACCAGCATTCCTGTAAATAAATCAAAATTGAATTTAATTGAATTAAAATTAACAAGCAGATTCAAACACGTCATCACAATCATCGTCATTCAATCGATAGAACGTCACGTCAGTGCCTGAGTGCAGATAAACTTGTATTTTAGTTCAATTTTGATTTATTTACACTTAATGTCTGTTCAGTGCCGTAGGATCAATCTTCATATTTTGGTGCGAAACAACTGACTCTGTATAGTAGCCATCACACTTGTCCATTCGAAATCGAACCTTCGAACAGAAAAGTCAGGACACTCGCTCAAATAATGGGAATAGGGAAAGACAAAGTAGATCAACCGGTCAGCGCGGCCGACTGCCCTGTAATGCGCTGGAAGTACTTGAGTTAGGCTCACTCATGGCGTATCAAGGATGTCATGGATGGGACACTTAATATTGTGTCCTGTGTGTCCTGTCGTCTGCACATTACAAGAACTGATGTACGCTAATGATGGCGCCAAACACGTGGCCAAATTCTGGGCCGAGTCCATTTAGATTGCCATCGACACGCTAAGAAGATGGATGCTACAATGTGGAGGCCTGACCCCAGGATTAATCTTCCTGGTCTAAGGCATCATATAACGCACTAAATTTGCATAAACTAAAATAATTAATGACGTTTTGCATTGTTTCAGGCGACGGCTTTATGCTGAACGTATGTTCAGTGCTGCAACTGTTGTCGGTGCGCATCAAGTTGGAGCGTGTGTATCCTCTTTACACCTTCCAACCTGATTCGTGGGTCAACGTCCGCGACGAGACTAGGCTGTACTTCACCGCGCAGGAGGCACAGGACTGGCTGGATTCACTCAGTAAGTAAACAAGAGGTTGTATATGTTGGAGACGTTCCTCTTTAAGGGGATACATCAACGTAGCCCGCGAAATAAAATAAAACTTACGTTTTACAAAATGCGGCGCTGTTTGACGTTGCATGTTCATCAAAATTCATAAATATAGCTCTCGAAATCATTATATTTGCTGCAAATAAGACTATTTCATTAAAATATAAAATAAAAGCAAATATAATATCGGAAAATAAAAAGGCCACATCTTTATCTCTGTTGATTCAGTTAGATCAATTCCTATTCAACTTTGCCCTGTGCTATTTAGACAACATAATAAATGGTTTTCTTACATTTTGAGTACTTTTTGAGCATCATCAACACAGGTCAACTCAAGATTTGTTTTTATATGAATCGCCTTAGTTTTGACAATTTGAAGTTTTGTATACCCAAACTTCGCCTAGAGATCAAGATTTGCTCCCAATGGTACCAAACTGGAGAAATGTTTTTAACACATACTTACAGTCTCGGTAAAACAGCGCGTTGCTGTGCAGACATCACTAAACAGTGAGCAATCAGGACCGTTATAAATGCACAGCAACTGTACCACGCCTGTCAACAATCCTCACTTGATAATCCTAACAGTATTGTGTACACATAATGACCCACAAACAAGCTCAATGACCCTCAATTTTACGTTGACCCAAAGAACACGTCATCACGGAAATTTAATTTTAATTGTCAGTCATAGCACAGATGAATACAGATAGTTCACTTCGCAAAATCATTTAAATAAAAAGCGACTCCTGCTACGACACAATAAATTGCAATTCAGGTCGCACAGCACTAATTACCTACAGTTATATTCACCTAGAAGTTGCCTCTCTTTCTATCGCGTAACTCTTGACTGACTACGTTACTCTCACTGAATTGGACAAGACGAGCCCGCCGTACATGTAGCTTCATATCTAAAATGCGGAGTGTAGTCATAGTACCAAGTTCACGGGGAGAACGAACTACCTGTTACTGTGATATCATAGTTTATCTACGACTTGCATGTTGTTCATAGCCCATATAACAATTTGAAAGGACTTGATAAATGTCAGTGTTTTTGGCTTATCTTATGCCTGGTTTCCACCAAAACGGAGGAGAGATGTGTCTCAATTGGCCAATGTGTTTGCGTTGTTTTGGTATCATTAATTTGCGTTGGTTAGCTTCAACGCAATATCACCTCCTATTGGTTGTTTCCATCCCTCCTCTCCGCTTTAGTGGAAACCGGGTCTTTCTCACATAAGCTCCGCCCCCATCCCTTGAAAACCTTCGCGTTGACCTGCTGTAAGGAGTTCTAGGTAGACTGTGATGATATGATTTTGTATCTTTATTTTAATTAATTTACGTGACAACGGTATTTTTTATGACATTTAAAGAGAAAACTGACTGTGAGTGAATGTGAACATTCACTCAGTCTCAAAAAGATGAATGATGATTCATCTACAAAAAATCATTTGATTGACTACAATTTGTGTTCCATATCATTTGTATCAATGTGTAGCTACAAATAAGAACCAAATGTGTAATAATTATGTAAGAACCCAATGTGTATTAATTAGGCTGACTGTACCATGTAGGCTCAATAGAGTAGGTGCATGATTTTATAACTGTCTGGCGGTTTTGAGTACTTTTTTTGTGGCCGCAAATGTCATTTAATTCAATTGCAGATCTGGTAGCGTCGTGTTGGTAAGCTCCCTTAAATAAAAGGCCCTTCCAGACATGGCCCTGCATATTTAGACTCAAATAATATCTTAATAATATAATGTTTAGTTAAAAACTATTAAAAAGAGACCATGAACTCTGAGTTTCTTTGAAGTGATTTCCGATTCTGTCCTGGACATCCATTTGGTGTCCTAAAGCGGCTGTTCACACAGCGCTGACCTGTACTATATTCACGTGTTTCTGTGAAAGATCCGAAGTAAAAGCTACCTTCACCCATCTGTTTATCGGATGAAAATTATTTTTTATCAAATATATTGTTGCTATGCTGCATCCTTCTCTAACGTACCGAATAGTACGCGCAATGCTTCTCCGTCGCGCATTCTATCGCTTCTCCACTTGCTCCATTTTTTAAATTTCAAATTCTGGCAACCGTTATTCATTAAAAGTTTTATGCAGGCAACCTTATACCACTGTGTTCAATAAATTTATCTTTATTTTCATATGTATTTCAATTGTTAAACATATGAATGGAATTACTCATTTCAACTCACCTGTCTATACCTGGAGTGGCAACCCAGTCTTAGGGACCAGAAAAAGGTAGGCAACCTAACTGTTACATGTTCTGTATGATTTATACTTTCAATTGGAATCTAATTCGTTTGGTAAACAAGTCAGAGAAAAAAAAAAACTTATATAAGTATATAGCCATGAACATAATTAATTAGGCAACCCATTTGCAATATCTGATAATTTTAATCCGGTAAACAGATGGGTGAAAGTCGATTTTATTTCGCATCCTTTTCTATTTATTTGCCACGAAATACAGGCCCCATCAAGTTTTAAAATATGGGACAAAAAATTACGAGCAACAGTGTTTTAAACATTTTCGACGTATTTCTAAAATATCTCGTTTTACTTTAGCTAAGGACCCAGCTCACAAGTGGCCCGAAGCGAAGTTCCAGACAGTGTGCTGGTTCCTGACACTGCACATGCATCACGTGGCGCTCATCCCGGCCCTGCACACGCATCAGAGGCGTATTCGGTAAGTAAAGTAGCACCCGTATAAAGAGTTTAGTATTCCGCCAACAAAAACATCTGCTATGGGAAAATTGCTTTCAGAATAAGTTTATATGGCTGAAGAAACGCAGTGTTAGTAGTGGTAGTCTAAAGCCCGAAATTGACAACTAATTCTTAACCCTCGACGGAAAAAGAAGGGTGTTATATCAAGGGGTATATCGTGTTACCCAGTAACTGGGCTATGGAGATCAGATAGATAGATGCTCCATGTAAAATACTGGTATTCAGCTGCATCCGACTAGACTTCAAGCCGAACCCAAAACATAGTTAGGAAAAGGCTAGGCATATATTATGATGGCCTAAGACCGCTCTGACAGCCTTGAAGAAACCTTGGCCACTATTAACATGCACAACTCAGGTAAAACGGTACACAACAGTCAGCTGCCTGCATATTTATTTACCTTTGTTGTTTGTCCACCACATATATAACCAACCTTTTCGTGATGTGTATCTTCTTTACATATAATAATTATACAAAAAAGTTATGGTTTTAATGACGACACTTCAGTTTTGTTTGTGATCGTCATGTGCATTTGTGAAAAGCTGTTGGAAAATGGTAAAAAATTGAAATTAATTACTTTTCTGTTTTTACCCGTGAGAACCTAGGGATCTACTCCCTAAGCGAAAACCGTAGTTTCGGCCAAAGTTACGGGTGCTTCCCTCTCCGTCTCACTCTCGGTATGTCCGTAAGTGAGACGGATTACAGAGTTTCCGTAACTTCGGCCGGAACTACGGATTTCGCTAAGGGAGTAGACCCCCTGTATTTGACTCGTATGTTTCTTAATCAACTGTTATCCATTCGTTATAGCTGTTGGTTCTCCTATTAATACATAAATAAATAATCGCATTTTTGAGAGATCGCTGATCATTGCAATATTCTCTATTTATTTTTCCTGATACCTTTTCCATGACCATTAAAAAAACAAAAAAAAAACATATCCATTATTTGAATCGTTAGTTGTGGCCTACAATCATCCCATAGAAAAATAGACGGTCAGCTTTTCCCAAATTTGAAAAGTTTCCCAGAAACTTTTTCAATTTTTCTCCATAACGGACTATATATACTATCTAACGGACTATATTACAAACATTGATAAAAGATAAAAATGGCAGAATCTGTCCAGCAGTTCTCAAGCGGAGCTCTAACCAACGAACAACATTTCATTTTTATTTATAAAGATTTCTTCTCAGGGCATTCCGTGATCTGCAAAAAGTGATCGAAGAGCTGATGGCAGCTGAGCCACAGTGGCGCAACAGTTTCTCCGCGTTGCGCAACCGTGAGTTGCTGCGCAGGTGGCGCCGGCAAATAAAGAGGCTACACAGGTAATGTGCTTATTACTTTTTATTAAAGAAAGAAAGAAAATCGCCTTTTGGCACGGTACAGTATACAAGGTACCCATTTGAACAAATTAAAAACATAAAATTAAAATATAGGGTCATGTCTGCCTCACGGCCGCTCCAGGAGAATAGGATATTATTACCATAGTTTCTGTTCTTGCTAACTTGATTTCTAATGTTGTATCCACATAATATCTTTATGTTTTCCTCAATGGGGAAGTTCTTCGCATGCATCTCATTTTATGGTAAGTGATGACTAAGCCGAAGTTGGAAGCGAAGTTCATTCGGAGTCCTCAACTACAGAGGAACTGGTTATCTTACCTCTAACTGCCGAAACGTAACAACGTTGTTAACATTGTCGCTATGGCGACAGACTTAGATAAGATGGTGGAAGCTAGCCAGACGGATTAAGAATAAGTCCTACCATTAACCAAACTAGGCAGGAAATTTTGTTCTCACTGGGAATCGGACCCGGTACTTTGTTTTTAAGAATTCTAATCTGGAAATCGGATTCATCCGATTTTAAATATAAGATGGAAACATTTTTGCCTGTTGGTCGCTATTGAAGAATATAGCAGTGAAACTTCTGTTACGAACGCGTTTATAATTGCGCTATTCCCTTTTGTCTTGTCGAGATTCCGGACTGTATCAATTCAGAGCGACAAATCGCGCTATCGCGCCTATAGCTTCGGCCCATCCCCGTATGTATCCGGCGCCCGCCCCCGCAGGTCCAAGCAGTGCGCGGAGACGGCGCTGCTGGAGGGCGAGCTCATGCGGCGCGCGCTGCAGTTCTACGCGTCCGTGTGCGCGCTGCTCACGGCCGCGCTGCACGCCGCGCGCGCCGGCGCCGCCGCGCTGGCCGACGCCTTCGCCGCCACGCCCGAGTGGTACGTCGAGGACATCGCAGAGTTCATGCTGTTCGCTGTGCAGTGAGTAGCTTTGGTTTTACATTGCTATCAAATAATACTTATAAGGGTTAAAACAGGAGCAGAATGGAATAGTTGCAGCAGTAGTAAAAAATGTAGGTCGTATCATGCAAAGATGTATTACATCACCACTGCTCTAAGACTGTCATTGTGAGAAAAACAGCATGTCTTAGAACCAAACAATGTGATACCTACCCGGCCTAGGCCAGTGAGGTGAATAGGGATGATGCCTGGGTCAAAAAAAAAGAAATTCTATTTAGTCCGTCAGATAATAAAAAAATATTAGACCCATATTTTTTGCTTTATCATATCAATAAAAAAAAAACGCATTAAAGTTGGGGAGTCGGGGTTGATACGTCACAAGTAAGTATAAAATCTACATACTTATGACTTCATGGCACATTTTAACTCAATGTATCGCCGTAATCTTTAGATAACGTAAAAAAAAGAAAAAGTATGTGTACGTAATTTTTTTTATAATTTACAAGTTTTTATGAAATAAATTTTATGTTATCATCCCTATCACACCACTCTCTCTAACAGAGCGAAAATTTTAATTACAACAGTGGACACTGACAAGCTGATTACGTTTTTGTTGATATGTCTCAACAGTTTAAAATAGTTCATCCACAAAGTTATTGAGTATGTATTTAACTTCCTAACAAAATCAACATCTCTTTTCAGATACGTCCCACAAATAGTGGGCGACTACATCGAAGACCCGATCATAACTTGGCTCCTAAGTGCCATATGCCACTCTCGGCTCTTCAAGAACCCCTACTTAGTCGCTAAGATCGTGGAAGTACTGTTCGTTATTAACCTATCCGTGCCACTGAAGCTTAAAAATGTATACGAAAAGTTTATGGACCATCCGATGTCGCAGACAGCTCTGCCGAGTGCCCTCATGAAGTTCTACACGGATATAGAAACTACTGGACAGAGCACGGAGTTCTATGACAAGTTTACTATACGATTCCATATCAGTATTATACTGAAAGGAATGTGGGAGAGACCTATTCATAAACAGGTGAGAACACAAATACGGAACTTGAATTTTGATCTTAACCTAGCTAGCAATACGGTTTAAAGTAGCTCGTGAAACACGCATAATCATTCGGCAAATCATGACACTTGGCCTTATTTCTAAACCTTGTAAATCAAGAAATAACTTTTCTAAAAGTTTTTAATTTATTGTGAATATTTAGACAAAATGATTCAGTTTTCAGTTCCTGAAAGCTAAGTGGCTATAATATTAAATTAATGTAATTTTCTTTTCAGGCAATAGTGAAGGAGTCTCGCTCGGGCCGTCAGTTCGTGAAGTTCATCAACATGCTCATGAACGACACTACATTCCTTCTCGACGAGTGTCTCACGGTATAATTTTCTCTAGTTTAATATAATGTGCTCTTGGAAGTACCCAAAATATTTAAATCTTCATGTTCCTATTTTTTCTTTGATGATTTATGACAATGTTGTTGTCATAAATCAGCATTCGCCGCCAAGTGTTTGCTAAAAATACCGCATAGACTAAGTAGTCTATGGGATATTTATTTTTAGCAAACTGTTGTTTATAATGCAAAATAGAGACAATCCTCCCGTGTTTGCGAAATACATTGCAGTCTCAGTGGTCGTCCAGGCATGCTTTTTAGACCTTCAAAGACAGGTCGTAACCCAGTTCTTAATTGTTGGAATTGCCGCGTGTGCGTCTTAGGCTTCATTCCTTCAACTTGTTAAATTTGATAGCTAATCTCAATATATCTATAAAACGGTTGTCCACATTGACTGTATACTAATGATAATGTTGTTTGCAGTACCTGAAGCGCATCCACGAGGCGCAAGAAGGCGTGGCGAGCGGCTCGGCCAGCGTCGAGGCGCGCGCGCGGGCGCTGGCGCAGGACGAGCGGCAGTGCCGGTCCTACCTCACGCTCGCTAGGTAACGCCTCTTCTCGCTACTGCGACCCTGGTACCTTGTAATACTTTTGTGCAATGCAAATAAAAATAAATGTCTCCCTGACGCCCGATTTCTGGAACAAAAATTATCTAACAAATTGTCTAGCGTACGTAAACAGCTGTGATTGGTTGAATGATTTATCAACAGCAAATTGCGTCACTTGAATTGCGTTTAATTATAACGCGTCGATGAACTCCAGACGTCCAGAAACTGGGCGTAAGTGCTTCATAAATTCGGTGTTTTTCTATAAGAACAACGGAAGACTTGATATTGAATGTTTATGACAAAAAGGTGACTGCTGATCCTGACATTTGATGACGCTAATTTGGGCTTGTGCTCTTTTTCAATTAGTCGCAAACGTATTGTGGCTGGTTTTCAAGTGCCACAAAATTTTCGTGTTAATGCTGATTTGAAGCCATAACGCGCACTCACTAAGCGTTTATAACCAAGTAAATATTTATGTTATTGTTTCTTGCAGAGAAACCGTGGACATGCTGGAGTATCTGACAGTAGAGATCAAGGAGCCGTTCCTGCGCGCCGAGCTGGTGGACCGCCTGGCGTCCATGCTGAACTTCAACCTGCAGCAGCTGTGCGGGCCCAAGTGCAAGAATCTCAAGGTAATAAATAAATAAAAACTTTTTTCGTTTCAGAAAACATAATAAAATACTTTTTTTTTTTTTTAAATAGATACATAAGATAGCGCTGGATTTTTACAAATTCCCTGGACGAGTCCAGTGGGGTCTCTTGAGTTGGGCCTTTTTGGCGCAGCCGCGAGGCACACATTCATGCTAGTATCTTAATAGGTAATACGGGCTGGTTTCCGCAACTCCACGTCAAAGCGCGTATTTTGCGTACGGGTGGGAAAAATCTGTTATTCGATCCACCCCAGCTCCTCAAAGAAGGCCAGCAGCGCCTTGGTGTTACTGGCAATCTCACGTAGGGTACCTGGGGCACCGAAGTACTTTGCCCTGTAAGTGGCGACCACCGGGCAGTTTAACAGCACGTGAGCTGCTGTCTCGTCGTCCTCCGTGCAGGCTCTGCAGAGCGGACTGTCTGTGACTCCTATGACAAAGAGGTGTTTATTAAATGACCCATGGCCAGTTATAGCTGCAGTATCTTACAACGCACCTTACTATTTTAAAACCAGCTTCTGCCCGCATGCCTATAACCTTCCTCAAGAATTAGGCTATCCAATGCAAAAATAATTTTTCAAATCCGACTTGTAGTTTCGGAGATTACCCCCTACATACAAACTTACAAACAAACAAATTTTACCTTTATAATATTAATAGATAAGTAAGTATAGATTTCACAGCATCGTGCTAAGAGAGCGGCCTTTTGGCCCCGTTCTGGACTTTATGTTATTTTTTTATATACTGTTGCTTTTTTTTTATTTTATGTTTCTGTTTGCGTTGTTGTTGTCTAGTCTGTGTTCTTCCAGTGCGAGTCCCAATAAAAACGTTTTCTTTCTTTCTTACTATTCTACTTATTTGTTGTGCACAGGTCCGTCGGCCTGAGAAGTACGGCTGGGAGCCGCGGCGGTTGTTGAGTCAGCTGGTCGACATCTACCTGCACCTCGACTCGCCGCAGTTCCACGCCGCGCTTGCCGCCGACGAGGTAAACTCAAACTCAAAAATAAACGGTGTACGCACCATGACCATTTACAGGCCAAGCTGTCAGTAACAATTGTACTGCATATGGTTCAAAATCGCTTGACACTTCATATGACAACCGACTTTTTTACACTTATCAAATATTAGTTTGGTATGAGAGTGCATGGCGGGGTTATCCGAATGTGATTTAGCCTAAAACTGTTTGGTGCAGTTAATATGATGATCGTCTTTTGTTCCGTCCTAGTTTAAAACTAATGCCCGTTTTCACCTTCACTAAGTGACACTTAAGTGAATCCCTAAATAAAAGTGCACTGTTGGATTTTCAACTCTAGGCTCAGCGCTGATAGCTGAAAATCCAACAGTGCACTTTTATTTAGGGAATCATTTAATTGTCACTTAGTTGTCGGTGAAAACGGGCATTAGATTCTCAACTATGTTTTTCTATTTCTGAATATGTATGGCTGTCGGTTTTGATAATTTATTGGATAACCGTGTAACCTTTTGTATAATATGGACCAAATTTTTTTTTGACTTCTTGACTGCGTTAATCATAAAATGAATCCTTCCATTTCCAGAGATCATTCCGCAAAGAGTTATTCGAAGAGGCTTCCGTGCGGCTAGCTAAGTCGTGCATCAAGACGCCCACAGAAATAGAGCGCTTCAAGTCGCTCGCAGACAATGCATATCAAATCGCAAGTATGTTCCATTTATGTACTTAATAAATGTCTTACTCATTCACTGACAGACAATGGCCAATCCACTGGATCTAGAAGGATGCAATTTTGCATGTTTTATTTTAGTTCCTTAAATAGCAAAACTGAGCACTAAGGAGGGATTTTTGAAAAATCAACCGCTCAAGGGGTTAAATAGGGAATGAAAGTTTGCTACAGGCTTGATACATCATATTTATTAACTACGATAAATTATATTAATTTCTGTAAATTGTATCAAAAAAACACTTTTACACATTAAAATTAAATTATGTTTTAAAACTAGTTGAATTTGGTGTTTCGTATCTGACTTCTCTGAGAAGAAAGACCGAAACAAACTCAGGTCAAAGTCTCAAAAGTCTAGACATAATCTTGGTCAGACCTCATGAGAACCATGCAGATTAATGTCCGTGATGGTCTTTTGAGGAAAGTATCTTACATATTTGAGTGGACCTGTCCAGTCAGTGCACGCACATGTCAGTAATCGTGTAGCTCAACTCACAACTTAGGAGCTCAATGACTCGACGAACAATACCAAAGACGGCGACTGCCTGTATACATCATTTACCATATTTCTTGATAATTTGAACCCGGTTTCCGAACAGCCGATCAAATCCCAATTAATCTAAAGTACAAACAATATCACTTTAGCTGCTGTAAGTGGTTATCAGAAATCACAGCAGCCATGAGCCAATCAAACTGAAATCAGATTTGACAACAGGCTGAATTGAACAATCTTTAAAAAATAAAATAACTTTATGTAACAAAATGGCATTGTTTCAGTATCCAATCAACAAAAAAGCGACGAATTCGCTGACGCTCCTGAGGAATTCCGAGACCCGCTCATGGACACGCTAATGACTGACCCAGTTTTATTACCCTCTGGGAAGGTGAGCACTATTCTGTCATCTAACTGTAGTCGGGCTTTAATATGACATATCGCATTTTAGAAAGAGACTGACATAGGTATGAGTGAGACGACGCTCTACGAAAAACTTGTTTCGTTAAAAAGGCAGAGTATAGTACCACAGGCAGTGTATAATTATTATCACTTGCTTCAAAAACGGTGAAGGAAAACATCGTAAGGAAACCGGCCTGCCTGAGAGATATTTCTCAACGGCATGTGAAGCCAAGTCAGAGGCCCATGGGCGGCTTTAAAACTCTTAACACCAGGTTAGTCACTATCTACACGAAAACAAGAAGAAGAACAGTCCCACAAGCGGTATTCTATCATTAGTGTATAGAGTGCCGTAAGCGGCATTCTATCACTATCGGTTATAGTGCCGTCAGTATGCGGCATACTAGTAGATCATTTTGGCAGTGTATAGAGTTGAGTGCCGCAAACGACATTGTATCACTATCGGTTATAGTGCCGTCAGCTTGCGGCATCGTAGTACACCATTTTAAAAACCGCTTTTGCATCCTAAGTTTTCAGAGTAACATTGCCTTTTGTACATACACAAAATGTTGTTTTTCATACTCTTCAATCCAAGTGGTCCAAATAGTGACGTCATAAAAAAAAAATATTCCTCATGCCCAGGCCCATTCCTCATTCCCCATGCCCTCATGCGAAAATTCCCCGTGTATTTTCCGCGATTCTTGGTAGTTTTCGAGTTATAATATATATTTTTTAATTTGGACCACCTGTATATGAAACTAAAATTTTTAGCGCCGTAGTAAAACAAATACAAATCAATAGGCAGCGAACTAACCTCAACACTCAACCAAAATAACAAGTGACAATGCAATACTTACGGCAATTTAAACGGATCTAGATACCGCCACTATTATGCCGCAAACTAGCGGCACTTTATCCGATAGTGATAGAATGTCGCTTGCGGCAATTTATACACTTCCTTTCAAAAATAGGATGTGCTGTATTTACGGCCAGGTTCGGTCACTGTAATACAGTTGTTTATCTTTAGAGAATTGACTCCAATCCTCAAAAGAGATAACTCTGGATTCTATCGTCAATAGTATTCGCACTAAGTAATCAAAATAAATTATTTTTTAATGAACCCAAAACATGTTTGCAGATAATGGACCGGTCGGTGATCTTGCGTCACTTGTTGAACAGTGCAACCGACCCCTTCAACCGACAACCTCTCTCCGAGGATCAACTACGTCCAGGTATAATCACATTAATTATTACCTAAATATAACATCAACGCACTCTAAACGTGTGGGGATTACGTTGCAAATGCCTGTTTATCTGAGCCTAACCTAAATTTTGAATGTTTCAGCAACTGAGCTCAAAGAGAAGATCATCCAATGGCAGCGCGAGAAGAAATCAGCGTCGTCGTAATCGTCCTTGGCCAACACTAAAGTCTGATGTATATAACGTAACCCATATATAAAGACTACCGGACGGATTTTTCCGCCTTTGATTGGGACTATTGTCCGTATGCATGAATGTGAGATTATTCCAAGTATGTTATTCAGTGCGAATATTTCGTGAAGTTGAAACTACGAGTATTGTCACGTTTCAGACCTAACGGATCATTTTCAATTTACGTACAGGTGTTAATTTAATCATTACTTTGATTTTGTATTGTCACAAAATTCTTCCATTAGTATTACCCATTGTGACAAGAACCAAATTTTATCTTAACCAACACTAAATTAATATATTTTACAAGTAAATTAAAGCTTTAATGTCTTCACGGAGTATTGAACTTGGCATCTATTTTTAGCTTTAACACAAACAATGCACGTGAGTCTCGAAATTTTATATCATTATATTACACGTCGAAATTAATTAAATTAAAATCTAATAATAAAAAACTTAAATTAACATCTGTATCATTATTTAACCTATAAACTTTGGCGTCATGGAACGCTAAATGCGAATGTTAACTGAAATTACCATCACATGTAGATGTAAAGGCCTAAATACTAAGATACAACCAACATGACATTTCTGAGTAAGATAGGTGCTTTTGTCTCGACCCCAAGACTTGACGAGGATGAAACATGAGCACAACCTTAGAGTATTTGGTGTGAAACGTGTAAGCTGGACGTCTTTCTGCATTTTATAGGAAATCTCTAAACGAAAATCGTGAGCAAGTAATTTCGATTTTAGATTGGTTAGTCCTGCATTAGTTTAACTAATGGTTATACATTAGGATATAAATATATAAACATATAGGAATTGTATGGAATGTTGAAGACTTCTTATTTTTGTGCAAAATGAAAATTAGAAAAATGTATTTAATTATATTATGGATTTGATTACTATTTGATTATAGTGATATTATGTTTAGTCTTTGTTAGCAAACATGATTTTTGTATTATCATTTAATACATTGTGATTTGTTCCTTTATAACTTTAGTTATGATTTGAAATGGATTTTCACTTGAGAATTAGGGAATAGTATTCATTATAATATCATTAGCATAATTCAATTAATAGTATAATTAGAATCAGTAACAGCCTGTCAATGTCCTGCAAGGTGGTGAACCCGCGGATGTTATGTCCATTCGACTTAGTATCTATGATAATGGCGAACTTGAAACATGCATAATATGTTTCCACAGTGGGCACATGACTTCAAGTGTTGTACTAGCGTACTATCGAAACGTCACTGTATCAGAATCTAGTATGTTTGTTACATGTATCTCAAGTTTATCATATTTCTCCAGTCACTGCCAATATATTCAATGTAGTTTTTAGAACAGGCATTCCTGATTGAAATCCATTTCTTTAAATTACATGGTCTCACTTGTATGATAATTTGACTTGTAATTTATCATTATATTACGAAGATTCTATATTATAGAGGTCTCCTACGTTGATTATATCAATAAAATGAAATAAATGGAAATAATATTGTTTTTGTCATCACAATAATAAACAAAGTATTCACTTCTTCATGAATTATATTTGACTAAATTATATTCTTTATCTAGCTAAATAAATAAATTATTGTCAATTCACAATTAAGAGATTTCATTGTATTCAAATTACAAAAGTACTACTACCACAATATTCTTTACTTAAAAATCTTGATAAACATCAATAGCTCTTAAACATAATAAGAGGTAGATAACATTTAAAAACCGTGTATATGTAACATAATTTAAAACTAAGGCAAAGTCACAAGCATTCAGATATGATATGATTAGCTCGTTTCTTGTTGACTACATTCATCATTGAAATTATTCAGACTCCATTCTGTTCAATATTTTAAAGCCAGTAGGGTAATGCTACTTTTGTATTCATAACAAGTACAATCATTTAGCATTTGTTAGAGAGGTTCATTGTCAGCAACCTATTTATACACAACTATGCTGCCGTGAGGTTCATAACAAAGCCATTTAAAATATTATGATAATCAGATTTCATCATAACAAAGAAATAAAATAGATAATTTTGACCTCAGTACACTACTTCCGCTCATATTTTAAAGAAAGCTGAGCACAAATGTAAATCATTGTCATGTTAACCCAGGTATTGTAACTTTTTATAAATATGTCTAATACCTACTTATCTTTCAAAAAGATGGCCTTGGAACAATGATGCCGGTGCTCAATAATTTTTCAATTGTCTTTCTCTTACATTACAAAAATATAAAAAGTTCAATATCATGACTTACAAAACTGATCAGTCACTCTATAATCAAGCAACAATAATTCAAAAGGCCATTCTTGTACATTTATTTCATAAGCTCAAGAAAGATTATGAAGCATTTATTCAGTTTTCTACTTTATTGATTAGAAACGGTCAATATTTCATCGGAGAAGGAATGGAAGACGATAAGCAAACAAACATGAGATCATGTATAGCATGCCAAAATAAAAGTTAAGCCTGGCTGTTTGCCTCGGTACATATCTCATTGTCTCAGGGCTTCTAAACCTTCTTTCTATTTCGAAAGCTCTTGGTAATGTCAGCATTGGAATTAAAAACCACAAAGAACAGCGCACGGAAGCTACCACAAACATAATATAAGGAGTAAATAGTAAAAATGCATACAACAAGTATGAAGCAGTCCTCCCAATCAATATTGCTAATGTCACAATTTCTGCTTTACTGTCTGTCTCGAGGTCTCTTGTGTTGTTACTATGTAAAATAGCCTCTGTATTTAGGGCAAGTGGTATTGCATAATAAATTATTGGCCAGTCCACCCTACCAGTCTGAGCTAAGAAAGCAAAAACCACAGACACTGGTCCAAATATAACTAAAACTAGAATATCACCAAGAGCTATATACTTCAGTCCAATACCACCAGTATATAAAAATGATGAGGATAATCCACCAAAATATACAAGAGCCAAATGCTCCATACGGGCTGGAGATAAAATGACAAGTGGAACAAATGAGGCACATCCAGCTAGATATAATATAGCACCTAGGGATACCACCTCATCTATACTCAAAATATGATCAACAAGAGTTCTGTCATCAGATTTACGGTTATCTATCCCTTTTACAAAATCAAAGTATGTATTGACCACATTGCCTGCACCATGAACTGGAATAATTGTACATAAGGTCAATAACAAGGTGCACCAACTGAAGCCACTGTCGCCGGGTAGACGATACGCGAGCGCAGCCCCCAGCAGAGTTGGCAGCAAGCTCGCACTCAATGACCATGGACGCAACGCAAGCACATAAGTTCGCACTTTCATAAGCGGATTTCGAGTTGGCAATGTTTCCTCTTTCGGTTGTTGTAAGAGGTTTCCTTCGACGTTTGGTATGTCCATATCTTCAGTTTTCTTATTGTGATCCATTTTGATGAGATGTTAAACAAACCGCTGTCCACGAAACTTAGTAAACTTAAATCATTGTTATATTTTTATATGAGATGGTGGTTAGACTCATCATCGAACTACGTGTAGATTAAAACTGTTTCCACATAATCCCGTTATTATTGGTACCGGTGATGACCGATATTCAAAGAGAAATCATAAAATAAATACTGTAAACCTTAGGTCCGTAAGTTGATCTGTCAACTGTCATCTTGACATCTGTCTACATAAAACTATATTATTCTGTTTCATAGTGTTGTTCAACGTGTAAATAGATTTCTTATCTCAAAGTACGGTTTTTAAACGTAGGTATCTAACAGTTTATAACGTGTTCTCTATTTAAGAATAACAATTCACACAGCATCAGTATCACATACGATAGCGCTTATATCCATCCATTCATCTCGGACGAGGCGATTGACTTTTAAAACTAGGAAAGAATAATCAATTCCAAATCGCAGGTATATTTCTTCTTTTGTTATTGCATGTTTTACTTACTTCCATAAAATGAGTCGTTCGCCTCGAAACATAGTAGATTATCTATTATTTTTCATCCAAACGACATTCATTTTTTCGATCCTTCATAACTGAAAATAAAACTATCAGCTGTATGTAGCAATCACAGTGTTAACTACTGATCAGCAGAATTAAAAATTTGCCGTGTAAATTACCGTGGTAATCGCAGTCGGGGTTAACAACCCAATAACATCACTGTTATGATTCGGTTAAAATAAACACAGAACCATGTCATTAACAAGGTCGTTTGTAATAGTAAGCAGTAGTACGGTTGGAGAGGAACAGTAGATAGAAGAGTAGCTGCTTTCTGTTTATTTTATTTATGCCCGGGTAAGTAGATCGCTAATTAAACGTCGGGTAGGTAGTTAGTTATTTATAACAGTAGCTTCTATGAGACGATTCGAAGTCAGTTTTTTATTGACTTTGACATAGAGTATTGATTAGGGAAGACTTAAATAGAATATTGTCATATTTTTTATCCAAATGAGTCAGTAACGAACTACGGATGCGCCTGCGGCGCGCGTCTCTCTTGTGACTTTGTGAGTCAAACTCTTGTATAGCTTTCTTCGGCAGTCTCGTTTCGGTAGGCCGTAGGGTAATTTAATGAGTACCTACCTAATTCGTACAGTTTTTTTTTTTACAAGGTTCTGTGTTTTCCTTTTGAGGTATGGAACCCTTATAGGATCACTCGTGTGTCCGTCTGTCACAGCCAATTTGCTCTGAATCTAATGAACCGATTAAGTTGAAATTTGGTACACATGTATTTTTGTGACCCAAACACGGACGGACGTGTTTGGATTTTGAATATGGGAGTCACTTTTAGGGTGCCAATAAGAAAATAAAATATAAAAGTTTTGCTAACTGTACCATGTGGCATATAAAATGAAAGGGTTGTTGCGAAGATTTCAAATAATAATCTTATTATTATAATTTTAAAATAAATACTTTTGAAGGTAGTTAAGAATGTTGATGAAAATTGCCACCATTCCCAAATTAAGTACCTCCAAAACTACGGAGCCAAAAATTCTGAAAAAAAATACAGAGAATGGTTCTTTACTCATAAATTACAGGAAAACCTGAAGTCTATTGTCTTAAAATAACATGGTAAATCTCTCAATACTATGCGTACAAACTTACATTTGCAGTTGGAATGTATCGGAGAACATGTTTTTCAAATACAATTAAAGTTTGTTCTTGGGAGAAATTCATCCTATGTAACTACGGAACCCTTCATTGTGCGTGATCCGACACTCACTTGGCCGGTTTTTTGTGTTATGTATTTGGTCGACTTAGAATTCCAGAACAATTTTCAAAAAACTGAGAGAAATTATCATTCAAATTACTTTTAGGCTGAAACGAAACCAAAGTATTGGCTTGTACTTGGTTTCGTTTCAGCCGCGTAAAAAATAAAACAATACAGGAAGCTAGGTGTATCGCACTAGTCACGAGTTCACAAGGTTGACAAATAATTTAAATTGTCACGACATCGTTCATAAGACAATATAGGAGCGAGGGGTTCTTAAATGGGTCGCTTCCTAATTTTCCTCTGTATTTATGAAGGGCATAAAACTTCATGAGAACTCGAGAGATGACACATTGATGTATCAAATGATAATTCATGCTGATGGATGTATTACATAAAACGTATTTAATTAAATAAATGTACATGCCGCCAGCACGTCAACCTACTACAATCTGTCAAATTTCTTTTATAATTAGATTTTCAACTTTATCACTAAAGCATGAGGTTCAAAGTTGATTGGGAAAATTTGACAGTTTCGGGTTGTTTGATGTGCTGGCGTCTGTACGTAGACAAAATAAACGTCTCCATGCTAACTAAATACCAGATGGCAAAATGACGCACGGTTTTTTTTTACTTTGAAACAAGTCTTGCCTAGTTACCGCTTTAAAAATATTTTTTGAATGAAAATGCAGATCTTATTTCACTACAAGCTTTTGAATTATTTGTTACAGCTATCTAATTACGCAACACATTTTTGTAAACGATTACGACAAATTAGTTTCATTTTGACAGTTCAACAACATTTTTTGCGTTATTTACGTTGTTGAGCAATTTTTTTTCGAAGTAATGAAGCAATGAATTAGCAATTTGTTTTAAAACGATTAAAATTCCGATTGATCGTGTATTATGCAGTTAGGGTACTGGTTAAAAATGCATTACAATTATTTAGGTTTCTTTTTATTTGAATTAAGCTTAGCTTCTATTAATTTAACCCAGTTTTCGTATTGTTCGTTATCTTCTTCGTTTAATTCATCACAGAACTTGTCAATATCCTCGTCTTTAATATCTTCTTCATTTGCTTGAGAAGATTCTTCTGGATTAGTTAGTTTCCGTTGAATTGGGGGATTATCAACTTCAACAGGTTCATTATCATCATCGTTAAATATTATTTTTTTATTTTTCTTTTCGTTCCCACCTTCGGTCGACTGTGATTTATTTTTCTTTTTTCTTTTAACTTGATTCTCCTCAGAAGTTATAATTGTCTCCTCAGACTTAGATTCATTATTTGCATCGCTACATTCGGGCTTATTTTTTTTATTCTTCACTGGTTTACTTTCAACCACTACGCTGCCGGGCTCACTAGCAGTGCTACCCGATTTGCTTCTTTTGCCCATGATCCTGAGAAAGAAGAGAAGTGATTTGATTTGCAAATTTTCGTCAATGAGATACTAGACTAATACAGCCTGCATAAGTGCTTATGTCCGATTTGCCTACGACAGCAGGGGGCAGCAGGTAATTAACAACAGTCGATACTGCTAAGAGTGGTTTCCTAATTATTTAGATCCCACTACGACACAATCTGTGATTTTTTTACGTGAGTTATGTCTGTCCTATTACACCATTTTTACAGAGTTGGCACACGAAAAACAAAACAGAGGCACGATAACTGGGTAAAAGCACATTATATTAATTACTGTCGTCTACTTGATGTAGCGTTTTGATTGTAAATCACACTGACGTCAGTGCTGTTATCACTATTTTAGTCTTAGCTTGAAATACTAGAGTGATTGCTGGAGTCTGCTTTGAGTTTCTTGCCGATTGATTAATTATTTGGCTCAATCAGAGAAAAGAACATACAAAGTGCGCGAATGTTTACATGTGCAAACAAAAAAAAACAATTTGTACCTGTTATCGTAAAACTAATAATCCACTGAAGTTATTTATTACCTGTAAGTCAGTGAATTGTTGAAGTGTTTGATAAACACTTCGGCCACTCAATGAGATAAGGAATACAAACCTACCTTTACGTAATAACTAACACGAGGCCGATGCGGGCGCATTGCCACCAGACGAGACCACCCGCCACCCACTTCTCATACGGGCTGCCGTGATCCGGCAATCGAAACAAATTGCTCTGCGGTTTGTGTCGTCTCACTGCTTTATCGAGTGTGTTATTTTTTTAACTACCAATTTTTTATTTTATTACACAGCAACATGGCTGAGAAGAGTTATATTTTGGGTATGGATATTGGAACGACATCAGTGAAAGTTTGTGTTTACGACCCTAACGCGAAAGAAATTGTTGCTAAACAAAATAAGGATACAGCAGCAAACATACCGAGTGACCAGGGTATTGAAGGTAACAAGCAAGATGTGCCAAAAATAGTATCAGCTGTTCACTATTGCATCTCCCGTCTTCCGAGAGATGTATTACGAAATTTGACAAAAATTGGGGTGTGTGGACAAATGCACGGAGTTCTGTTGTGGAAGAAAGGGTATGTTTTAACACTAACTGAATTTTATGTATCCACCAGTTAATTTTACTTTATTTTCTATCTTTTGAAAGTTTTATTTTAACTGTTACATGAAATTATTTTTTTTGTCTTTAGTTGTGTGCTTTCATAATCATGTTAAATTAATTAATTGATCCTATGACTCCTGCCAAAGTCGAGTAACTTCTTCATAAATGTTAGTACTGTTGTAAGAAACTGATTACTATTTATTTAAGTACTGAATGCATTTTTGCTTTTGTTTTAGTGCTTGGGAAAAGGTTGAAAAAGATGGAGTAGTAATGCGATTTGAGGCAAAGAGAGAAAATATGTCGGCGTTGTATACCTGGCAAGATACAAGATGCAAACCAGAATTTTTAGATTCACTCCCTAAACCTGATTCACATCTTAATTGTTACTCAGGATACGGTTGCGCAACCCTTTTGTGGATGCTTAAGCACAAACCCGAGAAACTCAAAAATTTTCAATATTCTGGAACTGTACAAGATTTTATTGTTACTATGCTTTGCGATTTGGAGGCACCAATTATGTCTGACCAAAATGCTGCAAGTTGGGGTTATTTTAACACTGAAAAGAATGAATGGAATATCGATATTCTACAATCAGTCGACTTTCCAGTAAGACTCTTACCGAAGATTAATAAAAGTAGGGAATTTGCAGGAAAGTTAAATGCCTCTTGGAATGGGATTCCTGAGGGAACGCCTGTGAGTGTTGCTATGGGCGATTTGCAATGTTCTATCATTGCTACACTCGAGAGTCGAGAGGATGCTGTATTAAACATATCAACTTCTGCTCAACTAGCGTTTGTGGTGAATAACATGTCGGATCTAGGCTGTAAAACAGTCGAGCATCTACCATATTTTCACAACACATATTTGGTTGTTGCTGCATCTTTAAATGGAGGTAATGTGTTGGCTACGTTTGTCAAAATGCTCCAACAATGGATGCTTGAACTAGGATTTCCTACGCCACAGTCAAAGGTATGGGAAAAACTAATTGCTTTGGGTCTAGAAGCACAGACATCAAGTATGAGCATAATTCCACATTTATTAGGTGAAAGACAGTCACCAACAGCTAAAGCTTCAGTGGAAAATATCGATCTTTCTAATATACATTTGGGTAGTGTATTTAAATCTCTCTGTGAAAGTTTAATACAAAATTTACACCACATGATGCCTAAAGAAATATTGCGAAGCGCCAATGTTAAGAGAATTGTTGGAAATGGTTCGGGATTATCCAGAAATGCTGTATTACAAAGAGCTGTGGAGCACTTTTACAGTTTGCCACTGGAATTTACGTCAGGGGGAGATGCAGCGAAAGGTGCCGCTATTGCAATTATATAAAATGTTGATTATTTATTACCGTTTTCTCGATCTTATCATATGTTATAAAATAATTAATCTATCTAAATTTACCTTCACTTTGTTAAGAAGCAAGGTCACGTAGGATTATAATATCTTTAGCCGCGATACGTAGCAAACAACTGCAGATCACGGTTTTAGGAAACAAGCATCATTTTGAGAATTGAGAATTCATATCGACTTCCATTATTCTTGAATTACTATGTTTTACTTAGCTACTATACAATATTGATATTTATTTCAGATACAAGTCCCATTAATCATAATATAATAATATGATGAGGAACGTTTTCAATTTATTATAACGGTTCTCTAGACATTAATAGGAAATAATTTCTGTATTTTATGAGACAGATCATTCCATTTGATTTATTATTATCGCACGCATAATTTATTTGCATTTGTATGCAGGAGTAAAGCCTAAAGCCACAGAGATCCATGCAGCTGAAGCTTCTATATTTATTATTCTTTATATTTATAAGTAAACTATCGCGTAAACTTTTCCATTATCTGTTTTTTTTTTACTTTTGTAACTTTATTGTGTTATAATTATTATTATACATAGAAATATATCTTCTTTCATATATCTTTCTTAATTAATATACCTACGAATCGAATGCGGTTGTTTATAATTTAGTGTTACCCAATTCCAAGACCTATTTTTAGATACTCGTTTTGTCATTCGTAGATTCGTCGTACTCGTTTCTATCGTAACCCACACAGCATGTAACTTCGTAAACGAGATAGCTAGCTGTTTCGCATCTAAACTGTATACGCCTAACTAAACAGAATACTAACTGTAATAAATATATAAATGCCACAAACATAGTACTTTAGTCCAGTGGTTCTGTAGTTTTGTAAACAATGGCTTGATAAAAGAACTTGAAATTGGCGGAGATGTAATAAAATAATAAATAGGTTATTACCAACGTAGTTGAATCTTTTTCGTAAAAAATAAGGCCTTACTCAAAGAGATTTAAGTTGTTAAGAAAGTAAATAATTTCATGTCTGGCCTTACCGAATGATTCTTTATTTTTATAGCTAAAAATGTTAAGTTATAAAAACGAGTGCAGCTACCTCAAATTAACATTAAATTTTTACCTGTTGAAATTATTCCTTGCTAGAGATTTGTTCTAATGTGTCATTTAGTTCTGAACATTTTTCTATTGTCACCAACAATTAATGAGCTTCGACGTTTATCACAACAGTGGAAGTCTATTGTTTACCAACTAGTTTTAGTTAATTTAACCTCAAAACTGCAAAAAAACCACCATGTTGTAAACATTTCACTAGAGGAAGAGAGGGTCTAACGTAATCGAATTCTCTGAAAACCGTAAATTAACATAAATCGACAAAAAAAAATCATTCATCTAGTCAAGCTGTCAAAGTGAGCGTTCAACGCTCAAAGCTCTTATTTCTTTCAACACTTCTTTTTTTCAGGCAGTCGACGGTTTTTTTTAGTAGTTCAATCGTATTTGGATGCATTTTGCCCTCAGCTTTGGTCTGAGATTTTGCCGAGTGTTTGTTTACTACCAGGGCGGCGCCACTTAGAAGTGGAATTGATGGCTCGGACCACAGGCTCGGACCAAAGATTTCTTTGAGTGTATTTTAACCTTGTCAAAAAGGATTACATATCTAAGTTATTTGCCCATCTGTCGTGCTGCACGATAAATGCCAGTCCTAATGTTATAAAATGACCCTGGAACGACCTATGGAAATCAATGGCCGTACAGGCTGCAACTCACCTGTCTTAGACCATAGGCTGTCTATAGTATATTATATGGTCTAATGTTTATCAACTGTATTCGGTACTTTAAAGTGCCTACTATTGAGGATAAAAACTGCCATTTGATCCGATGTCGCTACTATCCCGTGTCCAAGAATTTAGCTGTCACTATTCATAAATTATTTGTGAACAAGTGACTTCTTTTACGCATAATTAATTTAGCCCCATTGCGCAGCTTTTGACTGCGAAAATACGGGGACCCATGTATTTGCCAATGATGACGAAATGAAAACGAAAACTGTGGGAGAAAGCTTTATGAAAAAAAAACGGAAACCCGATATTTCGCCGAGACCATCCTTTTTGTACCTGAAGTTTTTTTTGGTAATTAATAAATTAATGATTGGGAGCATCACTCATTCGTGTAAAGGTGATGCTCCCAAGAGAACTCAGTCTGTTTTGATTACCTGTAGGCACTTGTAGAGTGATATTATGTGAATTATATTATATGTAAGGTGTTTGTGTGTTTATATTTCAATCAGTGCTGCTTTTCTACCAGTGGTAGAAAAGCAGCTGTCCTTTTCCTTAGCTCGTCTTTTATGAGTGCTACACTCCATGTCGCATACATTTTTATTCAGTTTTTGTTTATTGCTCACATTTTGTTAAACCCCCAAACCCTGCCAACCCTGCCTACGGCCCTGGTGAGTAAACATAAAAAACAATGGGGGTTCTACAAACCACTCGCAAGCTCGTCATAGGTGGCAGCACTGTTGTGCGTAAAATAGTCTTAAGATAAGCATTAACCACATTCTATTTGTCCCCGTAACAAGTCTCATTCTTGCCCTGCCCTGAGATTTGTTGACCATCTTTTATTTTGTCAAGTACTTGGTACACATGGCTACATAATACCCCTATACAATGTGAGATCAGCTTATAATGGAAATTATAGCTTGATATGTAGCCGTATTTACTTGTTGAAAGACCTCACTGACCTCTATTATTACTAATAATAGAGGTCAGTGAAAGACCTACACTGTCCTCTAATACCTATTAACACTGTTATTTGAAAATATTGTAAAAGCCAATTATTTAAAGGAGTAACTGTGGAATTTCTTGCCAGCTCTTCTCCATAACGAAACGACCAATTGGAGCCGTGCACTTAGCTTTTGACGTTTCTTAAGTGCCCATGTTGGTTTGTGAAATAAAATATTTTGAAATTTTTGCTGTGAACTAGAACTAATTACTAATTAATTTCTAACTCCGAGTTTATTTGTGAGTAAAATTATGTGGCCGACCTTAGTTTTGTGCTCCCGTGGCTGTCAGCTGTTAGACTGAGATGTCAGTCTGTGGTGAAGTCAATGTGCTCATTTGCTGTCATCACTGACTTTATTATATCATACTGTGACAGTATGATATAAAAGTCAGTGATGACAGTAACTGTCATCTATGCATGTCAATTGTCATCAACATTGCTTTGCACGTGGGGGTTTTAAAAACAATTTAATTACTTAATATAATAAACCGTTTGAATATATGCAACATGACAAGATTTGCTAGGGCCAAAGGCTCGAAGTCTTCAAATGAAAGAACTCCTGAAGACAGTACTCCATGGGAGGTTATGAAAGAGCAGTTGTTGCAAGCCAAAAAAGACTGTGACGAATCCAAGAATAGGAAAGAGGTATAAATACTTAGTATAAATCCAAAAAAATAATATTTGTAAAGGTGCCATTTAGTAATCATCATGAATGATTTTACATAGAGTAGGTACCTAATAAAACCCTTCGTAACTATTACTGTACCATAGGTTGTTTTTATTTTTGTCTAATTCCAGGCTGAAAAGCAACGCATAGAAAACTATGAGAAATTCCTTAAAGAACACAAAACTCAAAAAAGAAAAGCTACCTGGTGTGATTTTCCAGAAACTGAAAACAATAAGAAAGCAACCAATTTGCCTGAGACAAATGGTTCACCAGCAAAAACTAAAAAAAAAAATAAGAAAAAGGTTGGCAGTGCAGCAGAGCCCTCTGAAGCCACCAGCAGTGAGACTAATCCACAAAACCATGGTTCTGAGGATAATGAGGGCACTGGGAAAACAAAGCCTATAAAGAAGAAGAAAAATTCACAAAGTACAACTAAGCCACAGAATGTAAACAAGTCTACAGAAGTAATAGAGACCTTTCCAAGTCCTAAAAAGAATAAAAATAAGAAGAAAAAACAAAATGCAATTTCTGCAGAATCTACAGAGGAATCTAGTACTAATGTTGCCAATCCCTTGACAAAAAATAATGAAAAGAATAAAAGTTTTCCTAACCCTAAGATCAACAATGAAGTAAAACCGAAAAACAAAAAGAACAAAAAACAAATAAACGGCAAACCTGCTCGTAGGAAGGAGATAAATGACAACAGCTTCCAACTCATTGTACATGGCAAGGAAATAGAACTGGTCAGATTTGATGGTTTTCCGGTGATGAAAAAAGATGCTGAAAGACTGCAGGAGTTGAAAAATAACATGATCAAGAAAGGAATACCAAAGAGTGAGGTTCAGAGGACAATGAAATTGGAACGAAGGAGGGCAGAGAAAGCGTTGGCAAGAATGAAGAGAGAAGTCTGTTATAACTGTAGAAAAGGAGGCCATGTTCTGTCCGACTGTCCTGAGCTGAAGTCCAAGATACCAGGGGATACGGCAGATGGAGTTTGTTTCAAGTGTGGCTCTACAGAACATAGGCAGTTTGAATGTAAAGTTCAAAGAGAAGAGAGTAAGGAGTTCAGATTTGCTACATGCTTCATTTGTAGGGAGCCTGTAAGTAACCATTCATCAGCTAATTTCTCAATGTTTTATGTGTAATACCAGGTTATTATAATACTGTTCCACTGCAAGGCAAAGGCCTCTTCACAAACAAAGAAGGCATTATTATAATTTACTTTTTATTTATATTTTCAGGGTCATATAGCGAGGCAGTGCCCTGATAACCCAAAAGGACTGTATCCCAATGGTGGTTCCTGCAAGCTTTGTGGTGATGTCACACATTTGAGGAAAGATTGCCCTACTGTAAGTACCAACTATGCATATCAGATAGTTAAACAATAATATTTTATGATTGGCTGAAGGAAGGAATATTTTAATACAGAAAAGATAATATAAAAGGATTATAATTTGATTACTAATGGGCGAATTGCTTTTGTTTCTAGGTGATGGACAAAAAGGAAGAGTCCTCAGTAAAACTTCACACATTAGACAGCTCAGAAAACATTGAAGATGTAGGACTACAAATTAATAAATTCACACCTGCTGAACCCAGCAAAAAGCCCAAGAAAATAACATTCTAAAGTTTAATAAATTATTATGAAATAAAATAAAAATCATAATCACAAAGACTACATTTTATTAATTTAATGAAATTCTTAACCATGAATTATGAGAGATCATTGTTATTTTGTCTTTTCATAGCTTTTTGCATGAAATGTTAGAAGAATATACCTACAGCCACAGATGAATACTGATGGGACTCCGCATTTTATGTATGAAGCTACAAGTAGGTACGCCGCGTAGTCAGAAAATATGACTTGCGCGATACAAAGAGGTAACTTCCAAGGTGAATATAACTGTCGATAATTAGCGCTGTGCGATCTGAATTGCACTTTATTGTGTCGCAGCTAGAGTCGCTTTTTATTTAAATGATTTTGCGGAGTGTCCTATCTGTACTAATCTGGTGCTACAACAATAAAATTACAATATAAATACAAAATTTTCTAATTCAAGGATAAATTGCTACCTGGCACTTTAATACAGTTACCAACTACAAAGTAATCTCTGACTAGAGTTTATAAGCACTCGAGGCTAGCTTTTAGTTGTTCCATGGAGTGCTCAGCGACTTGTCCAATGATTCCTTCGGGACTATGCGGGTCTTCTCTCATCAGTATCCGCGCTGCTTCGGCTAAACATTGGATTGGCTCTTGCAACCTATCCTTCAATTTCTCTTGAGTAATGAGGCCGGCACCAAATTCGTTTCTTGCTAAGAACATCAGTGGCGCATGAAGCTCATATAACATCATACCTGGAAAATGTAAGTACACCAAAGTCTTTAAAAGAATGAAGATACCAATTATGTGTGATGTTACTCACTTATTACGTTACAGAAGTCATAACTTGTTAGTTGTTAATGCAATGAATTAATACATGCATGCATAGGTAAGTAATAAGTACTTGAGTAGCCTGTAATACGAGTATATTGAACAAACTGCCATGTCAAGTCTTGTTTGCATTCAATTATGTTTGAGTGCATTGTCAACAAAATCATTAAATGTGTTTGAGATTAAATTCAATGAAGGATTAAAAGAAGAACAGGTACGGTCAGCAACAATAACATTTTTAAATAACATAACGAAATAGAAAAAAAAATGTAGGTGCTTATATTCACCACGGCCAGCATGCTACGAGGACGACCCTACGGCGGAGTCGCACTGCTGTGGCGGAAAAGTGTTTTCGATAACGTTTCGGTAGTGCAGTGCGATAACCCGCGAGTGTGTGCCGTTAAAGTATGCATGAAGTCAAGGTCATTTCTAGTGTTCAGTGTTTACATGCCGACGGATAATAGTGCGAACTTAACGGATTTTACGGACTGCCTTAGCCTGGTGAGTGCTATTATCAATGATAACAATATTGAAACTGCATTTCTACCTACTCGGAGACTTTAATTCGCATCCCAATGAACAATTTTATATCGAATTGGAGTCTTTTTGTCGGGAATCTGAGTTACTATGTGCCGATGTTGAACTGTTAGGAGTAAACTCTGACAGTTATACTTTTATAAGCGAAGCGAACGGCTCGAGACGTTGGCTAGATCACTGTGTTGCTACGAAAGCAGCAATGTCCACTAAAATTAATGTTTATGTTAAATATGATGTACTTTGGTCCGACCACTTCCCTCTTTTAATACAATGCAACTTAAATGAAATTAAATCAAAATTTTACAATTCAAATAATAATAAAAATCTGTTATGTAACAAAATAAAATGGGGTGATAGAAAACCTAAGCAAGTTGACATTTATACTAAATTTTGTAATGATAATTTAAAATATATTGACTTTCCAATTGAATTGAGTGCGTGTTGTGACTATGTTTGTAATAATTTGGACCACAGAACTATCATTAATAAAATGTATAATGACATTGTTAATATTTTATGTCAAGCATCTTCTGAAAGTTGCGAGAAAAATCTTGTGCGGAATAGGAAACCAGTAGTGGGGTGGAATAAGCACGTGAGTGATGCTCACAGGCAGGCCAGGCTAAAGTTTGAGCAGTGGGTGTATTATGGAAGACCGCGCGAGGGTCGTGTTTGGAGTGAAATGCAAACTAGTCGTAAAATTTTTAATTCGCGCTTGCGATGGTGTCAGGACAATAGTGACCAAATTAAAATGGACATGTTGGCGTCACATCATTCTAAGGGCGACTTTCGCAGTTTTTGGAAATCTTCCGATAAACTTAATAGTAGGCCGGGCTTGCCGGTGAGTGTCAGCGGTGCTACTGATGTCACGGGGATTGCAGAACTATTTAGGCAGCACTTCACTGTGTCATCACCGTTGGGACCGTCACAGTTTACAGGCAGTGCCGGTTGTAATGGTCAGGAGTACAGTGTCCGGTTTACGGCAAAAGAGGTAAGACATGTCGTTATGTCTATGTCGAGGGGCAAGTCTCCAGGCCACGATGATTTAAGTATTGAACACCTTAAGCATGCTGGTCATCATCTGTCCAGAGTCTTAGCGATGTTCTACTCCTTGTGCTTAGGGCATTCCTATCTGCCTGAGCGGATGATGAAAACTGTGGTGGTGCCAATTATTAAGAATAAAACCGGTGATGTCAGCGATAAAGATAACTATAGGCCCATTTCATTGGCCACTGTTATTTCGAAAGTGCTTGACAGTTTGCTTAACACTCAGCTGGATAAATACTTGAATCTACATGATAACCAGTTTGGTTTCAAAGCTGGTCACTCTACAGAAACAGCTATATTGTGTTTAAAGCAGACTGTCAAGTACTACACTGATAGAAATACACCTGTCTTTGCTTGCTTCCTCGACTTGTCGAAGGCATTTGACTTGGTTTGCTATGATCTGCTGTGGCAAAAGCTGCAGCAAGCGTTAGTGCCAGACGAACTGATCCGTGTCTTCCAATACTGGTACAACAATCAGGTCAATGTTGTTCGATGGTCGGGGGCTTACTCGACTCCATACAGGTTGGAGTGCGGCGTGAGGCAAGGGGGGCTAACCTCACCGAAGCTCTTCAACCTATATATTAATGCACTGATAGAGAAGCTCAGCAGCACGCATGTCGGTTGCCATATTGGAGGTGTGTGCCTAAACAATATCAGCTACGCGGACGACATGGTGCTGCTGAGCGCCTCTGTCTGTGGTGTGTCAAGACTGATTCGCATCTGTGAAAAGTATGCTAAGGAACATGGTTTGTTGTATAATGCGAAAAAGAGCGAGTGCATGGTCTTTTGGGCCAAGAGGAAGTGTCCAGATTACTTGCCGGCAATTAAGCTCAACGGATGCCTACTTAATAGAGTAAATACTTTTAAATATCTTGGACATTTATTAACTTCTGACCTGGCAGACGATGCAGACATTGAAAGGGAACGCAGGGCGCTGTCTGTTCGTGCGAACATGATAGCCCGCAGATTTGCTCGGTGTTCGAGGGGCGTCAAAATAGCCCTATTTAGGGCATTTTGTACGTCCTTTTATACCGGCAGTCTGTGGCTGGATTACACGCAGAAACAGTACAGCGCTTTGCGTGTCCAATACAATAACGCGTTCAGGGTACTCTTGGGGCTGCCTCGCTTCTGTAGCGCATCGGGAATGTTTGCCGAGGCGCGTGTGGATTGTTTCTACACAGTCATGCGCAAGCGGTGCACATCCCTGGTGCGCAGAGTGCGGGCCAGCCGCAACAGTATCCTGGAGGGTTTTGCTGAACGTTTCGACTGTCAGTACGTGAACCACTGCTGTATGGTTCACGTACTGACTAATGTTAATGTTAAGATATTGTTTTAATTTTATAATCATTTTAATTTTATTTGTAATGTTGATTTTAATTTGATTTAATTTTGTTAAATTTAATTTTTATTGTGTTTATGATTTTTGTAATTATTCATTCTAATTAATTGTACCTATGATCCAAGATGATTGAAATAAATAAATAATAATAATAAATAATAATAATATTGTTTTTTTATATTCTTTTTTTTTTAAATTCTTTTTGTTTTCAATATTACCATTTCTGCAAACACGTTAACTGAATTCCTTTGCTGTACCTATGTATACCTACAAGAGATCACAGAGCATGTAACTTTACAATAGATAATACTAAAACATAGGAGAGAATGATTCTAAAACATATTCGAATTATACCTCTCATTCTGGTCTCGCCTGGCGTTATAACATCCAGGGTCTTAAGCACGAGGCGACAGAACTCCGCCTTCCTCTCCAGCATGAGGTCAGGCAGTTCATCGATACCGTACCCTTCCACTCGTCCATATAGCTGTGCTAACGAGTGCTTCAAGGACAGGAGGAGAGAATGCCGAGGATGGAACACTGATTTGTACTGGAACAGAAATAAATATCTACTAACTACAGTACCTATCTACCCGGCGGGAGCTACACTCATGTAACACCGAATTTTAAATAAGACGCTTTCAAACTCCGCTCTTTTTACCCGAATGTGGTGAAGCCAAGAAAGGAGGTGTATGTATGTATGTCCGTCTCTATGCTAAACGACACTCGTGACGAAAAACTTGAAAATTTTCGCTGCCGTCATTTTGGATTTACATTTTGGCCAAATTCACACTTTCCCTCTCTCTCTTGCCAGCCTGTTACTTGTTCATAGAATGTTCGTGATTGATCTCTTTGGTGATTGGAACTTTTACTAACAATAGCCACATTCCAAATTGAAATCACTTTTAGTCCCTAGGGATTAAACAGCTATTTTAGCCCCTGTTTACGGAGAATAAATTAAGTATTTTTGAATAGATGTGCGCCCTTTGACGCTAGCGCTTGTTTATAATTCGTAACAGAAATTCATAAGCACAATTTTATCGAGCGCCCAAAACACAGCGTACAAGACGCGCGCCTCGGGCGCTTGTTACCTATGACTAGGGCCTTAATGGTTTGCCTCGCCTGCAAAAGGTACCAAAAAATTCTAGAATATTCTAGATTATAGCTTAATCTATAGATTATAATGCTAGTTTTTATTCTCTTTTCAGTCATTTCTATAAGAAAATCTCTCCCATTACATGGGACTCAAAAACACTACATGGGGAAATGTGTGTCTGGCTTTAGCACTGACTCCTCTCTGTTTGTGTATGTATCGTACCTTATTAATAGTAGCCTCCCTCTGCTCAATGGCGCCAGGGCCGGGCTCCAGTACTTCAAGCTGATCAATCTCTGCCTGTACCACCGCCAATATTTTGCGCATCGCGGCATTGGACGTCTTGAACCCACAGTTTTTGTCCGAACACGTCCATGGGGCGTCATTGGCTGGAAATATATAACGAGAAGCCTCTAAACAACACCGTCAGTGTAAGGGTCATGGCCAAAGCCAAAATACCACAAAATAGGTCGGTTACATACATACAGAACGTACAGACGCCAGCAGATCAACATACCTGAAACTGCCAAATTTTCCCAATCAACTTTGAACCTTATGCTTTAGTGATAAAGTTGAAAATCGATTAAAGAAATTTGACAGATTGTAGTAGGTTGATGTGCTGGCGTCTGTACGTACGTCTTCTTATCTACCACCTAGCAGACATAAATTCGGTACAATAGCCGACCAAGAGAACTGGGTGAACTGCTGGCGTACCCGCCTGCCCACTTACTGATTCTGATCCTATTATGCTCATCTTAGTACCATTTAAATCCTTAAAATATTTGCAGATGAAGTCATGACTGACAGTTGTCGAATTAATTAGTTTAGCCGGCTTGTTATCCCGGTATTGGGATTGCCAGCTGGGTTAACGGCCTACTTTTAAAGAACCGTCGTAATTAAATAATCGTGACAGTTTCCCCGCTCATTTTAAAATAACAATTAGGTCATCGACGTCAACGTTGGTTGGTACCTATTCAATTTTTTAGTAAACGATCCAAATATGAGTTCAACGGTACAGTACGCCAGCACATCAACCTACTACAATCTGTCAAATTTCATTAATAGATTTCAACTTTATCACAAAATCATAAGGTTCAAAGTTGCATGGGAAAATTTGACAGTTTCAGATAGGTTGACCTGCTGGCGACTGTACAACCCTGTAAGTCACCTTTTGACAAGAAAAAAAGTCGTTTACGAAACTCTCGTATTTATGACCACCTTTTATTTATTTTTTAATTGTATTACGTTCGTCCATAAAAGCACTGGACAAATAACCTAAGATGGTCGAAGTTTCAACAGTTGGCTTATTTCTGTTGCAAGTACTGCAAATTAGCGAGATGCAGAGTCGATTGAGACCCTCACCATTAGACCATTACCTACCTAGAGGATTAGTCGACAGTATAAAGCCGTTGTCACATTTACTGCACTTAAGTGTGCTGAGGTGAGTACCAAGTTCCGTAGGGTCAGCACAGCGCGCACAGTCGCACTGGAAGAACTTGGACTCCGCCAGAAAGTCCCGTCGAGCCAGAGTTGGGGATAAAGAGTGTGTGTAACAAATATGGAGACTGTCCCCCTCTTTTATTGGGACAGCCGCTCTAACTTGCACCCTGAAAACATGGAATAGGAAACATTAATGAGCTAAATATTCATTACAAAAAAAAAACAAAAGAAAGCCCTGCATGGGAAAAAACACAGGCTTATACCACCGCCGTATCTCTACGTTGACGTCGTGGTGGGGCTTGCGCGCTCCGAACTCTGGGTGTGTTGCGGTAGAGTTTTCTTTGCCGGAACAGGTCTAGGATGAGGAGCCAGACCAAGAGAGATATAGAAACCCGCAAGGCAGCATGTGGCGAGCTGTTGGGCAGTAGCGACCCTATGGACCCTATCTCCCGGGAGAAATCATGTTCCTCATCTCTGGCTTGCCTTTATTGGCCGGCAGGTGTGAACACTGACAAGGAACAGAGCTCCCACCTCATTCTTGCCTTAATTGGCCGGTTTGAGTGAAGATTCGCAAGAGTTTGCAAACGTGCTCGGAGGAAGGAAGTATTCCAGTAAGTGCTCGTAGGGATCTTGACCATTTTCCGGGCTCTGGGATTGTTCTGAAAGCCGTGGAATACCTCTCCACCCCTCAAGCACCTCAGGATATACTGCCCCCTTGGCGCTACGTCTCTATGTGCTAGCGACAGTTTTGAGTGTGCCGGGGGCCCATTATTGAGTGTGCAAGTCCCCTCCTGCCATTTTATCCGTGTATACCATAACATTGATCAGGCAGGAGAAATAGGCCTTCCATAGTTCTAGGTAACCAATTCACTATAGCCAATTAGACACCCAAACCCATAGCCCAATATTTTTTGTTTCCATGTTCTGCAATAGTCCTGCACCAACCGGGGGTTGTCCTTGGGTACACTTGCATAGTGCATAAACGGATAATCGTCGATTGGTGCCCCATTCCATTCGAGACAAGTAAAAAAAAAAACATCATCACGCCTGTAATCCCCGAACGGTTAGGCAGAGGTTTTCTGAGGTGTACTTATAGTAAACCCACATTTCGCCAGTTATGTTTATCTAAGTCCCATGTAATAGGAGGCCAACCTATTGCCACCAAATGAGAAACTCGCACAATAGTGATACAAATTTGCCATTAACAGCGTAAGGGTGCTCCATTGATCCATATAAAATTCCTTTTTTGGTATATCAATGGGGTGATCCCCCACCAAAAACATTTTCATGGACAATGTAGCGACGACGAGATTATGGCTCGCACTGTAAAAAAGTTATCAGATCTCATGTAGAGCCAAGCTTCTAACTCTACATGCCCTAACTCTACAAGCCCTAACTTCACTAATTACACCTTAGTCAAAATATGTGGCTTGGCCGTTTCGCTACCGTCACATGGGCGTAAGGCGAAAAATGTATTCACTCTTTATTACTTTTCTGTTATACAATAGTTAATTATTCATTCATTTAGTTAATTATTTCTCATGTAGAGCCAAGCTTCTAACTCTACACGCCCTACCAATAAATCGACGGCGATCGTGCCGGAAACGGCCAAGCCGGCGATTTCACTCCTTTTTGTAAGTTGCTTATGACAATATTTTTTTATTTTGTTCATTTTTTGTTTCTTTTTTTGGGTTGTATTTCTTGCACATCAGATGTGTCTTTTTTGATAGCCCACTCTCTATCTTTGCCTTTTTTCTTTTTTGGTTTACTGTTTATAATAAGCGATAGATCAGGGCGATACTTGGCTCTTAGGCGATTATATTCGACTATTGCTGACTGTTGTGCTTGTGTTGTTGTGCCAGGAAATCAGGATGGCAACCAACCGATTATCCTTTAAAATTAAAGTTCGCGAGCACATTCGTAAGAAGCTGGCAGTATCATTGCAACGTTAATGTTTTCCCATTGTTTGTCTTATTTGTTCTAGTATATTCGAGTATTTATGTATATTTATTTGTGCTTATATTTATATATAATTAGGCATATATATTATATTAATAGTTTGTAATAGGTATATGTGTATCTTTAGTATATGAGTTACTTTAAAAATATTCCTCAATTTCTCGTAATTGCACCTACCACTGTTTGTCTCTGCATCACCCAAAGGTTGACTGGTAGAAAATGCCTATGGCATTAAGTCCGCCTCTGTACATTTCTGTGCTTGAAGTATTAAATAAATAATAAATAAATAAATACTACTAAAGTCAATATTTCTAAGGCAAATAAGTCACTCTAGACTAGAGAGTGCTACATAAGCCTGCACACAAGAGAACGTGGATGACCCATACAAACTTCCATCCCCTAATTTATTTTATGTTCATTGTCAATCCATTATTTTAAAGTGTGTCATAGCCAATAGTGTCATCATCACAATGTCTCGTTTTCTTCCTTTTTTATTTGTTTTATTATATTGGCACCTTGCAGCTACATATTTCCTAATAGCTAATTAGTAATTATTTAATCGTGTTTTTGTATGTTGTGCTGTTTTTTTGTGTGCACTAAATAAACGATTTATCTATCTATCTATCTAAAGGGTAGGGGTGATTTACTAAAAATCCTGAAATATATATTTTATTATTTATAACAAGGAGGTACCAATTTTCAGACCTCTAGCATCAAAATTTGCGGGTCATACAAACGTTGGGGGGGTAAAAGTTCCAAGCTATAGATTTTTTTTTGTTGTTTGTGTACAGACGCCAGCAGGTCAACCTACCTGAAACTGTCAAATTTTCCCAATCAACTTTGAACCTTATACTCTAGTGATAAACTTGAAAATCAGATTGTTGTGCTGGCGTCTGCACTAATACTAGCTTACATACCAATTCAGGGAGTAGGTACCCTAATTTTTTAGATATCAATAAAATCTAAACTAAAAGAGCTATGCAATTGAAACTTAATAAGGCTACTATTGACATCATATCCCGAGAATTTTGTTTATCTGGTACCTATAATCCAAACCCAAGTTATGAGGGTTCAAAAAACGGCGAAGCGCTTCGAGAAAAGGTAGGCGGTAGGTAGGTACCTTGCGCTTCGCTTGGCTCGTCTTGGTCAGATTCATTCGTCCCACTGCCGATGCCCGTCGTCTTACCACTGATGAGCGGTTGACTGTACGTAATATTAAAATCGGATGGCCCTCTTACTCACTGGTATTCATTCTGCAGTATGGTGTGAACGATGTTAGGGACACAGTTGTGCGCTGCGATGGATAAGCGAGGATAGAGCGCTCGTATGCTGAAGCCACCTCGCGACGGGATCTCCACGGAATTCACCTGTATATAAAAAAATACCCTACGATCACTCGGAGTGAAAAAAAGAAGTGGGCTGGACTGCTGAAAGTGGGTAACAAAACATGGTATGACTTGCGGACGTACCATCTATTAGATACGTAAAAAACTAGCTTTTGCCCTCAGCTTCGAACGCGTGGATGTCGGAAAATATGCCACGGGATCGTACTACCGGGATTTCATACCTGATAGTCGAGAAGAAGGTCATTGACTCCTCCCACTGCACCCGCGTTGCCGTCAACCATAATTACTTTGTCACGCGTAATTTTGAATCTGTGATATCTTTTAAACTTATGTTCAATTTCAATGATAAGATGTCAACTTGTCAAGGCATATTATAAACTAAATTAAACACTCAATTTAAATAATACATTTTATTGGATTAGGTATACCGTTCGGTAGTTTTTGAGTTTATCGCGTTCAAACAGACAGACAGACGCGGCGGGGGACTTTTTTTAATAATATGTAAGGATTAAACTCGCTTTTTGTGTCTGAACGGATTTTGATGCGGTTTTGACCATTTTTATTCCGGAAGGTTTAACAACAGAAATTACGCTTATCTCTGGAACTACCAGTCTTATTTAAGAAGGCTTAAGCTATTTAATATCACGCTAGGACCCTAGGAGCTAGGAAAGGAGCTGATCAAAAGTCAGAAAGAACGCTAAGCGAAAACGAAGTCATAGCGCGGCGGCCGAATCCGGGTGAATCGACCATTTGAATAAATATTAGGGTTTTTCTTGAGGCGATTTGCACGAATTCAATTTATTTGTGGACGAATCGACAACTCCAGCAATACGTAGTAGTAAAGTATACTGGCGAACAGAAGTGTTTAGGGTAAAATATATTGAAATAAACAAGACGAAAAATGATTCAATTATTATTTAGAATAAGTAATTAACTTGAAACTGGGAAAATAATACAGGGTGGCGATTTAGTCACATGCATCCGTTAACGGGGCCATTCTACCTGTCATACTGAACAACATTCGCAATGAAATTCGTAACCGATTTCTAAAAAAAACAAATGCATCGAAATAGTCGGTCTACTGTTGTATAGGAATTTGTATTTATTTTCCCCGAGTCGGATAAAAGTTTCAGGTTTGAGATGATTTAAATCACCGGATTAAAATCAGTGTTTAAAACCAAGTTGTCAAGGGACTTTCCCGACATAAACTACGCGCACACATACCTACGTGCAGTCGTGCAATGTAATGTTTATCTACACAGTTCGGGTATTCCCCGAAATTTAAACAAGCGACTTTATGTAGTATCGCCCGGTTATTCGAGATTGATTAGTGAAAGCGTGCATACAACAAAATGGCTGTGGTTATGTAGGTAGCCAGTAAGAACATAAACAACAAAATATGTTAAGTGACTGCGACTGCAGCAATACCTAAACAGTTAGTGTCAATTTTAAGTTGTTGATTTTCTTAATTTTTCATTAAGGTGTATTCGGGTAATTCCGAAAATCGGGTTATTCCAATAATTACAATTATCTATCAAACTCTGCAACATTTTTCGCTCTAGCAACATTCATCTGGCCACCATCTTATTTAGCTTCACCGCGTCAGTTGATTCAGGTCGTTACGTGAGTGTGTACGTGTGCAGTGATTTATTTTTTCAAGGAAGGTCATTTTCGCGCTTTTTTCAACTTTCGGATTTACCCGAACATCCGTATCTCAGATGCTTGGTAAGTTTTCAAATCGATTATTATTTTAACAGATAGATAATCGTTTTTTATGCACTTTCATTTAGGTTCAGAGCCCCTAAGTTGCAGTTATTAGTTATTTTCGGAATTTGCCGATGAGGGAAATTCCGATATAAAAGTAATTCGGAATTATCGTTCTAGCTTTTTCATAGTGATTGTCAGTGGTTCTCAATATATTTATAGTTCTCAGTTTAAATATGAATTTTGATTATTGTATTTTTGTTTTCAGGTCGACACCTACCATTTGTAAAACAATTATTTCTAAGGAGGGCGTCACCTAGCGCCACCCTTCGCTTTAAATAAGCCCATGCTAGTTATGATATATAATATATATGACCTTCAGTCAGGCAATTAATTATCTAATTGTTCTGGAGTTAAAAAATAAAGTACTAGAATACATAGAATGCTTGATTTATTTTATAAATAAATCCTTTTATTGCATGTCATCTTTCACTTTCAAACCCCTTTTCACCAAACTGAAGGTTGAGAACCGCAGACTACTTATCGGGTAATTCCGAAACATAAAAACTTTATAACAATGTTTAGGCTCGTTCAATGGACAAAAGTGAGTTTTTACTTTTGTAGGGTAAATCTGAATGAAAAAGGAATATGAACCTTATATAGAAACTAAATTAAACCCACTTTTGAATCTCATTCGGAATTCCCCGAACTGTTTCGGAATTCGCCTCTAGTAAAGAAAAAAAAAGTTTTTTTTTTAACCTATTCTGTTTACAAAATCCGACGATATTTTTGATTTTCTTAAATATAGTGTTTTAGTCTATATATTACCCTAAAAAAATGCATTTAAATTAGTAGTATAAAGTCCACCAATTTTCACTAAATATTTGAAATACAAACATAACGAGAGCTCTTCGAAAAACATTTCGGAATTACCCGAATAAACCTTATTGATTTTTTGTTTGAATGTTATGTGACTAATATTAATAATTTTGGAAGAACTGCAATGATGATTATTTTTTATTTTATAATTAATTATTTTATATTTTATAAAGTAAGCAAAGATATGTTTTTTTAATAATAACCAACTTCCAAACGAAGAAAGATTTAAATAAATAAAACAAATCTGATTTAATTCAAATTAATCCGATTTAAACAAAATAAATCCGATTTTTTTATTAATCATGGTTTTTATCAACCCTGGAATCACCCCCTTGATGGATGCAGGGGACTAAATCGCCATCCTGTTTATTATGTAAATTAACTGCCCGGTTGGTCTCGTGACTCGTGGCCGCAAGCGCGACTGCTGCTGTTCGATTCCCGGGTCGGGCAGTGTTATTGGGTTTTTCCATTAGGAAATTCTTAGTAACAGCCCGGAGTTAAGAAGTTGGCGGCGTGATACTGATACCGCCGTTGGTCCTACTTTACTACTACTTTTTTCCCCCTCCCCGACCCCCTATCGAGGCGGCACGTTTCTAAACTTTAACCAACCCTTCTATTCTCACCTCAAGAATGCCACAAACTTTTTGCACCAGATCCTTATCAAACCTCTTGGCAAGATTGCAGTGATCTACAAGAAAGTCAGCGATGTTGACTTGGTCAGCACCCCAGGTTGGTCTCAGTTTCCGCTCCTCTGTGTGCATCTCCATGACGTCCAGCTCGCGCTGCCCTCGATCTGGATCTTTTTCTTTTGCCAAAAGTATTCTGTACAGGTAATTAAAAAAAGGAAAATAGGTATAGTCGGACAAATAGTGATACTGCGCTGGCCTATGAGTTTATAGGAGTCTCAACGAATGAAGATGTGACGATAGGTGTTAGGTCGGCGGGTTAGGTCTCTGGGTACACTTGGTCTTCGCGCTTGCTAAGATCATAAAATGCTTACCTAAGAATATTAACGAGAACAAACAGAAGAAACAGATCCGAAATGTAGAGATGGTGATTGGATCAAGTTTGCCTCTTGAAGATCATGCCTAAAGCATTTCGACAGGTGGGTAAGTAGGTATGTCTATGTAGTATATTTATATAGTACTTATTAGTATTCCAAGTGCCTTTGTTCAAATTTAAAATAAGTAAGAATTGATGATATCATGTTCTTTACGTCCGCAGTCTAACGTTGTAACGTTCCATTATTTATACAATAATAAATTGCTTTAAATAATTATTGAAACATTTTAACTAGGCTTCTTTTAAGCATTTTTATATTTGTTTACCAAATTGCCAACATTCTTATTCAACGCAATGCGCGTGACCTGGGGTCGCAACAGTAGCCGTTTGGGTTAGCGATCTTCTGTTCTCTCCCCTGTCACCGTGTCGACATAATTATTTAGATAGCGAACGCTATACCACCGAATTCGGTCGCAGTCTTAATGGCGTCCCTGGACGGTCAAAATTAGTTGACAAGCACGAAAAAATCCCGTGCTTGTTGTGAAGCACGTCGCGCGCATCTAGTGACGCCATTACGACTTTGCGATCGAATCTGCGCCGTCTCGAGACACCGTCACATGCTGGCTAGGGAGCTGTTCAAGCTCACGGGCAAGTCGCGCCGCAGAGAATGAGCGACGCGACTTGCCCGTGAGACCTCCCCTACAGCCACGGTTGTCTCAGTTTGCAACGGTTTCTTAATTTACAATTTGACGACGTATATAGTCATGTTATCCCCATATTGGGGTCTAAAGTTCTGGCTTAACAACATCTCATAAGTTCCGGTTCACCTTGCTAAATTCTCAACATCTTCAATTATCAGTGGCTGTGTTACGGGCCACCACCTTCCGGCATATCCGATTGCCATCGAGCTCCGTGCCGGGTACCTATTTTACCCGCGTACCCACGTCGAGCTACCTACGGGTCAGGCGCGACTAACCGCCGACCGTCACCATTCCTGGCGTCTGCAGCGTGGCACACCCGCTGGGATCATCGTCGCACCAGGCTGAGCCAGGGGAAAACTGCGCTACTCCCAAGGGAAGGGAATCTTGTGACCATAAACTTACCTACCCCATTTCTCGTATTATTTTTTATAAGTAAACATTTTTGTATGCTGACAAGGTTACGTGGTCTTATTTGTACTCCCACGTAAACTCGATCCGTCACAGTAGGGACACTTAATTTGGGTACTCCAACTATAGTGGGCCCATCGTCTCACAGCTCAGACACAGAGGTAGAGTGTCTGCTGTAAGTACCTATATAGTAGGTAAGTAGGGTTGCCAACTTATTTTATATCTCATATAGTATTTTATTGCCTGTAAAAATACATATAAAGCAGATGGCAAAAAAAAAATGTAGTAGGTATAATGTTTCAAAAACATTTTTACTCTGTAAATGCATATTTTTTGCTACTATGAACCTTTAATAACAGGATTTTTTTTTATGTGTCAACTATTTTTACACTAGGTTAGTTAGGTTTATATGAGATTAATACTATTGGCCCTATTGCGATCATCTCGCCATTTTGTATTGAAATAAAAATATAGTATTTAGGTCTCTAATATAGTAGGGTTGGCAACCCTAGGTATAAGGTACCTTAGCGGTGTAATACAATCAAGTTGCGGCGCGCTGGCAGTCCAGTCCTCAACCGGCTGGAACCTCACCCTGGCGGCAGAGAAGACGCTACATTCACCGGAATGTATGCTGGCTTTCCCGCACTCCTCGCTGCAGACCGGCCACCCGCACGACGAGCAGAACGTGTTCTCCACGGGGCAGTAACAGCTTAGACATAAAGGTGGAGTGTCTGAATTAAACAGAAAAAAATGAATATATTAAGAGGGAACAGGGCCTGCGAGGAGTTTTAAAAATAGGTATTTGAAGAAACGATTGCCGTCGTCTTGTCTCAAGCCTGTCTCCGTAGAGTGCGATAGGGACAGCTGCAGCTCAGACCAATTATATCCCCATAAAATAGAAGAGATTGACATTTCGTATTCCCCTTTTTTCTCCTCGAAAACTGAGCCGACTCAATTATTTTTTACATTAAAATTATAAGAAATGTCTAGGTTCCTATAATTTTCTTTTATACTTAACTATTAAAAACTTTTCGTATTTGCCTGGTAGTCCTCTAATCACGGCGGTAAAAATGGGGCTATTTTTGTAATTTTTGGAGGATCATGTTTTCATTACCAAGAAGTTGCTGAAATAAAGGAAATAACAGGGACGTGTCCTCAGCAGAACTTGATTTTATGAAAAAAAACGATTGCTTTAGAGGCATTATTCAGGAAGAAAAAAGGGGAATACATTTGTATGGAGAATCGCAGGCCCTGTCCCCTCTTAATGTGCTCTTTATTATCTTTCCTAACTAATTATAAATCCGCGAAGTGAGCTTGTTTATTTAGCACATGGCTATCCATGTGCCAAATTTTTCCTAGTAAAATATTAGTAAAAGTATCCTATGTCCTAATCCAGGTCATGGTCTATTACACCATAACCAGGATTAGGACATTTTACTTTTTATTCCGATATTCCCACGGGATGGACTTAGCCCAGGTCGCACGGGCGTATTTTTATCGCGACGATTTTTTTTTCGCGTAAGTACTTATTGGATTTTCGACGCTCTGCTTAGCGCCGAGAGTTGAATATTCGACCGTGTGTTTTCTTGACGCGCTGGGATACGCGCCGGATGCTCTCTTTTGGATTTTCAATGCTTGGCTCAATACCGAGAGTTGAAAAATCGCCGCGATAAAAATACGTCCGTGCTAACCTGGGCTTATGCGGGTGAAACCGCGGGGCGCAGCTATGTACATATAAATTAACAGATATTATAAAAATCTTTCACATAGGGTGAGACAATGACTTGTTCCAGATTTAGCCTTACTTTAATTGCAACTCCCAGAGGTACGTATCAATAATTAGTGGTAAATTATGCCAAAACTAGGGTTTATTTTCGGATTTCCCGGGAATTCTTGGGTCGAAAATTCCCGGGAAATCCGTAGTTCTGCCGAGATGGCGCCCCCGATGAATTCGTTTTTCGATACTACCGAGTACCGACAAACGACTTGTTAGGACGGGATAGCTCAAGTGCACAAAATTGATATAAAATCCGAGGATTTCACACGAATTGACACATCAGAAGCGTTAAAAATACGTGACCATTTCGTCCAGTTTTAAAATGTCAGCGCCAAAAAATTAAATTAAGTATTTCGAAATTTTAAGTGATAACTAGTCCAAGCACAGGTTAAATTAACACACATTTTCCAAAAATTGCGCTGTGATTATTCACTTAGTTATTAATAATTGAGTCGAGTTCCTTTTTAGTTCATAAAAAAGTTTTTTTTTTGTATTTAATTCGATTTGATCAGAGAAGAAAGTATTTAGTTTATAAAAAAAATGATTTTGATTATATTCTAGCAGAAAAGATACTGTATTTTTTTGTTATTGACAAGAGATTTTGTTGATTGTTGTCCAAAGTTAACAAAACCTAGCAGGACGCCGTATACCTCCTGACATTGGCACGTAGAATGACATACTTAAATAAGTAGGTATACTTATTTTGCTTTAACACTTTCGACTCGGTGGAGTGGAGTGAACTTGGTAGAGTCTCCACCCACTTTTCATTAAACTCATAATTATGCCATGCCGCCATACATATTGGAAGTGAACCCTCCGAGAGGGTTACCAGCATTACATCGCGGACGGTCAACGGCATTAGGAGTGTTTTCAGGGGGTCTTGTCGCTATAAGTAGCTTCAACAGTGAAGAACTAACAAAAAAAAGTGCTTGGATTTAAAACAAACTCATATAATAATAAATCTTGTTAAAATATAAGTAGGTACTTCAAAATTTATTTTCAAGCTTTATAATGCTGTATTCGCTAAGAGAAATTTTCATTTAAAACGATCCATCTCATTACGTGATGACGGCTCTATGATTATAATAATTTTACGAGTGTTTGCTTGGCGTAAGTATAAACAGAAATTACCTGCCTCTTACCATTTTTATATACCTAGGTCATGGAGAACGTAAAATAACTGTGCAGAGGCGTATGAGTTCATAACCTCAAGATAGATAAGACCACATCAATCTTAAGTTTATGAACTTATAAGATCACACACAGGCTGCACATTGTGTCTCTCAAACTTTTACACGAACGAATGATGCACAAAGACTAAAATGAATAAGGTAGGTACTTACACCTATGGTATCGTGGGCACGGGCAGTACTGGCATTTATGTAGATAAGTATTACGTGTTATTGTACCTACAGTCAGTGGAATTCAACATCTTTCCCCACGGAGGCCTCCTAATCATGGTCTATTTTACCTAGGTAAAGCATGCGTGGTATTTACATAGAGTTTTAATTTATTATAGGTAGGTAGGCACCTAATTTCGTACTTCCATAAAATGCTTTTAACGAGGAGCTAATAAAGATTAATATAATAATATCTTTTCAGTTAGGTAACAGACGGAAGCACTGTTTCCGTATGGTTCTACCTAGATACTAAATCAATCACTTGCCTGGTTTGGGTCCCACAGCGAAAGGTGTGTCTGTAAATATTAATTCGCCGCCCACCAAATCCTTTTTTGCAATTAAATACCGTCCATATTTATCGTTCTGTTGTATTTCGTAATGACGCACGTCGTCACCCATTTCGTTTGTACACAAGTACTCCTTGAATTGATCAGATAGAGTTTGAGCGAGAAACTGTTAGCCGAATGCCGACTGAACAAGATTAGCGTCTAAAATAAACTTCGGTCCATTCGTGAATTACGCCGCTCGAACTTTCGGAACGTTTCCATATGATACGATATAAAGTTTACATCTAATACCCTATTGTTTTCTATATTTATAAATTGTCTATAATACATCTACTGCTAAAAATATCAGGCGTCCAAGTCAACTCAATATCAAGCGGACGCGGTCGCTAATTGAATGAGCCCAGCCGGAAATGCTAAGATTTTTCAGTGAAAAAGTGAAGTTATTTTGAAGAATCGATCTAGGCATTATTCGGTACTTTATAATAATGCTTTATAATAAACACTCTAAACTGTGTAACTTTATTATTTTGATTTAAGTATATAAATTGATTTTTTTTATACAAATTGTTCAATTAACAAAGTGAACGAATTTGTTGGACCTACTTATTTCACTTCTTCGGAAGAAACCCTGTTAAGTGTAGACACTAGACACCCAGCAGATGTTTAGATCTAGCATCTGCGGAGTGTGAAGCAGTGCCAATAAGATTCCATCTATAGAATAACATGCGGAAAGGTGATCCACGGTACTGTCCGGTCATTCACTCCGGTCAGTCATTCGTATTTCAGTTTTTTGCATAATATATATAAAAAACTTGAACGTCGACCCCTGTTAGATACAATACAATACCTATGCGTACAACCGTTCAGGGGTTGAGTTTCAAAAACCCCCCTATACTATATAGGTAAAAGCAATTTCTTCATTTCAGTCACGAAACTGCAGCTTGCTCAGAAATACAAACTTGTAAAACCGGAAGCACCGTAATAAGTATTTGCTAATTCCTTAAAATTTAATTAAGTATTGGGCATAGACGAAATTGGGTAAGTAAATTGTGAATGGGAGGATTGCTTATTGTTAATTAAAACGGTAACACCAATTACATTAATTAACATAGTGATCTAAACAGGTATAGTAAACAAAAATACACACATCAAAAAAGTCTACAGAACGCATCATTTACAGAAACTGCATGTTTATTAATTGATACTTTATTTTTTTCTTAACAAAGTAGATTGGTATTAATCTTTTTGTTCTCGGAAACATACTGAGTGATTTTAAACATGTAAACTTGTCGATTGAATTTTGCTTTCAATAAAATAAAAGCTAATTATTTTTTCCCGATTTCATGTGTTTTCGTTGCTTGATAAATTTGGTATATAACTCATTTTTATCATTTTGAGATATATATAGGTACAGTTTTTGAAAAAAATTAGTGGTGAGTCATTTTTTATGTCATGGAGCGACGCCATTTGATTGCTGATGAAATGCAGAGAGCTGTAGGAATGCTACAAGCGGGAAGAAATCAGTCCCAGGTATCTCGGCATTTTGGTGTCAATAGGAGCGTGATTTGTCGTGTTTGGTAGCGTTACGTTAATACAGGGGATCCTGCTGAGCAGCACCCAGGACGTGGAAGGAGTACAACTGCTCGACAGGACCGATACATACTGACTGCAAGACGTCAAGACGTCAGCCGATGTTAACCGCCCGGGAGTTAAAGCTACAATTCTCAAGCGGTGTTGTTGTTAGTCACCAAACCGTGAGAAATAGACTGTATGAATACGGCCTACGAGCACGACGCCCAATTAGGCGCCCACCTATACGCCATGGGAATCGCGCCCGTCGAAACGAATGGTGTAGGGAACACTTGACATGGACCCAGGAGCAACGGGATATTTTTTTTGTTAACGATGAGTCCTGGTTTGGATTTAGACCAGCAGTGCTATTCTGAAACCATCTCACCGTGAGAACTTAGGTGAAGTGAGCACGGAGTGAGCTGTCAGTCCCTAGTAGCAGGTGGAATGACAGCTCACTCCGTGCTCACTTCACCTAAGTTCTCACGGTGAGATGGTTACAGAATAGCACTGCAGGTGGAATGACAGCTCACTCCGTGCTCACTTCACCTAAGTTTTCACGGTGAGATGGTTACAGAATAGCACTGCTGATACGAGAAGATTAAGAGTGTATCGTCGTCCTAGAAATGCTGAACGGCTGAGATGCGTCCAGGAAGTGCACCCTTACAGTGGCTTCACAGTGATGGTATGGGCGGGTATTATGAGGAACAGACGAACTGAGCTCGTTTCTGTAGATGGCAATATGAACGCTGAAAGTTACGTTGAATATCATTATCGTTGATTGTCATTTTAGCTTTTAATAATTTATTTTTTACTTTTATTTAAACTATGTATTACTCGTTTTAATTATTTAATTGTGTTATCATCTGCGCATAATGTAGTGCATGCTGTGCTTTTCTTTAAGTAATGAGGCGCTTAGACTTAAGTTTGCAACGTACAAAATTTAAAGTAATAGTGTACTCATTGTTGAAGAGCCTAATAATAAATAAATAAATATGTCCTCGGACCTTATGTTCACCCATTTGCACAAAGTCTTGGCTCAGATTTCACGCTGATGCATGACAATGCGTGTTCGTATACAGCTCGGAGGACCAGGGAGTAGGTACTTGGCAATGTAAAATACGGGTATTGCCGTGGCCTGCACAATCGCCAGACCTCAATCCCATCGAGCACGCATGGGCCATCCTCCAGAGACGTGTTCTAGAGAACCTGGACGGATTGTCGACAACCCAAAAACTGAAACTTGTTAAAATTCCATTGGGGGCGATTGCCGCAGGATCAGATAAACAATCTTATAAATTCAAGACAGGACAAGTTTTAAACAACAGAGGCGGTCATACTTTGTATTGAATTACCAATAATAATTTAAAAAAAATGTTATTTAATTTTGTAAAACATTTTCGTTTTAACTTTATCTACGTACCTATGTTACGGTACACATATTGTTACTTATTGTGATTAAATGAACAATGTAGTGGAGGACCAAATGGTCTCTAGATAAAATAATTTAAATTGATGGCCAGTGGGAATTGGATCAAAAGAATTGTGCCTTTGTCCCCCTACGGCGGCCATAGGGAATGTTAAAAAATCCGTGTCGCTGTCCACCAGTGGTGACGAATGGAAATAATTTACAAAGTTGTGACGCTGTCCCCCAGTGGTGGACAACGAGAATTTTAATGTTTTAAAGTTGTCTCGCTGTCCCCCAGTGGTGGCCAGACAAGTGGTGGACATCGGGAATAATCGGATTTTGTTGCTTTTAGTCACTAATGCACATGACGTATAAAAAAGGTCGGACGGAACTCCCGCTAAGACAAAACTGTGTCCCGTAATGGTGATGGCGGCGACTAATTTATGTGTGAGTGAATTTAGGGATGCCATCTAAGCCAAATTTACCCATTTATTTTATTAAGACAAATACAAGTCGTGTGTAGGCAGAATTATACCGTGCCATTTCAAAAGGTTAATGGTAAGAATCAATTAGGTATTATGAAAATATAAAAGAAAAAAAAAGATAATAAAACACAGTTTTAATTGAAAATATTTTACTTTTTAACCTAATGTTTTCGCACGGGTGTATTTTTATTGCGCCGATTTTTTTTCGCGAATTGGATTTTCGACGCTCTTTTAGCGCCGAGAGTTGAATATCCAACAGTGTGTTTTGTATACGCGCTGGATGCGCTCTGTTGGATTCTCAATGCTCGGCTCAATACCGAGAGTTGAAAATCCAGTGTACAAAAGAAGATCGCCGCGATAAAAATACATCTGTGCGAACCTGGGCTAAAGAGCCGGGGAGCACGGCTCGCAGCAGCCATCTTGGATTTTCATTTTGTCCAAATTCACACTTTCTCATAGAGAATGTCGCATAGAGGGCCATAAGTGCTCAGGGAAACGACGCCCGTCGCCGTGACGCCACCGCCATTTCTACCAGTTTACTCCCGTTCTAATAAAAATATTAAAATAGTTCACAAATATTACAATACAATATAGCAAACACATCATCATGTAGATCTTCCACACTTTATAGTTTATATAAATTTCCCATGTTTCGGGTAATTTGCACACGTGAATATTGGCAACACTGGCCTTGTGGCGAATTTAGTGAATAAAGATTGATTTTGATGTATAAAATCGGGAATTAAATGATTGAATTATTCATTTACCCATGAAACGTGATTCCTGGATTTTTACTACGATTTTTACACCATTTCACCACACAAGAAATGCTGCATCTTAAAAAAAAAAATCGCCGCATAGACGTATCGCCTGTGTTGACGTTTGCGCGTGTGGCTGACTACTGTGTGAATGTGTGCTGTACGTACAGAGAGCTGGCTGACTCTGAGTGACACAGTTTTCTGTTAGCGAGAATCCGTCCGACCTTTTTTATACGTCTATGCTAATGCATCAAAAAATGCTTAATTATTATTTATAAAAGAAATATAAATATATTACAATAGTAAATTTTCGCAGCTGCCGTCTTGGATTTACATTTTGACCTCACTATCGGCGTTAGCACCCTCGAATACTATGAAAACGATACCAATGATGAAAAATTTGAAAATTTTCGCAGCCACCATCTTCATCTGATTTTCATTTTGATCAAATACACACGTACGTTCCCTCTCTTGCCGGCCTGTTACTTGTTCATAAAATGTTCGTGGTTGATCTCTTTGGTGATTGGAACTTTTACTAACAAAATCCACATTCCAAATTCAAATCACTTTTCGTCCCTAGGGACTAAACAGCTATTTTGGTCCCTATTTACGAAGAATATACTAGCTCTTTTTGAATAGATGTTATAAAAAAGAGTTTATTGACCATGCTCCACTCATATACATTTTAGGAATTTAATTAAACACTAATCTAAAATTAACAAAGAAAGTGTTTTTAATCAAACAATAATTAAGTTACAACGTTTGAGAAGTATTAATTAAGTGAACCGGAGGGAATAAATAGTAAAGTGCGCGCCGCCGGGTTTGGGAATGAATCGGTGGTCCTTATATGGACTCGATCACATGTTCCGGGCTGGCCGGAGGGGTGTAGGTCGGGGATGCAGTGTAGCATCAATGTCCCCTTGTAGGAGTATGCAATCCGTATCAATTTGAATTACTAGTTTTAGGTCATCGGCGTAGAGCAAGCATTTTGCGAACATAAACTTATTTATAAGATCATTGATCATGATAAGGAAAAGCAATGGATCAAGACGAAAAACTTGACGCCTCCAATTTCATCAAGAGCACATCATTTTCAACCCTGTCGATCGCTTTGCGGATATCGACATCCAATCCAATCCACTTGCCCCCCCACTGTCCAAAACCCCAGAAATGTAATCAACGTGAGTCATCACCATCAGATTTAAATTGACTGATCGGCCTTGGCGAAACCCGTGCTGGGCATCAGATAGAACGCATTTTTACGTTTATAGATGTACATGTGGAGTATGTGCTCAAAAACCTTCGCAAGAATTGGCAGGACAGCAATAGGCCTGTGTTCCACCACACTTGATTTGTCACTAGTTTTTGGGATGGGAATAAGACGCGATATTTTCCATTGCTCAGGGTATACTGACTGAAGGGATAGGTTAAAGATATGGCAGAGAGGAGTTGCCAGGATATCGTGGCATCCCTTGAGTATAAAAGCAGGGATGGAGTCAGGACCGATCGAGCTATGAGGTTTAAGTTTAGCAATAGGTACCTTTAACTACGTCTTGTGGGGTCAAAAGGGGGATAGGAATAATATTTCCTGAGTCAGCCTGAGATTATTTGCGTTTAATTCAGGAGAATCAGTTAAGAAAACGCTGGAAAAATACTGAGCGAACGCTTCTGCAGCTTTGATACCCGAGTATAGATACTATACCGTTGTGCACAAAGTTAGGCACGCAACCACCCTTCGATGGCAGGCTCGAGACATGGTGCCAAAACCAATGAAGAAGATGATGATGGCGCTTGGTGATGAAACTAGATCATCGTTTGCGGTTTTCACGATTTAAAAACCATCCTAAAGACAATCTTTTGAATACGACCTTGAAAGACTAAAGGCTCGTGCAGACTAGCGCGACTCGACACCGGTAATTATTCCACCATGAAGTTTTCTTAAAAATTGTTTTGTTAGAGTCGCGTCGCGCCAGTCTGCAAGGCGCTTTAAGATGTAGGTTACCTTCCTACAGCTAAAAGCGTAAGCTAAAGCGCAACCTAATGCGAGTACTGCGACCACCAGTTATAAGACACGCTATGTTGACAAAGTAACATTACCCGTTTGATGGTTTAATTTATGGTGGTTGCATTGCAGCCTCACAATACTTTTGTTATGATGATTTCAAATTCATACAGTATGCACTGTATGCATAGCATAGTAGGTAGGTACAGCCTAGTAGATTTATTTTATTTAAAATTCCAAACGAACGATCTAGTCGTCCTCCCTTGTCATATATTTTCGTTACATATTATAGTCATTTTAATGTTTTTTGTTAATTATGTCATATTTAGAGCATTTATTTGATTTCGCTAATGGTACCGTATTGGAGGACTGTTGGCGAAACTTGAAATTTCCAATAATAGTAAGCGCAGCAATTTTTCGAGAATCCACACCATGCATTTTAGATGTAAGTAGTTTCATCGTACAGTCTCCCATATTACAACTTACTTTTTGTTGAGACTCAAGCCTCCCTCTGTGAGCGGGCGCGGGTCATCACACGTGCCCAGTGTGGGTCGATCCACGTCCTCCATTACTTACCTACATTCGATTACTTGGAGACCGACTCGCATAAGTCCTTCAATAAAAATATGAGTGGTAGGGTGTACAAGTAACACTTAGTTATTAGTAGGAATTTAAGTGGGTACTTATCCCTAATGAATGCATTCAAAAGATTTACTCTAAAAAAAAACATCTTTAAAAAAATTAAAACAATAAGTACTTAACTTTATTTTATTCATAGGATGGCTCATTGAGTGAAGAGGTAATCTGTAAGGATGAAGATGGGAAAACCGTGGATTGCCCAAAAAATGCGGACGACCAAGAAGTTAAAGACAGTTCATGTGGATTTCTGTGCTTCGTTTCAGAAGGGCTTGGACTTGGATCATCGTCATCAGTAAGTTAAAAAATCTGGATTTCCTAATGTTTTGATGCCTTCTATAATTTTACATAAAAATATACTTACGTCTAATAATATCTATTACTACATATTATTATACTTATCATATATATAGATACTTATCACTTGACTCTACTGTTTTGTAAATTAACATGTCCTATCTAAGTCCCGTATTACAGAACCTCAATCAAAACTCAAGCATTACTTAAAACTAGTTTAAAGCCTTTTGATTGGTTGAAACTAGTTTTAAGTAATGCTTGATTCTTGAGTGAGGTTCTGTAATACGGGCCTAAGAGAGCTGGGTGATCTGTAACTCAGGACCCTCCTACCTCAGCCACCTTTTTTTATTTAAGATTGTGCATTTTATTAACCAATGCCTGTAATATGTTGTTGTGATAAATAAAGATTTATGATGATATGATGATGATGACTTAAAGGCTCGTACAGACCAGCGCGACGCGACGGCGCGACGCGACTCGAACAATAAAATTTCTAAAAAAACTTCACGGTATAACAATAACCGGTGTCGCGTCGCACTGTGGATTGAAAATCGCCTCTAGAAGACTTAGGGATTTCAATTTGCAAGTGCCGGATTTTTTGCCGGTTATCGCTTCTATTAGTTATTACTTTATTCAAAAATGACACCCGAGTTAATTCTGCACAAAAACGAAGGAATTATATTTTTTTTACGAATAATTTGTATGAAGCTAGTATGAAAAAGTTAATTATCTCGTAAACAGCCAGGAAAACCGTAATATCCTTACAGGTGGTTATAGTACTAATTATTTATGATTTTTTGACATATGTCATATAACGGTTATCGCTGCTGATTTTTTTTTTTAAATGAGATAGATAGATAGATAGATAAATCGTTTATTTAGTGCACACAAAAAAACAGCACAACATACAAAAACACGATTAAATAATTACTAGGTATTAACTATTAGGAAATAGCTGCAAGGTGCCAATATAAAAAACAAATAAAAAAGGAAGAAAACAAGACATTGTGATGACACTATTGGCTATGACACACTTTAAAATAATGGATTGACAACGAACATAAAAAAGTGCAGCATATTTAAGATATCTTGATTAGAATCTTGCCTGCTTCTTTTCCGCGAATGATGTTCCCGGAACCTCCTAAAATCTTTGTTTCGAGACTCTGAGGCTTCTTCCGAGAGAGTCCCAATCGGCACAATATCATTTTTCTCGATTATGTCAGCCCCGTGTATTAATAATTTATGTACGGTTGACGACATGTAGTACCAGTCGTACAATTCCACGTACTTTTCTGCTGTTTTGCGGGCAAAATCTTTAAATCTTATTACGTCGATCTTCTCGCGAGATCGCTTGCAAAATCACAGCAAATCTTTTAATAAGATCTTCGTCTAACCCGGTAATAGCTGCAGTTTTATTGACTCGAAAAACTTTCTTGCGATATTCCCGTCATTGGTAGTTCCCGAGCCTTGTTTCACAATATCAATCAACAGATTGAGCTGATCTTTGAATTTATTTTGAATACATTGTTTTCTGTTCTGCAACATTTCTTTGTCCTCATTACTTCTCGCTGCCCACCGTTTGAAGTCGAGCCTGTACGCAATATGTAACAGACATTCCATACAATTTATGCGTGCGTGTAGGGATGACAAGCCAAATTTGTATATGTCAGCACACACAGTCTTTGATGTTACAACATCTAAGCGGTTCATTTCCATAGGTTTTGCTAAGCACAGGTAGCACAATGCATTTGATCTGGCCTCAGAAAGGTACGTGCAGTCTTTGGCGTCGATCATTGTCATCAGTAGTTGATGAGTCACCATGTTATTATTACTACACTCTGTGGGGATAAGGGCCTCAATTTCATCATCCATTTGTCTTTTGAGACCAATGACAACTGCTTCGCTCTCCTTTACAAAAGTAAACTGAACTGGACGACAATACAAAGTTGAGCATGGTTTTGGGTTCGTCCATACAGTATTATCTCCATCTGTCAGTTTTAGTGGCACCAAGGAGGTCATGAAAATGCTTGCATCATCTTGCTCACCCTCCATTTTCTGCTTGTATCGGCTTTGGTTGGAAGCACCATCAACTCAACAGCAACAGGATACAGCACATCAACTTGGATATCAGCTTTAGCGGCTTATTTTGCACATCGGCATAGTCAGAAAGACTTTGAAGGATCCTCGTCACCGTGATGTCAAGTAAAGCTTGAAGTGTAATCCCAGCCGAGGAATCCGTAATAACTGACGATGATTGCTTCGGAGGGTAGCGATCAAGCTTAGTTTGTTGCACTTTATAGTAGGATGGATAAATATCCTTAGCACCTTACCGAATGGCAGCCTCTCGCAAAGTAATATATTGCTACTTTGACAGTTTTAGTGAAAGAAGCAATCCAAGCGCTTTCTCTGGTGTAAATATGACTGTTTTCACTGGTTTCTTAAGCGTTTCTTTAATTTTTACGGCTGATTCAGGATTATTCATCATGTATTCGATCACAGATGCGATATCTTCATGCCCTTCTTCTTTTAAACGCGCTGCAGCTGCATATGCCAATTCACTGGAGTTTTCGCCTGTATGATCATCAGATCTTCTCTTTTTCTGTTTACTTCCCAAATCTTCGAATGGTTTTCGGCACCTTTTTGTCATTGTTCCAACGGAAGATGATGACGACGGTTCTTGAGAGTCTTATCGTGCTCTTGGTATCTCATCAACAGTTGGTTCTTGATTAACTAAAGTTTGCACACAACTTGGCCAATCAATATTTGCCTGCAGTCAATTTCCGTTCAGTCTTCTAAAGTCAAGGAAAATCAAGATCAAGGAATCAGTTGGATTTCTGCCACCTCTGTAAAGCAGCTCGCGTGAATTTCCAACAAAATTCTTTGAGAGTTACTCGATCTTCGGCAGAAAGGCAATCGCCTATGCGGGATACAACTGCACCAAACAATACTTCATGATTAAATGAAGTACTCTCACTTTTTAGACGAACAAACAAGTCTAAATTGGTGATTAAACTTTCCATTTTAAGATGTTATAGTCGCAGAGCAAAAATTTGGTGTTAGCAGTTACACAGTTGTGAACAATCTAAATTATAAAGCAAAATGTTAGCGCTTTTATCGCAAAACATCGATAATTAGTTAACTACCCTCATTAGAGTTTTAAAAGATGTGCTAATGAAAATTTATAATCGTCAAAAACATTTCTTAGAACTCAACACAACTAATCAACAAATTAGCTTACTTATCAGAAATCATTAACAATAATTTAATCACCTATTCACACTTATTAGAAGACTAAATCATTGTAATTACTTAATCACTTATTTTCAGACTCACTAGAAGACTAAATCATTTGTTATTTGGTATTTTGGTTGTACATATGTAAAGTTTTAAAACTCATTTTGTATTGATAAATATCTAGCTCAAACATAGTTGTCTAAGTGTGGATGTACTATAAACCTCTGACTACTCCTTCAGGAATATAGGGGTGATGCTATTTTATGTTACGTGTTGTTAAAAGTCTGTGTTCCTCAACTTAAACACTAAAAGGAACCGTTGCATATGTAAAAATAAATAAACATATTTTGACGATTTAAAAAAAAAAATCAGCAGCGATAACCGTTATATGACATAATGTCAAAAAATCATAAATAATTAGTACTATAACCACCTGTGAGGATATTACGGTTTTCCTGGCTGTTTACGAGATAATTAACTTTTTCATACTAGCTTCATACAAATTTTTCGTAAAAAAAATATAATTCCTTCGTTTTTGTGCAGAATTAACTCGGGTGTCATTTTTGAATAAAGTAATAACTAATAGAAGCGATAACCGGCAAAAAATCCGGCACTTGCAAATTGAAATCCCTAAGACTTCTAGAGGCGATTTTCGATCCACAGTGCGTCGCGCTGTCGCGTCGCAATAGTCTGCACGAAGCTTAAAACCAATACTAGGTAGGTATGGAAAAAATTTATGAATAGGTGATTTAAAATAATGCTTTACCTACTTTATTGAATAACTCTTCTCGAAGCCTCTTCTTAAAATTCCTATCACAGAACATAATATAGGTATAGGTACCTTGACGGGATTCCTATAATAATAAAAATTAATCATTGATGTGTGTATTCTTTTTTAAATTGGCGCTAAAAGACGCGCGAATTTTATGACGATACTACGTGCATTTTTTTATTACACAAGTATCACTTAAAATTAGTCTTCAACCATCAAGATAATTTACATAACATTTTGCATACGTTCAAAAACCAAGGAGTTTACAAAATAATTGAACAAAATATTATTAGGACATCAAAATACAAAGTGTACTCGTCTTAGAACGTCACGGAAAACATTCAGAGTCAAAAATTTACTGAAAATACTTTGAAAACAAAATGATGACTATATAGTATGTTATTAAGACTTATTATATTTTTTCTAAAATAATAATCTTAATATTATATATAAATTTTACTCTTTATCGCTTGGAAATAAAGTGAAATTATTATCAATAACGTGAGTTCCGGAAATCACGCCCTCTGTCGACTTTTTGTCAAAATTGAAATTGTCTTGTGGTGTGTAGAGTGTAGGAGTTCTTGTTCTCGGCTTCTCGGTAAATTACCTGGAAATTACTGTGAAATATTATCATCATGGGGGATGTAAGTATTCTTCAAGTTTCTCATGTTATATTAGGTATTCAGTCATAAGACTTTCGTAGCTGTAGTTAATTTACAATTTGCGGGGCGAGCCGGTGATAACGGGGAACAGTCGACGTCATTTACCAATTTTATTTATTCTTCGCATCATCCTTCGATTAGAAAGGGCGTAAGAATCATTTATAAGACAAAGTATTTACTGTTCTCAGGATAGTGTAGATACCTATTGTCTCCCTATTTGCTTATCTGAAACGTCACCGGGGTACAGCCTAATTGACGCATGTGATTTTTGAGCTCAACTTAGGCCCTTTTCTCGAAGGTCAAGTTTACGGCCTCACTGATATACTTTACTGTAGGAACTCATGACCAGGGTTTCTCTGTGCTGGAACGAAGAAGTAGTACAGTTTCAGTCACAATGCATTGATGTTATGTAATACCTTGTGTAGAAGTGGCTTGTAAATAAGTCACTAAGCCGATTTCGACCCTGACACAGCTGGCACTGATTGCAATTTCGCGACTGCTAAACGTGTAAAGCTTCACCTCGGTTCGTGTGTTATGGGTCTGCGGCTGAGTTTTTAATAATATTGGTACAATTTCTAGGTTAATGACCCGTTAGTCCGTACAGTTTTAATATATCTCATAATACGTTACCGTACCTTTGTACTCATAATTATGATTATGTCTTATCTGTATCTATTTTTCTGTGTGTGCATAAATAATAAAATAAATAAATAATATACCTAATGTTTAATCATCAAATGTTCTTTAGGAAGGAGCAAAAACGACCCCATACTATGCTGATCTTGGAAAGAAGGCTAACGATGTCTTCAGCAAAGGGTATCACTTTGGTGTGTTCAAACTTGACCTGAAGACCAAGAGTGAAACAGGTGTTGAATTCACCAGTGGAATCATTTCCAACCATGAAAGTGGGAAGGTAAGGAAGGTACTAACGTGAATATGAATGATATAATGTAGCTAAACTCGTTTAGAAATGTACTAATGAGCTAGCTATCATGTCACAAACATATTTATAGTTAGTTATACCTGTATCTAATCAATTAATCATAGTTTCTAGTTATTATCAATTTAATCTTTGTACATATTTTAATTTATGTCATTGTATTTTTTCACTATTTTAATTCAGAGTACTGTGTAAAACTAGCATTTAATTACTTTTATATAAAACAACAAAAGTAGAGATGTAAAAATAACTTCCATCATGATTTTGATAATAATTCCAATATAGCTATATTGTCATTTCACAAAAAAATGGAGAGGATATTGTTCTAACTTTCAGGTGTTTGGTAGCCTTTCATCGAAATATTCAGTGAAGGATTATGGTCTCACGTTCACTGAGAAATGGAACACAGACAACACTCTTGCCACTAATATTACCATTGCAGACAAAATTGCTGCTGGGCTTAAAGTTACCCTTGAAGGAACCTTTGCACCACAAACAGGGTAAGAATTTGGACCTAATGAAATTATTACTATTTTGCCAATGATCTATGCTGTATTAAATTGTTTTAGGTCATAGTTTATTTGGAGAAGTTTTTGGCAAAGATGCCAAATCATCATAATTTACATAACAATTTAATTTGCAGGACATCATAATTTACATAACAATTTAATTTGCAGGACCAAGACCGGTAAACTGAAGACCTCATTCACCAACGAAACTGTTGCCATAAACACCATCTTGGATTTGGACCTTGCTGGTCCTATTGTGGATTTGGCTGCCGTCTTGGCCTACCAGGGCTGGCATGCTGGTGTGCATGGACAGTTTGACTCACAGAAGTCTAAGCTCTCCAAGAACAACTTCGCTCTTGGTTACCAATCAAAGGACTTCAACTTGCATACCAATGTGTAAGTCATTTGTTTTATTTGCATCAAAATTCTTGGGTATACTTACTCTAACTATACATGAACATAACCTTACTGTATCATAGTAATATTATAAATGTGAAAGTTCATATATTTACATGGCGATTCAATCAGGCTTGACTTGACTTGGATTTGGATGAAATTTGGCACACAGGTAGACCACAACATGGATTAAATAGGACGGAAGGTACTTATATAGGATAGGATAAGTTTCTCCTTGGAGTATGTTCCTTTGAGATAATTTTATGCAGGTTAAGCCGCTGGTAAAAGCTAGTACTTCATAAGAAAAATCGATATTTTCACTTATCTCAATCTAGGTCTATATGGTACTTGATAGTTCATGGCTCAGTCACTGCTATTGATTTTATATGATTGCATAACACTTGGCCCAGTTAGTTGAGGTTTAGCAAAGGATGCATCTCTCTTGTTATGCAAACCAGTTAATACTACTTTAGCACCAAGGCAGTGTTCAAAATTGTTCCATATACATTGAAAGGAATCTAGTAAGAACTGGCTGTTACTTTTCGTGACTTAACGTTTTTACAGACTAAGCTAAGGCGCCATCTCCACGGACGACAATCCCGGCGATAGTCACGCTGTGCCTTCAAATTATCGCCGTATTGAATTTGATGGTACGGCGAGACTCGCCGCGATTTTCTCACCCGTGGAGATGGGCCTGAATGTTTTCATAGCCAGCTTTTCAAACAATTATTAACAATAATTGTAGATTTTAATGAAACATAATTTGTTTACATTGCTATACAATGTTGTTTTCTTGTTGGATGTAGTGACAACGGAAAGGAATTCGGCGGTTCCATCTACCAGAAGGTGTCAGAAAAGATCGAGTGCGGTATCTCCATGAAGTGGACCTCTGGCTCTTCTGAAACACTGTTCGGTGTTGGCACAAAGTTTGCAATGGATGCGGAAGCTTCGCTGCATGCCAAGATCAACAACAAATCTCTCATTGGTCTTGGATACCAACAGAAATTGCGCCCTGGTGAGATTCTCGATCATTAACAACTTCTTATTAATATTTATTTGTTTTTATAAGAATTTTAATTTATATTACATTAAAATTCTTATAAACTTCCTATTGGAAGATATCTCTCAACCTTTCTACAAACACTTAACTATTGCATAAGCTTACTATACATTCATACATTTTTGTTGATCTAAAGATTATAAATATGGCTTGATTCATTACTACTGAATATGGTGATAAAATCATGAATAATTATAATGATAATAATATCAGTTATTTATGAACATACTGCTATTTAAATTCAACATTATATCAGTTACTTCATACTTTTACTTTCTACATTTGTATCTCAATATTATCTCATCACTGAATAGCATCAGTTTATGAGATAGCAGATAGCTAATATTACAACAGGTTGAAACTTCATTGTTCTGTTATATCAGATCATATGATCTGTAAATCATTGTCCCGTTTTCTCATGTGCGTGATATGCGTTATCTATATTATCAGTTATCACAGAAAGCCCTAGTGCAGTGGAGATTTTGTTATATAATGTTATCATTATTTGCAGGTATCGTCTTGACGCTGTCGGCGGCTATCGACGGTCAGAACTTCAACGCTGGCGGACACAAAGTCGGCGTCGCCCTCGACCTCGAGCCCTAAGCACTCTGAGGCGCTTCGGCTTTTAGACTTGTAGATAATACATTATGCCACATTTACTGTTATTTAATAATAACAGGAAAGGAAGCATAACTATCAATCAATTTAACCAGTATCTTCAAGTGTTCTCTGAATAGTATATTCTGCGTTCAAAACGCAACAATAAAATTGTCATACACCTAATTACTTCGTCTTTGCAAATGCGAGTTTGCGCCGTCAGTCAATGTTATAATTTCTGTTTCAAGGCGGCGGACGCTTTTATCCTCGAAATGTTATTATTAGAGTTCTTAATGTATTATGCATTAGCACGCGGCGTTTAAGCATCCCTGTTTTCCAAAACATCAAGAATCTACATTACGTCTCTCACACCAGTTGTCTTGTAAATAAGCACCTATGGTGTATTATCCTATTGATTGAATGATAATAAAAATGAATAGTCTGTTGGAATCAGCGCGCACGTGTTTTATTAAACCTTTACTCATTTGCTATTGATTCCTTTCCGTATGTATGCTAAATACGTTACAATAAGTGTGGTTTCGAAGTGGTTAGGAATTGTTATACTTATTTTTTTTTACTGTGTTAATATTTATAATAATTTGATTGTCGTTGTATAATAAAGCTTTTTTGATATCGTTCTGTTTAAATGTTTCCAATACATACAACTATGGTAGTGTTAAAAAATAAAACTTCCAAGTCTTCACAAATTATAAGGTTCATAGGTCATTATTATCATTCGGTTGAAAGACATGGTATTGAAAAGAATTTATATTTGTAAGAAAAGAACAGTTTCATTGGGGTACTACCAAGAGTGCTACTGTATCATTTCCTCCTCCATGAGTTTGGCCATCCACTCTGGCTCCGCAGCAGCTATCTTCTCTATCAGACTGTTCACCTGGTAACACAGACTTTGTATTTGTTTGTCCCACTGTGGTAAGATCTCACGTGCTGAAAACATGTTTTAAGGATGAGTGATAGCAAAACTAAAAATAAAAACGTGAGGAAACCGGCATTACTTAGAACCAAAAAGCCCATTCCCTCTCGAAGAGAGTAGGCTTTTGTCTTGGCAGTGGGAACATTATAGGCTGATTATGAATAGAAAAAAGTTACTGAACAGTTCTTTATCAAGGGAAATCAGGCAGGGGTTGTACTGAGAATTACAACGTATGAAGTAGTGATGCCGTATGTAGCAGTGTGACTGACATTGGCATGGCCACGTCACAGGGATTTTAATAACACAAAAATAAAATGAAATTTGTCTCCAAATATCAGAATTTGTCGGTCACTGGTTCAAAAGTTATAAGGGTTTATAGGTGGCCGATCTGGGTAGCGCCTCCCCAGCTTGGCCCAATTTCAATCTCAAAAGCTAAGGTACCTACCTAGCGAAGATCTGTTTTCTCCCAGAGCTAGATTATGCATCACACAACCGGTACTTGACAAATTATTCAGCAGCGAAAGCCGATTTGACACTATTCAGTTTGTTAAATGATTTAAAAAAAACTGAAGCGATTGAACAAAATCTGAACAGAACATTATGCCTGCCTGTATTCACCGAAGGATTAGGCAGAGGCGTGTAACCACATGAATTGAACAGATCGGATACCTACCAAATAAAAATATTACTTCCGTAAAATCATGACAAGCATATAGGTATCGAATAATTCTGTCAATTTCGATTATAATTATGTAAGTCTTTTGTTTGTTAAATCGACTTTTGTTGCTGACCTTGTAAGAACTACGAACGCAGAAGCTTCGGTACTAATTAGTTGGCTTGTAGGGTTCTTATTTTACTTCTGACGCGACCGATCATTTATATTGGTCGATGACGCGCAAGAAGAGTCAAGGGTAAACTGTTGACACGTCTGCCGCGTCATTAGCCAAATAATAGGTGTGTTATTTATAATGAAAGTATCTTGAGATGTTTGTTACTTATTTCATTTCTACCCACAGCATTAGATACAATACTGGAAATCTTTAATAACTAGATATTGCTTATTGGAAGCTGGCTATTCACCAGGTATATACCTACTTACTCTACTTAGTAACATCTTTGGCATGTTTCTATACCATTTCTTCGTTATTTCTATCTTATCAACAGTGTCAATGTATTGTAGCATACCTACTTGTTTAGTGTTTACTATCTAGTGGATATATCACGCGTTTATATCTTAAAGTATTTACGTAATGCTTATGCGTTGATTGATTTTGATCGATTATAATGTTGTGTTGTATTATCTAATATGTATTTTTTTCTATTGATTATGTATCTTATCAAAACATATACTTAGGTACTTAAAATAACATGATAAAAGAAAACTTTCGATGTGGATTGACATTTGACCGATTAAAACCTAGAAGTTCCTAAACACTACAAAATAAAGAGGATGCGTATAAAGACTAACGCAGATTGGAGCGGGCCGGAAAAATCCTCCGTCAAGACTTTCGTACTATTTCTATGAACCAATGCATACTACAGGCGGGCCGCACCGTACTTTTTTTGTATGAAAATGCGTTGCGCTGCGGCCCGCTGAGACTGTAATGTGCGCTTGGCTTAAGGCTACGTTTCCACCAGAGATGAGCGATGATGCGTAGCAGCGCTTAACTGTCATAGTTTGAGATAAGCTAGCATTGTTATTGGTTAGTTTCACACACATCCCTCGCTAAGTATCCTCGCTCATCTCTGGTGGAGCAGGCTAACTGTGATAATTACGTCCGATTTCTGAGATTTTATTGATTGCCAAATTCATACATTCATGGCTGGTTATGAAGGTAAATCAAAATAATGCCATCTGTACCTACCTTCCTTATTCCGTATTACCTTCGTTTTCAATTTGGGTGTGGACCTATGATTGAAAACGAAGGTAGGTAAACCAAAAATACTTACTTTCAAAATGTACAACTGAGCTGATCTGGTCAATATATCCGTTCATGCGCCCTTCACTGATCATGTGGCTAGCAATCCTCTCCGCTTTGGCGGGCGGAGTCTCGAGCAACGCGCCCAGCTCTTCAAAAGTTATATTATTGTACAGTTTACTAGCTGAAAGGAGGTTGTGCTCAAATACTGCGCGATCCAGAATCGTAGTTCCATCCGATGTAGTGGCCTGTTGCGAAACCAAAACCAAGCGTTAATAGAGAACTAAACAGTATTGAAATACAAAATATCACAAAGTAGAGTCGGGCCATAAAGTACATAACGCTAGATCCAAGCTATTTCAAATGTGTGTTAATGGTTTGATTACGTCGGGAGGATAAGTAGAGTGATTAATAGCGCGAACTTTGATCAAGGGTCAGATGCGTAATAGTCGCTACCGACACGTGTTGATAGAAAAAGCAAAAGTGGATAGTTTAGATTAGCACGAGGCATTCCGTTATCCCCCGAACGCACGGCCGCTTTTTGACGTGAAGTTTTTTACCGCGCACTGAATTTTCAACGCTCGGCTCAGCGCGAGTAGTTGATAATTCATTATTGCCGCGTTACAAAACCGTCCGTACGAACGCGGGTCTAGGGCCCGATCACACGTACCACAACCACACCACATCGCAGCGACAAAATGTGGGCAAGCACTGGTTACGTGTGAATAGTGTCGCTGCAACTTCTTGCAGTGGGGTAACTACAAAATTTCGATGCGGTTGCCACATCCGCCACTACGTAACCACATCGCAACTCCTAGCGACAACTAGTAGTAACGTTGTGGCTAGTGTTTGCAGACAGGCAGATTGACACCAGCTTTCGTAGAGAAAGCACGCCTTGACTCAACCAACTCATAGACTTCGGAGAGGAAACATTGTTGTTCCTATATCTAAAAGAAACGATTGCCCATGCTTTTTTTTCTATGCGATTGGAATACTCCTTAATTTGGCAAATTACGGACCTCTTTAATAAATAAATCTGTGTAAAGTCTTGCTGTTGGACATTTTGTTTACACACAACCAGTCGGTACCTCACCACAACACAGAATGAATGAGGGGGGAAGGGCGCAGGTGGGACTCGTGCGCCACACATAGTGTCGACGCAAGGTTGTGTTTGCGATATGACCGGCCGCAGGTGCGTGGTCTCGCTGGTGGTTTTCTTGTGGCTGGGGCGTGGCCATGATGTGGTCGGTATTGCCCACACGGTTGGTTTTGACGGTCAATTTCATACAACTTAGCGTCCGTCCATGTGTTTTCGTTGTGGCGTGGTTGTGGTACGTTTAATAGGGCTTTTATTATCTGCCTCTAATAGGAAATGACGTGAATTGTTAGTGTAATGTAGTTAAGTGAAAATTATAAAATCGAGATGCCGGTGACCATTGGTTGTAGCACAAACTCCATGAGCCGCTCGTTCCTACTTAGCCTGTACCGAATGATAAATATGACAAGTTGCCTTCTGGTGCGTCTGCATCAGAGCTTCAAACTCATGCAGTTCTGAACGTCTGATTATTCGATCTAAATACATTTTCTCTAAGATTGAATATGCTGGTAACTGTTGACATCTTTCATCTTTGAACAGAGTTGCTAGCATTCTGGAACGCTGCTGACCTGCAAGGCAAAACAGGAAATAAGAAAAAAGCTTTAAGGTCCACTTGTAAGAACCACAATTCACTAAATGACAATCGTTTGAAGATAACTGAGATAGAATGATGTTTTTAAAACGCACGTAGGGAAGTGGGCCTAAGTTATTCACAGAAGACAAAAACTTTTTTTGAGAAAAAAAGCAACCGACTTGTGACTTTGGTTGTTTCGATTCTTTTTATAACCACCCAGTTCCGAAAGAAAGTTATTTTAGACGTTGTAGCTTTTTTTTTAAAGCCAGCTGTTCTTTTTAGTTGTATTTATTTTACATAGCAAGTAGTGGTATTATAACATCATCAACATAGATGAAGTAGATGAAACATATATTATTTAAGCACTAGCTATTAACTCAAAAACCAGTCATCAGTTCAGAACTTTATCAAATTTAAATGGGACCATTTTCTAATAGAATAGGAATCATCGAAATCGGTCGACGTGGTAAAGTACTGAACATACATACATAATAAAAGATTGCTTCGAGATGAGAACCTCCTTTTTTGAAGGCTGTTAAAAATAAAATGAATCTCGTCACTTTTAATAAAGTAAAAATACTAAGTAGATACTTACTACCTGCGGACGCCAATACAGTACATATGAGAGCGTTCCTCAGACACGTCATTCGTTCGTCTTCGTGTATAATGTTGCGGTAAGACAATTCATTGTATCTCTGTGCCGCTTCTATAAACTTCCTATGTAAAAAATGAAGAGTAGTAGAGTTTGTTGCAAATTGGGTTAAACCAATTTCAAGTTAGGCATACATAGTTAATTGACTCAGGCGTGACTTTGCGGAAATCCATTATAAAATACAATAGACGACGTATATTTAGTGAGTTAATCCGTTTAACTGTTTTCGGGCGGTGTGGCACACACTGCGTTCGGCGCTTGACGTGGCAACACGTCGTGTCCGTGTTCGGAACAAGTCAATCGTCATCCTGAGGATGCTTCATTGAAGTGAGACACGTGTCGATTTCTTACAGGGTTCTTTATGAGTCTTTAAGAACAGTTAAGCAGATTAAGTTACTAAATATATTTTATTTTTTATATTTTATATTTTTTTTGCGTACCATAATGTGTATAAAAGATGTTACATGAAGCTTAAAGCTAAAGTACAGTTATGGACCCTGTTAGGGCACAGCAAAATAGTATTTATTGTCTTAACATTTAAAGATAAAATTAAATTAAATCCATTCAATCCATTATACGTTGTCTATTGTATTTTAGTTGGGCATACATTTTGATAGGATGCAGTGCCTGCAGTAATAGTATAATACGTAAAGAAGTTGATAGGTTTTCTACGCAACATCCTATTTATATTTAACGTAATACGTAACACGCGGTACACAGCACGTTTCCTTTAACGCTGCGGCGTGAATCTGAGTTCAGGCTAACTAACCTAGTTTTAACATGCCATTTTCGGAGCGCGTATAAACCTATCAACCTCTTTTTACTTATCATTGGGCTGCAGCAATTGCAACACATCAATTCACACTAGCAAATAAGCTGGAATTTGCAACACAATAAGCTGTTGATGAATAAGATTTATGTTGATTCATGCATTATACTTGAAACAATACACTCAAGCAGCATTAAAAACAATACTACCATTTCTGTTGCAAGCCAAAGTGTTAAAGCAACTTAGAAAACCGTTAAAATACTTCAATTTTGAAGATTCAAAAAGGTTTTTCTGAGGTCCACCGTAATGTGTATAAAAGTGACTATTTCGCAATACCTTCTGTAATCCAAGACCCTGGCATAGCAAACTTTGTAATAGATCTGTAGCTGTTCATTAGTTGTCTCCGCCTGTAGCAGTGAAGCTCTGTTCACGAATGCCTCCGCCTGCACTGGGTCATCTACCTCCAAGTATAGCCGAGCAATCTTCAGATATGTTTCTAGCTTATAATCTACAGAATATTGCCTGAAAGGAACAAACAAATTACTTACATAGATCATGCATGTTCTAAAATTTACATTCAGAGCAAACAGACATTTTTTGGGTGAAGTTGTCCTTTATGTTATTTCACAATTTATAATTGTATTGCATTTTAAATGCAAATCACATATTTTTGCAAATTAATGTATTTTTTAAGGTTAGTCATTTCTGATCAGGCAATAATTATATGAATCACATTGTCATTGAGGTAAGATTTTCTTTACTAAACCACTGTCTGCCATCATAATATCAAGCATGGAGGACATGACCAGTCATTACCAAAATACAGCATTTTAGATGTTGGTGTACTGAACGCTACATTGTTATAAGACATGTTAGTTGTAGTAAAAATTACATACTTCTGTCCAGTTTCCAATGGTATTCCCACCAGCACATTTGCGGCTTCTTTCCAATTTTGATTCCTTTCATAAATATCTGCTAAGTGTTGTCTAATACTGGCCACCTGGAAATAGTAGTAGTATTTAATTGTTAGTTTTATGTTTTATCTTTATAGTTGCTTTTTAATGCAAAGTACCTTGTACAAAGGCTTGTTTATGTCTAAAGTCTGTATCGTGAAAAATCATAGTTTCACTTTATTTCAGTATACAAACATGTTAATGAGACAAGATGGAAAATCAATAAATATCATTTATTAGGCAAATTATTTTTTTTAAAACGTTGCCCCACACTAGGAATTTCTCCTGTGTCATGGGTGTGTTTACAAACATTTAAACTCACATACACACACAGCCAGACCCGGAACAACTAATTGTAGGTCATACAAATATTTGTTCCGTGCGGGAATCGAACCCGCGGCACGCAGCGCAGCAGTCAATCGCTTAACCACTGCGCCAACCGTGCCGTCAATCTTTCTTTTTGTTAAAGATTTTCTGGTAAAAAGGATTTATGTTTATTAATATAATAAAGTATTGAACTTATGTAAGTAATTATTTTACCTGTTCTTCAAAAGAAATGACTCTAGGTTGTATAACATCCAGTGCAAAGTGTGACACGTCTTGGGACACAGGGTCAGGCAGCAGAGCCAAGTGAGTGCTCACATCTGTCAGCAGCTGCCGTGATATCACCAGGCTCACATTCTCATTCACAACTGGAAACAACAAACAGAATTTTAGGTTTCAAGTTCATTTAGATCCTTATTACAGAACCACACTCAAAAACTCAAGCTTTAGTTCTATGTGAGCAGGTTTGGTTTCTTTACTTAGTCCTTCAGGTGGACCATTGTACCTGGGCCATGGCGGCCATGGGTGGTTATTCCAACCAACCCACCTCCCTCCCTCCAGAAGCATTACTTTAAAACTACTATAAAGTAACTAGTGTAAGTAATGTTCGAGTATTGAGTGAGGTTACGTAATACAAGCCTTAGTGTGCCATTTACATTTATTTATATACCACACTTCTTTGACTTTTGTGTGTTTTAAAAAATTTGGTTTCCATTGGCCAATAGTAAAACATAGTAAGACCAAAGACAGAGATCTACAACCTCCCTAAGACAAACAATATAATATGAAGCCCTTGCCTAGCAATAGTAGTGCCTTAGCAATTCCTTATTAAATGTTACATCCAATAAATTATGGCTTAGGTACGTAAAATGAATTTATGAAATATACATACTTGCTTCTATAAAAGCTTTTAGACATTCTGCCAACTCTGTTTCAGTGCTTTTCAGTATTTCCATAAGAACATTGCGGTACCTAAAAAGAAAATCAATAGCATTACAATTAGGCTTCCAGTTCTTGGTAAATTCAATAACATAAAGAATCTTGTTCTTACTCAAGTTGAGTAGGAAAAGCACGCAACAAGTAACCGTTGTACTTACTTTTCGGCTTGATCTTTGTGCAAGCCGCCAGAATTTCTCAATTCGCTTAGATACTGACGTACGCCTTGTAAATTAATAGGCATATTTTTTAGAATTTATTTATTTCCAGTTAATACAATTTTCTATGCACATGAAACTTTGACAATAATGACAGATTGAGATAATCCGGAATCAAATAATGACAACAATTTTTTTTTATTGATGATCACAGATTACACGACCACCACACTTTACGGTTACGGTTTTTAAAATAGTTGATTTAACAGAAATTACACTTGACACATTTCGATGGGGTCGGGTTGGTTTCAAAGTCAGTTTTTATTTATTATTTTATTGGATTGGCTTAGTGGATTGTCTCGGGTATTAGCCCCCTTTAGTGGTCTAACTGAACAGACAACTGTGCTGCTGGGGAGTTTATTGCGCCACTTCTTCCCAGCTAAAGCACTAGGAAGTGGTGAAGAGTGAAGTTCTCAGCCTAGTTAGTATAAATGACTTTTGAATTTGTCCATTATGGAGAGTTTACTAACCATTGACTATAATGGATCATTTAGACAGAGCCAATCCCCAAGACAATCTACTAAGCCAATCCAATAATGACATCGTTTATATAGATAGAGACAATCCACTGGATTGCATTGGACTTGATTTTGGACTGGCCTAATGGATTGGCTTAGTGGATTGTTTCAGGGATTGGCCTCATCCAAATGGTTCATAAATAAATAGTAAAATGAATTCATAATAGATAGGACAAAGCGTGTCAATTTAATGTAGTTTTCATGAGTGATGCTTTTTTTTATGACTTTACTACATGGAACATTCTTTAAAATTTACCAAGGTTGCTTTATTTTAAGTGAATGTCGTGTATACACGGCTACACATCAAGCTACACATTTCCAGTATAAGCTGACCTCGCACTGTACGGAAATCCTACACAATGCTAGATCAGGATAAACTGGCAAATATAGCTTGATATGTAGCCGTGTGTATGTGTTTCCAGTTTGTCCAGGTATGCATGTACGAGAGAAGAAGTTTTTCAACTGTAAAGCAGTAATAGCAATCAAAACTGCTGGTATTTATTATAATTTGATTACTTACAGAAAACCTACTCACTCATTTAGTAATATTAGAATCGAAATAAAGTCATATCGATAAAAGTTTGTTTTCTAAGGTTGGCAACTTGTGACATCAAAAAATTGAAAGAAGCGCCATTAGAATTTTTCTCGCTTTTGATGCATTTTACAAGGAAATTGTTTGTTTTGTTCACATCTAATGCATCACAAACGGAAGAATAACTGATATTTTTTGTTTATATGTGATAGTTACTGAGTGCTTTGAAGACTTTTGTCGAATAATATCGTTTTATGTTTGTGGCGATTTGTTTTCAACCGTGGCGACTTGAGAGACTTCGGAGGGCTTGTCGGAGGAATTTGACAACTTAAAATGGCGGCCTCTTTTGAACTCAAAAATGTTTTTGATTTTCACCCAGTGTAAGGTGCTTTTTGTGTGTATTAACTATTGAGTGGAATCTTCAAGTTTAAAGCTTCATCATGGAACACAATTTGGACGACTCTCTTAACTTAGAGAGCGCAATGGGCGGTGTAAGTAGTGAATAAGATTACTTTATTTTTATTCAGTCTTTTTCTGGCTTTTCCATTTTAACTAGTATTTAACATCCAAGTTCTGAATATAATTTGTAGTGGTTATAAGTTGCAGTCGTTTTTTCTTCCCATGAAATGTTCTGCTGCTCCTTAGCTCATATTTTATCTTTCATTGCAAATTGTATCATTGGCAACAGTTTCAGTGTTTTAAAAATAAAAAACAGTAGTTGTTAGAATAGTCTTATGTTATGTACATGGTTAGCAACATAGATGTCGAAATGTCCATGAAAAGGATTCCTGAACAATGTCATCATTTTACAATGTTTTGTAGCTTGCTAAGTATTTGTACCATCAATTTTTTTTTCATTATGTTTGATTAGATACAAGAAGCAAAATAAATCGTAATTTCACTCAATATATTTTTTCAATACAACATCTAAAAAGAAAATTGCTCACAGCAGCAAAACTTCAGCTATTTATGGGTCTAACTCTTAGACCTATAAAAATCCTCTTTTATTCAATAACTTGTTAACTGATAGTTCATTGCAATAATAATATGATGTATGAGAGTTATGAAGCTGATGCTGCCTATTCTCCTGACATTATCCTAAAGCCAACATTGCCCTTTTAGATAATATAGACACCCATCAAAATGCTTATGTCCGAGAGCTGCATATTCTAAGTTGGTTAAGGAAAAGAGCAGCATGTTCCAAAGTAAATGGTCACAATAATAATAACATGTTCAAAAGCTGTAATGTTTATACATTCTTAAATCATGATTGGAATTTTCAGATGGACTTTGACCACTCGGGTGCGGTGGTGAATCAAGACGACATCTCCTTAGAGACGACTGGCCATGAACCGGACATACCTATGGAATTTGAAAACATAGATGAACAACAGATGCTCATGGATACTGGTAGCGAAGAGATTATAGGTATATCCTTTTGTTCTCACACTTAAGCAACTGATGCATCAACAGTTTAACCTACCTACCGTCTAGAGTACTGTTAACTTAAAACTGTAACCATTCTCTGTTATTAGCTGTTAGTTTTCTAATAAAATAAATTATCACATCGTTATTAACTAATGAATAATGGACCTGCGACAATAGATTGTCAATTAAGTCTCGGTGTTGCTTGGCTTTCAATATGTCAGTCATTTGATTGCTTTTATATTATATTCATGGTGATTATTGATTTTTATTTTCATACAAATGATACACTTAGAAAGAAATTGAAAAAAAATTGTATCAACACTCTAAACTATGTGCTCATAAAAATTGGGTTATGAAGGTCACATGTAAAATTAAAGTGTGTATGTTAATTGAGATAAAACTAAGGAGGATGTGTTCGTTTCATAAAATAATAAACACACTAACTGCAATGTAAGAAGTTTTAATAACTGCATGTTTGGTGATAATTCAACCTTTTTACAAGCATACAATGCGCTTTTTGTATGCAAAATTAACATAAATATTCATCACAGACAGTGTGGTTTACTAGTAAATCACGCAGTTATAATTTAAATCCTTCAGTTAAAAATTCTGCATACAATAATTGTTATTGTGGTTTAAAATCATTATATTAATTAATATAACAGAATCTCAATTTTTTTTAAACTATTTTATACTGTATCTTAGTTTCAGATTTCATGAATGACCAGTATACATTGCAAGAGTATTCTGTTCAAGGTGATTCCGTTTCGGAACCAGGTGTATTGGATGAGAGCCATGTATGTATACAATCCTGTAATATTCCCAAGCATAAAAAATGGTAATCCTGACATGATCCATCAGGTAGCTGTTTCACTGCCATTGAAGATTTAAAAGCTCAGTAAGAAATTCATGAAACAAGCAAATTGTGCCTAGAGGGTGGGTATTATCTAACAACGGGGGTGCCGCGAATGTGCAAGTATCTCCTGGGCCTCCGACTCATGGTAGTAGAAGGAATAGTGGAGTTTTAGTTGGTAAAAGTCCGACATAACCCTCTGTTCTCGACAGATGGAACCGTGAGGATTTCCCCAAAAACCACACATTTTGTTTGTTTCACCTCCTATTACAGATTAATACAGATAGTTCTCTCCACAAATTCATTTAAATAAAAAAGCAACTCTTGCTTCAACACAATAAAGTACAATTTAGTTCACACTGCGCTAATTAGCTACAGTTATATTCACCTAGAAATTGCCTCTCTTTCTATCGCGTAAATTTTAGATCTTCTGACGACGTTACACTCACTGAATTGACCAAACAAGTCGAGCCTGCCGCGGAATTGTAGCTTCATACCTAAAATGCGGAGTGAACCATCTGTATTAATCTGTGCTACTACATCAAATGAGGCTCGTTGTTCGGCTAAGACAGTCAATTGCCGAACAGACCAATAGATTCGTTCAATGTAAATACAATGTGATGAAAAGTATTGCTGCTAGTACACACTGCTACACATCAAGCTATACAGTTCTAGTATAAGCTGACCTCGCACTGTACGGAAATTCTATTCAATACGAGATCAGTATTAACTGGAAATGTATAGCTTGTTGTGTAGCTGTGTGTACATATCTGGAAAAAAAAACCTTTTACAATTTACAGGGGCTAAATATACAAGAAGAATCAATGATAGACTTGCAGTTTGATTCGGATATACCTCATGGTGTGACTCAGGAGGTTACCACGCAACCTAAATATATTTCTGTCAAGGTAATTATAAATTGGCTTTCACTTAACTTCTATCAGTAAGATATTACTCAATACTCAAATCTTTATTGGATTCCATATGTATTACAAAGATGGCATAACAAAGTAAATCGTTCGTAATAAAATCGCAGCGATTTTTTTTCGTGCACTTGATTTTGAACGCTTTGCTTAGCGCCGAGAGTTAAACATCCAGTGAACGAAAAAAAATTAAAATATATAATATATACATCATAAAAACACGTCCGTGCGAACCTGGGCTTTGATGTCAATGTTTAATTGGGTTATAGAAAGACACAATCAACAACTTAATAGCACATCCTTACAGTTAACCTCTTAATTATGTACTTCCTTATGAAACGCACCAACCCTTTCTGTCTCTGACCTGTGCTTATCTGATTTAAGTGCACTTTTTAACTCTGGCTCATTTTTCAACCTATACATTTCGTTACAGTAAAGCTCTGGTCGAACTGACGCGAATACCGCGGCGGACGGGGGACGAAATTCGCTCGTGACAAATGTGTCGACTAAAACCGGGCTCACATGGTTTGATTTTAAATTGAACAACTTTCGTTGTTCAACAAAAAATACTTTGAATTTCAAATTCAATGTGATTGAAAGTCTGTTCAGACGGCAAATCGCTTTCGATTTAGCAGTTGATCAACTAAATTCGAACAATGTGAACCCAGTTTAACCTGTATGGAGGTGTTGGCGCGAATAGTCGCGCGATTTCCTAACCATTAAAATGATCGACGCGTCCCAGCCGGCATTCTCCTCAGTTTGAGCTATATCCTAAACAAAAATTACCTTTTCAGGCGGCACCAGCGCGTAAAAAGAACGAAACAATAGTGACCAGCAACCCACCGCGGCAAGTAGCGATAGCTCCAAAGCCACCGAAGTTGGTACCCACAGCGCCTACAACCTTCTCGTCGGGCAAACAGTTTGCGATAGCGCCAAAACCGGTAGCGATGGTCAGCAATAAGAATCCTAGTTTGGTCAAGAAGATGTCTCTAGCAAGCGTGTTGCAGAGCGGTATGAAATCCGGAAATACGTTACTTAGTGAGTCTGCTTTTGTTTAGTTGAAAACTGTAAATGTACTTTTTGGAAAGCACGCTGGTGTACACATTTTACATCAATTGAAAAATTCAAACTTTTGTTTAATTTACGCGAATTATACTTGTATCTTTTATGTGCATAAATTCAGTACTCAATAATTATTTATTAAAATTCAAATCATTATAGAAACTATCCGGCACAGCCTCTATTTCATCTAAAATTGTAAAACTATAAACAAGATTTTTAATTCCAGCTCAAATAGGGAAGCAATTGGTTATGGTGCCAGCTGGTGCTGGACAAAAACTCAAACTAGTTACGTCCAGTTCAGGGGTGCAATCAGTGCAATACGTGCGAGCTAATAACGATCAGGTAAGATTTACATACCAATATCTACATGTACAAACACGTCAATATAAATTGTATAGTTAAAAAAAAAAAACTGTTTGCAGGCAGAACTGATCAAAAATGTTGGAGGCAATACGCAGAAGCCAGTACTAGCGAAAGTAATCGTGCAAGGTATATACTATTACTATTAAAAGTCAACAGGAGGCCAATTCCCATAATTAAAAACGATGTAATCTAATCGCAATCTCTTTTCAATGTCAAAACTTGTAAAAAAATTGACAAATTATAGCTATTTTAGACAGATCGAAACTGGGATTAGAATGCGAACGTCCTAAAAATACGGAAATTGCTCCTCTGGTCCTATTAACTCATAACGAAGCAACGATAAGCGCCCAAGTCGTGTACCTCTTGCCGTCCCGAATTCAATTGCGAATGGTTCTACACCTTATTGTCAGAGGCTTAAAGTGCAAAATTGTAGAAACATCGACGTAAATAGACATCAAATGAGTCTTCGGGCGTTGCACAACCGAACTAGTTGCTCTTTAAGACACTGAAAATAAGGTTTATTATTGAATTTCGCAAAGGAGCTCAATGCAGAGGCCGTTGCTCTCCTTTCGATCTGCGATGAATATTGGATGCGTAGTTCTTTGCAAAATTTATTGATAATATGTATGTTTAATTCAACAGGGCAGCCTAACCTAGATTCGCTTGGCCAATCGGCAGTGATAACTAAATTGATGCCTTCATCGTCGGGTGCCACTACGCAGACGCGATACGTCATGCAACAGAAAACTGTGCCCATCTCTATAGGATCTAATAAGGTGAGCTGTGCTTGATATTTTATTACTATCGCTATCTGTGGACGCATCTTAACATAAAACCTTTGATTATTTATATGTCTAGATAGTGTCGCGCTGCAAAAGAACTAAAACAAAACTTTTTTTATGCTGGTGTGCGTGACAGCTAGTCTGAGGCCGCTTTACGATTTAGAACATATTCGCTCACAGCGCTGACATCGATAATTTGCGTTCTGATTAAGACATTATTATGACGGCTGAGGGCTGTCAAAAATTCGGAACGCTCGTGAACGCGCTCACAGTGCTCGCTCAATGTCAAAACTTGCATATCATATTTATTTGTGTCTATACCACAAATTTCTTCTTCTTTGGTTAGATGGCGAACGGTAGCCAGAAGCACAATTTCGCCACGCTAGTTTAGAGATATGTTGCGACTCAAAACAAAACAGCATAACTATAATTTTTGAGAGCGCTCACGGTGATATTAGTAAAAGACATGGTCGGCGTTATCGCAAAGTGGCGCATGTCATGACGTCATCTGTGACGATTCAAGACACATCGTTATCGCGCTCACGCTAATTCGGTACCGGTGTTATCACGCTCAACTCGATTACAGCGTAACTCGGAAAGCAGCCTTACACTCGCGCCACGTCATTGTGCTTTTCTAGTGTGCGTGCATTTAGCGGCTAGCAGTTGTACGTTATTTTTTTCGACGAGTTCTCAGCTTTCACTATATATCTAGACATATTTATATCTTTGCATTAAAGATAGAATTGCTCAAATGCACTTATTTAAAGTTTTTGCAGTTCTCTGACATTTTGGTAATTTTGGCTGTATGCCACAGGATATTTTTGTTCAAGGAATTTTAATAATGTTATTTTGATGAAACTTTATTTGGGTATAAAACGAATGAATACTATTTTAGCAGAAACAATAGCAATATCATCATTATTCTCGAACCCTTATCCCAAATTATTTGAGGTTGACGCAACATGTCTTTTGCATACTTTTCTATTAAGCGCAGGCGCAAACGAACGAAGCTCAGTTCGTTAAATAATAATAATAAAAAAAACATTTTAATTCGGACAACTACGAGATCCATAAATTGTTAGTAACAGGTTTGCACTTAAAACACTATTGTTAGTAACTTAAACTAAAGACGAATTAATGAGAAGACCACCCATCAACTAGACAACGTGAAATGGAAACTAGGGTATAAGTCTTCTCACAAATTGCCTTATTATGGCCGAGGAGGTATCTGCCGCCACAGCCTTCAGGCTAAGCAGGTTAAGCTTCGCTCATATAGCTACCGGGTTTTCATACTTTGGTTCACACCGCGAACTATGTCTCACGCTTTAGTCGCCCTCTTTCACGCCATATCATCTTTCACGCAGTCCATGCATTGTTTCTTTGGTCTTCTTCTACTCTTATAGCCATCCATATTCATACTCAAAACTTTCCTCACGAATGTTCCTCATTCTTCGGATCAGAAACAATATCAACATTGCCAGCTTAAAACATCTACAAGTATTTGTAAAAGTTAATATACCTAAATAATTACCAATTGCAGGTGCTGTTGGCGTCTCCTTCTAAACAAGGAGTGAAGTTCGCCAAGAAACAAATAATAGCCATAAAATCGCCGACACCTAAATTGATGCCGGTGACGTCACAAGGTGAGGTTTTATTTTAATACCATAGACTTTGATTGCCTTTTTTTCTGATACTGGAAGAGAGTTATGGTTGTGACCTTTTTACAAGACCTGCAAAGCAAACGCACCCTGCTAAAGCTATGTCATTAGCAGGGGGCGTTTGCGCAATAAAGGAAAGAAAGTATAGAAGAAAAATGTGATTCAGAAGACATGGTGTAAAGTTCTTCATCTACCATAGAAAAGAGAGGTTCCTACGACCAGATAGGTGTTTTGTCTGGTAGGCTACCGCCCGACGATTGATGTCGGGACGTTGTATTTCTAGTCGCACGGAAAAGTTTGCTAGCGCAACGTAGGTTTTACGTGACATCAGTGTGATGCATAGTCCGCATGTGGCGTTGTAGGTGTCGCCACAACTTCACTATTATTTGCTATAAACCAGCTGTACAATCCTTACATACATATTATAAAACGGCTTAGGTTTAAGCAATCACCAGATATAATGAAATATAACGCCCAAAAAATCGTTAGTACTTACCAGAATTTAATCCCCATTTTAATATGAAATTATCACCAAAAAACGTAAAGTCTGCTAACCTAAAAAAGGCAAGTATCTTCAGAATAATCGCTCAGCTACCCAAAAAGGCCACGCATACACCAAATATGTGCTCGCATTTTATTTAAAAATTTCATCCAAATATATTACACAATTTTATCCTAATAAAGTAAATTAATATACAAAAATCATTGTTTACCCAAAAAATATAAATGAAGTTCTAAAGGTTCACCGATACTACCGTAAGATGTTTACTAAAGGCTGAGCTTCTTAGAGCTTTCAATAAAATAACGGCCACAAAAAAAAACATTAGTTTATAAACAACATGTTTTATTTCTACATACAAATAAACTTAAAACTTAATAAGGCAGTCCTTAGTGCAATTTTAAAATTTTAATGAAGAGTGGATCTTCAAAAAACTTAATCTTAGTGATAAATGAGTCTTCAAATAACATAACATCAGACTCCTTTGTATGGTAACAATTGTTTTAAAATCTTAACCAATAAATCAGTCTTCTTAAACATAAAATAAAATTAATTTGTGTAGTTATAATCATTTTAAAATATTTGAATAGTAATGACACAAAACTTTGCTAGTTAAAATTTGGTGCACGCGTGGCTTTTTTGGGTTATGAAAAGTTTTAGTAGTGCAGGCATGGCTTAAATAGCCCGAAAGATTTTGGTACAGGTTTCATTTATTTGTACATATTATATTTTTTTTGGATGAGGCTGTTTAGGGTAACGATTGTTTTTTTGGTGGTCATTCAATTTCATCCCTTATAAAACAAAGTCCCCCGCCGCGTCTGTCTGTCTGTTTGATCGCGATAAACTCAAAAACTACGAACGAATTTACAAACGGTTTTCACTAATGGACGGAGTAATTCATGAGGAAGGTTTTAGTGTACAATTAATTAAGGTTTTAGTGTAAATTGGCTGAAATATGACGATTATTATTGAAGATGTCGGAAAAAATTATGCCGACTGGGAGCTTTACTGGCGTGCGCCGCGTAAACCGTGAGAGATAAATAAAAATTATGTTTTACAGGATTTTATATCTTAAAAGGTTCAAAAAAAAGGTTCGCGATGGCATATGTCTATCTTCTAAGGATGACCCACAATAATCATTTTTATCTTTCGGAATTTGATAAAAATTGCATTGTTATTTCCGAAGCTATTTTGACCGGTATTATATTAATTCTTATCCAATAAAATATGTTATTTAAATTTAGATTAAAATATGCCTTGACATCATATCATTTAAATGAATAGTTTAAAAGATATCACAGATTCAAAATTACGTGTAACAAAGTAATTATGGTTGACGGCAACGCGGGCGCAGCGGTAGGAGTCAATGACCTTTTCTCGGCTGTTAGGTATGTAATCCCGGTAGTACGTTCCCGTGGGATATTTTCCGACATCCACATCCGCGGGCAAAAGCTACTTGATTAATATTATGCATAAACATTGATATAAGTTGATATAAAATAGGTTTTAATTGTGTTACAGGTGCTACTACTACCACCAAAAAGGTTGTTATAACAGCGAATTCAAGTCAAAACGTCATTTTGAAGACAACTGCGCCTCCTAAAACTGCACAGGTATGCGACGACCATTATCCTCTTGTATTGAGTTTGCGCCTGGAGAAGATTACTAACAATATTTTTTGTTTCAGATAACTAAGGATGGCAATGTGGTGATACAGAGCCAAAGGTCGCAGCTACATCAAATAAACGTACCTGGGAAAGGCGTAAGTACGATAACATACAAAAGCTAGTGCTTGGAAAGAGCGAGTGACTGTAACATTAGACATTTGCATATTATTATGCATTCGTTTAATAATAAACACTAACAATCATTCGTTTTATTACATTAACAACTATCTTCTGCCCAGGACTTCGCCCGCGTGGAATTTCTTGTTCCCCCGACCCACCCCGTCGCATCGCATTGCTTGCCCGCGCTATTACTTAATTTTCGTTTAGCGGTCTTTCTGTCTTTTTTTTTATTTTTGCTCGTACTAAAGGCGTGATGTAAATAGCCTTTTAGCCTTCCTTAAGAATTGGGCTATCAGATGCAAATAAAAAAATATTTTGTCAAACCGACTGGGAGTTCCAGAGATTAGAGCGTTCAAACGAACAAATAAACAAACTCTTCGGCTTTATTGGTAGTATATATAGATAGGTAGAAGATTACATAATTACAGTTTTCGTAAGGAACTCGTAATTTTTTTGAAAAATAAAATTTAGGCAATGTTACTCGCTGATAATGTAGCTTTCTATAGGTGAAATATTTTTTTTAATTGGCCTGTATTTTTTGAGTTTATCGATTACAAACAAACATACAAAAAAACAAATCTTTTGTCTTTATAATATTAGTTTAGAAGAAAGTATCTGAAAAGAAGGCAATGATGTATTAACATTTAGCAGTGCCGAAAAAGTTGTTCAGTTCCGTGTTGTCAGTGTCAAGAATAATAAAATTCTATGTTTTGTTGTAGATCCAATATATCCGACTGATAACGAACCCCACTCCCGCGCCGCAGAAGATTGCTGCGAAATCACAAACACCTACAATGGCCGTCCCTTCTAAAAGTTTCGTTTTGACTGATAATAAAGGTATGTCAATTAATTATTTTTAACTATTTGGCGTTTATAAACGTTGCTTAAAATTAAGTAATGATTAACATCTGTTTAACCATACGTTTTTGACGTTTTAAGCAACGCTTATAAATAAACCTTTTATGTACAGACGCCAGCAGGACAATCTACCCGAAAATCAAATTTTCCCAATCAACTTTGAACCTTATGCTTTAGTGATAAAGTTGAAAATATATTAAAGGAATTTCACAGATTGTAGTAGGTTGATGAGCTGGCGTCTGTACAAACTGCAATTGTTGATTAAATACGCAATATTTCGTACCACGCCCAGCTGCTCTCAACTCTTCGTGTAAACAGGCCTTTACTTTTTCCTTAAAAACATCACATTAATTTTTATGTTTGTAAATATTTCAGGTAATCTAATTCAGATGACGGCAGAGAAAATGATCAGTGGACAGCCTCCACCATTAGTAATTACTGGAAATACGACTGCCAAAAGTAGGTTAACAGTTATTTTTTCACATCACCTGCTCGCTAATGTCAAATTATATGTCATACAAACCTAGAGAAAGTCAGTAAAGGCTTAGGCTCTGCCCGGCAATAATTTTGTACTGCATTTAATTATGACCCGCTGGTGCATAATGTGATTTGAATTACAACCTCAACTAAAATATCTGTATGTAAACTTTTACCTTTACCTGTACATTAAAATATTAAAAAAAAACTATAAAAGCTTGAGAAGAGAGAGAAGAAGAATTCTCAGTACAAAGGCCATCGACGAACAAAATAATAAAAAAAATACACAATTTAGCAGATATATTGGATTTGGGGAGGCCTTTGCTCAGCAGTGGGAAAGTAATGGCTATTAAAAAATATAGATATTATAGTGGAATAATAAGTAACAATAACGGAATAAATCAAATAGATAAAACATAACAATTGTTTTCTGTGTATGGTCAAGTCCAAAATGATTAAATAATGTGCATGTTAGACTCGCCAACCGCTGTTTCTATATTATCTGTGGCGGTAATGGCGGCATATCATCGAAACAGTTAGTCGCTTGTTGTGTGCGCCACAGCCCCCGCGTTAAAAAGTTTTATACGAAACTACAAATATCTTTGTATTCCCCGGTTTTAAGAGCTGTCAAAAATTAACCTGTTTTGATTAATTTGGAATAATGAATGGCAATTATAACATTGAATTTGAAGCTATACCCATTTAAGGTGTAAAAAAGACTTTTTTGACATCTATAACTAAATATTCGGTGTTACGATATTAATTATTGCATTTCATTATCAATATTCTAGTTCGCTAGTTTTCGTATTTCCATACAGTAATATTGCCAAATTAATCAAAACAGCGAATATTTGACTTCTATTTGCGACGTTGCCCACTTTCAGAAGCTACTAATTCGGAAATCAATTTGGTTTTTACTATCTCGCAATAGGTGCGAAAAGTAGGGTATTCTCTTAGGGGCTACAGGTGTCTTCGTTCTGGGTGTTCTTGAATCGCTCGCTGCACTCCGCTCGGGAGCCATAGAATCCTTCGTTACGTTCAGGATTAAAAATAGCGCCCGTGAAAAAAGTCACTGCTTTATCCCCTTAGCCCTCATACGCACTAGCAGTTAACCGCGGTGGCGGCTAACCGCTTTTTGATTTTTTACTATGCAACCGCTTATGGTCGTACGCACTTGACCGCCATCAAACGCGGCGGTGGAATAGGCGGTCAACCGCTGGTGCGTAAGGCCTCTTAGTGAATAATCTACTTTTCCAACTCAGTCTACCGCAGTCCAATGCTGGACATAGGCTTCTCTCAAGTAGCGCCATAATTTTTAATAACATTAAATCTACGAATACACCAAGATTAAATAACTTCACACTTAACTTTTTCACTGTGTGACACTTGTATATTTATTTTAGAAAATGGAAAACGGAAATTTCAAATAATATTGACACCCAAGTCTAATTACGAAATGTTTCTCTATTTGAAACTCTAATTTGAAAATATTAAACATGGAACTAACTTTGGAATAATTTTAAATGATAAAAGTCACTTGTCAGTAGTTGGAATGTTTGGCTGAAGAGCTTACATAGAATTAATAAAATTATATTTTGTTGTGCAGTGACGACGAAGCCCCAGAAAAAGTTGGTGCGAATAGCGCCCGTGGCTATGAAACCTTCGCAATCCGTGCAGGTATGTAATAGTACGGAAAATTTACGAATCAAATCTACATTCTTATACCGCGTTGTGTAAAAGGCTCTGTACCTAAATTTAATATTTTTCTTTCGAAATACCTTCTCTATAAATGTTGCGTGAAACGAATATAAAAAAATCTATGAGCATTAATTAAAATTTCGATGCTCAGTAATATTGATTATCTTTTAATTACGATTTACCGTGATGTAAGCTGCGATTTATGTTGAAATGAATAACTTTAATTGCAGGAATTGCGCCCTCTATCCTGAGCCCAATTTTTTAGTCAAATTTGTCTGCATCTTAAAAGTGTCAATTTTGACGTCTGTAGTCTCAGCAAGGGTAGGCAGACGTCTTAATTCACTCATATTTCGCCAAAATTGTAACAAATAAATTCTATGTATGAAAAATAAATTCTTTATTTTTTTCACTAGCAACAACAACCATCCCGTTCTTCACAAAGTTTACTCGCGCCGCTATCACCGATGGCTGAACCAGACTTGGAAGACGTGTCAGAGCTAATAGAAAGTCGCACTATGAGTGAAGACGTGGAGGTGACGCTGGCTGAGCAACAAGCGGAGCGAGACGCGGAGCGGCGAGCGGCGCGACGAGCTGAGCGGAGCGAAGAGGAACGAGATTCGAAAGCGGCTTTGAGGGCGCTTATAGCGGATACTGTGGCTGATGACTCGCAAGAAGGAATGCATGGCATGCATGAAGTTGAGGTGGACTATGAAAGACTTGAGGTTAGTGTTTGAAAATAGATTAGAATATTATTTATTGTTAGTACAGGTATTTATTTACAAATAAAGTTGGTCAAAATTAAGAAAAGTGTCTGCAACTATACCCCTTGGGTTTACAATAGTATGAAAATAACAAAAAAAATCCAACATGGATAAAGATAAAACTAAACTAACTTTTTGTTCAATACTTGATTTTATTTTAGCCTTTGTAGATGCTAGTCGTAAACAAAGTCTTCAAAGTAATATAATTAAACAAAGTTTTATTTAATTGATCAAGCATTCCGCATGTTTTCCATTGATAAAGAGTTGTAATGTTCATGTTTCGTTGTCAGACGCCTGAGGACGACGAGAACAGCACGGACCACGACAGTAGCCACCGCTCGGATGAGCACCCGCTCATAGTGATTCCTTCCAGCTACGGGAAACAACACAACCAGATGAGGGTATGTTGATACCTTAGAACCTTACCTGTTGACTGTAATAATAAAAATACATACATAGTGCTAACAAGATAATTAGCCGACCAAGACCACTTTGTCACTCCCGACTCCTAAGATACAGGTCTGCGTACCTAGTTTAGGAGCCCGGAAAGCTGACAATCATTTTAAACTTGATAGTACAACCCACTGTTTCCATATGTACTGTTTCCGTATTATTATTTGTGAAATGCGGCCTCTTCGCGTGCTTACCGGTGCGAATATGGCACTCTTTTTCGCAACGTATCCGAAATAGCATGACATCATTACTACCTTACTATCTCTACCAGTAACGGAAGTATTTCGAATAAATTATGCGACGCAAAATAGGTGCATCGTATCGATACTTGCGTGTAACACTATTACCAAAATTTTAAATACTTCTCATTTTTTCACGAGCTATACGAGATTTACTAACGCCTCGGTGTAAATATAAACCAGTGACCAAGTTTAGTTTAGTTTGTAGTGGCATCTGTTGCCTTTTTTAGGGGATTTTTTCCGTTTATCCACCCCAAAAATCCACCCTATGGTGGATACTCGGAAACGTATGTCGGAGAATTCACCCTAGGCCTAGTTGTATAAACGGAATTATAGGCTGGCGCTGGCGTAGGGTGGCGTCCCGGACATACGTTTCCGAGTATCCACCTTAGGGTGGATTTTTTGGGGTGGATATACGGAATGATCCATTTTACCAATACAATGCTTGTTTACAGGACGATAAGTCAAGCTACTCTAATATGGAACAAGAAAACATGCCCTACCTCTCACCGCGCCAAACATCACAAGCTCTTTCTGAAAGTGGTAAGTTATAATGATGGTGTCAACTTAATAAAATATTTGATCATGAGCTCACTTTGATATTTGTAAACTTGAGTTCTCGCCACAGCAGTTCAATACTTGCAGTGTAGCACCCTCTATTATTTACACGTGAAACTATTAATGAATAACTTAGTTTACGCAGATACTTATTTTTAGTAACTAGTTGCGTAAACTAAGTTATTCATTGATAGTTTTATTAATTAATAACTTAGTTTACACAACTAGTTTCGTAATTTAAATCTGGCTTAATGGTTTACACCCATATACAAGTTGTGATACTTACTTTTAAGTATTGTAAAAGACTTGTCAAAAAGATTTTGTGTATAAAAAAATATCATACATGTATCGACGTTCTAGACATGTACAGTGAAACTATTTTGTTCACCTTTTTGACAAGTTTTGTATATCAATAGTCTTTGCAACTTGTTTTAGGTATAAACGAAAATCAAAACAGTAGACACAACATGTAGAATACATGTTTTATAGCTTGGTGTAAACATGGGGCTATGATAACATAACAGAGGCCCTAATGTGAGATTCTTTTAACCATCTCGACTTTACGCAACGACTGCGTTCGGCGCTCCGATTGGCCCTTCATAGGGCCTTTACTCGTGATGGGCCAATCGGAGCGCCGAACGCGGACGATGCCTAAAGTCGAGATGATTAAAAGAAACTCACACTAGGGCCTCTGGTCTATTGTGGGTTGGGGTTTTCTACAGTCTATATACCCTTTGGGAACACACGTGATATCGGGTATATTTACTTGTATAGTATATAGTCATAAAAAGTATTTTTCTTCCAGATTTAGTTTCCGGCGATCTAGGCCTCAGGCCTCGCAAGGCGTGCAACTGCACTAAGTCACAATGTCTCAAGTTGTACTGCGACTGCTTCGCGAACGGCGAGTTCTGCAACCGCTGCAACTGTAACAACTGCCATAATAATCTGGAGAATGAGGAGTTGAGGCAAAAAGCTATCAGGGCGTGCCTGGATAGAAACCCTAATGCTTTTAGGTAAATATATTTCGAATTATATGTTCGTGAGCCTGTTCATTCTTTGAAGCTGTATAAAATTCATTGGCCAAAGAATTACCCACCATTGCCATTCAACGTGGCAACGTTGAATGGCAATGGTAATTCTTCTGGGCACGTTTCTGGATGACAGCGAGGCGGACGAATACTTCGACTCTTAGTGTCTTTTTGTTTTTGTATTTATTTATACAGATAGTAAGTTAGTCTTTTAATTTAGTACCTAGTGTAAATAGTTAGTTGTATTAAAAACTGTAAAGTTATATTACGTGCAATAACGAAAGTTAATTTTATAAAATTACAACTGCTTACAAATACAGAATTTTGTATCATTACAGGCCGAAGATAGGTAAAGCGAAAAGTGGTGGTCCAGAGATTATTAGGAGGCATAACAAAGGATGTAACTGTAAAAGGAGCGGCTGTCTCAAAAACTACTGTGAATGTTATGAGGTAATTGCATATACATTTTTAAGCCAACATGAGTATATCATCATCATTATTTGTGGACATTTATGTATATTATGTACAGTATCTTAATTAACGAACACAAACACTGTACACGCGCACTTGTCTTTTAACGTGGAAAGACAAGTGCGCGTGCGCGGATACAGTGCTTTGTTTTACGTATCAATTTTATATTTTTTGTGAATAAAAAAAAGAAGGTCAGTAGTAGCCCGGTTGATGGCAATAGGCTCGCCCCCTATTACATGGGACTTAAACATAACTGGCAGAATGTGGGTGTAATACAGGGAAACAAGGCGTGATGTTATTTTATGTTTGGAGATTTCTGAGACAGACTAGCTTCTGCCCGCGAATTCGTCCGCACGAAATTTCGGCATCCGACCCACCGCGTCGCGTCCCATCTCCCGCCCGCGGTATTACGTTTTCACTCAGCGTTCTTTCTGACTTGTTTTCTTTTTGCTCGGTTCTTAAGGGTCGTCGCTCGTTTCCTTAAGAATTGGGCTATCTATCCAATGCAATTTTTTTTACCAAATTTGACTTCTTGTTTCGGAGATAACCCTACATACAAACAAATAAATTATACAAATGGTAGTATAGATATGTTTAGTGCTAAACACATTTAGTAGTTTGTGGTGCAGGCAGGCCTAAGAAGCGGTAAGGAGTAGATATTTTGGGGGTAGTCTATTGTAAATGTTGACAGTCGAAAAGTGCATATACTCAGCCTAATTTCAACAAACGATTTCTGTAAAGATATTTCTTGCATCAGCTTTCTAAAACCGTTTTGGTCTCCAGGCTAAGATAGCCTGCACAGTGATGTGCAAGTGCGTCGGTTGTCGCAACGTGGAGGAGACGCTCGAGCGACGTCGCGACGCCATGCGGCTCCGGGACAAACTCGCTGATCCCATGTTCAGACCACCGCCTATTGGACAAGTCAAGTGAGTATAGTGATTATTATACAACACGCACATGAATCCGAAAAGCCAGAGTTGCGCGCCTTGGGTTCGAACTCGAGACATTTGAGTTGGCAGCCCGACGGTTACACCACTAGGCTATCACTGCGTTTATGTTGTGTGATAGCTCTACATGCGTGTTATCTTCAATTGTTATTTAACTTTGCGTTACACAGAATTAATAACGGTTGACCAACCATAATTTTTAAATATCCGATTATTCTTTCTACATTTTAATTTTTGCTCTTGTTAAGTTTTCATTGTAGACATTTCGAGTAATTTTGACATCATAGCATTGGTCAGAGGATGTGCAGACCTATGAGTATGAATTTGCAGCATAGTATAGATTTTTAAACTTCTTAATCAGTGTGTCAACTACTAACCGACTTCCCTTATATTCACAGACAACCATGCAGCTTCATGACGTCGGAAGTAATCGAGGCGGTGTGCCAGTGCCTGCTGGCGGCCGGCGCCGAGGGCGCGCGCGCCGAGCCCGACCCGCTGCGTGACGTCATCGAGGAGTTCGCGTCCTGTCTGCAGGACATCATCAGCGCCTCGCACCAGTCCACTTCGCTCTCTGTGCTCGATGATGTAACTATTATAAGTTTATATGCTATTCGTCGCCGTGCAGTAAAACCTCGTGATTGCAATAAACGTTATTTTTTCCACACACATAACATCACACCCGTATTTCCCGAAGGATTAAGCAGCGGTGTACCTATCGTACACCCACATTTCGCCAGTTATGTTTAAGTCCCATGTATAATAGGGGGCGAGCCTAGTGTCTTCAACCGGGCACAAATCCAGACTCTGGACTGCTACTGAGAAATTCTAGATGGAAAAACACAATACGTTGCATGTAATTTTTCAGGTGAAGATAAAAACTATATGAAAAATGGCCGTTATTGACGTTTTAGGTTCTCATTATAATTAAAAGCTATTAGAAACATCTTAGAGCAGCGCTAAACGTGATACACGTTTGTTCTAATTATGCATTACGATGTTTTCTCTCACTGCACGGCGACGTTTTAGGTCGATTTGATTTTAGGACCTCTTGATACACAAAGATTATATCAAATTATATGCTTGTTTCATTAGCGATTTCCAAGAGTTAGGATTGCTCAAAACGTTTATCTAACTTTGTCAGAAGTGTTTGCTTCTTTCTCATGCAAAAAGCCGGGACAAAACCATCAAAGGAAAATTGACAACTTTTGTGTAGTCACCACAAAAGTTGGCAAGTTCTCTTTTGGTGGAGACCCAGCTTTACGTAAATAACTTGTTTCAACTTGGTGCTGCTCTTTTGGCTAGGACAAACTGGCGGAATAAAATATCCTTGTAAAATTTGATGCCCTCGAATACCGTGACCTTGTGTTTACTAGTGATAGGTAAATATTATTAACAAATTTACTAAACTGTAACTTTCTTTTCTTCTTTTCCAGGGACCAGCGTAGCATACGGTTCAATAATATAGCTGCCATTAGACGAAAGTGATTTTAATTTTAAGATGGTCATAGGATGGCAAATCTCAATAGTGACAGACAAGATGAACTTATGATTCCGTATGTAATATACTTCCATGTGATGAACACAATACAGCAATAACTAGTTAATTATGATGATAAATAACATAGAATAGCTCAACACTAAGGCGCAATTTCCACGGGAAAGAGAATCGCGGCGAGTCTCGCCGTGACATCAAATTCTCGCCGTGTGGAAATTGCTCCATACAGCTTCTATAGAATTTGATGCCACGGTGTGATTACTGCCGCGATACTCTCGTCCGTGTAGATGGCGCCTAACATAACCACTTGTACCGCTTTGACAAGACTGTTGTAATATAATATTTGCGATGCATTCGCGACATAAAATAAAATTATGCACTTATCCATTTCAAGAATGGAATAAAACTGTACATTACTTTTTCAGATTTTTATAAATTGTTTTTGATAGACATGTACATAATGTTGTTGTAAATAAAATAGTTTACTAGTCCTAAGATTACCTTTAAAATAAGGTAGACATTACTGTAAATATAAATTGTAATAAAATGCAAAATTTCTTTATACGAAAGCCTTTCATTTATAACATTATAGAACATTATTCTATACACCTGCAGCAACAAAACAGACACACAAGTTTCGGTAAATTAAACGAATAATTAAAACGTAATTGCGTCGACATAAAACAATAGACAGTGTACGAAATCAAAGCATCAGCTGTCAGAATTCATACTGTAGAAGAGCCGCTGGCCCTAAAAATAGCCTACCGGCTATAAATACGGCTAGTCTTCAGTTACTCGCGTCCGCGTGCGGTCACCGGTTGGTTTACCTGTGCTTACATTGTTTAGTAGGTACTGCAGAATGACCGCACGGTACGAAGTGCAGACCTCTGAGAAACTCGGCAGGTGTGTTAGACCTTTAAAAGGGCAATGTGACAATTCCTCGCATGTATGTTTGTTGGTGTGTATTTTATCGGTAACTAAACTCCCCCCCATTCATTGAGAATAATTAAAATCAGTGTTTAATAGCGACAAGATCCTCCTAATATTCCTCTGAACTGATTTACCCCGGAAGTCGCAGAAATACGACGCTTTGTGGTTTATTTAGGACACGATACTGTGACATAATATTGTAGTATTTGCAAAAGTATAACTTGTGGCTATTATTATAAACACTGAATTTGTAACGAGGACAATGCTTTTTGAAACTACATGATATTGTCTCGTAGTTTTTGAAGTTAGAACTTGGATTCATTGGCGGAAAGTGCATGCTATGATCAGCATCAGATCAGCGTGGATATGGTAAATCAAAAGAATATCACATGTGATATTCTTTGGATTTCCACGTTCTAGAAAATGAAGACCGGGTTTGTGAGGATAGATCTATGATAGAGACACGCTTAAACCTTCTATTTAGAATAACAGAAAAGTTTTGATTGAACTCGCTGCCTCACGCCTAACAGTCAATGTTTTTTCCATTCGGCACACACCTTATTTTTTTAATGTTTATACATTCGTTATTGAACATAAACCTACAGTAAACTGTCTGTCTACCATTTCTAAACTACAATATATTTTATTATATCTTCAAGGTACCTAGTAGCCGCAAAAGACCTAAAGCCGGGCGAGACAATCCTATCAGATGAGCCGTTCGTCCTGGGTCCAAACAGCGACACTTCGCTAGTATGTTTCAACTGCTACCTGCCTCTGGTGAGCAAGTTCGTCGTGTGTAAGAAATGTGCTGTCGCTCCGATATGTCCTGGGGAAGGGTGCCCTGAACACCTACATAAGAGTAAGTCTGTAGAATAGAAGGTAACGCAAATAACTAATAGGATAGGTAACTGCTGGAAAGTAACGACATGTTTTTCGTTAGGGTAAATCGTCAGTATTTGGTTCCCTTGGGCCTCCTAGACAAGGCTGTCTATTTTGTTTCAAACTAAAGACACAATTATTTATTTATTATACAGGGTCAAATAAAATTAACTAGTGAAACTACGCAGACAATATGATGGGTGTCGATCGATAGACATGATATAATGAAAAAGAATTTGACGAGTTTTTTTAAGGGGGTCATCAAACGCAGGCAGTTTTATTTTATTTGTCACTTGAAATATCAGTAAAAAAAACACTGTTCTTTTTGTGTTTACTCCACAGACGTGATGGGTAGGGTACCTATCGATATCTTAACACGATAAAACAAAAATAAAACAGATTTTCTACTTCAAGTAACAAAACAACCAGCGCTAGTTGACCCAAAAAAAAAATCATTAGTTTTTTTTTTGTTGTGTTTAGATGTCGAATTTAATTTGACCCTGTAGAATAGCCTAGTTCAGTGCCTATACTAATGAGTATCAACGAATCTACCAATTTGAGTACTTCTAGGTATATGGGATAAGTGAAGGTCTGGCATCTGTCGGAGGTCAACGTCGACTTCTTGAAATCTGGGTCTCATTCAAAATTCAAGTTATTTAAATTCAAATCAGCACGTCACCCACTTGATTGCCAGAGATTTTATACTACCCACATTGTGGAAACTGTTACATGTACTACAATCAAAAAATAAAGATTATTATATTTTAATATTATAAATTAGGCTGAGAATATATCACTTTTTGAACGTTAAATTACTGACAATCAAAAGTTTGTTGTTCATAGCGGGTTTGCTTTTTTTCAGAATGGCACTCCGAAATGGAATGCGACTTTTTCAGGAGTGTCAAACTGACCAATGGTTTGCACCCCATGACAATGGTCCAAAATGTAGGATCTCTTCTAGTACTACGCGCTTTCATGAAAAAAACTGTCGAACCTCAAGCTTGGAAGGAGTTCATGCAATTGGAAACCCATTTGGAGGAGAGGAAAGGCACCAGTGTTTGGGAATTTTCAGAAAACACTGTTAAGGTGATAAACCCCAAAACTTTTTTAATATCGAACCTACCAGTTGTTCATTGGCAAGGGCGTAGCACTGATTTTTGATAGTATGGTGTCGTTCAGTACCTTAATTGCGTAATACACGATCAATCGGAATCTGAATCGTTTTGAAACAGATTGCTAATCCATTGCTTCATAAGTTCGATTTTTTTTTCCGTTCAACAACGTAAATAACGCAATTAATGCTGTTGAACTGTCAAAATGAAACGGATTAGTCGCAATCGTTTACGAAAATGTGTTGCGTAATTAGATAGCAGATGTCAATGCCGGTAATAATAAAAATATTTAATTCTGTCTGGAATGGACTTGACCTACCCGCCTCGCATCCTGTAACTGCACCTATGGCATTGGACTATTGAATTTGTACAAATATGACCAAATTGAAATAAAAAAGTAAAATTTACTAGGTGAAATTAACTAGGGTTATCTAGCGAAACAACAGACTACGTGTTGTGCAGGTACCAAGGAGTTTGTGAAGTTACATAAACTTTAGCCTTTTTTGCCATAGGGGTAGGCAGAAACTACAGAACGCCACCTGGTACGATCCCTACATACACCTTTTGCTTCGTTTAGGTTCATAACGTTCTTGCCGGTCGCGAGTAGGTACCATCGTAAAAGTTCATATCTATACACCGTAAGGACTATTTCTGCTTGCAGCGTTCGGCCGCTATAGAACCGGGGCGGTAACAGATGTGGCCATCGTGTCCACGGGATTTTGTTTTCAAACTGCTTAGATATGAAGTTCTTCGATGGTACCTCGCGCACGTCCTGCACCCTAATTGCTAATACACGATCAATCACAATCTGAATCATTTTGAAAAAGATTGCTAAACCATTGCTGTTGCATGTTCGAAAAAAATCTGCTCAACAACGTAAATAACGCAATGAATGTTGTTGAACTGTCAAAATGAAACGGATTAGTCTTAATCATTTATGGAACGGTGTTACGCATTTAGATCGCTGTTGACCTTTGTTTTGTGAAGATTCGCTAGCTAATTTATTTTAACCTTGTTTGTTTTACATTGTATTCCAGTTCATCCAGTCATTAAGCATAATGGATGATATACCGGATGCAGACTTGATTCAAAAGATTTGCGCAGCTATCGACGTGAACAGTTTTGAAGTACGCGGCCCGCCCCTCCCCGCTATTGGCTGCGCAGAAGTTTTGCGCGGGGTGTACTTGAAAGCTGCGCTACTGGCGCATGACTGCGTGGGAAATACGCACATGTCTATTAATGATAATAATCTGTTGGTGTGCCACGCTAGCACGAATATCAAGAAGGGAGAACCAATTTATTATAATTATACGGATCCTTTGAAGGTGAGATTAGTTAAAGCTAAATCATCTTCATCATCATCACCAACGTGCAGCAGTCCACTGTTGTACACAGGCCTCTCCAATCACACCCCATTCAACTTGATTCTCGGCAACTCTCATCCAGCCAGTTGCTACCAGCCACCCTACGAAGGTCATCGCTCCACCTAGCCTGAGGGCATCCTAGCCTCAAGACCTAAATAAAATATTAAAGCTAAATAAAATAACTATACGCTATAGGTAGGTACTAAGGGCTACAAAGGATCACATCAAACACTGTTGATAAGCCACCGACTAATTAGTTATAACTCTGCCTGTATAAAACCGTTAAGGCTACACTAGTCGACGGCTCGAACTCGTTGGTGGGCATAGATAGATAGATAGATAAATCGTTTATTTAGTACACACAAAAAAACAGCACAACATACAAAAACACGATTAAATAATTATTAATTAGCTATTAGGAAATAGCTGCAAGGTACCAATATAAAAAACAAATAAAAAGGAAGAAAACAAGACATTGTGATGACACTATTGGCTATGACACACTTTAAAATAATGGATTGACAACGAACATAAAAAAGTGCGGTGTGCGTCTCAAGGTTGCACCAAATGGGAGTCCAGCTCATGCACGCATGTCCAGGCATGACTAATATGCATATGCATGCTAATTAGTCTAACTATTCATTTATTTAGTTTTATTTATTAAATTACATATATATTCATGTATTATATTTGAAATAGACGATGATTTATAACGAAAACGAGCGCGTAATATTTCATGAACAGACCTTTGGGCGTATAGATATTATGAAAAAACTACTGGATGTATTTACTCAAAATAAAATGATTTAAACTATTGAATAAATTATCTATCCCTGTACGGTTTCTATTTTGCCATTTTCTTACTACATAAGTTATTTATTTACGCCCAAAGACGAGTTAAAATTAGTGTTGAAATATGGAAGTTTCGACGCTCATAACTTCCAAACCAATATTTTTTTTCCAATTCTGCTTCCATATAGGGCTAGATAATGACAAGACAAATTTATATAATTTCGAGTAATCTCCATACTACGTTTGTATGGAAGAATGACCGACTAGCGTACCCTTAAGACTAAAGTAGTTTAATTTTAGACTGGGGCGTCGCACAGTGGGTCGAAACGAAGATTTTAGTGACTTAGGGATCAACTTGGTTTTTTTACTTTTTTCTTTATGCGGATCGATAGAGCTCATAAAAACTAAACTTGCTCCTTTGGGTGGAAAAATGCATTTTGTTATTTTTTTGTATGAAGCGGATCAAATTAAATTAAATTCCTGCTAAGTGGCGAGTGATCCCGCTTTGAAACTATATTTTTCTTAAAGCTTGTCCAGTCTACTATCATTTGATGCTTTGAACATTTGCATAAAGTTGCAACACTGCCAAATAAATGGATCGAAAAAAATTAAAAAATACATTGTGTAAAAAGCTTCATTATTTATTTTCGGATGTTCTTTTAAGTTATAATTGATATGGAATAGTAAGTGAAAGCACTTAATAATTCACATAATTACTTAAAGACTAACGACAATACATTTAAATGTCCCTAATTTGCTTGAATTTACTAAGTACGTATTATTTAAAAATGTGGAAGTATTCATTTCTATTTGTTTATTTAATGAACTTATAAAATCTTTAAAATTAGATTTAATACTGAAAAGTAAGTAAAGGTACATGCAAATACAAATTTACTAAAGGTAAAAACTTAAAACTAACTATATACAACAACAAATTTACTATTTCCTTTCAGTCATGACATACAAATTAATAAAAAAAAAAACATGAAACTTACAATCTACCAATAATCTTATTCACTATCGCTATGACTGTCTTGTAAATTATTTACATCAATAAAATCTAAATCGGATTCTGAAGAAAATCTCAGCAGAAGCTCTTTGACTTTTGGAGAGAGAACCATTCTATTTTGTTTCGCCAATCGAGGCCGTAGACTTGTGATCTTTGGATCAGACGACAAAAGAAGATTGTGTAAAATATCCTCATTTGTCGCCGTTCTACTTACCTTTCTAGAATGACTCTCTATATTTCCTAAAATCTTTATTACGAGCTTCCGCTGCCTCTTCCGACAGTTTCCCTATAGGTATGACACCAAAGTTCTTTATTATATCACTCCCATGTACCGACAATTTATGTACACTGGAAGGCATATAATACCAGGGATACAAGGTAACATACAATTCTGCCGTATCTTTACAAAATTCGGAAAATTTAGAAAGATCCACGCGTTCTCCAGATGCAACGGTTTGAAGAATCACGTGGAACCTTTCTATCAAATCTTCACGAATCCCTGTTATGCGGGCTGTTGTTGCTGCATCCCTGAAAAATCTTCTGGCAGTATTGCCATCATTGGTTGTGCCTACTCCTTGTTTCACTATATCGATGAGTAAACCGCATTCCCTCTTAAATGCTTGCTGTATAGCACTCTTTCTGAGGGACAGTTTTTCTTTGTCGTCGCCTCTGCAACTCCATTTTTTGAATTCCAAACGATAAGCTGCAAACAAAAAGAAATGTCACTTAAAAATAATCTCACAGGAAACTACAAACATGAAAAAATATGAAGCAATAAAATTATATTTACCGATATGAAGTAAGCACTCCATGCATCTTATCCAGGCATGTAAGGATGACATACCATACTGGTACATTTCCTCGTTTTTTTCTCTTTGAGAAAGTGCCTCTAAATTGTTCATCTCTGACGGTTTTGCTTTGCAAATATCACAGACAGCTGCAGATGTATCCGACAAATATGATGTTATTTTGCCGTCTATCATCGTCAGGTACAATTCATGCTTAACTTCTACTTGGTGGATTCTTGTTGGCTGACGTCTTTCTAGTTCTTCTGTTATGTTACCCTTTATAGTTGCCACTGTTGTCTGAGTTTCTTTGGTAAATTTAAACATTATCGGACGACAATAGAAAGTCGATGATGGTCGGTCGTTTTCCCAAACAATTGTTCCATCAGATTGTTGAAGCCTTATAGGAACTAGACTGGCCATCAAAATAGTAGAGTCATCAAACTCTGTCTCAGTCTTTTGTTTGTAATTGCTTTGACCTGAGGCTCCATCAAAGCCCCATTTGCTTATAAGCAGTAACTCTGTTGCCGACTCCAAATCCAAAGCAATTACATCTAAAAGCCTAGAAACCGTCAAGTTGAGTAATGCTTGCAGTTTAATAGCAGCTCCTTCTTCAGTTATGGTTATGTCTTCTTTCCCTGGATAACAGTTTGACTTTGCTTGCTTAATTTTATAATAAGAAGGGTATAAATCAGACCCATTTTCACTGGCTGCTTCTCTTAGGCTTATATATTGCCACTTACTTAATTTAAGTGAAACTAATAAAGCCAGTGCTTTATCGGGTGAATATGTACTACTTTTTGCCTTATTTGCACTTAAACACTGCTTAACTTTTTCTAGATCTTCAGGGTGATTTAGCAAATGGTTCATTATTTTTCCTACATCCTCATTTCCAGTGTTTCTTAAACTCGCAATTGTAGTAGCTTTCAGTTCATCCGGGGATAACGAAAGCGATTGGTTTACTTGGTCAACGCGTCTTCGTTTTTGCCTGGAGCCCAATTCTTCGAAAGGTTTTCGAGGTGTAAATGTAGATGTTGAAGCTTCTGTAGTAGATGGTGGTAGATTTTCAACATCTTCAATATCACAAATCTCAAGCCTTTCCTGTTCAGAGTTCACAGTTTCAGGTATTACTCCTTCGGGCCAGTTTATCGCACTTTCTAACCAATCACCATTTCTTCTTAAAAACGGTGTTAACGTGCGACTACTTCGTTCCCATCTTGCACTTATATTTGAACAAAAGCGCGTACAGAATTTTTGGAGCTCAACACTGTTCTCTTGCGTTACGTTTATTTTATGTTGTAGGTATTGGAAGAGATTTTTACTATCTGACAGAGACACAAGCTGCTCTCTTAAAATCATAAATAAATCTAAATTGTTAACTAAATTCTCCATTATAACGAAAAGGGACGATCACAATCACTAGATGTTAATAGTAGTACGAATAAACGAACACTAGTAAATATATAATAAATATGGTCATTTTATACTTCTAGTGACAATCAAATGTTTACTAATTTTTCTACTACCCTCAGTAGCGAATTACCCTCATTAACATTAAAGTAATGACTAAAAGTGAATAACATTTATACAGTAAAAAGTTAAGCTAATAACAGTCATTAAACACAAATAGAAATTTATAGATAAATGATATCCACATTTTTAAGTAATAATTAATGAGTAAATTTAAGCTAATAACGAACCTTAATATATTATCGTTAGTTGTTAAGTAATTATGTGAGTTATTAAGTGCTTTTACTTACTATTCCACATCAATTTTAACTTAAAAGAACTTAAGAAAATAAAAATTATTCAATGTATTTTTTCATTTTTTTCGATCCATTTATTTGGCAGTGTTGCAACTTTATGCAAATGTTCAAAGCATCAAATGATAGTAGACTGGACAAGCTTTAAGTAAAATATAGTTTCAAAGCGGGATCACTCGCCACTTAGCAGGAATTTAATTTAATTTGATCCGCTTCATACAAAAAAATAACAAAATGCATTTTTCCACCCAAAGGAGCAAGTTTAGGAAAAAAAGCATCAGAACAATTATTATTGAAGTTAATGAGCTCTATCGATCCGCATAAAGAAAAAAGTAAAAAACCAAGTTGATCCCTAAGTCACTAAAATCATCGTTTCGACCCACTGTGCGTCGCTACGTCTTGCTCTCCGTGTACCGATAGCCCCGCAATTTATTTCATAGATCTTGTAGTGAAAAGAAAATAAAATTGGTTTATTTGTCCCAGAAGCACGCAGAGTGCTTATCTTTGGGCTATTCTTCAGTGCAAGCTGACATAATTTCCTGATTTTGAAGTGATAACTAGTTTTTTTTTGTAGGGTACTTCTATACGCCAGCAGCATCTTATGATCGGCAAGTACTTCAAATGCACGTGCGACAGATGTTCCGACGTCACGGAGATAGGAACTCACATGAGTTCTGTCATTTGTCCTGAATGTAAGACCGGCTACGTCTCTCTCACCACCCCTGAGGAATGGACTTGTGACAATTGTAGTCAAACCTTTGAGGATAATAATATTGGGCTTAAAGTTAAATGCTGTATAGATAAGTTTGGAGTGATAAGTGAGTATACAGAAGTTTTAAGGGGCCGGTGGAGCATGCGTAGTTCATACAAACGTAATACCGAAATAATTTGTAAATCAAACATATTCTTAAGGTAGTGTGTATTTATTCCGATTGGATTACGGAATAGGCTCCCAAATATATATTTTGAATGGACACTGATTTAAAGACGAGTTATGAGAAAAATAAGTTTTCTATATAAATTTGTAATTCCTCATATCTCGTCTTTTTTATTTTGGTATTACGTTTGTTTGAACTAGGCATGCTCCGCGGGCCTCTTAAGTACAAACAACTAAATGATTACTAATCAGCTCTCTTTATTCCATTCTTCATGTAATTTGCCATTCATTTCCACCTATCTTCTGAGGTATCAGGAACAAACATTCGTACTTTAAATGCCAAGTCAAAGTCAGGAAATTTTGCGTCCGAGAGTTTTGAAGGATATTGCTAATCCATTGCTTCATAAGTTTGACAAGTTCGCCTGCTCAACAACGTAAATAACGCAATGGACGTGGATGAACTATCAAAATGAAACCCAATTGCGATCAACTGTCGTTTCATGTGTGTGGTCTAAGCGTTGATAATCTAAAAAAATGCACTAATTCAACATGGCTTTCTCTTACAGACAAAAAAGATGAAAAGGAACTCGAAGCATATATAAGAAACGTATCACTGATTCTTGCTCCGAACCATTACTTACTTCTGGAAGCCAAACAACGTTTAGCGGGGGTTTTAAGAGATACCATAAACAGAGAACCACGACCAACGAAGAAATTAATGAGACGTAAAATGGAATTATGTAAGGAAATACTTCCTGTCCTTGAAACACTGTGTCCCGGAATATCTAGGACGAAAGGTAAACTTAACTAAGAAACAAAGATATGTTTCATCATCAAAATATATTTTTTAAAGTTGATTTAAATATTGTTTAAATATTTAACTATTACAGCGATCACATTATATGAACTGCATGCTACAATGGTCCAGTTAGCGAAAAAACTCTTTGACGGGCGGGAAATCACAGGCACAGCGTATATGGTGAGGATGCAATAAAATAACGAGAATGTAACTAGGCGAGTGTTTAATTTTGGAGCCGAGATGTGAACTTAAAATAACTCCTGTTTACAGGATGAATTAATGTCTGCCGAGAAATATTTGAAACGGTCTCTAGAAATGCTGTTCATCGAGCCAGGAAACTCTCCGGAAGGTGAATTATGCGCCAAGGCACTTGAAGAATATAGAGCGCTAAAGACCACGATGAGCTGTGTGCTAGACGCTATACATGCCGAAGGAAAATCCTATGTTAGTTCCACGGAAGGAAATAGCTCCTAACATCAATAAATATATCAATTGTTACTATAGAAGTTTTCTTTGATTCTTTATTTTTGTCATAATGTGACCGCATTCCCTGCCTATCCTATTTTCTTAGAAGAGAACTGCGATAACAGACGTTCGAAAAATATTCGTCTCTAAATGTTTGGGAATAATATCTAGTTTACTAATAAATAGAAAGATAATACAATTGATTAGTTTGAAAAAATTTAAAATAATTATTATTTCAATTTACTATCTACTACGAATAGTATTATCAACTAAATGACAATTAAAAAATAGTAAATAAAATAAAGTTACACGTTTACAAACTCCCACAGTCCCACGTTTCTAAACTGAAGAAATGCTGTCAACTGTCAAGCCAAATGTCATCGAATAATGCTATTTGTGCGAAACCGAAAAATCATCGATGTAAGAATAATAACACTAAATTATCTAGTATTTAATGACCGGCGCCTATTAAAACCTAATAAATAAGGCTATCAAATCTTGCGTTTACCATAAAATATTAATATTCATTCATCATACCGCTAATCGTGAGTGTTCATTTGGATTTGTGGAGGTGAATTGAATTGTCCGTAGGTAATTGTTTAGTAGTTGCGGTTACTCTTATTTAATTAACATAATAACCCGTATTTCCTCAGTCCGGTTATGGCGGATCAGTCGTCAATTTTGGCTTTGGTAATACTGGCAGTTGGGGTCACAGTGCACTTTTCCTTGCACAAGGTGGATGAGGGACATGTAGGCGTTTATTACCGAGTAAGTAACCCTCACAAATATTTAACCTACCGACTAGCAACTAGTTTGTAATCTAAAGATTGTATTATTTGTATAGAGTATTTAGAAAATGTACTTGGCGCAGTGCCAGCTCCAGTCCAGAAAGAACAAACAAACTTTTCTTAACAAACCAGCATGCATGTTGTCTCTGTTCAAATACACAAGGCGAACATTCAACATTATTTGCTGTATCTGTAAAATGTTTCCTTGTAATATGGGACAAACCTTTTGCTATTTACCAGGCTTATATAAATACCCAATAAAATTGGTTATAACTGGGTATGAAATTTGAGACTATGCTCGGTAACATATTTAACACTTTGAAGGTTATTGTTATGACGCCTATGAGCATATAGTGTTATATGCTCATAGGCGTCATAACAATAAAACTTCTATTGTGTCTCGTACAGTGTCCTTGAATGCATTAAATATAGCAGTTTTTCACTAATATAGATTACACTAATGGCCATTGTTAAAGGAAGATACCCAATAAATTGTATTGTTTTGTTGTCCAGTCAACAATACATACTGGATAAGGACAAAGTCAGAGATAAAAATAAGCTGACATATTTTGTTGACTAGTCACTAATTGCACTTTGTTATTGTATGTTTTACCACACTGTGCTATTATACATACACAAAACAAAGTTGTTAAAATTTTGTTTATTTCAGTTGTAATTAAATTTGTTGAATTTTAAATTGATTAGCAAAGCATTTCGCATAGTGGGCAAGCTTTATGTTTAACGATATGTGCCATATCTAGGAGTATCACAATCTGCATTAAACTCTTAACTTAGACACTTCTATGGGCCCATCATAGTGTTAATTGGCTAGTAGACCATTTGCTGTACAGTTATCAGTATCACTAAAACTTCCTCATGATTACTGTAACTAATATTACACCTAAGCTTATTTTTAAATACATATATACAAAAGCAGGAAAAATTAAATGTTATAATACTTTTATTTTTAAATGTTTATTTATTTAAGTACACACAGTAAAATACATAGAGATACAACATACTATAAGTTTGAGTTTTTTAATACTTTTATTTTTAAATGTTTCAAATCTTTCCTTATTTGCAGGGAGGGGCATTGCTCCCAGTGACGAGCCAGCCCGGCTTTCACATGATGATACCACTACTAACATCATACAAAGCCATACAGGTACTATTACTTCCCTTCCTTCCTTAGGTTCATTTGTTTCAACAGCCATTTTATCATCCATTATTAGGATCTAAAAGAGTGTCTGTAGACTTTCTTGCCCGTTCTTCTCCTTAGGAACCTAATGCTTTGGAATGGGTAACAAGCTCCATCTTTCTGACTGACCAACTCCTTAACAATTCAAAAGTGCCTGTAAATTGTGGTTTAATTGAAATAAACGCTTTAAATTTGAGTTTGGAAAACGGCAGTGGCTTATCAATTGAATGATTCAATTGACTAATGAGGTTTAAGTAATGTTGATGAAGTAATTGGCAATTATAGTCAAACTGTTACCACCTGTTTCTGTGGCTCAGAAAATGGGACTTAATTAATAAGATGTTATCTGGAGTTTCATTGTTGCATCAAGTGTTTGTAACCAGCATGTACATATTTTATAGACACTTCGCTATAGCAAGTGTAACAGAATCCAACAAGTTTTAATCTGTAGTAACAGAATCCAATTAGTTTTTAACAACTCATTGATTAATAGATTGGTTTCTCCTAAGTTTAAAAAGTAGTTTCTGATAAATTAAGAAAAACTAAAAAAAATAATTACTTTTTTTTTTTTTTTTTTTGTAGACCACTCTTCAAACGGACGAGGTAAAGAATGTGCCTTGCGGTACGAGTGGCGGCGTCATGATATACTTCGAGCGGATTGAAGTTGTAAACAAACTGGAACCGGTCAGTGGTAGGTATTCATTATTGAAGCAATATAATAATTATCACGCCTGTATTCCATGAAAGGGTAGGCACAGGCAGTGGTGTATCAAACACCCGTTCTATTCTATTCTATTTTTATAGGTCCTGGCTCCATCGAAAACGTTCGATGATTTTGCCAATGTCAAGGTATGAGAAATTAATGATCGTAAACTGTTGCACAACTATTGATCAATGTTTGTAGTGGTGATATCCATGGATCTCCATGCTAAAAAAGGACAAAACATTTTTGGTTAGTACATGTAAAACGTCACAATATAAATGTTAGAACATTCAGTAGGTTTAAAATAAATAAATAGAACATATCAACTACAACTGGATTTTATTAATACTAATGAATTTGTAAAGGATTTTAACTGCAGGGGTATGGGCTAAAGATAATAGGAAAGGAATGTTAATTGGGCGGGGAATATCAGAAGGGAGTATGTCGTAAAGGGGAGTGGTTAAACGAGGACAGGAAAAAAACAAGTGTTCCAGAGTTCCCTCGTCCAGACCGCATTCACATAAAGAAGAGTCCCTCACGCGTATTTTGGCCAAAAAAACTGGTGTGCAAACGAACCCAAGTCGGAGTCTAATTATGACAGAGGTGGCTATTTTACTAGAAAATTTTAGTTTGCTGAACCAACATTTAGATGGAATGAATGGTTGGATAGAGCCATAAAATTTTCCCTTTAGTGTTCGTGTTTTTTGCCAGTGATCATTCCAATTCTTCATCATCTCGGGTTTAACAAGACATTGCAGATCTCGGGGATAACAAGACGGATGAGATTCGATCCCATTCCGAGTAGCCAGCTTGGCAATCGTATCCACATTTTCATTATCAACAATTCCAGAGTGGCTGGGGATCCAAGCCAGTGCAATCTCTATGCCTAAGCAATGGCATCTATACAGGAGTTGTTTTATCTTTAGGATAAGGGGGAAATTGTGACGGGAGCGAAAAGGCGATTTCATTAAGTCCTGTAGACAGCTAAGAGAATCCGAGAGAATAAGGCTTTTGTTGAGTCCATGTGATTCAATGTAAGAGACTGCTTCCAAAAGTGCTATAGCTTCCCCTGTGTAAATAGTGCCAAAAGCAGGACTACGAAAATGAAGAATAATTTTGTATTTTGGGATCCACACAGCTGATCCAACATTACTATTATCGGACAGCTTAGAAGCATCTGTAAATATCGTCAGCCAATCGTGCCAGTCTTCTGCCAGAATCCTATTGAATTTGGCATTAGCAACAGGGTCATGTTTGGATATACCTAAGTTAAAAATAATTTTTGGTTGGAAGAGCAAGGAATCAAAATTTACTTCAAATAGGGGGTTTTTATTTAACTGGACTAAGGAAATGTGCAAACTATTGAAATTACTGGAGCTGTTAACAAGGAGTGGAGAATTTTTATGAGACCAATAGCGAGATGTTGGGATTAAGTGAGAAAGTGTACGAAGAAGAGGGAGAAGAGGATGACATTTATTCTGGATGACTTTATAAAAAAATCTGTCACAGAGATATTGTCTACGAAAGTGAAGAGGGGGCTCTAAACATTCTACCTGAAGGGCATTAATAGGTGAGCATTTCATAGCACCCGTGATAATACGCAAGCATTTAGATTGGATCCTTTCCAGTTTGGCCAGGGCTATTTTGTTGCATGGTTCTAACAGAAAGGTTCCATAGTCAAAGTGACTACGAACTATGGCGTTATATAGGATTTTCTGGGAAGTTGGATGAGCTCCCCAGCGTACTCCAGAAAGGGCACGTAAGACATTAACGCCTCTTTCGCATTTCTTTGAGATGTAGTCCAGATGATAGAGACCAGATAATTTTGAGTCAAGAATGAGGCCAAGAAATTTTACTTTGTCACGGATCAAAATGGGTTCATTTTCAACATAAAGGTTAATAAGGGGAATATTACGCTTGCGAGAAAAGACAACTGCATTGCATTTGGAGACTGATAAACTTAAGCCGTGATCGGTCAGCCACTGGTTTAAGTAGTAGAGGGCAGAATTTAAGCGAGATGCGGCATCTGAAAGGGAGGCTGAACTAAAGTATAGAGCAATGTCGTCGGCATATTGAAGGATTTTGCAGAAACAACTCACCGAAGACTCCAAATCATGCGTGTATATATTATAAAGGATGGGGCTTAGGACCGACCCCTGGGGTAGGCCCTTCCACACTAGACGGGATGAGGAGACGAAGTTTTGATGACGGACAGAGATAGATCGGGACATAAGGAGACTACAAATGATGTTGACCATCCTCACAGGGATACTCAGCTGTAGCAGCTTTTGCCTGAGTATAGGAAGTTGGACATTATCATAGGCTGAAGCTATGTCTAGGAAAACACCTAGAACACTTTCATTATTGGAAAAGCCAATGCGAACATCAGACATGAAGACACTTAGGCTATCTAGAGTTCCCATACCTCTTCGAAAACCAAACTGAGAACTGGATAATATGCCTTTAGTTTCTAAGATCCATTCTAGTCGGTTCTTAATAAGATTCTCCATAATTTTAGCCAAGACAGAAGAAAGGGCGATAGGGCGATAGGAAGCAGAATCTTTTGGGTCTTTTCCGGGTTTCAAAATTGGGATGATTATTTGGGATTTCCAAGACTCTGGGATTTTGCCAGTATCGAAAAAGGAATTGATTAGGTTCAGAAATATTAGTTTACAGTTAGAAGAAGATTTGGAAATAAAGGAGTAGGGTATTCCGTCGACCCCCGGAGCAGAATCTCGGAGATGATCTAAGGCACAAATAAGTTCTGAATAAGAGAAAAGGTCATCAAATCTATCAGAGGAAGTGGGAGGAGGAGGATCTATAGTGAGAAGGCATTCGGAGTTAGGAACAAAGGGGGGGGCTAATTTGGATATAAAGTCTTCCAACCAGGAACTGTGGTCATTGGTAGAAACTTCGGGAGACTGGCTGTCACAAGCTCTGCGGTAGATTTTAATTTTTTTCCATACAAGGGAAACTGGAGAACGTGGAGACAGTGACTCGCAAAACTTAAGCCAGCCACATCTTTTCTTTCTTGCCAATAACCTACAAGTAGTTGCAGAAGTCTTTTTAAAATTTAAATAGTCGGGCATATTTATGCTAAAGGAGAAGGTGTTTTCTGCATCTTTACGTTTACGGACACCATCAGTGCATTCAGCATCCCACCAAGGTGGAGAAGGTATTAGGTGACGGGCAGAGTTTTTTAAGGGGATTGAAGAATTGGCCGCTCTCAACAGACATTCAACAAAACTGCTGTAATGAGTTAGGGAGTTGGATGGATTTATTTGGGGGAAATTTTGAAGTTCTGCCTCCAAATTGGACGAGAACTTAGACCAGTCAGCTTGGGGTAGGCGATATTTTTGTAGGGGTTGGATGGGAGGAGAACGTGGATGAGTACTTGGAAGAGAGATTAGGATAGGAAAATGATCACTCCCATATGAATTAGGGAGAACAGACCAGGAAAGAGTTGATACTAAGGAAGGGGAAGAGAAAGTAAGGTCAGGAACACTAATGTTTTGATTAGGTGAAACCCGACGGGTAGCAGATCCATCATTAAGAACACAAAGGTTGCGATCATCTAAAAGGTCAAGCAAAAAGCTGGAGGAGGGGTCATTACAGTGAGAGCCCCAAAGGGTGTGACGGCAATTAAAGTCACCTAACACAATCAAAGCGCCAGGAATGGAAGAAAGGATAGAGTTAAATTCAGACAAAATATTAGCATTGGGATGGGGAATGTAGGCAGAAACAAAGGATATGTCCATGGCTCTAATGGCCACTACATGTAAACCAGGATCGTGATGGGGAAGAGGAATCTGGGAAAAAGTGATAGATCTGTTAACCAATAGGGCGCAACCCGCCCATCCGTCATCTCTATCGTCCCGAAGACATGAATAACCAGGAACCCTAAAGAGAGATCCAGGCTTGAGCCACGTCTCCGACACAGCAAAGACAACGGGTTTATATCTATTTAAAAGATAGATTATATCATGTTTTTTCCTGCGAATGGATCTACTGTTCCACTGAAGGATTTTTTCCATTTTGGCGAGTCCAAGATTCGAGGAGTTGTTGAACTAATACAACGACATTGTCCGGTATTGCGTCACTAAATTTGGATAGCATGTTTATAAGGGAACAAGCCAGGAGCTCTATCAAATTGTCATTAGGAGTGGGAAGGGGAGTGGTTTCAATGTAAGGGGAATTCAGAGCACAACCATTAGGCTGAGAAGAATTAGGGGTATAGACCATTGACTTATGGGCTTGGGTATCATATGACTTGCCCAATTCTGGCCTAGGTTTTGGGGAACGATAAACCGTCTTGGTATAGGAGGTTTTAACAGGGGATGCATATGGAGAAGAAGTAGGAGTGTTAAGAGGGGGTGAGAAGAGAAGGGGTTGAGAAGGATAAGCTTGAGGTAGTTTAGATTGGGAAGGACCTGCTGTAACGTTAGAGTATGGCAATTTACGGGGGCGGGGAAACCTTACTGAGGCCTCTCGGTAGCTTAAGTTTTCTTGAGACATTACCATTTTAATTGACTTCTGTCTTGAGTGTTCAGGGCACTTATTATCAGTGGCCTTATGGCTTCCACCGTCACACAAAAGACATGAGGCCTGTGAGTCGGGAACATTACAGCTATCTCCGGGATGAGGTTGAGCACAACGGTAACAGCGGGGCTGAGATCTGCACTGAGAGCTTATATGGCCAAATCGTAAGCAGTTGCGGCACTGTATAGTGGGGAGATGATAGATGGAGACAGGAAGAGAAACATTGTAGCAGAAGACTCTCTCTGGGAGAATTTGACCAGAGAAAGTAAGCACCACAGTCGATGATGGGGACCAAGTTACGGAGTCCTCTTTTTTATTTTTAAAATTAAGCCTTCTTGCCCTAATGACTTCTCCACAATTGTGAGGTGTTTCTATACCAAGGACTAACTCCTCTAGTGTCCAGTCAGTAGGAATATCCCTCACAACTCCCATGCGACTTATATGAAAGCGTGGGATAACTGCCGAGTATTTGTTTTCAGTTAAAATGGGATTGCTGACAAAGTTGTTGGCATCACTGAATGTCATGAATTCAATAGACATCCTGTTACGGCCCATAGATCTGACACTGCCTTGAACAACACCTTTAAAACCTTTATTGAAAATAAATTGGGCAAACTTGAGAGAATTTAAGGTTAGGCCCTGCTTAGGGTCTGTTTCCACCCTAGAGACAAATACAGTGAAGGGAGCTCTGTCACACTCATTATAGAGGATTTTGGAGTCGTTCTCAAAACCTGACTTAGTATATACGGACTGAATTGAGTCCGACGGCGGCTTATTTCTTTTCGCGTCAACAAAAATCTCAGTACCTCCGGGGCGCTTTCTAATCTCGGGTCTTACGCGATCAGTGTTTTGGGAACACTCCACAATCTCCATAATATCTGGAGGAATCCCTCCACCCCCATCCGGGGGTTCCTCGGCACTAATTTCCTTAGAAAATGAGTGCCAAAAAGCTTAAAGTACAAACCTTGTACCCAAACCAGACCACACAAAACAATCACAACACTACAAACAGATTTTGTTATCAAAATAAAGTGTGAGGTTAAGAAACGCGTGCTTAATCTCACCAAGACAATAGCAAAAAGAAACACCCGTTCAATCAAGCCATTAAATCAAGACCAAGCAATCTAGAGTTGGGTTTTGGGAGAGCTCGAAAAAACTCGTATTGTAATCAAGAAGGATTCAAACCAAAGTTTTGGCACAAATTTCTCTGTATAACATTTAATTTTTTTGTTAAAGGCGGCTTGAACTCACAATGTTTGAAGTAATCTCAAATCAATTGGCTGAAGAAATAAAAATGTAGTATAATTTTTATTTTACAGTGCTAGACATGGTGCGTAATTTCACGGCGGATTACGACAAGACTCTCATCTTCAACAAGGTGCATCACGAGCTGAACCAGTTCTGCAGCGCGCACACGCTACACGAAGTTTACATCGATCTGTTCGATCAAATTGACGAGAATTTACGAACTGTAAGTGTATTTATTTTCGTCATCAGTCTATAAAAGTTCAATCACTGCTGACTGCTGGACAAAGGCCTCTCCAATCCACACGCCATTTACCTCGACCCCCACCTACTAACATAAAATCTAGCTGCTACCAATGACCATAATATAGTGGCAATCTTCAATTATGTGCATCATTCCACCTAGCCTGAAGGCATTCTATGGTGTTACCAAGACCCTCAGGCTAAGTAGAATCCTACCCTGTGTTTGGGTCTCTGCTTAGGTATCTTTTTTTGTTACAGAAGCAATAAATACAAAAGACTTAATAGGTTGGTATATTATGGAAGTTATTTTTAATATTTTCACAGGCACTACAAAGAGACTTGCACGAAATGGCGCCAGGGCTGCAGGTACAAGCAGTCAGAGTAACGAAACCAAAGATACCCGAGTCTATTCGCAAGAATTATGAGCTGATGGAAGCAGAGAAGTCAAAACTTCTTATTGCTGCACAACATCAAAAGGTATCAACGACAAACTTCGCAATATAATGATGAAGTAAAACAAAATAAACAAACAATTTATAGGCTTCCCCTTTTTAAGAATAGATCGAATTTCAACATTACTTTCTGTCCATAGGTTGTTGAAAAAGAAGCAGAAACAGCAAGGCGAAAGGCCGTTATTGAAGCCGAAAAAGAGGCACAAGTCGCGAAAATACAATACGAACAGAAAATCATGGAGAAAGAATCTTTGCAGAAAATAGAACTTATTGAAGACAGTATACACAAAGCTAAGCAGCAAACGAAAGCAGAGGCAGACTTTTATCATCTCAAAAAACAGGCGGAGGCTAACAAAATGCTATTAACAAGAGAGTATTTAGAACTGAAGAGGTACGACGCTCTCGCACGAAACAATAAAATCTACTTCGGCAATGATATTCCCAACATGTTCCTGCAAGCTACGGTCGGTGACAGTGTTCCTATACCTAATGGTGTACATGTTGAATGAGTGTTAATTACCTTGAAACACCTGCTAGTCACGGAATAGGGGCGACAAGCCGGCAAGACTGCATATCAGTGAAAATTATGAACTTTCTAGCCTCAACATTGTTTTTAATGAATGTTGTGGTCTAAGGATGGGTCTAGCAGGAGCTTCTCTTACCAACATTTGCATCAGTTCCATGATGTTAGATTTGTACAGACTGCCTATCTTTTAATAGTTTTCTGAAATGCTTATTTACTCGAAAGTTTGTACAGGTAAACAAAGATTCTCATAGCAATGGTAAATGCAAGGTTAATGCATTTTTGGCTGTCTAAATACTTGTATCTACATGCAAACTGACAATTTTTAAGTACCCTAATCTCAAAGTACTGTGTGGTTGTTTATAAGAGTGCATAATCATTTATATGTTCTATGAATTGTGATATTTACTATAAATATTATATTACTAAATGTTCAAAAGACACTATGTAGTAAGTGAACAAATTATGAATTTTGTAAATTTTAATGAAATGCATCACATTGTCTGCACCGAGTTTATTTGACTGACTATTATTTTGGTGTTGAATTGTCTATGTACATAGCTTTTTTAAATGTGTAATAAAAGTCAATATTGTGGAAAAACTTTGATTTTATTCAAAAGTAAACTTAAAATGTAATAGGCTCAACATCTTAGATCTTGTTGAATGCAGCAATATCAACAGACTGGACAAAGTCTTCGTTTTCCTGGATCTTCTCAGTCAGAAGGTCGACTGAGACCTTGTCGTCTTCAATGACGCACATGATCTGCAGTTTGTTGATACCATACCCAACAGGGACAAATTTGGAAGCACCCCAGAGGAGACCATCCATTTCGATGGTGCGGACGAGTTTCTCCATTTCCTTCATGTCAGTTTCATCATCCCAAGGCTTGACGTCAAGGAGTATAGATGACTTGGCAATAAGGGCAGGTTTCTTGGATTTCTTGGCAGCATAGGCTTGGAGGCGTTCCTCACGAACTCTCGCTGCCTCTGCATCCTGTTAAATGATTTATTATTTTAGTTTTATAGGCACAACAAAATAAATTGTAGTACTAAAGTGTAAAGGTGAAAGGTTACTGACCTCTTCTTCATCACCAGAGCCGAACAGGTCGACGTCATCTTCGTCGTCGGCGGCGGCCTTAGCGGCGGGTGCGGGTGCTGTGGTGGTCTTGCCACCAGCGGTCAGGGGGCTGGCTCCAGCAGCCCATGCCTTGCGCTCGCCGGCAGCGTAGGAGGCGATCTGGTTGTACCACCGAAGGGCATGGGGCAAGCTTGCGCTCGGGGCCTTGCCGACTTGTTCAAAGACTTGAATATCGGCTTGAGTTGGTGTGTAACTAAAAATAACCAAGAAGATCGATGAACATGGCGACTCAATAACTTACAGCTGGTGGCCAAGGTCATGCCATTTTGTTCAAGATAAGAGATAAAAACATAAAAAAATACTAGTTCTTTTAAACCGGCTAGAATAGTAGGACATAATTTCCTTTGGATTTATGCATTTGAGGTTATAATAAGTTTCTTACAATCTGTATCAGGTTGACGTGGATATCAATTTTGTCTTTATGGACAACTTACCCGGACACATAACTCTTATCAGCCAAGTATGAGTTCAGCTCGTTGAGGCCTTGTGCGGTTTTTACGTCTCCTACTGCCATTTTTATACAAAAAACTTTTTCTTTTCAAGCAACAACCACACGCCCCGGCACAATGTGAGCGAGAAGGAAAGAAAAAAGTTGAAAATTTGACAGTCGTTGAACGAATGATTGAATGATTGAAGGAATTGCCCTATTCTGAATTTTTATAGAGTTTTTATAGAATTTTTAGAAACCGGAATAAATAATCGACTAGTTTTAAGGATGACATATTCAACAAAACCGTAATTCCGTAGGTGAGATTCGGCCTAACAGATTTTTGACACTGGTGACAGTTCTTGTATCTGTCACTTATCTAAAAACTTTCGATACATATTTTTAGGTACGAATTTAACAAAAATACGACGTAAATTACAATAAGTAATTATTTTTATGTGTTTTTAAACGTGCATTTATTGTAAACCTAGCAGAAAAAGCCTTAGTTTTCATTATATTTATTTAGGTTAGGTGTTGATTCTTATGTAATAATAACAGAAAAATTGCTTGTATTTGGGGTGTTTTAGAAGGTTTTTCATGTCGCAGTAGTGTCGTACGACCAACAAGATACAGTAGAACATATACCGAGTGTGAACCTCCGTGAAAAGCAATCCAATTAGCGTGACATTCGTTGTAAACGTATTGGTGTTTGCTGCAGAAAATGCTGCGCCAGCCGCTATCCAGGGCGCTTACGCTGAGCTCGCCGGTGCGTGCTGCACCGCTGGCGACTCGCTCTTATGCCGCCCAAGTGCAACCTCCCCCAGACAAATTCGAAGTCTTCATTGATGACAAACCTGTCCAAGTTTTGCCTGGCACCACTATCTTACAAGTAAGTAATTGATGAATATTGCTCAGAGATTCTAGTTTGGAATCTACTTTAATTACTGATAACATCTTAATTATATTGTTCTGTAAGAATAAATGTTATTCATTTCATTGTATCAATGATCACATTTCTGTTATAAAACTCCCTAAGAACTAAATTATACTAAAATAAAAATCTTTTTCACTTTAGTTACATACATCCAGAGTGTAGTTATTATAAATACAGGTAAGTTTTGGTCAAAAGGAGCTATGCCATTCTGAAAGTATGAGGGAATAGCTGCTTTGTGTCAATTTACAAAGCAGTTAACTTCCTCTTATTTTGCAATTCCCGCTCTATGTTTTTATTTTTGTATGGACTTTTAATACTTTCAGTGTCTAGTAACAACAGGTGATTAATTGTGATTGTTTAACTATTTTGCCCACCTTGTGAATGGTTATAAAGTAAACATGGTTAAAAAAATCTCAATGGTTTGCTAACATCAAATCATTCTAACTCATAGCTACTACTGACCAAAACTTACCTGCATTTATAAAGTTAGCGTTCACACTCATTACAACAGTCAACCTACAATGCATCCAATCCAATCAATGCTTTCTTACATACTACTTTTTTATCTCAAGCAGTTGGTAATTGGTATAGCTGCCATACAGACAACTGTTACAAAAAAAAAAAACACCAATTCAACTGCTCTACTTGTAAACTACATATAACTTCTTACAAATGAAGTCAGTTCAATACTATTTTCACTATTTTATTATTACAATACATGACATATAAATAATGGGAAGGAAGGAGAGGTGATCATAAAAAGATCATAAATAAAACTGCCTGTGTTGTCCCACTGCTGGGCAAATGCCTCCCTTTCCTTTCTTATAAAATATTAATAAATAATAAATACACATTTTATTTCTCTTCCACAAAGGCGCCTTTAAAAATATAAAGATTACGATATTTGATAAATCTTTTATGAGACTGGTATCTGCACTAAGAAAACCTGTCACACAGATTACCAGCCCCTCCCAAAAACAGTTTTGAGTATTAAATATTAAAGATAATATTAAAAAAATATTTTTACCTATTTTTAAAAAGATGATGTGCAATAATAACTTCATTATTACTTATCCAAGCTAACTTTAATTTAGATAAAAATTCATAATGTTTTTTTTGTGTACTAGGCAGCAGCCCAAGTAGGAGTCGAGATCCCCCGTTTCTGCTACCATGAGCGTCTTGCCGTCGCCGGTAACTGCCGCATGTGTCTGGTGGAGATCGAGAAGTCCCCCAAACCTGCCGCTGCCTGTGCTATGCCTGTGATGAAGGGAATGAGGATCAAGACCAACTCAGACCTGACCAGGAAAGCCCGTGAGGGTGTGATGGAGTTCCTTCTTGTCAACCATCCCCTGGATTGCCCCATCTGTGACCAGGGTGGTGAATGTGACTTACAAGATCAGTCCATGGCTTTTGGATCTGACAGGAGTCGTTTTACTGATATTCATTACTCTGGCAAGCGGTGAGTACTGTTTTCATAAGTATATATTTTTGGCATAAAAAAACTGATTCACGCAGATGAATACCTATCATTAAAAAAAACATGTCATCATTGAATAGCGATATGGGGTATTGTCCTAGCCAAGTGAATCTTTTAGTCTAAATTATAATCTATGTATAAACAATGGGCGCGGTGCGGCGTCGTTATTATGTTTGTATAGTGTTCATTTGCACTTAACATTAGGTGGACTGTTGGCTTGTTTGCCATGCATATAAATAAAACGTATTTTTCTTTACTCTATTCCAACGACTATTTATACATAGATAGCTTAAAAAACAATACAAAAGCACATTTGCGCTGCTTGAAACCACTCCTATTGTGGGGAGCAGAATGCCTTTATTTTTCATTATTTAATTTTTTCTCTACGAAAGTGCCGTCGAGGACAAAGATGTGGGTCCCTTGATCAAGACCATAATGACGCGTTGCATCCACTGCACGCGATGCATACGGTTCGCGTCCGAGGTGGCTGGCGTCGATGACTTCGGAACCACTGGCAGAGGCTCTGACATGCAGGTTATTAATTATTTATTTCTGACAACTATTTGTATAAAAGGTATTGTGTTATAAATAAACAGTAGAAGAGGAAGTGTTTTTGTTGTTGCTTCTCCTTATTTCCAGATTAACATACTCGTTGCGGCAAACGTCTTTCGGCGTATTTTTATATCGTACTTAGGTGCGGTAAACGCCGTTTTCATTTTTAAGCAATGTTTTGAAAACAATCCTTTTGTTAGTTTTCAAAACATTGCTGATTCTAGCCTAATTTTTATCAATTTTAGGCTGAATTATAAACAGCTTTGGATATTCATCAGACTCCTCTAATTTATTTTATTCCTTAAGGTTGGAACATACGTGGAGAAGATGTTCCTATCTGAGCTGTCAGGCAACGTCATAGATCTGTGCCCCGTGGGCGCGCTCACCTCCAAGCCCTACAGCTTTGCTGCACGACCCTGGGAAACCAGAAAGGTGAGATATTTAATATACAGGGTGTAACAAGACCCATCACATGGCCGTCAATTACGCATTCTGTACATGAAACGAAGTAACATCGCACAAAAATAATTGCTGGTAAAAATAATTTATGGTGTGAAAAATAATTGTTGGTGTAAAAAAATCACTGTATATGGTAGCGCGCAATATAACGCATGCAACACATTGTGCTATTCTTATAAAGGGGTCGTGGGGGAACTTTGACGTTAAATATCTCCGTAACCAGAAGATATGGTCCAGAACGAAAAAATAATCACAGTTATGGGAGCAAAAACACAATCTCGGCTTCGTTAAGCGTCTTTTTACTCCCTTTATACTTCCACGTTATGGATGATCTGTACAGTCCTTTCTCAGGTATTTTACCTCTGATTTTTTATCATTGTCTAAACGAAATTGATCTTAATTGTCGTCACAATAAGGTTGCTGGTAGGTTACTGCTTGGGTTGCTGTCAGATATGAAATAACTGGGTAAGGATTGTAAATACCATTGACATAATATGGAATTCTGCAGGGCTTAATAGATTACTAAGCCAGCCTTACCTAACTGGAGGTTTCTAGAAGGCCTGTCAAGTCACAATTAAGTCACTTAAGTTCTTATGCAAGTTAATGCATTTTCTTTGTTTTCACATTTTAGGTGTTGTATTTTGTGATTTGTTTTAGCGGAACAACAGCCAACCAATGACAAAATATTAAATTGTGGTTAATTGATTGACCTTTGTTATTAGTTAGCCGAAAACAACTTTTATATCTGAAAATAATATTAATGTTTTGTTACAGATTGACTCTGTAGATGTTTTAGACCCCCTGGGTAGCAACATCGTGGTTTCTACGCGTACGAATGAAGTGTTGCGTATTCTCCCGAGAACTAATGAGGTAAAGTCTTAATTAAATATTTATATTATTTACTAATGATCCGCCCTTGCTTCGCACGGGTTCAATCTACTAACGTGGCTATATAGTCAAAACAGCAATATTTCTCGATACTTCGAAACTCTCGATATTTATTATATTTAGATTTTTTGTACTATCGACCAGTACCCGTTTATTGCCCGTGGTTCGACCGCGTAGTTCTACTAGTAGGACCTAGGCTGATTCGCACGGTTTTTAAGTCTTGACAAAACAAATACAGTTTTATTTTAATAAATGAGTCTATGTCATTTATTAAAATAAAACTGTATTTGTTTTGGGAAATTTATTTATTATAATTATGTAAGTATAATATTAATGTCCGTAGGTGTGTCCGTGGCATCACAGCGGCCCTATCAGAATACCAGCGCTGCGGTATTTTGTTTTTTAAATATCGCAGCATTATTCTGAGATAGGAGCCTTTTTGGCCTCGCACAGGTCGTTATTCTTTTTTATTGTTTTTTTTTTAAATATGTTAATTTTAAGTGCTCCTTTTGTTAACGGTTTGTACCTGTGCGTGTCCCAAATAAAACATTTTTCTTTTTATGTATTTATACACTTAAGAGGGAACAGGGGCTGCGAGGAATTTGACAAATAGGTATTTGAAGAAACGATTGCGGTCTTCTTACCTCAAGTATGCCATCGTAGAGTGCGATAGGGATAGCTACAGCTCAGACCAATTATATCATAAAAAAATTGACGAAAACGACGTTTTGTATTCCCCTTTTTTCTCCTCGAAAACTGAACCGATTCAATTTTATTATGTTTTACATTAAAATTTTAAGAATAAGTACGTTTAGGTTCCTATCATTTTCATTTATGTTAATAACTTTTTGAATTTGTCTGGTACTCCTTTAATCACGGGGGTAAAAATGGGGCATTTTTGTAATTTTTGGAGGGTCATATTTTCTTTACCGATGTAAAAAAGGACGTGACTACAGCAGACCTTGATATTATGAAAAAAAAATGATTGCTCTAGAGGCATTATTCAGGAAGAAAAAAGGAGAATACATTGTATGGAAAATCGCATCGCCTGTTCTCTCATTAACCTTCTGAAAAAAAAACTCTAAATAAAACATGATGAGAACTTCATCACAATCCGTTGCGTAAGGTAGAAGAACAACGCGGTCACATGACATCAATTTATAATATGTATAAATATCTGATAGACGTAATTTATTTGCTGAATTGAGATTTGTGACTAGTAATTTTCCTACCTTTCAACGAATTATCGTTCACCGTGAATATGATATTTAAGAACAGTAGCAAGCAATGAGGGTTATATCAATTGTAATCTATATACATTGTTAGGGACTAGTTATAACAAGCGCCCGAGGCGCGCGTACTGTACGCTGCATATGGCGCGCGCGACGGTCGCGCGTTGGTCGCTCTTCAAACGCAACAAGATTTCCACATTTTGTTGAAACTTTGAACCCTCAGTGTAACTGTGTTTCTTTTAAATTTATTACTGATGCGGAGAAAACGATAAGGATAAATAGTAAAAAAGGAACTTGCGTCCACGCGTCGAGGGCGCGCTAAGGGCGCCCGGGAGGGGCGCGCGTCGTACGCGCGTTCGTTCCCTTTAACGGCAGCGCTTCTTATATATAATTCGTTACATAGAAATTCATATAATTTTATTGAGAGCCCAAAACGCAGTGTACAAGACGCGCGCCTCGGGCGCTTGTTATGACTAGTCCCTAACAGCGAATCAGTTTTCACGCCTTAAGACTTAAGATCTAGGTCAAATATTTTTTGATATTCATAAAGAGATAACGAATATATTCTGGTTATACGCAGGTATTCTGGTTCTAAACACTCAAAATAGGAGCTAGTTTATTGCCATTCAATTGTAGTTTTTATACATACAGTGTGTAAGGGATATCGATCCTACACCCGCCAGCGGCAGCGTTGAAATTTTTCGTCGGATATTTAAAAAAAAACGGCTGTTTTTGACCATGTAGGTATTGTACTTTTGTATGAAACAGCAGTTTTTTTTTAACTGATTAAAATTTTAACAGTTTACGTGTCGATGTTTCTTACGTCGTGTACCTATAAGTTCTACAATAAAAAGCAATGACAGTTCTGCTCATCAATCATTTATTGTTGTGCAAGCTGTGGTTGCCTATAATTGAATGTGCATGTTGTGTTAACTTATGTATCGTATTTTTTTTAAGCGACTATTTAACCCGACTACGGCGAAGCAAAAATGAGGGTTATGATTTTGACCGGTATGTATTAGGGATGTAACGATTCCGATGCCGATATAATCGGCAGGCCGATTATATACAACCGATATCAAACAGTTCGAAAATCGCGCGAAACGAACGTTGCGCTGTCGTAGGTGGAACTGGCGGGAAAGCCGCGCAGCGTATGCTTAGCGACATGGCAACACGGCAAACGGCAGTGTTTGCAGTTTGGCTGAGCGTTGTCTGAGCGATGTATTGTTTTGTGCCTTTTTCACGTCACCGCTATTCGTGATTCGCACTATTAAACAGTTGTGCCCGAAATACAAAAAACATACATTATGTATCTTTTAAGTAAGTAATTATATTCATTTTGTATTCAATAGATTTTATAATATGACAGTGACATGCCATAATGAAAAGAAAAATAAACGTAAGTCGAGACAAAGAGGCTACATACATAGCACCATTTATATCTGCATCGGTATCGCCGATTATTAACTACAATAATCAGTATTCGGTATCGTATCGGGAAAATTATGTATCGTTACATCCCTAGTACGATTATGAATGTATGTATGTTCATCTGTTCCCTCATAACTTCTAAACTACTCATCACAATTTAACAAATGAGGTATCGTTGAAAGCGTCTTGATCGACCGCTGGTTATGGCTGAAAATGGCGCCCTCTAGAGGACACAAAGTCATGAACTAAAAAAAATTTATTAAAATCCCGAGTCACACTTAATCTGTACGATTTATGCCCTAACATGTGTGACACCGGATTTTTTATTTGTCTGTCTGTGATGTCTTGTTTATAACTTTTTAGTTGATTTTTATGTCGTAGTTGGGATTTAGGCCTTATAACTTTTTTTTTTAAATATTTCGTTAATACGAAGACTACCAAGGTGGTAAATAAGTTTCTTAGTACATGATAATATATGCATGAATATGGTCCTTCATAAAAGTTATCACCAACAGGAGATCAACGAGGAGTGGTTATCGGACAAGTCCCGCTTCGCGTGCGACGGGCTCAAGCGCCAGCGGCTGGTGACGCCCATGATGACGGACAGCCGCGGGAACCTCACGCCCGTGGGCTGGGAGGAGGCCATGGTGGCGGCGGCCAGGGCGCTTAGGGACTGTCCGCCTGGCAAGGTAAGATGTCGTTAACTATACTTGGATACTATATTGTCTGTATGTAAACGTACTTGATTATTTGAATACTTGAACCCGAGGAGCTCGTGGCTAAGTAAAAACAGCCGCACGGGTCGATCCATCAGGTTAAGCTACGCTTGCCGGGGTTGGTGAGTGGATGGGTGACCATCTTTACATATCGAGATTCCTCCGTGCTTCGGAAAGCACGTTAAGCCGTTGGTCCCGGCTGTCATACTTGGATCTTTAACAGTCGTTATGGGTAGTCAGAAGCCCGAAAATCTGACAACTCAGTTTTACCAAGGGGTATTACCCAGTTTCTGGGTTGTGGAGGTTAGATAGGCAGTCGCTCTATGTAAAATACTGGTATTCAGCTGCATCCGGTCAGACTGGAATCCGACCCCAACATAGTTGGGAAAAGGCTAGGCAGATTGATTGAATACTTGAACCTGAAATTCTAATTTGAAATCTCCCTAAAAGATGTTTTTCATTTGATATTCGAGGTTAATTTTAAAACATCAATATTCGTCGATGATTTTTCATTTAGAATTTAATATTGTTATGCAAACAATAACCTTCTAAATAAATACAGATGAATGTGTTACTAATTCCCTTTTGTGAGTGATTGCGTAAGAGTTTAACTTGAACAGGGTTTGTTTGCACTTTCATCTGACACTTTTTTGGAATAGACTATACTATACGTTCACAATTTATGTGATTTCGAAGAACTAATTTTAAGGCCTACACAAAATATTTTTATGACCTTGTGGCGGCAACTATATCGCCACATGTGAACTACGCATTAAATACCTGACACAAATCCTGCATCGCGCAATGAGAGTTTATTGCGCGAACAGCATATATATAACTTCCCCGACATAAATCGTTGGGCAGTTGCCGCCAGACATGACACCCGTCTGGTCGGAGGATCCTCCCTTTTCTAAAGAGGATGAGTGAACTTTACACTCTGTTCCACCTTAAATAATCTTACTTTATCACCAGTTATTGGCCGTCGCCGGTGATTTAGCCGACGCAGAATCCTTGGTGGCTCTCAAAGACCTGGTGAACCGTCTGGGCTCAGAGAACACGTGCACCGAGCAATACTTCCCGCTAGAGGGCGCTGGCATCGACCTGCGCTCCTCATACGTCTGCAACACTAAAATCGCCAGTGAGTTTAAAACTTTAATTTTATAAAGCCTTTTTAAACGACTTTAAAAAAAGCAGTAGAGCATATTGCTAGTTTTTTTTTCATTTGTGTACATCGATTTCTCTGTGATTAATGGATCGATTTACGGAAAAACAGAACAGTACAGAAGGCACACTCCGTATTTTAGGTCTAAAGGTACAAGTACGCGGCGGGCTCGTCTTGTCGGGCCAATTCAGTGAGTGTAACGTAGTCAGAAGATCTAAGAGTTACGCGATAGAAAGAGAGGCAAATTCTAGATGAATATAACTGTAGGTAATTAGCGCTATGCGACCTGAATTGCACTTTATTGTCTCGTAGCAAGAGTCGCTTTTTATTTAAATGATTTTGCGGAGTGAATCTTCTGTACTATTCCGTGGGCAAAATTTGAATTTAGCCGGCTACCTTAGCGCATCCACCTTAACATCCTATTATTTCTTCAGATGTGGAGGACGCCGACTTCATACTTCTGATCGGCACTAACACTCGCTTCGAGGCGCCGCTACTGAACGCGCGCATCCGCAAAGCCTTCATTCACAAGGACACCGATGTTGCGCTCATTGGGCCTAAAGTAGACCTTACCTATGAGTACATGGTAAGCAAGTTTCTGTAGCTAAGTCTAACCTTCTTTTTAGGTTAGGTCAAAATAAATTATTATTTATTAATTCGAGTTACAATGACTCATTTACAATATAAAAAATACTCAATACATCACACATACATCAAACAATACATTACAATGACACTAACAAACCAAAAACCACCGTACTTTCAACACTTAACACAAATTAATGGCCGACGACTATAGGTGACGTCACTGCAGCATCGTATGTACGGACAGTCTCGCTTGTCCGTCCTGCGCAGCGCGCGCGCTCCGCTTATGTGTCGTTGCATGGAACAGTCGGCGCTAGCTTCGGTAAACATGCCGCCGAGGCACTACAGTGTCGCGGTAGCCCCATCAGCGCTCTGAAGGCGTCGTTATATTGGACGCGGAGGGCGTCGTATGCTTTTTGGGTGTTATTTACACATAGGCTGCACGTGTACAATGAGGTACAATAAGCTATAAAAAGTGTTTGCTTGACCGACCTGAAACAGCGTGCAAACCTGCGGGCTATCATATTAGCTCTAATTGACAACGCCTTCCGCTCCATCTCGATTCTCTATCATCTCTGAGATTGTCAGTAACTAAATAACTTTTCGTATCCATAGAAGCTGTACAATTCTGATTAAAACTGGGGGTATCATACGCCAAGTTTCGCTATTAGTATTATTAGAACGAAGTTCCTTAACGCGGCTTGTAGTAGGAGTTGACTGGTAGAAATCGTCACGTAAGAAAAAGCGTTATGCTCATATCCATGCGACTTTATCTCTCTCTGTCTCTTTCTATTATATAGGATGTATATATGTGTGTCCGTGCGAGTGTCGCGTAAGGAACTTAGTTCCTGACGGGGTCCCCCGACTGCGCACATTTTTCTTTTGCTATGTCGTTGGCAAACAATTGGTATCACAGAAAAATACTGCCTATATATATTTATCTACATCCATGCTATAAATTCTCTATAAAAGTTTCTGAAACAGTTAGCTTATTGCCAACATTAAAACAACCAGTGACATAGTAACCATAATATCATCCAAACGAGTGTTGTAATGTTGGACTAAATTTCATTAATAACTCCAATTTCAAAAAAAGAACATTGTCATGCACGCGCGTTTTGAATTTACATAGAGTTCTTACAACACAGTACAGCACCCTATGGTTTCAGAACCTTTTATAGAGGATTTATATCATGGGTGTAGATAAAGTCTTGTATGCAACTGTACATAACTAGGTATAAAAAAAATACTTATTAGATAAACCCACATTCGTGTTTTAATACCCCTTATTATACAACAGTTGCATAAAAAAACTATTATTATTCAACCAGTACTGCCCTATGTTGGCGGTCTTAAATTGAAAAAAGGGATGACCTATTCTTAAAAAAAAGGTTTTTTTTCAATCAATTGGCTTCTTTTGTCACACAGCACGTAGGCGACTCAGCATCCGACATCAAAGACCTAGCCAGCGGTTCATCATCGCACGAAGTCATGAAGCGTCTGGAATCTGCTCAGCGACCCGTCGTCATCTTAGGAGCTGACCAGCTGAAGACACCAGAGGGTGCCGCCATACTTGCGTACACGCAAGAGTTAGCCTTGCGTCTGCAGGACAAGCTGCAGGATAAGAGCTGGAAGGTAATTAAGAAGTAGTGATGTTGGTGCTAGGTTGAATTATCCTTACTTATATTGCTTATATTTGAAAACTGAATAACAACTAAGAAGACTAGATCAAACTGCATCAATATGCTGGTCTCTTCTTGTGTTTTCAATATAAATTATGGGATGTTAAAACAGCCCCAGTATACAAAATAGTTTATAATTTATTTACGGTTTTACACATGACGTGTTCCGGGATCAAATGACATGTTTCGGACTCATATTTAGGGTGTTCAATTGTTTCAGACGTAATTGAGATGCGAGTTCAATTTCCACTTTTCACCATAATCAATTTTTGGCAATAATTAAATACGACATTATTTTTTTTGTCATTTGGATATTACAGTTAAGAATAATGATCTTCTTCCAGGTGTTAAACGTCCTACAACGTACCGCATCTCAAGTGGCGGCTCTCGACATCGGTTACCAGCCCGGCGTAGGTAAAGTATTGCAGGAGGGGCCCCAGGTCGTGTACCTGCTGGGAGCCGACAGCGGGGTCGTGTCGCGGGACCAGCTGCCTAAGGGCGTTACTGTCATCTACCAAGGTAGGAGACGAACCTTTTAACTTGTTATTAAGCTAGAATTTAGCTGATTATAGACCTTTTCTGACTATTTATTTATTTTCTTATTTGCAAGTCTTTACTTATAATAAATATAATTCTTAGAAAGAGTCTCGAAAACACAGTACTGTTCACAAAAAAAAAACAAATACCTTTTGGAAGGGGAAACTAGAATCAATTCAATTTTATTGTTAAGAGCGCTTATCCTAAAAGTTGGCAACGTCGCAAAATATTTAAATATTTATCGATTTTTATTAATTTGGCAATATTACTGTATGGAAATATGAAATGTGGCTAACTAATTAATTAAAATATTGATTATGAAATGCAATAATTAATATCGTAACACCGAATATTTAGTTTTAGATGTAAAAAAAATATTTGGAGACTTTCCAAATGCCTTTTATACACCTAAAAGGGTTACAATATCAAATTCAGTGTTATAATTATTATTCATTATTAATATTCTAGTTCGCTAGTTAGCCACATTTACAGCCTTACTAATAAACTTTTACGTACGACGTATACCAGGGTTATAACATCAACGTTACCAATAAGCAAATCAATTTTTAAGCAAATCAAGATCAAATTGACCGAAGATCTTTGGGGAATGTCCATTAAAATCTGTACCTCCATAATTGAGACCATAGCGCCTTACTTAGCCTTAATATTTAATTTGTGTGTGGATCAAGGAGTCTTCCCGGATTTAATGAAATACAGCAAGGTAATACCACTTTTCAAATCCGGGGACAGTAAAGACACCAATAATTATAGACCCGTATCCGTGTTGCCGGTTTTCAGCAAGGTGTTTGAAAAGGTAATGCTTAATCAAATGCTCAATCATTTCAACACAAATAAAATCCTCCACGATCAACAGTATGGTTTCACCAAAGGACGTTGTACGACCGACGCCGGTGTAACCTTATTAAGACACATTTTTAACGCGTGGGAAGAGGCCCAAGACGCAATAGGAATTTTTTGTGACCTCTCAAAGGCATTTGATTGCGTCGATCACGAAACCATACTCTTGAAACTTGAACATTACGGACTTGGAAAACTTGCGCTAAATTTAGTAAAATCTTATTTAAATGATAGACAACAGCAAGTTCAAATAAACGGTATCAATTCACCAGGTTTAAAAGTAAAAATGGGTGTGCCACAAGGCTCGATTTTGGGTCCATTCCTCTTTTTAGTGTATATTAACGATCTACTCCATTTATTAAAAAATCAACCACAAATGGTGTTATTTGCTGACGATACTTCCTTAATTTTTAAGGTAGATAGACGTGCTACAAATTTTGACGACGTAAATAACGCCCTACTGCAGGTCCAAAATTGGTTCACTGCTAATAATTTAGTATTAAATGGAAAAAAAACTAAGTGCATAAAATTTTCTTTACCAAATGTTAAAAGTAGTAATTGTGAGATAGTATTGAATCAAGAGAAACTAGAATTTGTCGATAAAACTGTTTTCCTAGGGATCACGCTCGACTCAAGGCTACAATGGGGTCCTCATTTAACATCTCTTGCAGGACGGCTAAGTTCAGCAGCATATGCTGTCAGAAAAATCCGTCAATTAACTGATGTAGATACCGCGAGGCTAGTCTATTTCAGTTATTTTCATAGTATCATGTCTTATGGTATTCTGCTGTGGGGACGGGCTGCAGACATCGAGTCTATTTTTATTCTGCAGAAAAGAGCTATCAGAGCCATATATTATCTCCGTAGGCGCGATTCTCTAAGGGAACTGTTTAAGGACATTAACATCATGACGGTACCTTGTCAAAAATTTACATATTTTTAGTAAAAGAGGTGATAGACATAATTATTGTACAAGAAATAGGGATTTATTAGTTCAACCAGGTTTCAGACTGGCTAAAGTAGACTCATCTTTCATGGGGTACTGTTTAAAATGTTACAATAAAATTCCTCCCCACATACTTCAACTGAATGAGACGAAATTCAAATCTTGTATAAAACGCACACTATGTAGGCAGGCATATTATAAGTTGGGGGATTACATAATTGATAAAAATGCTTGGCTCATTGCTGGTCCTGCTCCACAAGCATAAACTAATTGATTAGCATTTGAAAATACCGTTGGAGCTGCTGAAGATTTTAAAAACTATCTTTGCATTGTATAAATTCAATGTCTTAGCATTGTATAATTGCATAGCACATGTGTGAGTACTATGTACCGACTGTAAAGCTACCATTTAGGTACTGGGTATGTCTATCATTGACTTGAATGTGCCCTGGCGGCTGAGATTATGTCATGCTCACTCTAATGTTTCGCTGGCGGTGGCGCGTGTGTTGGATCATTTAGCTCCCTTCAAAATGGTTGAGCTGAATGGTGCTAATCCATGCGTCATGTTCGTGAACGGGCGCCGTCAGTAGAGACTGGTCATCTCTTAGCTGCCACGGCTTATTTTAATTTTTGAATTGTTCTTTGTTTTTTATATTTTTATTACGGACGCTTTTAACGTGCACGTCTTTCTACATTGTTCTCACCTGTATAATTTCAACGTTAATGATGTAACCAATATTTTGTAAAAAAAATTTTGATTTAAAAGAGTGTCCGTGGAGTTTCTTGCCCGTTCTTCTCCATAGGTCTACTACGCTTTGGAATGGGCAACTAGCTTCATATTTCTGACTGACCGACTTCTTGACAATTCAAAAGTGCCTGTAAATGGTTTAATTGAAATAAATGCTTTGAGTTGAGTTGAGTTGAGTTGAATAAACGATATTTGACGTTTCAGTTGTATACATCTGGTGTAACAGATGTCTTTAAACAAAGAGAATTTGTACAACCGTTATTCAGCCCTCGGACCTTGTGTAGCGAACGTATAACTAGTTGCTTTTGTCGTATTGAGTTTGAAAACCATGGATTATTTACAATATATCGATATTTTAGATGAAATTGTGAATCGTAAAAGAAAATGTTATAAAAATCGTTATGATCCTTTCTGTTTGCAAGAAAATTTGTTTTGATTGAACTAAAGGTTCAGCAAACTATAAGTAAGATTTTTTTTTTAATTAGTTAAATGTCAGCTTAATGTTAGTTTAATTTCAGCCATATAATATTGTAGAAAAAAAATATCTTCATAATTTTATCATTTCAATCGTACTGAATTCGCTTTGAGATATTTTAACGTTCAAGATTGACTATAACAGCTTTTACGGTTTCGTTCTTAACCTAATATGCATGCATCATTGCATCATTAGTGAATTAACAATCATTTATTTTTTTAATTCGTAAAATAACCCAAAATCAGTAGTTTTGGAAATAAAATGGACGTAATTATTTAAATTTACAATTTTTAAACTTATAAGTATAAAGTTATGAACGTTTTCCCAAATGAAAAAATGTCAATGATATTACACAGTACCAGTTTCAGAACGCACCTTCTAATGTTGCCAGTGGTTTTTGTCATAAGTAGTGGGTAACTATGCATTGTGTATACACTGATTATTAGTAAGGGTAGTGTGTAACGCCTATTCATAGCTTATACATTGTATAACTGTACAATAGTTAAACAGATGTTTAACTTATTTTTATTAGTAAGGCTGTTAATATTTGCATACAGAAATATTGGCAAATTAATCAAAATAGCGAAATATTTGACATCTATTTGCGACGTTGCCCACTTTCAGAATAAACGCTCTTAATAATGACGTTCAAAAGTGTCTTTTATGTGCTTATTTGAAATAAATGCGGGGTTGATAAAAACCATTGTAAAATCAGTGCACGTTAGTAGGGGGTGTTCTCCCTTCTGTGGTTTGTACAACCTTCGCGCAAAAGGATGACCCTTGGTATCCCCCATTTTGCACCTTAAGGACATTAATTGTCTATTGTAAGGGTGGTCATAGTAATGGCTTGGCGTTTTTCCTCAGGCCACCACGGCGACGCGGGCGCGGCGATGGCGGACATAGTCCTGCCGGGCGCCGCCTACACTGAGAAGCGCGCCACGTACATCAACGCGGAGGGGCGCGCGCAGCAGACGCTCGTGGCCGTCTCGCCGCCGGGCAAGGCGCGCGAGGACTGGAAGATCATCAGGTTAATACGCATATTCATTTTTCATTTTCAAATATTTAAGAAAAATTAACAAAATTTACTTATTCTAAGCTACATCAACACATATAATTAAGGCAGGTTATGAGGCAAGCGATTCGCCTTTCAAACCTTTTGAGAGATAGTTTGATACATCTTAAATTCAACACACAATAATTATGGGTACATGATGTCAATAACGCAAATTATTTGATAAATTATAACTTTACTGATTGCATGTGGGTATTAATTTTCTTTCTTTAGGAGGTCTTCCTCCATTTGTTGGATTTTTCCCTAAATTAATAATTATTAATTTCTTAATTAATAATAATATATATTTGCCTTTATTTTTTATTTTTTAATATCGCCTTTATTTTCATTATAATAAGTTTAGTAATATTATAAAAGAAAAATATTTAAGAAATTTGCTGATCGGACGGTGTACTTATCAAAATGCGCGTATAGTCTGTTCCAAAAGTATCTGATGAAAGTGTCAAAGGGAATTAGTAACTAGTGTCCGACAGAAAATGGATTTTCAGCCGAAAACGAAAACGAAACTTAGGCTTTAGTCATACTTTCGGCCGAAAAACGAAAATAACTCAGACATTTAAAAAAAAAAAAACTGTTGTACACTGAAATCTTGTTTGTTTTTTTACGTCTAGGTAGACAAAGACATACAAAAGTTCGTGTATTTCTTGTTGTATTGATTTACCTGTTAATGCCGAGCTTTTACGAAGTAGGCCGAATGACGCGCGGCTATTCACTAACTTTTCGGCTTGGCCGAAGTTTCTGCTGGTTTGTGGCCGAAAACGGAAATATAGCGGAATCATGATTTAGGGCCGAAAATTACAGAAAACAAAGCTTCAAGTCACTATTAGTAACATATTAATCTGTATTTGGAAGGTTTCAACTTTATATCTCACCATTCTTTACAAAAAATATTGTTTGAAGAATATTATTGAGTTGTAATTGAAAATCATCGACGAAAATTGAGGTTATAAAATTAACCTCATTTGTCAAAGGAAAAAACATTTTTAAGGTGATTTAGAATTACAGGTTTACGTATTCAAATAATCAAATCAAACCACTATTTGTAGTGGCACAACAAATTGGCATCCACAGGTACGTTTTCTAATACATTCGTTCACATTTTTATTAGATACATTTGGAACAGACCATACATACTACGTGGTTAGGCCATAAACAACAATGCGATAAACTACTCCCCACTTAACATACATCCACCACGCAACGAGTTCCGAATCTAAACGGGTTTTATGCAGCAGTGTATTTGCTACTTACAATGGTTCATCATCATCACCCATACGTTTGAAAGGACTTGAGAAAGGATATTTGTTATAATCTAAATGAAGTCCCAAACTGCAGTATCACCGTTTGGGGCATAATATAAATTATGTTTTTTTTTATATAAATACCTAATTTATACACCGTGAAATCTTAATGGTTGCTTTCCCGCGGCAGAACAACTTGCCATAAGGAGTACTTTCGAAGCATAGAGTAAAAGTAAAAAAATAAAGATGTTTTTGTTTTAAAATAATTTAAAAAATATGAACTCGAATACGTCAGAATCAATAGTAACAGGTAACTTGTAGGTACTACTCGAATCGCACGTGCCGCGGTCTAAGGGAACAGCGATGCATAAATGTTCAAAGTAAAATAAACTCTCGCACGTGGTGATACGGCATAAACTAGTTTGCACGTAACAACACAAAATTTGTTTTCAAAATTGTTTCTAATATTTTATTTGTTTATATAACGATTGTATTACTAAGACAAAACCATTTCGCTGCGGGAAAACAACCATTAAGATTTCACGGTGTATAAGCTCTAACTCCTTCCCCCACAAACACGGCACGATTGGTCTCCGAAAACGCACGCGGTGACAGACTGTAATAAGTGAATATGCATACTTGTATGAGTCGATTTTGGCATACCGTATGTTAATTAACGAAGGGCGTTCCCGTTAACCCGCAATGGTATAGCGTCCATAAATGCGATCATTGTGCTGATAGTCACGACAGTCAATGGCCTAATAGCCTCGACCACTTGAGGAGGCCCTCGTTGGGCAGCTGGATCAAGGGCTTGATTCAGAAACCGGTACTTCTGGACACGGCTCGCTTTGTTAGGAGGTTCCTCTCTCTGGAGCCCTGACCGCCGGTAGCTTGGACCTGTTCCCGATACGGGTGGGCTACTATTTTTTATATGTATAAAAAATAATAAACGAAATAAATTAATGACTTTTTTATGGTAATATATTATTGCATCATTCATCGTCAAGCCAGATAAGTGCTTATAAAATACAATAACCATTAGATATTGGATTTTATAAGTACAATATCTTTGTAAGTACTTTATTGGCTGCCAACTTCAAACTTATTTTCATTTCTATTCTTATTTTTAACAACATATCGTCTTGTCCACAGAGCCCTATCAGAAGTAGTAGGCCAGCGTCTTCCATACGACACCCTGGACGAGGTGCGCGACCGTCTCAGTCAGATTAGTCCCGCGCTAGTCACGTATGGCGATGTACAGGACAACAACTACTTCGCGCAGGCCAGGTCTCTAGCACAGGTACGTAAATAAAATATGAAAATAATATGATTTGATTATATTGCCGTTACCGAAAACATGTTTTTCAACTACAAAGTTAAGTTTGTTTTTTGGATAAATTCATACCAACTACCTTGTCTTACCCATCCCTTTGTTTGTGCGTGGTCCGACACGCACTTGCACGGTTTTTTTTGGTTGTATGTATTGGATATAGATGTCAATAATTTTATAGTGTTGGACACACTGCCGCTGGACCATGGATATCAGTAAAGTAATTAAAGAACAGACTGAAATCGGCGGTTACCTTTATGGACCAACGCCGTGTCATAGGATGTTATACCTGCGAAACGGGGTCTTAAATCGATCTCCAATCCAAGTTTAAAATTTAAAATAAACACAATTTTTGGCTTCACTTGGTGAGTTGAAAAACCGTACATGGTGTACGGAGATTGTGATGAAGAATGTTCTTCAGATACCGTGCACCGATTATATTCATAATGCAATGCTACGAGCGCGCGTGATGTGACTCTAATGTCATTGTAGTACGGTATAAATTGTAATCATTGACGCGCATTCGTGAAATACAACATCTGTAATTTAATATTATTAATTTTCTAACAAAAAACAATTAATCCACAGAGCCTGCAGAAACCAGTATCGGGCAAGGTGGACGTGCAGCTGAAGACATTAGAAGACTTCTTCATGACCGACACGATCAGCCGCGCATCGCCCACAATGGCCAAGTGTGTACAGGCAGTGATCAAGCAGAGGCAGTCCAAGTACTGAACCACAGACAACTTAGGAGTATGGCACACGAATCCATGAATAAAAACTCTTTTTTTAATTATGAGGCTAATATCGCCTCTGTATACTTCCGGTAATCACCTTATTCATATACAAATACGTACTTTAAATATGCATTTTTTTGGATTTACAGGATTCTGTGTGTTGTACAATTTATTTAAGGATATATTCCCAGCTTTCTTCGCTTGAGTTTTGTCTTCTAGCGCCGTTTTTGGTATTGGTACAGTTCGAAACAAACTTTACATTTTGGACGGCTGTTTGTGCGGAAAACTCAAGCGTTCAAAGTTGTTTTTAGGGTAATTATAAAATTTTTATTTTGCCTTTCTGCAATCATTTTTACGAAGGAAATACTACAGAAATGCTGCTGCGTGGTCGATAGTCCAGTTACCTCCGTACCTCAATAATATTATTAATCGCAAGAGGACTTTTGACCACGCAAGTACACTGTGATTTCTAGCTATTTATTTTGTTATTTAATAGATAAGCAATACAGTGTTTCAACAAGTAGAGATTTTCAATATTTTAAATTATTAATGGTACTCGTTAGAAATGGATTGAAGAAATGAAACAGCTCGTAACTTGAATGTAAGGACAGATATTTTGTAAATAGTAATGTTTGTAGTATAAAATAAAACGTAGTATAATGATTGTCGAAATCGTTTTTTATTTCATTAAAAGCAAAATCAATATTAAAATAGATTTTCATTTGTAATTGGTTATAGAAAGGGTAGTCTCATCCAACGCGTTGTATTTTCTGTATTCCTGAAATGAGTAGTTACGAATTAGTACAGTAATGTCCGTTCGAATGGTATGATTATAATGCATTGGTTTATATGTTGGCACATTTGATGGTCTCGCAAAGTGCCTTTGGCTACGGTCTGACAATGACACCTAGTCGCCTATATTGAATTAGGATACACATATTGGTAAAAACAAATCTGAATGTTTATGTATACATGTAAATACCTACAAGAAGAAAACCAGATGCCCTTTGTGTTCTAATTCCAATGAAATAAAAATCGTAGCCTAATAAATTACCGATTTTCCAGTGCGAGAGAATGAGCTGTACATAACCGAGAGCCATTCCGTTTTCGCATTTGCGTCAGGATGGCATTAAAACTTCATAATACGGCACCAGTTTCTGTATATTCGTTATTATTTAACCAGTCTATATTACTATATCCTGGCCAGCACTTGAGACCCAGGGTCCCTCGGCACCATTTGAGGCCGACCCAATCTCGAAGCAAAATTTAGCACCTTATATAAGTTAGGTTTCTTTTGACTATTCGACGATACCTATGTCGACTTATGCAAGAAAGTTTAAGGATTAAGAGTAACTGATGCAATAGCGTTCGAAGCGAGCTCGTTTAGCAGTTCGCCTCGGAGACGTTGGATATCTTTTGCCAATTTAAAACAGAAATAGAGTTCCTTTGTCGACTTATGCAGAAAATCTGAAGAATTAAGAGAAACTATGATGAGGAGCGAGCGAAGCATGTTCGATTTTTTTTTGCATTTCTTTAAACTGATAGATAATATTCCATTGGACCTACGGGTGGTATAGGTACCATGATATGAGCGTGGGGCCTGTCCCATTTGCTTCACCTTCTACGTGGTTAACCCGGCCCCGTCCGCCTGCCGGTAGGCAAGCTACCTGGTTACGGTAGCTTGCTCTTATGCTGGTTGGGCCCTTACGCTAGGGCCTTGTAGGTCTCAAGATACTAACATCAACAACTTTCCTCGCCGGTATCTTGTACTTGCACTCGCTTAGTGTTTTATCTGCGTTCCTCATGAACAGCACGTGTGTTTGTTCCACACCGGTCCATGGCGATGGCTCCTCCTCGCGACGTTTCAGCGCTGCCAGCAACTTGTTGCATGGACCGAAGTACGGTGGAGGTCTTTCTGTAGGACATCCGATTAAGCATGTATTCAAGCATGGGTGTATAATAGTACACCCAGATTTTGCCAGTTATGTTATAAAATATTGCCATTACTGGGCATACATATAGGAGGCTTGTACTTAAAATTTTCCAAAAAAAAAGGTTACAACACAAAAAGACTGCCCGGGCCGAGGATCGAACCTTGCAGGACTCCTCGCTTTGCAGTAAAGCTTGCGATGACTAGTCCAATGAGGTATAGTCTTCAGTTTACCAATTATTGCTTTTGAACTTGTAAGGACAATACAAAAAAGTTAAGCCTTTGTCCAGATAAGCCCGTACAGATTTGCTCGTAGCTGAGATACCAGACAACACATGCCGACCATATACTCGAGGCGGCTTGTTGCACCCCAGTACACGTGCGAAAAGTGAACATTACTTTTTTTTTTGTCATAGTAGAAATCCTCCGCCTTGGGGTGGGCAGAGGGTTCTGCCAGACTCTTACTGACTAACAAAAAGGGCACAAAGGACTAAAGGAAATACCGAGGTGGTTACCCCGGTGTTCCCTCACACTCTTGCGTCGGGGGCTGCGGGTGCGAATGTGACTTCCGCTACCCCGGACTGGTGGTGGCCCGCGCTTCGTGGGCCCCGTTCCGTAGGGGGAGTGAGGTGTTGAACTCCCCCTGTTACGTCTTAGAGAGGCGCATGGTAAACTACGCACCGCCGTGTGATTGACACTGGCATGGCCACCATCAGGGTTTTTAATTTCGATAACACATTTTATTTTTTTAATTTGTCTAAATTTGTCGCCAAATATCAGAATTTGTCGGTCACTGGTTCCAAATTTATAAGGTTTTATTGGTGGCCGATCTGGGGAGCATCTCCCCAGCTTGGCCCTATTTGAATCTTAAAAGCTAGGGCACCTAGCGAAGATCTGTTTTCTCCCAAATTTTGTCGCTAATTAGTTGCAATTTTTACCAAGTCACAGATTTAGTCGGGTTTTAGTTTAGAAGATATAATGAGTTTTAGGTATAGTCCAAGAGCTAGATCAAAGAGTTTACGACAATTTTTCGTAATAAAATTTGTGAGAAAACATATCTTCGCTAGGTGCCTTAATTTTTGAGATTCAAATTGGGCCAAGCTGGGGAGATGCTCCCCAGAACGGCCACCTATAAACCCTTATAACTTTTGAATCAGTGACCGACAATTCTGATATTTGGCGACGAATTTTGACTAATTAGCGACAAATTTTTTGTTATTAAAATTAAAATCCCTGATGGTGGCCATGCCAGTGTCACACCGTGCTGCTTTCTAGGGTCCTGTGTGATGGGGGGCGATGGATGTCCCTGAGGCCATCGCCCCTGGACATGTTTAGGGCTAGGGGCTAGAAGAGGGTGTTTCTACTCCCAGTTACCTGTGTCAACGTTATACTAACGTTTATATTCAGGTTCAATATCAACTCGTCCTTTCCTCATAATACGTGGTTTATCAGATTTAGTAATAAGGCACTGTCGGTCACAGAAGCATTTATTGCTGCATTGTCTTTGATTCACGTATTCAGCCATCGATTTGTTGACCTCTGCTATCGTCATTTTCTTATTACGATCTTGTTTTGTTTTCTCTTTAGCTTTTTGTTCTCTTTTGGTCGCTCTAGAAATGATTAGGAATTTAGAATGTTTTTCATTGTTTTCTTAATTATCTCTTTTCTAACTACTGCCGAATATAAGTTCAAGATATTAGCCGAGCAATGAACTGGTAGCTACATTGGACTCTGGATTGAACTAAGATTGTGATCTGATGATTATGGTTGTTGATACACAATTTCTCACGGTACGTTAGTATTAAGAATAACATTTATTTACCTTTCTTCCCCTTTCTTACAATTTTTTTCTATAAATTCTTCATAACGTTTCTTTTCTTCTTCCTGACATTTTTTGACTGTTTCAAAAGTGTTTGCTACTCCTGAATTTGTGCTCTCTTTGTGTAGCTAGACAGTAGTACCCAAAAACGATTAATAGATTGGCATATTATTTATTTAGCTATTTTTGTAACTCTGGAAGCTTTATGTTCTTATATGGATACAAATTTTCTTATGTGAGTAATTTATTACTGATAATATAAGGGCGTAGTGATATACTACCGGTCGGTCGATTCTGTAAAAATCTCATCGTGAAAACTATGGTGAAGTGAGCTGTCATTCCACTTGATGCTAGGGATTGACAATATTGACAGCTCACTTCAAGCTCAATTCAGCTAACTTCTCACAGTGAGTTTTTACAGAATAGGCCGGCGGATCAATCAGTAGAATCTACCCTGGGAATTGAATCCGAAGCATACTTGCATCGGCGCTTAGGTCAAATAGTCAGAAATGAAAGAATGCATTAGATTGTGATAATGTCGTTTCCAACTCACCCGTAGGTGTACTTTTCTAATTTTACAATTCAGTTCTTCTTGCTGTTTTCGACACTTTTCTATTTTTTCATAATACTCTTCTTCCCATTTAGCTCGTTCTTCTTTCGTCTTTTTGTGTTCAGCCGTATATTGTTCGAGAGCCTGTTTTTCTAACAGTTTTATGTTGTCCTGGACGAATATCAATATTAGCAAATTTGCGAAGTTTCCCAATAGAGATTAGGGTGGTTCGAATCTGACTTTACCTGTAGTTACTAGACCCCTAAATACTTTCTAAGCGGAAATCGCAATTTCCTAGAAGCTTTGTACGAAGATACTTACATACCGTTGACTACTGCGTGTATAGGGCTTGTTTTACATAAATAAACGTAACGTCACGCTTTATTAGTGCTCTATAGTGTAGACGGCGCTTAGGAATTGGAACTTTTTAAATAAAAATTGTTGTTACTATGGCTTTGGCTTAGCTGTCTTACCTCAGCCTCCTGTTCACGGTCGAGAAGATACTTCATCAGCTGTGCGTCAGTAAGGTCTGCCAGCTTTGTTTCTTCCTTTGCCTTAGCTTCCTCTTCTTTTTTCTTCTCATACCTTAAAAGTACGTTTTTCATAACAATTACTGTTTGGATAAACGTCGTTGATGTTTAGATTTCTTCAGGCGTATACCCACCAACTTCTTCTGCTGCTGCATCGGCGAACGGTATTCGCGTTGCCGAGTTTTGGGCCAAACAAATTTAAAAACTAAGAACATATCTTTTCTCGCGTTATTTTTGCCATCGACACTGAGATCTGAGATCATACATCAGGTTGAGTAGACCTGTTAAGAGTTATTAGCAGGTCTTTGACTTTTGTGATCTTTCCGGGAATATTTATGAGCATCCATAATGATGAGTATTTTGTTTTTTTAATTGATAAACAGTCACTTAAACGAAACTAAATTCTTGAAAGTTCTTACATTTCTTTATTCTGTCTTGCGTTTTGTACTCTTTCACATTTCTGTAGGTTCTCCTGAGCGATTACATTTTTGTCCAAATCGAAGGTGCAGAACGTCACTGTTTTAAGGTTCTTTCGTTCTAGTTCAGCTTCTTTTTCTTTTATTTCTTTTGAAAAATCTATTTGTGCGTCTCTTTCTTCTAGTGTTTTTGATTCATGAAGGGCACTGCAAAAAGTTACAAGTGGTGAGGTGGTGTTTTGTTTTCTCCATGCTTTCACCTTCAGCGCTAAAGATTCACTGTGATTCTTTCTAAACGCTGAATGCTAGTTAACACTACAGCTGCTGGTGTTCCTACAACATTAGTGTTCTCATTTGTAAATTGGCTCAATAAAAACCGTGAATTGGTTATTGTTACTTTGTTTCATTGTCCTTTGATCATTATTGTTATTCAATACCTACCTTATGAGTTTTGTGCCGTAACAGCTTCTATCAAAGATCTTTTGTCTCGCATTTTGGATGGCTTCAGCGTTGTTTATACGGACTTCCTTCTTTGAGAACGCCTCGACTGCAGCAATTTCTTCAGCGCGTTTTTTTTGTGTTTCTTTTTCTTTTAACGCTACACACCCCTGAATAATATACAAGTTAACACGTTCAGCGCCGGGAGCCCTCCTGGAGGGTTCACCTAGTCGCATATGGGATGCCGGAAGCCCTCGCGGAGGGCTCATTTTAAATGTAGGTTTTTCTTAGCGAATACAGCATTATAAACCGTGAAAATAAAATCTGCTGTATATTTAAAAAATATTTATTGTATATGCGTTGGTTTTAAAATCCAAGCATTTTTTTTTCACGTTTACGTTTATTCACAAAAAAATGAAAAGGTTGGATACTACGTATAGCGATAAGACCCCCTGAAAACACTATTTTATTGCGTTTTACAGTGTTTTATAACACTGTTTTAAGCCTAATGCCGTTATGAGTTCTATGAAACGAAAAAATTTCACATTAAATGTTAAAATTCATGGTCTTCCTTTTATTTTTGACACTATGTTATTTCGCAAAAAATAATCCTTACGATGAAGCCTTTCGATCGGTATGATAAAGCTACATGGTGATTATTTTTCTCGTGTAACGGGTTCGATTTCCGGTTCAACCACGTAATTATTTAAATATCTATGAATGCAGTTTAAATTGTTTTTTAAATTCAAATAATGTCTTCTTTCAGTAAAATGTTCCATCTACAATATTCAAGGTACTTTCCCTCCATGTGGCATATCCGGACGCCCGTTATATGTACTAGTTTAAATATAAATTGCATTTTGTTCAAACTCTTCAACTGAAAAGAATTACCTACCTTCCTTTTTGTCAAGATTGAAGGATATCGGGTAGATTAATGTTTGAAGTGCGAATGTGCTTAGTGCTGACTGCGATAGGTAGGCTACCTTGATGATCATGAGTCACGTGCAGGACTGACTTTTGATGGCAATGATTAAATACTTATTATACTTTTCGTTCTTACATAGAAGTTGCTTCAACGTTGTCATACGAACTTACTCAATATTGTTGTTTATAACATACTTGCACAGTATCCGGCCAAGTTTTCATCCATTCCTGCGACTTCTCTATCATAGCTTTCAAGTATTCATTCTCCTGTTGCGAAGGTTTCTCCGGAGCGCTGGCTTGCTTCTCCAGCCTGTCCCATTCGCTTCTATGGAAAATTACCGTGCTTGATCCATCTTTAGGATTTTTATAAAAGTATGTTTTTGATTGCGTCATGTCTAAAATTAAAGCTTTTGAAATCTATGTAGCTGCGACCTTATTCTCTCATTTCAATTTGAAAATATCAATTTGATTTAGGTAGCCAGGACGATCCCTTACGGTATATGGTATAATAAACTTATCCGTTTGGTGTCTTTGTAATAGCGACTCTATCGCGTCAATAACTTGATTCCTATAAATAGTGGTCGATGCATGCTTGCTTGCGTTGTATAGTCACTGATAAGCTGTGCCTACATATAATATATTTAGGGACTCTCTTCCAAATATGATCTCACGCATTTATCGAGCGACGGTTATGAGATCATTAATGATTAATTTAAATATATATCATTACGTACGATAATTAGATATTTACTACGTAGAACATAAATTCTAAGCCCAGCTCGAAAGTTCCAAGAATTCGAATGTCTTGTTTAAGATTGTCCAACCTTTTAGGTCAAATGAATACTGGATTGGAACTTATGCATTCATTGACATATTAAGATTGGTCTCAGCGACGAAATCCCTTTACTTTGCATGGGTGTTTGCAACAGTGACGGAATTTCGATTATTTCAGTTTTTTTTGCTTTTTTTGGTTACATTATGTGATTTGATCTGATCTGATCATGAGTGTAAATAAAGATAGACACAAGAGCCGTACATTTAGCAAACACGTAATCGTAGGTAGAATATAGGAATCCGCCATAATCTATATCTAAACGTAACAGACCTCAGCTAAATCATTACTATGGGTAGGTACACCATGGCCACCACGGGTACGTTCGTATAGACAAACCACAGTATCATTTAGGCCGACATCAAATGCACATCAGTCCTTCATGTGGTTATTTCGGTAAACATTTAGCTCTTTGATATAAAGTTTTATTTCGCGCCGGATAGCGTTAATTAGATTAAATAACCGCCATGCCATGGAGTGGAATAGGAAATTGTGCGGAGCGGTGGTCGGGCGTTGGGCTCATCTGTCAATGTCACCCGGCAACGTTGTTTGCAGTATATTTTTGCATAAAAATAACTTATGCAGCACTAGAAAATGCTGTGAAAATGATAAATTGTTTAGTCCCTGTGTGCGGGAAATGTGAATAAGATGTAAAATCTCGTAGCCAATATATTTACATGATATTTTGTTGTTCAGTTATTGGTAGTTAAGATTTAATGGGACCATAAATTACTTTAACTTAACGTTTATGTTTACTTTCATGGTAACTTACCTACACGGTAAACGTATTCTCAGATTTATTCAATATTGATTGTTTTCCGGAGACTGGTTCTGCATAATAGGAACATATTATGAACAGTATGAATATTAACATTTACGGTTCTATCAATGACTTTGTTACAAATATTATAGTGTCGTCCATGCAGCATCGTAACGACCACGAAGCAATCTCAATACCATTCATACCGTATTTAAATTGTTTCTTTACGTCTGGATACAAGACATAAAAGCTGTACTTACACGTGTCGATATCAATAACACGGTTGTGGAAACGCGTCGAGTGGGACAAATAGACGACAACTAAACAAAACGCTCGCCCCTCGCGATTCCAAGTTCCGACACATGTGAGCCTTACCCGCTTTGTAACTGTCCTAACTTTTTATGCAAGCCTGGTACCACACCCGGCCATCTACAATTGCATTGCTTTTATGTAGGTTTAAAATGTGAGTAATGCATTGATGTGTGGTCTTGGGTACGAATGGGACCACCCCTTTGCTTGACGTGGATGTCGTAAAAAATAATACCAAAAGGATATAACTTTGTAGAGGATGCGAAGCGGCATATTGTTAGACTCACTGCTACAAATAAAACACTGTAGATATAATAAAATCAAATATATTTAGTTACTTCCACTTGGAGCTCTTTACACTGCAAAGGCTGAACGATCACTAGCTCACATTTTCGCTATGATACAAAACTAAGTACTACGGTAAAGCAGTACGGCGCACCAAGCGCCATCTGTTAACAGTCGTTATAATTATGTACTGCTTTACCTTAGTAAGTCAAATAAAATAATCTAAACTATTACTAATATGGCAATTGCTTCATTATATAATTCATTATTTATTCTAGACATTTATAAAACAATAATTTAGGTAAAACGTAATTTAAATAACAATACAATAATCAATAACATTACTCATTAACGAGTGTTCTTATAATCGGCCATCCGATTCACATAACACGTCCTCGTGTTGGAGCTCGCCATTTTATAAAGACTATTTTTGCATTATACATAGTTATAATTAATTCATCATCATCAATAATTAATCAACAATATTTTCTATTATTACAGTTTCAGCTTAGTATTAATTTGGCTAAAAGGTGTTAACATGACAATGAATTTTCACCTGCTTCTGTCTACCGTGGTAACAGAGCGTCTACTCTGAATACCACTTTATCACATATCGGACCAAGGCTATATCTGCCTTTGTCAACCGTAGCAACAGGGCTATTCTGCCCTGAATACTACATGTGATAGTCTGACTGAGGTTACTATGCAATCAAAGATATCTGGTAACAGGCTACTTCTGCACTGAATACTATACCAAGTCTACTTCTGTCTTTATAAAATCATAGTAATAGGCCACTTCTGCCATAAATACGTAACTAACGAAGGCTATATCTGCCTAAAATCACGAAGGCTATATCTGCCTAAAATCACGAAGGCTATATCTGCCTAAAATCACGAAGGCTATATCTGCCTAAAATCACGAAGGCTATATCTGCCTAAAATTATAATCAAAAGGTAAACATTCTGTGCCAAATACTATCTATCACAACGTGAACATAATTATCTGTATACATAATATCGGATTCTACTGACCATCGACACTTTTGCAGTCGTCGCTACTAGAGGCGGATTCATCTTCCGACCTATTGAAACTTAGCCACGGTTTCATTTTATCAACAACAACAACTGCATTATATTTGCGTCCACTCTTACGCGTGATTGGCGTGTCTTCGACCTGATACCTATCGTTATCGAAAACATTAGTCACTCTATAAGGTCCCTGATATTTAGGTACTAATTTTCGACTTTTTCCCGATGATGGGATTTCTCTTTCAATACTGACTAAATCGCCTTTTTGAAATGTTTTTGGAGTGGATGTATTTTTATCATAATGAGACTTTTGCTTGTTTTGATAATTTGTGATATAGTCATTAATTTTTTCACGAATTTCTTTAAGGGATTCTTTGTTAATATTATGGTCGACATTAAGTGCTGTTTTTATTCTACTTTCTGCCGTACCTATCAAACAAGTGCCAAAAAGAGCCTCCGAAGGAGCTCGGCCAATGCCTTTATTGTGTGTGTTATTAAGACCCCATTGCACATCAGGAATATAAAAGTCCCATTTCTTTTCATTTTGCCCTGCACATTTGGCACTGAGGGACGTGAGCAAAGTGCGATTGTAGCGCTCGACTTGACCGTTTGCTCTTGGCGTAGCCACCGCATTGAGAACGTGTTTAACCCCCAAATTTTGTAAAAACTCTTTGAATTTAGAACTTGTAAACGATGAACCTCTATCCGAAATAATTCTTTTGGAAACCCCAAAAATACTGAAGTATTCTCTTAACTTATCAATCACAATAGACGCTTTTGTGCTTCTAACCGGTTTTAAAATGATAAATTTTGTATAGGCATCAATAATTACCAACAAGTGCGTGTTACCCTTAGTGCTTTTCACAAACGGACCGACATGGTCAATGTGTAACGTGGCAAATGGTGAATCTATTTTTGGGATCGGATGTAACGGAGCTTTTTTATTAGATGAAGCTTTAGTATAGGCGCATTCGAGGCAAGAATTGACGTATTTCTTGACGATGCGTCGCATCTTACTGAACCAGTAAGATTCTTTAACTTTGGCAAGGGTTTTATCAAAAGCAAAATGACCAATGTCATCGTGGCAATGCTTTAGGATCTGCCACCTGACTCCTTTAGGCACCACCCATTTTTCTCCCTCTTCAGTTAGGCGATATAATTTGTTGTTTTTAACCACAAAGTTTTTACTAGTATCTACTACGTTAGCCGACTCTGGACTCTGGAGTATAGATATTTTACGCTGTATTTCTGAATCTGCTTGCTGAACGGTGCTCAACCAGTCTTTATCGGTTATCACCATGACGTCAATGGACTCATTCGTATAGGATTCCAGAGTATCGTTAGGTAATGGATTTCTACTCAAAGCGTCAACGTAAGCCATTGCCTTACCAGGGCGATACTCAATAGAAAAGTTGAACTCCTGCATCGAAATCCACCACCTCGCGACCCTGGGAATTAAGTCTCGTTTCAAAAACGTGGCGCGCAATGAATTGCAATCCGTAAAGACTTTAAACTCAATGCCTATTAAATATACGCGAAACCGTTGTAAAGAAGCGACCAGAGCGAGAGTTTCAAGTTCGTATGCAGTCATGTGTTGTTCATCGACCGTGGTCTGTCTACTGTAATATGCAACTGGTTTAAGAACGCTATCTTTATCTCTTTGCATTAGAATGCCAGCAATTCCTATCTTACAAGCATCTGTGTGTAACTCAGTCATAGCATTAGGATGATATAATGATAGAGTGGGTTTACGTAAAAGTTCAGTTTTTAGAGCATGAAATGATTTCGCCTGTTCAGTACCCCACAGCCATTTCACATCTTTTTTTAGAAGTCCTGTTAGTGGTCTAGCGATCATGGAAAAGTCTTTAACGAACCGTCTAAAGAAACTACACAACCCGATGAACTGCCTAACACTATGCTGATTAGTTGGTTCAGGGAAATCACGAACTGCTATTATCTTTCTAGATCCTGGTCTAATACCTTCCTTACTGAGTTCAAACCCCAGGTAATCGACAGTTTTACAAAAGAAACAACACTTACTAAGTTTTAGCGTTAGACCGGCGTTTTGCAAAACTTCAAGAATTTGTTGCAATTTCAATAGCCCTTCTTCAATTGTTTTTGATGGAATTATAATGTCATCCATATATGCTGAAGCTATACCCCGTGCATTACCCAATACCAAATTAACCATTCGCATAAAGTTAGATGGAGCGTTGGCAAGACCGAATGGCATCCGATTGAACTCAAATTGACCTTCAGGAGTGACGAACGAGGTTTTGTAACGGTCACCTTCTTTAATAGAAATCTGATAGTACCCAGATGCTAAATCAAGGGTAGTGTAATAGTTATAACCTGCAAGATCGTCTAGCTGATCATCAATTCTCGGCAAGGGGTAATTTTCTTTAAAAGTTTTTCGATTTAGGGCCCTGTAGTCAACACACAACCTAACATCACCAGTTTTCTTTTTGACGATTACTATAGGACTTGCGTATGACGACGTCGACGGTCTCACGATATCACAGTCTATAAGTTCTTTAACCATTTCACGAACCTTGTTCCTTTCACTAACAGGTAACCTATACGGTCGATAAACTACTGGTTGATCATCCTTAAGATGAATGGACATTTCAATGACATTAGTTTTACCTAGTTCTTGCAAATTAAAAGCGAAACAATTTCGATACTCATTAAGTAACCGAACTAACAATTCAGTAGTTCTTCTATCCATACTTCCATCAGACTTTATATCTTGTGTACGAATTGCTTGCCGTGACGTTGAAGCATGAATATTAAGAACATCACAAATATTTTCACTATCAAACGCTAAATCAGCCCGTAAACACCTCGCTATCGTACTACCCTTTTTAAGAACAAATGGATGGGAAGATAAACCTTTAATAAGCGCAGTACCTAAGCCGTCTGCAACCGAGAATAGACCCTGTACGAGATAATGCTCTTGCCCCTGTTTAAACCTATTACTTCCTCCTATATAAACATCGCCATTATGGTACGGATCGGTCTTAAATTCTACTAAAGAGAGTCCGTCTATCGTGGTGTCCTTAGAACAAATTAATTCAATCCTCTGTTTTCGGGACACTGCTGCTGTACGAACATGAAGAAAAACGCTATCTTTTTCTATTAAAATATGAGACTGTTCAGTAAACGACCTACCAATTAGCAAAGGTTGCTGCAAGAATTGATCAGGAACAACAAGGAGTTCAACGCGAGCCCTAGCGTCGTCAATCTGGATCTCGACAAGACACTTGCCCAAAGGTTGAACTACAGAATTCCCGAATCCTCTGAGGGTTGGTAAATTAGCATCTGTCTCCCATTCGATATTAATGGCTTCAACTTCCGAGACTTTAATGAGAGTTGCTGAACTACCAAAATCTATAAAGCAATCCTTAGGAATGCCGTTGATTAGGGCTTGCTTATGATATTTGGCGACACTTGAATCTGTACCACCTACCATCATGACCGGCTTGGAGGGATTGTTATTATCGTTGGATTTTATATTTTTAGAATCTGTACAGTTATCAGCCGAGTGGCCAAAACGTGAGCATTTATTACACTTTATGACTGGTTTCGTACATTGTGACCTATAATGGCCATATTGTGAGCAATTAAAACATTGGACTGAACGTTCCCTAGTTTCTTTATTAGTTGAACTCTTATCGGACTTGTTATTGTTATCATAAGAACGGATTCTTTTTCTATCTGCATTGATTTGTGATGTGGCATGGTTCCTGGCACTTTTTAAATATGGCAGCAATTGGTCCGGACTTTCAAATCGTGCCGCATCTGCGCCTAAACGAACGCTACGATCTTCGATACCGAATATAATGCAGTCTACTGCCTTTTTACCCTGGATACCACAACGATTCAATAATACTACTTTATTGTAATAATATTCTTCTAACGAGTCATTAAATTTCGCACGCTTATTCAGCATTGTAAAGAGCAATTGTCCGTAATTTTCACTACTAGGAAAGGCTAACTTTAATTTGTCTTGCCACTCAGGCCAGGAAAACATTACAGTGCTAAGACCTTCGTACCAGTTCTGGGCCAACCCCTTTAATTTAGGCAGGGCAAAGTGTATCGTCTGTTGGTCTGTCCAGTTGTAAATCATCGCACATTCGTTTACCTTATGAATCCACATATCTATCGTTTGCTCTTTACGAGCAGGGTCAAATTCAGGTACTGTATTTTGATAAGACAGTTTGTTGTTACCGGCGTTATTACTAATTACTTGTAATGCTTGTACAAGTTGGGCTACACTAACGTTATTGTCCATAGCATGCAAACCGGTACCTGGTGTGACCCTTTCTTCTGGAAGGAGCACGTTACAATGCTCGGTACGTTCCCTTCGGCCAGCAGAACTGCGTGCTTGGGAGTTGCTCCTCTCTGCATGGCTGTAGGGATGGAGCGCCGCCTCGCGGGCCAAGCTGCTCGCTCGGTGATCAACCAAGCCGCTTGCCCGGTGACTGCAGGGGCTTCGCACCTGCTGCCTGCTTCCTCGTTGGATTGACGTCCGTTCCCCACGGCTTGAGGGGTTTGGCGCCCGCTGGCTGCCGGAGCTGTGAACCCGATGCCTGCTGGAGTTCCGCTCTCGCTGTCTTGAATAACTGCGCTCACGGTGGCTGGAAGGACTGCGCGCCCTCTGGCTAGAAGGACTACGTGCCCATCGACTGCTAGAAGGACTGCACGGCCTCGTGCTTGTAGAGCTGCGTGCCCGATGGCTGGCCGACCTGTTGGTCTGGTCACCGCTTTGGCGACGCGCCCGCTTGCGTGGAGGACTGCGTGTCCGATCCCTGGAGGCACTGTGCGCCCGTTGGCTTGTATGATGGCGTCTCCGCTCTCCAGCAGGACTAGGTGTCTGGTATCTGGACTGGCTACTTGATCGCAACCGTGTGCGATTAAGCTGCCGTCCTCTAGACCCAAGGATAGGACTACGTTCCATATCCTGTAACAAAATTACATGGCGACAAAATATTGTAACAACAATAATTATACTATGGTTAAACCATAAGTTTCAAACAATAAAATAAACAAAACTTACACTGAGAAATAGTATTCGTCCTTTATGCTATGAAATAAACTAAATTTTACTGTACTGTGTTTCACTTATCGTCACTTTCACTAAAACGAAACGGGCCAGCAACAAACAAAACTACCAAAAAGAAATAAATTTGCTAATTATTTTCAAGACTCTCAAATCTCAATAACTCTTAGCAAAGAAAGTAGTTATATCATTTTAGATGCTTACATCGTTCCCACGTAATTTCAATTTCAATGATTTCGTTCTCAAGCACGTAAATTACACTTTTGGGCGAAGTAAAGTAAGTTTAAAAAAAAACGAAACTTACCAATCCCGCTTCTGATTTGTTAGACTCACTGCTACAAATAAAACACTGTAGATATAATAAAATCAAATATATTTAGTTACTTCCACTTGGAGCTCTTTACACTGCAAAGGCTGAACGATCACTAGCTCACATTTTCGCTATGATACAAAACTAAGTACTACGGTAAAGCAGTACGGCGCACCAAGCGCCATCTGTTAACAGTCGTTATAATTATGTACTGCTTTACCTTAGTAAGTCAAATAAAATAATCTAAACTATTACTAATATGGCAATTGCTTCATTATATAATTCATTATTTATTCTAGACATTTATAAAACAATAATTTAGGTAAAACGTAATTTAAATAACAATACAATAATCAATAACATTACTCATTAACGAGTGTTCTCATCAATCTTCAATCACCCTTCTGCCTCAGCCCTCTTCTTACAAAGATTAGTGGTTAAGACGTGATTCTGGTAAAAACACGCGATTATGTTCTTTATGTTTAGTGGAAATTGTATAAGCCTCAACCTATATCTAGCAGTGACTGATTTCCTGGTATTTGGGGTACCTACTTTAAACAGTAGTCAACAAATAACATTTTCACAAAATAATCCTCCAGAGTTTTCGAATCCGTCAGGTACACACACCTTCGAACGTCTAAGGAATCCATTGCTTTTGAAATAGAAATACGAATAGCAGAGAAATACAAATTGAATTGAGCGCCAGTTCCTTAGACTTGGATGTTGTGTGTACCTATAGTAGAGGAAGTAGGAATTTTAGAGCTAAAATTGCTAACAACTAAAATAACAGGTAGGTTTAGTAGGGCCTACCTATTAATTGTTAGTTGCTTGTGATTACTTATAATGAACTAGCTGCGCCCCGCGGTTTCACCCGCATAAGTCTCGATTCCGTGGGACTATCGGGATAAAAAGTATCCTATGTCCTAATCCAAGTCATGGTCTGCCCAAGTGCCAAATTTCATCCAATTCTGTTCAGCCGTTTCAGCGTGAAAGCGTAACAAATAAACAAACAAACTAACTTTCGCATTTATAATATTAGTTAGGATAATAGTTTAGGATAGTTAGGATTCGCGTTGATGGTGTTTCAATTAACTGAATGTTTTCGGCGAAGTTTGCCAGCTCGTAGTTAAATTTTGATAATTGTTTAATTATGATCAAGGTGAATAGAATAATGGCTATTTTATGATTTAGTTACTATAGTCTATTTGGATATTAATTTTGGAATGATAGAAAGCATATTGCTCATTGAAGTTTATTTAGAACTCATTTCAAGCAAGATGTAAGGAGCCACTTATGACGATAAGCTTACAAGCTAGCAAGGGGCGGTTTCTTTTGTAATCCACCGTTGGCAATACCTTATAAACGGACATTTTGCCCATTCGTCATAATTTGCATAATGTTTTACGTATTTCGAGTAACGCGATAACAAACATTTTCGCTAAAACCACGGAAGTAAATTACACACGGCTACACATCAAGCTATAAATTTCCAGTTTATGCTGATCTCGTATTGCATAGGATTTTCGTACAATGCGAGGTTAGCTTATACTGGAAATGTATAGCTTGATGTGGAGCCGTGTGTACCTACCTAAAACTTGAGGATTGTCAAATTGGTAGTCACAGGGGACAGGACAGCATGCAGTATATTGTGGAATGTTTGCTGATTCCTGAATTCGGGAGCTCCCGATTGAGACACACCTCAACCTGCCCTTTTTTTATTTGGATGGGAAATTACCAAATAACTTCTCCCGCTCTGGGCGGAGCGGGAGTGTCAGACTCTTACTGACTAAAACCCACCCGTACCGTAAACCAGATCGTGATGCTGTTGAAAAGATTAACATCGCAAGCTTAGCAATCAATATGCAATCGAAGCTGAGCGTCCAAAGTGTGCTCGACGTATTCGGCACACGAGGCGGTTTTTTTTTTCAATTATATAAACTGGTTAGAGATCGTATTAAATAGAGAGGTTTGGTCACAAAGCAGGCTAACAAAAAAAAACTCTGTTTATTATCATTAATAAGCCCAAAAATTACTACATAGACAAGCTTTTCTGCGCTTTTAAAAGTAGGTAGGTACCTACTTCTTACTTAAGGTGAATCCACAGTTGCAGCCCACGAAATTCAAAATTTCTTACGTTTTTTTGCAATTTGCAGGTCAGTGTCGGGTTGTATCTTGATCAAAATATGATTCGCGACTATATCAGGTATTTACAGAATTATAATCATTGGAATCATTAATACATCTCTGAAACTGCGGATTCACCTTAAGTTCAAAAATATCTCGATTTGTTAACACCTCTAATAAAAAGCAGATGATAAAACAATGAATAAACATTATTTGTCCTATGATTTCTTATTAGTTTTAAGTTTGAAAATGCAGTAGACAGGACCTAAGCTAAGCGTATGTAGTCAGTGGCTCCAGTGCGAGCTTTATCAGAAAGCCGTGAGATACGTCTGCGTGACTCGCATGGAAATTTATTCATGAAAGTGTGTTTCTATGCATTGATACCGACATATCTTTGCAATAAAAACCGTCTTTGTGCATCACGTATTAATGTATGAGTTTTGTCGAAGTTGCAGCGGAGTTCGCTAATTTGTGTCCTTTAAAGTTTGCGACGAATAAATGAGCTTTATGGTATATTTTGTAACTACATATCTAAAAAAAATGTACCTACTATTTTGCCATTAATTTAGCGCTCCACTTTTATTAGGGTACAAGTAAGTAATAAATCTCGCTTTCCATCACTGGTGACATCGAGGTCAAGAGCTGGCCCATATCACAATAAAAAAAAAAAAAAAAACTGAATCAAATTCTACCTACAACCCAATAAAATTCAATAAACTATTATTTCTTCAATTACCTATTGGCTACTAATAAGCTAATTTCGGCCAATGTGACACAATTATTTTATTTATTTGGATTTGCAAGCTGCAATTTGCAAAAAACGTAAGTCATGCTTTGAAGAAATTTTTGGGCTAACTTAACTTTACTTATAGAGGATAGTTAACAAAACTGTATTTTCAGAGTACCTAAGTAGTTACAATAAGGTTTCACGAACAAGTTCTTACTGGACAAACCAAAAGAAAAAAAACCATGTTATAAAATTAATTTTAGTTTGCAGTAACAAGTGAAGCGGGGGATTTGTATAATTACGGCCGTATTGCCTGGCGCCTGGGTGCCACTCCACTACTCGAGTGGAGTTGTTCTGTCCGTCCGTTTGTCCCACGTTCGTAGCACTTGACTTTCAGCAGGTAGCCGCCCGGTGCTAACAAGGATTCCAGCTATTCTTCTGTAGTAAGTATCTAAGGACATATTTTTTAAAATTATCTAAGGTAAGCTGCAGAGAGTCATCACATTTATTAATGTTTAGGTCTGATCACGACTGTTCTTTTTTAATGTGAGAAAGTATCTACTTAACATTCAAATATGGTAGTATAAAAAAAAAACAGTATGTTATAAAAAAAAAATGCTATCTGATCTACTGAAACAATATTTTTGCATCTCCCATTTTTATTTATATCTTTATAAATTGACACCACAATTGACACTAATTGCATATAATTTAACGTGATATTTAAAAAAATTAAATCATTCTAAAAGGCAGTTAAAACGCTGTGAATTATTTACTCACCAAATCAATTTGAAATACAAAATTTGTGTTTAATATTACATTACTTATATTTTATTTTATTGAAACACAACATTAATGTTGTGTTTCAATAAAATACAGTCTCAAAGAGCCATAAATCACATAAACTAAGAAAAAAAACCTTCGAAAGAGTTTATTACCAAGCTCTGTAACTAAAAAAAATTGGTCACATCTGTGCACTGTTTAAATTAAAAGTAATTTTCTTATGCAGAATTAATTAATGACTAACGAGCTCAATAGGGTTCATCAGGCGGAAGCGTTAGAAAGCGACGCCAATATACACTTAGTCATACGAGGGACAAGGACGGAAAGTGTAGAAGCTGAGTTGAATGAATTTATGCCGGTCTATTTAGTAACGCGTCAATTTGGCGCGAGAAAGGTTGTGGGGGAGGTTACATTACGAAAATAATGAAAAGCGCGCGAATTATTTTATCGTGTAAAGTGTCTGTGGAAAATTAATAAGTGAAATAAGAAAAATATATTTTTGTTTATGTTTTTTTCTTCTGTTTATGGTTGACTTAAGGCGCGAAATTGGTGTTGTGCGGTGAGTTTGTGACGAATTTTATATAGTCAACTAAGTAGTAATATGCAGAAGAAATATTAGGAACAAACAATACAGATAAGAAATGTCCGGGACTAAAGTTAGAAGACACGAGAGATGCAACGGACTATAAATAACGCGAAGATATCAGAAAAACAACAATAGGCTGATATTGGTAAGTACCTACCTATCTGAGTACCTAATACCTAACAAATATTAAAAGGTATATAAAAAACTTAAAATAGTCCCGATAACTCTTAAATATAATTTTTGACAAAATGTCGGAAAATTCTCGAGAAACAACGGCAATCTCTGTGATTTAATTTTCAAAAGAAAATGTTCCCTTTGATGTTTTTAATGACAAAATACTTAAATAAATTATACTAAAGAGTTGTTAGATCTAAGATTCCTGGAATAGCTACATGAATATTCAGGAAATGTAGGGTGTTTTTTCTTATCATGGGTTATTTCAGCCTTTTAATGAGTCCGCAACTAGGCACTTTTAAGATAAGTAAGATGTTATTTTGTATTCGGCATTTTTAGTAAGTAAAATATATATTAACCTTATCGCACGTTTATTTTTAACAATAACAATGTTTATTATTGTTTAATTTTTTGACGTTTGTTCATTTCCTGTAAGCACAAGTTGTAAAGTCACGAGGGTCTTTTTTTTTTTAATGACAATCTAGTGCCTTTCAATCAATCAATAGGTACCTACAGACAACCACGGTCAGTCGACTCTTTAATTTAAAGAAAAAATATAAGGTTACACATAGCTAAAAAAGGAACTGAGGTTTTTCATTGATATCACATAAATCACAGATCCTGCGTGAGTCAAATTAACACCTGGCAGATAACAATGAAAAAAAACCTATAAAGAAAAATAAAGAAAAAGAAACGTATAAATATTTAGTGCTATATAATATTTTCTTCAGCAACGACCGCACGTGAACCTGAATTCCTTGGAGTTTTTAAGTTTTTCTTTTAAACTTTAGTCATTAACATACTTACTTTCACGCTTATTTCTTTTATGGAGGCAAACGTACTACTTAGTTGTGTCTTAGGGAGCAATAAAAATATAAGTTTCATCATTATAATGTGCTAAGCCGGATTCTTGGTAGGTATATTTTCCACGATATATTGAAGCATTAAGCTTAATAAACATAATTTTATTCCAAGAAGCTTAAATGCTTAGTTCAATTTCTTAACAGCCACAGCCATAAACTTTTTAATTTGCATTAAGTACGGAAATCCAAGTTTAAATTCCTTTACAAATATTTACGGAGGTTGCTATAACATTCTCAAAGACAAACTTGTAGAGTTCTAGACAACACTTTACGGCGTAAAAGCCTAAGTTTACGTGGAGTTGAGTCCGCGTAGAGCGATAAAGCATTTTTATTTTAGTTTGGTAGATTCACACGGTCCTTCAGTTTTGCTTTGATTTGTGCGAAAAGTTGGAACGAATGTGAACGCAAATGTTCCACGTACCACACATTAATGTGAGCACATGTTATTGTGGCCGCTTAAGATACATGTGTTCTTGTAGGTACATTTGTTTCAGTCATACGACTGTTTGATACGCCGACTATTTAATTAACATTTGGAATATGGAACACTCTCATAGACATAGCTGGCTTATTAATTGGAACAGGATTTATAAAAAAAAAAGAAAAAAAACACGGCTGTTATTAACGCCCGTGTTCTGATTTCAAACGCTGACGTCGCGACGGGAAAATGAAAATAATTTTCTGTCCGTGTTCATTAATTTACTAATGATTTCGTTATCCGGTTTGGTCCTTGATGTCACGGTTTGTTTCTTTCTTCCGCTCTTTTCGTAACACCTAAGCTTAGTCACTGAAACCGAATACAGGAAAACGAACAAGCTTATTTCTGTAGATATGTTGACTTTTTTTCTCCCACATTCCTAAAACAATATAATTTAATTAGACGCGATAATTACTCAAAGGACCACTTACAAAGTTGGCATCACCCTACACAACGTTTACAGACTCATAAAATGTTCAATTACGCGTGCCGATGTAAACTGCCGAATATCTCTGTTCTCTATTACATTTAATCAAGTGCAACGTACGAGTCTCTGCCGTGTCGTACTTGTAAACGAGAACGCGCTCTAATTAGTCCCAACACGGTGATAAAGGCGGTAATGTGACAAATTAACGACTGTTCCTCTCACCGACTTTGATATCAAAAGCTTACGTTACACTCTGGTAGGGCTCATAAAATACTATGTTAAGACACTAATATGATTTGTTGCCGGCCTACAAAATGTGAAGGGTTAATTATTTTTCATGTTGATTTTGATTACGTAATGACACTTTTGCTGGCGACTGTTCATGTTTTGCATTTGTAGTAATCAAAATAAAGTGTTTCGCTATGCGTAGTGGATGCGAGTGTACTTAATCGATCGAGCATCAATCACGTAGGGATTGCTTGATTTATTGATGCTATTGATTTTATTGGCGATTCGATCGACGATGACTCAATGTAGATGTATTGTGATTGTGCGGTACTCAAAGTAGATACCCTTCCTATTTATTGCCATCGGATTTTGTGTTCATTCACTAAGTATTTAAAGAATATCAAGGCAAAGTATTGGTTGCTTTATTATTTTAGTTAGAAATATATGTAGGTATATAATTAAAAAAATAAAGAGAACACGTAGGTTACCTTAATCAAACAGTTCACACTAACATATAATGTTCCTGAAATAGAAATCTATAACACGAATAAGTATAGTCCGACCGAAAACGGTTATTTTTTCGGCCGAAAATGGACATGAAATTCTATCGGACTCCACAAATAAGTAACTTGTAGATAAAAACAACTCAGCTACGTAATTTTATTTTACAGATGTAGGAGAATACTGTGACAAGGATTTGTAAAATGGAGACCATTAAAAGCTGCAGCAGATTTCGAAGAAGGCACGTAGATACGCTGAAATCCAGTCTTATATTCATCGTAGTAACATTGGCCTGTGTGAACTCGCAAGGTAAGGAACATCCTCTATTTCTGCTGTTACCTAAATATTTTTCTTGCTTCAGTTTCAACAGGACTATAATGCAGGCTCGATTTTTGGTAAAGGCCTTCAGGGGACGAATCAATACATAAACAGGGAATTCAATTAAGTGAGATGAAATTTATTTAATTTAAAAATCCGTTCGTAACAACGATGACTTCTCGAAAGCGCAAAGGGAGCTACAACAACCCAGGGAAATAAAATAAAATCTTTATCGAGTAAAGTATCAACATGGCAACTATGCCAGGCTAAAAAAAAACTATGAAAAAGAGTTCCTATTTCATTTCAAAAGAGCAAAATTCAAAAAAAAAAAGAACCTCATATGTTCAAATTATGTCACATTGAAATGACATAAGTGCGGCGGAAAAGTGGCGCCAAACTGCACTATTCACTGCACTTTGCTTCCAGTGCGGCGATCCAACTTTTCTCGTAATTTCAAAAAGCGTCTCACTTGGAATTCGATCAGTAAATATCCTTATCGCGTTTCTGGTATGAAGTGGAAATTATTAATAGCCCTTTACAACTATATTTTGCGTTAAGTGGCAGTACCAGTGTGTTATACGCGTCAAGTGATGTAGGTTATGTTCGAGACATAGCTTTATAGAATATGATGCGATTATCCGGTTTAGCGGCACTATAATCATAGGTCTGAACTGAATTATCCTTCCATAACGGTTTGTGTACACTATCATCTAGTTTGGTTTTGATAACGCCTTGTTTTCAGAAGCGGCAGGAAAACAGTCATTAATCAAAGACTTAGTCTGTCTAAACATAGAATGCAGTCAGAGATAAATCTTAGCGTTTTTATAAATGACTAGATGTGACTGCGGTTTCATCTGCATTCTTTTAACTTTTCCAGTCTCCTGAAATGGTGTATTTTTTAACCTTGCTTTGGCTAATTTTCAATTTATGTGGGATTGTCGAAAGTAAAAGCTTTCAAAACATGTTTATCTTTAGTTATAAATCTTTGAAAGCATAGAGTATTAATATAATTATGAGCCTGATACACATCATTACAGAAGTCAGTTCCCATACACATAAAGCAGAATAGAAACGTCCGATTCAAATTTGATTACGGTCCGTTCAAATATTTGTGTTAGGAGCTCTGAGATCCGAGAGCGCGATAGTGTAGAACTAGCCTAGCTATAGTTAGTTCTAGGTACGCTAGATCTAGTATACTTCCTATAATTTGGTTCTAACAAAATCGGGCTCTAGGGGATTGGCTTATTAAACTGGTTTGCCGACAACTTTGTAAACATCTACTGCTTTCTCCATGTTATTGAAAGTAATTACTTTCGTAACATGCAAAATATAGTCTATAACGTTATACTTTTGGATTTAATTAAGATTAGTACTTAACTTTAGTAACGTAAGTAGGTACTTAGTTCTTTAATGTAGATACCCAACTTTAGTTTTTCGTGTATCTTTACTTGCGCTAAGAAACTTTAATGAAACCACGGATATCTATTCAGGAAACGAATGTGTCAAATCTCTTTGATGTTTCTCAAAATGCCTGTTAAAAGGTTTTTCATTTATGGCCTGTCCTAATATCATAAATAAAATCATTTAACGGCATGAGAACCACAATTCCCAGGTCAAGAACGTCTATTACATTGTGGCTGGTATTCATCCCGATATCTAAATCGTGCAATAACCGGGAGTAATATGAATAAAAGCGGTCGTTAGAGGAAATAGATCAAAAGCGTTATACCGTCATCTGTAACTGTCACAGCTACTTTATTGTGGTCTGGCACCAGCTGTTGTGCTCCAGCCGACTGATCCCTGCCTATACAAATAACTTGGGTGCTATAAAACATTCTGTATTCATGTTTCTAATTTTGTTCCAGACATAACAGCTTGCTGTGACAAAGCCGAGGGGACGTGTCGTAGTGTATGTGACAAGGTAGGTAATCTTCGTCACTTGACCGCATTTTCCAGTGTCGTAGAGCTGCATGTTAAAGCTCCGATCTAATCGATCGCATTTTCCCATGTGCGTCGCTGACCGTGTCATATCAGGCACGTTTCGCTTAAGCATGTAAGAATCCTCCGTTAACACGAACACGGACTTTCCCCCAACTACCCATCCACTCTTCGTCTTCAACCGTTAAATCCTAATCGCAATCCACAAAGATTTCCAATCAAAGTTTTTCAGTGGAAAGCTAAATTGACTAATTAAGTAGATTTATTGCTTCCCTCAAAACTTTTCGGTCGTCGTATATTTTTATCCGCGGCTGCCGAGGTCATTCAATATTTTGTTCAACATAATGGTATCGTACTGAAACCACAAAAGCAAGTCTTTGAAATCGTTGAGTTCCTTTTATAGTGTCCGTCCGCGTCTTTGATGTCATGTTTCATCTAAAACAAACAAAGAATATGTTGACACCAGTCATCTATGAAATCATCTATGATTTCCTTGGTAGCGTGTCTTCCTGCGTTATTGAAATATTATGCTAAGGAAATTATTCGAGTCGCCGCGTCGATTCTAATCACGAATCGCGTCACACCGCGGTCCGTTCCGAGAAAGCGCGTCGAGTGAATAAAAGTTAAATTATTAAAGCGCGTAAGAAGAGACGAACGCCGTGCACTAATACATTCGTATTTAATTCCGTCTTGTTATAGAACACCGCGTGACGGCCGCTTCCTCCCCCGCGACACTGTTTGAATAAGTTACGCGCCACCATCGATACTTTGTTACATCCACAAACGCACTCAATAAACTTTTATGATGACAAGCACTCTTAAGATATTCAATATGATAGTGTAAAATATACTTAAACATGCACATAACATTACTTTGTAACTTTAACTTAATTCGTAGAACAGGATAACGTTTCCTACTCTTCATTTCCACGATTCGCTAACAAGTTCGTGGATAAAGAGTTCGTTATCCTAGTTGATAATCGATAGATAATGACGCCACAACCCTACTCATCCGGTGATTTGGTACGTCACAACTCAGCGGGGTCGAGACGGAGACAATCTAAATAAAGTGGCTCCTCGTTAAACCAGCTATTAAGCGTACTTAACCCCTTGTAAAGGGCTTTTGACAATTAATTGAGCCGATATGAAACCATATGCTATCTATGAATAGAAAAATAATTAAGGGACAAATAGATCAGTCTGTAATTTGAGGTATCTAAATGGAAATTATATTGTTTACTGCGTGTAGGAATGTAATTGGTAGCGGATGACAAGGCAGCGCTGTTCAGTGTAATGGTTTAATAGCAGCGTCAGCCATTTTGCTGTGAGGGTGGACAGTAAAGGGTAATGACATCAAAAAGTAGCCGGAATAAAGCTATGCAGTATTTCATGGGGTTTTTCCCAATTCCCTGAAACAGCACTATTAACGTTAATGTTATGAACCCATAAACTTTTATGTAAATAGCGCGGCTATCTGGTGACAACGAAAGAGAGTTTATTAGGTGCAAAGAAGTTGACGGAATTTATGGAGGCATTCAATTAACTCATGAAATATAGTGTCAGGTTGTTCTTTTCGTGTAAGTTTAAAATACTAACAGAAATTTCTGAAATTGAAGGAAACGGGGCACTTTTTACCCCACTACGGTGAAGCAAAAAGGAGGGTTATGATTTTGACCGGTATGTATGTTCTAAACTTAACTTAAACTGTGGAGCGCGAGGGCGTGTCAGACTCTTATTGACTAAAACCCACTCGTGTTCCTTCCGTTGCCTGTACGTTGCCAGGGGCCAACGGTATCCCTTTCGGACTTTCCCGCACCCCGGCAGGCATCGGTCCTACCGGACCCCTTCACTTGCTGACATCTCTTTGAGGCGCGCGTGAAACACAACGCGCCGTCGACCCGGGCCTGGTCCTTATCGGACGGCGAGCTACCCATTGCTCACCGTCCGCAGTATGTTCTAAACTTCTCATCATAATTGGACAAATGAGGTATCGTTAGAAGCGTCTTGATCGTCCGCTGGTCATATGCCATATTGCCATTATAACCTTTTACCTTGACCATTTTTGTACCTATGTCTTGATTTCTGTCTGAAATATTTTCTTGTTTCATACTTTTTAGAGCGTGATTTTTCAGTAGTCGGGTTTTAGTTTTTGAACTTACTTTTTATGTTAAAAAAAGAATTATGTTTTTTAGAATCCTCAGAGTTATTTATAGTGACATTCCATCCGGTGTGCTTACAGGATATCACTAGAGAAATATAAAGCAAATAATTCACACGAATTTTATTACACGTTTGTTTGCGTCTATGTAAGAACATCTGTAGGGTTTAATAAGACGTTACAATCTCATAAATTGTTGTGGAATTTGTAGTATGGCACTGATGAATCTATTAGAGCGAGTGTAATATACTCTGCTCGCGACACACAATGAGCTTAGCAAAACATACTGATGCTAAAATTATAACAAATGCCTGTGTTATCAACGAGTCACGCGACATCATGTACTACATTACAGTAGAATAAGATACAACCATAATATTTTTTAATGAAATTCGGTGCCTTTTTTATTGCAAAACGGTTGTCTGTGTCTGTGGCCATCGCAAAAGCGTTTTATTTTAAAACATAGATTGTAACTTTGTCCTTTATGTTAGTGTGCGACAAGGCGACAACCCTATCAGCGTAATGGTTTACTCCACCAGTGAACAAGCGAGTTTATTAGATACACGATGCGCAATCTTGTACTTGTTACTGTTAGTATTCATTGAAACTGATGTTGTTTATTACACGACTTGTACGTGGTCCATTGAACGAATGAAAAATACATTTTATTAATATTTTCAGTTGTAAATAGCTTTGCGTAGAACAATTTCAGGAGACTAGATCAAAGGCAGCGGCTTCTTTGATTCGCGCTGCGAATGGCCCAGGTTGTCACGAGAGTCTTTAAATATGTTTGTACACCATAAATATTTTGACGACGACATGCGCAAAAATGAGAATGAAACAGAAAAATAATTTATCACCGACATAAAACTGTCACCAAGTTGTCGGTCCTGGATTACGTCAATGTGAATTGATGGTAAGGGCATATGGAGTCAGACAGCCGACTAATGTATGAAAAGGCCTTGTTTTCCGTAATGGTATTATGGGATATGTCATCCTCACATTGTCCCAGTATAACACGTTCATACGCTATGAAATATGTTTTGATTTAGGTCCCTGTTGTATTGACAAATTAATGGCTTTTCTTTACAATATTAACAATGCCCGATTACCATAAATATTCAACAAAGCTGTGCTTGAATGTTCACGACCACTCATGTCGAAGTCAACTCGTCCGCACATTAACATGGTGTATGGGGTCTGGGATGCACGTGATGTTTCGTTACAGGGATCGTCAACCGTGACAATCACGCCGCGGTCCCGTCCGTCGTATCGGGAATTTGTTAAGCGTGATCGGGATGCCGAGCCCCGGCTGAGGCCGATTCTATTGGATGCCGAGCACGTACCCTCAACTTTAGTGGCGTTTACCCGACATTCACGTTGGCTGTCCGCTCGAATAATTTGTAACAGATGTCCAAATAAATGTATGTTTCTTTGGAAAGTACAGTAATAAAACTATCCCGAATTTCCATTTAGAAGAAACTTACTAAAGTATACGATGACTTACTTCCTAAACCAGTTCCAATTATTTTTTATTATCAATTAAGAAGCCCGTATGACTAATGAAGTTTCCAGAATTAGTTACCAAGTATTCTCGTAAACTTGAACTCTTAACTGCCAACCTAAAAATGACTAGGTATGACACGTAATAAATTACGAAATAAAGTCCCAAAGTAATATCATAATCCGCCGCGCATTCCCCTTCAACTTGAAAGTTGCGAATACAAACAAACAAATACGTCCGATGGTTCAAAGCGGGTGAAAATAGACTCGTCTGAAATCCTTTCATGTCTGTCCGTCCGTCCCACGTCCGCGACACCGCGACTCTTGGAATACGATACGTAATATCTTATTAAAATTGACACTTAGGAACATTTGAGTTGCTAAAGAGAGGCAGTCAGTCAGCACCAGCAATTAAACCCACATTTGCGTATCTTGACGAAAAACTTATTCCCCATTTTAATGAAATTCTCTTCGAAATCATAACTTTAAAGTTTCACGGACCTGCAAATATATTATTTAGTTCACGATTTCGTATTATTCCAATGTTCGCACGGCCAGCTTTCCAATTAAAACTATGAGAACTAGGCAAACTTATTTTCTGCGACAATTTCATTTTAAAATCTGTTAGTCGCCTGACGCGACAGGGGAATTGCGACATCCAACAAATTCGTGCCATCAGTATTAAAAATAAGTAGTTCATTATATTCATTAGGAGGAGCATTCGACTGTTAAAGAGTTTTTGCGTCTTGTAGATATCATTCTGTGTAGACAAACTCACTAGCGACTCTGGGAAAACGAGATGGTCTGTGAAAATGAAACCTACCGCATTATTGTTGTATCAGACAAGAACATCTCCGGGGGAGGCTGGGAGAGGAAAGGGAATGTCACCAGCTCGTTAATCACTGCTGTCTCCGCTCTCGTGACGTCTTCAACGTTTTGGCCAAACTTTATTGCTTCTCCGACAAAAGAGTTTAGTGAAAAAGACACACGTACTACGTCGTAAATGTCCCCACTGTTTTAAAATAAGAATTCACAAATAAAACATCAACATTACTGTCTACATCTTTGCCTTGCTTGGATATTTTAATAACAAAGTTACAGAAAATTCTTCTGAAGTTCGAAAATTCTTCAGTTCGAATATTATGTTTACGAACTGTCTTGGTACAAAACCAGTGATAGTTGGCGCGCTTGAAATACTCGATTCAAAGTCAGTTATTTCCAAAGGAACCGTGTAGGCTGGTATGTAAATCAAGCCATAGGAATGGCATCAAAACTTTACAAAGAAACATCAAAGCTGTGACGCTGCCGCCGTTTTGATTCCGTCCTTTGATTACTGGCCGAGTTTGTCCCTCGTTTGCTATTTTGGTGCTGTTTGTTGTAGCCTGACGCTGATAAATTGGAACAATACGAAACAAAAACGTTCGGAATACTCTGAACGGTTTTGTTCATGTCGAACATGGTTGAGCAATTGAAACTTACATACGTGTCGTGGCAATTACATTCGTGACAGCCCTGGGCACATCAGTAGCCGGTCGCCACGCGCCGTCGGCTTCCCCGTGGCAATAATTACAGGCGGGTAGTTGCTAAACTATTTAGGGCGTCGTTCAGAGTACACTGCGTGCGTCGTTTTATTAAGTCAACTAAAAACCCTTTGTGTTTTAATTAGCCCCGAAATGGTTCTCGAGATCTTTATTGGGTCTTGCGGTGTTTTAAGATATCATTAGCTGGCAGTTGATTTATTGGCATATTCAATTGATCTATTGATGTGCAGTTTATTGAAGTTGTGACGACTGATGTTGAAGATCTCCTTTGGTCCTTTATTATTAACTTATTTATTGCGTCTGATTATAGTTATCTTCTCTACCCGCCCTGTCTTCTATAGATATTATAAAACAAAGTCGGTTTCGCGTTTGTATGTAAGTCCGCGTTGTTCTTCTAAAATACGCAACAGATTTTGATGAGGTTTTCAACATAATTTAGACTTGTATTCCGGAAGGTTTATGTGTATAAAACATTAATATTAAACATATAGATGATTGAGAAATCTCGATGTTTTGTCAAGTTATAAAAACCGGGTCGCTAGTTAATTATATTCGGCATAGATTATTCAGCACTGTGTATGTTTGCTTAAACAATCACCTCTCAATCAAGGTGATGTATGCTTGACACCTGGTGTTTACCTGCGATGGGCCGTAAGGTAATTTACACATCACAGGTGGCCTTATCTACCGCCGTTCTCAGGACATTACACGCAATAGCCTACATTTTCCTATGCGTTTTCTCCACTATGTATATTTCCCACGAAACTCTACTTCATTTGAAATAAGATTAGATATTTAAACAAACCGATTTTACAGTCCGTTCAACCGATTCTGACTTCTATACCGTAGGCATAACGATGGCATTAAAAGCAAAAAAGTGTTTACAATACCAACTAGTTACTGCAGCTGCCATTTGTCATGCCACCCACGCAATAGAAGTTAAAATCGGTTGAACGGACTGTAAAAAGGTTTAGTTAAATGTCTAATCTTATTTCGAATGGAGTATAAATATTCCTAATGTGGTCGAAAAAGAATTTTCTATCAGCCATGCTTAGCAATGAAATAACTAGCTTAATAAATTCGATAGTACTCTACCTTATTCAAATAGCTTTGTTCTTAAGAAAGTACCAGTGGAACATTGTGGATAATTTAAAGATTTATCTCGACAGTAGACTGTGTTAAAGTGCTTGCTCGCAAGTCGCTTGCATTCTTTAATTATCTTCAGATTTTTTTTGACTAAGTGCATTCGTGAATTCATCTTTAGGACAATATTAATCTGCCTAGCCTTTTCCCAACGATGTTGGAGTCGCGCGGCTTCCAGTCTAACCGGATGCAGCTGAATAAAGACTGCAACTGCCTATCTGACCTCCACAACCCAGTAACTGGGTAACACGATACACCTTGGTAAGCGTGGTTGTCAAACTTTTGGCTTCTGCACGGAGGGGTGTCGATTTGTAATGGTCACCCATCCACAAACAGACCGCGGTAAGCGTGAAGAAATAAGAGGAGAGAATGGAATGGAACTGAAGTAAAACTAGCTGATTAATAAAAATAAATAATCCATAGTTGAATCCCCTACCATTACACGCAGGAAAAGAAAGTTCAGTTATAGCTAAGCTTTAACGCAAAATAACTGATAATTTACAGGTTCCACAAAGTTAATGAACACATAAACCGCGAAGTAATCAACATTCACCAATCGAAAACGAGCAGGATAACGCGCGAATTCACCGCAAAATGCACTGGAGAGCAGTTAAATTTTATTAGAGCCACTATTAATACGTTGTATATATGCAGAATGGTTGCCGTGCGTGCGTTCCGAATTCTAATAGATTCATTGTCTTCGCGGTTCCTTGAATGGTGCTATTTGTCACAAAACGTGGGTCAAGGACCCCACTGTTATCAACTCTTCATCAGCGATCATGTGGACCACGCTACCGGACTTCGTATGAATTTTGATCGTCAGATATTTGTGGAGAATGAGCAAACTGGCAGCCTACAAAGTACACGGCGAAGTGAAAGGTGACAACTCCTCCTGTTTACAAGATATTTCTTTGATTTATGGGCTGATGCAACGCCATTATGGCCGCAAGATACCGATGAGTTGTGTTGACTGTGTTGTCTGCTAAGCTTGGAACACAACAGGCAAACTTAATTGTTTTCGCTCTGAGGTGACAGAAGATTAATGGTCACAATATAACCATGCTTATGAGCGATTACGGCAAGACTAATAAGAGATATACGATTGCATGACTTTATACTCTTTGATTATAATGAAGAAGTATAAATGATCATAACAACAATAAAACGTAATTCAACGGATCAATTTCAGCTGCATATGTGAAATGAATCACGTCTAACTTTTATAGTTAAAGTAAACATATCCAGGAAGTTTAAGTGATGATTGAATACTTGCATAAAACTAACATTCCGACCACGTATATCACAGGACGTGTCAACTGTCATGGCGTCAATGCCAGCGCAATGATGTCAACCACATCCGATTGTCTCCATGCTAATACCATGGGAGACCACCATAGTATCATTTTGATACAAGCGACGATTTTTTATTCATTGCTACCATTGACTAATTTTAATGTTCGGTGCGGATTGAATATTAACGTATTTTTTTTCGCAGTTTTTCTGTTATTTTATGATTATTTGTGAGGATCAGACGCTTGTCTGTCGTCTGCGTTTCCGCAGACATAATATTTTGGTGGCTGTTATTCGAAAGCCTGACATTTAATTATTGTCGTATGACGCCATTCCACGATTCATTCTCTTAATTTGTACTGTTTGCTCTTGGCATGCGAATGGGAACTGTAATATATCTGGCTTAGACTGACTTTCAAGAATTTGTCTTTGATCACTGTGTGATCGATCAAGTTCAATTGTAGCTATAATTGAACGCATACTTAGTTTACTATCTCACGAAGTAAAGTAAACCTTATCATCATATCCATCATCATTACAGCCAGAAATGACCCATTGCTGGGTATAGGACTCCTTTCTTTTCTGCCAGTATCCTCAGTTTTGTAAAGTTGAACTTTTTGTTAGTAACCCCGTTCCGTTCCGTTCTTAGAAACGGCCAGAATACTTTACATGTTGGTCTTGGTATTGTTAGAAATGAATACTAACTAAAAGTTCTCGTGTCTATTCTACGAGCGTTTAATTGTGTTTGTCGCATTAGGAAGTTATATCGGAGTACGGCGGTGAATGCTGCCAACACTCATAGTATGTCGGTTAGAGAAGTCGTCTACCGACTGTGGCGTGACTCACGCCGACTAAACGATCTACAATTAAAAATAACGTCACGTTTGTACTCTTTAATTAATTAATTTGCACCCAAACGATAATTACTGTAAGGTATTGAAACAAAAATTGGCATGAAAAAACATTTTTCAAGGTTTCAACACCATTTTTCATCGCATTATTCGCGCGAAATGAGAATAAACTGCTCCAAACGAATCGTACGATGAACCTCAAAGAGCTTAAATTGTTAAGTGGGCGTTTAAATTATGAAATCGCTGACGCTGAGAAGGAAAGGCACTTAATTTGAATTGGCATAGTAATGAGTTAGAACAGGAATTCATTAATAAAGCTATGCAATCCTTTCTGCTTATTTCATGAGGGCTACGCAGTCTGGGTACTGATGATGTTTAACATAAAATAAAATTTGACATTAACATTCAAGTTGATGTTGAATACCAATTTGCAGTTCGTCGATTGTCGGAGTATAAACCATGATTGCAGATTGTGTGGGTTGAATTAGTCTTGTTGGCACCATCTGATTTGTATACAATGATCATTGTTCCGACACTTCACGTGCGAGGCTTGGAACCCATAGTGTGCCCATAGGTTAATCGATGACATTATTTGATACCTCGGGGCTTGTAAGCCGTAAGGGACTATAACTTTAATGTCTTATATGCCCTTTGAGTTCAAAGGTATCGTTATGTTATACTATCAGAACTTAATACTCTGTGATCTTATTGTGACAGCTTAATAGCTGAGAAAAAAAATATGCATACCTTTTTTATGGTCGTGTCTTCGTGTTCGTATTTTTAAACACTCTCCGACTTTGCCTTTCGTCACTAAGGAGAATATCGTAAATTATGCACTCCAAATTGTCAGCATAGACGATTAACTTCTAAATGATGGTTGTTTCTTTTTTGCAGAACTGTGTCGCTGTGTCACATAATAATTATTGTTATTTGGTCCCTAATGTTCTTTACGATTGTGTTCTTAAAAATATTGTGGTTATATTAAGGAAATTGTTTTCAAGACTGCTCTCTCCAGAGTATTTTAAACTTTGTTGTCTTAGACAAAGTGTTGTTGTTCGTTACGAAATAAATGAGACCGTTTAATAAATTCTGACAACCTGAAAGTTTCATTATTTTGTGTCACTTTGAAAGTTTGCAGAACTTTTAATAATCTTGCCTCCCGAGTCTTCTGACCTTTCATGAACTCGCAGTACTTAGAAGTTGTTCTATTAGTAAAAAATAATTAAACACTCCTTATCAGCAGCCAGACATCGTGTGTGTTTATGTTTGTGTGCTCACCTCTACAACAACTACTGATAACCCTGTAGCGCCGTCTGAGAGATAAGGCGACCCACCAGATGCACATCTCATTTATTTATACATATTACTGTGATTTCGTAAGCATCGTAGTGTTATCTAATAAATGTGATTGCTTCCATAAATTTTGACACAACATTCAGAATAGTTTTCTTCGAATTAAGTGGACGAATAGTGCTGTTTGTTGATGTGTCAAATTGAGAATTGATGACATAACGGAATGGACATTATTTAATCCCACGTGTTGCATGCTTTTGTTGGAGATAATTTATGAAAGCAACATTAACATAACATCGTACAACTAATCTTAAAAATGAATGCGAATGAAAATAACTTTGATGTTTAACACAAACTAAACAGTAATTTGTCATAGTGACCTCACGAAAACAAACGTTAATTTAAAAAAATCAAGAGATGATGTCAACATAATATAAGAATGCCAGTATTATTATACAGCAATTAATATTTAATTCAAAACAAACATAGTCAAGAACTTCAACTTAACAAGATAAGATGCATTGAAACAAATCTATTGCCCTCTGCCCAAACTCTTAATTAATAAAAGCAACGAGACACATCTAAATTGATAACGTCGTAACTGGATATTTTAAAAGGGACGTGGTACGACGGTCGTACACTCGTGGTGTTGAGCGATGTGTAGCGATGTGTCCGGACATCAATTAATATCATCAAGCGGGTGTAATGCGTGCGATCACAAAACAAGGAGTCACAGAAAATCTACTTAGCACAAATCTGGATTATGAAAACAAGTATTTGGGCTATTCTGAGCTGGCTTAAAGGGGACATCACTCCGACAATTTTAAACAAGGCATATAGACGATTTCGAAAGAGCTTGCTCTTCGTTTTGACTGAAGTCATCCTACTTTACAAGCTCAAGTCCGAGTCCTTTAAAGTTCTACGGCCTCAGGTTTAAAACAGCAGCAGCTGTATTTAGGAATTGCAGGTCTTCGCAACTTGCTGAGATATACGAATTTTCTGATAAAACTGAAAATCATCCCAAATCTAATGACCAAATCAGATAATATTTAAATCACTTCTAGACTGAGCTTTCTGCCCCTTCTTATGTGCTGGTACTACGTCCTAACCATAGGGAACACGTGTTTATTTACCACTAACATGCTCCCCAGCAGTTGCGCAACTTTTATTACATCTTATTCGGTGTTAGTAATGTTAGTATTCAATGTTGTATTTACGAGGATGTGGATATTTTGCGTGATACTGCTCGCTGCCTGCTTGTTTATGTATTACTTGTGAGGGAAGCAGATGTATAGCTAAATGTTGGGAGTGTCGTAAATGCTGTATACGATTAATTGAATTACTATTTTTTATTGCCCTCACGTACAGCATCCATGTGTGCTACTAGTATATTTATTATTTTAATTGAATGTTTGTTTCAGATGTCTTTGGTGGAGATAGCGTCAAATACTTCTACTTTTGAACAATGGGTACCAAACATCTACAGATTTTGTACACCACGTTTAGTAAGTACTCAGATTGCTCAGATTTCATCCTTAACTCTGGGCGAAAATGCTAAAGTTAATCATCAAAAGTTGTTTGTGGCTAGAGAATTTAAGATAAAACTTCCCATTTTCGTACAGTTACTCCCTCTATATTTACTTCCTTAAGTACAAAGTCCTGTGCTACTATATCTCCAACAACCACAAGATGACGCCAAACCACTTCAAAGCACTTACCAAAAACATTAGCCCGTGAATAAACGTTAGCATCAAGTGGGATCGTAGGCGTAAGGCGATACCATCCTTTCAGACAATCACAGTTTAAGCCGCCATTGAACTCACTCTCTGAAATAAATCTTCATTCATTTTTGTCAATAAACCGCCTATCAGTATTGTATTGTAATTGGGGTGGGTATAGAGTTTCCTGCCCCCAACAATGCAGTACCCGATGTATGGAGTTACAACAAACAATGGTGGATAAGAAAAGGAAAGATAAAAGACGTAATTTGAGTTACAAATGATAGGTCGTGTAGGTATGTGCTGTGATTTTTGTCTGATCAACTGTTTTCCTTCCAGATTGAGTTTTGGATATGCATGAACAAGACGATTCAAGGTATTTCTTGTTTTATATGTGTTCTGAATCAAAAATATGACGGCTTAACTATTCTAACCATGCATTGACATCCACTGCTTATCCATAAGCTTATATTGCTTGTACCTTTTTAAAGTTCTATCTTTGGTGGAACGCTACTTTTGCTTCTGCGTCATCGTTTTCCTTTAAATGCTTAGATGGTCATCCCATTATAATTTCAAATTCCATTTTCAAGCAGAAGTGGTGTCCGGCTCCGGTTGGTGGGGCCGTGCGTGTTGCTCATTGGGCCGCCTGACGTCATGCCGGCACGCATGCGCGATGGCTGCCAATGAAAGCGCGCTGGTCGGCGCGGGCGCATGCCGCAGATCCGATGAGATTGCTTTCTTTGACTGTGTGCAAAGACAGGAGGAGGCTCAGCATTGCTGTTGTGAGTAGATAAGGAAAAAGTTACTTTAAATTGGAAAGATGATTAGAGCTCAATGTTTTATCTGTATAAGGGGTCGTCCATGAATCACGTGCTCTTTTTTTTGCAGCTTTTTAACTACACAAAATCACGTGTATTTTTTTGGAACAAAGTATCTTTAAAAAAATCAGAATGTTCTATTTTTAAATACAGGTATACATCGTTGCCTGGCAACGGCGAGTCAAATTCACGCGCCGCTTTTCGGTTAAGAAATCGCGCTTTCAACGAAAAAATAAATACATGTGATATATCGTGTAATATTTCGTGATTTTTTCCTAACCCCTCCCCCTTTCGACCCTCACGTGATTAATGGACTAAAAAATTTCCTTACTACACTTTTTTTAACTGACACTGATAAAATCTTGTTCCATTCTAAGTAAGTGGGACAAGAATTTGACAAAATTCCAGTACTTAATCAAGCATATCTGATTTTGGAACCTTAAAAATCTGAAAATGAGCTGTACAGTTTTCAAAAGAAAAATATGCGCTTCGTTAGTGCAAAACAGTGAATAATTCGTTAGTTAGTGAAAAGTACATGCATCCTTTCTTCCAGAAATGTGAATCTAAATCATGAACTACTTGCTTTCTTTATTTAAATACCTACCTTGTAAACCTTATTTTACTTTGCAGACATTCCAAATAATACATTATTATCTTCCGTCTTCTCGCAGCGCAGACGCAATCCATGACATGTCACGAAGAGTGTCAGAAAGCGCTGTGGCGTCTTGGTCAGTCGCGCGTCGACCTTCAGGCCAGAGCTAACGCGTTGCAGTACTGTGAGGAGTCCCCCGATCTCATGAGGTGTCTCAGAGACCTCACAGATTCTGTCGTTTCTACGGATACTACTAAATGTAGGTAACAGAGTTAAGCTTAAGAGATAGTTAATTGATAGAGCTTGAGGATCTCTAGGTAAAAATCAATATGGTGTATTTGAGTCCATTCATAAAAAATAAAAATAAAAGTACAGTTTTTGCACCTTCAAGTAATATTATATGGATATGGTTTAAAATATCTCTCAACTATAAGCCGAAAGAAGTCACCTGCTGGAAAATAAACCAGGCTTCTACCATGCATTGTTGCAAAGACCAGTCCTACTTGCCCTACAGATGAGATACCTGTGACCTTCATTTGGTTGTTGGTTCACCCGTAGGAGGTCTACTCATGCTGCGCCTATAGCCTTTTTTCTGGAGATCTCGAATACTTCCATAGATTGTTGCATCTATATATAGCTTGAGTCATCTCGTTGTTTCCATCACGAGGAGGATTTGGCCAAGATAACCGCTCTTTGTAAAATTGGTTTCTGGTACTATTTGAATGTGACCGTTGTTCGCCACTCGAAAAATTGCAGCTTGCTTTATAATTAAATGGTTTTCTAAGACCTTGTTTAATTCTGGTCCAGATCTATCCTGCTGTCGCGAATCAAACAAGCCGGAATGCCAGCCGACTTGCGAACGAGTCTTGCGTAGTAAAGGCGTGTTGCAAGAGATAGTAGAGGCTCTAGAGGTGGACTGCGGAGCCCCCTTCATCCTCGACGGCTTCTGGCAATGTTTCCTGAAGAAAGATGCGCCGCCAGAACCTAAGGATTTGATCCCGCATGATATTGCTAAGCTGCATTGCTGTCAAAAGGTGAGGCTTTGACGATTTTGATCAGACAGAATTTGCAAATAGACCTTTATGTAACTGATATTAAACGGCAGTATCTCGTTGTCCATCACGTGTACTTTAAATGTGCTCTTCGTGTAATTTGTCCATAGAAAATTTAAGGCCCTAAGCCACAGATGAATTCAGATGGTTCACTCCGCCATTTAGGTATGAAGCTACATGTACGCGGCGGGCTCGTCTTGTCAGGCCAATTCAGTGAGTGTAACCTAGTCAGAAGATCTATAACTTGCGCGATAGAAAGAGAGGCAATTTCTAGATGAATATAACTAGGTAATCAGCGCTGCGCGACTTGAATTGCACTTTATTGTGGAGTTGCTAGAGTCGCTTTTTACTTAAACGATTTTGCGGAGTCAACCATCTGTATTCATCTGTGCCTAAGCTAGTGTTCTTGTGTCTCGCCTTCAATTATTTTATAATCGAAATTACGATTAAAACGATTATATTATCGTACTTTTTTGGAGCTCAATTGGAGCCTTGGAACCCATATTTTCTGGTGTTTCGAACGTCATGTGTCCTAGATCCACTAGGGGATTAAACTTCGCCTTCGCGAAATTCTCCAACAAAGTTCTGATTTCTTTAGCAAACGAAGTGTATTATGTGCCAAAGAAGTACTGCCGAAAGTAAATACGAAGCAAACTTTGTTTCAGGCCGTGACAATAAACTGTCGAAGATTATGTTTCGAGACGTTCAACTCCGGGTGGCAAACTAACTGGCAGAAGTTTTACTCGGAATGTTTGGGCGATCCCCAGGAGATCTCTCTCTCCGAGTGTATGGACGATGGTATGTTTTGTTTGGAATCTTAAATAACGGGTATAAAAAGACCCTTAATTAATCCGAGAGTCACATATTCTTTCCGTTACTGCGATGTTTTTTTTTTGTACTAGACCATACCTAGAAACCTCCTAATTACGGAGATATTGAAGATGTTTAAAACTTTTTTTCACGTTTTTTTTTACAAAAACAAGTATGAAATGTTGTAACTAAACTTTACCTGCCCCCCAAACGTTGTACCTACCATTGCACGTTACATTTACGCGGTACCACAACGCACCGCAACGATTACGCCATATGGTAGTACACACGTACAGTGCGGCGCCAAAACGCACCGTGTGGCATACCATGGATATTTGTATGTAGGACGCCGCAGTGGCATCGCCCAGGCACTGCGCCGTGGACCGGCCTTAAACAAAATGTTTGCTGTTTGATGCACAGAATGCGTAGATGACGGTTATGTGACTTTTAGAATGGTAATTCAATCAGACAAAAATAATTGACCAGGTCAAAGTCAAAAGTCAAAGTCAAATCATTTATTTCAAATAGGCCCTTATAAGGCACTTTTAAAAGTAAAAATTTACAAAAAAATTGAATTAATTCTAGTCGCCCCTTCCAAAAGGTATTATTCGCATGGAGAAGAATGGGCAAGAAACTCCACCCTTACTCTTTTAAAATGTTGTACAATATTTTGTATAAGTAAATTAGTTATATAATTATATGTGAGGACGATGCACCTAGAATAAAATTATTATATCACAATAGGTAAAAAGAATTAAGAATTTAAAATGAAGCAACAACAGATAAATTAGTTATGTGATAGATACATGGTGCTCACGTATTTACAAACATTGTAAAAGTAGACGATTTTCCTAAAATTTTACAATTAATAAGTTAGTGTGTTAGGAAGTAATCACAGAAAGTAAAATCAATGTAATATATAAATATATATATATATATATATATAAATTACAATTAAATTAGCAACCAGTTTGATTTTGTCTAGATTCTAGATTATCCTATGGAGCAGGACCAGCATGTATCCAAGCATTCTTATCTTGGATATAATCTTCTAATTTGTAATATGCTTGTTTACAAAGTGTACTTTTAATATGAGTTTTAAATTTTCATTCATTAAATTGCAATATATCACAAGGTATTTTGTTGTAACATTTTGTCGTGCCTGGAGTAATTTTTTGTGAAAAATTACAGACGCATTCCCTCGCGACTATTAATGGATAATGCTAAGTGGTAGAGCGGAGCCTCGTAAATGCATTCATTTTTATTTTTATTAATTGTAAAGAAACAACATAAAAATTAAACGATAAGACTCAGAAGAAAACCATTTTAAACGCATTGACATAATCTTCCTATTGCTTGAACGTGTCCTTAAAATTATCATAGATCTTTCCTGCACATTCTATCTATACTGCAGTGTCGTCCATATTTCCTATTCATACACATGCTGCAGCAAGAAAAACATGCTAAGTTGCTCGCATCCATATTAATGTGGAATTCCCGCGCCTTGATGAGACGATGCGTCGACCATGCAGATTAGGACAGCTGACTAGAATATGCCTTTCTGATTACCTTATGCTCTTTAGCGGTGACTCTCCGGAGTTACACAGATTAATACAGATGGTTCACACCGCGAAATCATTTAAATAAAAAACAACTCTTGCTACGACACAATAAAATGCAATTCAGGTCGCACAGCGCTAATAATCTACAGTTATATTCACCTAGAAGTTGCCTCTCTTTCTATCTCGTAACTCTTATATCTTCTGAATTAGCCCGACAAGACGTACCCGCCGCGTAGTTGTAGCTTCATACCTAAAATGGAGAGCGCGCCTTCTATGTACTACCTATTCTGTGGTAGTTTAGAGATTCTTTGTATTTTAAGCGGCGGCGAGGCGTGAGATTTGCAAAAGGTGGGTAATGGCATCATCGGTTCAGAAATATCGATGGCGACTCTTGGATTTGTAATGAGTTGAGCCTATAATAGTTTCTATAGGTTTCTAGTCATGTGAGTGAAACTTGAAGCATTTATTTCAATTAAATCATTTAAGTACCTATACGGGGACTTTTGAATTGTCAAGGAGTCTGTCAGCTAGTCAGAAAATTATAGCTATGTTGTCCGATCTAAAATGTAGATCTCTATGGAGATGGACGGGCAAGAAATTCCATGGACACTCTTTTAATCAAGATATTACTAAATCCTGGATAAATTACATTAAACATAAGTAGTTTTGGTCTCTTTGACAATAAACAGTTTGAAATAAGTGCAACACGAATGACGAGAGGCACCATGGGCAATCGGTTCCACTGCTACCACATATGAATACAGATGGGAAACTCCGCAGCTTAGGTATGAAGCTACAAGTACGCGGCGGGCCCGTCTTGTCGGGCCAATTCAGCGAGTGTAATATAGTCAGAAGATCTATGAGTTACGCGATAACTTCTAGGTGAATATAACTGTAGATAATTAGCGCTGTGCGAACTGAATTGCACTTTATTGTGTCATAGCAAGAGTCCTTTTATTTAAATGATTTTGCGGAGTGTTCCATCGGTATCAATCTGTGCTGCTACTATGATTCTGTTGCGTTTTAAAGATAATTGTTTATATCGTCATATTAAACCAGTCCGTAACCTTCCAGGGGTCGTATTATGACGTATTAATGCCACCATTATTCCAGTGTGAGTGAGAGACGGAGCTATACAAGGCCGCTAGCACCATCCTTTTTTCGCAGTGGAATAATGATGGCATTAATACTTCATAATAAGGCCTCAGTTTGCAATATTATTCAAATTCTTACCTAAAGTCCTATTTAGACGACGACAATATTTTTAAAATCCATAATGGCGAAGTTCTTGGCCTGCATCTCACCTGATGGTAATTGATGATCAGGCCGAAGGTAGAAGCAAGCTTCACACAGAATCCTCAACCACAGAGGAACTGGCTATCTTACCTCTAACTGCCGAAACACAACAATGCTGTTAAGATTGTTGTTATGGCGACAGACTTAGATAATTATTATTTATTTATTTCAATCATCTTGGATCATAGGTACAATTAATTAGAATGAATAATTACAAAAATCATAAACACAATAAAAATTAAATTTAACAAAATTAAATCAAATTAAAATCAACATTACAAATAAAATTAAAATGATTATAAAATTAAAACAATATCTTAACATTAACATTAGTCAGTACATTACAGTCATTAGTAGTCAGTAGATAAGATGGTGGTAGCTAGTCTTAGAACAAGCCCTACCACCAATCAAATTGAGCAGAAAATTTTGCCCTCACTGGGAATCCGGGACCTCTGGGTCTGAGACAGGTGGTTTTACCACTAGACCACAGAGGCGGTTAAAATTCTTGCCTGTGATATACAATAAAACGAATCATCCCGGTGGACATACATGTATGAAATACTGGCACAACTATGCAAACTAACTTAATTTAGCTGGCGCTGGACGATTCGATTCATATTGAAGCATCAATGGTGCCGATTCTCTTGTACACCGAACTAAACTAACTAAACTATCACTAAAATTCCTTACTTTTTACTATGAGAATCTTAACGCTATTCTGCAATAAAAGGTCTCTAAACTTAAAAATTATTTTGACACACCTAAATCGAATTTGACAATCGCGACTCCACGTGGTACACACTTGTTTGCCCTATCCCGTGAATTTTTTTAGAGCCGGAGGTGCGCAGCGGGGGCAGCCTCGACGTGTTTTATATGGAATTTTTCACGTTTTGCATGGAAAATAAGAAAAAATATTACCTACGTGTTGATAATTAGGGGTATAGGGATTTCATAAAGGGGGTCGAAATTTTCATTATTTTTGCGATAGGACACACCATTTTCGAGATATAAGCAAAAGAAATGAAAAAAATATATATACAGTACTGTTTTTGCATCTGAAGTCGAGATGTTCGTGTGAATTTTAGTTCATGACAACTAATAATATTCCACACCATATTTTATCGCGATTAAAAATGGTCAGATTTAGGTGGATAATTAAAATTTTAGGTGAAAAATGTCAAATTCAGAATAGCAAAATTGTCATTTTCACTAAATTAAAATCTCAGTGCCATCTTAGTGCTGTCAAACTAAAATATAGTTAAGTTGTGTCACTTTAGTCTATTTCAGAATGGGAAATCATCGTTTGACAGGAATAAACTAAATTTTGGTGATTTTTAGTCTAGTTTAGAGGCATTTGTGACAAGAGAATCGGCACCAATGTCTTGTTCAATAATGGTATCACGCACGCTACCATGTAAATCAGGCTTTAAGGTTGTGATGTCAGTTCAACTATAAAAGTATCGAGATTCATTTATTTTTTTTTCCAGTGGACGCGCCATGTTCCCTCGGTTGCGCTGGCCTGACGTACTGCAGTCAGCTGAACAGTCGTCCCACCACTCTATTCAGATCATGTACTGCGCAGGCAGACCTCGAGGCACATCTAGCAGTCGCCGAGCAGAAGGGAAGTGGGTAAGATTCCCGTAGCTTTATCAATTACGAACACAACCCAACAAAAATCCTGCTGGACCAACAAATTGTTACTTATGCGGGTAGCATTGTGTAATGTAAAATTTTGTGCTTACTTGCATATAATCAATCTGCCCAGCCTTTTCCCAACTATGTTGGGGTCGGCTTCTAGTCTAACCGGATGCAGCTGAATACCAGTAATTTACATGGGGCGACTGCCTATCTGACTCCCACAACCAGTTACTTTGTAATACGATACCCCTTGGTAAGACTGGTTGTCAGACTTTCTGGCTTCTGACGACCCGTAACGACTGTCAAAGATCCACGAATGACAGCCGGGACCAACGGTTTAACATGCTTTCCGAGGCACGGAAGAGTCTCGGTATGTTAAGATGGTTACCCATCCACAGACCATCCCTGGCAAGCGTAGTTTAACCTGGTGGATCGAACAGTGCGGCTGTTATTACTTAGCTGTATATACAGGGGCAAATTAAATTACCTAAAATAGCGAAACTCTGCAGACGTGATGAGTATCGATCGATATCTAAACATTCATCATAAAGTACATACATCTTTTATGGGGTACTGTGTTAAATGTTACAACAAAATACCTTGTGATATTTTGCAATTAAATGAAAGAAAATTTAAAGCTCATATTAAAAGTACACTTTGTAAACAAGCATATTACAAATTAGAGGATTATATCCAAGATAAGAATGCTTGGAAACATGCTGGTCCTGCTCCATAGGATAATTTAGAATCAAGACAAAATCAAACTGGTTGCAAATTTAAGTGTATATTTTATTATTATTTTTTATTATATGACATTGATTTTACTTTCTATGACCAATTCCTCGCACACTGACTTATTAATTGTGGAATCTTAGGAGGATCGTCTACTTTTACAATGTTTGTAAATATGTGAGCACCATGTATCTATCACATAATTAGTTTATCTGTTGTTGCTTCATTTTTAATTCTTAATTCTTTTTACCTATTGTGGTATAATAATTTTATTCTAGGTGCATCGTCCTCACATATAATTATATAACTAATGTACTTATACAAAATATTGTAAAACATTTTAAAAGAGTAACGGTGGAGTTTCTTGCCCATTCTTCTCCATGCGAAAACTACCTTTTGGAAGGGGCAACTAGAATCAATTAATTTTTCTTGTAAATTTTTGACGTTCAAAAGTGCCTTATACGGGCCTACTTGAAATAAATGATTTGACTTTGATTAGGTACAGACGCCAGCAGGTCAACATACCCGAAATTGACAAATTTTCCCAATCAACTTTGAACTTTGAACCTTTTACTTTAGTGATAAAGTTGAAAATCTATTAGAAAAATTTGACAGATTGTAGTAGTTTGATGTGCTGGCGTCTGCACAAAGTTTTTTTTTTTTGCGTTTTTAACCTCATTGTAGGTTCTTGAAATAATTATCAGATAAAAAAAACCTGTTTTTTGCGTAAAGTTCACAGACGCGATGGGTAGTATCTATATCTTAACACGATAAAACAAAACAAAAAAAACAGATTTCTCAACTCATATAAAGTAACAAAACTAACAGCGGTCGTTGTACAGACGCCAGCAGGTCAACCTACCCGAAACTGTCAAATTTTCCCAATCAACTTTGAACCTTATGCTTTAGTGATAAAGTTGAAAATCTATTTAAGAAATTTGACAGATTGAAGTAGGTTGATGTGCTGGCGTCTGTACCAAAAAAAAAACATTAATATCTTTTTATTTTATAAAAATCGTCCGAATTAACGTTACGTTCACGTCACGCGTCCGTGCTAGTACCCCTAATCTTCAAAAGCATAAAAAGCCTTCTGTATGATAGAGAAAATAATGAATGCATTTGTATGTTACAGAGTTTTGATCATATCCGGTATGGAGTTGCCTTTGAAGAATTCAACTCAATGTCCCATTGATATTTGGAAGAGTGTCGCTTGCGCGTTACACGTCAAACCCTGCACTGCCAAGGTGAGCGATTTTTTTATGCGAAATTGACTTCAAAGATTTGCAAAGTGAATGAGGATTAGGGTGGCGTCAGTATGTGTGTTGAGAACATTCGCTGGGAGCGAAAACTTTCATTGAAACTTGGAACCTCCTTTTTGAGTCCTCCGTAAATATCTCAAAAACTAGGTAAAAAGTAATGAAATTTTCATCTCCCCCGGTATTGTAATAACATCCCCTCGGATGATTGTTTGGCTTTTCATTGACCTTGACCAATGGTCAATGGTCAAGGTCAATGAAAAGCCTTACATGACGTGGGGCCGGACATGTCTGCCGTATATCAGATGACAAAGGGGCTAACGGCCGAACCCAATAACTGTCAATAACCTATCTATCACCAGTTTTGGCATACTGGAGATAGAAAAACCTATCCATCTATGGTTTTAACGTCCCAATAATCTGTCAGAGACTAGGAATCCTATGGGATGTGACACAATGACAGATAGAATTATACTGTCCACCATCAATAGCGATCTGTCTCTTACTGACAATAGGTTATTGGGTTCGGCCGTTAGAGAACCACCGATTGGGTTCCCGTAAACGCACAACGACATCGCAGAAGGCAGATGAAAATGGCGGGACGAACTTGACTCCTACCGAAAGGAGTTCTGACATTAGCAATAGACAAATTTGTGTTAAAAAAAAGGGAGAAGGAGGCCTTTGGTCTGCAGTGGCACAATACAGGCTAGTCAGATTAGTTTAGATTAGACATGACACGAACTGTAAATCCAGCAATTTTTGACAAACACGCTGGTAAAATAGCTCCATGTTGATATAGCCCCCATTCTTATCTTTCCAGGGTCACAGCAGCCTGCTATGCGCGGAAGAGTGTGCGAGCTTAGTCTCTTCCTGCGTGGAGTGGTCTCGAGCTCCCCCCAGCCTGACGGCGCGCGCGCTGTGTGCCCGACTGACGCCGACTGACGCCAACGCGCCGTGTGTGCCTCTAAATCAGTTCATGTCTCCTAGTAAGTAGGATCGTTAAAAGACTATTAGGTATATCTTTCAGACTTGTAGTGGTTTCCACAGTCTATTCGAGGGGCTCGTGTCTAACAGTCGCACGGATCGATCGATCAAGGTTAAGCCAAACTTGCCGCGGTCGGACCGTGAATTGGTGATGGTTGACGTGGTCTAGTCAGAAACCCAAAAATCTGTCAACCAGTCTTACCAAAGGATATCCAGCTAGATAGGCAGATAGGCACGTAAAATACTGGTATTCAGCTGCATCCGGGTAGACTGGAAGCTGACCTCAACATATCCAACATAGCTGGGAAAAACTTAGGCAGATGATGATGACATTGTCTATGCGATGAAGAGTGTGCGAGCCTGGTATCTTCATGTGTGGAATGATCTCGAACGTCTCGCACATGCCTGCGCACGCGTTGTGTGTTTAGACTGACCCCGGTTGACACGAACGCCCCGTGTGTGCCTCTGCACCAGTTGGTCTCCTAGTAAGAACTCAAGAGTAATTTTTCGTATTTTATACCTCTTCTTAGCTTTGTAGCTGGGCTAAGTTTTGTGAAAACGCCGAAAAATTAGGCTTGGCATTTGACGTTGGTGGTGGTCGAGTGGCACGACCCTGGCAACGTTGCGGCTGGCAACTATGTAAGAACTATGGTGCTTGATTAATGTCAACGATAGCATCCATCGGGTGCCTGCACTCTATCTTTGGACTAGTTAGCGTTCTTAGGATAAAGTCTGCGCCCGACTGGTAGTCACCGCCTGAGGTATGTGGGTGGTGAGACAGAGGAGGGCGTCATTGACAAAATTGGCAGACTGAGTTAGCTTAGCCTCTGTGTACCTCTTCCGTCTCACCCCTCACATACCTCAGGCGTTGACTAGCAGTCGCGCGCGGACTATAGTAGTTTTATTAATACACAACACAAAGAGTATTTCGGCTAACTGACTATAACGATTGGTGTCGTCTATCCTGATCAGTGTCGAAGCCACCATGTCTAATCTCTGACAATGCTTTTCAGGTACCGAAGCCCCTTTGCTGTCAGCGAAGGAAGTGGTAACATCACCGTGCTCGGGCTCTCCGTGCAGCTCGCCGCAGACGTGCGTCGTCAACAGGAACTGCCTGCACGGCGGCGCCTGTCCGCGGTACTACTGCGTCGATGGCTGCCCACTCGGTAAGATATAGAAGGGACTTCACTCCTATGCCCACAGAATTGTCCAGATCGATTATTAAAAAATTTTGGACACCTATTTTTTACGTAATCAAAAGATTACGGCAATACATTGAGTTAAAATGTGGCATGACGTCACTCTCCGGTAGATTTTATACCGACTTGTGACGTAGCGAGCTCCCACTCCTCAACTTTAATGCGTTTTGTCTAAATCGTTTTTTATTAATATGATAAACCAAAAAATACGTGTCTAATATTTTTTTATTATCTGACTTACGGACATAAATCGTTTTTTTTATTCCAGTCAATATCCCGATTATCGATAATAGATTCAACGCTAGCCGTCGTAATAACAGATTTCGAGAAAAATCCGCCGTGGATACACTGGCCTTTAGAAAATGATTGTGACTTCTTCCTTCGAAGTAGAACTGAGATACTTTGTTGATGACTTACAGAGATGATATTCGAGGCTTGAAAGTCTGGGGGAGCGAATCATGTTTGCAAAGTCCCAGCGTTAAATGCTTCCGACCATAGCTGGCCTGGAGGTTTAGATTTACCTCTAGTAAGGTCAGGTTAAATCTCTAGTAAGGTCGCTTAACTAGTAACTTACTAGCGCCCCTACTTCGTACGCGTGTTATGGCGACATGTCAAAAAATCCAGGTTTCTGTGCTGAATCTTAGTTCAATAATTGTAATCTAAGTTAGAAAAAAAAAATGCGGATTATGTGTCAACTATTCGGTTTTTCAAAATTATGGTAGAAACCACATCAAAATCCATTGTGGTGTTAAGAAGATCTATGCGGTAACACAGGCAGACACGCAAAGCGATTTCATTTTATATTATGTATATTATACAATAAAATTTAAATTCCTCTCGCAGGCGACAGTTCATCACAGATAGTACCCGTTGGTTCGTGGGTGCGGGTGCCGATGCCATCCTCCCTTCACAAGGCTTGCTTCAAGATCTGTCGCTGTGGTCACAAGGGACTGACGGACTGTCAACCTCTACCCTGTGTGGAGCTGGAGAACTGTCAGCTGCATGACAGAGAAGTTATGCAAGGTAAGAGAAAAATATGGTAAAGAGTAAAAAAAATAGTTTCTAAATGTTGGAGGTGGCATACTGTAGGCGTGTGTGCGACAGTTTCAATCTCATTCTCACCTAGATTTTTAGAGGTTTAGTTGTCGTCACTTCGTCACTTAATCGTTTACATTATTTTCAAAACGCCATCTATCTGTTTAATCTGTTTTTTGTACAAGAGATTTTATTTACACACACGTATTTACATGATTAAAAAATTAACAGAAACTTAAAATAATAATAATATGTACAAGTATATAAAAAGGGGGGATAATCACAGGGCATCAAAAAATTACATCGCTGTCAACAGGAAAAGTGCCCAAAAGGCTGGCAGCATTGCAACGTTGTATGGCAATGCTGATTCTTGGGCCAAAGAATAGGCCGCAGCCCTCTGGTCACGTGAAGAGTCGACCAGCCGCTTGGCGATGTCTTGAAAAACTAAGTGGGCACTCAGACCCCATGGCCCTAGTGTTTCAACCCCAAACGGCTCGAACATATAAGTCCCAATAAGATTGGAGTATTTGCGCCGTTTGAGGTTTTCCGCACCTGCAGCAGCAGCCCCAGCACAGCCCGCCGTGCTAGGTAGCCGCAAGGGTGTCGACTCACGTTGCATCCCACGCCAAAGGCCTACCCACCTTCCAAGACATTATGGTCATTCCGTCTGGTCTCTTCCCATCGTCGCGTGCCAAGCCATTGGGTTCTAAAACAGCTGGCACCCTGGTGGTGACAAGAGCACGACGGATGATGTCATTGATGCTGGCGTGCCGCGCTATCCGGCCTGCGCTCTTACTGCAGGATAGGGCATGGTGTCCGAGACAGTCGACACCTTCACCGCATTGGCAGCGATGCGGAAACACACAAGGAGCGCCGCCGCGCAACCAGCGAGCCGGAAGGTGGTATAACTCAGCATAGTGCCTATGTTGGGTGACGGTAGCGCCTGAAGCTAGAGGCCCGACTCCCACTCACCCACAGCCAGGCGGGCACGCTCAGCAGTATTGGTGGACGTATTTATAAAATTATTTCGTACCAACCTGCAGAGCGGCTCATCCCACTGCTTGGTTGACTCTGAAGTGCCGTGTTTGATCTATGCGGAGAACGCCTGTAAAGCGAGCAGAGCAGCTGTGCACCCAAGATGGGTTCACGGGCCGATCTGTATCGGGCGAGTCGCTTTCCAGGCGTTCTCCGCATCGATCAAGCGCGGCACTTCAGAGTCAACCAGGCAGGGGGCTAAAATTTTCCCGGTCAACTTTTCAGTGTTGTGGACAGAGGACAGGAACGCGGATAAGCTAATATTGGTAATTTTGCGAGCGCCGAGGCCACCAAAACGGATGGGTAGTGTGGCTTGCACCCACGCTCGGTCGTCACATTTAAAATGGATGTGCTACGAATAATTTGGTCAATTTTGTCTAAGAGGTGGGACTGCTTTCATAAAGGGGAAGAGCGTAAAAATATATAAAATTTGGGCCAAAACAACAGTATCTAATCAGGGTGAATGTGAATGTAAATTCATTTTGGAGAGTCTGTCCGAAATGTCGTTGAAGTTTTTGTACATAGATGGCGTTTTAAAAGTGTAAACGCTGTCAATGTGTCACGCAGTTTAATAGTGCCACAAAACAGATGACGTTGCGACCAGCGCGGTGATTGCTGCACACATATATTTCCTAGCTTTTGACCACGGCTTCACCCGCGTCGATGTCGGAAAATATCCCACGGGAACTTACTACCGGGATTAAAAGGAAGAGAAGCGATGATTGCATAACTAATAGCCGAGGGAAAGGTCATTGTCTCCTGTCCTAGCGTCTAGCGTTGAGTCGCCGTCAACCATAAAGTATAAATATTCGAAAATCGAATTTCTTTTTATTTAAAATTTTGCTGTGTCCGACAGGGCCCATAATATTTTCTATTTATTTATTCTTGTAGCGGCATCTACATCGCCACATGCGAACTATCAAAGACCTGACGTCACACAAAATCCTGACGTTACACAAATCCTGCATCGCGCAATTAGAGTTCACCGCGCGAACGACATATATAAGACTATCCGACATCAATCGCCTGCCAAATACGACATTCCTCTGGTCGGAGGATCCTCCCTTTTCTGTAGAGGATGAGTGATCTTTACACCCTGTTCTTCATACCTCTAAATTCTTACCACCTGTAATATGTACATTATGGATTGCAATAAAGATAAATAGAAATACCTCGTAGAAGATGTGAAAAGTAGAATATTCTCCTCGGAGATAAAGGTGTCTTCGCCTTGGGCGAGTTTGAATCCCTCGCTGCACTCAAGACTGACAGCCTCGCTTCGCTCAGGAGTTAACTTTTCGTTACGTTCGGGATTCAAAATAGCGTCCGTGACACAGCTTTATCCCTTTAGTAAATAATCGACTATTTTTAGTTCAGAGTCATTTAGCGGAAAAATAACCTAAGAACAGGCCGTATGTTTCACCTGAACCAGCAAACGCTGTTCCATAACAGCCCAAGTAATCCCTCTGTCTATCCAGGTGAAAAGTACTACATGGAGTGCAACGCGTGCGCGTGTCGCGGCGGCGAGCGCGTGTGCGCGCGGCGCGCCTGCGCACGCGCCGCCGCGCTGCCGTGCTACTGCCCGCCGCACCACCTGCCCGTGCGCGCGCGGCACACGCCCTATCCTAACGCTTGTCTAGCCAAGTTAGTATCTAAAAATCTATTTCCGGCATTAGAATCGTTCCCAGACCTCGTAGCAATAACTTTTTTTAATATCAATGTACAGTTTTGACTCCGCTACGATTTTATTAATGTATAGACGAGGAGAGCCGTGCCCTACATTTCATCATTTAGATAAAGTCCTATTTTTTTCCCTTGTATTCGATTTATATTTCTATTCTCAATATTTGTTTACCCAGATGTGCAGGCGCGTCCGACGGCGAGATAGAGTTCGGCAGCAGCTCGGCGTGCGCCGGCGCGGCGTGCGGGCGGCGCCGCGTGTGCGTGGCGGCGCCCAACGTGTGCCTGTCGCGCCTGCAGACCTCCTGCCCGCAGTACTACTGCGGTATGTTGTGTTACATGCTGAGTATAATAGTAGTACGAACAGTAGAAACCTTTATCATCTACATCAGCCTATAGCAGTACACTCTCACATCACAATCACTTGCACACCATTCAACTCGATTCTCGGCAACTCTCACCCAGCTGCTACCAGCCAACCTGCGAAGATCGTCGCTCCACCTAGCCTCAGATCGTCCTACCATACGTCTCGCGGTCTCGAAAAAGGCCTTCGTACTACAAAATAAAGGCGCTAATAAAGTCAAATTGTAAGGATGGACGTATAATGTGATTCCTGAAATTAGGGTCTCTCTTATGAATCCAATGTGTAGATACTTGTCGCGACTACAGAGCTCCTACCTTCAGTACTTCTGTGATATTTTTTATATGGACAGCATATGACCGATGGAATCTGGAAGCGAACCAAGTGAAAATGACGCCACTGTTGCACGTGATTGTGTGTGACGACCTTTATTTCTAAATCGCGCTAGCAATGTTTGACGAGAAATATACTGATGACCCAACTTGTAACCAGTATCCACCGGGGTTAGGTTAGGTGTTTCTTAAGGCCGCTAAAGCAGTATATTCTTGCTAGTAACAATACAAAGACCCTTCACGAAGCCGTCATCTTTTATCATCAAAGTAAGTTACTTTGTGCATAAATAATTGATGAGAAACTTTTATTTTTGGTGTTAAATTTCGGTGTTTAAAAAATTGTGCTTATGGGTGCACGCACTACGTCAAAACTTGTTTACGTACAAAATCTAAAAAAGTCGGAACTTTGACTTTAATTATCTCCTTGACCAGAAGATTCCCAATTATGGTCCAGTACATTATACTCTCTTTATCAAACTTTGTGTCCATTATAATTATTATAATATTTCAAGATCTCTCTCTTTTTCGCAGACGGTTTAATCTTGTTAACCATAAATAGGTATTCCATTTCTTTATGCTATCATAACTCCAACTTAATATCTGTTTTCCAGTAAGCACGGTAAACTGTAACTCCCAGCCGGCCATGCCAGTGTGTGACACAGACGCTCGCACTCACACCAACCCGTGTCACCTGGTCATGAGCGGCCGCAAGTTCGGCTACTGGGGCGTCTGTCTTGAAGGATGTTCTGCTGTGAGTAGTTCTGTAGCTCCAATTTTGACTACTGATATATTGTTAAGATTTGTTGTTTAAAAGTTGTGGTTTTTCTCCTTTAACTGAGTAATACACAATCAGTAAAAGAATGTCAGTGTGTTTTCGGGTGTGGATCGAACCCATGACGTCTCATTCTCAAGCCCAGCTTTACCTGGTTTCGAACTTCCATTGCACGTAATCACTTATATGCTGGAGTCCTAGTTTGTTACTGTAACAAGCAACTATAGGATTATACTAAGGGATGTGAATCCCACTTATAACATCCACCTCTAACTGCGATTACCATTGTCATTGCCTAGCGATGTGTCACTGTCTTTTAAATGCGAAACAAACTTTTTCATTTTCATGAATATTTCAGGCTGGTCCAGTATGCGGTGTGAACGGAGTCTCTTACATCTCAGAATGCGCTGCTTGGTCAGAATACGTGAGCGTAGACTACGCAGGCCCTTGCCTAGCCGTAGGCCCAATATCAGACCTTATGGAACCAAAGTGTGCCTTGATAGACAGAATCATCTGCCCTCCATTGAAGAAGCCAAACTGCCTCGGATTCACCGCCCCTGGAGCCTGTTGTCCAAAATGCGGAGGAGCCCTAAGAATTTTGTATTCGAAGAAACAAATCGATAGAGCGTTATACGGAACGAATATTTCTGCCACAGTTATAAACCTGAACAATATTTTGAAAGCACTTGAAAGACATGTCAAGATTGCTGAGTGTGCTCTCAGAGGATACCTCACTATTGAAATGGAAATATTCGTCACAGTTGAAACTATGCTAGAAAATCCAACTGATTTACAACTGAATGTGTGTATCTTAGAAGCTGAGAAGATAGCAGACATGATTAACAGAGAGAGTGTGTTGATAACTAGTGATTTAGGTTTAAGTTCATTATCATATGCGTTGACTGTACATACGTATCCCACACAAGGTGCAAATACTATAAGTCTATCCATAGGTGCTTTATTAGCAAGTTTAAGTATCTACGTTTTAAGGTAGGCATTTTGTATAGCATTATTATGTAAATTTGTACAGTAGCTGTAAATATTGAATGTTATAAATAGTAACTTAGTGCCATCTTTAGAAACGTATACAAAGAATTCAGAGATTATGCTTTGGTTTGCTTTAAAATCAGGCGCAAATTATTTAGTCATGTTCATCACGTGAGTTCGTTGTGCCATCGTAGTTGTAATGAGATTAATGTCTTTGACTTATACAAATAATGCATGATAGACTGCAACAAGCATTTTTATAACATTTTTACAAAAGACATTTTTATAAAGTACTCGTAGTCCCTAAACCAAATATGTATTACAATTATTACTTTGTTATTAATTTTTAGATGTTTAGCTTTTTTGAAAATGTGAATACTGTTTACAAGCTTAAAGATTATTGAAATAAAAACACCATTATTACACAAAGATTTTATTTACCCAAATTATTAATCGTTAGATATTTGCTCTAACAACATAAACAATTTAAAGGGTTAGAAACTACAATGTCATCGAAGTAGCAAAAACATATTGCAAAACAGTACTATGGGTAATTTACTCTTTGTTACAGAAAATAATATACATATTTATTATGTACTACCTACATTAAGAAATAGGCAGATCTTTTTGTTATTTGAAGTTGACGTAACAACGATGACGTGACAACCTATCGTGAAATAGTACTTGACAATAACCTGCTTTCAAATCGAGTGTTACAATTTTGAAGCTATAATTAGAGACAGGTTGTGGATACAATTTAGTAAGTTCGAGATTGCACATTACACGGTCGGCTTAGTATTGTTCCTTACTTAACGAGTCAAAATCGTGGGTATACGCAGGTTCTCATTTTTCACGGTTCAGGCAATAGTGGATGTTGTAGAAGCGTTTTGCTAACTGCATGATGTAAACTGTTGATGATGACAATAATTATTATTTTAATTAACAGCAGTGTCAGAAGTTACTTACTCTGAAAACTCATTAGAATGCAACATGATTGTTTGGTTTAGTTGAGCGAGAGATGGATCAATGTCGGATATTTGTCTAGTTTTCATGGTTAATAAATCACCTTTATAAGCGATTGCAGCAACGTTAAGGATTATCACATATCTTACATATCAGACCCGGCAGGCTATTCAAATATTTTTTCAACGTGGGAATCGAATCCTCGACCCGCAGCCCCGAAGTGAGATATGTAATAAAATAAATTGACATGTCTTTTATCATTAAGATTTATATGATATACAGCAGCCTCCAACCCAATGCTGCATAATGCGCGAGCATGCTCGAGCAAGCGTCCGGTTCTGTCGGCGTTCGCCTGGCTTCCGTGGAATACACGAGCAAGCGTGATCTTGCACTAGGCCCCACTGGTATCAGATGATTCTGGGAAATACGAAATCAAGTTTAATTAGTAAGAAAACAGCATAATTATAAAATAAAACATTGAAAAATCATTTAAAGAAAAACCCACAAATGGTAAAATATTTTGAGAAAATCTTGAATCTTGATGTCCTCACTGATGAGTAGTGTAAACAAGACAAGACATTTATAGGTGGTGTTGAAACTATGAACGCTTACAACTTAGGTATCCGCAGTGATACACAGAGTCATCTATCGGTAGGTACACGTAAATTGAAGTAAAAATAATATTGAAAAGCAAACTGGGATCATAATAGGTAGATATTTATTATTTCTTTATGTATCATACTAATAAAGGCTTCTGGAATATAAATTTCATAAAAGAATACCCACTCATCTGAAAAAATCTTGAATCTTCATACATTAAGTTAATTAAAACACACTCGGCGCCGAATCTCGGGGGACGATGCAGCACCGAAACCTGCGTTCCTGCATTCGCAATGCGGATGCGGTGACTCATAGTGTGGTCCATCACTACGCGTTAGTGGGAGAAAACATAAAACTACATAAATAATATCAAAACCAATAAAATGTCCTACTTACTTAGACATTAACATAAAAGCACACAAATGGTTACAGTAGAAATAACACAACATGTTGAAAAAATCTTGAATTGTAATCTTGATGTCTTCACTGATGAAACAGTGAAAACAAAACAAAAATCTTCAAAGTATCAAAGATCGACACTGTGAAGAATTTTGATCCTGTATTCACAACGTAGGTACACGCAGTGATGCACGGCGTCATCAAAAGGTACACGTAAATGGTAGTAAAAATATTTTTATAAGAAAACTGGGATCACAATGCTTTTTATTTCGATACAAAAAAAATATTGTAGGTTTTTTTAACAAAATCTGGAATCTTCATATCACATTAGATTGATCAAAAATCAAATCAATATGATTTAAAGTTAAAATTAGATCCAGATTCTTCCACTACCGAATATTTTAAATGAAAAATGCATGGCAGACATGCACTCCGGATCCCGACACGGTCATTACTGCAAGTATTGATTGAGTCTACAGCGCCGGGCGCGGAATAACTATCTGTCTACCTATGTCTATATATCACTTGCAACGGGAGCGAGCAGTCTAGATTCATTTGGAAGGGGATGGGAGGCTGAAGTAATTACACCCCCCCCCCCCTATTTTTAGATCGTAGCAGGCCGAGCTTTTATTAAAAAGCATTAACGCGGACATTGCGATCTGCAGCCCGGCTCGTGGCGGACACGTTGACTTGCAAGTATTGATTTAGGCTAGCCCGTTGCACTTGTAGGAAGCTGCCCAAAGCTTTAAATCATTGTAATTCATGTTTCAATCGATTATGTCCGAATAATTGTTATAAAAAATATCAACGATATAATAATAATCATTTGCATGTTCCTGTGACTATTGAAATGATGCATTTGGTTATCAAATAATATGTTGTCTTTGGCAATAGCAAAAATGCTCCTTTCACAAACAGTAACATAACATCACGCCTGAATTCCCCGAAAGGTTAGGCAGAGGTGTACCTATATTACACCCCATTTCGCCGGTTATGTTTATGTCCCATGTAATAGGGGGCGAGCCTATTGCCATCAACAGTGCACAAATCTAGAGTCCGGGCTGCTACTGAGAAATTCCAGATGTAAAAACCCAATAACCCTTTACCTGACCCAGGGTCCCGAACACTCGAAACCTTGAACCTCATGTGCAGCAGTAGCGCTTGCAACTAGAACAACGAGGCAGTCAAAAGACAGGTTTGGAGAAAAAGCATTTCTAAGAGGCATTGCATTACTAAAATAAAAAACACAATTATAATATGATTGTATTTTTCACATAACACCGACAATCGAGGAATATAATATTATTATAATGTGAATTTTATAATATCACAATTAATTGATCACTTATAATTAAATTCAGATAAGTCTTTTTTATCGAAAAATATATTGATTCTATCGAGTAGTTGTGGTTCGGTGACAGTTTTGGCGAGTTGCACGAACCCACTCTGCAGTACTGGGTGGATTAGTTGGAACCTCTCCAGCGAAAACGTCAGGACCAATTCCAGGTATGCCATTAAAATATTTTGGAAGCAGTTTCGTTGTACTTCAGTATCCTGAAAAAGACAAAGAGCTGAATGTTAGACAACAACCGGTCTCAGAAACCTTGATCAATACAAATATTTAATTGTAAGCTGTTAAAATCTTATGTTATATGGTCATTGGATAACCGAAACACACGGCTTTCAGAAACCGGGAGATGATCATTAGTGGAATATTTCTCACCTTGCTAATACTCAAAGCTCGTTGTTGTTCTATTTCCGGAGGTACGGGTTGCGGTGGCAATATTGGTTCAGCTACTTTGGTCTTTTCATACGAGGGTCCATCACATATCGTAATATTCACTTTACGAGTATCTATGTTATGATTTTCTATTATATCTGGCACACTGCCTTTCTTTTCCTTTATTGGAGTCTCTTTGTTGCTCTCTGTTTCTTGTGGCAAATTACCATTTATAGGTTTGTTATCATTAGCATCAGTGCTTTGGTCGTTATCTATATCAGTTTCAGGAGCTTCTTTAACTGTGTCTTCCTTAATTTTCTTATTTGATGGTATATTTTCAGTGTGGATCTCTACAGTGATAGATCCTTGGCTATTAGCTTTGAAATCAGCGAATGTAAATGGTTTTGGTTTTTCGACACCCTCTTCTGGGGTAATATTGAAGTTTTCGTTACTCTGAGATGGTTCTTCAGAATTTTCGTTCGGTTCTTGTGCATAATACTGTTCGTAATGAGTTGACGAATTATCACTTTCCGCGGAGCTACAAGACATTCTTTCTTTAATATCATGATCATCAAAGTCTGACACACTTATCAGATGTTTTACATAGTTGTGACATAACAACTCCCATGTATGTTTGAGGTCGAATATTTTTGTCACAAATCGATCATATTCCAGCGTCAAATTCAATGTTGTTGTGTAATTGTGCAATATTATAGATATATCGGTCGATTTTAGTTTAAATCTGTGAACGCCATTAAAGAATATCTCGGTCAAAGCAATGATTTTGATCAACCACGAAGAAGTGGTTTGTTTGTATAGGTTAGCTGCATGATCCAAGTTGGACACTTTTTGAACAAGAAACTTCAAACCAGGCCTTGAATCAAATTGCATGGCTCTTGTGAATGATAGTTCCAAACTTCTTAGCAATAAGTCCGTGTTGTCACTGTTTAGGAAGAACTTGTAATTGCAAACATTGGAACCTGTTTTCAGACTATCAAGTAAGATACTGTTAATTCCTTGGAAGACATCAGAAGATGCTTGGATGAGAACGGTGGCAATTATTTGAACTAATATTTGATGGGCTAACAATCCAACTACCAGTCCTCTATGAGGGATTCTTACGGTGTATAGCTCTGGATTCAGAGAGTTTACAGACTCTTGGAGATAAATCAGAAATATGTAACTTCGATCATCAATCAGCATCAAATTCTGGGAGGAATTCTTAGGAGTTATTTTAGCATGTCCATCCCCTTTCAACTGTTCAGTTAAGAACACTTGTTGCGCCATCGCATGCAGTCTTACATTATCATTTACCGAACAATCCCGTCTTGCAGCTACTTTTACTATAGCTAAATCTCCATAGAAACTATTTGAGTTTTCTTTGAAAGCATAGGTCAGTTGCTTGAGAGGCGTCAAGCTAACGTTACAAGCCCTGTGCAGACTTGTGCAAACGATTTCCCATTGATTGTCAGTTAGAAGATGTCCCGATGTTAAAATAATATGTCTTATGCACGACGCTCCTAGTCTAGCGATTGGTTCTTGTGGTTGAGCGATGCATTCAACTAGAATCAACATGATTTGTTTCAAAGCAAAAGTTGCTTCTACGCTCTCAATGGGTTCTATTTCCTCTCCATCACCTTTCTCATCGACCGTTGATCTTTCAACGTTTATTTGCTGTAAATGATGTAAGTACACGACAATAGTATCGGTCGTCATGCCACAGCACTGTTTGAAGTTTGGCATCACGCTGTCCCAGTGAGTATTAACATTTGCAATTTGCCGAAGCCAGTTTTGAACTGTTGGCAAAAGAAGGTGGTTTATGCAATGCAGACCAAAATGAGTACCGGGGACTTCAACTGTGTTCCTTAACAGCTTAAATAAGGTTTCCATTGCTGCTGGTTGATTTTTTTTAGAACAAACGACAGTAGCTGAGATCAAACCCTCAATGAGAACGTACCATACTTTCAGTATGTTGCTTGGTTTATCAAGTTTCAAAAGGCAGTTATTAGTTGTATTCGAAGGAGGAAGACTTGTGGATAACTTTCTGTATGAAATGAGATCTTCTTCGTAATGATCGTTAGAAATGAACTTGGTGATATCAAGAGAAGCACTGGGTATTATCGGGTCTACGACGCATAAAGGCATGTCTCCTTTGATTCTGTTACCCGTATTGAAAATAGGACATTTCGGCATATTGTACATCATTGTTAAAATATCAGCGCAACTTTCCAAGTGGTATAATGCCTCTCTACACATATCTACTATGACTTTTTCTGATTTCTCTTCACTGAGCGGTATGAATTTGCTATTCTTTGAGAATTTCAAACTAAGGCTTGGTTTTGGTTGTGTAGGTGTTGTAGCTTTCTTTGGTTTGACTTCAGTAGCCTGAACTTCATCATAGTGCAGTCCTTTGATATGACTTAAAAGGCACAGTATACAGTCAAGAGCTGCGTTCGCGAAGACGAGTGTGTTGTCTGTGCTGAGGAACACTTTGAATATTTCCAAGATGGCGGAGTATTGGTTGGAATTGTTGGCAGCTCGTAAAGTGTTGAATAGTGGTCGCCAGCCTGATCTTATTTCCATTCTGTTTGTTTCCACAAATTCGCAGATACACGAAATGATTTGTTCCTGGAAACAAATAATTCATTAAATTTATTCTGCTTATGACTATATTTAATATTAATTGCAGTGAGTATGTTATAGTTACCTGTATATCGTCATCACATAGTTCCAAACAGAGAAGGTTCTCGAAAGGCTTCAGCAACGCCTCGTTAAAGTGGAAGTGTGGTAACTCTACTTGTTGGTTGAGTAGAGCAGTTGCACAGTCGTGCAGACACTGGATAGCTAAACTTGCGATCTGGATGTCTTTGTGGCATGCCGCCTGTGGAATTTAAGAAAATTATGGTTCCACGAGTTCATATGTAATTTAGTTTTAATTGGCGTTTTTTTGTTATGAGAGTCAAACAAAAGTTATACCAGTAAAGGGTAAAGATAGAAACAGAAGGTTAGAGAAAACTAGATTATTTGTGAAATAGTTTAAAGTCAAAATTTTCATGATACAGACAATATCGCAATACTAATTAGTATTTTGTACTTAGGTGGTGTAGGGCTGGGCTACCTTAACCATATTTAGAGCTACGATGCAAATAGTGATGTTAAAAATGATGCGTCAGCGACGAAAGAGGAAAGAAGCTAGCAAATTTACGGGTAACGTTTAAGGTGATTGTTACCTGCATAAAGTGCGGTCCCACGACCGTCCATATCGCCATCCTATGCGCCAATGGCCTTGCAGCACGTAGACACCGGAGCGCCACATCTCCCGCGCGACACAGCGCCCTCCCCGCCTCCCCGCCCGCGCCGCGGCCTGCGCACCCCGCGGCCCCGCGCCGCCACCACCACACGTTGTTGTTAGCTACGTCTGCTTCCCATGAGCAGAACAACTAGGGGAAGATATTGACGGTTTATTATACACTTATATCGAAAACGGAGAAGCCATTAAGAAACTCTGAGAAGATCCCTCCGAGACCAAGGGACAAAGCTTTTTGAAATTTGAATACTCCTGCGATTTTTTCAATTAGTTGGCGAAACTTCGCGGGCGGTTATCGAGAGAAATAGTATTTTGTAGTGCTACTAGATACTGATACCCATTACATTCAAAAAAATCCATCACATCTAAGCCGTTATCTACGTATTCTGTACGTCAAACTACATTAACATTGAGCAAAATTTATTGCTACGACTTTCATTGTGGTTTTGGGAGCATGCAACGGTTTTTTTTTGTAAAAAAACCTTCAATATCTTTGTAACCAAGGAACAAAAAAAAAGATTACAATATCTGGGAGTACAAGAGACCCCGCTATAATCAATACTAAAATACAAAAGAAAACAACTTCTTACTAATCGATGTTGATGCGCAACCAGCCTTTGCAGCGCTGCCTTCAGCGTAGGTAGCGTGGTAGTGGCTGCTAGACGCGTGAAGAGAGTATCGGCAGCAGCGGTCAGCGCACAACATACTCGAGCCGCACCAGAACCAGATATTACATTGCCGCCCTGGATAGTAATAAAACAAAAGCTATAGCTAAGAATATCTTCTAACTTCATGATGTCATGGTATTAGTACAGTTAGATTGCAAGCAAATAAAACCTATAATGTAACAATTTAAAAGGCGATTTTTTAACTTACCTCTTGTCTGCATGTTTCTACAATTTTCGCCACTGACATGTCATTGGTTAAATTGTTCTCGAACACAGGCTGCAAGAAGTTGAAGACGTCCACACTACGGAGAAATAAATGATTATCATTAAAGTAGGTCTAACGAGTCTGGAGACTTAGGAAAAAAAAGAAGAATTATAAGATCTCAGTTGAATAAAATTATCTTTCTTGACTTAAAAAAAGGGTTATTTAATATGTCTAAGACTCACCACGTTTCGTCATCTTTACCATCTAACCCCAACTTAGCATCAGCCTGTAGAATAGATACGGTCTTATTCCTGCCAGTTTGCATGGTCACTATTGGAGTAGCATTGTTCCCTTGATGTCCGAACAAGGAGTGCTCAAAACTGGACACGTATTGACAGGCTGCAAAAATATGCTCCCAGCATTCTGGAGCTTTAGAGCCCAGTTCTAAGCCACCTATGGAAATATTATGTATATTTTATTTTTTGTTTATAAAATACTGATTCAAATTGAATCTAAAGTAGAAGGAATCTCACACAAAGTAGTCCCACTTGGGCGCCAGTACTGTAATGGTGATCTTAAATAATTGGCGCCCAACAAAATACAATAAAATATTCACCTGTAATTAATATATCCAAAGACAAAGCATGTGTCGATAATATCTTGCCGTTCGGTGGCTGTGAGATTGCGGAGTTTGCTAGTAGAGCCAGTATGCTACTGCAACGATTCTGTAAGCTCAAGGTATTGCTTACTCTTGCAGCCTGAAATTGTAACATCATAAAAATATGGTTATTAAAATTATGTTAAAAGGCAGTTTCTTTTGTTTCGCCAAAAATAGAAGAATGAAAAGTTACTAACTATGAAAATATACAAATAAAATGGCCATTTCACATAATAACTATTCAATACCTTATGGAGTCCTTCAAGGCATTGAATTGTTAGCCCCTCCCAGGCTATCCGCTTCCTTTTTCCGAAAGTATTTATTTTCTTTGATATCATGCCGTGCAGTTTTTGTTTTTTGTTACCGTATCCCGATAGGGGAACACTTAATACCGTAACCATGGAATCCCAAATACAGGTTAATATCCTGAAAGAACACTGGTATTTTAGAAATCACATCGAAAAAGTTTTAACACATACGTGGTTTAGTAGTTTTTTTTGTTTTTACCTTCTTGCCCAACGCAAACTAGCATCATGCTGCGGGGAGTCAATTGTGTTATTATATAAGCAAGAGACTTCTTTCAACTTCTGCCAGTCAGACATAACTGGACTTTGATCCAAACCGCCAAGATCTGTTAAAATATACCTTGGTATTAAGATATCATCCAGATACAAACCACTTTGGAAATTAAAGTATTGCTGTTATTGGAACTGAAGACTAAGTTTCTGTATCATCAGATTTCTTTTTATATTTTGTTTATAAACTACATATAGAAAACAAATTTTAACAATTACATAATAGGTTAATATCGAGAATTACAAACTGATAAAAACCTTTGTTCAGATCTAAGACATGGACAGTCCGTTAATTTATCAAGATAACTTTATTTCATAATCATTGTTTTCTTTACGGTTTGCTATCTTAGGTTAACCGTTCTTACCTGACAGTAAATGTACTAAAGGATGGTCAGTAGTAGGAACTTCTTTCAGTAGATCAGTGGCAAGCACTTGTTGGTACAATTCCCTCAGCCATGTCGCTGATAGATACACAAGCACACCGCTGCCTTGCACTTCCTCTACAAACTCGTCTTCTGTTAGAGATACTTGGACCTTCTGTAAAAAATTATATGTTTTTTTGAGTGGCTCGCGCCATTTAGGTGACTATATGACTTTGACAGTGACTTATTTTCGCTAGCATTGCAGGGGCGGTTTTCATAGTTCAAGTGCTACCAAAGTGCACAAAGTACGGGTCGCATAACTTAACTTTTAGTAAAATATTTAAAACATAATAATACAATTCTAGTTATTGATTATGACGAGAAGATTATCTCACACGCTCTACGTCGATGTTCTCTGGAAAACGTTATCAGTTAAAAAGGTAGTAATTATACATACAACATATAGAATATAACACACGATACTCACACTGGGTTGATTATAGTAGTTAGTTCTCCGTTGTTTGAGAGTCAGTAACAGGGCCGCGTAAGTAGCAAGATATACTCCATCTGCATTCATGATACAAGCTGTAGCGGGTGGTTGAGCGGCGTTGTGCTGGCAACATTTTGATGCAAATTCTTGCATTGCTTCGTCCACCTGATTATTAAAATTTAATATGAAATTAGCCCAATGACGGCGTAATGTAAAGGATTTCATATTTTTGACATCAAATTCGATAGGGGGGAATATTACATAAATGTCAGTGAATTTATTCGAATTCATAATATTTCTGTTCGGCTATAATATATTTTAGGAGCAGTAATACCGACGGCTCCATAAATAACTGCAGTTTTTAAATTGTTATCTACCTCGATACAAGTCCGGAGATTGAGCAGCTTTGGGAGAAGAGAGTTTTGCAGAGTTTTGATAAATTGACGCGCGTTGTGCCTTTCCAAATCCACGTTGCATTCTGTTATGGTGCATCTACAAACAAAGAATATGTTTTATATCTAAGCTTATGTTGAGATTGGTGGAGTTGTTAAACCTTTTAATGATACCACAAGACTGAAGATATTGTCGTTTGCCATTCAAAATTGGCAATTTTTTTGATACCAAGGTGAAATCCATCTATATTAAATTTTGTAATTTCATCCTGAGTTTCTTGTAGGCTCGCTACAGCACTTTTGCTAAAATTAGTTTTCATAGATAAGTTTAGCTTCAAAAACTAATCTTACCTTCCCAGGTTTAAAGTTTTCGGCACAGCCCTAGGTTTGTCATGAACTGTATTCTTGTCGCTATCGTTTGATGTAGGGTTACTAGCTCTTGATGGTAGAAATACGTTGTCAGCATCAGAGTCCGCTTCTCCATCGCTGCCAGAACTTGCGTTTTCTGGACCAGATGTATCTACAAAGTAAGTACAGGGTGTAAATAAAAAGACACTCCACGAAGCGGTCATCTACGCATTCTGTACATCAAACTAAGTTTTAAGTTTGTGCAAAAATAATTGCTGGGACATGATCACATGACTTTTATTTTTGATGTGTAAATTCGCTGTTTACGGTAGAGCGCAATGTAATGGACCCATTGTGCTTTGGGTGCAACGTGCAACGGTATAGAGGTCGTTGGAATATTTAAAGTTAAGTTATAATATTTAAAACATGTTTTCGTAAAAAAACGTAAAAAAAGTTGAATCTTTGCCATAACTACCCTCTAGTTATGGCAAAGATTCAACTTTTTTTACCCAGCTATGTTCGAGTACAAAAAAAAATCATAATAACGGGAAGAACAAATAACTCTCGGCTTCGTTCAGGGTATTTTTCACCCGTTTTATCTAGGTTATTTTACCGACTTTCTCTAAGAAACTTTCGTAAATTCATCCTCGTTCTTTGTTGAGTCCGATTGTTTTTATACATATATAATTTTATTTATAATTTAAGTAGGTACACTTACCTGATGAATCATGTTCCTTTGTTTCAGTACTTTGTAATACTGCCACCATATCCCTGAAACAAATGCAACAGTCATGAAAAAAAAAATATGATCTTAAATAGGTATATTTAAGATAATGTTCTATTGCTCAGCGTAAATCATTGCATGCTTCCAAAGAGTAAATGGCCGATCCGCTAAGTTTAAAAAAAAAAAAAACATTTTCACAATACTGCAACAGGATAGAATAAAACGTCAATGCAATTAAAATACACGAATTTTAGGTACAAAGTTTTAGTTCACAGAGTTAAAATAAAATGTCAAATTTAAAATAAACGAACCAGTAGGTACAAAAAGGGTCACATAATTAAAATTAAATAAAAATTTCATATAAAACCAATACAATACAAACAGCAGATAATTTTTAGTGTCGGCCTTTATCTCATATAGTAAAACTTATTTATTCACGAATTGACGGATACTAAACGCAACAACAATAAAACTTCTATTGTGTCTCGTTCAGTGTTCTTCAACCGATTAAATATTTATTTCAATTGTATTCGACACAGTTCCGTCCTTACCTGTAAGGGCTAGGTAACCTAGCCAACGTCTGATAAGTCAAAGGTCCCGTATAATCAGCATCATGCAGCTTAGGCCAGTGACCCAGTATGAGCGTGGCTATCTCAGGCGATATATACTCCGTGGAGCCGGAACATAACTTCTCTAGCGCGTCTAGTAAAGAGACCACACATTCGACTGCCGCGGCTACCACTTCTGGGTTACCGCTTCGTCCGCATTCTTCTATGCCGTCCATTATTCTGTAATATCAAGCAAGGAGCTTATTTTATTTTTATTTTATTTTATTTGGGAAAATAAACGGGTACACATTACAATATTATTGTATAGAAAACTAAAATGGGAGTATAAATGTATAACCAACAACATTTTCCATATAATATAAAAAAGTTAAATAAACACGAACGGCGTGCGATATAAATTACCTACATTGAATAGAGAGTACCTATACAGGTAAAAATAATAAAAAGAGAAATCAGATATACTTAATATAATATTTAAAATACAATTAATGATTTTAGGATTGTTATTTAATTATGTTATAATTTTAAGCGGAATACTTCTTTTTCCAGCGGAATTAGCTCAGTACTCGATATCCCGGAAAATCTTATTGAACTGAGTAGTAAGATACCGTAAGGATACTCGCGATCCTGCGTTTGATCGACAAGAGGTTACAGAAAACAGCGGTCGTGCGCGCACACCTCGACTTATAGTAGTTCTGGGTACTACATAACTTGTTCTATTGCTTATGTCTATACAATCATATGAATTGTTACATAAATCAAATAGAAACCTCGAATCCAACATTATACGTCTAGTCTTAAGGCTTTGAAGTTTATAGTTATTCAGCAAGTCGCTGTAAGATGCATACGTATGGAAATGGAAATGCATGGCCTTTAAAAATTTGCGTTGTACTTTTTGATAGAAAAAGTACAACGCAAATTTTTAAAGGCCATATATTACAATATTTTTCATAGAAGGGATTCCACACCGGGACCGCTTACTCCAACTGAGACCTGACCAAACTTTTATATACTCATAGGTATAAATAAGTACCAGGGCGTTTAAATTCGTGAGCCGATCTCATCACAAAACCGTACATACGAAAAGCATTGTTCACAATTTTAGCAAAATGAGCATCAAGATGGAGTTTATCATCCAACAAAACACCAAGATCACGAACCACTGTTTCTCTTGTCAGATCTATATTGTTCAATGAATATCCATTTTTAATTACGTTTTTATTTTTAGTAAAACTAATGCAATGGCATTTGGATATGTTCAATTTAAGTTTATTTTTTAATAAATAAATAAACATAATAAACAAAAGAGGACCCAGTATAGAGCACTGGGGAACACCGGAAGTAACATTTAGGGTCGAAGAATTAAAACCGTTTATCACAACTTTTTGAGATCTGTTAAGAACGTAAGAAGAGAACCATCTCAATAGGTTGCCACGTATGCCATTAAAGGCAATTTTACTCAACAGTAATTGATGGTCCATTTTGTTAAAAGCTTTTTGGAAGTCCGTGTATATAGTATCAACTTGAATATGAGAGTCCATACTGTTAATAAATAGTCAACAAAAGTTATCAGGTTGTTTTTTTTTTGACGAATCCATGTTGTTGTGGAAACTTTATCATGAACAAGTCTCTCAAAATGCTTTGATAAAACCGATAATATCGATATAGGACGATAATTCTCTATATATTGTTTAGGTCCCGACTTGTGAACAGAGTTCCCATGTTTGGGGAAATACTCCTTGTGAAATAGATAAGTTAAAAATAATTTGTAATGGCACACACAGATTAACGGCGGTCTGTTTAATGAACACAACTGGTAGATCATCTGGTCCCGGGCCTTTAGATGGATCTAATGCTCTTAGTGCACTTAATATTTCATCGGCAGTAAACTGAATGTTACTAAGGAGAGAACAGGTTTCAGAATAATCTCCGCACTGCGATGAAATACCATCAGTTGAAATGGATGGCTCGTATACCGAATTAAGAAAGCTTGAGAACAGATTACAGATGTCTTTAGGGTTATTGGCTGAATGGCTACTATAATGCATGATAGAATCGAAGCTTGTAGAGGATTTGCGGGAAGAAATGAACGCCAAAAATGCTTAACATTAGTCCGGATACCATCTTCTACGGAGGTAATGTACTTTCTGTAACAGTTTTTGCACTCAACTTGGAATCTGGAGCGGTAAATGGAAAACTGCTCGGAGTCTGAAATGTTTTGATACATCTTCCATTTTACCCAAGCCTTGGTTTTATTTTTGTAAATATGAAATGAATAATATGATATGATTTTGAAAACCAAACCGGAAATGTTAAAGCTAGCCAATGGAACGTATCTTTTAATAATGCAGAAAACAATGTTATACAACGTGCTTAAGGTATCGTCAATGGTTTGGTTAACTAAAACTTCCTCCCAATTAATCTCTTTTAGCTTAGGTACAATTCTAAAGGATCCATATATTTTTTTAATGATTTATAAATTAACTGTCATCTACATTGTGGTTTTTGGCAATTATTAGTCATCATTTCTCCAGCGGATGTCGTAAAAATGACTAGGAAATTATGTTAAGAGGATGGAAAATTGCATCTGCTTAGATCAAGATACTTAAATTGTTGTGCCTAGCTTTGTGATTATGGCATTTATGGAAAAATCTTTAAAGTCTCAGTACAGCCAGCCTGAAAATTAAATCAAAATTCATTTAGTTGACTACATCCTTGTCCGATAATATTACAATAAATATATATGCCATAATCACAAAGGTAGGCACAAATATTGCAGTATCTGGAATTCTTGATCTAAGCAGATGCAATTTTCCATCCTTTTGATATAATTTCCTTGTCAAATTGTAGCTACACATTGGTAAGGTATTATGGAACGCAAATTGTACACAATCAAAACAATTCTGCTCGACATATTTTTCAGGCTGACTGTATATAATTATATGACTGGTTCCGAGGTACACGGTGCATTCAAGAGTGGAATTTTACAAGTGCCTATGATATGTAGAGTCAATCTTATACGCTCAATAACATAAAAAGCGCTCACAATCTTTAGAATACTACCAGTGGCGATGATAGAGTCAAACATACGATCAATAACATAAAGATGACTTACAATCTCACAATCGCCATATCGTCACTATGCCTCTCGTGATGGTCCACTTTCCGCAGCAGCACCAGCTGGCACAGCCGCCTGGGCTGCTGCAGCAGCTCGCGCGCGCTGCGCAGCGGCTCCACGCGGTGCGCGGCCGGCGGGTACAGGAGCATGCGGTGGTACAGGGCTTCCAACACAGGACGTAGGTTTGAGGTTGAACCTACTAGGCGTACCAGCTGGTTTGCTATACTGAAATGTGAACATTTTGTATCGTGTTGAAATAGTTATTTGTGCAACAAGAGCAATGTTGGTTTTTGCTGCGAGGGATTCAGACACGAGATGCAAATAACTTTGGTCTCATGTAACACATACAACTTTTCACCTCAGCAGCGAGAACATATATACCTAAAGATAACATCATAAACTTTTTTATCTTCAACATTTTCTTTATTTGATTATTAACACTTTGAAGGACACTATACGCTCATAGGCGTCATAACAATAAAACTTCTATTGTGTCTCGTACAGTGTCCTTGAATGCGTTAAAAAATAAAATACGATTTACGATTTAGAAAAAAAACGCATGCGGGGTAGCCCCGTCAGGAAGGAAGTTCCTTCTCACAAATAATTTAAACAGAAACAAAATTTCGCAGTCGCCATCTTGGATTTACATTTTGACCTCACTATCGGCTTTAGCACCCTCAAAAACCATAGAAACGATACCCATGAAGATCAATTTGATAATTTTCGCAGCCGCCATCTTGAATTTACGTTTTGACCTCACGATCGGGTTTAGCACCCTCAAAAACTATGAAAACGACACCCATGACGAAAAATGAAAATTTTTGCACCGCTGACTTGGATTTTCATTTTGCCTACATTCACACTTTCTATCTATCTCTCTCTTTCTTTCTCTTTGAATTAGAAGAAGACAGTCGCAAGCGCCTTTTAGCCTTTTATCAATTGTTGGGGTCGGCTTTCATTCTATCCGGATGCTGCTGAATACAAGTATTTTACATGGAGCGACTATCTGACGTCCACAACCCCAGTTACAGGGTTACTGAGATAAAAGTTATTATCATAATTTAAGACTTTTAATGTATGATGAAATGTATGTACAGACGGCTACACATCAAGCTATACATTTCTTTACACTGATCTCGCATTGTATAGGATTTCCGTACAATGCGACGTCAGCTTATACTGTGTGTACATACCTGTAAATAGCCTTAGCTTGTTTGCTGTTGAAGCTGGGCGCAGAATTTAAAGCGCCAGATCCTCTCCCGGAGTCATCCACCAAATGGCCGTCATGCTCTCTGAAATCATATCAAACAAGGAAATTTTAAAAGTAAGACTCAAATAAAAAAATAAAAAAAAATAATAAAAATTATAAAGTGGCCGCTCGTTTCTCCTACACAACTGTGCCACCGGAACTAGTGAGTCAAGTGGACTCACTAGTTCCGGTGGCTAAAACGCTATTAGAGTAGAATTATAATGAAACAATGTAGATACAGAAACCAGCAGTACAACCTACCCGAAGATGTAAAATTTTCAAATTTTCCCAATCAACTTTGAACCTTATGTTTTAGTAATAAAGATGAAAATCTATTAAATAAATTTGACAGATTGTAGTAGGTTGATGTGCTGGCGTCTGTACAAAGAAAATATTCAACACAAATCAAGTGACACCACTTACCTTGATTTAATATTCTTGTCCACTCTCGGAGTTCCTAGGAAGGAGATTAGCGATGGACAGAACTTCTGCCACAGGAACGTGGTGAAGTGCGAGTTGCCGCTCACTCGCTCCGACAGGCTTGACATCAGGGTCAACAAGCAATCTAGGAAGAATAACGCCAGTGGGTTCTGTTTTGGAGTCCTGTGGATTAATCAGGCAATGTATTAGTAACTTGAGTAGGACATAAGGAACCATTACTAGAAGAATACTGCAATTTTGATTAAGAGTCTGTTTTAGATTAATAGATAGATACTTTTATAAGTTATGAATTGTTTGCTTGGATTGTTATGAACAAATAATTATTTAAGCAGACAGACGCGACGCGACGGTGTGGTCGCGACTCTCGTGGAACAATTTCTATGAAAACTTCACGGAAATTGTTCAACCGTTGTCGCGTCGCGCCTGTCTGAGGGAGCCTTAAAAGATAGTTTGTAATGATGACATCGGCATTTCAGTCACTGAGTTACCAGGATTGGTTGGCTGGTGCGTATCTAATTACCACGTAAACATGTTGAAACTGGCCCTTCAGGACAGGTATAGAAATTTAGAGTTTCGTGGTTACAATTATTTACAAAATTAATAGTTGTGGTTAAAGTTAGTACAAATACTTACACTTGGGTTTCAGACAGTCGGCTGCATAGATATTGTATGACTGGAATCACTTCGCTGTAGCAGCCCACGGCCACTATGTGGTTCCTGCCCAGAGGAGAACCCTCCGACAGGAGTTCTTGGCACTCTTCGTCTAAACGAAAGAATGGATATTTTTTATCACATCTATCCAAAAAGAGCTAGTTTATTCTTCGTAAACAGGGACCAAAATAGCTCTTTCATCCCTAAGTAGGGACCAAAAGTGATTTGAATTTGGAATATGGATATTGTTAGTAAAAGTTCCAATCACCAAAGAGTCAAAATCATGAACATTGTATGAACAATTAACAGGCTGAATAATAATATAGTAAACCGTGTGCGAAATGCATTCCGCCTTCGTTCGTAATTGTTTGCCTAAATTCGGATTTTACGTTTTATAAAAAATGAGTGTGTCTTCCCCAAGTAAGAGAATGAAATAAATAAACGTAGGTACTATTCTGATTCATAAGTTGCACTTACGTATTTTCTCATAGAGGGTGATAAAAAGTAGAATGTCCATCTCGGGAGCAAAATATTTTAAGATCGAGTGACGTACTTTGAATCCCTCGCCCCGCTCTGGATTCAAATCAAATCCATTTATTTGCGAGAATGTAGCTTTACACTGTATGATCTTAAAACTATAATGGCCCTTTTACATTCTACTAAAAGAAATAATCTCACCTTTAAAATAATTGTTTGCTCCTTAGGCAAACAATCAACTAAATATGCCAACAGAATTATATTATCGTCTCTAAAACTTTAATGTTGACACCCAATAATCGGCTGCTCCCGCGCGGTACCTATTTGCTACAAAAGTGTTACTTAATTCAAAACACGGCCTCCAAGGCGTGTAGCTTTTCGTCTCACTGGTGACTAAGTGCAAAAAAATATGAAACCTAGGATTGCTGTGAAGAGCAAAGTATTCAGAAACATATATACTAAGTATAAACAACTAAAATGACCTGACCCTGACTTGTTTGGAAAATTAATTATTGTATCTGGTTAAGAAATTGCTTGATTTCTCTGAAAAACCACTTACCTAACTGTGCGCAGTACGCCCTCAGTGCTTGAGCAGCCGCAGCTCTTGCAGCTGCAGCCACATGCGGCGGTGCAGCTGCGGCCTCCCCGCAGCGACCGCACGCCCACACGCATAGGCGACCGTTCAAAGTACGACGCGGAGATAACGCCAAGGATAGGTACATTCGGAAGATTTGTACCTGATGAAATTGAAAAGGTTTTTAACCCTGTATCGTAGTCATTTTTATACAGGAAGTAGGTTCAGGAGTAGTGATTTACGTGTAGAAAATACTACAGATCGAGAGAAGTCCTTGAAAGATTTTGTCGTAATCACCATTGACCATTTCCCCAATTATGAGTACCTCTGATAACAAGAACTTTGATTAACTGACGAAAATCTAAGTAAGTGTACTTAACATATAGGTACTTCATTCTCGTTCCTAAGCGAATGTTGATAAAATATGGGCATGATTGTTTTTCCTATTTGAATTACATTAATGGAATACCCTAAGTTAATTTAAGCTTAGTAGTAACTAAAGTGTATGGTTTTACCTGTGTATCAGGTAAGTGATACATAACAGAAGCGGTAGCGCAGAGTAGTTGAGAAGGCATCCATAGTGAGTCATCCTCAGGCTCGATTCCTCTGTGGAACCTGTCATCTCGGAGTATTTTCTATAAAAGAGAAACAAACAAGAATAATCTATCCTAAACCGACAAGTAGTTTACAAGGTCCAACCACTCGTTACAGGAACATTAGCATTACTAATTCAAAGCTTTTTGCGCGGCATGGGTATCTGTATTGACCTAGTTCTAGTTCTTGATTCGTCGATCTAATAAGATCGACATAACGATTGACTGCCATTGACCGTGTTCCATATAATATGAACTAGAGCATAATATACGAAAAAGTTCATCATCATCAGCTTATAGTTGTCCACTGTTTGAGCTGGACATGGGTCTCTACAATTGTAAACCATTTAACTCCATCCTCGGCCAGTCTCATCCAGTTGCTATATATCCCGCACATATCGTCGCTCCACCGAAGGGCGCCCTACTTTAGAATAGCCAATAAAAAGATAACTTACATGGAACCCCTGTAGGGCGTAGGTGACCAGGCGCGGCCGCTTGGTCTCCAGTGCAGTCTGAAGAGGTAAGAGGCACGCGCGGCGGAGCTCGTATGACGCACGGCGTGCGTTGTTCTCTTGCATGCATATTAATTCTACAGAAAAATAAACCACCGTCTATTAATACTCCTTTAAATAATCTAAGTAGCTATCTGTAATATCAGTCTGTGGTCTCTTCTCATTCTCATACAGAGAAGGAACGAGCATTGATCACCACGCCTACTTAACTCGTTAAGCTTTAAACGCCTAAAAAGTTCCAAGAAAAATAAACACACATTGACAACGCCATACGTTCGCCGTTGTACCTACGACGTATCTTGTACAGTTTATTGATGCAACTCAAGCTTTTGGTAAAGTTTATCAAGACCTTGTAAGTAAACAAACACAAAAGTAAGTAGGTATTCGCTTTCGTTACAGTTGGCAAATATTCAAAAATAATAATTAACTGTGCAAGTCGAGTGAAACACGCAGAAGTTTATAAAGAATTAAATAATACGGCGATGGAGTACCTCAAGGGCGTGTCTTAAGCCTGGTTATTTAAATATGTTTCCAGATCAAACACTAATAGGGAAGGTAGAAGTAATATTACTGAAGCAGCTTTCTGATAGTGAAAAGAATAGAAAATGTATGCAATACCTATACATACCTTCATATAAATTATGTGTGAGATAAAAATGTCCTTCACATATTTTTTTAGGTAAATCAGATTGATAAAAGGAAGGACTGAAGATTGCAGCTGATTGTAAAAGGTGAATCCAGATTGTTTGGCGCAATAATAAGTTGGATAGTAGCCATGATCTGGTCCCCATTACCATAAAAAGTAATGGCAATTCGTTAATTAACTACCAAAATGTTATGATTATGATAGTAGTTCTAGGTCATCATATGGTAAAGAAATAAACATCAAAAGGAAGAAAACCTCAAAGCAAAATAGACAAGGCTATACAACCTAAGAAGATAAAAACTGCATTTCCGATCACGGCGCAGTGACAGTCATTATTGCAAGTATTGATTAGTGTCTCAAATGCACATTGGGCAAAGTATATACCTACCTTACATTTTCTACATAACTTAGCGACCTCGAAAACAAGAATCGCTGCATACAGCTATTAAACATATTTACCTACCTAGTGCATCCTGACATGATTTTCTGAGAGCCGTAAACTTGACTCCCGATGCTTCTTTGAATATGTCCTGGAGAAGCTCCTCCATTTTTAGCACAAACTAAACATATGACAATAACTCACTTCCCTACATTTACAACACACAATCGGTTCACATACTTCCCAAACTAATTAATCTTCGCGAGGAACAATATTGGAAACTGAAATGTTTAGTAAAACACGAATAACTGCGAAATAACGTTATTTGAGTGGGTGGAAGTGTGTCTTATCTGAGTTGTACGTAAGCACAGCGACGGAGCATGCTCAGTGCGGGAAATCAATACTTCCCGAACGACGTAATGTTTGCGAAAAAACTTTACCAACAGGTGGTTTGGTTGGTATATAAAGAGTGTCCGTGGAGTTTCTTTCCCGTTCTTCTCCATAGGTACCTACTACGCTTTGGAACGGGCGACTAGCTTCATATTTTTTACTGACCGACCCCTTGACAATTCAAAAGTGCCTGTTATTGGTTTATTTGAAATAAATGCTTCGAGTTTGAGTTTTGAGAATATATATATTCTCTTCACGTTACTTATGTACTTTATTCTTTTTTATGACGTTGGAAGCTACATAATTATTATTTTGAGTCTGGTTTTTCCTAACTACTTCAACAACTTTTTTTTTTGTTATTTTTGTTTACATAATAATAATAAAATGAATTGTTCTCTGTTTCTGCTAAATAATTAATAACCGTGCTTCCAACTTATAGGCAGGTAACTAACAATAAACTAAAACCTAGTGAAATTATGATATTCGCAAGAAAATATAATAAATAAAACACGACTGCCGAACGGAGGTATCCTAAACACCTCTGCCTTTCCCTTCGAGGGATACTAGCGTGATGCTGATGAGTGATGGATGACACATGGTGAAGTAAATAATTAATATACTTACATTAAAATGTGCATCATTTGAAAAATTGTAGATCCTGGTTTAACTAGGGCAATTTTTTTTTTTAATTTTTGCGGGTTTTTTGTATTGAATTGCCATTTTCAAGATAGTGACAGCATACAGAAAAAAATAAAGTTATCGGTATCATTTACGAAATCAGCTTTCTACTTAATTAACTATTTTATGTGACACTACGATTTTCATCAATGATTCTTTTTATATTCTATTGAGTTTACCTAATTAATATTATGTTGGAAAAGATTCGTTTAGAAACATTTTTTTTGATCATGGCAGCATTTAACACATTTGACATTTTGTCTTTTGACTTGACGGAGAGCTGTCAAAATAGTTTTGAAAAAATGGTTTCCTGGAGTGGTTTGGGCCGATCTTTCGGCATAAACTTGTTTAAAAACCACACTAAATCACTAAATAGTGTCCAAAATGTAACCTTTACAACAAGTAAAACTTTAATGGATGCCCATGGGCACAAAACTTTCGTGCTACAGCCCTCCAGGTAATGATCGTTTTCAGTGATTACCTAACCAATTTTTTGGCTCATTGTTTGTTATTTTCCTATTATTTTGTAACTGTCTAAAAGTACATGTTCAGGAATGCCTAAATCGTTGTATTTTTATTATGGTTCTAGTTTGTTTTATTATTAGTAATTTTCTAACCTAAACTCTTGGTTGGCAGATGGCAATGGCACAAGTTCAAGGATATGTTCCATTTTTACACCATGCTGGGCCTGATACCGGTTGGTGCTATCATCTTCTATGCCAACGTGTTCATCGGACCGGCCCAGTTGTGCCCAATCCCTGATGGCTACGAACCGAAACACTGGGAGTACCACCGCCACCCAATTACAAGGTTTATCGCTCGGTACATTCATCACAGTCCTCAACAGGTAACTGTCCCTTGAAATTTTTGTATATAAAGTTTTGTTGTGTTGTTAAAACTACACAAATAACTTAACATCACATCTGTTTTCCCGAAAAGGTGGGCAAATGTGTACTTACCTATAGTACACCTACATTTAGTTATGTTTAAGTCCCATGTAATAAAGGTGCCTTTATGGTATAACATAGTAACATTGCCTGACCTAGGAATCAAACCCAGGACCTTATGTTCAGCAGTAGCGCTTGCAACCACTAGTCCTATAGGCAGTCAAACTACAAAAAAAAGCCTGCCTAGCTTTTTCCCAACTATGTTGCATCCAGCAGTTTCTGCATCCAGTTAGACTGGAAGCCGACTCCAGTCTAACTGGATGCAGTTGAATACCAGTATTTTACATGGAGCGACTGCCTATCTGACCTCCACAACCCAGTAACTACACACAATGTTAATATTACATCAAATAATCAGTTAGATAGAATATAACATTTTGTACGACAACATTGTAACACAACTTGATGTTGTAATGATAGTTATCCATACTAATATTATAAATGTGAAAGTAACTCTGTCTGTCTGTTACCTTTTCACTCTGGAACCACCAAACCAATTGTTATGAAATATGACAGATAGGTAGCTCAGGACCTGAAAAGGACATAGGTTAATTTTCATCCTGGATATTTGTATCAATAACAAATAAACACAGACAAAGTTGCGAGGCGTCATCTAGTTGTATTATATACTGCAACAAGAGACACATACTCCCTGTATGTCTCTGTTGTAGCAGTCACAGAAAGACCTATTTGTAGAAGTTTATTTCCACAAAACGGCATGGGAGTGCATACTTTGAAGACACAAACATCAGTGTCAATGCATGCATGCATCCACATCTATGTTTATTTGTGGATTTCATGGGATAAAAAAACTAAAACAAAATAGCTATGTTTTCAGCCTACATTTAATTATTCCATAGTCTTTTCTGTATAGTATTTTCACAGTAAGGTTTCAGAACGCATACAAGGTAATGAACCAACTCGCAAACAATAATCAGTGAGTTTCATAAATTCCAACCATTATTAGTTAATAATTATTCAAATTTTAAAAGAGTAACGGTGGAGTTTCTTGCCGATTCTTCTCCATACGAAAACTACCTTTTGGCAGGGGCGACTAGAATCAATTATTATATTTCTGTAAATGTTGATGTTCAAAAGTGCCTTTTTTGTGCCTAATTGAAATAAATTATTTGACTTTGAATTTTAATTAAGTCATAGTTAATTTTATTTTAACTATGGCTACTACAGAGACATAAATTCAAATTATTTTGTTTCTGTAGGCTTATGTGATAGGGGTTGATGTAACCATGATAGGATTGTTGTTTATCTATGTGTTGAACTAGAACTCAAAGCTTTTTTGTTACCATTTATGGGAGAACTTATTAATAGTTTCTGTATCCCCACAGATTAAAACCGATTTGAATTTTTCCAATATTTTGATTTAAAAGAGTGTCCGTGGAGTTTCTTGCCCGTCCTTCTCCATAGGTACCTACTACGCTTTGGAATGGTGAACTAGCGTTATTTTTTTGACTGACCGACCCCTTGACATTTCAAAAGTACCTGTAATTGGTTTAATTGAAATAAATGCTTTGACTTTGATTGCTACCATATTTTATTTGACTTTGATCATTTTTAGTGTTCTGTATCCGAAGGATGCTAAGCTATTACTAAGCCTCCACTGTCTGTCCGTCTGTCTGTTAGCGGGCTGTATCTCATGAACTGTAATAGGTAGACAGTTGAAATTTTCACAGATTGTGTATTTTTGTTACCACTATAACAACAAATAATAAAAATAGTTAAACGAGAAATAATATAATAATATTCTCAACACTCGGCTCAACACCGAGAGTTGAAAATCCAGTAAGTACGGGATAAAATCCCGCCGCGATATTTCTACGTCCGTGCGTACGTGGACTAAACCGAGGCAAAAAAACAAACCGAGGTAAAAACTGAGGCATTTTCTGTCTTATTGCAGTACTTGTTCCTTTTTACTAAACTTACAAATGCTGTTACTTATTACTAAATAATTAATTCAACTCAAATAATAAAACTGTTATGCAAAGTACCTATTAGTAAAAGACATTCCAATAATTTATATTTACGCGATGTCCGTAAATTCAGATAAAATACAGCGTTCCGAGCTAAGAAATAAAAGACAAGGACTTTGATTTATAAATATTAATTTATGTCTAGTATAAAAACCAGACCAAGAAAAAATCGTTATTTTCGTGGGCTGAGTATAAAAATATGTAGGAAATGATAAGTAGCTAAGAAGGTAATTTTCGAATTTTATTTTGAATTCACTAACGGTTTCAGCACCTGCGAAGACCATTAAAACGGTACCCATGATGAAAAATTATAAAATTTCTGCTGCCGCCATCTTGAATTTTCATTTGACCAAATTCACACTTTTTCATAGAGAATGTCATATGGAGGGGGAGCATAACGCTTTTTCGTTCCGAGAAGATTTCTACCAGTTTACTCCCGTTCCAATAAAAATAAAATAGGTCAATAGTGTCAGAAATATTACAATACACTTTAGCAAACAAATAAGTACGGACGTACAGCACGTACAGTACCTAAGCGTATAAACTGACAAAAAAATACCCCGAACGAATTCCAACCAAGCACGTTGCGCTAGTGAGTGCTTGTCGGAGCGATATACACCTACAGTGAGCAGTACGACTACGCACACATTGACAATTATTGCTTGACGCAATAACACACTACTAGCTATCGAAAATGTATGATAAATTTGAATATGTTCCGTAATATCAAAAATTAAGAATGAAAATGAATGATTCCATATCTTTTTCGCTTATTTGTAACTTGATAATATAAGCTATGCTTCTGCTGAAACAATATTACTAATATTGTTGTTTATAGTACAGAAAAAAACAATATCACAACATGTCATTTACGCTGTAAAAATGTGCGAAATTCAATTCGCTTAAACTTAATTTTAGGTAAGTTTTTTTGGAAAAAAAATATGTAGCAGCCTAGATGAATACTGTCTAAATCCGAATATCGACATAATATGGTGGAAATATGCTCAAATGGCTAATGATTTAGGTATTACGTTTGTATGGACAATTCATCCGTCGCCGCATTCTTAAGTAGTAGTTTCTGTGTCCCTACAGAGCTTGCTACTATAATTTATTTGACTTTGATAATTTTTGTCTTTAAACTAAGCTTTTACAAATAAATGTACTTGAAAGAAAAAAAAACAAGGTATAGTTTGTTTTTAGGTATGGCTGCACATGCAAAAAATTAAAATATCTGTATAGAACTCATCATTACGTGTTTTTAAGTGTATTGCCTGTCCTGTCAAAAAACCAACCCCAAGTAATATTAGGCTGAATTTTTAAGTAAATGTATGTGTTATTGTGATATTTGTCTGTTACAGGACTATGAGAAATTCATGCATTTCCTTGATGAAGAAAAACAGAAGCAGAAACTCCGTGAGTTGGAGAGGCAGATCATTAAGAAAATGGGAGAGCGCCAGGACTACCAAGCCTACTATTACAAACCTATGGTCAACAAATACCTTCGCATCAACAAGAAGGTCGGAGAAGAAATGTACGACCGTATCGGTGATGACTACAAAGATTAATAGCACTATCTTGAACGTTATGTTGACTCTAGAATATATTTAGTAATCAAGTGAATTGTTACCAATTTCAGTGTAGATAAAATAAATTATTAATTGTTTCTTAATAATTTTATTTGAACAATTCACAACTGGCAACCCAGTAGTGCTACAATCTATGCCACGTTTTGTAAGTGCTTTTGTTGTTATATATTTTTTTTTGCACCCAAGTCTGTCTTTCTATTACTAGTTGACCTGTAATGTACTAAAGATATTGGGTATAAATAAAACAGTAAGGGTTATGGTAACATTGTTATTTATTTTACAGGAAATTTCTAACGATTGACAATAATAAATTCCGTCTTGTGGAACCCTTACAAAATTAATGTCAACACTTACCTAGCAGTATGCTAAATGCCTGATATGATGCTACTTATTTAACTTTAATGCAGTTAATATTATATATTTATGTTACTGTGGTCTTATGGATTCTGTAGAAATAGGAAAGATTTATCTCTATTGAGGAAAATTATTTTAGGTATCTGCATAGATGGGATTAGTTATTTTGAACCATGAAGATTTAGAATCTTTCAAGAGAGTATAGAATACTATGGGAAATTCATATCTTTATTAGCATTTAATTAATACATTTTTTATTTCAATTTTGAAACGGTAACTCATTCTGAAATTAGTAAGTAATCAATTCTAATATAAGCTTCACCTACGGACAAACTAAGAACGACGAAAACTACATAATAAATAAATTCTTCGGCGGTGCTGTATGCACGAAGCTCTTAACTATACTGTTACACAATTAAATTACAAAACGATATGATTTCATTATCCCGTTCTTTCAGTCTTCGCAGTTTGTAGAGTTCCAATTATGACCCAACAACTATGTACTTAAATTGCTTCTCATAATAACATTTTTGACTTTAAAAATATTTACAACATTCCTAAGTTAAATAACAATTTCGATTTGAAATTGCAACTAATAAATAAAATTGTAAAAATCAGTATCAAAGCGTAAACACAATCATCATATCCGATCGAAGTAAAAAAATAAAATATAAACTAACAGTATCTAATTTATCGTAAGTAATATGGACTACAATAGACTGTTAGATATACGCTATTTAAAATTGTTTTTACGATTTCTCAATGATAACAATTTTCAAATCTAAAATTTAAGACGGCTACGAGTTTCTACAATGTAAAATTTAAACGTTTTAATTCTATTTGCTTTTTTCTTTCTCAGCTTGCGCGGCGAGTTTTGCTTCCTTTTTGGCTTTTTTCTTTTCCTCCTTCGCTTTTAGTTTGGCTTGTTTCTCTTCTTCCTTAGCTAATAGTTTAGCCTGTCTCTCCTCTTCTTTAGCTTGAAGCTTAGCTTCTTTCTTCGCCTCCTTCTCCGCCTTAAGTCTCATCTTTTCTTCTTTCTTTTTCTCCGCTATTTCATTTTTTCTATTGTCAGTACTTTCATCTTTTTTGCTTTTATCTTCCTGTTTTGAATTTTCGTCATCTTTTTTCTTTTTATCTTCTTTATTGGGTTTTGATTTGGGGTTATCTTTTTTCCGTTCAGTCTCTTTGCTGTGATCTCTGGAATCGGGCGGGTCGTCTTTATTCGAAGGTTTGAGTGGCCGGAAGAAGTGTTGTTTGTCCTTTTGTGGCGACGTTTCTAGTTGCGTTACAATTTTCTGGGCACACCTGTAAAAATAAGATAAAGATGTGCTTAGTAAAATATTCCTTGTAGGATATCGAAACATGTTTGAAGAAGTAGACCGCATTTCGCGTGTTTCAAGATGAATACAATCCTGGATGTCTTTTGGATCAGTAGATCTGTCAAATCTAGAAAGTGTTTGCTCTGTTCCTATGTTTAGATTTATCCTTGTATCATAATGATTATGCCCCTTTTAACTGACACCAAGCGACACTTATATGAATGCAGAAATGAAGACGCACTGTTGGATTTTAAACTTTCGGCGCTGAGCCGAGTGTTGAAAATCTAACAGCGTGTGTGTTAGTGAACACATGCATTAATCTATTATGTCTACAAGTTTTATTTATTTGTTTTCAACAAATAAAATTTGGCAGTGTTTGTTTTGTTTCGCTGTTGATAATTTACCTTATCCTAGTAGAGGCAGAGGCAGCAGCTGCACTCTCTCTTCGTCCCTCACGGAATTCCCTCTGGAACTCTCTGATGGGAGGTAGGCGACCCGAAGGCTCTCCTGCCGCAGGGCCTCCCGTGTAGCTATGAACTTGATAATCTTGTAACCGGGCCTGCGTACAGAGACTTTATTTGTTTAAAATGTGGTAGGAAAATAAACAAGAGGTAGTTGGTTAAAATGCTACAGCTCAAATAATTAGGTATCTTTGTTCATAAAATGCGTAGATTAGGTGTTGTAGAATTACGTCTGATGTGTGGTAAATTAATTTGCAGAAAGATGGTGCAATCTTGCGTGCTTGCATCCATGGGAAGCCTAATGTGATTTGAGTTACTCGTACCGGTTAACAAAAATGGTACCTAGGTAAAATGGTTGGTAAGTCCATTATAGATTAAACAATCTCGTCCATTTTTGCTGGGTATCTCTTTGGAGCTAAATAATACGTAAAAGTAATTTCGTAGAATTAGGGATCATAATAGTCCAGTCACAATTACAGGCAGGAAAGCCTAGCCCTAGATCCTTCCTACGATTCTCTAAGCCTTATTTTTCGCCTGAAGTTGCAAGGTTCGTTGAATAATTTAGTGTTCTAGGACGTAAATCCCTATTCTTGAGACTGATCAGTCATAAGTTAAGTAGGTACTGCGCTGTTATATCAGTTGGGTGAAACAACAAGTTTGTAACAAGTTAAATAAAAGAGTAACGGTGGAGTTTCTTGCCCATTCTTCTCCATACGAAAACTACCTTTTGGAAGGGGCAACTAGAATCAATTAATTTTTTTTGTAAATTTTTGACGTTCAAAAGTGCCTTATACGGGCCTATTTGAAATAAATGATTTGACTTTTGACTTTGACTTTGAAGAGGTTCTATTCTTAAGCCTAGGAAATTAATTGATAAGCAACTTAAATTCTCCGTGTAAAAATAACGACAGTTGTGATTAGAACTGTCATTCTTTGGCAGTTGTATAAAAAAAAAACAACCGCCTTCCAAAAAAAACACTAATAACTTTTTTACAAAACAAAAACCACCGAATTCCACAAAAATACACTTAAAAGAGAAAAATAACTTGAATTTCGGAAGTCGGTGGCAAAAACAATAGTATTTTATTAGATACATATATAGTAAAATATACCTACCGTAATATATATGAAAGCAATTCATAACTATTTCCCTAGGGATATAACTATATCACGGCTTCAACTATGCGAACTGCGAACCATCTTAAAATATATGGATCTGTATTTTCGTTTTTGCCACCGACTTCCGAAATTCAAGTTATTTTTCTCTTTTAAGTGTATTTTTGTGGAATTCGGTGGTTTTTGTTTTGTAAAAAAGTTATTAGTGTTTTTTTTGGAAGGCGGTTGTTTTTTTTTGTAAAAAAGTTTTTATTTTTCACTTTTTAGTTGTGTTTATACCTACCCCGCATGAATTCATATACCAGTCGAATAATGGAAACATAACAAAAGATTTTTCAAAGATTAACGAATCATTCCACTTTGCCCCACCGGGCCGCCCACGCGCCCCGCTGGTGGGGCAAAGATTAATGCCTAAATGTTTCAGAGGAATATGCCCCACTAGTTCGACTTGGTGGGGCAGATTCCACTAGTCTAAAATCTTTATGCAGTCCATAAATTACATGCTACCACCCTCGAAAGAGATGTGATCGACTTTGGTAAAAAAAAACTTTGCAAAAGAGCAAATATACGTCGCGCTTAGTCGTGTCAGAAGTTTGGAAGGCATAGTTTTATCAGAGTTGGACGCCAACAAATTATTAAAGCGACCACACGGCCACAGATCATTGACGGAAATAACGTGACTACAAAATCTGTCTTCTGACAATCAAGGCCACACATAACATACGACTCTAGTAGCGCAATTCGATGCCGGGATATTACCATTAAAATCATTTATAGCCAGATTACATCTCATGACAATTCGAATAAGCCCAAACACGGCTAGGATACATTGTTTTATGACGGAGTTCCGGTGCCATCCTTCCGGCTTCATCTTCAGATCAGTTCGATGGTCATCAGAATTATTTATTTAAACGTGCTTCATTGTCGCTTTAAAACTATCTTAATCGAGATATCTTAATGCCACCCGTGAAATACTTATCATTGAGTAGTTCCGGTGGCCATCTGTCTTCTTCATCAGTTCCATTTCACCAAATGATGCTTTCTGAATGCAAATGCTTAATTTGTTGCTGAAAATACCTAAATCGCTATGTGTGTGCCTATAATATTTGAGGAGTTCCCTCAATTCGTCATGGATTCCATCATCAGAACTGATTTTTTTTTTAATGGGACCAATCTGGGCGTATATCCTTTCAAATCAGAAAATAATTTTCCAAATCGGTTCATAAATGGCGCCACCCGTGAAATACCTATCATTCAGGAATTCCGGTGGCAATCTGTGGTCTTCTTCATCAGTTCCACTTCACTAAATGATACTTTCTGAATGCAAATGCTTAACTTGTTGCTGAAAATACCTAAATCGCTATGTGTGTGCCTATAATATTTGAAGAGTTCCCCCAATTCCTCATGGATTCCATCATCAGAACAAAATTTTGATAAAAATGGGACCAATCGGGAAGTGTATCCTTTCAAATAAAAAAAGAATTTTCAAAATCGGTTCATAAATGACGGAGATATGAGGTAACATACATTAAAAAAAAAAAAAAAAAAAAAAAAAAAAAAAACATACAACCGAATTGATAACCTCCTCCTTTTTGGGAAGTCGGTTAAAAATGGCTGTCACGACCAAATGACGTAGCGTGTCAAGGTTGCTTAGCAAATAATTTCTATGACCAACCTGCCTTACTGTACTGTACTGTATATTACCTTCATACTATGATGCTGCGAGCGTCTCAGCGAGTTGGAGGCAGGTTGCCTGGTGCGCGGAGGTACTGACGCTCTGGGCACTGCGCCCAGGCATGCGCCCCCACACTTGGCGCCGCCGCATAGCTTCGTTGAACAGCTGCTGACGACGTTGCCTCCGCTATTCGAAGACACGGAAGATACTCCTGGAATGAGAGAAGTTGGAAAAGTTTCATAATAGTGACTTGGTAACTGAAAACTGTTGGAAGACATTAAAGGTAGTTAACACGTCCAGTGCCGGGAGCGCTCCTGGAGGGTTCACCTAGTCGCATATGGGATGCCGGGAGCCCTGTCCTCCTTTAAATGTCGGTTTTTCTTAGCGAATTCAGCATTATAAACCGTGTAAATAAAATCTGATATATATTTTAACAAGATTTATTAGTACAGGCAGGTTTTAAAATCCAAGCATTTCTTAATTTTTTTTTCGGTGTTAATAATATTCACAAAAAATGTAAAAGGTTGGAAACTACGTATAGCGACAAAATCCACAACAGACAATTTTTACAGTGGTTTATAACACTGTTTTTAAACACGAGGTTTTAAACCTAATGTCGTTGACCGTCCGCGATGGTTAACTTTAGCGCAAACGTAATGCCGGTAACACTCCCGGAGGGTTTAAAATCCCCGATATGTATGGCGGCATGGCGTATGAGTTCTATGAAAAGTGGGTGGAGTCGAAAGTGTTAGTAACCTATATGTAGAGTCGTGTATAGAGATACAAAGTTTTGTATAGTGAGGTTAGGTTTATCTTTTGTTAATTTCGTACCAAAAGCACATTAGATACCGTAGGTACTGCAAAGTAACCACGCTAGGTAAGAGAGTTGGTATCAGCAGAGCTTGTAAGTAAACTACAGCTTTCATAACGATAACGAACCTGTGTGACTAGTCCGCCCTGTGTGACTAGTCCGCCCTGTGTGTGACGACACACTCGCTATGTAGGTCCTTACACAGTTAGGTAATTTACTTCTGATTTTGCACCACTGTCAAAATCAGTGATCTTTAGTCTCCTTGCAATAAGGTTGCTGCTTCCTGACTGTAGCAATACCAGAGTTCGATAGGTATGAACAGATAAAATTTACGTTTTAGGTTTCCGAATCCCTTGCTTTGGTCTCGTTTCTGTAGCGGTTTATCTAGCAGGGGTAACAAAATAACATGCAGGTCTTAATAGGAGTACGTACCTGAGAGGGAAGACTCGCCACTGGTAACGGAGTAGAGTGAAGCCGAGGCGGGCACAGAGCGTGCACCCACCGAGTAGCTGGACACAGAGCCTGGCACGCCCCACGACTTCGCGCTACCGCTTGACACCTAAAATGTAAAGAAAGTAGGATTAATTCGAGTTACGATAGGATATGAATTTAGGTTGCTAAAGACATCATTCGTCAAAACAATGAAGGGACTGCTGTTCCTGCAGGTTCTTGCTTGACTTTTTAGAGCCATGTGTAAGTATATCTATTGTTACGTAGGTACCGTACCCTAACCCTCATTATAGGTTTCGACATTACGTTATAGGTACCTACTGTCAATGGCCTGAAAGTATGGCATCATACAAATTAACAACGCCATTATAAGTTAGCGCAATGGCAGAGGGAGGTCACAGCTATTGAAGTGTCGACAAACTTCATCGTATTGACAAAGGCGGACGGAATTTTAGTAGTCTAGTAAGAAAATCTGCCTTCCCTATATAAAAAAAAGAACCAAGTTCCTAATAATTAATTACAATCTGGCCTATAAAACTAATACCTACCTAAGCAATTCAAATCTTAAAACATAGAATGATGTCAATTTGTCTTCTTACCTGCCAGCTCTTGCTGGTAACAAGCCGCGGTGCCTGCCGTAGTCGCAGGATCTTTGCTCGACAGATGACGCACCGCAGCGGCAGCAGGCGCTGGCTGACCGCCATCTGGATGGTCTTCACGAAGCAGCGCCGGCACACCACTCTGTGCCCGCATGGCGACGTCTGCATCGTAGCCTTCGCGTTCACACATATTACACACTGGAAAAAGATTACGTACGAAGTTATTGTAAAGTAACAGAATAAGTAAAATAACCACATAGTAAAGCCGGCCTTTACTGGGCTGCACCACGCGGTATGGCACGGCAAAGCATTTTAAAATGTGTGTTACTGAAGTATATGTGACGATATCGACGAAATGTGAGCGTTAAGGGTATGCAAATATGATCCAAAATTGCCGCCTGGTGAGCGCCGGTCATAAAGGAAGGGAGGAGGGGGGTCGAGTCCTGCTACAGACATTCTATCCTTGCAAACCAAATGTTAACACTGGGAAAGGTCAGATATTCAGGGGGATTCTTGTGAAAATTACCTACAGATACCTACCGGCTACCTATAGGTACACAAAGACCCCTGCCCGCCTGCATAATAAAACTGTGGCGGCATCAACATCGCCACATGCGACTACTTACGTCACGCAAAATACTTCATCGCGCAAGCAAGCAAAGTTTACCGCGCGACTAGCATTTATACAACTTCCCGACATCAATCGTTGGGCAGTTGCCCACCAGACACAAGACCCGTTTAGTCGGAGAATGAACTTTACACCCTGTTCCTCATACTTCTATAACACTATGACGTGTAAAAAGTTGGCTGACATTGAAATTTGTGTGGACCACTTTAAACTAGGTACAGACGCCAGCATGTCAACCTACCCGAAACTGACAAATTTTCCCAATCAACTTTGAACCTTATACTATAGTGATAAAGTTGAAAATCTATTAAAGAAATGTGACAGATTGTAGTAGGTTGATGTGCTGGCGTCTGTACCTAGATTTTTAATTGGTTTTGTACAAATTGATTTGTTGAATAATTTTTTAGTAGGTAAAATTAATTAATTGCACCACGACATTAGTTCTAGGTAGAGGTGGCAGTTGAACTGACTGAACACACTTAGTACTAATTGTAGGTAGTTATATATCTAGGCTTCCTAGAACTTTAAATATTCATACAATTACCTACTTCGTGATTCGTACCTTCAGAATACCAGTCACTCGGATTAAGGTAATATATCGACCTTGTCATTCATGTACTCATCATTTGTGTAATCAAATCTTTTTTTTTTTTTAAACATCATTCATATTTTTATTTTGTCTTATTAATAATTAACATAAACAATTAGGGACTATCTAAACTATTTGTATACAACTAACTAAGTATTATACAAACTAAAATTATTCTTTATTGAAATCATTGAATTTAATTACTCAATTAGGCGTGCAGAAGCCTTGATACGCGCCAAGGTTGATTGTCAGCTGTTTGCGCCGGAATCGGTATTGTTTTCCGTTCTTAGCTTTCACTTGTTTCCGATTAGATTGCCTAGATGAGTTCAATATTCGTGGTTGGTTTCAAATTGATATTGGATTTTGAGATTCTGATTCGATTCTTATTCTTTCTTTTTTGCAGATTAGCCTATCGATATTTTGTTCTTAGTCTTCTATCTTTGGGTTCCTACGTAGCACAAGACCCAAAAACAAATAGGACGCCAAACGCGCATCATCTCTCTGTACTTATCCCTATTTATTTGGAATCAGCGCAGTAGTCTGCAGATCTCGTCGTCATCAGAGTTTAATTCCTTCTTAACCATCATCTTCCCGCCTGTCAATATTTTATTTGGTCGCCGTATTCTTGCCACAGATTTTTGTAGAAGTATATCCATCTATATTTTTAACTAGCTGCCCGCCCCGGCTTCGCACGGGAGCACTAAGTACTTATCTATGGCGCACCTAGGTAGGTAGGTAGATATAAATCGGTAAAATAAATTAAAGGTAAATCGGTCCAGCCGTTCACGCGTGATGCCGTGACCAAGGGAAATAGGGATTCATTTTTAAATTAATTAATTTTTATTCATTTTTTTCCAAGCGCTTTCAAACTTCCTTCCTACTTACCTACTTTTCCAGTGGATTTTCCAAAAATTGAAATACTATCGTGAATTCATGCATGCCTAGTACTTTTTGTTAGGATTTATGGCAACGACAGCTAGGAACAGTTTGTATTAGATAAAGATAAGTAGGGTTTTTACGTTTTGCCGGCAATTTTTCCAAGTTTCTCTTCATAAGATACTTCCTCGAACTTCACGGAATATTTAAAATAAAAAAATTGCATACCTACCTCCTACCTACCTACCTACATACATACCTACCTACCTACCTACCTACCTACCTACATACATACATACATACCTACCTACCCTACCTACCTACCTTCTAACGGGGGATATCATAAATGCAAAATGGATGAAAACATGATTTTTCTTCATATCTAGGCCGAGACGAATGAAAAAAAAACTTCGAAATCAGTCAATCCGTTCTCGAGATGTCATCAAAAAAGCCGTTCCATACAAAATGAATTAAGTAGTGTTTAATGATGAAATACTATCGTGTTCATGCAAGCCTAGTACTTTTTGTTAGGATTTATGGTATGTATACCGGGACATCATAAGTGCAAAATTTATAAAAACATGATTTTTCTTCATATCTTTTTTTCTCGTGAATGTTTCCAATGTTTTAGTAGTTATTCTGCTATTCGGGGAGGAGACAAATCCAACGAATCAAAAACCATGAAAATTGGTCCAGCAGATCTCGAGTTATAAGTGTTGTAACAAACCCGTCTTTCTTTTATATATATAGATTAAAAGTTTTTCTCAACAATTTTTTGTAACATGAAAAAGTTGCGTTAATCTTAACGAAATACGACCTGCAGTTGACTTAAAATTATACATTGCAGGTCGTAGTTATCCGGAGTGGCGCATTGCGATATACAGAGGACGTGTATCCGGGAGGTAGCGTAGGTACACACATCAAAAAAAGTTTGTGATCACTAGCGAAAGCTGATATATTTTTAAAATTTAACTTTATAATGAAAACGTGTTTACGTTATATCTTTTTTAAATAGAAATACACAGTTAAAAAAAAAAACACTTTTTTATTTTTTTTAAACAAAAATTATGTAGGTCAATCCGAATGTAATAAATTGTAACAGAAATTTGATGGAAAGAAAAATATCGTTTAACCAAACTTATACAACAATTTATTAATTAGAAGGTTTTTATTTAATACAATATAACTCCTCCCGTGGCTCGCACACATGCGGAGATACTCCTGGGCATGCTGAGGGACCAAGTTAGTTAGTTTCTTGCGGTAACCTGTCCCGTTCTTGAATAGCGGCTTCCCTGATCTCTGGCGCGGTCTGGTGAGGTGGCTGACGGTTCCAAACAGCTCGCTTAAAAGCATCTCACTGTACTTATATTATTATTGGGTTTAAGTTAGGCGAGCCGGCAGGCCAGTCTAACCTTGTGATATCGTTTTCTCGGAGAGCAGCATTGACTCGTTGAGCTCAATGTACGGGCGCATTATCATCGATCAGTATGAATTGGTGCCCATGGTTTACTCGGAATGGTCTGACAATTCCACCAATAGCGACTGTTTTGTACCTATCATGGAGCCTCGATACGAGATCAAAGGCGTTCTAGCTCCAATCATAATTCCACCCCAAAAGAACACCGATTTCCCGCCTTGCTGAACGGTTCCAGTGGCAGTTCTGTGCCTTTCAGTCTCCAGGTCTTCTCCACACACGGACACGTCGTCTCGACTCGTCGTCCAAAGGCGGCCCACACTTCTGTTTTTATGGCAGTGGCATTGATTGTTGGGTCACGGGCTGCCAGCAATCTGATATAGTGCTTCTGAGCAGCAGTCAGAACAGTTGGGCGATCACTGCGGGTCGGTCAGCTAAATTATCCATGCCGTGGTACCTCTGCAATGTGGCCACGACTCAGGATTGGGGTCTATCAACTCTGCGTGCTATTTCTCTCGTGGAATATCCTTCTTCCCTCAAAGTTTCAATTCTTGCTCGTAAATCTTCTGATAATCCTGTTGGCATTTTATCAATAACAACTTTCCTCGAAATTTTTTTGTAAATCCGTTAAAATTGACCAAGTCAGATTTCTGATGAGCGTTAGTTTGGATTGAATTTCTTTTTATATGGAAAAACAATTGAATTTGTTTGTTTTTTGTTTTATATTCTAATTATATATTTTTAGGTAAATAATCTAAAAAAAGAAGAAATTATAATAGGTATAGTCTACCGTAACAAAAAAGATTTCGATTATTCAAACTGATCGCAAACTTTTTTTGATGTGTGTACCTGAACAAAAATATGAAACGCTACAGAAAAGCCGACGGCTATGGAATTAAAAGTTAATGAAACCCAAAATTGTTGCTAATTCAGGTTTAATCTCACTACATTAATGAACCCCGTCCAACGGAATGAGAAAGTTGATTATATATTTCTTTTGTTTTGTCTAGGTTCCCTTTGTTATTTGTCTCATCCCGTAAACTACTGATGGACTTAGTCACCCAATAATGGACGTTACACCGAACGATGGTGCCAAACCGTGGGATGGTGAATGCAGAATGTTGTTAGGTATTATTATCGGGAGGACGCACCCGTCTATTGATTAATCCGAGATTTAGTTACCCTCCTTCACATATGTACTGAAAGTTCTTCAGTTTGATCTGTAGTCAAGTCGTGTACGTATGTGTTTGGTTGATTTGTTAAGTTGGTAATGTTAAGCAGGTAGGTACATAGGTGAAGTATGTAGGTATTTTGTTAAGGTCCTATTTAGTACCTACGTAAATTTTGGGAAAGTATGCACTACCAAGTAATACCTATCTAATAAGAGAGTAGAAACCTTTTCGAAAAAAAATCGTCAATTTATTTCAGGACCCATTGTAACTTTATAAAGAAGGGTAGGTAAGTACACTTACTTCCTCATCTGGCGAAGAGGCGAGTTCCGGTTCATTTTCTTCCAGCTTATTGAGCAATTTGTCCTGTAACAAGAGAGATAGGCTTTTAAAATGTGCCTCCGTCATAAAATATGTAAGCCTGCCTTAAAAGTTTTAACTCAGCTTGATGTTTTCTGTGAAACGCAAACAGCATAAAAAACAACTTTATCTACTTAGGCTCTTGTTTATTTTATAGTTCTTATTTTATGTTAGTTTAGGAAGGTACTGTAGGCCGCACTTCAATGGTCACAAACCAGTATAGACTGGCCTCTTATTCTATTGAAAGTCCGCCCTACGCTAGGGCACCATCTCCACGGGCGAGAAAATCGCGACGACAGTCTCGCCGTGACATTAAATTTAATAGAAACTCTATGAATCACGCTCCACACGGTGATAATTTGAAGGCACAGCTTGACTATCGCCGCGATTTTCTCGGATTCTGTCGTCCGTGGAGAACCCCGCGTCCTATTTAAAATCGCCGCGCGAATTCGTGATCGTAGCGTGCATATGTCACTTTTTGTTCGGAAAACTGGAAAACGCAGAGGGCTTTTTCTGCGCGACCACGAGTTCAGGTTCACAACGCACACGGGGATATTTTGAAGGCAAAGCTTTACTATCGCCGCGATTCTCTCGTCCGTGGAGATGGCGCTTAACCCCACTTTCTATTTAAAAGCGATCGCCGCGGGAATACGCAATCGTAGCGTACGTATGTCAGTTTTTGTTCGGAAAACCGGAAAACGCCCTCTGTCCGCGCAACCACGCGTTCATGTTCACCGAAAAAAAGTGACATAAGAGTGCGACGATCGCTTTTAAATAGGAGGCGGCCTAAGCCAGTGTAAGGTCAAAGTTTTACCACTGACGTGAGGCCTACTGTACTTGTACCTAAATATGCTGTCGGTGTACCTATTTATTATTTAACGAAAATAAAGATCAAAGTGGCAGTAGCCCAACGGTTAGGCTAACTGACGAGCGGGCACTGCCAGCGGTCGTGAATTTGAACCCCTCTGAACCCATAGAATTTTGTCAACCTTGTTTTTGTAGGCTTGATGAAGCAGGTAAACTTTAGATACATCATCATCATTTCAGTCGAAAGACGTACACTGCTGGACATGGGCCTCCCTCAAGCACCGCCACTTCGACCGGTTCTGTGCTTCCTGCATCCAGCGGATTCCTGCGGCCTTCACAAGGTCATCGGTCCACCTTGTGGGAGGCCTTCCAACGTTACCTCTTCAACTTTAGACACGTTTAGAATACTAGGATATAAAGTTGTCAGTTTCCTGGTTGTTTTTTATGTAATATTAAAGGTTAATTGATGCAACGTACTGCACGTTCTCAAACATGATACCTGAATCACCAGATGTCCATATAAGTAAGTAGGTAGATACATGCATGGATATCCAAATATGATAAAAGTAAGAAATTATTTGAATGGTTTTTTTTGTAGCGTCATCAACCACAGTTAGATTTTTTTTGTGTAAACTTCACAGACGAGAATTGGTATCGATATCTAAACATTATAAAACAAAAGAAAACAGATTTTGCTCAACTCATACTGCAAGTAACAACACTACCTACAAGCAAAGGTTGACCCCAAAAAAAAAAAAAAAACATCAAATCTATTTTATTTTTATTTTGATATCGATACCAATCTCTTCTGCAGAGTTTCGCTAGCTAATTTAATTCGACCCTGTATACAATTTATGTAAAAAAAACCCATCCGATCAGAAAGGGGCTCATAGGTACTGCAATAACATTACCTAAAAGTAATCAAAAATATTATTATTATTGAAAATAAAAAAGATATTGCTTTTTAAAATCAGATTTTTAATACCTACCAAAATTACCCCAAATCCATAAAAAATTAGAAAATTTTCAACAGGGGTCAAAGACTTGTAGACACCCTCTTAACAACGGTGGCCCGCGCCCCACCATGTTACCACCCAGTAAAATTCCTCATTGAAAAAAATAGAGACGATTTATTTTTCCCACATAAATTGACTCTTAGTTACGGTATCTAACAACACCCTCACGGATCCGACAGGGTTTTTTTTACGTGTTGTATATAACCTGCGTTCGTAATTTACTTGCCAAACATGTAAACAAACACGAGTTTTAGGAAAAACAATTGTAACACCTACGCATAAGGTTCAGGCTACAACTTCATATTTTTTTATGACCTTTTCAACAGTACTCGTCAGTATAAAATCAACTTTATTTAAACTTGCATAAAGTTGATGTTTGTGTTAGTGGAAATAACATCAATTGGAAACAAGGATTTAAATAGACCTGAGTTCTTTTATTAAATCTTTTCGTGACCTCTGTCGCTATCTCTTCTAGACGATCTTTTTATGTTTGCATAACAAAACTACTTCCTGGATAGGCTACCTATGACGGAGGTAGGTTAGTGCTTTTAGAAGCAATAAAACGGTAATGAGGTAATGCAGAAGAAAGAAGCATTAGAATAATATCTGCTTAGGCGGGCAAAATACCTACGTAAACACGATTCGATTTTTTTTTACCACTTCGTGGGAGCTCTTGGCCTGCATCTCACCTAATGGTAAGCGATGATCAGGCAGACGGTGGAAGCGACCTTCACCCGGAATCCTCAAAGACTCAAACTACAGAGGAACTGCCTATCATACCATGCTATCTCACCACTAATTGCCGAAACAACAATGCTGTTAACATTGTGGTTATGGCGACAGACTTAGATAAGATGGTGGTAGCTAGCCAGGCGGACTTAGAACAAGCCCTACCACCAACAAAACCGAGCAAAAAATTTTGCCCCTACTGGAAATTGAACCCTCTGGGACTGACAGGTGGTCTAATCAGTAGACCACAGAAACGGTTCTTGTTACTATTAGCCTTTTGTGCCCCACTGCAGGCCAAAGGCCCCTCCTCTTTTTCCCTTATCTATAGCTGTATGTAGTTCTTTAAGAAAAGGGTCGAGTTCGTCCCGCAATCTCCCCCTGGACCGCGTTCCTTTTTGCTGCTGTTTGGGAAGTTCTTTAAGTATCTTAAATAATGGATATTCATCTCGATCCATATATCTTTTAAGGAAAACTACAAGAGTTTGTATTGTTTCTAGTTAGTTACTTAACGTGGAGTTTTCAGCTTTTTCTTCTACAAAATAGCATTTTGTGAACGTAGTTTCAAATATATGTATGTATCGATCGACAAGAATTAATTTCATTGTATACAATATTTCTTCCAAAATATTGTATCAGTATGTGCTCACAAAACATAATTAAATTATACATTGGATACTACAGTACCTACCCAATGTATAATTTTATTACGATTAATTTTAATGTATAATTTTATTTTGTTTTTATTATTGATACAATATTATAGAACACATATTGTAATTGAATTTTTGTCGATGTAAGTATACATCTTTTTGACTGACTGTACATCGACTTGTTCAAATTAAAAGACCCTTTAAACATACCGAACTAACCCATAAATGTAGGAATGTTGTTCATGTGTGACTGATTTATTTCATTTACTTTCAGGAATGGTTTTATTACAAAGGCACATTTTTTACATTCGTACACGACTTTGATAGAAAACTCTTGTACCTAATTGATAAATTAATAGTATAGAGGTTCAATTAAAGTAATTGTTAAGTCAACAATTTAATTATTTATTAATAACATTCACGCCGATGATCGTTACGGGTGGTCGTCAGAAGCCCAAATGTCTGACAACCAGTCTTACCAAGGGGTATCGTATTATCCAGTTACTGGGTTGTGGAGGTCAGATAGGTAGTCGCTCCATGTAAAATACTGGTATTCAGCTGCATCCGGTTAGACTGGAAGCCGACCCCAACATAGTTGGGGAAAAGGCTAGGAAGATTGAAGGTTGATTCACGACGATGATCACCGTGAAAGGAATATCAAGTACGTAGGTACGATGATACCAATCATGACTTATTTATTGCAATTACCTACTTATGAGGTTTTCAGGTAGACATAGAAAAGTGACTTCAGGTACTATTCTGTGTTCCAGGGCGAAACAATAAGAAAGGTAGTCGAAGGAATATTTTGAAGAAAAAAATAATTGCGCTCCCGTCTCAAAAACAGCCTGTTTAAGGGAGGTTGCGATTTTTTATTTGTAAAGTATACAAGGCGAAATGAACTTTTTATCACATCTATTCAAAAAGATTTGTTTATTCTTCGTAAACAGGGACCAAAATAGCTTTTTAACCCTTAGGGACGAAAAGTGATTTGAATTTGGAATATGGGTTTTGTAAGTAAAAATTCCAATCACTAAAGAGATCAATCACGAACATTGTATGAACAAGTAACAGGCCGGCAAGAGAGAGAAAGTGTGAATTTGGTCAAAATAAAAATCTAAGACGGCTGCGAAAATTTAAAATTTTTTCGTCATTGGTGTGGTTTTCATAGTTTTCGAGGGTGCTAAAGCCAATAATGAGTCCAAAATGAAAATCTTAGATGGTGGCTGCGAAAATTTTCAATTTTTTTGTCATGGATGTCGTTTTCATAGTTTTTGAGGGTGTTGAAGCCGATAGTGTGGTCAAAATGTAAATCCAAGATGGCGGCTGTTATTTTTTTTTTTTAGTTTAATCTCGTACGTGAGTAGGAACGTCGTTCCTGATGGGACTCGGACCGCAAACGTTTTTTTTTCTCATAGAGGGTGATAAAAAGTAGTTCACCTCGGGAGCTGTTGCTCATCATTTTAAGCTCGAGTGACGTACTTTGAATCCCTCGCTGCCCTCAGGATTCTACTCTAGAATCCTTCGCCCCGCTCTGGATTTAAAGAAACACTCTCGCCTTAAAAATAGTTACTTGCTCCCTAGGCAAACAATCTACTAGTCTGTTTGCCTAATACATATTATTTTCCAAAGGAAATTGAAAGCTATTCTGAAATAGAACTAGGTCTGTAGATACAACATCCCGGTCTGAAAGAAAGTAATAACAAACTGGTCCAAATTCTCTGGCCCCTAAGTTAAACTTGGCTCCAATTCAAAACCATTAGAAGACGCATTAAAATTAATATTCCTTTCGCGCTTAACTTACTCTTTCTAGTTTTAATTGCACAATTTATTATTCGTCGTGCAACAGAGCCATCCATTTTTATGTGAAGCACGTAAATGTTGTTCATCAGTCAGAGATATAAATAGTAAATACTTCTTGGTGATGATACAATTTAATGATCCATTAATCTGGCTAGCCATTTTCCCAACTATGTTGGGGTTTGGTTTATATTTTAACAGGATGCAGCTGCTTAGTGGTGGAGCTAAATTATTTACGATTATCGAATCATGACCCATAACAATTTGTCAGTGTTTTCTATGCATAATCAGCCTAAAATGTTGCCACTGCTGGCACGCAGACCTCCTCTCTATGCGAGGGAGTGGGACGTAATCCACCACGCGGGCCCAGTGCGGGTTGGTAGATGTCACATGTTTTCGAAGTTTTTGGTTCTCGGACATGCCGGTTTCCTCAAAGTAAAGCGCCTGTCGGGGTTCGAACCTACGACCAACAACTCGTAAGCCGCGGTCGTTACCACTGGGCCACCACTGCACTACATGTGTGTTTTCTATAAAAGTCACCAATTACGTTCTAAATTGTTTAGCTCCAGCACTAAGCACTTTACTCAAGCTTTTTTTATTAAATACAGTGAGTATTTTATTTAAACTTTATCCTTCACTAATGCTAAATTCCATTTGAAATAAGATTAGACATTTTAACTAAACCTTTTTTACAGTCCGTTTTACCGATTTTGACTTCTATTGCGTTGGTGGCATGACAAATGGCAGCTGTAGTAAACAGTTGGTATTGTAACCACTTTTTTGCTTTTAATTCCTTATGCCTACGGTATAGAAGTCAGAATCGGCTGAACGGACTGCAAAAAAGATTTGTTGCAATGTCTAATCTTATTTCAAAACGAGTATAGATGCCTGAAAAAATGTCTGATTGATGTTTGATGATCCACTGAATCAGATGAATCATTAGGCGCAATATATTATATCTATTTTTTTATGAAAGCTGCAAAAAGCGAAAATTAAAAGCAAAACTGTAAAATTCTGTGCTGTATTTAATATCTGCAGCAAAGTTTAAATCAAGCATCGTTATTCCTTAATGAACCCACCGTCAGCTTACGGAGGATGGATCTAACCGCAGTTTTATTAAGTTCTCGTGGTAGATCGCTTACGGGATACAGCTTAAACGTAATACCAAAATTATTTGTAAATCAAACATATTCTTAAGGTAGTGTGTATTTATTCCGACTTATTTTTCTCATAAATCGTCTTTAAATCAGTGTCCATTCAAAATATATATTTGGGAGCCTAGATATTCTGTAATCCAATCGGAATAAATACACACTACCTTAAGAATATGTTTGATTTACCAATTATGTTGGTATTACGTTTGTATGAACTACGCATGTTCCACCGGCCCGTTAACAGAATAAGTACGGATAGGAAATTTACCTATCTGATGCATCTGCGAAACGGGATGTCATATCAATGTGGAATTTAGTATAGTTGCATTGAGTTAGGAGCCTTGGGAAAGACGGATAAACAGACAAATACACGGAAGCATTTAACATAATTATTTTTGTTTCGTTGAGCCAAAATTGAAACGTCAACAGTCTAATCTACGCTGTATTTAATATCTGCAATATAGTTTACCCAGGCATCCTTATTCCCTAATGAAGCCACCGGCATCTTACCCATATTGGATCTTACAAAATGCTAATGTACCAGCGGAACGGGATGATTATCAATTACCAGTGTGAACTTTGGTATAGTTAAATTGACTTAGGAACCTGTGACAGATGGATAGACCAGACATGACACATGATTAGGTATGAAGTAACATCTTAAGTGATGGCAAAAGGCTCGCCCCCCTATTACCTGGGACATAAACTAATGTGCGTGAACTATAGATATTCCTCTGCCTAACCCTTCGGGAATGCAGGCGTGATGTATGTAGGTATAAAGTTATATTATCAGACATTATCATACTTTATCGTACATTATCATACATTATCATACTTTATCGTACATTATCATACATTATCATACTTTATCGTACAGACGCCAGCACATCAACCTACTACAATCTGTCAAATTTCTTTAATAGATTTTCAACTTTATCACTATAGCATAAAGTTCAAAGTTGATTGGGGAAGTTTGACAGTTTCGGGTAGGTTGACCTGCTGGCGTATGTACATTATTATACTTTATCGTACATTATCATACATTTTCATTTGTTTATTTAACTGATTATGTCCCTATTGGCGCGCCAAATACCATTAAACGGGTACCAATCGAAAGAGTGGGCTGCAACCCTGCAACTGAGAAGTTCCTGATGAAAGTACCCAATAGAACTGCACTGCATGTGCTGAAGAGTTTGTTGCGTCACTTCTTCCCAGCTAAAACACTAGGAAGTGGTAAAGGGCGGGCGTTTTACGTAACCGAGTCCCGGTCTTATGTAATTTTGACGTTCAAAAAGTGTGTGATTTTGAGTCTATTTGAATAAATTACTTTTGATTGACAAGCAAAACAAATTGGAAGTTGGGACTCCCAATTTTGTTTTGCTGGTTCACAGGCTCAGAAGTAGAACAAACACACGAGGCAGTTGACAATTTTCTGCCTATATATTTTGACCTTTTGTCATTAAACAACTTAATTGTTGGACAAATTATAGCTCTATTATGTGATGTAAGTAGGCACTTAATAGCTATGATATAAACTTCCTAGGTAGGCATTAAATATGGTAATAATAAATAAAACGTGATTCTTAATACTTTATTGTTTATGTTCACATCTTTATTCTTTACACAGCCTTAATGTTTGGTTTAGAACGATGGGGTAGGCAGGGCCGTATTGTTCATACACATTTCATCTGTCGAATCGTGAATGTTTAAGATTCTGTGAGATGATGACTTATATATGATAAAACTTTTCTATTGATTGGTTGTATTGTGGCGGCATCTACAACGCCACATATATGCGAACTACGCATCACACTGACGTCACGTAAAATCCTGCATCGCGCAAGCAGTGTTTATCGCACGACGAGTACCTATAGGTATATACAACGTGTCGACATTGCCCGATGAAGCGCCAGCCCGCACCGCAGCTGAGCGCATAGCTTTAAATTCCCCTTATAATGATAATGATCTATCCTTGATCCAGCCTGTCCCGTCTTGCTGTCCTCCCCCCAGCGACGCCTTAAGCCGAGGTTAGGTTCGTACCCCACAGGGGGAGCCCTTAGCGAGCGCTCGCCTAGTTTTAATTTAGAATAGTTTGAATGCTCCTGGCTGGAGGCTCTTAGTGTAGAAGCTAAAGGCAGCCACAGGAAAGTTCGGTTAAGCAGCCACGAGATGCTCTAGACAAAAAAAAAAAAAATTGCACATTAAATGCGTTATTGCTGTCAGTGGAATTACCTCATATAATTAAGCCGTATCTTAAGACAGATGAGACATATCTATGATAAGCTAACATCGCGATGTTAGCTGATCATGGATATCATTCATTACGTCCAACAGTTTTCCTAAGATTTCTTAGTGCAAATGCAAAGCTGTTTAGCCTATTGCATGTATTTTCAATATGTTCACAATTACAGTTTTTATCAATTACTATGCCAAAAATTTCGTATGGTCAACTTCTTCAATTTCATTATCACCTCCAATAATTTTCATTGCTTCATTTGTCATTTTGTAATTAGAGAAATTAATATATTTTGTTTTGAAAACATTCAGACATAAGTTATTTTGTTCAAACCATTCTATTACAGCTTCTACTGCGTCAGTAGCTCACCAGTCACGACACCCGGCTGGTCGGAGGATCCCTTTCCTATAGAGGATGAGGGAACTTTACACCCTGTTCCTCATGCCTCTATAACATTGTTTTCAATTCCTTTATTTTTTATTGTTTTGTTAAAATTTAACTGTAAAACGCCTTAGATTTATTTAATTATTTTATTTTGTATACGTATCTTAAATAAATAAATAAATCAATGTTTCAGTCCCATGACTCATGTAGTGTCTTTAATTTGTTTAAAAACAATAGTACCTACCTACATTAAATACCAAGTCACAAAGCTAATAAGTTAAATATTGTCTATGCAGTAAACCTTTAATAGGTATACTAACCCCGAGGCAGTAATTTATATTTTGTTTTGCTGTGTCTTGCAAAAAACTGCACACCATTTGGTGCGGTCGTCCCTAATTTGTTGGGTGCTCGCTTCCGGCATTTTGAAGGAAAAAAAAAAACATAGGTTACCTAAATTGCTTGCACGAGGCTACGATACCTAGTGGCTTTAGGATAGGTACAGGTTTTTCGTGTACAAGTTGCAACTATCAATTTTTTGTTAATTAAAATCGCGATATATAAAGATAATTTTTTATAAAAGATTATTACTTAATACCGTTATACACTGAAGCTTATCGATTTGCCGAATCTCTGGTAACTTTTGAATTTGTAATTACACTTATATTTACGAACTAAAATGATTGTGAAGTACATTATTACAATCCTCTTAACTTATCTAGACCACATTTATTTTATTTAAAATTGATTATCTATAATACCTTAGTGAAATCAATTCGATCAACTAGATTATTTCGTAGCGTTTTTGTCTTACAGAATACCTTGCGTAATCATGGCTGCCATTGGTATCACCGCGGTCGAATTTAAGTATAACAACTAAACAGTTGGCAAATACCCTTCGGCGAAGACAGTTCGAATTGTAAATAGTAACCTCTTTGCATACCGCTGTAAAAAGTAAAAAGGTTTGAACTTGAAAAAGGAACGAATGCGACTGAACGCGCGTATGATCTTCGCCTAGTTAAAAAAAAAAACGCGCATATATGTGACCGTATTTCCGTGTATTACAACAGTAGTCGGTAAAACCTAATAAGCTCCGGTGCTGTACGGTTAATCGGGAAGTTTCTCCGGTAAAAAGGTTTTTAACGAGTTGCAAAGCATTGTACGGGTTCCATTGTGCTGTGTCCCCGTCTCGGCTCTCACAGCGGGAAAATGCTTCGTTCTGAGATGACGGTTTTCAGCGCTGAAGTGTGTTTTTAATCGTTACTGTTGTAAAATTACTGTGCCCGGAATATGGTGGTGAATGCTACGTCGTGTCAGCTAGCTTCGTTTTTTATAGGTGAGTGTTTTGTTTATGTCAGGCTCATTTATGACTTGAGTACAACTTAAGTCCCATCTGTGCAAAACCAATGAGTTCGTCATTGGTGTTAAGACATTTTACAATCGACGAATTAGTTACGAGAATTTCGAAAGGATAAAAAGGAACGGCTACTTTATTGTCATAAAATCTGTCTGTTTTCATGAATAAATTAGAAGTTCTTATACCGCTTTGGCTCCCATAAGATGGACCAATGACCTTGTGAAGGCCGCAGGAAACCGCTGAATGTGGGAAGCACAGAATCGGTTAAAGTGACGGTGCTTGGGGGAGGCCTATGTCCAGCAGTGGACGTCTTTCGGCTGAAATGATGACACTACTTTGACTGAGGTATATGGCTTCGGTTTATTTTCTTGACCTGGGAATCGAATCCTTATACCCAAGGTCGCTATTTCCAGACATACCTGGATCCATAAAAAAAGCTTGACCGATAAAACAAATACATACCCAAAAGTAAATGCATGTGACAATTTCCTAAAACATTTATTAAAACATTTTAATGTTGAAGTTATTGATAGTTCCCAAATAACAGTGGATGAACCCATTGTGGGTGTACTATAGGTACATCTCTGCCAAACCCTTCGATGATAACAGGCGTGGTGTTATGTGAACCTAATGACAAAGTTCGGACACAAATTGAACCTCCAGGGTACAAGTAGATAAAAGCGTACACTTAGTCAACAGTAAAATTTCCCAAACAATAATTATAGTGCTTAAAAATAAACTAAAACGAGCCGCCCGATCTAGGTTAATTCAAACCTGTGTTTCAGGCCATCACTAAACAAAAAAGATATATATATATATATATATATATATATATATATATATATATATATATATATATATTGGAAAAATTAAATCCACATTGGTCAATATCTTTGTTTCCATATCCTGCAATAGTCCTACACCAACCGGGGGTTGTTCTTGGGCGCACTTACAATAGTACATACAGGGATAATCGTCGGTTGGTCTCTTATTTCATTAAAAAAGTCTAACGGGCCTCTGCGAGTTGGCTTTGGCCCCTCGTACGCCTTCATTGGGTTTGCCTCATTACTCCAAGGTGGTCTTACCTTAGTCTAAGTTAATTACTTTTAACGATTACCCAAGTATCTACATATTAATTCGAATGTATGCCGTATTGGTACATGATTGATCATGTGTATTGTATTTGAAAAAAATCGCATTTGATGTGTATTTGTACCTACATAATACCTTCGATACATCAATATGAATGACTTGCACAAAATGTGATAATGGTTGCTAAATGCTGGCAGAAGCAGAGTATCTAATTTTTTATACCTTTAATGAATCTCAGCCTATGATTACACATCTATTTATTGATATTCTATTCATATTATAAGTTATAATCACGTTTCATGTCTGTGAGTGTGACCGCATTGTTCTTCTAAACTACGCAACGGATTTCGATGCAGTTTTTACTATCATTTAGAAAATTTATTGCGGAAGCCATATGTGTAAAAGTCTTAAATATTTAACTTACATATAATAAAGAAATCTCGATGTTTTGTCAAGTCGTAAAAACCGTGCGAAACGGGCGGGTCGCTAGTTAACTTATAAAGTGCGACAGATGTTAACTTCCTACATACATCATAGTTGATTAGCACTTCGACAGTAAATACCTAAGTACTTATCGGACTCTGTAATACTTGCACGTCGTGTTTAGTGCATCATTCACGATCATATGCTACTTTATTTGTAATTAGATACGCCCGGCGGTTTCCCCCCATAAGTCTTCATCTCGTAAGAATACTGAGATAAAAAGTATCCTAGTTCCCAATCCAGGTCATGGTCTACCCATGTGCCAAATTTCATCCCAATCCGTTCAGCCGTTTTAGCGTGAATGCGTAGCAAACAAACAACTCACTTTCGCATTTGTAATATAGGATGTCATTTTACAGAACATGTATTATTTGATTTGCCGTTGCGAAAATCTTTTACAACAAAATACTCGAATAATGATGCTAATAAAAACAGTACCCTAATTGCGTAATACACGATCAATCAGAATCTGAATCGTTTTGAAACAGATTGCTAATCCATTTCTAAATAAGTTCGAAAAAAAGTCTGCTCAACAACGTAAATACGCATTGAATTTTGTTGAACTGTCAAGATGAAACAGATTAGTCGTAATCGTTTACGAAAATATGTTACGTAATTAGACAGCTGGTCTAAGCGATATTGAGTTGATTTAATTCCATATTTCTACATAAATGACATTGTAGGATTCTACTATAATCAAATAGGATCCTTACAAAGTTAATTAAAAAACTTTTTTTTAAAGATCAAAGATCACCTGTGCAGAAAAAGGACCCGGTATTTCGACGGCTGTTCTGAACATCAGATACAGAACAAGTAAGCTGATTGCTGTTTCAACGAACACTATAGTACTCAATTATTAACAGAATGTTTCAGCGGAACCCTGGAAGTTACAAGAGTTAAACTGCAGGAAACAAGCTAATATTGTTCAGAGTTGAAACTGCTGACGTAACTACTATTCTGGAGTACGTAGCTACTGGAAAACAAAGTCGAAGCTATGTTTATCACGGTCATATTCAGGTGTTAAGGCAGCTCTATAAGAAGCCACAATAAGGCCCACCGGGGTATTGCGTAATACACAGTAGCAATTTGACAGTTCAACAACATTCATTGCGTTATTTATATTGTTGAGCAGACAAATTTTTCCAAAATATGAAGCAATGGATTAGCATATCCTTCAAAATCATTCAGATTGTGATTGAAAGTAAGTTACGCAATTTAGGTGCAGGTTCCAATCCTCGAGGTTGCGTCCTCATGTGACCACAGTCACAAGCTTGAAAGAAAGATAACTAAGAAGTAACTAAGAGTGAGATAAGTAAAGTTGCTAAGAGACGTGGATGGAGACAGTCCCAAAAAATACCTGGAATTCAGCTGCATCAAGCAACACAAAAAATATCTCTCAGGGTTTATCCGTTCATTTAAATCTTAGGGATCTCGCGCACTAGACGGCCTCGACTCCGGCCAGTCGTGGCCGCCTAGTGCAGTGGTATTGTATGGTGAGCGGCTACTTGGCCGTTGCGACCAAGTGCGCGATTCGTATCGGTTTCTATAGTTTACGGGTCGCGGTCATGGTCGTGGCCGTTCGTCCGCGAGATCCCTTAATTTTATGGTAATTATTACAATATATAACTTTTATAATACATAATGATAATTATTTTTATGTACATAAATTATTTGGAAAAAAAAGATGGAAGGAAAAGTTTTTATTCATACATATAACTTTTCGAACTGGCTTTATATAACGCAAGCAAGTCAAGCAAGTCTTCTGGAGGCTTATTAAGAAAAAATAACCTAATAAATTTAAATTGGAACACTGCGTTGATGATTACAAGAACCCTGTTATGGATATAACAAGAGTTAACTACAGGAAATGAGCTCATATAGTTCCGTACTTAGTTAGAGCGTCTCAGACTACTAAAGCACTAGACAATATAACGTAGGAGTTAATGGAAGCTTTAGTATGATTCTCTAAAAGAGAATACAGTGTTAAACTCGGTTTTAGACTGACTAAAATGAAGTTGGTCTAACTGAACTTAAAGTAAATCGTACATAAGAGTCCGCTTTTATTTCTAAATCTATGTGATTGAGATTGAGAGATACAAAAGGATAAATATAAAATATATTAATGTATGTTCAATTAGTGTCTATTACTGGAATACATGGTCGTTTATAAGCAATACGAGATACTATTCAATGAAATTAGATTCTGAATTTCTGGTATTTAAAGTTCGTTTTTTAATCTCAGTGACTAATTTGACATTTCAAGTGCTTGTTGTTTGTTTTTTTCAATGTGTACCTGTCAAATTAGTATCTGGGATTAAAAAACGAACTGTGATTTTTATTTATTTAAAATTAAATTAATGCTGTTGAAATATTTTGAAAATGTTGTATTTTTGTCTGTCTGTTTTATTTTACACTACACCTACTGTGTTCAGATATCAAGGTGACGTAATCAGATGTTATCTATCTCAAAATAAAATTATCTGAAGTAATTTATTACCATAAGCATGTATTGTTCTCAAAAACATATTTTGTTAGTAAATTCGTATTTAAAAAAGTATATGTACGTAGGTTAGTACATTCATTAAAAAAATTAAGCCTTGTCTAAAGCAAGATGCGTTGTAATTGAAAATTTAATTGAATTGTTGTGTATCTGTGCCAAACTGAAGAGAGTTCATACAAAAAGTTGGTAACGTCGCAAATAAATGTCAATAATTTAACTGTTTTGACTAATTTGGCAATATTACTGTATAGAAATAAGAAATATGGCTAACTAGTGAACTAGAATATAAATAATGAATTGCAATTATAACACTGAATTCGATGTTGTAACCGGTTGAGGTGTAAAAAAGGCATTTGAAAAGTTTCCAAATATTTTTTAAAAATCTAAAACTAATAATTCAGTGTTACGATATTAATTATTGCATTTCCTAATAAATATTCTAGTTCACTAGCTAGCCATATTTCTTATTTCCGTACACTAATATTGCCAAATTAATCATAACAGCGAAATATTTGAAAACTATTTGCGACATTACCCACTTTCCTTATCATCATTTCAGCCAAAAGACGTCCACTGCTGGACATAGGCCGCCACTTCAACCAATTCTGTGCTTCCAGTATAAACGCTGTTAAATGCTGAAATTCCACACTTTCTTCAAGTTTCGAAATGCACTAATGCACTTTACCCAGTGCTTCAGATGTACAGTAATCGACGCATTATTACAGGTGTACCTACCCTAGTGTTGCAATTCTCAAAAATGTTTTAAGTGATTTGTATTCAGAACACGGATTTATTTCCGCGGGAGAATAAATCGCGTGGCTGTTTTCACGTTGCGGGCATACTCGGGATTCTTGGACAACTGCATAGTGCCTTGGCACCTTTAAAGTATTCTGTCCTTCGACAAGTCTTAAAAGAGTAGATAGGTAGTAGGTTCTTCTTTTCGTGTGGTTAGTGACTCACCTGGTGTCAGAGTTTTAAAGCCGCCCATGGGCCGCTGACTTGGCTTCAATTCAATTCAAATCATTTATTTCAGATAAATTACAATCACTAATATAATTATAATTATCCATATATGTTTATTTAATTTAATAATATAGACACAATGATGAAATAGACAAAATATACACACAATGACACAACAATGGAAACATTGGATCAGGACCGCACTACTCGTACATGTAGTTTTGTCATGTAGCTTTGTTTTGTTTTGTTTTGTTTGAAGATTTTAAAAAACTATTTTTGCATTGTATAAATTCAATGTCTTAGCATTGTATAATTGCATGGCACTCGTGTGGGCACCATGTACCGACTATAAAGCTACCATTTAGGTACTGAGTATGTCTTTCATTGACTTGAATGTGCCCTGGCGGCTGAGAGTATGTCATGCTCACTCTAATGTCTCGCTGGCGGTGGCGCGTGTGTTGGATCATTTAGCTCCCTTCAAAATGGTTGAGCTGAATGGTGCTAATCCATGCGTCATGTTCGTGAACGGGCGCCGTCAGTAGGGACTGGTCATCTCTTAGCTGCCACGGCGATTTTAATTTAATTTATATTTTTATTTCTAACGGACGCTTTTAATGTTTTGCATCGTTCTCACATGTATAACTTCAACTTGAATGATGTAACCAATATTATGTAACCATCTTATTTTATTTAAAAGAGTGTCCGTGGAGTTTCTTGCCCGTTCTTCTCCATAGGTACCTACTACGCTTTGGAATGGGCGACTAGCTTCATATTTCTGACTGACCGACCCCTTGACTATTCAAAAGTGCCTGTAATTGGTTTATTTGAAATAAATGCTTTGAGTTGAGTTTGAGTTGAGTTGAGTTGAGTTGTCCAATGTTCCATGAAGGAGCAATCCACATCCATTCTCCCTGCAATAAGCTGCAGGAAGCTGTTGCGGCTGCCCCGTATGCGGCGCATCAGAGACGCTATTCTTTTGCGATGTATCGCTTGGAAGCCATCCACTTAAGCGTCTGCAAACATACCTGATGCACTACAAAAGCGTGGCAACCCCATCAACATCCTGAATGCGTTATTGTATTGGACACGCAGGGCATTGTAAGTCTTCTGCGTATGCTTCACCCATAGACTGCAGGTATAAAAAGACTGACAGTACGCCTTGAATAAAGCTAATAACCTAATAATAGCTTCACATGCCGTCGAGAAATATCTCTCAGGCATGCCGGTTTCCTCACGACGTTTTCGTTCACCGTTTTTGAAGCAAGTGGTAGGTGATCCATAGAGACAGATCCTAAGATAACATTAGAACTACACACCACAACTAGACAAAATCATACTGGTTGCTAATTTAATTGTATAATAATATTATTTTTTATAACATTGATTTTAAATTCTGTGATTACTTGAACTCACAAACTGACTTATTAGTATTACTTGTTAAAATGTTAGGAATATCGTATAATTTTACAATGTTTGTAAATATGTGAGCACCATGCATCTATCACATAATTAATTTATCTGTCATTGCTTCATTTTTCATTCTTTTTACCTATTGTGGTATAGTAATCTTATTCTAGGTGCATCGTCTTCACATATAATTAAATCATATAATTAATCAATGTATACAAGATATTGTGAAAACATTTTAAAAGAGTAACGGTGGAGTTTCTTGCCCATTCTTCTTCATACGAAAACTACCTTTTGGGAGGGGCGACTCGAATCATTTTTTTTTGTTTGTATATTTTGACGTTCAAAAGTGCCTAATTGAAATAAATTATTAGACTTTGATTTGACTTTGACCGCCACACTAGGGTACTAGGTTATCACTGAACCTGACTTGATTTCCGTACGTGTTTTTCGGGTGACCACTGAAAATCAGCGCTGTGCTGTGGGTCCCTCATAGCACAGCATTATGCTGACTGGAAGCCTTCTTGTCACAGTCATGACGTGCAGCTGCCGAATATTTGTGTTTTGTTTATATTAATGATCTATTTTGTTTACTGCTTACATAATATAAATAAACCTATTTTTCTTTCTTTCTTTTTTTTCTTTTCTTTTATTAGGAAGGTACATCACGCTTTTTGCCCGAAGAGTTAGGCAGAGGTGTACCTATAGAACACTCACATTTCGCCAGTTATGAGGTGCTCCAAATAGTGAGATCATAAAAAAAATAGGTTCCTCATGTCCAGGGGTATTCAAAAATACCCCATGTATGTTTTTTAATTTACATGGGGTATTTTCGGACACCCCTAAGCATGAGATTTTTTTTTAATGACCATCCTGTAGACCAGGTCAGCGATGGTTTCAACAGCCATCGTTAGCTCATGATATCCTTTCTCGGGCCCATCTTACGTAGCAAAAGTAAAACTACTCAATGGACGGTAAATACCCAGGTACCATTGTACAATATAGCCATTAGGTGACATAACATTGTTATCTGTAGGTCTTCGCTCTACTTTTAAGTTTACGAGTGCACGACAACTGCAAGTCATTCACTATGGGCTAGTTTATTTATTTTGTCTTGTTCACTTTTACTATGTAACGGCAAATTAGATTTTTACAATGAAATTGCGTAAACATCGTGAGGAAACCTGAGAGATATTTCTCGACGACATGTGAAGCTAAGTCAGAGGCCCATGGCCGGCTTTAAAACTCTGAAACGTTAATCACTAACCACGGGAAAAGAAGAAGAATAAAATTGCGAACAGTTTGATTTCGCTATAAGTCTATTGTCGTTTGTTATAAAGTATTGCTTTTGTTCGTGTTCATCTGTTCATCAAATAATTTCAAATCCACTACAATTGAATTTAAGTTATTTTATTTATATTTTGGTATAATGCACTTCTTCGCTCCCATGATGTTTTAGTTCGCGGACCGTTTGCACCACAAATCACGAAATGCGTTTAGCTTTAAGACCGTGCACAAAATCGACTGATTTTGATCAATTTTGTTCATTCGTTGTGAGAAAGGGAAAAAGAATTTAAACGAAACTATTTGTGATTTGAAAAGTCGAGTTCTTCGTTTTGTATGTGGCTGAAAGGGATTTTTCAAATATAATATTCTTATTCTTCAATATATCATTCATGGAAAATCACAAATATCATCAACATCGTTATATGATGTACTTGCTCATGGCTGAACCACGTTTTTCAACTTCGATACAAAATATAGCAGAAAAATAATGTTGGTCTATCGATAATGTATTTTTCCTATTATTTAGCAAACCGTATCAAGATATTTAAAAATCACACGTTAGTCATCAGCTATCCTTGAAATAAAATCAAAATTTTATTTTATAAATATTGAATACTTCATAAAATAAAAGTAAATGAAAGGCGAAATAAGCCCTATTTTCGAGAGTGCAAAAGTGATTACACTTAATGCTTTCATCAGATACTGTTGGAACGGGCATTTGGTCTAACTCTACGAGTTGGCTTCGGCCCCTCGTACGCCTTCCAAAGGTCCGGAAACCACGGTCCCGCGAAATGTCGAGACACGTAAAAATAATAATAAAACATATATTTTCATGTAACATGTATTCATAACGCTAGTAACAAATTACTTACGAACTATGTTAGTAATATTTACAAAATATAAACAACAATAGTTATTTATGCTACCAGTGCGGAAAGTAGGTGATTCCCGACGAGTTTATAAGTTGACACGAGTCGGAAGTCATCTTATGCACGTGTATCATACAACGTTTTACTATGCATTGTGCGAGGAAATAAAAAAAAACGCGCGATAAGTCGCTTACGATGCATAACATCTGACATATTGGCTGACATAGGTATTTAAATGATAAAAATAACATTAATGATTTTGACTTCGACTTTTTACTTTGACTTTTTGCCTGACTTTGACTTACTTTGACTTTGACTGATTTTGACTTGTTGACTTTGACCATCGTCACCGTCTTCGCCATTGCCATCGTCATCGCCATCGCCAGCGCCATTGTCGCCGTCATCGCCAACGCCATTGTTATCGCTATCGTCATCGCCATCGCTATCGTCATCGCCATCGCCACCGCCATCGTCATCGTCATTAACATCATCATCTAATTTGTAAAACTTTTCTCAAATAATAAATACTCTTTGCGACGGGATAACGAAGGAGTTAAAAATTAAAAAATCAGAAAAGTAAAAAAAAAAACACAAATTGGCTGCTTGAAAAACGCTCTTTTCGAGCAAATTCATTGTAAAATCATCTACCATCTACACACACATTACACACATACATTTTGTATTTTTGTTACTAAAATATGGAAGATTTCATTTAGCGATAGCATATCTTGCATGAAATGAAAAGAAATGAAATTGTTTATTCTGTAAATAGGATACTGCAATCACTTCTACACGTCACATTAAAAGAAAAAAAAAGCGGAGCAGTCTTTGGGGACTGCCGATAGAAGTGAAAGCTAGCGTGCGGTGACGATGATGCGATTTTCACGCTTTTTGTTCACCCAAAAAGTACACATATATACACAATATACATATAGCTCATGGAAAGCGTTCGGTGACGATGACGCGAGTTCCATGATTTTTGTTCACCCAAAAAGTGCTCAACGCGCCTAAAGAAGTTTTCACTTCAAAAATTAAAGATTTGCTAGATGAGTTCGGCGTTTCCTATCTGACTACTCTGAGAACAAAGGCCGAAACAAACTCAGAGCTCATAGTCTCTTTTAAAGTCCAGACATAATCTTGATCAGGTCCTATGAGGAGCATGTAGATTAATGTCTGAAATGGTCTCTTGAGGAAAGAACCACACAGATTTGAGTGGACAGGTCCAGTCAGTGCAAGCATTTGTCAGTAATCGTGGAGCTCAACTCAGAACTAAAGGAGCTCTACTCGACGAACAATACCATAGAAAGGACATTTGGGTAGGCCGCATAAGCTACTCAAACTGCCAGACCATCATTAAACCTAACTGAGAAAAAAAAAAAACAGTTCTCACATTCACAATAATTAAAATAATATAATACTTTACAAAGTAAGCATGACATTTTATATGTATATAATTTTCAAGGTATGTGCATAGGTAGATACACTAAATATAAGTAGGATAGGATGTTGCAAGAATCTTCGGTCTCTCACATTAGATTTAGCTATTTAGTTTCCTGAAGTTTCTTGCCCGTTCTTCTCCATAGGAACCTACTACGCTAATACGCTTTGGAATGGGCAACTAGCTTATTCTTTCTTACTGACCGACTCCTTGACAATTCAAAAGTGCCTGTTATTGTTTAACTTAATTAAAATCAATGCTTTGAGTTTGAGTTGAAACTTTTATAGTATTAAACTATTATGAATGAACCTTGAAACAATCTTACGAACTATTCTCGAACAGAAAAATCCTTGAAGCAACAATTTATTATTCAAATTATTCAATTTGCCTGAACAATTTGCAAGAGCAATGAGCACCACAATAAAAAATGATTGCAATTGGTTTAGCTGTACGTGTGTGCGTGACACTAATGTTCTTTCATGTCATGACATTATTTAATTATGTTAACATGAATATGCAGTCTGATTTTCTCGGCCATTTTTCTTCAGGCGTATTATTTCCACGGTTGCAACTTATTATGGAAAACTTTTTTACTTATGTGAATTGAATTTCTGGTAGGTACCTACTTGTGTTGTATAAAAGGGCTATGTACACGTATAACATAACACACACAGTCATATCATCTCGCCTGTTTGTCCCGAAGTGTTAGGAAGGGGTATACAAAGAAAAGAAAGAAAAGAAAGAAAAAAGAAAAATATTTTATTTGGGACACGCACAGGAAATACAAACAGTAAAAAATAAAAACAAAATTATATAAAAATAAATAAAAAAGGAGCTTATATAAAAAACTAACAAAATAATAACGACCTGTGCGAAGCCAAAAAGGCCCCGATAGTATTCAATTTTTCTGTAAATTTTGACGTTCAAAAGTGCCTTATAAGGGCCTATTTGAAATAAATGATTTGACTTTGACTTTGAGTACACCCACATTTTGCGAGTTATGTTAAAGTCGCATGTTACAGGGGGCGAGCTAGTGCTATCAACCGGGTACAAATCTCAATGCCTGACCCGGGAATCCAACGCAAGACCTCATGCTTAGAAGTAGCGCTTGTGACCACTAGTTGAACGAGTGTAGGCACGTGTGTGGCGGCATCTACAACACCACATACGAACTACGCATGAAAGACCTGACGTCACACATATCCTGCATCGCGCAAGTAGAGTTTACCGCGCGATTAGCATAGATATAACTTCCCGTCATCAATCGTCGGGCAGCTGCTCACCAGACACGAGACCCGTCTGGTCGGAGGATCCTCCCTTTTCTGTAGAGGATGAGTGAACTTTACACCCTGTTCCTCATCTCTCTATACGTGTATTGTATAAAAAAGATATGTAATAACCTCCTTTTTTGAAGTCGGTTAAAAATAACCAAGCTTCCATACCTTTAATTCAACTGCACTGAAGAATAAAGTTCCATTAAATGATCATATTTCCATTGTCGAATAATAATTCGACCCTGCAAAACAGTTTCTTATCCCAACAGAAAAAAAACCCGTCCCACTTTGCTGACTTTGAAATGACCTTGCGACATGTCCAACATGGTGGTCTATTGAATGTAGATCGCAATCCGCTATAGGGCATTGAATTCTTACCAATAACGGCCTTCGAGCTCAGGGCGACGGAACTATATTAACGTATATTTTCTTTTTTGTGACACAAGACTCAATTGAATGATTTTTTGTAACTGCGTGACTGAGTAAAAGTAAATCGACGCGTCATGTTCGTGAACTTGCGCCGTCAGTTGAGACTGGTCATTTCTAATCTGCCAGGGCTTACTTTTAATCGATTTTTGTTTTTTTTTTTTACATTTTTCTCACATTTAGAAGCAACAAGAGTAATGTAGCCAGGATTTTGTAATTTCTATATTTAAAAGAGTGTCCTTGTAGTTTCTTGCCCGTTCTTCTCCATAGAGATCTACGTTTTGGAATGGGCAACTAGCTTCAACTTTCTGACTAACTGACCGACTCTTTGACAATAGCAAAGCAATAGGGTACCAAAAGTATTGAAATGCTTTTTTTTTGTAAACTACACGGCCTTTTATTTTAAAAGTTTTACTTAAGTCAGCAAACAATATAATATTTTTACAACACAATATTTAAACTTAAACGAGTGTCCGTGGAGATTCTTGCCCGTTCTTCTCCATAGGAACCTACTATGATTTAGAATGGGCAACTAGCTTCATCTTTCTGACTGACCGACCCATTCACAATTCAAAATTACCTGTAATTGATTTATTTAAAATTTGTTGCTGATCGTACCCATTTTTTTGGAGTAAAAAAAGAGAGGAGGCCTTAGCAGAGGGTGAAGCAATGCAGTCAATAATTCTGAACTTGTTCTTAGTTTCAGTTACAGACACATACTATCGCTTTCGAAACCGTCTAGACACACAGTATTACCGTAACAACCACGGTCGCTACTGATTTATCTCATGGATAAGCGTTTTAGACACTATTTATAAAGTAGGATTACAAGACCTGTGAGTTACTCTTTTACTGTATTACAGAAATCCGTATTGCATCCTTCTATTCCACTTACAATTCTGCTGACGCTGAATCATATCTTGTGTGTTAACTAGGTTATAAAGTGCAATAATCTTTTTTTAAGCAAACTAAATAAGAAATGATGTATTTAAGACTTTTTGTTATTTTTATCTTTAAGGTAAATAGTATTTAAGTAAACTAGGTATAAAATAATGAATTAGGTAATGACATTTTGTCATTACATCAAGACTTCTAATGTTAAATATTGTTAAGAATTTTATTGTCCTTCAATCACCATAAAGTGACAGCTCATATATGCCGCCTACGATACAGGTTTATCCTAGTACAGGCATCTAACATTATAATACCTTTGTAAATTATTTCAAGATTTTCTGTTTTTTTTATTTTACGAATTTTAATAATGAATAAATATTTATTTATTATTATTATTATTTTATTCTTAATATTAGAAATGTGAAAGTAACCCTGTCTGTCTGTCTGTAACCTTTTCATGCCTAAACCACTGATTTGATCGTAATGAAATTTGACAGCAAGTAACCTGAGGCGAAGGACTTGGGCTACTTTTCATCCTAGGTAAAAATAAAATCACGCAGATGAATGCTCGGGTAAAAGGGGGATTCCTATATCCGTCAGCGCACATTGACAAGAAGAATCCTCTGCGATACCGCGAACGTCCGCCAGCTTACCGAGGTATCCGCTGGTATGCCGTGACATGAGCCGGTAAGCTCCAAGGTCGATAATCGAGCATTGAAATATATTCCTTATTTCGATTGGATAAGTAGACCTGGCAGAATTCAGCGCATACCGCCACCTCCCGCCGCGGTATCCTCCAGCGTGCTCTTCGATGCTCCAGAGAAAACTGCGCTGCGATGCTCCAAGGTCTATCACTGAGCATTGAAATATATACCTTAATTCGATTGGATAAGCATTAAATTCAATTGATACATTTAAAATCCTCTGCCGTCCGGTCTGCCAGTCTGCGCAGGCCCTTGTACTCAGATAAGTATGACTATCTGGGAAATTCATTTTAGGGCTCTCAAAACACGCAGATGGCCTGGCAAAAAGGTCGTTCAGTGGCCCCTTTGATAACCTAGAAAGGAACCAACCTACAACATAACTCCGTGGTGAAACTTTCAATCAATCAACCCGGCTTAGCAGGTCATTCCTGCACAAAGACCTCTGTGACAAAGGAGGTGTAGTGCCTGAGTAACTTCGTTAGATAAACGGGTCGGTGACCGCTAAGCCAACCTTCCCACAATAGATGTTCGTGTCTGTTCCCCGGAGCAAACCAAGGCATTCACGGGTAATCCAAGTGCGTGGTACACAATTATAACACAAAATATTCGATCCATTAATTGTAACTTCCTAAACCTAGAAACTCTTGTCCACCGTATAGACATCAACTGCGATTTTCTGGTTCTTACTGAATGTTGTTGTCATGCATCAGCAACTGTCGAATACCCGCCCTACCTAACTACACTACGTACAGTACAACTAATCATCTAAATCACAGTGATGGAGTTGTTGTCTACGCGAAATCATCTTTGTTAGCCTCATGTGAAGAACCTGACCTTCTTGGAGCAGCCTCAGGTCTACTTATAAAGCTTAAAACTGACATAGCTATTCTCTGTATTTACCGCTCGCCGTCAAATGATAATATTCACACATTTCTCACAGCTCTAAATACCATACTCCCAGCCCTCGATAACTATAACTCTGTAATTATTACCGGAGACATTAATGTAGACATTAAACCTGATACCCTTGACACGAGGTCACATGAGTACCTTAGCACCCTAGCATATCATGGCTTTTTACCCGCCCACGCTTTACCTACGAGAGGAAACAACTGCTTAGACCATCTTATGATACGAACCAAGACAAAAACTCTGACACTAGTTTATAACACGACAGTGACCGATCACTGCTCTTCTCTTTTCTCACTAAATAAAAATAAAGTTAAGCATTCAGCTCAAAAAACTTATTCTAAAATAGACTACGACGCACTTGACACTTATATGGAAAAACTTGACTTTAATCCCCTTTACCTTATTTCGGATTCTAACATTGCCATAGATAATCTTATATCAATTATAAAACCTGCAATAATCGAATGCTCTAAAATTGTTAAAATTCCAGCCCGGAAAAGAATCCTGAAACCCTGGATTACTCCCGGGTTGTTAAGGTGTATCCGGAATCGTGATTCATTACATAAAAAAGTCAAACTGGCACCAGGCAACTTAACTCTCCTTATAACATATAAAAGATACAGAAATTTTTGTACTTCTCTGTTGAAAAAAGTCAAAAGGAAATTCGACTCAAAAGAATTAAATAAGGCTAGTCAGAACCCTAAAAAACTTTGGGACACTATCAAAACTATCACTAACACACACTCTACAAGAACTAACTCAAATCCTTTGCTGACTTATACATCGTCACCCTCCCAGTCTTGTGATGAGGTCAACGAATTCTTCGCTAACATTGGGAAAAAACTTGCGGATAACCTCAATGCTGCTCGTTCATCTTTGTCTCCACCTAACCCCGTATACTCCACCAACTCGTTTGTTATGCTACCCACTGATGTAGAGGAAATTTCTGCCACTATAAACATGTTGAGAACTAATGCTGCCTCTGGATGGGATGCTATCTCCCCGTATTTTTTGAAACGATATGTTAAGATTCTTGCGCCCGTTCTCTCCCACATCCTCAATATATGCTTTCAAACTGCTATATTTCCCACTGCTTTGAAAAGAGCTATCATCCACCCTATCTTTAAAGGTGGTGACAGGAACTTACCAAACAATTATAGACCTATCGCCGTCCTTAGTGCCCTATCAAAAGTGCTGGAACGCATTGTTAACAAGCAACTTACCCACTACCTTGAACGTTTTAAACTTCTATCCCCTAATCAATTTGGTTTCCGTAAAAATAAATCCACCTCGGACGCAGTTCACAGTCTTATTAATAATGTTACAGAAAACTTAAATAATAATAAAAAAGTCCTAACCATCTTTTTAGATTTGGCAAAAGCCTTCGATACTGTCCCTGTTTCTACCCTTTTAATCAAACTTGAGGGCATCGGTGTGAGGGGTCCCCCACTTGACTTTTTTAGGAGCTACCTGTCAGACCGGTCTCAATCAGTTGTAATAGACAATCATAAAAGTGCAGAGCTGCCTATTGAGTACGGGGTACCACAGGGCAGTATTTTAGGGCCTACACTCTTCCTTGTGTACATCAACAGCCTCTGCAACCTAGACGTTCCTAATGCTAAAATAATTTCCTATGCAGATGACACCGCCATCACGTTTTCTGCAAACACATCGACGGAATTACAGACTGCTGCACAAGACGGCTTTAATACCATTACGAAATGGCTCCTGTCACACACACTGACTCTTAACGCTACTAAAACTTTATGATCTTTTCTATCAGTAACACCGCTCACCCTAGTAGCTCTATTAATTTAAAAGCACACTCTTGTCCTATTCAAAGTCAATGTCAATGTCCTGACCTGACTTTAGTGGAAAAAATTAAATATCTTGGCATTATTTTAGACAGAAACCTAAATTTTAAAACACATATTTCGACTCTTACCAGCCGGATACGCAAACTGATTTATATATTTAAGACCTTGCGGCACGTAGCCAACCCCGCAATCATTCGTAACGTATATTTTGCCCTATGCCAATCAGTCCTCAATTATTGTATCTCTTGCTGGGGTGGAGCCGCAAAAACCACACTAAAACCTCTAGAGATCGCCCACAGATCTATACTTAAAGTTGCAACCTTTAGGCCTATACGTTTCCCTACTACCGAATTGTACAAAACCTGCAACCTACTCAATGTAAGACAGCAGTTTATCTTACACACAATTTTATTGCAACACTCAAAAACACCCTATATAAAAATAAATAGACGCCGCAAAAATAATATCTGCCCTTCTCCGCCGGTCCGAAAAAAGTTTATAAAAAAATTCTTCCCCTACCTTGGTCCGTCACTTTATAATAAAATCAATGAAAAACAAACAATTTACGGATCTACTATATTTAACTGCAAGAAGACCGTCCGCTTGTTCCTATCTACTCTAAATTATGAAGAAACCGAAGACTTCCTGAGGTAACCACCCTCACTAATAAAACACCCTCACACACACACACACACACACACACAAATACACACACGCACGCACTCACAGACACACACTCACATACCTACACACTAAATCTACATATTTACAATGGCTTTCATTTACCTTTATTTTTGCATGCATGTTATTGTTACCGGGATAATTATACCTAATTATACCTAATTATAAAATGTACTACGTCATGAGACCCCTATATGTATATTGTATAAACGGGATCAGTCCTGTCTCTCCTAAACACAGGCTACTCAGTAGCCTATATAGGAGTACAGTGCTTCACCCGCTTACCAGACTGTGTATTATTCTCATGTCCCAATGTATCTGTACTATAATTTCTGGTCCTTGTAAACAATAAATAAATTTTTAATTTTAAATAGTGACGTTTCTCTGTCAGGGATCTGGGATGATTATAATAAGATCACATCACGCCTGTATTCCCCGAAGAGTTAGGCAGAGGTGTACCTATAGTACAACCCACAATTTGCCAGTTATGTTTAAGTCCCATGTAATAGGGGGCGAGCTTATTGCCATCAACCGGGCACAAATCCAGACTTCGGACTGGGAAATTTCTGATAGAAAACCCAATAACACTTTGCCCGACCCGGGAATCGAACCCAAGACCTCATGCTCAGCAGTAGAGCTTGCGACCACTAGACCAACGAGGCATTATTATAATCAGGCTTAATGATATTAAGGTATGACATTAAAGTAGCAGGTTTAATTAAATAATAAAGGCTGGCTTGTACTACGTGACCTTGTGCTAAACGTAAATTATTTTACAACGTGTTTGTTTTTATATCCCATAACTCAGGGTATTAATGAGACCATGTCAAAGAATCAACTGGAATATGAATTATTTTTCAATTCATTATTTTATTTATTTTTTCAAACAAAATAATTCAACAAAGTTACGATTCTTTATGTAAAACACAATTACGTGAAATACAAAAAAAAAAACAGAAAATTTTAGTCCAAAAAAAAAATGACAGCGTGCAGCGTCGCATTTTTTAGTTTTAAATATGAAAGATTGCTTTGAATGAAAATTATTTATTCATACTTATCAATGACACTTAGATACACACTCGAGAGTCTATTGTAATGTTATCTTCGAAACTATGTATTTTTGGAATTCCTGTTCTAGGACATCGAAAGGAACACGTTGTAACGGAAAACTTTTAGGTTCTAGTTTAAATCTGTTAGGAAATAGAAACATTTGTTTGTTAAGATACTTATTACCTGTAAAGCACACTGCTATATAAAATCTGTGTATCTAAAGATTATATAAACTGAATTTGCGGAGTCTTCTGTGAAGTACTAACCAAAAATACCTAGAAAATAAAAACGATTTGCCTCTAGTTAACAATACGTTTATAATCTTCTACAATATCCGATGGCTGACGAATGATTCATTGGTTTATCTGAGTGAGCATTATGAGGCTATTTTTATGTTTACAATCAATCACTCTTGTTTCAGGTATTGCAGAAATATGTTTCATGTCAGCACCAGTTGGCCAGTGCAGCTACTGCTGCCCGAGAGATGATGTTCTCGATATACAGTATAAGTTATTTACTAGGTATGTATTGTTCATCTTATTTCATTATATAGGTTGACTGGTAATTAGTGACTAATACTTAAACACGAAACTTTGCACATCGTTATGATCCATTTATACTATGACCTTTTTGATACACTCTGTATAATAAATCTGTGGCTGGGAAGACACGGATATAAAGTACGAAAATTGTACGCGAACCATAAATAGGGTGACTGGTAATAAGTGACCAATACTTAAACACGTGACTCATCATTATGAACAACTTTTGCGATGGGATCTGGAAAAATCTGCCGTTCCCTACATTAATGTTCGCATAACTTGTCAAAATGTAGGGAGCAGCAGATTTTTCAGGCTTCAAAGGTAGAAAGTCTTAATAAAATATCACGCTGTATATATATATATATTTAATTAATGTTTAGTAGTCATTGGATACATGAAGTGGGCTGCTTTTGTAAGAATACTTGAATGTCACGCTGTACAGAAAAGCTATGTTTTTGTTACCAAATACCCTGAAATTGAATTCATATTTGTGTGAAAATGCGAAAAACAGGGTAGTTTTATCGAAGATAAGAAACTAGCCTATACTCTGTAGTAGTAGCCCATTTGGCGACCAAAATGACGCAACAGTCCGCATTTTGAGCTCAGGGTCGCGGGTCAATTTCCGTAGCGGCACCGAACTGTAGTGTAGTGTAGTCCACTAATATTTGTTACGGGCTTGAACAATTCTACTAGATTTGTTTATATTGCGGATTAATTTGTTTTAGCAGTCTGTAGTAAATACTATGCTATCAATAAGATCTTTTTTTTGTGTGGGTAATTAACAAATCCCGCTCTGGGCGGAGCGGGAGGGCGTGTCAGATTTTTACTGACTAAAACCAGCCCATGTTCCTTCAGTTGCCTGTACTTGCCAGGGGCAACGGTATCACTTTCGGATTTTCCCTCGACCCCAGCAGGCATCGGTCCTAGCGGACCCCGCCAGTTCTGCTGACATCTCTTTGAGGCGCGCGTGGAACACAACGCGCCGTCGACCCGGGCCTGGTCCTTATCGGATGGCGAGCCACCCATTGCTCACCGTCCGCAAGCCCGTACCTACGGTGGCTGGGAATCGGCCTGAGATTCCCGACGGCCAGGGCGTCTCCTGCGGCGGCTAGGGGCGTGAGGGTGCGAAATTTGCCTCTCCCTCACGCGTTCCACTTCCTCATTCGCGAGCATTACTGCTTCGCAGAAGGAGGTGACGGCCTCCGATGCCCTCTTGCTCCGTACCATGGCCTGGAGCCGGACGCGAAAGATCACCGCCACCGATCGCCTCCACGAGGACACGGCGATGCTTTGCCCAAGCCGGGCAGACCTCCACCGTATGCTCCACCGTGTCCTCCGGGCGATCCACGCAATGATGACCTGGCGTTTCGCCTCCTCGCGCCACTCCCAAATGTGCGCGAGGACTTTTGCCTCCAGATCCCATTGCGGCGATCCGGCAAGGAGGCTCGCCGCCTCACCGGAGACCGGGCGGTATCTCTGGACTAGCCGGATGGCCATGACCCTCTGGGACACGTTCAACCAGCGGGCTGGCCGCCGCCTCAACGAACGCGCCCATACCGGTGCCCCGTAAAGGGTCATGGACCGCACGACCCCCGCGTAGAGCCTCCGGCAGGAGGCGTTTGGATCCCCTAGATTGGGCAGGAGCCGCTGCAAGGCAGCCCCGACCCGCTCAAGTCTGGAAGCCTAGCGTCGGAAATGCTCCACGAAGTTCCACCGGCTATCGAAGACGAGTCCTTAGTACTTCATCGTCGACTCGACGCCGATGTGAACTCCTCATCAATAAGCCCTAAGCCCAGTGCATGAAAAACATACATTGGTGCTTCCGAAGAATATACAGAACAGAGACTGCAAATAGGCAATGATGAAATTGTAAAGATAGAAAAAATTTAGGATCACAGTCTTTTTACCTATTGTGGTATAATAATTTTATTCTAGGTGCATCGTCTTCACAGATAATTATATAACTAATGTCCTTATACAAAATATTGTAAAACATTTTAAGAGTAACGGTGGAATTTTTTGCCCATTCTTCTCTATACGAAAATTACCATTCGACTAGAATGACGTTCAAAAGTGCCATACAAGGGCCTATTTGAAATAAATAATTTGAAGGTGCTAATTTAAGTAAAGAATTATCTACACCTACAATAATAATTGAAGATAATAACTAAGGATTAAATTATTGAAAGTTCATACATTTCTAATTTACACAAGATACTTACGTATCTTTTGTAAATTGAAAATTTATATTCCACTCAGAGCACTGATTTCAACAGCACTTGTCCGAAGCGCACCTGAGCACTTCCACTAACCGCACTGAAACAAATTTTGATAAGTGCGGTTCGGTGAAACAGTTTATCAATATTATTTTCATTCCCCGAACGACACTTGTTAGAAAGAGGCATTTGAAAAAAAAAAAGTTTTTTTGACAATAGAACAAAATTATATCCACAATCACAGATTTAAAAATCTAAGGGTGAGTTCACACCGAGACGCGACGCGACATGCACTTTTTTAAGATCCGATACAATTTAGAATTTATTTACTACACAATAAGGTACGAGCGCTGCACAGCACCGCGCATCTCAGCGTACTTCGACACGCGTTCAAGCTCGCACTGAAATTATACCTTTCGTGAAGAAAATAAGGTCGATATTTGTTTAAAGAGAGCGCAGCGTCGCATCGCGTCTCGGTGTGAATTGACCCTAAGTCTAGTCTAATACATTCTAATTATCATTAGAATGTATTAAGCTAGACTTAGGTGTCGACATGAAGTTGTTTTTTAGAAGTTCACCTTTTGTATAAAAAACGAAGTGACAGAAACTGTAGTTTAGTAAAATGATAGAACCCATTAGAATAATAACCAATCAATCAATCTGCCTAGCCTTTTCACAACTATGTTAGGGTCGGCTTCCAGTCTAACCGGATGCAGCTGAATACCAGTATTTTACATGGAGCGACTGCCGATCTGACCTCCACAACCCAGTAACTGGGTAATACGATACCCCTTCGTAAGACTGGTTGTCAGAATGAGAGACAACCAGTCTTACCAAGTCTTAGTCTTTGACCCTTTTCGGGCTTCTGACGACCCGTAACGACTGAGGAGGAGTCTCGGTATGTAAAGATGGTCACCCATCCACGGACCAACCCCGGCAAGCGTAGCTTAACCTGATGGATCAATCCGTGCGGCTGTTATTACTTAGCCACACGATCATATTAACCAAATCCATGAAAATACCTTCGTGTCTTCATAAAAACAGTTTACAAATTCTAAAACACTACAACAAACATTACGGTAATGTACCAGGGCATCATATGACCGAGAAGGTTCAATCGCAAGGCAGCGCATGCAAGCATTTGTTCATTTGACGTGCAGCGTAATTGCTATAACCTTTGTTTAGGCCAACATCACGGCTACGCTAGGCACGTTTCATGACCGTACTTCGTTATTAGGAAATGGCTGGACTGAACTTAATGGAGGTGTGCTGTCACGTTCGTGATAGCGACCTTTCAACCATCCTCGTGTGAGGAATGGATATTGTTTCAGGGCTACTTTAAAATAAGTTAGGGTTGCTTTTCAGTATTTATTTTTTATTTTCTGACAGTTTGTTCTTTTATGTCCGTAAAATCGGTAGGATTTGTAAATATGAATAATTCAAACAGATTTCTATTATCTTCTAATACTTTGAAAGAAATATGGATGAATTTATCCCAAAAACAAACTTAACATTGTAATTGAAAAACATGTTCTATACATTCCAACTGCAAATGTAAGTTTGTACGCACAATAATGAGAGATTTACCGTGTTATTTTAAGACTATATACACTACACACGACTATACTATATAGACTATAGACTATATACTTATAGGTTTTCCTGTAATCTTTGAGTACAGAACGATTCTCTAAATTAGTTTCAAAATTTTAGGCTCACTAGTTTCGGAGATAAGGGCGGACGGGACGTCAATTTTCATAAATTTTCTTAAATATCTTTAAAATTATTTATTTTAAAAATATTAAAAAAAAAAAATCCTCACAACAAGCTTTTCCATTTGATATGTCACACGGTACAGTTTGAAAAACTTACTGTCTTAATTTTTCTATTTGCCCCTGAAAAGAGACCCCCATTCAAAATTCATTTATTTACGTTATACGTCCGTATTTGGGTCAGAGAAGTTCATATGTGTACCAAATTTGCTATACTAACTTTATATAACCTAATAAATATCTTATACATACACAAATAAACAAATAAATACCAAGAAGTTAGATAACTCTCATAACAATAATATAACTAAAAAAATACACAACAAACATAACATCCAAAACGCAACGCTATCGCTGTGATGCGGGCCTTAGCAAAAAGGACACTATCACTCACGCACACTAACCTGCAGCGGCGACGTGAACTCGACATCGCGCACTTTGTTTCTATTACTACACTTATTTTCTACAACTACCCACTATACCTACTAATATACTGCTACTATTATTGTAACACGGTTTATTTGCCATAATGTGAACAATAACCCACTACGCCGTTCGGCTTAATGTATTCTAACCTAATTATAAATATTGTATTTTCTCTGTAAGTGATTTTGTAAAATCTTTTGAGAAAATAAATGTCTAAAACCGTAAATTTCAACTAATCTGGTCAAGTAGGTTGGGAGCAAATTGGCTGTGACAGACGGACAGACAGACAGCCAGCCGGACAGACAGACACACGAGTGATCCTATAAGGGTTCCGTTTTTTCATTCGGGCGTACGGAACCCTAAAAACAACGTGTTATGATTGCGATATAATACGCTTGACAGACAAATAATAATTTGTCTGTCAAGCGTCAATCAATCACCCCAGCCCTGTCCAACGCAAAAGCTTAATTTCTCATAAAATGATAAGCAATTTTCCAAAAAAGAAAAAAGTTTTAATTAAAAAAACGTTAACATTTCAACAGTTATCTTTTGAATTTCGAAACTTTTCAAAAACTTCCCTTATCCTCATAACAACTTCTTGTTTATGTTTCCAGGTCTAATCCCAGGAGATTTCAGATAATACCGCCGAATGACGTGAACGGGTTGCGTGCCACGTCGTTCGACTTCTCGAGTCCTACTGTCATATATCTGATGGGGTTCTCCGAGTCGACTGGAGGAGTTGGCACTACGACTGTTAGAGATGGTGAGGAAATTCATGTTTTGTGGTGGTGGCATGTCTAGTTGGCCAATGAGGTCTCCATATTTATTCTATTACTCCATATTTATTTAATTTCCGCTTTTTTATGTTCTTACTTTCTAAGTTCATCTTGGACATTACTGCACGATGTTATATCGTGAGAAAACCTGCTATCTAATTATGTAACACATTTTCGTAAATTTTATTTATTTTATTTCAGATAATTAAAATCCATATCTTGTTAGTATATATTAGCAATAATATTAGCTTACAATTATGTTAGTATTGTTAGTACTTATCTTTATGTGGCTACTATATAAAACCATTCACTACCCTCACCCAGTGTTTTTGAATGGGGCAGTCAAATCGAGCAGCAATGACTTTCAGAATGCTATTCTTAGCACCCCGCAGACGCTGCAGCAAAGAAGCTGGCTTTTTGCGAATTATGGCCTTGAAGCCGTCCGTATGGGTAGAAGCTGTCCGTAAATGATTAAGACTAATCTGTTTCGTTCGATGAAAGGTTATCTAATTCGGAAGAAGATGCTCTAAAGTCGTCCCATTACCAGTAAAATGGACATGAAATTGTCAATAACATCCGTACATTTTCTGCATAATGCAGGCACATAATAAAATTCACAAAGGAATACATACGAGTATGTATACGTTCTGTAAGTTCAAGTTACATGAGCAGGCATTTTCACAAATAGCAGGTGTTGTCGTTTGCGAGGCTTCTAGAATATGATTTCTATGAACTTTGAGCTGGTGCACCTGTATCATATTACTAAAACGTGAAAAATATATTTTACTCATGCAACTCTGTTTGAAACGTATCAAAATGATTTTCTTGAGTTTTGTGGAAACTCGACATACGTAACATATTTTACTGCTTATTTCAATAAGGCTGCTCCCCAATCTTTCCAAATAAGTATATTTTGAACTTTTTGTTACAGTTTTTTCAGGTACCTATATTTGTTTTTTCATTCAAATCATGGCTGTAATCATAATAAAAGAAAGCAGAATAATAGATGATAAAAATGATCACTTCTAATTTCTAGACTGTAGAGTTTTCAGTTCGCAGTTCTTTGCACCTGCATAATATCGTGACCACTTGTCGTAGCCGTCGTAGGCTCGTAGACGGTAACGAGGCGGCTACGGCGTAGCACGTCTCACGTGTGAAGGCTTGCTAATAGCTTCTTGCTACATTTTACACCATTATGTAAGTGTTTAGAGTAGTTATTCATTCGTAAAGTGTTATTATTCTGTTACATATGGTTAGTCTTAAAACCGAAACCAAACAGGGTCTACTACGGAAATAAATAAGTACTGTATGTGTGATTATGTATGCTTAAGACAACAGGCAGTAATCTTTTAGAAAAATCTGTATATGACCGGTGATCGCATTATTGTATGTTCAGCTGCTGATCGAGGGAATGTAGCTTTGATTTTTGATCTGGGGAAAGTTAAATGGTAAATAAATAAATAAATAATCATTTATTTCAAGTTACCAAGACTCATATACACATTATTAATTATTACAACCAGTCACATTGATAAAATAAGAATAATACAAATCAGGAAAATTAATTGAGCAAAAAAAAAAAATTAAATTATTGGACAATACAAACATGAATTGTAAATGTAGTAAATGAAAATGAAAGAAAATTAAAACGAAATGAAAAAAATTAAAATGATGTAAGTAAATGAAAATGAATTATATTTACTCAAACGTTTGAAATCGTCAATCCATCTTGAGCAGATAGTGAGTAATGCTGCCTTTTCTTTACAAGAAGAGGCCTTCGCAGTGGGACAGTTACAGGCTGTTTTTTTAAATAAATGGTAAATCAGTTACCCGTTTTCAGACCCACAGCTCAAAAGTATAAATTGTAGGTATACGTTGTGATTTGAGTGATATTTAATATTCCAATGACGTCAATAGATATAATTGATATAACGCCGCAGTTCTAATCGATTCCACATACGAATGCAGCGGTGTCGGTAAAGTCAATTAGAGCTGTGTTTATGTCGATAGTGTGCTAATAGATTATATCGCGGACATTGAAAATGTGTCATGTCGATGATTCATATGGGGAAAAGGAAGTTAAATAAATATTTATATTGGTAAACAAAAACAGCCGAACGGGTCGATTGAAGGTTAAGCTACTCTTGCCGAGATCGGTCCGTGGATGGGTGATCGTCTATAACATATCAAGCCTAGGAAAGCACGTTAAGCCGTTAGTCCCGGCTGTCATTTGTAGATCTTTGACAGTCATTACGGGTAGTCAGATGCCCGAAAGTCTGGCAACCAGTCTTTCCAAAGGATATCGTATTACCCAGTAAATGGGTCGTGGTGGTCAGATAGGCTAGGCAGTCGCTGCATGTAAAATATTCCTATTCAGCTGCATCCAGTTAGACTGGAAGCCGACCCCAACATGGTTGGGAAAAGGCTGGGCAGATGATGAGTACCAACGTATTTTTATTTTATTACACTGTAATTAAACCAAGAAAATGTATGGTAAAATCAACTTAATTCTTAATTCTCTACAACATTGATTAAAAGTGAAGTTGTCTCAATACGTCCGGAGAACACGGTGGAGCATACGGTGGAGGTCTGCCCGGCTTGGGCAGAGCATCGCCGTGTCCTTGTAGAGGTGATCGGTGGCGGGGATCTCTCGGGTCCGGCCCTGGTCCAGGCCATGGTACAGAGCGAGAGGGCATGGGAGGCCGTCACCTCCTTCTGCAAAGCAGTAATGCTCGCAAAGGAGGAGGCGGAACGCGTGAGGGAGAGGCAAATATCGCGCCCTCACGCCCCTAGCCGCCACAGGAGACGCTCTGGGCGTCGGGAATCGCAGGCCGATTCCCGGCCACCGTAGGCGCGGGCTTGCCTCAAAGAGATGTCAGTAGAACTGAAGGGGTCCGTTAGGACCGATGCCTGCCGGGGTTGCGGGAAATTTCGAAAAAAAATTTTTTTCTCAATAGGGACTAAATCTATTATTGGCATTAGTACTTGCTGGACATTAGAATTACATAACATAAAATCACGCCAGTAATCCCCGAGGCGTTAGGTAAAGGTCTACGTATAGTACACCCACATTTCGCCAGTAATATTTAAGTCGCATGTAATAGGGGGCGAGCCTATTCCCATTAAACTTGCCAGCCACTAAACTAACCTTGATATATACAGGAAGATTTTGATTGTCCCTATCCTTGGATATATGCATATTAGAGAGGGTTGTTTATGTTTATGTGTTGGTCATCCCTCCATATGACGGTGGCCAGTTCAGGTCACACCCTCGTTTGAGCAAACCTCTTATGCAGATGTGGTTGACGTATGAGACAAGGGGCTGGAATATTTGACCTAAATGGATAAGACAGCAGGTTATGGATACAGACAGTTTTAAAAATACATCACAGAAGAAGCTCCAGGGCAAGCGGTATTACTGGGTAGTGATACCGGTTGCACTGGAACTTCTTCCGTTGTAACAGAAAAATACGCCTGTTACAGAGCCAGGAATTGAAACTAGTGTTTATCACGATTTGCTTACAGTCCTAACTAATATTATAAATGCGAAAGTGAGTTTGTTACGTTTTCATGCTAACACGGCTGAAAAGATTTGGATAAAATTTGGCTCATGGGTAGACCATGACCTGGATGAGGACATAAAATACTTTTTATCCCGATATTTCCACAGGATCGAGATTAATGCGGGTGAAACCGCGGGGCGCAGCTAATTTCAATATAAATGACAAATGAAATTGTTTTAACAAATACATTTATCCATAAAAAAAAAAAACAGATAAAATCGGTGTTTCCCATCCAACTGCTCCGACATTATCTTGATCAGATCATTTGAGGATCATGCAGATGGTCTTTTGCGAAAAGAACCACACAGTTTTGAGAGGACCTGTCCAGTCAGTGCAATATTGTCCAACTACAAAAACATAACACATGTAGGCAACTTGTCACTATAATAATAGTGGAATAATTATAGTAGTTGTGTCTAATGGACAATACACACCCATTGATGCCTGATAATTTAATATTTATGGAAACCAAACATGGCGGTAATGTCGCAATAAAAAAGATTTTATCACCATAGACAATAACGCTATCTCTATGGTGTGGTCAGTGTTAAAATTGTTAGTGGCCGTTCTGTGGAGTAATTGATATTGTAAATAAGGAAGGGTGGATGGACATCATTTTGTTTGTTTTAGTTTTTAGATACCGGTATTTTCGAAGTGCGAATGACATAACAATATGACATCTAAGAAACATTTATTTTATTTTAAACTTGTCATTGGTAGTTTAGATTTGTAATTATACAGTTAGTTAGGTACTAAAAGTAGGTAAGTGCTAGTTTAAGCATAACAAAATGTTTAGAAATACTCAAATTGTAGTTTCAATGCTGAATATGAAATTCATTTAATTGAGCAAAGAATAATATTAATTTAATTATACAATGAGTAATAAAAGCATAAAAGAAAAAAAAAGGATAAAAAAAAAAGTTATTGCTATTTAAAATTCACGTTTTTAGTACCAAAATTATCCCCATTCCATAAAAAATAGTAAATTTTAAAAGGGGGTCATTTGTTTTGACTCGTAGACACTCGCTAAACGACGGGCCCCTTGCCTCATGTAATAACCAAGAATATATAACATAAGAAATTACCACATAAATAAACTCAACTCAAACTCAAAGCATTTTTTTCAATTAAACCATTTACAAGCACTTTTGAACCGTCAAGAAGTCAGTCAGTCAGAAATATGAAGCTAGTTGCCCATTCCAAAGCGTAGTAGGTACCAATGGAGAAGAACGGGCAAGAAACTCCATGGACACTCTTTTAAATAAAAAATTTGATACAAAATATTGGTTACATCATTCATGTTGAATTTTTTTTTTATTGCATGTGAGAACAATGTAGAAAGACGTACACGTTTTGTAAAAGCGTCCATAATAAAAAGAAAAAAACAAATAACCATTCAAAAATTTAAAATAAATTAAAATAAGCCATGGCAGCTAAGAGATGACCAGTCCCAACTGACATACTCTCAGTACGATTATTACACACCCGTTATTTTTTTTGGTTGGGAAATTATCAAATAACTTCTCCCGCTCTGGGTGGAGCGGGAGGGCGTGTCAGACTCTTACTGACTAAAACCCACCCGTGTTCCTTCCATTGCCTGAACGTTGCCAGTGGCCACGGTATCCCTTTCGGACTTTCCCGCAACCCCGGCAGGCATCGGTCCTAACGGACCCCATCAGTTCTGCTGACATTTCTTTGAGGCGCGCGTGAAACACAACGCGCCGTCGACCCGGGCCTGGTCCTTATCGGACGGCGAGCTACCCATTGCTCATCGTCCGTAAGCCCGCGCCTACGGTGGCCGGGAATCGGCTTGCGATTCCCGACGCCGAGGGCGTCTCCAGCGGCGGCTAGGGGCGTGAGGGCGCGAAGTTTGCCTTTCCCTCACGCGTTCCGCCTCCTCCTTCGCGAGCATTACTGCTTCGCATAAGGAGGTGACGGCCTCCCATGCCCTCTCGCTCCGTACCATGACCTGAACCAGGGCCGGACGAGAGAGATCCCCGCCACCGATCGCCTCTACGAGGACACGGCGATGCTCTGCCCAAGCTGGGCTGACCTCCACCGTATGCTCCACCATGTCCTCCGGGCGATCCACGCAGTGATGACACCCGGGCGTTTCCTCCCGCCTGATACGAAACAGGAACCTCCCGAAGCAACCATGTCCGGTGAGGACCTGCGTCAGGCGGAAGGTGAGGACGCCGTGGCGCATCTCTAGCCACTCCTCAAAGAGGGGATTTATCGCCGCAATGGCGGCGTGCCCAGCACTGGGTTGCGACAATCGCACTCTGCATGACGCCATGAGATCCCGCCGGAGATTAACAACACCCTCACGGACGAATAGGGTTTTTGTTACACCTTGTATAGACATAAATATAGAAAAAGGCAAATCAACCTACTCTTGGTTTATTAGTCGCCTTGTAACTTGTAACTTTTGGTCCTAACTGAAAAGCGTGAATTCACGAATGAAATGGTAATCCTATACTATTAAATGAGCAATATTTGTTGTATATATATTTGTAATCCCGTTCTCGAAAACAGCTCTAACGATTTCGATGAAAGTTGTAATATGGGGGTTGGCGAAAAATCGATCTAGTTAGGTCTCATTTCTGGGAAAATTCGTTTTCTCTATTTTCACCCGAGCAGAGCTCGGTCGACTAGGTACTGCATCTTAATTAAAGTTATGTATTTTAAAATTCTAAAAACTAAACATAACCCCCATGAAAGGAAGACCTATTTGAGGTATGGGAATCTCCCGGCTATGGGAGTCTTGAAATGAACGAAAGCTACTACACATCGCAGTGTGTATAGAAAGTTACAAAGTTACAATACGGGGTCAAATTAAATTATGTTGATAATCGGTATCGATATCTAAACATGATAAAGCAAAATAGTTTTTTTTTTTGTTAATCAACCGCAGTGTATTTGAAACATCTATTTAAAAAACGTGAATAGTTTTAGTTAAGTTAGTATATAATTTTGTTATTTGTATTAATGAATTAGTTCTAAGTTGTTATGTACCCATATATTTCTATCGTATTCATAAAAAAATAATCATAAATCATTTAAAAAATCTGTTTTTTGTATTGTGTTAAACTTCACATCAATAAAAAAACTGATTTCTCAACTCATACTTCAAGTAACAACACTACTAGCGATTGTTGGCCCCCGAAACAGTCATCAAATCATTTTTATTTTATCGTGTTTAGATATTCCATCACGTCTGCGGAGTTTCGCTAGCTAATTTAATTTGACCACGTAGGTACCATTTGAACTTGTAGGTACAATTTGACCCTGTAGGTAAAATTTGACCCTGTAGGTATATTGAAAATTATGAAACCAATGATACTTAACTTTTTCTCTTGGTTTTCAGCTCACTTAAATGCAGGCAACTATAATTTCATCGCCGTTGATTGGTCACGGCTCATCGTGTTTCCTTGGTAAGTTCATGTTCATTGTATGATTGCCTTGCAGCAGTTATTATGATGACTTCTGCAAGGCGGTGTTTTGATTTTTATCTTCAATCTTCAATAATCATTATGTTGTTATCTAAATGGCAATGTGTGACCGACACTTCAAAACTATCTGTAATTGGTTTATTTGAAATAAATGCTTTGAGTTTGAGTTGAAAGACAGATTGGCGTAGTATAATAATAGACATGTTTTATTGTAATGTTTTATAACAAGAACAGCTAATTACAAAATCATACTCACGACTTAAATTAGTAGTTAGCACACAAAATTATGTGGTAACCAGCACCCTTGGAAGTTATTAGGATAACTTTCTGGGTACTACCATAGATATACTCGTATTATTAAAAGTAGGGTACTACAGTCCGGGCGTCGAGAGAATGTGTTCTTGACACCTGTCAGTTTCATACTAACGAATATGTGTTTTGCGAATTCGATCCTTATTATTCTATTTTTCTCTATGGCAATGGTGCCGATGTCCACAATTCTGCCACTGTCAGATGTGTTACGAGAAAACGTGCGAAGGAGGGAAACAAAATAAATAATTGTAGTTAAAATAAGTTGAATTTAATGTGAAACTTGTTGATGGGTAGATCCTTATTATTACTAGAAATTGTTCAATTGACAGGTGTCAGGAACGTATTCTCTCGACGGCCAGAACGTAGTTCTTGTCCCAAACCATGTCTCACTTAATTTAAGGCATTACAACAGGCACAGTTAAAGCAAGCGTTAATGTTGCACAAATATTAAAATAAAATGGAATTAAGAATTAATTAACGAGAAACCAAAAACCATGAAGATGGAAAATGTGATGACTGTGTGTGAGGAGAGAAAATCGCATGTTTGTATGTGCATTTTCATTCTTCTGATTATCTTTTAATTTGATACATGATGTCGACTCGATTGCCGCAGCTTTTTCTGCCACGATTCACGGGATCAAGAAGCATAATGGAAGACTCATGGAGTAAATCATGAATTTCTAATCCCATAAACATACTACACTAAATTAAGGACCACAAAGCCCTATAATAATAAATGCTACAATAAGCAATACGAAACAAATTACTGTGCTCGAATAAACCGCGTACATAAGCGAAATTCAGTTGTTACAGCGTTTAACATGTTACTGAAACGTTATGATTTCGCATACGTGAGGGGGCGAATGCGACCCAATATTCGCCCCAGAGGAAAACGTTATAGCCTAAGGCCCGGTATACATAGAAGTGGAGCTGGGCAGAGAGGAGAGGGAAAGTTTTGCGGATACGTTGGCCATGCAGCGTTCATATATTATTTTCTTTCGTCTCCGCTGCGTGCTTTTGCCTGCTTGCATACTGACATCATCTACACTTTAATCGCGACCTATAAATATGAGAAATCTCTCCTCTTTGCTTCTTTTTTTCCAATCGATAGTAATAGTCCTTTTCTTAAATTACTTGGGCTAAGTAGCTGGCCACGTTAATCGTGAATCTGTGGCGTTTTTTATGTCCTTTAAGGTGCAAGTGTTTGCTCACTCTGCTTCATGTCTTTTGAGGCTAAGCGGAGAGTAGATGAGTAAATATGAAATCTCCTCTCCGCTCAAAATGGCTTTGGTATACACCAGGCCTTATATTAGGTCCCTTATTTATGACGCAGTTCGCAGTGGCTAGCAGCCAACAGCGTTTCGCTAGATTTATGTCCGTTCCCACGTTCAGGCACAAAGGCCCGCTTTGTTTTTCTTAGCCGTTTTTGTTGTGCGAGTAATTAATTTGAGGCATTTTCGTTAATTACTGGTTCAATGTTTTGGGTAGAAATGAATAGGGTTGGTCAGAAAAATATGTAGCTTTAAGTACTGGTATTTTGTTCTTATAAAGCGGTAAGTGAACGAACCTTTCGCTTGCTTTTAAGTTTTATGTTATCACAGCCGATCTAGTCAGCTATATAGCTTACCCAATAAGGGACCTGTATCGGGGTATTCCAACTGAGATGCTGAAGTACCCCTCTTTGCGCTGAAGACGGCTACCATGTAATCGACCTTCACTAGGCGGATCGCCATACGTAAGAAGTCACATTTTTTTTTTCCCCATACTATTATACAGGTTGACTTGTAATTTGACATATTCCTTCTAGAACGTGATAGTGTGACCCATTTGCAACATTTAAACGTCCCATAAACCCTAGACAAAATTTATGGGATTCGAGAAAAACCACTTTATAAGTATTTTTGAAAATTTCCCAGTTTTCGTCACTAAATATCACTTTTCTCTACACTCTCAAATTGAATGGCCTTCATTGCGATTCCATTGGGTACCTAATACTTTAGGCATAAAGCGTAATGCCACAGTAAAATTTCTAGATAACTGGTGTCAAAGTGCAAGTACGTAGATGAGTTTTGAAAAAGGTTAATAAACTTCTTCCTTTATTTTTAACTGTTTGATGACTGTTTAGAAAATTTGGCTACATCAAAAAGTTTATTAAAGTATCAGGTACCCAATAAAATCGCAATGAAGGGCATTAAATTTGAGAGTTTTGAGAAAAGTGATATTTAATGACAAATTCTGGGAAATTTTCAAAAAAACATAAAAATAAGGTTTTCTCGAATCCCATAATTTTTTGCCTAGGGTTTATAGGGCGCTTAACTGTGACAACTGGGTCACACTATCATGTCCTGGAACGAATACGTCAAATTACAAGTCACCCTGTATATGGTTTTTTCCCCGTTAGGATTTCTTTACTATAAATTAACCATGACCTTCCATAACCCAGGTACATATCAGCGGTCCAAAACACCCGCTACATGGGCAGAAAACTAGCAGACTTCATCCGATTCCTGGACTCTGTCGGTGTCCCAGCCTCGTCCATCCATGTAGTCGGCTTCTCTCTGGGAGCTGAAGCTGCAGGGTTTGCAGGCAAGAACCTGCGGTCACGGGGTTTGTTGCTCGGCAGGATTACCGGTGAGCCATAGAGCTTTTTAAAGAAGGAATTGCTCAGATTGTCTGAATTTGTTGCTACTGCAGTTTACGTGGATGTTAATGATGTGTGTGATAAATAATGGATCTTCAATGTTTGGAGTCTGAAGTTCTTATTTATTATTTGTTTGTCATGTTATTGAAATAATATCTGCTTGATAAGTTCGCGTTAGTAGAATTTTTCTGCCAGCTTGCAAAATGAACCATAACCTTGCTTGCTTGGAAGGTTGCAGCCTTGGAAACTTTAGCAAATAATTATAGATATAATTACAATTTAACGAACCAAAACTTTACTTTGTTTAAGACAAACATCAAGTATTGCATTTGAAATTTGAACGGTATATAAACTATTCACATAACAGTGAATTATTTAACGACTTGATAGACATTCAAGGTTCATTTAACAGCTTATCTGTGTCTAGTGGTTAGAACACTTGTCTCAGACCCCGGTGCCGGGTTCGATTCCCAGTGGGGGTAAAAATCTCTGCTCGGCTATGTCCGCCTGGCTATCTACCACCACCTTATCTAAGTCTGTCGCCATAACAACAATGGTATTGTTGTGTTTCGACAGTTGGGGGTAAGAAAGCCAGTACCTCTGTGGTTGAGGATTCCGGGGGAAGCTCGCTTACACCTTCGGTCTGATTATCACTTACCATCAGGTGAGATGCAGGCCAAGAGTATGGATAAAAACAATAAAAAAACTGTGTACTTAAAAATGAAGCAGTAAATGGCAGTTGTAATTAATGATTATTTCAATACTCAATATCTTTATTGCTTTACCATAATGTGTACTTAGATGGTAACTATATAATTTAGATCATTATGGACTCTGTAGGGCACAGCAAAAGTGTAGGAGAGAGGAAGCCCTGTTTTAGGAGATAATTAAATTGTTTTTGTGGGAACAAATTTTTAACTTACATAATTACTATAATCAAAGTCAGGAGATCGCGAATAAGATACTAAACATTTCGCTTATCTATTATTTGTTCTCATTAATTTTTGACAAAGGGAAGGATAATACAAGCTGTGGCATGCCATGCGGTAGAACAAACTTTATGAATAAGTTATTATGTTGCATAAGGCAATTCAAGTGTTAATAAATGATAAGAATGACCTATTACAGCTACGTCAATATATACTCATAGTCATTATAACTATAAAATGTGGCTAACATTGCATTTTTGAATAGAGTTTTTTCTTGTAGGACTGAAAGATAGTGATTTATACGAAGCGTCTTGTCTTCGGATTTCGATTTTTTTTTCAACCTTGACATGTGTTACTCCTTTATTGTTTGGTTATTCCAAATGCCATACCATTCATAGTTGGGGTTTTAATGCATTCTATTTTCCAACCATACCCGAAACTATTTTTAAAGTATTAATTACAGTGATCTGTCTGTTGTGGACCACGCATGTGTACTAATTTATAAACGTTCAACGTCTTTCCATTGTGAATTTCTGTAGTCGTTTCAGTTGTAAAAGCCAAGTTTAATCGACTGTGTAGACCTTAATATTAGTACTTAAAAAATCCAGGGCTAGATCCTGCCTACCCCGGCTACAGTCTGTCAAACAATGACGGACACCTCGCGAAAGGCGACGCTGCCTTCGTGGACGTCTTACACACGAACCCAGGAGTGTTCGGGTTTCTTCGGCCGATCGGTGACGTTGACTTCTATGCGAACCCCGGCAGCTGGATCCAGCCGGGCTGCTGGGTCGATGAGCTGATTAAGAATCGGGAGTTTAGGTTTGTTTGTGAGTATATGTTCCTTTTTCTAAAGTTGGGAGAAGTGGAAAGGCACACCGCACCACTTTCAAAAATAGATATAGATTATAGAGTATTTGCTTCCAAAACCAAAAATCATTGACGGAGTTATTGGCTGGTTCTACACAACTTCCTAAGAATTAACATTGCTATTCAAACATGGCAGCCCTTCTCTATAGCACTGAAACTACTAAAAAGAGACGGAAAGACATAGTTTGCCCTACAAAAAGTACAAAACATGCTTTCGCAGCCAAATTTTTTATCTTCCTAGGACTTTATAATAACAGACTAAATGCGAAAGCCAAAATTTATTCTCTAAATTATAATAAATAATTGTAAAAGAACCGTCAAGGAAGCTCTTCAAAGTATGTCCTATGAAGATACAGAGAAATTATTAGTTGTACTTAAATAAAAGTTGTATTTGTACTAATTAAGTTTAGCTAAGTTAGGATAGGTACTAAGATTTTAGCAAGTAGTTTTAGATTTATTGTACTATTTACACCTTTTTACATACCTATTAGATGACTTGATTTTTATTAATGTGATTATTTACAAATATTATACCTTGCCTCGCCTGAAACACAGGATGACCTAGTTCAGGCACATAACATAATTGAATTTTTCGTAGATTTAAGCAAATTTGTATTTAGTGTTTTACCTTTTTACCTGAATATACTTTTTTTATTATTTTTTTATTATGAATGAATGAATGAATGATAAATTTTATTTCAGAATTACTTCCATATTTGTTAGTATTATGGCAATGCTGTCAGTATTCTGGCACGTTTACAGATGACAGCGATGCGGCGACGCCTAAGTGCGGATTTCACCAATGAAATAGGGACGACGATTAAAAAAAAATATTTTTGTCCGTCTTGTATGTTATAAAAAAATTAAGTACACGTATTTTAACTTTTTTTACGTTATCAAAAGATTACGGCGATACATAGAGTTAAACCCTCTTATTCATAAACGTTGATTAAAGTTAAGACAAGTTTAAACGTCAAAAATGTATGGTTAAACAGGCGCTAATCATTTCTTAACTTTAAGCAGCGTTTATAAATAAGGGGGTTATTAGTTACTTGTTAACCAAGTTGTTAGCACTGACAAAAGATTCAATTAAAAAAAAAAAAACTTGACATCAGAGTTCTTACAGTACGGCACAGGTGATCGTAGGCTTTAATGAATTAGTAAGGGAGAGATCTGAGTGAGCACATAGGCTCATCCGAAGAAAAAGTTTTCCCCTCTGCATCATTTTCTTTTTGGACGGAATACTTAGTGCACTGCAGATGGAATTTACTAGTTCACCGGGGAAGCTCTTTCGACGATGTGCTCTGTCTTTTTAGGGTTCCGAAGTCAACAAAGAACCCTTATAGTTTCGCCATGTCCGTCAGTGTGCCTGTCTGTCCGTGGCTTAGTTCAGAGACTCTTAGTACTAGAAAGCTGTAATCACGCCGACACAGTGGTAAAATAAAATCACTAAAAATATTTTTTTTAGGGTACCTTCCCTACACATAAAGTGGGGATGTTTCTTTTTTCTAGTCAATCCCGTGGTGTGGGGTGTCGCTGGAAAGGTCGTTCGAAAATATGATTATTATTTACGAATGATTAAGCTTTAAACTGCTTATTTTTGTTAGATTCATGTACCCCCCACCCCCTACCAGCTAAATGGTTGGTTTTGACAATGTAAAAAAAATCACGGCAGTAGTATATATAACGAAGTTAAAAAGAAAACTATCACAGCTAAGTAGGCTTTTCAAGCTAACGAGTAATAATCGACCAACTTTAATTGCAGTTGCAAAAACATGTTTTCCCATACATTCCGAATGGGAGAACATGTTTTTCAACTACAATGTTAAGTTTGTCCTTGGGATAAATTCATCTCAACTACGGAACCCTTCATTGTGCGTGGTCCAACAAGCACTTGGCTGGTTTTATTTTACTACTGAAAACAACAAAGTTTTATGATCGTATAATTTGTGTCGTTAGTACAAACACCGTTAGTCGCTTGATCGATCTTATAAGACGCGTTAAATATCTAGTTGAGTGAGCAATCCAAACGTGTCATCATTTGATGTCACAGGGTTGTTGAGAATTGGACGTCGGGTTGTTGAAATAGGAACAATAAACATGTATACAAATCCCGCCTAATCCAAACCTCGCAGACAGACTGATGAATCTTAGTTATTCGTTGTAATTGCTACTATAACACAACAATTTTAACTCGTTTAAATTCCTTCGTAAGCCATTATTTTGATTGTCAATTAATGCAAAACTTCACATAAAGAGATGACAGACGCTCTTTTTCGTGTTAAAAATATCGCTTCGATAAAAATGAAGGATTGTTGTGTCAATTTACGAAACGAGCGGCGAATTTCGATTCGATAGTTTTCGATTTGCTCCTTGACACTCGATGGACTGATTGAAAGAAAGAAAGAAAGAAAGAAAAATATTTTATTTGGGACACGCACAGGAAATACAAACAGTAAAAATAAAAATAAAAAACAAAATTATATAAAAAATTGCACCTCCATTGCATAAATCATCTGTGACATAAAAAAGATACGATTCGAAATTTGAAATGAAAAGGCGCGTTCGCTTCATGAGCTCTCAACTCAAAGCCCGTTTACTAAAGAAACATAAGAGCTTCGTTACGCAACCTTTTTACTTGGAAGGGATTTTTCGACATTGACCTTTATAGGGTTGATGAATGTTTTTGCAAATAACACCGTCAGCCCACCAGGTGTGTAGGTAATACAGAATTCTATTAATGTACCTACTACATTATGTTTCTATTTAACTAATTGACAAATTGCGTGTTGCAACGAACAATGCATGCTGCATCAGAAACAGTCTGGGACTAAACGAAGCCGCAATAAACAATTTACTCTGCACTAAACCAATTTCGCGTCGAATTTGGCGCGTTAGCTGATCATAGTATGATGTTGCAACCCTAACAACCGCACATTTCGGCGGGAGGGTGCCGATCGATGCTCTGACGTCACACGCGGATGCTGCGGGGAGGGGAGCGACGAAGGACGAGGTAGGGGGGCACGTTGCTAGTACGCCAACCCCGATTATTTGCCTTTCAAAAAGCTATTATTAGCGTTCGTGTTTTCAGCTGAAATTAAATTACAAGATATTTTTTTGGTGAATTTTATCCGCGTCGCTACAGAGTCCCCCCTCTATAATTTTAGGTTATCAGCCTAACTTCATTCCCCGCTTTTGCTACGGTTCGATTTCATGAAGCTTTGATATTATTTCGTAAGACCGCCTTGGTTATCTAACTCCGTTAAGATTATTTTTCTTGAAATCAAGATAGGGATTTGTTATTCTAAAATACCAAGGTGGTTAGTTTAAAATTTTATAAAACTAAATGCTGAAACTCGTAACATTGGGCTTCTTAAAAAAAAAAACGTTTATCTTCATTTCATGTGAAACTTTTTCGTTGCGTCAGCTTAGCCTCATGTAGCATTTTCAAGCTAAAACCGTAAGAATCCACTAGTGTAGCTGGTGGATTCTTAGATATATATATATCTTATAAGAGTTAGTAATACGAGTGAATCCTAGGTAGTACTCAAGGGGTGCTTGTACTCCGTGCTTTAGTCCTTGAGCTACTCCCATTCGGTGGTTTATTTCAATAAGATTTAATAAGGTTAAAACTTTGTCAATGCACTTTTAATGCAATGTCGATAAGATAAAATTCAGGTTTTATTAATCAGCATTAGTATGGCGGTAGTTTAAGCCTCTATGGCTTATAACGAGACTTCTAGCTAAACTGTAGAGTTTCTATCAAAACATTCAAGTAACTCATTTTCTGCCGAAGATCCCGCAATAAATGTTGCCATTTTTGGGTTCAGACCGGCCAATATAATATTAATTTACTGTTAATACGATGATTAAAAAGTGAGAGAAACCTTAAAAAATTGATGGCAAAAAATCTCTAAATCACAACAGCAAACATGTTCAAAGCCGTCCTTCTTTTCTGCCAGCAAACTCTCATCACACAGATTTTTAATCTCATTCCTCATTGCCTTGTGTACGTTTCACAATTACGTCCACACTTGTATGCGAGGCAAAACATCAAACCACGTTTACAGACCGTAACAAGTACCTATCGTTATAAAAAAATCGAAATACCCTCGTACAATGGAATGCTTCATAAAGCAACCATACGAACGAATACAGGCTTTATGTTCATCTATAAAAGAACGTTAATTAAGGTTGATAATGCGAAATTATTTGGGCCACTCGTAAAGCTCTACTTTGGACATGAAACGGCTCGTATAATGAGGTAAATTATGTGGAAGTGGGCCTCTTCACGAAGAGGTATCAGACTGTTCAGCAAATCATTAATTGAATTGCGGAATCTAATCATACAGAAACGGAACGAACTTTTCATCACTTACCTTACTCACTGAAAATTGGCAATTTGGACAAAATGCTCGATTCTTTTATTTTCTACATGCAAAAAGCTTCATACTTATTTCTGCCAGTTACAGTTAAAAATAAATTAAAAAATAGTTTCAGTTCACTATATACGGCTGTTCGTAAAACTACAAACCGTTTTTTATTTCCCTCACTATATATAAATATGTAAGTAATAAAACGGAACACAATTTCGTGGAGATTTGTCGAGTTATTCTGCATTCTGCATTTTGATAGGAGCTCAGCATATTTCGTTGGCATGAAGGATTTATGAAGAAGTTCCATATTTCAAATAATACTATCATATTTTCTGAAATATTTTTGGCAACGGATATCGTATGGTTTTCGTGAGTTTTTTTTTTTTTTTTTTTTTTTTTTTTTTTTTTTTTTTTTTTTTTTTTTTTTTGCCCCACACTAGGAATTTCTCCTGTATCGTGGGTGCGTTTACAAACATATATACTCACATACACAAACAGCCACAGTTAACAGTAATCCGAGATGCTTCAAATTCAAGCCTTTTAAAACGAGCCTTTGCGCCAAAAATACATTTAATCTGTAATAGCCCTTAGCTTACAGACGGTCTTCTTTCCTTTCAAGATGCTCTTTCGAAAAAAAATTATTTAGCAGAGCGAAAAGTTCAAATTATCGAATCGTTTATCATTTTAGTTAGTTCAACCCTAAAATGCGATAACCCCATATTTTATCAAGACGTCGTCGGTACGCCGCCACTTGGCTTTCGGCCAAAGATTGATCGTTAGAGCAAAATGTCAATAGCCAATTAGTTATAGGCATACACACCGTATTTCGACCTCCGCAGTTCCTTTACAAAGTATAAAATAAAAATTAAATGCTACTAGGTTGCGAGCGAAATTATGTAGGTTAATCCTCGAATGTGTGATAATGGACTCTTTAGGTTACTCTGTACGAAATATATATTATGGCCTTTTGCGGCTCAGTGACCCGGTAGCCTCTGGCGCGGCCGTTGAGGCTTAAATCCTGAGGTTTTGATCCCTAGGCTATTGGATTTTTCTGTCAGGAAATTATCGGAAAACTGTAGCTCCAAAATATAAGGTAGGTATGTTCAAGGTAGAAGAACGGTCTGGCCAAGAACCCGTGGCAGGAACAGACCTATACCTAAATTATTAGAGTTAGGTATAAAGAAAATGCAACTACATAAGGAATACCCCATCCCCGGTTTAAATAGGGTGTCTATTGTATGAATAACCCTAATAGGAGAAGAGGGTAAAATAATGTGGTAGATAGGCCTCTTTGTCCCTACTGAATTTGCAAAGAAAAACAAAATAAGAGATAAAAAGTAAGTGTGTTTTACATCCTTTGTCGGTTGTTCGTCTTGTCGAGTGGGACTTAGGAATTAACTGGCGGTGTGGGTGTTAAATGTTACCTACTTGAGGAAAAAAACTTAGAAACACGTTTTTTATCAGATAACTTCTGTTGTTTAATATGTAGTTGTCTTGCAGTTTTAACTCCTTTTAGGTTGAGAAGTTGAGTTTTAGACAATGCAAATATTTTTATGTGTTTTAGTTTCGAGTTAGGTACTATCTACCGGTACTTAACAGGCAGTAAGGGCAGGCCTTTGCTAAAAAGCAAAGCAAATACACACATCAACACGGTCTAGGGATATTTTTAAAAAAGTGAATTACTATCAATGTGTTAATTATTTATATGACATGTATATATTTAAAAGATACGTTATTTAATATTCTACCATTTTTTAATAATGGTTAAGGTACTTCGATTAAAATTTCAGGATTTTATGGAAAAAAAATGAAGCATAGACGGAAACCGTATATGAATGAACTTTTAATTTATGAGTAAAAACTGAAAAAAATAGAAAAATCATTTAATTTGTGTTTATAAACTTGAAGTTAGTAGTCTGAGAAAGCGCCCATGATGTTCATAACACATCGGCAACGATTCGGCATGCTCAGAACAAGGTTGTCAATGTCTTGCTGCGGAATATTGTCCCATGTCCTTTTGAGGTGCGCAAAAAGTTGATCTTCTGTAGCCAGATTTTCAGGAACTTCCTTCAGAGCTCTTCTTTGCAGCATATCCCACGCATGCTCAATGGGATTTAGATCTGGCGATTGAGCAGGCCAGTCTAAGGCCCTAACATTGTGTGTATGTAACCAAGCTGCTACCGTTCTCGCCGTGTGTGCCCGGGCATTGTCGTGCATGAGCAGGAAATCTTGCCCCATTTGTGTTCTGTGGGGAAAGATTACGGGCCCCAGCACCTGTTGGACGTATCGTTCTGCCGTCATATTGCCCCGCACCCAAACGAGATCCGTCCGTCCTCCAAGACGAATTCCTGCCCAAACCATAATTGTTCCTCCTTGGTATGGGTGAACTTCCTGAGGGTTCTGAAGACGGCTCCATCGTCCAGGAACTCGCCAAACACGCGTCCTTCGTGAATCTGGATGGAAGCCGAACCTGGATTCATCCGTGAACAGCACATTGGACCATTGCTCACGGCCCCAGTCCACGTGGTTCCGAACCCATTCTAATCGTCGTCCACGATTGCCTCTCCGTAAAGGTGGGACCCGGAGTGGTCTACGAGAGCGTAGATTGCTTTCATGCAGTCGCCTTCTTACAGTTTGGTCACTCACAAGCACTTGGTGTTCCACTCGCAGCCTTTGGACCAATTGAGTCGCCGTTGCATTTGGTTGAGCTCGCGCAGTAATTTGCAAAAATCGATCTTGTCTGGGGGTAGTGATGCGACTTGGCCCCCGGTGCCTCTCCGCTACTTCACCTGTGGCACGATAGCGTGTCCACAATCTTGAAATTACATTTTGGTGGGTCCCTATGGCCTCAGCAACATTACGCTGAACAGACCCAGGTTCCAGCATTCCCACAGCTCGTAACATCTCCGCCCTCGTCAAATGTTGGCGTTGCATGGCTACAATACCTCAATTTTAACTTTATCTTTCGTTTAAAAATGAAAAAAAACTGTAACTAAACGTAATTCGTATTGTTTTCTAAATTTCGCACAAATGAAAATTCCCTCTCTTACACATCAAGACATTTTTATGCCACCGAAACAAAAGAATTTTCAAAAATTTGAATTTGGAATTAGTCTGAGATAAATTACAAACAAATCGGTGTATGAAAGATTACAATGCGGCCAGTACTTTTCGAGTTATTTAATTGAGTATGAAATATCCCTAGACCGTGTTGATGTGTGTAGTTTCCTAGTTTCAAGATTACTAATAAAGGCTAAAAAGGCAGTGAACAGATTTTTATTTTTTATTTTTCTTAGAAATATAATCTTATAAATAACTATTTACATAAATAGTAATTTCACGACTGATTAAACTTACGGCGCCTTAATAAAAAACTTCTTCAAAAAACCATAACACATATTATTTGATTCGAAATCAGCTGATGTATGGGGAATCATACATCAGCTGATTTCGAACCGAATAAAGCAAATCAATAAGAAAATGAGTGAACCCACTTTACAAAACATAGACATAAACATCGGCTGTAAAGGAAAAGACTTTCCCCTGAGATATAAAATTCAATCATGGCCAGTAATACCGAGATTTCTTGTGTCGAATTAGGGCCTGCACAGACTGGCGGACGGGATGGCAGAGAATTTTAAATTTATCAATTGAATTTAATACTTATCCAATCGAAATAAGGTATATATTTCAATGGTCGGTGATTGACCTTGGAGCATACCGACGCATGCCACGGCAGACGCGGATGCTCCGGTAAGCTGGCAGAGGATTTTGCTTATAAGTGTGCGCTGACGAATAGGGGAATCCCCCTCGATGTTCTGCCCTGCCGTCAGCCAGTGTACGCAGGCCCTAATCGAAACAAACATTTTTCCTCTTTCCCCAGATGGTTGCAGTCACGTCCGCGCGTGGAGGCTGTACTCCGAGTCTTTGGGCAACCCTCGAGGGTTTCCATCGACCCTGTGTGCGGACTGGACCTCTGCGACAAGACCCTGCAGCTTTCAGGTCCATGGGCATATGGGTATTGCTGCTGCACCACCGTAAGTTAATTTTGAAAACCTCCTATATCGAATAGAATATTCTTTATTATGTAGTAATAATAAATTTATATGAATTTGGACCATAATTTGCACCATTTGGACGCATATGAATTTTAATCTAGGAATTGTCTATGATGGTGGTCTATTTATTTACTAGCATTCGCCCACGGTTTCGCCCGCGTGGAGGTCGGAAATTATCCCACGGAAACGTACTACCGGGATAAAAAGTATCCTATATTCTAAACTCCTAAACCAGGTCATGGTCTACCAATATGCCAAATTTCATCCAAATCCGCTCAATCGTAGCGTGAAAGCATAAGAAATAAAAACTCATTTGGCATTTAGTTAAGATTCTTCAAAATTCAAAAATTCAAAATTCAAAAGTCATTTATTCAAACTAGGCTGAGAATCAGCACTTTTCGAACGTCAAAATTACATAAGACAGTCCCCCAAAACGTCCACCCTTCACCACTTCCTAGTGCTTTAGCTGCTTTAGCTTCGGAAAACTTACAGTCTAACATCTATGTTGGCATCATCTGTATATTATGGCAGTACTATTTATAATCCGATCGCCGAGAGAATGCGATCCTGACACCTGTCAGTTGAGTACAAAAATATTACGTGTTTTTCGATTTTATACTTCATTTGTTCCTAATCGTGTCCAACTGTGTCAGGAACGTATTCTCTCGGCGGCCGGAGTTTAGTGTCGGCCATTGTGGACGTTTGCAACGTCGTCCGATATTCAGCAATAGACATTTATGAGGTGACTATGGGTTGTTACCCAAACCAAATCATTTATGTCTTAAAGTGACCTATTTTTGTGCTTACCCGCTGAGGCACTTTGGGTTTTGGACCCAATATGAACGTTCTCCTGTTGTCAGGATCTCGTCTGACGGGTCAGCTAGTTACATTTAAAATATGTGCTGAAAATGTGGAACAATCAAAGTATTTGGAATCTAATCAATCTAATCAGTGTATTGTCGCAACGTTATATAAATTATATACAGAATACAGTATTCTTAATGGATTCTTTTGAGCAACCGAAATAGTTTCGTACCCTATTATAAGTAGGTACCACATAAACAGGCTCCCCAACTTGACCTTTAGGCCTGAACATCCATTTTACAAAGACCTATAATATACCTTTTAGCGTTTTCGTTGCGATTGACCGATCCTTGTGTTTGAAACGGTCGAAGGGTCTCTTAATACTGGCTGAGTCAATATTTAAGGCCTTTTTACGACTACAGTGTACAAACGCACGTCTGTCGTTTGAATCTAACTGTGTACAGACATGACAATCACGCGTTCAATAACAAGATATCTGTTCGCGTACAGATATCGTGGCCTAAATATCCATTTACATGTCGCTGGATCAACGGGATTAGCATAGTATTGCATTTTTTGCGGCTTGCGCCGAGAAAAGAGTCTTATTATGTTTTTCTGGGCTTGTTCTGACTTAATTTTAAGCTTATTTATGGAATTAGAACGGCGCCGGCAGTTACTTTTGTATCCAAAATAATTAAAAAATATTTCAATTTCTTCCAGGATGGCCGGAAAAATGTACTTCAAAACAAATGGGAGTCCACCGTTCGCAAGAAATGGACCTTAAATCTAGTTTTAAGTGTTACCAGTGATAAATACCAATTATTTTGCACTTAGTATTTTGTCCGGGTCTGAGGCTGATCTCCTATAAGTAACCGAGTTTGTCGTCTACATCTTTTAACACAGACACAAACATTTTTACCACAATCATATGTACACTATCACCCAATACACCCTTTGTTATTAATATAATTTCATCCATTTCAAAATGCGCCATGATAATTATTACGTCTCTTAATACTGGCTGAGTCAATATTTAAGGCCTTTTTACGACTACAGTGTACAAACGCACGTCTGTCGTTTGAATCTAACTGTGTACAGACATGACAATCACGCGTTCAATAACAAGATATCTGTTCGCGTACAGATATCGTGGCCTAAATATCCATTTACATGTCGCTGGATCAACGGGATTAGCATAGTATTGCATTTTTTGCGGCTTGCGCCGAGAAAAGAGTCTTATTATGTTTTTCTGGGCTTGTTCTGACTTAATTTTAAGCTTATTTATGGAATTAGAACGGCGCCGGCAGTTACTTTTGTATCCAAAATAATTAAAAAATATTTCAATTTCTTCCAGGATGGCCGGAAAAATGTACTTCAAAACAAATGGGAGTCCACCGTTCGCAAGAAATGGACCTTAAATCTAGTTTTAAGTGTTACCAGTGATAAATACCAATTATTTTGCACTTAGTATTTTGTCCGGGTCTGAGGCTGATCTCCTATAAGTAACCGAGTTTGTCGTCTACATCTTTTAACACAGACACAAACATTTTTACCACAATCATATGTACACTATCACCCAATACACCCTTTGTTATTAATATAATTTCATCCATTTCAAAATGCGCCATGATAATTATTACGTAGATAACATGACGAAAGAATATTGCCATTTTATAAATATTATATTTATATAAACATTTAGAACTAAGTATTGTATTTACTTAATTATTTCTTATTCTTATTAATTATTTTTTATCTCATTATATGCTGCACTGGTTGATATCATCACATCAACGTCAGCTGTCGTTTCAAACCAGGCAGCGCTGGGGCTGTTTTTAGCCGTTTTGCGTGAATGTGACGCATATTTTCCCCCGACTTGTTCTTTTTGTGTTTGTGTTCGTTCTTTGCGTCATGTTACCTTTATAAATTAAAACCAAGCGTATTTTTTAAAAGATTTTTATTATTTCACTTCAATTTTTACTGACTTTACTATTTTTTTTTTTTTATATCACTTTCATATAAAACTTAGGTTACTAACAATTTTGTCACAGACAGCAACAACAAACTTTTAATCTAAATAAAAAAAACATTTAATTTCCATTTCTGCGTTGCGTTTTCTATCTAAATTACACAAAATTCGTATTTTTACATTATTATTTTTTTGGCGTGACGGAAATATGGTACTCTATAGAAAAAAAGGAGAATCTGGTATTTATGTCTTATCTTCTAACATTTAGACTGTCATCTGTTTCACACAAGAAATTATTCGTTTATAATCTTTTGGTGAATTGAATTTTTTCACCATTTGCGCCTTACCTGATTTGACAGTGCAGTCTAGATTTTTTTTGTACCAGCGACTTGCCATATTACAACTGTTTAACAGTTTACAACACGCCGAGTCCAGTGAGTTTAATTCTAAATCGTTAAGGTTGGGGGGAAAAACATACCTTTTGCAAATGCCTTTATGGTTTAGAAGCAAGTCCGTTGCCATATATCTGCGCCGTGGAAATAAAAGAAAAATTATATAGGTACTTAATTAAATGCTTAAAATATTGAGTTTAGATTACTAATTTATGATACACCGCGCCTACAACTAAAGGAGTAGTTATTTTAATGCCCTGAAACCTACAGTATATATATATATATATATATATATACCTATATATTTAAATTAACTTAAAATGAAAATCATAAAAAGGAAAACAACATTTTATTCGTCAAAAAAGATACACTTTTATCCACAGTACCAAACATTAACAAAAATTTAGAAAGACACCCACACAACTTCACCACAAAAATCACATATTTGCGTACGCGCAGTCGTCAAATTTCTCATAATGCTTAGGATGGAAGAACTTAAACTGGCATGTGTCGAGCCGAGTCGAGGAGCAATGGTATTTAGAATACCAGTCGTACACCAGACTTTGTTTGTGAAACAGAACGTTTAAAGCCTTATCCACGTAAACAGTCTCGAAATCGTTCATCTTCGGCAGTCCGAGGTTCTTTTTGATGCCCTTCCCGTCAATTTCAACAGTGCTGGCGATGAATCTGGAGGCAGAAGACCGTGGTGTATTCCTCCATTAAAATTCCAATAAATACATTATCACGTAACACTCACATTCCAGCTACTAAATGGCCGTGTTTTCGAAGCCACGGAACGTAGTACTTTGAAATTGTAATAAAATTTTATGGTGACCGTAATATTATAGACTAGGAGAGCTGAGATGTAAAATTTTTACGAGTATACACGATTTATACAATGCGAGTTGAACATGCAACCGAGTGCAGCTATATGTTTAGATACAGACTGCCTTCATTTCTACTAAACCCTATTAGTTTGTTTTTTTGATGTGTAACATCTTTGCTCTCGCTTTCCTGCAAATCTTTCCTCCCGCTTTCTTGCAATCTGTGGGAGTAATTTCGTGAAAAGGGACGGAAGTGTGTAACAGGATGCCGGGGCAGCGCGCGCTATTTGATTTGACCAGTGAGCGCGCGCGGTGCTAGAGTTGGCCGCCAGATGGTACCAACCCATTGTCCGAAAGGTTGTAAACTGGATGATGATGATGATGAATATTGTTTATATCATACATATGTCAGCCAAGATGTCAGATGTTACACATCATATGCGACTACTGTAAGGCTCGCTCGTTTTTTTTCCGTTTTTTATCCGTTTTTTATCGACTTCCCCCGAACGATGTGTAGTTTATAGTAGAATACATAAAGACCACTACACAAAATCGTTTTTTTCGCCAAACCTTGGCGTTGATAAATGAGTCTATCAATCAAGTCACCACTAACTACTTAGGTAAGTACGGGGTTCAAATAGAAGTTGAGTTAATATTGCGAAATCATGACTTAATTTTTTACAACACTATCCAGAAATATGGGTAATGTCGATATCAAGGTCATAGACGAAAGCATGTAAAGGTCATGTGAGTAAAACAAAAGTGATAGCTTTCCCATAAAAACTTGTGAAATTTTGATAGTATAGTACAATAGGTCGCACGTCAGTGGTACCACTTTGATCTTCAGCTGGCCTGGGAGAGGCCTATGTCCAGCAAATGAACGTCTTTCGACTAAAATTATGATGAAGATAATTTAAAACAAAATAAGAGTAATAATAACCTTGCAGGGGATATAACATGTCCGAGGTCAGTCTCAACAAAACCCGAGACTCTTGGGATATCGTGACACAAGAGTGCATGGGCTACTGCAGTCACCAAGCCAGCGAGAGCATGAGCTTCACTAAGGTCTCCGACCCTGGTGCAAAAACCATCGTTCCTCGACACCGCCACTGCAGCATGCCTCACCGCTTCCGTCATCAGTGAAGCATTATTCTGGGAAGGTAAGAGGATTAGGATTAAGGGCTTAGCCGAGGATTAACTGGATTTAAGTGAGGACAGAAGTTGTGTTGATCGATGCTGTAGGGATTCGCGTTGACTTTTAAATAAGATTTAGTATTATAGAAAGTAAATAAGTACATTTGATTGGCTTAAGGGAAATCTTCATACCGTAGGGTAATTTTAGTTCTGATTTTGTACAAACTGACTTCTGAGAGCATCTTATTACAGTACATCATAGCTATATTACTTGCAGCATCCGGAAGTTGATATTGCATAACGAATTACAGAGAGATACAGTCATACAGACGTGAGTGACTGGAGAAAATTTATATAAGGGTGTTATGTTTTTTTATTGATTATATTATATTGAACTTGAGAGTCGACGGTCTACGAAACCAAACTTTTTCTAAAAATCGATATGCCATATAAACAAACGCGTACTAGTTCAAACAATAAGATTTACGGTGTTTAAAAGTACCTCAGAGAAATCGAAGTACTCAACAGCCTTAGAGAACAAAGGCACCAGTGAATTGCCTTCCGTGCCTCCGACGCATGGCACCCGACAGTACCGGGGCTCGAGGCAGAGCGCGCGCGCGGCTAGCGTGCTCGCGCGCATTTCTGGCACCGCCATGGAACCCAGCAACTTGTTCGGATTGTACCAGCCTGTTTCTTTTAACGTCTGGAGGGACAGGAAAGGATGGGGTAGATAAAGCTCTGGACTAAGCCTTCGTACCCACGGCCGATATTTTTTGCGCGCTCTGGAGTTTCAACGCACTGCTAAGCGCAGAGAGTTGAAAATACAGCAGCGTATTTTTTTTGTTATTATGGATGTTATTTGTTGGATTCTCAATGCTCACTCAATACCGAGAGTTGTAAAATTTATTGCGCGATAGAAAATAGCGTACCTAGGCCAACTGAAGTGAATCCCGCGTGAGATGCGGGAGGATATGCACTCGCGATTTAATTGTATGGAGGTGTTCTAATCATTACAACAATCGACGTGCACAGCCGCGTTCGACTCAGTGTGGCAATAGCTTAGGTAGGACCAAAACCTAAAATTCATTAACCCCCCTGGTAAATGAATTTAAGGTTTTAATAGAGGCCTCGAGAGCAAGAACGGCCTACTATTAACTTTTCTTATAGAGTTAATCAAAGAAACTGAACAAAAAAAAAGCAATAAATGTGTTACTAACGCCATCTCTTGGTGATTCGAAAAATCAATATTAGGCCATTTTGTTTCTTTAAAAATCAGATTTTGGACGGCGATCGGCTCGGCCCACTAACTAATTTATGCATCAAATGTAATTCGGCCATTTTTGCGCTCGCGGCTTCTAGACCTAATACCGAAAATCTCTAGCGTTGGGCTTGTTTAATACGCGCAAATAGCGCAAGAAATTGTAAGAGGGCTGAAAAATATAATCAAATAATCAATTAACGAAAAATTATTTATGCATAATTTTCCTATCGCGTCGTTCGCGCCCCGCAATATTTTCAGTTCAGTAAACAGAATAAATTTTATACAATTTTGGGTAACACGTTAAACAAAATACTGTGTCGACAGATTTCACAAAATCAATATTGTTTGACCCAAAAACCGTAGGCTACCACCCGAAGATAAGCGAAAATTTAGATTAACGATAAAATATATAAAGTTGCGTGTCAAAATCATGCTTACTCATTATTTGTTTAATAAGCCACTCACGACTCCTTGCGAAAGAATTCCAAAAACGCAGTAATGTAACCACAAAACATGTTAAGATGTTGTGGAGAAATAAAAGAAAGATATTAAACTTATTTGACCCAGGTTAAGGCTAAAAGAATTCGTGAAAAAAGTTCCAATATCCGTAAGTTTTTCTTCTCGGTTCGAGAGGAAACGAGTCTGCCCAAAGATGGCAAAAAACCGTGGCTTTTTGCTGCAAGGAGGCCCGTTACGTCAACTTTGGAAGAACAAAAACAACAGTTAATTTCTTAGGAGGATGCGTCCTTGGAGTTTATTGTCTTAAAGAGATGTAAACAAAAAAACAATTTCCTAACATCGAAGTTTTAGTTTGAGCCCATCAATTGCGTCATGAATATACTAAGAGAAAACACTTATGATAATGCAATAATTACTTACAATATTATGTAAATTATTGCTCTAAGTGGAGTAGTAACAGTTAAATTAACAGATTAATTTAATCCAACAATTGCCAACGATGCAAATGTTAATGTAATCATTCGAACTGGAACCAAATATGGATAATGCGAACATGAATTTGAAAGCTTTAGTGAAGCAAGGTAAACACAAACACCACAACGTATTTGGCCAGACAATTACCGCGCTCAATAAATATTTACTTGCCAGAATTACCGACAAAGATAAACAGGAATATGGCAATGACGTTGAAGGAGAAACAATTTGGTTTATTAGTACAATTGTTCCATTTATTGTCAAAGGACTGGACCGAGATAAGACCCACATTAGCGGAAAGATGTCTGCTAACGACTTGGTTGGAGTCTTGGAATTGGCTTATCTGACTGATGTCGGAATTATCTTTAGAAGTTGGTGATGACTAATCTTGATATCCACTGTTAGATTAGGAATAGTTTTGGACTTTCTGAAGCAGTAACAGTCAGCACTCATGGTGTCATAGGAGGTCATCATCAATATTGGGACATTTTTTTTTTAACCAACTTTTCTAAGATTTTAAAGGTTTTTTAACAAAATAGAGATAAACTAACAACATGAAAAACGATGTAGACATACATTGTGGAACATGCAGTCATCTTTTCTCATATTACCACCGTATTTTACAAAGATCAGCAAACAACGGTTTCAATGTTCCTTTTGACAAATTCCTCTTGGACAAATGGGATTTGTAAGAACAACGCAATCTAACTCGAGATTGAGAATGTTCGCCCTCCGGGGAGGACGTACAATATTTATCACTTGCTTTCTTGTGATTTTGCGAATTTATTTTGAAGTTAAACGGACAACGATTAACTTTCAAAGAGTATTGTTCGATAAATCATTCTCGGCCCAGTTCATTTGCCGGTCAAAGTCGCCTTGCGAATATCGGAAAAAAGGTGAAGGTCTTCTGGAAATGGGTCTGTTTTGAACAATATATATTATTTAGTTTATAATTAGATATACTCAAAGTGTCTGTTTACGGGTATGTTTTTATGTTAGTCTATAAAACGTTTAATGTTTGACAAAAACTACATCACGAAGACACCATATTTTGGTAAAGTATGCTGTGTGAAATACATGTGCACGTCTTCCCATTTAAAACTTGCCATTTAGGTATAAAAAATAATACACATTTCTTTGTTAAACGCTGACAAGAAGGTCGACAGAGAAAGAGAATATTGATTTCACATTTCGATCGACAGGCATTCATGTCTTTTGCTAAAACATGCGTGATTATTATCATTGGCTGTTCAGGTGCCATTTTAGCAAATAAAGTGTATATTTCCGTACTAAATCGAGCCACTGTGCAATTCTATGTGAGGTATAAAGGCTTAAAACATCAAAATAATGACAAGCCGAAGAAAAAAAAATGCAGTTTTGATATACTTCGTCCGATTTTCGTCCCATTTCTATCCTCCCATATCTCTCTAAGGTTCTTGAGCACATCGTTCATCAGCAACTTTCCGCCTTTCTATCTACGAATGACCTACTTAGTCCTCTTCAATCTGGTTTCCGACCTGGTCATAGCACAGTAACGGCTCTTTTGAAGGTTACTGATGACATCCTCTGGGCTATGGACCACAAATCTCTCACCCTTCTTGTACTTCTGGACTTTAGCAGTGCCTTTAACTCTGTTGATTTCGACATCCTTCTAGGAATCCTTAAATTTCTCTTTTTCCACTATTTCTTGGTTCGACTCCTATCTTAAAGGCCGCTCGCAGCGGGTTCGTCTCAACGAGTTTTCTTCTGATTGGTGCTCTCTTACCGCAGGTGTACCTCAGGGTGGCGTTCTCTCTCCTCTTCTTTTTTCTATTTTTATTAACTCTGTCACCAGAGTCATCTCTTCTCATTTCCATCTCTATGCCGACGATCTGCAGCTTTACAGTCATTTCCTAAAGGAAGATGCGGAAACCGCCGTGTCTGCCATGAACAGTGACCTGGATTTGATTGGGGAGTGGTCGCGGTCTTTTGGACTGCAAATCAACCCTAGTAAATCCCAGGCCATGATTATCGGCGGCAGGTATATGCGGAATAGGCTCGATGTTGCGTCGCTGTCTCCACTTTGTCTGAATGGAGTTCAGATTGTTTACGCTAACACAGTAAAAAACCTGGGGGTGACCATGGACTCATACTTATCGTGGACTGCCCATGTTGCTCAAGTTAGTCGCAAAGTGCACTTTACGTTCCATTCGTTGAAATGCCTCCAGAGCTTCTTGCCCTTGAACACCAAAATCTCCCTTGCTCAAACTCTCATTCAGCCCATTATAGATTACGCCGATGCCTGTTATTTGGATGCCACCGAGGAGCTTTTAAATAAACTTGAGCGTTTACAAAATATCTGTATTCGTTTTGTTTTTAACCTTAAAAAGTATGATCACGTTTCTAACTTTCGCAAGATACTCAAGTGGCTCCCTATTCGACTTCGCAGGAACTTTCGGATATTGTGTCTGCTATTTTAACCTCCTTCATAATCCTAAAACTCCGTCCTATCTGCGGGAGCGCTTTTCCTACGCCCGTCCTTCTGATGTGCCTTGCAGGTCGCATCTAAGAAACCTGCTTAAGTCCCCTCCCCACTCCACTGACTTCTACTCCTACTCCTTCACTGTGCACGCGGTGCGGTTGTGGAATTCACTTCCGCCCGACATTAGGGACTGCCAGACTGTTGCAGTATTTAAAAGAAGAGTGAAAGAACACTATCTTTCCACTTCGTCATAGTTGCGTTGGTATTTATTTTGTATTTTATTTATTTTAGTATGTACGATTGTATGTATGTATGTATGTAAGTTATATATTCTCATATAATTTTTTATCTTATTAAGTGAATTGTTTTGATTTTATGTATTTTACTTTCTCTCTACTCTTACACACGGTGTCTACATCTCTTTTTACCCTCTGTCCTATCGCAGGTATGCTGGAAGAGATTTCTTTAGAAATAAGCATCACCTTTGTACGTATTTTTCTGTTCTTTTCTTCTTGTCTGTTTATATAAATGTGTGTACATAAATGGTTAAATAAATAAATAAATAAATACTTACTGGCCGGTCAGCCTTCCATATCCTAAGGGCACATCTTCCTTGCCATTACCATGCTACCCGGTCAACACCTTATGCAATGGCCTCTGTAGCCCCATGCAACATGATTAATCATTCGGTTTGTTGAGTCTGGTTAAATCCTATTTCATTAATTGATTCATTCAGTTTTAATATACTGGCCGGCCATCATTTTGCCACATTCTAAACAGCCTTGTTTTTAGCTGTTTGTCAGAATTAGAAATAAACATTTGATGACTATGGTCCAACTCGTCTATTTTCTTAGATGATCGTTATCATATGTAATTGCTGTAAACAGTAAAGCCTAACAAAGGAAAAGTTTGCCAAATATTTGACGAATATTACTGTGAAAGTAGCCCAAGTCTAGTTTGTTGAGAACTATAGAAAATCGTCATATCCAATCATCATATATTGTGCATGACGATTTAAAGGAGTTTTTGGAGTTTACTCCTTAAGAATCGATTTCCATAAAAGGCCCCCGGTATGGAAATTTTATGAGGAGTGAAATTTATAAAAAAAAGTGAATTTAAAAAAGTGTTACGCGTAATTCTTGCTTTATTCATAAATAACACGGATAAAAATTTAAAAATAAACATATTATATATTTCACACTTCGATCTAAATATTTCGGCCGTTTTTTTAGAGATGCGATTATTTACCCTCTTTGCCTATTGCATATTCAAAGACAATCGTATTAATGAGTAAACTCCAGTCGTGCGTTGGAGCTGACACACACACATTTTTATTTTTTATCTGTCTCATCTTAATTTAGAAAATAACTTTCGAATAAAACTTTAACTGAAATAGTTTTCCTTGCTATATTAAAAATATTCGCAGTCGTTTTCGTTCTAATATTTGTGAATTATGCGCTTGCTTCCGTAATACTGAAGACTCCACATATGGCAGAAACATTAATCTTTTCCAGAAATACCATATTTCCGCGGTACTTAGTATAAGCTTAACGGCAAACGATAGCTTGGAAGATTTTCTATGTTTATCCTTACATTTCCCTGTTCTTTTTGCATGGATTGCTTTACCTTCTTACAAAACCTTTCCAGGTCTTGGACGGTAAGTTTCTATAGTAATTGATTTTAACAACTGTTTGATTAGTCTATTGGTCGCAATTGTGGCTAACCATTGTGTGTGAGATCCTGAGTCTTACTGTGGAATGTGTATTTCCTTAACGATATCCTTAGCAGTAGCCCAGAGCTTAGGATTAGGATAGATAGTAGCAAAAACATTACTCCTACTAGCTCTTTCACAAGCGTAATAATTGAAAAAATATAGATCATGTAATTGATTTCTATACCTCAGCGATCAACGGCACCATGCAATCAATAGGCGTAGCACACACTATGACGAACGCCTTGGGACACTCCTTGGCGATGGCATCAGCATAGCTCTTGACTATGGGAGCCTGGTACTCGAACCTCTTCTCAAAAGGCATGTCCACGTTCACGTATCCGCTTTCCAGCATTAATACTATATCTGTGTTCTGTAGGAGGGGAAAGGAGAAAGGGAATAATGGTTAGCATGGTGGAGGGAAAGTTTGGTGACCTCTCCAAATAAAGGTATTTGAGGGATGACGTCAAGAGACGCAGCAGCCTCTTGTTTGCCAGAAAGATGTTCCAATCGCCAATTTCTGTGGCAGTATCATTTATGAATGGTCATAATTATTGAACTATTCAGCATAGGTGAGAAAAGGCTAAGCAGATGATGATGAAGCAGTATCCATATCGGGATACTCATGTGCAGTTAAGTTCTTATGGGGTGATTGTATTTATGCAATAATAGTATGCATAATCAGCCTGTGATGTTTCAATTGCTGGAACACAGGCCTCTTCTCTTCAAGAGGGAGCGGGCTGTAGAGTCTTTGGCTGTAGGTAATCTACCACTCCAGCCCAGTGCGGGTTAGTAGATTTCACGTCTTCGAAGTTTTGGTTCTAGGACATGCCGGTTTCCTCACGATGTTTTCCTTCACCGTTTTGAAAGCAGTGCTGATGAAATTATTTACACAAAGTAAAGCGCCTGCCTGGACCTCGACCTACAACTCGTGAGTCGGAGCCGTTACCACTGGGCCACCGCTGCTGTCTGTTACAACTATAGTACTCCTATTTCTATTCTACTGCTAAATAACGGATGTTCAAAACTAATAATGGAATACAAGACTGGATTTTAATCTAGCTACAGTCAAGCTAGATTACCTAGTTCATCTTTCTAAAATATCAAACATTCATTCCGGGCAGAAATGGAAGAAGCTTGTTTAATTATTTCTTATTCGTGTTGCGAATATTTCTAGTAAGTTTATTTTGAGTCATGTTCAAATCATATCAAATGGTTATCCATTGGAACAAATTTGTAGGTATTATTAAAATAAGGGGTGGGGCGGATTCGGGCCCGAAAGTCTGACAACCAGTCATCTGGTTAGACTGGAAGCTGTCCCCAATATAGTTGGGAAAAGGCTAGGCAGATTGGATTGATTTAAATAAGGGGAGCTTTGAAAGTGGCGCTAGCGACACGTAAAAGGAAAAAGGAAATAGTTTGGCTTGGTATGGGAACATAACGCATGTGACTAAAAAAGTGATAAATATAAATGTTGGTGGATGTAGATGGAGAGGAAGGCCAAAGAAAAGATGAGTGAATGATAGCGTGACTGTTGACAGGGCAGAGTGGAAAAAGGAAACGTGTTGCGCCGAACCAAGTAACATGGGATTAGGGCAGGAAGATGATGATGTTACCAAATTGAAGAGTGCAACTGTCACTTCAGTTGTCATGCCAATCCTATGTCACAGTTGCACTCTTCAATTTTGTAATGTTATAGGTAATTCGTTGTATTTTTCTAGATCCTGTCTTTTTGGGGTCTTTACAGCAGATTATAAAGTATTTTAATATTATTGTAAAAGAAACAAAAAAATTGTGCTCCAGCAGTTACACCTAGGAAGAGTATCTTTTTAGTTTAAGAATATAGGATAAAGTTTAACATAGGTAGTGTTAGTATGCGGGTAACAAAATAATTAATAAAAGTGTCAGTCAATTACGAAAAGCTAACGTGTATTAATAGTGATGATTCAAATCTTATCATATAGATAATTTAATTTGTCGGTGACTGAAAAGTTTTGTGGAAATCGGATGTCATTGTATGTCGTAATACGGAGGAGTGAGGAAATGTCGTGTGGAAAATTTGAGTATGAATGTCGATGGCTATGATGGATCTACTGTGTGAAAGATGAAGAGGGTGATTACCGAGATGACGATTAATAGAGAAGTATGGAAGAAAAATGAATGTAAACACCTCAAATAAATTGGGCAGGAGAATGATGATGATCTTTAATTTATTAAATAGGTATCGATTTTGAGTCTTTAAATGCATGACGGCATGGTTGGCGCAGTGGTTAAGCGATTGAGTGCTGCGCTGCGTGTCGCGGGTTCGATTCCCGCACGGAACAAATATTTGTATGACCTACAATTAGTTGTTCCGAGTCTGGCTGTTTGTCTATGTGAGTTTAAATGTTTGTAAACGCACCCACAATACTGGAGAAATTACTGAGTGTACGACTAAACGCCGACAGACACTACGCCGACAGACTGAACACCGACAAGACTTTACTTCGACGGGACTCTTCGCCGACAGGACACTTCGCCGACAGGACTCTTCGCCGACAGGGCTCATCTGCTCTCATTGCTATTAGCGAATAGCGCCTGTCTGAAAACGGCGCTCGGCGGCCGCTCCCGCGGCACGCTCGCTTCGCTCGCTCGCCTTCGCGCGTTAATGGTCACTGTTCTAACCTAACCTAACCCAAATGATTATATTCAATACAGAAAATTATGAGCCCTGTCGGCGAAGAGTAGATGAGCCCTGTCGGCGAAGAGTCCTGTCGGCGAAGTGTCCTGTCGACGAAGAGTCCCGTCGAAGTAAAGTCTTGTCGGTGTTCAGTCTGTCGGCGTAGTGTCTGTCGGCGTTTAGTCGTACACTGGAAATTACTAGTGTGGGCAACGAATCTAAAAAAAAAAAATAATCAAGTACTAGCTTTTTCTCGCGGCTTTGCCCGCGTGCATGTCGACAATATCCCACGAGAACGTACTACCAAGATAAAAGTATCCAGGTCAAACGATCTGTGTGCCAAATTTCATCCAAATCCGTTCAGCCGTATTTGCGTGATTGGGTAACAAACATCCAAACACACAAAGTTTCACATTTATAATATTATTTATATATTCATATTATACATCTATTAATAATTAATCCACTATATTATATACAGTAAGATGTGGGTATGAGCGAATATGTAACAGTGATAAATGATCGTAATGGTAATTAATTAATTTCATGGAGAGACACTATTCAGTGAATGTAATTTGTTAGTGATTAGCTAATAACTGAAGTGTCTACATAATGATGAAGAGGACATGGGAGGAAAGGATGACTAGCATGTCTGCCTGGGCATTCAGTGATATGCCTAAAAGTGTTTTTATACAATTACTTGATGATCCAGTGAACTTCGTACCATGTGAGACAAAATTTTCAATTTTTCGGTTTTTCTTTATTTACTGTTTTCTTAAACCACCCCAGTATTGAGGCGAACAAAGCAAACAAAAGATATTTGGTCGAGCCATTTTCGAGTTTTTGATTTTTATTTATATAATCTAGTTAGAAGTTGGACAGTTAGTTACAAGGCTGTCTTTGTCGATTTGTCTTTCAATAAAATGGAACTCAAGTCCGTTCATAATTTCTCACATAGCATTTTTTTTTTTAATAGATTACTTCATTTGATTATAAAACACATCAATTTCAACACCTGCCTTTCGTCATTCTCATCCATTTCGTAAAAATTTCCTGAACAAATCAATCTAACTGAACGAACTTTATTACCCTCTTTAATCTCAGCACATTTTACTACGGAGATGGAGGTAGTCATAATATATGCCATCTTGTACCCTTTTACGAAAAAACGGCTACAGGAGAACGTGGAAAAATATTTACGTTGTTTGTCGAGCGTCGTTTTAATATAAATCTTGCGAATACGAGTTTGGAATGCGTGTTCGCATTGGCATACATTTTAAATGCGTGTGTGGAGCCAATGAAATGACGGATCGCCTTTTGTTTCGAAATCAGGATATTAATTGGATTGGTTCGGTGGGTGGTTGTTTCGGTTGACCAATTATGAATTCGCAAACCGTATGTAATGTACGGTGATGTATCCGTTTGAATTTTAATGAAACCTACTCGTCTAAATGCTGATTCGAAAAAACATGAGACTTTTTAAAGAAATTGTTTACATAACTAAACTCATGTGGTTTTTGCCTTCAATTACCTTACTAACGGATACCATTTAACCCGTTTATGACAAACGAAAAACGAAAAAATCTAGAAATATCCAGTCCCCATTGAATAATTATAAAAAATCTACGAACCATTTCAAAGAATAATATAATTGGTGTAGTGGGTCGAATGCTATTGATTGGCAAGGTGAGGTCAACGCCACCCGGGCCCACTCGCGAATACCATGCATGGGTAGCTAAAGAAATAGAGTAAAAAAAACCCCTTGAACCATTGATTCAACCGCTATTACTGCTGCTGATTGGTTTGTTTATTTTTACACTGTGGTTCGGATGGTTTCTTTAATTGCCTGCGTTCGGAGTAGCTGGATTTTCTGTTTTGACTGTGATTTTTATTAAAAAAATATGCCCCCGTATGCATAGTATTTTTAAAAAGGGAGAAATCTGCTAATGAAGGGAAGGGAAAACAAAAGAGATTAACGCAAATGTATGGAGCAGCTGATTTTTTTTTCGCTAATTCCTGGTCGGTCCCATAGTAAAAGTTGTTCATAATGATGAGTTCGATGACCTCTTTTCAGATTTTCAGTTTTTTCAATAACACCTTCTACTTATCTAAAACAATAAAATATTGTAATTTCTACAGCCGGGTTACGAAATCAAATCCATCAAAATTTACAGTTAACATTACATTTTTATTTCACTTGACATCAAGTATCTGTTTCTTTACTAAGTATGCCAAAAAACAAAACAAAACGGAGGCAAAAGTTCAAAAAAATACAAAAGTTTATTTGCCCGTCTCGCGTCGTGGCGAGGTGGCGACGACTGGAGGCCGAGTTTCAGGCCAAGTCCGGTAGAACTTGTGTCTAGTATGACTATACAAACCTATATATATAACTGTGATTAAAAATTCAGTGTCCATACTTTCATTTATTCGTAGCTTTTGTTTATTTAGCTGATTGAAATGGGAATGCGAAATTTTCTTTTGTACTGAATTTATGCCCAGTTTCCTGAGACAATTTTCCATGGATTTTTTCTAATTATGCTACTGGTTCGACTCCTTGACACAATGCGTTTCGGAACACTCAGTTTAGGAAGAAGCTCACATAATGATAACTTTATCCAAAACATTGAACATATGAAGAGCCTAGAAATCGGGCATTAAACGTGTTAGAGGTTTTTAACTATAAAGAAAGCAGTATTAGAACGCGAGATTTTAAGCCCCAAAAAAGCTACCGTACCGCCACACAATTTTGCATGATAATTTTAATTAGGCTTCGTGGCCACAACGTGGCAGGCGCGGCTTTTTTTTACAACACGAATCACTACGTCTAAATTAAAAATTCTACTTTCCTATTATGTTTATGTAAGTAAAAAAGTATTTTAGATCCAGAAAGTCACAATTTCTAAATCTACCTTTTCACATCAAAGCGTACTGTATTCTCGGAAGGGGTTGGCAGAACACCTAGCACCTTTCCCTTGCCAGCAGAGACTCATGTAATATTTATATTTAGGGGGCAAGCCATTTATCGGGCACAAATTTAGACTCCGCGCCTGGAGACCTTCTTGATAAACTTTTTTTCATAAAACTTATCAAAGATGTTTATCTTTGATAAGTTATATGAAAAAAAAATCGTAGTCTCAAACCGTTGTCGATATCTTTACGCGCAATACAAAAGTTATCACAGCGAATTTGAAACAGAAAGTTAGTAGCAATAGCAAAACAGGCCAAGTTCTCTTCGAGTTTGACATTAGCACTGAAGCTGCCTGCGTTGCCCGATATGCTAATGTCAGTCGTACTGGCAGAACTAGTCGCCAACTGGATTATGTTACTCTGTGACACTCGTGTTTGGAGTGATAAACGGCGCATGTTCGTGGGAAGATGCATTTACCAATGGTTCACGGCTGAGAAATGACATCCACCTACTAGGTATGTTTTTTCATCTGAAAACTCTGATTTTCTTTGAATTAGGCTAATGAGCGTCTAAATACGTTAGCTGTTTCAATACAAATTACAAACTAACTAATTTAACTTTTCTAGCTTATAGATTCTCCAAAATCAATCAAAAATCAACTGTATCCCAAACTAATAGAATTCAAAATCCACCTGTAAACATCGTTCAAGCTCATAACAAGCACAGCTGAACGCTTGCACCAGACAGTTCGTGTTGATATGCTGGAGATCCTGCACTACAGAGCATAGGTCCCGGTTGCAGCCGTGGTTGTCCTTGGCTTCGTACAGGCGTAATCTGCAATCCAATTAGGATAGTACAAGCTGAAGATGGTTTATCTGAATTGAAAGTACCTACCGAGTCGATGATACTAACAGGTACGAATTGATTCGATTCCCGAATTGTATCGAATCGAAAGTCGATACTTGCGGTTCGATTCTAGTAGGAAATTGCTTTTTAGTTTAATAGTTTTTAATGAGGTTACAACAGTAACGGATCCAGGGCGTGGGGTAAGGGGCTCAAGCCCCTCCAAAAGCATCTGAGTTTTTCTGTGACAAATCTTAAAGTGAACCTGATATATTTTTTATTAAACTTTTTAGCAATACACTACCTAAGGTACAATTGAATTGTCATCAATTACAAGTAATAGGTATTATGTTTTCCAGGTTTTTTTTTTTACAATGGTTTGTTTACGTGACGAACATTGAGTCCACGCGCCACTCATCCTGCTACTTACGCTGCCCGGTTTGGCCACCATGTATACTCGAGAGAGAATATCGCTGGTACTTTACAACTTAACGAAGTCATTGAGGAATTTGTGAAAAGTAATCAGGCAGAACATTTTATTATGCGTTAAGCAAAATAAACGTTGTGTGTTTTTTTAGTGTTTACTTTTTTTTGTGTGCCAACCCTCAGCGGGGACAAGCCCCTCTCAAACGACAATCCTGGATCCGCCACTGGGTTACAATAATTACAAAAGGAAATGCAACGGTTTTCATTTCAGTACAATCATTTTATCATATCAAAACACCATCGTCATCGTATCGTTACAAGGAACACTATTAAAAGTCGTCACTCAATTTAAATACCTCGGTGATGTGGTCACGGATTGTCTCACAGATGACCAGGTTATAGATAGGGAGCGCAGGGCAGGATATAGATAGAGAGCGCAGGGCAGGAAATAGATAGGGAGCGCAGGGCAGGATATAGATAGGGAGCGCAGGGCAGGATATAGATAGGGAGCGCAGGGCAGGAAATAGATAGGGAGCGCAGGGCAGGATATAGATAGGGAGCGCAGGGCAGGATATAGATAGGGAGCGCAGGGCAGGATATAGATAGGGAGCGCAGGGCAGGATATAGATAGGGAGCGCTGGGCAGGAAATAGATAGGGAGCGCAGGGCAGTAAATAGATAGGGAGCGCAGGGCAGGATATAGATAGAGAGCCCTGGGTAGGATATAGATAGGGAGCGCAGGGCAGGATATAGATAGGGAGCGCAGGGCAGGATATAGATAGGGAGCGCAGGGCACGATATAGATAGGGAGCGCAGGGCAGGATATAGATAGAGAGCGCAGGGCAGGATATAGATAGGGAGCGCAGGACAGGATATAGATAGGGAGCGCAGGGCAGGATATAGATAGGGAGCGCAGGGCACGATATAGATAGAGAGCGCAGGGCAGGATATAGATAGAGAGCGCAGGGCAGGATATAGATAGGGAGCGCAGGGCAGGAAATAGATAGAGAGCGCAGGGCAGGCTGATGCAATATGCTTGCCCGCAGTGCACTGACGAGGTAAACTGACGCTGTTCAGAGCCTACTGCCAGTCGTTTTACTCGTGCAGCTTGTGGGTTAGGTATACGCAGAAAGCTTACAACGTTCTGCGCGTGCAGTATAATAATGCGCTGAGAATATTGTTGGGGCTGCCTCAGTATTGCAGTGCATCGGGCATGTTTGCGGCAGCGCGAATAGATGACTTTCATGCCAGCATGCGAAAACGGTGTACACCGATGTTGCGGCGATTCAGTAGCCCTAACAGTATTTTAGCTACATTGGCGGACTAGGTTGATGGGCCATTTATCAGGCTCCGGGCTGGCAGACATGTGCGTGCACATGTTCATGTAGCCAATTAATGTATAGTTATTGTATTTTTAAGTTATTGTGTTTACTAATATAGGCTAAGTTCATATTAACACTATATGGAATTCTTGGTCTGAAAACAAACATTTGAATTTGAAAAACATCGAGTGAAATTTTCGTATCGGGCTAACCCTGCAAATGTTAGCTCAAGAGCTAACATTTGTAAAACTCTCTGCCTCGTAAAACTTCTATTTTGTGGTCAGTGCCGAAAGCTAGCAAACAACCAGTCGCGGTTGGTTTACTTTGCACCAAAGGAATGACCTGAATCTTCTCATCTCTTTAAAATTGCAGTCTGAAGCACACACTAGTGTGGCTAAGTGAGGAATGTTTCAATTTAGAGCTTAAAAAACAGTCCTTTTGAAATGGTTTTACCTAATTGTGTTTTGTGTTTGCTTGAAATTAAATTGTTAAGAGAGACGTTACGAATGACTCGATTTGACTTAGGTTTTGATCTCTAATGCTACCAGCATGTGCGAGATAATTGTTTTCAGCATTAAGAAGTGATCTCAAGATTTTGTGCAAGTGCTAGGTACATTCTTATTAAATGACTAGCATGATATACGTTGTCCTGTCCAAATTTCAATAATAGGGATGATACCTAGGTAAAAAAAAAAAAAAATCTATTTAGTCCGTCACTCAGATAATAAAAAAAAATAAAAAAAAAAATGTTTTTTATTATCTTCCATTGTACATAAACAGTTAGCTAAACACTATTCATCGTAACAACTAAAATAAAGAGCGTTTTCGATGAACTCTGGCACCCAGAGTAAGATTTAACTTGTGTTTAGGGTGCCAGCGTCCTCGCCTATAATTTGAACATATAACAGTAGTTGTATGACGAGCACAGTATATTATTATTAAGGAAACTACTTACTACTAGAAAATGCATGTTATGATGTGTCTGTTAAAGTACCTATGTAGGGGAATGTGTTTGTGTATGTATTGAGAGAGAGATAAAATATGGTGAAAACTTGTGTGTATATAAGTCTGTGTAAATGTAATTATAAAAATATAAATTTACTAACTACTTAAAAGTTAAGCGATTGATACATGTAGTAAATCTTCAGTCTTATCGTAACTCATTGTCAGTAGCCACTTTGTGACCTTGGTCTTGCATCCATTATGGCACATGGGAGCAATGGTACATACTTTGTTTATTTTATTATATAAATGGTTGGACAGAATATCATAATGACGCTGAGCAAGGGCTGTTCTACATCCGCGAGTTGAACATACCTCGAAGCCTCTACGCTTTTTAGCAGCATTCGGCTTGTATATCACAGAGGGATGTTTGCGCAGAATGGTGCCAAGAACAAAGAGCTGTCTCACAGTGAGGACCTGACATTCGGTGTAGAGAGCCGAGGTGGGATATCTAAACGGCTTCAAGCTCATAACCTTGAGGACAGCTCTCTGTGCTCGTTCCAGAGGCAGTAGGGTTGTCTTGGGGGCCCCACCCCACACTGTGATGCAGTAGTTTATTATACTTTGACACAGGGCATAATAAACAGTTTTAATGGTACGGGAGTCCGCGGAGTGCCTTAGTTTTTTAAAAATAAATATACACTTGCGGACTCGTGATATGAGATTGCTAAGGTGAGGTTTCCAGCTCAAAGAACTATCTACATAGACTCCGAGATACTTGACTGACTTACACCTTGTGAGTTGTGGACAGCCGCATTGTGAAGAGGATAGACCGAGTGAGCAGGTATGAGCTCTCAGCGCCGTTGTATCCGGTGAAGGGAGGTTAGTGGATAGTAAGGAGAAAGGTAAGTAAACTGTTTTCTTAAGATTTAAGGTTAGGATGTTATTTGATAGCCATTTCATCACTGAATTTAGAGCAAGTTCCGCGTATTTTACTGTTTCAGGCCAGTCGCTACCGTGAAGAAGTAAGGCCGTATCATCTGCGTAAGTATAAATTGAACAGTTCGTTAGAGACATTTTGCATAAATTATTAATATAAATAAGAAAGAGGGTGGGACCCAAAATTGAGCCCTGAGGAACGCCGTAACTCAATGATTTAGTGTCACTAGTAACGTTATTTATTTTGACGCATTGGCTTCTATCACGCAGGTAATCCTGGAAAATTTTTAAGGTATGCCCGCGAATGCCCGTAGCTTCCAGCTTAGATACGAGGTGGGGAACAGACACAGTGTCAAATGCCTTGGAAAGATCGAGGAAAATAGCCAAGCATTTCATTTTACTGTCAAGTTTAGATACTACATGATCTACCAAGGCAGCAACAGCATTTTCAGTTGACCTGCCACCTCTAAACCCATACTGGTTGTCACTTAATAATTTGTATGACTCAAGATAGTCAACCAAACGTTTATTAAGTACCTTTTCTAATATTTTAGAGATGGCAGGCAAGACTGAGATTGGTCTATAATTATCTATACCGCGTCTGTCCCCACTCTTGAAGATTGGATGAACGACAGCCCTTTTAAAAACCCTGGGAAAGCAACCCGTGGAAATAGAGCGATTGCAGATATGAGTGATGGCTGGGACAATCACGGGCAGGCAGTATAAAAAGGCAATAAAAATATATTAGACATGTATTTTTTTCTTTATCATATTATAAAAAAATGACTTAGATAAAACGCATTAAAGTTGGTAGTGGGGTTTGCGACGTCACAAGTAAGTATAAAATCTGCATACTCGTGACGTCATGGCATATTTTAATTTAATGCATCGCCGTAATCTTTTTTTGTCGTCATTCCTATTCATACAAAATTCCCATAGAAAATGCATTTTCAGTTATTTCGAATTTTCCAATATTCCCGGCAACTTTACAATTTTTTCTTTCCTTCGGGACCCAATTTCGGGATTATTACGAACATTAAAAAAGAAAAAAGCTAAGTCGGTCCAGCGGTTCTCAAGTGAATAGCTTACCAACGAACAGCATTTCATTTTCATTAGGTACATAAGGGCAAATTTTTCTGCCGCCAGATAACTTTTATCTGATGAATAAATATGGCAATTTGATTCTTTAGAAAAGCTATCAAACCGCAATTTTTATTCCTCAGATTAAAATTATCGAAATTGAAATATTCAGCCCAATAAGTAATAGGTAAGTAGGTTCAAGGAAAGTATCCAATTCCTATTAAAATCCGAATCTTACAAAAATACCAAGGAATTTGATTCTGCAGGAAAAATATAGACAATATTTTGCAGAAATAGACTAACATTTCCCATCAGTAATAAGATACGATTTATGTATTGCTCGTATTATTTCCAGACATGATTGGATCAAAGACAAAAGCTTTTATATTTGGTTTTCGATAGAGATTAGATTATGGTACCTACGCTTTTTGTTGAGGGAAGGAAATCGACTTCTGTTCGATTCGAAAAAATATGATGAAAATGTGTCTTGTTCGTGAATTTCATTGTTTTTGCTCCGAAGTTCAATCAACTCGGCCTATCACAGATTCGCAGCCCACTGTTACTGCCGCCGTTAGATTTTAGTAATTAATTTTAGAAATATTTAAAAGTTTATAAAAATGTAAAGTATAAACATCAAATATTTTATGCCTGGATTACGGCTTGCCTTGCCACCGAAGTGGAGACGAGCGAAGACCTGCAGGAATTGACGAATCACAATGGTTGAAATCCTCATCGCGTGCGTCTCGTCTGTAATTGGACGATTCCTGCACGTCTCCGCTCCGCGAGAAAGTCTCAGAATAAAATTTTAATTTGGGACAATTGTGTACAATCAATCAACATAACCTATTAAAGCAGAAATGGAAGTATACGAACACAGTTTCCTAGCAATAAAAAGCGCGATAAAGATTCCTCGCCGCAGTAGTCACGGCCGCCTCGTAAAATCTTTGCTCCTTATACATTGAATGATCCATAATTATGTCTACGTCTTTACTAAAACCACAGTATCTACTTACAGTAGTTCAACGGAAGTATTTTCGTAGAGCAACCGTGCGGTCGATGGTGTAAATGGACGGAGCTTATGTCCTGAAGACTGCAGTTTGGAAAATACATATTACATATTCAGCCTATAATGTTCCCACTGATGGTACACTAACCTTCTCTCTTCAAGAGGGACTGGGCTATAATCTACCACGCGGGCACAGTGCGGGTTGGTAGATGACACATGTCTTCGAATTTTTGGTTCTAGGACATGCCGGTTTCCTCACTATGTTTTCCTTCACCGTTTTGAGTAGTAGTGATGAAATTATTTACTCGTAAGTCGGGGCCGATACCTCTGGGCCACCACTGCTGTTTGGGAAACAAGTAGACCATATTATAATGTAGTCTCAGTTCCTGTCAAATACATGGGCGATAAACTCACTGTAAGGCTCGGCAAAGTCCGAAAGGGATACCGTGTCCCCTGGCAACGTACAGGCAACAGAAGGAACACGGGTGGGTTTTAGTCAGTAAGAGTCTGACACGCCCTCCCGCTCCGCCCAGCGCGGGAGATAATATTTAATAATTTCCCACCCAAAAAATAAAGGCACGGCGTTTCACAATTTGCCAAAGATGTAAACAACAATGGCCGCTCGAATTTGTCTATGGTTTAGTGATGCGGTAGTATGATCTTTAAGTTTTGGTGCTATCGATGTTACGATTTTTTTTAGAAGTGTTTCATCAGTATTTTTTCTAGTAACTTTCAAATCAAAAGCAATTCCATTGAAATATGATAAACGTCTTCCAAACGGACCACGACAGTCATAATTTTTTTAAATGGACCTCCAATGAAACTAATCCCTGGTGTAGCTCATATTCTCAGCTAGTACTTCTTCCCTAGGACATGTTGAATGTCAAAGACAAAAACATTCTCCCGAAGTATTTGTTATTTCAACTGCTGTGAGGTGCCGATTTCGGAGCATGGTCGTAACAATAAATCGATCCTCTCGAGCCGTAGTACATCTCGGTTTGCCGGTTACTGGTCTTCTTATGTTCTGCCTAGTTTCTCGGAAACATTGGACTCGCTGCACTGTAGAAAGTGACACGCCTATTGTTCTTGCTGTACTTCGCTGACTTCTGCCTTCTTCTAACATAGTGACGACATGTGTACATTTTTCTGGTGTTAGCGACATGATAGTAATTCAATAATGATGGTGAAAGACGAAAATGACCGCCATTTATCATTTTGATTTGACAGATTGAAAACAAAATTGAGAGAACAAGCAAAAGTAAAACAACCGCTAATTGAATTTATTTCCAAATTCGAGGTTTTTAAAATTTTAACTTTTTATATTATTTTGTAGATCATATAAGGTTTTATTTCATACAATATTCAAAGTCTCTGTAATATAAAGTTAGTTTCATGCATGTACCATTATGAATGTGTGTTTATGTCAATCAAAATTTACAATATGTTACCCGAATATATAAGAGAAGAAAAAAAAAATACATTTACGAACAAACTAAAAAAGTTATTAGTAACCAAATGTTATTATAGTTTTAACGAATATTTAAATGATAAATCCTTAAAACTCAGAAGTAGTAATACTCGTAAGCTAAATGTGAAATTATTGTTATTATAAAATTAATTACCTATTTTGTAAAAGTGTGTAGAGAATAAGTTAGAATAAATTAGATTATAAGTTATGTAAATGATAAGTCCTCTTCTCCACATATCTTTCTTTTGCTGTGTCCGACAGGGTCCATGATTGTTTGGCAAATATTTACCACCTCAGCCTACATTGTGGAATGCAATAAAGAATTTGCAGGTTACAGGGATTTTCGTCATCGACCCATATTATTTGACCGCGAGTGCATTATATTTAAAAGTATGGAAACACGCACAGGATGTAAAAGTGGGCGTGATATTACGTGTATCCTATTTAGTGCGTATTTAATTAGAGACACGCAGATGTCGCGTCCGATTCCCAGGCACGATCAATGTTATTGCTTTTGGCGAGTCGCGACCAAATCCAGATTAAGTAGTTACACTGTGCAGCTGTGATAAAACTTTGATGTGTATACTTTCTGAATGCCTCGCACATTCCTGGGCTATGGTTTGTATGATGGCAGCACAATGAAACTGCTGAGTGCATATTTTATGATTTTACGGACGTGTAGTGGCGCATGAACGTTGTGTTATCCGGGATGAGTTTGTTTTTCATGAAAAATGTTGTTGTATCTGCCTGCTAGTGAGGATTTCGTTTCGTAGAAAATCTTTCGCTCTTGTTTGTCACAATGATTATGAATGTTGCATCTGTTAATAAATTGCATACCCAATGTGTGAAGACTAAAAACAGTCGATTAGGAGACCCATGTAAAATAAAAGATATTAGGGACCAATTAAGCACTTTCCAGTTCCACCGTCATCCGATTTAGCAGAAACAAAGTCAAAGTCAAAGTCAAAGTCAAGTCAAATAATTTATTTCAATTAGGCACAAAAAAGGCACTTTTGAACTTCAACATTTAGGTAAATAATAATTGATTCTAGTTGCCCCTTCCAAAAGGTAGTTTTCGTATGGAGAAGAATGGGCAAGAAACTCCACCGTTACTCTTTTAAAATGTTTTCACAATATCTTGTAAAAACAATAAGTTATTCAAGTACTTTCATACATTAAGTGTTATCAAAGCTGCGGCTGAACCGTTTGGGCAATAAAACGGACCGCCAGACACCGAGATACTCCCATAGGAGCAAATTCATGAGCCTACGGCCAGTGTCCGTTGTTCCTTATTTTATGATTTTACGAGATATTAAACGGAGAACACTAGAGATATACGAGTATTTAGCTTTAATTAAATATGGGGAAAAATTATAGATTCAACTAAACTTGCATATTTTTGCAATTCATTCAGTGCTTAATTGTAGCACAGAATGATAAATCAATTTGGCATGTATTTAACGCGGCGACAAATTAATCCGAATTTCGGATTAAAAAATATTTAAAGCCGGTAGCAAAAATAGTAGGTTGGCAGCTACAGCGAAGGATAATTTTAAATAGAAAGTAGCAGCTTAATAATCAATTGTTAGCATTGTTTTAGTTTAGACTGGGCTCGAGTTTTTGTTTTGGTAACTGAATTTATTGTTAAGCGAACACTTGACACGCACTCGCCGGCCGCTCCCGCGGCACCACTCGCTTCGCTCGCTCGGCTCGTGCGTTGTGGGATCACAGTTCTAACCTATCCTACCTTTCAGCCACTTTTATTTACTACTTCATTTTTAGCCAAGGGGTTACCCTTAAGTTAAGCCGGTTAAAGATGAAAGAAATTAACATTAGCCTTTCCTCAAAAATAAACGCTAGCAAACCTTTTTTTTATATGGAAGCCTATAGTTGCTTAATATACAATGTTTGTTAACTCACTGTAAATATTAGTCGCCATTTCATTATTTATAGTACCTCGCCTATGGTTTCAATTGGCCCTGTTTAATATATGTTCGCCAACTTAAAGTAGCAGCCATTATTTAGTAGTAGCTCATCAAATATAATTATTGCAAAAATATTTAATTGCTGCCAAGTTATTTTTTTAGTAGCAAATAGTTAGTCGCCCTTTAAGTTGTTAGTCGCCTGGAAAATAATTAGCCAAACAATTTGACTGAATTTTTGCCTTTTGTTGGCTATTAATTACGTTACAAAATCTCCCAAAATCACCTTAGTACATGCCACTACGTACGCGTATGTTTATACTTTGCCTGAGTTAAATTTATTAACATCTATCCTACACTTTTAGAATAAGGGGTTTATTTATAAACGTTGCTAAATTAACTAATGATTAGCGACTTTTTAACCGTACATTTTTGACGTTTGAGCGTCACTTAACTTTTAGCAACGTTTATAAATAAACCCCTAAATCTTTCATAGTGTAATTATGTGTTAAAAACTGTTACTGTGCGTTGATCAAAATGTTTAACTTTCAAGTTTAAACTCATGTAAATGAATTATATTCTTATGGAAAATAAAGATATTTCAAACGTTAAAATTGGCTAAAGGCAATTCTTCATAGCTTGCCAGTCAGACAATTCAAACGTCGACCAGCTATCTCGGTCATCGGTCAATCGAAACGCTGGTTATCTCAGACGAAAGTGAATCAAACCTCCAGAGTTTACAGCCAAAATGCCTTCATCCGTACTCTGTAGACACAAAACAGTTTATGGGTGAACCGCTGGCCAGCCAGCTATGACGTCAGTAACCATCAAGACATTTGCCACTGAATAAATAGATACAGAAGACCCTCGAGAACGAAATCTACAGAAAACGAAGCAAAGAATTGGCGGCGTTTCAAGAGAGATATTGGAACAGCATTTTCTACTTAAATTACACGAGTCATGCTGCATAAATGTATGAAGAATGGTTTAGCAATAGCATAGCGAACTTGTCTAGTATCACCACTGACACCTCACACCTCATTGGTGCTTCCTTTTTAGGCTAGTTTACCACCAGTGCTATGTGAGACAGAGGAGCGGCTAGCTAGGAAAAAAATGGCACCCATAAAACTGCTCTATTTTAAAGATGAAACAATTCTATTGATTAATTTATTCATCGTTAACCGCTTCACATCGCTGCACTATCTCACACAGCTCTGATGGTTATCCAATCTTAGTGGGCCAACACAGTGGGCTGATCAAACCAGTTGTCCTTCTAAGTTGTTCCTTCTTTATACCTCTCTATACGGCTCATGAAATCCCCGGCCCAGAGGGACCGTTCGTCTCGCCGATGTCACAACACGACTGTGTGCGCAACGGTTCACTTGCCCGGCTTGAATTTATCGGTCGACATCAGAATCGGGGTTTGACGTTAATGTGAAGATGTGGATGGGTTTCCAATCCCTGATTGATGAGGACATGAAAATCTAGTTTTGGGACGTTGTTTTGGGGATTTGGTAAAAGACAGAAGCACTTTGTAATGGTTTGGCAGTAGAGAAACGTATTTACTGCCATCCCACTACGAAGGGCTTGTAATGCAGTTAAATTAGCGTTAACGATATTGGCTAATTTGACTAAGTCCGGTTAAGAAACTCAGAGGGAATAGCAGAATGATAATATTTGACTTTAGAAACTTTAAGACGTGCTATGGACCATCGAACTGAGTAACTTTTACTATGGAACCAATTTTGAAATCGCGGAAAGAATATCTGCTGTTCCGTAGTACAGTTTAATGCCTACTGTTCTAAATTTATGGAACCGCTGTTTTTTTCTCGTGATTTCAAAGCTGGTCCCATAGTAAAAGTCATTCAGTTCGATGGTCTTCTAAAACACCTCTTAAAGTTTCTAAAGTTAGTTTTTTAACACCTTATATAACTGGCAAACTAAGGGTAAATGATGTTGACTAAAGAACGAATACGTAAGAAACTAAATAGCTAAACAGCTTTATTTCAACCAAGACTTAACACATTTAACGCCATAGAGACTGGGATATAGCCGTTTCAAGGTTGAATAAGGCGTTAAGTAAGTAGCCTAAAACACTATTTTACATAATAATAAAGTTGCGATAGAAAAACTAGGGCAACAATAAACAGGGTTAAAGAGAAATGACCTAAAAAAACGTAATTAGGCATTCCTTTTTACAACATTAACAAAATAGAAGCAGAAAGGTCATCTGCTCGAGCGGGTTCGTTTGTGGGTAATGTCCAATTAGGTCAAACGGGATAGGGAAGCAATAGACTTTCCAGTTGGATGTTTTAAATGAGAGTAAATGGAGTACGTGGGGATAATTAACTTTTGCTTATGTAACTTAGTAAATTACTTAGGCAATGTTCGGTAAAGTGTAACTGTAAAAGTAAAAAGACTTGTAGGCTTGAATTGATGTAATGATTTTTAATTTATTTAGATGTATCTGGCCTTGTTACGTAACGTGAAGATTCAGTTACACCATGATTGTACTCGTCTTTTTGTTTAATAATATTATTATGAAGACCATCGCTATTTTCAATTTTGGTACATTTATTTTTTATGTAGCCAGAAGTCAAATTATTATTTTGTGTGTAGCGAGCACCTAAACGCTTTTAAACAACCAGCACACAAAAATACTGAGAATAAGTGACAATCTGAAAGAAAAACTTTGCCGTGGGGCCCACTCACTAGAAATCGTTTCCGCAAATAGGACCTAACGCTTAAAACAATAGAACTCACTTTTTAATGCAGGAGCATTGCTTCAGAAGCAAGGCGACGTACTGCCCGATGGCTGTGTCGGCACCAAGAACTGATACCTGGACACCCGGCCGAGGCGCCGGCACCGGAGGCAGTTTCTTTTCCTGTGGTGCCGGCAACGCAATTGGCTTTGGTTCCTTCGGGTCGCACACTTCTGGTTTGCACTGGAGCCGACGAAATGGAGCTAATTGTTAAATTACATGTTTATTAATTCATGTAGAACGAGATAACAGGAGGTCAGGTGTGTCAAGAGTCTTATGTAAGACATACTGTCGTTGTCATGCAGTCAGAACTATCTGATTATAATTATTATTTTGTATAAGAGCGGCCATACACGGGCAGCTTGAAGCAGTCAGGATTTACTGCTTCAAGCTGCGACTGCATAGTAAACTACAGTCTTCTATTTACATACATACATGTAACCGCTAGAACAGTTGCGACTGCTCCGGGCGGTCAGCAGCACGGTGAAATTTAATCGTGCGGTCAAGCAGTTGCCAGGTATACGCTGACTTCTCGAGCTGTCGATTGCTCTCGCGCAGTTATCCCCTCTTCCTGCGCTCTTTGTTCCACCTCCGCGTTGATTATTGCTACTGATTAAATTGTGACTGATCTAGCAGTTGAAACCGACCGCTGCAGCTGCAATGGCAGCTTCAAGATGGCTGCACGAGCGGTCCGTGTATTTTGATCATTGGCTAACCGCTCGAGCAGCCCGTGTATGGGCGCCCTAAGTAGAAGAAAAAACTTGGACAAATATAAGGTTTTGTCTTTTCTAAAGTGAGGAGAGCAATACACGCCTAAGTCATGTACAAGTGTTTATCTAGGCAGGTCGACCACATATCGTATGCTCTAAGAACTGCTCAAGTCTATTTCTATACACGCTCGGGTCTACCAGCGCAGGCAAACCTGCACAGGTGGATCTCTCCTATGAACCGTAGCGAGTCTGGCCGCCATAACCTGATAAATAAGATCGATAACTTACTTCCAAAGTTCGTTCCACCCTCAATCACCCTCAATTTAATCTTGTGTAGGATCCCTCCTTTCTTCTTCTTTCGTCTCTCACATTCTGGTTCAGGAGGGATGTCTACTAAAGCTCTTCTGCAGTCTTTCAGATCTTTTGAATCCCCATAATCTCTGCGAAGAATCCAGTCTGTCCGTTTGTTCAACTGCTTCGAGGAACTTACGATATACGACCAGATTCCCCGAGTTTTGGACATCATTTTGGCGGACTTGTTTTTTTTTTTGTTAATTTAATAAATATTTTTTAAACATTTGGGTGCTTTTTGTTGCTGTTGTGAAAGATTTTTTATTTTTGACGTTTCCAGTTTTTATTGGTTTTTATTCTTTTGTTGAATAATGACAGAATATTGTATTGGGCTTTTTGTAAGTCTAAGGAGGCTGTATTATACTGTTTGGGTGGTTGTGTTGTGGTTGTGAAGGATCTTTTTAGCGGAAAAATCCCTAGTGGTAAGACCGCCTGTCTCAGACCCAGAGGTCCCAGATTCAATTCTCAGCGGAGCCAAAATTTTCTGCTCGGTTTGGTTGGTGGTAGGGCTTGTTCTAACTTCTAAGTCCGCCTGGCTAGCTACCACCATCTTATCTAAGTCTGTCGCCATAACAACAATGTTAACAGCATTGTTGTGTTTCGGCAGTTAGAGGTAAGATATCCAGTTCCTCTATGGTTGAGAATTCCGGGTGAAGCTCGCTTCCACCTTTGGCCTAGTCATCACTTACCATCAGGTGAGATGAAGACCAAGAGCTTCGCTAGTTATGCTAAAATCACTGCTCACTTTTACGACTAATGATTTACTGTAATTGCTGTCCCAAATTCCCCAATAAATTACTCATAAAATTTAAATAATTTCATAAAATAAGTTAATCATGAATGATTGGATGAATCCGACACATCAAATCAATGACTCCATTCATATCTCAGTCCATTCCTAACTTGTTAATTAAACCAACATCGTCCAATATAAAGCCTGCAGCATATTTATAGTCCAGCTCGTTGAGAGGGAAAGCGGGCGTCAACGGTCTGCCTTGACACTGCAGTATTTATAGTCTACTCTCGGCTGTTATTGGCCTATTTCCTCACTAGTGTTTCTAAAATAGGCCCATTCAATCAGTGGACCTTTGTTTACCTTGGCGTTGTTTTGGTTGAGATGAGACGGTTTTTCAGATAAAGATGTGAATTGATGTGGTTAGTTTCTTAGCTGTGAAAGCTAGCACACAGTCTTGCTCTTAGTACCAACGGTATAATATGCAGAAGCAACAAATCACTCGTGACAAATGTTGTGGTGAAACTTGAGCCTATTACTAGAATACAAGTGTTTTCCATTGGTTAAATCATCTTTCTGAAGTCAACTGTTGGACATTTATTTGCTTCTCTCGTTGCGACAATTTATTGTTGACATAATCTACTCATTACAATGTTTTTTTTATGAGTTGAATTGTGAGTCAATATGTGGTTAGCTAGCGACCTCGATATTTTTTTTATTTACCTCGATGATCCTAGTTTATCAATTATAACTTCTAGTTACAGCTATATGTAAGCGGGCACGCACTTTACGCCTGGAGGCTTTTATTTAGATATTGTTTTCGTTAAGTTATTTTTATTTCTGCTTGAGTATAGTTCTCGATGTTTTTGGTTGGTATATTGGCGTGTGCTAGCTGTCATATGGCTATTAATTTTATAATTTAAATTATGTTTTGTGTTGCATAATGTAAATATCATTTTGCATACTATTATATAGAATATTTTTTTTTCTAACTGAACAGACAGCTGTGCTGCTGGGGAGTTTGTTGCGCCACTTCTTCTTCCCAGCTAAAGCACTAGGAAGTGGTGAAGGGAGGGCGTTTTGGGGGACTGTCTTATGTAATTTTGACGTTCGAAAAGTGCTGATTCTCAGCCTAGTTTGAATAAATGACTTTTGAATTTTGCGCCATCACGATGGCCAGGACAGGACTGAAATCTGCAGACAAGGCTGATAGTCAATCTAAAATAACAGCTTAGCTAAGGATATTGAACACTAATGAGCCGGATAACGAGGTAGGATAGGTTTTCCCGAAAGGTATAGCCACAAGGGAGAAGAAAACGATGGAGAAGCAAATTACTTTGATCAATGTAATTTAAACAAAACAGTACAAGTAATCGACGACTTAAATTAAACTTATAGGACTACAAGTCCTGTTGGAGTTTCAAAATAGAAGCACAAGAAATGATTTATACCAAGCTTATTTCGCAAGAATTTTAATCAATTTAATATAACATTGGCACTGCCATATTTCAATTTATATCCCCAAACCCAATAAATTAACTTCCGAACGCCAACAAGGGTCAATTTTACAGAGAATTAAAAAGTTTTGCCAGAAAAAAAAATACGGCTTGACTAAGACGAAGTTTGTTCGGCGTAATGGTGGGAGCAATTATAGAATTTAGCTGAGCTGGCAACACCGAGCGAGTTCGAATAATCTGATAACATGGAGTTTGTACTGCATTCTGAAGTGGTTCCTTGTAATTGGGTCATCAATTTGTTGTATTACATTGTTTCTTGAAGCTGTAGTAGTTGTCTACTTACTAGAAGTACTACTAAACTATCAAGAATCGTAGAACATACATGGGGTATTTACAGGTACCCCTGGGCATGCGGAATGTATTTTTTTTATGACGTCGTTATTTGGATCACCCTGTATATCAACACGTGTGACTGGGATCAAAATCAGAAACAAATAAAAATTACAAATAATAATTAAATTAAATATTACAAATAATAATTTTATACTTAAGGCGCTGACAAACTAACCTTTTACCTTGAATTCTAATCCAAAATATCTGTATTAAATATCAACGTACGTTGGTATTTTAATTAATAACAAGAACATCTTATTTGAATGCAGAAATCGATAATTGCTTCATATTTTTCAATAAATTATAAGCGTTGTATCATAGCGCTTCTCTTTCTTTTCTATGCAGTCCAACAGTGACCGTGGTTTAGCTTAAAAGCTAAACCACGGTCACTGTTGGACTGCCTTAAAACGCTGACAAAATTGTCAGCGTTTTAAGGATAATTTCAACTCATATAGTTTTAATAAAGGCAGTGTATAGAGTGCCGCCTCTCGGATAAAGTGCCGTTAGCGGCATAATAGTGGCGCTGGCTCGGCTTGGCTAAAGTGCTGTAAGAATTGCATTGTCATTGTCACTATCACTGTAACTGTCACTTGTTATTTTGTTTGATTGTTGAGGTTAGTTCGCTGTAAAACACTACATTCCCAAAACATTACATTTTCTCGTGCCTAAACGGACCCTGGTTGTGTGGTCACAGTTTTAACCTAACCTAACCTACCTTTCAGCCATTTTCATTTGCTAAGCCAAGGGGTTATGGCTACACTTAAGTTTAGCCGGCTAAAGATAAAAGAAATTAACATTAGCCTATTCTCAAAAATAAAATAACAAGTGACAATGACAATGCAATGCTCAACAATCAAACAAAATAACAAGTGACAGTGACAATGCAATGCTTACGGCACTTTAGCCGGGCCCAGGCAGCGCTACTAATATGCCGCTAGCGGCACTCTGTACACTTCCTTTAATAAATTGTTTGATGAGTCTTTTTCATACGCTGACACTAATAACAGAAATAAATTATGTGATCTTCCTCCATTAGATGCGCTGTGTATTAATAATTTAGTGTTCTGCATACGAGGAAGGACATAAAAGCATATAAGTGGGTAATAAGGTTAAATAAATGCCCATCACGACACAGATATATCAACCACCATCAAGAATATAAAATTAAAGTAACTTTACTAAATCAATAACTGCTAAAATTACTGGAGTAATTGGCCAGTGTTTAAGGTAAAAAGTAATCTAAAGAAGACCAATTCATGATTGAGTAATGCGAATGAAATCACTGAAAAATGGAGGCACTAATTGATATAACTGCCTCGGCAGTCTTGTTGTCGGTACTCACGACTGCTGAGCTTAGGGTTCTGGATTCCTTCCCAAGGTCGGGTAGAGTGTTATTGGGTTTTAAATCAGTCTGAAGGCTGGATTTGCTCGATTATAACAATAGTATCGTCCATAATAAAAAATACCTCAAGATAACTGGCGAATGTGGGCTTACTCAAATCAAATCTGTCTAGTCTTTTCCCAACTAGGTTGGGGTCAGCTTCCAGTCTAACCGGATGCAGCTGAATACCAGTACATGGAGCGACTGCCTATCTGACCTCCACAACCCAGTTACTGAGTAACACGATACCCCTTGGTAAGACTGGCTGTCAGACTTCTGGGCTTCTGACAACCCGTAACGACTGTCAAATAGCTACGAGTGACAGCCAAGACCAACGGCTTAATGTACTTTCCAAGGCACTGAAGGGTCTAATGGATGGTCACCCATCTACGGACTGACCGCGGCAAGCGTAGCTGAACCTTCGGTCGACCTGTCCTGTTATCATTTAGCCACAAGCTTACTATATTGACGACTGTGAGCAGTGGTGGCCCAGTGGTATCGGTTCCGGCTTACGAGTTGTAGATCGTGAATTCGAACCCAGGCAGGCACTTTACTGTGTGTATGTAATTTCATCACCGGCAAGATCTAGAACCAAAAATTTGAAGACATGTGACATCCAACCCGCACTGGGCCCGCGTGGTGGATTATGGCCCACTCCCTCTCACAGAGAGGAGGTCTGTGTTCTAACAGTGAGAGCATTATAGGCAGATTATGCATATTTTATGCTTACTATATTACATGGGTTTACTTTATATACACCCCAATTAGGTCTGCTAATCCATTTTTTTTTTTTTAATGGGTTATTATCAAATAACTTTTCCCGCTTTGGGCGGAGCGGGAGGGCGTGTCAGACTCTTACTGACTAAAACCCACCCGTGTTCCTTCAGTTGTCTGTACGTTGCCAGGGGCCATGGTATCCCTTTCGGTCTTACCCGCAACCCCGGCAGGCATCGGTCCTATCAGACTCCTTCAGTTCTGCTGACATCTCTTTGAGGCGCGCATGGAACACAACGTGCTGTCGACCCGGGCAGGTCTGCTAACCCCTTCGTGGATTACAGAGGCGTGATGTTATGTTATGTTAATCGACGTCGGTGATCAGTCAAGATGTCTGAGTCCGGAAATTGCGTGACAAATAAGCTTGTGGTCACCGAACTATGTTCGTGATATGAAGTATTAGAAGTCAACTGACCGTTAGTGTAGTAGGCTCGTAAACTAGGTCTTTTTAAGGTTTTTGACCTTTTAAAAGAACATTAATAAAATGTGGGTAGGTTACCCTACCTAAATATTTATTTAATTTGTTTGTTGTCCTATTCTTTGTAGAGGCTCGTATATTTGGATTGTTGCTACGGCAGACGATTCTCTATTTATGTTTTGTATAGGGTTTTTCAACAGGGACAAGTTATCTTTGACAGCTGATGGCGGCCATATTAGATTGTCTATTGGCGCGATTTTTTGACAGATGAGTCATAAAATGTTCGGCATTTATCAAAATGAGTCGATGCGAGTAGCGGAAAATGATGTGAATCTATTGAATTTAACTACTGCGGTTTCGCTGCTATGGTTTCGCAGTGGAGGTGTGCTACCGCGGTGAACAGCACGTTGAAATGATTAAAGTGTACAGACGCCAGCAGGTCAACCTACCCGAAACTGTAAAATTTTCCCAATCAACTTTGAACTTTATTTTTTAGTATTAAAGTTGAAAATCTATTAAAGAAATTTGACAGATTGTAGTAGGTTGATGTGCTGGCGTCTGTACTATCAAAACGGCAGTTCAATTCGTCAAACGTTTCGTTTGAAAAAGTAATTCAACGGGTTCCTGATCTCAAGATTCAGGGAAAAGACATGACTCCCAAAATCATGTGATTTAACACCCCTTGATAATGTTTGGTGGGGTTACGTGAAATCACTGGTGTATGTGAACAAGCCAAAAACTGTCGAAGACCTAAAGAGTAACATCAAACGCGTCATCAATGAGATAGAGGTGCCATTATGTCAAAAAATGATGGAAAATTTAACCTCTCGTATTCATACTACCATACGAAGCCGAGGTGGTCATTGAAATAATATGATATTCCATAGACAATGATAAAAGTAAGCATTAAAAAAATGTAAATAGGTATAATCTAATTATAAACTATCAATGTGTTTTTATATCAATTCAAATATTCCTCATCCCTGTTGAAAAACCTTATGCTTTAGCTAGTGGTCGCTGGGAAATCGGTTTTGTTTTGATTTTTCTATCTTTTGTAAATTCTTCAATGTTTTTATTGTAAACAGTCATTTCACGAGAAAAATATATTGATCCGAAACGCCAACCCCAGAAAAGTACTTATTCCACACGTAACTATGTCATAAAGCTTTGCATTTCACAACGAGTCATTCAAATGAAGCGAAAATAAAATACTTACCAAAAACCATTGTCTACAACAATGCCTAAAAATAGACAGGCCGACTGTTGTGAGCTCGTTCAGTATAAAATTCTGTATTTTGTGGCTTTTATTTCGTTGACAGGTATTTTTGTTTTTTATTTTTTGATCTGGACATCCGCTGCAGTGATTTTTTTGTCCGCAGTACGATACCGGTAAAAGGAATTATTTATTTGTCCAGTTTTTTTGTTAGTTTTGTAAAACTGTAGGTTAATAATTAATAATTGTTGTAGGATTGAATGTAGGTCACGAGCATAAGTAAATTAACCGTAGTAAATTGTCCGTAGACAGCTCGGCAATAATATCTGATTTCATGATTCATCCATTAATCCAGACAGCTTTCAGCATTCTAAGAGGTGATACATCTTTTTGAAGCTGATGCAGCATTCTATGTATATTTTGGCGTCGCTTATCTCATCAGATAATTTTAGTGTTCCTTCGATGTCACATTGTATTTGTGCTGCCTTCCACAAATGATCAGACATATTTGCCGTCATCTTGATAACAGATATTAATGGATGAATCATGAAATCAGATATTATTGCCGTAGTAATATATTTATGCTCGTGACTGTACCTATCCATGTAAATTGTATTATGTAACGTAGGTTCAAGGCAATGATAGATATGCGAAGAGATATCCTAATTAAAATTCCGAAACCTTGTTCTGTGTATTTGGCGATGGAACGAGTGATAGTGACATCCTTTGAATTGTTTTCCTATTTAAATGCTGCATGAAAATAATTTGAGGAGCTCGTGGCTCGTGGTCGATCCATCAGGTTAAGCTACGCTTGCCGGGTCCGTGGATGGGTGACCACCTTTAAATACCGAGACTCCTCCGTGCCTCGGAAAGCACGTTAAGCCGTTGGTCCCGGATGTCATTCGTAAATATTTGACAGTCGTTACGGGTCGTCAGAAGCCCGAAAGTCTGACAACCAATCTTACCAAGGGGTATTGTATTACCCAGTTACTGGGTTTTGGAGGTCAGATAGGCAGTCACCCCATGTAAAATACTGGTATTCAGCTGTATCCGGTTAGACTGGAAGCCGACCCCAATATAGTTGGGAAAAGGCTAGGCAAATTGATTGCGGCATGAAGATAATTTGTAGTAGGTACTTACCTATTGTAATGAATAACACTGTTGCACTACATAACATTCAATGGTATGATGTCTTGTGTAGTTATCTAAATACTATTTTCAATCCTTAACATTAGTTAGAAAATCAATATAAAATTAACCATAGGAAAAATGGTTTAATGATTGCATCCATCACCTTAAATAAAATCTTAAGGAAGAAAGATAAAATTGAACTAAGTTCTTCTCTAAGACTCCTTGGTGAAATAGATTATTAAAATGAAAGAACAAATAGCACTGCAAAAAAATCTATAAAACCATGATTCAAAGGCACTGCAAATTAAGTACTTAGTACCGTACATACAACTTTACGTTAATACTACGAATTTCTAGGGAATGGTTGACTCATGGGAAAGCCATTGTGGTGGCCACCATCGCGTGTGGTGGCACCACACCCTGTCGAAAACAGACGTTTTGCCTTTTTTGTACAACTGACCTTTGGCAAAACAACTTGATTTATAAGCCAAGTTGATGGATTTCGTTCGTTTGACAGGCGTTTTCAGGGGCCGAGGTCAGGGGAAGTCGGTAAAGTAGTATTCAGTAGGAGTTCTCTTAACGATGGTAGTTGAGTTATCGGGCAAGCTAATTTCCTATTTTGTTTTGTGTTTTTATTAGTTTACCGTCGTTGTTTCTTATACTACAGACTATCCAGTTACATACGCCAGTCTGGAACTATGCTTTGCTGGTAATAGGGAATTTGAACATTCCTCATCATCATCATTGGCGGCCTTGTTCCACCCGCTGCTGGGAGCTCAGCTCAGCTTGCTGCGAGTCACATACTGCTATCTAATTACGCAACACATTTTCGTAAACGATTACGACAAATTTGTTTCATTTTGACAGTTCAACAACATTCATTGCGTTATCTACGTTGTTGAGCAGATATTTTTTTCGAACTTATGAAGCAATGGATTAGCAATTTGTTTCAAAACGGTTCAAATTCCGATTGATCGCGTATTACGTAATTAGGGTTCAGGTCGTATTATCCACATAGTTTTTAGCCTATAATGTTCCCATTGCTGGGATCGTCTCCTCTCTGTGAGAGGGGGAGGGCCGTAATCCTCCACTCGGGCCCAGTGCGGGTTGGCGGATGTCACATGTCTTCGAATTTGTTGGTTCTAGGACAGGCCAGTAGTTTCCTCACGATGTTTTCCTTCTCCGTTAAGAGAGCCGTGGTGATGAAATTAAATACACAAAGTGAAGTCCCTACCTGAGTTCGAACTCACATCTCCTAAGTCGAGGCCGACACTACTGAGTCACCATTTACATTAATTAGAGCCAAATCCGTATACTGAGTGAATCATCTCATGGTTTCCAGAATTAAGCTGGCTGTCGCTGAAAACCAGCGCTGGGGCTCTGTCTCGCATAGGGTCGCAGCATTATGCTGAGCGATGGCCGTTTTGCGTGGATGTGACGCATATTTTCCCCCAATTTGTTATTCTCGTGTTTTTTCTTTGCGTCATATTTACCGCAAATAAACGTATTTTCTTTCTTCTTTCTAAGTATTATTAAGCCTACAATCTTGAGAAGAACGTATTTATTTTTATAGATTAATAGAAAATAGTTTTCATGATGAGTCAAACAGGAGTTTACAATAAGATCTCACCTTTGACCAACAAATGGTCGTTTGAAAGCTTTGAGTTACTAAAGATATCATAATAGTTTGCAGCTAGTTAACGCATTCAAGGACACTACGAGACAATAGAAGTTTTATTGTTATGACGCCTATGAGCGTATAGTGTTAAATTTATAGTGTTTTTAGTAATCTCATAGTTCCTCCCACTCAGAAGCTGTAACTCTTGACGGCGCCTTAAGAAGTCTCTACTTATCAAAGTGCTTTAATCTTCAAACTTTTAACTGGTGTGTTTTTAAGAGAAGCGGCTCCTTTTAAGTGCTTTGCCGTGGTAACGTTAAGCACCTACGTACTACCTAGCATAAAGCTAACTTAGTTTTCTGTAGAACCCACTTATTTTCTTTCGATTACACATTTCCAAATGTGTTCTAAGAAAGTCGAATTGATGTTGAAGTAACTTTGATCACATAATCTAATAGTTCTACGAACTGGATTCCTTGTGTACAGTTCTTTTTAAGGTTTCCAAAGGATGAAACGGGACCCTATTACTAAAAGTCCGCCGTCCGTCTGTCACCAGGCTGTATCTCATGAGCCGTGATAGTTAGACAGTTGAAATTTTCACAGATGATGTATTTCTGTTTTCGCTACAACAACAAATACTAAAAACAGAATGAAATAAATATTTAAGTGGGGCTCCCATACAACAGACATGATTTTTTTGCCGTTTTTATAGATAATGGTACGGAACCTTTCGTGCGCGAGTCCAACTCGCACTTGGCCGGTTTTTTAAAGAAAAGTGTTCCGTTAGCAGTTCATTAATTTTCATTTTACTATTAAATCTTTTGCAGGTTCTTTTCGTAGGATGTATACTTTTCTAACTCAGTTGTCATATTATTTTGACCATGAAAGTAAAACATCAAAATACACATTTAGCCTACACAACAACGTAGTTTATAAAACTTAATAATTAGTAACATAAATGAAGCCGCAGTTACTGAAATGTCGCCGCAAAAATTTCACAATAATACAAACAAAAAAGTAGACTAAATAACGAGTACAGTCGTTCACAAAATACTTTTAACGAAACATTTTACAATAATAATGTTATTTTCATTCAGTAACACGCATGTTTTAATTAATTTAATAAACGTCGACCCTCGCGCCGTCCCATCTTCCTAGCACGGCGAGCTGCGCTGGGGCGGCTGCTGCAGGTGCAGAAAACCTCAAACGGCGCAAATATTACAACCTTATTGGTAGCTATATTTTAGAGCCACTTGGGGTTGAAACACTAGGGCCGTGGGGTCCGAGTGCTCATCGAGTATTTTGGGACATCGCCAAGCGGTTGGTGACCAGAGGGCTGGCCAATTTTTAGGTTTAAGAATCAGCATTGCCATCCGACGTGGTAATGCTGCCAGCCTTTTGGGCACTTTTTCCCACTGACAGCGATGCGGAAGAATTTCTTATTTTTAACTTCCTTTATTTTTATATTATTTTTTTTCCTCTGTATACTTGTACATAATTTATATATTTTAGTGTTAGATGTATATTATATTTAAGATGATACATGAAATAAATAAGACATTTCTGATTTGATAAATTAATTATAAGTTATGTAATAAATATGTGTCCAGTCTTGGTCAAATAGTTTTTTCGTTAGAAATAATAGTTCTTAAGTATGTTTATCTACGTTATAGCGATAAAATACGAACCCAGAAAGTGGTGCATTTTCTCACCCTATACGTCTACCTGTTATTTTATATTTTTTATGATACTCTCGCCTCTTCACGGCTGAGCCATAAAAATACATCACGCGCCGACGTTTGGCATAGTATGGTTTTCATCACCCTCGCTGAACTGATTTAGTAACCGAGAATTATTTACATCATGACTAATGGCTGCTGTTTATGATCAAGTAGCGTTAAAATCTTGTTAGAACTGTGTGTTTTTATGATAAAAACTTGATGAAGAATAGTTGTGCCGTTTTTTACACAGGCCTTGCTTAATAAAGTTTAAAAAATTCTGCATGTTTTTTCTGTTGTGTTCAAATAATGCCTATATAAAAAAAATAGGTACGTGTAAAAACTATTATCTTATTACTTACGATTTTGGTGTTAAGGTGCATAAGCTCGCGCTCGGTGACTCGGCGCCGCGCGGTCTCCATTTGCTGCTGACGGTACTGGTTGTACTTATACAGCAAATACATTCCGGGCAGGGCCAATACCACGAACGGTCGCATCAAGTTTGATGACGTAGGCGCGCGCTGCGGCATTTTCTTTTTAACATTATTTAATTTATCACACAGCTATGCCCTTCTGCCTTCGACTGTACGCTGCGAAGCGATAAGGCTTGAAAACTCTTGTTGTAATTGAGACTTTATGACTTCAGTATTAAAGATCATTTTGATAGTTGTATTAACAGTTACAGTCACGCCACATTTTACATACTAAAGTTAAATTAAATTATTTATTTATGGAAGATTTAATTTTATTAATAACACTAGAACTATTGCTTAAAAGCACTTTATATAGCGTCACTACGGGGTTTCTACGTTTTTTAAACGGATTATTGCTTTAGTAATAGACCTATTTATTTACACTGCGATGTTTCAGGACGTTACCGGCATGGTATCTGAAACAAACAGGCAACAAGTTAGTCAATTTAAATCCAAATGAGCAATATTCGAAAAGTTTTTAACATAAACGAAAATTATAGGAACCTAGACATATATTCTTAAAATTTTAATGTAAAAATTAATTGAATCGGCTCAGTTTTGGAGGATTAAAAAGGTGAATACGAAACGACAATCCTGTCAATTTTTTTGTGATATAATCGGTCTGAGCTGCAGCTGTCCCTATCGTACTCTACGCAGGCAGACTTGAGGTAAGACGACGGCAATAGTTTCTTCAAATTCCTCGCAGGCCCTGTTCTCTCTTAATGTACCCTATTAACTTTTTGTAGATAAAATTATAGCGTGTGCTAATGTAATTTGTTGGATATATTTGATAGAATTTTCGTATACAGACTGGAACGTCATTACATATACGTAGTTTAATAATTTATCGTCGTATTGTCACTTCCTCCTCCATATTTTTTGGTAATCTTCAAAATATTCGTTTCTGGATTTATCCAAAATAACTGAAATCTGAGGCATTTTACTTAAACAAACATTAAAATATTAATGTCATCCAAAGAATTTCTCCAAGGAAAATAATTTCATGAGATGCTTTCTTCATTTACCATCATCATATAATATCAAACAGAAATTTAACAAAGAAATTTCTTAACAAAACAAAATAAGCTCCATGTAAACATCGTCATCATATATTTCAGGGCACGTAAAAAGAGCGGTAGAACAAACTTATGTGCATACATTAGAGGCTTGGCCTTCCGCATGCCTGCATACTGTTTCACTAATTAAAAGTTACTACACGAATACCTACATCTTACTGAGTACCTATAAATGCGGAAACTGACTTGCAACGTGCAAATGCTATGTATCAAGTTGTTATAACGTGTTACAGTAATCACTGCAGTGAGCCGAGCCGCTCGATGCGAGCATTGCGACCGCATGTTTACCAAAATATTATACGGTATTACCGATACGTACGGTAATATCGTTTTGTTTTTTTCTTCGTCCAATAACAATAAATAAATAAAATTAATGAAGCACACACAACCTCTACGTCCGCTATTCTGAATAAAAATGGAGTAGGGCTCAAAGCGAGCGTTCGCCTCGTTTAGTGTATCGCCGTTTTGTAACAAGAAATGGAGCGCGCTTGAGCAATGTGGTCGAAGCGAGCGTTTGCCGCATCTTGTGTATCGTCGCTTTGTAACCAAGCTCGCCTCGAATGATACATTACAAACAAACGTTGCAAGTCAGTCTCCGCCTATAGACTCTGAATTCTGCAGGCTGTCTTCAAATTCATTGGCAAATCTTTCAGACCATGAATAACTGAATTTACCTTTGATTAATAAACAAAAACTGTTGTACCAACTATGAATTAAATATTTAAAAATACATCTTGTTTTCACAATTAGCGCTTGTTTAATTAAAAAAAGCATACCTTACTATATACACCCAATGAAAATATTATGAAACAGTTGTAATTTTTTTACCATGCATCCCACATACCATGAATATGGTGGTATTCATGCATTTATCTAGATATCCAATAAATTCAAAAATAGCCTGTAGAGTACGTTCTGTATAACAATGAAATATAGATCAAAGCATCAAAATAAATTCTATAAAATAAATTGTATTTTATAAGAGCAATCGTTGAAATAGCAGTGTACGATAAAGGATTGGCTCTGCGGTCGGCCAGCCAGCTTCAAGTGTATTTAAGCGGCCAAGTGGCAGTACTTTTGTTCTGTAAAAAGCTTTGAACTTAAGGAGTAGATTGCGGTTACATCGCGCTATGTTGCGATCACGAAAGGTTGCGATACATACATGCATAAACTCACGCCTTCTTCCTATGGGATTAGGTAGAGACTATAAAGATCCTTTTTTTTTTGTTTGGATGGGATATTATCAAATAACTTCTCTCGCTCTGGGCGGAGCGGGAGGGCGTGTCAGACTCTTACTGACTAAAATCCACCCATGTTCCTTCAGTTGCCTGCTACGATCCTTTTTTTTTTTTTTTTGTGTGGGAAATTATCAAATAACTTCTCCCGCTCTGGGCGGAGCGGGAGGGCGTGTCAGACTCTTACTGACTAAAACCCACCCGTGTTCCTTCCGTTGCCTGTACGTTGCCAGGGGCCAAGGTATTCCTTTCGGACTTTCCCGCAACCCCGGCAGGCATCGGTCCTACCGGACCCCTTCACTTGCTGACATCTCTTTGAGGCTGCTGCTACGATCCTTACATACTCATTTAGCTTCGTTTACGTTCATACATCTGGGCATAGAGGCATGCTGGTTGCGAGTACTACGCACCTGATCTTTCTGAAGAAGATCACCAATAATGTCACTATATGACCTTCTAGAGCGTTCTCTGCCGGCGATACATTGTAGGATATTTATGAAGATTATGGCCTCATTAGCAGATAGTTCTTAGTAAATTACGACAAATGACGTTAAATAAGTTTAATAAACTGTAACCCGACTACGGCAAAATAAAACTGATCTAAAAAGTACGAAACAAGAAAATATTTCAGACAGAAATCAAGACATAGCCATTGGTACAAAAATGGTGAGGGTAAAGCTGTGGTCATGCCTGTAACCATGCCGGTGCCAGAAACACCTACAAAGTTATAATGGCATGCGACGACGGCTTTACCTTGACCATTTTTGTACCTATGTCTTGATTTCTGTCTGAAATATTTTGTTGTTTCGGACTTTTTAGATCACTTTTATTTTCCCGTAGTCAGGGTATTTTCCCATTTTGCGATTTATTTCGACGCCAACATCATTTATCGAAATTCGAAGAAATCTAAAATATAAATATTTTGTTGTACAGACGCCAGCACACCAACCAGTAGGTTGGTGTGCTGGCGTCAAATTTCTCTAATACAAATTCTCTAAATCAAATTTCTCTAATACTCACAATCCGTCGAATTTCTTTAATACATTTTCAACTATATCACCAAAAGCATAAGGTTCAAAGTTGATTGGGAAAATTTTACAGTTTCGGGTAGGTTGACCTGCTGGCGTCTGTACTTGTTTTTCTTCTTAAGATTGGCATTAAAAATCGTTACTATTTATTAAAATTTGATTAACTTCGCTTTGGTATCATCTCGCGCCGTACGTAGCGTAGTCTCACTTTTGCTAGTTTTTAACAATTTAAACATATTTATTTACTTATGACATAAATACATATTTGTAATGTGCTCGTCAAGACCTTTCTTTTGATGCCAAACATGTCATGATTATGTATTTTTTTTGTTCGATGTTAGTAATTAATATTTAAAGTCCACCATATTAAATTAAGGGAGAATTTATATAGCCTATGTCACTCGGACCATTATTAGGAATCTATTAGGTTCAGTAGTTTAGGAGCTACGGTGTAACAAACGTAAAAGCAAACATACATATATACATAGACTGCTAAAATCAAAACCCTTCCGCCGTACTTGCCGTAGTCGGGTAAAAATTGGGCAGCACGTCCGTTGCTATTTGAATCCGAACGAAAAGCTTTGTAATTATGACACTGATTTATTACAGAGAGTTCAATGAGACTTAAATTTAAAATCCACTTGAAGAGAAAATTTTCAGGTTGAAAATATCTAAGTTTCCGAGAAGCCTATCCCCATAAATAAAGCTTTAAAAATCCCCACCCACTAACTAACCCATTAACTTTCCTAACTACTACAAAATACTCAACAATTTTCAATTACGGACTGCAATGTACCAGGCAATCATAAATTGGTGGAAGCATTCGATAATATAGCGAAATCGATACTGTCCCGAAACACTGCTAATAAGCGTGGGACGCCAGTGAGCCGATTGATGGCTTTCTCTAGGGAGCAATGTGGCCAGTATAATACGTTATTTTTCTCGTATCGACAGCTATCAATGTTCGTAATACGGTCTTTAATAGCGTATCGGTTTAATCGGGGGAAAATGGCCAGTATTATGAGGCGTTAATGGTGGTTGGAACATGGAGGCGAAAAGGTTTACGTTTATTGGTAAGTTGGTAAGTAATACTAGTATTGTTTATTTTGATTTATTATAAAAATATTATGTTTTTGGAGTTTACTCCTTAAGAATCGATTTTCTTACAAGTCCCCGGTATGAAAATTTTATGAGGAGTGAAATTTATACAAGCGTTAACTTAAAAGCGTTACGTTTTGTATTGTATTTTATATGTAAATAACACGAATTGAAATTTTGAAAAAAATATGTTACATATTTCACACTTCGATCTAGATATTTCGGCCGTGCGATACGCGATTACTTGCACTTTACTGCATCCAATTAAATTGCAAAGACAAGTTTAAATTATGATCTAATTATTGTTTTATTCGAGTTATACAATGTCGCCCATGGGCATGTGACCGCCCGTATTTTTCTGAATATTCATGACGCCGGTAGCATACCTCCACCGCGAAACCATAGCAGCGAAACCGCAGTAGTTAAATTTAATAGAGTCGCGTCATTTTCCGCCACTCGCATCCGATTCGAGTAGCGGAACATGACGCGAGGGGTGAATGAGAGTGAATAATAAGCATTTTAGCTGTTCTTAGCGCATTATGCCCGTGATTTGGCCTTGAGGTGGCCTTGACAAGGTAGCCCAATAGGTGTAGTCTAGGCGATTTACAAATAACTTAATTACACGTTTTCCGACTGGCCTCCACGAGGCACGATTAAGTACGTCCGGTGCATCTGACCTAGACAAGCAAGCACCCGTGCTGACTAGTAAACCTTTTGCTACTACATGAGCCATTCTCGTATAGGGTAATTTCGGCGCTGGTATAAGACCGTACGAATCAAATTCCAGTGAATATGTTAGCGCCGAACTTACACCAACGTACTCTAGCTCGTGCCTGGACGACAGAAGACGAACATAGGAACCAGTTTTTATTACTCCCGTTCTATAACATTGGCACAACTGGAGGGGTCCTTCTGCGAGCTGCAGGAGACGCCCTGGGCGTTGGGAATCGCAGGCCGATTCCCGGCCACCGTCGGCACCGGCTTGCGGACGGTGAGCAATGGGTAGCTCGCCGTCCGATAAGGCCCGGGTCGACAAGAGATGTCAGCACAACTGAAGGGGTCCGATAGGACTTATGCCTGCCGGAGTTGCGCGAAAGTCCGAAAGGGATGTCCCCTGGCAACGTACAGGCAACTGAAGGAACACGGGTGGGTTTTAGTCAGTAAGAGTTTGACACGCCCTCCCGCTCCGCCCAAAACGGGAGAAGTAATTTGATAATTTCCCACGCAAAAAGTGGTACCTAACGTGTTCAAAAGTTTCGTGCCACAAATTCGTATCCAACAAGATTCAACAGGGTGTCAAACTACAAACTGAGACGGAAGTGAAGAAAATGGAGGCCTAATAATATATTGCAGGCTTATTATTTAATACAATTGCTTTAAATTCATTTGTTACTGAGGAGCTCGTGGCTAAGTTATAAAAGCCGCACGGGTCGATCCACCAGGTTAAGCTACGCTTGCCAGGGTTGGTCTATGGATGGGTGACCATCTTAACATACCGAGACTCCTCCGTGCCTCGGAAAGCACGTTAAGCCGTTGGTCCCGGCTGCCATTCGTGGATCTTTGACAGTCGTTAAAGTCAGAAGCCCGAAAATCTGACAACCAGTCTTACCAAGGGGTATCGTATTACCCAGTTACAGGGTTGTCGAGGTCAGATAGGCAGTCGCTCTATGTAAAATACGGTATTCAGCTGCATCCGGTTAGACTGGAAGCCGAACCCAACATAGTAGGGAAAAAGCTAGGCAGATTGATTGGTTTAAATTCATTTATGTCACTGATTACTGAAATCATGTCAAACATTAAAAGAAACTTGTCTTGTCTCTCTGCTTGCTTACCTACTTCGATTCAGGTTTAGTAGGCTTGAAATTCTAAAAAGATAAGATAGGTAGGTAAGGCACCTAAAATTACTGGCCATCCCGCATGACATTATATACCTACAATTTAATTTCAACTCTTTATTAGTGGCTTTTGTGGACATGATAATTATTCCGATTTGATACAGCTGTAATAGCAATCACGTCATTTCGTTTAAAATACGCTTTTATTTTTATTTTGTTTTTTATCTTTATATAGATTATTTTCAATTTTGTGAACGTGAGAACGCTGTAGGCCTAGTGGACTGTAGATTTGTTGACCATCATTATTCTGTTAAGTATCTGGTACTTGTTGAAAGACCTACACTGTCCTCTAATAACACTTTTATTTGAAAATATTGTAAAAGCCCATAATTGATTCTATGTTTAATATACCAACTGTTTTTATGTACACATTATGGCATGCAATAAAGTATTGAGTATTGAGTATTTTTAAAAGAGTAACCGTGGAGTTTCTTGCCGGCTCTTCTCCATAGGAAACGACCAATTGGAACCGTGCACCTAGCGACTGACGTTTCATAAGTGCCCATGTAGGTTTATGTGAAATATAATATTTTGAATTTTAAATTTGGACATAAAAACAAAGGGACTAGAATTGCAGGAATGGCTATTGTGAAGAGAATGTAGCAAAAAAATACTTTTATAGTTTCCGTATAAATATTTAAAATACTTTTGTATTTTTCGAGTGGCTATTCATGTAACGTACGCATAGGGGCGTACTCAAATAGAGGTACTACACTATTTTTATACGATAGAGAATTTTTCAATAAAACATTTCTGAAAAAAATGCAGTAACAATTTAAATTGCTTTTTTCTGCAGTTATGAATACAAAACAGCTATCCAGTTATTTAGCTCTCTGATGGTGCCGCCGGCGCGGTACACAAGTTAGTTTTACGTAAATCTAGCTGCGCCCCGCGTTTTCAAACTCAAACTCAAACTCAAAGCATTTATTTCCTATTAAACCATTTACAGGGACTTTTGAATTGTCAAGAAGTCGGTCAGTCAGAAATAGGTATGAAGCTAGTTGCCCATTCCAAAGCGTAGTAGGTATCTATGTACCGTTCATAAGTCTCGATTCCGTGGGAATATCGAAATAAAAAGTATTCTATGTCCTAACCCAAGACGTCTACCCATGTGCCAAATTTCATCCAAATCCGTTCAGCCGTTTTAGCGTGAAAGCGTAACATAGAAACTCACTTTCGCATTTACCTGACTAGCTTATGATTTTGACTGGTATGTATGTATGTATGTATGTTCATGTGTTACCTCATAACTCCTAAACTACTGATCATAATTTGATAAATGAGGTATCGTTGGAAGCGTTTTTATCTTCCGCTGGTTATAGGCTATGTGACGTCACATTCAATATGGCGCCCTCTAGAGGACATAAAGAAATTAACTAAAAACTAAAAAAAAAAAAATATAATGCCATGTTGGGTATCAAATGAAAGGGCTTGACGAGCACATTAAAATTATGTATATATATCATATTGTCTAAAAATAAATATGTTTCAATAGTTAAAAACAAGTATAAGTGAGACTGTGCTACGTACGGCGCGGCTGTAAAATTAATACCTACATTAATAATTTAAATTATATTTTTTTTTACTGTTTAGGTTTTTTTTGTATAATATACAAAAAAAACCTAAACAGTAAAAAATTTTAGCGGCTCTGTAAATACTTTATCAAGAAATTATAACCCCAAATAATTTAAATAAGAATTAACTTCAAAAACTTAAATTTTCTAGGTGTACAAGCATGCGACCACGGCTTTACCTTGACCATTTTTGTAACTATGTCTTGATTTCTGTCTGAAATATTTTCTTGTTTCATACTTTTTAGAGCGTGATTTTTCAGTAGTCGGGTTTTAGTTTTTTCACATCTCTGGTGGAAAGGCATCCTTGCCCCATTGAATTTCATGATTTCCGACTCCTCCGGTGGATTTTTCAAAATAAATCTATCATACAAACTTTGTCCTGACAATTACAAACAGATTAAAAAAAAACAGCCATGTCGGTCGAACAACCTTTCTCAAGTGATGATCTTTCATACAAGCGGCAAAAGACGCATCTACAACAATCTTGTCGGGGTTCCAGATTGGAATATTTGGTCATCGAAAATCGAGGAAGATGCCAGACGAATTTCGGACAACTCCCGAAGTCCATGATTGAGTAGTCCGAATATGCACGAACAATCCCGATTTCATTGTTCAGAATGGCTGTCTCGGGTGCCCTTTGTGCTGAAGTTCTACTAAACAATATACCTACAGGGTGGGTAACCGATTTGTGGTATTGAAGAATATGGTGTGAGAAAAATACGCTATCTGTTATAGTATCTATAAGATACAACTCTGTTAAGTAACCTTTTCAAAGTGAATAACCAAATAAATGCCCCAGGGTAACAAGCAGCATCTTCAGATTCGATTGATGGCTAATCTATTGATTAACACTTTCGACTCCACTCATTTTTCATAGAGCCCATACGCCATGCCGCCATACATATTGCAAGTTGACTCCAGGAGGGGCACCGGCATGGCGGCATTACATTTGCGCTAAAGTTAAACTTCGAGGAGTGTCACCGGCATTAGGATTGAAACCTTATTGATTTTATTTTCACAGTTTATAATGCCGAATTTGCTAAGAAAAGCCTGCATTTAAAATATGCCCTCCGCTACGGCTCCCGGCATCCCATAAGCGACTTGAGTAAACCCTGCAGGAGGGTTCCCGACACTGAACGTGTTAATCTTGGCGATTATAACAATGGCACCTTTTAACGTTTGATGACAGCTCACGCAATGAAATCCAATTGTAGTACTTTATATAATCTATTAGATGGAGTTATTGACAGCCATTGGGTCATCAAAACAACACAGAATAATAAAAATGCCACCCTATACACAAAGATCACAACATACATCAGAAAAATTCTTGGCAGAGCTACAACTACTTCCATCCCTTTCACCAAAACTCATGCGAAATAAACTAGCCAGACCCTTTTGTGGATTGATCAGTTACGTCACAAGACACAATTGAAAGTATCGAGCGGCCCTTAAGATTCATAGTATCGGTATAAGTCGGTACCATGTACCGTATCGACGGGGTAGTGAACGAACGACGGCACGAATCACTTTGATCGACAGCCATGGCGTTTTGGTGCCGCTGGCTTTGTACTCAATGGATGTACGTGATTTTGTTAAGGAGTTTATGGGCGATGTTGTTAGTACTTATGGTTAAAACTATTTTTCTACTGGCTAGTTCCCCCCGGCCAACCCCTCCGCCCCCACCCCCGGTTGTCGTTTAGTGGAAAAACAATCCATTGCAAATAGACATAATTATCTAATAAAGTATATAAAACATTTAAAACAAAATGATTACCTAACTATAACTTGTTTGAATGCAGATGATTATAAATAATAAGGGAGACGTCATAACAAAAGATGGAACATGTGAAAAGTGACTAGGTCAGAGGAAATGTTCAATAATCAGGATGATTTACTCCCTATATACCTTTTATCCATTTTTTGATGACTTTGTACCTAATAATGACTTATGACAGGGTGCTGTGATGGGATTTTTTCGTGGGCATGATAAATAAACTCGTGGGTGCCGAAATAGGACTTGGGACTAAACCGTGTATTATTAACGCGGACTTTCTGAAGTGCGATTCAAATATTCTGTGAGCATCTCCAAATACTAAGTTCTTTTCAAGTTTGACGTGTCTGACAGTCTTCCGACTTCGGGCGAATATTAATTTGAAGTTTTCAGGAATAGTTTCTCTTTGCACGCTAAGACGTAGAACTCTTGAAGTCGTGCATTCAGTTTGAAGTGTATGCTAATGCATTAGAAATTGCATCTGCTGTCATAACTTATCATGGTGAATCTATAATAATGTATGAAATAGCTGAACTCAAATGATTGATTACGTCATTGTTTTCGTCCACTTAAAATTTCATTCAAAGGCGTGCAAACACTTCCTACTTTTCATGCGTTCAATCTCATCAATATTAAAACCCAATTCTCTTTCGGAAATGAATTCCGTTTTCAATAAAGGCAACTGAACATAAAGAAGCCACTCTTTCAAAGATCTGTGGCCCTGGTACCTACTGTTTAAACAGCTGGAAATGTTCTAGTGTGAACGTCAAGCGATCCGATGCGATGTCGAGATGGCTTTCGGCTGATTGAGCCCTGGGATAACAGGCGTGTAACAAGCTTAAGCTCAGAACATCGCTGCCGACTGTTTTATGCAGCCTCTACTGTGTTGCTAGGTGAAATTGACCTTAATTCGTCGTAAGAGAGGTTTTATTTGAGCATTTGGGAATCCAATTTTGCCGGAATTAGCTACCATTATTTTAAGGCTGCTATTTATCTATAACATATCGTTGAAAAATCCATACTGTTTGCAGATAATTTTTTTCTTTAGTATTAGAAAATGTAATACCTATACTCGTAACTGTATCTACTGCTTGCTCATTATGAAAGACATTTTTTCACCCAACTTTACAAAACGAAACTAAATGCCGAGAACTGGACCCTTTTTTGCTTGGACGCCAATATATGTGCATATTCATGTATCATGTTACATATGTTTGAACAAATTAATTTGTCTTCTTTATCTTTGATAAAACGAACGTTATTTATTTTCCGTTAATCAGGGACTTGGCTATATCTTTAGGCACAAAAGCTGTTAATTACAAACTTACATGATTAACATGGTCCATAAATCCGTAATGAGAACAAAGCGAGTAAAATGAGATTTTTACACAACCAAGTAGTACCTATTAATATGTAAATAGGATTGTTAATCATAGAAACAATATTTCACGTAAATGTATGTAGGTCTGTAGGTTAAACTTTCGGTTTATTGCCGATGATTATAATTATAGCATAAAATTAAAACAACGGTTAATTACCTTTTGTTTTGATTTAATGTTGATAGGATTTGCAGCTAATTACATTTTGGTTGATTTCATTAATTTTATTGTGGTTCTCTTCATGCGATATTTTTAATGCCGGGTTTGTTAATGGTATTACAGTTTCGATTGGGTTTGTATTTTAATTATACGATCTATGACCCTACTCTACAACTGCCTTAAAACTTTCATCCCCTTTATAATGTTCAAATTAATAAGAAAGTTGAAAATGTATGCGGTATCAGGCCAACGAAATAATAAAGTCAAAGTCAAATAATTTATTTCAATTAGGCACAATAAAGGCACCTTTGAACGTCAAAATTGACAAAACTAAAAACTGATTCATAAAGTATGTCAAAAGTCTATAAATAAAATTGTCTATACTATTACGTTAAAGCAAACTGACCGGATTAAATCCAAACCTAAAATATATCTGTCAAAAGAAATGAAAAACGCGACTGTCCTTGTATTGCAGCAGAATTCATGTTGCCGAATCTTCAGCGCAGCCATATCGACAGTTCATAAAATATTGCCTTGCTTAATATTCAAGTCGGAACCGCCTTCCGGTATTTGACTTAGCTGACTCCGAGGAAAACGCTTTAATTCTCAACTGAGAATATACAATTTAGAGAAGTTGCAAAATACGTAGGTTGGTATTTTAAATGAATAGGATCTTTGAGAAAGATGGATTATTTATTTAGGATGAAGAGGAAATTATCTCAAGAAAGTGTAAAATATATAACTCAAATATTGAAAATTCAATAGGAAAATCAAAATTACAGAATATTGAAATACGTTTGCGTTTACTTTTTTATTAAAGATTGTGTTAAAAAGTATTAAGAATTTCTAATATCAATAGTTATTGTACCTATAACCTAATATAACTGTAAGTGCGGCAAGCAATTGATAAATAAATAATGCTAGCTAGGACTCAACGTAAGTATTCATTACTCATAATAAACAAGGAAAAACGGACAGAATGACAATAATGTCACTAATAAACAAGCTATAATACATCCAATCCCCAAAGACTAAGCTGATGAAAGGGAAAGGGAAGCGGTCTGTAACTCAAAAAAAAAAACACGCGAATTCTTCAAAAGGCTAATCAGCTTAAAAGCAACTCCAGCCTTTGACAGCAAACCTGAATGGGAGCCAAATGACATTAGAGTAAGTCCGTACTTGCTTGTGTACGTCCAAAGCAGTTTCGAGGAAAATACTGTGTTGTGACGTAATCGTAATACTATGTATATTTTGCAAAATGGAACGTAGTAACATACAAAATGGAGTGGAGCGGAAAACAAAGATTTTGTGATTATCTGGGTATACATGGGTAAACAAATGTCTGGACTGGAAGAGACCTACTTGCCCCGTTTTTTTTTGTTTTTGTAGCTAAGTAGTTTTCGTAAGGTTATGTAAGTGCTTATAGAAAATTCACAAATCGTCGACAGTTTCTTCTGAATTGTTACACAAATAGATCCATGCTTCATTGTTAACTAAAAGGAATATTTCCTTTCTAGATCTCATAAATAAGAAAAATATAAACGACAGCCTTGTCGCTAAAAGCAATTTCTTTCAGACGTTCAATGGCGCAAGCTTTTAGTTCTTCTTGGCAACTAAGAATTTCACAATAAAAAAAATCTGATTGGACAGACGACCTTCACTGTTCGATTGGTCTAAAGTATAGCTTGCTTTATTCCAGTACTTTTTTTTACTTTCGAATATAAAATAAATTAAATCCTAACCATTATTAAATTTCTCCACCAAAAAATATGCCACAGCAGTTTTACCAACACGCGTCCCTATTTTCAACTCAAACTACTCATTCTATGACTACGTCTACGGTAGGTATTACGTCTTTATTTTCTGGACCGTTCCTACATTCATAGCACTAATGTGGAACGGGTATCACAAAGAAACGTGACGTGGTTTCCTCAAAGTAGTGGAGCTGCTAGTGGCGCCCTCATGCGGAAAATGACTGGCAGTCTGCAAGCCCGGCTACCATCGCACCGCCAACTTTTAATATTCCACTTTCCTTTTAGAGGATTTCTGCTTTCTTTTGTTATTTCAAACGGGCTTAGCTTTTTTTAGGCGAGAACGATTGTTTTTTGTTTTGTTTGTTTTTTATTTCTGTAGATTGTAGAACACTATAATAATCTTAGATCTACGCCTGGATCGTTTTGTTATCGTCTGTTTTCAGCTTTACTTCTGATGTTATCATCGTAAAAGTTACAAAAGTATCTACCGGGGCCATCGCATTATTTTTCAATAGTTTATAATCTATCCATGGAAAACCAACAAATTGTATACTAGTATCAGACTTGTTCGCGACGAAACGCACCTTGTGCTAATATTACGTTAGTACAATAATTTATTCTGTGTTAATACTTAAATGAAGTAGCCTGCCTAGCTGCGAGCAACTTGAAAGTAGCGCTCGCCGGCCGCTGCCGCGGCACTGATCGCTTCGCTCGCTCGGCTCGCGCCCAGTTCTAACCTAACCTAACCAATTTCAACCATTTCACAATTTTTCGACAATTTATAATCTAACGGAAATAATACCGATAGATTATAAACTAACGGTTCTCATAATCTTACGATGACATATACTTACTAACTATGTATCAGAGTGGCGAGGCTTGACATTTCGTAGGAGGGAAGCCAAACTAGAAATTGTTCGGTTCTATAAATAGTAATACATACAATTACGTCAAAATTAATTAATTTACGCAGAAATAAAAATCATTCCTATTTACTTTACTGAATTTAACAACATTTGTCGTCAGATCAGATAGCAGAACCAAAAAGACGCTATCAATACACAAAAAAATATTTTTAAGGTTTTATAGAAATGTAAACCCAACTTCAAATATTACTAATAATTTTAAATTATATTTTATATTATTGGAATATATCGAATCGAATAAAATTAATTGAACAGTTGAAAATAAAATAAAATGCGTAATATTCCCAACTTGTTCTCGCCAACGCATGTTTCTATGTCTGTATCAGCCATAACCCGATAGATAGCGAGTTCCTGCCGTCCACATCAAGCCGTGTCACGTGACCGTAAATGACGTCATGACCGGATCGCTTTTGTTTGAATTTTTAGTTCGCAATTATGACGTCGTGGCGCCCACTTATTTAGAACAATCTGTGTTGTTGTTGGAATTTAAAATTAAGAATAGGCGTTTTTGTTGTTTGAATATTATACTGTATTAAATACACGTCTAATATTAATATATCTATATTATTTGGCAATCGGAGACACTACTGAATGTTCTATTTTTCAATGGTGGTAGGTGAAGTGGCTCTTCCGTTGCTTCTATTATCCGAAGGGAAGCCGATAGGAATGGGGTTATTAGCGCACTACGCCTCTGCTATGTATATCTACTTGTATAACTCCCACTCGTCCAATATCTCGTAATTTTATCCCCACATTATTGGTACACAAGTTATTGAAAGGGAAACCTAATAATACGACACGCTGGTAAGTAAATATGTTATTGTTTGAGGTAGGATAATTCTGGGGAAACAAATAAGATCGTAAGCATAAGCAGACAAGCCAAACTTTCCTTTATTAGAATTAGGACAAATAAGATGAAAATATGTCGGTTTTATGAAGAAACCCTGTGGTGAAAGGGTTATCAACCCCATCTGTAATCATTTGGATAACATTATTTTTCGGTAGAAGATGTCTATTTCTATATCCGGCTGTCATTCTTGACAGTCGTTAAGGGTCGTTAGATGCCCGAAAGTCTGACAACGAATCTTACCAAGGGGTATCGTATTACTCAGTTACTGGGTTGTGAAGGTCACATAGGCAGTCGCCCCATGTATATCCGGTTATATCCGGCTGTCATTCTTGACAGTTGTTAAGGGTTGTTAGAAGCCCCAAAGTCTGATAACCGGTCTTACCAAGGGGTATCGTATTACTCAGTTACTGGGTTGTGAAGGTTTGATAGGCAGTCGCCCCATGTATATCCGGCTATATCCTACTGTCATTATTGACAGTCGTTAAGTGAAATGAAATGAAATTGTTTATTCTGTAAATAGGACATTGCAATCACTTTAACACTCCATATTAAAAAAATGTAAAAAAAAATAGCTAGATGAGTTCGGCGTTTCCTATCTGACTACTCTGAGAAAATAGACCGAAACAGAATCAGTCTCTTTTAAAGTCCAGATATAATCTTGGTCAGGACCATGTAGATTAGTGTCTGAAATGGTCAAAGAGGGAGGTGAGGAAAGAACCACACAGATTTGAGTGGACCTGACCAGTCAGTGCAAGCATGTTTCATTTATCGTGGGGCTCAACGGAGCTCTACTCGACGAACAATACCAAAGAAAGGACATTTGGGTAGGCCGCATAAACTACTCAGACTGCCAGACCATCCTTAAAAGTAACTGAGAAAGAAACAAATAATTAAAGAGGAAAAGAATATATCCACATAGTCCTCACATTCACAATAATTAAAACAATATAATACTTTACAAAGTAATCATGTCATTTTGTATATAATTTTCAACTATGTCAATGTGTATATAAAACTGGTATATTTTGATGATTTTACATTATAATTAAAATGTAAAATTGTATGGTTTTATCACAAGGCTTAGCAGAACGCGCAGCTCAATCCTACGCTTTTATATCTTCTAAATAATCTGAAATGTTATAGTACCCTTTTTTACAAAGTTTGAATTTAATACAGCTTTTAAATCGTTTAATGGGTAAGTTTCGAATGTCAATGGGAAGTTGGTTGTGAAAGCGTATGACATTGATCCATGAACGAGTTGCCTACTCTGTGGAGACTACTCTGTGTGTGATGTACAGCAAGGTTGTGTTTATTCCTGGTAACCATGAATATCGGACATTTCTTAAAATTTGATATATTTTTGTGTATATACAATAGGTTTTCAAAAATATATTGTGAGGCTACAGTCAGAATGTTTATTTCTATGAATTTTTCTCGAAGGGAATCTCTTAGACCTAAGGGTTGTTAGAAGCCCGAAAGTCTGATAGCCAGTCTTACCAAGGGGTATCGTATTACTCAGTTACTGGGTTGTGAAGGTCAGATAGGCAGTCGCCCCATGTATATCCGGTTATATCCGGCTGTCATTCTTGACAGTCGTTAAGGGTCGTTAGAAGCTCGAAAGTCTGATAACCAGTCTTAGCAAGGGGTATCGTATTACTCAGTTACTGGGTTGTGAAGGTCAGATAGGCAGTCGCCCCATGTATATCCGGTTATATCCGGCTGTCATTCTTGACAGTCGTTAAGGGTCGTTAGAAGCTCGAAAGTCTGATAACCAGTCTTACCAAGGGGTATCGTATTACTCAGTTACTGGGTTGTGAAGGTCAGATAGGCAGTCGCCCCATGTATATCCGGTTATATCCGGCTGTCATTCTTGACAGTCGTTAAGGGTCGTTAGAAGCTCGAAAGTCTGATAACCAGTCTTAGCAAGGGGTATCGTATTACTCAGTTACTGGGTTGTGAAGGTCAGATAGGCAGTCGCCCCATGTATATCCGGTTATATCCGGCTGTCATTCTTGACAGTCGTTAAGGGTCGTTAGAAGCTCGAAAGTCTGATAACCAGTCTTACCAAGGGGTATCGTATTACTCAGTTACTGGGTTGTGAAGGTCAGATAGGCAGTCGCCCCATGTAAAATACTGTTCTTCGGCTGACTCCAACAAAATTGGGAAAAGGCTAGGCAGATTGATTATGTCTATTTCTATATCTATAGTTCTTTAAATCTTATATATAAAATTCTCGTGTCACAATGTTCGTTCCCGTACTCCTCCGAAACGGCTTGACCGATTCTCATGAAATTTTGTGGGCATATTGAGTAGGTCTGAGAATCGGCCAACATCTATTTTTCATACCCTATTTATTTTATTTTTTTTCATTTTTGCAAAACAACGTTTGCCGGGTCAGCTAGTACTATAAAAAAAAATGAAACAATAAATTCGATTTTCGTGTCTGTCTGTCTGATCGCTTACATATTTTATTTATTTATGAATAGGAGAACCAACAGCAATAACAAATGGATAACAGTTGATTAAGAAACATAAAGAAACTTTCTTTAAACTACACAATGGGTTTTAATGTGGTTTTCATCATTTAGAGAATTTATTTTGGAAGATTTATGTATTTAGCACATTAATATGTACCTATTTACTATTATTAAATTATATTTATAGCACAGAAATCTCGATGTATACATGTATAGTCGAAACACGCCCCAATTACGTAACACACTTTCAATCACAAGCTGTATGATTTTCAACGATATTGCTAATCCATTGCTTCATATGTTCGAAAACTGCCGTTGGTCTCGTGGTTACAAGCGCGACTGCTGAGCATGGGGTCCTGGGTTCGATTCCCAGGTCGTGTAAAGTGTTATTGGGTTTTTCCATTAGGAATTTCTTAGTAACAGCCCGGAGTTTGGAAGTTGGCGGTGTGATACCCCCGTGCCTCGGACAGCACGTTAAGCAGTTGGTCCTGCGCCTGATCTCTCTCCGGTTGTGTCGGATTGCCGTCCCATCGGACTATGAGAGTGAGGAAAGAGAGAGTGCACCTGAGTCTGCGAACACACTAGTGCTATAATATCTCCTGCGCCGAAGGCTAGTCTCAGTGGAAATTGGCCGCCGTGGCCGAAATACGGTCTGGAGGACTATATGTTCGAAAAAATTGTCTGCTAAACAACGTAAATAACGCAATGAATGTTATTGAACCGTCAAAATGAAAGCTATTGAGTACTGTAAGTGTGTTACGCAATTCCCCCGCTGAGGCGGGTCGCTGACCTCTCATTGTACAGAAATCCTATACAATGCGAGATCAATTTATATTGGAAATGTATAAGTAGCTTATATACCTAATGAATAAAATGGTTCTGTAGTCTAAATGTAAAAAAGTAAAAGCTAGTGCTGAAAATAATGTTGTGAAGTTATAAATAAGGTGGCACAGGCGCTGCGCAAGATTAGGTAAGATTCTTCTGTTCCTCCTTTCCACCTCGACAGTATTCCGCGAAGTGGAATGGCAATACTTGGAAAGTTGGAAATAACAAACTGATAAGAACCTTACAATACCTTGAAACGGAAAATGTTACACCTCTTAGCACTGATAATTTAATTATTTTTCAATGAAGAAAAGCTTTCAAGACTTCTTCGCTTCCACGACGTGAAAGATCTTTTTTAAAATGGCTTTGAATTAATATTAAAGTATCGTCACGCTTGGAGGCACTTTTTTGATACTTTATTTGACCCTTAAAATTAAAATCAAGGATCATTTATTCAAACGTCAACATTACATAAGACAATCCCCCAAAACGCCCACCCTTCACCATTTCCTAATGCTTTAGCTGGGAAGAAAAGGCGCAACAGACTCCCCAACAGTACAGCTGTCTGTTCAGTCAGTGTTTTAAAAACTTGATTCAATACAACATATTTACTTAAATACAATACTATGCAAAATAATTTACAATAAAAGCAGTCGTCCTTCACAAAAGCACAGTATAATAAATTAACAGTATTAATCTCGGCAGTGACCTTGAAATAATTATCTACGACCGCTCGGTACATAAACGTTCCGCGTCCCGTGCGTAACTGCCGCGCACTTGATACTGTTGCGTACTGATATATACTGAGATTACGAAGCGCGTCGTTTCGGCCATTTTCTATGAAGATAATATAATAAATACTGTTACTTATTTATATTGTGACAAAAGTATCAAAACCGTTTACAGAGTCGAAGAGCCTAACTTCTCTGTCACCGAGACACCCCGATTCTTTTGTCCGTCTCCCGTCTTGAACACTTTTATTATGACGGGAACTCAACGGAACGGAAATTTCGCAGAACGCCATGTTCACGAAAATATTAAATATCTTTGAAACGTGTGCAACTACGTGTATAAAATTGACGTGCGCGAATCTCTTTGATACAAAAGCTTTCAGATAACGAGGTAGGCTTTGAAAGGAATTTTGTTACAATAATTGAGTTTCAAAGTTTTCTATGTACGTTGGGTTTTTGTTTAGAACAATTTAAGTAGATGGTGTGTTCTGACAGGTACTTACTTATTTACGTCAACTTTTTTTCTGTTCTTACTGAATGTAATGTAAGATGCCATTTAGGTACCTACATTTGTTGACGATGGCTCTTTGTCTAGTCTAATATTAGAGGAGGTAAATTACATGTTTATTAACGCACTAGTATGTGTGTTTTTGCTAGTAAACAAGTGTTTTTCTTTATCGCAAGTTGTTCGCCATTATTATGCAAGATAAACCACAAGCGATAAAACATATTTGTCTCTGTCGCACATATTATTTATTGTTTTACGCAATGAGAGACAATGCGGACTCTTTACCCCGCCTAGTGTTTAGGCTGTAGCGGCCAAGGGAAGGGAAGCGATGACGTCACACCGTCGGCCATGCCGCACCGCGCCAATGCAGCGGACATTCCGACTGTCCACCACAAATTATTGTATTGTCAGACCCTGAACAACTGTGTTCGTTCGACCTTTTAGAACGAGCTGTACAATGTGCTGTTCTACGAGTTATATGACCTTTTGGAATGGGGCGTGTTTCATTTGTCGCTATTTGTCTAGCAGTCTCTGAAACGGGTTCGATGTTTTTATTTTTGCAATGAATTGGGAAAAAATTGCAATGAATATGCAATATTTTTTTTTAATCTTTGCAATGAATTGGGAAAAATAAATACTGAAATAGACTCTAACAGATTGATGATGATTAATGGCCATATCGTAAAGAAATAACTTAAAGCCCTTACTTGAGACCCTCACAGTAAGAAGCCCTTTCATTTGATATGTCTCACGGTACAGTGTGCAAAACTTTTTTTTTCTTATTTTGCCCTAAAGGTGACCCCCATTTCATTTATTTACGTAACACGACCGTGTTTGGGTCACAGAAATTGAAATGTGTACTAAATTTCAACGTTATCGGTCCATTCGATTCATACTACAGTTCGCGATTTTTTCCCGCGGCGATTTTTTTTCGTGCACTGGATTTTCAACGGTCTGCTTAGCGTCGACAGTTGAAAATCCAACCGTGTGTTTTTTCAACGTGCTGTGACGAGAGTGCATCCCAGTGCATTGGATTCTCAACGCTCGGCTCAACATCCAGAGTTGAAAATCCAATATGCGCGATAAAATACCGCCGCGATATTTTGTGAACGTGGGCTTGTCTGTGGTCCAAGTAAATGCACTCTGGTAATAAGGTCCCGGATTAAATTGCGGTGTGAAGTAATAAGGTCGCCGCTGCAATTCGATATTGGCGAGATGAGTAGCCTTGGACTGAATTAGAACACATGATTGTGTTACTTATGTTGGCCTAGCGACTAAAGGACTGCAAGGTTTCAAGATTTTGTTTAAAAAAATAACCTTAAGAGTACAGGCAACGTCTCAAATAGCTGTCAAATATTTACCGGTTTTTATAATTTGTTAATATTACTGTATGGAAATATGAAATATCGCTCTATAGTGACCTAAAATATGAATAGTTAATCAATAGGGATGAAGCCTGGGTCAAAAAAAAGTTTTAAAAGTTTTAAACTTTGTTGTATGTTTGGTTAGTAAATATACAGAAAAAACTGTCCCAGATAGTCTTGGTCTGCCTAACCTTTCAGGGAAATTAGGTGTCATGTTATGCGTTGTGTATAAATCTTGGATACAAGGAACATTTCATAACCATCCACTGTTAACTTGCGGTTTATCACTTTGATGTGGGTCTTACACCTTTTTTGATGTAAAGAACCACATCAAATCAACATCAACCAGTGATAGCCCAGTGGTAACGGCCACGACTTAAAAAATCATTATGTACAAATATTAAACGAAATAATAAAATACATAAAACAATTTGATAAATGGCTTATGTTCTGCACTGTGTCGTAGGCCTTAGTAAATACGCAACGGCTGTTAAATTGCACCCTACCCTCATCGCACAAAATTGTGTTGTTTCTTGTGTGTTTCTGATTTGTTTATTTTGTATTTCCTAAAACGATGTATGTATGTTAAGTCGAAGTTTTATTGTAATGTTAGTTTTAAGATGCTTTTTTTTATTTTAAATTATCTACGCTTACTGGCAGATAACTTTGTTCTAAACCTATTTATGTTTTCTCTGTAAGTGAATTGTAATTCTTTTGAGAAAATAAATATCTTTAACCGTACTTACGCGTTGTAGGTCGTAGGTTCGAACCCAGACAGGCGCTTTAATTTGTAATTATTTAATCACCACTGTTCTCAAAACGGTGAAGGAAAACATCGTGAGGAAACCGGCATGACTTAGAAGCAAAAATTCGAAGACAACCAACCCGCACTGGGCTAGCGACATTATGCATTATGCGATTATTGGGCGATCTGACATTATACTGAGCTGAGGCCCTTTTGGCATTATAATAATTTGTTTTCTGATTTTATAGTTTTAAGGTGTATTTTTTGTAATGCCAATAAACGCATTTTTCTTTCTTTCTTAGCGTGGTAGGTTACGGCCCACTCCCTCTCACCGGGAGGTTTGGGAACAAAATGAATAAATAATAAATAATAAATAATAAATAATAAATAATAAATAATAAATAATAAATAATAAATAATAAATAATAAATAATAAATAATAAATAATAAATAATAAATAATAAATAATAAATAATAAATAATAAATAATAAATAATAAATAATAAATAATAAATAATAAATAATAAATAATAAATAATAAATAATAAATAATAAATAATAAATAATAAATAATAAATAATAAATAATAAATAATAAATAATAAATAATAAATAATAAATAATAAATAATAAATAAATAAACATTATAGGCTAATTATGGTGGGTCTTTATTTTTCGTGTGGTTAGTGACGAACCGGGTGTCAGAGTTTTTATGCCGCCCATGGGCCTCTGACTAAGGTTCACATGCCGTCGAGAAATATTTTTTCCTTCACCGTTTTTGAAACAAGTGATAATTATACAATACGTACATGAATCCGAAAAGTCAGAGGTGCGTGCTTTGGGTTCGAACTCGAGACCTATGAATGATGTGGGTGAAGTTCGTCGGTTTTTTTTTTAAGGTCTAATAAAAGCCAAAGGCCTCTTCTCCTTTTCATACAGAGAAGGCACATACTTGGATGGCCATGCTTGCTTGTTGGCATTTACAGGGTTTCATACTGTTTTTTATATTTCTATGGTTCCACACGATGTTCTCCTTAGTCATTGGTGTCAGAAATAAACTTTAAAATAATAATAATAATATAAACTTTATTATCAGGCTTCGAAGGCCCATAGGGTGTTAGTATTACAAATTACTTAAAAGGACAAACAATTTTTTTAAGACACACCGATACTTGCCAGGTTCTAAACCGACATCTTTGTGCTTGAAAGAGGGCCTCTTAACCCTACTGCTTTCGAACGTCCTTAAAATTTCGATATGTATGCAAAATATCTTAGTGTCTCGTGGCCAACGTATCTTAAATTGTTTGTCAGGTTGACTACAAAGGCTACCCGTAAATTCAGTGGTCACGTGTAAATGCATAGATACACTTGGTAGAATTCCAAAGTTTTCTCATAGACGTGGAGTATCGATTCAAAAGAACGAATGAGTGAAATTTAACGCTACCCGTAAATTCATTTGTATATGGCTACGTGCAAAACGATACATACACTTGGTAAAATACAAAAGTTTTCTCACAGACGTGGGGTATCGATTCAAATGGAAGTATGACTGATACAATGTACTCCAACTTGCATTTTTTTTAGATTTGTATAACAACGTGATTGATACTGATGAAACATTTCAAAGCAGAAGAAAAGTCATATTCATGAAAAAATCTAATCTTATATTGATCCATTTTTTATCCATTCTGCGAATCATTAAATTTGCTTTCTATATGTAAATGTGTGTGATATGATGCATGGCTATTAGATATTTATGAACGGGTCGAATATAATGACTTGCAAAAATCGTTCTAGGAAAGTTCATTAAAAGTACTTAAAATATACACATCAACACGGTCTAGGGATATTTTTAAAAAAGCGAATTACTATCAATGTGTTAATTATTTATATGACATGTATATATTTAAAAGATACGTTATTTAATATTCTACCATTTTTTAATAATGGTTAAGGTACTTTGATTAAAATTTCAGGATTTTATAGAAAAAAAATGAAGCATAGACGGAAACCGCATATGAATTAACTTTTAATTTATGAGTTAAAACTGAAAAAAATAGAAAAATCATTTAATTTGTGTTTATAAACTTGAAGTTAGTAGTCTGAGAAAGCGCCCATGATGTTCATAACACATCGGCAACGATTCGGCATGCTCAGAACAAGGTTGTCAATGTCTTGCTGCGGAATATTGTCCCATGTCCTTCTGAGGTGCGCAAAAAGTTGATCTTCTGTAGCCAGATTTTCAGGAACTTCCTTCAGAGCTCTTCTTTGCAGCATATCCCACGCATGCCCAATGGGATTTAGATCTGGCGATTGAGCAGGCCAGTCTAAGGCCCTAACATTGTGTGTATGTAACCAAGCTGCTACCGTTCTTGCCGTGTGTGCCCGGGCATTGTCGTGCATGAGCAGGAAATCTTGCCCCATTTGTGTTCTGTGGGGCAAGATTACGGGCCCCAGCACCTGTTGGACGTATCGTTCTGCCGTCATATTGCCCCGCACCCAAACGAGATCCATCCGTCCTCCAAGACGAATTCCTGCCCAAACCATAATTGTTCCTCCTTGGTATGGGTGAACTTCCTGAGGGTTCTGAAGACGGCTCCATCGTCCAGGAACTCGCCAAACACGCGTCCTTCGTGAATCTGGATGGAAGCCGAACCTGGATTCATCCGTGAACAGCACATTGGACCATTGCTCACGGCCCCAGTCCACGTGGTTCCGAACCCATTCTAATCGTCGTCCACGATTGCCTCTCCGTAAAGGTGGGACCCGGAGTGGTCTACGAGAGCGTAGATTGCTTTCATGCAGTCGCCTTCTTACAGTTCGGTCACTCACAAGCACTTGGTGTTCCACTCGCAGCCTTTGGACCAATTGAGTCGCCGTTGCATTTGGTTGAGCTCGCGCAGTAATTTGCAAAAATCTTGTCTGGGAGTAGTAATGCGACTTGGCCCCCGGTGCCTCTCCGCTACTTCACCTGTGGCACGATAGCGTGTCCACAATCTTGAAATTACATTTTGGTGGGTCCCTATGGCCTCAGCAACATTACGCTGAACAGACCCAGCTTCCAGCATTCCCACAGCTCGTAACATCTCCGCCCTCGTCAAATGTTGGCGTTGCATGGCTACAATACCTCAATTTTAACTTTATCTTTCGTTTAAAAATGAAAAAATTGTAACTAAACGTAATTCGTATTGTTTTCTAAATTTCGCACAAATGAAAATTCCCTCTCATACACATCAAGACATTTTTATGCCACCGAAACAAAAGAATTTTCAAAAATTTGAATTTGGAATTAGTCTGAGATAAATTACAAACAAATCGGTGTATGAAAGATTACAATGCGGCCAGTACTTTTCGAGTTATTTAATTGAGTATGAAATATCCCTAGACCGTGTTGATGTGTGTATTTTCATTTCATTGAACAAAGCCATTTTGTCCGTTTTCGCTAATGCTGGGGCCGCATCTGTGCCTATTGTGACGAAGCTTCGCACAGTCATACGATTGAATAAATGAATGAATGAATGAATGAATGAATGAATGAATGAATTCTTTATTTGCCAGAATATAGGTACATTGTATATGGTAAATTTTTATATGGTTTCACTATATTCGACTTTCTAGTCGTGCAAATTTTTAAATAGACATAGTCACAGCTTAAAAAAAAATAAAAAAATATGATATCAAATTTTTGTCTTCCTACATACGATAGATGCAGATGTGACCAAGCGTTATCGGTTATCGTCGCAATAGTTCGTGTTGCGTAGCACTTATCGCCTGGGTGGTAAATAATAACCGTGGCGCGTGGTCGGACTAGCGTTGGTCATTTCGATTGTTGTTTCCGGATTGCGTAAATGTACAGAGCATTTAGCAAAATAATGGAGAGCCATCTTGGATTATTGCACGATAATTCGTTAAAATTATGAAGCCGCTAATGTGACCAACGCATTAGCGCGATAACTTTTTAGCGAGCAAAACATAGGAAGCTTCGGCACGCATAGCTCTGTCACGATAGACGCAGATGCGGCCGGGGCATAACACTAAGTAACACTCTAACGCTAGCTAACGTCTAAATAAAGGCGCGCTTTCTGATTTTGAACTTTCGACACTTAGCCGAGCGTTGAAAATCCAACAGGGATTTATTTAGGAGTCACCAAGTGTTAGTAACAACGGGCATTAGATGTCTACGTCTACCCCCGGGGCAGTGAACTTCGCTACCTTGCTATTTTTTTTATCACGGCTTTAGCAATGTTTCCGTTCGTGAAGATACGGAAATTAAAGTTCATGCTTATTATTCGCATGTAATAAATATGTATTTTTTATTTTGAGTTGAGAATATACCTACTTTAAATAAAAATGCCAATACGCTCTATTATTCTCTTTTGAACTGATACTGCATGACACTGCGTCTGTACTTTACCTCATCATCATCATCATTTCAGCCGAAAGACGTCCACTGCTGGACATAGGCTTCCCCCAAGCACCGTCACTTCAACCGATTCTGTGCCTCTGTACTTTACATACCGTCACGCCATTCATAGTCTCTGTAAACACGTCAGTTGTTACGAACGTAAGTTTACATCAAGCTTTGATCCTCTATCACTGACAACTTGAGTAATCTGTAGCTGTGTGTATCAGCCTGAGGCAACTATGTAACGCGTAGGAGCTCAGTTAATATGTACTGATGTTTAAAGCGCATTGCCATTGAAGCTGGTACCTTGATGGCCAAGTTATATAATTTTATTTTCGATTCTGCTGCTACGAGAGCTGGATGTACAACATCCTTAACTAATCCTAATCCTAACTAATATTATAAATGCGAAAGTGAGTTTGTTTGATTGTTTGTTTGTTACACTTTCACGCTAAAACGGCTGAACGGATTTGGATGAAATTTGGCACATCGGTAGACCGTGACCTGTGTACAGAACATAGGATACTTTATATTCCGGTAGTATATTCCCGCGGGACTATTTCCGACCTCCACGCGAGCGAAACCGCGGGCAAAAGCTAGTAATAAATAAAATTTAAATAATAAAACTGAGGTTGAAAAACTTATTTAGCTTCCTTTTGTGACATAAACCTATTGTTTTCCTTCCTATTTCACTTGTATTGTCTTTATTGTGTTGCAGCATTGTTGCAGAGAAAACTAGAGTAATACTGAAACATATAAATTAAACGTCAGCTCGTTTCGTCAGCCGTCTCTACAAACACGTCGCACGTTGCTTGTCACGTTTGCTGTTTGTTTTGTCTCTATGTAGAGACAGAATATGTAATCTGTGCTATATTAGATAGACATTGAAGAACCACGTCATTTTCAGTAAATTGGTATATTACGAAAGGATTATTGAGAAATCTATTGCAAAAGAAGGAAACCAAAAAAAATTTCATAAAGTGCAGTGAATTATAATTTAATTGCTTTTTTTATAATAACGCGTAGTTTAAAATGCAAGCTCGGCGCTATCTGGATAGTGCATCTATCACGTTTGTAATGTCACGTCGCTCATGGTCTCTTCAAACACGTTACTCACGTCATGTTTACTATGAGTGGCTTCGGTCTATGAAATATGTATTACGAAGATGTTAAGTTTTTTTTTTTTTTCGTTTTTACATATTGATACCCATCACGTCTGTAAAGTTTACACAAAAAAAATAAAAATATTTGAACTGTGGTGGAACAATCATACCACACACTTTCTCATCAATTCATTTTTTTATCATTTTTCTATGTAGATAGATAGATAGATAAATCGTTTATTTAGTGCACACAAAAACACCGCACAACATACAAAAACACGATTAAATAATGACTAATTAGCTGTTAGGAAATAGCTGCAAGGTGCCAATATAAAAACAAATAAAAAAGGAAGAAAACAAGACATTGTGATGACACTATTGGCTATGACACACTTTAAAATAATGGATCAACGAACATAAAAAAGTGCGGTGTGCGTCTCAAGGTTGCACCAAATGGGAGTCCAGCTCAGCATGTGCCAGGCAAATACACCTGACGCTGATATTCTGATGAATCCCTGCAGTGACATACGGACGTCGCACGGTGGATCGAAAATCGGCTGTAGAAGACATAGGATCTCGATTTCTTAAATGTTATTTTTTTTGCTGGAAATGACTTCTGCTGATCATTACTGTTCTATAAAATGTCATATGAAGTAATTGTGTGCACAAATGGAAGAGTTATAATTTTTATAAGAAAAAAATGTATGGAGCTGACATGAAAAATGAGGATATCTCTGGAATTGAAAGGTTGGCCATTATATCCTTGCACACTGTTATAGTACTATTTATTTGTGAATTTTTGACATACTTAATATTGCGAAATCACTTGCGATTTTTTTTTTAAAAATCCTCAAAATTAAAAAATTAAAAATGTTTATGATATGTACATTTTAATGCTTAAATATGGCTATGCCAAGTGTAACTTACAATATTTTTTATGCTTAGACCAAAACATTCTAAGAAATCACAAAGTCGTATTACCTACTTTGTGATTTTCATTTGAAATGACATGGTAATTATGAATTACGTAATACGTAATCTTATCTAATGCCTCAAGTCCGCATTAGCTAATGATTAATAAAACTTAATACCTATATACCTGTTAAAAGGATACGTACCATAATGACGGTAATTAGATAAACGTGATCATTAGTCAATAACAATAAATGGTAAACTATTGTATGATTAAAAATAAAAGCAAATTATTAAAAAAAAAAATAACTTAACCTAACCTAACATAAACAATAAAAGTTAACTTATTTTATACTTCGTCACCATCAGAATCCACTTGAGAATCAGGCTCTACAATAGATATAACTTCTAAGACTTCTGCCGGAGCTTCCTGATCCTGAAGTTTCAGTAGTTCTACTGTTTCCTTAAAGTATGTCTGCCTCTTGTGGGCATTTAATTTTGGTCTTGTGGACGAAATTAGAGGATCAGAAGAGACGATAAGCATATTGAGGATATCCTCGTTTGATGCTTGTCTATTCTTTTTCCTCGAATGGTGTTCTCTGAACCTCCTAAAGTCTTTGTTTCGGGCCTCTGAAGCTTCTTCCGAAAGACTTCCAATTGGTACAATAGCATTTTCTGCAATTATGTCCCCTCCGTGAATCAACAATTTGTGGACGGTTGATGACATGTAGTACCAATCGTACAGTTCCACGTATTTTTCAGCGGTTGTTCTAGCGTATTCTTTAAATTTCGGCACGTCTACAATCTCTCCAGATGTGATAGCTTGCAGAATCACAGCAAATCTGCGTATTAGTTCTTCATCTAATCCAGTGATCGCTGCAGTTTTATCAGGAAATTCAAAAAACCGCCTTGCTGTGTTCCCGTCGTTAGTTGTGCCTGATCCTTGCTTAACGATGTCAATCAAAAGGTTGAGATCATCTTTGAATCGATCTTGAATGAGTTTTTTTCGTGAATGCAATAACTCTTGATGACCTTCTCCTCTTGCAGACCACTTTTTGAAGTCGAGACGATACGCTATGTGTAGAAGACATTCCATCACATTAATGCGGGCATGAAGTGATGATAATCCGAACTCATACACACCAGAAGAAATGGTTTTTGACGCAATGACATCTAACTTATTCATTTCTGTAGGCTTAGCCAAACACAGGTAGCAGGCCGCATTTGACTTAGCTTCAGACAGATATGTACAAATTTTGCCGTCAATCATCGTCATCATTAATTTGTGACTAATTTCATGTCCTTGACATTTTGAGGGAACGAGAGCTTCAATTTCGTTATCCATTGCAGTTTTTTCATTTATGACAACGTCTTTGGTTTCTTTCACAAAACTAAACTGGACTGGACGGCAATACCTAGGTGAGCAGGGTTTTGGATTCACCCATACGGTATCACCGTCAGCTGTCAACTTTAATGGAACCAAAGAGGTCATAAATATGCTGGAATCATCTTGACCACTATGTTTTGCTTATATCTACTTTGGTTAGATGCACCGTCAAATCCCCACTTTGATATTAATATCAATTGTTTATCTTGTATCGCATCAGGACTACGAATAGTTTCAAAAATTCTGTTCACTGTTAAATCTAGTAACGCTTGTAGTGCAATCTTAGCAAATGAATCCGTTACAGTCACAAATGTCTTCGGAGGGTAGCACTGTAGCTTAGCTTTTTGCACTTTATAGTAAGACGGATATATCTCCTTTGAACCTTCTCGAATAGTCGTTTCCCTTAATGTGATATATTGCCATTTCGATAGTTTTAATGAAAGTAGCAAACCCAGTGCTTTTTCTGGTGAAACTATTATTGAAGGAGCTGGTTTGTTCAACATTTCCTTGATTTTTCCTGCTGCTTCTGGATTTTGGAGCATATGTACAATAACAGATGCAATATCCTCATGACCATCTCCTTTCAAAAGTGCTGCAGCTGAATAAGCTACTTCATTAGGGTCATTGCCTATAATTATGTTCATCAGATCGTCTCTTCTTCTGCTTGTTACTTAGATCTTCAAACGGCTTTCGAGATCTTTTTGTCATCGTTGAAGTTGATTTCATTGTTGAAGTTGATGGTACAGGTTCAGGTACAGGTTCTGTAGAAATATTTTCACTTGTTGATTCTTGAATGAGCAAATTGGTTTGCACGCAGTTTGGCCAGTCAATATTTGCCTCAAGCCAATTACTGTAATCACCTCTAAAAACTTCACTTTTCCTGTGAGATCGTAACCATCTCTTTTGAAATGCCCGTGTAAATCTTCGACAAATTTCTTTCACGGTAACACTGTCTTCATCTGAAAGGCTAGACCCCAGTCGAATAACAAGTGTGTTGAACAATATTTCATGATCGAAAGACGAAGCATCCTGATTGCTCAGAATAACAAACAAATAAAAATTTGTAACGATGCTTTCCATTATTCACGATCACTGAGTAAAAAGACACGGTAGGATTAGGATAGATGTTAGTATTAGAAATGCTCTAAATGAACTGAAGTTGTGAATCCAATGTTTGACTATTTATTGTTATTGACTAATGATGGTATCACATTTATCTAATTACTTTCATTAAGTTAATCCTGCACTAATTGCTAAATTAGCGAGTACCCCAAATTATTTTGGTACTTATCCTTTTAACTAGGTATATAGGTATTAAGTTTTATTAATCATTAGCTAATGTGGACTTGAGGCATTAGACAAGATTACGTATTACGTAATTCATAATTACCATGTCATTTCAAATGAAAATCACAAAGTAGGTAATACGACTTTGTGATTTCTTAGAATGTTTTGGTCTAAGCATAAAAAATATTGTAAGTTACACTTGGCATAGCCATATTTAAGCATTCAAATGTACATATCATAAACATTACATTTTTTTTAAATTTGAGGATTTTTAAAAAAAAAATCGCAAGTGATTTCGCAATATTAAGTATGTCAAAAATTCACAAATAAATAGTACTATAACAGTGTGCAAGGATATAATGGCCAACCTTTCGATTCCAGAGATATCCTCATTTTTCATGTCAGCTCCATACATTTTTTTCTTATAAAAATTATAACTCTTCCATTTGTGCACACAATTACTTCATATGACATTTTATAGAACAGTAATGATCAGCAGAAGTCATTTCCAGCAAAAAAAATAACATTTAAGAAATCGAGATCCTATGTCTTCTACAGCCGATTTTCGATCCACTGTGCGTCGAGTAGATGAGATAAATATACGAGTTATTGGTGTTGTGAAAAAATTAAATGTGCGGTGATGTATATCAATAGCTTCCGCCAGCGGCTTCGTCCACGTGATATCTTTATATAAATTATAGCCTATGTTACTCAGTGATAATATAGCATCCTACTGGTGAAAGAATTAAAAAAATCGGCCATGAATTGAAAATTACAAACAAACATACAAAAAATCTATTTTTTTCTCTTTATAATATAAGTTTAGATATCCATCACAACTGTAGGGTTTCGCCAGCTAATTTAACTTGACCCTGTAGGTATAGATGTTATTCATGGTTTAGTTTTTAATATCAGCATTAATCTCGAAAATGTTCTTAAACACAAATGAATATGTTTTTTACCCGACTGCGGCGAAGACAAAAAAGGAGGGTTATGTGTTTGACCTGTATGTATGTATGTATGCATATGTGTCCATGCCTATGTTGCCCCGTAACTACTAAATTGCTGAACCTATTTCGATGAATGATATGTCATTAGACTGAAAATAAGAAAAGTTATTAAAAACACTATTAAACCTAAACCTATAAACCTTAAAGGTTTTTTTAGTTTTTTTTTAATTAGTTTTTTTTTATATTTAGTCTTTCCTAGGAAGTAGAAAGAATACCTACCTACAATTATGTGATTAGCAAATCCTCCCTCTGCTACCCACCAATCGATTTGACCGTGGGAGTCTAGTGCATACAAAAAGGTTGAGAATGTACCTAGCTAGTGTATTCGTAGAAAACGACTAGAAAACTCCCTTTTCTAGTGAGTTTTCTAGCAGATGTTTTAAGGAGATTTCAGACTAAAAATTTTGTTCATTTTCATTAAGTAGAAGTGAAGTAGATATCTAATACCGATCCAATACCGTTCTAAGAACCTAAAACATTGAGATCTGAAGACCTTCGAAGGTCTTCGATATCGGAAAACATATTATTGAACTTAAATGTACAGGACACCTGGCAAAGTGCAGGTGGAGTAAGGCTGTGACCAACTGGCGTCCAAAGACTGGAAGACGAGATGTCGGTCATTCGGTGGCGACATGGGCAGGCGACACTGTTGCTAAGCGGGCAAAACTTGGATGAAGCTGGCACAGAATCGTGGGGATTGGGACAAGAAAAGAGAGTCCTATGCCCAGCAGTGGGTGAAGTCAGGCTGTGGGTGATGAAGATGAGTAATGTTGCTATTGTATTAAACAGGAACATAGGCGTTTGTTTTTATGCGGAGTTTCTATTTTTCTTTTTTCGCTGTTGCGAATCATTTTTCACGCCTCCCCCTTAAGACCTAGGCCATATATTTTTTGATATTCGCATAACTCATGACCTAAAGAGGTACCACAAAGAATATGAATTAAAAATCTCGACTAATTAAAAACTTATGTAATAACGCAAAATTTCGCGGGTATTCTGGTGAATACACATAATACTAGAGATCAAAACACGAAAATTAAAAAAAAGACAGACAAAAGCTTAATTCTTTCCGTTCTAGAATTTCATAGGCATAAAGAGGATAGCATGTTTTTCTTAAAGGACGTCTCATACAGTAAGTACTCGTGAAAGTACGTGTCTCATGGGGGACGATTGACCTCAGAGGCCCGCAACCTTTTCAGGACCAGTCCTTTGCGAGATGATGGCTTTCATATAGTGGATGCTGTAAACTATCAATATAAGGTATGGTATAGAAATACGTGGGCTTTTTGCGTTGATTATGTAAAAAGATTGAACCAAGCAGCAAGTTTTCATTGAGTATCGCAATTTGCAAACATATTTTGCACGAAGATCATTTTATGGTTTATACAACTGCACGCGTAGCATGACAACCATAGAAATAGGTTTTCTACGGGTTTTGTCGACGGTAGAAAAAATAAAATGACAGATTGTGACTATTTATCTGTCATTTTGTCTATTTTTGCGTCTACAAAACCCGTTTCTATAGTGGTCATGCTACGCTTGCAGAAGAAAAGGAAGAGAGAAGAAAGAAAGTTTAAGAAAAAAATATTTTTCAGAAGGTTGTATTATGGCTAAAAAGTCGTAATAAAGATACAAATATACAAGCCGTCCGCCTGATGGGTTCCCAAAAATAAGCTTATAAAATAATAACTTCAAGCTTTCACCCCTTTAGGGGATGAATTATCAAAAATCCTTGCTTAGTGCTCACCTTCGTACAAAAGGAACTCTTGGGCAAAATTTCACACTTACAGACCCAGTGGTTTTTCAGGTAGTGATCATTTCTGGTAGTGAACGAAGATGTTAGTAAACAAAGAACTGCGACATTTTAAAATAAATTTGGAGAAGGGTAGAAAATGGCTTACTTAGCCTTTACCTAATTAATATGTTCAAGTCATTTGAACACGAAAGTCTACTTGCGCAAAACAGCTGATCAACATCAAAAACACGCGTCACGACGCAAATGCCACAACGCGAACAAAATAATAATGACGTCACCCTTTTCCATATTTTTTTAAAACCCTACGTCAGACGTCAGCGTCAGGTCACACCGTTGACACAGTTACTGCGGGTGGTTGCTGAATATTTCATCTATGGTGCCAGTTCATGACGTCACATCTCCTTCACCTGAAAGCCTAGAATTGTCGCTGATACTATATATAAGTGTTTAGGCCTTCGGTTTGTCTATGTGTGTGAGTACTAGGAATTGGATGTTGTTTTTGCTACGAATGAGGATACCTAATGTTGAAGTGGATTTTGTAACAACTGAGAAATTGGGAATGGGTATATTAAAAGGAGAAAAATCGTGTCTTTAGAATGTCAAATCATGAACTGATGAAATAGACTTGTGTTTTGTAGATGGTCCCTGAGGACCTAGGAAACTGGGAATCGCTTTCAAAGCGTTTCGTATTTCAAATTTTCAACAATGCTGTTCAAAAGAATTGACAAGCTTTTCGGTAGCTTTTGTCAGCCCCATATATTTTCGACTTCTCTATCATTATTGTTGCTGAAAGACTGTCACTTTGTCTAGGCCCTCTGGTAACATACAATAAAGGCACGAAGGTAAAGAAAATGATTAATACATAATTGTTGGATATTGTACTGGCAGCACTGAAAAATTCAATATTTCAAATGGCGCAACAACGGCCTTCTGGTTTGGGCGTTAGTGTCGGAACGACGGCGACGTGCGGTTAAAAGATATATTGGCATGGATTTAGGGTCCACCCTTTATAGCAGAACTTTTTATGTCATAATATTATTTTGCATAACAGTGCATAGCATAAACTTCATTTCGCAGAAAATCGTTTGGCATACACTCATTTATAATACATTAAAAACGCATAATTTTGTAAGTCAGAATCATCTTTAGGCATAAATTTCATATCCATAATAATTAAAAAGTAGAACCATCATATTGCAGAAAGTTCACTGTCAGAATAGTCTTTTGGCATAAACTTCATATCCATAATAATTAAAAAGTAGAACCATCATATTGCAGAAAGTTCACTGTCAGAATCGTCTTTTGGCATAAACTTCATATCCATAATAATTAAAAAGTAGAACCATCATATTGCAGAAAGTTCACTGTCAGAATAGTCTTTTGGCATACCTACATACATTTCATATCGATAATCATTAAAAGGTAGAACTATCATATCTCAGAAAGTTTACAGTTAGAATCATCTTTTGGCATACTTTTCATATCCATAATAATTGAAAGACTCATCTATCACATTACGGAAAATTCATAGTTCATGCATGTAGCATGCAAATATGCAAAAAAGCACACACCATGCATGTATGCATCAAGCATGTAGAATGCAAACATGCAAAAAAGCACACCATGCATGCAGCATGCAAGCAAGCATGCAACATGCAGCAGGCATGGTTTCTGTCACGGCTCCGGCGCTGCGGGGCTCCGGCGGTCCCACGCAAGCTTCTCGTCGCAGATGGTTGTAACGCTCACCACAGCGGCTTCGGCTTGCTGGCCGGCTTAAGCCGGCCAGCCTCAGCCGCGGCGGCGAGCGTTAAAACCACCTGCTCCTCAGCTCGCGGGCCGCCTCGCCCCTCCGCGCCTACGCGGGCTTAAATTACACTCTAGGGGTAGGGCAGACAAGACTACGTGCAGTCGGTTTTGCAGCGATTCGGTTCTGTCACTTCACTAACTTTTGTAGTACAACTTATTGACTTTTTAAGACAATATTTTAATTTTAATTTAAGGTTAAGAATATGATTACATTTTATAGAAGTGACAATAATTATGCCTAATAAAATTATTCCAAATTAAATTCTGCCATCTTCTTAATATGCCAAGTGAAATTATTCCAAATAATCTTCGCTCTAAATAAACGTTATGTGAAACGAAAATATGCGAAATTAAGCTTTGCCAAAAGTAATTATGCGAAATAAAATTCTGCCATCTTAAAAGTATGCCTTTGTAAATTCGGACATATAAACATTCGGCCAAACAATAATTATATTAAATGATTTTTATGCCATATATATATTCGTTTAAAGAAGATTATGCCAAGTGTGTTATGCCAAATAAATTTCGGAGCATCAAAATTCTGCCAGATAGAGGGAACCCATGGATTTATTGGTGATCTACTGTATATTAAGGTAACCTATTAGCTTTATTGTAAATATTCGAATATTCAATAAATAGTGATATTATGTGGGGAAATAGAAGATGATGGTCATGGTATGGTGTAGTATTGAATTTGATGTTGGCAAAGAAATATTTATAAATGAATGACAAAATATCTTGGTGTTTCATATTATTTTCCTTATCCCTGAAATATTATAATTATGAAGTTACAATATTTATTTTATTTCGTTTCAGCAAGGAAAGTTTATTATAAACGTATACCATTTTCAAATGTTACTCCCACTTAAAAAAATACCAACTTTATGACAGTGTGAAGGCACTTTAAAGTTAACTTCAGACTGAAAAGTAGGTACTATTGAAAAAATCATAAAAAAAATAAGTTGTAGCGCAAACGGAACTTTATGTCTTGGTTTTAAAGTTACTTTTCCAAAAATACATTTTTGTTTACATGTTTGGCAACTAAATTGCTAACACGAAAGAAGATAAATCAATTCAGATTAATGCTGGACAATTTTATTCCGATCAAAATATTTAGAAATCAAGGGAGCAAGCTCTAATCAATAGTGGAATGCGAACAAAGGAAAATTATTTTATATGACACACGCGTAACATATCGATCTGTTTTCTAGTTATTCAATATAATGGTTGCATTTACTTTTCAGGGAATTGGATAATAATCACTAGCACGATTTTTACCGAGAACCTGAACAATATTTGCAATTAGCGTCATTTTGTACTGGAAGGTAATATTTTCGCAATTTTTTTTTTCATAGTACTTACCAATTTTTTTTATTGCCTCGGTGGTCTTGTGGTCGTAAGCGCTACTACTAAGCTGAGCATGAGGTCCTGGGTTCCATTTCCAGGTCCGGCAAAGTGTTAATGGGTTTTCTATCTAGAATTTCTCAGTAGCAGTCTGGAGTCTGGATTTGTGCCCGGTTGATGGCAATAGGCTCGCCCCCTATTACATGGGACTTAAACATAACTGGCGAAGCACTATAGGTACACCTCTGGCCTCTGTCCGACCCTTCGGGTTAACAAGGCGTGATGTTATGTAGTTTTATTTTAGAATCGTTAATTTATTTCAACTATGTTATAAATAAATTAAAATTGCTAAAGGTACTTTTAGGCCCACTTGCACCAAAAGTGATTAATACATTTAACGCTAAACAATTATTTGAAACATCTCTCATCTCTGTCATCTTCAAACGATTGACAAAAACCAGAACGTGTTTTAAATTTGTTTAGCGTCAAGCATGCTTAGTTATTCGTGGTGCATGTGGGCCTTAACTGACAAACCTTTCCTCAAAAAACTGAATATTACAGAAAAAAATCAACTTAAAAAACTTAGATCGAAAACTGGTCAATAGTTGCTCACGGACAGACTCGGTTAGAACTTTGTCGTAGCAACATTTCTAACTAAAAATTAGATTTACAACTTGCCCCATAAAACCTTGGATCAAACTCCACTCAAAGTTACAACTAAAACTAAAAAAAACTGCTAGCAACAGTTGAATCTAAACCAACTTTGAGCTTTGATTAAACCAACTTCTGTACATCGCATAGAAAAGGCAAGCAATCAATTTGTACAGGCCATTCTAACCCTTACCACTATGTTGTTGAGGTTATAATTGTGTGTACAAAAGTTGCAGTAAAGTTGAAACTGTTAGGCCTATCTCGACTTGTGAATAGATTTTCAAATATCGTTTACTGTTCACAGTGGAGTCGACAACTGGTTAACATTTAACTATGTATAATTAACTGTGGGTTTGTCGCTCTGTGTGTAAGTTAGGTTCAGTTCCGGTGACAAATGTGGAGCACATGAGTTTATTGTTTGGTGATTCAGTTAGATTGACATATATAGATAATGTAGGTACTATTTCGTATAGGTTTTTAGGTTGTCAAAGAAAGGTGTCCGAAAATAACATTCCAACCAGCGACTTTTAATATTTTTTTGGCACATACGATACCTTAAAACAGGGTCTATAGTTCAATATGAAAATTATAGCCAAAATACTCACAAGATTAAGCGTAGGTACCCAAGTAAGCAGTAGGTACGACGAGGGAGAGTTCTAAATCTACTTACTGCGGATTTCACAAATGAAATTGAACGTGTTCAGCACATCTAAACGCGTTCAAGAGCTGTCAGTGTTTTGACACTGACAGCTCTTGAACGCGTTTTAGAAATGCTGATCGCGTTCATTTTCATTGGTGAAATCAGCCCTTAGTTGCTTAGTATTTCTGACCCCGATTTCTGGGTATTGACTTAGAAACCTAGACATGTAAACCGAGGTTGGTAACCTTTATTGAAGGTAATTGACTTCCATAACTTGCATGCAAAAGTTACATAACGACATTCAAGGAAATACCTACTACTCTTCGCATATACAGCACGTATAAGAGAGGTGTGGTCATATTTAAGGGTGTGGTACAGACCGTCGAACTGAACAATTTTCTCCATGGGACCAACACCGTCCTCGCGAAAAAAATATCAACTATCCCATACAAAACTTCAATACCTACTCGACAAAATGTATGGGATAGGGTAAATGATATAAGGTAAACAATTCATAAACGAGTTACTGAAAACATCTCGAAAATTACACGTAATTATCAACCTTAATCCATTTCAGAAATTCCTTTAACGTAAAAATATCCACAAAAAAATGTTGGCCATCCATTCGTTACCCGACAAAGGGGTAGCAAAGCCCTGTCAGTCCTCTATCTCATTACTCATTCCCTTTCGTAAATCCTTTTAGTTGACGTCGACCTTTCATAACTGAGGATCGGAATAAGCGGCTTACAATACGCTTGACATGGTTGTTTTGTATATTGTTAATAACTCATTTAACGGTTTAGGGCTACGGTATATAACATTGACGATTTATCAGCGTATTACCGGCCGGGCGATTGTTTAACACGCGTGTGCGTAACGAGCACTCCACGTATGCGCAACGTGTTCGTCGCGTTTTCGGAACGAGAGCAATCGACGTGTGTTTTAGAGAGAGCGAGACAAGCGTGTGTACACCGTGAAAACGCAGAGGACACGTCGCGTGATCGCGGTTAGCTCGCTTCGCACCCGCGGAGAGCACGTTGACAAATCGCCTTGCTGGAAAAACGCTGGCAAAACGCCACCAGTGTGCGCTCTTAGAATGAAGGGTCAGATCGTTAGGAGTCCTAACTGATCAACGAGATGAAAAAGTCATGCGGTAAATGTAGTAAATAAAGTTATTTCAAACGGAATAACTACGAAGACTGAAGAAGTTTTTTGCTGATCAATTGATCAGGATGCCGGATAGTAACAAAATAATCAGAATTCAGTTCTTCTTTAATGATAGTCCACGGAGGACTGACTAACCAACACGTGAAAGCTGAATAAAGAGCCTTCTCCACACTCAGTGCCTTTAAGAGTCCATAATACCTCAGCTCAAATTTACTTTTATCTCGCTCGCCCACTACCTCTCGCTGACAGAGTGAGAGCGAGACTGAACGACGAGGAGAAGGCTCCAAGGCGCCGATAGTTTATGTAATTTCTTTTTACGGTGAAAATAATGGTAAATAAAAAAATAAAACATATAGTAACTGCTTTATGTTTAGTTCAGTTATTATGCAAAGTTTCATGATCTAATTTGAAGTATTTTTTTGTCAAACATAGTAGGTGCTTAAGGTAAGAGGAGCTCGTGGCTAAGTAATAACAGCCGCACGGGTCGATCCATCAGGTTAAGCTACGCTTGCCGAGGTTGGTCCGCGGATGGGTGACCATATTTACATACCGAGACTCCTCCGTGCCTCGGAAAGCACGTTAAGCCGATGGTCCCGGCTGTCATTCGAGGATCTTTGACAGCCGTTACGGGTCGTCAGAAGCCAGTCAGAAGAAAGTCTGATAACCAGTCTTACCAAGGGGTAGGGGAGGTCATATAGGCAGTCGCCCATGTAAAATACTGGTCTTCAACTGCATTCGGTTAGACTGGAAGCCCACCCCAACATAGTTGGGAAAAGGCTAGGCAGATTGATAGTAACATTAACCCTCAACTTTACCATATATTTATTTCAAAATTAATGCTGCAGTATTTTTGATATAACGGAGAATCGTGTTAAGTTATTTGAGGTATTGTAGACTCTTAAGTAGGGCCTAAGCACTCATTTGTTTTAGGCAAAGAGATTGCTTTTCCTTCTCAGCTATGCTAAAGGAACCATCAGTGATCTTAATTATGAACAGCCTAATCAACAGAGATGTTGACAAAAAAAAATCCTGTCCGTCAGGTAGATTATTAAAAAATATTGAACACGTTTTGTTTCATTCTTTACGTAATCAAAAGATTACGGCAATACCTATTGAGTTAAAATGTGGCATGACGTCACTCTCCGGTAGATTTAATACTGACTTGTGACGTACCGAGCCCCCACTCCCCAACTTTAATGCGTTATAGATACATAAACCATTTTTTATTAATATGAATATAGAAATAAAGCAAAAAATACGTGTCTAATATTTTTTTATTAACTGACTGACGGACTAAATACGAATACCTAGTTATTTTTTTCTCCAGTCAACATTCCTATTCCGGCCTACATGATCACTGACACCAAAACAAACCGAACCTAGTTGTACGACTGACCTCACCACCATTGTTTTGATAGCCCAAAAATACAACTAACTTTTACAATCAACTAAAACTATTTCTATGTTCGACACCGATTCCTTTGCTATCATTCATTCATCATACACATAATGGGAGTCATTTGGCTCGTAGTAACTCTAGTTATGTTTTTGTATAACACAGTGATTATATTGCAATTACAGAGGGTGTGAAGTTAGTACCTACGAGGTGGTATAGAGTTTTGATGCGATCGCCTTTTGTTTGTTGTCCTGACGTTTTCCAATTCTTCGCACGGTTTCTACGACTTGAAAAAACATCAAGATTTCTTAGGTATTAACGTTCTCGTATTATACACATAAACCTTCCGAAATAAATTCTCTAAACGATGGTGAAAACCAAATCAAAATCTGTTGCGTGGTTTAGAAGAACCACGCGGACATACAGACAAACACAAAAAACGATTTTGTTTTATAATATGTATAGAAGGTGTATTTTTCTGCTGTAATGCCAATAAATACATTTTTCTTTATTTTCTTATCAGAGAAATTTATCGAACATAATATGAAGCAATGGATTAGCAATAGATATCCTTCAAAATAAAGATTGTGATTGAAAGTGTTTTACGCAACAAGAGTATAGCAGTGCTATTCACGGTGCTATTCTGTAACCATCTCACCGTGAGAACTTAGGTGAAGTGAGCTCGGAGTGAGCTGTCAGTCCCTAGCAGCAGCCAGTCTATTCTGTAATAATCTCACGGTGAAAACTTAGGTGAAGTGAACGTGAAGTGTGAAGAATGAAGCTGTCATTCCACCTGCTGCTAGGGACTGCAGGTGAAATGACAGTTCACTTCACCTAAGTTTTCACAGTGAGACAGATTACAGAATAGACCGGCTGTGGTTAAATTACGGTATCAATCACTAAAGGGAATTAGTAGCACATTCAATCTGTATTAAGGAGGTTTCAACTTTGTATCTCTTCACTTTCTCCAACAATTATTGTTTGAATAACATTTTTAAATTGTCATTGAATGATCATCCATGAAAATTGAGGTTATAAAACCCCCAATTCAGGTTATTAACCTCAATTGTAAAACGAAAAAAACTTCTTTAAGGTTTAAGTATTTAAATAATCCCATCAAAACACTCAATTTGTAAGTGGCACTACAAATTCAATGGCATCGACAGTGGTATGTTTTCTGATCCATTTGTATACACTTTCTTCTGAGACTTTTGGAACAGACTTTAACTGGCTTCTTTTCATAATTTTCTTCTTTCAGTTTTCCAGCAAAAATATACAATACATACAAAACTTGTAAAGGTAGGACAAACAACAAATGTAATGTGATTAAGGAGATAAGCCGACAACCAGTCTTAACAAGGGGTATCGTATTGCCCAGTTACTGAGTTGTGGAGGTCAGATAGGCAGTCGGTCCAGGTAAAATACTGGTATGAAAACCAGTATTTTACCTGGACCTGCAACCGGTTAGATTGGAAGCCCACCCAGATAAAATGGACCCAGTTAGAGGTGAATGAAATAAAACACGTAAAGGTGTGGCGACCAATCCGAAGTAAAATGGGAAACGACAGGATTTTCAGAAGATATACATAAGACATCTGTTTAAATACTAAATCTAGTTATTTATGCTATAAAGCATAGCAAAGTTCTAAGTTTCTAGAGAGTCGAAACAGACTGAAACAACAACAAATAAAATCTGTTGTTTTTACACTTGAAACCGGTTCCTTATGAAATACTGACCGGACTCCGTGAATATTTAAAAGACAGCCTTCAACACAGCAACAAGGAAGATTAAATGCATGTGTTTCTGTAACATTTTTTGATCATCGCTTCTGTCCGCGTACAATTTATTGTTTTAACATAAAATTTATCCCACGAAAACGTACAACTAGGATATAAAGTATCTAATGTGTTAATCCAGGTCATGGTCTACCCGTGTGCCAAATTTCATCCAAATCCGTTCAGTCGTTTTAGTGTGAAAGCATAATGAACAAACAAACTCAATATTAAGTTAGATTTTATTACGGCGTTAAAAAAGGTACGTAACTAGAGTAGTACTATAAAGTCAAAGTCAAAATCAAATCATTTATTTCAAATAGGCCCTTATAAGGCACTTTTGAACGTCAAAATCATCTGGTATCATCTAGTACTACTTGTATCTATAAACCTGACTTGGTTTCCGTACGTAATTTTTGGGTGACCACTGAAAATCAGCGCTATTTAACACCATTCAAAGTCAAAACGTTTATCGCGAACTAAGTGAGCATCACTCATCCTTCTGAGCCTTCTTGTCACAGTCTCGACTCTATCTATCTGGATCTATTATATGCACGTATTTCTGAGACGTTTTTTCTTCTTTTTAGTAGTGTTTTCAATCTTTCTTGCTTATTTTTCTCAACACTAAAACCAAAGGCAATGCAAATACGTCTATGCCTTTTGAAAATATATGAAGCGCAGCGAATCCTAGCTTCCAGGTAATGAATGAACTGTCAAAGAATCCGCAACCAAATAAATCAGAAAATGCTGTTGAAAATGTTAACAGTAGTTTTCATTGTAGCTGAAATACATCCTACTATGTATTGCTTCTGCTACTACTACTACAGCTGCATTTGAATTGATATAGTTGTTTGAGAGTCAAGCAACGTTCCCACAAGTTGATCGCATTCAACACAGGAGGCAATGTGGAGCTATTTAATTAATTCCCTGATCTTATGTTCTGTCTGTTCAAACCCTTAGTACAGACAATAATACAGGGTGTTTCAGAAAGGTTTGGTCAAATTTAAGGCAGTGGTACAAACCATCAAAGTGAACTGAAAACTTTTTCCATGGGACCAACATTGTAATACAGAAAATAATATCAGCCATTCAAGATTGAAGCTTGCCAAATTAATCAAAACAGGTAAATATTTGACAGCTATTTGCGACGTTGCCAACTTTTTGGATCGCCGCGTTTGTGGAACGAGAGCGATTGACCTGAGTGCACAAGACAGAGCGAGACAAGCGAGTGTACTTATAATATTGTGAAAACGCGGCGATTACGTCGCGTGGTCGCGGTTAGCTTATTTCGCACACGCGGAGAGCACGTTCACAAATCGCTTCGCTGAAAACACGCTGACAAATCGTCAGTGTGATAACGCTATTAAGGCTGATTTGAGGTAGGTACTGCTGCTAAGTTCAAATGTTTTCAAGAACAAAACTGGTCCAGATCATGTTTAGATAATCGAATATGTAAACTTCCATACAAGCAAAGAAGAACATTATGTTCTATATTGCTTTGACAAAGGTAACAGCGATATTCGACTAACTGATAACAACACTCATCAACAGGAATCGGGCGAAAGTTAAAAAAAAACAATATAGGTAGGTACTTCACTCAGTTAAATCACCTACACTCAAATCTAGCAAACTATGCCAAATTAGGAAACTCGCTCCCATTGTCCACCTCCTTTGTGTTAGTACTATTGACCGTCCGTGTCACTGCGATTTCCAAACCAAATTCATTATGTTGTACACGGTTCAGGCGTTTTCATTGCCTGGGCTTGGTACTTCCAGTGAAGTATTGCTTTTGCTTTTCTGGAAACTGGGAACACACAAAGCGAATGCGGAAACCGCATTTGAAGTGCAAATACAATGAGTTGGTTTTGACCCATAAACTATTACAGCAATCATAAGTTTAAGGCTCATAATATGACCCGGGTCGACGGCACGTTGTGTTCCATGCGCGCCTCAAAGAGATGTCAGCAGAACTGAAGGGGTCCGTTAGATGCCTGCCGGGCTTGCGGGAAATTCCGAAAGGGTATACCGTGGCCCCTGGCAACGTACAGGCAACTGAAGGAACACGGGTGGGTTTTAGTCAGTAAGAGTCCGACACGCCCTCCCGCTCCGCCCAGAACGGGAGAAGTTATTTGATAATTTCCAAACCTAAAAAAAAAAAGAAAAAAGGCTCATAATATGAGGTGACCACTTTTTGGTGCCGACTTCATTTGTTATTTAGATATCAAATTCCGTATCCTTGACAATAGCAATTGTAAGAAATAGGTCAATCTACATACAAAAATACAGTGCAGGTGAGCTTGATTCGGATCCAAAACAATGACCTCGCGGTAAGAATAGATGATGTAGCTCTATTTTTTTGTCATTATAATAATGATTTCGTTAATCAAAGACTAATTGAAACTGATAACTGGAGATACCTTCCAGTACCGGTCCTAATCCCAGTTTTGAAAAAGCTAATCTACACCGCATTGGGAAACTTCTGTAATAATTGGTATTGCCTCGATTTTGAATGGTGGCTACGTAGTTTAATCGATTTTGATCTTTCTGTTCCTTTGAAGATTTTAACAAATTCGTATCCAGCAAATAGAAATCGGGATGTTCGTGATGATGAAGAGTTTTGATGCGAGAACTTTGGGACTTCGGCTTCACACAGATAGTAGTATGGCTTGATGATGGACCACTATAAAGTCGAGGCCTTTGATGATCAACAAATGAAATGGGCAAAACATGCAAAACAATTACTCTACCAATTATTGAATTTTAGAAACATTATTTAATAACACGTAATTAATGAATCGTGGCAGCTAAAATAAATAATTCAAATAACATTGAAACACTCAAAGGTACTCAATTTGACTACCTGTAACCGATCAGTGTGAACACCTAATAAATTGCCACGTTCTCGCGTAATAATACCATAACAGAAAGTGGGCAACGTCGCATATAGCTGTCACATATTTCGCTGTTTTGATTAATTTAGCAATGATACTGTATGGAAATTAGAAATATGGCTAATTTGTGAACTAGAATATTGAATATAATAATTAATATCGTAACACCGAATATTTAGTTTTAGATGTAAAAACGATTATATGGAAACTTTCCAAATGCCTCTTTTACACCTAAAACGGTTACAACATCAAATTCTGTGTTTAATTGAAATTCATTATTAATATTCAAGTTCACTATATGTATAACCATATTTCTTATTTCCATACAGTAATATTGCCAAATTAATCAAAACAGGTAAAAAAATTACAGCAATTTGCGACGTTGCCAACTTTTTGGATGAACCCACTTAAGACGAATGGAGCTTTCTTAAGCATGTGATTATTGGCAGCACCATGGTTCTTATCTGGAAACGAATTGTTATCGACACCTGGCAATTTATCAAGCCTTTTAACCTATGTACCAATGTGTCTGAAAGATACAAGGATCTTAAATGTTAATCCTCAAAAACCACGTCGCTTTGAAGAATATATTCTCGAGTATAAATTAAATTTGGTGGCGCTGCGGCAGACCACAGAGCTGTCGAGACAAGCCGGATAAAATGAGAGATGAATGGTCTTGACTGGCCCTAGATCAAATTTTAGGATTAAAGAGGAAACTTTAGCTCAAAAGATAGAAGAAACAGTATCGGTATCGATTATAAACCTAGTAATAGGGCTTTTACAGCACAATTTAGTCTTACATTGAACTGAGGAGCTCATGGCTAAGTAATAGCTGCCGCACGGGTCGATCCGTCAGGTTAAGCTACGCTTGCCGGGATTGGTCTATGGATGGGTGACCATCTTTAGATACCGAGACTCTTCCGCGCCTCGGAAATCACGTTAAGCCGTTGGTCCCGGCTGTCATTCGTGGTTCTTTGACAGTCGTTACGGGTCGTCAGAAGCCCGAAAGTCTGACAACCAGTCTTACCAAGGGGTATAGTATTACCCAGTTAATGGGTTCTGGTCGCTCCATTTAAAATACTGGTATTCAGCTGCATCCGGTTAGACTGGAAGCCAACCCCAATATAGTTGGGAAAAGGCTAGGCAGATTGATTTGACATTGAACTGGTAGTCGCAGGCAGAGTTATAAAACTTGATTGTTACCTGGATTTGATCCCTAGACATTGAGTTTTTTTTGTTATACAGTTTTATGGCTCAGGCGGCTCAGGGTAATAATACCCCTTTCTATGATTTCTATGGGACTTACTCCGTTACTGGCGAGTTTCATGGCTGAAAATCTTTATATAACCCTTTGGCTTTCGAAGGTGACAAGAATGACGGTTATGTCGTAGTTGATCCTTTTTTACATAATCGCCCTTTTCTGTTTACCCGGCCTGTCATCGTTATTGCTCGTCTTTTGTTCATTATTATTATATCTTTTAATAATCCTTGGATAACAACACCATCGATACGAGATTACAGATTTCATAAACAGTTTATGAGTGTTTGATTGCCATGCTGTTTTATGAGTCATAATTTTATTCTTGTATATGAGCACGTTTTGCAACATTATTACACCCAGTAGCCGGCCCATTATTCAACCAATTTATAGCCTGACATCCCCACGATTTCATTGTTAATACAGTTCCAACGTTTATCGTATCAAATCTCTGCAGGCATGAAAAAACCTTCGGTGGAATGTGGCAGCAATTTTCTGAATGATTTCACCTCAGCTGAGTCACGCGAACATTTCGCCACAATATGTGGTACCTACATACATGTGTACTTGCCATTACCAAGGGCAAACTCCGACCTTAAACCAAGAACTCACCTTATCAAAACAACGACATTTCTAACAGTCAATAACGTCTATTCTAACGGAAGACACTACGGGCAGCTAACATTACCGCAACACTCACAGTAATAGCTAAATTGACAGGTTAAGACAACACACACGATTTTAACACTTCAGGACATTATTTTTATTGATGAAAATGGTATTCGGCGTCCGCTAAGGGTCCGTGGGCGACCGGCAGGCGAGCGCGCTAGCCCGCGCGCCGCCTTACTTTAACTGAAATACGCGCTCGTGAACTGTTTTTTGCGCAGGCGTAGTACAACGCAGGATCGGCCGAAATTCACCCTTACACACCTCCATGGAAAGGTTAAATCACCTATTTTCTACCAAGGAAAAACGTACTTTATATTAATAAAGCACAAAGTTGGATTTAGATTGGTCAGAAATTCGCCGTTGTTCCGTTCTGAATAGGTCGTTGCGTGTGCCGCACTGCACACGATGGTAATTAAATATGTGTTTGACAATAGTATCGAGGCTCCGGTGGCTGTGCTCTCCTGATGACGTCAATGCAATGGTCCAAACGCTCATTGGAGAGCGTTCACGTAGAAACCGTTTTGCGAGAGTTTGCGAGCGATCCGCGACTCAAAGCGACTGAGCGAAAAAAATGACGGTGATTTGCATTTGAAATTGGAATAAGTTTTTTTGAATTTAAATACTTATTCGGTTTTAATTTCTTTCTCGGTTTTCATGTAAAATTAAATTGGGAGAATCAGCAATTTATTTGGAAGTCATTATTCAATTGCCTTAGAAGGGTTAAGAATTCATTTAAGCTGTTCGGTATCGGTGGGGTGTCGTGGCAGTTTGTCACAAGCACGACTAAAATTCAAATAGTTAGCCTTGTAAATTAATAATAGTATCTAATCAGTAATCAGCAAACCAATTAATAATTGTAGAGTTTTTGAACTCATTAACTAACCATTAGCTAAAAATAAAACTTTTCGTTTCATTCTAAGTACAGCTACATGTAGCCTATTTTATGGCCGCAGCTGCACTAAGGCTTACCTATAACTCCCGCTCAAAAGTTGCTTACGTCACTAAAAATACGTCGTATCTGTAGTCCAGACAATTTTACAGCGTTACTCAGCGGACTCCAGCTGCCAGTGTACACAAAGAGATACACGAGCTCGATGTATTCTGAATATGCGGCTGTTACGTTAGCTTTGCTAACTGCGACTAAAAAGCCTGTTAGTGTGTTTGTGTACTAGCACTAGTAGCTGTATATCTTTTTGGCCACAGTCTTGGCTTAGAGCGTTATCACACTGACGATTTGCCAGCGTGTTTCTAGCGAGGCGATTTGTAAGCGTGTTTTCCGCGGGTGCGAAGCGAGCTAGCCGCGACTACGCGACGTGTTCTCCACGTTTTCACAAAATTGTACACTCGTTTGTCGCTCTTGTACACGCACGTCAATCACTCTCGTTACGCAAAGGCGGCGAACACGTTGCGCATACGTGGCATGTTCGCTGGAAACACGCTCGCAAATCGCCAGTGTGATAAGGCCTTTAGAAAAGCTTAGAATACAGTGGCCATGGGAATTATGTTTGAAAAGCAAGGCGGCAGTTTCTATTGCTGAGGTAGATCAGGGCAAGTATGGTCGTTGGATCAGGGGATCATAACATCTTAGAAAATTATGTTTAAAACTGGCTTCTGCTCGCGGCTTATCCGCGTGGACGTGGGAAAATATCCCGCGGGAACGTACAACCGGGATTAAAAGTAACTTATAAATAAATAAAAATTAATAAATAATAAATGGTTTATTTATAAAAAGGGGCACGTTTATATTAAGTAACTTAATAATTAAAATAGAGCACAGTTGCTTATTTGCCTGAACTAGGTTGAACCTGTGCTTAATAATATAATATAATATAATAATAATAATTTATTCATATAAAAAACGATTACAAAAAGTGTACATCTAGCCAACAGTAAAAAGATTTTCCATATAATTAAAGTGCCTAAAGGTAAACTAAAACTAAGATATTATAAATAAAAGTGCAAGTAATGATGGTTTGGAAATTGCAATGTTAGGTAGCGACCCGCCCGAGCTAGGTTAATTTAACCTGTGTTTCAGGCAATCACTTTACAAAAATATTTCATTTAGGACAGTAAAATTTAAAATAAACCTATAACTACGAGAAAAAGCTTATCTTGATACATTTAAACGTAAAACTAAACTTATGTAAATTATACAAAAATAAACACTTAAGAAGGGTCAAATATCATCAGGACAATATTTCTAGAAGTTGTTCTGTGTCTGTGTAATTAAGTATAGCTAAATATTCTAATACCAAGTTGTTGCACTGCTTGTATCTTACACTATAGAAGCTAAGAGCCTTGTTGAGCCTATTATAAAGAAAAGGTCCTAAAAATAAATAAAAACGATGAGCAAAAGCATGTCTAGTTTGGGACTGTGTGCAAACCAAGTCCTTCCTTCTCTTGTCAGAAGGTATAGGGTCGAAAGGAAGTGCAGTGTGCTGGTGTAGTATTATGTTCAAAATAAACAACTGCCGTACTGTAAGCACATTACAATCTGTGTAGAGCTGGTGCGTAGGAAATCTAAAAGGGCGAAAGGTAGCAACCTTTAGAATTGCTCTTTGAGCACGCTCTAACGGGAGTAAAATTGTTTTGGCCGCGCCACCCCAAGAAGTTATGCAATATGTAAGAATGGATTGGCACAAAGCTAAATAGACCTGTTTAATTAATTTAAAGTCGGCTATGTTACGTAAGTTCTTAAAAACATACATTAATTTGCGTACTCTCGTACACAGTAATTCGATATGTTTACGGAAATTTAGATTTGTGTCAATGGTGATACCTAGATATTTTAAATGGTCAGCTCTAACTAGAGTAGGGCAAGAACATGCAGTGTCAGCATACGTGCTACAATTATGTGCGTGAATGTTTAGATTAGTAAGCGGTATGTTAGTATTTCTCATTGTAAATAATATGTATTTTGTTTTATCTGCATTTAATGTTAGGAGGTTATTACGAAGCCAATTGGATACAATATTAAAACCATTTTGAGCATATTCATAGACCTCAACTTTTGTTTTAGCTGAAAACAATAGAGCGGTGTCATCTGCATAGGACATTATAACACCATTTTGGAGTACCAGGCTACATAATTCATTTATATAGATTAAAAATAATGTAGGGCCCAAAATGCTACCTTGTGGAATACCAAAACAACTGTTTTTAATATCGGAGCTTGTATACTGACCAATTTTCACACATTGGTGACGATCGTTGAGATAATCAGAAAATAGAAGAAGTTGTTCTCCTCTTATCCCAAGTGTTTCAAGCTTGTGCAAAAGTAAAGTACAGGAAATAGTGTCGAAGGCCTTGGCAAGATCTAGAAATATCCCAAGTGTGTGCATACCATTATCTAGGTTTGTAGTAATATAGTTAGTCAAATTGTGGACTGCTTGGCTAGTTGATCTTTTGGCCCTAAAACCAAATTGACTTTCTGATAATAGTCTGTTGTCTTCTAAATATTTTATTAATCTACTATTAATGATTTTTTCTAATATTTTTGAGAGGCCTGTTAAGACTGAAATGGGCCTGTAATTATTCACACAGTTTTTGTCTCCAGATTTGAATACAGGTGTGACCACAGCCTTTTTCAGTAATTTTGGGAATATTCCTTGAGTCAAGCACAGTTGGTAAATGTGGGTTAGAGGAGGGGCAAGTAGGAATTTAAATCTTTTAAGTATATTATTAGGTATGTTATCCCACCCAGTGGCACAAACATCCTTTAACCCGTTTATTATTCTGACTACTTCGTTAACGTCAATATCTAACAAAACAAATGAATTTAACGTAGAGGATTTGGCGGTCGGTTTTTGTCGCGAAATAATACCTGAGTTCAGTGATTTTTCAGCCAAGTTTTTTCCAACGTTAACAAAGAAATCGTTTGCTTTATTGATTGCTTCGGATGGGTTTATTTCTGTTGATAGTATATCAAGCGGAGGTTCGGGATTCAGGCTAGGAAGTGCATAAATACTTGATGTAATAAATTAACAATGAGTAAATAGTATAAACTACATTAAAATTAGGTAAATCAAAGTAAAATAGCATGTTAACGATTCTTTTTGCAGACAACAAGTAGATCTTCTGTCTGTGCATAATCTATGGTTAGTAAATATTCAAGTATAATTTTACTACAGCTAAAGCAATTTAATTTATAAATACTAAGTTTTCTATTTAATCTATTGTGTTATTCCAGGTTATAAACTATCAGTATGTCAAATTCATCCAAATCCATTCAGCCGTTTTTGCGCCAATCCGAAACATACATCATGACAAACAGACATAAAAATCAATCTGCGTAGCCTTTTCCCAACTATGTTGGGGTCGGTTTCCAGTCTTACCGGATGCAGCTGAATACCGTATTTTACATGGAGCGACAAAAGAAAAAAAAAGAAAAGAAAGAAAATTCGTTTATTTGCGGTAAACATGACGCATAAGAAAAAGAACACAAAATTAAAAAGAAAAAAAAAAAAAATTAAAGCGAAAATATGCGTCACATCCACGCAAAACAGCCATCGCTCAGCATAATGCTGCGACCCTATGCAAGACAGAGCCCCAGCGCTGGTTTTCAGCGACAACTGGCGACGTTATGCCGTTCAAAATCCAACAGTGTGTTTTTTCAACGCGCTGGGACGAGAGTGCATCCCAACGCGTTGGATTCTCAACGTTCGGCTCAACACCGAGAGTTGAAATTCCAGTGCGCGATAAAATCTCGCCGCGATATTTTTACGTCCGTGCGAACGTGGGCTTACATATTATTATAGTATCTACTCCACTGTGCCATCAAGTGCACGAAATAGGATCGCCGCGATTTTATTACGTCCGTGCGTACGTAGACTTACTGTGTTACTACGCCTACACCTATTACTTACCTAATATTTAAATGACGAACTTCACATTTCATCACTCCGTCACAACACTAATCAAGCGTAGGCAGGTAGGCGTAGGCATGTCGGAGTTCTGACGTTTCCGCTGCCCTATGAATCATCGACACCCACTCAACTTTGCTGAAAATGGCCGCAAATATAACGTTGTTTGCAAGTGCTACCCACATTAAATTTTATACGCGGGAACTTTTGTGAACTGAGTTTTTATTGGAGTAGAATGAGTAAAGTCTGAAATTCATAAAAATCTTAAATTCATTCATTCAATTCAAAATTCAAAATATTTTATTTCACATAAACCTATAAGGGCACTTATGAAACGTCAGAAGCTAGATGCAATCGCTGACAACACGCAGTTCTAAGCCGTTGGGTGTAGAACAAAGGTTTTCAACCAGCGGCCCGCGGTAGGTTCCTTGGTGGCCCGGCAATAGCTACGGCTAAATAAAATGTATTTATTACTATTCATATCTAGAAATTAAAATGTCCTTTCTTTGGTATTTTTCGTCGAGTTGAGCTCCTTCCTTAAGTTCCGAGTTGAGCTCTACGATTACTGACAAATGCTTGCACTGACTGGACAGGTCCACTCAAATCTGTGTGGTTCATTCCTCAAAAGTCCATTTCAGACACTAATCTACATGGTCCTCATATGGCCTGACCAAGATTATGTCTGGACTATAAAAGAGACTGTGACCTCTGAGTTTATTTCGGTCTTTCTTCTCAGAATAGTAAGATAGGAAACGCCGAACTCTTTTAAACCGAAAACTTTTTTATATTACTTGAGTAATTGCAATAACCTATTTACAGAATAATCAATTTTATTTTTATTTTATTTTATTTTATTTCGGGATAAAAAACAGGAGTACAATTAAATGTTATACATAGTATCTTACTAATTATACAAAATACTTATTATACTACTAGCAACATTATTCACTTATTACTAATTTATTGATTGTTAATGCTACGTGAGATAAAAATAAAAACAGACTACCTACATGAATGAAAGGACAGAAAGATAAAATTTTTGAATTAATTGATTGCTTCCTAATAACGAAATTTATGGAATAGAAAAGAAAAAGGAAAAAATAACAATAAAATAAAATACAGCACTTAATCATTCATAAAGCTAAGATAGAATCGACTACAGATTTCCTAAATTGATGTGCTGTTAGACTAAAAATATCAATATATTCAAATCGAGTGTTGTAGAAATCCACAAGTTGGCGCAGAGGAGCGCGCAAGCCAGCATTGGAGTTAATTTTATTTCATTCATTTCAAATCAAAATAGAACGGCAAAAATCCATCAAAATACATCACCATTTCAGATTTTTTCCTAAAATCAGAAATTATGCACTGAAAATGACATCACCGTTTGGCTCCACATTATTTATGCGAGGAGTTATTTTCTCGAATGAAAAACGTAAAGTCCAGGGCAAAGGCCAGAATCACCGATATTTGCCTTGAAAACAGTGAGAATTGCAAGAACCACTATTGGGGCAGATAGTGGCGGATCCAGGATTGTCGTTTGGGAGGGGCTTGACGCCTCTGAGGGTAGGTTTTAGCAAAGTGAACACTAAAAGAGCACACAATATTTTACAAGCCTCCTAGGATTACTTTTCACAAATTCCTCAATGACTTCGTTAGGTTGTAGACTACCAGAGATATCTCGGTGAATATACATGGCGGCCAAACCGGGCAGCGTGAGTGGCAGAATGGAATGGTAGCGCGCGGATGCAAAATTCGTCACGTACTTATACAAAACATCTATTAGAAAAATCTTTAAAACATAATACTTACCTCCATTAAGTTAAGGATAATTAATGAAATGATGACTAGGTAGTGTAATACTTGATAAAAAGTTTAATTAGAAAAATAGATTTGTCACGGAAGAACTCAGACGCTTTGGGGGGGGGGGGAGGGGGTTGGGCTTGAGCCCCTTAGCCCCTCCTGGATCCGCTACTGGGGCAGATATTGATAAATTAGAGTATACAATGTCAAACATCTCATTGATTGAATTTTATCAGTATCATTTGCTATTTCTAGCCTTGTAAAACTTTATACTAAATAACTGCAAGGTGCCTACTTACCTAATCAATTTTCCTTGTGTTGCAGCCCGGGGAACCAAATTCAAAGTGGTCTCGGCCCTTGACTTCAAAAAGGTGGAAGACCCCTGCATGTTCTAGAAACATGGATTTTTGCACAAGAGTTCCGAAGATGAGCACTAAAGATGGATTTTTGAAAATTAATGCCCTAAAGGTTAATTTTCAAAAATCCTTATTTAAAGGCGATGAAAGTATGGAATTTCGTAGGGTCTGGATTTGTGCCCGGCATACCTACCTAACTAACTTGCGATACGGGGGTGGACTTTAGAGAACCTTCGTGACGATGGAAATTGTTTCTTGAAAGTTTCGAAGTAGACCATGTACGGGTAACTTTGGGTGTCAATCAGTAATTTGAGCAGTCACATTCACACGCTGTTCTGTGATAGTAGCGCTAAAAATTATACTTGATAAGGTACCTAGTACCTACCTATGTAGGTATTGTGTAGTTCGTACACGCTGGCTTTAAAGCCTTTGCAATATTGCAGCCCTCCTAAAGGCCTATTCAGATTTCGCTGTCGCGCTCGGTAGCGATACTGATCCGCCTTCTAGTTAGTCACTATGCACCAGTATCGCTACCGAGCGCGACAGCGATATCACTTAAATCTAAAAAGGTCTTTAACCTTTCCTTCATTCTTCATCTTAATACCACGAGTGAAAAAGAACCCTAAGGCCGCTTTCACATTAGGACGGTAGCAGCGCGATAGTACCGCGGCAGAAGTAGATGCCTTCTCATTATAATAACAGCCGCGCGACAGCAGTGTGGCGCACTTCATTTCAAAAATGGACTCCGACGGGGTTTCAATTTCAATATCAATAATAAATCGATCGGTGTCTAACTGGCTCAATGTGCACGTGCACAATCACGTGCGCTTCCTGTTGGGGCAGGTAATAATAATAACTTGGTTTACTTGGAACTATAATATTATAAGTCAACATTAACATTAAGTATTAAGAACATCGACTATGTCAATAGACAAAAGTCGCATATACAATAAAATCAAATCAAAAGGTTGTATTCCGACACTTGCAACACTGGCTCAGCGAATGCCGCCGCCACACCTCAGTTTAAAATGAAATGATTAGGCGGCGGTCGCGCGTCTGTCGCGCGACTGTCACGCTGCTAAAGTCGCCTAAATGTGAAAGCAGTCTAAACAAAAGAAAATCTGATTCACAACGATCGCTCATTCCACAAAGGGGTGCTCTTGAAGTCTATATCAGTTTGTTTATTTGCATTTAGAGAACACAGACATGCGGTCAATGCTCTTGAACCGAGACAGATCCGACTCGGATACGGCGGATATGGAAATGGAAATAGAACGTAGTGATTTTAAACGTATGCGACATAGTGGGTTATTTTGTTCGTGTCAGCAGTACCGTAAGCACTGCGTAAGTACAGGAGCATTTATATATACCTACAATAAATAGTACGTACATTATTGTTTATAAAATAAATGCAATTACCTGTGGGACAAACCATAAAATCTAAAAAAAAAAATTGTCGTTCCATGGTTGGTCCCTTCCCTTATTAAGAGTTCATAATGATGAGTTCAATGGTTCCTTTCGAGTTTAGAGTTATTTCAATCACAGCTTTATTACCTTTAATGTAATACCTACGTGGCAATGAGATTTTTTTACCAAAAACATTAAAATTATAATAATGGTGTCCATTTTGTTAGTAACAATGTTCTTATAGACTAGTGTCAGTAATTCTTAAAACCTACCTACACCAAAATATATAAAAGAAAGTAAACTGAACAAACATCAATGCGCCATTCCACGACAAATGACGCACCAATGATTGATGTAACTACAGTCCTGCCGAGTAGCGATCTTGCTAAGGAACAAAGGTGCCTGAGCGCCTGAGAAAATATACGAGCAAAGTCTTTAAACTCCAACGAATTGCATCTAAAACACAAACTTTACCAACGAATTTAAGCATGTCTAATAAGCTGTAAAAATAGTATTTACCTACGTAACACATGGGATATAAACTAGAAACCTCCACAGTCGATATGATAAAATAATATTGTGCAGGAACTGGCACAGATCTGACGAAGTTATTGCAATGTTTGTTATCTGTTAGTTTATTGAATAGTAGGTTTCGTAATACAATGGGAATAATATTAATAATAATTTAGTATTTTTATCTAACTCTATTATTCGTAAAAAACTTCAGTCTGTAGGTAAGTTTTAATAAGCAAAAATCTATATCAGTTTACTGTATCTGTACAAGTAGATTTATTGATATTTGATTGATCGAGCTACGCTGCTTCGATGCATCGAAATCTCGAATAACCATACTCTATTTGAAATAAAATTACACATTTAAAGTCCGACATTTAACTAAAGATTAGACATTTAACTAAACCTTTTTTAGAGTCCGTTCAACCGGTTCTGACTTCTACACCGTAGGCATAAGGATGGCATTAAAAGCAAAAAGTGGTTACCATACCAACTGTTTACTGCAGCTGCCATTTTTTTCATGCCCCCAACGCAATAGACGTCAAAATCGGTTGAACAGACTCTAAAAAAGGTTTAGTTAAATGTCTAATCTTATTTCAAATGGATTATAGGTACCGATATTTTCGAAGCATAATTTCTCAATGCGAGAAACAAATTTTTTTAATAATTATTACAAGGATTTTTATTTACGTTATAATATTCAAACTAGATTTTTCTACACTGCGTTAATAATTCTGAATGCCATTTCTAGGTCTTTTTTTAAAATTAGTATAGCCATCGTGTTATCATCCTACATTCTGTTTACCATCAAAAACTTTCATTAAAAGTTAAAACCTAAGTTACTGTCTACATAAAATGTTTATTCTTTAGGATAAATAACACATTCTTGTACATACACATTAATAGCAATATACAACAAAAATTATGTATTAAACGGAGTGTGTTCTACTATTTCGACTTCAATTCTCAACCTTCGATAGCTCAGTTGGTAGAGCGGTGGACTGTAGAGTATAAATCGTTGATATCCATAGGTCGCTGGTTCAAATCCGGCTCGAAGGAATCTTTTTGTTGTTTATTTTAAATAAAACATTTTCTTAGTTTACAAGTGTTGTATTTATTTATGGTGTTATTTGTTATTATAGAAACATAACACAAAAAGGCCGCATAAAATACAACAAAAATCACAATAGTTCTTTCATAAACTCTGATTGGCTACTCCTTATTCAGTAAGAAACTCTTACCAATAATCGAAAAGTGATACCTAATAGTTTCCGTTAGCGTACCAAAATAATACGCTGCGGACAGGATTCGAACCTGTGCGGGTAGAACCCAATGGATTTCAAGTCCATCTCCTTAACCACTCGGACACCGCAGCTCATAGAAAAGGGGTCGAAATAACTAATCCTAATAATTGCTTGTTTAGGTATCCATTCTAAAAACAGTTATGGATTGTATGCGAATAATATTGGTTTTATGACGTTGTTTATCAGGGTTTGAAACGATGTAACTAAATTACAAAACTACAACTTTCATGATAAAAAAAATCTTTATCAGGTAGATAGGCATGATTTTTGGAGAAATAGAGATGGATCATTTAACGATTGTACGATTACATTTTTACATTACATCATGAAACGTGCATAATACAAACTAAAAGCAATATTGCTTGAATCGTTACATCATTAAACGTTACACTAAAAAAGAAAAAACAAGAAAATAATTTATTCATTTTGATATATTTTATTTCTTTGATTATTTAGATAGCGCCATCTTGTACCATTATGAAACATCAACATTAGGAAACATGCGTAGCATTGTGGTTTTACTATATGACACTAGGTAGCGCTAACTGAAAAATCACTGGTGTTCTACTTGGTTTTGCTACTCCACAACAGATGTCGCTAGTTACTCTAAATTCAACACGAGTTTTACGAAAACTATTCTGCATCAAAAATGTGAACCTTCCAAATAAAATCTTTTGCCGATTTAAATTGATTAAATAATGTAGGCCTCAAGTTATACCTAATGGTCGATTATTTATTTATTCACTTTTTGTAAATTGGATATCGTAATCAAATGAAACTTAAAATAAAATTGTAAACAAACTTCACCTCTCACTTTAGAAACCGCACGGTGGTCATGTGCTCAAAGCTGGACAAAATGTCATTTATGGAAGCTTGTTGGAAAGTAGAAACAGTTGTCTGTGAACACGCGCCGTAATTAACACTTCTATTAGTACTAAATATAGGCCTTTGCCAGGGCTACCGAATCATCAAACTCAAACTCAAACTCAAAGCATTTATTTCAAATAAACCAATTACAGGCACTTTTGAATAGTCAAGGGGTCGGTCAGTCAGAAATATGAAGCTAGTCGCCCATTCCAAAGCGTAGTAGGTACCTATGTAGAAGAACGGGCAAGAAACTCCACGGACACTCTTTTAAATAAAATAAGATGGTTACATAATATTGGTTACATCATTCAAGTTGAAGTTATACATGTGAGAACGATGCAAAACATTAAAAGCGTCCGTTAGAAATAAAAATATAAATTAAATTAAAATCGCCGTGGCAGCTAAGAGATGACCAGTCCCTACTGACGGCGCCCGTTCACGAACATGACGCATGGATTAGCACCATTCAGCTCAACCATTTTGAAGGGAGCTAAATGATCCAACACACGCGCCACCGCCAGCGAGACATTAGAGTGAGCATGACATACTCTCAGCCGCCAGGGCACATTCAAGTCAATGAAAGACATACTCAGTACCTAAATGGTAGCTTTATAGTCGGTACATGGTGCCCACACGTGTGCCATGCAATTATACAATGCTAAGACATTGAATTTATACAATGCAAAAATAGTTTTTAAAATCTTCAGCAGCTCCAACGGTATTTTCAAATGCTAATCAATTAGTTTATGCTTGTGGAGCAGGACCAGCGTTGAGCCAAGCATTTTTATCAGCGATGTAATCCCCCAACTTATAATATGCTTGGCTGCATAGTGTGCGTTTAATATAAGATTTAAATTTCGTTTCATTCAGTTGAAGTATGTGGGGAGGTATTTTATTGTAACATTTTAAACAGTACCCCATGAAAGATGAGTCCACTTTAGCTAACCTGAAACCCGGTTGAACTAATTGGTCCCTATTCCTAGTGATATAATTGTGTTTCGCACCTCTTTTACTAAAAAGATGTAGATTTTTCCTTACGTACATGATGTTTTCATAAATATATTGACAAGGTACCGTCATGATGTTAATATATTTAAACTGTTCCCTTAGAGAGTCGCGCCTGCGGAGGCCATAGATGGCTCTAATGGCTCTTTTCTGCAGAATAAAAATAGACTCGATGTCTGCAGCCCGTCCCCATAGTAGAATACCGTACGACATAATACTATGAAAGTAACTAAAATAGACTAGTCTCGCGGTATCTACATCAGTAAATTGACGGATTTTTCTCACAGCAAATGCTGCTGAACTTAGCCGTCCTGAAAGGGATGTTAAATGAGGACCCCATTGAAGCCTTGAGTCGAGCGTGATCCCCAGGAAAACAGTTTTATCGACGAATTCTAGTTTCTCTTGATTCAATACTATCTCACAATTACTACTTTTGACATTTGGTAAAGAAAATCTTATGCACTTAGTTTTTTTCCCATTTAATACTAAATTATTAGCAGTGAACCAATTGTGGACCTGCTGGAGGGCGTTATTTACGTCGTCAAGATTTGATGCACGTCTATTAATTTTAAAAATTAAGGAAGTATCATCAGCAAATAACACCATTTGTGGTTGAGTTTTTAACAAATGGGGGAGATCATTAATATATACTAAAAAGAGGAAAGGACCCAATATTGATCCTTGTGGTACACCCATTTCTACTTTTAAACCGAGTGAATTGACACCATTTATTTGAACTTGCTGTTGTCTATCATTTAAATACGATTTTACTAAACTGAGCGCAAGTTTCCCAAGTCCGTAATGCTCAAGTTTCAAGATTAAGGTTTCGTGGTCGACGCAGTCAAATGCCTTGGAGAGGTCACAAAAAATTCCTATGGCGTCTTGGGCCTCTTCCCACGCCGTAAATATGTGTTTTAATAATCTGCCGTATTAAGAAACTTCAAGAAGAAGGACCAATATTTTTCGTTTTGTTTTCATTGCTCTCTGCTTGACACACGATCAGCTGTTCACCAGTACCTTTCCGTGATTAGCAAAACGTTGTCTTTTTTATATCATATTTTGTTTAGATTTTAGAAAAAGGTGTACTGTGCAACGTTAACCTACATAATAATATACATAAGCTTCCTCAAAGAAATAACTAGTAAATTCCTGGGGAACTTAATTTTTAGAATTGAACTATTGTCGCGTTTTTAAAAGCACTCCATGAAATGTGCAATCTTTAATTTAGAGCCAGTGATATACAAAAAAAAAAAACATTTATATCAATGTTTAGAAACTGTTCTAGGTTTTGCTCGCGGCTTCGCCCGTATGGATGTCGCAAAATATCCCACAGGAACGTACTACCGGGATAAAATACCTAATAGCCGAGGAAAAGGTCATTGGCTCCTACAGCTGCGCCCGTGTTGCCGTCAACCATAATTATTTTGTTACACGTAAATTTGAATCTGTGATATCTTTTATAGTCTTCATGTAAATGATATGATGTCAAGGCATATTTTAATCTAAATTATAAGTTCAATTTAAATAACATATTCTATTGGATAAGGATTTAATATAATACCGGTCAAAATAGCTTCAGAAATAACAATTAAATTATTATTTATCAAATTCTGAAAGAAAATAATGGTTACTGTGGGTCATCCTTAGAAGATACACATATGGCATCGCGGACTTTTTTGTTGAACTTTTTATAAAAACAATCCTGTAGAACATACATTTTATATATCTTTTACGGTTTACGCGGCGCACGCCAGTAAAGCTAGTCAGCATTATTTTTTCCGACATCAACAATAATCGAAATATGATTTCAGCCAATTTACGAAAAACCTTAATGAATTATACACCAAAACCTTCCCCATGAATCACTCCGTCCATTGGTGAAAACCGTTTGAAAATCCGTCCGTCCGTTTTTGAGTTTACCACGTTCAGACAGACAGACGCAGCGGGGGACTTTGTTTTATAATATTAGGTAAGGATTCCCAGCACGGTCAAATTCGTTCCGGCAGATAGCCGTGACGCGACTCTAGTAGAACAATTTCTACGAAAACTTCATGGAAATTGTTCGACCAGGATCGCGTCACACCGTCATATCGCGCCTGTTTGCAAGAGCATTAACAAAAAAATTACAACTTGGACTGGGATTTGACGTCTGTTTTTGTAATTAAAACTACTTTATAATAGCACAATGCTTTAAATCTCGGTTTTATAAAAATAAACCTTGCTTTGTAATAAGGTCGAAAGCATCGATAAATTTTTCCCTAGATTTTTCCCCGATGAGTCGTCAGCCCTAGTGTTCTTGTCAGGTACAGTTTCATAACGTTTTTAGATCGGCCACCGATAGTATCGTAGTAAACTACGCCACTACGCCTAGAGACGACACGCTACTCCATGTAAGGAGTATCGATATTATTATTAGCTCAGTAGGGTTTGTTTGGTTGTTTTTCTCAACTTGTTTAGGTACTGCAATTTGCCGGCTGCCATCGATAAATTGAATCAATTGGTTGAGGTAATTGATGTGCTTTTGTTTTGTTGTAGCCACAGTTTATCTATATTATCTATATTAAGGCGCCCGCAAACAGGCGCGACGCGACTCTAATAAAACAATTTCTAAGAAAACTTCACGGAAGAACAATTACCTGTGTCGCGTCGCGTGATAAGTCGCGCCAGTCTGCAAAAGCCTTTAAAAAGAAAAAGAATATAATACTTTTCTTTAAGGTCTACATGTTTTCACAACTCAATAGACAATAGTTACCTTTAAAAATTGTGGAGATGTATGAAAATAATAATCTTGTATCATTGCAGGCTTCAATACTATACTCAGCCGAATGTTTAAATTTTTTAAACACAAAATTATACAAAGGAGATCTTTATCAAAGTGTTTTACGTGTTGCCAGTTCAAATATTTCAACACAACACAATGATGATTCATACTAAATTAAAGCACGAATTAAATAAATTATGCCTTAATCACTTAACAATAAAGGTTATACATAAATAAATACATCGGACGGATGTATTTATTTATGTATACGTATGTTTAGTTCTTATTGTGTCCATTTAAAAACTTCCTAAATTAAAAACAAAAGAATTCGCCATTTTGTTTTTTTTACCGCCATAATTTGAAGTCCTATCAAATGGTTATTTCCTCGTTAGATTAGCATCACTTGACTGCAGTATGTCATTACCAATTAGATTGCTAACAAATAAAAAATACTTGAGATCTAAATCATATAATGGAATTTGCGTAGGCTTGTTAATGTTATTGTGATGGTGATGATTCATAATGCTTACCGGCCTTGTTATTATGTAAGCTAACATGATTAAGGAGTTATCTCAGATATTAACATAAGTAGGTATACGTATACATAAGTATAAGTAAAGGAATTTTCTTTGTAACTATAAAGTACCAAATGCCTTAAGCCCTGTGCCATAACCCATATTTTTTTTGGTTAAAGTCATATTTTTGAGAAGTTAAAACGGAAGTTGAAAGTAAGTTTCTGTCTGATGCAATAGGTACGCACGGCTACACATCAAGCTATACCAGTTTATGCTGATCTCGTATTGTATAGGATTTCCGTACAATGCGAGGTCAGCTTATACTGGAAATGTATAGCTTGATGTGTAGCCGTGAGTACATTCCAGTATCAAACGACATTATTACGACTGTTTTCCACATTAGCTACTGTTTGGTCTAGATCAGGCTTTAAGTCTTGTTGCGCTTGCAATCCTTAGCAATGTCTACAGGCAATGGCAAGGTCCTACACTTAGTTTTAGAGATAACTTTCATATAATTATGGACCCTAGGTATGAAGTATGAACCTACTCCAGACAGGTCCCATTTTGGGATACCAAGGTCATACAAAAACCAAAGTCAAAAGCTGCAAATCATTAACTTGAACAAATTAATGTTACACAATCTCTCTCATGTATTTAACGATTAGACATCGACCTGCCCAGCCGGTTTGTCCAGTTTTTTGCCCAGAAAACGTGTAAACAACGTAAGTATTGCGTATATACTCGTATGGTCGAAGAATGTAAAAGTAGTAACAGTTCCATGGAAGATGCGCTTCATCGATCGCGTTTCTTTTCTGTTATTATGCGATTTTATCGACTTATTGCACTTAAATAACGATGATGATGTATCAGTGTTTATTTTACGATTAGGTTTTGTGATCTACCATAGCTACTATAGTTATAAGGACTTTCTATCTAGGTTGGTTCCTGCTTTAGATCCTGCGTTTTGTCTAAACTATGTTTGAGCAGTCAGTGGTTACTCCCAACACTATGCATTCATTCATTCTTTCATTGTATTGTATCCCATTATTAATCTGTGAACAGCGTTGTGGGCTGCAATATTGTATATATGTTTTGTGTATTTCTTGTTTCTATGTTTTATATTGTAGCTGTAGCTGAAAAAGAAGACTGATATCCCATGGTTGCAAGGGTAGTCTGTAAGAAGCAAGAACATAATCTTCCTATAAGTGTAAGCCAAGATATCATCGAGGATACAACGTAATAAAGTAAGTTTTAAGCCAAATTTGTAACTTCAGCTGTTCCATAAATTGCTTGGTAAGATAACCTAATGGAGAAGGAAATTATATCAAAGAAATGTTAACTTGACCGTACGTTCCTAACTATACCTTTCCATATTATTATATATCAAGTCCCAAAGGACAGCTGTTTACATACCCACGCGTTCGAAACGTTAATTCTAGTTGTAAGTTGCTTTCATTAACATTTAACAGTATCCTATAACTTACACGAATAAATAAATCATAGATATGACTACAGAAGACAAGCTAACAACTTGTCCTACTGCACTACAGTCGTTCTAATTTATTGCTTTTCTTGAAATACTGGTTACGAGTTTGCAGACCCGTAATAATCTTAGGGTGTGGACTCAAACAATGCGAGCGAAAACATGAAATCGAAGGACGTGGATAAACGAATGTGCTTACATGCGCTAAATTTAGGGAGTGCACGACAAATATGTATCTTAATATACCCTCGTTATAGAACATCTTAATGAGAGAGCGATCGGAATTTGAGACTGTCTGTTTTTGCTTAGTACTTGAGTATGCCCGCTGCCCGGCGAAGTTGTCATTATGAAAGACGCTGCAACAGACTTTCTCTTGAGAAGGATACGTTGATAAAACAAGTACCTATCCAATCCATCTCAATAAAAAACCAGATTGCTGGCAGACTGGCAGTAAGAACTCTAGCACTCGCTCTTAGGACCGTATGACAGAACGTCGCTCAAAACTCAAGCATTACTTAAAACTCGTGTAAGCCTTTTGATTGGTTGAAACTAGTTTTCAGTAATGCTTGAGTCTTGAGTGTGGTTCTGTATACGGGCTTTAAAGCGCCAAGGACTCCTGGAGTCCTCATAATAGCTAATATAAGATTTGGCAGTAGAATTTGATAATCAGAGAGATTATTGAAGATTTATTTATCAAACAAGAATGACTTAATTAACTTCACACCTTCACACCACCTTGACCTACAAAACTACCATTTACTGGGTACGTTTTTTATTGACTTGAATGAGCCCTGGCGGCTGAGAGTATGTCATAGTTGTCATACTCACTCAAATGTCTCGCTAGTGGTGGTATGTGTGTTGGATCATTAAGTTCCTTCAAAATGGTTGAACTGAGTGGTGCTGATCCATGCGTCATGTTCGTGAACGGGCGCCGTCAGTAGGGACATCTCTTGGCTTATTTTAATTTTTGAATTGTTTTTATCTTTTTATTAGAGATGCTTTTAACGTGCACGTCTTTCTACATTATTCTCACATGTATAATTTCAACATGAATTATGTAACTAATATTTTGTAACAATATTTTGATTTAAAAGTGTCCGTGGAGTTTCTTGCCCGTTCTTCTCCATAGAAGCCTACTACGCTTTGGAATGGGCAACTAGCTTCATCTTTCTAACCGACCGACCCGTTGACAATTCAAAACTTCCTGTAATTGGTTTATTTGAAATAAATGCTTTGAGTTTGAGTTGAGTTTGACATTCCCATCCAAAAAAATCCCTACAAATAAGATCGTGTACTACGTATCAACGCTGACCACGTCTCATCCAACGTGAGTGCGGTTGTCACGGCATCTCGTCTAACGATAAGTGATACTGCGCGGGCGCTGCTTAACCGCAATACCTCACGGGGACTCGCATGTACAGGTGTACGGAATACGGATCAGTTGTGTGATTGGCTTACAGAGGGTATGTGAAGCTGTTCAACTATTTTTGAAGAAAACTATGGAGATAGGCTGTGATATTAAATGTTGTGTTCATAGAGTCATACTTCATTAGGGAGGTATGAGTTTTGAAATTAAAGATCTTTATACTTATTCCCTATCTTCAATATCATAACCGGTTAAGACAATTCCTAATTGTTCAGATGAAAAAAAAGAACCTGGATTTTACGGAATATCATTTATTGATTGAAATCGTTGTTTAGAGAGTAAAAATATCACATCCCCTCTTTTTTCTCGGTAAAATTCCATGGTCCATCTTCAGCGCATTGGGAGGCCGAAGGAGCTTTGGGATCTCTACCGATAAAAATAAACACAGCAATGCTATATCTTGCATACCATGTGTGTGTAAACTCATGTTTTGGACAAATAAATGATATTTATCTTTATCTTTATATATATTCCCAAAATAAATTAAGAAATAGCTCTACTTCCGTAGGTAGATCTGTGCTTAATTTTCGTTTAGAGACCATAAAGATTGGAAACATATCACCCATTCTAATTCTAATTATTTTACAACACCGATAAAACTAATCCCTCCAGCCTAGGGCACTAGGTGATCCGATAACCGATTATCAAAATCACCAATTACTCCTGTATATCGATTACCGTTATCGATATGATCTCGATACCGTTCAATCGATAGTTCGCTGCCATTCGATACGGGCCATGCATTTCTGATGTTTCTTCGAAAGCGAAGTGCGTACGTGATTACATCGAAACTTGCGCACGCGTCGATTAATCAACAAACGATAAAATAGGAAGGGTTTGAAGGAATTTTGTAAACATAAATATTATGTTGATTGTGTTTTGTTCCTTGTTATCATTGTTTTTTGTGTGTGTTTATATATTGAGATATTCAGGTAGGTATTTATTAGTTTTCTGATTCACACAATAGATGGTGTATTAACCATTGCAATTGTAATGGCCGAAGTTTTAGATAGGCATGTAAGTACAACTTATGTTGATTATCGATAAAGCTAATACTTAGTTACCTTCCTAGATATCGTTTAGTTATTGGAATGAAGTTCTTTAATACGTCATGCGGTAGGAGTAAACTGGTAAAAATCGTCACGTAATGAGAAAGCGTTATGCTCGAAAAAGTCAGTTTCAACTGTCAAAACTTAATGATTTTGTTTTTACTTTTAACATTTGAAACTTGAGACCATACTAGATGGCTCTACACAGTGAAAGGAACTTGTCGACCCGGGTGTCCCACAACTTCTTTTTTTCCATCTAAACTTCTAAAGGCTCGTACAGACCAGCGCGACGCGACGGCGCGACGCGACTCGAACAATACAATTTCTAAAAAAACTTCACGGTATAACAATAACCGGTGTCGCGTCGTGCTGTCGCGTCGCGCTAGTCTGCACGAAGCTTAATGCGTCATCTTATGCCAGACACAGACTAAAAATTATTTTAGTACCTACTTAGGTACTATTGAAGACCTTCATATCTAAGCAGTTTGAAAACAAAATCCCGTGAACACGATGACCACATCTGTTACCGCCGTGGTTGTATAGCGGCCGAGTGCTGCAAGCAGAAATAGTCCTTACGGTGTATAGATATGAACTTCTTTGATGGTACCTATCTATTATTATTTTGACCATAGCGGTACGATAATGAAATATCTCCAATATCTTTGGTGACACACACTGATTACTGTCCCGTTTTTTATGCGTCTAGACGTCCACTTTCTGTGTTTAGACAGCACGAGATAGTTACGGAGAAATTTAGTGTCGTATCTCAAATTTTAACAATCCCACTTTATCTAAAATTATTTTGCGTAAAGAACCACTCAAGCATGAGATAATGAACAATTACAATAGTTACAATTACTCATAAACGCATACAAAAAAAAAAAACATTCCTCTATGGTGCCAAGAACTTCTTTATCTATGTCTATTGTATTTTTGTTTAAAAAAATCTAATCTCTTCGCAAAACATACAAAAAAGGTTCCAAAACCGATTACCTACTTAAGTACGAAAGGAAAGAATCAAACAGACAATTTTAGCCTTTCTTATCCTATTTACTTTTTAAGAATGTTTTTAAATATTTTATGGCTGCATACGTTAAAGGACAATAGAAATTCAATAACTATAAAGTTCCTGAAGCATAGAGGTTTCATCACTAAAGTATTTCTTTACAGACATGCACTTGAGTCTGGTGTCTTTGGTATTGAATAAAAGTATAGCCGCTTACAAAAGCGTTAGAGAATTTTAGTTTTTTTTATTTATTTTAATCTATAAAAAAAATTTAATGTATGCGTTGCTTACGGTCTAACAACGCTTGGGGGTACGGGTGAAGGGATATTTTGTAGGGTTTATTAATAATATTTTTGGTTTTAGATTTTATATTGCGTTGCCGCCGTTCAACCTTCACTCACAGACCCTGCTAATGTATCAAGCATGCAGCAGCAAGCAGGATATTATATACATTGTTATTTCTTTTGGGATAAGCTACAATTTTATTAGACTTTAGTTGTTAGCGTGGACTGGCTGCAATGGAAACGAGAATAAATAAATTGCTGAGCTACATATTTTGGGTTTGCGAGAATTTCTAAGCCAATAGGTAATTATTATAAATGCTACTGACAGTCAATGAAGTTGCTAATGAACATGGTCCTAGATCTAGAGTTAGTTAGCATTATTATGTAAATAGAACATGTTAATAACAGCTCAATCAGTGTTATATTTATGAATATTTAAACCAGTTCCTTCTTAATATCTGCTACCGTGCAGAATTAATAATTTGGGTTTAATTACACTGCCCAATTTACTCGAAAATTCAAAACTCGTGTCATCATTGAGTAATTTTCCTTAAGACTTTTGTGCTCATCTATACTGTTTACGTTTAGTAATCACTTTCTAATGCAAGTTTTACGACCTGTTATAGTGTATGTTTTTGTTTTTATGTCCGTTCGTCTGCCCTAAGTCCTACCCCAACTGGGACGCTGAAGTTTACGTCCACCATTTTTATTACTGTCGTGACGTATAAACGACTGGACTTAAAAGGATTTTAATCTTAAAGTTTTGTTTATAGCTGAATTGAGTTTTAGATGAGATCGTTTTTTATTATTTGTTTTGGTACCTATATGAATTTTGTTTGATGTTTTTTGTTATTCTGCTTCCGAGAATTTGAAGTTTCAAGTTTTCCACCACGTCATTTTATGTTGTTTTTGCTACGGTCAGGTTTTCTATTATGGTATGTTTGTGGAATACGATGCAGTATTGGATGACGTCATCCCGTTGTTTTGTGGAAACGAATGTGCGTGTGACATCCTTATTACAAGCTGTTTTGGTTCGGATACTATCTGTCTGTAGACACGATTTTAAAGATATAGTGATCTTGAGCTTTCTTGTTTTTAAAATGCTCCACGCTTATGTCAGCCGTACCCGAAAGCGGTAGTCCACCCGCCCTGACTAATATATTCCTGAAAGAATATTGCAAAAGCTTAGACGACATCCACTTTTCTGAAAGTCTAATGTCACAGTCGTGCAGTTTTTTTAAAAGTGGGGACATGAATGCCAGAATGGTGGCATCACATAATTTATTAAAACATGTCAGTTTCAAGTATTTTCTATATTCGTACACAATGCAAATGTAGCGAATGTTTTCCTTAATAAATGCACAGTGGAGTAAAGAAAGGAATCGCCTGATAAAAGAGTCGGTGAAAGCGCTATTAGTAACCCAAGAAAACTTAATCGTTTCGTGAGAAGATTTTATATTTAAGAAAAAAGAGAACTTTTGTAAAAAGTTATGTCTTCGGAAAAATATGTGTAATAAGTTCGTTTATTCTAAATTAGTTTAGTGGTAGTAAATTGTTTTTTTATTTATGTACATTATGTACAGATACAAAATAATTGTAATTTTCAGTAGGTACAAAGGTACTGCTTCATACTTTTCATTTTGAATAAATGGCAGTCTTTAAAATTATCTGTTGCGTATTATTTATTTTATGACTAACTTTTTTACAACAGACAGGCATTTTTCTGAAAAATCTGGCATTTTGAACATGGCATCTCCCTTATATAGATGGTAACCCTACATACAACGGTACAAGGATGAATTGGCGCGTGACCAAAATCAGAACTAACGCCGCCATCTTGTTTTTCCTATAAAATTTCTGTGACAGTTTCGAAAATGTTTACTAACAACGCCCCCCTGTCAATGTCATTCAGGCGCCAAAAGATCCTTGTAGCACTCTAGGCTTCCACATTTATACTATCCACAGATTAGTCCTTAGGAGGCCTGACATAACTTACCTAACATTTACCTAAGTAGGTACTACATTATTAAAGAAATAACGGTAATCTTACCAACAAAAGAAAAATGGCCGGCCGTGTAATTTGCAATCCCATTGAAGTTAGTTTTCCAGAAAAACTAGCGGTAAAAATTTCTTACTGATATATTGACAATTGGGGCAAACACCGTGAAGGCTAGACCGTGCTTCCTGGCTGGCAGATTGAAGGAAAAACTATCTAAAATATCTAAGTAAGTAATATAAAAAGATTGCTCAAGATTTTTTTGCTAAAGAAAAAAATGTACCTACCTACTTACTCATTTGTATTTAATCCTGTAGAATGTTTGTTGTTGTGTGACAACTGACGGTTCTTGATTTTTAAATATCGATCGCGTTCCAATTTTGAAGGTACGCTCTGTTGTTTAAACTTTTTAATTTTAAAACATCGAAATATTTGACATCTATTTGCGACGTTGCCCACTTTCAGAATAAACGCTCTTAAGGGCGCGTTTTCAAATCGGACAAAATTCTGCTGTTTTTCGGTTCATTTTGTGACAAAACTAAACCGAATTTTATATAACTAATAACTACCACATATAGATTGGTTCTTCATCTTCAAATGCAAGTAACTTTTGTGTTAAAAATTATAGTTTTTTATATTGTAAAAACGATCTTCCGATGCCATTTTCCACAAAATTAACGATACTGGGTCGAGTTTCAGTACAGTTTTTATTCTATTATCAACATATTTTGAGATTTAAAAAATACTTTAAGTAGGCAAACATACTTATTTCTAAAATCTAGAAAAAAAAATGTTTCAAAATGTCACAAATAGTCGCAAAAAAAATAAAAACCAAAACTATTTTTTTCACATATTTTGCTATTACGGATGAATCTTAATGGATTGCGTTAAGGGTTATTTTATTTTTGGTTCCTGTTTTGATTATTGCACAAACATTTCGAAAGAAACCTCAGTCCGCGCTAGACCGCTGTCGTGAGTGGACTCTGTGTTGCCTGTTTGCAGCGGTTCGTGTGGAAAAGATCGCTGTACAAATACAAAATATTCTGTAAACCAAATTTGATACTTGATATTGTGGTAAGATAATTTTATAATTACACATTTTTATTTCGGTAAAAGTAAGTAGTTTATAAATGCCTATTCGTCTGGGACTTGATGGAGTGACCTGAAGGTGTACTTCGGTGACTGCTACTGGTACTCTACGACGAGTAGAACTAGATCTGCCGAGTTTGGGCTCGTTTTGTTAGTTATGATGAGACCTTACCTCCGGACTTGATGGAGTGACCTGAAGGTGTACTTTGGTGACTGCTACTGGTACTCCTCGACTAGTAGAATTAAATCTGCCGAGTTTGGGCTCGTTTTGTTAGTTATGATGAGTCCTTACCACTGGACTTGATGGAGTGACCTGAAGGTGTACTTTGGTGACTGCTACTGGTACTCCTCGACTAGTAGAATTAAATCTGCCGAGTTTGGGCTCGTTTTGTAAGTTATGACGAGACCTTACCTCCGGACTAGATGGAGTGACCTGAAGGTGTACTTTGGTGACTGCTACTGGTACTCCTCGACTAGTAGAATTAAATCTGCCGAGTTTGGGCTCGTTTTGTTAGTTATGATGAGACCTCACCACCGGACTGGATGGAGTGACCTGAAGGTGTACTTTGGTGACTGCTACTGGTACTCCTCGACGAGTACAACTAGGTCTGCCGAGTGTGGGCTCGTTTTGTTAGTTATGATGAGACCTCACCACCGGACTTGATGGAGTGACCTGAAGGTGTACTTTGGTGACTGCTACTGGTACTCCTCGACTATTAGAATTAGATGTGCCGAGTTTGGGCTTGTTTTGTAAGTTATGACGAGACCTTACCTCCAGACTAGATGGAGTGACCTGAAGGTGTACTTTGGTGACTGCTACTGGTACTCCTCGACGAGTACAACTAGGTCTGCCGAGTTTGGGCTCGTTTTGTTAGTTATGACGAGACCTTACCTCCGGACTTGAAGGAGTGACCTGAAGGTGTACTTCGGTGACTGCTACTGGTTCTCCTTGACGAGTAGACCTAGGTGGTCACTCCATTGAGTTCTACTCGTCGAGGATTACCAGTAGCAGTGTCTGAAGTACACCTTCAGGTCACTCCATCAAGTCCGGAGGTACGGTCTCGTCATACCTTACAAAACGAACCCAAACTCGGCAGACCTAGTTGTACTCGTCGAGGAGTACCAGTAGCAGTCACCAAAGTACACCTTCAAGTCACTCCATCAAGTCCGGAGGTAAGGTCTCATCATAACTAACAAAACGAGCCCAAACTCGGCAGATCTAGTTCTACTCGTCGAGGAGTACCAGTAGCAGTCACCAAAGTACACCTTCAGGTCACTCCATCAAGTCCGGAGGTAAGGTCTCATCATAACTAACAAAACGAGCCCAAACTCGGCAGATCTAGTTCTACTCGTCGAGGATTACCAGTAGCAGTGTCTGAAGTACACCTTCAGGTCACTCCATCAAGTCCGGAGGTACGGTCTCGTCATACCTTACAAAACGAACCCAAACTCGGCAGACCTAGTTGTACTCGTCGAGGAGTACCAGTAGCAGTCACCAAAGTACACCTTCAGGTCACTCCATTGAGTTCGGTGGTGAGGTCTCATTATAACTAACAAAACGAGCCTAAACTCGGCAGACCTAGTTGTACTCGTCGAGGAGTACCAGTAGCAGTCACCAAAGTACACCTTCAGGTCACTCCATCAAGTCCGGTGGTGAGGTCTCATCATAACTAACAAAACGAGCCCAAACTCGGCAGACCTAGTTGTACTCGTCGAGGAGTACCAGTAGCAGTCACCAAAGTACACCTTCAGGTCACTCCATCAAGTTCGGTGGTGAGGTCTCATCATAACAAACAAAACGAGCCCAAACTCGGCAGACCTAGTTGTACTCGTCGAGGAGTACCAGTAGCAGTCACCAAAGTACACCTTCAGGTCACTCCATCAAGTCCGGTGGTGAGGTCTCATCATAACTAACAAAACCAGCCCACACTCGGCAGACCTAGTTGTACTCGTCGAGGAGTACCAGTAGCAGTCACCAAAGTACACCTTCAGGTCACTCCATCAAGTCTGGTGGTAAGGTCTCGTCATAACTTACAAAACAAGCCCAAACTCGGCACATCTAATTCTAATAGTCGAGGAGTACAAGTAGCAGTCACTGAAGTACACCTTCAGGTCATTCCATCTAGTCCGGAGGTAAGGTCTCGTCATAACTTACAAAACAAGCCCAAACTCGGCACATCTAATTCTACTAGTCGAGGAGTACCAGTAGCAGTCACCGAATTACACCTTCAGGTCACTCCATCAAGTCCGGAGGTAAAGCCTCATCATAACTAGTAAAACTAGCCCAAAATCCACAGCCCACATCTTTCTACTAGAAGAGGGCTTCCAGTGCCTCCTAGCAGTCACTGAAGTAAGCATTTGTATCTAAGTATTATTTAGTAAAAATACAAACTACAATACGAAATATTTTTTGTAGATGCCTATGTATTATAAAGAATATAGAGAAAAAAAAAATTCAAAGTACCAAAATTAGTTCACTTGACTACTATTCCCGCAATTAACCGTGCGTACACTTGTGTGTGTGACCTTTGTCAATGTAGTAGTTCGATTCTATACCTATCAAATTTGTAAACGCGTCCTTAATACAAGATTTTCATTACTTAACTTATTGTGCTGCACATGCGGAATAGTACTATAAATACCAAACTATTTACTTAATGGTCTTTCTGTTTTCCTTATTTCACTGTGTTTTTCAATCATTGGAGGATGTTTTATCATTTCTAATCAGTCTGATGGACAGTTTAATTAAAAAGTAAATAATAAAAAGTTTACGTGTTAAAACAGTCGTCAACGGAATGAAAGTAATCTTGTATGTATTATAATTATAACGTACAGCGACTGCACTGATGAGTGAGGCGCCTCTTAATTAATACCTACAGGAAATTAATTAAACAATAATTAAGGCTCTCTTGTGTCTCTACACCTTTTTTTTTTTGGATGGGAAATTATCAAATAACGTCTCCCGTTCTGGGCGGAGCAGGAGGGCGTGTCAGACTCTTACTGGCTAAAACTCACTCGTGTTCATTCAGTTGCCTGTAAGTTGTCAGGGGCCACGGTATCCCTTTCGGACTTTCCCGCAACCCCAGCAGGCATCGGTTCTATTGAACCCCTTCCGTTGTGCTGACATCTCTTTGAGGCGCGCGTGGAACACAACGCGCCGTCGACCCGGGCCTGGTCCCTATCGGACGGCGAGCTACCCATTGCTCACCATCCGCACCATTGCTCATCGTCCGCAAGCCCGCGCCTACGGTGGCCGGGTATCGGCCTGCGATTCCCGACACCCAGGGTGTCTCCTGCGGCGGCTAGGGGCGTGAGTGCGCGAAATTTGCCTCTCCTTCACGGGTTCTGCCTCCTCCTTCGCGAGCATTACTGCTTCGCAGAAGGAGGTGATGGCCTCCCATGCCCTCTCGCTCCGTACCATGGCCTGGACCAGGGCCGGACGCGAGAGATCCCCACCACCGATCGCCTCCACGAGGACACGGCGATGCTCTGCCCAAGCCGGGCAGACCTCAACCGTATGCTCCACTGTGTCCTCCGGGCGATCCACGCAGTGATGACACCCAGGCGTTTCCTCCCGCCTGATACGAAACAGGAACCTCCCGAAACAACCATGTCCGGTGAGGACCTGCGTCAAGCGGAAGGTGAGGACGCCGTGGCGCCTCTCTAGCCACTCCTCAAAGAGGGGACTTATCGCCGCAATTGTGGCGTGCCCAGCACTGGGTTGCGACAATCGCACTTTCCATGACGCCATGAGATCCCGCCGGAGCTCTGTCCGCTGTGCCGTGATTTCTCGCGGCAGCGGAGTTAAGCCCCGGCGCCGCGTTTCGCCTCCTCGCGCCACTCCCAAATGTGCGCGACGACTTTTGCTTCCAGATCCCATGGCGGTGTGTGTGTGTCTCCACCCCTAGCTATATAGTTTTATAGAACATACCAAGCTCCAACCCTAACGGTTGCTAGTGTGCAGATCTTAACTGTACTTCAATATAAATCCACTACCCACCTTTTAGTAGACAGGTCGCCAAAAGGGGTACCTAAGACGCCATCTTAGCACGTGGTTTGCTATATTTTATTTTAAGGCGACAGCGTCATGGTAGCCCGCGAAATTCAAATTTTCTTACGTTTTTTGCAATTTGCAGGTCAGTTTCAGGTTGTATGTTGATCTAAATATGATTCGCGGCTGTATTAAATATATATTTACAGATTTGTACGTTCAAAACTAAAAATTATATCAATTTGTCTTGTCATTATCTAGCCCTGTATGGAAGCAGAATTGGAAAAAAATATTGGTTTGGAAGATATGAGTGTAGAAACTTCCATATTTCAACACTAATTTTAACTCGTCTTTGGGGTAAATAAACAACTCATGTAGTAAGAAAATGGCAAAATAGAAACCGTAAAGGGATAGATAATTTATTCAATAGTTCAAATTATTTTATTTTGAGTAGATACATTAAGTAGTTTTTTCATAATATACCCATTATATCCATATATAGCCTAAAAGTTTGTTCATGAAATTTTACGCGCTCGTTTTCGTTAAAAATCATAGTCTATTTCACAAAATTTATAAATAAATATATAAATAAATAAATACAAACTAGATAAATAAATACTAAATAAATAAATAATTAGACTATTTAGCATGCATATTAGTTACGTCCACCAAAGAGTTCGAGCCATCGACTAGTGTACCCTTAAGCATAACCATAACGTAACGTAATTTTGACATACCTTACGCATTTTGACATTTTAACATTCAAAGTTCGAAGCACTGTAGGCCCCATGGGCCATGAGCCCTTTGCTTGCAATAAACAAGTTTCAAGGTCCCTTACGAAACTTAAGTAAGTACAATACATTAAGTATTTAGGTCGATTTATCAAAACAAAAGAACTCTATGTATTGATGTTGTAATATTCATAAGTTTGATATGTAGACAAAAGGTGTAAATGTTATACCTATTTAATATTCGTGCGATTGCTCCTAGAGATGTGTCAATCCTGTCATGATAATGATATCTGATGCGTGGGAGATAAGATTAACAAGTCAATGCACTTTATGGAAAATCTGGGAATATAGTCAATAAATTTTTATCGATAAATTACTTTATTTTTGAATTTTTATTGAATAGATTTATGATTCTAACCGATACGAGACGAGAAACGTCTCATCTGGCAAAAGATATTAAATCTTTAAAAAAAATTCATTGCATTGAAAGCTGTTCAATCCTAGCACATATTTATGACGTTGGTTAGGCCAAGTGACAACATAGTCTGGTTAAATTAGAACAATGTTTTAAACTGAGAACATAACGGAATGGATAAAACAGTCTCGTGAAAAACCTTATGTAAATTCAGGAATTGTTGACTGCCGACCTAAATTGGCCCCATCTTCAAATCACTCCTGTATTTTAATGGTTCCGTACCCGAAAGGTCCCAAACGGAACCCTATTGCTAAGCCTCCGCCTGTCCATCCATCTGTCTGTCAGCGGGCTGTATCTCATGAACCATAATAGGTAGACAGTTGAAATTTTCACAGATTGTGTATTTCTACAAGTATAGCCACTATAACAAAAAAACAATAAAAATAAAATAAAGTTAAAAATTAAAGGAAACTTAAATATTGTACGGGGGTGCAGAACCCTGCAGTCGCGACTCGCGAGTCCGACTCGCATTTGGCCAGTTTTTTGACAGTTTTACGAATGAAATGACTATAAGCTCACGTTCGTACGGACGTCTTTTTAACTCTCGGTATTGAACCGAGCATTGAGAATCCAACAGAGCGCATCCAACGCGTATCCCAGCGCGTCAGGAAAACACACTGTTGGATATTCAACTCTCGGCGCTAAGCAGAGCGTCCGAAATCCAATACGCGAAAAAAAATCGCCGCGATAAAAATGCGCCTGTGCAAATCTGGGCTAACTCGGCAAATTGACGTAGAGTGTCAAATATATTCCCCAGACTGTACTCCGAGGTACCATAAAGTACTGCTCAGCTATTTGGTAAGACTTTTGGTACATCCAGTACTCGTAGTATTGCATAGCCTTCCAATGTCACGAAAGTGCCGTGTCATTGACCACACAAACCATTCACTCGGTATCCTGTTATCTCGGAGCTTTCTAAGACAATGAGTAATTACCGACATTCTGTCTGTGTATGAAGATCTAATGGAGGATCATTTACTTCGGTAAGTAACCTGAGGTAAGTATTACTTTTCGTGGGAGGTAAATTAATATTTAATGGTTTGGTTCGGATTTATTTCTCAAGAAGTTTTTTGCTACAGGCCAAGCCAGTAGACATGGGTAAATTTTAAACTACAGGACATAGGAAAAAAAGGCTGAAAAGAAGCATGAGGTCAATTTTAAAGAAAATAAAACAACGGCTTAAAAAATACCACCGAGTATATTAAGGCTCCCTCAGACAGGCGCGACGCGAGTCTGGTGGAACAATAATATTAGAATAGAATATATTTATTGTAAAACATGAGTATACGTCAAATAATATGTGCGAAGTCTTAAAATAATAGGTAGAATTCCATGTTTTGTCATTTATGGCGTGCAAAACAACATATTTTTGGTTTAGAATAAACCATAAAAAAATTTAGTCTACACAACAAACTATGAGATTAATAACTTAATCCTAATGCTAATTAAAAAAGGGGAAGAAAAAAATGTTTTTACAGATTTGAAGCTCAAATTTTGAAACTATGAGAAAGTGTGTTCCTATGAAAACTTCACGGAAATTGTTCTACCAGTGTCGCGTCGCGCCATCGTGCGTCGCGTCGAGCGGGGGTAGCCTTTATGTAAGGCATTTTTTAAGTTTGCTCTCTTTACTAATGAAATTAAGAGTTTTCGCTGATATTCTCGAAGGAATTAAACAATTCTTTGATTGGATTGATTTAATTGGGAGCATTAATTGAAGGGGAAAAGTGGCCAATTCAATTATTCTTTGTCAGCGTTTGCAAAATTAGGCCAGACGGGCTGAATGAGCTGTATGACCGATAAAAAAAAAATGCAAAAAAAAGCTGTTTTATTTCCCAAAAGTTTAGTTATTGCCTCATTGTAATTATACGGTATGTTAACTAACGAAGGGCGTTCCCGTTAACCCGAAATAGTATAGCATCTACAAATGCGAAAAAAAAATACTTACGAAAATTAAAAAAAAAAAGTTTTTTTTTTTCGGACGGATATATTTACCCTAGTTTTGAATAATACATCTATGGTATATTCCGTATCAAACCTACTCAGTCACATGTATAAACATGAATCCAAATGCATTATCACGGTGACAGGCGAATTTGCAACTGTGTATGCAAATTAAACAAACATTGTCATGTCACTAGTGTCACTGCCTACCTCAAAGAGGCCGTATACCGTCCACCGCATATCAGTGGTACCAATTTTACATTGACACTATATTATTGACGGGGTCTTTATGGCGTTGCAGAAAGGTTGATTTTAGTGTCGTACTTAATGCAATAGGGATAAAACCTGGGTCAAAAAAATAAACTATTTAGTCCGTCAGTTACATAATGAAAAAAAATTTGACTCGTATTTTTTGCTTTATCATATTAATAAAAAAATACTTAGATACAACGCATTAAAGTTGGGGAGTGGGGGTTGATACGTCACAAGTAAGTATAAAATCTGCATACTCGTGACGTCGGCACATTTTAACTCAATGTATTGCCGTAAAAAAAGAAAAAATACGTGTACGTAATTTTTTTTATAATCTTCAAGACGGCCAAATAATATTTTTTAACATCATCCCTATTGTAACCACAGTGTACGGTTGACTGTACTTATAAATTTTTCGCCTTTCTACTATACCTCTACTATTATAATTGTTCAAGAACTTATGTAGCTATCTATGTATGTACAAAGTACTCCCACTTTGTCTTTGTGATCCATTTTTTTCTGTCAACAATAGGACAGTAGCTGTCGCGACATACTTCTTACAATATAATTCGGATTGTAAATGGTTGTTCGATGGAGTCAATGAACTCTCGTTCTAGGTTGAGCTTCCACTTAAAACTAAGCGAAGACAGCAAAACATTTGGAAGCGATGCCGTTAGTTGAAATTTTAACAGTATTTAATCTTTCAGGATGTATAATGAAGGGTTAAGAGCTTTTAATTTTGTATGCTTTTTAAGTTATGACAATAATTCTTATTCTTGATCAGTAATTAGTATGCTGATCAAATTTTGAAACTCCGTTCTCCTAAAGGGGCCTCAATTTCCATGTAAACGAGCCAGATGACAAGTAAAAGATGAGTGTTATTGGGTCTTTCTATCAGTAGTTTCTCAGCCCGGAGTCTGGATTTGTATACTTACACACGGCTACACATCAAGCTATACATTTCCAGTATACGCTGACCTCTTATTGTACGGAAATCCTATACAATGCGAGATTAGCTTATACTGTAACTGTATAGCTTACCATGTGCACAGGCGTGATGTTGTGATGTTTACGTTATCGAGACACTTTCTTATTACCTGTATTTATTGTAGGGTTAAAAAGTCATGATTTAAGACGCAGATATATGCTAGTGGCCTTGAGTGGTCAGCTTGCGTGTTATGTGCTGAGCTCACGCAACGCGTCGTAAGTACGTTCAGCCAGTAATAGGACTCGCCCATCAAGGAGCGCTGACCCAAATTAAAAACATTATTAATTTATTACACATACAATAAAAGGTATTTTATTAAAATACGTATATTAAAAGATTTATAGTTAAATTATCTTTAAAATGGTGAAAGTTTTAGAAAAATACGCGTGATAGTTTCTGCGTGATTTTCAGTTTATTATCCGCGTTAGACATAAGTTTACAAATTAATTCACTGTGTAATATAAACATAATCTTCAATATTCACAGATTAAGTTATTAAAAAAATGCTCTAATTTAACATATATTTTTTCCAAATTATTAACACAAATCGTTTAGTCGGTTGTCGTCGCCTTAATATATAAAGTATGTAGATACAATAATACATAGCATCACCTAGCTAACACTGGAGTATTAGCCTAACCCTTGGCACAGTAGCCAGTACTTAAGTGCTGTAGACTTGGAAGTCTGCCAGACATATGGGCGAGCTGGCACGACCCGGCCACTTTGTATCGAGTAGCCAATGGGGGGTTAACATGTCAGACTAGATTCAAGCACGTGCTTCTAGACAGTCTCTTGGGATCTTTAGTTTTTAGAATATCAGCAGTTTTGAAACGGAAAAAGTTCGCATTGGATATTGGGTTAGATTGTATCGTACATTTTTGAGGTTGAAGGTTTTAACCCCTTTTTTTTTTTTGGGTGGGGAATTATCAAATAACTTCTCCCGCTCTGGGCGGAGCAGGAGGGTGTGTCAGACTCTTACTGACTAAAACCCACCCGTGTTCCTTCCGTTGCCTGTACGTTGCCAGGGGCCACGGTATCCCATTTGGACTTTCCCGCAACCCCGGCAGGCATCGGTCCTAACGGACCCCTTCACTTCTGCTGACATCTCTTTGAGGCGCGCGTGGAACACAACGCGCCGTCGACCCGGGCCTGGTCCTTGTCGGACGGCGAGCTACCCATTGCTCACCGTCCGCAAGCCCGCGCCTACGGTGGCCGGGAATGCGATTCCCGACGCCCAGGGCGTCTCCTGCGGCGGCTAGGGGCGTGAGGGCGCGAAATTTGCCTCTCCCTCACGCGTTCTGCCTCCTCCTTCGCGAGCATTACTGCTTCGCAGAAGGAGGTGACGACCTCCCATGCCCTCTCGCTCCGTACCATGGCCTGGACTAGGGCCGGACGCGAGAGATCCCCGCCACCGATCGCCTCCACGAGGACACGGCGATGCTCTGCCCAAGCCGGACAGACCTCCACCGTATGCTCAACCGTGTCCTCCGGGCGATCCACGCAGTGATGACACCCGGAAGGTTTTAACCCCTGACGCAAAGACTGTCTGAGGAAACAAATTTTGTAGAGGTTTTTAGTAACTTCAACTTTTTAAATCATAATCGAACGAACATTTGGATGTTTCTGAGCTACGTTTCCGAGACCCACACACATAAAGGTGCTGATGGATTTATGGAACAGTTGGTCGCTGTGATTAACTCAAGACAATGTTTAAATGTTCTTTCTCCAGAATTAGCTTACTTACTGACAGGTTATATGAGTTTATAATTTTACTTTATAAGTCAATTTATTTTATTTTAATTTATTGTTGACGTAATCTACTCATTACAATGTTTTTTTTATGAGTTGTATTGCAATATTGGTTAGCTAGCGACTTCGATATTTTTTTAATTTACCTCGATGGTCCTAGTTTATCAATTTTAACTTCTAGTTACAGCTATATGTAAGCGGGCACGCTCTTTATGACTGGAGGCTTTTTATTTAGATATTGTTTTCGTGAAGTTATTTTTATTTCTGCTTGAGTATAGTTCTCGATGTTTTTGGTTGGTATATTGGCGTGTGCTAGCTGTCATATGGCTATTAATTTTATAATTTAAATTATGTTTTGTGTTGCGTAATGTTAATATCATTTTGCATACTATTATAAAGAATATTTTTTTTCTAACTGAACAGACAGCTGTGCTGCTGGGGAGTTTGTTGCGCCACTTCTTCTTCCCAGCTAAAGCACTAGGAAGTGGCGAAGGGTGGGCGTTTTGGGGGACTGTCTTATGTAATTTTGACGTTCGAAAAGTGCTGATTCTCAGCCTAGTTTGAATAAATGACTTTTGAATTCACTTGTAACAGAACATCGGGCATTCGCCGTTTTTAAATTTGTCGAACTGAACAACGACCACAGCCAAGCATAGAGCCAAACATCGCTACGAACATTTTCACGATCATTCTAGCGAACACTCTAGTCAATGCTCTAGGCATAGAGGGATGGCGGCAGTGGAACAATGACAGAATGGCTCGGCTCGGCAAAAAGCTCGAAACAAATTTACTGTCCTTTCGCTAGAATGCTCGTTAGAATGCTCGCTAAAACGCTCCCATTTATTTTTCTGTAATGTAACATTCGCTAGAATGCTATTACAGCTGACAACACAAGAGCAACAAGCTTGAAATAATGTTTTCACATAATACCTGATATTCTTATTTCACGCCTTTTATGTGACTGAAATAAATTATATGACTTTGACTTTGACTTTACACAGCTTCTAAAACTGCTACAATTTATTACGATTAAATAGACCAAATTCACTCGCTTAATATTTTTTCATTCATTAATAATTATTTCCCTCCCAACGATTCGATCAATGAAATCAATTACCTATTAATCTAATCAGCAAAATCATTGAAGCGATGTAATAGAAATTAATGATTCCCATCGATGATGATGGTACAAAAACTCATGCTAATCATCGATCCGACAGATGATCAATCATTTATTATCTATGGTACCTACACAGCTACTTATTTATGTAAGCTTAAGTAAATTAATTAATGTCATGGTGTTAAGTGACAATGATAATGTCATTAAAAAAAGTAAATGTATAGAGTGCCGCTAGCGGCATTTTATCCCTGTCGGATGACGTGCCGCTATTTGCGGCATCATAGTGGAGCTGCCTCGGCCCGGCTAAAGTGCCGTAAGCATTGCATTGTCATTGTCACTGTTATGTCACTTGTTATTTTGTTTTTGAGGAGAGGCTAATATTAATTTCTTTCATCTATTAGCCGGCTAAACTTAAATGTAGCCATAACCCCTTGGCTTAAAGGGTGAGGGCAAAATTGCTGAAAGGTAGATTAGGTTAGGTTAGAACTGTGACCATACAACGGATCCGTTTAGGCACAAGAGAGTGTAATGTTTTGTGAATGTGGTGTTTTACAGCGATCTAACTTCAACAATCAATGAAAATAACAAGTGATAATGACAATGCAATGCACAGCACTTTAGCCGGAGCGAGGCAGCACCACTATTATGCCGGTAGCAGCACTTTATCCGATAGGGTTAGAGTGCCGCTAGCGGCACTCTATACACTGCCTTAAAAAAACCTAAAAAAAATAATTGGTAAATCAAGATGAACAAAAAGTTGATTTACCTACACTAGGGTGCATGTTGCATGAATGATGAATACGTTTAAGATATGTTTTCGTAATAATCGAAAATTTTTTCCTCGCTGTTATTTTTGTTGGTTCTGCCTTTTGAGTAGATTAAAACCATAGAATAAAGAACTGGCAAAGTGCGAGTCAGACTCGTACATGAAAGGTTCCGTATAAAAATTACGTTTCTTGTATGGTACGGGTGGGTTGGTCCTCTTTCATTATTAAGTTTTTTTTTTATTTTATTTGTTGTAAGGTATAGCGGCAATAGAAATACACAACCTGTGACATGTAAATTTCTACTTGACATCAGGTTCATGAGATAATTGAGATATAAATAAGCCCGCTGACACACAGACGGACGGACGGAAACGAGGTTTAAAAAAAAAAACTTGTTTATTGCTACCAGAAAATCATTCACAATATTATTATTTCTAAATAAAAAAGGTACATTAATCGCAGGAGTTGGTGATACTGGTATATGTTACAATTTGGTTTCTTTAGGTAGGTACATTTGTTGTGAATGTGAAAATGTTTTTTTTTAAATTACTTCAAGGGGTTATAATTATTAAGGGTGAAGATGTGAGTATCTGTGCGTGTGAGTGATTATGTGTAAGTGTGTGTGAGTGTGTGTGGGTGACAGGTGGTCATGGATTACACAGTGAATATTTGTAGAAAGATTGAGTTCCGTTGGGCATCCTTCGGGTATAGTCACCGGCACGTAATTTGGCAAGAATCGTAGGTCGGCAGAATTCGTTTTCACTTGTTTTTCTTAATAAACATGTTTATAAATAAATTATGGCAATAACTATAGAATAATGGCATGCAATAAAAGTGTATTTTTTTTTGTTGCACTACGTGTAAAATGCGCAAACTTACTCCCAATGCGCTAAACCCTTGCCAAGTTACGTACAGAACCCTAATAAAAATATATTTTACTCTAGGTATATCTTTGATTTTTATGCACTTCGTGTTTATATCTACTTTTAACAGTTCATCAATAGCAAAGTTACAGTCTCAATATGTCAAAAAGAAATGGGAAATATATATAATAAATATTTTGAACTTCAAACGATGAGGACCTACTAAAGACCTTTAAACAGCAGTAGATTTCAGCTACTGCTCTTTAAAGGCTTTCGCAGACAGGCGCGACAGCGGGGTGCGACTATAGTAGAATAATTTATTTGAAAACTTAATGGAAATTGTTCTAACATTATCACGTCGCACCGTTAATGCATCGCGCCGGTCTGCTAAGCTAATATTGATTTTAGTTTTATTACACAACTGACGTAATACCCTTCCGTGTCAAATCTCGCATGACACTAGATCCCCTCTCGGCAACAGGATACACGAATTAAGAGTGGAGAGCACACTACAATTTGTCGAGGGGTTACTTCTAACTAGGGTTGCCAACTTTAAAAAAAAATCAAATATAGTATTTTCGAAACCAGTGCCTGTAAAAATATAGTAGATGGCGAAAAAGTAATCAAATATATAGTAGGTATATTTCAAAAAACTTTTATTCTATAAATGCATATTTTTTGCTACTATGAGACTTTATCAACAGGTTTTTTTTTAATGTCTCATAACAAATTTTACACTCTAAATTAAGGTTACAAAATACCATTAATTTAGCATTTAATGAGATTAATACTGGCCCTATTTCGATCATCTCGCCATTTTGTATCGAAATGAAAATATAGTAGTTTCGCCTCCTAGATTTTTTCTTTAGAATTACAGTATTTAGGCCTCTAATATATCAGGATACTATATTATATAGTAGGGTTGGCAACCCTACTTCTAACGGCTATGAGAATCGGATACCAAATCGTGACCTATCATTATGCCAATATGACTGGATGCTCGCACACTTATCAAAAGGAATTTAACTCTAGCTGTGCCGTTTTATTTTTGTCCTTGATCAAAAATTTGAATTCCAACTTCCATTGGTACTCGTTACCAACTTATTATAGGATGGAAGGATCGAACGGGCATTGATTTTGTTTCATCTTGTACAGACGCAACAAAAATATTCAGTTGTTCAGTTGTATGCTGCACCGGTTGACGTCATCACGATAACGCCGGCTGTCGCTGTAAACCAGCGCTGTGGCTCTCTCTCGCATAGGGTCACAGCATTATGCTAGCGATGCGATTATTAGCGATGGCCGTTTTGCATGGATGTGACACATATTTTCCCCCAACTTGTTCTTTTAAGGACCTTGCTGGCAGGATGTATGCTACCGAAACCCACAAATAGCCGCGTAAATGGGTTTAATTTTAAATTTGTTGTTAATGCTGATTTAAATTTTAATTGTTATTTTGATTTTGTTATTTTAAATGTATGTGTTTTTTTATGGATCATGTGGTCTGCAATAAAGATTTTTATTATTATTATTTTTTGTGTTTGTTTTCTTTCATTGTGTCATGTTTACCGCAAACAAACATATTTTCTTTCAGTAAAGAGACATCTGTAATTTGGAAGACAGTTTTACGTTAGTATTATGTTTCAGTTAAGTATCGAAAATGTCTAGAACTTTCTTTACATCGGTGCATTCTATAATTTCCAATTGAACTGTCAGAGCGTGGAACGTAAAATATCTATTCAAAGTTGAACCCAAATGCATCCTATAAATAACATCTAATTCTTTCCTTTGTTCCAACTTTAGAACATAAACAAACACTTTAAAGTTCAGAGCACTCCGATTAATTAATCCACTCGATTTAAAAGCTTGCACTAAAACAACACAAATAACGGATGATTAATCGTACATTATATACAAGTCCATACAACCCACGTGGCGGTTGTACTTCTTTGTATGATACTTGTACTGCAAGTAATTAGTACTTTCGTCCCACGGGGAGCGATGACCTAAGACATCTGATGGTTGAAATAAGAGATATATTTCAAGCATGACGATTGAGAATTTAATATGGTCAAAGTTGGCATATATGTATATGGTTATTGTAGTAAGCTAGCTTGTATTGTTAGTTAATAAGGTCGTGTCACTGTTTAGTAACACATGCTGATTGTCGACTTCTGGATTGGAGAGGCCGACCGGCTGAAGTTGCTGGGCGGCTTGGAGCCAGGGCTGGTGATGAGTCGACGTATTTCCTGTGCAGATTAGCTTGACGCTTAAGGATGCTGAATAAAATTGTGTCGCCAAATCACTGAAAAAAAATATAGGAATAGATACTAACAGCAGCAGAAAATGCGGTAAGAGTACCTACACGGGTATTTTTTATTTATTTATTTGTTTTTTTTTTTTAATTTAAATAGTTTTAAGAAATAATTTTAGTTCTATTAAACTAAAATTATTTCTTAAAACTATTTAAACAAATATAATTTATATTAAATATTTTAATATAAAAAAAAGATATTGTATTTAAAAAAATCTACATATAAATACATTTTTGGTACAGACGCCAGCACATCAACCTACTACAATCTGTCAAATTTATTTAATAGATTTTCAGCTTCATCATTGAAACATAAGGTTCAAAGTTGATTGGGATAATTTGACAGGTTCGGGTAGGTTGACCTGCTGGCGTCTGTACAAGACATTGCGATTAAATTTAGAGTAGCACTGGCAGACTTGCAAAATACTAAACTAAGTAATACGTCGTTACAAAAACTCGTCAAGAACTTGAAAGTGATGGCGCATCTACTTTATTCTACGATCCTAGTTAAGTCCTATTGTTTCGATCCTAGGATGCCTTTTTGGGAGTAAAGTTTTTGAATTCTTTTTAATCAGCATTTATTACTGGCAAGTTAGGTTCATGTTGCAGGTGTATTAGATAATAAATTAAGAGAAACAATGGTAGGAGCCTTGTTCTTTCTATATGGCTAGAGTTTATTTTATTTTCTTATGTATTATTGTATCCTGAAATAGAGGAGCAAAAGCTTTGCAGTAGGTTTTATAAGTTGAAAAGTTTATTTCATTATTTACTCTTTGAGTTTCTTTATTAACTAAAGTTATATCTAATAATTAATTTAGTTTTGGTAGGTAATTCTTATTTCTAATAAACAAATATATATTTTCTTTTTTTTACCTAAGATGTGTTCATTTATTTACTCCAGTTCAAATTTCATTGTTCCTTTGCTCACAGTATTAATAACCATTTATAAATACACACCTGAAAGAGTTAACGATGTTAGCAATTAAAATTGTGACCAAAAAAATGGTTTGTTGAACCATAAACCAATTATTTGGTGAGGGCAACCACTTGTGGCATCAAGTCGCATGTCATTGCCACCGTGACAACATAATGAACCTCATTTGAACCTCTAAACTCTGTGGTTAAAACAAATATTTTAAATACATAGTGGTGCCTGTCTCGTTGGTTTAGTGGTCGCAAGCGCTACTGCTGACCATGAGGTTCTGAGTTCGATTCCCAGATCGGGCAGTGTTATTTATTTATTTTATTATTTATGTACACACAGAAAAATAGATACAGATAAGACATAATCATAATTATGAGTACAAAGGTACTGCTTATTTCTTAAGAAATTTCTTCCAGCAGACCTGCGATAGGAGAAATGAGAAAGAAATGTAGACAATAGTGTGTGAGAACAAGAAGAGAAAAATATAAATATGCGAAGTCTTAAACTAAAATATTGAAATAAACCTACACGTATAAAGTAATAAATGAATATATACATAAATAAATACATAGAGCATACATAGACAGAGACACATACCTACATAGAGTTTATTGGATTTTTCTATTTACAATTTCTCAGTAGCAGTCCAGAGTCTGGATTTGTGCCCGGTTGATGGCAATAGGCTTGCCCCCTATTACATGGGACTTAAACATAACTGGCGAAATGTGAGTGCACTATAGGAACACCTCTGCCCAACCCTGCGGGGAAACAAGGCGTTATGTTATGTTGAAATTCGAAGCATATTTAATTTATAAGTAAGTATTGTACTTGTAGCTCCACAATACGCTGTCTAAAGGCTCCCGCTGACAGGCGCGACGCGATGGAGCGACGCGACACCGGTAGAACATTTTCCGTGAAGTTTTCATAGAAATTGTTCCACCAGTCGCGTGGCGCCGTCGCTTCGCGCCTGCCTGCGAAGCGTTATTGTATGTTTTTATTGTTTCCAAGGCTTGAAACAATAACAAGGTAAAAAATGGTCAGCATAAAATATCGTAAATTGACCGACAAAGAGTTTATGAACTTTAATGAATCTTGTTTGTACGAGTGTCAAATTAAAATTCCAAAGATTGCTTATGCTTATCTGACATTTTCGAATGTTTACAACATAAAGTTTTGGACACACCGATTTGTCCGCTGCCGACAAACGATACTATACATACTTGTAAACTGAGCAAAATATGTATTTACTTCCGCGTGTTTCGTTTACTCATTTAAATTACGTCTGTGCTGAGCACAGGGATTTGATATGACACCTTCATCTCACAAACAGATGCATCATCTTTATTGTAAAAGCTTGTTGTAGTATTTGTTGTTTTTCAACACATTAAACCTTATCTAAAGAATTAACGTACAACATTGTAGGCCGCTACCGGCCCAAGATACGTTATAAAAACTAGCTTAATTCAAGTTAAATTATCAGGAAGAACAGTTACTACAAAAACACGATACCTACTTACGTAAACTTTTGTTCCAACTACAGCTCTGGGAAAATAAGAAGGAAGTAAGAAATCAAAGAATTGAGAACAATGAATAAACGGTCACAAAACTGTAGGACTGCAGAGAATTACTAGGCCGTTGAACTCGCGAAATTCAGCCAATCATTGTAAGAAAAATACTACATCTGTACGTAACAAGTCGCCTGACTATGCTCGTTAAAATGCATATTTATGTTTATTGCATCACTTTACATCAGCCCCAACTGAAACAGACTTTTTAATTACTTATTATTACCGAAATTGCCCGTGTAGTATTTTATTTTGAGTTAAGAGCGTTTTTATTTTGTTTTTACATAATGCTGCATTGACAGATGTCTAAAGGCTCCCATAGACAGGCACGACGCGACACCGGTAGAAAAAAATTCGTGAAGTATTCATAGAAATTATTCCACCAGACACATCGCGCTTGTCTGCGAGAGTCTTTAAAGTAGATAATAATTATGAATGAGCAAAGGAAGTCATTATAATAGTGTCTCAAATCCATAGCTGGCCAGTCATTTCATAAGCTTAATAAAAGCGAACCAAAAATATTTAAAATTCGAATTGCGAAAATGACGTGTCATTTGGAGTCGTCGTATCGTATTCCTTTAAAGAAGTTTACTGTTACAACAATTGGAGTGTTTATTCACGTGTAAATCTAAGTTGTAAGAAATTACTGTAATTTTAAGGAAAGTAGCGTAATGCATCTCACTTGGCTCAAAGTAATTATTTTGATAACCATCTTTACGGAATCGTTTACGTTGTTCTTTCAGTAATTTGATACTTTCGGTCGTCATAAACCCATTATAAAGATCGACAGCGGCTTCAAACATTTCAGGGGTCAACAAGAAATGAAAATAAAAACTTTTTAGACTGTTTCTTGCTACATTGCCTGTCTTGTCTTTGATTAATTATGGCCATTAATTACAAAAATGGAGCAATGATTCCAAAAGTAACTTGAATCTTTGTTTCTTTTTCGAAAGCTTCCTAGAAATAGTTGGTAATCTTTTAAATTATTATACGGGTGGGTTGTTCTTTTGTTTTAACGATGGTCCATATGTTGACAATTCGGTGTCGTCTGAAACATAAGCTCTTCCAAATGCCAGTAAATTATTTGGACAAAATAAACAAATGTGTGTGGTCGGGTGCGAGCAGTTTTTTTGTTTACATTTTTGTCCCACGCAGAAAGGGACCATACGGGATAATTAAGCTGAGTGTGTCTTTTAGGCGTTTCAGTTTCAGGTTCGTTTAACATGGAAGCATAATTTACACTGGCAATTACTTTACAAAGTGTTTTTGCAGTCGGGTTTTTTTGTATTTTTACTAACTTTTTTTGTAAAATAATTGCCAGTGTTAATTATGCTTCCATGCCAAGCTAATTTCAGCTATTTAGTTTTTTTAACATTTCTCATTCCAAACTATCTACATTTAAACATATTTGTATATTGTATATTTGTTGGTGTTAATGTATTGTGTAGTTATTTGTAATTGTTAGTAATAGTGTTATTTAAAATAGTTAATATTATAAGTAGGCTTAGCTATCGCATTAGGTTTCTAAACCTGTAATGATAGTTTAAGAGTTTTAAATAAATAAATAAAATATATTTTTGTAATCAACTTTTAAAACTCTTCAATATGTACTCGATAGGTTTAGAAGTTTTTGTTTTTTTTTAAATTTTAATATACCTACCCAGTGACACTCGCGCAATTAAGACAAATCTAACGACAAATCGTACATCAAAATCGGTTCAGCCTTGTAGTAGTTACGAGGGAACATAGAGACGGACATACACACACACATACATACATTCATACATACAGGTCAAACACATAACCCTCCTTTTTTGGCTTCGTCACAGTCGGATAAGAATAGTGTACCTTTGGTGAGCCGAGATAGCCTACCTAGCAGTTTACTTCGTAAGGTGGATTCTTATCTCTAGTCACTGACTGTACCGACGCTTGTGATAGTACGTCTTCTACGGGTACCTACTTAGCACCCGACAAATCCCAATTATGTCGGGAAATCCGTTTCCCCTGCTTGTGAAGCATTTTAATTTGACGTCTTTACGTGTTTCTGTTTCGTTTTGTGCCACTGTAACAACAATTTAATAGAGTTTTACAACAAGACAATAATTTTAAAGACTCTTTCATTCTTCTTGTATATTCAAATGTCCCCAACTATATAAGCAGTGCAGAATATTTAAAAAAATATAGGTTCTACTGACCTTATTTCTTTTTTTGGGTGGGAAATTATCAAATAACTTCTCCCGCTCTGGGCCGAGCTGGCCGTGTCAGACTCTTACTGACTAAAACCCACCCGTGTGCCTTCAGTTGCCTGTAAGTCGCCAGGGGGCTTACCAGGAGTATCCCTTTCGGACTTTCCCGCGACCCCGGCAGGCATCGGCCCTAGCGGACCCCGTCAGTTGTGCTGACATCTCTTTGGGGCGCGCGTAGAACACAACGCGCCGTCGACCCGGGCCTGGTCCTTATCGGACGGCGAAATACCCATTGCTAACCCCGTCCGCAGGCCCGCGCCTACGGTGGCCGGGAATCGACCTGGGATTCCCGACGCCTAGGCGGCTAGGGGCGTGAGGGCGTGAAAGTTGCCTCTCCCTCACGCGTTACGCCTCCTCCTTCGCGAGCATTACTGCTTCGCAGAAGGAGATGATTATTCTACTGACCTAGGCCTATAGTATGGTAGATTCACCAGCGGTAATAGCTTTCAGGGTATTAACCTAATAATGATGCAAGTGCTCATTTTAAAGATAATTTTGGGTAATTCGTTATATTTCCGAAAGTCATTTTATTTGATGAAATTACGGAAAGTTTTCACTGCAAGGCTACTACAGAAAAAAATAAAGCGAAATTATGTACCGGACTGTCATTAACTTTCTTTATAATGTCAATAATCATATCACACACGGAAAGTACTTAGACGGTTATAATATATAAGTAGGTTTAATGGAATTTCTAGACCATTCCTAAATTACATTTGGTAATTAGAGACTTGAAAGATAAATGGATCTAAATATGCGAGTGGTGAAGTCCCGTTTAACGTTTGATTGATTGTGCGGGTCATTAGTAAACTCGACTGTAGTCAGTCGAATTTTAGGACAGCCGTTACCTACGACGACCAGTCGGCATGTCTAGAATTCGGTACCTATCCTAATTGCGTAATACACGATCAATTAGATTCTGAATCGTTTTGAAACAGATTGCTAATCCATTGCTTGATAAGTTCGAAAAAAAATCTTCTCAACAACGTAAATAACGCAATGAATGTTGTTGAACTGTCAAAATGAAATTGGTTATTAGGGTACTGAGCTGATGTTGGAGGCCAACTCCAGTTACATTTTAGCAGCTGTAAAAGGCTAAGAGCATCGTTCCTACATAATTCTAAACATTAATTTACTGTTACATCAGAAGAAAGTTTTACATAACAGTTTAAGAGACTGTCCAACTGCTGCATGAAAACCTCCTTTTAACCGACTTCAAAAAAGGATATGTTTGCCTGAATTTAGGTTTTTATAATGTTCATCGATATTTTCGCCAATTGCAGCTGAGATGAGAATACTAAGAGGGATCTGTGGAATGGATAGAATAAGAAATGAGTAAATAAGAGGAAGTCTGAGAGTGGCACCGGTGACCGAAAAGTTGTGCGGAAATCGGTTGTCATATTATGGGCATGTGATGCGGAGGAATGAGGCAAATGTCGTGAATAATGTTTTGAGTATGAATGTCGATGGGTATAAGAGTAGGGGAAGACCAAAGAAACGATGGATGGACTGTATGAAAGATGATATGGCTAGAAAGGGAGTGACTACCGAGATGACGACTAATAGAGAAGTATGGAAGAAAGGGACATGTTGCGCTGACGCAGAATAAATTGGGATAGTGGACGATAACGGAGGATGATGTTCATGATGAGGTCCAATTTTGAAAATTATTTCTAGAGGAAGCTTGCGCGGTGTTTCCATATAAATTTTATTAACTTTGCTTGGGTAGATTTTTAGTTAGCTTCGATATATGTATACGTATTTAATCCACTTTGTGTATCTTGATGATGTTATAATATTTCCTGTCACTGCTGCTGACATAGCAAGTAGTGGTATACGAATTGGTAGGCACCAAAATTAAAATGTGAAAAATAAAAAACTTTTTTACAAAATATACAACCGACTTCCAAAAAAACAATACAAATTGCCATTACGTTTGACAAAAAATACAGATCCAAAGACACCGACTTCCGAAATTTAAGTTATTTTTTACTTAGCAGTGTTTTTTTTGGAAGTCGGTTGTTTTTTTTTTGTCCATACGTAAGAACATTCAGTTTCATATTTCCCAACACCTTAAATACTACCTATTACCGTTCAAATAAAACAATAAGTTCAAACGTGGAAGTCATCCACATAACCATACAATTTGTTACTTCAGCAAGGTTAATATCAGTTTCAAAACCTTGACACTTTGTTCCAACCTTCAAACGTTAGATAATACACGTAAGTACGTAATGTAGTACGAATCTGTTTTTCCAACGTCACATTTATTTCCGTTGTGGCAGGTTGTGTTATACTATCTATGAAAACCTTGACCATACTTAGAACATTGTCACAATATTACGACTGGCTTTATCAACAATGACAATTTACCAGAGAATGTGTCAAAGTCTAGGCTATTGTTTAAGCACTTTTGGGACGATAGTAGTGTGAATCCGAGATTGGCTATAACGATTTTACCGGCATTGCCGGCGTCGAAACAAATCTGCAGCACACAGTCTCACATTCGGTTAACTTTCAAATGCTCTAGAGAAAATTGTAACTAAAATAAAACACGAAATTTAAAAAAAGACAAAATTCAAAAGTCATTTATTCAAACTAGTTTGGGAATCAGCACTTTTCGAATGTCAAAATTACATGAGACAGTCCCTTAAAAATGCCCACCTTCCTAGTGCTTTAGCTGAGAAAAAGAAGTACCTACCTAGCGCAAAAACCACGTGTGCGGTTGACGTGAAACTTAGCACCGGGAACCTTGACGGGGCTCAAGGGGTCTACTCCCTAAGCGAAATCCGTAGTCTCGGCCAAAGTTACGGGCCATTCGTTCTCCGTCTAGCTTACTGTATGTCCGTAAGTGAGACAGAGTACGAAGCGCCCGTAACTACAGTTTTCTCATAGGGAGTGGATCCGAAGGATCGGAACGAAGTTCCTTTCGATACTCGCAAGCAGACACACACTCGTATATAGTAGAAAGGGACAGAGCTCTGCTTTTGTGTGTGTTATACTGGATCTTCAAGAATAACATAATTATTATTTGGTAGTACTAGAGAAATTAAGAGCAGTTCCATTCTTCAGACGATCATTCTCTTGTTCTCCAAAACCCATAGCAGTTTGATGACTGCAGGTTGAGGCAGATGACTCTTTTCAAGTCGGTGTACTTACTTGCTTTGAAAGACCCATTATAGTCAGCTGTAATTGTGTACTATCACTTCATATCAAACGTGATTCCACCATATAAGTAACAGCCAATGATCGTGGAAGTTCGGCAGCACTCGGGTGTCATCGCACGTGGTTAGGAAACGTTTATCTTCGGCCTTCACGGCTCACGCGCACTAATCTCACAGCTTCCTGCTCCGGTTGTTACTCTTAATGAATACAACACTTTTTGCTAATATTTGCGGGAACTATTCATCTTTGTTAGGAAAGAAATATTTCAAGTTATTCCAATTAATTTGCCAATTATGGCTGTTATTGTGGTTTGCTCGTTAGGGTTCTGTTGGACGTTTGATCGGCGGTGTTAGATTTTTCTTTGATGTGTTGACCTAGTAAGATAAACGTTAGGTCATAGGTATTGTAAGCGTGAAATGTAATGGCGGCTTTGAAGTGTGCTACTCGCTGCGCAGTACCGCACCCCTCATCCCCGCTGACACGTGAATTTGTTACTGCGCAGCGACTCACCTCATGTTCCGAGCCGCCATAAAATTTGCATCGGACTGTATGCACTGATATTGGCAACAGCTAAACAAAACAAAACCTTACCAAAAGTATTTGATTAAGGACCTACCACCACACAGTCACTTATTGCTCTAAAAGCCATGTTCCAGGAAACATTCTCGATGAAAGAATTCGATAGAACTTTTACTTTGATTTTAACCGATCAATGTGACACAAACGTTAGAATACAATCAAAAGCTTTTCCAGTTACAAACGTCTTCAACAATAAAATACGGAACTCTATAATATGTAGCACTATCTTTCAAGACAGTGTTGGCAGATTTTTTTATCCTCACATTACTCCAAGATTACTCAAAGCGTTAACATAGATCTTTGGATATTACGATACCGTAAGGTCTGGCCGACTTATGAAATTAGTCGTGAGCTCGTGATTATATTTCATATCTAGATTTATCTAGAACTACATCTATGGTTTGCCGCTAACGACAAGTACAGTAATGTTAATAATAACATGCTTTTGCAAGAAATTATGTCAGTTGATGTTATTCGCTCACAGTCAAAAGGGCGTAACTAGTGCTTCATGTGGTTTTAGAATAATTTGTGTACTATCCAAAGTAAAGAAGAAAGAAGAAAATAACCAAGTGCAGCGGTGGCCCAGAGGTAACTGCTCCGCATTAGGAGTTATGGGTGTGGGTTCTAATCCAGACAGGCGCTTTCCTTTGTGTAATTTCTTTCATCACCACTGCTCTCAAAACGGTGACGAAAAACATCGTGAGGAAACTGGCATGTCCTAAAACCAGAAATTCGAACACATGTGACAAAGAACCAACCCGCATTGGGGCCCGCGTGGTGGATTAGTTACAGTCCACTCCCTCCTGGAGGCCTGTGGCCCAGCAGTGAGAACTTTATAGGCCGATTATGCTTATAATTATATCGAAGTATTTCTTCAACTGAAAAGAAAAAAAAAATCTCTTGCTGATCTGAAATATCTACATTACTTGTGAAGTAAGTTGTGAATATGGCTTGTATGAATGAACGAAACAGAACGAACTCTTATTAAGATCTTTAGCCATAGATATCCGTGTCCTTAGCTTATTTGGACTTGCAAACTATTTAGCGCTAGCACGGATTCACCCGCGTGGATGTCGTAAAATATCCCACGGGAACGTACTACCGGGATTACATACCTAACAGCCGAGGAAAAGGTCATTGCCTCCTACCGCTGCGCCCGCGTTGCCATCAACCATAATTATTTTGTTACACGTAAATTTGAATCTGTGATATCTTTTATAGTCTTCATTTAAATGATATGGTGTCTGGGCATATTTTAATCTAAATTAAATGCTCAATTTAAATAACATATTTGATTGGATAAGGATTAATTTAATACCGGTAAAAATAACTTCGGAAATAACAGTGAAATTTTTATCAAATTCTGAAAGATAATAATAGTTACTGTGGGTCATCCTTAGAAGATAGACATATTATGCCATCGCAGACTTTTGTTGAACTTTTTAAGATGAACAATTCTGTAGAACATAAATCGTATGTATTTTTTACGCTTTAATCGGCGCTCGCCAGTAAAGCTTCCAGTCGGTATGATTTTTTCCGCCATTTTCAACAATAACCGTCATATTTCATCCAATTTACATAAAACCTTAATGAATTCTACATCAAAACCTTCCTCATGAATCAGTCCGTCCATTGGTGAAAACCGTTTGAAAATACGTTCGGTAGTTTTTGAGTTTATCGTGTTCAGACTGACACACATACGCCTCGGCGGACTTTTTTTAATAATATGTATGTAAGGATAAGGATTTCAAATCTTTTAAATAATTATAGGTACACACGGCAACACATCAAGCTATACATTTCCAGTATAAACTGACCTCTCATTGTAAGGAAATCCTTTAAATTGCGAGATCAGCATAAACTGTAAACGTATTGGTTACTATAAGTATTTTCATTTAAGATTTAATCATTCTCACATTAATAATTGCGGAATTTACTTTATTAACGAAACCAGATATCTTGTTGTTTTACTAATGACGCAATACTTTCAGTTCTAGTGTTAATATCACAAAGCACCCCGATTCGTTAAAAGATAACACCATATATTGTGATCACCAATCAAAGGCTAAAGCAAATGACGCAAACACTTCAAATTAACTGCATATTACCATTTTATCAGAAGGCTCTCACATCTGCGGAAAATTACTGGCTGATATGACAAAAACAATCAAACAATTTTTTTGCTGGCCGATAAATTAATTACATATATGAAATTTGTTTACCAAAATCTTCATCGGTGCTACAGTTGGTGCCAGAAAAAAAGAGGAATGTCATGGAAAAGTTTTAACGATAATCCCCAACACTGTTACAGATATATTTTTGAATACAGGTGTGTCTGCAATCAAGCCAAAGGGTACTAATTACGAATACCGTAGTTCTTTGAATTCGATCACGGAAGCCCGCATGTCATTCATTTCTGGGTGAACATCAACAGGAACACTCCAAAGTTATAATTTCCTTCTGATTGTTTCGTAAATGATGTTCTCAGAAGTAAGCATCATTTCTTTCAAGGTGCTTATTTGGTTTTAAAGTTCAAGTTTGATTCGGAGCTAATGTCTGATGGTTAAGGTCAATAGCCCACTTTTAGGATAAATCGTCACGTCATCATTTTAAATCGGTTCAGAAAAAACAAAAGACGCTCGCTAAATATTTTGCTTGTAAGTTTTGGGTGATGGTTCATCATCATCATAATTTCCGCGGTGAGACGTCCACTGCAGGACATAGGCCTCCGCCGAGCACCGCCACTTCGATTGTTTCTGTGCTTCTCATATCCAGCGTATTCCTACGGCCTTAACAAGGTCGTCGGTCCACATTGTGGGACGCCTTCCAATACTACGCCTTTCGGTACGCGGTCGCCACTCCAGAACCTTTCGGCACCATCGCGCATCATTTCTGCGTGCAACTTGGCCTGCCCACTGCCCAATTCTACGGGCATGCTACCTTGATTCTCCTGCGGATCTCTTCATTTCTGATTCGATCACGTATCCTTCCTACACTACGTCTTTCGGTACCCGGTCGCCGCTCCAGAACCTTTCGGCCCCATCGGGCATCTTTTCTGCGAGCAACGTGGCCTGTCCACTGCCCAATTCTACGGGCATGCTACCTTGATTCTCCTGCGGATCTCTTCATTTCTGATTCGATCACGTAGATCGAGTTATTTTATGTTATTTGGATTGCAAACAAGCCGGTGACCCTCCTGATGATAAACGGTTATTGCACTCTCCAATTTCGGACATCTGAAATACTAGAAGAGGCATCTTAGGTACCCCAGCTACCCCAGAAATGTTTAATGTACCTGCAATTACACATGTACCCCAATATAATCTTCAGGATTATCAAAGTATATAATGTAACAGTAGGCCCTAGATCTAATCGTAAATCTACCAAAGCATTATGAACGGGTTTTCATAAATCTCGGTTGCTCAACCGGCTATGCGGGCGTTGCGCAACCTCTTATCACCACTTTCACTGATATCAGCTGAAATTGCGACATTTCCATGTCACCGTGTTGTAATGTAGGTGTCGCAGACAGATTGTGTGATTTGACATTTTACAAACGGCACCGTCCGTTTACAAACGCTGGCGGTTTTGCAAAATGCCTAAGGCAAATTGGCAATTCGTTCAATTGTTATAATTTCGACATTGATTGTTATTGTAGGGTGACTATCATAAAACACAGGTTGGACAAATCATAGTTTATTCCAGCAATCATGTACCTATTATTTTACCGTAAAATTGTGAGAGCCGTTAGTTTATAATTTATCGGTATTATTTCCGTTAGATTAATCAATCGAAAAATTGTGAACTGGGTTAGGTTAGAACTGTGACCAACCGCTACTTCCAAGTTTCTCGCAGCTAGGCAGGCTAATTAGTATTAGCGCAAGTTTTACGTCGCACTAAAATTTGATACCAGCCGGTCTACTCTGTAATAATCTCACGGTGAAAACTTAGGTGAAGTGAACGTGAAGTGAGCTGTCATTCCACCTGCTGCTAGAGACTGACAGCTCACTCCGAGCTCACTTCACCTAAGTTCTCACGGTGAGATGGTTACAGAATAGCACTGCAGTTCAGAATTTGTCGGTATTATTACTGTTATACTATAAACTATCAAAAAATAATGCGTTAAATTGTAAATTAATTATTGTTTATTGAAGTTCAAAATTTTTCGACAATTTTGTACCAAATATATTCCATGACCATTACCCTAATTACGTAATACACGATCAATCGGAATTTGAATCGTGCTCAACAAATTGCTAATCCATTGCTTCATAAGTTAGAAAAAAAAACTGCTCAACAACGTAAATACCGCAATGAATGTTGTTGAACTGTCAAAATGAAACAAATTTGTCGTAATTGTTTACGAAAATGTGTTGAGTAATTAGATAGCATAATTCTACGTGCCGGATAACTAAATACTTCATTTTGCCGCGGCATTTTGTAAACGGCGTTTGAATTGTCTATCAAATGTTGTGCCATATTATAAAGTGACTAGGCAATTTACATTTTGCCTTAGGCGTTTTGCAAAACCGCCAGCGTTTCTAAACGGACGGCGCCGTTTGTAAAACGACGAATCATACAATCTGCCTGCGACATAGTTATGTACTACATAGGACGTAGATTGATTTATGCAGTATCTAGGAAAATATTATCTTCACGGGGTTTTTCTGTATCGAGTGTTTTGTGCTTGATATATTGCGATATTGTTTTACAATATGTAGTGATACCTATGTAGGTACAGACGCCAGCACATCGACCTACTACAATCTGTCAAAATTCTTTAATAGATTTTCAATTTTGTCGCTAAAGTATAAGATTCAAAGTTGATTGGGAAAACTTGACAGTTTCGGGTAGGTTGACCTGCTGGCGTCTGTACTTTACATTTATAAAAGACTAGTTGATTTTAAGAAAATTAGAAACCTTGCTGCTTGCAGGCTTAAAGGCAAATTATTTAATCAGCCGATCTATTCTGTAAAAATCTCACGGTGAAAACTTGGGTGAAGTGAGCGTGAAGTGAGCTGTCATTCCACTTGCTGCTAGGGACTGACAGCTCACTCCGAGCTCACTTTACCTAAGTTTTCACGGTGAGATGGTTACAGAATAGCACTATTCTCAATGCTCAGGTGATACTGATAACTTTATTAGTGGCTTTTGTGAACATGATAATTATTCAGATTTGTTACAGATGTAATAGCAAAAACGTCATTTAGTTTAAAATACGTTTTTATTTTTATTAATTTATTTATCTTTATATAGATTATTTTCTATTTTGTGAATGTGAGGACGCTGTAGGCTTAGTGGACTGTAGATTTGTTGACCATCATTATTCTGTTAAGTACCTGGTACTTGTTGAAAGACTTACACTGTCCTCCCATACCTAATAACACTGTTATTTGAAAATATTGTAAAAGCGAATTATTTTTATAAGAGTAACCGTGGAGTTTCTTGCCGGCTCTTCTCCATAGGAAACAACCAGTAGGAACCGTGCACCTAGCTTCTGACGATATCAGTGCCCATGTAGGTTTATGTGACATAAAATAATTTGAATTTGAACTAATAGGTATCTGCTATGATTTGATAGCAGACTTTCAGAGACTGCTACTACATTATAGTACAACTTAGTAATATTCTTATAATAATTAGGTAGAAAATCATTCCTTTGTAATTAATGGACACATCGTTAATCAATCTACAAATATGAAATGATTCATTCAAATCAGATTCCTATAAGAATCAGCAAAATACGAATGTCATCAAAATGTCTACAGAACAACGCGCTTAAAATGTAATCAGAACGTAATAGACTACGCTATGTTTTGTAAATGTTTTGTGTTGGTGACGGTAATCAGAGTGGGTATACCAAAAGTAGTAATATAATAAGTGATATTTATTTGCTGCTTTTGAATAGCAATTCTTCTCGGGCAACCGTCAGTGCCATAGTTGATCTCAGAAGAAAACCTTTAAACAATAAATATATATTTTTTTTTTCAATAAAAAATAAAATTGAGATGCGAATTTTCGTGTGACAACTTGAGGTACCCGGGTAAAATTTAACTAGGAAAAGTTTTTATTTTTTTTATTTTTTGTGCCTGAAATGGAAAAACTCAATCCTTACCTATAGGATCACTTGTGTGTCTGTCACAGCCAATTTGCTCCGAAAGTAATGGACCGATTAAGTTGACCCAATATTGTGCGTACAAACTCATATTTGCAGTTGGAATGTATGGGAGGACATGTTTTTCAACTTCAATGTTAAGTTTGTCCTTAGTATAAATTCATCTCTACAGAACCCTTCATTGTGTGTTCACGCACACGCTCTTGACCGGTTTTTTATTTAACTATATATGCAAACACGTAAAAATAGACAAGAAATAAGAAACAAAAATACGAAGAAATACAAAGAATGAATTCAAAGGCAATGTTTATTCCTAAAGAAATCTTTTCCAGTATACCTGCGATAGGAAAGTAGATACAAAGCGATGTAGACAACGTGTGTAAGAGTAGGAGATTTTTTTTTTCTCTCTCTCCTTATCTTGAGAAATTATGAATAAACAAAACATAATGCCTGTTATCCCCGAAAGGTTAGGCAGAGGAGAGATGTATCTATAGTAAGTACGGCGAGCCTATTGCTATCAACCGGGCACAATCTAGACTCCGGGCTGCTACTGAGAAATTCCTGATGGAAAAACTCAATAACACTTTGTCCAACTTGGAAATCGAACCCAGGACCTCATGCTCAGCGGTAGCACTTGTAACCACTGGACCAACGAGGCAGTCAAGTTATAAATAAATAAAGCAATAAAAACGTAATGAAGCAGTTATCGGCAATAAAAACTAACTTATCATAAATAAGAATCATATCATAAAGAGACGGTGCAAATTTAGTACCTGATTTGCAACTAGATGGCGTTGGCGTCGATTTAGATCTCGGTATGGTTTCGTTACCGGCTAAAGTATAAGTAGTTTGGAAATTTTTTTTTTTTTTTTTTTTTTTAACCCTTGTCCGATGAAACGCCAGCCCGCGCCGCAGCTGAGCGTGTAGCTTTAAATTCCCCGTCTAATAATAATGATCTATCCTTGATCCAGCCTGTCCCTGAACTTGCTGTCCTCCCCTCAGCGAATGCCCTAAGCCGAGGTTCGTACCCCACAGGGGGTGCCCTTAGCGAGCATTCGCTTAATTTTAATTTAGAATAGTTTTATGCCCCTGGCTGGAGGCCCTTAGTGTAGAAGCTATTGGCAGCCACAGGACAGTCCGGTTAAGCAGCCACGACCTTAGTGGTCACCTGCAAGATGCCCTAGTTAAAAAAAAAAAAAAAAAAAAAAAAATATGTTTTTTGTTAAAATTCTGTATTCTGATTCTGATAAAACTTATTATACTGTGTTATATCGCTTAAAGTGAGTTTTATTGAGGACTTTTGGTTGGAGATTTTACAAAAGCTTATAATATAAACTCTTAGTCTCTTATTAAATGTGAGATATGTGCTTACTTGCCTTATTAGTTATTGTCTCCAATTCTCCATAACATAAGTTTATTATTTACCAGTTTGTCTACATAACTTATCTAAGATAAATGTCATTTTATTTAAATTTTCTTACACAACTTATTTATTAATACTAATATGTACAGACGCCAGCACATCAACCTACTACAATCTGTCAAATTTCTTTAATAGATTTTCAACTTTATCACTAAAGTGTAAGGTTCAAAAATGATTGGGAAAATTTGACAGTTTCGGGTAGGTTGACCTGCTGGCGTCTGTAGAAGTAAAAAAAAAAATACAAAGGCGGACTTAATGCCTGAGGAACTTATATACACGTGTGGTATATAACTATTGTTGTCGCATTTAGTTTGGCAATAACGGTCATTGCCCTTTTCCTAATACTCGTATCTCTCAGTAGGATAGGAACCCAAACAATAAACTATGTATGTTTTTCGACATGTTGACGATCACAATGGATATTGAATCTGGACGTTAATCGCAGGCCCTGTTCCCTACAGGGGCTGCAATTTTCCATACAAATGTATTCCCCTTTTTTCCTGAATAATGCCTCAAGAGTATTCATATATTTTTCTCATAAAATCAAGGTCTGCTGTAGACACGTCCCTGTTATTTCCTTTTTTTCAACAACTTATCGGTAAAGAAAATATGACCCTCAAAAATTACAAAAATGCCCCATTTTTACCGCCGTGATTAGAGGACTACCAGGCAAATTCGAAAAGGTTTTAACATAAAATAAAATTATAGGAAGCTAAACATATTCGTTCTTAAAATTTTAATGTAGTATAATTGAATCGGTTTAATTTTCGAGGAGGAAAAAGGGGAATACGAAACGTCGATCTCGTCAATTTTTTTGTGATATAATTGGTCTGAGCTGTAGCCATCCCTATCGCACTCTACGGGGGCAGACTTGAGGTAAGTCGACGGCAATAGTTTCCTCAAATACCTATTTTTCCAGGGGACATCCCTTTCGGACTTTCCCGCAACCTCGGCAGGCATCGGTCCTATCGGACTCCTTCAGTTACTGAAATCTCTTTTAGGCGCGCGTGGAACACAACGCGCCGTCGACCCGAGCCTCCTTATCGGACAGTTGCTCACCGTCCGCAAGCCACTGAACCACACCCTTGTGCATTAAAAACCATTTATGTATATTTCATTAATTAACTAACAGCTTTTAGAAAAAAGAAAAACTAATCGCAAGGGTATCATTTATAGTCCATCAATTGCACGGCGCTATGCTTCGTTTGAACGCCTTACACCTTTCACCTGTGGTCAAGCGTAGTAGGCAAGTAGCATTGTACTAAATAGCCGTTTGCTTGCCTCATTAGTCACGGCATACTTTCTCAAAGCACTCCTCCTTTAGTATCATTTGTTTTGATATTTGCTGATGGTGGTCAGTTGCCTACTTGCTAAATGTCAGCGAAGTAACTTTTTACAAGCTCGTGTTCAATTTATTTTTGCAATTTTATTGCTTTATGGAGATGAAAGCTAATTTCGAATTATTGGTGTTATTGTAAAAGGAGAGCGCTACTTCCTTTCAGTCTCCTACTTTCCTAAACTTAATTAGAACTTAGTGTAAAAGGTAGATAATAAATTGGTTAGGTACTTATAGCTTATCAGGTGTTAGTTACGAGCTAATTACAATAGCGGTTGTTCCAAAGTTTTTATTCGTATACACTTTACAGCGTGTCGGTGTAGTACTATCGAAGAATTTCATATATAAGCAGTTTGAAAACAAAATCCCGTGAACACGACGACCACATCCTGTTACCGCCCCGGCTCTATAGCGGCCGAGCGCTGCAAGCGAAATAGTCCTTACGGTGTATAGATATGAACTTCTTCCATGGTACATACCATGGTTCATGGTACCTTTGTACCTACTCATAATTATGATTATTTCTTATCTGTATCTATTTTTCTGTGTGTACATAAATAATAAAATAAATAAATACCTTCGTTTGTGAGAAGGAATGATATCCGGCTGCATCATAAAATTTCAAAGGCGAAAACATTCTTCTTAAACTTATAATAACAAATACATATTATATTCATAAGTACCTACGTAACCAGAAATATCAAACCGTGTTGGAGGTTTACACGTGAGATAAGAAAAGTTTCTATAATAATTTTTTTGTTTGATGTAACGGTCGATGTTACACATGGATGTTACAAGATTGAACGCAAGTTACGAGCCAGGGTGTTATGGAAACTAGAGCAAAAAGTTCCCAGATTACTCCATGTAACTACTCCTACTGCGTATCATTTGAATTGTAAACATGTTATTATGTCTGTACGATCGTAAGTAACTAGAGAACCGCCAATTAGCTATGTATAAGAAAATAAATGCTTTGTTTGTTGGTTTATTTTTTCGTGATGACCAGCGATAGTAGCTAATGAAATGTCATTTGCTTTGTATGTAGATTTTAAGTAGTGCAACCTTTTTTTTTAAATTATAGTTTTTTTATACAGCTCCGAACAGTTAAGCGTTTAAAACTGCCTTTCTGCTTACTATCTCACTTTGCATGAAATAAAAGACAAATGAATCACGAATCGCATTAAAAGAAGCCCCTGTTATAGTGGGCCCCTAGTCCATACGTTTCTATTCCTTGTATTTTACTTCGAAAACGCAGTCACTGCATAATATAGTTAACGTAAGTACTAAAGACGACACGCAATGTACCTATTACATACTCCAATTTGTTTTTCCTATTATCTAAGCTTTTTGTGCTCCGCCAATTTTAATGGAAAGTGGCACGGTCGAGTAACGCAAGCAAGTGGACTTACTCAACTAAAAAAACATTGTTGTGCTAGTAAAATTGAAATGATTAAATTTGTCTTTCTAGGACAGTACATATATGGAGGAAATATGAATTAGTTTTTTTTTTGTTTTTGTCTTAGAAGCGAAGTAAGTATTGGGATTAATGTTGCGTGGGCTAGAAATCTAGATTAAAGATTAAGGCTAATCAAACTATGTACTACCTACTTATTTATGTTTGTAATTAGGATTTTGGCATATCAGTTTTTTAGTCTGGTTATGTAAGTACAGACGCCAGCAGGTCAACCTACCCGAAATTGTCAAATTTTCCCAATCAACTTTGAACCTTATTCTTCAGTAATAAAGTTGAAAATCTATTAAAGAAATTTGTCAGATTGTAGTAGGTTGATGTGCTGGCGTCTGTACTAGGACGATTAAGTATACTCATTTCATAGTATGTCCTCCTACACTCAGATTACAGTCTTCGACTGTTGATACTATACCTATTTGATTGAAGTTAATCCATCCAAGGTAACTATATCTACTCCATTTGAAATAAGATTAGACATTAACGAACGTTTTACAGTCCGTTCAACCGATTCTGACTTCTATACCGTAGGTATAAGGATGGTACTAAAAGCAAAAAAGTGGTGACAATACCAATTGTTTACTGCAGCTGCCATTTGTCATGGTACCAACGCAATAGAAGTCAAAATCGGTTGAATGGACTGTCAAAAAGATTTAGTTAAATGTCTAATCTTATTTCAAATGGAGTATAGTTTGATACCTATTTATTTTTGTAATTAAATATTTCTGAGTTTCATTTTCTATGGCCTCTTAAGCTACAAACGCATATAAATGTTACTAATAAACTTTTACTAACGGTTAAAGACACACCTACGTATAAAACAGGTACGGTACATCTAACAAAAGGTCACAAAACTTTATACTTACTATCAACAACAATATTGTATTTGTCAACTGTTCAAACTTTAGTAATAACTTTATAACCGCCACAAACTATCGGAAATAAAAGGTGCACGCCAAACGTACGGCACGTTCGTTAACAATCAAGTGATTCTGGGAAGCGTCCTTTGTCAACAGTGTGTCCGGGGCCTTACGTCCGGTATTCGCACCGTCCTGTGTGTGGTCACGAAATGCATAGGATAATAGAAACGGTCAATAAGATATTTAACTTTTACTACGAGTAATTAATTATTTATAGGTTTTATTGAAGAAAGAATGTTACAAAGTGCTTTATTGCATGATTAGAGGCAAAGTGATAGGGGGAAAGGGCAGGGACGGGAAGGTTGCTTAACTCCAGCAGGGTTTGCGTATCACAGATCGCGATAGGTTTAATTTTGACAGTTCAGCCATCTTCATTGCGTTATTTACTTTTTCAAACCTATGAAGCAATGGATTAGAAATATCTTTCTAAACCCTCGGATGGTTATTGAAAGTGTTACGCAAGTAAAGTGCTGGATATAACACACCTGAGATTATCTAGGAGTGGGCTTACTAGGGTCCTAATTTAGCATACCTACATACGCAGTAAAGCCTGAACAAATTGGCGTGATTCCATATTCCTGAAAGCCTAGATGTTAGGTCTACATAAGCCGCAAATAATTGCCAATTTGCGCAAGCTTTGTCATTTTGTATCGACATACATGAGAACCTCCATACAGGATTGAAATAAGCTGGATCGTAACAAAATTCGTATTAGTCTCTTCGTTCAAATTTCGACTTATTTAGAATAAATACATATAGTCAACTAGCTGTTGCTCGCGACTTCATATGCAATTATATTTAAAGTAAAAAGACGTAGATAGGCTACCTTCTCAACATTCGATATTCAAAAACGGCACAATGTGACACTATTAAAGTACTATTCCGTACCCGTCATATCGCTGCAGTCATGATTTCAAACCCGACCGCAGGCGGCAGCAGCTCGTATTTCAGTCGGTAGAAGATAGAAAAACGTGTTATCGCTCGAGCGTTGGCAGCACTACTGGGGCCGTATTATGACGTATTAATGCCACCATTATTCCAGTGTGAGTGAGAGACGGGACTATACAAGGCCGCTAGCATCATCCTTTTTTCGCAGTGGAATAATGATGACATTAATACTTCATAATAAAGCCCCTTTTTTTGTTTTTTTTTTGCGTGGGCAGTTATCAAATAACTTTTCCCGATCTGAGGCGGAGCGGGAGGGCGTGTCAGACTCTTACTGACTAAAACCCACCCGTGTTCCTTCCGTGGCCAGGGGCCACGGTATTCCTTTCGGACTTTCCCGCAACCCCGGCAGGCATCGGTCCTATCGGACCCCTTCATTTGCTGACATCTCTTTGAGGCGCGCGTAGAACACACCGCGCCGTCGACGCGGGCCTAGTCCTTATCGGACGGCGATCTACCCATTGCTCACCGTCCGCAAGCCCGCGCCTAAGGTGGCCGGGAATCGGCCTGCGATTCCCGACGCCCAGGGCGTCTCCTGCGGCGGCTAGGGGCGTGAGGGCGCGAAATTTGCCTCTCCCTCACGCGTTCTGCCTCCTCCTTCGCGAGCATTACTGCTTCGCAGAAGGAGGTGACGGCCTCCCATGCCCTCTCGCTCCGTACCATGGCCTGGACCAGGGCCGGACGCGAGAGATCCCCGCCACCGACTGCAACGAGGACACGGCGATGCTCTGCCCAAGTCGGGCAGACCTCCACCGTATGCTCCACCGTGTCCTCCGGGCGCTCCACGCAGTGATGACACCCGGGCGTTTCCTCCCGCCTGATACGAAACAGGAACCTCCCGAAACAAGCGTGTCCGGTGAGGACCTGCGTCAATAAGGCCCCTGGTCTGCGGTTGGGCTACTCGTTTCACTTGTCACTCGCCCGTAGCTGCTAACGACGTGTCGCTAGCTACGAAAGGTATTTCATAGAAATTCATAGAAATCCGTAGTGACGCGGCGACATGTCGCTTGCTGTTGCGTCCTGCGGTCGGGTACTGAGTGGTACCTTTAGATGACATGTGGAAGTAGGACGGCATGTCGTAATTATCACGAGCGAAAAAGAAACAAGACGAAGAAAATGTGGCTAATTAGCCAAATATTGACGTGCCACTTGCGGAGCGTGTATAACATATCTGCCTTTTTTCACTTATTATATCATTGTTCATATGCGTGTATTTTGTTTCATAATTTTTAATACAAATAGCTAGATTTAAGGGGAGCAAACGTCCTCCTCCAGGCCCCAAGGTATCTGGCAAAACTGTCAAATTTTATAACGATCGGCTCAGTGGTTTAGGCTTTAAAAGGTAAGACACAGATAGAGTTTCTTTTGCTTATTAAATATTAATTTGGAAGTATGGATATCTTAGATTAGTCAATATTTAAGTTATGTAGGTATTTAGTTTAGTCAAAAGACTATATCTATGCATATTATAAATGAAAGTAGCTGTTCATGTCTGTGAGTGTGACCGCGTTGTTCTTCTAAACTACGCAACGGAATCAGATGCGGTTTTAAAAAACAAAAAAAAAAAACGGTTCGGGTCGCTAGTGTTAAATTAAAGTAAAAGAATTCAAATTAAAATATTATTTTTCAATTATGCACATAAAAGACACTTTTAAACGTCAAAATCCAAAAGGTAGTTTTCGTATGGAGAAGAATGGGCAAGAAACTCCACCGTTACTCTTTTAAAATGTTTTCACAATATCTTGTACATTAATTATATAATTATATGTGAAGACGATGCACCTAGAATAAGATTACTTTACCACGATAGGTAAAAAGAATGAAAAATGAAGCAATGACAAATAAATTAATTATCTGATAGATACATGGTGCTCATATATTTACAAACATTGTAAAATTATACGATATTCCTAACAGTTTACAACACAAGTAATACTAATAAGTCAGTGTGTGAGTTCAAGTAATCACAGAATGTAAAATCAATGTTATACAAAATAATATTATACAATTAAATTAGCAACTAGTTTCATTCCTATGGAGCAGGACCAGCATATTTCCAAGCATTCTTATTTTGGACATAAGCCTCTAATTTGTAATATGCTTGTTTTCTATACTTACTTTTTGTATACTTTTAATATAAGTTTTAAATTTTCTTTCATTGGATTGAAATACTAATGTAATATTATATTATTGTAATAATAATTACTTAGGAAACACTCAATCATGACAGACAAAGTAAAGACTCTCTCCTTTATCCGTTCATCGCCACATCGCCACACAGGATCAGATAGTGTGTAAATATAAATGTAAACAGCGCGATCCATCAACCCAGGTGCGGCACGTCTGCTTACTAAGTAGTAAGTAATGTAACATGTTACAACTACATTACATGGCACCTGCTGGCTTACACGCTCGTGAGTTTTACTACACGATTGACGTTTGTAGAGTAGATAGGAAATGTAGCAACTTGTGTTTTGTAATAATGCTGTAAAGTCATTAAAAAGGGTGATTTATTTACCAGCCTGATTTAGGGGCTCGTGAGTCGTAGCTAAATGATAACAGACGCACGGGTCGATCGAAGGTTAAGCTATGCTTGCCGCAGTCGTGGATGGGTGCCCATCCATTACATATCTAGACTCCTCCGTGCCTCGGACAGCACGTCAAGCCGTCATTCGTAGATCTTCGACAGTCGTTACGGGTCTGAAGCCCAAAAGGGGTACTGGGTAACTGGGTTGTGGAGGTCACATAGGCAGTCCCTCCAAGTAAAATACTGGTATTCAGCTGCATCCGGTTAGACTGGAAGCCGAACCCAATATAGTTGGGAAAAGCATCTAACAGCCTGAATTCAATCACGTATCCATAAAACCAGCTGGTAAAATAGTCAAGTCCATGTCACTGGTATTGCAGATGTCCACAGGCCACTTAACTTCAGGTGTGCCGTTGGCTCGATTGCCAAATTCAAATTCAAATTAAAAATATTTTATTTCACATACCTAAACCTACAAGGGCACTTATATCGTCAGAAGCTAGGTGCACGGTTCCAATTGGTCGTTTCCTATGGAGAAGAGCCGGCAAGAAACTCCACGGTTACTCTTTTAAAAATAATTGGCTTTTACAATATTTTCAAATAACAATGTTATTAGGTATGGGAAGACAGTTTAGGTCTTTCAACAAGTATCAGGTACTTAACAAAATTATGATGGACAACAAATCTACAGTCTAATAAAATAAGCCAACAGCGTTCTCACATTCACAAAACAGAAAAGAATCTATATAAAGGTAAACAAATTCATAAAAATCAAAACCTATTTTAAACGAAATGACATGATTGCTATTACAACTGTATCAAATCTGAATAATTATCATGTCCACAAAAGCCAGTTGAAATTGAATTGTAGGTATATAATGTCAAATAATAGGGTGATTATGTCAAGGAAGAATGTAAGATTAATATAAACATGGTAATTTGGGAGCGGTTAATAGACTCTTACATCATTTGCCGTTAATAAGGTACCACGGAAGCCACAGAAGGAATTATTGCCAAACTTCCTTGTCTTCAACGTAGTCTTTAATTTTCCTAACAATATGCTTTCTTGATAAGGACACGTTTGATGTGGGTATTTATGCACTCCAATAACATTTATTTTTTCTGAAGGTCATCTCGCAGGTCGCCTCGGAGGATTTCGGCTGCTTAACCTGGCTATCCTGTGGATTCCTTATAAATAAAGCTTCCAGCCAGCTCCAGTAGCATAGAAAGTGTTCGGCTTTTAGCCTTCCGTATCCAGTCCGCCCCTGCTTTTTTTTTTTGCGTTGGAAGTTATCACATAACTTCTCCTGCTCTGGGTGGAGCGGGAGGACGTGTCAGACTCTTACTGACTAAAACCCACCCGTGTTCCTTCAGTTGCCTGTACGTTGCCAGGGGCCACGGTATCACTTTCGGACTTTCCCGCAACCCCGGCAGAATGCCCCTGCTGACTTCTTGTTGTTGAAACTCATGAGCTTTTGTAAAAGATGATTTAATTGTTTTTTGGACATGGACTGTCGTGGTGCATGATCATTCTAATTATTCATTTCTGTTCAGGTGGTTTCTTTCATAAATCTAAAACGTTGAAGTAGTGCGTGCAATATTTATACCATTGCATTATTACTTTTATGCTTATTTTATAACAAAACATCCTGAAACATAGTAACATTTTCCTCTGCACAAAATTTTATTTATTTTCCTCGTATTTCTAGTAAATAAATTAGGATTCTGTTGCCGTGCATTGCGACAATGTTCTGCGTTCCATTTATGTACAGCCGCGTGCAGATTTATGTAAGACATTTATTATTTATAGCTTGGTTTATTTGTATGCTGTCCTTTAGAACATCCTTATAAGGAAGTTAAAAGGATTTAGTATGTAAGTGTCGCAGTTTGTGAAAGTTAGAATGTCTTTAAGCATGGTGTAGTGAAATTGAGACTGTGTAATGTGTAATACTAAAAAAAATAAGTTTTTGGTTGTTTAAATTTTCAGTTATGTAAACTACTTACATAAGTAATTTTGATGTATGACCGTAAACGAGGGAAAATGAGTATGTAAGGATCGGAGCAGGTAGCAGTTTCTGCTGGGGTAAGCAGAAACTACAGAACGCCACCCGCTACGATCGAAAAAGGTGTGATCGGAAGAAGGTGTGACTTCATGTATTTATATGTGTCGTGGCCAGATCTTAGAATTAATCATTTCATGAAATGTTAATGTAGGGTATCCATAGTGTAAGGTGTAGTAAAAATAGCCAAGTAACTGCAGCCAACTTGGGAAGTAGCTCGCCGGTCGTTGCCGCGTCACCGCTCGCTCCACTTGCTCGGCTCGCGCGCGATTGGTTACGGTTCTAACCTAACCTAACCCATTTGGTCGGGGTTTCACATAGGCGGCGTACATTTTTAATTTTTAGAAACTTATTTGAACTGCAATGTTGCATTAAACGGCGAGCGCTACTTCCAAGTTGATCGCTTTCCATAACATCGCATTTGGAAACCCAGTTCATCGACTTTTTTTGCGTGGTCACCCTACTTTGTTTGATTTGTTGTATGCCGCCGCCATGATGCACAACAAAAACAAAGCGACATCAACGCCTCTACCGGTGCATAATCTATTTTTTTTACGATATGATCACTAATGTTAGTAATTAGTTAAGTAGTCGTGCGTTTATATCGTTAAACGTTAAGTATTCAATGACCTGGCCAGGCCACATCATGATTTGACCAGTGGACGATGTTAATTTTATGAAATGATCAATTTTAAGATCTAACCACGACATTTGTATAATTCTGATTACTTTGTTAAACAAAAAGTAAGCTGCAAAAAATCTGCCGCTAGATAAATTGAAACAATAAACCTGTTAAAGGCTCCCGCAAACAGGCGCAATGCCAGTAAAACAATTTCTAAAAAATTAATTAAAATAATCGATTTTCAAAATGAGTTTCTGCAATATTATAAAGACACGCAATCGCCGCGATACAAGCATATAGGTACGCTGGAAACCGGTACCACGGTGCGACAATGGCGTCTGTCGCGGTCATCGTAAGGGCCGCGTGTGTTTATTTACGAGCGTGCACGTGGCACGACGACCTTCAAGGACGGCCGGTTCTGTCCAACTGGACAGTGGACAACTTATTTCTAGGAAAAATACAATACTTGAATTTTGATATGGTTTTTTGCATATTTTGTAGCAAAAATGTAGTTTAAGATGGTACGTGTAGAAAATGGAAAAGACGTTGTTGGAGTAGATGGATTGAAATACTTTCTGTAACATGCATCATGCATCTCGTAGGTATCCTGTAGGGATTACTTAAAAAGGGGGGACAATATTTTGTAGCCATTTGCATAGATTTGTTTATGGAGCACGGTAATGGTGCGACATATTGGTATCGACTATTATTGGTATGGTTCCGTGCCCTGAAAGGGTAGATACTTTTCTTGCCGACGGTACATACCACTTTTTTTGGTGTTTTGACGACGTAGTATCTGGTATTGTTATTCGGGTGGAGTTGACTCGGGCCGAGCTGTCACTGACCCTCTTCCTTCTTTTTCTTAGCGTGTCGATGGCAATCTAAATGAACTCGGCCCAAAATTCGGCCACGTGTTTGGCACCATCACTAGCGTCCATCAGTTCCTGTAACATGCAGATGACAGGACACGTAGGACACGATATTAAGTGTTTCATCGTTTGTGGAACAGCACCACATTTACACTCCAAGGCGGAGTCGTCTATGAATCTCCACCTGAATAGGTTTTCCTTGACTCGGCCAACCTGGGTCCGGAGTCTGTTTAAAGACTTCCAGGTTAGCCAAGGCAACTCGTTTCCAGGTGGTCTTCAGCAGGAGGAACGTATGGTATGGGTAAGAAAGCACTCTCGCCACCAGCTCTATTCTTTCTTTTGATCGTTCGCCAGTGAGTCGGACAACACTCTTTAAAAACTGTTTCGGCTTTTAAGCCTTTGAAACTCAAGGATGTTTTCGTGCATAAGGTGTCGTGTATCGAAGACCTTGTTCTTATTTATTTTGTGTTCTTTCTTTGCGTCATGTTTACCGCAAATAAACGTATTTTCTTTCTTTATTTCTTTCTTTCTAAACCTAATAAAAGCTTAAAGCTTTTCTCCCGCAGACAGACGCGACGCGACTCTGGTAGAACAATTTCTATGAAAGCTTCACGGAAATTGTTCTACCGGTGTGCGCTGTCACGTTGTGTCTGTCTGCGGGAGCCTTCATATTAATTGCGCAACAATGAGAGCCGTTCAAAAGCTTGTTCAATGGAAACTACAATCAAGCTTTTAATATTATAATTCATAACTTACGTCTTATCAAGCCTACTCATAAATCTTATGATAAGTATTAAATATATTATTATTAATATAACAAGACATTAATAATAATAATAATAGGTATAGGGCGTGGTTCTTATCTATACATAGCCATTTAGCCTAATGGACATGGAGCCAAATGGCTATGGCCATAAATTAAACGTAATAAACAAATCAAAACAATGTCGCCTGAATTTATTGACGGTGCAAAGTTAGTGCAGTGTTATTTTAATCATTAGTAATTTAGTAACTTAGATAAGGATTAATTGCATTTATACGTCGAACTTCACAAATCAACAATGTACGTATTCAAAACTGTAGTGTTTATATTTATTATATATCCAAACACTATCTCATGCACATAATTATTAAAGCTAGCTGTCACTAATGTCAACTGTCAGTTCACCACGAATGGCGGGAAACAGTTCAAAGTGAAGCGTAACTGCATGAGAGGCTTGGTATGGTGATGAGCCCGTGTAGAGATATGATCAGCTTAAATGCGGAATCAACTGGATTCTAAAACAATTTCTTAGTTTGGGTAGGTCTGGTTTAAAAGTGGATGTTTTAGATTGGGCTTGTACTTTCTCTTGTGATAATCAATTCTATAGATTTTGGAATAGCAAATAGGACAGTACAATAACTACAAAATGTTGACTGTGATATTTGCTACCGTTGGGTATGAAGTGTAATACTTTATTTACCGTTATCTATTGATTCTTGCGAATGAAATCTAATACCTACTACAATAAAACGTCAGTAGTGTTACTACTTATAAATTACAAAGCAAACTAGCTCATTGACAATTAAGCAATCCACTCAAGTTTGCCTGCAACAGACAAGTACGAATAACCCTTAAACAACTGTCAAGAAATATGAATATTAAAACAACCTTGGCTGAATGATTTATATTGTCTGTAACCACATTCTTCAATATTGACATTAAAATTATAATCTGACAAGTTTATCTGTCAAAAATTATATATTTTATTTGTCCTAGTTCTTTAGAAACCGATCTCATTATGATATGCCAATATTTCTTTATAGATCATTAAGATTATTAATAGGCGTTAAATTAGTTTCTTTATGTGGTCCAATGTTATATTTGAGCAATTGTTATTGTTCTTTATTTAAACTGTAGTACCTACGAGTAATAATATTGCCTCATTTAAACATTTGTCCAATTCTGTTTGACAGCTAAGTTATCATAATTTTGGTAATGTTGCTTTAGTTCAAAGTGGCGTTCTAAAGCCTTAACAGTGACATTATTTTTTATATTATTATTATTTTATTTATTGACAATGGCCGTCGAACCTACTCACCATCACCAGTAACTACGTACCTTCATTCAAATAATTTACGTACTAAACGTTATGAACATCAATCTTTTTCCAAATTTTTTATAGGGATGAGAGCAATCAGATCTTTTTTCCGACTGACAAATATCTGGATGTTCAATAGTATCTGCTATATTGTTGGCCGAAAACCAAACCCACTAACACAAATAGGAACAGCACAAGCATCCTTTCTGTATAAAATAGTAAATTGTTTAATCAATCACCCGCCAAAAAAACATGTCTAAACTATCTCCTACTCAGTCGGTAACAAGAATGAACAAAGAAAACAACACCATAGTAACAATTTTAACTAGCTATAATCTTACATTGTCATACTTAACCCGATCACAGCCACTGCCCTAATTTCAATATACACCTAACGACCTAACCGCGACCGATATACGAAGAATTCCGCTCAACTTATGTATTATGAAAACCACAATAATGATTTTCAAGTCCCAGTTTCAAACGGCCGAGTGTAACGGGGCCTTAATGACATAATAACAGTGGACTCCCCGTCGCGTGTGTAATTGCCCTAACTCGGGTGTTGGGGGCAGACGAGACTTGGATTGATAGAAGTTGGAATAGAAGCTTCCTTTTTATTGAAAGAACAGCATTTTTAGATGTCTTGTATTTCTTCAAATATCTGAAATGTAATCAATAAATTCGTTGAAGAAACAACAATTCATGCATATTTGTAGCTCTTGTAAATCTAGCCTTTGTTCAAAGGTAGGTATTTTTAACATCGATTCGAAACAATTATTATATATACGTAGTTTATTTATTTATTTAGAGGTATAAATATCATGTATTAGGTATGTTGAAACTGTTGGTACCTACCCCCCGTCACTTATCCATAAGGGTTCTTTAGAAAACCAGCGTCAGACAGCATTTGTAGGGCATTAATGCTGAAATGAACCTTTTTGGCGCAGCCGTGAGGAACACACTATTATTGCTTTATAATTATTTTCACTTTTTATTTTGGGATTATGTTTTTCATGTACTGTGTCCAAATAATTATGTTTCTTTCTTTCTTTCTTTTTTTCTTTTTTCGGGCTTGTTACAACTTGGTAACAAATTGATGTTCATCAATTTATGAAAACTTTTGCCGATGCCGATTCCACGTTTCTTCATTCCAACATAGAGCATTTCGCGTGATGATTTTGGGAGCGACACCGGTTACGACTCGAGACATTAATTCTATGTAATTGGACCGGCAACTAGTACCATACAACGAAAAATACAACGCCCAATACATCTTGACACGTGGCAAAATAGGGAACTAAATAGAAAGTACTGAATTTGACACACTGTTGACATCATACTTTGCATGTGGCGCCTCTATGAAGTGTCAAATTAAATTGGCCGTGTAATAATGTAATCTAGTATTGTATAGTGTGAACTAGAAACTATGTAACTGTCTCAAATGTAGGTAATGTGACATGTAATCTTTTTCTGTGACCTTTTCTTTTGTAATAAGCACCATACCGGTGTACGTGTCTTCTGTTTTTTTTCCTTAAGGACTATATTCGTAGTTGTTGCTTATTAAAGTATTGTGAAACGTTTTCTTGGCCAGTTTAATAGTTCTTTTATCTAAATCTGATTCTGGAACTAAGGCCGCTTTCACATTAGGACGTTAGCAGCGTGATAGTAGCGCGGCAGAAGCAGATGCCTTCATATTATAAGAACAACCGCGCGACAGAAGCGCGGCGCGGCGGCACGGTCGGCGGCGGCGCGGCGGTCGCCCGCTGTTTAGATCAGTGTGGCGCACTTCATTTAAAAAATGCGACGGGGCTTCAATTTCAATTTCAATAATAAATCATTTTGGTGTCAAACTCACTCATTGTGCAGTCTATACCTAATCACGTGCGCTTGCTGTTGGGGCAGGTACCTAATAATAATAACTTGGTTTACTTGAATAGCTATAAGTAATTATATTTCAAAATTTATGTTTTTTTTTTTCGTAGGATCTCGTGTTTAGGTAATAACAGCCGCACGGGTCGATCCATCATGTTAAGCTATGCTTGCGGATGGGTGACCATCTTTAATCGCGTGAGGGAGAGGCAAATTTCGCGCCCTCACGCCCCTAGCCGCCGCAGGCCTAGTTAGTTAGCCGCCGCCTAGTTTTCCCTGGGCGTCGGGAATCGCAGGCCGATTCCCGGCCATCGTAGGCGCGGCCTGCGAACGGTGAGCAATGAGTAGCTCGCCGTCCGATAAGGACCAGGCCCGGGTCGACGGCGCGTTGTGTTCCAGGCGCGCCTCAAAGAGATGTCAGCAAGTGAAGGGGTCCGATAGGACCGATGCCTGCCGGGGTTGCGGGAAAGTCCGAAAGGGATACCGTGGCCCCTGGCAATGTACAGGCAACGGAAGGAACACGGGTGGGTTTTAGTCAGTCACGCCCTCCTACTCCGCCCAGAGCTGGAGAAGTTATTTGATAATTTCCCACCCAAAAAAAAAAGGCATTAAATTAAATATGTCGGAGTGTATTACGATAGTGTGTATTAATGCCACCATTTTCCCAGTGTGAGTCGGAGCTATACAAGGCCGATAGCACCATCCTTTTTTTGCAGTGGAATAATGATGGAATTAATATTTCATAATACGGCCTGGAGTTTGAGTGACTACGCCTGCCAGGCTGCCACTTCCCGAGGATATTGTAAAAGGCAACTCAGGAATTAAACGGAAATGATGATTAAGGTTCAATCACGGATTTTAAGGTAAAACCACAGATTAATACAGATGAGACACTGCAGTTTAGTTATGAAGTTACAAGTACGCGGCGGGCCCGTCTTGCTGGGCCAGTTCAGTGAGTGTAACGTAGTCAGAAGATCTAAGAGTTACGCGATAGAAAGAGAGGCAACTTCTAGGTGAATATAACTGTAGGTGATAAGCGCTGTGCGACCTGAATTGCACTTTATTGTGTCGTAGCAAGAGTCGCTTTTTATTTAAATGATTTTGCGGAGTGTTCCGTCTGTATTTATCTGTGGTTAAACACCGGTTACTAGCACCGTGCATGAGACATAATTATATCATGAGAATACGCGGCGCGTGCTTTCTTAGAAAAGATGACAAGTGAAGCCCGCTATGCGGTAAGAGAATGAATTTGATTTCCTTAATCCTTTCGTTCTGTGAGAGAATCCTTAATCTGTGACGTGATCTTATCAAATTGAGGCAATTATAAATTATGAATTATTATTTTTTAATTTACTTTTGGCTACAGGATTGCCGGCGACTACAGTAAAATATAATAGGTAATCCGACTGGTCATAATTTGAAAAAAACTTAAAAGAGACGATCCCGCTTCCCGCTTTCTTTATATATTTAGTACATAACAATTCAATCGATCATTTAAATAAAATATGTACATTAAAATTCAAATTCTAAATTCAGTTAAAACTGAGTAGCCAGTAAAATTAAATTTCATTACATTACATTATCACAAGACTTACATTATTATTTATAACCGTACGGTTATACCAATTTGTATTCGAATCACTTTCGCGCTTCTTTCTCAACAACTAAGTTCTAAGCTGAGTTCTCACTGAACACGGATCAAGTAAGTCCCAGACATGTCGCGGGAGAAAGTTCCACAACACTAACTTACACTTTCAAGTTACCTTTTATTAATAATATTTCATTTGTCGTAAGCTTAGTGTAATCTCTTTAAAAAAAGCGGCCAAGTGCGAGTCGGACTCGCACATGAAAGTTTCCGTACCACCGTCCAACAAAAAACGCCGAACTAAACATGTTTCTTGTTTTCTGGGGACCCCTTTTAATATTTGACTTTATTTCACTTTTATTATTTGTTGATATAGATAGCGGCCATAGTTCAAACTCAAACTCAAAAACGTTGTATACTTAAAGTGTCTACCTATTACGGTTAAAAAAATACAGCCCTGTGATTTGCGGACGGACGGACAACAGAGCCTTAGTAATAGGGTCCCGTTGGCACCCTTTCAAAGTCAAATAATTTATTTCAATTAGGCACAAAAAAGGCACTTTTGAACGTTAACATTTACGGAAAAATAATAATTAATTCTAGGCGCCCCTTCCAAAAGGTAGTTTTCGTATGGAGAAGAATGGGCAGGAAACTCCACCGTTACTCTTTTAAAATGTTTTCACAATATCTTGTATACATCAATTATATAATTATATGTGAAGACGATGCACCTAGAATAAGATTACTATACCACGTTAGGTAAAAATAATGAAAGATTAAGAAATGACAGATAAATTAATCATGTGATAGATGCATGGTGCTCACATATTTACAAACATTGTAAAATTATACGATATTCCTAACATTTTTACAAGTAATAGGTACTTTGGATACAGAACCCTAAAAGTTCCATAGACTTTATGCTGAAGCGAAAGTGTTGGACAGGCATAAGGTTCAAACACTTCTAACCGGTGTGTGTGGAAATATTAAAAAAGGAAACTTTATGATAATGCAATGGTCGTGTAGTGTGTGTCGTAATGTTAAGCTGGTGGTGATATTCCTAGTGAAATATCCATATATGTGTAGTTTTTGACGTAAGTGGACAATCTGCTTCGATTAAATATTATTATAAAAGCTCAAGATTGTACAGACGCCAGCAGGTCAACCTACCCGAAACTGTAAAATTTTCCCAATCAACTTTGAACCTTATGCTTTAGTGATAAAGTTGAAAATCTATTAAAGAAATTTGACAGATTGTAGTAGGGTGATGTACTGGCGTCTGTACATATTTTAAACAGCTCATTTACAAATCTGTAGCGACGTACGAAACCTTCAAGAAATAACATAAAGAACATTGAGGTTTTTACTTACATTGCCACTTTCTGGATTGGCCGCCAGTTTTAAAAGTCAAATATTTGTGGCTGAGAAAAAATCACTGTAATTTGAACTTGTAAGCTTTTAAATGTATATTTTAGGGAAGAGCACTGTTGTCTGGGATACAGATATTTATTTATCTAGTTCAGAGTTTCAGACACAGATGTCTTGTCGAATTTCTGTTAGTATAAGCTCTTTTAAGATACTACTTGAATTTTTAAATAAAATTATATTATAGATTATATTTTTTTAATATTTTTAATGTGTAATATTTTTCCTCTCGCTTTCCTGCAATCTGTGGGAGTGATTTCATGAAAAGGGACGGAAGTGTATAACAGGAAGCGCGCGCTGTTTGATTTGACCAATGAGCGCGCGGTGCTAGAGTTGGCTGTCAGATGGTACCAATCCATTTTCCGAGAGGTTGATACTGTCAGCCAAGATGTCAGATGTTACATGTCATTGCGACTACTCTAGGCTCGCTCGTTTTATTTATAAGAGAGGAGGTATTGGTCTTGCAAACCATTTTGCTCTCATGTTTTACTTAGTTCACTATTTGGCTCTGCTCAGCTAAAGTAAGGATCTGTTTCGTAAAACTGAATACATTAGTCATTTTGCACGACCACATTTTGATAACGATTGTAACAAATTAACGAGGGCATGTATATTTAGAATACCTAACAATACAATTATTTTACGTAAAAAGGCGTTTATCTCAGTTACCATGGAGCATGACTCACTGCAGGTTCAGAGAAGTTTAGTGATAACGAAAATTTAATGAATCCTATTTTATTCAAGCACTTGTAAATTAATATTACCGAGAAGCTTTGAACTCAACAGGTGCACCTATGATAGTACAAAAGGTCGTAAAGTCAACCGCTCATCAATGGTAACGCTTGCAATACAAAAACCTCCCTACTGCTACGATATGAACGCCATGTCAATGTGAAATTGTTACCAACGAAGAGCGGTTGACTGTACCTTTAGTATTAGTTCCTGTAGATCAGTAGCCTCAGGCGGTGAGAATAGCCGAGGTGTCATCATCAACATCACTTCAGCCGAAATACGGCCACTGCTGACATAGGCCTCCCCCAAGCACCGCCACTTCGACCGGTTCTGTGCTTCTCGCATCCAGCGGAATCCTGCGGCCTTCACAAGGTCATTGGTCCACCTTGAGGGAAGGGCTTCCAATGCAACGTCTTCCGGTACGCGGTCGCCACTCCAGAACCTTTCGGCCATCTGTTCTGCGAGCAGTGTGCCCTGCCCGCTGCCACTTAAGGTAGGCAGTTCTTCGGGCTATGTCGGTTACCTTGGTTCTCCTGCGGATCTCTTCATTTCTGATTCGATCACGTAGAGAAACTTCAAGCATAGCCCTCTCCATTGCCCTTTGGATGCCTTGTGTGGTGAAGTATGATGACCATGTTCAAAATTTTTGGTGTTTGAAGTACAGGGTGTAAAGTTCACTCATCCACCATAGCAATGGGAGGATCCTCCGACCAGACGGGTGTCGTGTCTGGTGGGCAACTGCCCAATGGTTGAAGTCGGGAGGTTGTCGATCGCGCGGTAAACTCTAATTGCGCGATGCAGGATTTTGTGTGACGTCAGGATTTTGTGTGACGAAGGTCTTTGATGCGTAGTTCACATGTGGCGATATAAATGCCGCCACAAAATAACATTGACAATAAAAAGAAAAACTATGTAGGTATATATTATGTAATTAATCTTAATTCGTTGTTATTTCTTCACTTACTGATGCCAAATCACCATGGCAAGTTACACGATTGAGCAGCACGTCCAAATGATAAAACTTTATTATCAAAATGAGTATTCGTTAGTGCAAACGTTGCGCGCATTACGTCCATTTTATGGCAGACGCGGTGGCCCTTCAAAATCGACTCTCCAACGTTTGGTGACCAAATTCGAGACGACTGGTTCGGTAAACAACCAACCAAAACCCTTACGTCAAAGGAACGCCAGATCGGCCGAAAACATCGCTGCTGTCCGTAAGAGTGTGCAGGAGACTCCGAGGCAGTCGATTTCTCGCCGTGCACAAGAACTCGGCCTTTCGCAGACTTCAAAATGGCGAATTTTGCCTCGGGACTTGGTCCTACACCCGTACAAGATCCAACTGATCCAGGAGCTCAAAGTGAATAACCATAGACAACGCCGTTTGTTCGCTAACTGGGCTACAGAACGTTTGCAAGAGGACCCCGATTTTGGCCGAAAAATCATCTTTAGCGACGAGGCGCACTTTTGGATGCCATTCATCCAAAAGTTTGTGTTTTGTTAATAAGCAAAATTGCCGTATATGGGACGACCACAACCCACATGAGGTTCAACCAGGTGGTAATGCACCCACAAAAAGTTACTGTTTGGTGCCGATTTTGGTCCGGCGGCGTCATTGGTCCGTACTTCTTCGAAAACGATGATGGCGAGGCCATTACTGTCAACGGCGAGCGCTACAGATTAACAATTTCTTTTGGCCTGAATTGAACGATATGAATGTGGACAACATGTGGTTCCAACAAGACGGCGCTACGTGCCACACAGCGAGTGACACAACGGACATTCTGCATGAACGGTTCGAGGGTAGGGTTATCTCTCGCAGAGGTGACGTGAATTGGCCACCAAGATCGTGCGATTTGACCCCGGTAGACTTTTTCTTGTGGGGTGTTCTCAAGTCGCAGGTCTATGCCAATAATCCGCAATCAACCGATGCCCTGAAATTCAACATAACGCAGGCCATCGCTCAGATTCAGCCGGATCTATCCAGTAGAGTAATTGACCTCTCGGATCCGTGCCACCGTTCGAAGCCGCGGTGGACATTTAAACGATGTCATATTTCATAAATAATGGCATAAATGGGCCTTTCAAATAAAAACAATAATTTCTTTAATATTGTTTTATTTAATTTCAACATCGACCCGTCCTTGTTGAAAGACCCTTTATAAGCTATTAGTTTCTGTATGTCAGTAGGCAAACATGGCAGTAAATTCTAGTGACAAAAAAACAAATATGAACGCTCAAGGACGCACGTACGAGCGTTGCTATTGGAATACTTAAATACATATAAGTCATATAACACAGTCAAATCATCAATCTTCAATTTGTACACCATGGATAATTTTATTGTTGTCTTTTGGAGCCCCTTTGATTGTAAGATAACTTGACAATCTTTATTTTAGGATTTAAAAATCGATTTGTAGTTAAATAAAAAGGTAAAAATCAAGACTTAAAAACATAAACTCCATCTAGCAGACACTACGAACGTCACGAATCGATCTACGATCTCTTTTCACACTTTTTTCTATTCTATTTTTATTAAATTGCAAGCAAGGCCGATGTCGACTATTCTGCCAATGTCTAAAGTACATTGGAAAAACAAGTGGGAATGAAACAAAAAAAAAGAAAAGTTTAATCAAAAATTAAAAGAAAAACAGCATCTGAAGATACAATCACACTTTTTTGCTTCATTTAAATTCGTTAGTTAGTTCTTGTCATAGTGAAAATCGCATAATCAGCCTACAATGTTCCCACTGCTGGGACATGACAGGCCTCTTCTCTTTAAGAAGGAGTGGGCTATAATCCCACACGCGGGCCCAGTGCGGGTCAGTGGATATAATATTTCTTCGAATTTTTGGTTTTATGACGTGCCGGTTTCCTCACGATGTTTTTCTTTCACCATTTTGCGGGCAGTGTTGATGAAAATAAATAATGTACACAAAGTAAAGTGCCTGCCTAGGTTCGAACCAACGACTTACAATTCGTAAGTCACGGTACTTTCCATTTGGCCACCACTACTCCAACATTGCACTTGACTAATAAATCATTTGTTATTCTTTCAATATCAATCAATTGTTAACAAAAATTAATCACTTATGAATCATTTAGAACATTCAAAAATTCGAACAGCGAACACCATGTGCTCAAAGAGTCCGGAGTCCGGACCACGTGTTGCTGTTTTTGTTGCCGATGTTTTTGCCCCGCATTCCTTTTCCAAACGATTCGAAAAAAAAAATAACGATTGTCTCTTTGTAATAGAGATCACGTACGTACCGACCCAAGGACAATTTCGACGTGTTCCACTGTTTGTTAAGTATTATAATTTTGAGTTTTTATTGCAGACTTCGACTTGTGCGTTACATTCTTAAATTGGTAACGAGTTTGACGCTTATTTTTAGCCTCGTTTTTCTGCAAGCATGGAGTCTTGTTTTTTTTTTGCTTAAGATCTTCGTATCTCTATGCCAGTTTTGTGCTAATATTTTCTTAGTAACATGTGGTGGTATACACAAATTTTCTTAGTAAAATATACAACTTTGATGAAACACTGAATATTGTAATAATTCATTTTTAAACATGTGTTTGTTGAAACCTTTATGGCTCAGCAACAGAAAATAAACTTATTAAAACCGGCTCTTCTGCAAAAACACGCCGCTAGCACCCGACATCCAGGTGTATAATATTCAATACTTCTATGTCCAAGCATAGTCATCTCTTATGTTAAGACACTAAAAAACAGCGGTTTGCTCTATTTTAAGGCCGAGAACACACTTCACACCTGGTAAGGTACACCTGTTAAGAAAGAACTGTTCCATTGCAAATACGAATCCAAAATAGGTGAGTTCGATTGAGTTGCTAAAATACATCGGTATTTTCCGCTTCTAATCAACAGATAATCTAATTATTCCTGAGCAGTCTTACCTTGAGTTTTGTCCCTTCATTATAAGACTTTTTAGTAATACAAAACGCCATTCAATTAACGGGTACAATGCAAAGTAGGAAGGTATTTACTTTCCTACTTTATTTTAGGATGAGCCAAATAAATAATCCAATTAAAACCAACCCCTACAGTTCAACTAACAATGTAAATTATACAAATAAACATTGTTAAAGGGGTCTTTTGTTGATCTGTCCCCTGGCTACTGTGTGAGAGTGTAAAATAAACACTACAAAGGCCTATCCAATTAGTGAATTAAACAACGTAAATACAGGAACAAAGTCCTGTATAATTTAAATGATAATAAACCGCTGGAGGATCAAACATTATTTAATCCGATTAAAAACTTCTATATAACTATTTCAACAAACCAACAAACCTTACGTTACACAACAAAAACTTCGTAACGACATTATTATCTAGAGGTGTAATTAAAAACAAATCCATTTTCTTTTACAAACTCCTTTGTGGAATTAATCTTATAAGCCTCCCAGAAAGTTGCCTTTGCTTCCTTAAAAAAACATCCTTTGACATTGACAAAATGGTTAGCAGGAGCCAGTAGCCAAAGAACATCCTTTCGAATTTCGAACAAAAGCAAGATTAGAGACAGTTCTTAATTAACAAGTCAACAGGACTTGGTTTAACTTGACATTTTAAAGGGGTTAACAGTTATGTCTGCAGGGCAATTGGTATGACAGACAAATATACTAAAGCCAGACAGAAAAAGACTAAAAGTTCGTCGCGTTTGATTAATTACTGATGGGGAGCTGATCTTTCTATTTATAAGGCAGTAGTATTCTAGAAGTTTGCGGATTATAATTCTGAAATATTTTTCAGGGAAATAATTAGCGATTATTTTTGCACTGTCGGTAATTTGTGTTATAACATAGGCCTCCTTTACACAGCCTCCTTTTCACGCAGTTACAATGGCAATGACTTTCATTTTGACACTTTAACAAAATTCATTGCGTCATTTTCAATGTTAACTAGACAAATTTTTCAAACATAGGAAGCAATGGATTAGCAGCACGGTTATCGGATATCTATGATTTGCAGTTTCCTTCAAAATCTTTCGGATTGTGATTGAAATGGTGTTACGCGATTAGGGTGTGTTTGGTGACAAGTTATTTTTATTAGGTAATTAGTTGCCCCCGCGGTTTCACCCGCATAATCTTCGGTCCCGTGTGAATATCGGGATAAAAAGTACTCTTGTCCTAACCCAGGTCATGGTCTACCCGTGTGGCAAATTCCATCCAAATCCGTTCAGCCGTTTTAGCGTGAAAGCGTAACAAACAAACAACTCACTTTCGCATTAATTTATAATATTAGTTTGGATATTATTGTCTTCACATGCATTGGTATTGGATTGGTTAGGTTAGGGTATTTGGTTATGGGCCTGCGTCGCCTGAAATAAATGAATTATTATTTTCCTTTATTTCATAAATACATGTCATTTAAATTTATATAAAAAAAAACAGGATATTCGCAGTCTGTTACATTACAATAATCAAAATGTTTTAATGATGCTTAAAAAATCAGCGAATGTAAATTTTTGTATTGCTGCATAAAAGTAGGCCTACACTTGTACTGATTATGCTGTGATTTTAATTTTAAGTGGGACTGTATTTCGAAAATTGCTTTGGTAATTGTGTTTACCCATATTCATGTTTATCAAAAAGGAGAATTTCAAAGAAAACCAGGATTAAGTAGGTAGAGCCAAAACCAACAGTGTACTCGGCATATTTTAGTATGTATCGAAACAGATCTGTTTGTCTTGAAAAATTCTCTGAACTGAAAAGATTAAACAGCAACTGTTTTCAACTTTCGTTAGACGTAGTTGATTTATAAGAATAAAACTAATAACCAACTTACAGCTCCGCATTCCTGAAATGGTTTTAGGAAAAGTTTTCTGGAAAAACACTGAGAGATGAAGTGAACCAGATAAAATTCCTCATCTAGATCTAGAAATCTCTAGTCCTACCTACGCAACTGCCCCGCCGCGTAGACTAACGTAAGTTACACCAGGTGTACGAAAATAAAACATTGCGTTTATTGAGTAGCACGCTAAAAACTAAACGCATTCATTTGTTAAAGAAAGTTTGAAATTGAGAATATTCATTTTTCCCAGTTTACTTGTTATTGAAATTTACTTTAATTTGAAATACGGAACCTATTATTACCCGACTGCTAAGGAAGGGTTGTGCTTTTCGCGCGTATCTTGTATGTATGTATGTTTGTATTTTTTTTTATTACCTCGTATCTTACAAACGGCTAGATGGATTTCGGCAGTTAAGGTATCGTTACATTCGTCTTAAAAACCCAGTCTTAAAAATCCCTAGATAGTTGTTTGAAAAAAAAAATGGCGGATTTTTGGCGCCATTTTGTTTTTTAATACGTTAATAAAAAATAATTTACCAAACCTATCGAGTAGGGTATTAAAATAAAATAATTTAAAAGGGGATTACAAAAATATATATAAGTTATATGTTTAAATTTAATTAGTAATAATAAATTTGTTTAAAAAGTTTTTGACAGCATAAAAATGGGCCATGTTTGTGTCGGACCAGTTTATGTTCATAAGAGTGTGCCGGGACACTTAAAACTCTTAAATAAAATAAATAATTTAAAAAAAACAAAATCCCGACTGCAAAATCACATACCTCAAAAGAGAAAAACAAGCATTATAATCTATAGAATTGTATGGTATTGCAGGCGGGGGACAAACCAATAACATGAAAATATGGTGTAACTTTTGTTTCAAAGATCAAAGAACCAGTGAGCCTAGAATCCTATTATTATACCATCATGGTTTGATACTCAATTTGATTTAAAAAAAAGTCAAATTTCAAAGTAAGTGTAATAAGTATGCTGCAGAAGAAACTTCAGATTTTATGTCAATGTCAGTCCCGTTTTAGTCTGCAATTTATTTAAACAGTGCAATAAAATGCATAAACTCATTGATACTTTCAGTAACACTCTCATTTCTGACTCACGAACACTTGTCACTTGCAACAAAATGAATAGACAAAATTGATTAAAACATTACCAAGTGGCGGTGTACAGAATAATGACTAACATAAGATACGCAGTCTAAAAATATGTCTACCCGTGGACCGTCCCAGTCTGTCCTCCCCAACGTTGACTGAACTTTGAAATCCAGGACTTGGCTATCGAAGCTCAAATTCCCGATCCATTGCCGACTTTGTACAGCCTCATTCAAGTCCCTTTAGAATAAAACCAGCATTGAAATTGTAACAGTTTGTTTCGAACATGTCGATTCAATTGTTTTTCGTTATTGGCTCGTATCAGTGGCCTAAATGTGTCATGCTGTGACTCAAACCAACTGTCGGGTTGTTTGGTATGGTTTTCATAATGCAGATTTACAAATATCTGTAGTATTTCTGCGCTTGCACATGGCATGTGTCACACACGATGTTTTCTCTTGGAGGGGACAAAAATATTGTGTTTTGGAATACGTCCGTTACCTAATGATTTATGCCTTTCTTTTGCAGTTCTGGCCAAAAATAGAACTGTAAAATGAAAAATTCGATTGCCTTGTTTGTCGTCTCGCAGCGGTAGAAGAACCTGAAAGTAAAATATAAAATTTTAGTACTACATAATGTTCTAAATCTGGCACAACAGTTGGGAGACGAGAAACAAAATGGGTAGATGATTTTTTGAAGGATTGCAGCAACTGGATCTGATTTAGACAGAAAAGAAAAGAACAAAGACACAAATGGCCGGAGGCCTACACTACAATCAACAGTGAGATCAATGAAGCTGAAAGCAACGCTAACAATGTCGGTGATATCAATGATGAGATTATTACGAATTTAATAAATATGAACGACTTCGACTTAGTTACATGTACGGCACTTTACTTTGTGTTATTCATTTCATCACCACTGCTTTTATAACGGTAAAGAATTCGTCGTGAAGAAATCGGCATTGCCAAAAATTCGAGCACATACATGTGGCATCCACCACTAGCACTGGGACTCTCACAGAGAGGTGGCCTGTGTCAGTAGTGGAAACGTTATAGGCTGATTCCGCAATAAATGTAAAGTGTTGGCCATTCACACTAACCACGATATCGAAAGACTTAAGACTAAGGACAAACCAATAGGTACATCTAAACACAATACAATCGATACTCATAATCACAATAACAAACTTTATATCCCACGTTCCAATACATTAAATACAGTCGACAGTTAGCACATAACTCAAACAGCCATAGGTGAGGTAGCTAATGAAGTCACGTCTAACGATATGCTGTGTTCAGATACAGATAGTAATCATTGTGCTAAGTAGCGAACAGGTTTGCGGACCTCTAAGTACTGTAATAATAAATCATAATGTCTTAACAGAGATGGATATTGATATTAATATAGTTATGTTTTTTTTAGGTGGGAAATTATCAAATAACTTCTCCCGCTCTGGGTGAAGCGTGTCAGACTCTTAATGACTAAAACTCACCCGTGTTCCTTCAGTTGATGTACGTTGCCAGGGGCCACGGTATCCCTTTCGGACTTTCCCGCGACCCCGGTACTTATGTACTTTAGACGTCAACTTCGTAGCATATTATTATTGTAAGACGTGAATTTCAGTTTTCAGATAGGTGTACTGTAATCCAATTCAAAGTCAAAGTCAAAGTCAAATGATTTATTTCAAGTAGGCCCGTATAAGGCACTTTTGAACGTCAAAAATTTACAAAAAAAAATTAATTGATTCTAGTTGCCCCTTCCAAAAGGTAGTTTTCGTATGCAAGAAGAATGGGCAAGAAACTCCACCGTTACTCTTTTAAAATGTTTTACAATATTTTGTATAAGTACATTAGTTATATAATTATATGTGATTACGATGCACCTAGAATAAAATTATTATACCACAATAGGTAAAAAGAATTAAGAATTAAAAATGAAGCAACAACAGATAAACTAATTATGTGATAGATACATGGTGCTCACATATTTACAAACATTGTAAAAGTAGACGATCCTCCTAAGATTCCACAATTAATAAGTCAGTGTGCGAGGAATTAGTCATAGAAAGTAAAATCAATGTCATATAATAAAAAATAATAATAAAATATACACTTAAATTTGCAACCAGTTTGATTTTGTCTTGATTCTAAATTATCCTATGGAGCAGGACCAGCATGTTTCCAAGCATTCTTATCTTGGATATAATCCTCTAATTTGTAATATGCTTGTTTACAAAGTGTACTTTTAATATGAGCTTTAAATTTTCTTTCATTTAATTGCAAAATATCACAAGGTATTTTGTTGTAACATTTAACACAGTACCCCATAAAAGATGTATGTACTTTAGATAATCTGAAAAATGGTTGATCTATTTTATCTTTATTTCTAGTATTAAAATTATGTCTATCACTTATTTTATTAAAAAGATGTCGATTTTTTCTAACATACATAATATTTTCATAAATGAACTGGCAAGGTACCGTCATAATATTAATCCTTTTAAATAGTTCCCTGAGAGATTCGCGGTGACGTAGATTATAAATGGCTCTGACAGCTCTCTTTTGCAAAATAAAGATGGACTCAATGTCAGCAGCCCGACCCCACAGTAAAATGCCATACGACATAATACTGTGGAAGTAACTAAAATAGACCAATCGCGTGGTTTCTACGTCTGTTAACTGTCTTAATTCTGGTAGGTATAGCAAGAATACGGATTTTTTTATGCAAAAAAATTTAAAATTTGAAAAAAATAGTTTAAAATGATGGAAGATATCTCATGTATTATTTAATAAGGGATGTCCTGTGATTTTACATATAGATAAAATCTACAAAGTGAACATTTCCAAATAAACCGCTATTCATTCACACAATGAAACAAAGTTTATTCAGGAAAGGACCAAACAAAAAAATCGTTAAGCTGTATCGATTTATTTTCTAATCTCAGATCAGATCTTAGATTCATGAATACTCCTTGGAGTACACCTTATTAAAATTTTAAAACATCGCATTGTACCGATACCCACGCATTTATGAATAGATTTATGTATACGAGATCATAATCATCTCTAATTATACTTTGTAACCAATAAAATTTAATCAACCGGGAGACAGACTTTTTTTTTCAATTATCCTTTCGATGGGATGCCCCGATAACGAGGATTTCAATTTTCTTTATTGGATTTGGTAGGGATTTAAGGATGCATTCATGAATTTTTTAATTGAATAGGTGTAAGATTATTTATTTCTAAACGTCAAGGCATTTTTAATGTCTGGTAAAATATCGTTAGAAAATAATTCAACATATTATTAGTTAACTAGTAGCGCCCTGCGGTTACACCCGCATAAGCCTCGATCCCGTGGGAATATCGGGATATAAATATAAAAATATCCTATGTGTTAATCCAGCAGTGCTATTCTGTAACCAACTCACCGTGAAAACTCAGGTGAAGTGAGCTCGGAGTGAGCTGTCAGTGTCATCCCACCTGATGCTAGGGATGGCAAAGCATTACATTTACAATCATAATCGAGATTTTAATTACATTTTTTATGCTATTTCTATTGATAATTTTATATTAAGTATTTTAAAGCCCGTATTTAAGTGTCTAAACATTGCTATTTAAGGAGGTTTTAAATAAAATAGCAAAACAGATAATCAGCCAGAAACTCAATTTTGTTTTATTAAATTTTGTGCCTCAGGCTATTCATATTAAGGACTAGTCCCTTAATATAAACAGCATGAGACGCGAGCGCCTTACGCACGTAGGTACCTATAATAAATAAAATAAAACATACATATCACACGTTTAAGCTGCTAATTACTAAAGAAAACGCGCATCGACATAGTTTGTTATTATGAACCCATTGTTATCTGATTATATAAACGCAATCGAGTGTTAATAGTGTGTAATTTAACCCCACACAAACTATGTGGGAACCTACCTAAACGATGGAGTCATTTAAATAAAAAGACGTGCGGATTATATGTAGGTACCTACCTAATATTTTATTGTAGATAACCTACCTACGCGTTGCCAATAATAAAATAATATTCAGCAGTTCAACAGCTGACACTTGCCGCGCAGGTGGAATGACAGCTCACTTCAAGCTCACTTCAGCTAAGTTTTCACCGTGAGAATATAATAGAATAGACCGGACCATTTGGATGAAATTTGGCACACATATAGTTTACAACCTTCTAAACTATTTGTGTGCCAAATTTCATCTAAATCCGTTCAGTAGTTTCCATCCATCCATTCTCATAAACTTTCGCGTTTATAATGTTAGTATGAATTTTTCTGGACTTATTATCCTGCTGGTCTATTCTGTAAAAAACTCACCGTAGAAACTTAGGTGAAGTGAGCTGTCAATAGCATCAATCCCTAGAATGACAGATGACTTCACACACAAGTTTTTACAGTAAGATTTTTCAGAATAGATCGGTTGTTCCATTTCTTAGGTATTCTCATATTTCTTATAAATGCTGCTGAAGTCAACGTATAAAAAAACCATACAGAGTACAAGTAAGTATGACCCAAATTGATACAATTTATATTGATACGATTTTTTTAACCAAATATCGATTAATTTCAGACTCATACAAAGCATGATTCATCTGATTTATTTCTGACGACTTACCATTGAACGAATCCGAAACTTTTACGGACAAAAGTAATAAATCAATCATTTGAGTTATTATTTGTTTTAAGAGCTTTCGAATGCTGCAGAAGTAGTTTCAAGTATTGAAATTAATCAGTTGATGTATTGAGAGCATTTTGAATCATAATACAAGCTGACTTATCACATTTCATTTGTTTCATTTCAAGTACAGTTCGCGTCAAATAACTTTGCCGCTCTAAACTAGGTTATAAAATTGACTGCGCAGTAGTCAATCTTAAAAAACAGTAATGCGCATGCCAGCACGCATGCGCAACCTAACTTCAGATCGGCAAAGTTATTTGACGCGAACTGTAGGTAGGAACCTATGAAAAGCGATACGATTCAATAAAGTCATTTAATTAATATCGGCCGTGCTAGGCATCCAAAATAATATTGTTTACCTTAATTTGGTAATAATCAAAATTCCATTTCAGACACTAATGGCAGACACATTGTCCTCATATGGCCTGATCAAGATTATTATGTCTGAACTTTAAAAGAGACTGCGAACCTCTGAGTTTATTTCAGACTTTCTTCTCAGAATAATCAGATAGGAAATGCCGACCTCATCTAGCTTATTTTTAATATTAAAAGTGATACCGATGTCCTATTTACAGAATAAACAATTTAATTTCAATAAAATTGGTCTCTAAAATCGGTCATTTTAATTTTATATCTCCATTGTGTAAAGATTAAGATTATGAATGTCTGACCAACATTGATAAAAGGACACTGCAGTAAACATAATCATTTTTATAAGCAATATATAAGTAGGTACCTATAATATATCCTACCTGGCATTCAAATGATAACCAATTTATTTTCCATCTCCCATTAAATAGAACTGAAATTGCCACTTGGCATTTCCATCGCCCCAAGATTTAATAATAAAAATTCCCTTTGCCATCTTCCATAAAAATCACGAGACAAAAATGTCATTTATTTATAACGGACCTCGTTTCATTCCCTACTTTCTTTTGCGATTTATTGTAGCAATATAACAATGTCGAAAGTATGAATTGGTAATAATGAAAACGCACCTGCTTGTGATCTTTTACAAAGACAATATTATCCATTTTATTTTGGCACTTGGCAAAATTTCGATCTAAATTCAAATGTACGAGTTTGACGTTTCTATGACAGTTGGCTTGACAAGCAGCGCTGTCATAAACGTATCAAGATATATCAAGGTCACAGTATACGATAATAGTAGAACAAAAGTATTACCACACTTAAGTTTGTTAGCGAAACGCTAGTTAATAGGGAAAGTGAGGAGTTGTTATATTTAATCTTTGTTACGTACAGAACAAATGTGTATAAGCCGAAACAAATTGAATAGGACTGTGTAAAACATGGTGGCTTTTGCCTTTTCCCTTCCGAAACATGGTGTCTTTTAAGTTTCTACAATAACATTAGCTTGTGGGTTCTGCCTCAGAAACTTGAGCCTCATGGAAATGGAACAGCCTGGGGGTAATCGCTAATGGATTCCCATCCATCATTTGTTCCCTTGCTCATCTATTAATGCTCAACAGCTTCTCTGTACATGACATACATGTATTTACCTACTTTACTTAACTAATTTATTACATATAGTGTGTATAACTTGTGTATGATATATCCTACTTTTAATAATACATATATCCAAAGATATGATTCCTAAAGTATCACTCACCATAAGCCGTTAATTACCCATTCATTATTTTCATTTCTAATTATTATAGAAAGCGACAATACCAACGTAGCAAAACAAAAACAAGCATTGATTGTTTTCTTTTCGAAGATGTAGGAAAAGTTATTAATGATTGATTCCCATGAAACACTCTGTATGATTGATTTCCGCTGATCTCTAACGAAAGTGATATTTATCAAGTAGCCATTGTAGTAAGTAGAGCTACAGTATAATCAAGTAACAGTATTATGTCTCGGCATTGACTTACGGTCGCTCGGTAGATAAACCTTCCGCGTCCGTGCATAACTGCCAGGCAATCAATACTGTTGCGTACTGGTATACACTGAGATTTCGAAGCGCATCGTTTCGACCGCTTTCTATCAAGATATAATACTGTAAATTATTTATACTGTGGTAGAGCCTTAAGTACGAACACAAATCTTCTAAAAATATCAATCAAAGGCATTTCTAAGGCTTTATTAATGGAAGTACATTAATAGTAAAAGCCCGTGTTTCTAATAAATAACAGACACAATGTAGGTACCGCTAACCTAGTTGTGCCACACCTACAATTTCAGACCATTATTTGGGACACAGTACAAAATAATTATAATCTAGTACGTTGACCCTTGCGATCGATTGTGACTTAGAATGTTAGTGTAACAGATAAAGGAGTAATCGGAATGGAAAACGTGAAAACATTGCGAAAAGTCTTACCGTGAAAACTTAGGTGAAGTGAGCTGTCAATAGTGACACTATTGACAGCTCACACGCTCACTTACAGTTCGCGTCAAATAACTTTGCCACTCTGAAGTAGACTACAAATGATTGCGCAGTAGTCAATCTTACTTATAAAATAGAAGCGCACATGCCAGCAGGCATTCGCAACCTAACTTCAGAGCGACAAAGTTATTTGACGCGAACTGTACGGTGAGATTTTTACAATAATAATATATCTATGATTTTTTCAGAATAGATCGTTAGATCACTTCTTCACAAGCTATGCGTATACCACTAGAGCAGGACACACCAAATGGCGGACCGCGGTCCGCATCCGGACTGCCAGCGTATTTTGTACGGACCAACTAAAACAGTTTATTCCAAACTTCAGACTGAGATCAATCAATCTGCATAGCCTTTTCCCAACTATATTGGGGTCGGCTTCCAGTCTAACTGGATGCAGCTGAATACCAGTATTTTACATGCAGCGACTGCCTATCTGACCTCCACAATCCAGTAACTGGGTAATATGATACCCCTTGGTAAGACTGGTTGACCCGTAACGACTGTCAAAGATCCACGAATGACAGCCAGGACCAACGGCTTAACGAGGCACGGAGGAGTCTCGGTATGTAAAGATGGTCACCCATCCACGGACCAACCCCGGCAAGCGTAGCTTAACCTGATGGATCGACCCGTGCAGCTGTTATTATTTAGCCACGAGCTCCTCTGAAGCTCCTCCATTTCAGACTGAGAGTTCAAAGTAAAAAATGTTTTTTTACATTAATATAAATTACTAAACTTACTTTGTTATTTTTGTTTATTAAAATGTTTCTTTTCGTTTTCTTTCTTAATAAAGTTGATATTTTAAATCTTGGTTGCTAGTAATCGTTTACCAGCCGAACCGCCAGTCATATTATTTTTACAAACGGACCCCCCATAAAACTAATCGGTGATCACTGCAATAGAGGCTCGTTTCTTAGTAAAAGATAAGCTAATCAGAGAAGTTTATACGGAGCAGCCGGTCTATTCTGTAATAATCTCACGGTGAAAACTTAGGTGAAGTGAACGTGAAGTGAGCTGTCATTCCACCTGCAGCTAGGGACTGACAGCTCACTCTGAGCTCACTTCACTTAAGTTCTCACGGTGAGATGGTTACAGAATACCACTGCTGATTGCTAAGTGCGTCAGACATACAGGATATATACAAGACTATTGTCACGTTATCCATATTGTCAGGTGCACGACTTTGAATGAACCCTGATGAAGTTTTTATTGCCTGTAAGCATAAAACACGAGGAAATGACAACTAGAGCTGTTAAATAAAATAATACTTTTTTTATGTTGATGACAATTTGTCAGCGAATAAAACCTTAGTCATACATTTAATTTTACACTGATCTCAGTAAAAGTCCGTAGTCTTTGTGAGTAAGTTTTTGTGATTATTTTTAGGTCCATATTATACTATAGGTACCTCTACCTACAGACAAGGGACTGGCAATTTAACTCATTGTAACTTAATGGGTAGAAAGTGATGTGTGGTTAGCCCGACTGTTGTCACTTTCAACACTTTGTTTCCGTAAATTGTACTGCCTGAGTATTTCGTAATGAGTGAAATACGCTTAAAGTCTCACCTTTTTGATGTGCAAAATCTTTCCTCTTGCTTTCCTGCAATCTGCGGGAGTGATTTCTTGAAAAGGAACGGAAGTGTGTAACAGGAAGCCGGGGAATTGCGCGCTATTTGATTTGACCAATGAGCGCGCGTGGTGCTAGAGTTGGCCAGAAACGACCTTGACGAAGCCCCGCCCCTTTAATGTTGCTTATTACCTTAATGTTGCATTTTACCATGGTGAGATGTCAGATGTTACACATCAAATGCGACTACTGAGACTCGCTTGTTTTTTTTAATATGTTTTGCAGCTGCTTTCGTCTACTGTCTGCAAACATTCACTGTTTCTTTTTGCAGTAAGGTCTTGTGTCTTCCACTCTCTTTCCATTTTTATCATCTTCTGCTTCGGTGCCCATACCATAAATGTTTTCTAGCATTATGTAAATCCACACTTGACGTTCAAGAGTCCAGAATCCAGCAAGCATAAATTTTGGAATTTTGAGATTTTTAATAAAAACGGGTAGAATGTACTTACAGCACCACTATAAAATACAACTCAAGTTAAAAAATCTCTCGTGTACTTAAATGATTTTGATGACCTTACATTGCGTAAGCGCTGGTAACATAAAGTAATTTCGGTTTCTGTGTAGTATTAAATAACAACCATATCTCACACTTAGTTCACAAATACCTGCATGGCTTTCAGAGCTTACGCTTTAATCTGCCATAATCTTAATTTATTAACTGAGGGGACACATCTGAATAAGCAAATGGTATACATTTCCAGTATAAGCTGACCTCTTATTGTACGGAAATCCTATACAATGCGAGATCGGCATAAACTGGAACTGTATAGCTTGATGTGTAGTCGTGTGTTCACTGAAGGACAAATCTTACAACTTTTTTAACGACAGACGTCAAACCTATTCTTATTGGACTCTCAACTCTATCTCCTTGACTTAAGTATCTTAGCTAATATTATTGTTTATTATTCATTGGTGAAGTTTTTGTGAATGGTAAGAAGTTATTCATCAGTGTTGAAATAAGACGCTGCGGTGACTATAGTAACCCTTTGACTTTGGATTCTTCTCGCATAATGATTAATATATCCCGGAGACATTTATATAAATGTATAAATATTTTTGGACTGAGTAACTAGCGATCAATGTCTTGAAGACCTTCGGTTGCCTTAAAAGATGGTAGGTAGGTAGGATTTGAGGATGGATTTTGTTCCTTTTTATTTGAGCCTTGAGCTTTGAATTAAAGTAAGTACTTAATAGCTTTGAATTGCGTTAAGGTCGTGTATTCTGCGTTTGTCACCAATGTCAAAGCTAAGATGCGAACGTGTACTGTCGAAGAACCTCACATCTAAGCAGTTTGAAAACAAAATCCCGTGAACACGATGACCTCATCTGTTACCGCTCCGGTTCTATAGCGACCGAGAGCTGTAAGCAGAAATAGTCCTTATGGAAATAGCCTGGACACATTGATTAACTGTATGTGGATTTTTCTATGTATCGATGCATGGTGGTTTACAGTCTCATATCGACGCATTGTAGGATTTATATTATTTTATTGCGTTACATGCAATTCACACAGGGTCACCAGATCAACGAATTTTCTGTAATAGGCACAAACAAACAACTGCTCACCTTTATAAAGTAGAACATTTTCGTCATAACTTAAAATCAGACTTTTATCGTTGTACTTACATTATAAACTTTGTAAGGGTCACAAATTAACATCCCTAATAAAATGTTACAAAGCTGAACGGTCCACAAAAGGGGATGAAAACTTTATGACACACGAAAAAACCACATTCTGACAATTTTTAAAGCATGCTTAATGTGTTTAATTCACTATAAAAGGGAACTTCGTTCCCAAGGTCATAACTTTTATATTTGGACCTCGCCCTTCTAAAAACTTTGGATCACGTACGCAGGGATGCACTTATAATTTCACTGCTTTTCTAAATTCAACTACGGGTTTATAAAAATAGGGTATAATCTTCTTTGAAAAACTTCAGCAAACATAAAACTGTCACATGATAGAGGTCGAGTTTTCGACAAATCTTTCTTGGAATCAAAATCAGAAGGTTATTTGTTTGGAAGCCAGATTAATGTTCGTGAAGGTGTGAAGTTTACAAGTGTTCTAAGAAATGCTAATGATTATTTAAATGAACATTTTTCACAGTTCGTACATTGTTTCAATAAACATGTGCATGTAACTTGAAACGTTATGTTTGTGCTTGAAATTGAATGCAGCTGTGCTGAGCTGCTAAACGATAACAAGCTTTAATTAGAGCCCTTAATTATAGCGCTGGTAATACTTTCTGGTATATGACGTATTAGTGCTTTGAAAAAACAGAAGGTTAGCTTTATTATACAAGGTGGAGACAACAATACGGCAATAAATTCAAAATAATTCTTAATCGTATAACTTCCCAGTCTGCATACAAAAATTCAATCAAATATATGCAACAGTTTAGTCACTATAGCTAGTCAAAGATTGGCAAAACCCATAGTCTAATATTTAGTATGTTTAAATTTCGATGCACGTTTTCAATTTCGATGTTAGGATTTATTTCATAATTACAAAATCACTGTACAAAATGCTCATAATATAGTCGGACTTTTATTTAGCTGTAATAAAATGACACTTCTTACCCTTGGGTACGACATCACCGCTTGAGCGACCTGCGTCTAGCGTCTTGCGGCGGTGCAAGACGCTAGACGCAGGTCGCGCCCTATGTCGTGGCTCTGGCCTTAGGCCCTAGTTATAATAGGCGCCCGAAGCGCGCGTCTCGTACGGCAGCGCTTAATGCAATTCGTTACATAGAAATTCATAAAATATTATTGAGCGCCCAAAACGCAAGGTACAAGACGCGCGCCTCGGGCGCTAAACTGTCATTTCATCAATGACTTAGAACATTTTTTTACGAAATGACAGTAAGAAGTGTCATTTTACTGCAGCTAATATTAAAAGTCCGACTGTTCGCATTAGTTTTGGCAGTGTTTTCATTTATTGTCGTATTGTTATCTCCAAATTGTGTAGAAAGCACAATCAATTCCCATGGTGTTAAACATAAAAGTCATTAGTTACCAAAAGGAAGCTTATTATGTATAATGTACATTAAGAACACAAAAAGTGATCAGTTATTAATTTAATTATATTTCTGTCATATTCAATAACAATAAACATTAATTTTAAAATCGATGTTCGATAAAATAGGGATGAACCTTTTTCAAAAAAAGTGTCGTTAGAAAACAGGTAGCCAAAGAAACCCAGCCAAACGATTAGCATCGGGGTTTTTATTTACATTTTTTGTAATCTATGGATGATGATTTATGGCCCGTTATTTTTTTTTCTTTTAGAGGACTCGCGTTGGTAGCCAGTCTCACGTATGTCAACACAGATTATTATCAAAAACATTATCTGGTGTCAAAAAGACGGATTTCTTTCGTGATGTCTTATGTACATACAAAGTTGAGATGACAGAGTGGTATTTTAGGATACGCTGTTTAAGTATCAACTTTTTTGAGATTATTGAAACGAAGTACTTCAACGCGGCTTGTAGTAGGAGTAAACTGGTACAAATCGTCACGTAACAAAATCGCGTTATGCTTGAAAATGTCAGTTTCAAGTGTCAAAGATTTGCTAAAAACTTATACTAGATGGCTCTGTATTAATACATAATATACCTACAGCGAAAGGAACTTCGTTCCAACCAGGTATCCCACGACACTTATCAACTTCTTTTTAGGGTTCCGTAGTCAACAAGGAACCCTTATAGTTTCGCCATGTCCGTCTGTCTGTCTGTCTATCCGCGGCTCAGCTCAGAGACTCTTAGTACTAGAAAGCTGTAACATGGCATGGACATATTGATCACGCCGACAAAGTGTTTTTTTTTTTTTAGAGTTCCCTACACGTAAAGTGGAAATGTTTTTTTTTCTCGTCCATCCCCTAGTGTGGGGTGTCGTTGGAAAGGTCGTTAAAAAATATATGTGAGTGTGTCTAAACCATTGTTCGATTCAGGGATCCGTTTGCGAAATATTAAGCTTTAAAATGCTAATTAGAGTCAAGCCACCTAAATGAATATATAAATAAAACGGCAGTAGTATATATGACGAAAATAAAAGGAAAACTTTCACAGCTAAGTAGGCTCTGCAAGTTAACGAGTAATAATCGGACAATTTACATTTGCAATTGCAAAAATACGTTCTCCCATACATTCCGTTTGGGAGAACATGTTTTTTAACTACAATGTTAAGTTTGTTCTTGGGATAAATTCATCCCAACTACGGAACCCTTCATTGTGCGTATTCCGACACGCACTTGGCTGGTTTTTTTTGTTAATATATTGTAGGCATACACTGAGCCCACAAGTATATAGCTATTACGTAGGTAGGTTAGGTACCGACGTTGGGTCAAGTTTTGGCCATATGAAGGTCAAAAAACAAGAGACACGTTAAAATATCAATGCAAGCATCAGTATCATGGTACCTATATCTTCATTCATTGAGAAATAACTCCACACCCTACAAACTCATTCGCATTCTAAGCCCGCATCTCTCAGAATAAATTATAATACAAAACAGGCGATTTATATTATTCTATTGTCATTTATCTCGTCCTGTTCCGACCGTTAAAATTTGATTACATAACATAATCAAGTTAACTTTTATTCCTCGGTAAATAAATTATGTCCAGGGCATTATCATCATAATAGGATAAAATATAGTTAGTCATAAAATAACATTGTGAGCCGTTAAAAGTTTTACGACTTAAAATTCAAGGACTGACGTTAAAATGTAATAAAATGTTGCCACCCGCTAAACAGATTAAATGTTGCTCTAACAAAAATTAAGGACAGATGTGCAAAATAAGGATTAAAAATCGTTAAATTTATATTTATATGAGAATTGATGGAAAGCCGGGTTTTGTTTGCTTATTGTTGGACGCTCTGATGATAAGAGCGATATCCGCTGCTTATTTTATGATTGTACTAGCGACCCGCCCCTGCTTCGCACGGGTGCAATGTACTGATACACTCGTCAACATCCCAATGTTCATACGAATAAAAACAAAATGCAGTATAAAACTACCAAGAAACTGCCGATCATCCCAAATTATACAGTAACAAAATATTCTGATCATCGCCGTGTGAACGGGCCTTACAATTAAAAAAAACAAAGGTGGTATATTACCTATGAATGGTCTAATTTGTTGAACTAGATAAATTAAAAAAATTGCGAGTCCTTCTCCATTCGTGGAGTTTGGACGTCCAAATACTTAATTATTAATGTTCTTCAGCTTCAACCACCACTGTCATCAAACTTTATTAATTCAATTCATAAATTAATTTCAATAATCGCAGTCATTGACCCCTGTCAGTCATGGCGCCACGCCGCGCACCGTCAGCCATAATTATTTTTCTGCGCGTAATTTTAAATCTGTAATAGCTTTTATAGTATTCATTTAAATCATGTAATGTCCATACATTGTATATACATATTTTAATCTTAATTAAATGTCCAATTTTAATAAACCTTCCGGAATACATTCGCTAAATGATGTTAAAAACCTCATCAAAATCCGTTGCGTATTTTAGAAGAACAACGCGAACATACAAACGCGAAAAGCGACTTTGTTTTATAATATTTAAAGAAGAGATAGAGATTCGAGAAGATAGTGATTACAGCGTTTATGATTACTCGTACATAAATTATAAAAAGTACCTTGGCGACCGAGCTCTGCTCGGGTGATAATAGAGAAAACGATTTTACCCAGATATGAGACCTTGGTAGATCGATTTTTCCGCCCCCGTAAACATCAACAGTAAAACCCGCTTAATACGATCACGCCTAATACAATTTCCCGCATAATACGCCATTTTACGTCAGTCCCTGCAACTTGAGGCATGTTTTCATACAGATTTATCACGCTTAATACGATTCGTCATACCGTTGAATACGCCATCTGTACACGCGTGTTGTCTCACGCGGCAGCGGCCAACGGACTGACTGACCGAGAAGCCCTAAGTGATGATGCCCTAAGTAAAGAGGCCCTAAGACAAGTGATGATGATGAAGATGAAAGGGAGTCGACTCCGATTTTGTCAAACGCCCAGGCATTTATTAAAGTTACGATTTAAGGAATTATGGATCTTCTTTGGGTGAAAACGAAGACGCACTGCAAGTTAAGCTATATTGAAAGTCTTGTAATTACTAATGCATCAAAATCTCTATGTCAAACCAAAATATTTAAGTGATTACTTTAAGTAATGTAATCATAAATTATAATATACTATGATGTAACCTGATTTAAAAGTACATACATAACCGTAAACTAACTTTCTAACGAAATTAGTAAATAATAAGTTTTATTTTCCCTGTCCCGCCTAATACGCTTAAGACGCGTTTTTGGTTGGTCCCAATGAAATCGTCTTAAGGGTACGCTAGTCGGTCATTCTTCCATACAAACGTATTATGGTGATTACTCGTCTGTTTGACGGTGTACGTTAAAAACTAAAAATTATATAAATTTGTCTTGTATAGAATCTAGCCCTGTATGGAAGCAGAATCGGAAAAGAAATATTGATTTGGAAGATATGAGCGTAGAGAATTCCATATTTCAACACTAATTATAACTCGTCTTTGGGTGTAAATAAATAACTAATGTAGCAAAAAAATGACAAAATAGAAACCCTATAATAATAATTTGATTTTAAGTAAATACAACAAGTAGTTTTTCCATAATATCTTTACGCCCAAAGGTCTGTTAATCAAATTTTACGCGCTCGTTTTCGTTATAATTCATCGTCTATTTCACTAAATAAATAAATAATAACTAGATAAATAAATTCTAAATGAATAAAACTAGATAAATAAATAATTAGACTAATTTGCAAGTACCTTTAAACGGGTTTTACTGTATATTGCAACTTTCATCGAAATCTTTAGAGCCGTTTTAGAGAATGTGATTACAAATATATACAATATACAAATATTGGTCATTTATTTTTTTCTTTCTCATTTAGTTTTAATGATGGTCTGGCAGTTTGAGTAGTTTATGAGGCCTACCCAAATGTCCTTTCTTTGGTATTGTTCGTCGAGTTGAGGTCCTTAAGTTCTGAGTTGAGCTCCACGATTACCGACAAATGCTTGCACTGACAGGACATGTCCACTCAAATCTGTGTGGTTTTTTTCTCAAAAGACCATTTCAGACACTGTGCAGGCCATATGAGGACCATGTATCTACATGGTCCTCATATGGCCTGAACAAGATTATGTCTGGACTTTAAAAGAAACTGTGACCTCTGAATTTGTTTCGGTCTTTCTTCTCAGAGTAGTCAGATAGGAAACGCCGAACTCATCTAGCAATTTTTTATTTTTTTAAATATTTTATTAATATAACGTGTAAAAGTGATTGCAATATCCTATTTACAGAATAAACAATTTCATTTCAGTATATAAATGTCCAATATTATAGACCATACCATAATAAAGGTTACAGTGATACTGATAAAACATCTAGAAATCCAATGTTGCTTGCTTATTTTAGAAAAGGAAGTATGGTGTGATTTCATAAAATCTCTAAGTTTTATAACTTTTCGGCATAATATACACTTCTGCTTCTTGATTATTAAGCATCTAAAAAAAAAAAAAAACAATTTATTTACAAAACATCCTCAAATAAACGTAAATTTCGTAAACGATTTTGTACCTGACTCGGCAACTCATTCAGCTGTGGAACAATCATCAACAGTCCATTCAAAGGACAATGCCACGGCATTTATTTCACACTTCATTGATATTTTGTTAGTGAAAAACCCGTCGGAAGGACGATTCGTCAATGAACCTTTCATTCCGTGAATTTTTTTAATGAGTTCCGATAAATTGCTTCTAAAACAATGTTTGCACAGCAAGAATAATTAGTTTGCATGATTCTTCAAATAATACAGACAGAATCTCATTAAGAAATGATTAGTAACTGAATGATTAACAAAATATTCTTGATTAACCTGGCTAGTCGAACATAAAACTGAAAATCTAATTTCAAATGTAGTATATAATAGGTATCAAGAAAACTCAGATATATTGAGTAAGGGCTCTAACTTCTACAGTAATTTATACACATGGAAGTAAAGGAACATCAAACAAAATAACATTTTATTAGGTACGGCAACATTGCAATTCTTTAAAAAAAATAACACTAAAACATCAATAACTACAATACTTGTATATACAGCTATTTCGCACTTTCAATAACTAATAGCTAAAACATTATTTGCACATTCCATTTACAAAATCCCGGTGGCCAACGGAAACTGTATTGACCTCCAGCGTGGTGATAATTCACCGACAAATATGTCGGGTTTCCGACTGGCGCCAACTGCCAGATAAAAACCCCTTTTGTTTTAAATGGACTGAAACACGATAATGTTCAGACTAACTGATGGATTGTCGAAAAAAGAGAAATATTTGTACACTTGCACAAGCAGACCGACGCCTTTCACGCTCGGCGCCATTTTTTTTTCTTTATTAAACATATGGGCAATAACAGAGCATAGACAATTGTTTGCCGCTTTCTTTTGTCGTACGTTTGTGTAGAATAAACGTGCTAAAATTGACACTGCGATGTTTATTTTATGTTTTTTTTTGTTTTGGATTGATGAATGGTATGAAGAAGTTCATTTATTGAAATCTAGAAGCGGGCGGCGGGGAGTAAAAATTAAAAAGAAACTTAGGCGCTGAGCAGACGAGGGACAATTTGGAATTTTATCCGCGTGCGCGTTAGATTTCGATTCCAAATTGTCCGCGGACAAATTCTCCATCGTCTGCTCAGCTTCTATTTGTGTGACCCACAGTTTTTGTATGAAATGAACTTAGTTTCATTCAGTAACCATTTCAAAACATCTTGCAAACAGAATCGTTGGTTGCCGTCATTGATGATTATAAATCCAATAACCGCGCGCCGCGATTTCATCCGCATAAGTCTCGATCCCATGGGAATATCGGGATAAAAAGTATCCTATGTCCTAATCCAGGTCATGGTCTACACATGTGCCAAATTTCATCCAAATCTGTTCAGCCATTTTAGCGTGAAAGCGTAACAAACAAACAAACTCACTTTCGCATTTATAATATTCAAACTCAAACTCAAACTCTCAAACTCAAAGCATTTATTTCAATTAAACCATTTACAGGCACTTTTGAATTGTCAAGAATATTAGTTAGGATTTCTGCTATTACAGCGACATCTAATCGAAATTACCTAGTTTCGTTATATTTTTAGTAGGTATTATCGTATCAAAATAAACGAAATTCTATCAATGTTTTCATTTTGTACAAGCGTTTGTAATGAACCTTGAAAATCCGATGCATAACGAAATACCGGAAGCGTGCAAGTGAAAATCGGAACCAAGGATTTGATATGAACAGGAAAAAACATGGAAGACCTTGGGTTTTATCTAAGGCTTATATATATATATATATATATATATATATATATATAGGCTATACATATTATTAAATATTCTGGGAATCAGAGGGGCAATTCCCGTAATTTTCAAGAACATTCGCAATCGCATCTCATTCGCAATCTGCCAATACAATCAATTTACCAACATTTTTGACTAGTTTGACAGATTGCGACTTAACTGTGAACGTTTTTTAAGTACGAGAATTGGCCTTCTGATGTAACCAATATTTTATAAAAATATTTTGATTTAAAAGAGAGTCCCAGTTACTTACCCGTTCTTCGTATAAGGATGGTTGGTCAGTCAGAAAGATAAAGCTAGTTGCACATTGCACGTGGAATGGACAACTGTTAGCTTCATCTTTCTGACTGCCCGTCCCCTTAACAATTCCAAAAGTGCCTATTATTGATTTATTCGAAATAAATTATTTTTTTGCATGTTGAAATTTTAACAAGAAGAATATCTTGTTTTCATGCCAAAATATTAATTAAAATTAGAGTCAGTTACAGTATGATGACGTAAATTATTCTGGTTTGAACCGGTTTTAAGCTGGACAACGTTAATAACATTGATAAGAGCAGGAAAAAATGAAAAAAAAAAAATTAAAAATACTTTATTGCACAATAGGTTTTGCAGTGAATACAGTAAAAAAAGTTACACTTTACAAATGAACACTTGTATGCTACAACAATGGTGGGGGTACTGTCCTCTTAGATAGGCTATACAATAGCCTGTAGTAAAGAGAATCAGTGCCGTATCCCTCTAGGAGTGGAAAATCAGTTGCTTAGTGTTTTTGTACAATTCAATATTTTAATTATTAAGTATAGTAACGCAAAACAAAAGAAAATAAAAAGATAATAATTAATGAAAATGCTTGGAAGGAAATTCATTATTTGTAAGTTAGTGAACACAATGCAGTAACTAGGTACAATAAGGTACAAGTAGGTATCTGCCTATACATGCACTATATAACAATTTGTAAAACTCATGACAATTAATTAAGCAAAATGTAAGGTGAATGACGTGTAGGCTTGTCTTATATGTGCGTACACCTACGTAAAGGAAGAGGAAAAAAACAAAATAAATTGCAATTTTAACTCCTCTTTTTGTGACGCATTTGAAGAAACCCATCGATTCATTGATGACGAAAAAAAAGAATTTGCAAATGTGAACTTGGACCAGAAATGGGAAAGTTCAGTCATAGACTTCGTGGAACATGGGAAACTAGCTGATAAAGGTGATTAGTCAATAAAAATGTTTATTTAAGAAGTGGTTTCAGTATATATATTTTTATCTTCTTTGATAAATAACACCCGGCAAAACTAAGGCACAAAAGTAGAAAGAACATTGTGATTTTGTCAAATCAAACAGCGCGCGTTTTCTCGGTTTCCTGTAATACACTTCCGTCCCTTTTCACGAAATCACTCTCACAGATTTCCCACTCCACAGATTGCAGGAAAGCGAGAGGAAAGATGATACAAATAAAACAAAATATAAAAATAATTTTTGGGGGCGTTGACCGCTGGTTGTAAAACAGATTTTATCAACTCACTTCAAGTAACAATTACTCGAAGTGTGTGTTAATAAAATCTGTTTTATCGTGTTGTGATATCGAAATTAGGTTATGGGCAGTAGGACATATTCATATTAATTTATGTATTGTTTGTCGCAGGTAAAAAGACAGTTCTTACAATTAGCATAATCACTGTAACATACCCATGGGGTGTACAATATTTATATGTATGTCAATATTATTGGCTATGTTAAAAATAATCAATAATAATGACATAACGGGAACCTCGTGAAAGCCGAAAAAGATAATCAAATTAAGTTTATTGACTTGATGTGGATTCGACGGTCATTGTGCCGATAGTCGTATCAGCCAATGGCTTAATTGCCAAGAGCCTCGACCAACACCTAAGGAGGCTCTCGTTGGGCAGTTGGATTAAGGGCTTGATTCAGAAAGCGGTACTCCTGGACATGGCTCGCATTGTTAGGAGGTTCCACTCTCTGGAGCGCTGACCGCCGGTAGCTTGGACCCTGTTCCCGATACCGGTGGACTACTATTTTTTATAATTTTAAAATGTTTTTATATTTTTTAAATTCTAATTTAAAAAAATATAATTTATGTGTATATAGTAAAATAAAGGAAATATTAATAATAATACAATTACACTCTTAATTGTTGGTGGTTATTATCCATTGCATTGGTTGTTTTAGTCAACCTCATTTTACATTCTATAATAGACAATTATTACGGTCATGCAGTTTACATTAAATAAGTCAAAAAAATAAAAATAAGTTTAACATGTCAAGTTTTAGTCAACCTCATACTACATTCATTATTAGACATAATAAAATTATTACGGTCACATAATTTACATTAAATAAGTCAAAAACAATTTTAGTCAATCATAATTTTGTGTAAACTTGACAGACGTCGGCGTCGTCACAGCCTTCGTGGGCTCTTCGTGGGCGAAGCATGTATTCTTCTTCCATACCTGCATCTCTACTAGCCATCATCTTTGGATTTACCCCCTTTCTACGGTCTGCGCCTGGTGACGGGGACCATCACGGGACACTGCTCGATAAACAAACACTTCCACACAATAGGCATAACAGACAGTCATCTGAGCAGGGCGTGCATGGAGGCTGAGGAGACCATTGTGCTCTTTAAATGCACGGGCGCTACCCGGAAACCCTCGGGTGACGCAGATCATACACGGATGTTCTAAACAGACCAGGAGACCTAACTATCTTCTGGAGGGAGGTGGGCTGGTTGGAATAACCACCAAACGGCCGGTGGACCATTGTGCGTGGGCCACGCACAATGGTCCACTTGACGGACTAAGTGCGGAAACCAAACCCCTTAACATAGAACAACACCCCCCTTTCTAGGCCTTTCATCGATCACACAACCCACCTTTCCCCTTCTCTTATCCAGAAGGTTATAAGGATGACGTTGTAATTAAAGGCATCGGTCATGAAATAAAGTAGATGAAAAGCTTTAGCAATTTTTTACTCGAGTAAAAAAAAGAATACCAGCCTATTACTGCCTCACTGCAGGGCAAAGGCCTCTTCTCATACAGAGAAGGCACGAGCACTGATCACCACGCTTGCTCAAGACGGGTTGGCGATTTCAGACTTATATTAACTATATAAGTCCACGATTCCTCACGATGTTTTCCGATGTCAATAATGTCCAAGATAAACTCAGAAAGTACTTACATATGAAAATGAAAGAGTCACATTGGTACTTGCTCGGATTTGAACCGACAACCCGCTGGGCCATCATAACATGATGAAACCGAGTAAAAAATATATAATAATAGTGCAAGGATAAAATTTATCCTTGCATTCATGAACATTGTTTCCACACAAGTTATACATAAACAAAAACATTGTCCACTATGTATAACGGAAATTAATGATGTTGCGTGATCTTCCGGGTGAATAACAATGGCGTATTTGTATTATTTCCCATGCGAATAATACACACATTTAGTTGTAATCATGCGCACGTTTATAACCACGTGACTATGTTATCAGGAGCTTCTGTTTTCATTCGAACATAATCAGAAGTAGTTCAGTGGTTAAGTTTAATAAACAGACAGGAATGCTAGCCGTCCCTGAAAATATTTAAACTGAATTCTGGATTCCTGGTCGTGGTGCTGAAAATATATTGCACTTTTCAGTGGTAATTGTAAGACATATGTAGGTATGTTAAAAATGCATTTTTGTTTTTATGGCAGATTCATAAGGCTGTAGAGTTAACCGGGGCTCTAGAGGTTTCAACCTCCAGAGCCCCGGTTAATTTATCTAGCTGTTGAAATCATACTCATAATTCTAAAGAGGTCTGAGGAACAGGGTGCAAAGATAACTCATCATCTATATAAAAGGGAGGATCTTCTGACCAGACAGGTGCCGTGTGTGGTGATCTACTGCTCGACGATTGATTTTAATTTTTATATGAATGGGAACTTGCAGGTCAACCTAACCCAACAAGCAGGTAGTCGGCTGCTTAGCCAGACTTTCCTGTGGCTGCCTCAATAAATTAAGGCTTCCAGCCAGAGCATAACACTTAGAAACTAAGCGACTAAACGCTAAGAGCATCCTCTGTGGGGTAGAGACCTCGGCTTAGGGGGTCGCTGGGGGAGGACAGCAAGGCTCGACGATTGTTTTTTTTTTTTTTAACTATTGCATCTCGCAGGTGACCACTAAGGTCGTGGCTGCTTAACCGGACTTTCCTGTGGCTGCCTTTAGCTTCTACATTAAGAGCCTCCAGCCAGGAGCATATGCAATAGGGTGGAGTGAAAAAACTTTTTTCGTGTTAAAATTATGTAATAGCGCGAAAAGGGTGCCTTTAGGGTTTATCATAACACACACAAAATATAATTTGAATAAGATTAGATTATCTGCCTCCGCAAGGTTACTGAACTTTTGAATAAATTGATTTTTAGACCCATGTTTGACGCTACTTAAATTTGTCATTTATAAATATTCATTACTTTTTATTTTAAGTATTATTCGATAGTTACAATAGTCTACTTTGTTTTCTAATCATTATAAACTTATTCTTACGTTGGTTTAGGTACTTAAAACAAGAAGAGTGCGGGGGCGCGCGGGGAGGCCATTCGTTGCGCAGCGCGCGCTTTTTGACACTTGTACGACAAGTGTCAAAAAGCGCGCACAGTGCACAGTTATTACTCCAAGTGGCAGGTCGGACGTTTGTTTTGAAGCATGGAAAAGACTCGTAGTGCATTTAAGTGTCCCTTGTTTGGTGGTATCGAAGATATTAAAGACAATTATCTACCTACTTATGAAGATGTAATGAAGTATTATGAATGGACGAGACATCAGCACAAATTACAATTAGAAACTGCAAAGGAGCCAACATTTTCACAAGTAGCAGATATAGTGGTACCTAGGATTGAAGGTATATGGCAAACAGCATCTATTCCGACTGTAACACGAACGAGAATCATACAGATGTTAAAAGCATATCACTTGAAATGCAAGAATTTACTTAAGTCTATTAAGAAGATTTCTCCAGAAAAATTGGAAAGTTTTCGCGAAAATGGTAAGCTGCTCTTTGATATTGCATCTTGCAAATGTAAAGAACTCCCACATTGCATCTGCCCGACTGATAAAAAGGTTCCCAAACAGGAACAACCGTTTTTAATAGATCAACGAACTTCTCGAAATATGTTTATCGGTAAAATTGACATTACTACGACAAAAAAACTACAAAAGACCCTTAAACGGAAACTAGATCGCGAAAACTCCACAAGTAAATCCTTGAGTAACAGTTTTATGTCAGTTGATACAGAAATTAACGTTTCCATGATATCACCGACATCCCCGACATCCAAGCGAAGTAGTAGTACAGCTGATGAATTCCTAAACACTAAAGACGATGGCATTCCTGAAATAAAGAGAAGAAAGATCTCACATATTAACTTACCTACGTTATCGAAGACGTGCGACAGATATGGTGTCTCTGATAGGGCGGCGGCAGCGATCGCATCATCCGTTTTGCACGATATTGGATCTGATCTTGAGGTTATTGATAGACATAAATTACGAAGGGAGAGATCTAAAAACCGACAGAAATTAGTGAAAGAAATCATTAATACAGAGCTTTCTGCTTTATACTTTGACGGAAAGAAAGACAAAACTTTAAAAATTGTTAAAAAAGGTAATAAATACTATAGAACTACGTGTATTGAAGAGCATATCTCGTTCATTCAGGAGCCGGGTTCTATTTATATGGGGTACGTAGTACCAAGTACAGGTTCAGCAAAGGCAATAGAAACCGCAATCACAGGGTTTTTGGCCAACAAAAGCGTTTCTCCACAGCATCTTATGGCGATTGGCTGTGATGGAACAAATGTTAATACTGGAAAATATGGCGGAATTATACGCCTCCTGGAAAAATATCTGCAAAGACCTCTCCAGTGGGTAATTTGTTTACTTCATATGAACGAACTTCCTTTGAGACACTTGTTTTTTCATATTGACGGAGCCACTTCGGGACCCAAGACTTACACAGGCCAGTTGGGAAAATCACTGGAAACTTGTGAACAATTGCCAGTTAAAAAATTCCATCCGATCGAAGGAGAACCGCAACAGCTGTAGATTTGAGTACAGATCTTTCCAGAAGATCTGGCGAATAGGTCCCCAGGTAGACTATCTCATGCTCGTTGGCTCACACGTGCTAATCGCATACTACGTTTGTATGTAGCAACAGAAAAACCATCAGATAATTTGATAACCCTGGCTACATTTGTCATAAAAGTTTACGCCCCATGTTGGTTCTCCATTAAGAATAAACCGTCCTGTAAAGATGGAGCTCGGCATCTTTTTAAAATCATATCGACCTCTAGGTACCTGCCAGAAAATCTAAAAAAGGTCATCGATCCTGTCATTCAACGCAATAGCTATTTTGCACATCCTGAAAACATCTTACTTGCAATGATTACAGATGACAAGAGACACATTCGTGAACTGGCAGCCCGGCGTGTATTAAAAGCACGTAGTATGTCACAACTTCCATCACCAAGGCTGTTTGAAGTGACAGATATTAACTTTGATGCGTCGAATTATATCGATATGATAAATTGGCAACAAACTATTACCGAACCTCCGATCTTGAAACAGCTAACTGATCAAGAAATTCAACAAATAGTCCAATCTGGTGGCGAGGGTGAACTATTATTTCTACGTCTTCCCTGCCATACCCAAGCAGTTGAAAGAGCTGTAAAGTTGACGACAGAAGCTTGCACTTCCCAGTGTAAGGACTCATCACGATTGGGAGCCATAAAAGCTAAATTGGAATCCCGTAAGAAAATGCCAAAATTTGAGACAAAAAGAGATTTTAAGGCCGACTGAAAACTTGTTTTTTTATTAGCTATAAGTAAAAATTGTACTACTTTTGCGTTTAATTACATTATTCATATCTTAAATATATAATTTAGTATCATTTATCCTCCCTATATTCCTCTTATATACTTAACAGAGAACCCTAAAAATACTACGATTTTTCAGAAAATCTTAAAATTTCAAGGTCCAAGCGGAGGTAGAAGATATTATTTTATCGAACTGAAAAAGAACAGTTATTTTTACTTTAACATAAGGCACTAATCCCCCCCTATTAGAATTCAAAACTAGGAAAAAAAATGTTTTCCATACAACCGCGCTCCACCCTAATATGCAAACTATTCTAGGTTAAAACTAAGCGAACGCTCTCTAAGGGCACCCCCTGTGGGGTACGAACCTCGGCTTAGGGCGTTCGTTGAGGGGGGACAGCAAGTTGGGACAGGCTGGATCAAGGATAGATCATTATTATTATCAGGGGAATTTAAAACTACACGCTCAGCTGTGGCACGGGCTGGCGTTTCATCGGACAAGGTTCGACGATTGATATCGGGAGCTTGTATATATACTCGTCGCCCGGTAAAATCTGCTTGCGTGATGCAGGTTTTGTGTGACGTCAGGTCTCTGATGTTTGCATGTGGCCTTGTAGATGCCGCCACAATCCTGTCCAATTTTTTAATTTATCTTGCTCTAGTTTACTTGCGGCCACTGTGAAAAGGCCTATTTAGCTAAAGTAATGATAGCACAGAAATATTGACTCTGCTCTTGTGTATTCTCTGACTGAAAGACAGCACCAGCGTTATTTTTGTAAGTATAACATAACAAGTTATACTTACAAGTTATAGATTTTAAACAGCGATACGATACCAGAGTGTCTGGTAACGCTAACCTTGCGCTAAGGCTACTCGAGTGTCGCTCGGCCGTGACAAATGGCAAAATGATCGTCTTTTTGTTATGATGTAAGTATGTTTGTATGAATATTAATGTTATAGTAAAAGGATATAATACACATAACATAACATAACATCACGCCTATAATACCCGAAGGGTAAGGCAGAGGTGTACCCACATTTCGCCAGTTATGTTTAAGTCCCATGTAATAGGGCCGAGGCTATTGCCATCAACCGGGCACAAATCCAGAAACTTCAGGCTTCTATTGAGAAATTCCAGATGGTAAAACCCAATAACACTTTGCCCGACCCAGGAATCGAACCCAGGACCTCATGCTCAACAGTAACGCTTGCGACCACTAGACCAACGAGGCAGTCAACGAGGATATAACGTCTTGTAATAACAACGTATCTTGAAAGCTTTGAAGGTACTGGATGATGTGAGCAACTGCTACGGTGAATGATTTTTTTAGGAAATCAAATCAACAATAAATTTAAACAATCTTAATTTTCGTATTATGGTTAATTATCGTATTATGGTTAATTATCGTATTATCGTATTAACGGTGGAGTTTCTTGCCCATTCCTCTCCATACGAAAACTACCTTTTGGAAGGGGCGAATAGAATCAATTATTATTTTTCTGTAAATGTTGACGTTCAAAAGTGCCTTTTTTGTGCCTAATTGAAATAATTTTTTTGACTTTATGAAATTAAATAAGTCAGAAAAAATATTTTTTAAGCAAATCGAATACCAAAATTGACCGTATTTTCAAATCACAACTGTCATTTTTGACAGTTGGAAAAAATTGCTAGCAAAGCAAACTGACGTAGAGTTTCAATTTGTTTAACAATTAAGGGCCACCCTACCCGGCTCTAAAATTCTTACACCAGTTTAGTCGCTAACCACACGAAATGCAGAAGTGCTTTTTTTTTTTTGGGTGGGAAATTATCGAATAACTTCTTCCGCTCTGGGTGGAGCGGGAGGGCGTGTCAGACTCTTACTGACTAAAACCCACCCGTGTTCCTTCAGTTGCCTGTACGTTGCCAGGGGGCACGGTATCCCTTTCGGACTTTCCCGCAACCCCGGCAAAAGAAGAAGTACCTAAGATGTGATGGGCATGTCTGGCATCGATCAATGAAACAAAAATTTGAAACAACATCACAAGTTTTGATTGATGTTCGTAAACGTACAAACAAACTAAAACAGTGGCGCGTGCACATCTGAATTCTATTAATGAAAAATATGCGGAACTATTGTTAAATTTTATTTTATTTTTAGTGTATAGTATAAAAATAAACCGAGAGCATAAAAAATGCTGTTATGAGCTGTAGAAATAGCCATTAAACAAGTAATGGGTTCTGTATTGTTATTTTACATGTTAAATTGTTGTAAGTTACATATACAAAATACATAGTATATATTTAATGGTTATTTGACTGTAAATATTGGTTCTGATCACTATTATAACGCAGACAAACAATATTATCATTACGTAGCGTCGTAGCCACCTTGTATTTTAACCGCATATTTACTTAACCAAGGCCGTTTTAAGGGGGCCCCTCGGCACACAAGAATTTGGGGCCCCCTTGGAAAGTATTTATTGTTGTTGTTATTTATTGTTGACATAATCTACTCATTACAATGTTTTTTTTTATGAGTTGTATTGCAATATGTGGTTAGCTAGCGACCTCGATAATTTTTTAATTTACCGCAATGGTCCTAGTTTATCAATAATAACTTCTAGTTACAGCTATATGTAAGCGGGCACGCCCTGTATGTCTGGAGGCTTTTATTTAGATATTGTTTTCGTTAAGTTATTTTTATTTCTGCTTGAGTATAGTTCTCGATGTTTTTGGTTGGTATATTGGCGTGTGCTAGCTGTCATATGGCTATTAATTTTATAATTTAAATTATGTTTTGTTTTGCGTAATGTAAATATCATTTTGCATACTATTATATAGAATCTTTTTTACTGAACAGACAGCTGTGCTGCTGGGGACTTCTTCTTCCCAGCTAAAGCACTAGGAAGTGGTGAAGGGTGGGCGTTTTGGGGGACTGTCTTATGTAATTTTGACGTTCGAAAAGTGCTGATTCTCAGCCTAGTTTGAATAAATGACTTTTGAATTTTGAGTAAAAAAAAGGTGAATGACAAAAAAACATTTTTCTGCTATGATTTTATATTTACTATGGGTAATTGGTATAAATGAAACATTAAGAAACTTTTGTAGGTAATAAAATGCTGCAGTGACAAGTTGGTTTCGCATTAACGATACTGGTTTCTTTCGGGAATTCTGTTCTGCAAAATCATCTATTATATCCTCAGTATTTTTTTTTAAGGATATCACGTTCTATGCCTATAATTGACAAATTTGTTAGTCGTTCTTGTTATAATGTCGTTTGTAATTCATTTTATATTCTCATTAGTTGTGAAAATGAAAGCTTTCCAGCACAATTGGTAATTATCAAGTAAAGAAAAATTCTTGTAGCGACTTCAACAGTTGGAAAAGTTACTCAAATCCGCTGATTCCTTTGATGAAGACATTCTATTTGAGCTCACAAGCATTCTTCTGCAAATTCTTTGCATTTTTTTGTCAACTGGTCAGAATCAATTGTTATTATATAAACTGAGAAAGAAAACTAAAACGTTTATCAGAAAAATAAAAGAAAAGTTTTAAAATCTTATCTAGTGCCCGATTAATATTTCAATTTAGAAATGTTGACGGAGCTATTATATTTGTGAGTATCTACCTTAAAATAGAAAAAAAACAAGCTTTTGAGTGCAAGCGTTGTATCGGGCTTCCGGGGCCCTAGGCACGGGCCCCCTGTCCCCTTGATGGCATGTGAAGCCTTGTCAGATGCCCATGGGCAGCTTTAAAACTCAGATACCAGGTTAGTCCACTAGCCAGAAGCAGAAGGCTACACAATTACCTATAATGTGTGTCCATGAAAATCTATTTGAAATAAAACAACGTACTTGAAGGATTGATGGGAAACAATTGATTTGATTCACGCAACCTTGTGCACGTGTACTTCGTTCTCACGACATCAGCGCACGCGCATTCTAGCCACATGCAAGTATAAGTAGATATTTACTTAGTGTTTTTAATCTGGGAAACTGTCTTCGAGAGAATTACTTAAATGTCGCAACTGGGGATAAGATCACAATTGGGAAAAAGCGATAGATAAATTGTAGTGCCTGATGCAGTTTGTTTGAATTGTATTTTAGGAAAGAGTTTAATCCCTATAAAAACACCCCTAGCGGAGTAATACAGCACTCTACCAAATTCGCAAGCAAATTACAGAGTTGCTCCAGACTTGCGGTTGTAGGGTAGGGTTGCCAACCCTACTATATAATATAGTAACCTGCTATATGAGAGGCCTAACGACTATATTTCTATAGAAAAAATATAGCAGGCAAAACTACAATGTTTTTATTTCAATAGAAAATGGCGAGATGACCGCAATTATTCGCAATAGGGCTAGCATTAATCTCTTATAAATATATATATATATAATTAACGGTATTTTGCAACCTTAACTTAGAGTGTAAAAAGGTTCATAATAGCAAAAAATATTAATTAAAGATTAAAAATGTTTTTGAAACAGCTACTATATTTTCTCCCCATCTTCTATATTTCTACAGACAATGGCTTCGAAATATTGTTTCGATATTTGATATAAAAAACTTGCCAACCCTAGTGTAGGATATGAAATTCTATGAAATCTATGTATGCTATGAAATTCTTAACCAAAGTACCTTTTGGAGGAGTGCAATAGTAACCAATCGATTTGATTCAGTGTAACCTTGTACAAGTTCTACAGACCAACACGTCAGGATTGTTCTCACGGCTGCAACACGCACAGCTTGACTGATGTACGACTTCCGATGAGTATCGGAACTACAATTGAAACTAAATTCAACGTTGTGTAAGTATATAAACCAACATGCTTTTGTATATTTAGTTTTTTCTTCATCGAGTGACAACAAGAAATTGGTGATGGAAGATTTTTTCTACTAAATTCCTGCCTGTAACAAAACTATGCCTAATTTCATAGAATGTAGGCTGTAATCTTCATCTTTCACGTCAGCAACAGCTATGGCGGGTATCACTCATATTAGTAACAAAAAAATTCAACAGTAAGTTCTTGGTCCAAATCTTACCTGATGGTAAGTGATGATCAGGCCGAAGGCGGAAGCGAGCTTCACCCGCAATCCTCAACAACAGAGGAACTGGCTATCTTACCTCTAACTGCCGAAACACAATAATATTGTTAACATTGTGGTTATGGCGACAGACTTAGATAAGATGGTGGTAGCTAGCCAGGCGGACATTGAACAAGGCCCTACCACTAACCAAATTGAGCACTGAGAGGTCTGAGACAGGTAGTCTAACCACCACACAGAGGCGGTTAAAACGGAACTGATTGCTCAAGGTACGCTAGATAACAAAAGGAGGTATCTTGTCCATCTCTGACGTCACTCACGAAAACTCTGAGTTTGAATCCAACCCACCCTGTTATAAAAAACTGCAACAGCCAACCAATACCAATCAAATTGATAGCAGCTTTTAATTGAATTCGCTTGTTTACATGACGAGGCTAAATACAGAATTTCAATTGCTTTGTACAATCGGAAACAAAAGGTTATTTCGATTAATTGTTTTCCTATCCATTACCCATTGCAATATCTTTGCATCTTCCGATTAGTTAAGTGTTTTGTCGAGGTTTTAAATTATTATCGGATTTCCGGCCTATGGGTTTAATTGACGGGTTAGGGATGCCTAATTAGATATCATAATTGATACTATCATAGGCCATTTTAATAGCCTATGACCTTCTTTGAAGTTCAACTGCTTGTAAGACTAAGTTGAACCACCGGGCATCATGATATATAACTATTTTCGTTTTCTATTGCTGGAATTTCTTAACAGCAACCCGGTCCCCGAATATAAGTCTGAAATCACCAACCCGTCTTGAGCAAGCGTGGTGATCAATGCTCGTGCCTTCACTGTATGAGAAGAGGCCTTTGCCCTGCAGTGGGACAATAATAGGCCGGTATTGTTAACCCGGTTCCAGGAGACAGTGTTCATAGGAAAATGAGGACCAAATATAGGTTTCGGGTCTACCAACCTTATTTCTGCTTACAAATACAGTATGTTAACTAATGAAGGGCGTTCCCGTTAACCCGTAATAGTATAGCGTACATACATGCTAAAAAAATGAAGTTATTTTCTTTTTTATACTAAAATATTCACATATAAAAATCATACGTAAGGCACTCTGTACACGCGCACTTGTCGCACTTGTCTTGCCACGCCCTTCGTTAGTAAACGTACTGTCTGTTCGAAGGACCGCCGAAAATATACGAACATAACCGAACGCGATTGTACTGCAACTCATTTCAGCACTAACTGACAGTTTTAGGATAATGTTGTGTGCATTATGCAAGGAATTCAAGTTAACTAACAAACAAACCGCTCAGTAATTCAGTTTGTTGTTACCATTGCAGGTTTCACAATTATTCACAATAATTGTTCTGCATTCCATTTATGTTATAATTAAGGGTTACGTGAATCTGTTTAACTTTTAATGTTATAGTGAAGCTACGTGCAGACTAGCGCGACGCGACACCGGTCATTGTTATACCGTGAAGTTTTCTTAGAAATTGTATTGTTCGAGTCGCGTCGTGCCGTCGCGTTGCGCTAGTCTGCACGAGCCTTTGATCGCATTTGATGGATCATCGTAATTGGTTTGTAATAGGAAAATGACTACATATTATCTGTAATTTTCATAGCATTTAGAACACTACTTACTTGTACTTTTATAGTGAATTTATTAATTGATTAATTGCACAGTAATGCTCGGCTTCAAGATTTCATTAAAATTGTTGTTTAGCAAAATATCAATCAATTGTCGACCCATCAGACTGTACTGTAAGAAAAGGGAATTTGCCGTGACACGGATAATCGGGTCAGTGACAGCTCGGCCCGAGTCAACTGAACCCGAATAATAATACCAGATCAAAATGCCTAAAAAAGTGGTGTGTGCTGTCAACATGAAACGTAATGACCTGTTAAAATATTGAAGAATGGGATAATCAGCCCCAAAACAGAAATCAAAAGAAAGGCTGCTTTTATCATTTTATCTGAAATTAAATGAAATGATATTTATTTTGCAAGAATTGTAGTACGTTACAGTTGGTCGGGTTATTTAAAAGTTTCTAAAACAATTCGCTAAAACTAGCATGCAAACATTACATTAAATAAGTAAATGAAATTATGCTAATAAAATTGGAACATACATCATAGATAATAAATTAAGAATAAGAATGTCAATCATTTGTCAAATTATAAAAGTAAAATGTCAGTGTGAGTGTTTAAAGTTTAGGTACTCATTCACAGAATAGAATGACTTTTCTGTAAGCCATTTGAATAACGCTGTTTTAAAACGATTCATTGGCAGTTCTCTGTATTATTGATTTTATTTTATTATTGATATCGTTGTAACAGCAAACTTATCTGAGATTTCTCCTTTTCGGAAACATGACATTGGTAGATTATATTTAAATTTAAACGTGCAAACAAGTTCTCTACATTTCATGTTTTTTTATGTTAGTAACACAAATATCTAAATAGTATAACTACCATGTTACTTTAGTACCTATACAACTATTTCGCTAATCCCAAACCAAACAATACACAAAAGGCATCCTACAAGGCACCCATTAAAACAAATAAAGTCATTTATCATTAAATTAAACAGTCCTAATGATCGAACACCTTGACATGACTCATTGACTTCCAAATCCATAGCCCACTCTATTCCATTTTCATCTTAACTCCTTAGTAAAGGTAAAGGCTTGCCACACTTGATCAGTACTGCCTTCAGTTTCGCCTCACCTATTTCAAAACGGTAGTGTGTAGATGTTGAGGCTTCAAGCCTATTCAACAGTGTGTATGCTTAGTCATGATTCTATAATCACGATTAAGCAGTAGAACTCTTTTAGAAGTTATTATTTTTCAACAACAGCGCTAGCAGTGGCATCGTATAGGTATAATATAGTGTAGGTGCTGTTACCTACACAACAAGTACAGTGCATAAACACACACACCGACCCGCATTCCGACCTCGCCGCGGAGATCCTCCGCTATCGCGACCCTCCCGAGTAAATAATACTCCCCCCGACCTTTGCTCGATGATGCGCCAGCCCGGGTCGATGCTGAGCGAGTAGCTTTAAATTCCCCGACTAATAATAATATATATTATGTTCGATCCAGCCTGTCCCATCTTGCTGTCCTCCCCCCAGCGATGCCCTAAGCCGAGGTTCGTACCGCACAGGGGGTGCCCTTAGCGAGCGCTCGCCTAGTTTTAATTAGAATAGTTTTTGCCCCTGGCTTTGAGTGTAGTAGATTAAGGCAGTCACCGGAAAGCCCGGTTAAGTAGTCATGACCTCAGAGGTCAGCTACGAAATGCCCAAAATTAAAAAAAAATCCTATTCAAAAACCAGGACAGGTGGTGAGTATTTGTAAGTGTACAAACAGCCGAAGCTATGGAAGTGCGGAGTCTCCTAACACAGGCGTCATCATGCTTAAAAGGAGGCTCCAATCATAAACTAATGTAAACTAGTTGGTACAGAAATAAACATTTTGTATTTTGTATTTGTATTTGTATCATTGTGGAACTCCTAACCCCTATCAGACTAAGTTGAACCGCCCCACCAGGCTTCGTAGTCGGTTTAGAGAAGAAGTATGAACTTTAATTGTATATTATATATATAATATTGTATATTATTTCATGATTGTATACATTTTGCATGCCTTACGGTAGAATCACTTGAAACATGTAATTTTTTATAACACCATTGTAACAGTGTTTTCTGCAAAAATAAGTGATTTGATTTGATTGATTTCAAAATGGAGGCGTCCGGTCAGGCAAAACTGACGCAGGTTCGTCTGCTCAGTTTGGTCTTTCATATATGGAAAGCCTAACTCCTTAGTCGGCTGCTAAGGCCAGTGCATCGCGTTTATTATCCAACTGCAAGTCTTTGTAGGCGTGCCGACGGAATGCGTCACTGATTGCCTGTATCGAAGAATAGGATGAGTTGGGTGATTGTTCGTCTTGTGGATTTATTCAGGTATTTTAACAATAGTATATATTCGATAAATTCGAAAATGTATCAACATAATAGAACACAACATCACGCCTGTAATTCTCGAAGAGTTAGGGAGAGGTGTACCTACTGTCTTTACAGGTAAGTTTGTTATGGAATAGGTTTGTTGCCTTTCGCTCCTGGGGTGGGCGCTAATAACTGCGACACAGTTACTAAACTAATGCAGTAATAACTTACACAAAAATTGTAATATGTTTTTGTTCCAATAAAATATTTGTATTTTGTAGTGTACACCCACATTTCGCCAGTTATCTTTAAGTTCCATGTAATAGCTTACTACCATCAACCGGGCACAAATCCAGACTCCGGGCTGCTACTGAGAAATTCCTGGTGGAAAAATTCAATAACACTGCCCGACCTGGGAATCGAGACAAGGAAAAAAAACTGATTAAATGTAGAAATACTTCTCCTGTCGATTTTGTATTGTAATGTAATATGTGTAAGCATATTTTCTCTTTCAAGGTCGTTGTATGGACGGTCGTGCATCGAGTTCACTGACTATTTAGAAATGGTACACATAGTGTAATAATATGGTAAATCAGATGATCTGATCTGATGACGTTTTACAAATATTTCACCATTGTAATGTGAAGCTTAGCAGTGCTTAGAAGTGATCATGTACTAGTAATGGTTGTATATACATATATATGTATGTAATAGTTCTCAAGAAAGAGGACTGTCCTTAGTCCTAGCTTAATATAGTGATTACTAGCACGGAGGATATGTTGATTAATTCCCAGAAAACCTGTTACTAAATAAAATAAATAACTATAATTATTTGAGCTATGGATAAAGAGAGGCCATCGCAAATTGTGAAATTGAAAAATGAAAATAAAAATGGGTTATAATTTTTACAAATATTGATTGTTAGCCTCCTTTTAAGCAAATATGCCTATGTTACAAGACACCGCCCTTCCAATATCTTAAATACGTACAATATACTTAAGCATTATATATTAATACACTAAAGCATTAACTTAGGCTCATGTTCAGTTGAGACACAGCTTATAAAATCAAGAGGGTACCTAAACAAACTACATCCTGAATTCCATACATTTGCAAGCCGTACCTAATAGATTTTTATCTGCTAAACAATTCAAAGTATTCTCGCAACTCACTGCCAGTAACAAGTCCTCTCACCCGACTCGCGACGTATCTTCGTATCATTGTCGCTCCACAACTATTGGCGATACTTAATATTATTGATTGGCAATTAAATCGATCAGACATGTGTGCCGATCACGGCCAATGAACTTACATACATTCCTCGATGTTATATTATTATCTTTTATATTGTATGAGATAAGAAACGAGTATTTACCGGTTCTTAATTGTTTCAATGTTAATAATCTGAAAATGTAACAACAAATTAGTTAGTTTCCGTCGTTTTTCTGTATTAACTACACTAAAATATTGAATTTAGTTTTGAATTTAAACCAAACCAAAAATATTCAGGATATTACAGACAATCAAACTGAAAAATTTCTCCATGAGACCAACATTGTAATCGAAAAAAAAAACTCAATTTTCCCGGTACTTCAATACCTACTCGACCCAAATGCATGGAACAGCTGATATTTTTTTCTCGATTACGATGTAGGTCCCATGAAGAAAGATGTTCAGTTTGATGGTCTGTACCACACCCTCAAATTTCAAAACACCTTTCTGATACACCCTGTATAGATAGATATAGCTTGTCCTCTCTGAAATGACGCGCCTCACTACCGCATTACCGCATTACCGTGTGCGTAAAATGCGGTAGTGGGGCGCGTCATTTCAGAGTGGACACACAAAGTACCTACTGAGGCACGTAACTTGGCAAGAATCGTAGATGCACAGAATTAAAATTTGAAAAACGTTTTCGCTTGTTTTTCTTAACAGACATGTTCAAAAATAAATTATTACAATAACCATAGTATATTGACATGCAAGCAATGTGTAATTTTTTTGTTTCACTAAGTGTACATGCGCAAACTTGTAAGTTTATTGGGTTTATTGGGTGTACCCAATACGCCAAAACCTTGCCAAGTTACGTGCCAGCGACTGTACTATAGAATATTGCGCTTTCAAATGTCTTTATTATTGAAGTGGCATTCGAAAAAAAACGTATTTTACTTAAGGCGACGATAACCGACTTTTAATGATTTTATACTGAAGATCACGTCTAAACGAGTAGTGTTAATGGTTTGGAAAAAAATATATTTATTAAATTAGAGCATTTTCTTAATTCTGTTTATATTACATAGTGAAATTAATTTGTAAAGTTATGTCTAACACGGATAAAAACTGAGAATCACGTAAAATCTATCAAGCGTATTTTTCTGAAATCTTCACCATTTTAAATGTAATTTAATTATTGATCTTTTAGTATACGTGTTTTATTAAAATACTTTTTTTTATGCATAATAAATTAATAATGCGTCTAATTTGGGACAGCGTTCCTTGATGGGTGAGTCCTATTACTGGCTGGACGTTAGTACGACGAATGTTGCGTGAGCTCAGTACAGGGGTCTTATTATGAAGTATTAATGCCATCATTATTCCACTGCGAAAATAGGATGGTGCTAGCGGCCTTGTATAGCTTCGTCTCTCACTCGCACTGGAATAATGGTGGCATTAATACGTCATAATACGGCCCCTGAACACGCAAGCTAACCACTCAAGGTCACGGGCATATATCTGCGTCTTAAGATGCAATGTCAGTTCTTTTCTATGGCTATTAATAAAATGTAGACAAGACTATAAGAGTGATCAAAACTAAAGTTACATAACATAACATATCACACCTTGTTTCCCCGGAGGGTTAGGCAGAGCTAGTACACCCACATTTCGCCAGTTATGTTTAAGTCCAATGTAATAGGGGGCGAGCCTATTGCCATCAATTGGACAGAAATCCAGGCTCCAGAGAAATTGTTAATGGAAAAACCAAATAACAATTTGCTAGACCTAGGAATCGAACCCAGGACCTCAAGCTCGTCAGCAGTAGCGATGGTGATCACTAGACCAACGAGGTAGTCTATATACTATAGTTACATAAACTTAATAACAGGAACACTTCTCCACAACATCATTTAACACATTACACGTAAAATTCGTCTTAAACACATTATACGAGACGAATTCTACCATAATATGCGTTATAATATCCAACGATGGAATCCTCACTAACATTAAAGTGGAATTAGCATTTATTACTCAATTCCCTTTAACAGCTGGTAAAACACAGTGGAAACTTACGCAATGGAAGAGCATAGAACTGATACATGCTTGTTTGTTATGTTCCCCTAGTACCTATTCCTAGTTAAGTAGGTAGGAAGTGGCAATAACAGGAAAGTTCCTGGTAGGGGAATTATTGAGCCTACGTAGGTATTTTATTTAGTAGATTGACTGCTTCCTAGAATTAGGAAGTTTGTTTTAGTTTTCTTTAAATTCAAACTTTACATTGATTATCCTCCTGCCTTTATTCCAATTTATTTGGGGTCACCTCTGCATGTCTTCCATACATCTCCTTTAAACGAAAGAGACAATAAACTCAAACTAAAACACTACACTTCGTCATCTGTAACTTTACAATGATATTGTTCTTTATTCTTTTTGAAGGGAAAACTTCTTTAGGCGCGTTGAGCGATTTTTGGTAGGGAGTAAACTTATTAATGGATTCGCGTAGTGCTGTGCTATAGAATATAGATGGCGCTAATTCTAGTTTTAAGTATGAACTGTCCCTATTACTGCCTTTTTTCTTCATTTTGGACCTCTCTACTAATGAAGGTGACTAAATCAACACAAGCTAATCTTTGTTTTTGACTTAGTCGTTTGTTATGGCCTGCAAACTACTACATCTTTTTTAGTTCTCATATCACTCTATTTGAGATATACATCGATACTAAAAATGGATAAACGCTTTTGTCTGTTTGTTTTAGTGCGTGCATAGGCCATGTAAAACGTCAAGTACCATCATCTACCACCTACGCATCGATTGTTAGGTCCACCACCTTGAGTAATTGCCCATTGTTGCTCTTAAATGAATGTGGCAACCCTGGCAACACATAATTGAGTAGGATCTTCATATCCTTCACGCTCTGACGTGGCGTAGGCTTTCAATAGACATTGTAAGATTTGTGCGTGTATTTGATTGTTTTGATATTAATTCTTTGGGACTACATTATAATATGTTTTGCCTTTCCATTTTAATGTTTGATTGTTGTGTGAGATACGATAGGTACACACGGCAACACATCAAGCTATGCATTTCCAGTATAAGCTGACCTCGCATTGTACGGAAATCATATACAATGCGAGATCAGCATAAACTGGAAATGTGCGTACATCTTAGCGAGGCGTAGGCGGGGCGACCGCGCACTAAGTACTGCTTTTTATCGCGCGATTATTTTGTCGCAGAAATGCAACGTAAGTATTGGTTTATGTGGCAGTGCGCGCATACACAAGAAAATATCGCCGCGATTTACCATACTTACGTTATCATAACATAAACCAATACGTTGTATTTCTGCGACAAAATAATCGCTCTTATTGATCAATATGGACCATATTCAAGTCCATTGGGAAGTCCATGTTACTTTAAAAAATTTACATGTTTAAAAAGCTTATATAAGCACAGATCTGATCAGAAATTGGTATCTAATAAGTTTAGCATAATTAATAACTAATTACGGAAATAAACTATTAATAAACTTGCATAAGGAAAGATTTACGTACATGAATGAGAAATTAATTTCCTTTACAAATTAACTTCGATTATGCAGATTTGCTGTAATATTTTTTTGTGAGTAAAAACCAAAACCTGTGCTTACTGAATAATGACATAACCCAACTTAATCATTCATGAACTTAGATAAGAATCAGTAATCAATATTATGCAAAAATCAGTGAAGAATATCATTAAATACCGCTAACATACTGAATTACGTATATAAAAGTAAAATTGCATCATCCCGTCCGTTGGGTAGACAGCGCGGCGCCGCACCTGCGCGTGGCCATTTACCACAACTGGTTACTATTGGCCAATCCAATGACAGTGATGACATTATGGAGATAGGGTCAGAAGGTTCGATTGGAGATTTGTTTTGGCAACTGGCAGCTAATTAACTCAAACGCAGATAGTTTGACGTAAAAACTTACTGTAGTAAAAAAGAAAGAGAAAGAAAATACGTTTATTTGCGGTAAACATGACGCAAAAAAAATAATACAAAATTAAAAAAAAGAAACAAGTTTAGGGAAAATATGCGTCACATTCACGCAAAACGGCCATAGCTCAGCATGATGCCGTGACCCTATGCAAGACAGAGTCCCAGCGCTGGTTTTCAGCGACAGCCGGCGTTGACGTTATGACGTCGAACCTGTGCAGCATACCATGAAATATAATTAAGATATAAAAATAAAATAAATATACAATAATTATTTCTACATAAATAAAAAAAGTATAATATTTAAGAATGGCAATATTCCGTTAAGCCGTTCCGGTTGCACTGACGACAACTCTTAAAAAAATTTGAACTATTTAGCTCAAAGAACTGAACATGCTGTTGTGATCAGATTCTCAGGTAACAAACTTACTATGATGCCAGTGTGATGAATACAGTCATCACACTGGCCGCATTATAAGGAAATCAACAACAATCCTAACAGTTGACTGATCTCTCGCAGATGATCCCTTCGGAAAGGGCTTGGGGAATGATGGTACAACGCAACATGGTCTACAATTCCAGATGGCAGATTCGAAACCATAGATGGATCGTCAGAAGTCCGAAATCGACAACATATCGTATCGTGTTACCCAGTAACTGAGTTATGGAGGTCAGTTAGGCAGTCGCTGCATGTAAAGTACTGGTATATTCAGCTGAATCCGGTTAGACTCAAAGTCTACACCAAGATATTTGGGAAAAGCCTTGCAGATGATGATGATGAGCTGGGTATATTTGCTGTGATTCTAGATTCTTGCAGATCCTCTAGCTTGAGTCTCCTATACACGTGATGTACACAGCTCCTTGGCAAGAACATGGAAAAACAGTACATTTCTATATCATGTACACTAGGACATTATCAATAGCAACCATTGCTCAAAATGGTTGAAATGTAAATATACCCATCTTTGAAACCATTACTTACAATGATGGCCATGAGGTCCTGGGTTCGATTCCAGGTCGGGCAAAGTGATATTGAGTTTTTCTATATGGAATATCTCAGTAGCAGCCCGGAGTCGATTTGTGCCCGGCTGATGGCAATAGGCTCGCCCCCTATTACATGGGACTTAAACATAACTGGCGAAATGTGGGTCTACCTACTACAGGACCTGTAGTAGGTAGACCTGGTACACCTCTACCCAAAACAAGGCGTGACGTTATTGTAGTTACGGGAGACCGCAATCTTTTATACCACTTTTGCAGATTGCTGATCTTCTGCCCCTTCCTGCATCATGAAGCTGACCGGTTTCCCGCAGGTATTTTCCCTTTAATGTAGTACAAATGTAAATAGAGCAAGTGACTAATGCTAAGTGACAACTAAGTGCTTTCTACGTGCTAGTTGAATGCGTAAGAGTTTGAAGAAAATGTTTTCCGTTGGGATTTTTGTACGGTCTTATATTTAGCACTTTCAGGTGATGTTAGTTTATTTAAAGTCTATTACCGGATTTCGGCTGTTACCTAAATGAGGACGAAAACTTTATACTTAGGCCCAAAAGAATAAAGGTAAGTTTTGGGAGATGCTCTTCTTAAAATTTTTAAAGGTCTATAGCTCGCTAAACCTGCCATAAATTGCCATTTACAGGAGTTAAAGATCTGCTGGTAATATTCTTCTTTATTTTCTCACTTCTCTGTGCTGTATTTATTTTATTATTTACATAATAAAATAAATACAGGTTTAGGTACAGGTTTACAACTTTAGGTTACCCTAAAGAAAGGCAAAACGTCGCATATCGTCAGAAAGCCAATTGTCGCAAAAACGTTGAAATGAAAGTCGCTATCTCAGCTTGTCAAAAATGTAGGATATTAGACCTGATCCGTAGATCTTTGGCAGTCGTTTCGGGTATTCAGAAGCCCGAAAGTCTGACAACCAGTCTTACCACGGGGTATCGTGCTACCCAGTAACTAGGTTGTGGAGGTCCGATAGGCAGTCGCTCCATGTAAAATACTGGTATTCAGCTGCATTAGGTGCACCCGACCCCAATATAATTGGGAAAAGGCTAGGCAGATTGATTGATATTAGAGAGTCTTTGTGATAGATTGAGACTAAGATAATATGGGCAAAGACATTGTCGCACGTGTTCGGTGTCAATGGTGTCAATTCAATTTGTTAACATTGATTTAGTGATTGATTTCAACAAGTACATCTTATTTAAGTCACGAGTGAGTTCACGATTCACTTATTCACGACTAGCTTCTGCCAGCGACTTCACCCTCGTGCATTTCGGAAATTATCCCACGGGAACGACTACCAGGGTAAAGTTTTATGTTCTATGTTAAGGGGTTTGGTTTCCGCACTCAGTCCGTCAAGTGGACCATTGTCCGTGGGCCATAGCGGCCGTTTGGTGGTTATTTCAACCAGCCCACCTCCCTCCAGAAGATAATTAGGTCTCCTGGTCTGTTTAGAACATCCGTGTATGATCTGGGTGACCCGAGGGTTTCTGTTTAAATCTAGGTGACGCCCATGCATTCAAAGAGCACATGCGCAACGGTCTCCTCAGCCTCCATGCACACCCTGCACAGAAGACTGTCCGTTATGCCTATTGTGTGGAAGTGTTTGTTTAGCGAGCAGTGTCCCGTGATGGTCTCCGTCAGCAGGCACAGCCCGTTCCTGTCCAGGCGTGATAACCGCCTGTTTAGCCTGCTATCCAAGGATGGCATAGCTTCCTTTGACTGCCTGCAGCTCGGTGTCGAGGTCCACCAATGCTCCGCTTGTGTGTGGGTGAACTCCTGCAGCCACCTGCGTATTTGGTTGAAGGGGATGGGTATGATAGGCTCGGGTCCACAGACTGCCGTGCTGGATCCTCGTCTAGCAAAGTTCGTCAGCTGCGTCGTAAAGTATGTCCTATTCCAGCTCACGGTCTACCCGTGTGCCAAATATCATCCAAATCCGTTCAGCCGTTTTAGAGTAAAAGCGTAACAAACAAACAAACTCACTTTTGCATTTTTAATATCAGTTATTTTAGGATAATGATCGCATTGATAAAAGTGGCGGAAATTTATTACAACTGCGCAATTTATTCTAGCATCTTGACTTGTAATTTTAATTGACAGAACCAAGACTATCATCCCGCTGTCATGCAGTTATTGCAAAATAGAACAGTTTATACTAACGCATCTGTTTTCAATCAGCTGTTATACTCATAATGAGCTCGATTTTGCAATTTTCTGCCGACAAGAAAATTCCAAGCTTATACTTTAGGAATTTATAGAAACGAGTATATGCAATTGGATTAGGTATGTATTTATTTCAACCTAATAAGATCGATTAATTTAATTCATCGATTGAATTATAAAACATGATTATTGATTAAAATCGTCAAATTATTTTTCGTTTACGCGACTCGCATATTTACGTAATACTTACGCCTACAAAATCTTCCATCAATATGATATTATGTTTACTACAGAAGCATAAATTATTGTCTAAGTGTGTTTCTAAGTTTTGTACCCAGTTAACTTCCGTGAGCTTTCACTTTTTCATATTATTTATGACTCTCTTTGTTACCTGCTCTTTGATTGACGGCGATACATCGATGTTCTTCGTCAGTTGAAAATAATCATCCCAATGGACGGCCTCTTTAGAATTTAATTTAAAATTCAACATAGATCATAGTTGGTAGGCTGTTTGTATTTGTTACGTTGCCTTTAAAAAAACAACAAAAAATCTCTATGGACTTTTGATTTCGAAGCTGCTGCCAGATTTGAGTTAAAATGAATAGGTATTCCATTCTTAATTTAAAAAAAAAATGGAATAAATTTGTTGTGTCCCTTTTATTAAAGTACAATCGCGTAGACAGGTCCTAAGTCATATCATTAGAGGATAGTGACCACAAGAGGTCGGTTTACCCGCGTCGCGTTACTTGTGGTGTCGGCCCCACAACGAGTAATGTGTTTACTCAAGTAAGCGATAGGCACTAACAGAAAGTGTCATAATGTTAAGTACATAAGTATTACCTATCTCAGTTACTAGACAATGTGACTGCACTCATTGTTTTTATTTGAAACTTATAAGTCTTATGTTTTGAAAAAGCTTTGAATGATGCTTGTTTTGGTTGCTACTATAAATAATATTTGTTTGTAAATAAAAATGGAGCAAATAATAAATATGGATGTAAGAGAGGTACTTAAACGTCACTAGTTTTGACCTTTGCTTTAAAGTAACAACAAAAAACCATTGAGCTCCATTTGATTGTGCGTAGTTTTTGTATGATTGAAATTAAATAAGAATAGCGCTATTATATTATAAATAATGCTTTTGATACTACAAAAAAAAATGCTGCTTCTGCCGATTCTGCCGTTTATTGCGTTTTTTTTTTTTGCAATTTGCTTGATGTTGGTATGTTATTGATACTTACTTGATTTTTTATAGTTTTATAATAGGTATATGGTTTTTTCGTCTCAGGCTATCATTATTAGGTTTCTATATGATACGAAGTACATTTCAATATTATTAAATTTGTGCGTACTTTGAAAATACTGTGTTCCAAAAATTATTTTGTAGGACAAATAAAGTATATTATTATGTTTTATCGGGTCCGAAGAGAAATCACTTTATAGATTGTTTCACTCCTATTTATTGTACTCCATCATAGCAACAACTTAGATAGAAACTTAGCAGACAAGCCTACCTGTTAGAAACTGAATCCCACATCGATCCAATATGATCGATCGATCAAACCCCACGGTCACGGTCATTTGACAACGCAGCACCGAGTACGCATCCATCTTGTTTTATATCTCACAGAAATGCCGCCGCACGTCAGATAGAGACAATGTTAAGAACTTTAAATGTTATGAGGATTATTTTTTTCCTGTTTTAATGCTTGTAAATGTTCGTTAGTAGCGATAGTTGGATTTTGAGCAAAAAGGTGTGTTTGAGTTTTTGTTACATCTGTTCATTGCAACAATATTCTTTTATATTTTGTCTATAGATTTGTTTTCTTGCTTACTATTAAGTAGTAACTACCATAATTTTTATATTTTTTTTACTAATCCCAATTTCGTGACTCGGTGAGAGTACTTACCTATTTACTTATGTAATTGCTCATAAAAGGTGTTAAAAAGTTGAGTGAAGTTTGTAGTTCGAGGAAATGTACTAAGTATTTGTAAATGTCACTGAAATGTCAAACATCATTCGACTTTAAATCTGAATAAATTTTATGTTCGGTACATCATAGTTCTATTTATAGTTCAATAAACTTTGGCTCGAAGTTTGATTAAGGTTTGGCAGAAATCAGGGCCCCTCAAACAATCAGATCACCAGTCACTGGATGACACCACTTCTACTGAAACAATGGCCAAGGTTGATTCAACCCTATGCTACATAGAAGTACCGTGATCCATGACAAAAGTTATCGATACGGGCAACGGACGTCATCACAGTGGAACGGTTCACGATAATTCCGAAACAAAAGAGTTTTGTTCGCAATGATACTTTATTTTCATAAAGAATTTGGGTGTTGATGCTGAAGAATTATTGTTTATTAGTTTCGGAACCAATCGGTTGGGTGTAATTGGTTTTCGTTTTCCCTTAGTAACGAGATTTTTGTATGTATTTCTGGGGATACCTTCTTTTCGCATAATGTTCTTTGCCCTAATATACCTACTTCGGCATAACGATTTTGGCACAATTTGTTTTGGCATAATAATACTTCGGCATAATTTTTTTAGGCATACGTTTTATGTTGGCATAATCATCTTAAAGACTAATTTGTTTTGGCATAAATTTGATTCGCATAACGTGAGTAGGCCTAAGAACCGAATTGCTGCAAAACCGACTCCACGTAGTCTTGTTTGTCCTACCCCTAGAGTGTAATTTAAAATCGGCGGCTGCGAGCGAGCCGTGACAGAAACCCTGCCTGCTGCATGTTGCATGCTCGCTTGAATGCTGCATGCTGCATGCTTGCTTGCATGCTGCATGCTTGCTTGCATGCTTTAACTTTATGCTTAATAAATGTATGCTTTAGAATATTATGCTTAATCATTATTATGGTTAGAGAAATTATGCTTAAAAAAAATATGCGTAAGCTGTTATGCGTAATTATATTATGCGAAAATATAGTTATGCCAAACAACATTATGCTAAGTTATATTAGGTCTTAAAATTTTATGCAAATGGATAGGGAACCGTATTTCTGTGTTTTTACAAAGTATCACCTCGTCTTTATGGCACCCTTGATACTTTATTGGACTTCTTGATCGTGAATTTCCTATGTAAGATTTCTATGTATTTTATTCTAAATTCATAACATCCCGCTTTGCATCCTCGTAGGTTGGGTAGAGGTAGTACCCATCCCACATTTCGCCGGTTATTTTTTAAGTCCCATGTAATACGGGGCGAGCTCGTGGCTAAGTAATACCAGCCGCACGGATCGATCCATCAGGTTAAGCTACGCTTGCCGGGGTTGGTACGTGGATGGGTGACCATCTTTACATACCGAGACTCCTCCGTGCCTCGGAAAGCGCGTTAAGCCGTTGGTCCCAGCTGTCATTCGTGGATCTTTGACAGTTGTCAAAAGGTCCTCAGAAGCCTGAAATTTTGACAACCAGTTTTACCAAGGGGTATCGTATTACCCAGTTACTGGGTTTTGGAGGTCAGATAGGCAGTCGCTCCATATAAAATACTGGTATTCAGCTGCATCCGGTTAGACTGGAAGCCGACCCCAACATAGTTAGGAAAAGGGGCGAGCCATTTGCCATCAATCGGGCACAAATCCAGACTTCGAGCTGCTACTGAGAAGTTCCTGATGGAAACCTCAATAACACTTTGCCCGACCTGGGAATCGAACCCAGGACCTCATGTTCAGCAGTAGCGCTTGCGACCACTAGACCAACGAGGCAGTACGATTTTTATGTTGTTCTAAATTTATAAATATTTAATCCACAATTTTATTTCGTATAAGATTAAAGCCTTTCACTTTCCATCTTGACGTAGCGGCAGCAATCATTTAGATAATGAACAGAATATTACTCCGTCGCAATTATTTAAAGGAAGTCGATTTTCCAATAATAAGAGCAATTTGTCCGACGTTTCCATAAACTAACATTAGGTTCATAATAGTAAATAATTTAGATGGACTAATGGCCTCCTGATTGTCCACTATGATAGGGTAATTTCTGAAGTTCGATGTACGATGTAAGGGCGGTTACACATAGACGGCACCGCATTGTAACGATAAATTTTGCTATCAAATAATGGCGTTGCGCCTAAGACACGATGGTAAGGCGTGACGTGATGTCACTTTGTACCATCTTTTGTGGAACATGAATTCAAAACGAATAAATAAAATAAAAACGTGATCCCCATCAGGAATGAAGTTCCTTATATGATACTCGCACGCACACACACACTCCTATATAATAGAAAGAGACAGAGAGACAGAAAGTCGCATGGAGGACGTATAACGATTTTTCCTAACGTGACGATTTCTACAAGTCATCTCCATAAACCAGGCAATTTGGTATGAGTTCTACCACGAGAAGACCCTGGCTGCGAAGGTGTGCTGTGACATTTGCGTCTTAATCACTAGCATCGCACCAAACAGTTTCCTAGACTAGAAGAGCAGTGGGCCGCCACACAACGGCCGCAATGACAGCTGTCATGAAAACGTTGGCAACGGGGTTAGACTTTACGGCGTCAAAAAACGCTCTCTAGGAAAACAACAACACACCAACTTACTTTCATAAATAATGTTTCAGTGACGTCATTCACCGGTAAATGGCGGACGGCCATTGCAGTTTTGGGAAACCATAGTTAAACCACGCTGTTATGTTTTCGTCTTTATGCAAAATTCTTCATTCCTAAGCTTCATGAACTTAAATCGAAATTGGTTCTTCTAATGACATATGTTTTAAGTTTTTTTGCAGATGTCATCAAACGTTGAAAACGATTCGTCATTTAGTGACAGCAATTGAACTTTTTACAGAGAAGATGATTCTTGAAATTATAGTTTTATACAAAAACCGGTTCGTTGTTTTAAACCTAGCATTAACGCAGTTAAGTTGAACAACGTACAGATGCCAGCACATCAACCTACTACAATCTGTCAAATTTCTTTAATATATTTTCAACTTTATCACTAAAGTATAAGGTTCAAAGTTGATTGGGAGAATTTTATAGTTTCGGGTGGGTTGACCTGCTGGCGTCTGTACAAGACTATGATAGTAGCAAGGAACAGTTCGTTGCAAAAGTATCTAAGCTTGACATCTTTTATAAACATTATGGTATGCAAATAAATGAATATGAATATGAACAATTGACATTGTATATGAATAATTGCATGTCCTAATAATTTGTAACCTAACGAAATGTTTATTTTTATAAATTAACGCTGTACTCACCTATCTATCCAGGTGAAATTGTAATTTATATAATAGTTATGAAATTAATTAATTACTGTTACTGGTGTATAACCGTTGTAATTAATAATAAATAAATAAATGAATATGAATATGAATCACAAAAAATCTAATGTCCAATTTTTTTTTTGATTCAACTTTTTTATCTACATTAATAAAATAAAAATATAATATCCTAACCTAACTTCTTTCTTCTTTTTCGTGTGGTTAGTGACCAACCTGGTGTCAGAGTTTTTATGCCGTCCACGGGCCTCTGACTTGGCTTTACATGCCGTCGAGAAATATCTCTCAGGCAAGGTTTCTCACGATGTTTTCCTCCCTAACTAACTAAAACTATTAACAGACTAAAATATGGCGTCGAAAAATTCCTTTGCGTCGCTGTCGACGGGTAATTGAATGTACTCAAGAGACGAATTGGCACATTGTATGGCCAATGCTCAGCACTTCTTAATAAATCAATTCATTATTCGCCCGCGTTTTTGATCAAAGTATGTATGTACATACAGCACGGGCCCTCGACACTTTTGATATGACAGCTGCAGTACAAAGCCCAATTATTAAAATATCATGCGGGTCACTTATATCAGTAGGCTCCGATAGTGTTTTTTTTTCTCATATTTTTTTATTATTTGACATTTCACGTCAAAGTCAAATAATTTATTTCAATTAGGCACCTTTAAGGCACTTTTGAACGTCAAAATGTATAAAAAACAGAATTGATTCTAGTCGCCCCTTCCAAAAGGTAGTTTTCGTATCGAGAAGAATGGGCAAGAAACTCCACCGTTACTCTTTTAAAATGTTTTCACTATATCTTGTATACTATATAATTATAAAATTATATGTGTTAACGATGACGACCCAGAATAAGATTACTATACCACGATAGGTAAAAATAATGAAAAATAAAGTAATGACAGATAAATTAATTATGTGATATCTACATGGTGCTCACATACACACATCAACACGGTCTAGGGATATTTCATACTCAATTAAATAACTCGAAAAGTACTGGCCGCATTGTAATCTTTCATACACCGATTTATTTGTAATTTATCTCAGACTAATTCCAAATTCAAATTTTTTTTAATTCTTTTGTTTCGGTGGCATAAAAATGTCTTGATGTGTAGGAGAGGGAATTTTCATTTGTGCGAAATTTAGAAAACAATATGAATTACGTTTAGTTACAGATTTTTTTCATTTTTAAACGAAAGATAAAGTTAAAATTGAGGTATTGTAGCCATGCAACGCCAACATTTGACGAGGGCGGAGATGTTACGAGCTGTGGGAATGCTGGAAGCTGGGTCTGTTCAGCGTAATGTTGCTGAGGCCATAGGGACCCACCAAAATGTAATTTCAAGATTGTGGACACGCTATCGTGCCACAGGTGAAGTAGCGGAGAGGCACCGGGGGCCAAGTCGCATCACTACCCCCAGACAAGATCGATTTTTGCAAATTACTGCGCGAGCTCAACCAAATGCAACGGCGACTCAATTGGTCCAAAGGCTGCGAGTGGAACACCAAGTGCTTGTGAGTGACCAAACTGTAAGAAGGCGACTGCATGAAAGCAATCTACGCTCTCGTAGACCACTCCGGGTCCCACCTTTACGGAGAGGCAATCGTGGACGACGATTAGAATGGGTTCGGAACCACGTGGACTGGGGCCGTGAGCAATGGTCCAATGTGCTGTTCACGGATGAATCCAGGTTCGGCTTCCATCCAGATTCACGAAGGACGCGTGTTTGGCGAGTTCCTGGACGATGGAGCCGTCTTCAGAACCCTCAGGAAGTTCACCCATACCAAGGAGGAACAATTATGGTTTGGGCAGTAATTCGTCTTGGAGGACGGACGGATCTCGTTTGGGTGCGGGGCAATATGACGGCAGAACGATACGTCTAACAGGTGCTGGGGCCCGTAATCTTGCCCCACAGAACACAAATGGGGCAAGATTTCCTGCTCATGCACGACAATGCCCGGGCACACACGGCGAGAACGGTAGCAGCTTGGTTACATACACACAATGTTAGGGCCTTAGACTGGCCTGCTCAATCGCCAGATCTAAATCCCATTGAGCATGCGTGGGATATGCTGCAAAGAAGAGCTCTGAAGGAAGTTCCTGAAAATCTGGCTACAGAAGATCAACTTTTTGCGCACCTCAGAAGGACATGGGACAATATTCCGCAGCAAGACATTGACAACCTTGTTCTGAGCATGCCGAATCGTTGCCGATGTGTTATGAACATCATGGGCGCTTTCTCAGACTACTAACTTCAAGTTTATAAACACAAATTAAATGATTTTTCTATTTTTTCAGTTTTTACTCATAAATTAAAAGTTAATTCATATACGGTTTCCGTCTATGCTTCATTTTTTTTCCATAAAATCCTGAAATTTTAATCGAAGTACCTTAACCATTATTAAAAAATGGTAGAATATTAAATAACGTATCTTTTAAATATATACATGTCATATAAATAATTAACACATTGATAGTAATTCGCTTTTTTAAAAATATCCCTAGACCGTGTTGATGTGTGTATTTACAAAAACATTGCAAAATTATACGATATTCCTAACATTTTAACAAGTAATACTAATAAGTCAGTGTGTGAGTGCACGTAGGTAGGTAGTCATCAGGGGTACCTAATAAAGGGGAAGCTCCTAGCATGAACCGGGAATATTGAAATAGGGGAGCTGTTTTGAACGACAACCTGATTTTGAAGGTACCTCAAATAATTTATTTTATAGACACTTTTAGCCCCGACATCTATCTACTGAGGCCTAAGTTGTACTTATCTAAACAAATATATTAAAGAGCAAAGATTTCTTTGTTTGCTATGCTTTCACGCTAAAATGGCTTAACGTATTTGGATAAAATTTGGCACATGGGTCGACCTATGGACATAGGGTACTTTTTATCGCGATATTCGCACGGGATTGAGACTTATGCGGGGAAAACCGCGGGATGCAGCAAAAACGATTACGAAAGTGGATTAAAAACCTTTGAATACACTGAGTATGAACACAATACAATGGATGCAGTAATTATGAAGCGTGTTACAAGTCTTTGTGCAACGATAATGATATTACGACAGCCTCTTTGAGATGTTCTCGCTCTCGCTAAATCGGGTGCCATGGAGTAGTGAACAAATTAAGGAATAAAGGAGCCGAGGAAGCAGACAGTGCTTTACCTGACGTGTATGTACTTATACCCTCAGAAAATACCAGTACGAATGGGGGCTTCATGTTTCTCACTGACCGACTACTTGACAACTTAAAAGTGCCTGTGGTTTATTGAAAATAAATGCTTTGAGTTTGAGTTTGAATACAGCTTTAATATGCTTTACATGAATAAAACTGTGACTGGAATTGCAATAAAATGTAAATATTTAATAATAATTTTTGTATAATTATTATAATTGAAATACATTTAAGTAATTTAATTAAGAATTATTTATTTTCTAAATGCTATTACTTATTTTAATATTAAATTTTCCATACTTATGTTGCTGTGCCCTTACAGGGTCCATAACTGTATCTTAGCTTTAAGCCTATTTGTAACAACTTAATTCACATTATGGTATGCAAATAAATGAAATAAATAAATAAATGATCGCATCATGACAACTTTTGGCATGTGGTTGTCTAGATACAATCATGACAAATGGTCTATGTTGCCACCAAAATCGGTGAGTATAATTCCCCATAGCGTTATTGTATGTGTATTTTATTCACTTACAACTCTTTGGTACTCACAAAAAATATTTATTTACATATTTCATTGTGACTGTTCTGTCGTAAGTTTCCTAAAGGTTGTGTGTAAGTCAACTTTGTTTGCCGTTTTCCTGCTTTGTTAAATAGTTGATGACTACACAGTGACCTCGTGTAGGTCACCCTGCTCCACAGTATTAAATAAACTGGCCACACATCAATGAAACCACAATTACCGATGCTCAGAATGAAAACTTTTGTTAAACACAGAAAATGATTCCTCTGAAATTTGTAATAAAGATTCCATCTGCCTAGCCTTTTCCCAACTTTGCTGGGGTCGGCTTCCTGTCTAACCAGTTGCAGCTGAATACCAGTATTTTACATAGGAGCGACTGCATATTTGACCTCGACAACCCAGTTACTGGGTAATATGATACCCCTTGTTAAGATTGGTTGTCAGAGTTTCAGGCTTCTGACGACCCGTAAAGACTGTCAAAGAGCCACGATTTATAGCTGGGACCAACGGATTAACATATTATTCGAGCCACGGAAATGGTATGTAAAGATGGTGACCCATCTACGGACCAACCGCGGCGAGCGTAGCTTAACCTGATTAATCGACCCGTCCGGCTATTATTACTTAGCCACAAGCCTCTATTTTTTAATAAAGACTATGAGACAAAACCTTTTTGAAACATATTAAAAAGCAAAAACTCTTTTCAGGATCTAGAAATTAGGTCCAAAACTACAGAAGGAAAAAATATCTAGAATATACACAAATTAATTATTGTGTATATTCTAGATATTTTTTCCTTCTGTAGTTTTATGCATATCCGGTACGGCTCGCAAATCCTTCCATATCTTAAGGGCACGTCTTCCCTACCAATACTGCGCCCCCCGGTCTACTCCTTGATATACTATACAATAGCGTCTGTAGCGCCATGAAGCATGGGGCTCCAGGGGCTAGCCTTGGGGCTTATTCGATTTATCAAGTCTGATTAAGGGATCTGTGCATTTCATTCATCCATTCATTCACCTGACAGGTGTTCACTTAAGTTTCCATGGTGAGATTTTTACAGAATACATCGACAGGTTATCCAATGTTATCCACACATTGCATCCACATCACAAATTAGAAAAGACAACAAATGTCTACACGTTGACACGACTTTTTTCTCGTGACTATGTGTTTATCTGTCACATGCCAACTCCAAAACATAACGGATAACGCGCGAATCACGCCTTAATATTTGAAGACCCTGTTTCAATATCACGACTTTTTGTTTGGTTGGGTAGCGTTATGTGTACCATTTTTTGTTTACTTGTAGATTTATTTAAATCTAAAGCTTTGACCTTTAATCAACATTTTGGGATCAAAAATGCTTATAGCGGGCTTTAAGCATCGTATTTAAAAAAAGGTTGCAGTCTTTTTCTCATTCACTCTAAACCCACAGTAACTCGAATGTTTTGGCAGTAAATCTAAATAAATTTGATGGAAATGACAACTATGTCTACAGTAACATAGTAACAAGGTCTTTTTCGGTATTCGCGTATTCGCGAATTTTCAAAAATAACAATTTACGACAGGTGCTGATTAAAGGTAATATTCCGTTCCCGGCAGCAGGTAGCAACTGCACGTGAAGTTTCGCGGCGTCATGTCGCGGCGACACGCGTGACATCAAGTCGCTGCATTCATGATTTCAAACCCGACCGCAGGCGGCAGCAGCCCGTATTCCAGTCGGCAGATAGAAGATAGAAAAACGTGTTATCGCTCGAGCGTTGGCGGCACTAGCAGCACGCAGAAAATGTGTGAATTAATTTGTATTTCAGATTGTAGCCTGGTCGCCTGTCAGTTTCATTAAATAGGCCCCCGATTCTACCTATAACATCGTGTTTGCTATAGAAGTTATTCTCCTTTCCTATTATTGTCTGGCCAGATACACACGCTGGCAATTTCTGGAAAAACCTTTAGACGTAAAGGAAAACCCACATAAGTGTAGTAAAAAGGAAAGTAATGCTTTCCAAGAACAATTCGAATACAATGTACGTATCAGTTGAATGAATGACGCCAAGCGCCAACTGCGTCAGCGACGAAACTTTCTTGAAATCGAGTCTGAAGGACAAACAAAAGTTATAGAGATGTATATTCTAGAATGATTCTCGAACGGAAATCTCGATTTATAGGTAGATTCGAATATGTAATCTGTGATCGAGTTTGCTATCGAGGTTAATGGTTAACAAGAATATGGGCCACAATTTGATACTTATATCTTCAAACAGATGTCTAGGACACTATGCTAGTTTTAAATGTATGGCCTGCGGAGCATGCGCAGTTCATACAAACGTAATACCAAAATAATTTGTAAATCAAACATATTCTTAAGGTAGTGTGTATTTTTTCCGATTGGATTACAGAATATCTAGGCTATTCTGCAATCCAATCGAAATAATAGAAAAATATATATTTTGAATGGACACTGATATAAAAAGACGAGATATGAGAAATTTCAAATTTCTATAGAAAACTTATTTTTCTTTATATCAGTGTCCATTCAAAATATATATTTGGGAGCCTAGATATTCTGTAATCCAATCGGAATAAATACACACTACCATAAGAAAATGTTTGATTTACAATTTATTTTGATATTACGTTTGTATGAACTACGTTCTGCCGGCCCCTTAATCTATAATCATAATAATTGCATCTGAGGCACGCGTCGTAAAATCATATCGGGGCGTTACTGGCTTGTAGGTACTAACATTTTTTAAGTGATAATCGATTGATTAGATTCCTAACGATTAATATAATATTATGCCAATCAGCGAGTTTGTAAAACAGATCACGATTTCAAATAAACAGACAAAGGGTACAAGAGCGATGACCGTTGGGGTAGACGTGTTCTTGAGAGGAGACCGTGAATCGGAAAACGTAAGGTAGGACGCCCTCAAACTAAGTGTAGCGACAATCTTCGCAGGGTGGCTGGTGGCTGCTGGATGAGAGTTGCTGAGAATCGAGTTTACTGGCGCGCAATTAGAAAGCTATGTCCAGCAGTGGACTGCTGTAAGCTGATGGTGATGATGATGACGAGACATAGGACGCGAATGCATCCTATTAAACTACAGAATAGAAAGAAAACGAATGAAAGTTTTCGCACATGGAAATTATAATCAAGCTAAAAAACAAATATTTAGACGTAATACTTTTTTATAACTGTGCGCCTCTCAACGCCACAATTGTACAGTGTATGTGGTTTAAATAATAACAATAACAAATTAACGAATAATAAGACAGAACTGTAGAGACTGGACTGTGGTGTTGGATCATTTAGCTCCCTTCAAAATGGTTGAGCTGAATGGTGCTGATCCATGCGTATGTTCGTGAACGGGCGCCGTCAGTTGGGACTGGTTTAAATTTTTGAATGGTTATTTCTTTTTTTCTTTTTATTTCGGACGCTTTTACGAACGTGAACGTCTTTCTACATTGTTCTCACATGCATAATTTCAACATGTAACCAATATTTTGTAACAAATTTTTTATCTAAAAGAGTGTCCGTTGAGTTTCTTGCCCGTTCTTCGATGTCCATAGGTACCTACTACGCTTTGGAATGGGCAACTAACTTCATATTTCTGACTGACCGACTTCTTGACAATTCAAAAGTGCCTGTAAATGGTTTAATTGAAATAAATGCTTTGAGTTTGAGACGACACGAGTTGTATAGACCGTATTAAGGCTCGTACAGATCAGCGCGACGCGACGGCGCGACGCGACTTGAACAATACAATTTCTAAGAAAACTTCACGGTATAACAATAACCAGTGTCGCGTCGCGCTGTCGTGTCGCGCTAGTCTGCACGAAGCTTTAAGAGGCATCGGGGCACTGAGAAGACAACCGGGCGGGTGAACTCAATATTAACAACCTACGATTTTGACAGTTCCAAGCGCGCAGATATAAAAATCGAGTTATATCTAGGGAATGCAATCTCGTCTCGCCGAGATCCCGGCCATATTTTACGAGATTGTATCTCGTCAAATTTCGTACGAGATCTCGCGAGATAACGAGATCGACAAATGCAGCGTGATGACGTGTATTTGTGATCTCACAACATTTATTTAAGAACTTGTGAAGTTAAGTTTTTGTTTTGTTGTATTTATTTACCATAAGTAATGTTCCTATTACTCTTAATTATTGAAACTAAAGTAATAATTTACAAAAGACTAAATATAGATAATTATTGTTTTGTTACCAATATTGTAAGAATTTGAACTGATTAGCTACAGTAGGTATAATAATTATAGACATAAACAAATGTTATTAGAGTTAGAGACAAAATAATAATTACTCTGTTGATTTTTAAAATAAAACTTACATTATTTTTATAACTAAGCAACGCAGTTTCTATTTAATTACATATCATGTCAATTACTAGTTCTTAAAACAAGCATTTGCATATGTTTTAATTGCGATTCTCCCAATCTCGCGAGATCCCGTAATTTGCGAAATCTCGCGAGACTGGGTTTTGAGTCTCGCGAGATCTCGCTAGGCGGAAATCTCGTACGAGATTGCATTCCCTAGTTATATCAACTAGTTTAACAAACAAAGCTAGTACTGCAAGATAGTCAGCTATCACTCAATGTAGTTAACCTACGCTGAGTGATATCAGGGTATCTAGAGAGTCTGATAACGTTACTAATCTTATCTAAGCCCGTCAATATAACCCCGATGGAGTGCCAAAAACTTGATATTACTTTTTCCTTATCGGACTCTCTCTGGCCTTTCCAAGTGAAAATAGCTAGTATAATCAGCCATAATATTCCCACTACTGGGCCACAGAGAGCCTCTCAGTGAGAGGGCCGTAATCCACCACGCGGGCCCAGTGCAGGTTGGTCAAAATAGCTATAAGGTAAAATATTTCTTAAACGGAATAGGTAGACGCCAGCAGGTCAACCTACCCGAAACTGTTACTTTCCCAATCAACTTTGAACCTTATGCTTTAGATATAAAGTTGAAAATCTATTAAAGAAATTTGACAGATTGTAGTAGGTTGATGTGCTGGCGTCTGTACTTGATGATGTATCCTGTCATGTTAGACATCTTAAATCTCTCAAGCAATTAATTGACGTCACCAATTCAGGAAGACTGGTTCAACGGTAACGCTGAATAATTGACTCACTCGGACTAGTCATAATAATACACATTCATAAACTAACGCCTTCTTACCATGGGGGTAGGCAGAAACTATAGAATATCAACTCCTACGCTCCTTATACAACATGTAAATGAACCTGTTCGATCCGTGAGGGTGTTGTTACGTATCATAGATAGTAAGAGTTTATTTATGTGGTCTTTTCAGGACTAAAGAAAAAAAAATCGCCAAATTTTGTTTCAATGGAGAATATTACCGGGTTAGTAACATGGGGCGCGGGCGGCCGTCGTTTAGCGGGTGTCTACAATTCATAACTTATGACCCCTGCTAGGTAATTTTTAATGGATTGGGGGTAATTATTTGGTACTAAAAATGTGAATTTTAAATAGCAATAACTTTTTTATTTTCATTATTAATTGTATTTTTTATTACTTTTTGTGTTCCTTTCGTATCGGACAGGGTTTTTTTTACATAATTATTGTATACTCCTTTTGCTTCGTTTACGTTCATACATTTGTACTCAATTACGTAATACACGATCAATCGAAATTTGAATCGTTTTGAAACAAATTGCTTCATAAATTCGAAAAATAAATCTGCTCAACAACGTAAATAACGCAATGAATGTTGTTGAACTGGCAAAATTTAACAAAATTGTCGTAATCGTTTACGAAAATGTGTTGCGTAATAAGATAACTGGTTATAAACGCACGCCGCCGGTTGCCAGAACTACGCACCTGACCTTTCTGAAGAACTATCACCAATTAGGTCACTCTGTAATGTCCTCCTAGGGCGTCCCCTTCTGGCGTTTCCACTCACATCTGCCTTGAAAATAACATCCTAGTAAAATTTTAGCTTTGAATAGTCTTCATTATCATCAAAAGGCGTCCACTTCTGTAAGCAGAGGGCCAAGGGCAAGTGACAATCACTTTCAAACAGTTTCGTATTTCAACAATGACTTTCAACAGGATTGACATAACCTTTTCGGTCGCTAATGTCAGTCCCAAACATTTCTGAGTTTTCCATCATCGATAACGCTGATAGAATGTCACTTTGTCTAATCCCTCAGCTACAGTGCGTTCATTATAACTTGTCCCGTGACTCGAATGGTGCCAACATGACGGTAAGGGACAAGTTATAGTGAACGGTCTGTAAGCCTCCCCAATATCGTATCGTAAACATAACTAAGAATCAATCAAAAGTCAATAACCAGTATTTCCTTGTCGTAATGTTCAAATTTCCCTTACCAGTGTCCTGCCACACATTTCCTACTAATTCCTTTAAGCGTAACTGACCAAGGAAAATTACAATGGACAGTTATTCTCAGTAATCAATTTACAAACGAACACTCGCGTGTCTCGGACAACGGCAGGCTCCTGATGATGACTCTTCAGTCATAGGTCACTGGAATTCCCTTTGATGTAAGTAAGGAATGCTTTTACTTCCGAGACGTTACATGAGCACTATCTTATGTTCGTTAGCACTGTGGCAATGGGTAACTGTTACCATGGATTCAGTACATGATTTTGAACCCTTCAGCGTAGAAAATTTTCGTCGGTTATTAAAAAAAAATCTGCTGTTTCATAGAAAACTGCAATACCTACGCGGTCAAAATGTATGGATCAGCAGATATTTTTTTTAATAATCGACGAAAAATTTCTACGCAGAGGCGTTCAGAATCATGTACTATATCCATGGTAACAGTTTTCGCGTCATTCTCCCTGCCACCCTGTAGGTATATATATATATATATCTCTCTCTATAACTATATAATAAAAATTAAATGATGTTCGTTGGTAAGCGCATCACTTGAGAACGGCTGGAAGTTAAAAAATATGCAATTATGAAAAAAAAACTTTTCTGTAGGATTTTTTATGTATTATTGAAACTTTGAGACGACAACGTCAGTCGAGTCAGGTAGTCCATAGATAAAATAAAAATACCTAATGACATCCTTTGGCAAACCGATTGGTGATTGTTACTCTACTTGACGTAATTTATATGATAATGGCGCTCATATTATTATCAGAATAATCGTTATTAATTTTAAAAGCATTCCAGTTACCAGTCTGTTGCCATTGAGCTGTCATTAAAAACAACCAACACAAACTCTTGCACAATAAAAACAACTAAATAATCAAAACAATTGCAGTACGCAATTTGCGCCGCTCCTAAAGGTCGGTTCACACCGATAATGAAGACATGACATATTGAGGGCCCAACGCTGATAAATAGTCGATAATGAAAACTTATGTCTGTATTGTCTGCGCATGCCTCGCGATTCAGACTCGCTGGCTGTCCACTAAAGTTTAGTAAATAATTCGACCGGCCTTATTTGTCGATATAAACAGAGGTATTTTTCGATAAATTTTGTTTTATTTTTGTTTTGAATTGGCATTTTTAAAACGGTGTTCCATTTTTGTGTAGTGTTTTGTTTTGTTTTTCGATGACTTTGTTACGAACAGATATTTTGTCCGCAGTTTCGCCCACAGTTCTTTATTTATTTATCCTTGAGGGAGCAATTAATCGAATGCGATTAAAACAATTGTGTCATACTCGTAAGTATCTTCTGAACAAAACAAAAACTGTTTCACAAAATATTTAAGGGTAAGGGTAAGTAATGTTTGTTGCCGCATTTACCAAGAGACGTAAGTAATGATAATTAATGTATGTTGCCGGGTGTATCAAGAAACATAAGTAATGAATGATAATAAATTATAATTAATTTAGTAATGAACATTTCAAAATTACATTTTTTCTTCTGAAAAGCTCTTTCAATTTGTATCATAGCGATTATATATCAGCGATAGGATTAGCTATTTATTTTCAACACTTAAGAGATCAATAATAATGCCACATTGCTTCAATAGGTTAACCGTAAATGTAAACAAAAAGGGACAAGTCCTTTGCACTTTAGTCTTTGAACCGAGTATAGTGATGTAACCCTTGTACACTACAAACAAAGATATAACGAGGAATAACTTTGTAAATAAAACTAATTATACTGCGATAGTTTTCTTGTGGAAATCCTACAGAGGTGAATGGACTCGTTAAGGCGATGGATGGCAAACAAAACTCAGGTTTACGACTAAGAAAATGACCGATCAGTTATCGAGTTCCCTAAGAAAAACAAAGAAATAAATATAATATATGTATAATGTTTGTTGTACTAGTTACTTAGGTATCATTTCATAATTTTCAAGAATTACTGCTATGGAACTGCAGTAAATCACGTTTGAGAGAGAACTACAGTTTAACTAACACATATTCAATTATGTCAGCTGATGCTGGGCCATGCTTATTTTTCGCTGGCAGTATAGAGGTATAAGGAACAGAGTATAAGGTTCACTCATCCTCTATAGAAAAGGGAGGATCCTACGACCAGACGGGTGTTGTGTGTGGTGGGCAACTGCCCAACGGATATGCCACATGGAGGGAAAGTACCTTGAATATTGTAGATGGAACATTTTACTGAAAGAAGACATTATTTGAATTAAAAAAACAATTTAAACTGCATTTAAATTGTTTTTGTTGCAGTTAAATTTACGAGTCTTTCGGCTCAGGATACGGCTCGATTTGTTGCATACAACCAGGTATCTCTTTATCATTTTATCATGCACTTAAATTATAATAGGGAAATGATGCGTACTTCTCAAGTGGGTACATTTATTAGTAATAGGCACTTATGATAATGTCAGTTGTATGTCCTTACGGCAATATCAGCTTTTCATTTTTCTGAACAAAATTTCACATCAAATGTTAAAATTCATGGTCTTCCTTTTATTTGTGACACTATGTTATTTCGCAAAAAATAATACTTATGATGAAGCCTTTCGATCGGTATGATAAAGCTACAGGATGATTATTTTTCTCGTGTAACGGGTTCGATTTCCGGTTCAACCATGTAATTATTTAAATATTTATGAATGCAGTTTAAATTGTTTTTTAAATTCAAACAATGTCTTCTTTCAGTAAAATGTTCCATCTACAATATTCAAGGTACTTTCCCTCCATGTGGCATGTGTGACGCCCTGTATACTCGTCGCGCGGTAATCTCTGCTTGCGCGATGCAGGATTTGTGTGACGTCAGGTGTTTGATGCGTAGTTCGCAAGTGGCGTTGTAGATGCCGCCACAGCAGTGTTGTATGGAGTGCACGCAACTTTTCAAGTATTTTGTAACTGGTTTTCATTTATGACTTGACTGCCCCGTTGGTCTAGTAGTGGCAAGCGCTACTGAGGTCCTGGGTCCGATTCCCAAGTCGGGCAAAGTGTTATTGAGTTTTTCAATAAGAAATTTCTCAGTAGCAGCCCAGACTCTGGGCTCGCCCCCTATTACATGGAACTTAAACATAACTGGCGAAATATGGGTGTTACTGTAGGTACACCTCTGCCTAACTTTTCGGTGATTACAAGCGTGATGTTATGTTATGTTTTCATTTATAAACATCCCTTTTCGAATCCAATACATTATTATCAACTTCCAACTCATATAAAGTATCAATTAATTGTTTAAAGAAAGCCAATATCTATTCGCTACACAGGATGTTTACCCAAGATAGCTATATTGGTCCACGATCATATTTCCGTTCGAATCCATGTTAAGGTCCTTTCAATGTCGATTCTCGTACATTTGTCGATTCTAATGAATTTGTTAAAAACTAGCAGTGCCCCGCGGTTTCACCCGCATAACTCTCGATCCCGTAAAAATATCGGGATAAAAAGTATCCTATGTCCTAACCCAGATCATGGTCTACCCGTGGGCCAAATTTCACCAAAATCTGTTCTTCCGTTTTAGCGTGAAAGTGTAACAAACAAACAAACTCACTTATCATATTAGTTAGGATTAGTATTGAGGCCGCTGATTCACTGAGTTTGTTTTGTACTAAATTGGGTTAATGTACCGCAGTTACTTTATCGTTCGATTCGTTTGACCTTCGTGTGATATTGTTGTTGTTTGCAAATTATGTAAGGAATTTAAAAGAAGAGCATACTAAAACTATCTACTACTGTTGGTGTACTTGAAAAATACAGAGCGGCAATTCCCGTAATTTTTACGAACGTTCGCATTCGCATCTCATTCGCAATCTGTCAAAAATACAATCAATTTGCCAACATTTTTGTCAAGTTTGACAGATAATGTGAACGTTTTTTAAGTACGGGAGTTGGCCTTCAGATTAAAGGGTTAGAATAAACACTAGTAGGTGCCCAACTTATCTACTTCTACTTTACTATTCGAAGACATGTTACATGACAACCCGCACAGGGCCCGCGTCGTAGATTACGGCCCACTCCCTCTCACCGAGAGGAGAAAAAACGCGATGATACTTTCCCGCCAAAAGACATCCAAATCTCCGATGACTTCGTAATCAAATTAAAACAGGCAAAGGTCTTGATAACGTTCTGCCGCCGTTCATAAAACTATTTATTGGAGAGCTGATGTAAAGCTTAGTTTACACAAGTTTTGCATATTTTACTTAGGTTTAGCCATTAGCCAAAGGGCCTAGACCGAGTAACATTTTATAAGCGACTAGCATCCACCACCGGCCTCGCCCGCGTGATATCTTTATAAAATATTATAGCCTATGTATGTTATTCAGTGATGATAATATAGCATTCTACTGGTAAGAGACTTTTTTTAATTACAAACAAAAATACAATTCTTTTCTCTTTATTATATATTAGTGTAGATAACTAATGGAGGGGCTTGTGGCTAAGTAATAACAGCCGCACGGTTCGACCGACCAGGTTAAGCTACGCTTGCCGGGGTTGAATCGTGGATGGGTGACTTTCTTCACATACTAAGACCCCTCCATGCCTCGGAAAGCACGTTAAGCCGTTGGTCCCGGCTGTCATTCGTAGATCTTTGACAGTCATTATGGGTCGTCAGAAGCCCGAAAGTTTGACAACCAGAGACCGAGAGTCAGGCAGAAGATATGAGAGTATAACCCGTGCGACTTAACTAGGCACTTCGCTGGAATGCAGCCCCTTACTGTACTAAATAGTACTGTATGGGTGACGTCACAACGCAAGGTGCATAGTTAACTCTTTTGAGTTTCTTGCCCATTCTTCTCCATACGAAAACTACCTTTTGGAAGGGGCAACTAGAATCAATTTTTTTTTTTTTTTGTAAATTTTTGACGTTCAAAAGTGCCTTATACGGGCCTACTTGAAATAAATGATTTGACTTTGACTTTGACTTTGACTCGCACGGGTTGTAATTCATGCTGCACAAAATTTTCCAAAGGTTGAAAGACGGGCTGACTGGTCATACGGGGATTGTAGAGGCTCTTACAATTATGTGGTTGGTCTCCAGTCGGGATGCCGGGAATGTAGGTACAAGTGTCTCCCGGGCCCATGGTAGTGGAAGGAACCGTGGGGTATAACTCGGTAGGAGTCTGACATAACGCTACGTTCTCCCCAGAAGAAGGGGGAAGGGTATCCACGGGGACTAAACCACAGAAAAAAAAACAAGTGAGCCCTACAGTATTCGCATATGATGTGTAACATCTGACATCTTGGTTGACAGTACCAACCTCTCGGAAAATGGGTTAGTACCGACGGCCAACAATAACACCGCCCGCGCTCATTGGTCGAATCAAATAGCGCGCGCTTCTCCGGCTTCCTGTTACTCACTTCCGTCCCTTTTCACGAAATCACTCCCACAGATTGCAGGAAAGCGAGAGAAAAGATGTTACACATCAAAATTTTGGTTTGACTGTTAAAGTTCGTTTACCAGAAAACTGTTGATCTAGTTAAACCTAACCTCTGCTGAACCCCTCGTGGATTACAGGCGTGAGGTTATGTGTTAAAATATTATAACTAAATAGTGTCGGTTTCTTTGTTTTCGTTTGTTGCTTTTGTCTGCAGTTAAGTACAAGGAAGGAAGTTTATTTTTGATAAAGGATATTTGCAAAGTTTTAGAAATTAATATCATATATTTATCCTGTTACTTAGAGGGAAAACCTTTAGATATAATTTATGTTGGTAGGTATGCTTCTAATAAACTTATGATCTTGACTTTATTCTATAGGCTTCCCATTCAACATTATCCTTTAAATATCGTGTATTCCCGTTCGTCCCACTGCCGTTGTCCCACTGGTGGGACGAACGGAATTTTAATAAATAATATTAAATTTATTCCCGTTCGTCCCACAGATTTTAATAGTGGGACGAACGGGAATAATTTAGAAATTTTATTTTTAATTCCCGTTGGTCCGACTCAATTATTCGAGTCTGTTTGTTTCATGGTAGAAAAACACTAACTAATCTATTATTTTTCTTATATATCAAAAGGAAACCGTCTAGATCTATCAAAGCACATTCAAAACTACTGGGACTAGGAACGTGACATTTTACACACGGCTTCCTAATATAATGTAGAGGAGCACTAACAAAGGGTTTTCGAAATTCGTCCTAAAAAGGGGTGAAAAGAGGGGATTTTGTTTGTATAAAAAAACTTATTCTAGTTAATAAACTTGAAACTTGGAACAAAAAGTACTAGGCTCCACTGTTTTGAAGATTTTGTGGCTGCTTATAAATATTCAGTAACCTTGAAAAACAGAGATATAGATTAGTCCATATAGTAGAGGATCCGACCTAGGAACGACCTTTACCCATCTGTTTAATGGATGAAAGTTTTTTATATCAAATTCAGTAATTATGTTAAAAAATATATCGCGAGTGAGTCGGTAAAAAAAATCCTTGCCAGAATGAATGAATTAAAGAAATGCACCGATCCCAGCGTGGTTTAACCAGACTCGATGAATCGAATGAACCCCAAGATTTACACTAGCCCCTGAAGCCTCATGCTTCATGGGGCTACAGAGGCCATTGCATATCAAGGAGTAGACCGGGGGGCGCGGTTATGGTAGGGAAGTCGTGCCCTTAGGTAAAAAAATTCCTTGCCCGACGATAATTAATACAAAATTTAAAAAATACTGTGCTTCTTAATATTATTTATACTAGCAGTGATAGCCTAGTGGTGTGGCCGTCAGACTGCCAAGTCATAGGACTCGAGTTCGAACCCAAGACACGCTCCTCTGACTTTTCGGATTCATGTGCGTATTGTTTAATTATCACTTGCTTCAAAAACGGTGAAAGAAAACATCGTGAGGAAACCGGCCTGATAGATATTTCTCGACGGCATGTGAAGACAAGTCAGAGGCCCATGGGCGGCTTTAAAAAGTCTGACACCAGGTGAGTCACTAACCACACGAAAAGAAGAAGAATATTAATTGCGAAGGCCGCAGGAGTCCGCGCTGGATGCGAGAAGCACAATAATTCCCGGTTGATTTAGCGACGCTTGAGATAGGTCAATGACCAGAGGCCCTAGTGTGAGTTTCTTTTAACCATCTCGACTTGACGCATCGACCGCGTTTGGCGCTCCGCTTGGCAGCCGGCCGGCCTTCACCGTGTGTCACCAGTGAAAGGCAGGACGTCTTTCGGCTGAAATGGTGCTGACGATGATGATGATCGTAACGTAACATAAGCTTATTTTTAATAGTATTTCTAATAAAAGGGTTTTTCTTTCTTTTCAGCCATAGACAAAAATGACTAATAACTCTATCGACGCCGACCATAAGCTTTATGACAGACCTATGAACCGGGGTTTTTCTTATTGCCTCAATAATTATGTCTGACTTATTAAATGATTATTCTGAACAACATACTTTATTTGCGACAACATTATTCCCTATTTGTCATATTTATTGATATTTTGCTATTCAATAAACAAGTAATTAATAATTATTTTGCAGAAGATAGGTAAGAAGTCTTAAACAATGTTGTGGAGTAAATTAATTCTATTGCAAACTGTACTTAGCTACCTGATAGAAATGCAGAAATGGCATGATTTACTTAAATTCCACAAATCTTTAAAAATAAAATCAGCTTAATAAAGAAACCGTTTTAAATAACGTAAGTAGTGTTAAGTTTTATTTTCAGGAAACAAAAGCAACTGTCATTACAAGTAAGATCTAGATCGCTGTAAGCGATAAGACCGCCATTGTGTCACCCTATGGTAAAATTTCAAAATTTATGTCTATAATTTTTATGGTGTACATTAAAGAGTATTATATATCTATCTATCTAGAAAAATATAGATGGATCTATAGACAAGAGACACAAACACTCCAAAAATTATATTACGTTCACATTTTTTCATGTACCTTCACCTACCTGAATAACATTTTCAAACTTTTATTTATTGGTTGAATACGAGGCTTTTTGCTACTTTTGTATTTGTGTATATTACGTCTTTTTTTCTTTAAATGTGTGTTTTGTTTGTACACAATAAAAAAAAAACTTTCTTTCTTTCTTTACCTATAGGCTATAGCCACCTTCCTTCAAGTATTGCAAATAAAATGCATGTGGTCATTAAACTTGGCTTATTGGTGATTCGCACAAAGTTAATTTATTTGTAAGCGAATCGACAACTCTAGAAATCGATTCGCCCACAGTTAAATTACTTTCGTGCGAATCGCCTCAAGCAAAAATAATATGATTGAAAGTGTCGATTCACCCGTTTCGGGCGAGTAAATTCGTGCGAATCACCAATAAGTCACAGCTTTTACATAACACATAAATTTTCAACAGCCAATACCTATAGGCATTGCAAACATTTGGTGCGTGTACAAACATTGGCCGAGCACTAGCTCCTTCATTTCGACATTGTAGGTACTGACGCAATGTTATGTTTCCTTCTAGTCATACTGCCCTAGTTAGTACCCAGTAATTATTAAGTAATACATATTAGTATTCAAATTAAAGCATAAAATAATAAATTACCTACTTACTCTTTCAAATGTAATGGCAAAGGAACATGGGTGATACTTATTGAGTTCATATTGATACTTGGCCGTATGCGAGTTTTCCTGTGCTTTGTTTAGAATAATGTATTAGTTCCTACTTCTGACACTTGGTGTCGCTCCAAGTATACTTTCTTACAAACATTAATTTCATCAATACTATTAAGAGGGAACAGGGGCTGCGAGGAATTTAACAAATAGGTATTTGAAGAAACTATTGCCGTCGTCTTACCTCAAGTCTGCCTCCGTAGAGTGCGATAGTGCAGCTGCAGCTCAGACCGATTATATCACAAAAAAAATGACGATATCAACGTTCCGTATTCCCCTTTTTTCTCCTCGAAAACAGAGCCGTTTCATTTTTTTTTTACATATTTTTTTTAAGAAAGAGTGTCTAGGTTCCTATCGTTTTCTTTTATGTTAAAAACTTTCCGGATTTGTCTGGTAGTCCTCTAATCACGGCGATAAAAATGGGGCATTTTTTGTAATTTATGGAGGGTCATATTTTCTTTACCAATAAGTTCCTGAAAAAAAGGAAATAATAGGGACGTGTCTACAGCAGACCTTGATTTTATGGAAAAATAATGATTGCTCTAGAGGCATTGTTGAGGAAGAAAAAAGGGGAATACATTTGTACGGAGAATCGCAGGCCCTGTTCCGTCTTAAGTATTATAATGAGTTAAAATTCGTGAGTTTATAAATGTAGGGGGTAATCTTCGGAATTATATTTATTATTTGATCCGATTCCGAAAATTCTTACTCATTCTTACTCACTAATGGAAAGCTACAGCATTACAAAGTGTCATAGGATATATTTTAACGTGAAAACAAGAAATTTCACGCGGACCAAGTCGAGGACAGAAGCTAGTAAAGAATCACTACTGAAAGTCGTGTAGTTAAATTCAGTTTAGAAATAAAATTTAATAATACAGGACCAGTTCGTGTAGTTAAATTCAGTTTAGAAATAAAATTTAATAATACAGGACCAGTTTATGATATTTGTTGTGTATAACAGGAAAATGTTAATTCATGTCCATGCCCTTGAATTTCAAAACACCTTCCTTAAGTGGCCTTATACAACACGGAAAATAAGGTCGGTCATCTTTGCCCACATAAATATATGGCCATCTTTAACCACACAGACACATGGCTAAATTTTTATTGACAATGACAATAATATGTGTTTTTATTTTTATTATTTACATACCTACTTATTATGAGTTAACGGGCACATCTCTAGTCTCTACTTAGATAGTTAACAATGAATATAACGGCATGTACAAGTGTTAAAAAACTGTGTGTTGTCCTTGTGTTAGCAAATAAAAGTAAGTCAAACATAGCGGCTTTTACTCGATATTACACTGACGAGCAATATAAAAAAGCCACTTACAAAGTGCCAAAAAAATCTAAATATCTCCTAAACCACGCAAGTTAGCTACATGAAGTAAAAAAAATCTTGTAAACAGTTTTATAGGTGTTTTTTTGCGCTATTAAATACACTTGAATGTTGCTTTTTACTTCAAGAAAAAACAAACAATTCAAACATATTTCCGAAATCACGCAAGATAGCTTATCTGGCGTGATTTCGGAAATGTTTAATGATAAGTTAGTGGCTTTTTTATATTGCTCGTCAGTGTAATATCGAGTAAAAGCCGCCATGTTTGACTTACTTTTATTTGCTAACATATATTTTGCAACTGCCAGCAAAATGTGCTCATACTAGTTTAGGATTTTAGCTATCACTTTATCCATGACAAAAACGACAAACACTCACAGCAGGTCCAACCGCAAAACTTCAGTCATACGAAAACAGGCTCTTCGTTTAAGGAAAAGAGGGCCTGAAATTGCGTGTTTTTATCTGAAGTCGTACGTGCAAGGATTAACGTAGTGTGGGGAAATTACTATATTTGTCTTTGAATAGACTGCTTTACCACAAAAATGTGTAATGTTACATATTTCAGGTTTATCCTATAGGTACCTACCTTATATGGGGCGCGTGCTATTGTGTGGTTGGTACTGTACAGGATGTCTGCAAAAGGGAACCTTATATCATGCAGGCTCGTAGTAAAATGACTCTGGTTGCATTGGATTTTTTAATCGAATTTAGAATAAGTTCGAAAATTGAAGACTGTTGCAAGCTTGTAAGTAATAAATAAGGATTCGAGACTCATGTATGTACCTATTTGAATATATCGATAAAGCGAGCCGTCCACCGCCAGCGAAACTAAGTTAGTTTGCACTTAATTTAGTTTAGCTCGCCAGCTTTTCATACATGTGCGTTCACCCACATGTATGGAAAACTGGTAAGCTAAACTAAACTAACTGTAACTTAGTTTAGCTCACGGTGGACGGCTCGCGTAAGTGTCCTATGCAAAATATAGTAATAAAACCAGTATTCATTATAATTATGTTACATATTTATTTATTTTCCTGCATCAAAGGAATGTTTACGGCTGATTTGTAGTATCATAATAAATGAACTACATTATAATTAAATACCTATATGTGAGTAAGAAATCATAATCAGAAACTATGAGATACGTAATAAAGGCTTACGTACGCTTATGAAGGCAAGCCATTGTCCTGAGGGATTTCCCGACGGCAAAAATTACGAATTTCCATACAAAGTTTTCAGTCCCTTTAGGGGATGAATTTTCAAAAATCCTTTCTTGCTTACTTTCGTTGTAAAAAAAATCATGCTTGCAAGCAGACCCAGCGACTCAAGCTGTGCTTTGTCTGTCCGTGAATTTAGGATGTTTGCCTTTACGCTTCTACACTAGGAAAGCAATAATGGCCGCATAGGTGTGTCCTCGGCCAGAAAGTGTCTGAGCCTTGGCTTTTTTAATTAATAATTTGTATGTTCAGGTTTTTATTCTTGTATTGAATATGGTATATTAATTTGGTTTAAGCTTGAATGTTTTTCTTTCCTCTTCTTTTTTTTGGCAGCAGTGTTGTGCTGTTCACACTCTTTCCTTCCAATCTGTTCTTAGAAGTGAAGACTTTTAATTGGCTGTCAGTCTCACATACTATTTTTTATTCTGTTTTTTTTAGCTGTAAGTCGTCCATAGTTAATAAATAAATAACTGTTTTCCAAATAGCTGTTATCACCTGCCTACCCTTTTCCTGTAGGTAAGTAAAATTACATTTTCCCCAATTCGTTTCATCTTGTTCGGCTTTTTCGGTCATGTTTTAAAACCAGAAAATATAACGTAGGTAAGTACACATAAACATATATAATTATGTAGACATAATTTACTAATTATGCCTACGTATATAAGGTGTTAAAAAATTACTTTAGAAACTTTAAGAGATGCTTTAGACCATCGATGAATAACTTTTACTATGAACCAACTTTGAAATCGCGAAAAAAACAGCTGTCCCATACAGTTTAGAACAGTAGGTATTAAACTTTAGTATGGAACGGCTGTTTTTTTTAGTTCGATGTTATTAAGTTATTCAGTTCGATGGTCTAAAGCACCTCTTAAAGTTTCTAAAGTTATTTTTTTAACACCTTATACAATATGTTTATTGTTTATTCCCAGGCCTATTACGTGTAAGTAAATAAAATACTCAACGAGTAGATCAACACGTACCGTCACCGGCCAGTCACTTTTACCTACCTATCGCGGTATCTTCAGGGAAAACCGACAGTGTCTTTTGTACTAAAACACTCGCCATTATGTAGGTATGTAAACTTACTCCTAATGACTACGTGGAGAGAGTTACGTGACTTTTAGCCCACGTTCGCACAGACGTCAAAATATCGCGGCGGGATTTTATCGCGCACTGGATTTTCAATTGTCGGTGTTGATCCGAGCGTTGAGAATCCAATGCGTTGGGACGCACCCTCGTCCCAGCGCATTGAAAAAACATTTTCATCTCGCAGCGCTAAGCAGAGCGTTGAAAATCCAGTGCACGAAAAAAAATCGCCGCGATATGTCCGTGCGAACGTGGAGTTACGTGACTTTTACGCTTGAAGCGAAAAAAACATCTTCGCTCGTACTTACGTCATATTTAGGTTTTTTATTATATCAATAAGTAGGTATTGAACCAAAAAAATCTCTGGATGGGCTGTGAAGATGAAAAGATGACATGGCTAGAAAGAGAGTGACTACCGAGATGACGACTAATAGAGAAGTATGGAAGAAAAGAACATGACATGTTGCGCCGACGCCGACCCTAAATCAATTGGGTTAAGGGCAGAAGAAAGATGATGATTATATCAAAACTAGTGGCCCGCCCATGCTACACACATTTTTAAAGACTTTACAAAACATCAAGATTTCTCTAGCCTCGTTTAATATTCATTTATTATACACATAAACCTACCGGAATAAATATGATGGTGTCAAAACCGTGTCAAAATCCACACATGTTTACACAAAAAACAAGCGGCTTTAATTTAAAGTTTGTATAATATTATATACTCATAAGCTAAACGTGCGACGTTTTTGTCATTAAAAAAACTCTTCCATTTTTAAAACAATTTTCGCCTACAGATAAGATTTATTAGAAGTATAATTATTTCCCAAGGAAATATTAATACACGCGACATATCGCCGTGCATATTTTTAATTCATAGTCTTTATGGCACCACATTAGGTCATGAGTAGAGATCAGATATTCGGATGCATATTTACCTAAAGTTAATTTTTGGCTAAGTAATTAAGTGGCTTCTTATTTTTTTCTTTATTCCACAAAATCTGGGAATGCACAACTAATCGGATACATGGTATGGAAATGACTCATCAGCCCTCTTCTGAAGGTTATTTTTGCGGTTATAACAACAATTTATATACCTTCTGTAAATATTTTTTAACGAAATACAAGGCACGAGTTGTTTGTCGCTATGTGCTATGGCAATTTGGCAACCTACTTTACAACATTAGCTATCATTCCTATGGACAAAAAGTAATAAATTTATCAATTCTGGAATCGCGAGATTTTTGCGATCGATACCAAAGTGCATTCCATATTAGCCAAAGCAAGAAAGAAAGAGACAAACACAGGTACAACACCCACCCAAACCAACCAACTCCAACCACCAAATCAACACCTGAAGGTAAGTAAATATATATACATTTGATTCTATCATCACAACTCAAAGTCGTTCCCGGAACCGGGGTTGTTTCGATACAAAAGTGCATTCTATAAAAGCCAATTCCTCAACTTTAGGTGAATATGCATCTGAATATCTGATCTCTAGTCATGAGCTATCCGAACATCAAAAAATATTTAGCCTAGGTCTTAAGGGGAGGCGTGAAAAATGATTCGCTATTTGATTAATTTCCGTGCGCCACGTGGTTTTGTAAGGAACAACTTGTTGGTAGTTACTCAAAGTCAAAGTCAAATCATTTATTTCAAATAGGCCATTATAAGGCACTTTTGAAAGTCAACAATTTACAAAAAAATTGAATTGATTCTAGTCGCCCCTTCCAAAATTTAGTTTTCACATGGAGAAGAATGGGCAAGAAACTCCACCGTTACTCTTTTAAAATGTTTTACAATATTTTGTATAAGTATATTAGTTATATAATTATATGTGAGGACGATGCACCTAGAATAAAATTATTATACCACAATAGGTAAAAAGAATTAAAAATGAAGCAACAACAGATAGACTAATTATGTGATAGATACATGGTGCTCACATATTTACAAACATTGTAAAAGTAGACGATTTTCCTAAAATTTTACAATTAATAAGTCAGTGTGCAAGGAATTGATCACAGAATGTAAAATCAATGTAATATAATAAAAAAATAAAATATACAATTAAATTTGAAACCAGTTTGATTTTGACTCTACTAACAAGTCGTTCCTCATGACATGACCTAGGCTAAATATTTTTTGATATTCAGATAGCTCATGACTAGAGATCGGATATTCAGATGCATATTTACCTAAAGTTGAGGTATTGGTTTTAATGGAATGCACTTTTGGCGCTTACGATGGCACGTGGCGCTTCCGATACAATTGCACGTGGCACTTACGATGGCACGAGTTTGTGTGACCAATACGGTGACCAATCACTACGTGACAGTTCGCATTCACAACCATGGTTTGTAATTGATTGTCGAAACATACGAATTATTTGTGTCATTCAGAATCAAAACAAAATACGTAAACTACTTACCTATAAAATATTGACGACAAACAATAACTCGGTTTATTTCCTGCATACCGAACATAAACATCAAGTGAATAATTATTAGCTGTTGTTCATTTATATAGGTATTACATACATTATGTATGGTCACAATAAACAACCAAGATGTGATGGCAAATAGCCCACGAAGATGTGTAGGTACTGTCAACACGATAATCGTATGGGCGACGACGGTGAGCGGTTAGTTTCGGAGACAGATGGTTTTTAGAACCGTCATCATAGTACATTCAGAGACACAAGTTTTGGGAAAAAAAAAACTGTAATGACATGAAAAAGAAATAGTAGGGAAAAAAGAAGAAAGAATCACAGGCCGCAACCTTTCAAAGATCGACAATCAAAAACATTACGAAATTAGTTTGTTTTACGTACAAGAATAACTAAGTACCTACGCAGAGAGCTTTAAGCCTCGTGCAGACTAGCGCGACGCGACAGCGCGACGCGACACCGGTTATTGTTATACCGTGAAGTTTTCTTAGAAATTGTATTGTTCGAGTCGCGTCGCGCCGTCGCGTCGCGCTGGTCTGTACGAGCCTTTATATGCTGTAGCCGTATCTAACTCTTTCTTCCAGACATAAAAATCCATAAAAAAATCTCAATAACAGGCTTGAAAAATGTATTAAAATGTATTAAAGAACAGTTTTTGCCAAATCTTCCAACTTCCACCACGTCCTATTTTCTTCCTAAATAAAATTACGTATGAGTGACCACAACATCCTTGCTGCCGTCAATCAACGCTTTTTTTTTCAGAAATATAATAAATAACACACTCGCGCCAATATCAGTCAACTCGCAGACTGATTTATTGGCACACGTATTTAAGTTGATAAAAATAAAGACAGCGTTTAGCGCCTGGCTCCTCCACTACACCATAGAGCATAGAATGAGTTCTACATTCCTTTGCGTTCTGCACACATGAATTAACCATAGTGTTACGTAACGAGGCCTTGGTTGACCGCGAACTAATGCTATAATTTTTCCAGTGTCAGAGAGAGACGGTGCTATACATGACCAAAAATCACTATCCCTTTTTCGCAACGGAATCATGATGGCCTTAATACTTCATAATAAGGACCTGGACTGGGTACTAGCAAGTACTTTGACAAAAAAAAAAATTGTGAAACTTCTTAGGCGGCGATTCGATAATTGAACGAGAATTGATAGTGAAGTTTCAAATTTCGTCACGTTTAGGCACAATTCATACACATCACACATAAAGGCAATGCTTGTACAGTTCCTAATCTTTCCCATAATAGACTATGGTGATGTGCGTTACTATGACCTGAATGCAGATCTCCTCAATAAACTTGACCGCCTTCTAAATAACTGTATTCGATTCGTATTCAATCTTCGAAAGTATGATCATGTATCTGCGCATCGATTGCTTTTAAAATGGTTACCCATACGTCAGCGTAGAGAGTTGAGGGCTCTGTCTATGTTGTATTCTATACTCGACAAACCCACTTCTCCTTCTTACCTGACTTCCCATGTTCAATACCTATGCTCCGCCCACAGTAAAAATCTTCGTTCTACCAACAATCGTCTTCTACGATGTCCTTCTCACCGCTCTGGTTTTATTCACTCTTCTTTCTGTGTCCAGGCGGTATTTCTTTGGAATGCGCTTCCTCTGAACATCAGGATGGCAACCAGTCGGTTATCTTTCAAACTGAAGGCACGTGAATATATTCGTGAAAAGTTGGCAGAATCTTTGCAGCGCTGATTTGCTGGATTTGTTTTCTTCTCTACCTATCGTTATTTCTCCTGACAAAGTTTATTCGGTTTATAATATATGTATGTATCTATGTATGTATGTATTAGCAAGTATTCATTTTTAAGTTATCTATTACTCATGTTGCACCTGCCATGTTTTGTCTCTGCTCCACCCTAAGGTTGACTGGTAGAAAATGCCTCAGGCATTAAGTCCGCCTTTGTACAGTATTTTTTTTACTTGTGCATAAAGTTTTAATAAATAAATAAATTCGTTACATGACAGAGATGAGAGATAATATAACTATCTTTGTCTCTCATACTAAATCTCTTTTATACTTTATTTTTCAAGTGTACGGTGCTGCACGCGCCATTTTTTTTTGTTTGTGTGGCATCTCACAAATCAACCTAGGAGGTGGTCGGCTGCTTAACTGGGCTATCCCGCAGATGCCTTGATGAATTAAGGCCTTCAGGCAGGGCATAAAACTTATAAACTAAGCGACTACACGTTAAGGGCACCTCCTGTGAGGTACAGACCTCGGATTGGGGTGTCGCTGGGGGAGGACAGCAAGGGACAAGCTGGATTGAATCAAGCTTTGACTAAATCCACGTTGTTCGATTTATAGCTAAAAACTTCTCGCCGTTATGTAAAGGCCAGGAGCTGTAGCCAGATGTAATGATCATTATGTATTCAGTCTTTTATATCACCAGCAGTTTTCAAATTCTTTTCTTTATCTAGTCAGGACACAATACCTTTTGAAGTTACGACACTGGACATACTCGTACTATTGTATATAAAAGTATATTTAATTATTTGATAACGAAGATCAAAATGGCATATCCCTTTGACCAAAGTCGAGATGACATCGACCTAAAACCTTTTTAATGGCCTGACCATTTATGTTTTCTTTTTTTTTAAGTAAAAACTTCTTTAGCGGCGTTGTGCACTTTTTTTGTGATGGGTAAAAAATGTAAAACTCGCGTCAGGACACGTGACCTGATCGAAAATTCGTAAGACGGAGAGTAGTACCAACATATCAAAATGCACAACGTTAATATTCAAGTTTTCACTTCTGCCGGCACTCCCGGAGTGCAACCCGTTGCTTTTTTTTAGTTATTTAACTAAGTAAGCGTTTTTTATCCGACTTTTGTGTGTTAGCGTCTGTATACAGATGGCTAAATGTCATTCTTCGACTGCCTCGTTGGTCTAGTGGTCGCAAGCGCTTCCGCTGAGCATAAGGTCCTGGGTTCGATTCCCGTGTCGGGCATAGTGTTATTGGGTTTTTTTCATCTGAAATTGCTCAGTAGCAGCCCGGAGTCTGGATTTGTGCCCGGTTGATGGCAACAGGCTCGCCCCCTATTACTTGGGACTTAAACATAACCGGCGAAATGTGGGTGTACTATAGGCACACCTCTGCCTAACCCTTCAGGAAATACAGGCGTGATGTTATGTTATGTATGGGTACCCGATGGGATTTCAAATAAAAAAGATAAGAAAAACTGTTTATTTTGCACAAACAAAACGCACAACAAAAAAAAAAAACGGCTAATTCTCAGGAGCCTTACGGGACGAGGTTCCAGAAAACGATGATACAATTACCTTTTACTTATAAACAGAAGTCCAATTACCAACTTTCATGTTTCTAACTCAAAAAATAACAAACTTTCAGTCGAAAGCAGCTCAATACCAGTATTTTACATGGAGCCACTGCCTACCTGATCTACACAAACCAGTAACTGGGTAATACGATAAGACTGGTTGTCAGACTTTCGGGCTTCTGGCAACCCGTAACGACTGTCAAAGATCTACGTTTTCCGAGGCATTGAGAGGTCTTGATATGTAATGGACCCATCCAAGAATCGACCGCGGTAAGCGTTACTTAACCTCCGATCGACGGCTGTTCTCATTTAGCCACGAGATATTCCACAAATCAACATCCACTTCCTAATCCTAAAATTTTGTACGTTTGTGTGTTTGGATGTTTGTTACTCAATCACGCAAAAACGGCTGAACAGATTTGGGTGAAATTTGGCACGCAGATAAGTTTATAGCCGGTACATTCCCGTGGGATATTTTCCGACCACCACGCGGGCGTAACCGCGGGTGAAAGGTATAATCACAAAAATAAACCAGATTTAATAATTGTTTGGTATTATTTAACATAAACCATCTTATTCATAAACGTTGATTAAAGTTAAGAGACGCTTAAACGTCAAAAATGTATGGTTAAACAGTCGCTAATCATTACTTAACTTTAAGCAGCGTTTATAAATAAGGGCGAAATTTTTTTTAAATTGTGTCAAACATTGGCTGTGCGTTGTCTGCCAGTGAATTAAAGTTTTTTATTACTTAAGGGGCCGGCGGAACATATGTAGTTCATACAAACGTAATACCAAAATAATTTGTAAATCAAACATATTCTTAAAGTAGCGTGTATTTATTCCGATTGGATTACAGAATATCTAGGCTCCCAAAAATATATTTTGAAGGGACACGATATAAAGACGAGATATGAGGAATTTCTAATTTCTATAGAAAACTTGTTTTTCTCATAACTCGTCTTTAAATCAGTGTCCATTCAAAATTTCTCTTTCGATAGAATATGTTTGATTTACATTTTTTTTTGGTATTACGTTTGTATGAACTACGCATGCTCCGCCGGTCCCTTAAGAAGATACTCTAGACTCGACGTGTCAATAGTTAATTTCAGTAGGTAATGCCAAAAAACCAGTTTTCTTCTCGGTGATCAAGCAATGACTGCATGACCAGACTTTAAAATGTGAAAAAAAAAAAACAAAATTACTAATTACGTCACTAGATTAGTCTCTTAGGTAATTGTGTGACATTAGTGTAGATTAGTGTAGCAAACCTGAATTGATTATTTTGTAATGTATTGAGTTTAGACATAAAAAATACGTGGTTTTAAATTACCATACCTATTGTAAACGGCTTTCTGTCTATGATGTAGTTACAAAACTTTTAGGGCATTGGATGGATGGCTAATTCTTATGATAATGTTATGTTATTCTTATGACAAAACATTTTTTTTTTAATAACTTTAAATTTTAATTTTTATTATAAATTTGTTTTTTTGTATTGAAATAATTAATTCAAAATTTTGTTTTCGTGTGCAGTTTTCATTGAATGATCAATCTACAAAATATTAGTAGTAAGCTAGTTTATTTTTATTCGTCATTCATTTCAAGTTAATTATTTTTGTTTTGTGTATCTTTGAGTCAGTGCTTCATTTGTTTAATCATTTTCCGATATCGACTGTCTGATGTCTAAACAATCGAATGTCTTTCAATAAGACATAAAAGTCATCTCACGAAAGTTGCAACACTTTCTTTTCACATCTCTTACAAAACCTCCTTTGTGTAACTATGTAAGTGTAAACCAATTGCTTTAGTTCTACATTGTAATTGAATTATTATAGTGTAGTACATTATCTCAATGAATGGGTGCAGTCGAGTGCGGGACTAATTATAGCAATGCTGTGACCCCGCGATAACCTTTGCAAGGAGAGTGGCAAGCTTGCAAACACGACTGGCGTTTGTACAGCAGGGTTTGATTATCCGTATCTATCCATCTTACTAGCCTGTGTTGCCCCATTTCAGAACAAAAGCCTTCCTCTCCCTTTTCCACACTTTTCTGTCTATTGCTAGTGTCGGCCAGTCCTTTCGGTAGGAGTCAAGCTCGTCCCGCCCTGGCGCGATGTCGTCGTGCGTTTAGTGGGACCCAATCGGTGGTTCTCTTAGCCCATATGTCATCCATGTGGCAGACTATCCAGCAGATTATCCGTAGTAAAACACTTTTAAAGCTTCGTGCAGACTAGCGCGACGCGACAGCGCGACGCGACACCGGGTATTGTTATACCGTGTAGTTTTCTTAGAAATTGTATTGTTCGAGTCGCGTCGCGCCGTCGCGTCGCGCTGGTCTGCACGAGCCTTATAAAGGCTGACTTAAATTTGGGTGGGCCGCATGGCCGCACCGCATTGCAAAAATAAAAATTCTACTCACTCCTCCATCACTTTCGTAAATTTTGTATGGCCCATAGCACAGTACAGACGGGCCGCAACGCGTTTTTTTATATATTTATTTAATGAAATACAGAGGTGTTATTTAATTCTAAACTCGCTAAACTTTTACGTTTGATGGCGATGCATTGGAGTATGAATTAGGAACAGTATGTAGAAGAAGTTCATATCTATACACCGTAAGGACTATTTCTGCTTGTAGCGCTCGACCGCTATAAAACCGGAGCGGTAACAGATGTGGTCATCGTGTTCACGGGATTTTGTTTTTAAACTGCTTATATATGAATTTCTTCGATATTACGTATATATACAATTGGAACTGTACATTTGACAAAAAAGGGCTGCGTTTTTTGCTACAAGCCTGTGTCATAAGGTTTTTCAATTTGTAGGTAAGCTTGTTTCCTCCACAAACTGTGATACAATATTCACAGGATAATTATTTCTTTGCTATTATTTTGTATAAAAAGGAGGGTCTTTTTTAAGCTCTTTGCCGATTCCATTTTAGGTTCATGTAGCACCGAATGAAAATTTTTGTAAATTTTGAAATGTTGTGCTTAACAACATTTTTGTACCACCATCAACAAATTCAAACACCCTGTATCTTAACCGGCGTCATAGCAACACGTGAACGAATCTATATAATGCAGATTTAATGAAGTGATCAATTAATGTAAAGTTAAAACTCAATCAAGATGATTATTGTATCCATAGTCATAACAAGCTATTAATAATTTCTAAGAACTGCATGTTTTTTTTTATAATTACACGAGGAAATAGAAAAAATAACAAATGACATAAGGAGATATCATTTATTATTTTAGGTTGATGGACACAACGTGATAGCACATGCGTAAGGACTCCACGAAAATGTGCGAAGATGTCCGAAGCGGAGACGAGAAGATATGTTTTTCAGCTAGGGTTTATCCACCGAAGCTGTGCGGAGTTGCGTACTGGCTAGGCTGGAGCGGAGATGTGTGTGATGTGACGCGTGGGGAACTAGCGGCGCCACTCACTGCACACCGCTTACATCTCTTCTCGTCTCCGCTGCGCGCCGTCGCCAGCTTGCGAGGCACAGCTCACATCTCCGCTTTGTAGCGATACAAATATGATACATCTCCGCTCAGTGGTATCCACTGAAGCTGGTGGTGGAGATGAGATGTGTGAATAATGAAATTCTATTGGTTGTTAACACATCTCCTCTCCTCTCGTCACGTGTCCGCTTTGATAAAGTCCGGTCCTAAAGAAAGTGATAGGTAAAAAAAATCCGAATAAAAAATAAATTAAATTCTATATTTATATAATTGAATTTATTTTTTATTCGGAATTTTTATTTACACACACGTATTTACATAATTTAAAAACTGACTGACTTAAAATAATAATAATAATAATCAACGCAGTACAAAACACATAATCTATCTACTCAAACATAAAATCTCACCTTGGTTTACACCCGTGAGATTTTAATAAAATACCAGGTTCTAGGAAACGGAGAAAAAATAAAGGGGGGGGGGGAATAATCATAGGTAAAATGCTTATAAATGAACAAAAAAAAAAGTTTCAGACTGTAGAAAATCGAAATTATGGCAATGTGTGCATTAGTTAAAAAGTTACCAGTCAAATCTCCTTTGCAAGATTGCTAAATTAATTGTTCGCCATTCTTTTTTATGTCAACTGTGAAGTAGATAATGGAAAGTGTCATATAGGTACTTAAGTGTGCGATTGACTGGCAGACAGACAACGCATAGCCTTAACACAACCATTAACGATAGACATGGCTTTCGAAGTTTTTTTGCTCTTAATTTATTGATTTAGACGTGTAGGTGAGGTACCATTGAAGAAGTTCATATCTATACACCGTAAGGACTATTTCTGCTTGCAGCGCTCGGCCACTATATAATCGGGGTGGTAACAGATGTGGTAATTGTGTTCACAGGGTTTTGTTTTCAAACTGCTTAGATGTGAAGGTCTAAGAAAGGATTTCCCAAAACTAGTATTCACATAGTAGGTCAAACGGAAGCGGGTGAATGAGGTAACAACTTGTCTCACACAAAATGTTCCGTAAAGGCTCGTACAGACCAGCGCGACGCGACGGCGCGACGCGACTCGAACAATACAATTTCTAAAAAAACTTCACGGTATAACAATAACCGGTGTCGCGTCGCGCTGTCGCGTCACGCTAGTCTGCACGAAGCTTAACACGGAGCTCCGTAAGTTCCAATTTCGATCACCAGGTCAGGTGGCACGTTAAGGTGACGCATCATGCAGCTCGCCCCTTAAGGGTCAAGTCGTGAGTAAATACCTACTCGTGAGACGCCAGTAATGGTTGATAACCTATGGCTATGGTGCACTATTGCACATCAATGAGTCTTCTCATCGATACTTTGTAAATATTGATGCAGTTTTTTTTCTGAATCAACGTGTGACTCATGGTCTGGTTGTTATCGAAAGTGATAAATGAATGATTAAAGAAAATATTGGCGTTTTGTGAGGTTACGTTCTTTAAATCATAAATTCTACTTTCGCATCAGCACGAGATGCTCCAGTCCAGTGGGTCATATGCAAGTTAACTGCCTATACCTAATATGGACAATTGTCGTAACAGCCAATGGCCTGATGACCGAAAGCCTCGACCAACATCGTGAAATCGACGATGATTTATAAAGAAAACGAGCGCGTAAAATTTCATGAACAGACCTTTGGGCGTGTAGATATCATGAAAAAACGACTGAATGTACTCAAAATAAAATTATTTGAACTATGGAAGAAATTATCTATCCCTGTACGGTTTTTATATTGCCATTTTCTTACTACCTAACTTCCAAACCAATTTTTTTTCCAATTCTGCTTCCATACAGGGATAGATAATGACAAGAAAAGTTGATATAATTTTTATTTTTGAACGTACACCATCAAACAGACGAGTAATCACCATACTACGTTTGTATGGAAGAATGACCGACTAGGGTACCCTTAAGAGAACGTTAAAAGGAAGTTTTCACCGTTTTAGATGTATTTAAAAAACCACCAGCCAACAGCAGCTGCACCAGCGCACCTATATTAATAAACAATTATAATTAGCTATACAGGATATTATTAACATTATGTATTCCAAGATTTATTAATAAAGCACATAATAGGATAACGTTTCTATATTTAATAAGCAGACATAAGTTTTTAAATTTTCCTTGTTCGTGAATATATTTTTTACATATGTAATGTAGGTATGTCAATACTTACATAACGTTATTTATTATTAAAATAATATTTACGATGGTTAAACCACCATAGGCAAATAAATAGAAGGTTTTTGGAAACTAAAGTGTGATGATAAACTGGATAGCCTTCCAGAAGAACCTACTTTATACGAGTCAGGATAAGTACAGTCAACGTACGTATAGTACAACTATTTTCTTAAGAGGGAACAGGGGCTGCGAGGAATTTGAAAAATAGGTATTTGAAGAAACTATTGCCGTCAAGTCTGCCCCCGTAGAATGCGATAGGGATAGCTACAGCTCAGACCAATTATATCACAAAGAAAAAATGATGAAATCGACGTTTCGTAATCCCCTTTTTTCTCCTCGAAAACTGAACCGATTCAATTATTTTTTACATTAGAATTTTTTACGTCTAGGTTCCTATCGTTTTCATTTATGTTAAAAACTTTTCGTATTTGTCTGGTACTCCTCTAATCACGGCGGTAAAAATGGGGCATATTTGTAATTTTTGGAGGGTCATATTTTCTTTACCGATAAGTTGCTGAAAAAAAGGAAATAATAGGGACGTGACTACAGCAGAACTTGATTTAATGAAAAATGATTGCTCTAGAGGCATTATTCAGGAAGAAAAAAGGGGAATATATTTGTATGGAGAATCGCAGGCCCTGTTCCCTCTTAATGGTTGTGTTAAGGCTATGCGTTGTCTGTCGGCCAGTCAATCGCACACTTAAGTTTAGGACACTTTCCATTATCTACATACTTCACAGTTGACATCAAAAAGAATGGCACACAATTAATTTATACATTAATTTAGCAATCTTGCAAAGGAGATTTGTTTGACTAGTAACTTTTTAACGAATGCACGACCATTTTGCCATAATTTCGATTTTCTACAGTCTGAAACACGGAACGTGTATTCAGGGTAATATACTCACACAAATTGTTCATTTATAAGCATTTCACCTATGTTTATTTCCCCGCCGCTTTTTATATACTTGTACATAATATTATTATTATTATTGTTCCCTCTTAATGTCCATCGGAAAACTTCGTGTTTCGTCAGTCGTCGGATTTGGGCTGCACTAAGTGAAAAGGGAACTGATAGAAATCGCGCGTTCAATAAACAAACAAAATAACAAACTTGTTAGCCTTATTATTGGTATAGATATAGATAGTTTTATGTCTTATCTGTATCTATTTTTCTGTGTGTACATAAATAATAAAATAAATAAATAGTTTGCCTGCTTATGTACTCATTTTCCAATGATGTTAACACACGAATGTGTTTAGGTCCCCACTGCAAAGATATATTAATATGTAAAAATGTGGTGTCAACACCAATTTGTATCTTCTTAAAAGGTCATTAACTTAACCATTTTTATTATTATCCTTACTTAACTAGCAGTATGGAAAATCCATGATTCTATTTCCTCACTTTATTTGTCAAACAGTTATTAATTCACACAGACATTTTGTATACATTATTGAGGTAGGTACCTACTAGCTAACTATTTTAAGCGAGGACAAAAGTAAGGCTATGCTCTCTTGTGTTGAACTGCTCTCCACTTAGTCAGTTTGCTTTAAGAGGATAATGTTAACATTTATAAGTAACATACTTAACAGCAATAACATAAATTCATTTAAATGTAGGTATAAGTTAAACATTTCATTTAATTTATGCAACTAAAAAAGCGACCAGAATTCCGCTCTATAGTAAGAAGAAAAATGTCTTAACTAAGGTTACATTTCGCGCGCGTCAAGTAAAAAAAACCGTAAATATGTCATACCTGTCTCAAGCTCAAACTCAAACTTAAATTTGTATTTATATCAATTAAAAATTAAAACAGGCACTTTAGAATAGGGATGATGACTGGGTCAAAAAAAACAATTTTATTTAGTCCGTCAGACAAATAATAAAAAACTATTAGACACGTATTTTTTGCTTTATCATATTAATAAAAAAATACTTAGTTTTTATAATACAATTGACGAACAAAAAAAATATTTTTCGTCATCATCCCTATTGTGAAAGGAGTCGGTCGGTCAGAAAGATGAAGCTAGTTGCCCATTCCAAAACTTAGTAATTTCCTATGGAGAAGAACGGGCAAGAAACCCCATGGACAGTCTTTTAAATTATTTTTAACTAAGTACCACTACTGGGAAAGAAATCAAGGACCTCACAGCACAGCCATCATTTTAAAACAATACCTGCCATATCATCAAAGAATCGTGATTCTTTGAGCATAGAACTTTGAACCGCAATTTGTAAATTTTTCAGATGCAGCGGACTCACGATTGACCTCGGGATGCACGATGTATGAACAAAATGTTACGAACATGATTCGTAAATAATTGCATTTACGGTTTGATCTATAATTAAGATAAATTCTTTGTTTGTGCATTTTATTTTAAGGCGCGTTTAGACTGAAAGACTAAATAAGCGTAGGTTTAGCAAAAACTGAGTTTAGAACACCTAATGTATCAGTAGTCATGGAGGAAGCCTGGCATCATCCCACTGCTAAGCAAAGACCTTCTCAGGCTGTCAGTAATGCTCGTTTTCACTAACCTACACACCTTAAAAAATGCCTAAATAAAAGCACACTGTTGGATTTTCAACGCTCGACTTAACTCCGAGAGTTGAAAATCCAACAGTGCAATAATATGTTGGCTTTCATATAAGTGTTCCTAGAGAACAGTTTACTCTAGGAACCTTGTTTAACTGAAAATGGGCATAAGTGACGTTTCTAGCTTTAGATGCAGTGAGAATAAAGTCATTTGAATTTCCATCTCATTGCCAATATTGAATCCAAGTACAACTGCCTAAAAGTACATTCAAAGTAATAATAAATACGCGTTTTTAAGGCAAATGGATCTGGAATCCCTATTGATGCGAATCACACTAAAAATGCATCTTATGAAACTAGCTCCACCCCGCGGTTTCACTCGCATAAGTCTCGATCCCGTGGGAATATCGAGATAATCCTAACGCAGGTTAAATGACATCCAAATCCGTTCAGCCGTTTTAGCGTGAAAGTGAAACAAACAAACATACAAAAAATCTAATCTTTTTTCTTTATAATGTTAGTTTAGACGTACGTAGCGTATGTACGCTACTTGTCCATCAATCTAAACGGGCCTTAAGTAAAACATTAGCTGCGGGTAAAGTAAAAATCACGTTTAAACTTAAGTTTTTGGATTTCTATGGTGAAACACAATATGATTGGTTTCGCAATGCAATCACTGAATACTGCCAGTACTGCGGTGGGAACCTCATTGAAGTTAGCAATCTTCAATCAACCAATTGGTTGCCATAATTGTGATCACGAGGTGTTCTGGCGCAACTTGGGTGGCGAAACATGGCCCATCTCGGCCAATATGGCATTTACAGTGTTGGACTGTGATATAATGCGATGTTAATCATTTGATAACCTTTGTATTACGTCGCCTAATTAATTTCTATCTATATCTAAGAGTTGACTAGGAAGCTACTGAAGAGATGTGCATTATTTATATGCGTGATTGTCATATCTATCAATGTAGGGGGATGTAAATCCACTTGCCAATGAATGTCGTTACAGGCCATCTAAAGTCTACCTACACACCACAGCCCGTAAATTATACCAAAGGATTAATTTACAATTACACTAAAATGAAACAGGTTTAAAAATACATAGGTAATTACGATTTCTGTGAATAAGTTGAGATTTTGTAAAAAAAATCGGCTCCCATGGCCAGTATCAAAAATTGCGCGAACAAAAATAGCTCTTACACTTAAAACATTTACATACACATATTACACAAATTATGTTCTTCTAACAGACAGTAAATAAACACTGTTGCCATTATCTTGAACCAGATCAAAATTGAGTCTCACAATTGCCATTTCAAGACAATTTTTTCTCTCATTTTCATTTTTAACCTTTAGTTAAACAAACTAGACTAGTAATGAGTCACAAACCGTCTCTGCAAAAGATCCTTGACTTTATCTTTAAAAGCCACGAATTAACTTGTACAGTCTAGGTTACAACTTACCTTGTAAATTGTAAGGTAACTGTTTAAATGACTCATCAGTGTTTTGTTTGAGTTTTTTATTGAACTATATTTACGTCCTTTATGTAATGGACAGACAAGGAGGAGGTCGTGGCAGAGTAATAACTACGCTTGGTTGGTTAAGCTACGCTTGCCGGGGTTGGTCCGTGGATGGGTGACCATCTTTACATACAAAGACTCCTCCGTGCCTCGGAAAGCACGTTAAGCCGTTGGTCCCGGCTGTCATTCATGGATCTTTGACAGTCGTTACGGGTCGTCAGAAGCCCGAAAGTCTGACAACCAGTATTACCAAGGGGTATCGTATTACCTAGTTACTGGGTTGTGGAGGTCGGATAGGCAGTCGCTCCATGTAAAATACTGGTATTCAGCTGCATCATAGTTGGGAAAAGGTTAAGTAGATCGATTGATGTAATGGACAAACAAGGACAAAATAGTTTTATCATAGCAAAACTGAACGGTCGGCATTCTTCATCCGATTTCCAAAGTAGTTACGGGTAGTAGAAGCTCAAAAGAACTCTTACCAAGGAATATCGTTTTACCCATTAATTAGGTTGTTGAGGGCTGCAGTCTCTACATGTAAAATACTTCCTGGTATTCAGCTGCATCTACCAGGTAATTGCGTAACATTAGAATGGCAATGCCTTTCATTTTGACAGTTCAACACCATTCATTGCGTTATTTATGTCAATGGATTAGCAATTTCGTTCAAAAACTTTTGGATTGTGATTGAACGTATGTTGCGCAATTAGAGTTATATAGAAGCCGACCCCAAAATAGTTAGGAAAGGGCTAAGCAGATGATGAATGTAGTCGCACCAGGGTTGGGAAAAAACCAGTTTTATTTTAATTTTATAAAACACAACAGTTCAAAATGTTTTAAACAAGAGTTCTTTTTGTTTTTTTTTTCATTGACGATTTAAATAAAATATTATCAACACAAATCGATCAGGCCTAATATATATCTATATTAGGCCTGAGGCATACAGTAAGTATATTCTCATATTGTATATTTATTTTTAAAAGTACTGAATAGTTAAATATTTTTATTTTATGTAGTTTATTTTCTCTTCCACTCTTACACACGTTGTCTACGTGTCTTTTTATCCACTTTCCTATCGCAGGTATGCTGGGAGAGATTTCTTTAGAAATAAGCATCACCTTTGTACGTATTTTTCTGTTCCTTTTTCTTGTATCTTTATATGTGTGTACAGACGCCAGCAGGTCAATCTACCCGAAACTGTCAAATTTTCCCAATCAACTTTGAACCTTATGCTTTAGTGATGAAGTTGAAAATGTATTAAAGAAATTTGACAGATTGTAGTAGGTTGATGTGCTGGCTGGCGTCTGTACATAAACTGTGAAATAAAATTAAATAAATAAATAAAATTTACCCGAGGAAACATTTACAATAAACGATGAGATTAACGTAATAATCACAACCACGTAATACATACTAGTTATACTAGTACTAACTAATAAACTATCTAATCTGTGAACATACTTTCCTTTTTTTTTTTGTAATCAATCTACGTATGTAGGTATGTAACACAGATACTGAACCACCCAGTACTTACACTCTGTTCGCTCAGAATTGTGAATTCCGATTTTCGTTCTTAGATATACCTTACTTGTACCTTATCTTACTTAAAAGTACCTATATTTAAATATGGGGAAGTTCACAAAATTACTACGGGCAATTACCTCTTCGACAAGTGACGAAGAATAGATATATATTGGTAGAATGGACTATATTCTAATAACGGGAATCCCCAAAATAGTTGCGGGGAATTACCTAATTCATTTCGACCGAAGACGAAGTGTATAAAACTGTCTAACCTTTTTAATTAATTTTCGAGCTATTTCAAGTCCTAATATTTCTAACTTTTAATTAGTTAATCAATTCCATTCATTCGCGATTTAAAACCATGTTTTTTTCTTAATGTTTAAAACATTTTTTAAACTTGTTTTATAGTGTGATTTTAAACCATGGACTAATAAAAAACATTGTTTTATTTGAAACTGTTTTAAACACTGTTTAAAATACGTGTTTGTTTGTTTTATGCCAACCCTGAGTCACACACTAAAAAATCAGTGACTATCACGATAGAACTAAGATTTATCTCAATGACTTTGAAACGTACTTTGTTTTCATAATATTATCTAAAAATAGCATTGATTAATAATTAATAATTGATTATATTTCCATCACTGCCCGTCCTACTGATCAATCTACACACACATTCAAAATCATTCATAGATTTACTGTAAACACGTCGGCAAAAGAGACATTACACCGATAGACACTTTAATATGCTAATATCAGGTGCACATTATATGCCTTGAGGTCAGTGTGACTCACCTATGTTTATGCACGCAAGTGTACTATGGTTCGTAGTGTAACATGACAGTTGACATAGTGTGGCTGGTCAGGGGATTCTTCCATTAGTCATTTTCTTGTGTTCAGGTGATTTTCAGTGCATTACTTACACTGTGTACATCACATTGAGTGCTTAGGGCGTGATATCATAAAACTAGTGGGTTATAGGGTATTGCTTACCGCACTAGTTAAGAAAAAAACCATTCCGTATCTGTAATCGTACCGTAGGTATCTGTAACCGTAATTTTTGAAGGCAGGTGGACTCTAGTCGTAGGTATAAGGGTTGAGTATCCCCAAAATCTATGGCTAAAAGCTCAATTTCACTCAATTTTTCACCTTGACGATCGAACTGTCTCAACCTCGGAAAATTGTGTTTTCGTAACTACAATATTAGGCAATAATGTGAGACCTTTAGGTAAGTGAAGCAAACATTCTCATCACACAATATCAGATCATCTTTCATACAAACCCGAGAGGTACTCTTCAGATTGCTCACAAAGATTATTACCCAATAAACTGTAGCATTTAAAAATTCAAATATGGAACTCTAGAGCCGCCCATGCATTGCGCAGACGCACACAACATGGCGTCAACATAAACTTGTCAGCTGCATAATATAATATACACTTCGAGAAAGTGTTACGTCACATGTGACCTTTTATATTTCGTCGCCCACTTGTCTAATGTAAACTGAATACAGTATCCCACTTTTACCATTTTGAGCGATTTACAATACATACAGAAATGAACCTTCACGCATAGTAAATAAGGTTGGAAGTTCATTACAGGGAGCCCATTTTGTGCAACATCTCTTTCACGCAAGTTTAAACCTTTATACTTGCAACATAGGGTTGGAATTACTTTGATAATTGCCGGTATACTGAGCCGTGCTTATGTAAGCTCTGTTTGATCAGTTTAATGCAATGTGTGAAGTTTTAAATTCACTTATTTGTTATCGGTTTGCATGTCAACAATCAATTAGGTATGTTTTGGGTTTTTAAGCCTTGTTTATGTAAGTACTATTATTGTATAAGCTTCTACTTGACTGCGCTATAAGTAGGGTTGCCAGGTCCAAAAATATAAAAGCCGGACACAGATTCATATTTAGCCGGACATTTTGCGCTGAAAGCCTGACTCACTGGTTTTTAAAAGAAAGAAAAAAAAACTTTGGCTTGTGTTTTTATTACTGTTGCTCATTTGGGACTTACTCTACTCTTAATTATGATTCACATTTTGTTCTTACTAGTAATTTGTAAATTCTTAACATTGAAAGTAACTGAAATAATCAATAATCAGGCTTCTTCATTACACTGAAAGTAATGAACACAATCAATAATCAGGTAGCTTCTGGCGGGGCGGGGTTGACCAAAAACCTAACAAAAGCCGGACTTGTGTATATTTGGCTGTACACAACTTTAAAAAGCCGGACACCTGGCAACCCAAGCTATAAGGCTCATTTATTTAAACACGATATAATTGATGGCACACAAAGTATGTCTATGTAATAGTCTGTGTTGTTTTAGTATTAAATAACAACATTACAGGTAGGTATTGGTTTTATGGTTAACTTAATTAGCAGTCAATGGTGCCGATTCTCTTGTACACCGAACTAAACAACAATTTTTCTAAAATTCTTTGCTTTTGTTTATGAGAATCTTAAAGGTATTCTGCAAAAAAAATCTAAATTAAAAAAAAATTGACACAACTAAAATCGAATTTGACAATCGCGACTTTTTTTGAGCCGGAGGCGTTCTCGGCGGGCAGCCTTATATGTGTTTTGTTTGGAGTTTTATATGTAATTTTTCACTTTTTGTATGGAAAATATGAAAAATATTACCAATACTCCATAGATTTAGGTAGTCAAATAAAGGTACACAAATCGTATAAAAGGTTTTTTATAGAAGACACTTTCATGTTTAAGAATACCATAAAACCAAATTATATTTATTTTAGATTTTTACAATAGTTTCCTCTTTTAATGTTTGTTAAACTTTACCATTTATTCTTACACTACTTTTCGTAGATGTAACTGCTTGAGCACATTTTTTTTGTTAGATCCACATATAACAATAATATAATATTTTGTAATCTGTCTATTGTAAAGAGCCCAAACTAAACATCAACGAATTATAACGTTGCCAAATTGAAGAGTACAACTGTGACGTAGCATGACAACTGAAGTGACTGGTATTACGTTTAGTCGGTTACTGGACAGCTGTCTCGTCACGTGGTTTTTGTTTACCTATATTTAACTAACTAAACCTATGGAGTATACATGTTGTGTTTAAGGAGCTTTAAAGAGGGAAATTTTCATTATTTTTGCGATAGAACACACCATTTTCAAGATATAAGTAAAAGAAAAGTAAACAAGATTACTGTTTTTTTACCTGAAATCGAGGTGTTGGTGAGAATTTTTGTTCATGACAAAAAAAAACCTATACCTTTTTAATCGCGATTAAAATAGTCAGATTTAGTTAGACAATAAAATTTTTAGGTGAAAAACGTCAAATTCAGAATAGCAAAATTGCTGGATGCAGCTTAATATCAGTATTTTAAATGGAGCGACTGCCTAACTGACCTCCACAACCCAGTAACTGGGTAAATACGATATCCCTTGGTCAGACTTTCGGGCTTCTGACGCCCCGAAACGACTGTCAAAGATCCACGAATGATAGCCGAGATCAACGGCTTAACGTGCTTTCCGAGGCACGGCGGAGTCTCGGTATGTAAAGATGGTCACCCATCGTCAGACCAACCCCCGGCAAGCGTAGCTTAACCTGACAGATCGACCCGTGCGGCTGTTATTACTTAGCCACGAGCTCCGTTCTCTATTAACACTTCGTTAATAATAACCTAATTTATTGAAAGGAAGACTTCTTAGCTCACACTGCTATGTTTCACACCGTTGGTTCGTAACACCAAGCCAGACTTATTACACTCCTGCCAGGGTTGCGGGAAAGTCCGAAAGGGAAACCGTGGCCCCTGGCAACATACAGGCAACTGAAGGAACACGGGTGGGTTTTAGTCAGTAAGAGTCTGACACGCCCTCCCGCTCCAACTAGAGCGGGAGAAGTTATTTGATAATTTCCCAACCAAAAAAAACGACTTATTACACTTTTATAAAATAATTCACCATCTTAAACCATTAACGTCCCTTCACATCAAGCAAGAAATCAAACGTCTTCATGCATAAACATCTACCCTTTTGATAAAGCCCAGGAGCCCTAACCAAATCAAGTAGGTCGAATCCACTTATAAGTAGTACTTATAAATAAGACCACCCGCTGACTGACTATTCGTCACGTCACTAGCATTGAATGACGTGGGAACGTCACTATTTTGCTAACCCTCCAGCGCACAACGTATGAACGCACTTACGGGTTAATGGAGGACGAGTGCATAGCGCGCATAATTTTTACATGACTTGTTATGAGATGACGTTGTGAAAAATTACTTGGGACCAGGAGAGACCAGCAAAGATGATTTATCGCAATATTATGCGAAGAAGCGTTCTTTACTGGGTCTCCAATTTTTGGGGTACAAACATATTAGCTAGGTGATTCTGGTGTAAGCGGGAATGACCATTTTCCATCAAGTTGCCGGTAGTTTGGGTATCTTACATGTCAATGAACGACGTAGATAAAGCTGCGAACAAATTATCGGATGCGTCCGTAAGCCACAGCTGACAGTCGCGGCTTATTTGTATCTGGATAGTACATTTAGTACTACGCTGTGCCAACTATCGGTCGTAAGTCCCAGACGTAACCATGCGCCGTCTATGAACGTTTGGACGTCTGATAGAAATCTGGCCGGCTGGAGCTGGGAACAATGTGCACACTCATCGGTCGCGACTGTCATCCGCGGCTTAGGGACGCGTCTGATAATTTGTACCCAGCTTAAGTATCTACATAGCCTAACTAATATCAAATCTCCTTGTTAACGCCTAAGACGGAGCTGTTTCTGCAAAACATGGCCTTTTGCAAAAACTTTGATTCTAAATTCAAAAAAATATGTCTCCCCATAGCAACCACATTCGTTTTCAATAGGATCACACATTCTCTATTCAAAAGATATTATTAAAAACTTCTTATAGGCAAGTGACAAAGTTCAAATATGCCATTGATGAGACCCATATTTGAAGATCAATCGCTCGGAAGTAAATTCTTTGTGTGACAGACAATTTGGGGGAAAGAATACCGAAAATATACGTTAGATCGAATGAAGCGTGTTCGCGGGTATTTAGAAGATTTTGAACACAAAGGAAAGGCTGCGAAAGAATTTTAAGGTAAAAAAATATATTTGATCACGCTCAAGTCACAAAATCTGCAGTAAGTGAATTACCCACCTTTTTTTTGTGTGGGAAATTATCAAATAACTGAATTACCCACCTCAACTGTAAAGTTTTCAAGAAAAAAGTTAGGAATCTGCAGCATTCAAATTCCGAAAAGAAAGACCTGAAGTCCTGACCCACGGATTGTCTTGCCCATTCTTCTCCATTCAAAACTACCTGTTGGAAGGGCATCAAGAATCAATTCTATTTTCTTGTAAATATTGACGTTCAAAAGTGCCTATAAATGGCCTACTTGTCTTTCGACTGAATAGTGGAATTAGAACTATGCACCTAAAACATTTCTTCAATGCAAATTAAAACAATCAATCATTTCCCAACTATGTTGGGGTCGGCTTCCAGTCTAACGGGATGCAGCTGAATACCAGTATTTTACATGGAGCGACTGCCTATCTGACCTGGGTACTGATACCCCTTGGTAAGACTGGTTGTCAGACTTTCGGGCTTCTGACGACCCGTAACGTGCTTTCCGAGGCACGGAGGATTCTCGTTATGTAAAGATGGTCACCCATCCACGGACCAACCCCGACAAGTGTAGCTTGACCTAATGGTTCAATCCGTGAGGCAGTTATTACTTAGCCACGAGCTCCTCCGATACAAATTAAATGAAAGAAGATATTTGTTAAGTTTAATTTTTAGTACGTAGTTACCAATAAGATTTAATTTGTCGATTCATATAATTTTATGATAATTAAAAATAAAGACTTCTTGATGAAGAAGATATTTTAAGTTTAATTTTTATTCTCAAAGTTCCATAAACAAAACAAAAGGTTCTCGAATGAAACAAAGGACAAACGGAATATTTCAGCAACTTTAAGGGGACATTTATAGGCTTACCGTAGCACACCTCTGACATAATATGAGTAAAGGTGAGGCCGTTTGTCCTAATTTTAGAAACAAACCAACCTACAGATGACGGATAACATAATATCACGCCTTGTTTCCCCAAAGGGTTGGGCAGAGGTGTACATATAATAACATTCACATTTCGCCAGTTATGTTAAGTCCCATGTAATAAGGTGCGAGCCTATTGCCATCAGTCGGGCACAAATCCAGACTCCAGGCTGTTACTGAGATATTCCAGCAAATAAACCCAATTGCAATTTGCCCGACCTTTGAATCGAACACAAGACTTCATGCTCAGGAGTAGCGCTTGCGACCACTAGACCAACGAGGCAGTCAACAATCAACATATGACGGATATTCTGAATAATTTTAATTAAAAAACGTGTTAGCTGTAATAAGTTCATATCAAAATGGTTGAGATGAATGGTGCTGATCCATGCGTCATGTTCGTGAACGGGCGCCGTCAGTTGGGACTGGTCATCTCTTAGCTGCCATTGGTTATTTTAAATTTTTGAATGGTTATTTGATTTTTCTTTTTATTACGGACGCTTATACAAACGTGCACGTCTTTCTACATTGTTCTCACATGCATAATTTCAACATGAATGATGTAACCAATATTTTGTGTAATTTTTTTTAATTTAAAAGAGTTGTGTGTCCGTGGAGTTTCTTGCCCGTTCTCCATAGGAACCTACTACGCTTTGGAATGGGCAACTAGCTTCATATTTCTGACTGACCAACTTCTTGACAATTCAAAAGTGCCTGTAAATGGTTTAATTGAAATAAATGCTTTGAGTTTGAGTTTGATAACTAGGTACATATTAGTTATGAAATTCACTTACTTAACTGGTTGCTATGTTACCACATTTGATGATACTCATGCGTTACCTTGCATCATTTGATGATATTGAAATGAAATGAAATTGTTTATTCTGTAAATAGGATATTGGAATCACTTTTACACATCATCATCAATAATTCATTAGTTACCTTGCGACATTTAAGGGCTCATTTCACAATTCGATGTGGCTTCTTTAGTTTATTGATAGTGTGTTAATTATGCATGTTTCTGTTAATAACTGTGTTGATGGAATGGGATCATGGGATACCATGTCATCATAGCATTTTTTTTGCCGGCTCTTCCCTTTCGGAAACGACCAATTGGAACCGTGCACCTAGCTTCTGACGTTTCATATGTTCCCATCAAGGTATAAGTGAAATAAAATATTCTCATGTGCTAGAGTTTTGATTTGTACTTTTCTACACTTAGATTATTATTTTTATATAGGTAAGGTTTTAGTTATCAACGTCCATGTTAGCTAGGACTAAATGGTAAGTTAGGCGCTAGCCAGTCGATCTCTAAAATATCTTTTGTAGTCAAAGATTTTTTTGAGATTGAAGCAGAACATTTGGACGTCTAATCATAGCTATCTTTAAATCTGCTACATATTCAATGCTAAAGAATTTCTATATGTACTTAACTTATGTAATTTTTTTACATGATGGCCTCGACAACTTAAAATTCAAGTAAGCAATGCCAGTTATAACATTAAGATTATACATAATACTAGCTTCTACTCGTGGCTACGCCCACGCCACCTACCGCGTCCAATTGTGAATATAAACCATTCAGGGATTTCAAACATACACAAAAAAATACATCAAAGTCGGTCTTCCCGTTTAGGAGTTCAGTGACATACACACGTACAGAAAAATTATGTATATAAAAGACTAGTTTCCGCAAGCGGCTTCGCCCGCGCGATATCTTTATACATTACAGCCTATGTTACGCAGTGATAATATAGCATTCTACTGGTTTTTTTTTATCGGTCCAGCAGTTACAAACAAACATTCAACAAATAGTCTTTTCTCTTTAAAATATTACCTATTAGTTTAGAAGTTTAAATATTAAACATATAACTAAAGCCGTTAATATTTCATGTAACTTGTTCTTGAGCTAAACCCAAGTAGGTACCGTTTTAACAAGAATATTACTATCCTACATAATAATATAAGCTTAACATAAATAACTAAACTGCATAAGTTTACGATTTTACTACAAAGTCAAATTAGAATACTCGTTATCTCTATCAAGATGTCGGCAAAAACACAGAATTTGTTAATAAAACGTGAAATTTTAAGAATTGTCATTGTATTATTTTATTACTAGCAAGCATGCAGGAAGGTAATAAAAATATTTCTCTAGGTTTATATACATTATAATGCAGTATAAACCTTGAGAATTCGTGCTTGTACGTAAAATGAATGAGCTATGTCCAATTATTACTGTAATTTTTTTCAGGAAATTGGTCGAATGGACCGCACAAAGAAGTGTCATGGCCCCGAGACCTTCCAAAGAAACGTAGCAACTGAATCTCAAACGGAAATGATTAAAATAATTGGTATTGAAAAAGCTGTTGGTATCCCAAAAATACAAAAGATCGCACCACAGACCGACTTTAAAGGAGAAGACTTGAAAGATTGTACTTAAACTCTATCGGGCGTAGCAAAGAGAATCTCCACAAAGGGGGTTTATGGAGGACTCAGACTTCAAGTGTACATGCGGCGCCTCTCCGCAGACAATGGCCCACCATCTATTTTGCGTCGCATGTCCTGTCACCTGTGCACTTGAGGATCTTGTGACTGCAGCAGCGAACGGAGATCATGTGACTGAATTTTGGGCAAAACATAATATTTGAATTTTCAGAACTTTCTTATTTGCCATCGAGGCGCTAAGAAGAATAAGAATATATTTTCAGATATATTGGGACATTGTTCCTAACCACTACAACTCCCGTAAGCAAAAACCTACGAGAGAAACCAGCAGATAAGTTCCGAGACAATGATGCTCAACAAGTCCTAGAGAAATGATTCAACAGTCTTGTGAATATCTTTTCAGACAGTCCCTTTGAGAACAAAACCACATATAAACCCAGTAATAAATATCTTCCGTCAGCATCCGAACAAGTACTCCCGTCCTATGCTGAGCACGAAACCTCTTTATCTAGCTAATCTTCTAGCGAATGTGCCGATAACATCAACTCAGGTTGTGCAATACGCCGAACCGGAGTGCATTGTACTGCTTCACCCTTGCAAAATGTTGCCATTTTATTTGTTGTACCTATTGTGTTAAGTTTAATGTTTTGAATATTAAATTGGATTTTTATCTTCCATCTTTGGGAATTCCGGGAGATTAGTATGATTAGAGAGTTGGTTGCTACCGTATTTGCATTGCCCTTACTAAGTCTGAAGAATATTTTAGAAGTCTGTCTTGCAATTTATTAGTGCCTACCCAAAAATTCTTTGTGTACTTAGAGATTCGACTTCCTTAAGATTGAACTTAATTCAGTGTTGTATCATCTTTTTTATGGGTTAACTTCAAATTAGTAATATAATTCTAAATCGTCTGTTTATACATTTATATATTACATCAACGTTATTCGTTGGACTGTGGGACTATATTGAACAGCTTTGATTCTGGGCTCCCTACTACCAATAGGGGCTTGATTCTTATTATCAACCCCATTGGACAATTGCAGTCAAACCATTATTTTCGTAACTTTAACAAGAGCTATTAGTAACGCCTCATGGTTCCTCAAAAAGTACTTAATTCAATATATTTTTCACAATTGGATTTTTATTGAAAATGGACGAACAGTTTGACTCAACATTAATAACGTGGACTAAAATGTAGCTTTAATAATTTTTCATACCTTGTTATATGATTTGTTAGAAGTTGAGAATGAAAATAAAAGGGATGAAGAAACGTCAGTAACTACCTATTCATCTCTAGTAAAAAATTAATACTCTCCCGAAGGATATCCTGCTGGGCCCAAAATGATGGATCCATTATGTTTATTTGAATGGTAAAATATTAGTTATGGGGTGACTCACATATTCGTAAATAATTCGTGTATTTTGATATATATTATAATCATTTCAAAGATTTTGATGTAACTGACGAAAATAAATTGAGCGGCGATATTATTTTACACTTGCCGTATTTTCATTTATAGTTCTATACGACGCATAGCTCGACAAATACTAAAACCAAACTTCACTTGCCTGTTGCTGAAAGCTTTCCCAAAATCGGCGAGAGTACCTAACTCAATCATGTCCAATCGAATTTGAACGAATTTGCTAAAACTACAAATTGCTTTCCAACTCAATTAATTTTCAATGGAATTGACCTTTCAAACGTTCCTTTTTCAAACTTTCAGAACGAATTCAAAAAGCATAAAATACTCTCAACTGACTCTCATTTACGCAGAACCCCAATTCATAATACCCATTCAAGATACAAAACACCAACGGGACGCCGAATCCCGCTGCTCTAAACACCCATTCGTCATTCAGCAGCATTTGAGCGGCCCCCATATCGCAAGACAGAACTAAAACAGTTGCACGATCGTATCGCATTGTTGCAAGGCACGTAAGTTAGTACATGTTGGACGACTTTCGCAAACGCTACCATACAACGAAATAATTGTTGGACAAGACTGAACCGAGAGAGTAATTGCGGTTATTAAGCATTTGTTCTCTCGTTTATTTGTTCGATGCTGTAATTTTAGGGTAATTATGGGAATTTAATTATATGGGGTTGTGTAAAATGTTACAAATGACTCTGCATGTGCAGATACGAAGATAATCTTGAATGACGTCTGACAATGATAAATAAGTGAATTGTGATAAGCCGATAAACAATTGATACGTTTTATCATTCAAATTCATTCTCAGAATTCTGTACATATTTTTCAATCAACCTATTTTCCTTGTCCAACAAAAACTTTGTGAAAATGAATTCACTATCAATTTCCTTCCTAATTAAAAACCTGATAAACTGAGTCAGTCTAATGAATATTTCAACAATCTCTAATGCAGACCGTTTCAATAATAACACAGTTGTTCGTTCCTCCACAATTAAAATGTTCGATAATACAGGGAAGTTAGAAGGAAGGAATTGTTCTGTAGACTCATTCTGTATAATTATATTTTCCACATTAGTCGCCAGTCAAACGTGAAGACTGTCGTGATCGTGATATCTAATATTAGACACGATACAAAATGCATGGTAATTAGCAGATCACACCTTCACTTCGCTGTTTTCTTACTTTGTATCTCTGTCATGTTTATCTAAACATGGAATATCTAAGCTGAGAATCCTATTGTAATTATTTCTAATAATGCATGGTTAAAATACATAGTTATATTCTTGGCTGATGGTATCTTTCAAATGCAATTCAACATCATTCATTAGAGAAAGACTAACTTACCTATAGACGGATTTTGTATATATTTCTTTTATTTTCAGTGAAATCTAAAGATCATTTACAATCAATCTTTGATGATAGAATCCTGATTACGTCACGATCATGTTCCGTAAAGATAATGTTCCTTTCCTAATTCTAACAACAAAAAAAAATGTCCGGCTTTCTTTTACGATCTAAGATGTTTATCATGAGGAAAAACTCCCAAGATTAAAGATAAAACTGACGCAATCAATCCACAGCTTCTCACATTGATATGACGTCACAGAATCAATCATAACACCAGATAGTCATTGACACTAAAATCGCTGATAATAGAAAATGATTTGAAAGGACAAGGGCAGATATTGAAAAGGAGAAGATTTTTGACAGTTGTGATAACATTTCTTCGAAAAAGATAAGTGTATGAAATGCATTGATTCATAATCTCAGAAATAAGGAATAGAATAGAATAGAATAGAATATCATTTATTTGCAAATATGGGTTATACATAAGTAGGTAGTAGTAGGTTTTTATCAGAGTTCTGCCATATTTCACCATTCGGCATGCAAACATTTTCATTATAAAAAATTGTTAAAATTTAAATTCACATTATTACATTAAATTAGATATGTCATACTCATTAAATAAAATTTAAAACTTAAAATTGTCAGTAACAGTATATACAAGAAGAAGATAAACAAACAAACATTAAAAATTCCAGGTCATAGACAATACACGATAATTATTCAATAAGCAAAACAATAATTAATAAATTAAAATTTCAAGGCAGTTTGATAAAAATTGTCCGTTAAAAACTCAGTTACACTGTAGTATGCTTTACCTATTAATAACTTACGAAGTGTACTTTTGAATTGCACCGTTTTCAAGTCTTTCCAAGCACTTGGCAATTTATTATAAACAACTGGGGCCATGCAATAAATACTTTTGCGCATCAAAGCGGTTTGACAAGGTACGTTATTTAATTTTGAATTGTCACGTCTGTTTCTTGGGTATACATCGGCCAAACGTTCAAAACGACTTGGATTGTTCTTCACAAACATAGCTACTTCAAGAATATAGATACAAGGAAGTGTCAATATGTTGTACTGCTTGAAAAATGGCTTGCAACTGTCAGTGGTTTTTAGTTTAAACATTGACCGGAGACATCTTTTTTGAGCCTTAAATGCTGACTCTTTGTCGGTGGAGTTCGCCCAGAAAATGACACCGTAGCGTAGGTAAGATTCAGCTATACCGTAGTAAGCCGCAAGAAGTGTTTTTGTATCTACTATGGAGGATAATCTGTGTAAAGCAAATGCAGACGAACTCAATTTTTTACACAACATGCCGATATGTGCTTTCCAGTTTAAACTACAGTCTATTTGTAATCCTAAAAATTTGGTATCAGTCACTTCATCAATGTCGTCAAGGATAAGGACAATGCATGTCAGATGCCTGCCGGGGTTGCGGGAAAGTCCGAAAGGGATACCGTGGCCCCTGGCAACGTACAGGCAACTGAAGGAACACGGGTGGGTTTTAGTCAGTAAGAGTCTGACACGCCCTCCCGCTGCGCCCAGAACGGGAGAAGATATTTGATGATTTCCCACCCAAAAAAAAAAGGACAATGCATGTCTGAACTTGTAGTTAATTGTGTGTAGATTTTTTTGATAGCGAATTAATTGCTCGTGATATTATTGAAAACTAGCTTCTGTCCGTGACTTCGTTCGCGTAAAATTTCTCGTACCTTCACATCGCCCACGTGCGCTGTTACTTCGTTTTCGCTTAGCGTTCTTTGTAACGTTTTTACTTTTGCTCGGCTCCTAAGGGTCATAGTGTGATAATATTCAACCTTGATTATGAAAATATTTAGTTGGATAAGGATTAATATCATGATACGAATATCATGATCTTTCGAGTCTACCCGTGTTTTCATTGACTAATTTGAACACAAAACTGTTATTGTGACTTAACTACAATAGTTAGACTTATAGCCTCGAGGACTTTTTAGTGGGTAATGATGAGTACTATAAATATGTAGTACATTATTTTATGTATCATCAATAGTTTTCGCAGCGCACGCCAAATATAGATCTTTAAAGGCAAATTTTTTGCAGATCTCTAATTTTTTTGAAAAATTTCCTTACGTTATTTATTTATTTAATACGCCTGCTGATAATGTTACTCGCTGATAATGTAGCTTACTATATATGAAATATTTTTTTTAATCCATCCATTAATGCATTTATCATTATCATTTATCCATTCATCAATCCATTACAAAATGGATAAACTCAAAAAATACTTATCCGATTAAAAACAAACAAACAAACACAAAAAATCTAATCTTTTCTCTTTATAATATTAGTTTAGATAAAGCGTAGCTTGTAGTTAATAAAAATTACAGTAATATAATGAAGGGTCAACATAGAGATTAAGTGCAACGCATTCAGCACAACTAAGCGCGTTCAAGAGCTGTCAGTGTACAATATTCCATAACAATTTTGACACTGACAGCTCTTGAACGTCTTAGAAATGCTGATCGCGTTTCATTGGTGAAATCAGCCCTAAGTTAGTGTACTCTAAGAACGAAGCTAACGACAAATTGTCGACGCCGCAAAGGCGTAATATGAACCATCGACATGACGACACAGAAGAATGAACGAAAAGCCGAAAACAATGACACGTCTCTAATGACAGTTGCAGTGAAAAAGACCGGTCAACAGCCAATGACAATCCATTACATGTGATTGACGTTTCAATAAAGAATTGTCGTCTTATCGTATGATCATTTCTTGAGGTAGAACATGGACAGATTGCTAATTAATTCTACCAACTACTGTTTTGCATGGTCGATCACATGCACAACTACGGAAGGTAAATGTAAATCATTATGCATTAATTAATTGTATGGTAACAGTGATCGTCATTCGTCATTGGATAAAAAGTGAAACAGGTAGTTTTTTTTATAAATGTTGTTTCGTGTCACGAAGTAAAATTTTCACAACAAAAAGCTAGTTAAAATGGTAGATATTTACGTTATTTGTTACACCAAAGTGAATTAACATTATTTTCATATCACACCGTGTAGAAAGCGGTAGTATCCTAAATTATGGGAAAATATTTGATTTACCGACAATAGTCATGCTCACGCGATTATTAGTTGTGTGATGCGCCTGCGCAGTCACTCGGGAATTTTTTCACAGATCATTAGAGTTATGATTTAACTGTCTGACATGGTTTTGAAGAAAATCTTGAATTTCCTCTTTTCGATTCAAGAATATTTGGGGCGTGAAGTAGGTTTCTTAGCATTTCTCAAGACATACTGCACCTCTATTGCGTAAGACCTTACTTTCAGAATCCGAAGGATTATGAAAAAAATGTGTTTGAAATAATCATCTGTTCGACAACGTAAAAAACGAAATTAATGTTATCAAATTTTCAAAAAGAAACTGATTGCAATTGTTAATGTTAAACTCAATTACCCCGCTCGTTTGTGAAATTATACTTACTGTACAGTTGTATTCAGTATTCTTATCAAACATCTTAATTTTCATAACAATTAGCACTACGATTTCATAAGATGCTTTTGTGGTACCTATTTAATAACTCATAAGGTTCTTTTTTTAAATTAGTCCATCTATTTACAAAACAAACCCTTTTAGCAGATACCCAATCTACTGAAGCCTCAAATACTTCCCAAATAACAAACAATATTGTTTTAACTAATCTACCAAACCCATTAGACATCGCTGTAGGTCTAACAGCGTCAACAGATTTCACGGTGATCGGTCCAACGATTGACAGCTGAGGTGCGTCGGGACCTCGAGACACAATAGAAGACTATTATACGAATGTCCTATTATCTCATAATACGGGTCGGGTTACGCCGGGTTACTTCATAATAGTACGTCTTTAAGATGAATTGATTTGGATTAGGAACGCTTGCAGGGCTGACTTGACACAGGACATTTGGGGACGTTGACGTCGAATTTGGGAACTGACGCATTCTAAATTTATGTTTGAGGAATGAGCAATAATGTCTGGAGAACCATATACATTGCTGTGCTTGACGATAAGAAGACTTTCAAAGTACCTGGTAATAATTCGATGAAGGTGAATAATTGGGATAGGTGGACTAAATTGTTGAGATAGGACACGAGCTATGACAATAATCATCAAAGGGTTAGGCAGAGAGTACCTATACCTATACTACCTATAGTACACCCACATTTCACCAGTTTTGTTTAAGTTCCATGTAATAGAGGACGAGTCCGGGCACAAATCCAGACTCCGGGCTGCTACTGAGAAATTCGAACGAACGAACGATGAATAGTTATCAATTATTCAAATTGTAATCCAAACATGACTGATAAGCCAGTCAGTCTTGTAATAAAGAAAGAAGTATGTCAGTAAGTCTTTCTTCACAGCAGTAATTCCAAAGGAAATTGGTAACTCGAACGTTCATAGCTGGTTAGCTAACATCCTGCCAGAACTTGCACATGTTGATATTTTATTGTTAGTTACTTACGTAACTGCTGCAGCTCGAGTTAATGTCACAAGTACAAGTCTATTGATAGATTTTGACATTTGGTTTAAAAGGACGAGATGCAACAGTGTTGACTGTTAGTTGGTTGAGTCACCTGAAACGAGATTAGCACATCAATTCTGCCCTATACGGCGACTGCTAAGTTTCTCTGACTGGGATATTTGGTCTGTCCGTAGAGATCTTCATTATTTATTTCGGAATATTTATCATCTTAAATATAATATACATTAAACACTAGTGCATATAAATTATGTACAAATATACAGAGGCAAAAAAAATACATAAAAAAATTAAGGAAGAACTCATTGGGCATCAAAAAATTCGTCCGCATCGCTGGCAGTGGGAAAAGTGCCCAAAAAGCATTGCCACGTTATTATTCTTCATTATTTGGTTATTTTAGTACACGCATGTGTTCAATCCTGTCCGGAATTCAGCCTGTTCGGTGTGACATTCCTTTAACCAAAAAGTCCCATTTATACGAAATTTGTTCCACGCATTGTCAATGACGTGCAATCCAGAGTTAGACATGCATTGGAAAATACTTCAAACAATTTCTGAAATTGGAGCTTTAATGGAATGGCGCCCAATGTATAGATAATAAAATGTTGGTGACGAAGACTTTTATGTCTCGTCTCGTCAAAGCACAGACCCACCACATTGGACTTTTTATCCAAGTAAAAAACTGTATGACCAACATTGGTATGCGCTGGCGCCAATATTGATTGATAGTCCCCTCAATAACCGTTACTGGCTCTAATATGAGCAACTTTCTTTCTTTGTAATTAGTCATAACAAAACTCAGGTCTTTTTTATTACTATCCAGCAATATCTGCATATAGCCTGGAGAAAGTCATGTAATTAGAAAACGTTCTGATGAATAAGAAGTAAACTTACGTCATTAAATGATATGTTGTAAAGTTGTTAGTAAATTAATTATGTCTAGTAACCTGTCAGGTCAGCTTTTTACTGACCATGAAGTTTCTTGTTGGTCAGGAATTACATTGAACTCGTTATGTGCTAATGAATTGTATTTGTACATCGACAAAAAATGGCTTTATTCAGGTTATTAAGACACCAGTTTAATAAGACGATTATGTTTTAGCGTTCATTATAAGTGTACCTATTTTTAGGGCCAGAGGGAGAACAGAAGTCAGGACAGTCGTTTTTTAGTACTTACTAAATGTATTCAATCAAGGGATCCTAGGAAGTAAGAAACATTATACTTGTACTAATTATGAAGGGAACCGTCTGCTGGACATATGTGGGAATTTCGATGGAAGCCGCCGATAAACAGTACTTAACATGAACTGAATCAATGGCCTGATTCATACAAGTGAATATCTAGTCGAGCTTGCATACATAGTCGTGAACATTACTGGGAAATGTCAAACAGTATCCGATAATGTTGGCCAGAATTGATTAATTTTGAAATTGTTTACAGTCAGATGAATTGACAGTCGATCCCAACTTGTTGGAAAAGGCTGGTGAACGAAAAAATGCAGTATAACACCATAATCGTTAAATCACAACGTTTTATCGTTGCATACATACGAAGGTTAGTTTTGCATTGTTAACAACAATGAAAAATTTAGATAAAAAGAGATTGTTGAATATTTTCATGATTAATGAAGGATCAAAATAACAATCACCGGACAATAGTCATCTCCCAAAAAACTATGTAAAACAAATTATTCAACTATTGTTCCCGACACATCTCAATAAGCATCAAGCGAACGTTGAAGGAGCATTCGAGAATCCGAACTATCAATTTAAAAACTAGAAAAAAGGAAAAAACTATTATTCATTTCTTGTCCAAAGACACCACCCCAAAAATATACAATGAGATAGATAAAAGTGCAAAAGTAAACAAGAAAGTAAAGGCGTCATTATAGCGACACGGTGACGATAAAAAATTGAATCATGGTAGGGGACATCTGACGAAGGTCGGTAAAACACCCGTGGGAATGATCGTATGATCGCAAGCCATAGGGAATCTAATCATTTATGATCGCAAGCCATAGGGAATTTGCATCGACAAGATCCCGTACTAGGAGTGCGTTTGACTATGAATAAAGTAAGCATTGTTGTCCCTTAGAAGCTAGTAATGAAACGGAAATATTTGCTATTGTTGTTATTGTTAGTAGTAATTTAGCGGTTAGTGGCGGAACCGGTTTTTAAATTATTTTATTTTATTTTTATTATTTTGAAGAAAGCTTACAGACTAATACATGTATAAACAACATTATTACTATAAACTTTTGCTAATTACAAGCTTCCATATTTATATAATGCAATTAGCGACTAACGATAAGTAGGTATAAAGACAATATGGTTCGGATTCGGACGCGTAGATCCAATCCATATTTGGTTAAAAAAAAAAAAAAAAAAAGAACAATGATAATGGAAAAGACAAAAAGAAAAATTACAAAGAGACAAGAGAACAAAACAAAAATGAGTCAGGTTGTGCAACATTAACTGGTTTTAAGGTCAGCAAAGTATTCCCTAATTAGGATATTTCTGATTTGACGAGCGTTGGTGTTAAACAGATCAATCTCTAGATGAGATGGTAGATTATTAAAGGCTACTACACTGCGTATGCAGAAAGAGTTTCCCCTATAGTTTGTAGTTGCAGATGGAGCTTGTAGTAACGGCCGCTTTCTAAGAGTATTTAGATTTGTCCGAATTAGTATTTTGCTTAATAGTTCAGGACAGTCAATTGTACCATTTGCAATATTCACTAAGAAACAGATATCGTTGATATTGCGTCGTATTTCCAGAGGCAAAAAATGGTATCGTTTGCAGCGGTGATCATAATCAATTGAAAATTGCTTTGCCTTAAAGTCCAAGTACCGCAGAAATTTCCTCTGGATAGACTCAATACGGGACTTGTACACCTCGTACTGAGGGTTCCAGACTTGAGAAGCGTACTCAAGGTGGCTGCGCACAAAAGAACAATAAACAACTTTGATGGGTTTCAAAGAACGAAAGTTGGAGCAGTTTCTAATAATGAAGCCTAAAGCTTTAGATGCTTTATTAACTATGGACTCTATATGTGTATCAAAAAGCAGTTTGCAGTCGTGTAATACGCCAAGGTCTCTAATACAGTTCAAGTTATTGATGATATGACCATCCAACGTGTACCCAGTGCCTATTAATGTTTTTTTACGGGAGAATACTACTTGAAAACATTTGGAAACATTCAACTGTAATTTATTAGCTTTACAATACAATAAAAATCTGTCGAGGTCTGACTGAAGTTGTATAGTATCCGATAAAGCTAAATAACTCGGTTTATGATTAAATGAAAAGGTTGGATCATTTTCAATTTTTATCGTTTAGCCATGGTAATTGAAGATATGGTTGCTCGTGCTTCTATGCATTTGAAAGGTTCCAAGGTTGTAAATGTCTTTAGATGAGAAGGTCAATAAAATGGTTTCTATTTTCACAAACACGCAATTGATTAAAATTCTTAAATATTAAGTAATCTTTAATGATAATTGACCAGACTATCATGGGTAGATAAATATCATATTTACCCGTGTTACACACTAAAGAATTCATGAATATTCATATTTTTGTTACCTACTAAAATCTTGTTGCAGTCACAGTACTGCAAAATGTACGGATAGAAATAACTTTCAAAGACTATGATAAAAATTGTTTGTAGGTTACAAAACAAGCATTGTCATTCATTTATGATATTATCACGATGTGTTTCTTGTGATACATCGCTGAATGGACTCTCACTAACATTTTCACCTTATCTCATAAAATAAATCTCTTTATACTTATCTCTTGATTAATTCTACTGCTCTAAGTTTTGGAGGGTAAATATAATTGCAGCCGTTTCAACAACAACAAGATGACTTTCAAAATCATAGTTTAATTTCTGTAAACGTTTCAGAAATATTTAAAATCACCCATCAAAACTGTACTTATTGTCCTTACGCTTTAATATTAAATATTTTTAGTAGCTTTATCGTTTTTTCGGCTTCTCATCTAATTGGTCTGAACCAAATATTTGTCCGTCATTAAAAACGTTGCCAACCAGTCAGTAATGATTGCAAACAGCGTTAATGAGTGATTGCCAAACAATACAACTGCTCCACCGTATCTAAATGGTACCGAATGCAGTGTAAAGCTGGGGCCACACTGCGTCTATCGTTCACGAAGCTTCGCGCTACTACACGATACATGCAGACTGATGTGGCCAACTGTTTGAGCAAGATAATGTATCAGACCAAGATAATCTCTGGACTTTCTTTTCAGAATCGTCAGATAGGAAACCGACCTCATCTATGTTTTTAAATAATTTTGACGTTAAAACTAATTTACATGATAAAAAATCCACCAGTATCGGCTATTGTAGGGAAAGATTGGATTGCATCGCTTAGCACACGGGGTACCGGTCCAAAGAAATTGAAGACCACCAAATAGCATGATGACATTTTAGGGAGAAAAACTTGAAACTTCGGCACACGTAGCTTCGTGACAATAGACGAAATTGTGGTCCCAGCATAAGGCAAATAATGCCCCGTAGTTTTGTAACTACGAGGCGTAGGTAAAAACACGAGGTTTTGAAACGAGGCGTTAATCGGTATGCACTTCATTAGCTTACATTTACGGAATAATGTGGCAATTATGCTGTGTGGAGGTGATCAATATTTGTTCGTTTTGTTAATGTTTAGTTGGTGATTTGTAATTTGAGCGTGGGTGATTTGTAATTTGTCGTAAATATTTGTGACGTGACATTATGGTTGTGAATAATGAACAATACAAATATCGATTTGCTTAAGGGTCCCCGAAAAAGTAGTATGGATAAAGAAACACAATCTGTCAAAGCAAAACTGGGAGTTCCATTTCTGTCTCCAAAATTATCTCAAGGCACATGGTGATCTAACAGCGTTGATAAATGAGGTTATGTGAAAAGCTAGTGTTCAAGTATTCCAAGCAGATGGATTACTTTAAGAACCACATGAACAGTTCGCTCAACATCGAGTGCGTCCCACGCAAATTGTAATAGTCTTGTTAGAGTCAACAGAGACAAATTAATTAATTTGTATTCGTAATCGCTAGTCTCGTGTACTGACCTATGTGTGTTCGTGCAATAATTGCTGTAATCGTTGGCGATACACATGTCTTTGAGTGGACACACTTTTGGTATCATAGTCATTGTTCTAGATTGGTTACTGTTTCATGCAAGTCGTTATGTCCCCGTTTCCGGATTTCTGCATCAGATGCTCCAGAAGTGCAAACTCTTGAACATCTTATTGACATAGGTAGTCCCTTATTACATGGACTTAGGACATCATCTTCATAAGTTCTTACATGGCTGCATGGGTGGGGAAGAAAGGTGTAGATTTCTAGCTCTTAAAAGGAATTAACAAAATGCATGAAGAAATAAACTAGAGACTAGTGGTAGCCCAGTGGTAACGGCCGCAACTTACGAGTCGTAGGTTCGAACCCTGACAGGCGATTTACTTTGTTTAAATTATTTCATCACCACTGTTCTCAAAACGATGAAGAAAAACATCACGAGGAAACCGGCATGTCCTAGAACCAAAATTCGAAGACATTCTACCAACCCGCGATGGGCCCACCAGGTGGATGGCCCAGCAGTGGGAACATTATTGGCTGATTATGCTATGCATGATTATGCATGAAGAAACATACTAGATGCATCACAAGATAAGCCTAGCTAAGTCCTTAGTGAACCAAGATATAAAGTTAAGGAAGTATTAAAACCTAGCCTAGATTATTTCCCGTCTAGATTTCGCAAGTGACACGAGTAGGTAGGTATCATAACTGGAAAATCGAACAAGGAAGATCTCAGACCTCTGCCAATCATCTAGGAACTATGTTCACTGATAAATCAACTACCGACAACCGATTACGTAAGCAGCATTTAATATTATGCACTTTTATCAATCATCTAGAAATCTATCAATGAATCTATGATTACGTAAGTTTCTCCCCACAACATTGATCACGTGGAGCTCACAAAGTTCCAAAGAATATATCAATTTTGCATCACCCAACAGATCACAATCGATATAAGAGAAGAGGCAAAGCAAAGTAAACATAGATGGTACATGTGAAACATGATTTGGCTAAGAATGAAGAAACCGCTGAGAATACTACTGATAAAAAAAGATCGACAAGTATTGCGGAGAGCTCTATTTAGTTAGCATGAGAACTGGAGGATGAAAAAGATGCTTTCGCAGAACTCGTGGTCAAGCTTACAAGATGACCGACAATCACATGAAAGACGACTGAGATATAGTCGTTACGTCGTTCTCAGAGAACGTTCTCACGCTATGTAGACATCGTAGAAAGACAAAAATTCTAAACAAAAACTTTAATTTCTTGCTTTTAAGGTTCAGTTGCATTATCTTCATCATTCACAATTATTATAGATGGATATGGAAGATAGATTACGCAGCACCATTTAATACTTCCCTATTATGTAACATATCAATTAAAAGTTCTATAATATCTGCTGAAATCGCAGTTAAGGTTTCGTTAGTTCGAGTAATTAAATGACTCCATATACAATAACTTTATGAGCATAGATAACAACGGTGATTAAAACTTCACGGGTAATACAAAAGATCATTTACCAAGAATATAATAATGGATTGCGGAAGTTATTTACCTTTTTATTATAGGATTTTTATGCACATTCTACGTTTGTATTGTTTTTTTATTTCCGAGTTTTTAATAGAAAGACAATTTTGTAATTGCGTTTCTACTACCGTGAGCTTTTATGGAAACTTAAGTTTTGTTGTGGTTTTCTGATATACCTATACGAGTACCGTAATTCCTTACTTTTAAATCCTTTACGTAATCCCTCTTACTAATCGTTTGGAATCAGTTGGAGTCGATGTTCATGAGCAAGACTCCATCGTAGAATTCATGCATCGCTTTCCACCAGGAAATATCAAGGTCAAGAGCAGGCCCATTTCGCAATAAAAAAAGAGCTCTGGGAGTCAAATGATAGTGTTGACGACCGATCTGTCTGTCCTTTTTGAATTATGATGGAAAAAACGTTAATCCAGCACAATAATAAGAATGCGGAGAGAGTACGTTTGTTCGTTTACCATAAAATACTAAATATTTGTGTCAAACCGTTGCCAAACCCTACTTTTGCGTTTGAGTCATGCCATAAATCATCAGTTGTTACTTTGTTATCCAACAGCCTCAGCATTGGTTCACTCCTATGATATTATCGGCTATCAATATGTTATCTTAAATCTCTGATTCTGTGGAACTGTCGGATATCAGTTGTGAAGTGTAGGGCCGGTTTACATCGCACAGCGCGCGTAGCATGACCACCGTAGAAACGAATTTTGTCTACAGAAGAATAGACAAAATAACAGTTAAACAATCACAATCTGTCATTTAGTTTATTCTTCCGTCGACAAAACCCTACGGTGGCCATGCTACGCGTGCTGAGATAGAATAGTGTCCCCTTGTCCAGCCAGGTAAACCATATTGGGGAGGATTTAGATAAAAGAGGAGTGTAGAGGGTTTGGGTTCCACCCAATGCTGAGTATAGGCCTCCCCCTTTAATGCCATGCTACCCTGGGCTTTGTGAGTCTCCTCCAGTCTTTAAGGCGCTACCCAAGCAGAGACACCGTAGAACGTCCACTTTTTCGTCGCACTGTTAGCCGTAATGCTACATATTACAAGCCCAAGTACAGTGTATAGTCAAGGGTATAAAAAAAAGACTTCTACAAACATATTTAATAGACATGATCTAGCAGCTTGAAAAAAAAAGCGCAAAAAACCGTCGAAACACTTTTTCGTCTCGAAATGCCCAATATTTTGAGCGACAACAATAAATTTTTTTGTAACTATAAAAAAGGAAAATTTGTCAACTAAAGAAATATGTCAAAATGTTTTAACTTATTGATGTATTTTTTATTTTTTTATTAACTTCAAACTGCGAAATATTTTCATTTTATTGGCGGACACAAGATTCAACCAAAATCAAACGCATCGCCATTTTCAACCTTATTTGCATACAGCGATGCTGTACTGTCGCTTCACCTCCTTCCATATCTAAAGATAATACTTACTTTAACGAAAATACTTATGATTTTGAGAATTGTTTCTAGCTGGGCGAATAATTCGTTCATAGGAACTTATAGGTCGCTCAATTAGGCTAATGTTAACATCTAAAACCGAAATAACTTATCGTATTTTTATTTAAATGTTAGCTTCTATTAATCGAATAGTTCACTACATAGTTAGTTGGCCATCATAAACTTACATTATCGAGCTAGATAATCGAGAAGCTTATAACATATATTGACCTTTTTCAAATACCAGGCAAGCCATTTAACTTAGTCAGTCTATGACAGCAAATATCTAGACTATTTTGCGATGACATTTTGATAGGTCTTAGTAAAAGAAAAATATACTGTGCCATCTTGAAAAAGGCTTACGACTTGTTCGCTATATTGATACACTCAATATTTTTGCCGATAGTCTTTTTAGTAATCCTCATCAATACTTATTTCACGGCCACAAAAGGATCAGACTAACTAGGTACAGACACCAGCAGGTCAACCTACCCGAAACTGTAAAATTTTCTCAATCAACTTTGAACTTTATGATTTAGTGATAAAGTTGAAAATCTATTAAAGAAATTTGACAGATTGTAGTAGGTTGATGTGCTGGCGTCTGTACTAGTAACGACTACCTTTGCAGCTATGGTATGGAACAGATTATATAATAAATATTACATACAAAATGACATGATTACTTTGTAAAGTATTTTAGTAATTTTTGAGAATGTGAGGACTATGTGGATATTTTTAGTATTTTATTTTCTTTCATTATTTTCTTCTTTCTCAGTAAGTTTTAATGATGGTCTGGCAGTTTGAGTAGTTTATGCGGCCTACCCAAATGTCGTTTCTTTGGAGTTCGTCGAGTTGAGCTCCTTAAGTTCTAAGTTGAGCTCCACGATTACTGACAAATGCTTGCACTAACTGGACAGGTCCACTCAAATCTGTGTGGTTCTTTTCTCAAAAGACCATTTCAGACACTAATATACATGGTCCTCATATGGCCTGACCAAGATTATGTCTGGACTTTAAAAGAGACTGTGACCTCTGAGTTTGCTTCGGCCTTGTTTCTCAGAGTAGTCAACGGAGGAAACGCCGAACTCATCTAGCTAATGTTTAATATTTTTTTAATATGACTTGTACAAGTGGTTCCAATATCCTATTATTTACAGAATAAACAATTTCATTTCATTAAAGTGTACCTACATAACTGAATAAAATAAAATATTTCTTAAGCAAAAATTGCTGCAATCTCGCATTTCCGCAAACATCCTATAGCTTAGTCATACATTGTGACAAGGTAACACTCTATCCTCCCCAAAAACGGTAATTTCATAACCCCGAACAGAAGCAATACATCAGTAACTTGTACTAACGAGGCAGTGACATGTAAACCGTCCCATGCAAGTGAAAGTCCCAGCTGGCACACTCATTCATCACACTGCAACAACCGTGTAGGAGTGTGGTAGGACCATAATGAAGTTGGGCGCAGAAGGCCAGTCAGGTATTGCAATAGCTTTGGCGGTATTAAGTCAACAAGAGACGTATTTTATATTATACTTGCGGACTTTTATGTAAAACTACTTATTTTATCAAGACCGAGGGCTGTAAGCTATCCGAGTTTGTCATTGACTTCCCACAGAAACCTCTACAATACCTACTGGTACAAAAAGATTGTTGATTGTTAAAGGAAACGAATATCAAGCGTGGAAACTACACTTTTAACTGTTGTGTCCTCGTTGGTTTCTTTGTTGTGGTTTATTACCTATAATTATGTAATATTTGATTTCCGATGCCACGTTAGGCAAATCCGCCTTGAAGGACCAAAATTCCAACCAAAATTGATTGACCAAAATCAGTTTCTAATGACGTTGTAAGCATTGAGATAGTTGGCATTAGGTTAATTGAGGAAAATTATAGAATAATATTATAACTACATTGACGAGCAATATAAAAAAGCCACTTGCAAAGTGCCAAAATATCTCCTCTAAACCATACAAGTTGGCTACATGAAGTACAAAAAATCTTGAAAACAGTTTTGTATTTATTTTTTATGCGCTATTAAATGCACTTGAATGTTGCTTTTTACTTCAAGAAGCTATCTTGCGTGGTTGCGGAAATATTTCATGATAAATTAGTGTTTTTTTTATTGCTCGTCAGTCAAGTTGTGCTAAAACCAGTTCGATTTTACTCATTGTTTTGCTAATGTCGAATAATTTGTCAAAATCACATTAAAAAATCTACAATCGATTTTATCCCTTATTGAACAGAGCTGACCTTCTGTATCTCTTAACCATGTACATCAAACGACCATTAAGCCATCCATCTGTCCATACACAGAATTAGATTCCATTATTCTGCAAACGGGTGTTGCAATACGGAACCATTTTCAATTGAGTTTTGGATAAATTTATGATGTTTGGGTAATTTTAGCGCTGTATTGAATAAACGAGTGATTTTAATACGTTTGCGCTGCATTCGTTTGTCTTCTGAGCATTTACTCAATGACATTTGAAAAAATAAGGGCATAGTTGTTTACGGAAATGAAAAATTTCAACGCAATGAATGAAACGCACCAATCCCAGCGTAGTTTAAACAGACTCGATAAATCGAATGAACCCCAAGATTTGCACATGAAGTCCCGTGTTTCATGGGACTACAAAAGCCATCAAAGTTGATGGCCAATCTCACCAGGGATAATGTTTATAATCCCGTTAATGTAGCAAATAATTCTTTCAACTTCCGTTCCTTTCAGAACTCATCTGGTGGATAATTTGCAGTAGTTTTCTGGATATGGTGAAACAGGTGTTGTGGTGAAGGGCGGGCGTTTTGAGGGGTCTTACGTAATATTTGATGTGAATAGTGCTGATTTTCAGCACAAATTGAATACAAACGACTTTTATTTTGATTTCGAGGCCCTTTAAGTATAATTGTAGCTATAACACTGCATTGTTAATAATTATACTAACAAAGCAATGTTTTTAAACCTATGCTATGTAGGTACTTATATTAAATTACTATTAAACTCCTAACATAAAACAAATTACCTTGTTAAGATCGTAATAAGACTAAATAAAGAATAATAGAGCGTACATAATTTTTTATATCGAACGCTTCGCTGCCTCAAACGAGTAAATTCATGAAAAATGTTACGAAATTACTTTATTTAAAATAACAGTGAGGAATGTAATGTGCTTTGTTAATAATCACCAGTTATGTTTACTTAATTGTTGCGTCAAAGAGTGTACTATAAAACACAATGAACAAAACTGTTGCAGTTTGTTCTCGTGTCGTTTCGTCTCGATGTGATTTTATTAAATAGAAAAATTCATCTGATGTGCAATCTGACTTTCAAGTGCTGTCATAATCATAATACGTAACATAACTGGAGGATTAGGCAGAGGACATAATAAATTATGAATAATAGTAGTCTTAGTGGCCCTATAGTAAAGGCCCCGACTACGAGTTGCCGTGGGTCGAATCCAGGCAGGCGCTTCACTCTGTGTAAATAATTTCACCACTGATGTTCCAAAACGGTGAAGTTAAACATCGTGAGGAAACGGGCATGTCATACAATAAAAAATTTGAAGACATGTGACATCTACCAACCCGCACTGGGCCCGCGTGGTAGATTGTAGCCCATTCCTCTCAGCGAGACAACGCCTGTGTTCCACCAGTGGTAACATTATAGGCTGATTACGAGTAGTCTTAGTCGTAGTACTTATTTCATTAATGCTGTCTATGGGATGCATGGATGGATCAGCCACTACCAGTGACGAGTACGTCCTGCGAACTTTGGGCAGTCAGCAGTGAGCACCACTACCACTTTGCTGGCTGGCTAACACTACCATGGCTTGCACTTTTTGTAATGCGTGCCAAACAGCCTAAGGAGGAAGTATTTGTCGTGCAGTGGCAGTGAACTGCCAACAAATTTGGCTAAAAAAAAGTGTATTTGTCAGCTCCGGCGCACGACTGGAGTTTACTCCTTAATACGATTGTCTTTAAATATGCAATAGGCAAAGAGGGTAAACAAACGCATCTCTTAAAAAAAAATTACCTAATATAACTCAAATGAAACCATAATTAGATCATAATTTAGACTTGTCTTTGCGATTTAATTGGATGCAGTAAAGTGCAAGTAATCGTGTATCGCACGGCCGAAATATCTAGATCAAAGTGTGAAATATGTAATATGTTTTTTTTTTCGAATCATAAATCCGTGTATTTACGAATAAAACACAATAGCGCTTTTGAGTTAACGCTTGTATAAATTTCACTCTTCATAAAATGTCCATACCATACCTTGTAAGAAAAAGGAACTTCGTAACAAAAGTCAAATCTAACGGAGCTATATTTATGGTACCCAAGGCTTAGCTATTAGAAGCAAAGACTCGTCAAGCAAGACCAATCTAAGTATATTGAATGAACGAGTATCTGAAAGTAAAAGCATGCGAGTTGACCGGCCAAGCCGCCATGTTAACCGTTTGTAATTATCGACGCCATTCATGACACAAACGATGCGCCAGCGCATCCCATTACTCTCACTTTCTGCATTGTAGCCACGAGAAGGTTTAGAAAGGATGTTGAAATTATTTTGGGTTATTTAAATGACAATTATTATTGTTTCTAATGGTTGGTGGGAAAATGCTGATTGTATACATAAAAAATAAAAAAAAAAATAAAAAAATCGTTTATTGCACAAGAAACATTGGTACACACTTTGAAACTCTTGACTTCCAAACTAAGTAAAACTTGTACTATGAAAGTCAAGGCTCTCTCGAACGTTTATATATTACTAATAATTATGCAATAACATGGCAAAGGGATGCATGCAAGTAGAAAAATTACTTAAAAAAAAAAAAAAAACAAATGTGAGTAGAGTTGATCTGGAGAGTGTGTAATTGTGTAAGTGTAGTATGGGTTAGTGAGATGTGTAGTGAGTGTGTGGGTGATGGTATGTGAGTGAAGTTGTGTAATGCGTATGTGAGGGGTTTGCGCTTCAGTTGTTGGGTTTATGTGGGTGTATGTAAAAGCTTTTCGCTTTCTTCGCAGTTTAGGGTCATTAGCCACTCAGTTATAGCTAGCTTTATTTTATTTTGCGGAAGTTGAAATATAGGTGTTCGTTTGTGTATGACATTGTATAAATGGTTTCCTATAACTACGTAAGATCTTTGGGCGAGGGAGGTGTTATGCCTTTTGGAGCGGAATATATTGGTTACTTTACGACGCGAGGCAATGCATTCCAATTCTTTAGATTTGTGCTTACGTTGGATCACTTGCAGGATAAAAAGTTTCCTGACCGTTAGCAGCTTACATTCGAAGTACAGTGCGTCCGTAGAATATCTTCTCGGTTTTGAAGTCATGACCTTTAACACTCCCCTTTGTGCTCGTTCAAGTCTCATCAATAGAGTTTTTGCACAGCTACCCCAGGCACAAATACAATATGTTATTAGGGACTGGCATAACGAGAAATAAACTAGTTTTAGGGTTTTGATGTTAGCACATTTCCTTAACTTTTTAAAGATGAACATGAGTTTTCGAATACGGTTTGTTACAGAAGAAACGTGGGCTTTCCAGCTGAGAAAATTGTCGATCAAGACTCCAAGATATTTAACACAATCACTTCCAGTTAACAAGTTACAATTACAGTGTTGTGTTTGATTTAAGCAATTATGAGCTATAATAGTTAGTTCCGGGTTTGGCAGGCTGCTGTTTTTTAGTGCAAACGGTAGATATATTGATTTAGATGCGTTTAGAGTCAATTTATGATTGTACAGCCATGCCATGACAAGTTTAAGGGCGTGTTCAGCGTTTAACTGGGTTTCAGCCCAAGTTTTTCCGCTCACCACCAAGGCAGTATCGTCAGCGTAGGTATAAATGTGGCAATTTGGGATCTGTAGCCCACAGAGCTCATTGACATAAATTAAAAACAATGTCGGTCCTAAAATTGAACCCTGTGGTATGCCAAAGGTGAGATATTCAGTGTCGCTTACCACAGAATCTATCTTGACACACTGTGTGCGGTCAGTTAGGTAATCCTTAAAAATTTTTAAAGGTGGTCCACGAATACCGATTTTTTCCAAGTTTTGAAATCAGAATGGGAAATACAGGTTGGCATGGACATAAAACTGCTGCCATGGATTCAGTACGTGATTCTGAGCCCCCCTGCGTTGAAATATTTCGGAGGTAATTTAAAAAAAAAACAACTGTTCCATACATTTTGACCGCGTAGGTATAGCACTTGTCTATGAAACAGCAGATTTTTTTTAAAATAACCGACGAGTCATTTCAACGTAGGGGGATACAGAATAATGTACTGAATCCACGGTATAAGTTTTCGATGTGGGATGCCACCCTGTATAATTAAATCAGTGTCAGTGATAATGTTATATCAGCATCCCTTAGCAACGACAAGAAGCTTTAAGCTAAGATAAATAAGTTTTGTAAAACCCTTATTTGGCAATGTTCTTATGGTGTTCGATAAGGCAGGTGTATATTACCACTGGCTACATACACTCAAAAATCAAGAACAGTAGGAGACACTGTTACAAGACATTGCCCAATAATGGGCCAACTTTACTAAAATAAAGTTGTTACCTCTCTAAATTTCCAGGCTGTTCATCGCGTAGATGTAGACCATTCGAGAGAACGAGATACCTACTGATACATTTTTACTTATCTCGCACAAAGCCTCAGGCAACTCATTAAATTATAACGAATAAGACAAGAGACCATTAAATAGAAAGTCGTTAACTGGATATATCATTCACATAACAAAAAACCCATAACTAATGTGATAAATGAGGTGTGTTCCCCTAATGGGCTTGTCCATCAAGATCACAGTTATCAGACATTTTTCATTGAATCCAAGTATGCCATTTGTGGAAATGGCAATTTCTACGCAATTTATCAATTGTGTTGTAACGGTGAAGGAAACCCACACGGTAAGTAAGGAGTAGGTCGGTAATGATGCGTAGCTGTGGTCGTAGACAATAAAATTAAAGCTAAAGCCGTAGAGCAGGTTTATATCTATGAGTTTGACAATACCTAAGTCAAAGTCAAATAATTTATTTCAAAGTCAAATAATTTATTTCAAAGTCAAATAATTTATTTCAATTAGGCACAAAAAAGGCACTTTTGAACGTCAACATTTAAATAATAATTGATTCTAGTTGCCCCTTCCAGAAGGTAGTTTTCGTATGGAGAAGAATGGGCAAGAAACTCCACCGTTACTCTTTTAAAATGTTTTCACAATATCTTGTATACATCAATTATATAATTATATGTGAAGACGATGCACCTAGAATAAGATTACTATACCACGTTAGGTAAAAATAATGAAAAATTAAGGAATGACAGATAAATTAATCATGTGATAGATGCATGGTGCTCACATATTTACAAACATTGTAAAATTATACGATATTCCTAGCATTTTTACAAGTAATATAACTCAGTGTGTGAGTTCGAGTAATCACAGAATGTAAAACCAATATAAAAAAAATATATATATACATATATTATACAATTAAATTAGCAACCAGTTAGATTTTGCCTATGCGTCTTTATTTTATGATGCACTTTACCTTATGAATTAAGGTGTTGACTAAGTAACTAAGTATTATGATCAATTTAAAGGACAACTACCACAACAACCCAATCGCTTATCAAAACAATAAAACATGGATGGCAAAAATCCTGCTCACCGCAAAATATGAAGATCAAATGAATAACAAGCCCAAGTAATAGTAATCTTTAAGTAAGCGTCACCGGATAAAATGTTTCGCCTTACTTTTCAAAGGACTTAGAACTAGTTTTTTCACCACCGCTACTTAGTGAGTTGTATTGATGAATTTAATGATTATTATTCTGTAAATATATATATGTTTACGGTCGCGACTCATATTTTGTTCAACATACAACCTGACACTGATCTGAAAATTGCAAAAAACGTGAGACAATTTGAATTTCGTGGGCGCTTTCGCTTTAACTATTTCTCGTCTATATGCTCTGTGGTCTGTACAGGCCTACCACGATTGTTTGCGGTGTGCTTTGTTTGCCTCCGCTCCACGTCGTGACAGGCTTGCTCGTGAAAAAGCTGCACTTTCACGAATTGCGGTAGGGCTGTGAATTGTCTAGAGGTGTCGATTCACCTCGATACGTTTGTAATCGATTTAAAGTCGTTTATTGATAAATTGATGGTCCTGTTCTACGGTACTTATTGCTGCGTAGGTAGGTTAGTATGTTGTGTTGCTATTGAAATAAATGTTTTAAACTTACTAGTTCCTCTGTCGGTATACGGCCTTCAAAGGCAAACCGGCATTATTTTACTGATTTAAATGTATTATTGTATATTGTGATCCTATTACGACGGCAACTTTAATTCGATTATCATTCCAATAATTGAATTAGTTTATTTACGAACACGATTTACTACACTGTACAGAATCGATTTCTAAATCGATTAATTAACGATTCGATTTCGGGTGAGTACTAGAGCAGCTCTATTCCATAACTAATTGCTACCTCAGCTGGTATTGTTCTTGTTATTATTTCGTTTTTACGCAACTACGATTACAATCGCGACTGTTAATGCGGTTACACAATGACAGTCGCAAGCAGAGTTGCTACTTTTTTTCCGACCATGTGAATGAGTTTTCATTGATTCTCTTATTACGTCTAACAACGTATGTTGTACAATGGAGCCCCATTATGTTTTTGACTTGTGTTTTAGAGGCAGTTTCAAAATTAATTTTCTCTTGTGTGAATTATCTTGAGTAATTACTTAGCTAAACATGATGAATGCGAATTTTGTTTTTACCGAAGAGAGGTCGTATAATGAACAAGTGGAAAAAGAAAACCTTTTGAAGTTCAGTAGAAGTTCGTCTATATTAAGTAATTTTTGAATAGCAGAAACTAGCTAGTGAACTATGTTCGAAATGTTTTCTACCATTTTAACAAAAACAATAAAACTAAATGTCTATAAAGGAACATCTGCGGTGTAATTTGCGTAACACACTAACACTTGCAATGCCTTTAGTTTTGATAATTCGGCAACATTCATTGCGCTATTTACGTTGTAGAACAGATTTTTTTTGCAAACATATGAAGCAGTGGATTAGGAATTTCCTTCAAAATCTTTCGGATTGTAAAAGAATGTGTGTTACGCAATGGGAGTGCTGGCCTCACCTAGATCCAACCATATAATTTTTAAATAGAAAAAATGGCACTAAACATTAATTAAATCTGGTTAAAAAAAAACGTACAGGTACAAGATACATCGACGTCCTTCACTTTAAAGGCCTGCTAAGCTTGCAGCTGTTATTTAAACTTGTCTTATTAAAATATGACTCAACAAATATTAAGATCTATCAACCACACTACATAGACCTCTTTCCTTTCATGAAAATGTTCACAAAATTCTTAATCTTGTCACCAAATCTGAGTGTTGAGGGATCTTTGTAAACTGGTGGATCTATAATGTCATTGTGAGGCACCGGAATTATATGCGCAAACGCAGCCGTGCAAGTAAGTACCATTTGCTACAATGTTGCCATTTTTAGACGACTTTTGGAGGAAGTCTCATCTATTTGGTAAACTAGATTTAGTATAAACTGAAATCAATCTGCCTACCCTTTTCCCAACTATGTTGGGGTTGGCATCGAGTCTAACCGGATGCAGCTGAATACCAGTATTTTACATGGAGTGACTGCCTATATGACCTCCACAACCCTGTAACTGGGTATAATACAATACCCCTTGGTAAGACTGGTTGTCAGACTTTCGGGCTTCTGACGACCCGTAACGACTGTCAAAGATCCACGAATGACAGCCGGGACCAACGGCTTAACATGCTTTCCAAGGCACGGAGGAGTCTCGGTATGTATGTACGATGGTCACACATCCACTGACCAACCCCGGCAAGCATAGCTTAACGTGATGGATCGATCCGTGCGGCTATTATTACTTAGCCACGAGCTCCTCTTGCTTGTAGTATAAACTGAAAAGTCATGGCAATATTTTATTATTTCTTATATTTTTAACTTACCTAGCTAAACAGTAGAAGAGAGATCCAAATTAAGCTTTTAGACTAAATATGAAATGACGAACATATTAAAGAAAGAAGAAAGAAAATACGTTTATTTGCGGTAAACATGACGTAAAGAAAGAACCAAACACGAAAATAACAATTTGGGGGAAAATATGCGTCACATCCACGCAAAACGGCCATCGCTCAGCATAATGCTGCGACCCTATGCGAGACAGAGCCCCAGCGCTGATTTTCGGCGACAGCCGGCTTTGACGTGGTGACAAAACAACAACAACATTTTAACAATGTTTTCTAATTAAAATAGCCTTATTTTCGTTGCATCTCTCAATAAACATGGTTGTATACTATTTTATTACAGTGGAAATATCAAGGTTTTTTATAGTAAGGCAACACTGATTCTCAATGATTGTGATATACTAGTCCTTTGTCTCGTGTGTAGTCGCAACGTAAATGTAATCATTTTGTATTACCCCTTGTCGTGGCATTGTTGTAGAGACGGAAATTAAACCAGATCTTGGATGGTGATACTAGCAGAATTATATGTATACATAATCTGCATATATTTTATTATTATTATTATAACGGTTGATATAAAATGCAAATCACGACTGCTAAGTTTTTATCGTAAATCTCAAAGTTTGTCTTTGATCTTCAAACGAAGACCGTGTCTATCAAATAGTTTATGCTGATGATGATGATGAGATATACCTACTTATGTATTCCGGAAGGGTGTTGATATTCGATACTAAAATAAGACCAGCAGTGCTATTCTGTAACCATCTCACCGTGAAAACTTAGGTGAAGTGAGCTCGGAGTGAGCTTGACAGCTCACTCCGAGCTCACTTCACCTAAGTTCTCACGGTGAGATGGTTACAGAATAGCACTGCTGATATTTATACTTATCAATCAATCAATCAACTCAGCCAATCGCAGTCCACTGCTGGACATAGGCCTCTCCCAGGCTGCACCACAACACCCTTTCCTCCACCTTCCGCATTCAGTCTGTCCCAGCCACCTTTTTAAGGTCGTCAGTCCATGTAGCTGGGAGGCGTCCCACAATACGGTTATAATTTATACTGGTAGGTAATTTATACTTGTAGGTAATTTATACTTTTAGGTAATTTATACTTTTAGGTAATTTATACTTTTAGGTAATTTATACTTGTAGGTAATTTATACTTATAGGTAATTTATACTTGTAGGTAAAGGTCCAGTACGACACAACTTAGATGTAGCATCGGCAAAATTCGTAAAACCGATCACCATCCGAACTGAGTGCGCCTTCAAAATCACCAATCTTTATTACTGCTTTAGGTGAAAATGATCTTTACGAAAACGCAATAACTAGTAAAGTCATATAACCAAATACATTCGTAAAATTTAAATGAATGAATGAAAATATTCGAATTTATGCTACATCAAAATTGTGTCGTACTGTAAACCATTATTTCTAATTTACACTGACGGTAACATTAACTCTAGTGGTGTTCATCAAACAATCCCAAAATTGTAATTCTATTTCCAACTGTTTATTGTAAGTTTGGTGTACCTATAGTACCTACACCCACATACTCCTATGGTACACCTCTGCCTAACTCTTCGGCAACACAGGCGTGAAGATATGTTATGTGTTATTGAAAGTTAGAATTAGAAATTCGAACGAGTTCCAAACATACCATTTCTATCGTTATCAATACCAAAACTGGTTCACAACCAACCCTGGTGACCCACAAAATTTATCACTATTTACCTTTAGAAGTACAAATACAAATTAGACAAACCTTTTTAAATGTCAGTATTATCTAACTATGTTGTATCATTTGGTTCATTTACTGATGTTTGTATGTTAACTGCTATTATTTCATGGTTGTTAAGATTTGTAATTAGTTTCGTTACTGTATCTAATTACTTGGTATTTGTAAATTTATCTTGTATATGACCCGATTAGTAACTGTAGACTTTCCCTTGGAGATGATGCTTCATTAGGTTCCGACACGCTTGGTATGATTCCTTGAACATGTAATCGATGACTGATTTACTTTAAATGTATGGTAATGAGTATTTGTGTTGTAGATGCTATTGATATAACTCATGTTTAGCATTTATTTGTTTTTAGGGTTCTGTACCTCAAAAAGATAAAACGGAACCCTTATGGGATCACTCGTGTGGCTGGCTGGCTGTCTGTCTGTCTGTCCGTCTGTCACAGTCAATTTGCTCCGAATTTAATCGACCGATCAAGGTGGAATTTGGTACACATATCAATTTCTATGACCCAAATATGGACGTGTAACGAAAATAAATGAATAAAGAAAAATAAAGAAATAAAGTTTTACAAACTGTACTTATCAAATGAAAGAGTTTGTTGTGAGGATCTCAAATATATGTTTTTTTTATAATTTTAAAATAAATACTTTTAAATAAGAAAATTTATGAAAATTGTTCATTTCCCCCTTATCTCTGAAAGTACTGAACTTCAAATTTTGAAAAAAACAAAGATAAGTGTTCTTTACTCATAGATTAAAACCTATAACAAGTCTATAGTCTTAAATCAACATGGTAAATCTCTCAATATTGTGCGCGCAAACTTACATTTGCAGTTGGATATAATATGGGAGAACATGTATTTCAACAACAATGTTAAGTGTTCTTGGGATAAATTCATCCCAACTACGGAACCCTTTATTGTGCGTAGTCAGACACGCACTTGGTCGGTTTTTCTGTCATGTTTCATAATTATTTGCTTCATTGCGTCTCTAGGTCTTAGACACGTCATTATTTATGCGATACAAAGCACTTAATGCCTAAGTATACCGTCCATTAAACGAAGTATACCACAGATGAATACAGATGGGTCACACGGAATTTCGGGTATAAAGCTACAAGTAGGTAAGCGGCGGGCTCGACTTGTCGAATTCAGTGGGCGTAGCGTAGTCAGAAGATATAAGAGTTACGCGACAGAAAGAGAGGCAACTTCTCGGTGAATATAACTGTAGGTAATAAGCCCTGTGCGACCTGAATTGCACTTTATTGTGTCTTAGCAAGAGTCGCTTTTTATTTTAATGATTTTGCGGAGCGTCCCATCTAATCGGAGTACTAATCTGTGGTAATGCGAAATTCATACATCAAAATATGACTAAAATTCGCTACAGATATCACGCCTGTATTTCTTAAAGGAGTTTGCAGAGGTATATACTGCGTCCACGTTACATGCAAATATTTACGCAATTCGTCATTCAACATTATACTTGTTTTTTTTTATTACGCTTACCAGACTTCCGTCCGAAGTCCCGCCAAAATTGAAACAAATTACATCACTTGAAGCAAATAATGACGCATACAAACTGCTTGTTTAACGTCTGGACTATAAATGGGCTTATGTGCTCGTTTTAACAGCTAAGATGCACCTACACAAGGATTGATAAATTGTAAAAACGTTTCCGCATAGAAATCGTTGCTAGACTTTTTTTATAAAACCTACACAATTATTTAAAAATATTTCATGGACATAATAATATATTTATCGTATAGATGTAGTAATTTACTCGTTCGGATTTCAAAATATTGTACCTACATCCTTACTGAGAGAAAAAAACCCAGTTAATTACACAAAAACTAACATTTGTGACAAAACTGACAATGATTTCTAAATCTTGTCGCTTTTATTGATACTACGCTCTTGTTGATATTTCAATATCTGATATATATTTTTTTATTTTTTTAAATAGTTTCTAAACCAGAAAGGCCGAAAAAAACTCAAAGGTATTCATAGTCTCTTTTAAATTCCAGACATAATCTTGGTCAGATCATGTGAAGACCAAAAAAATGGTCTTTTGAGGAAAGAGCCACAAAGATTGAGTGGACCTGTCCAATCAGTGCACGCATTTTTCAGTAATCGTGCAGCACAACACAGAACATAAGGAGATTAACGATTCGACGAACAACACCAAAGAAAGGACATTTGGGTAGGCCGCATACAGTACTCAAACCGCCAGACCATCATTAAAATTAATTCAGAGAAAAAAAACAATGACCCACATAGTCCTCACATTTACAATAATTAAATATATTGGCTATACCAAGTTAACACTAATTAGTTAACTTGACGACTACTAAAACCGACCTTCTTGCCTGTTGCCAACTTCAGCTATGAAATCAACGAAGAACTGAAATCACATTCACAGAAATATCTATTGAAGATTTTCCAAGAACATTAATGTGACTTCTATTATTATGAACCATTCTCAAATCTCACTAAAACATGTCATCAGTTCCTATAAACGCCTCGTATTCCTTACGAACCGTAATGAGTAATCAGCCGGCGCCGGCGCCTGCTCCTCCATCGACTGTCGCAGAGAGTAATTTACGTCTGCCCGACCCCTTGAGTCACTGCCTTGAACATATTCTTTCTTAAATTGGGCTGGTTCAGCCGTGACTCAAATTATAAATCATTGTTTGTTCCGTACCACTGGCTTTCTTGTATGATGCAATTGGATGATATATCAATTTTTAGCGTCTACGGCGGTGGTTGGTTTCAGTTGATATTCCATACGAAATATTTATACAGATATTTATTTTGTTATTTGTTTTGTTGTTTAGTTTTTTTTGCTGTAATGCCAATAAACGCATTTTTCTTTCTTTCTTTTCTTTCCTTTATAAGGAACACGAACGACATATTTACAATATATTTTACATAAGATCTTCGTTCTGTGTCAATACGTCACTTAAAGGTGTACACAACTCATGCATATTATTAAAATTTAGATTAATTTAAAATTGGATTAATACAGATCTCTATAAATAGACATAATTTTTATAGTCTGTACCTACCCCAAAATTGGGCAAAAGCCTGTCTTGACCCGATTGAATGCAAATAAAAAATAAATATTTTATTCCTGACATAAAGTTCATCAATTCCCAGAAAGTTTATTTAATCAGTTATATCATGCATGTCGTGAGCAAAATTTGATATAGGTAAGCAAGAACGATCCGTTATTGCAAAAGTATGTAGCCGAAAACATTCGAAATATTTTATATTGTCTTGAGACTTTTAGCATCACAACGAAACTTTAATTCACGAAAACGCAATTGGTATGGAATAAGAATCGAGATCATTCACCTTACAAATCGCAGATTTTTTTGCGATTAATTGCAGCTATTTTAAGACAATTAAAATACCTGCGTCTAGTTGCATCAGATAGTTAGTCCATCGTTTTACGGTATTTGTGTGCAAGTATTTCACCTACTTGATTTCATTGGAATGAAGTTTATATGAATTTATTCAGAAATGGATTGCGATGCGTAATTGTGTTGTAACGAATTTGTTTTAATTATATGTATAGGTATGTAGGCGGTACCTATATATTATGCAGCAAGCACGCACTTTATAACTGAGCGTTCTATAACTAATTACCCAAGTCCTATAGGATATCGAAATCCCACTCCAATAGATTAGCAGGGTGCTAATCTATTACGATTTTGGTGCAGGGTGCTATTCTATTATTAAGTACGAAACAGGTATTGAGCTCATTTGCCTAAAAGCTTTTGCCTTCTCAGAGGAGTCCTTGAAAAGGTACCCGAAAACCGTTTATGCAAAAAGTCACTAAAAACCCGGTAGCCATCTTTAGCACATGCTGAAAGGCCCTACGCCGCTGAAATATTAAGAGGGAACAGGGCCTGCGATTCTCCATACAAACGTATTCCCCTATTTTCTTCCTGATTATTGCGTCTAGATCAACCATTTTTTTTTAAATCAATGTCTGCTGTCGACACTTTTTCAGCAACATATTGGTAAAGAAAATATGGCCCTCCAAAAATTACAAAAATGCCCCATTTTTACCGCCGTGATTAGAGGACTACCAGACAAATTCCAAAAGTTTTTAGCATAAAAGTAAATGATAAGAACCTAGACATATTATTTCTTAAAATTTTAATGAAAAAAATAATTGAATCGGCTCAGATTTCGAGGAGAAAAAAGGGGAATACGAAACGTCTATCTCTTAATTTTTTTTGTGATATAATCGGTCGGAGCTGCAGCTGTCCCTATCGCACGCTACTGAGGCAGATTTGAGGTAAGACGACGGCAATAGTTTCTTCAAATACCTATTTTTCAAATTCCTCGAAGGCCCTGTTCCCTCTTAAGAAAAACTGTTTTTTTTCTCTTTTTTTTGTGTGGGAAATTATCAAATAACTTCTCCCGCTCTGGGTGGAGCGGGAGGGCGTGTCAGACTCTTACTGACTAAAACCCACCCGTATTCCTTCAGTTGCCTGTACGTTGCCAGGGGCACGGTATCCCTTTCGAACTTTCCCGCAAAAGAAAGACTGCCTTTATTGATAATTATAAGCAGCGGCACGTAAAAATTGAAGCCTACCTCAACATTGTTCACCAAGGCCCGGTTCATTGAACACCCATGTAGAAACTCACTAACATTGACATAAATTTTAAAGGCACATAATTATTTTGTAACAAACCAAGCATTAAATAAACCCTACTTAAACTGCCGTTATACGTATTAAACCATTAAAGATACAATCGACATTAATCTATAATGAGTTTGATGCGGCGTGAAAGCCTCTCTACCATAACCTTACTTAACAACTTACCTGTTAAGTAGACGGATCTTTATAATTCCTTATTGCTTAACAGGTTTGCTCATTAGTTTCAAATGTTAAGAGCGTTTATCCTAAAAGTTGGCAACGTCGCAAATAGCTGTCAAATATTTACCTGTTTTGATTAATTTGGCAATATTACTGTATGGAAATATGAAATGTGGCTAACTAACTAATTAATTAAAATATTGATTATGAAATGCAATAATTAATATCGTAACACCGAATATTTAGTTTTAGATGTAAAAAAAGTATTTGGAAACTTTCCAAATGCCTTTTTACACCTAAAACGGTTACAACATCAAAGTATTCATTATTGATATTCTAGTTCGCTAGTTGGCCACATTTCTTATTTCCATACAGAAAGTATTGCCAAATTAATCAAAACAGTGAGATATTTGACATCTATTTGCGACGTTGCCCACTTTCAGAATAAACCTCATCTACAATTAAAGTCCAGGGACATTGACAGACAACGATTTTAACTGATTTGTAATTGTAGTGTGAGTGAGACTGTTATTATTACTTAGCAAACAGAAGAACATTTCTTTTCATTCTCCTCAACTTACTGTTCCTTTAGATTCTCGTGAAAATACGGTTGTCATTCTCGGCACACACGGTAAAGTGCTTCAAGGTCTCCTGTGGTGGAATACGAAGGGATCTTTCTTGTGATGAACTTTTAGGAATTTCCCGCGAAATCAGGAGCACCTTTGCGGTGCAATACTTCATGCATTCTCTTGATCTATTAACACTCCTTGAGAATTGGTTCCTTTCTCTATTTCTAATCTTAACATTTGTAATAAACAACTACCCTTGCTCTAAAATAACTAATTTAATACCGAACATAATTATTTAACCTCTAAATAGTTACTAATTCCCAAATGGATCTTAAAGTCGTTACCCCAATATCTAAATTTAAAACTGCCTGATAAAACTACCTATTTACAATATTTCAGGTATAAGGAAAATTATATGAAACATCAAGATATTTTGTCATTCATTTATATTTCTTTGCCAACATCAAATTCAATATTCTACGCCATACCATCACATCTCCTAATTCCCTACATAATATAACTATTTATTTAACATTCGAATATTAACAATAAAACTAACAGGTTACCTTAATTTACAGTAGATTCCAACCATTCTATGCCAATCTATATTTTAAACCGACACAGCCCCTAGCACGTCTTACTCTTGTGAGCGCCTGAGCCAGAATGCCGTTGTTCCGCCATTTTGACATATCGAATCTTTTGGTGTTGCCAGTACAATATCCAATAATTATGTATTAATAAATTGAAACCTAACACTCGACCATCCTGACATCGTGCATGTCCTCATGCACGCAAGTGAATTACCACCTAAAACCTAACACTCGGCTCGCAATTACTTCCACGTTATTTCTAAAACTTATACTCTGTTTGAGAACCATTCTTCTCGCCAGAATATAAAATATAATACAACTGAATGAAAAATTATTGAAATTTCCACTAGTCATGATATGATGGTATGACGTAAACTCAAGCTCAAAACATTTCTATTAAACCATTCGTCGTCAGTTAGTCAGAAAGTTCAAGCTAATCGCCCATTCCAAAAAGTAGGTCTCTGTGGAGAAGAACGGGCAAGAAACTCCACGGATACTCTTTTAAATCAAGATATTACAAAATTCTGGATACATTATTCTTGTTGCTTCTATATGTGAGAACATTGTAGAGAAAAAAAAAATCAAACAATTCAAAATACCCGATTAAAGATAAGCCCTCGCAGTTATGAAATGACTAGTCTCAACTGAAGTCCTCGTACATGAACATGACGGGTGGATAAGCACCATCCAACTCAACCATCTGACATAACATACTCTCAACTGCCCTACTCTTTCAATTCAAACACACATCATAATACCATTATAAATTGCTACATCGTACTCACATTTACATTTTTTTTTACACGTTAATATAACTCTTTATTCTAATCAAGTTTGCAATCGACTTCCGTTCACTAACCAGAGACGGCATTTACAGCACCGAAATTCGGTTACAGAAAGTGTCGAATAATTAAATAAAATGTTTACAAAATAATCTGCACCCTATCAACAAGATCTAATTACATTAAAACCAAAAGCTAACATTCAGCCTTCCTGACATCACATTTGTCGTCAAACTATAAATTACACAATAAACACTATGTTGCCTGTCCAATCAATATTATAGACCTGAATGTTTGGTGTTGATTATTACAATATACAATTAGAGCATCAGCTAACAAAATTCTCAGAAACTATGAAATACTTATAGTAAATGATAACTCACTCCAAAAACTCAGGAACCGCTTAAAAGGTAAGATATTACATAATCACATTATGTCAATTTCTCACCTTCATTAGCTCATTCATACTTTTTAATATTCATTGACATCCGACACTCATTGCATCGTAAGCTTCACTGATCAAGCACTCAAACCTGTCAGCCACCATACGACTTCCAATGAGCGACTCATAATATCTCAACATCACATTCTGCATATGCCACACATTGCACCGCAAGCTTCACTGGTCAAGCACTCTCACTTGCCAGCCACTGTACGACTTCCAATGAGTGACATAGCATTCTGCACATGCCAAACATTGCACCGCAAGCTTCACTGGTCAAGCACTCTCACTTGCCAGCCACTGTACGACTTCCAATGAATGACCTATGCTTTGGGTGAGAGATGCACAGTAGGACTTCGCTGGCGGCTGACCACTCATCATGAGCTTCATCAACACTTATCTATCAAGCCAACTACCACGACTTCCATCTCTTAATCATCTCTATCTCTGGTAAGTATGTATTTTCATTTTAGCTTAGCTTAAGTGATACCGATATTTTCTCTTAATAATTTCAGTTTCGAATAAATCATTACATTTATCTCTATTATTCCTAACACAGACTAACTTATAACAAAACAACATCATATATTTAATTCACATTTCCTCTTCACTTTCAGGCAATAACTTAATTATAAAATTCATGGATTAGTTATATCAACCATTTGTTATTTTTTTCACATTTAATTGTTATTTTTATTCTTTTAGGTCAACCGCATTATGATACGGTTGACCTTCATATGTGAAGAAATGTAAATCATAAACTTTTGTCGATTTTCTCAATGATGTAACACAATTTTCCGTTTGTATGACCTATGACCAATCTACATACTCCACAATTATGGCTTAAGGTGTCTTTCATTTATCACCTACCTAATCAACTTGATCACTCTTTTTCAGAATCAGATCCTGAACTTATTTCATGAATACTTGTGTTAGTCCACGGCTGTATCTAATCCACAGCCCAAATATTAAAATACTGTTTTTTTTTTGCCAATATTAGACCCTCGTATGCTTGAGACTTCATACCTATCATTATTTAAAACTTTTGAGATTCTGTTGGGACTTGAGAGCTTTTAACTTTGGCCTTCATTATACCCTGTCATGTGTCTAAAAATATTACATTCATAATATTCTCACTACTAAAAACTAAATAACGACCAAACAGAGCTTCTGTTGGGGTTATAATCTGATTGCAAAATATTAAAAAAAAAAACAATTAATATTTTTTGACATTATTATCATAACTGACTTTATACGCTCTAACCAGTAGCTTCTTAGTAACCATAATTTTGTGAACCTTCTTTATCACAAGCAATAATACATAAATAGAATTAAAAAGTCACGGTGATAGTGAAACTTCATACTAACCATGGTGACATAACTTGTGACTTTCACTTATAATATCTTCATTATTTTATAATACATATATTTATCAAATCAATGTCCTGAGTACCCCGGCAACAGGCCCCGTTTTCCTGACTACCAGTGGCAACAGGCTACTATACTTCATGATCTCATAATGCTTACAAGTTATATCAACATAAGTCGAATCTCACACTCACATCCAAGAAAGGCTATATCATGTGCATTAAATTGTATAACAAAATCCCAAGTACCTTAAAAACGCTTCCATTCTTTGTAACAAAAACACTTATTGATAAATGCTTTTATAGTGTACTTGAGTTCCCAGATTTTATGTTGTGATAGTATTTAATGTCATACAGATGTTATGTATTTAATGTAATTTATGAATAAGGATTGAATTCGATACTTATAGTTTACTAATCGCATGCATTATATGTATAAGTTAATTAATTATTTTCTCAAAATAATAATTAAGTACATATATGCACTCCGACATTAAAGGCATAACATAAGATAGATGTAATTATCCTAAGAACTTTCTGTACCTTGTTTGCCAATAAATGATTTTGATTTTGAATAAATATATTACTAAAATGATATATTATAATGAAAAGATATTGAAGCAATGGCACCGATTACCATCACCAGGTGCACCGCACTGGCGCTTACCATCACCAGGTGCACTGCACTGGTCTCCCGCTGCACAAGCGTCCAGCTGTACTGGTGTATCCGCTTCACGCCGGCTCTCGCTGGCCCATCCTGCGGTCCGCTCACGACGGGCGCTGTGCACGAGACTCCGACCAGTTTCCGGTTCTACCCCTGAATGGGTACTCTCCGGCCGGGGTTGTCAGCTGGTGCCGTGAGGACGCTTCACCGTCGCGGAGCATTATCTGAAACTCATAACAACGGGTTTGACTCCTTTTCGAACAATCCGTGAAAAAGTTAAAACGTCATCTTCTAAACGGTTGGTCGTAGCTCAAAAATTACAAGATTTTACTTTTTCTTCTACCCCCCCATATTGTATGTGACCTTCACATGACCTCCACTTTTGGAGTTTCCCCACACGTCTCCAACTTTTGGAGTTCTCCAACTTTTGGAGTTCCCTAAGCTTCTCCAACTTTTGGAGTTCCCCCCATACGTCTCCAACTTTTGAAGTTCCCCAATACGTCTCCAACTTTTGGAGTTCTCCAACTTTTGGAGTTCCCTAAGCTTCTCCAACTTTTGGAGTTTTCCCATACGTCTCCAACTTTTGGAGTTCTCCAACTTTTGGAGTTCCCTAAGCTTCTCCAACTTTTGGAGTTCCCCCCAAACATCTCCAACTTTTGGAGTTCCCCCATACGTCTCCAACTTTTGGAGTTCCCCCCAGACGTCTCCAACTTTTGAAGTTCCCCAATACGTCTCCAACTTTTGGAGTTCCCTAAGCTTCTCCAACTTTTGGAGTTTCCCCATACGTCTCCAACTTTTGGAGTTCCCTAAGCTTCTCCAACTTTTGGAGTTCCCTCAAACATTCCAACTTTTAGAGTTCCCCCATACGTCTCCAACTTTTGGAGTTCTCCAACTTTTGGAGTTCCCTAAGCTTCTCCAACTTTTGGAGTTCCCCCATACGTCTCCAACTTTTGGAGTTCTAAGAAGTAGAACTCCGTCGAAGATGAAGACGACTTGCACTGCCGCCGCTACGCCCTCTCAATCTGGTTTCAGGTGTGTGTCCACTTCGACTTCGAAGCTGCCTGTGACTGCTATGCCTCGCACCACCGCTATGATGCGCTGTCGATCTGGCTTTAGCTGTGTGGCGCAATAACGCTGTGACCCCCAATTGGCGTTGATATGCGCCGCGAGTTAGCCCCTCAATTGCGTGGCATGGTTCGAAATTCATAAAACAGAAATAAAAAAAATGGGTTAGAATTGGTAAACTAAACAAAACTACACAAAAAACGTTATGAAACAGGTTATTTTGCAAATATCTCAGAAACGGTGCGTCTGAGCTCAAAAATAACCAAATTTTTTTAACCTTTTATAAACCGCACGAATGGGATAAGAATGCTAAATCCACAAAAAAAATTAAGTTATTTTTCTGTACTACCCTCGAATTTTATTAATGTCACAAATATTAATTAAACGTGGATTTAATTAATACTAATCACCAGGTTAAAATTAAGCATGTGCAGAAAACTATTTTAAAGCACTTGTAATATATAAATAGGCGTGTACTTACCACTTCTGAATTGTAATAAACAACTACCCTTGCTCTAAAATAACTAATTTAATACCGAACATAATTATTTAACCTCTAAATAGTTACTAATTCCCAAATGGATCTTAAAGTCGTTACCCCAATATCTAAATTTAAAACTGCCTGATAAAACTACCTATTTACAATATTTCAGGTATAAGGAAAATTATATGAAACATCAAGATATTTTGTCATTCATTTATATTTCTTTGCCAACATCAAATTCAATATTCTACGCCATACCATCACATCTCCTAATTCCCTACATAATATAACTATTTATTTAACATTCGAATATTAACAATAAAACTAACAGGTTACCTTAATTTACAGTAGATTCCAACCATTCTATGCCAATCTATATTTTAAACCGACACAGCCCCTAGCACGTCTTACTCTTGTGAGCGCCTGAGCCAGAATGCCGTTGTTCCGCCATTTTGACATATCGAATCTTTTGGTGTTGCCAGTACAATATCCAATAATTATGTATTAATAAATTGAAACCTAACACATTCAACCAATTTATAACTCCGAATTCTAACTTCACAGTGATACAGAACCAATTAATATGTCGTCGACCTATCACTCAAGATAAGGGTAAAAGTAAATAAAAGAATCAAACATCCGTTTCCGAGTACCACTCCACTCAACATAAAATAATATTATGAAGTGTAATTTAAAATTTACTATATTTTCTTGTAACAGATTGATGGGAGAAAGCTTCCAATGGTACCTATTATGTCTTCCGTTATAGTCATTGAGAAATTAAAAGCGGGTATTTTGATCTGTGATTTTAATAGAACAGGCGTGTTAATAGAACCCAGATATTAAACTTAACGTGTGGTCCTCGAAATAAGGACCAGAATAGACAGCGCCTTGTGTGGGGATGTGTTTTGGGAAAGTAAAATGTCAAACAAGGGGGGATTAATCAAGGATTTATAGGTAAAATAATAATGTTCGTTATGGTGATGGGTTGCACAAATCCTTTACTTGTTTTCCTTTTGCTGACAGTACAGCAACCTGTCGGTCTATTCTGTAAAATCTCACGGTGAAAACTTAGATGAAGTGAGCTTGAAGTGAGCCGTCATTCCACCTGCTGCTAGGGACTGACAGCTCACTCCGAGCTCACTTCACCTAAGTTTTCACGGTGAGATGGTTACAGAATAGCACTGCTGGCCACATTGTCCAGTGTCACATTCATTTATGACTGGGTATGTCAAGTGTGAGTCAATTTCTATGTTACCTAAATTACAAATCCCTTTTGAATAGCAAAACCTCGTTGGTCTGAAAAAACCAACACTCAGTCTCAGACCACATAAAAAACCAAGACATAGCGCTGCGAGCAATAATACAGTGAAGCATGTCAAAACTATGTACATACACGCTCACACGCACACATTTACAACCATTTACAATCAAACTACACCTCACTAATTGCACACATGTTTAGGAAATCGGCCTCGCGTCACAGACAGCGCTATGTCTCGGTTTTTTATTTGATCTGAGCACTCAGTGAGCTAGTGTGGTGACCACAGAGTAAGAAGAAGCCTCGGCTGTCGCTGACGGCGCGCGCCAATTCCGAGCTCTGTGGTGGTGGCTAATACCCGTTCCATCTTTGTAAGAGGAGAGGCATTTGGGCCTGTTACAGTGGGAAATTTACAGGCAGAAACAAGAAGAAACCAAGTAACCGGCATCAGCAATAAGCCATGTCATTATTGCCTAAGGCACTTATAATTAAAAATATGTTCAAGCAATGCAATTTTTGTTACGGACGATAAATGTGAGAATTTGATACTTTTGTCTTTTTAAAACAATAGGCCAGTGCAATCAATTATGTAACTATGTAAATTGGGTATAGTTGCCAGTTTACATAGTTATTTTATGGTGAATATTTTTATTTTGAAACTGAATGGAGCTTTAATGATACAAAATTCAACACCTAGGCTAGGTGTTGAATTTTGTAACAGTTAAGTTTGCATAATCCATGTAAAAAATATGACCGTAAGTTCATGATCTTTAACGGTATTCAGATCAATTTGATGAGATATATGAATGTAAACATTATGAATTAGTAATTTCCTAAGCAAGAATTTTCTTTGAAACGGCATAGATAGATAGAATACCCTATAATCATACACCATAATAAGAACTAATCTTGTCAAACAGTAAAATTGTTGATGTTTCTTAATATTAGAATTGCATCATTTGTCCAGCACGCTTAGCATGACCAGAATAGAAACGGCTTTTGTCGACGGAAGAATAGACAAAATGGCAGATTGTGATTGTTTATATGTCATTTTGTCTATTCTTCCGTCGACAAAACCCGTAGAACACCCTTTTCTATGGTTGTCATGTTACGCGTGCAGGGTTGGTACGTGTAGAAACAGGTTAGGGACCTTGCTGATAGAATGTATGCTAGAACTACCAAGACCTACAAGCGGTGGTTGCAAATAGCCTCGTAATTGTTTATATTTTAATGTGCAAGAGGAGAAAGGAGTGAGATTATGTTTGTGTGTACCTATGTATGCCATGTATTTTTTTATTGGATTTTTTCTTATGGATCCTGTGATCTGCAAAAAACATTTTTATTATTACTTATTATTTTATTTCTATACCCTTTAAAATATTGTAAAAAGTAAGTGTAAACTGTATCTAGTCTAAGCCTTTTCATGCTGATCCATTCTCATGTAACTACTGTCCTAGTTCAGGGCTCGAGACCTCATCGATGTAACGTGTTCTGAAGTTTGGAAATAAATTACAATTACTATTTTTTTTTAAAGATGTTGATATGTAGCATTATTTATAAGTACATATGACACGAAAAGAAACCGTATTGTTGATAACGTAGATCCGTTGATCTTAAATGGTCTACAAAGATCTATTCAAAAAGTCTGTCTGTCTGTCGCTGAAAACCAGCGCTGGGGCTCTGTCTTGCATAGGGTCGCAGCATCATGCTGAGCGATGGCCGTTTTGCGTGAATGTGACGCATATTTTCCCAGAAACTTGTTTCCATTTTTTTATTTTGTTTTCTTTTTTTTTGCGTCATGTTTACCGCAAATAAACGTATTTTCTTTCTTTTTTTTTTCTTTAAGTAATTTACTGACGGAACCTCCTTGGGTCAGCCTCTATTGTGTTGTATACCTGCCTGGGAAAAATAACTGTTTCATCTTGACATGTTAATGTTACAATGTTGTTTAAAGACATAACGGTTAACCGACTCGTATAGGAAAAAATAAAAAAAACAGACAAAATTGGTGTCGTTTGAAATATGCTTTTTTGCTATTATGGACTTTTGATCTTTTTATGGGTCCACCACCATTTTATTATCATGTGGTACAAGTAGGTAACGTCTATCGCAAAGATATCTCCTTATTTCGGTTAAACTATTGTGAATGATTGAAGATATGTAGGTAAAATACGGCCGATGAATCATGGCCGGTCTGAACATAGGCTCTCAGAACTTTCGCGCATTATCTCTCACAAAAAAATATTGCGCAGCCTTCTGCGCAAAGTTCGGACCGGTCATGATTCATCGGCCATATTGTACTAACATAAATGATTGTCCAATGACTATATACGAATTTGGGCGAAGATTGGTTCTTCCAAAAATGCGGCATGATAGAAAACATTGATCTTTCCTAATTTGCCTCTACCATATTATTAACTTATCGTAATGCACTAATTACACTATGAAATTATTTACTAAGTCATTTCTAAAAATAAAAGATAATAATAATCAACTTTACTATAACAGTAGGTAAAATAAATTGTTATCTTCGTCATCGATAATACAATACATATTCCATATAAAGAAATATAACAGATTACCAAAGTGGATAATATAAAGTTAGTCAATATTATTGACAATAAAAATAATAGTGTGCTTTTGTAATGTCTAACGTAACGATAATTATTGTCGTGGAACATATGTATGGATATACGTGCACGATGTAACGTTACCGTGGACGGAAATTTAAAAGCGTCTCATATATTTCCATACACTTTACTTCCCTGTGTTATCGAGATGCTGTGATGTAGAAGTGGACGTCCACGATAACATCGAATTGTTATAAATTATAACAGCTCACAATGTCTGTGTTGACACAATATAAACTTAGAAAGTAATAAGAATTTGAATAAAAATCACTCAGTCAAAGTACCAGATTTCGAATCCAAATCCTCAGGATCCTATCCTACTCCGGGTGATCACGTGATTATTGGAAACAAAACTATACCTTTTGTATGATATTAATGTAAATAATCACAAAATACCACAGTACATACCTATGGATTACAATTGCTAAAGTAATGCAAACAATGACTCAGTCCAATTAGATTAGATGGTTACAGATAGCTAATTATATGGAAATTAGTCAACCACAGTGCACGTGTCGGTTCGGATTATATTATGCAAACAAATCACTAAGCTGTAGGTTGAATATGGATCATAGTAAGCGTGATCAACTTAGACTTTAGTGTACTTGAAGTTAAACCCTTTTTAGGAGAAGATTGCTGAAATTTGGTCACTCCGAAAGTGAATGATGATGCCAAGAAGCAAATCACTAATTTAGTACTTCTCAAGCGCGACGCCACCTGTGTAGGCACGGTGGGCATGCCCACATCCCTAATTGAGGTCGATAGGCTGATGTCCACACACATTGTGTGCGAGCATACAACCTTACCAAAGACCGGGCAAAAGTGGTCTATGGACTTATAGAAATTTATTCTATTGATCGCGAGCGACTCCTAATCCAACGTGACCACAACCGTTTTTGAGGGCTGGAACCGCTTCTGGTACTTCTACTGAGTGTGACAAAATGACTAGTTAATTAATCATTTAACCGTGCAGAAATGGAACTGGGATCTATTTTTCAAATAAGATTGCAAGTGGCGTCACTAACGATGACACGTACTACTGATGAGTTCTCAGTAGCGCTCCGGAGTCTGGATATGTGCCCGGTTGATGGCAATAGGGTCGCCGCTTACCCGACGACATTCGGTTGTACGGTAGTACACCTCTGCTTAACCCTTCTGAGATTACTGGCAAGATGCAATGTTACCACTAATGAATATTCATCATTTGTAGTGGAATAGCACATGTCTCTTGAGAATGATGATATCAGGAATCTTGCGATGAACATAAACTTTGAGTATTTTGCTAGTAAACTAAGGGCACTCTTCAACTCAACTAAGGGACTTCTTGTCATAATAGTACTTATTGCTAATCAAAGCCCTGATTACGTATAGGTAGTACTCAGAGCAATCAGATAAATATCCGTTGTTGTTCGATAAGTATAATTCCGATAGATTATATCTACTCATGTATACACGAATTACCAATTAATAAGATCGCAAATAGTCCATAATGCGCATATTATCAAGTCATAGACTAATAAACCAGCTGGGTTTTGTCAGTTTAGTCTATTCATTGTACCGTAATACGCCCCCTGACGATAGTCACGACTTCAAATATTTGATTGTTAAAGCCATTCAACGACTTACAATTAATTAGATTAATGTTTTGGAGCTGTATGTGTTGAAATTGTGGAATATTTCCTTCCCAACTGGAAATATACTGCTAGTAATTCCCCTGGTCTCCCCTTGGATTACGCTATTGTCTGTCACGCCCATTTGAGGGTGGTACCTATGGACAATGTCATAGATTTATTCAAGGTCATACATGCTGACTTTATGTGAAAGTAAAGGTACCATTCCATACCCGACCGCAGAAGGCAACTGCAGGCGACGTGTCGCCGTGACACGTATGGATTCTATGAATTAAGAGCGAGTGACAGGCGACACGTGCAGCCAGACCAGTAGTGCCGCCAACGCTCGAGCGATAACACGTTTTTCTATCTTCTATCTACCGACTGGTATACGGGCTGCTGCCGCCTGCGGTCGGGTTCGGAATCATGACTGCAGCGACATGACGCCGCGACGTGTCGCTGTAATATAACGCCGCGACACGTCGCGTGCAGTTGCTGCCTTCGCTCGGGTACAGAATGGTACTTTTAGTGAAGATTTTTGTTACTCAGCCACGCTGCACTCAGAAACAGACGAGTCTATTTGGATGGATGTAATTGCGCACATACCCTACACTGCACATACCTTGGATAGAACATACCTTGTATTTACACTTGAGGTAAGTGTACCTAATAAACGTTGTATAGCGTCTGTGTGGTTACACAACGCTTGGTCTTCTTCTTTTGAAAGTCAAATTACTGACGACTGAAAGAGAGAAAACGGTGTGTAACTATTCACCTGATATAATACGTTTATTAGTAAGGAAGTTAGAAAATAAAATATTTGGTTCGCGGATGAAGTCGCTCTCTATACGAGTAATATAGGTAAAACAGCTGGCACCTTCTGTAGTAAGTAATGTAAGAGTAAGTAATGGATTGTTCAATAACTCAATGACCGCATATGATACAGGGATCTCTAGAATAATCCTAGTGCTCAATCAAAAGCTCAAAGGTTTATTAACGTGACATTGTGTTATGCTTGATGCATGTGCCAATATTTGATATTGAATATACGCATTAAACAATGTGTAAAAAAAACCTTGCGACAACAGTATTCTAAAAATGATCGCTGCCAGACCGGACTGTCCTTTTCAGGGACACTGGGTGGGTCTACATAAATAAATATAGTTCGTGATAACTAATAATACGAACCTACTTTAAGCACCATTGTTACTAACACCAAAATACTAATAAAATATGGACCTTATAGTCCGAAATAAAGTTTTATTTATTTTATTATCATTTAAATTGATGCTGAAATAATTTCTGTCATCAACAGACCGTTAATGCACACAGTAGAACATACTCGTCCCCCTTTGTCATACAAAGGCTCATAGGGGCATGTAGACGTAGTCATCACGGTTGGTAGAGGAATTGCTCATCGCAGTATACGAGTACCTACGGCGCGTTCGCCCGATGTAACCCTTTGTGGTGTGAAGTGTACAGTTTTAATAATAAATTATAGACTTTTTTTATGGTTTTGTTGATATATGGTTAGGTCGCTAGGTAACGGCGCAGCTGACGAACTTGCTAGACGACGATCCAGCACGGATGTCTGTGGACCCGAGCCTATCGTACCCATCCCCTTCAACCAAATACGTAGGTGGCTGTAGGAGCTCATCCACACAAGCGGAGCACTGCTGGACCTCGACACCGGGCTGCAGGCAGTCAAAGGAAGCTATGCCATCTTTGGATGACAGGCTGACTAGGCGTTTATTACGCCTGGACAGGAACGGCTTGCGCCTGGTGACGGGGACTATCACGGGACACTGTTCGCTAAACAAACATTTCCACACAATAGGCATAACGGACAGTCCTCTGTGCAGGGCGTGCATGGAGGCTGAGGAGACCGTTGCGCACGAGCTTTTTGAATGCACGGGCGTCACCCAGATTAGAACAGAAACCCTCGGGTCACCCAGATCATACACAGATGTTCTAAACAAACCAGGAGACCTAATTATCTTCTGGAGGGAGGTGGGCTGGTTGGAATAACCACCAAACGGTCGCTATGGCCCACGCAAAATGGTCCACCTGACGGACTGAGTGCGGAAACCAAACCTCATAACATAGAACATTGGTAACTTAGGTGTGATCAACCTTATTGGTCTGTTCAATACATCATGGGACATCGCCGTAAGTATTTCTAGCCGCCGTAAGTGTTATTTCCGAAGAATACTAAACTTCGTGTTTACAGGCACGTGAGACATTTCAGCATACATGCGGCGGGGACCCCTTACCATCAGCTTCGTTGCCTGCTTGATTACCAATTCCCACCTCATAACATTAAAAAAATAAAAATGTTTGACTGCCCTGTGAGTCTCGTGGTCGCAAGCGCGAATTTTGAGCGTGTGGTCGTGGGTTCGATTCCTGGGATGGGCAAAGTGTTATTGGGTGTTTCCATTAGGAATTTCTTAACAACCCGGACCTTGGAAGTTGGCGGTGTGATACCCCCTGCCACGGAAAGCACCTTTGGTCCTGCGCCTGATCTCTTTCCGGTCGTGTCGGATTGCCGTCTCATCGGACTATGAGAGTGAGGAAAGAGAGAATGCACCTATTTCTGCGCACACACTTCTGCACTATAATACCTGCCGCAACGAAGGCTAGTCTCCGTTGAGATTGGCAGCCGTGGCCGAAATACGGTCTGGATGACTATATAACTTTTTTATTTTTATTTATATAACATAACAACACGCCTGTACCTATAGTACACCCACATTTCGCCAGTTATGTTTAAGTCCCATGTAATAGGGGGCGAGCCTATTGCCATCAACCGGGCACAAATCCAGACTCCTGGCTGCCACTGAGAAATTCCAGATGGAAAAACCCAAAAACGCTTTGCTCGACCTCATGCTTAGCATCAGCAGTAGCGCTTGCGGCGAATAGACTAACGATTTAATTATATGATATACCTAATCAAATACTTTCTTCATGAAGACCAGTAGGTAGGTAAAGTATTTGACTATAAATCTATCATATCTATCATCATAATTCTATTTCAATTAGCTATAAGTAGGTATGTCTTCCATAAATAAATAAAAACTGACACACATGACTGAAGCAAAAGTACATGATTGATTTATGTACATCCGACAATTACTCGTGAGTTGGACAGAGAAACTGCTTGAATTATATATTTTTATTCGTAAACAATTACTCAGTTTGATACATTATGTATTAGATTATCGGATGACCGGATAACATGCAGCCTATAATATTTTTCGAAGACATGTCATTGTGACATCCACCCACCCGCACTGGGCCCGCGTGGTGGCTCACTCCCTCTTACAGAGAGGCCTGAGTCCCAGAATTAGGAACATTGTAGGCTAATGATGTAAAATTGTAATGTTTTCTGTGGGTGCTAAACACGTTTACACGTCAAAATTTGGTTATATTTTTTAAACTTGATGAGTTCGGTGACTCCTAACTGGCTAATCTGAGAAGGCAGACTGAAACAAACTGAGCGAGGTAAAGTTTTACGTCACAGCTATGTCGGAGTTACTTCGTCTGATAGGTACTCCCTATTTCTCGACGAGGGCGCTAAAAGAATATGGTAATGAGCTTTTGTTTGCTTTTGCTCCTTCAAACATCATTCCTTGACAAATGTATAAAATTACAGTTTTACTTCGATATGTAAGTTCTTATGACATCACCAACAGTTTCTTTAGTTAAGTACCTTCAATGTTCTTCGACGGTGTCATCACCTGGGATTTCTTCTCTTTTTATTTTCTGCCCGCGATTGCATCCGCGAGGAATTTCTTGTTTTAACATAAAATATATCATATGACACTCGGACACAGTGTAGATTTCCATTAGTGAAAGAATTTTCGGAATCGGATCAGGAGGTCTACTCCCAAAGTATGAAATACATGGTGTCGGCCGAAGTAACGGACGATTAATAAGCCCTATTACCTACGGTGATAAGATTAGTTTGTGGCCTGATCTAAGAATGAATGACAGTTGTCCTTACTTAATCGGGTGTAGGGTTCACTCCAAAGTTTTGTACTACTTTCGGTCGGGCCCGTATCTTTTTTGACGGACTTAGAGAGTAGGCTCCCTGTAGGTTAATTTCGAAGATTACCCCCTACATACAAACTCACTACCTGTTTATATTATAACTAGCTGCGCTAAGTCTCGATCCCGTGGAAATATCGGGATAAAAAGTATTCTATGTACTAACCCAAGTCATGGTCTACCCTATTGCCAAATTTCATCCAAATCCGTTCAGCCGTTTTAGCGTGAAAGCGTAACAAACAGACAAACAAGTTTAAAACTTTTGCATTTATAATATTAGTTAAGATCAGGATTATTAATACAGATGTGGGAGGTAAGTGAATACTGGATACTTCTATCATAATAAAACTGCACTTATTACCGACTTATTAGTCCTATTCAATGCACAACAATAATAATTTCACATTGTACACCCACATTTGAACCGCAAGTAGTATTAAGAGTAGACGAAAACAATAAAGAAACAAGTATCAAAACGGCTGTCTCATTCGGATACCGCAAGTATCAAAAATGTGCTCTACAATGTCGTTACAGATTTCATATAACTGTACCTAGCTACTTACCGCGTTTGATATGAGAACACACGTCATGTCTACTAACATTTTTTTTTTAACTTTATACTTCGGGAGAATCCATGTACCTATACTTATCAGATGATACCTAATCAATTTCGGTATCTCAACTAATTAGTGAGAAACACAATCTGATTGTATATAACAATCTCACATGCTATCGCAGACAATGAACAGGTGGTTATTTTTAAGAAAAAAAATTGGCACTCCGATTCCGAAATTTCTTTACACTGGCTTTAAAAGTTAAAATACCATGCATAAGCATAATCAGCCTATAATGTTATCACTACTGGTACACAGGTCTCCTCTCTGTAAGAGGCACTCCCTCTCACATCGGCATCCACCATGCGGGTTGACGGGTGTCACCATGTCTTCGGATTTTTGGTTCTTGGACATGCTTGTCTCCTCATGATGTTTTTCACCATACCTTCTCCAATACCATGATGCTGTTGATAATTGCTACACCAAAGTAGGTTCCTCTCCTGTTATTAAATCCCGGTGTTCTTCCACTTGCACTGAACACTGCCCACGGCCTGTATTTAGAGATTTTAGAAAGTGACAATCTCACGTACCTTTATGACGAACGGTGTAAAGTTGACTCATCCTCCATAGAAAAGGGAGGATCCTTCGACCAAACGGGTGTTATGTCTGCAATGGTGAGCTACTGCCCGACGATTGACGCCGTCGCGCGTTAAACTCTGCTTGCGCGATGCAGGATTTTTGCGTGACGTCAGTGTGATGCGTGGTTCGCATGTGGCGATGCCGCCACACCTCCCTTCGGAAATCCTCAGGTACTTTTTGAATATTTCGCATTATTGGAAAAAGCTACTAACAACTGCTGATTCTACTTATATCAAATCAAATCAAATCGTTTTATTGTGGGCATAGGTTGCAGGCATGCAGACAGATGTTAGGTAAATTTCAGTTCCATTATGACCTGCCTTTTCTTTTTTTTTTGGATGGCCCATTATCAAATAACTTCTCCCGCTCTGGGTGGAGCAAGAGGGCGTGTCAGACTCTTACCCACCCGTGTTCCTTCAGTTGCCTGTACGTTGCCAGGGGCCACGGTATCCCTTTCGGACTTTCCCGCAACCCCGGCAGGCATCGGTCCTCTCGGACCCCTTCCGTTGTGCTGACATCTCTTTGAGACATTATGTCCTGCCTTAGTCTCATATAATAATTAAGAAAATCGTAACGTCGTCGATCGTATCGTCGTCGATATCGATCGTGCAATGATTCAATCGAATCGTCAACTCTCATAAAAGCAACGTCTAACCGTTCAACAGCTGCCGACTGACACATAATGATTACGAGCAAACATTCCTAAATGGATGACATAACAAATTGATGGAGGATTACATCTCCTGACCTAAATATTTATTTATTGCCAGAAAGCTCAACAGGCGGCTTCTACAGAGGTATTGATTAGGTTAAATGGGCCATTGTTTTTGTTTGTCGTACTGTTCTGATTGACGTGTTATGGCAATCTAAGAATACGTCGAAATCAATCGATGGCATCAAGGTTGTGTTGTTTTTACGCAGTTGGGGGTTGTTATTGACGCAATTGTTGAATACTTCCTACACAGAACTATACAGAGTGTAGCAAGACCCTTCACGGAGCCGTCATCTACGCATTCTGTACATCAAACTAAGAAACTTTGCTAGGAAACCATTTTTATTTTTGGTGGGAAAATGCGCTGTTTACGGTAGTGCGCAAGGGTTTTTTTCCGTTAGATAGGTATACGTAGGTATTTAGAGGTATGAGGAACAGGGTGTCAAGTTCACTCGTCCTCTTTAGAAAAGAGAGGTTCCTCCGACCAGACCAGGTGTCGTGTCTGGCGGGCAACTGCCCGAATGGTTGAAATCGGGAGCTTGTATATATGTCGATCGCGCGGTAAATTCTAATTGCGCGATGCAGGATTTGTGTGACGTCAGGATGTTGTGTGACGTTAGGTTTTTTATGCGTAGTTCCCATGTGGCGATGTAGATGCCGCCACATGGAATAAGTAGTTCTTTGAGCAATTAAGTTGATAAAGGCAATTTTGAAATTGACATGAACCAACTCTTAATAATTATAGTAATTGACACTGAAATAATGTTGGACGGGTTTACGTACTAGTAATGAGAAAGCATACATAACATGACATAAAATCACGCCTTGTTTCCTCGAAGGGTTGGGCAGAGGTGTACCTGTAGTACACCTACCTTATTTTAAGTCCCATGTAGTAGCCGGGCACAATTCCAGACCCCGGGCTGCTACTGAGAAATTCCTGTAGGAAAAACCCAATAATACTTTGCCCGACCTGGGAATCGAACCCTGGACCTCATGCGCACCAACGAGGCAGAGAAAGCATACCTACCTAAAATCATTTAAAAGAAAAAATATTCAATCCGTAGTAGCCGGGTTGTTTTATCCCAGACCCTCGGTGGCTCGGTCAACAGTTTGGGGACCAGTCACAACGCGCAAATCGTCACTCCACCTGGCTTGGGGGCGTTCCAGAATGTTGATTACGGTCCCCATTCAAGGCCTTCAATTATCTGCCCTTCGACAGATGTTACTGCCCACTGGCCTCAGCTGGCTGAATTAAAATCTTGTACAAAATGTGTAATACTATCTGGTTGACATTCGACGCTTTTCGAACCTAACGACAATGAAATTACTTACCTACTTTCTTGGAGTATCAAGCCCTATTCCAAAAACGATTTTTTCGAATCAAGATTCATATTTAAGCATCGTTCTAAAAGACAGCAGTGCTATTCTGTAACCATCTCACCGTGAGAACTTAGGTGAAGTGAGCTCGGAGTGAGCTATCAGTCCCTAGCAGCAGGTGGAATGACAGCTCACTTCACGATCACTTCACCTAAGTTTTCACCGTGAGATTATTACAGAATAGACCGGCTGATCTCAAAGTTATAATAATAAAAATGGTCATCTACTACTGGCCTGCACTAAAAAAACGTTCCATTTTCAAACGGGTCACCTAATTAAGAACAATAAGAATTGGAACAAGATTAATATTGTGTCGTCCCCTAAACTGACCTCTTCGACAGAACGGCCCAAAAAAGTTCTTCACAAAGTGACGAAGGAATAATTCAATTACCTATTCGTTTCTTTTCAACCCTTTCTACTTACCCCTTTACGGTTGTTGGCGTCTTGTACTTGGCGTAATCCAACAACTAGACACTGTTCTCATAGACACAATAGCCCTTTCTCTAGTTTTCTGGTTTGGAAAGACTTATTTTGATTCCCACAGATATAACTGGTTTTACAAGAAGGATTTAATTGGATTCATAGATCTTCATGCTGAGAATCAACGGCTACTGGTCACTATAAACTGTAGCCATTCGACTATTATGAGTTACAGAATGGATCCGTCACTTCTGACAAAATGTTTCTCAAGATACAGGTTCGCTTTTCATTCTATGTTATTCATAGGATTCTCTTTCAATGGACCTATCAGTTCTCGCAAAGTATAAGCCAGCATTCCTACCTTCACAATTTAAATGGAATATCCTGTCTTAGAAGAGAATTTGTAATATAATGTCACAGAATGCAAACCTAAGACATTCTAATTCCCTCAACCAGTTAACCAATACTTCAATAAACATCGTTAATCGTGACTTAATCGATGCTAGCGAAACTGCAGCTCGATTGACTCGCCATAAATCGATTCTTGATAGAAAAATCTTAATCGCGAACATATAAACGCGAATAAGCACACTAATCCCTTCTAAACAGTGAGTTCATGGTCTTGTCTTTCTACATTATTCACAACAGCTTTATAACTGACATTTAGGTTTGCCAAGGGATTTTGGGCCTTAACTTCTATGGTTTGGTGAGCGTGCATGGAGGGAATTGATTGTATCGATCACGACGTAACTAACCTTATTTGAATCTATGCTAACCTTGCACCTGCTGCTGTCAGTTGAAACATTCTAACCTATAAAAGTTTTTGTCAATATACCTTATTGTGGACTGTAGTGTTACTTCTAAAGTAGAACAATCGAAAGCAGCTTTAAAGAATATAAACATAACATAACATAACATTACGCCTTGTTTCCCCGAAGGGTTGGCCAGAGGTATACCAATAGTACACCCACATTTAAAGAATATGAGTGTATAAAACCAATTTCACATATTTTCAGTTACAGCTTTAGCTATTTTCATTCATCGTTGGGTCAGTACCTACCTACGTATCTAGATGCATTGTAAAACATAGACCTTCTACTTACCTACATATTTAAAAATGATGCACAAACTACGACCAAAATATTCTCTTATTTTAGGTCATTAGACATTACCTATCTAGCTACTTATTCGGGTAAAATAAGACATTGTGTACCTATATCTATTTTGAGTAATTCAATGTCAACTAGCTATCTAACTTGTCGATGCCAATGCCATAGGCATATTAGTCTTGAAAGTAATTAAAATCTTAATCTATTCGTCATCCTAGCCTTCAGTTTAACCATGCTACCTACATGTCACCATCTTCCTAGCCTTTTCCCAACTATGTTGGGGTCAGCTTCCAGTCTAACCAGATGCAGCTGAATACCAGTATTTTACATAGAGCGACTGCCTATCTGGCCTCCACAACCCAGTAACTGGTAATTTAATACGATACCCGACCCGTAACGACTGTCAAAGATTCACGAATGCCATCCGGGACCAACGGCTTAACATGCTTTCCAAGGATGGTAAGCCATCTACGGACCAACCCCAGCAAGCGTAGCTTACCTGATGGATCGACCCATGCGGGCTGTTATTACTTAGCCACGAGCTCCTCAACCGTGTTACATGTCATTCGAAATAATTAAATGCAGGTGTATTTTACTATTTACTCTTGGTGTAACACAGAAACAAAAAAATATCTCACTTGTTTTTCTTTACCACCATCAACCTTCCCCCCCCTCTTTTTTTTTGAGTGGGAAATTATCAAATAACTTCTCCCGCTCTGTGCGGAGCGGAAGGGCGGGCGTGTCAGACTTTTGCTGACTAAAACCCACCCGTGTTCCTTCAGTTTCCTGTACGTTGCCAGAGTCACGGTATCATTTTCGGACTTTCCCGCGACCCCGGCAGGCATCGGTCCTAGCGGACCCCACCAGTTGTGCTGACATCTCTTTGAGGCGCGCGCAGCGCACAAGCGGAACGTTGGTGGACCTCGACACCAGGTTGCAGACAGTCAAAGGAGGCTATGCCATCTTTGGACAGCAGGCTGACCAGGCGTTTGCTACGCCTGGACAGGAACGGCCTGCGCCTGGTGACGGGGACCATCACGGGACACTGTTCGCTAAACAAGCACTTCCACACAATAGGCATAACGGACAGTCCTCTGTGCAGGGCGTGCATGGAGGCTGAGGAGACCGTTGCGCACGTGCTCTTCGAATGTACGGGCGTCACCCAGATTAGAACAGAAACCCTCGGGTCACCCAGATCATACACAGACGTTCTAAACAGACCAGGAGACCTAATCAGCTTCTGGAGGGAGGTGGGCTGGTTGGAATAACCACCAAACGGCCGCTATGGCCCACGCACAATGGTCCACCTGACGGACTAAGTGCGGAAACCAAACCCCCTAACATAGAACATAGAAGCGCGCGCAGAAAACAACGTGCCGTCGACCCGGATAATAAGGACCCTGGACTGGGTCCTAGCAAGGACTGTGACAAATAAGTAATAAGCTTCTTAGGCGGCGATTCGATACTTGAACGAGAATTAATAGTGAATTTTCAAATTTCGTCACGTTTAGGCACATCCCCCCCCCCCCTGTCCCAATTTTGTCATTGACATGCTTAGAAGAAGATCAATATATGTAATACCTACATATACCGATATCACTATCCACGATCAAAATCATCCCAGCATTAATAAAACAACATAAACAACTAAATATCAGAATTTCACGGAACGACACTCATCCGACCTTCATGTCCCATCTTCAATAGGTAACTAGGTTTCCTCCCAGATTCGTCATCTTCAATGCTTCATACCAGTAACCGAAAACCGTAACTGTTGATTTCGTACCAAAAAAACGGTATCGCCATTCGCCAGTCACGTTCAAGGCCAGAGCATTCACTGACCGAGTTATCGTATTGATAATATTATAATGGCTGTTGGACAAATACTACAATGGTCTGTTATATAAAATGGTAAATTGAAAATAGAAACCTTATGCTCTTGGGAACGTGTCAGCCATGAGCGGATTCGGAAAAAAGGACCTTGATATACAATAATATATTTAAAAAAGTGGTAGAGTCGAGTTTTGTCTTTTCTTTAGTATTTAGGGATTATATTATTTTATGAGGATCAAGCTGAGTCTGCGACTTCGTTCGCGTAAAATTTCTCGTTTTAACATAAAATAAGTACAGTCGAACCTGGATAAGCGAGACTTCAAGGGACCGCGACCTCTTTTTCGCATAGGCAGGTTTCTTGCTAACTCGAGTTTCTAGCTTATAGAGGTACAGAAGTGGCCTTTCTCACATAAGTACAGAGATTTATAAAAAGTAAACATTTAGCCATTCGAATAGAATACGATACAAAAGTAATGTTAGATAATTTCCGAAATTTAAGAAAACACAAACAATATTAGTTGCACGAAATTTAAGAATGAGTCATAAATAGCAGATGTTAAATTACGCTCGACCGTCACTTATAGAGGTACAAGCAAATAGCAGTCTCAGTTTTAGAGGTCCAAAGAAATGTTAAACATGCTTGACTGTTGCTTATAGAGGTTCAGGCAAATCGATCTTCTCTTATAGAGGTTTCTGTTTCTCACTTAAAGAGGTATTACGGGTATTAAATGACGGGATCTGGCAATTGCTCTCATTTATAGAGTTTTCTCACTTACCCAGTTCACACTTACTCAAGTTTGACTGTATATCTTATGGTTATGAGTTTATGACACTCGGCAATACTCTAGCTTCGCATTAGTGAAAGAATTCGAAATCGGCTATCTAATTAATTACGCAACACATTTTCGTAAACGATTACGACAAATTTGTTTCATTTTGACAGTACAACAACATAATTGCGTTATTTACGTTGTTGAGCAGATTTTTTTTAAGAACTTATGAAGCAATCGATTAGCAATTTGTTTCAAAACGATTCAAATTTCGATTGAACGTGTATTTAGTAATTAGGGTACCGATCCTCCGAAGATTACCCCTACATACAAACTCACGCATTCAGGAAGTTCAGCATGGTCACAATAAAAACCTTCTAATACTATGGGTAGGTACAGCCCGATTCAAACTTAATGGCGGCTCGGACCACGAGGCGAGTCGCTGCGCAGTAACAAATTCATGGGTCAGCGGTGGTGAGGGGTGCGGTACTGCGCAGCGAGCAGCTAACTTCCGAGCCGCCATTAACTTTGAATCGAACTATTACTTATATGAAGTTTAGAACTCAGGACCCAGCTTGGATAACTTAGTTGCATCACGTTAGGTACTAGGTGTACACCTAAGCATCAACTTCCATCATCATGTTGGACGAAAATTACTATTTTCATTTCCTCAGACTGAGACGCAGGAAACTCAGTGCCATTATTTGTTACAGTCCCACAAATAGTAAGTTGGTCCCGGCTATCATTCGTAGATCTCCGACAGTCGTTACGAGTAGTCAGAAGCTCAAAAGTCTGACAACCACTCTTACCAAGGGATATCGTGTAACCGTAACCCAGTTACTGGGTTGTTGAAGTTAGATAGACAGTCACTCCATGTAAAATACTGGTATTCAGCTGCATCCGATTAGACTGGAATCCGAAAAGCCTAGGTAAATTGGAACAGTAAGTTCAAAACCCCGTAATTTTACTACATGTCCGTTAAAACCTTTATATCTTTACATGTTCATATCTGTTCCTGATAATCCGCTACCTGTCTCATCCCTCGGCTCCCTTTGAGCTTTTTCTATTCCTCCACTATCTCTTTTGTTCGTTTTTTTATAGATCAAATTACGGGTCTGTGAGGTTGCAGCGAACATTCGACACGGCCGCATTCCGGCTGCTAATTTGGTAGTATTTAAATGAAACACCCATGTTATTTCTCTATCTCTTTCTTACGCACAGGATTATAGGGATTTTTTTTTGTAGTGAAAAGAGATGGAGGATCCTATCTTGTGTATCATATTTAAAATGGATCGTAGCGTGCGTTTGATTGTTATTTTTGTGGGTGATGCAGTCTTGAATGAATAATAGTGTTAAAGTTTACTAAGTAAATCGTGTTTAGGAAACTTTTTAGCGTTTTAGTACCGTACTAAAATGTACCATTTATACTATTTTCAACAGATTACACTAAATGCATTTTCTGAAGGTAAAATACGTAGACGCAAAAAAGATTTTTATCTCAAGGGGAGCATTCTCCTGAATTTAAGTGTTACTAATATAGCGCGATGTTCGTTTTAGGAGATTGTCATTTTACCTTTTAAAAACTTTCTTTTCTTCTAAAATTGGTTAAGTATTTCAAAAGATAGGTAGATGGGTAAGTTGGGTACCTATACTCCATTCATTATAGCATCAGAAAAATAACGACAGTTAGGTACTGTGTACTATTTTAGAAATTACTGCGCTTTAGAGTTATTTTTTTAATGTAAATGATAAATAGATTACATTGCTTTGTATTTATCGTTAAATAGCGAAGTTTATTATATCTACGTTTATATCGAAATAATAAAAGAGTGATAACCATAATTTTACTAATGTAAGTAATAGAGTATAAGTAAGTTCCTACCTAGATTATTATCAAATCATGCGCTCTAAACAGCAACCTTTAAAGGCTCCGCAGACAGGCGCGACGCTACTCTGGAACAATTTCTCTAGGAAAACTTCGCGGAAATTGTTTGTCAAGACAAATTATTTTCCAAACATGTAAACAAACACGAGTTTTCCACTTAGACAAACATCAACTTTATGCTAGTGTAAATAAAGTTCACTTTAGACCGACTAGTACTGTTGAAAAAGTCATAAAAAATATGAAGTTGTAGCGCAAACTGAACCTTATGTGTTATTACCTACAGTTGTTTTTCCTAAAACTCGTGTTTGTTTACATGTATGCCAAATTAACTGCGAACGCAGATTACCTATTTGTTTGTTGATTTATTAATATTTCTAACTGTAGCTTGGTTCTGTTACGTCGCTAACAATGTTGCCATTTGTTATTCTAACAAAGTTTATCGGCAAAATGCATCTGGCACAATTTAATGCGGAATTCGCTCGAATTAAACTCGAGGTTTTCATTTTATCCCTTGCCTGTTGACTAGACTTCCTCCATGAGCTGTTAAGCTGATCTGTGCCTTAAATAAATTCAACTATAATTATTAATTTGCCTGCTTCTCTTGGCACACGATTCAAAGGAATCATAAAAACTTGTTTTTGTGATGGCAAATTCAATAGTCTAAACATCTGCTACAATTTTGTTTATGATTGACGTGTATTTAATACTTATTATACCTACTTAGTATTCATCAGGAAAACGTTACATTGACAATCGTTGATGTAAGTCGTAGACACGTTCCACGCAGACCATAACCCGCAGAGCAGACCAGCTATATAATTACGGCTACTGATTTACGTTATTGAGCAGATTTTTTTTTCGAACAGGGTACAGTGCCCTAGTTACGTAATACACGATCAATCGGAATTTGACTCGTTTTGAAATAAATTGCGAATCCATTACTTCATAAGTTCGAAAAAAAAGTCTGCTCATAAATAACGCAATTAATGTTGTTGAACTGTCAAAATGAAACTGATAGCAGTAATCTGCTATCAGTTTCATTTTGACAGTTCGAAGTAATCTTCGGGCGCCTGAACGATGTAGCCCCCATCTATAGTCCGGTCCGTTGTGATTGTCTTACGCATAACGAAGTCAAAGTCAGATCATTTATTTCAAATAGGCCCTTATGAGGCACTTTTGAACGTCAAAATTTACAAAAAAAAAAAATTGATTCTTGTCGCCCGGCATTGAACTTGTCACAGTTATCACAGAGACGCTATTGGAGACACCCAGTAGCGGATCCAGGGGAGGGGTTAAGGGGCTCAAGCCCCCCCAAAAAGCGTCTAAATTCTTCCGTGACAAATTTTAAAGTGAACTTGATATTAGTCTAATTAAACTTTTTAGCAAGTAGGTATTACACTACATAGAAAATAACATGATTACTTTGTAAAGTATTATATTGTTTTAATTATTGTGAATGTGAGGACTATGTGGATATTTTATTTTTATTGTTTTTCCTCTTTCTTTAATTTTTTCTTTCTCAGTTAGTTTAAATGATGGTCTGGCAGTTTGAGTACTTTATGCGACCTACCCAAATGTCCTTTCTTTGGTATTGTTCGTCGAGTTGTGCTCCTTAAGTTCTGAGTTGAGCTCTACGATTACTGACAAATGCTTGCACTGACTGGACAGGTCCACTCAAATCTGTGTGGTTCTTTCCTCAAAAGACCATTTCAGACACTAATCTATTAGGTTGGGGAAAAAGTCTTTTCGCATTATAGTATGTATGAACTTGTAATAAAATCTCTTTGGCTATACTATGTGTATCTGGCTGGTTTTGGTATCATTGAAAGTTTAAATTTTAAAGAACATAATTCCAAATTCAAATTAGGAAAATGTGTGATTTTTATTTGTTTTTCGTACTGTCAAGATGAGTGAATCTAATGAAGAAATTCGATACATTTTAAAATTTTACTACAAAAAAGGTAAAAATGCAACGCAAGCCGCGAAAAAAATTTGCGATGTTTATGGACCTAGTGCAGTGTCTGTGAGAGTAGCACAAATTTGGTTTAAGCGTTTTCAATCCGGAAATTTTGATGTCAAAGATGCACGTCGCTCTGGTCGCCCTATTACGGATAAAATGGATGCCATTTTTGAAAAAGTGGAGCAAGATCGGCATATTAGTAGTTACGACGTAGCTGAAGAACTGGGAATTGACCACAAAACAGTTTTGGCGCATTTGAAAAAAACTGGGTACACAAAAAAGCTCGATATTTGGGTACCTCACGAGCTCACTGAAAGAAACCTAATGAACCGTGTACTCATTTGTGATTCTTTATTACGACGTAATGAAACCGAACCATTTTTGAAGAAGCTGATAACTGGTGATGAAAAGTGGATCACGTACGACAAGAACGTGCGAAAAAGGTCGTGGTCAAAGGCCGGTCAGGCTTCACAGACTGTGGCAAAACCCGGGTTAACTCGCAACAAGGTGATGCTGTGTGTGTGGTGGGATTGGAAGGGCATTATTCATTATGAGCTGTTACCACCAGGCAGGACCATCGATTCTGAACTCTACTGCGAACAACTGATGAGATTAAAGCAAGAAGTTGAGAGAAAGCGGCCGGAATTAATCAACAGAAGGGGTGTGGTTTTTCATCATGATAACGCTAGACCTCACACATCTTTAGCCACTCAGAAAAAATTAAGAGAGTTTGGCTGGGAGGTGTTAATGCATCCGCCGTATAGTCCTGACCTTGCACCTTCAGATTTCCACCTGTTTCGGTCTCTTCAGAATTCTTTAGGCAGTGTCAGGTTAACATCACGGGAGGACTGCCAAAACCACTTGTCGCGGTATTTTGATCAGAAGTCCCAAAATTTCTATAGCAATGGGATCATGTCCCTACCTACAAGATGGCAAAAAGTTATCGAACAAAATGGTACCTACATACTTTAGTTAAATGTAAACATACTATGTTAAAAAATGTTTTGAATTTTCTTAAAAAATACGAAGAAACTTTTTCCCCAACCTATTACATGGTCCTCATATGGCCTGACCAAGATTATGTCTGGACTTTAAAAGAGACTGTGACCTCTGAGTTTGTTTCGGTCTTTCTTCTCAGAGTAGTTAGATAGGAAACGCCGAACTCATCTAGCATTTTCATCTTTTTTTTAATATGACGTGTAAAAGTGATTGCAATATCCTATTTACAGAATAAACAATTTCATTTCATTTCTACCTAATGTACAATTGTCAAATATTATGTTAAAATTACTAAATATTATGTTTTCAAGTTTTTTTGTATGTTTTGTTTACGTGACGAATTTAGAATCCGAGCGCCACTCACACTGCCCCCCCGGCTTTGCCGCCTGCATGTATGCATATTCACCGAGATATCTCTAGTACCTAGTCTACAACCTAACGGAGTCATTCAAGAATTTGCGAAAATATTCCAAGGAGCCTTGGAAAATGTGCTTTTTAGTGTTTTTTTGCTAAAATCTACACTCAGCGGAGTCAAGCCCCTCCCAAATGACAATCCTGGACCTGCTACTGGAGACACCCCCTCCATCTCATTAACTTTGTGCTGTAAAAGTACCTAAGCACCGTGCGACAATTGTTTTCCGCACAGTTGTTCTTACGTCATCTCTAAAATTGCAATGATTATATTATGTACTTACAGTAGTTTTAATCGTAAGTTAATGATCCATACGTAAAATAGGTAGTTTATCTCAGTTCATTAGTTATCGCTTGCGTCACTTTCTTACTTTCGTTATAGTTTTGGGATCTTATCATTTCAAGTCTTCGTGCATTCCACTTTCGTTTATGGCAGTAACAATAGGAAGGAGAAACAAAGCTTGTCACGATGTCGAACAAAACGTTAAGATAGCAACTGTAGGTACTGATTGTGCAAAAGTACATCAGGCATGTGTCCGGAGACGTCCTACTTGTACAATAGCTTGGCGTATTATCTTTACGATTTGCATAACATACAGACACGCAATTCTGCTCTATATTATACTTACTCGAAACTGCTGCCGTTTTGTGACACACAATTCGCAAAATGTGAACACACGACAACAATGGCTAAATGTGCTGTTTAACAAATTTCGTAACGTAATGTTCCTTACAACACCAAGTAAGACAACTTGGAGGACGCGAGCCGAGCTCCGCGACTCGCGACCTTTGTGCACCCACTGACATTTCGCCGCCTATTGCCTTCCAAATGTTATTTAATGACTTATCGCACCAATTGTCTCGTGACAAATTGAATTTTCAATAAAAACTATGCATCAAGACAGAACAAGGCTACAGAAATCATTACACTAGATTCGAGTTTTCGCAAGACGCTCGCATGCTCCAAACAGTTAACTGTTCTTCAAGAAACAAGGTCACAGGCTGAATAAAACGGCTGAATATAATAGACAATACATCTCATTTTATTTATATTAGGTACTTCTATAACAATACTTTTAACAGTCTTAAAACGAACGACTTAGTGAGATAGCGGACCACGCCGGTTCTATCTACAATATGTACAACAGAGTATGCGTCAAGCACACGTGAGTGAGGTGAAGGCGCGCGGCGCGCAGTGCGGCACGCTGTGTCGCTGAGCGCACGCGCCGGCCGCGCCCGCGCCGCGCGCCACCGCCTCGAAGAACTGCCGCAAGTCCGACACCGAGCGCGTGGGCGGCGCCTGCAGGTCGTGCAGAGACGCGGCGCGGCGCGGCGTCGTCTCCGGCGAGCGCTCGATGCGAGTCAGCTGCTCGCTACTCCTGGCCAGTCCTCCGCTGGTCCGCGACAATGACTCGAACAAAGCGCGACGTTCCCGCACCGGGACGTATTGCGCAATAGCTTCATGAACATTCGGGGAGCAAGACCTCGCCCGATGCTCCAAAGAGGAAGTCTTTCGCCTGGCCGCCTCCATGGCGTACCGGCCCCGCTCGGCGCCTCCCGCCGTACCCTCCCATCTCTTCAAGTAACGGCGCCCTTGCTCAGATTCAGATCGCGCGGCGCGTGGCAGTGTATGATGCTGTATCGCGCCAGCGTTCAGTTTGCTACAGCTGTCACATTTGATCACCTCTGCTTTCCGTACTGGCGCATCGACCACGTCTGTGGTCTTCAAAGCGTCGAGGGAGAGGGTTAGGTCTAAGCTGCGATCGGATGATGAGTCGTAGTCGTCGTCTTCGACGACGATGCCCTCATCCGTGGCGGCGGGGGAGTGATCCCTGCGCGTAAGCTGCGTCTCCGTGGAGGTCAATAACCTCCGACGAGCTCGCGGGGGCGGTTTAGGGGGGCAAGAGGGTGTATCGTGATGAGGAGCCTCTTTCCTTAATTCCCGACCGGCGGTGTCCGCGGCGGGCAGCACATCCAGGAACCGGACTTGTGGCAGCGGCGTCTGCCCGAGAATCTCGACGCAGAGCGCGCGCACCCATCTCGCGTATTCCGCGGCGTTGCAAGTCTGTAACAATAAACTTAATTGAAACATTCGGCTGCGACGGGTCTGTATTATAGAAGTAAGATTTATGACTTAATCTGTTAAAGAAACGTTACAATTTTCATAATATATTTCATAAGTAGATATTCTTCTTGATTTTATTCCACGTGAATCATACAAAGTGAGCATGCAGGGTTGGTAGGGTGACAATAATGGAACATCTGATCGCGAGGACTGCACTAGTCACGGTCACATTGCATTCATAGATATTTTTTTAACCAGGAGAGTATTACAGAGCGGAGTTTTCTTAAAACGTGTTTCCTTTACTTGTCAACACCTTCGCGTTCTAGCCCTTCTTATGGTAAACAGCTACATCAAAAGGTCGCAACGCACAAAGGCCTTTGATTTACGGTTGTTTCGCTTTATTGAGGTCTATTAAAGTGTACGGAATCGTGAGAAAGGCGTTATTCGGAGGGGAATAGAACGTCTTCGAAGACGTCGAAACATCATGGCCCAAGAAAAAAAAATTGGCAAAAAAAAAGGTTTTGACAAACAGGGCAGATCGGGTTGGTCTAAGTTTTTTCTGCCACTGAATTGAACTTCAGAACTGTATTTTACAAAACAGATCACCGTGTATAAAGAAACGTTCAAAAATCTTCCCACTAATCAAATCCAAACAGGCGGGGCAAGTCAAAATATAGTATCTCTCATTAGTCATGTAACATCGGCCTGTTGATAATTATTTATGTGGCATTGTGTCTTGGACAATGACCGGGCTCCAGTAGCTGACGGTGTACGTGACATGATATAATGTCCAATACAGATACAAGTTAATCTTGTGAACACGAATCATTGATTTATTTCGTTTTGTTATCGGGAAAGACAGGAATGGATAATTTGTGGCTTTTAATAGCCACTGCCGGGACAATCGACTATTGATAAAACGCCTTAACGTGGGTATTTATATTGTTACATTTGAGATTTTGTCCCTCTTGTTGAAAGAACAAAAGCTCCGATGCAAGGGTGGGTTAGTATCTGCACACAAAGAAACTACAAAATGTATCAAACAATAAATATATTTTTAACCAATACGTAGCCTAACTTAGATTAGGTAGGTGACAATAAAACCTAAAGTATGCCAGCCAGCTTAGCTTCTCTTTAATAAGAGCTAGGGTCGTAGGGGGTTGGTGATAAACCAAGTACTGTTCCGTTTTCTTAATTAAATTAAATATTAAAGAATAAGTCAGATTTATGAAGTATAACCTTCCAATTAATTTAAAAAAATGTTACTACTAATCAATGGGCGCCAGGGACTTTGAGAGTCCCGGATCCCGGAGCCGACGAAGAGGTCCAATATCCTTTCCGATGAATGTAGGCGTCGGACCCGGAGTCCTTAATTTAAATTTGGTATAAGACCGGTTTCCGAATTTGAAACCAGCCAGGTATTAAATCGGTTATTTAAATATTAACCGTAGTTAAAAAAAAAAGTATTAAAGTAGGAAGAAAAAAAAACCGTCCCGCCAGCGCAATCGCTAGGCGGACTCTGTCAGCCGCACAGTCGTCTCCGCAGGAGGCTTCGAGCTGCTCGAGGAACGGGTCTCACGTCCAGGCTTCGGACGCTACTCCAAATCCTGGCGGCGAGACGAATCTCTCGAGGTGCCTCTCGGTTGATGATGGGTGATGGTACTTGACCGCCGGATCTTCGACTGGCTGTAGAACTATCGCAATGCGCTGCTTGGGAATCCTGTAATAAATATCCATGGATCACCACAATATACTTCTAACACCCAGGGATGGACTCACAGACCACTTCCAAACACTTAATTCACAACAATCCTTACCTTTTAAGACATGAAGAAAGATTTGTGGTGTCACTTTAGCGTGTTCGTTGGCAAATGACGCTCTCGCATTCCTCGACAATACGTCACGGTCAAAGAAACCGGAAATATCCTGATCAGGCGACCACTTAAGAAAAACTCCACCATGTTAGGTAAAATTCACAACCAGACACTATTATGATAAACATTACACCAAACCATTCGATTCTTGAAAATCACTAACCACTCTCCAACCGGTAGTGTAACGTCAAAACAATAACCTATTATTACAATAACAAGTTATTTATAATCGGTCATATTGAAATTTGGAGATTGCAATCAATAACGGGGTAATTAACCTTGAACTTTAATTCGGCAATTACTAAATGTGTCACTTACAACACCGGGCCACAGATAAAATATGGATTGTGTTTACATCGATCTTTCTAGAAGATTATCCATATTGAAAAAAATATTTTACTTCCGCTTTGGACTAAATAGTTTTAAATGATTTTTTACCAAAAGCTGAAAATTATTAAGTATTGGTCCATACGAAATTATTTCGATGGTTTCCAATCAATAGATAAAATTAACCAATATCGATTAAAACTGCAACTGTGATTCGGCTCCCCGCAGGTGTCGCGACCGTCGCTTCCAGCTGTCAAATGTGACGTTCACTATTTGACAATTGAAATGTAAACACTGGAAACTTAATTAAATGATTTTATTTACTTTATAGTGTAAACCTGTAATACAAGTGAATTATCGTCAGAAAATGTTACCAAAGAGACTAGTGATGGAATACGGTTGAAGGAATGAATCCTTCTATCAATTTCAGGTTAAAGTCCATTGTACAAACTATAATGAAACATTTTAGTTGGAAGCATCATATTCTACTACGTATAATTTCAGGTAAACGCTTCCTTATATGATTTGGTCGTAGCTGTGAAATACCAACCAGAGGTAGGTACAAAAAATACAACGTAACAATATAATTACAATGAACAAGCTCAAATGCTGCATTTTTTATATTAGAAAAATCCCCGTAGTCTTAGGAGCAGGAAAAATACACTAATTGATGCCTTATAACCAGAGCAGAGAGCGGGAAAATACTACGCGCGCCAATTATGAAGTTGTTAAATGCAATTTATATCTGACTTAACATTCAACGACAATTTAAAACTACAACGTGGACACCACTATTGCAACTAGTGAGGGTTATTTTAATGCACCACAATGTCGACCTGCTCATGCTAAAACTAGAACAGGCTACAAAACTCTCACCAACATCCCATTTGCAAATGACAACATTTACACGAGCGTTTCACAAACAACTTCCAAGCCAAAAAAATAATGCCATCAGTCTTATCTAGCACATCTTCAGACTTCACAATTGACATGGCTATATGTGCTCTGGTTAGAGAACATTACCGCTAGCCACGCACGCTCGCATTATACCACAAATACCAGCTAAGTATTCTTTTTCAATCGATCCACTTCCCGGATACAAAATCACTTGCCACGAGGAAATGAAAGCGGTTCTCAGATCATAAGTACTGCAAAAGTCCGCAAATGTAGCAAAAACCGAATATAACACAGTATTGTATTAGCGCTATTCTGACACAATATATGCGTGTAAACTGTCATTTTAGAACGGTGCAATACTACACTCGACTCGCGTGTCTTCAAGGACCCCGCCAATTCTTGGATTTTGCGTTATTACACCTATTATGTAGGATTGACAAATGACACTCGACTATTGCATGTAAATGATGACTAACTAAATGGTAAGTGATGAATTGGCATTTTCAATAACAGCGCAAATAGGGACGATCCTGTGAAGGATTTATCTAAAATCATTAATCAAGTTGAAGATTCAATGAATAGGCGCCTAATTGGTAAATAAATTGCAAGTCTAAGGTTCAAAATTTATAGAATCAAACTGGCAGGTTTAAAGATATCCTTTGATAGTGAACAAGCCAAATTAAAACGTATCATCTTGTAGGAACAGCAATGGATGATGCACGATGTATTGACAATAGTTACAATATTAATAGATTTAAAGTGTAGACGTGTAAAATGAAAACTCGTGACTTTTTGCATCAGCGCAGTTTATTCACGTGTTTTTTCACTTCACACTTTTATGTTGTTCAATCGACCTTCTAAAGGAAGTCTATTTTCATCAGTTAACTAAGTATTCGATGTTTCCTCTTTTAGCTAGTTCCGGTTGAATTATGAATACAAATTTTGACAAAAGAAATGGCTACCGTGTTTAGTTGCCTACAATACACTCTATTTAGTCCCACGTATCTCCAAAATGATAATTTAAGTTCTGTGCTACAGATAGTTCCGTATCCATGTGTGACATGCACACGTGGAGAACACAGGATAAAACTTCATGCACTTAACAATAACACCATTCATAAGATACATGGAATTTAAAAGAACTTGGAATTGCTTACAAAACTATCGCATCAAATATTTACCTGAAACGTGGCGACGGCAGAGTCATCTCTAAGCCGGGACAGCTGGAAGGCGTTGGGCAAGGTGGGGGCAGTCCGCAGGTGCAGGTCTCGGAGGGGAAGCCGGGCAGCAGCCCTTCTGGGCAAGGTGCCGTCCCTCCACGCGAGGAGGCAACCACTACGGACGGCTGCCCGCACCCAAGCCCAGGATTCGGTGTCGTCATTGTAATACTGGCGGAGGACGCCTGTGGAAGAGAAAATTGGTTAGATTTTATTGATACAAGTAAGTCGATTAATGATTCAGTAAATGAACAATTTGTGGAACACACGACAAGACCTAATATAGTTTTATTGTCATTAGGCGTTTATACAATAGGCGTTCAGTGTCCTGAAATGAAACATGTTCAATGTATTCATGTTAACTATCTATCCGCGAGAAATGAGGAAAATGTCGTGAGGAAAGTTTTGGGTATAAATGTAGATGGCTATAAGGGTAGGGAAAGACCAATGAAACGATGATTGGACTGTGTGGAAGATGATAAGGCTGGAATGGAGTAACTATTGAGATGACGACATACAGAGGTATGAAATAATAAGACATTTTGCGCCGACCCCAAATAAATTGGGATAAGGGCAGAGAATAATTATAAACCTATCCGCGAGCAAATAATGTGTAGTTTATTGTTCTGAAACGCAGAATATTCGTTGAATATGCAGCAAAAATTAATAAATCTATATATGACCGTGTCAACTGGAGTGCAATTATGTCATAATTCTACCTAGAAGCATATATTGTATGAATCATCGATAAGGCTCCCGATCGATTTATTCTGATGCAACTGCCATTGCAAGGTTAACAAGGATTAAGTAGGTATCGAATCGGGCATCAAACAATACAGGCAGGTTGTTGAGAAATATAAGGTGGTGGAATTAATACTAGCTGATATAGTAAACCACATGCATGACGATGATCGATCATTATACTATGTTTAATGTATGTAGAATGTATCGGGATCGATGGGCCAGTCGTCACGCAATGGGTACCCGAAGACGAGCGTCATCGCTGAACGAGACCGAGGAAACGTTGACTTATTTTTATTTTTTTTTGTAAATTTTGGAGGCGTTTATTGGAAATTGGCCGGAGAAGGCAACACACAGAGAAGAATGGAAAACTGTGGAGGAGACTTTTGCCCAGCAGTGGGACAATAAAGGTAGAAAAAATAAAAAAGTCTGTTTAATTACTGGCATTTCCTGTATAATATTACAAGGCATTTTACTGACTCATAATAACAAGCAAAGCTTGCACAATTTTCTAGGACTCAGCCCAGCATATCTTTGACTATATCAGACTCGCATCTTTCTCATCATAATTTGGCAGAGAACTTATTCCAATTATTAAACTTAATGCTGTTTTCATTCAAATGGTTTGATCAAATGCACATTTGACTTTGAACAATGTCGCTACCTTAAACTTAGCTGCAGTTTGAATCGCTATGAATACAAAATCTTCTCCTGATTAGAATGATAAATCAATCCATACGAAGGTGTATTACGTCATAATTATTTGCCATTCCATGGGCATAATATCTAACTGCCTGCGTTTCGCAATGTTGTGAATTGTGATTGTGAATGAATGCGGTATCAATGCTGAGGCGAAAGTGTTATATTACAAAGTCAAGTTCATACGGACATCAGATATGGTATATTATGGCGTAGTCGCTGCGTTCTTCCTTTATCATATCTTGAAGAATAGCTTAGACCAGAGTTTGTCTCGGAAGAGAACCTACGTTAGTGAGGATAATAATTCAATTGCTGACTGTTTGTTTCCTGTTGTGTTTTTCAGTCACACCGCAAGGTATGAATACATGAATTAACACTTTGTTACGAACTGCCCATATGTTTATGTACATAAAGTTTGTACCTGTTCAAAGAAAAACAGAACAAACACTATTTTGTTGGAGAACCGCGGTTTACTACTATCATAATAGGATTCACAAGCCTATTCTCAATATAATTTTCTAAGAAAACAGAATTATTAAAATAACAATACATTATTTAAGTAAACCAAGTTATATTTTCATAAATCTGGTTACGTTAATGAGGTCAGACATTATTGTATCGGACACAATGCGTTCACAAATTCAGAGCGGCTCTGCAAAAGGGTGCTACTAACCGCAAATTGTGGCGAGACGTGTCAACGTACCAGAGCGATTATTCGTAATTTTAACGTTGTTATGTACATTAATTACGTTGATGTTGAGTGTTATTACTTTAATTATTATCCGTTCTGTCTCTAGTAACTTTTGAATGCCTACGTGACAGGTTTTGTGTAGTCAAAAGCGGAAAGGCCCGCAAGTCTGAAGGTGATCCAATTTAATCCGACCGAAGTCACTTGAAAACTACCGATACCTATTTATGCACGCAGTACCTATTTCTTTGGGAAACTAATTATGCCAATCACAACAAAATTGTCAAACTAGCTGATGATAATGACAAAATGCAATAAACTTAAAGGAATTATAACACCAGTAAACCCGAACATTTTGGCAGCCGAGCAAAATCCCATTTCACAGAGAGCTTATCACTATCGGCCACACATCCAATCCATACAAGCTCCTACTAGTTAAATTCAATTTATCCATATGACCCGTAGGTCAGGCGTACGGGAGGCATGATGGGATGCCTTTATCCCTTTGAACTCAAAATCTCATGACCCGTAGCCTGTCCATCACTAAATTGAAGATGGCCACCGATATTATGATTGAAATGATGGGTAGCCTGAGCAGTGAGCTGCAAAACAATACGTTATTTGGACTTTTAACTCATCTTGGGCTATAAACATGTTTCTTCATGGCAGATTAGTAGAGTAATTAAAATAATCGATTAAGTACCAATGTATCGTGTATAATTGAACGAAAGTTTGGGAACCGACTGTCTTTCAGTCAGTTCCTCATATTTAATGCGTGTATGATGGGTCTTCTATTGTATTCATAAATTGTGTTAATGGGCATTGAGAGAGATCAATTTTTTGAAGTTAAATGGTCAAGCAGAAGCGGGTGGTCCTTAAATATGAGGTAGCTTTTCTCGAGGGAGTCGGTTCAACGACCCATAATGGTTGAGAAGCATCATCCAATTTAGAGACTTGGAGGAATTTAATATGGCCTTGACATGTGAATAGGTACTGACCGGCTTCTGGCTTAAGCCTCATCAATAACCGCTGGCAACTGGCACCGCTACAATGGGATTAGCTTCGTGACAAATATTTGCATGGTCGCGAAAATGTGGCCAGCACATACATATATATATATAGTAGGTACAAAATCTCAATCATTTCCTATATTCGGTCTACCAAAATAAGACGAATATTTGCTTAAGATCTGTCAGAAATCAATACAAAAAAACCCTTTGTTTGAGGAAAGTAGTTAGTGTTGCAGTGAAGGTAGATACTTCAATATTTACGGATTTTTTTTTATAGTCTTGGACATAGTGCTAGAGTACAAGCCTAGCCAAAAAAAAAATGCATTTTCGGCAGGTTGGCGCTGAGCAGACGATGGACAATTTGTCTTCCAAAATGTTGTCCTACATGCGTCACACTTACGATTGTGTTGGCTACGGTTGTACGTGCGTTTTCCATAGGATTCCAAATTTGTCCGCAGATAAATCGTCACCCTCCCCGCTAACTGTCCTAACTAGCAATTGATATTTTTCCAGGGCAACAGTTTTTCGGTCATTAGCTGTGGCTTGAGTAATGAATTAATCACTTTTTTTTATATTGCTCTTGGCTTACTCTTCGAGTTAGTAGTTGCCCTAAAGCCAAGGCCATAAAATTTAAACACGAAAAAGTTATGAACACGTTGGTTATGTCAGTGCAGATACGTCAGTTTGTGAGATACAACAGTTAGCGGGGAGGGTGACGAAATTGTCCACCGTCTGCTCAGTGCCTTAGGTTGTCACAAAACAGCAAATACTCTATTGACGTATTTACCTACCTACCTACTCATATTATGTGCGAGATAAAAATCGATTGCATTTATCTTTGTGCTAATAAACTCAAAAATACTGTAGGTATAGGTAGTCTGTTATAATCCGTGGTTGATATCTATCCGGAGTATTTTATGACACTGTCCCTACTATGTTTGTTTGGATATCAATTTAGTTAGATACCTACTTTCAGCTTTTGGAACAAGATTTGTTTTGAAACTAAGAATACACAAAAAAAAATGCTTTGAAGAAAATGATAGAAAACCTGTTTTGTCTAGGTCGGTACTACTAATATGGGAACCAAATCCTTTTTTACATAACATAACATCACGCCTTGTTTCCCCGAAGGGTTGGGCAGAGGCGTAAGTACCAGTAGTACATTTCGCCATTTCTGTTTAATACTTTCTCAATTAAGTAAAAAATTATGTTTGTATTAGGGTAAGCACGGCTTTTCATACAAGTCTACGAAAACTTATCAAGCAACAATGTTTGATGGATAAGCAATTTTTCCATAAAATCCACCTCCTACTATTGTGAGAAGCCGCCGTCGTTAAAAAAAACAGCTGATTTTATCTCCTTTGCAAACAGCTGATGTGCCTTCCTATTGTTGTTTTTTTCCGCTAAAACTTCACGGTTCTGCCGAAGACTGATTATAAAAAAATATGGCGACATTTCCAGGTAGATTTGGCGTCATGGGAACCTTATCAGACAATTCACATGGCTAGGAAGGCTTTTAAGTTTTAGATTGTTGTGACTTTTTCAATTCATATATACCTACCTACTTTCTTAGTTTATCTTGGGCATTACTGACATCGGTGAAGGAAAACATCGTGAGGAAACCTGGACTTTATATTTAATATAAGTCTGAAATCGGCCCGTCTTGAGCAAGCGTGGTGATCAATGCTCGTGCCTTCTTTGTATGAGAAGAGGCCTTTGCCATACAGTGGGACAGTAACAGGCTGGTATTATTATTTTGGCATAACATTGTCAATACTTAATACACTTTAAGCCAAAGTAGGTTGTTTATTGTATATGCTTATTGCAATTTTATGATAAATAAAGTAGGTACCCATAAGAGAGTTCATTCGCATTTTTCATTCCACAAGGCAGGAATTCTATTAACCTATAGACCAATTAGTAGGCACTAGTTTTCTTACATTTAAAGAAATTCATGTGAAGGTAGACCTTCATAGTTAGGAAGGGTTTAGTGCAGTAATAACCTATACCGTGACTCAAAACTATCGATCGCAGGTCTGGCGTCTAGACCAGAGTGCAGACTACGGCTGTTGACTTTAGATGTTAAACAGACGGCGCCGGCGTTTATTTTCTTTTTGTGAATGTTTTCTATACTTAAGTAGGTACCTACTAGACTACCTCATATCGGCAGGTACACCCCGATTCCAACTTAATGGCGGCTCGGAACATGAGGCGAGTCCAAATTCATGGGTCAGCAGGGGTGATAGCTACTAATATTGATTTGTACCCGATTTGTAGTGTAGGACGTAATAATGAATCCTACAATGAAAACCAGTTTGATACAAAATTATGTGGATATTTTATTAAGTAGATAAGTGAATAGGTAAGTACGTGCAGTACAGCTAAGGTAAATTTAGCCAGTACACATCAAGCTATACATTGCCAGTTTGCTGATCTCGCATTGTATAGGATTTCCATACAATGCGAGGTCAGCTTATACTGGAACTGTACTTACCTATAGCTTGATGTGTAGCAGTGTGTACAGTACAGCTAAGGTAAGTTTAGCCAATAGAACTGATAGTTACCTATCAGCTGCACTTCGCTATACCTACCACAGAATTCCTAGATACCTAATAGTACTGATTGTACCCACAAACGTTTCTGCAAGTGCACACTGCGAATTGCGTTTATGTTAGACCTTGTTAGGACATCGCCAGCAATGAATGACATTAGCGGCTTTAGTAATAAACGTTATTGTAAGTAAATATCTAGGCACTGGTGCCAATACAAGTAATAACTTACCTATTATTTACCTTGTGATTTATAAGACATGGTTATGTGCACACACTTTGTGGTTTATTTGCTCACATACTTACCTACCTATCAATACGTAGGTACATATTGAAGGCTCATATTTACAGAATGTAATTTGCAATCTCTTTGCTACCGCTTTGGCATTTTATCTAAGTTATTCTAAGGATGTGCAAGTGGCAGTTATTATTATTGTTACTCTGCAAGTTATGTGCAAGTGTGTAACATGTGCCCTACAGCTGTCAGCGTTTGAAGGAATGGCAAATGTCGTACGTATTTAATTTACACTGTTATTTAGCTGCCATTAGTTTCTAGTTGCCAGATGTCGGAGACAAAAAACTGAATTCGATCTAGGCAGGAGCCTGTTGTTTATCCTTTATATTTTATCAAATAACATTTTAGATAGGCAGGCGAGCGTTTACGAATAATAATGAATGGGTTTCAAAATCTAGTTAGTTGTGAATGAGATTATTGCACGTTTTTTTATCCGTAGATCAAAAACTAGTTACACTAGTCCACGTTTACCAACCTGATATCCTAAAATCAGGATCTAGAGGCGTGGGAATAGGTCCAGGAGTTAATTCTGGTCGAAGTTTTCTTAGACCGGCCACCACCCGTGGTGCCGGCGATTGTTCTCCTACAAGCATCGCCTTATCACAACATAGCACATGAAAACACTTTCCATCTCACTTAAACAATTCATCACAAAAAATCACTGTTTATAATCCAGTATTTCGAGTTTTTATTCACAAATTATTTATTTACAATTTCTTTGCGTCACATCAAAACAATAACTGTCAAATCGTATTTTAAAATTCGAAGTTCGTTACAAATTGCGCGCAGCACATTTTGTTATTCGATCAGTGCGACTTGTCGTCTTGTCACTTTGCTACCAACTGGCCGGCCGGCCGGCGTATCAATGAATGAATGGAGTTGATTTGCCGCGCGCCCCACTTTACGCCACTATCTACTACTACGTTACGGGGCGGAGACGAAGATGCGACGAAAACAACTTCTGCCATCTAGCGGTGAGTAGAATGTTCAACGGTTTTCTCCTGTTCATTTAATTTTCAAAGAATTTGATAGTAAAGTTATTCGGATTTAGATATTGCATTTTTTTAAATGAACTGCATTTTTCATTTATAAAATGGCTATCGCAATTACTGAAAAAAATATTGTTGCAAAAAGAAAAGGCAAAGGGAAATAAAATACTCCTAAATAATTACCGAATGCAATTTTATTCAACCTAATTTTGGTTTTATTAAGTTAAAACTTGTCTAAAACAGTTTTGGGTACGATTTACCTTAGCGCCATCTATTAGGCAATAGAAATTTAGCTAAATGTGTTGCAAGCAACTGTTGCAATTTATGATTAAAATGTGAGTTTACAAACTTGATAGGTAGATGGCGGTAAACTAAGTGCGGGTTTACTGCCACCTAGTGAAAATCGAACGAACTACAGTTTACGCAGTAACGTAGTTGATATTCAAACTGAAAGATGGCGTTATCTTAAGACTTACGAATCTTCCTGCAAAATGTTTACAGATTACAGAAGGTTTGAAGGTTTGAAGATTTCATAAATCTTTTCATAGAGGGCACTGGATGTATCAATGAATGAAATCAGTGCGTAGTGAACATAATTATATTGAATTAGTATCTATTGATCCCGACCTCCAAATTAACTAGCACCGGCTTTCGTTATATCTTCATCTACTTATTATGTACTTTTAGCCATATGCGTAACATACTACTGGAAACTAATAATGAAAATTTGAATATTTCAGTGATTGTTTTCCGTTTCGTGTAGTAATGTCCAAAACGACAAAAACGTATATTGCTTCTATTTGCAATTTTGCATATCTTGTGCTAAGTAATCTTTGTGTTTTCATGCCTCCTGAAAATATTCTGAATATTTACCTACTTGTACGTACAGCTTTGTAAACGCCTACGATCTAAAATAGCTAGGGCAAACTATTAAATTGAGCACTTGTTCTATAGGTACTAGGGTCACAGAAATGCAGAGGTCCAAATAAGCTAAAGTGAAAATGAATTCAGCTCGTATCTTGGCTTAAATTACCTATAGGTAGGTACTTGAATAATTCAGGGTTATTTTAAGTACTCAGATAGTCTCGATCTTGGGGGCTTTCTACCATGTATGTTTTCTGTAAAGGCAGATAGGCAGTTTTTACAGTACTTACATCGTTTTTGTATTTTTATCACAGATCGATCATTAGGCCCTTTGTACACACACGTTTTTCTTGCCGTGATAAACTACGGTTTATTCGCCGTATGTAGGCACGGTCGTAAGTGTTGTACAGATGCCAGCACATCAACCTATTACAATCTGTCAAATTTCTTTATAGATTTTTAACTTTATCCTAATACATAAGGTTCAAAGTTGATTGGGAAAATTTGACATTTTAGGGTAGGTTGACGTGCTGGCGTCTGTACGATCACTATAGACGCCTGTTGACGGACACGTTTTTTCTACGACGCGGTTCATACGTCGTACCGTAAAGAAACCGTGCCGTGTACAAAGGGCCTTATGCTTTTTCAAACATTTCGTTCTCGGAATATTGTCATTTATCATCTCAACAGCATTGGATTTTTTTATAAGAAAAGGGATTGTGGTTTCAAACACGAAATTCGATACATACATAGTTTATTATTGTAATGTTCATCAATTGTTATTGTACATGGAAGACTGCGCATTTCCACATAAATACTTACAATTTTATAGGAAGACATCGAGATCACATAAATGGCACATAAATAACGTTCAGTACACATAAACAATTTTAAAGCATACATAAGGCACTTAGAGACTAAACACTACTGACTAAACATACATAAATTAAAACAAATTAAAGCTTTTTAATGGAAGAAGAGACTATAATATCACAATAGGCGAGTGGGGACACATCACCAAGGACGCCATTTGCTGTCCTCATCGGCCGGTGGTCCCACGCCTTGACGTTCTTTTTTTTCATCGTAAGAAGCCTCGAGTTGGCGACGGGCCGCCTCCTGCTTTTTGTACTCCTGGTACTCAATCAATTTCCTTTTCTTTTTTGGCGGTAAGTTGCTGTAATCCATCGGCAATTCGCAGTGTTCCGGAAGACTGGGTGTCACCTCAACTTTGCTCTGGGGAGTCGCGTCTAATTGATTAGCTCCGGAGCATGTGACTGATTTTTTCGGCGACTGCGCAGCCTCGCTCGCCTTCGCTGGTGATCTCACCTTCCGGAGATCAAGAGTGTCGTTGTTCGTGTTCGGTGGTGAGTATTGGTACGTGTATTCGCCTCTGTACGGATCGTCTCTCTGTAAATATTTTGGTTCGGGCGTCGGCTCCGCACTCATGTTCACGTCAACGTTGTCGTTACTACGCTTATCCATTATGTGTTGCCTTATTTTTTGTAGAATAACATCTTTCGCCTCGGCCGGAACTCTTTTGAAATAAGCTCCGTTTCTCTGACCGTTCATTTGTTCTGGCGGACTGTGATGGTTGATATTGTCGACCGTCGTGAGCAGCCCGGTGGGAGGTACTTTATGGGTGACCCTCGCAGCGGGTCTGTTGTACGCCCATTGTTTCGGGCCGTCGCTTGAGTACACTGAATCTTCCGCATCTGAAGAAGATCTGTCTTGATCGCTGTAGTAATGTTGCCTATCGGAGATCACGGAAGACGGTGACGTCGGTGGTGAGAAGCTAGGTCGTTCCGGTACTTGTATCGTAAGAGGTTGAGCGGTGATCAGTCTTGAGAGGTGGCTGATAAGATTTTGGCTGACGTTCGCGTCTAAGTCTGGTACAGACATGATAAATCTGCACGCCTCGGCCGCACATTGTCCAAAACCCGCTTGAAACTTCTTCGCTTCCAAAACCGGGTCTCTAGGGCTGTGTAACTTTGTAAGATGGTTAACGGTTAACTCAAGGATGTCTGCCTTCTCCAACTTGCTCAGGTTGTCGTCATCGATCTGTGACAAAAAGAAACAAGTGAGTAGAGTATAGCGCAGGCGCAGGTGCGCGCCGCCCGTTCTCACGGTGCGCAACGTCACATTAATATAACTGTACATATATGTGAATAAGCAACTCCTGTTTCTTAATGGAACTTGTACTTTTATATTCCTGTTTGGTGTCGGTACGGCTCTTGATAAGTACCCAGTAATAAACAGAAGGACGACCGGTTTGTGATAAAAATAAATGGTGTGTGAATGAATGATGGATCGCATTTTGATGAACAGTAAAAAGAAGGATAGGTTTTTTTGAATGCAAACATATTATGGGTAATGGAATAAGCTAAAAATAGAGTGTGATATCTATTATGTACGTGGTGTTATCTTTTATCTTTGATAGCACTCCACCTTATTTAGAACACTTGAGCTAAATATACACTAGTACCAGACACTCAAAATAATCAGATGACTTGTCATTGTTAAAAAATATGTCTATTACTCATTTCCTTCCACTTTTAACACACTTAGTCACTGAACTAATCCATACCTAGTCAAAAAAGTATTTTGTACTTTCAATAATAACTATTTTTTCATCAAGATACAAAGAAGATAAAAAAACTAAAAATGTAAAACAAAAACATACCTCCAAAGCTCCGACCATTAGATCTTTAAGTTCATCCAAACAGCGGTTGATGCGCGCGCGCCGTTTTCTTTCCAAAAGTGGTTTTGTGATCTTCTTGTACTTCGCCGTCTTCGACAGCGGGGCCGGGTCCGAAGACATTTTCTTGTCTGATAAATAAAGCATTAAATTAATCACTCTGAATTGATTAAACACAAATATTTGGGGATAATTAATTTTAATTGACCTTAGCACAGTAATCAGTCGAATTAATATTCAAGTTCCTATGCTTCATTTCACAAAGTTATTAAAAAAAAATAGATGTTCATTGATTTAAGGATAAGTTACACAAAATATACAAACGCGGAAAAAATATAAAAATCACATGGTTTAACTACCATGAGGCAAAAGACACAAATCAGTTAAGTATTCAACCAATCCTTAGCTACATTGAAACATTACACAACAAACTCAAACATAAAAATATAAGCTTCAATACTTACATGAAAAAAAAAAAGGATCTCCAAGTCAACACTTAACACACACTAACTTAATCGTCGGCTCACAGTCGGGAGCTTGCAAGCACAGGACGCGCGTCTCCACCCGCGCCTCGGCTTCAACTGCCTGAAAAAAGCCTTCTTCCCGCCCCCGCGCCCCGCGGCCCTTCCCCGCCCTCCGCCCTGTCCCATTCATACTGCGCAGGAGCACGTGTGGCCCAACGATCGAGTTTCAAGCATGCGTAACATACTTTCCCAGAGAATTCTTGGAGAACACTTTAGTTTTTTGTATAACATATTTTAATAACTGGTAGTCGAGTTAAACAGCGTTTTAAGTTCATAAGGTATTTCATATGGGCTCGGTAAATTAAAGGGCACGTGGCATCCATTTTTTTTCTCGGTAACGTTACAAAGAATGCCGTGTTGGACAAGATTTCGTGTGCTCAGGTAAACTATACTGGAATTTTAATCTTGATTCGCGCCATGTTCATTGCATGACATGAATTTGAATGTACAATAATATTTAAATTCATAAATCACTACAGATCTTGTTTAACAAATTATAGTTGTTTATTGAATTGGTACGTATACAAGTAATCCTTGATACCAACAAACATAAATAAGTGGTTCTAAAATTATGTTGTACCACCCAAGACCACTTTTCCTGTTAGCGGTACCTATTCACAGTTTCAAACTACGCTCTATTGTCTATAGAAAAACATAATGTAAACATCACAATAACTTTTATGACCCCTAATGTAATTTTAAAACTATACTGTAATTAGTACTACAGTGTTAACAGTTTTTATCTTTAATTTTAGATGTTCAATCTTCCCGACATTCGAACTTTGTCGGCGTTTTCTTCAAAAGAAAATGACGTAGACAAAAGGCGGTTTTTAAAAAGGTTCTGTAATAAATGGCACGGCCCAATCCTGGTACAAGTTAAATGGAACTTTGCGGCACGGATACATGCGGTATTTCTTTTTTCGGCCTTCGTCGCCGTCCAGGTAGAGAGGCGCGAGCCAAAGCATTCCGTGATTGGTTTTATCTTTTGTCATTCTTAACGTCGTTAAGATTGCCGTTTAAAAACTATATAATTATAGGTTATTCGGGGTTTTAAATCCCTTTTGAATTTTTAATGTATGCGTTAAAAAAGTGGGGTTGCCTTCGACTGTTTTTTGTTCTGTCTTTATGTTTTGTTAGGATTGTTTTATGAAGGTAAAGCGGCTCAAGGGATGATAATTGCGATCAATTAGTTTAATGAAGAAAATGTGTTTTTGTTTTTGCGCAAAAATTTTACAACCATCAGTTTGGTTTTGGTACTTTATATATTCAAATGTTAGGTAAACAAGGCTCTATTTACAAATACCTACGTATCAACAGGTACTTACAGCAATGAATATTATTTACGGGTATGTTCCTACGTGCGTAATAAGATTACCAGACCATGATTTTTAATAGATAAATCCGTTTATTCTCCCCTTCTTATAAAAATCAAATAAGTTAAATTCCAATTTTCAATCGTTATTGTTCCATCACTAGAACCTGAAAAATAAAATTCTTTATTTTATTAACTGTTTCGGAAACAAATTAAAAGATAAAAAAAAGTTGATTAAAATACAACAAAAAAAAATTATAAACTTTTTTAAAACTTAAAATTGATATAAATATATGCACGGCATTACCTAATTTGACGTAGCTACGAATTACAACCTTATCATATCAGTCGGTTACCCAACAATTCTACCTGCTGAACAGGAGTCCACTAATTAAGCACCTAATAAGTACGTACTAAAATATTTTCACTAAGTAGGTATTCCCGTGCTTACTCTTTCATTACCACGATTGCCAGACAAATTGTTGTTAGCAGTTTAGTGTTATCGGTTGTCACGGTATGCGGAGGAATGAGGAAAATGTCGTGAGGAAAGTTTTGAGTATGAAGGATGGCTATAAGAGTGGTGGATAAGTCACAAAAACGATGACTGGACTGTGTGAAATATCCTAGAAAGGGGTAACTATAGACTACCGATAAAAAAAAAAAAAAAAAAAAAATTGTAACTACCTAAAACCACTGATAATATAATACCAAGAACTAAGACCAAAGACATGCTGCGCCAACACAAATAAATTGGGATACAACTACACTTACCCGGGTAATTCTTGAGACGATTTCAATGGCGACGACGACACCTCATTTCCTTGCTTTTTCGTGTAATTAGTGACTGACCAGGTGTCAGAGCTTTAAAGCCGCTCATGGGCCTCTGACTTGGCACGGCTCACATGCCGTCGAGAAATATCTCTCAGGCGTGCCGGTTTCCTCAAGATGTTTTCCTTCACCATTTTCGAAGCAAATGATAATTATACAATACGCACATGAATTCGAAAAGTCAGATGTCCGTGCCTTGGGTTCGAAATCGAGACCCATGACTGACTTAGCAGATCTACGGTCATACCACTTGGCTATCATTGCTCATAAAATCACTCCCATTCCTGCGCATTCTGCGACTCCTCATTAAATACAATAAGAGGTAAAATATTTATAAACATAACGTCGTACAAGGATGTTATAATTATTAATGCTTTTCATTATAATTTGTATTTAGTACCGAAACTGTCATGCAAGCATGCATTTACGACACTTCTTAATTATAACGAATCCTTTTACAAAGAATTAAGTTTTAAATTATGTGGGTACAGGTAAATTTAGTAGATACAGACCTACATTGGAATGGTACCTACTATTATTCATTTAACAAAACTCATAGCCTCGATGTTTGTATTTAGACTTAACTAGATGGCGCTGTGTGTTTTCTATCTGACTAGCTCTGTGAAAAAACTCTGAGGTAAGCTACTGAAATCGCGAGACATCTATACTAACAACAAATACATACAAACAAATTAAATTTAAATGTCTGATTGTAATGTCAAAATGACAGCTTTTTACTAAATTTATATGAAAGTAGGCATATACGGAACCTACTTGAAAAAAAAAACAATATTTAAAAATTTTGTCCGTCTGTTTGTTCCGACTAACCTCCGAAACGGCTGGAGCGATTTTGACAGGACTTTCACTGGCAGATAGTTGATGTTATAATTAATAACTTAAGCTACTTATATTTTAGAAAAAGAATTAGGGTCCACGCGGGCGAAACCTCGACCAGCAGCTAGTCGTGAATATGATGAATGATACTTAATTCCGCGAATTCAAGGCACCATCTAAAATACACATAACATAACGCCTGTATTTCCCAAAGGGTTAGGCAGAGATGTACCTATAGTACACCCACATTTCGCCAGATATGCTTAAGTCCCTTGTAATAAAAGAGCCTATTGCCATCAACCGGTCAGTAATGCAAACTCCGGGCTGCTATTGAGTAATGAAAAAAAAAAACATGCGCGGCAGTCTTTGGGGACTGCAGAGAGAAGTGAAAACAGCGTGCGGTGACGATGACGCGAGTTTCACACTTTTTGTTCACCCAAAAAGTACACATATATACACAGCATACATATAGCTCATGGAAAGCGTTCGGTGACGATGACGCGAGTTCCATGAGTTTTGTTCACCCAAAAAGTGCTCAACGCGCCTAAAGAAGTTTTCACTTAAAGAAAAACCTTTTGAAGAGTCATAGATTGGTTGAGTCGACCTATCCCAACACCTTCATCAGCACATACCGTTCAATTGTTTATAAAACCGATCTAATAACCGTCACTCGGTTCCCAAAACAATGGTATCATATAGAGCCGAAAAATTAAACTTTCCCACCACTTTACGACGGAGTTTACACTTGTCAACATACCACACATATTAGAGATATGATGTCATTCTTATCGATACTTCCCCTAGTTGGTCTAAGGCGGGGATGGTGCACCAATGGCTTTTCACAGAAAAATAAAAGTAACATCATTGTTTTCTTATTCAGATTTATCGTGAATTTAATCTTATATGTGTTATCGTATCATTATCAGTGTGAGATTAAGAATCATTCGTTTTTATTATGTTATGCCTTACTTTTGTGATATCAGTAACTTTTCGGACTTTCCTGCAACCCCGGCAGGCATCGGTCCTATCGGATCCCTTCCGTTGTGCTGACATCTCTTTAAAGCGCGCCGTTGACCCGGGCCCTGGTTCTTATCGGACGGCGAGCTACCCATTGCTCACCGTCCGCAAGCCCGCGCCTACGGTATCGGTAACTTATCTATCAATCATCATGGACAAAGTGATTTTATTTTTACTTTGAGATGACACGCAAAAGCAAAACTTTTTTACTAAAATAAACATATTTTTTTTATAAAAAAGTCTTTCATTTTTAAATTTTTAGTTGTGTACCTGCCCCACACCAATTCGTATACCACTACTTGGTACCACTAACATCGTCAAAATACACCAAGTGGATTTAATACGTATTGTAGATAACTGAAAACTACCCAAGCAAAGTTAATTCAATTACAACCGCGCGAGCACCGACAAAGAAATAAAAATTCAAAATCGGTTCACAGTTGATGAAAATATTGATGAACTTACATAAAATTTAAAAAAAATACAGACGAACATAGAACCTCCTCCTTCTTTGAAGCCTGTTAAAATAGTTCATCATCCCGTTCGTCTAGATGACTCCTGAGAAATTCTTTCTCAGATGTACTGAAGACTAAACAAATGACACATACAAACTTATGCCTATTCTCAGTATTCCTGTGTTCTTGTGTGGTCTTTTATTGAGGTAGGTCCTACAGTACCTCTATATTAGGTACCTATATCATATTATGTAACGTAACTATTTTGCTATAGACTGCATTGTTGGTCTAGTAATCGTAAATGCTGACCAAAGTCAAGGTAGATCATGGGCATTTATGAATGTTTCCATTACGAATTTTTAAGTAGCAGCCTGGAGTTTGAATTTGTGCCCGTTTTATGATAATATGATCTTCCCATATTACATGTTATTACATTGAGTGATGATTTTGACATTATTTTGAATGATTTTGACATTATTGTGAATGATTTTGACATTATTATTAATTATTTTGACATTATTAGTAATTATTACCAAAAGCTAAATACAATTTGATTTTATGATTTTCTAAATGATTTGATTTGATTATTAGCAAGACTAAAACGTAACTAGTGAAATGTGAGTATATCGCTCTGTACCTTAGATTCTCTGCCTTTGGGAAAAAACAGGCGTCGTTGTTTTTACTATAGATTCATGATTTTAAATTATTCGATATTATCTCTCTTGCATCTTCAGTCTTGTTTTGATCTCTTATCAGCATGAGTTCTATCAGAATACCTCAGGTGATGATAAAAATATAAGCAAGGTGATAGCGAGGACGGCTCCTATTAGAAGGCTAAGAGTTACCCAAAGGCCATTGCTTGGAGTTTCCCTACGTGATCGAATCAGAAATTAAGAGATTCGTCAAGGTAACCGACATAGCCCGAATAATTGCCTAACTTAAGTGGCAGTGGGCAGGGCACGTTGCTCGCAGAACAGATTGCCGATGGGGCCGAAAGGTTCTGGAGTGGCGACCGCGTACCGGAAGACGTAGCGTTTGATGGCCTCTCACAAGGTGGACCGATGACCTTGTGAAGGCCGCAGGAATCCGCTGTATGCGAGAAGCACAGAACCGGTTTAAGTGGCGGTGCTTGAGGGAGGTCTATATCTAGCAGTGCACGTCTTTCGGGTGAAATGACGATGATGATCTCGAGGATGACTGTGACTACCAATCAGGAACTACCAATGGAGCCTTTGTTAATTATTTATTCGAATTACAGCCATGAATCAGTCGCCAGTAATTTTATTATTAAATGAAAATGAATTATAACTTAGATTATACGATTAAACACGTGAACAGATTTAATAATAAGTTGTTTGGTACTCTATCTTTGTTCATATAGCTTGGGTTTTTCTCCAGTCTACATAAATCAGACGCGTTGCTAGTATGTATTAGGTACTAGCTTTTGGCCGCGACTTCTCCCCCGTGGAGGTCGGAAATTATCCTACGGGAATGTACAGACGCCACGCCAGCACATCAACCTACTACAATCTGTCAAATTTCTTTAATAGATTTATGACTTTATCACTAAAGTATAAGGTTCAAAGTTGATTGGAAAATGTATACAGTTTCGGGTAGGTTGACCTGCTGGCGTCTGTACTGCCGGGATAAAAAATATCCTATGTCCTAACCCAAGTGATGCCTGTGTGCCCAACAAAAAGTTATCAAACAGACGGGGTCATTTTCGCATTTATAGTAGTAATATTGAATGCCAGAGCTGCTTTATCTCTTTAGAGAAAATTCAGTCGTCTTTTGTTTCCAAAACCTTGTGACTGCTAAGTCTTCACGACCGTGTGCTGAAAACACTGTGATGTGGAAATGCTCAAACAATCTCTATAGCTAGCTACCAGGCGGCACGTACTGTGGTTGCGATAACGCAGTCTATTAACAATTTTAACGGCTTCAAACCACGGTTTTGCTGCGGTAGACGGAATATATCCATTAATTGTTATATTTATACCTTCACATAAAATGTTCATCAAAGAAACATGTTTTATGTAATCGAATGACGTCGAGAAGACAATCTTTTTCGATACTTAAGTCCTTCAATCAAAGAGGTAGATTAGTTCATTTTTATCTAGAGAAGACCCCTGATTATAGTGCTTCTAAAACCTATTTTCAGTATCTGTTTTCTATGACTCTATGGCCCCTGAAGTACCTAAGTAGGATCTAAGTCTAACCCAAAAAATACAACGCTCAGACCAATACCAAACATTGGCTTACCTTGGGCCAACATGTAGACAGTATCAGCCATTATATTCTTTAAGAATTGATTATAGAATTATGCACCGCTGTGGCCTTTGACCCATCAATGCCAGTTTTGTGTTCCATTAAGAGATTAGTAGGTACCTACCGACCTGGTGGAGTATAAAATTATATTTATGTCAGGTAAAAAAATCTGTGAGAACTTTGTTTGGATCGTGAATTCTCGATGTGTAAAGTCATTAAGACTATTATTATTTATTTATTTTTCGCGTGGTTAGTGACTATCCTGGTGTCAGAGTTTTAAAGCCGCTCAAAGGCTTCTGACTTGGCTTCACATGCCGTCGAGATCTTTCAGACATGCCGGTTTCCACACGATGTTTTCCTTCACTGTTTTTGAAGCAAGAGATAATTATACAATACGCTCATGAATTCGAAAAGTCAGAGGTGCGTGCCTGGAGTTCGAACTTCAGACCTATGACTTGGCAGTCCGACGGTCACACCACTAGGCTATCACTGGTATCAACACCAAGTTTTATCTTTTCTCTTTAGATGTCCATTTTAAAAAAATCGGCATATGTGTTGTGGTTAGTTTTCAGACTCGCATTACCAGATGGCTGAAGTATAGCCGCACTTTAAAAGATTCTAACCCTGCTGCCACTATTTAGAGATAAGGCTCCCACGGGCAGGCGCGACGCGACTCTAGTAGAGCAGTTTGTATGAGTACTTCATGGAAATTGTTCTACCAGAATCGCGTCGCTCCGTCGGGAGCCTATACAGTGAACACGATATCTGATCATAGTGACCATGGGTTGCTGGTCTTACAGGTATGGCCTGAAAATGCCTGAAATACTATCCTATCTATTCGAGCCGGAATTGACATCATAATATACCTGCTGAAACAGGGTTAATATAAGGGTTGTTACCTAGGTACGCTAGGGTAGTTTATGTCTTTGATCTTCTCCTACGTGTCCGAGGTTCAAATACTTCTAAACTTTAAAGGCGAAAAACTTTGCCATTTTTTCGACGTTGTCTATGGTACCTAACGCAGACGTCGTTAAGATTGCAAGTGCGTGATAATTTAGCTTTAAAATTAAATCATAAGCTTATCATTATCAATGGACCTATGCTTGAACACAATGCTATCTATACTACGTGTAACGTTAAATGCGCAAAACCTGAAAATAGTTTGATCAGAATAACGAGCAGAATCAATTACTCTTTAATATAGGTCACATTTTTCAAAAAATCTTCGTTAAATACGTTGCCGTGTCTATTTATTAATAGGCCAAGCCATCACATGCGCAAACCCGCCAAAAAAGGTAAACAAACACAACTTGTTATAGACCAATTTAAATTTTCTCATACGCGAGATAATAATAGCTTTTATTTCAATGTAAATACGAATCTTCCATACAGTACCATGAATCTCTGCAACGACGCTCTTGTCTTAAGAGCGTCGTTGCAGACGCAAGAAACGTTCAGATTTGCCAGTAAAACTAAACCTTTACAATTTTTTAAATGTTTTTTTTCTCTCTGAAACAGGTCAATTGAATTAAAAATCAGTTGGTGTGTCTGAGGTTTTGCGCATTTAACGTTACACGTTGTACAACACTTTCCTAAACGACCAACTCAATCCAGAAAGGATAAATTGATAGGGTATTAGATTCACGTGTAAGAACTTGTCCGACAAAAACCACAGACACCAGATATGAATCTTAGGTATCATTTCGGATAGTACCTAAAATCTCGGTATCTAAATCCTATAGATACCTAATTGCTTCGTTATCATTTCGGACAGCCGAAACTCGTGCGTGGGTGTCTTTGTTTATCGTTGGCACGCGTGGGAAATGAGCGCCGATCTGTTCCCACATGAGGACAAATACCTACCGCGTGAGCTGTAGTGATGTGAGCGAGGACCGAGGTGACAGGCGAGAAGCGGTATCGATTTTTTTTTGTGGTATCGCTTTTTTTTAGTTGTGTCTTTTGATATGTATCTGACTATATTTAGCTGTCTGTTTGTAGATTTTAATTATTATTCTTGTATATTGTAATTGTATTATTTTATTTTTATTTTTTCATAAGTGTACGAAACCCTAATTTATTTTGATGGGAACCGTCACAGCACATTAATCGATACTTCACATTCAACGAATTCCTACAATCGATAACGTTTCACACGTGCGTCACTAAGTCAAAGTAAGTGTGTGCGTCATCGAACTGATGGCCCGAAGATGTGTGGAGAGCCCGTAATTGTTTTATTATGGTAAAAAAAAACGTTGACTCATTCCCGAGAGAAGCAATCTGTGGTTCGTTTGATGTTAGGTCAGGACAGTGTCATTGTCAAGGACGGGTCCAGCTAAACTTGGAACTTTATGACATTTCTGCTAGGAAAACGACAACTATATAACTATACTTTGTCCATTTTTACAATACCTACATGCTAAATGTTTATTTAATTTATTTATATCTATGGCTTTACATCTAATTCATCGAAACGTGGCCACTCGATTAATATTCTTCAATTCTTTTATAGAACTTGTCCTTGATGTCCCTATAAAATTCAACGCAGTGTAAAGACGAGCTTATTTTTGCATACTTCAAATCAATCATCACAAATTAATGAATACAGTGTAGTTCCCCAATTCACCACATGCCAAATTATACTCCGCATTATTTACTTTAGTGTGACGTCATTTGGTATGTATAGCTGCACTGCTTATTGTGTGATGATGAATCACGATTATCCTGAGAAGTGAATTTTGTTTAGGGTTAAAGCCCGGTAACATAAACAAACTAGACTGTTTCACATAGTCTTTGTTCTTTGTTTTGATATGGTTGGTTAAACTTTATAGCCGCTGGGACCCTATCCCAGGAATGATCAGGATCAACATCTTATTCTCATGTAGGGATATAAAAGGCGATGTGTGATTGGGACTGGAGTATGGCCATCAGCTTTCGTTTCTTCTGCGCAAGTTCCTATGGTACATATCTAGAAGAATCTTGACTTCTTCGGGATTATTTAGTAGGAATGAAGAACATGATTTTATAAGGGGGTAACCCCTCTTTCCTTACGGGAAATACCAATGGATGTTTTGGTAATTGGGTCAGGGAGAAAGTCGCGTGCAGAGTTTAAGTTTGAGTTTGGATATACCTAGATACCTTATTGCAAGTAACCAAAAATACCGTATTGCAAGTAAAAGAAAAACCAGAAAATGTTAGAAGAAAAGACTTCAAAATTAGTACCCCATTTAAAATTAGATCAAAATACCGCAACAAAAACAAAATAGATTAGTAATGATTGTTTTAATTCGCACCGATCATCAATTAATCGATTCAGTTTACGTACCGAGTTTTATCGATATTTCTTTTGTACAAAAACCGTTATTTACAAACAAAAAAATCACGAGCTATCCGAGGATATTGAACAGAATAAAAACTAAAGTCTAGCAATAAAATTTTGCTCAGTGTAATTTATAACAATTCAGTGCAGTTAGGTTAAGTTAAAAAGTTTTTAATGCTAATAGTTTGGCAGAGGACAGCAAAGGCTTTTGCCGACTGAGCGATTTTTTGTTTGTTTTGTATGTAACCTTCAAAGCGTGCGGTTGACATAAATTAGGGTAACAGTCGTTAAGTTTTTAAAGTTTAACGGCACGTTATTGACTTTGTCTTGAACATTAATTTTAAAAAAATGTGTGTGTAGCGGGTGAGGTAGGTAATAAAATTATGTAACGCTATTTTTCTGTTTGGTAATTAACTTCATTTGTGGGACAGTCTTGTGGTCCCTACATTACGTCAGATAATTTGGAATTAAGGTCTATGTTGCTTATGAATTTTAACTTCTTGGAGTATGTTCTCCCATATTTCAAAATATATCCCTACTGAATTCTTTTAGCCGTAACAGACGAGATCTACAAAAAAAAACTATTATTAGCATCGCCAAAGAAAACATGAATCTGCTATCGTTACCCAATTTAAAAGCTTAACGTAAATAAATTATCACTTTCCACTAACCGATTACCAGCGGAAGCCGAACTCAATGTCAGCGTTTATCAGCGAGCTTATCAACCGCCGGTGTGCACACGCCCTAAACAGATAGTTTACTGAACTAGTGAGCAGCGCCCGCGCAGCTAATTGAACGACAGTCTTCCATGGCGGAAGCGATAGCAAAATAATCAATGGTGATAATTAATCTTTGTGTTTTTTTTTTAATTCATGTTGTATGAACAACTTCCTGGGGCATGAAATTCAAAATTCAAAACTCATATTTCTAGGATGCGAATCAGCACTTTTCGAACGTCAAAATTACATAAGACAGTCCCCGAAAACGCCCACCCTTCCACCACTTCCTAGTGCTTTAGCTGGAAAGCACAGCTGTAAGTTCAGTTAGAAAAAAATGATTCCATATATATTAATAGTATGCAAAATAATTTACATTACGCAACATAAAACATACTTTAAATTATAAATATATATTTAAAGTATGTTTTATATATATGTTTTATATATGACAGCTAGCACACGCCAATATACCAACCAAAAACATCAAGAACTACAGGCAGAAATAAAAATAACTAAACGTAAAAAATATCTAAATAAAAGCCTCCAGGCATAAAGGGTGTGCCCGCTTACATATAGCTGTAACTAGAAGTTATAATTGATCACTGAAGTTTAGCATGTACTGTTATGCCCCGAAAAACTGCCGAGTTTACAGTTTCAAGCAACTCTTTATCTAAGACGATGTTGGGTCCCAGATTCCTAACATTTGGAAGGGCGAACTTTACACATTTCGTTTTCTTGGCATTGAGAACTAGGTTATTTGTCGAAAACCAATCCGTAACCATTGAGAGTGCACTGTTTACATCGTCAAAATCTGGTCTATTCCTTTCGACTTTAAAAATAAGAGAGGTATCATCTGCAAACAGTACAACTTCATAGATACCCTTTAATATTCTTAATCTTTTTTATCGTGCTTGTTAGTGATCATAAGCTTTCTACTAATTTTTCTGTTTTTACCCGTGAGAACCTGTAATTGGCTTTATGTTTCTTAATCAACTGTTATCCATTTGTTTTAGCTGTTGGTTCTCCTATTAATAAATAAATAAATAAATAAATAGAATGGTAATTAGTCATTGATATACACTAAGAACAAGAATGGACCCAGTATTGAGCCTTGAGGTGCACCTAACTAAACTGGTAGCCCGGAAGATTTCACATCATTAACATCTACACATTGGGACCTATTATGTAAATATTAATTTATAACGCTGAGAGCTTCGTTTTGCACACCGTAATGACGCAGTTTACGCAAAAGCGTGTCATGGTGCACGCAGTCAAAGGCTTTGGAGAGATCACAGAAAACCTCAATAGCATTTTGCGAGTTCTCCCATGCGTTAAATGTGTGTTTCAGCAGAGCAACACCCGCATATGTAGTCGAACGACCCTTTGTAAAACCATATTGTTCATTATGAAGGAGGCTATTTAAATTAAAATGTCTTTAATTTTGATTTTATGTAAATTCACAGCAGAATTAACGTTAAGATCTGACAGTATAACTGATTTATAGTTACTGATTGACTGAGTCAGCAAGTTCGGTAGCATGTCCCCTCGCGGTTATTAACGTGGATGGTTCGTAACAACATATTAACGTGGATGGTTCGTTCGATGTACGAACCAAAGTTGCATAAAATATAAAAAATACCGGCGTTAATACCGGACGTACGATATTACCAAGTTTATATTACGGTATTAGGTACTCGTACCTGATAATTTGCCTTTCTTTAATGTTTCAGTAATAAACAGTAAACACGTAGGACAAATTAAATAAACTAATTAACCATAAAATAGTCCTACTCCTAATGTTTCAGCATGGTATTTATTTGCTATAAAAATATGCTACGGATGCGAAATATAATAACCTACATTTCTGTATTTTTAAAATCACTTGCAAGGTGCGAGGCAGCCCTATATTTATAAAAAATGATATTGACATGGTGCACACTATGCAAGCTCAGCGACTAGACGCAACGACAGACTGCGGCCGACAATTTTCATATATTTTGGTCAAAGCTCCCGCACACTTGGCATCGAGTTGCAACGACAGACTACCAGTCGCACGCTCTCACTGTCGCAGCGACTAGACGCACGGTGCAAGCATCGAATACTCAAAGAAAATGATCACTTCGTGCACGACGTCTATCATAAGCATAACGCCTAGTCGCAGATGCAAATGGCAGAACTGCGTCTAGTCGCAGCGACAAGACGCAGATGCAAACGACAACTCTGCGTCTTTTTGCAGCGACTAGACTCAGCGACAAGACGCACAGTTCGCGCTGGCACGTTGTGCCAACCTGCGATGTTTACACTTGAGAGTTATCGCTAAATGAGAGTAATTATTTAAAACACTTTCAAGCAAGTGATTTAAATGACTCTAAAATGGAACTCGGTGCTTTGACAGCAACGCATAAAAACTTTTAAATCACTAGCGATCGCAAATAATGCTACAATTATTCGCACAGTTTGATATAATTGCACAGGACTGACCCATCACTTGCCTTGCGTGTCGTAAACGGAGATTAAAATATATAATAGCAGGAGACAGGTAGCTATGGTCGCTATAAATAATAACATTATGCCGTAAATACACACGGCTACACATCAAGCTATACATTTCCAGTTTACGCTAACCTCGCATTGTACGGAAATCCTACACAATGCGAGATCAGCTTATACTGGAAATAAAATGTACAGCTTGATGTGTAGCCGAGTGTATTTACGACAAAAATGTATTTAAACTTTTCCCAGTAGAGATAGGAAATAATTGGTTCATTTCTTAGGGTTCCGTAGTAAACAAGGAACCCTTGTAGTTTCGCCATATCTATTTATTTATTTAGGCAAACCAACTAAATACACACAAGGACATTCAAAGTACATATCATTAACAAATACAATAGAATTGCATGCATCAAAATTATAGATAAGCACAGCATTTTAATTAGATCTCACTATTCAATAATAATTAATATAAAGATGAATAACAATGTAATTAGACCCAAAATATCATTAATCTTTTATAAGTACTTAAAATTAACTTGAATTGAATTAAAATGTATTGAATTAAATTGAATGAAATTAAATTGAATTGAATTGAATTAAATTAACTAACAAACAACATGTCGTCTGTATGTCTGTCTGTCTGTCTGCGGCTTAGCTTAGAGACTGCACTAGAAAGCTGTAATTTGGCATGGATGTAGAAATATATTTTTTTAGGGTATCTCCCCTACACGTAAAGTCGGGATAAATATATTTTTCTCATCTATCCTATGGTGTGGGGGTCATTGGAAAGGTTGTTTAAATATTGTGAGTTTGTAAAAACCACTTTTGGATTCAGGGATCCGTTTGCGAAATATTAAGCTTTAAAGTGCTATTTTTTGTTAGTCCCCCCCTGCCCGCTAAATGGTTGGTTTTAGATATGTGAAAAAAATCACGACAGTAGTATATATAACGAAATTAAAAAGGAAACTATCACAGCTAAGTAGGCTTTACAAGTTAACGAGTAATAATTGACCAACTTACATTTGCGGTTGCAAAAACGTGTTCTCCCGTACATTGCGTATGGGAGAACATGTTTTTAAACTACAAAGTTAAGTTTGTCCTTACAATAAATTCAACCCAACTACGGAACCCTTCATTGTGCATGGTCCGACACGCACTTAGCCAGTTGTTTTATTTCTATAATTTTGATTATGCCAAAATACATATTACCTATCGTAAGGACACCAACGTAATAAGATATTAATCATTCACACGCACTGAACCTTGTCAAGATGGCAACAAAATTAATCACACCAAAAATCATTCGCAATTTTTTAAGCAAACATCATTATCTCATTAAAAACATCAACAATACAGTTGTCAAATAAGTTTAACGACAGTAAAGAGCTAAATCAATCAACTGAGAACGATTTATCATCGAGTATGCCGACCGTACCGATATAGTTGGTAGGTATCGATTCTGAAGATATCTGTCAAAATTCGCTCCGGCCGGAAGGCGAGCCGTGGGAACCGGGGACGATCGGTTTTCTCAAAAACAACTATATCTATCACAAATAAAGATAACTCTTTCGTTTTGATACATTTTTTATTCGATTCGCGAATCGTGAATCGGTCGAATGGAAATTAGTTTCTTTATTCCGCCTTTTTTTATTAGATTTTAGACGCCCGCGACGTCTGTCTGTGCTACTCGATTTAATTTTTTATGATCGACAAAGGAGTTCGGGTCACGTACTCCTTTATAATATTCTTCATGTGCCTGTATCATGCAGATTTTACGACTATTTCTGTTTATACTGACAGTAAATTGACAGCGCCGATATTGTTCATAATAAATTAAGGTGACCTCCTTTAAATATTGTCTAAAGCGCTACATATTCAATTGAAATGTGCACAATAACTTTGGTTATTTTGTTGCATAAGAAAAGTAAATACAGTCAGGATATTGACCTGGATAACACAATGGAAAAGATTACCTACCGAAATATTGCTTTACGGACGTCTAAATCCCTGGCATGTCTTTAACGTGGTTCTTCTGGATGTGGCAGCTGTGTTGTGAGTTTTGCCGCATGCAGTTTGACCCAGAACACAGCTTCCTCCATTTTTTCAAATCTGAAAGTATTGTGCTATTTGTCCAACGAAAATCATAGATGTATTAACCACTACACGCTGCCCCTGCCCGCTGTTTTAAAGTTCCTCTGAGTGTGAAATGGTATAATATGTATGACAATAAATAAAGATTATAATTTTACAACATTTTAAATGCATGTTTACTTGTTTTACTACCGAAAAATTCATCTTAAGTGACATCAAAGGTCACACATAATTACGCTCAAAAACACCGAACTATACCGAACTCCATAAAAACAACATTAACAAAATCGTATTATTTTTAAAAGCTCTATAATGAGATAATTTTGAGAGTCGTTAAATATTGATGAACTTTTAAACTGACCTCTAATTTAATTTTATGTCGGTATTATTATGGCTTAAGGAGGATTGAAATGGGCGGCACGGGGCATTGATTACAGTGGATAGCAGTGTGAGGGTTATCCGCTTCTTTAGTAGACAGATTATACCTTTTGAACGAAATCCGACGGCTTTTACTCGGGCTAATCAAGTTCGGCATAAATCAATGTTGAGTAAAAATGGGTTTTAAGATTACTTTTAATGGTGACTTTGGTTTTGTAACGTGAATGAATTTTATGGTCGTGCGGTGTTTCTCTCTGTTTAGTCTGGTTAAGAGTGAATGGATAGGAAACATTGCTCGCAGAACAGATGGCTGATGGGGCCGAAATATTCTGGAGTGGAGACCGCGTACCAGAGTCAAAGTCAAAGTCAAATAATTTATTTCAATTAGGCACAAAAAGGCAATTCTGAACGGCAAAATTAAAAAAAAAAAAAAGATTCTAATCGCCCCTTCCAAAAGGTAGTTAAGAAAGAAACAAGAAACTCCACCGTTACTCTTTTAAAATGTTTTCACAATATCTTGTATACATCAATTATATAATTATATGTCAAGACGATGCACCTAGAATATGATACTATACCACGATAGGTAAAAATAATGAAAGATTAAGGATGACAGATAAATTAATTATGTGATAGATGCACGGTGCTCACATATTTACAAACATTGTAAAATTATACGATACCTATTCCTAACATTTTAACACGTAATAGGTACTAATAAGTGAATGTGTGAGTTCAAGTAATCACAGAAGACGTAGCGTTGGAAGGCCTCCTACAAGATGGACCGATGACCTTGTGAAGGCCGCAGGAATCCGCTGGATGCGGGAAGCACAGAATCGGTCGATGTGGCGGTGCTTGGGGGAGGCTTATGTCCAGCAGTGGACGTCTTACGACTGAAATGATGATGATGATGAAGAGTGAATCAGCTTGGGCTTCTTGAGCATTGAATGAAAGAGAAAGACAATTACTATTTGTGTTTTCTGGTCTTCTTCTTTCTCCTGGCTATTATCCCAATTTATTTGGAGTCAACCCTCCTAGTAGATACTTCTGCGCCACACCGTGTGGTTGTGGGTTGTCTCTTGTTGTGTTGCTCGCAACCATATCGTTTTCTATTGTTCGTAGCCAAGTTATTGGTGGTCGTCCACAGCCTCGTTTCTCGTCTTTCTCGTTTTTTGATATTTCTCTTAATTTATTTATTTTAATTTTATATCGAGCCTATGTTGTCACACTCTAGAGTTTTCCACTCCTCTCTGTTTTGAACTTTCTCTTAAAAGACTTAGCATATCAGTGCACAACTGTGGACCCAATTTCTATCCACTACTATGATAGAAGACAACCCTTAAGGGTGCACTAAATAACGGCTCGAACTCGTTGCTGGGCGTGACTAATATGCATGCTAATTAGTCTAATTATTTAGTATTTATTTATATATTTATTAATTTACTTAGTGAAATAGACGATGATTTATAACGAAAATGAGCGCGTAAAATTTCATGAGCAGACCTTGGCGTATAGGTATTATGGAAAAACTACTTCATGTATTACTCAAAATAAATCTATCCATGTACGGTTTCTATTTAGCCATTTTTTTCTACATAAGTTATTTATTTACGCCCAAAGATGAGTTAAAATTAGTGTTAAAATATGGAAGTTTCGACGCTCATAACTTCCAAACCAATATCTTTTCTCCAATTCTGTTTCCATACAAGGCTAGATAATGACAAGACAAATTGATATAAATTTTAGTTTTGAACGTACACCGTCAAACAGACGAGTAATCACCATACTACGTTTGTATGGAAGAATGACTGATTAGCGTACCCTTAGCAGTAACTTCGTTGAGGGGATTAGTCTAATGGTCTTCACGATTGACAGGTATGCAATATAGCACACAGAAATGTATCACTCCACACCATTTTTAAGTTCTCTATGGTATTGGAACAACAGTGAAAGTTAAAATCCATTTCAAATCCAATACAAATTCTTTCATTATATACAAATTGTTGCAACTTACAACCAAGACCCCACCGTGCCTTGGAAATCACGTTAAGCCGTTGGTTCCAGCTGTTATGTGTTACAGTTGTTACGGATCGTCAGAAGCCCGGAAGTCTGACAACCAGTCTTACCAAGGGGTATCGTGTTACCCAGTAACTGGGTTGTGGAGGTCAGATAGGTAGTCGCTCCATGTAAAATACTGGTATTCAACTGCATCCGGTTAGACTGGAAGCCGACCCCAACAAAGTTGTGAAAAGGCTAGACAGAAAATGACGTAAATGGTTGCAACTGTTGATAGGAAGTCAAGTCAAGCTTTGTTTTAATTTTACTTAGTACAGCGTTGAGTCCACAATACAAGTGAAACGACACGAATACATGATACATGCCAAAAATTACTTACTGCAAGATATTTTGTCAAACTATAATCTTCATAGATGGGTGATGAAATCGCCTCAGTTACTTGAGGACCGACTTCGCGGTCACCAAACCCGCATTCTTAGAATATTTTCAACAGGTTCTAGTCCTCAGACTAGCCGCCAATGTCCAGCCAGAGACAATAGAGACTAGATAACACACGTGACTCCTCTAAATAAACAAGACTGTGACCAGAATCTTCATGTAAATTGAGCAATCAACGTCAAAACGCGATAAATCTTCCCGCCGAGCTGATAAATTGTAATATTATGCACAGGAGGTCTACGTCCTGTAATGACAATGTTGTCAAAATAACCATCGACAAGAACATCACATATTCAAATCTAGTTAAACTAGTATACATTAGCCAGTCTCGGACTATTAAGAAATGAATTGGACGTCGTTACCGCAAATGTTACGCTGTCAGTTTAAAGAGTCGAGCGTTAGTTAGATGAATAGTGTTATAAGTGGGCTTAGTACGCTAGCCGTGTAATACGGTAGGTGGTGAGGGGCGGGTATGCAAATGGCAGAGCTATACTTGGCCACGAAGCAGGCCGCCCGCGACCGTGGGAAAACTATCGCCTGTGGCGAGTTGTGAGCAGGCGCGGATTTGGATTAACGGCTTCTTGATTGGCCATTGTAGGTGATTGATGATTGAACGGAAGTTATGGCGGGAAACTAATGATAAGTGGTAGATAGTCTTTGATACTGACCGTATAAGCGTGGGTGTTTTATTTAGCGTAAGTTGATTTCAGTAAGACCAGCTTATGACTCGGAAGCTGCATTTATGACATGATTCTGAGAGATGTAAACCCATCGACAGTTCATAATTAAGTAGCTCCTGAAATATAGTGGGTTTTCAAGTCTCTATGCCAACCTCAGTTCATTTCAGCATTGTAGAAAGGATGTTCCGTTTCAATATTGTAACACACTTAGCAAGCACTGTTAGGGACTGGATGACTCCAGAGGCCTTTTAGGTTCAAAACGAACTTAGAAGTATGAATATATGTCTCTTTTTGCCAGTCTATCTGTCTGCATCAGTACTAATTTCCCTGAAGTTATTTCAAGTGTAGTCCGTCTCTGCCCGCTCGTGCACGACCCACAGGCGCGTGACGGCGGTCGGCGCGCGCCGCAATCACGACCGTTCTGACGTGCGACTTTTTGACGCAACCGCGCCGAATGCCTAACGTAACACTTACTTTACTTTTGTTCTTTTACTACAAAATAAATAAATAATAAACGAGCCTATACTTTTAGGTTCAATTAAAGGTATGTATGTTTTGAAATTGCAAGTATGGTGAATTGCAAAATGATTTATCTTTTGTTTTGCGACATTAATTTCATTAAATTCCTTTTTGGTTTCTTCAACTCTACTCCAAACCCCCTCCCTCCCCCTTCTTCCCCTCCTCTAATACTGTTAGTATTTAATAAAAAATTAAAAAAACTTTGGTAAAAAATACTTTGTAGCCTTAGGACTTATACTCTTTTTGTCTAGAGAACAGTTCGGTGAATTTCCTTTCTTTGCAATTTAGACATTTTTGTACCTATATTTTGTCTGGGCCACTTTTTGTGACCACTGCATTTTTGACATGTTCTAGTTGAGTGCACTGTCGTTTATGTAAATGTTTGTTCCATCTGTCAAACTCCAGTGCACTTGTGTTGCTCAACTGGGTTGCGCTACAATTGCGTGGAGATTTGTCAGGGCTGACCATTTGTATGTGACGAGAATTTTCTACTGATTTTGGCATAAAATTAAGATTTGATTTTGGTATCTCGTATACGTACACATCTCTTGTGAAGTAAAATATTGATTATGAAATGCAATAATTCATATCGTAACACTGAATATTTACTATTAGATGCAAAAAAAGGATTTGGAAACTTTCCAAATGCCTTTTTTACACCTAAACGGTTACAACATCAATTTCTATGTTATAATTGCAATTCATTATTAATATTCTAGTTCTCCAGTTAGCCACATTTCTTATTTCTATACAGTAATATTGCCAAGATTATCAAAACAGCGAAATTTTTGACATCTATTTAAGACGTTGCCCACTTTCAGAATAAACGCTCTTAATAGACTGTTGTACACATGATTTGTTGACAACTAACGTTTATCATTACAATATGTTTGATTTGAGTTTGATTGAGTCTGTAACTCTATAAAATATATAACTGTATAGCTGTATATATACTTCTGTAATTATGTTCTTTGGTCTGTAAGTTGCTGACATAACTGCCCAGCGTTTGCAAATGAAAGCAAAAGTGCTGTGCATGAAGAGAAGATAAGCTAATATTTGAATAATGTCAGAATAATCTACACTAATAGAAAAGATTTGTATTTTTATTCGTAATGAATAAACTCAAAAACTACTGGATCTATTTTTTAAATATTCACCAGTATCAACATTGGTTATAATTAATAAAGATAACGCGGGCAAAGCCGCTGCCGGAAGCTAGTGTCAGAATAAAAGCTGTTGCAATTGCAAAAGAATTACGCGTTGTTCACTATAGAGTAAAAGATCCGAAAAGTACTGGATACCAAGTACATTTCTATTTAGTCCATACTGTACCATTTAAGGGCAAAAGTCCCCTCCCCCTTTCCAACCACTTCTTTCTGTTCTCTGCTAATGTGGGTCAATTCGAATAGACCATAGCATAATTATTTAATCTACATATATAATAAAATTAAATGTGAGCGCATCACTTCAGAATGGCTGGACCGATTTAGATTAGTCATCCGAAATATCTATCACAATCTAAATAACACCCTATCACAATCTAAATGATTTTCTAATCCATTGCTTAACATGTTCGAAAAGAAAAAGTCTGCTCAAGAACGTAAATAACGCAATGAATGTTGTTGAACTGTCAAAATGAAAGCCATTGCTACTGTTAGTGTGTTACGCAATTACCTTGCAGGTTCTTACGGAAAAAATAAGAAAAAATAAAGTCGCTGGGAATGGGAATTTTTACGCGAGTTGTGAAATAGACTGCTGCTTTACGTGATATTAGATTACTTTCTTCTTCATAAATTATTAGTTTTATTTCCTTGACCAACCCTAACCGGACGGAACTCTAAAAACCAACCATCTCATCGTCCATCGGAGCACAATTTTGCGCGTTTTTTACAACAATCAATTAACTCCATTGCTTCGAAGCGAGAGGTCGTCACGATTCTAATTACTTTTTATTTTTTATATTTTAAGTGTGAGTGCAATGTTGCGTTTTCATGGCTGCAGACAATGATGTCAATAATTGAAATTGAGATATCTTATCTATGGCCAAATAGAAATGTAATGGACGGGTGAGTATAAAGTGAGGAGTAAAAGCTTCCGACAAAATGTTTGATGTGTGTGTTGAAAGTTGTGAATGAGTGTGTAAAGTAATATTCAGGATAGTAAGTCTTCACCTACGTGGATAGCAATGGAATCCTCTATTACGTAAAGATATGCGAAAAAGATACGAGAGCTTTGCAACTTTTCCAACTTATGACATAATAAATGGTTGTGTTTAAACAGTCAAATTAAAATAGCTAGCGAAACTTTACACACGTGATGGGTACCGATATCGAAAACAAAAACCGGCCAAGTGCGTGTCGGACTACACACAATGAAGGGTTCCATAGTTGGGATGAACAATCGATATACGTCACGGTCAATTCTCCAACTGCAAATGTAAGATTGTAATCGCAAAAAAAAAAAATGTTAAACACTTGAAGAGCCGATAACCACTTGGCGAAAAACTAAGTGGACACTCGGAGCCCATGGTCCTAGTGTTTCAACCCCAAACGGCTCGAACATATAAGTCCCAATAAGAATGGAGTGTTTGCGCCGTTTGAGGTTTTCCGCACTTGCAGAAGCAGCCCCAGCACAGCCCGCCGTGCTAGGAAGATGGGATGGCGCAAGGGTTACTTCCAAGAGGCTACCTTCCAAGGCATTATAGTCATTCCACCTGATCTCTTCCCATCGTCGCGTGCCAAGCCATTGGGTTCTAAAACAGCTGGCACCCCGGCGGTGACAAGAGCACGACGGATGATGTCATTGATGCTGGCGCTATCCAGCCTGCGCTCTTACTGCAGTATAGGGCATGGTGTCCGAGACAGTCGACACCTTCACCGCATTGGCAGCGATGCGGAGCCACGCAAGGAGCGCCCTGACACAGACAAGTTGCGAGCCGGAAGGTGGTGTCACCCAGCATCGTGCCTATGTTGGGTGATGGTAGCGCCTAAAGCTAGAGGCCCGACTCCCACTCAACCACAGCCAGGCGGGCACGCACAGCAGTATTAGTGGACGTATTAATAACACTATTACCGTACCAACCTGCAGAGCGGCTCATACTACTGCCTCTGGTTCGCCGGTCGATCTGTATTCGGGCAAGCCGCTTTCCAGGCATTCTCCGCATCGGTCAAGCGCGGCACTTCAGAGTCAACCAGGCAGGGGGCTAAAATTTTCTTGGTCTTTTTTTCAGTGCTGTGGACAGAGGACATGAACGCAGGTAAGCTAATACTGATAATTTTACGGATGCTTGGGCCACTAAAGCGGGTGGGTAGTGTGGCTTGCAGCCACAAATTTATTTTAACTTGATATCTTCAAGCGTTTCTGAGAAAAAGGGTATTGACAGACTGACAGACAGACTGGCGGACAACGAAGTGATCCTATAACGGATCCGTTTTTTTCCTTTTGAGGTAAGGAACCTAAAATACAGCTTTCGAAGATTGTTTCAATTCTGTAGCTGACACTTACTATTCATGTTATAATTCCGCTTGATTAAATTTGTCGGCCTCACAAATTATGAAATCTTTCTGTAGAAACAAAACATTATCTAATAGAGATAATAAGCGATCGGCTAGCACTACATAACTAATTTTAGACCGCTGCGAACTTTAGCCTCGCTAAAATGCGCATAATTAGAGTGTAGTACTAAAATTGATTGATTGAATACTCAAAAGCGCCAAAGATAATTAGCAAGGAAATAATTAAACACTCCATTCTATAGGTCTGACACTTGTCAGACTTGGAGAAAAACCTACATAGAAGACGGCGGTTGTTGTTGACAAATGAAAAACCGATTCACGGTTACTACTTAAACGAAATCATCATTTCCAGAGAATAATGGTGAAGTAACAGTACCTATGAGTTTTATTTAGTGAAGGTGAATTTTACATTTCTTCATGCATGAGTTTTGCGAAGACATTGGAGCACACGTAAACGGTATTTACGAAGGAAGGACGATCATGAGTTACCCAACTGGGTTCAACTACCCCTAAGGCAATAAAATACATAGTGTGTATTAATTACAAAGTAACTTATAAGCTTATGGCTACACAGGTTGCAAGTACCAACGCTTGAAACGTATAACCACGTAAGTGAAAGCTAACACAAGTCCGTCGTATGTCATGTGGGCCTGACAAATCGAAGGGTTTTGAAGAAAATCATCAATTCTCACGATTAGTTTGATAAATACTTAATAATCTATGCATTATTCAATCCTCCTACACACGCCCACTAGTTAAATACCGTGATGGCACTCTGGAAGATGAGTTTGTATTTGTAGGCATAACTTTTTGGACAGTGGGATATATGAATATAGAATCATTTTTTGATATGGATAATGATAGCTTGAATTTAGATGATGATGACTTGTCTGTAAATGAACTGGACTACCAGAACATAATCCAAAATGAAATAAAGGTAATGGAACCACAAAGAACACTTGCAAAGTGTGTATGATGAAGAGAAGAAGTGACAAGTTTAGATCAAACATCTGCATGAAGAAAAATATGAAGAATATAATACTTTAGATAGATAGGTATAGATGAGTCATTAAAAATCAAACGACAGTAACAAAAAACTACAATAGCTAATACTTCAACAATTTCCCAGCAACTGTACTGATTTACCTTCTATCGGATGTCGTCCATTGGATACAATAATTTATCAATAATTGTTATTTTTATCACCACAACGTGCTAGTGACGTTTCCGTGTTCAATTGTTACATCTATTACAAATATCACAATAGAATCGAAGGAAAGTAACAAAATGGACGATCGAGAAGTATCGGAATCGAAAGGCACTTACGTAAAACTGGAGGCAGATTCGTAGCAAAGCAACGCAATGGAAAAAATAACACTTTTACTTTTTGTTAAGTTACGCTTTCGTTACTTAAAGGTAATGTTTTTAGGGTTCTATGGGAACAAAAGATTACAATATTTTGTTAAACCAAATTCGAGTAGTATAATTAGGAGTGCATAAGGGTAGAATTGAAACTAACAGCCCGAGTGAAGACATAATGCCAATTGTGAAAGTGACTTTTTTGGGATATGATAATGATCCTTAAAAGAAACTGCACACTGGATACCGATGGCAGACTGGCCGGAAGATTTGCGATTATTTGGCTATTTTAAAATACCGCTTTGTGGAAAAGTAACACAAAATTCGAAGATAGACAGTATTGCCATAACATGATTATAATGATGGTCATGAAGATACGGAATTCAACTGTTAAAGCTACATCGCACTAACCATAAACTTTGATATAGGAAGTCATCTATTCAATTACTTATTTTGTTTTATGTAATTAAATGGTTGCGATGTAAAGAGACGGGCACGCGATCAAAAGCACTTGTTTTTGCTTCATTCAACGCCTTTACAAATAACTCTTGTCTAACCTAAGTAAGATGTGGTAAGATTAGGTGTTATGTAATTCTTTTGAAATTAATGTGTATCTTGTATTGATCTGAAGTGCAATGAAACGTTGTTTTCGTGTCATTATCGTGCTCTGTGATCTGCTACTGAACCAAATAATTATTTTGTTTCTGCATTATCAAAATGATTTGTTCCCTTCGTGTTTATTTAATTTTTTATTTTGTCTTTTAATACTACTTCTTCTTGTCTTTACTAATCTTAAACTTTCCTACTCGCTTCGACCATTAATCAAATATGTTAGTAAACCTTTTGAGCATCTTTGGGGTCTAACACAAAATATTGAATCATAAGATTACCTGAATTATGTCACACAGTCAGGTTTGACCAGATTAGAATACAATTAAGACTGTTCTTGCCCCTTTTTTATAACAAACTTTTATCGTAATACCACGAAATGCACTAAGATAAAGTCATCGGCTAACATACAAGCAACGGATACACATAGCCAAGATTAATCTCAGTCTGTATTATTTCCGTTTACTCATATAAACTTAGTATGTTTCTCGATGGTGTAATAGCTATGATGGCGTCTATATTGCACGTCTTCCTGCATTTGGCGTTAATTATTATCTTAATAGTTTCCTGTTTACATTAATACTTAGTATTTTAATGAATCTTGGAGATATAAATTTTATTATTAAACTTAATAGAGGCCAGGTGTAAAAGCTAATGGATGGAAGCTCTTGTGTAGGAGACCTAATCGAGACTCTTTTTCGTTATTCTAGATCTACTATCCGAAAATCGTACTGTAGCTATGAGTTGTCCTCTTATACCCTAATGAGCCTAATCTAATCCCTCCGCTCTCGTATAGTCTGGATCCACGCACTAGGATGTCTGGTTTGATAATTCTCTTGTCCCATGTCGTGGTCATTTTAGCGAAAACTTAAAATCATTATGCATTTTAACGTTGCTTTATGAATATCGCTTACACAGTAGCGACGAATAATCAGCACACAAAACGTTCCATAAAATTACAACAACAAAAAAAAATTGAGTCAGTTCAGTAATATCCCATTTGGTAGAATTAAAAAGGGCTTATTTATAAGTTTTATTGGCGTAGGCTTTATAATTATCGCCTTATTTGTACTTACGTCCTTGTGACCTTTATTAAACATTAATCCGTTGCAAACCAGTTGCTCTTGCATGCACTTTCGATATCCATATATCAGTGTTTTTTTAATAAAAACAAAACACTGTCGTCTCAGATGGTACCGTTATAGCTGGACAATGGCCAGTGTTAAAATGTTAATGGTTATATCTCCATTTTAGTGAAGAGGTTGATTAAATACATTTTTAATTAGTGATCCGGTTACACTTCACATCAATTAGTGGGGTGTTGTGTGTATTTTTTTCACATTGTTGATGGTCATTAACTCAGCAAACAAAGCCTTGGGTATTATTTCTACAAATCTGTCATAGTTCCATTTTTTCCAAATGAATTTAATTATGTTGTTAATACAGTTGACAATGCAAAGGAAAATTCCGAAACTTACAAAGAAAAAACTATAACAGCCATGTTTCATTTGGTTTTTAAATATACTTTTACGAGTATGACACAGGGGATCTCTATAGTAGGACCTGTTGCGTTGAAATTCCCCCTGCAATACCAAAGCGGGATGGTCAACACGTCACTGGGGATCCTGTACTGGTTTGGAAGAGGGATTATATACTAACCGCCAACCGGCTTGTTAGTCTAGTACTGTAAGGTAGCTTGTCAAACATGAGATAGTAAGTTTAAGGCAGCGTTAATAGTAACAACACTAATAGCGGTCAATGGCGTTAAAAAAAAAAAAAAAACTTTTTGTTTTATCGTGCTTAGATATCGGCACCCCCATCGCGTCTGCGAAGTTGAGCTAGCCAATTTAAAAAACCCTGTATGATCCTTCATCACATAACTAGATATAGTCTACTTACCTAATCGGATTACAAGGCATGAAGTTATGTTAATTTAAATCTAATAAAAAAGTTGAACAGTAGGCGTGTATTATGAGAGCCTCTCTTGATTGATAATGACTCCTAACAATGCAATTGTCGACTACAATCAAGATTGTATTCCTTTTTGTAACAATTATTGTCAACGATATACGAACATTGATTAGGAACACTTTCTACTTTGTAACTTTGGTTTGTCTTAATTATGTTATGCAAATTATGTTTCTGGTCTTTGTTTTTATATCTTGTATAACCACTTGTATATTAAAATTATTTTTGCCACCATTCGTAGTGTGTATTTGTATTTTTTTTTTGGTGGTGATTCTCAACTAATCAAATAATTTATATCATATAATAACGAGGGCGTGTCAGACTCTTACTGACTAAAACCCACCCTTGTTCCTTCAGTTGCCCGTACGTTACCAGGGGCCACGGTATTCCTTTCGGACTTTCCCGCTACCCCGGCAGATATCGGTCCTAGCGGACCCCGACAGTTGTGCTTACATCTCTTTGAGGCGCGCGTGGAACACAACGCGCCGTCGACCCGGGCCTGGTCCTATCGGACGGCGAGCTACCCATTGCTCACGATCCGCAAGCGCGCGCCTACTGTGGCCGGGAATCGGCCTGCGAATCCCAACGCCCAGGGCGTCTCCTGCAGCGGCTACAGGCGTGACTAGTTTGAGACTTATTAATATTATATTAACTCTATTCTTTTTGTAGGTTCAACGAGAATATTCTTTTATAAAATATATTATACAGGGTGGCAGGGGACATCGATGCGAAAACTTACATGATTCTCAACACCCCTGCTGCGTTGAAATTTTTAGTGGGTTGTTAAAAAAAAATCTGCTGTTCCATACATTTAGACCGCGTAGGTCTTGCAGTTTTCTATGAAATAGCAGTTTATTTTTTACAACCTACGAAAAATTTCAACACACGGGTCAGAATCATGTAAGTTTTCGCGGCGATGTCCCTGCCACCCTGTATAATATATTTTATAAAAGAATATCCTCGTCGTCGAACCTACAAAAAATAATTGAGTTAATATAATATTAATAAGTCTGAAACAATTTATTTTGTATAGTGTTCAACTTTTGTAGCCTATCTCAAGTCGGATTTAAAATAAAGCCCGCAAATAAATAAAAAGCTGACTTTAAATTAGACACCGTAGTTATATGTAAGTACCTACTTATGTATGTAGGAACCATTTTGCAAATATGCAGAAACCAGAAATTCCAGATTCCTAAACATCCCGAGCCTAACCAATAATCAAAATTACGTTCTTCAACTTTGGTATCAAAAAAAGCTTACCGCCGTAACTAAATCTCAAATTGCGGCGATCCATAGTATTTTCACCGGGCGTTTCCCACGGCTGCGCGCACGCAACAGCGTTCCAATTAGACTGTACCGAACTAATTCCGGGCATGCGCCGCGAATGGGTAGGTGCAGAAGGCTTACAATGGGCGAAATAGCAATAAAGCTAAATTGCGTGTAATTTTGAAGTAGGTACAGTGGTTTCAGATTGGTTAGTTTTAGGCTAATAGCACAAAGTTGGAAAGGTGGTTTGATTCAGGACCTTGAAAGATAATATTTCGTCTTCTGATTTGTTACCAAAACGTTCTGAACCAGGGGGCAGATGGGGTTCTAATTTATCTTTGAGCGTTCACAATTTAGTAGTAGTAGTACAAAAGGATGACAAAATCAAACTGGTTGCTAATTCAATTGTATAATTTATATACATATATATATATATAATGTTTGTAAATATGTGAGCACCATGTACTCGTAGATATCTATCACATAATTAATTTATCTGTTGTTGCTTCACTTTTAATTCTTTTTTTACCTATTGTGGTATAGTAATTCTATTCTAGGTACATCGTCTTCACTTATATAACTAATGCACCTATACAAAATATTGTAAAACATTTTAAAAGAGTAACGGTGGAGTTTCTTGCCCATTCTTCTCCATTCGAAAACTACCTTTTGGAAGGGGCGACTAGATCAATTTTTTTTGTAAATCTTGACGTTCCAAAGTGCCTTATAAGGGCCTATTTGAAATAAATGATTTGACTTTGACTTTAACTTTGATGCTTATATCTGTTGTCAATACTTCCAAGATTAGATTGATAACAACGGTTCATCAGGATCCCTCCACACGTTAGCCGTCTAACCACATGGTCTTACCACTTCACGACTCATTTAAGGCTACCTTTGAAATACTTATCTTTTTTTTTTTAACTTGTTGTACATTGTCGGTCTTCTGTATCTTCTTTAATGCGCGCGCGCCGTCTCTCCGCCCGTAATCGCTCCTTCTAAAGGTCTTGTAACACGAACGGCTTTTTTGGATGCGCTCGATTTGGTCACAACGATAATTAAATAATACTGTTTGTTTGATTGTGAAGGGGCTTTATTTATTAGTGCAAATTTTATTAATTATTTCCTGTCTATGTTTTGTTCGGGTAATTTTGAGTGGTTAGCGAAATTAGAGATCGCATAGTAAACGGACAAAGTTGCTGAAGCGAAAATGGAACGTAGGATTTCTCATAAATGCCTGTGGATTATAATTTGGCATCCTAGAATATGAGGCCATCTCTTAACTCTCACTCTCCTTTGATCCTGTAGAAAATGGGAATTAAGGTCAGAAGAATTGACTGAAGCATCCTTATGTCCACTTATATCCACATGGCCAGGGTCACTATATCTGACTACTCTATAGACTGTCGATAAGAGATTTAAATATTATAATTTTCAGTCAGAAAGATGTCTAGATGACCTCTTGTAATAAAAATTCAAACTTACTTTAACCTACAGATTTACAGTTAGTCTGTTAGTGATGTACCTTGTCTAAAGCAAATAATAATCGAATTAGCTGCATAGTGAAGTTAGTAGCACAAGTCCGTATTTAGTAGCACAATAATTATTTGCTTACCGTTAATTTCAATCATGATATTTAATATTATTCTTAGTAAGACATTTGACGATTGTTTACATTCTAAAATAAAATGTTGTGATTCATTAATTCGTGGTTGTGTTCCACGTTTTATTTTTATGGCAAGTATAATGGAAATGACGACTGACAATGACTTGAATGAAGATGACGATATGAACAGGGATAAAATGCTATTAGATTTGTACAATTTACTTACCTTTCATTCCCCTTATGGTAGGGGAATGATGACTTACCTATAAGTGTGGTGATTTTAGAAATATACTCTATTTCAATATAAAATCCTGTCATACTGAAGCTCATATTTTACCAAAGAGTTCTTCATCAAAATCTGGCGCTTCATGAAACTTGCTCTCATGTCGTCAATAATCATGACAAATATTATTGACGATTTTTGTTTTGTTTTTCTACGCAACACTTCAGTTCAAATCCAGAATATATTTTTTGTTTTATAAAGCGGGTCGTTGTTGTAAAGCGGAATGATTTTATAGATGCTCTTGGGCAATAAAATCTGGCACGGTCGTTGAATACCGTGTGAACTACACCCACATACAATACAAAGAAATTTACAAGAATTTAATAAAACAGCACACTATTACATTAATACTGAAGATGTGCAATGATAGTTATATTAATGAAATTTAAACTCAAATGAAAAACGAATAAGATATCTTTTAGCTTGAGCTGAAAGTTTTTTTTCTGAAACACTGGAGATTGTAAGGAAATGAGACCTTTAGTTATGAGTTTAAGCAGTGCAACATCTAATTAAGATTTGAATTGAATCTTTTGATAAGGAAATGAATAGTCTGAGTCGTATGTAAAAACTAATTAGTTGGTAGATGAGCTGTTGCAGGAGAAATATTAGTCAAGTTATGATGCAAATAATGGTATTACAGTTGAAAAAGATTATATGGTAAAGTTAGTGGATAAATAAATAAATGGTTAGATATAGACAGAACACGAAATACTTATAATAATGCAAGTGCATCACTATCAGTGTTAGTACAAGGTGGCTACCGAAACAAAACAAATATTGTTGCAAACATTGTTTATTTTCTTTTTATCATTCAATTAGCCTACAGTAAACATCCTCTACGAATTCGCTAACCTAACAATTCCTATCAAAGATAACTATTTATCACAGTAAAACTTAGGTGCTAACTACGCTACATGGTACTTAAACGTACAAGTAAATGCTTTAACCGACGCGGAAGACGCTGAAGTTATAGGAATACAAAAATAACAGATTATTACTGAACAAAAAAACCTTAATTTATTAAATTAATAAAAAAGTAAAACTTCAACAAGCAAAGCGAGAACAACCCATACTTCGTTAACACACATCAGTTCTAGGAACGTTAATAGAAACAAACAACAACATAAATGATTATCACACGTTGTCACACGGTCCTGCATGCGAGGCGGAGGAGCAGGCTCCTCGGTCACCACGGCCGCCACATCGACTGGGCGGAGTCAGGTTCGGAGGCGGGGCTGTGCGGCGGCGAGGGCGGCGCGTACGCACGCTTCGCGAGCGCCGCTTCCGAGTCCATCGGCTCTGCCAGCCTCTTCAACCCTCGGTCTGGTAACGAAGTCCTCTGCACCACAACCTGCTGCTGCTGGGGAGGCGCCGGCGCGATGGCCTGCAGAGGCGTCGGCCTCGCAACACCATTCGGCGCTATTGGCTGAGGCTGCACCACTTGAGGATTCTCCAACCTCCTTATACAGTTACTGAGGTGCTGCAGCAGCCTCGCTCCAGCCTGAGGATCCACTGGGCCTTGACGCTGCATGGCAGTGGCAGCTAACGTAGCGTTTGCAATAAACTGAGACACTTCTGTAGCACACTGAGTAAATCCAGCACGAAAACGTTCTTGGTAGGACATTTCGGATTTCAGCACTAACTGGCCTCTCCTTTTGAGGCTGTGGAGGTGTCGGACGGTGAGTTCCAGGATATCGGCTTTTTCCAGTTTGGAGACATTTTCTCCTTCAGCTTGCAGGGCGGTAACCATGAGATCTTTGAGTTCGTCGAGGCAGCGGTTGATGCGTGCCCTCCTTTTTCTTTCTAGCATGGGTTTCATGACTTTTCTGTATTGGTATGTTCGGGAGACGGGTTCCTCGTCAGGTTGCGCGTGCGCGGGCGGGTGGAAGGCGCCGTGCGGCGGCGACATGGTACGGGCGGGTAGGATCATTGGAGCGCGCGCGACGGTCTGTGAGCGAATGGCGCGCGCGCCGCCCGTCGCTCCGCTTTTATGCGCCCTACACCGATTGTGGCAAAACGCCCGTGATAAAAGTAGGGGTGGCACTAGCAGGATTCTGGAATTAATATTAATCATAGATTTATTTAATGATTTTTTAAACGAGGTTAGATAGTAATTTAGTTGAAATCCTCATAAAAATGGCTTGTTTTTCAAATTTAATTAAACATGAATTATTGTTTATGTATCAAGGATAACTATTGTAAAAATGCTACTGTAATATTTTATATAACTACTTTAATATAAAAATAACCATAATTCAATAGTTATTGTGATTAATATCTTCAGTCAATTTACTGCACTTTATTATATTCCTATAATTGGCCTCATTTGAACCTAATATTTTTCCAATTATTTTAAATAAAATTTCCTTTCTTCACATAAAATGGTTTAAAAAATATTACAAATACCTATTTCAATTAAGTATGTATATGTTGAAAATAAATGGGAGAAAATGATGAAAAAGAACCGTTACCTAGACAATTTGGTCAAAGTTCACGCCAGTTATTTCATTACTATTATTTCATTTTAAATCAAAACCGGTAAGATGAAACAGCTGTGCATCCAAGTGAGGGTCTCAGCTGATAGCAGCTGGCTAGCACGAGTTCCCACGCGCAGTCGCGCACCCTCCTTACGTCACCCTGCGCGTACGCACGCCAAGACGCTCCCTCATTCGCGCGCCAAAGAATACGCAGTAACGTCACAACGACAAGGTGACTCGTGGCGATGAATTAAATAACTGTTAAGGGACGAAATTCCTTCTTTTTAGTAATAAAAGAAACTGGGCATTAAAGACTTATTACGAGTTTTGTAGTCATATTTTTTAATTGTTATCCTCTGGTAATTTTTTTTAAAGGAAATTCTTTGTTGGACAGACTTGGTATTGATATGCAAATCGTGACATAAAAAAGTAAGAAGAAAATCATGTTGAATACTTATTGTCGTTTGTGGCAGCCCTGTGCGTTCGGCGCGGGCGCAGTTCTACGGCGACATGAGGCGCGTTATCGCCTCCGTCGGTCATACAGACAGAGTGACGAATAGAAATTATTACTGTCGCGCCGACTTTTTACTGCTTACGTGTGTTATTAATTATTATTTGTGCCTTGTGGCCTACTTCTGGCAATGTTGCCGTGACTGCCTGCACGGCTCACAACAAAGTCTATTTGAAAATCAGCAATGTGAGTTAAATTTAACAAATATTTCTCCTACAACTATCTAGTTTTTCTTTCCATTTATTTATCGAGAAAATCATGTTTTATAAATACAAGTATTATTTATTACAGTTGACATGATTAATTCTTTCTGACAGACATTTAACTTTTAATAGATGTTTAGTTCTTTAAATATAATTTAATAACGCAATTTTTAACTCTAATCCTAGAACACGACATAAATCTGCCATTTATCTTAAATAACATCCTTGAGTTACAAAAACATCGTCCTAATTAGTCAGTCAAAACAATAACATTGACTATCACCTTGCAGAGGTGTGAGTTTGTTCCCAGCACCGCTAGTCGACTCGACACCGACCCATTGTGCGGTCGAAGCCGCCGTGACGCTACTTACTCCAATTCTGTCTTACGTCGCTAGAAGGCAAAACGTCCTATGTGTCAACACCGCCTTCGGAATAGGCGAATCGTGCCCCAATCGCGGGCCACTTGGTAGTTACGACCTGTCGGCGCTGAGGGCACTTTGACACGCGAGCGGATAACGGCGTAAGCGACGCTTCTGATCGTAGCCAATGAGACGTTCTTCTTCGTAGCACGGCGTCGTGGGAAAGCCCGTGCCGCGCGCGTTCCCACACACTCGGCCGGCACAAGCCAACCGATAAATTATCATAATTCCATTGTGAGTGAGACGGTACTAAGAAATTTTATACTTCATCAATCGCCGCGTTGAATACATTAGCGCGTGGGCACCGCTTTGTTGATACGGTGACGCAAGGAGCAAGGATACGCCCGACTACCCGCGGGTGTCCTTTAATTTTTTTCTATCACGTATCTATTTTATGACAAGAGCTATAAATTCCGTGGAGACGACGTAATATGGTGATGATATACACCATAATGTTGGGTTTTTTGTGTGAAAAGTAAACCGAGAATTCCACCCACGTTGTTGAGCTAGATACATAAAACATAGTATGTACAAGGTGCAAGTAACGCTAGTGAGTAAATATGTGCTGATCATGTAGTATCGATAATAAACATTCCAAATACTTACTCGACTAGGTAAACCGCCTTTTGGAATATTCCAAGTCACTAAGAAATATTTTAAAGATGAAGAATTTTTCTATTTTGGCGGGCACGTAAATCTGATTATAGCGAAGAATAGGTAGAATAAAGGAGAACGCCTTTCTAAATTGTCACTTTAGTTACTTCATGGAAAATAATTAACAAAAGTGTAAATTACATTATGTTTGTAACTTAGATTTTGTTGGTTGACGATCTGGGACTTAGACAACTGGCAATCGCTTTCAAAGCGTTTCGTATTTCTACAACTCTCAACTGGATTGATATTAACTTAAAGTTAGCTTTAGTCAATCCAATACATTTTCGACATTTCCATCACCGTCATCGCTGATAGGATGACACTTTGTCTAGGCCCTCGGCTCGTGCCCTAGTTTCTTTAAAAAAATTCCATTTTGCCCAGAAGATTTGTTCACATTTTAGTGAAATTATAAGTCATTTCACTAGTCCATAAATCGTAACTCCTGTTTCAGTAAGATTCCCTACATCGTCTACATTGTTGGAAAGGTTACGTCGTGCCACGCCTCACGGTTACATTTGCTCAGTTTTATTATTATATTGGAGCTTCTGTTTGATAATATCGTGGACTTAATTCTAAACCATGGTTTAGCATAGTTGGATATCGAATAGGGAATTTTGTTACCTAAAACTAAGATGTTTTTCAAAACAGTTTGGTATTATCTTTCGGAGTGAAGTTTGGAGTAAATAAAGTTGTGAATTTCTAAACCATGGTTTAGCATAGTTGGATATCGAATAGGGAATTTTGTTACCTAAAACTAAGATGTTTTTCAAAACAGTTTGGTATTATCTTTCGGAGTGAAGTTTGGAGTAAATAAAGTTGTGAATTTCTAAACCATGGTTTAGCATAGTTGGATATCGAATAGGGAATTTTGTTACCTAAAACTAAGATGTTTTTCAAAACAGTTTGGTATTATCTTTCGGAGTGAAGTTTGGAGTAAATAAAGTTGTGAATTTCTAAACCATGGTTTAGCATAGTTGGATATCGAATAGGGAATTTTGTTACCTAAAACTAAGATGTTTTTCAAAACAGTTTGGTATTATCTTTCGGAGTGAAGTTTGGAGTAAATAAAGTTGTGAATTTCGGACATAGAATTTTGTAAAGAAGATACCTTAAACTAAGATGTTTTTCAAAACAGTTATGGTATTATCTTTCGGAGTGAAATTTGGAGTAAATAAAGTTGTGAATTTCGGACATATTAATGTGGCATATAAAGTTTTGATTATGAATGTAGGCCGTAATAGCAGATGAAAATCTACGAAACTTTGGATGGATTATGTGATAGCTGATTGGACCAAAAAGGAGAAGAAAAGAGATGTTTTGGATGAGAAACACATGATGGGTACTTACCTCTAATAAATTTGAATTAGGGCAGAAAGATAATGATGATTTTCGAATTGAAGTTTCGTTCATGTCTGTAAGTTTTTGTTCGGTGCTGAGCTGTTTGGTTGCCAATATTGTTATTGGAAACCAAACAGCTCAGCACTTTTGCCGACATACATTTCCATAAATGCATGTATTGCATCTATCGCCAGTCAGTGCGTGTTCAGATACCAATCGCGTAACTCGGATCAAACCATCTTAGTGCTAATTTAGCTAACATTTATTACCATTTTACCATTTAATATTTAACTAGTGTACAATATAACTTTGATCCATATTATTGCGTATCATTAAACCAGTGTTCGTAAACCAACAACCAAACCATTACCATTCTGATATAAAGTCAACCAAATTAACCAATCTATCAACCAACCCAAGAAGTAGTGCTAAACCAAGCAGGAATTAATTTCTACAGTTTTTAAATAAAGCCAGTCTGTATTACAATGACGTGATTCTCGGTATTGACTAGACTCAGTGGTTTGCATTGTTAAGGTCTATTTAAATCCTTGTTTCCAATTGATGTAATTTTCACTTAAACAAACATCAACTTTATGGAAGTGTAAAAAAAGTTGGTTTTAGACTGACTAGTACTGTTGAAAAAGTCATAAAAAATAGGAAGTTGTAGCGCAAATTGTACCTTATGTGTAAGCATTACAGTCGTTTTCCCTAAAACTCGTGTTTGTTTACATGTTTGGCAAATAAATTGCGAACACAGTATTAGTGCCTTACCTTTTATGATCGTTAAAATAATGAACTACAGAATACATCAATTTGAATTAATCAATCCATACCTATATAATTTATGAATAATTCGAGATTACGAATGACTTGTCGAAATATTTGTCCATTCAATTACGCAATACACAGAAAAAAAACAAAATTAAATAGAAAAAACTATAATTCTCAGCAATCGTTTTTAAATATTTATTTTAGTTTCGGGAGTATCGACCTTAAAAACACGGCTTATTGGAGTAATATCGTTGCCTAATCTATTAAAAATCAATATGGAACTTATTTAATATTTGCTTTAAGCACTTGATATGAAAATATGTTATCGCCGAGTTAGTAGTAAAGTTCTGAAGTAAACAGGTGTGTACTTAGGGCACTTAGAAGTCACTTTAGAAGTTACTTTAATGTCAAGTCTGGAATTACGTCATAATATTTATTAAACTTTTTTTTTCTTTCAGTTTTATGTATTTATATTTTGTTTGTATTACTAAAAGCTCTCTTATGTTGTTAGGTGATAATAAATATTAGATATGCAATTCTAGATAATATGCCTAGAATTGCATACATACCTAATACTTATCATCACCAACCTCAATATTATATTGAGTTTGGTATCTGACTCGAAATATATAGCTTTCAGGCTCTCTCTCTCTCCAAATATTATTCATGAACATTTTCTATCTGTCTTTTGCGTCCAAAGTTTTTAAAGATCAGTGTAGTTTAAGCCTTATCTGTTTTGCCATGTTAAAGTATTCTGCTTTTTATAATGTCCAGCTCTAAAAAATACTAACCAAACAAAATAAGATCATAAAAGATAGATAGGTGGGTAGTTTGTCTTAGAAAGTTTAAGTAAATGTCAACGGTGTTTCGCGAAACCGGGTCTTCACCGCAATCTAGCGAGTATATAGGTTAGGACTATCACGACTGCAAACTGTCTTATGTCAGAAACAAGCTGAGACAAACAGCTGTCTGATAACAGGCGGATCTGGGCTTGTTCTATTTTACTGGACATTTTATAAGATAGTGTTTGAGGAGCTCGTGGCCAAGTAATAACAGCCGCACGGTTCTATCGACCAGGTTAAGCTACGCTTGCCGGGGTTGGCCCGTGGATGGGTGATCATCTTTACATTTCGAGATTCATTAAGCCGTTGGTCCCGGATGTCATTCTTGGATCTTTGACAGTCGTTACGGGTAGTCAGAAGCCCGAAAGTCTGACAACCAGTCTTACCAAGGGGCATCGTATTACCAGTTACTGGGTTGTGGAGGTCATACAGGCAGTCGCTCCTTGTAAAATACTGGTATTCAGCTGCATCCGGTTAGACTGGAAGCCGACCCCAACATAGTTAGGAAAAGGCTGGGCAGATTGATTGGTAAGATAGTGTTTGCCTTTTTTTTTTTTTTTTTTTGGTTGGGAAATTATCAAATAACTTCTCCCGCTCTGGGTGGAGCGGGAGGGCGTGTCAGACTCTTACTGACTAAAACCCACCCGTGTTCCTTCCGTTGCCTTTACGTTGCCAGGGGCCACGGTATCCCTTTCGGACTTTCCCGCAACCCCGGCAGGCATCGGTCCTATCGGACCCCTTCCGTTGTGCTGACATCTCTTTGAGGCGCGCGTGGAACACAACGCGCCGTCGACCCGGGCCTGGTCCTTATCGGACGGCGAGCTACCCATTGCTCACCGTCCGCAAGCCCGCGCCTACGGTGGCCGGGAATCGGCCTGCGATTCCCGACGCCCGGGGCGTCTCCTGCGGCGGCTAGGGGCGTGAGGGCGCGAAATTTGCCTCTCCCTCACGCGTTCTGCCTCCTCCTTCGCCAGCATTACTGCTTCGCAGAAGGAGGTGACGGCCTCCCATGCCCTCTCGCTCCGTACCATGGCCTGGACTAGGGCCGGACGCGAGAGATCCCCGCCGCCGATCGCCTCCACGAGGACACGGCGATGCTCTGGCCAAGCCGGACAGACCTCCACCGTATGCTCAACCGTGTCCTCCGGGCGATCCACGCAGTGATGACACCCGGGCGTTTCCTCCCGGGCCTAGCCTTCTTTAGCTAACATTCAGAAACACACGTCAGAATGACATGATGACCAACATTACATTACGAAGTGCTCACAAACATGTCTGCCTTCGCGCGAGTATTATTGTTTGTGTTGTGATTTTTCTGTTTGTTTTTTCTTTTTCAGTAAGAATTCGGAATATAACATAACAGAATAATTGACAGTGAATCTAAGTTTGTGAACCATCATGGGTAAGGGTCACAGAACATGTGAAGTTTGCGGTATCAAGGAATTCACACAAACTGAATGCTCTAAGTTCCGCCTCTTAAATTTAAATGCTCTGTGTCATGAAGTGTGCCCTGCGTTTGCCATTCCGCACAGCACAAAAATAATGTTACTACAGATTACTTATTTTTACAATGTTTATAACTAATTGGTGGTACCTACTGATATAATAATATTATCCACGACAACGCAATACCGAGACTGACAATCGTAATCATTGCGTAAGTTCGTTGACAATTTCTATGAATTTGCTTAAAGTTACTGAAAGTGAATGTAGATAAATGTTACTCAGGAGGGTAGCTCCATGGTCTAAATAAACAAGGTCTGGCTTTCCGGGAGTGACATGTCACTATCCAGTTGCCACTTTATTGCAACAAAACACGAATTAAGGAAAGATTTTCAGTCACCATTCTGTTAAAAAATATATTATACAAAGAATTTAAATTGTCGTTTCGTTTGTCTAATAAAAGGAAACAATTCAATTTAAACATATAAATAAATAAAAATCTTTATTGCAAACCACATGGTCCATAAAAAAAACACATAAATTTAAAATAACAAAATCAAAACAACAATTAAAATCAACATTAAAAATCATATTTAAAATTAATATTAAAATCAACATTAAAAATCAAATTTAAAATTAATAATCTAACTTAAAAATTAAAAATAATTAGGCGGCTATTTGTAGCCACCACTTGTAGGTCTCGGTAGCATACATCCTATCAGCAAAGTCCTTAACTATACTGTTTTTACACGTACTGTACAACTACAGGTATCTACAACCCTGGACATGAATGATGCAATTCTGCTTCTCTGAATGGCATTGAACGCGTTCACCCTCGCCTCCGCGAACATTCCAGAGGCACTACAGTATCGCTTCAACCCCATTAGGTGTCTGTAGATGTTATTGTACTGAACACGTATGGCATTCCAAGACTTCCTTGTATATTCAGTCCAGAGCTGGCACGTATAGAAACTTTGACAGTACGTTCTGAATAGGTGCACTTTAGTCTGTACGTTAGCCTTAAAAAATCTTCTGGCAAGCATATAGGTACCAAAGTAATTGTTAATTAAAACCTCATTGTTTTATCGGATTCGCACAGCTAATAAAGATGGTTGGGGAGTTATTATTACACTACTGGTAACACAGATGTCATGACGTAGACTTGTGTCTACCACGTGACCACTGTATCTCGGAATGCTATACCTGATATTATTGTACCATGGGTAGCTCCACATTCTCTTGACATAATCAAGAGTATGTACTGCTAGCCTGCTACTACCACATGGAACTTAAACATAACTGGCGAAAAATATGGATGTACTTACCTACTACACACCTCTGCCCAACCCTTTGGAGAAAACAGTCGTGATGTTATGTTATGGTATGAAAGGCAACATTGTTCTATCATTATCAATTATCATACTAAAAAGTCTGTGGTTACAAAATTGATTAGCTGAAAAGTATCTTAAACTCGAGGCTCAGCACGCGCGAAACGAAACTGATAAAGAAAGAAAACACATTTTTGTCTAATGACCGACAACAATAATAAAGACACTTTATCAAATTCCGTCAATCAAAGTTTAAAAGAATGAACAGAAAGACAGAATATCTACTCTTTATTATATGTATAAACCATTATTTTGAAGAGAGATTGAATCGATAGCACAACTGCTAGAATAGGTAGTTATGCTATAAGCGATTTTTGAATAAACTATCTTGATAAGATTAAAATCTTACTATCAGATTGTTTAAAAAAAAACCTGAAACTCAAAATTTATTTTAAAATAATTAGGTAGGTACTGGCTAACGTCAATTTACGCAGTCCATAGGCACGATTGATGGCTTGATAGGCTCGCCCCCTATTACATGGGACTTAAACATAACTGGCGAAATGTGGGTGTACTATAGGTACCATCGAAGAAGTTCATATCTTTACACCGTAAGGACTATTTCTGCTTGCAGCGCTCGGCCGCTATAGAACCGTTGCGGTAACAGATGTGGTCATCGTGTTCACGGGATTTTGTTTTCAAACTGCTTAGATATGAAGTTCTTCGATAGTACATCTCTGCCTAAACCTTCGGGGATTTCAGGCGTGATGTTATGTTATGTTCACGCATTTCTTAATTATTATTTATGCTACAATAAAAGTTAAGTTTTAATTTTTTACACTTTTTCGACCGATATAATTTCCTTACTGCCTCATATAGGCAGGTACATTTAAGTGCCAATACCGTAGTGTTGTCGGTGGTACAATCGAAGAGACAACTTAATCGCTGTCCCACCGGACATGGCTCGTTCATAATCCGCTATACTAAATATTGATCACAAATATTGCGCGTCCGCACTTTACTTCAATATGTAGTAATAGCGATGTCCTGTTTGTTTATCGATATTGCATTAGGTTGATTCGTTTTTGTTGGCTTTCCTGTTTTTCTTTCAGGTCGCTTGGCTCTGTAGCGCTAATCAATACATCGTGATGACTACCAAGCAATCAGTGCTTTAATAGGAATGATGACTAAAAATATGTTTTTTGTCCGTCAGGTAGAATATTAACTATCAGTTCTTCTACACGTGCAGCCTGTGGGCAACTTCACTCAGCGGACATACAGCGACCTACGCGTTCAATATAATAATGCACTGAGAGTGCTGCTGCGGCTGCCGTGGTGTAGTAGTGCGTCGGGGATGTTTGCAGATAATAATTGATGGTTTTGCCGCCATTATTAGGAACAGATGTGCATCCCTAATGACTCGTGTTCGCGGCAGCACCAACAGTATTCTCAGTGTATTCGCAGATCGGTGGGATTCCCCGATGTTGCGGAGGTGGATGCGGCTCCACGCTGAAATTTAATTGTATATTTTTATCTGTAACCTACTAACACTAGAAGTTAATTAAAATTGTTACTAACCCTATGGACTCCGGGCTGAAATAAAATATTTCTATTCTATTAAAAAATATGGGACACGCATTTGTCATTTTTTACGTTAACAAAAGATTACGGCGATACATTGAGTTAAAATGTGCCACGAGTATGTAGATTTTATACTTGCTTGTGACATAGCGACCCCCACTCCCCAACTTTAATGTGTTTTAACTAAGTATTTTATTATTAATAAGCAAAAAATACGTGTCTAATATTTTTTTTTTATTATCTGACTGACGGATTAAATAGAATTTCTTTTTTTTGACTCAGGCATCATCCCTATTGTGATGACTAAGTCATCATAATGACTGTCTCCTAGGCATTCGCATGGCAGACTGGGCCTAAGATATTATGCAGAAGTTTTGATTTATCAGTCAGCTCCTAATAATCATTGATATCTAATCCGAAATAATTTACAGTGACATGTTATTACAGACAGCTATAAAACTTAGCCAAACATACCCAAGAGATCATACCTAAAACAAATTTTATACAAGTATCACATAGTCAAACAGTCGCTACATACAACAACCCGCCTACCGCCCCGCCTGCGTGTGCGCAGCGACGAAGTTGTACAAACAACACGTATGTTTACAGATACCTGTGATTGTTCGTCACCCACACTGTTACTTGAGGGGCAAGTGACTCGGTTTTTTAACGTTGATGTGTTTTATGATCTTATGAATGATTGAAATGAGGAAAAACATGAGAAAAATCATATTTACCAGCGCCATTTTCTTATGTCCACTATCAATTGAATTGGTGATTTGCACCTACGTATTTTTATGATCGCATTTGTAGAGCAGCATGATTTTTAATAAAAGCTGACATTATTCTATTGTATATCAGCATCTGCATTCATATTTACTCTTACGAAGACATCAGAAGCAGATCATAATTATAGAAGTTATTTTTCGATTGCCAAAACGGAAAGAAAAATGCGTCTATAGTATACTAAAGTGTAAAACAAAGTCGTTTTTCTTGTAGGTCTTTGTGACCGCGTTGTTCTTCTAAACTACGCAACGGATTTTGATAGGGATTTCACCATCATTTAGGAAATTTATTTCGGAATAAAAAATATTCATGTAAACCACATGTATAATACATTAAAATTAAATTAACATATGATAAGAAATCTCGATGTTTTGTCAAGTCGTAAAATCCGTGCGAAGAAGGCTAAACTAGTAATATTATAACTCGAAGTTACGCGATGTCGAAGATAAATGCGCAAAACTATTACTGAAAGAAAAATGCTCATGAAATCCAAACTAAGAAGAAAATAAGGATACATTATCTGTTAATTGGTACGGCCTGGCAAGGCACTAATTATAAATTAATACGAATGCTAATCTGGATGTTTCGGCTTATCGAAAACACACTATTACTGATACTTTTATTGGAATATTAACATATTATTAGGAATAGATTACTATATGTATAGTTATAAAGTTCTTAAACGAGTTCACAACAAGAGTCTAAATATATACTTAAAATAGACTTGAGCGTAATTTATACGTGATCTTTTGAGTAATCTTATCAATCAATTAAATTTTTATCTAATAAAACCATCATTTAACATAAAATTATTTTCTGATAGTAGTATTGTAGGTAATTCCCATTCACTTTACACGAGATTTCTTTTAAAATAATGCATTTTCAACGGTAATCCCAAGAAAGATCTTCAGCCAACGTTTAGTACTGTTTAAAAAAAACTAGTTGAATGACGCGCCTCGAGAACGTTGTCAACAAATTAGAATAAAAACATAACATGGGATTATTTGAAGAACGAAGAAAAGCCACAATTATGTAGTTTTTCTTTTTTCGACTGCTCAACCTTCATTTTTTATGATGCACTACCCCGACAGAAATAAAATGGCAATTTGGATAGAATCAAAGTTTATTTTTATTTATTTTTCAGTTTTCGTTTATGTTCATTTCTTCATCAAATCATAAACGTATTTATGACACCTAAGTGTACCTACAGACAAGACATTCGATCAACTTGTGTTGCGATGAAAAATGGCTTTTAAAAATATTGGCTAAATGGCCATTTACTTAAAGCACCCTAGCGAATTATCACACGTTTTCTGTGAGTTACTACTAACCAGGTGTCAGTTTTGCCGACGTAGTCTTAAACAACACTTACGCAAAGTTCCCAGTTCCCAGCCTGTAACATAAAACTTTAAGTACACTCCACTGAACAATATTAATCTCGGAGCGTGTAAATTGTGTCTAAAATTACCAAGTTTAGTCGATTTTATTTCACTCCAAAATTGAATAGTTGAATTTTGATTGTAATTTTGTGTTGCTGGTACCTATCGATAACGAAAGGTTTTCAAACTTTTGTAAATGTCAATTCGAAAATAACATGTTCTTAAATTAAAATTATAGGTTTTTAATTTTGTCCCTGGCTCTGGTCAGCTATGGGCAAAGTTACCAAAAATCATTGTCGATGTAATCATAGTTCTTTTTTTTTTTGTGTTTAGCGGGCCCGTGTTTTGCAATTGATATTTGCTAGCTTATATCTTGATGGTGATTACGACGATAAGCATTTCAATTCCCTAGCTTATTTAAAATAAAAACTAAAAGGGGCCTGATTAATCAGTTACACAATCTGTCAGAACATTTCCTTTACAAAACATGTTACGTATTCCAAGAATATTTAAGATGTCTCTTTTACTTTGAATATTCATATCTTCCGGAAGGTATTTTATGTAAACGTTTAAAGATGCGTCTAATTGGTGGATAGAGCATTATTTCCAGTAGTTGATCGACACGGAGAGAACCTGTTTGTTACGTAAATTACGTAATAGGATCAAGAAGAAAATCGTAGTATGGAAAGTGACGGAATTATCACTTACTATATTGTGTCAGTATAGTCATTATCTTTTTACTAATAAGCTAAAGATTTTTTTTTTTTATTTTATAGATTTGATTAGAATTAAGTAAAGCTGAGTGATTCTTTCAAATACTAATTAATTTTTATTTTAGCGATGGTCAGTGGAGTATTAAAAAAAACGTAATCCAGGGAAATACGGCAAAATAACTGAGGGTTCTAGCAGTGCAGATATTTAAGATTTTGTCGTTTATTGCGCTCGCGCACGTAATATTTTTCCAACCCAACTATGAATTCTGACGTCATGGAATGACATTTTCTTCCGTAATTTTCTTACTCCAATGACAGGTCTTTTTATCTTTTCCGAATGTTGAACCCGTTCCAATTACAAATAAATTGTCTATTAGAGATGTCGCTTCATAATTCATTTACGTACAAAATTTGAGTTGCCATAGTAATTATTTTATAAAATACAGGATACGGGTCTCACGCTATTGGGCGTTCGTTCACTTATCACGTCCGCGTGAAATTGGACACGTTAGAAAAAACATCACGCAACCGGTCGCGGGTCCGGCTGTCGGATTTGCTAAAACTCGGTAGCCCCACAAATTGGCATGGACCACAGATGAGTATGATACTGGAGTGTTATGAACTCTGATTCCGTAGTCACCCTCATACAATTCGTGAGTTGCGTCGAAATAAAACGTCTGTTGTTTGTAAAATTGTTTTCAACCTCTTTACAAAATTTTGGTCTTCCTAGCTAATAGATGATTTTGTTCCTATCACCATACTTGGCTTATAGGTTATTGATCTTTGTGTGTTGATATCACATAGTCTCATAGCTCAGTGGAGAATGCTGCTTGCTTTAGTCATGGTTAGCTAGTCTATGAAAGGTCACTGAAAGTCACACACACACCCACGAAAAGAAAGCGGTCGTCTGTATTCCCAAGTACGGCTGTCACAGAGCCGTACCTTATCACTCCATTGCTTACTTCTCCGTGGTACAAAACGTCAATATATTGATGACAACAAAATTTATGTCCTCGTTTATTAATGTTGGGTACCGCTTGTGGCGATTTTACGGCGATTTATCGATACTTATGCTAATTCTGATTTGATATGTGCTTAATCTTAGTTTTTAATGTGACTGTGGTCACCCTTGATGTTAAGTTTATTGCCTTTTAAATATATAAATATCATGGACATTATATGTCCCGAACTCAATGATCTTTTCTGTCGGCTATTTGTTCCTTTACAAATACATCGGACATCGCCAAAGCCGTCGACACAATCTGTTTGCACCGCCGTCATCTAAAACTGTCGCCAGAGCTGAGTCCCCTGTGTGTCGTACTTTAAGGATGCTTAATGCCCTCCTGACCACCAATCCTGAATGTGATCTGTTTGCCGATGAATGGAGTAGAATTATGCGTGTATGTCTGATGTTTTGTGAGAAGAAGTATGCTAGGGTGTCCTCTATTGTATGTTAGTAGTAGAAATATTCTTGTATACCTGCCATACCTGTTTAGATCTTTATGTTAATTAATGTAATTGGTGTTACCGTTTTAATTAACAATAAAATAAATAAATAAAATAAATTTATCAATAATTAAATAAATATTAATAATTAAAGTTATCGGTCGCTGAAAAGTTTGTAGTCGTTAAATCTCATCATCTGCCAATCTAACCGGATGCAGTTGAATACCAGTATTTTACATGGAGCGACTGTCTATATGAACTCCACAACCCAGTTACTGGATAATACCATACCCCTTGGTAAGTCCGGCCGTGTAACTGTCGTCGTTAAATCTAATCGTCAAAAACATAAATATTTGATAGTCGTACCTATACCTATTAAGGCGACATTAACCGACTTTTAATCACGTCTAAACGAGTAGTGGTTTTAGAAAAAATATATGTTAAATTAGAGCATTTTCTTAATAACTTAATCTGTGAATATTTAAGATTATGTTTATATTACACAGTATAATTAATTTGTAAAGTTATCTCTGTCTAATGCGGATAAAAACTGAGAATCACGTAAAAACTATCAAGCGTATTTCTCTAAAACCTTCACCATTTTAAAGATAATTAATTGAATTATTTATCTTTTAGTTTACGTGTTATATTCAAATAACCCTTTGTTTTGTGTATAATAAATTAATACGACGTCTAATTTGAGACAGCGCTCCTTGGTGGGCGAGTCCTATTACTGACTGGACGCACGACAAGTTGCGTGAACTCAGCACACAACACGCAAGCTAACCACTCAAAAGGGAGTTTCGTTCTTTTCTTCTATGGTGTTGAGATTGCTGGCCAAAATCGAAGACGGAAGGCAAAAATCTTGTCCCGCTTATACCTGGATCACCAGAATATTTTGTTCAAAATACGCAGAAGTCATGGGGCCTTTGCCCAGCAGTGGGATAAACATAACAGTAACAGTTACTGTAACGCAGCTCTATCCATCCTCATGATAATACTTAGGTAGCTCCAATTTTATTCTTACAAATTCTGTGGTCTTTTAATAACGGGAAAGGCACTGAATTTTGCGCATCAATAAGGTGATTTTTTTTATTGCTGAATGGGCCTGATCTTGACTTCGATCTATCTATCACGTAGAACGGTTCAAATCAAACTAAAATTTAAATTAAAAAAATAAAGTTTGATACTCGTCTACCATAGGGCAATAGATCGGAAGATTTTTGACATTTATCTACATACTTTCTCTATCAATAATTCGAAGAAAGTTACTAAATCACTCTTACTGCTAAAAACTATGGACTACTGGAACAGATATCTGGAATTATGCCTTATCATCATTCTCCAGTCCTTATCCCAATTTATTTGGGGTCAGAGCAACATGTCTTTTTACCCGACTGCCAAGGAAGGGTTATGTTTTTCGCGCGTAACTTGTATGTAAGTATGTATATTTGTTTGTAAATTTCTTTATTACCTCTTATCTTCCAAACGGCTGAATGGATTTGGACGGTTAAGGTATCGTTATATTCGTTTTAAAAACTAGATATGTAAAGGTAATCAGATACGTGCTTGAAAAAAAATGGTGGATTTTTGGCGCGAAATAGTAATACGTTAATAAAAAACCAAACCTATCGAGTAGGGTATCAAAATAAAGGAAATTAAAAGGGGATTACAAAAAGTTATATTATTCTGAGTAATGTTAATCTAGTGGCACTTTTTACCTTATTTTAATTTTGTTAACATGCGGATAATATAGTGTGTAATGTGGGCTACAATATTATTAATACTCCTTATGAGCTTATATTATTGTTATTTGTAAACATTTTATATTGTAGCTGTTTATTGTCCCATAATAAATTAAATTAAATTTAATTAGGATTTAAATTCAATTGGTTTAAAAAGTTTTTGATAGCGTAAAAATGGGCTGTTTGTGTCGGATCTCGTGCTATCATATGAAATTTTGAATAGTTATAAATATCCGTAGCCCAATCATATTTATAACGAAACAATTAAATTGTTTTTCATGAGAGTGTGCCCAGACACAAAAAAGTCTGAAATAAAATAAGGCGGTACCCAATTGCAAATTATAAACCGAGTGAAAATTAATAGGTTCCGTTTGCAACTAAACTTAATGCGTGTATTTAACTTATGTAGGCTTTCAGCTCATAATATAGTCTGTTAAAACGAAGTAGATATTACTTTGTTTATAGTTTATTTGAATTTTGTTTTCTATTCTCAATCTTGTTTCGGTCTTTTTAGTGCATTACTTTTAAATTGTCAATTTTGCAGTCGGGTTTTTGATTTTTTTATTTTATTCTTCCATTCTTCTCTATTAGTCGTCATCTCGGTAATTACCCTCTTTCTAGCCATATCATCTTTCACACAGTCCATGCATAATTTCTTTGATCTTCCCCAAGTCTTATAGCTGTCATGTCATATACATTCATACTCAAGACTTTCTTCACGATATTTTCCTCGGAATTGTACAGCCCGCTTCAAACTTGGCGGCTCGGAACATGAGGTGAGTCGTTGCGCAGTAACAAATTCATGGGTTAACGGGGGTGAGGGGTGCGGTACTGCGCAGCGAGCAGCTAACTTCCGAGCCGCCATTAACTTTGAATCGAACTATACCTTAATTTTGACTAAAAACAAGCCAAATTGTTTGAATATAAAATATAGTATTCCGTTATCACAATTTAGTGTCATCGTGTCATGTTTCACGAATTTCGTCGTATCTCTTTGGCAACACCGCGACACGTGTACTAGTACTTTTGTTTAATTTAATTCACATACACATGCCAAATAACAAATTGAAGATTGTGACACGTGCCCATTTGGATTCGTTGGAAAACGCTGCTCTTGACAATTTTATCTGGGTGAATCATATTTTACTGTTATTTTCTAGGTTATGCTGAATATAGAAAATATTACATTTTAATTGATTATATGTACCTTCTAATTTTATCTTGATACTTACTGACATTGTGAGGAAACCTGAGGGGCATTTCCCGGAATTTTTAAGAACGTTCGCATTCGCATCTCATTCGCAATCTATCAAAAATACAATCAATTTACGAACATTTTTGACAAGATCGACATAGTGCTACTTGAATGTAAACGTTTATTAAGTACGAGAATTGGCCTTCTGGACTTATAGTTAATTCTAGCTTCCGCCAGCGGTTTCGCCAGTGTGATATCTTTATAAGTTATAGCCTATTTTATTCAGTGATAATATAGCATCCTACGAGTGAAAGAATTTTTTAAATCGGTGTAGTCGTTTTTGAGTTTATTAATTACAAATAAAAATACAAATCTTTTCTCTTTATAATATTAGTGTAGATAATAATAGTAATATATAAAAAAAATATAAATAATTTTATTTCTATTTATAGTTAATATAAGTATGAAATCCCCAACCCGTCTTGAGCAAGCGTGGTGATCAATGCTCGTGCCTTCTCTGTATGAGAAGAGGCCTTTGCCCTGCAGTGGGACAGTAACAGGCTGATATTATTATTATTAACGCTTTTAGGTTTGTATTTTCCGATGGGGTAGGTAGGAAAGTTAGTCGGACGAGCTGTTCACGCATTGACAAAAAATTTAAATTATGAAATTCTTTTAACGAGGGGCCATTTCCCGGGTATCGTTCAAACCCCTAAATGTTGACAACAAACGTTCTAAACTTACTGACTTATTTACAATTTTAAAACAGTTATTATCTTACGAGTCAACAAGACAAGAATGCTAACTTCTGCAATGTATCAAGATTTAAGCGAATGTTAAGAAATTAAAATTATATTTTATGGTTATAGTCTTTCACAAACCGGTTTTAGCTGACCTTTTCACCAGTTCACACTAATAGATGTTTTATGTTGAATACGTTTTACGAAAAACTAATCTTGGCTGACAGAATTCCGTTCCATTAGAATTCGCGATCTATCTAAAAACGCTGTGGCGTGAACCTAAAATGATTATGACCGGAATAAAAATATAATTATTATAGACAGAAGTATTTTAGCGTCAACACCGTACACAGTTTTTATGATGAGATCTTCGAATAACAGCTGAAGAGGTATACTTTACTTTGGTTCCCTAAGAAATCGGAGCTGTCATACAAATGACGGCCGTCCATAAAAAGAGACCGTTTTTGGACACCTTAATGTCAAAACAACTGACATCAAAGATTTTCTTGACAGCTGTAATTTTGCGGCCTTTATATGATGGTGCTACCTTCAAGTAACATAAACTTGAATCACTCGACCAAAAGGAACAATATAAATTGATTAAGTTATGGTTGTTGTTTTTTCAACAACCTATTTTCGTCGAACAAAACAATTATGCGTCAAGCTCAATACGGTATCCACTTATTAATAACGTGCGTGATATGGCCGTTTTTTTTTTGTTAATATATAAACAAACCGTAAAACACACTAGTACCGTAATAAGAGATTTAATTGTAAGCCTCGGTCAGTCTGCCTGTCTGCAACAATCACGTCATGTCAAACGCGATGTACCGAAAGTTGCGCGTGCGCTATCCGTTCATAGACGGAGAGAGAAACTTCAAAAGTATTGTGGACGTGTCCATACTTTTGTGTTCTTTGGCGGGCATCAAAAATAAGTTTGGGTAAACATGTTTAATTAGCTACATTGTTTAAAAAAAATTAGATACAGTACTGTTTACTTTGAAAATTGCTACAGAATGCACGATAAGAGGCAAAATTACCATATGGTAGGAAAAAATATCGACTATTTACTAAAGAAAATTACTAAATTATCTTATTAAAGTAACTTTCTGCACGAATAGGTTTTTCATCAGGCATCGAGATAGTTTCTGCATGAAAAATGTCTTTGTCATAAATTGGTCTTTAAGGGCAGTACAGAATAGAATAGAATAGAATATATTTATTGTAAAACATGAGTATACATCAAATAATATGTGCAAGGTCTTAAAATAACAGGTAGATCTGCATGTTTTGCCATTTATGGCGTACAAAAACAAACATTTTTACTGGTTTAGAATAAACCATAAAAGATTTGAGTCTACACAACAAAGTATGAAATTAAAAACTTAATCCTAACGTTAATTAAACAAGAGGGGACCAGTATTGTTTTTACAGATTTGAGGGTCAAGTTGTGAAAAATGTCGTAATTATAGGAATCGATTTAATTAATTGCGTTCATTTAAAAAATCTGATATGGTATAATAGCATTTGGCTATGAGATATTTTTTTAACTGTATCTTAAACAGAGCAATAGGCATTTGTCTAATAGGTTTTGGGATTTTATTATAAATGATTGGTGCTAAACAAAAAAATACTTTTACGCTTCAAAGCCGTGGTTGATCTTGGTACGCACAATTTATTATTATCCCTTCGATTACGAATAGAAACGTCTGATAGTTTCTTAAATAGGTTAGGATTGGTTTGTATAAAATTAGCTATTTCATAAATAAATAAGGAAGGCAGACTTAAAATGTTATATTTAATAAAATACTGTTTGCAACTATCAGTTATTTTCAAAACAAACATAGCCCTAATACACCTTTTTTGTGACTTAAATATGATTTCTTTGTTAGTAGAGTTTCCCCAAAATATAACTCCAAACCTCAATATGGAGCCGACAATACCATGGTAGGCAGTTATCAGTATAAAGCTCGTGGATAAGTAAGGAGTTCGTGGCTAAGTAATAACAGCCGCACGGGTCGATCCATCAGGTTAAGCTACGCTTGCCAGGGTTGGTCCGTGGATGGGTGACCATCTTTATATACCGAGACTCCTGCGAGCCTCGGAAAGCACGTTAAGCCGTTGGTCCCGACTATCGTTCGTGGATCTTTGATAGTCGTTACGGGTCGTCAGAAGCTCGAAAGTCTGACATTCAGTCTTACCAAGGGTAAAGTATCGTATTACCCAATAACTGGGTTGTGGAGGTCAGATTGTCAGTCGCTCCATGTAAAATACAGGTATCAGCTGCATCCGGTTAGACTGGAAGCCGACCCTAACATAATTGGGAAAAAGCTAGGCAGATTGAAGCTTAGTACAGAAATATCTATAAAAAGCCTTTACATATTATATAGGGACAAAATAGAACAAAAATAAATAAAAACGAAACCAAAGGTATAATTAATGGGTGCCCTGAGCAAGTCGGACATATCGCTCGTAAGATAAAGCAAAAATAAAATAATAAATAAAAACAGAATCGCTAACGATCCTTATCGACACAGCACTGTTTACGTGGTTAAGGTAAGGACACATTGTGCATACTAAGGGCATCATAAATAGGAGTCACAGACAGTCCGCTTTGCAGGGCCTGCATGGAGGACGACAAGACAGCAGTTCATGTGCTGTTAAATGCCTGGTGGTCGCCACTTACCGAGCAAAGTACTTCGGTAACCCAGGTACCCTACGCGAGATTGCCAGTAACACCAAGGCGTTGCTTGCCTTCTTTGAGGAGCTGGGGTGGATCGAATAACCAATTTTCCCACCCGTACGCAAAATTACCTATTACCTATTTACCAAGGGCATTTTAACGAGCTGTTTATTTTCATAACTAATAAATAATAAAGACTGTATCCCTAATAAAACGGTGGTGACATGTGCTATAATTAAAGTTGTCCATTTTCGAAATGATAGGTATAAAATACCTATTTTAGTCACTTTTATTTCACGGTTGTGTATTCGTATAGCTACACCTAACTTAATCTTTCTGAATTGTCGACTCCTTTTACTATTCAAAAGCGCCTGTAAATTGTTTAATCGAAATAAATGCTTTGAGTTTGAGTACACTTTCTGTTCACAAAAAAACGACCACTAGCGAAAATACCACGCTTTAATATTGTCGTTGACTGTTATAGTCTGTTTCGTTTTCCCCACAATATTGGTATTGCCAGCATTTATTACTACTTATATCTTCAAAACATTACTTTCCTATAAAATCATTCATTTCAGCCCTATAAAAATCTGTAACACGACTAATCAACATTTTTCTCTGATAACAAAATGGCTTCTCAAACAATCAAAGGAAATCTCTCCGTACATCAGCGCCCTAGAATATGTTATACATATTATTTGTTGCAATACTAATGGCACCCCTTTATTGGACAAATTGCCCAGGGCAGGCACCAGCACTAACATTTAAATCAGACTTAATGGAACCCATTTCCATAAGTAATGCGAATGTCCTATGTTGAGATGTGCGAAGATGCAAATATGGCATACGTGATAACGAGTAATAAGTAGAGTATCATCAACTGTATACTACCCAATGACTAAAATTCTAGACTCTACGAATGTGAAGGGTTGATTTAATACGAAATTTTCAATGTAAGTTTCTGTAAAAGTTTCATTCATTTTACAACACTACAGTTCGATTCAGAAACAACAGACTTAAACCGTAGAAATTCTGAAAAATCTGACGAAGAATTGAGTCGAGTTATGTACATTTTTGGATATATTTTAGTGAACTTTACCTTGCTTTGGTATGAAATGACTCATGTTTTCTGGATGGAAATCAATCCAAATTACAACATAAAACACTTACTTGTTATTATTACGGAAAATCAAACAATTTCAGAGATACAGTAAAATTCCAGACACATTTTACACACAGACAAACATAAAATTTAGTTCGCATTAAAAACAGATCCAATAAAATAATGCCCAATCACTTTCAACATAAATCCTTGTAGTAAAATTACAGATTCATAGGTCTGTAGGCATATTCCGCGTACAATTGAGTTATCGCGTTAATGCGATTTAAATTGGCCCCCGAGCTGTTTGACACCTGTGCCGACCTATGGGAACGATTGGGCGACAAGAAACATCATCTACATGTACGGCTACCATGAATATTGAGAGTCCTGACATGACATGTAAGTACTGGATTATTAAGGCCGTAAAACGTAAAATACTGAAGAATAATAGAACACACATGTGAGATCTATAATTATGACAAAGATTGTGGGTTAATGTTACTGTTGTGTCAAACTCAAACTCAAAGCATTTATTTCAATTAAACTATTTACAGGCACTTTCGAATTGTTAAAGAGTCGGTCAGTTAGTCAGAAAGTTGAAGCTAGTAGCCCATTCCAAAACGTAGATCTCTATGGAGAAGAACGGGCAAGAAACTCCAACGACACTCTTTTAAATATAGGAATTACAAAATCCTGGATACATTACTCTTATTGCCTCTGTATGTGAGAACAATGTAAAAAAAAAAGATTGATAATAAGCCCTGGCAGATAAGAGATGACCAGTCTCAACGGACGGCACCCGTTCACGAACATGACGCGTGGATCAGCACCATCCAGCTCAACCGAATGATCCAACACACTCGCCACCATCAGCGAGACATTTAAGTGAGCATGACATACTCTCAACTGCCATGCTCTTTCAAGTCAACATAATAACATAGTAAACGGCTTCATGGTACTCACATTTACAAACAAATAAAAAAAAAATCTTCTAAATTATACAAAACTATGTGTATGTATTTAGCCTTTATATAAATTAATTAATTTATTTATTAAAGGAATATTTACGGCAGGCAATTTTCTTTGTTCAGCGAAAAATGGTATTTCTAATGCTCATACATTATGGTGCGTTAATGTGTGTTTAAAATGAATCCTAATCCTAACCAATATTATAAATACGAAAGTGAGTTTGTTACGCTTTCACACTGAAACGGCTGAACGGATTTACATGAAATTTTGGACAAGAGTAGACCATGACCTGAGTTAGGACATAGGATACTTTTTACCCGATATTCCCACGGGATCGAGACTTATGCGGTGAAACCGCGGGGCGCAGCTTGTATGTGATAAATTATTGATTACTGTTTAGTATAATGTAATGAATTGTAATAATTAGAATTACATTTTGTAACCTTATAGTTTGATATGAAACATTTGCAGTGCCCTTAAAGGGCGCATGTCTTAATACTGTTTGTAATCTTGAAGCTACTCCAACAAAAGATCGTGTAGGTAATAGTGAAAATATTTCTTTCATAACAAATTCTGTATTTGGGACTAGCAGTGGAAAATTTGTTCACGTTTTCTACGCGTCTTTTTTTTTCCTTGACATTTTTTCTCAAGCTTTATTTGGTAAGCAGGAACACTATGTTTACAATGCAATCAAATTCAGTAGAACTTTGTCATTGGGTCATGTCCCGAACACATCGCCTTCGTGGTAATCCTACAGACGTGTGACTTATTGTGGTCAATCCAACTGACCACGCGTATCCGTGCATAATTCATACCAAGCTTATTGCGTTTTTGCATACATCTACCTACATACAAATACACAGGTACTTCGAATTAGTGACTTTTTCTGATGTTAATGTGGTCATTACAGATACTCGATTTTGTCATGGATATCGTCGGATTTACGATTTGTGGTAACGAATTGGGTATTGAGATTGTTACATTAAAGCTTGTTTTAAACAAGATAATAAACAAAGATATTTGCATAAAATTACACCAGTTTTGTTATATTCCATACTAGTTATTGCCCGTGGCTTCACCGTCGCCGTCGTGGAGGGCGGAAATTATCCCAAAAGTTATGTTCGAACCGTGTGCTTATCCCAATATATTCAGCCGTTAAGGCGTGAAACGGTAACAGACAGAGAGTGTTTATAATATTAGTAAGGATTAGTATATTAGTACGGATTTAGTACCACTTCGTTTTCAAATTCTCTAAAAAAAGAAAAGAAAGAAAAAATATATATTATTTTACTCAGGTTTAAGGCACTCAATAATCTCACACAAACAAAAAAAACAGAAAAACATAAAAATAACTTAAAATAGTATTGTGTGCTTTAAGCACAACCATACCTTCCATATTCATCTGAACGCCATTCATGAAGTGAATTCGAAACAAACGACCTTGACCTCGACCCTCGGTTAAGTGGCTATCCGATAACCTATCACCTCGCTTGTAAACGTTGAAGACAAGGAAGTTTGGCAATAATGCCTTCTGCACATGTGGCTTCCCTGGTACCTCATTAACGGCAAATTATGTAAGTCTATTAACTGCTCCCAAATTACTATGTTTACATTTTTTACATTCTTCCTTGACATAATCAATCTATTATTTGACATTATATAGGTACCTACAATTTAATTTCAACTCTTTATTAGTGGCTTTTGTGGACATGATAATTATTCAGATTTGATACAGCTGTAATAGAAATCATGTCATTTCGTTTAAAATACGATTTTATTTTTATTAATTTATTTGTCTTTATATAGATTCTTTAAAATTTTGTGAATGTGAGAACGCTGTAGGCCTAGTGGACTGTATATTTGTTGACCATTATTATTCTGTTAAGTACCTGGTACTTGTTGAAAGACCTACACTGTCCTCCCGTACCTAATAACACTGTTATTTGAAAATATTGTAAAAGCCCATTATTTTTAAAAGAGTAACCGTGGAGTTTCTTGCCGGCTCTTCTCCATAGGAAACAACCAATTGGAACCGTGCACCTAGCTTCTGACGTTTCATAAGTGCCCATGTAGGTTTATGTGAAATAAAATATTTTGAATTTGAATGGTTCAGGTTTCCGAAAAAAACAATATAGGTAGTCGTTTTTAGATTTGTCAGTTATCAGTCTCGGTTTTGGATGTAGAATGCTCATGAGATTCCCCTGCTGAAAGCTTAATTTACCTAAAAAACACTGTTATGTATGCCTTGTTACTTTCTCCTACTGACCAGCCAAAGGGGCTCCCTAGGGCTTATCGCAAGTGATCGCGTTTAATATTATCGTCGGTTTAACTGCAGTTTAACGATCGTTCAACAGCTTGTTTTACGACGTTTCATTTGTTTCAATGCACCGACCATCCATCGTTTGGCAACTGTCGTGATTGCAGGATGGTCATGACTAACAATGTAGGGCTGCGATTCTTCTAAAACTTTAAAAAATCTAATTAATTGACTTAAGTTTTAGTACACCGACATTTTGCTAGTTAGGTCTAAGTTCTATATAATATGGGGTAACCCTATTATCATCAACCGGGCACAAGTCCAGACTCCGGGTTGCTACTGAGAAATCCCTGATGAAAAAACCCAATAACGCTTTGGCCGACCCCAAAGGACCTCATGCTCAGCGTAGCGCTTGCGACTACTAGGCTAAACGAGGCTGGGCGAGTGGGTGTAGTATAGGTACACCTCTGCATCACCCTTCGGGCATTACAGGCGTGATGTTATATTAAGTTCTAATTGTACCTATTTTCAGGAGGATAAACAATATTTCTGTAACTACTGTGGCGACAGTATATCTTAATTGCAATAGCAATGGCCTTTGTAGAATTAAAACATTATTCTGTTGGATACTTACGTACCCTTAGGGGACTACAGGACCTAAACAAAAGTTTTATAATGCCTGAAAGTATTATGATCCACTGTGGTAAACAAAATCAGAAAAATATATGACATTCTTCAGGATATGATTATAGGACAGGCTAGTTAGATAGATAATATGTAGAAAACATAATACAACAGAAAAAAAACACGAAAATAACTCAAAAAAAAAAATTTTTACGTTTATAAACCACGAAGGTATATACATGCAATCATTCTGATTTTTTTGTCAGATTATTCTAAAAGCAACATATTATCGTAATAGTGTTTTAATTTCTTAGTCCAATCAATAGATTTTTTGTAAATAAATAATTGCTTCAAATTTTGTAATAAATTACCAGCGTTGTGTCATCGCGCTTTTCTTTCTTTTCTATGCAGTGTGACAGTGAGTAAGTTTAGCTGTTGTCAGCCTCTACGGCTGTAACAATACACCCTAGTTACAAGGTAAGCTCTTAGTAAGATCTCAGAAATAACTTAAAAGGAGGTCCGTTCATGTTTGAAACTCATTTCAAAGATCCCGTAACAACAAATAATGAAGACACGCATGACCAGAGGCACGTGACTTTTTAGGTTTTATTTTCTCTTTATAGATCCTACCGCTTCGTAATATTATCCCCAAAGTATTAACACACGCGCAGGTCGATCCATCATGGGACTCATCCATGGGCCAACGTCGACCATCTTTACATACCGAGACCCCTCCGTGCCTCGGAAAGCACGTTAAGCTGTTAGTCCCGGGTGTCAATTGTGAATCTTTGACAGTCGTTACGGATAGTCAGTAGCCCAAAAAATTCTGACAACCTGTCATACCAAGGTTTACCCAGTAACTGGCTTGTATACTGGTATTCAGCTGCATCCGGTTAGACTGGAAGCCGACCCCAACATAGTTGTGAAAAGGCTAAGCAGATGATGACTTCACTAGCGACTTATTTGAACTTGAAATGTCGCAGCCCTAAGAACGAGGTATAATTCAATGATTTGCAGCCGCAATTGAAGCACAGCTGTAATTGCAATTAAATTGTTCCCGACATTCAATGTAGACATTGACGGTTGCACGCTAATTTAGCGACTAACATCCACTTACCTAACTGCTTATATATATCCTAACTGCCCCGTTGGTCTCGCGGTCGCAGGCGCGACTGCTGAGCTGGTTCGATTCCCGGGTCAGGCAAAGTGTTATTAGTTTTTTCTATTAGGAATTTCTTAGTAACAGCCCGGAGTTTGGAAGTTGGCGGTGTGATACCCCCGTGCCTCGGAAAGCACGTTAAGCCGTGGGTCCAGCGCCTGATCTCTCTCCGGTCGTGTCGAAATGCCGTCACATCGGACTTTGAGAGTGAGAGAAGAGAGAGTGCACCTGTGTCTGCGCACACACTTGTGCACTATAATATCTCCCGCGCCGAAGGCTAGTCTCCTTTGAGATTGGCCGCCGTGGCCGAAAGACGGTCTGGAGGACTATATATATATAGATCCTAATAATATGGATAGGTAGTACAATATAATAAATAATAAATAAATTCTTTATTGCCATAAAAACAGGTTACATTTTTGTGAGACCCTGGCTCAAGAGCTAGGTTGGAGTACCTGTATTTCAGGAGCCAGTGACTTCTTCCATTTCGGTTACAATTGGGCAAGTTTTTTATGCAGCAGAAGGTTACAAAATAATATTACTTAAAGTTAAGTTTATATAATGTGTATAATAATAATATAATAGGGTAATCTTCGGAACTACTGATCAGATTCCGAAAATACTTTCACTAATGGGAAGCTACAATATTGCCGAGCTTTATTGGATATTGTATGTTAAAAAAAGCAATTTCTCATCGATGAAAGTCGCGGGCAGAAGATAGTAAAGAATAAATCAGTTTCTAAAAGCTTGTTTTATTTGATCACTTGCCCAATCTCATAACGTCTCATACACATATAACATCACGCCTGTTATCACTGCAGGGTTAGGCAGAGGTGTACCTAGTACAGTGTACCCCACATTTTGACAGTTATTTTCAAGCCCCATGTAGTAGGGGGCGAGCCTATTACCATCAACCGGGCACCAGACTCCGGGCTGCTACCGAGAAATTTCTGATGGAAAAACCCGATATCACTTTGCCTGACCTGAGAATCGAACCCAGGACCTCATACTTACTCAGCAGTAGCGCTTGCGCTAGATTAACGAGACAGTATATCGTCTCGTCTTACAAAATTGGTTATTTTTATAGTGGCTATCTAAATACATCGACGAATAAATTCAACAGATTTACTGATTACAAGTACTTGTTCATTATTCCCTGAAATGGACGATCTACAAAGCAGTAAGAATGTAATAAAAACATGCCAGTTGTATAATGAAAATATCGGCCCACCAAAAAATATCATGTGAAGTAGGGTTGCCAAGACTAACATAAAGCTTCGTGCAGACTAGCGCGACGCGACAGCGCGACGCGACATCGGTTATTGTTAGACCGTGAAGTTTTTTTTTGAAATTGTATTGTACGAGTCGCGTCGCGCCGTCGCGTCGCGCTGGTCTGTACGAGCCTTAACGCTTTCACGATTAAAAAGTTATCATACCCAATGTCCGTAACTCTACAAGGCCTAACTCTAACCTTACATCTCGGTCAAAATTCACGGCGCATTTTAGGTATTAATAAAATCCAAAGTATAAACACCAGACAAATAGAACTTAGTATATTTCATAAGTCTGCTAAATACATCTTCTCCTGAGAATTTGGCCTCTCTAGCTTCATCCTGGCCGAAGCTATGAAGATTTGAAAATACGACGAAATGCTTCGAGAAAAGGTAGGTAGTGTGCCCCTGCTTTTTGTTTTTGGCTCGTCTCGGCGGAGACACTACCGTGCCCCTAGATTTCATCCAACTGAAATATCAATTTTCAATATACTTAACTTCTTTTGACAATAGGTTCTTTCCCTTCTGACCAGGTATGACATAACATCTTCTCAATTTAATATTAGTATCTTTTTAAGATAAGGAAGGGCTTCCTGTATCAATTTATATACGATTTATGAAGTAATCTCCATAGTAAAGACAAATTGGATTGAGTTGGGAGGAAGTCCGATATTTTTTAACTGTTAAACCTCAATTACATTACTTAATATTAACCAAATGCTGAAGGAAATTAGCTTTTATGTTTTTAAATGTAAGAGATAAGGTTGGTTTTATGAAGTGTCGAGTTAATGTTGTAATAATATTCATTTGAAAACTAATATTACGCCATAAAATCAAAGAGCACACGGATCCATGAGGTTTTACAACGGGCAAGTGACTAGTTTGTGATTAAAAATCCAGTTTCAACGGATATAAGATTACCGAAACAGCTGCATCTTTATATTCATAGGAAATAGTTAATATGACACATTCGTTTTGAGTAACATTTAGAAAATTAAAGAAAAATACCGCATGTTAAACTCAAGATTGCGTGGCCACAATTATGAATATCAATGAAATTATCGTAAGCACAAGCTGAATAAATATGTCATACTCGCTGCGCTCCGTGGTTTCACCCGCATAAGTCTCGATCCCGTGGGAATATCGGGATAAAAGGTATTCTATGTCCTTCTCCAGGTCATGGTCTACCCATATGCCAAATTTCATCAAAATTCGTTCAGCCGTTTTAGCGTGAAAACATAATAAACAAACAAACAAACTCACTTTCGCATTTATATATTAGTTAAGATAGATATTAGTTCAGTTTTTTTGCTTGCGCTAATTTAGAAAATAATTTGGTTTAGACTGTCATACCTAGTCTACAGACTTTGACAGACGAAACCAATTTCCTATCTTTGAATATTTCAAAATTTTTGCTGAAAAACAGACTCGCGTCTTACAAATAGGTATTGCGCAAACATTCTGCGCTATCATAAATCCTAAGCCAATATTTGATTCAACAAAAAAAAAATTGTGGAGCGCTACCAACCCACGCACCATCAATCCTACGAACCATTTAATCATAAAAGTCAACACAAAATGGCTCTTATTTTAATTAATAGTCACATATGTACAGCCGATCTCTGCTACCGATGATTTATACCAGTGTCGATAGCTGGGTGGTCTCGTAAGAACCTTTATTATAATTATAATAATTAATAATATACAAACACCTGTTCGGAGCACTGTTAATGATGCTGACTCTGATTGTTTTGAGTTTAGTCAGAAGTTGAGGTAACTGTTCATTAATAATTTGTTTTTAATTATTAGTTTGGTTGAGGTTAGATTGGGAAATTAGTACAGTTTATTTCAGATTGTATTTCCATATTTATTAAAAACATCGACCATAACCACCATTCTTACATAAATAAAACTAAAACATTAACTATTTGAAACAAAACTGTATCTTGTAAGTAATAACAAAAACGGTAGCAGAAAGTAGCATTTTCTATCAGGTCTGACAGCTCAAGGTTTTACCCGCGGCGAATTTAGGCCCGCCCTCTTCAAAGCACATTTGAAAATAAAATAAACTAAAAATAGAAAGATTCTTTTGAAAAATAAACGATCTAATAACAAATAGGTATATTTTAATTTTAATTGCAATTTTAGCAATTTTATTTCAGTTTTTCCGTTTCGGAAAAGCAGTAAATACTACGCACTTATAAGATGGAAAAACTCATAATTTAATTTAATTTGTAGATCTTCATAAAAAAACTACTATGTAATTCTGTATCTGTTTCTGTGTATCCTACTATCCTACTAATATTATGTGAAAGTTTGTATGTTTGTTACTCATTCACGCAAAAACGGTTGAACGGATTTAGATGTTCGGACATAGATAGTTCACAGCCTGGATTAAAACATAGGATACTTTTTTTCACGGTAACGTCCACGCAGACAAAGTCCTGGGCAGAAGCTAGGCTGTTCAATAATAACTTTTATCTCATAAGTAATAAGGTAGGTAATAAGCCAAATAACAAAAGACAAATCAATCGAATCAAAAGTTTGTTCCATAATTAATTCAAACAAGAAAATTTATGGTCTTTGTTTAATTGACCGAAGACACGACCGTCAACCTTTTAAAACAAGTTTGATCTTATTACGAGGGATCAATTTTATATATTATTATGTTAGGTACCGGATCATTGAGGTGATAATTCAACATAATATTTACTGTGTTTTAAATAATCTACCTACACTATAAGGAAAATCTTATAAAAAGGAAAATATGCATATTATTTTATAAACAACAATAATTTAAAAAACTGCAACAATCAAACAATGATGTTGCGAAATCTTCTATTTAATTTTGTTATTTTTATCCACTTCTTAGTTCCTATAACACCAACCCAAAAGATCAGTTGACCTTCTAGTGCCAAAAGGTGATATATATCTATCTAAGTATATATAGTATATAATTTCGCTAAAGGTTGTTACGAGTATTACCTACCACTACCACTTTAGTTATGTTTACAGCACGCAAGTTTCAGAGCTCCTGATTTTTTTCCTAAATATCTCATTTAATTTCAACCGTTCTTAAAGCATTATTTATTTATTTAGAAATAATAATACTTTCCTTCTTTCTTATCTTTACTTTTCTTACTTACCTGTCTTTTTTTTCTTAAGGTATTACGATTTATTTCTCAAAACATAGAATAAACTACATTTATGCAAAAGTAACTTATTTTTGCATATGTTCTCAATAATATGTCCTAGGTAGTTTATCCTTGAAACCAAATTTTTTTAAGGCATGTGACTACTATCGACTGGACCCGTGTGATGAGTCCCCAGTCCCTCTCACAGAGAGGCCTGAGGCCAAACAGTGAGAACGTTGTAGGCAGATTGAAAAACAAAAGAACATCTACATTATCTACATGCATCACACGCAAAAATGCATAAGCACCACTCCAAGCTTAAACCCATCGCGTGCCATGACGTCATTACTCCTACAGTCCTACCTCGTACCTAAACTATGTCCAAACAAATCACACAATTATCAACAGTAAATGCATTTCATTTAACACACGTAGGACCGTAGGTGTTCCAAGACGTACGTACGTATATGTTTTCAGATTACTTGACAACCGACATCCGTTGCCCTGTGGGAAAAGTAGACAGGTGTTGTCACGTATCGCCTCTAAACTATCATAAAACACTTAATTACATACACCTCACAGTGGAAAACAAACCTTAGCACTTCAAACTCAAGGTTCAGTCTCATGTGAGGTGTGTTGGGAGATAAGACCGTCTGGCATGTGAAGAATTCAACTCAAATGAAAGACTAAGTGCAATGAGGTATCAATACAGTCATAAAACAGTATTGAAATGAAGATACGTTCCATGTTTTTTTCTACATGCAGTGAGTTTTGAATTACAGTATTAATTATGCGTGGTTAGTCATTCAGCTCGTAAGCATATCCATATTATTTGAAGGGAAAACAAGATAATTACATAGTATCGCTTTCCTTTTGTTTTCTCCAAAAATGTTAATAACCTAATACGGTTGGCGAAATTATATACTAATTTTGCCGTGTATAGGTATTGGTAATACTGTAATTCAGGTATTAGTAATACCTATACATACACAGCCAGACACACAAAACACACAGGTAGACATTTAACTTGTCATGTTAACCATTTTGAAGGACTTCAGTTTCGAGAAATGGGGTCTAAAATTGACTCTAAAAAACTCTCAAAGTTCCAATAACTACCAGTCAAAAATCATTGCCTATTTATTATATGTACATAAAAGACAAGATATTTGTAAAATACCTATATTATTTTCCCAAATTACATCATTTTTTATTCACAAAGTTTCATTTACATGCCAAAGGGTAATTACAAACTGTCAAGATATCTGAAACCGTTGAATGGGCATGTCATTTCTTCAGAGCGGAAATATTCCCCTTCAAATATTGATATCCTTCCTCCGAACTTTTGGCGTGTGAAAGAAACCATAAAAGATTCACAATATCATGTCCTTACCACTTCCTTAACGGCCTTGAAATCTGTCCCAACTGTAAAAAGCGCGCAATATGTCTTAAGTTACGTAAAGCCTAATAAATGCTGCAAAAAACCTTTTTGGAAATTTTCTATTGGTCTCACGCTCATACTTAAGGATGATTTCCACCAAACGGCTCGCATCGCATCGGATCGGAATGGACTTTACAATCTTAATATTAAATCGTGTACACAGTATTTAAAGGCTATATTACCGAGCCGCGTAGGTACAGCACCTAGACCGCGGGCGTTTTCCGCGACACGCGATCGTAGCAGAAAGTATGCTGCGACGCGCGATCGGCTCCGTTCGCCTGTCGACGTATTCCAATTTTTTTTTCTTCTGTTTTTTATGATTATTTTATTCTTCTTCTAATGCAATAGTCAAAAAGTATTTGACTAGGCGCAGAAACGGATACGTTCGCAAGCGACGGTACGGAGCCGATCGTATGCGTCGACATCTTGCCGGACGCGATCAGCTGTTGCCGCATCCGTTCGTATCCTTTCCGATCCGATGCAATGCGAGCCATTTGGTGGAAATTATCCTTTACTGGCCACTTAATCTTAAAACGTAGTATTTTCATGAGTGATATATTGGTGATATAAAATAAAAGCGAAATGGTTTTATTGTTACATCATCACATTCATGACACTGCTGAAGACTGTGTTATAGGTAAGTAGATACGTGGTCTTTAAACAGGATGATGACGGTGCCCAATTGCCATCGTTTTGATCTGAACAAAGACTTCGAGGGTTTTACTCGACGCAAAGATCTTCGGCCAATGATTCCAATATAAAACTCTACTTTTAATCTTGACCAAGCCAAAAAATCAAACTTACCATCTCAAAACCGACACAGAACTATTATCACTTCTAAAATACGCAGCTACTTCTAAAAGATAAAAATCACAGCCACCGAAGAGCCGTTATCTCGTCTTCCTGACGTCATAAAAATAAAGAAACACACTTGAAACGCGGCGATAGCATCACACTTCCTACAGCCGCTAATTAGACTGCACTTGTTAGAAAAACGTTTTAATTAAGTTCACTTTATTTCTTTCATGAAAAGGTATATATAGATATTTTAAAGATGCATAGACTAAGCATCTAAAAACCATTCCCATCTACAATTTTGATTGATTCGAATAAAAAGGTTTCAGATAGGTTAACAGTGTAATAAAAGCTTGTTAAAATACATTGCAGATGTACTATTATAACCTACGATTTTGCAGGATACTAATTTGAGAAGCGACCGTAAAGGCAGCAACTTCATTTCTACAGGATTTTTTTGTGAGAAAACATATGTATTTAGTATTGAGAGATATTTCCATTTGTATTCAAAGATTATGAGAAAATGGAACAGACAGCTAAAAAAAATCTAGCTCAATAAATAAGTAAAGTTCGATGTAACGTACAAGCGGTAAGTAGTTATATTTGTTATAATACCTATTAAGTGAACATACAGCCACGTTTAACATAAAAAAAAAAAACAAAAATAAACTTTACCAAACATTATGCCTAGTACTTAATATCATAAATATTTAATATATAGAGTAATTAGGTGTGATATCGTGATGCCATGCCACGTGTGCGCCTGCGCAGACCGTGAGAACCGCTCCCGAGGGAGCGAGGGACATCTTACACAAGTAGGGATATTGTTTCTTGAGCACATGCCAGCCACGCGTATAGCGTAGTGTGGATACGACGGCATATTTTAAAATAAATAATATGAAATTGGGTTCATAAATATTATTGTTAATATTAATGGAATATTTTTAAAATAATAATTTCCGACTGCGTGGCAGCGTAGCTCTGCCAGTTTCCAAACTGAAGTTCTGAAAAACTTCGGTAAATTGTGTCTAAGTTAAACACAACTTAAGCTAAACACGCGAAGATGTGTCACTATTCACAAAATATGGATTTTCTCTATTCATTGATTACTGATTTACCTGAACACAAGTTTGTGTGCATATGCATGCATTTGTTAAACTAGCTAGATTAATCAGTGAAGTGAGTTAAGAAAAGAAAACTCGGGGTGACAAAAGAAACGAAAAATTAGGGCATGCCATTCATAACTCTTTGATCTTCTTTCTTTTTTTTAACTTCGCTTTTTATCTGTACTGAAACTAGCCTTTGACCAACAATTTTGTGTAAATTCTAAGCTTACATAATGCCCCAAGAAACACACGCGAATAAACATCCTTTTACAAGATTTAATAAAATATAAATTAAAAATAACCGTCTCATCCACTCTATTCCTCCGTGACTGCCGTCTGATTGAATAAGTCCCGCATAAAAGGATGATTCGCCATCTGCCGCGTCTCCGCACTCAATCATAAACATAACACGACACCAATGTACATATACATCTTATACATAATACAATGTACATGTATATGTACATGTTTATAAGAACACTTTCAACCAGTCACTGTTCTCAATAGTTGACCTAAATTAATGTAAACAGGATAAATCAAATGTGCAATCTAGAATGTTTTTTGTTTAGTCTTCATTTTATTTAATTCGTTTTCTACAACATGTGGCTTTCATTTGAATCTCTTTATCCTTTTTTTTTTGGGTGGGAAATTATCAAATAGCTTCTCCTGCTCTGGGTGGAACGGGACGGCGTGTCAGACTCTTACTGACTAAAAACCACCCGTGTTCCTTCAGTTGCCTGTACGTTGCCTATAGAATGATCTAGTTAGAAGACCTAAATGTATCTTTAGTCATGTGCAATATACTAATTTACTGTTAACTGTAATGTACTGTATTTATTTATTTATAATATTACTGATTTACCTGAACAAAAGTTTGTATGCATATGCATGCATTTCTAGCTAGACTACACTAGCTAGATTAATCAGTGAAGTGAGATAAGAAAAGAAAACTCGGTGACAAAAGAATCTAAAAATTAGGGCATGACATCCATAACTCTTTGATCAGTTTTCTTTATTTTTTTTAACTTCGCTTTTTATCTGAACTAAAACTAGCCTTTTCACAAAAAAATGTAAATACATTTACACAAATAGTTGGCTCAATATCAGCGAGATACAAAACATACGATATCATGTTTCGATATAAGTACATATAGTCGAGAATACTAATAAAATATGAATGACCAATTTTTGTTAGTTTGAATATTTGAGATCAGACGAAGAGGGGAAAAAAGCACTTCTTTGAAATACTTTAGTTTTTGCTTTTCAGCCCAATGATCAAAATTTTATGATACTTAAAAATCTTGCTAAGTTGTGAAGATTACCATTATCAGCTATCTAATTACGCAACACATTTTCGTAAACGATTACGACAATTTTTTTTCATTTTGACTGTTCTACAACATTCATTGCGGTATTCACGTTGTTGAGCAGATTTTTTTTTCGAACTTATGAAGCAATGGATTAGCAATTTGTTTCTAAACGATTCAAATTCCAATTGATCGTGTATTACGTAATCAGGGTACTGGTCAGGACTCAAGATAATTCATTTTAAATAAGCCTTCTTACAGGTTGCTTGAATGCTAATCTAAAACTTATTTTCCAAAATAAACCTTAACGTGCAATCCATTCGCAAAAAATACTTCATAGTAGCCAAAAAATACCGTAGCGTATTGCTTGAATGCCAATACAATAAAAAAGTGCGAATTCAATAACCCAGAATAGAATAAGAGAAAGACAATATTGCCTTTTTATGCAAGTTTCAACAAAAATGTAAAAACAATGACCTACATTAGGTTACAAACACAATTTTCCTAAAAGCTATGAAACACTACGAAAAAATCCGCTACGCGCGTGCGTAGTTCACTAACATTCCCATTAGTACGGAATTAAAAACATGTTATACATTCTTCTCAAGTATAAAATGTAATTCAATGTACGATATCAACCGAAAAATTAGTGTGCATACAATAATAATTGTAAAGTCCGAGCCACGGACCACGTGTCCCGTATAAAGAACTATTATTACCATCAAGTCGTGTAGGTAGCAGCGTGCGCGGTCATAATTGTATTAATCATTCAGCGCGACCGGCAGACGTCGATTTTCTTCAACAAAGTGCTCTTGTTTGTTTTTTTCGTAAGGAAGTCGGCCGAAGGTGAACCGTGGGAACGTCGGGCGGGTGCACTTCCCAAAACATCGACGCACGGCAGCGAGTCCGACATGCGCCGGACAGAACGAGATAAAAAATCTAGCTGCCGAAGAAACAGAGAGAGACGGAGGATGTGACGTGTGCGCGCCAAGCGACAGCTCACAATCGCGTGATCATCTACAAGAAATAATAAAACGGCAATAAAAGAAACACGAGACAACGGTAACGATGGCCCGCGCGCGAGAGTGGGACGGAACTCGGTGGCCGAAGGCCTGCGCGCGCGCCGCTCGAGTTACCGCATTCGAATTTCAAAGATCAATGATCGATGCGATAGGAGCGAGACGCGCGACAAGCGCTCTAATACCGTTGAGTGAGAGGGACATGAATAGTAAACGGCCGTTGGTAAAAAAAGGACAGCATTATCAGGTTGGCTCGTGGCGGTTTCAGCACGGGCCAGCTCTCCTTCGCCGCTCTATCGACAGAGGGCGCTGTTTACATTTCAGTGGCCATATTGAAAGGTTGTATGCTATTGTAATCGGCGAGTTTAATAACAAATCGATTTCAATGGCGTTAAAGTGAAATTTGCAAACAGTTATGAGTTTAGTAAATACAAAGTGGTTTGTCGGTAAACGTCAGTTCCTTTGGAGTTTTTCCATTGGAATAAAAAGTTCCAACCTGTAATTTTGATGCGGTACTTTTCATTGGGTAATATTTTAAATATAGTAGATGTTTGGTAGGAATTTAGGCTTTTCATAATTAGAGATACCGTGAAAGAAAAATATATAATTCAATCAATTTGACTAGATCGGTCACGAGCATGACTTATTAAAATATACACCGTTGTAAAAATTCAATCAAAATCGTCAATTTTGTCGTGAAATCGATATTTTCTGTAACACTTTGTCGCGTGAAAACTGGGTTCAATTGAAACGAACGGGCGATGACAGCGCCCGTGGGCGATTCACAAAACATTTGGTTCCGTTATTTTCACATAGATGGCGTTATGAGTTTAATTTTGGGGATAAGCTATTTATCATCCGTTTTCCTAATATAGTAGATCAATTTAAAGTGTAATTATTATTATACTTTTATTAATTCTATTATTTTTCAACTAACGTATCTAACGAAATACGAATATATATCGAAAAACTTCCAACTAGTTTAAAAAAAAGCTTTTTATCATCCGTTTTCCTAATATAGTAGATCAATTTGAATTAATAAAAGTATAATAATAATTACAATTATTATTATACTTTTATTAATTCTATTGGTTTTCAACTAACGTATCTAACGAAATACGAATATATATCGAAAAACTTCCAACTAGTTTAAAAAAAATATCTTGCAGCTCTTCCAAAATTTGTCCTGTTGATCTTGCTTGTACATTCTGTAACGCTATTTTCAAGTACCAAATGACCGAGTACCGAATTTCCTTTTTCAAGAAAGGCACGGCAAAATGTTTAATAAATAAGAGATTGTTTTACCTTAAGCACGGGCTGCAAATGTTTTAAGATAAGCACGGGTTGCACATTACACTAGTGTTAAGATTTTATAAGAAAATGTTGTTGTACGATTGAATCGATCACACGAGAAAATTGTCAGTAGGATCTTGGTGGGTTATTAACGCCCCATGATAAGAATAATATGATAGAGATTAACCAAGTTCACACGGGTGAAGCTACTTATGGTTGATTTATAAACCATAAGTAGCTTTAGTTAAAATCAAGTAGGAACACTTGTATCAAAACGTCAGTCTAAAAGCGCCTGTTTTTAATTCTGAAGTGTTGTATGAACGTCAAGGAATAATTAACACAATGTTATTGTGATGATTCCTCGAAAATTCAGACCTATGACTAAGAATGGACAATTCTTAAAGTATGGTGATTATCTATTGGTGATTAATTAATCATCACTCTATAGGTAATATGTAAATGCATGGTTGAATGGAAAAAGATCTTGTCAGAATCTATTGTCGGGAGTATTCTGAGACGAGATGAGAGATTTCTGATGATGATGATTTGTATGAGACGAGATGTATGACTTTCGCTTAGTGGTACCTATATATATTTTTTTATTCCAAATTATGTCTTCAACTAAATAATGTACTTGGCTTTTGTCCGTGTTATTGAACTAGCTTCTGACGTTTCATAAGTGCCCATGTAGTTTTATGTCAAATAAAATATGTATTTTGATATGTCATAGTAAAACCAATATATAAAATGTTTTTATTAATGTAGTAAGATTTTTGAGTTTCCAGCCAAATCTTTTTCTATAATAATCCGCCTCTGTACATTTGTGTGCTTAAAGTATTAAATAAACAAATAATAATTACTTTATTGTCAGCCAACTAAGGCCCATAGATAAAATACACAAATTATTCTTACAAAATAATAAACTAATACATAATTAATAAAAACATTAGGCACTAGTAATGCTTGACTTACTTTCTAAATAATTTCACTTAACACAAATCTACTAGTTGTCTACTTGTCTAAATCTCGCGTGCTCTTCCCCACAAAAACAGTCATTTCCGTGCTCAAATTGTAAGTGTAGTTTATCACTATCACGAAATGATTTTATCGACAAAATTAGAGAATCGTGTAGATAAGCAGTCACCCGTGTGTTGATTATAATTTCCGGTAATAATCGTGTATTGAGCGTGTGATTTTTATTAAGCAAACTTGAATGGTTTTTACTTATTAGTGTCAGGTTTCGTTGTATTTTTTGTATTTAATTTATTTATAGATATTTTATTTTAGATGGTGGTTATTCACAGTTTTTAATTATCATTTTGTCGTTGTATTTTAATGACTATTCGTTGGGTTACTTTCTCCTTCTTCTTTTTCAAAGCGGCCGTTTCAAGAATGGCAATTGATCACCACTCCATTTTCAATCAATTAGGATATCAATGTTGACTGGAACTTGTACGAAAATATGTATTTCGGTTTCCTTAACTGCCAGACTTTTTCTACAATTATCCTGTTCTAGATGTTATACTCAATAGGTACTCAATCATTTATTGCATACCAAAATATGTAGATACTTAGGTGGTAACTTTAAATTTAATGAGATCATTATGGACACTGTCGGGCACAACAAATATAATATAAGAGAGATAGAGGAGGCTTGATTGTGCCTGGTAGATACCTATAGTAGGTACCAACCTGAAACTGGCACACTTAGGTAAGCAGGTATACCTAATACTTATGATATAAAAAAATAAAAAAATGTAGACCGACACTTCCTCAAAAAGTCAAAATCATAATATGCGATACAGACACAAAATAAGATTAACGATATACTTATAAGTATGTGCGTGTGTCAAGATTTCGGAATCGTTCATCTGACGATAGCACATCGCTGCGTGATGTTAATTTCCGCTTCAGTTGATTTATCTTTTATATGTGTTAATTGATCGTTACGACTAAATTGGAATTTTGGAGCGTGTTCCTTAATTAAAATATGTGTATGATTGACTTTTATTTTAATAACTAAGGCTTATTTTTAAGGCGTCGTTTTGTTTGAGTTTTTCCAGTGTGGAAATGGATTCACCAATCTAGAGTTATGCCAGGTTAAGAAAAGTTGAGCGAATTTGCATGTATGTACATTTACACATTTTAAATGTAAATGTGTAAATGTACATGCAAATTTGCTCAACTTTTTTACATTATGTTAGTATGTCCTAACCGTGACGAATGTCATACAGGGAAATTGATAGGTCGCTACCGCTACAGTGATCTGAATATAATATTGGCATTTCGTTGCCTCCTACTAAATTGTCCATGCTTAGGCATAAAGAAAACGTTTAAAGATTTTAAAGTCAAATACTGTCTTATTTACATAAGAAAGCTCTCTTAAACCACTTATTCAAGCAATTCAAATAATCTTAACGCTCTTAAACCGAGCAGTTAAACAAACACTTGCCAAAATCTATTCACCGTCGAATAACGGTCAAAATTAGAACGTTCGAACGTCTATTTGAATTCAAAAATAGAAGTTAGGAAGGCGTGCATGCGCGCTTAACGCCCGTGGGCCGAAACAAGCGTTACTATTGGCCAGAGGTGAGCCAATCACGGCTCGACGCTGGCCTAGGCGTGATGAGGTTTTCCGCGCAAATTGTATTAATGTTTAGGAAAAACTGCGCTAATGCGATTCTTATTAGAATTTGACACAATTTGTTTTGTATTCAAATAAATAATAGCGGTGATTATAGTTTCATACGTGATTGGTATGAGTTTATTAATGTTTGTCATTGTTTTCAACATGAGTTAACTATTTTAGAGACTTCCATGTAATAGGTATATATAGGTATAGTAAAAATCCTTTATAAAGTTAACATTTATTATTTATTTACTAGTTGTATCTATCTAAATAATCTTTCAGATGACTTGACCGAAAAAATAGCAATGCATTCATATTATTTTATTTTATAGATATCAAAGAATTTTCCTTAAAATATGTGAGTCCCACACTTGGACCCTACACCACCCTATGTAATTATAAATTGTATAAAGTTGGAATTTAGGTATTTTATTTTAAATTCCAGAGCTCATATTTCGAAACTGCCCTACTCAAACCACAAAAAAATCTAAAAGCGAATTACCCAAAAAACGTGACGGACAGAATCCTGCCCGTAATAAAAAAAATACCAAATCTTTATCAAGTTTTGCCCTAATGCCCTCAAAGTGAACAATGGGGCACAAAAATATGAAACCCATGCATATTTGAACAATAACAATAGCACACCTGTTGGATTGCCATATATTCTGGTCACATCAAATTTTTTTGCTCATCCACAATGTTTGTATACCATTTCAATACTCAGGTATGATTTTTATTTTTTAAAGGTTGTGATTCTGATTTTGAAAAGGATTACGATAGAGGAATGATTGGGCGAAGTGTAAGTGTTCGGTTGTCTTCGTTGAAGATGCAAGAATGATTAAAGGATAATAAAAAAAGTTTGCAGCCAAGTATCTACTTAATGTGAAATATGATTAAGTATATGAAATGCTCTTTAATAAGTCTTCCAACAAAATTCGCCACTTTCATAAATAATGAAAATAGAAAATAATATAGTGTTTCCATTGCAAAACTGCACCCGCAATAATTTACGAACGAAATTGACCATTTTCCATCCACCACCATTCCACTTGACCTTTACCATTTCGCTTTTTACTTGGTTTCGCTTTGGTAGTGGCCAATGCACTCACGAAGTATACATACACTCACAGTGTATGTTCTAGCGAAGAAATTCTATTAGAAATTAATTATAATATCTAAGCAGTTTGAAAACAAAATCCCGTGAACACGATGACCACATCTGTTACCGCCCCGGGTCTATAGCGGCCGAGCGCTGCAAGCGAAATAGTCCGTACGGTGTATAGATATGAACTTCTTCGATGGTACCTTAGTACCTATGTAGTATTTACTTATCATAAATAACATAACATCACGCCTGAATCCCCGAAGGGTTAGGCAGAAGTACCTATTTCACCAGTTATTTTTCCCATCAATCGGGCACAAATCCAGACTCCGGGTTGCAATTGAAAAATTCCAGATGGAAAAATCCAATAACTCTTTACCTGACCCTGGAATCGAACTCGGGACCTCATGCTCAGCAGTAGCGCCTGCCACCACATGACCAACGAGGCAGTTGTGTAGCTTAGTAATCCATTAACACACCCAGGGTCAAAAGCCTCACCTTTACCCCCTGATTAATTAATAATAAAGATGGTTGATAAAAGATGGCTTCCTGTTAAGGTTATGGAGGTCAGATGGCAATCAGCACGCATAAAATTATTTGAAAATACCTGTACCCGCAGCGCTTACCTACTCGATTCTCAATAATATCGCTTCTTAGTTTAAAAAAATATTTCCTACTCGATCTAATTTAAGTTCATACTTATTAAACGAATCGTTAATTTGGGCAGTCAGCACTTCAGCAGTTATTTATAAGTAAGTATAAGTCTATCGAATGCAATCGCATAGTTAATCACTAGAAAATATGAGCTGCATTGTGAACACATCACACATCTTTAAGAATTTTCATTAAGTAAGAATTTAAAAAAAAACTATACACACACAATCGACATTTACGATTATAATAATAGGTCTTTACCTATGAAATTGCCGTTTTGTATGAAAAAATTTAAACGATTTTTTTTCATGTATTTTTTATTTGTATTAATCGAAGTAATCACCCATGCAATCAATGCATCTTTGCCAACGCAGTGGCAGTTTATTGATGCCCTTCTTAAAGAAATCAGCTGGACGGGAGGCAACAAATTCTTCAAAGGCATTTTGTACTGCCTCTCGGGTATTTAATTTTTTTCCCGCCAAGAAGTTATCCAAATTCTGGAAAGAGTAGTAGTCTGTAGGCGCAAGATCTGGTGTGTAGGGCGGATGACGGAGAGCTTCCAACCCCAGTTCTTGCAACTTGGAGACCGTCTGCTGTGCAGTATGAGGTCGCGCGTTGTCGTGCAAGAGCAGCGGAGACGAGCGATTGACCAATGCTGGTTGGAGATGTACCAGCTTCTCCATCATTGTGTTCAGTTCTTCACAGTAGGTACATATCTGCAGTAATGCTCACCCCGTTTGGTAAGAAGCTGTGATGAATCACACCGGCGCTAGATCACCAAACAGTGACCATCACTTTTCTAGGGGTAAGTTTTCGTTTAGGGCATTGTTTAGGTGCTGAACCAAGATCCAACCAACTTGCTGAGCGCTTGCGGTTATCAAACAGAATCTATTTTTCATCGCAGGTAACAATGCGGTTCAAAATTCCTTAATTTGTGTGTCTGTTGAGCAGTGCAAGGCACGTCTCGACGCGTACTTCGCGCTGGCGATCATTGAGTTCGTGGGGCACCCATTTGTCAAGCTTTTTTACCTTGCCAATTTGACACAAATGGACCAATATTGTTTTGACGCTAACGTCGAAAGCTGCTGCTAATTCAGCCGTAGATTGTGTACATCAGCTTCCACAATCGCCTTTAATTCGTCATTGTCGACCAAAGTCTTCGGACGACCGCGAGGTTCTTTTTTCAGGTCGAAATTCCCAGAACGGAAGCGAGCAAACCAATAACAGGTGGTGCGTTGGTTTGTAGTGTTAGCTCCGTAAAAGTGCGTTTACGGAGCTAACACTACAAACCAACCAAACGTTTACTCCGTTGCGTGCCGCTTGTGCCGCGTTGCTGCCACGACGGTACTCATATTCCATAATTACTCGAATTTTTAACGTATCCATAATGACGAAAAAGTTTGAAATGCGATGAAAATGTAACACTTATCAATAAACAAATGACTACTTTTGGAAAAAAAAATCCATGTTTTTAAAATAAAATTAATTTGAAATTAGAATTCTTAGCCAAACAAAAATTATTTTGATTTGAAATGGCCAGTACCTACTGCAGAACGGCAATTTCATAGGTAAAGACCTAATATTACAATCATAAAGTCGTAATCACATGCAGCATTCATGGTCTAACCAAAAAAAGAACACGACCAAAGACAAAACCCAAAAAGTTGCAAAAATATAGGCCGATAACTGACAGTCATAAACGTGCCATAAAATGAAAGACGAGGTGTGCTCGCACGAAAATTCAAAATTGGAAGGAAAGTGGTTATTTTAAATGCAAAAAGGTTGTTTAAAAAAGGTTGTGTGTTACACCGTGGGAGAATGGGCAGGTGTGAGCTAGCGGGTACACTTGAGATCGGACGCGTACATTTTTTGCAACCCACTATATTGATTTTTAATTAATGCTCCTCGAATTAAGTTTTTTTTTTATAAAATGGTGCTCGTTTTGGGGTTTCGAGTTTTGATTGGGTAATTTTGTTTTTGATGGGTTATTTTGTGCGACAGGGAAGACTTTGATATAATTATGTTTATAATTAAGTATAAATATTTTGTTAAGTATCTACCTAAGTGGTATTATAATTACATTTAACTCAAATTAAGTCACACGACTAATACTAATTACAATAAGAATATCGAGCAAGCAAGTTCTAATTTCTAAGTCAAAGAAAATTGAAACCAAAATACTAATTACTTAAAAACATCAAACTTAACAACCACTCTTCCCCTCCTTTGTCTAGCCTAAAGCCACACCATTAAAGAACACAACCTGCTAATTAGAGCTAATATAAAATAAAGCATAAGACAGACGACTTTCATAGTCCCGATGATTTGTCACAATATTGTCCTGCACCGGTAGCCATAACGGTTAACCGCTTCGCCATTTATTTTTTTTAAATTCTACTACTACAACCTTTCCCAGTCAGGTTTAGCAACTTTTTTTTAAAGTCTAAGAGGACAGTATGACTATTTTTACTTGTTACTTCAATTTTTGTTTTCGTTTTAATGGTAACGGATCGGTCTTAAAAATAGTACGTTAAACTTTTTATAACTGTTTAAGGATCGGTACGGTTTCTTATTTGTTTTGTTTAGATGGTTTATATTCAGACTGTGTACTGGGAAGATGTATTTTTAACTTTGGAAAAAATATATAGTAGAAACCTGTTTGTGTGCTGTTTGTTTAATTTAATTTTATAAGTGTAAATTTTCTGCGATTTTTATGATTTAGAAAGTTAGAAAATGTTTGCCTTATTTTCGAAGAACTACAGTGCGTTTCATTAAAAGTCAATTAATATTTCTAAAGTATGGGTTAATTAATATAATTAATTCAATATATTATGTGCACATCGAATAGATTGAATAAAATTAAACACCTACGTGATACATCTTTTTTACTTGCTACTAAGACTCAATGGTCAAAACATAACATTATTATCAACGGTCGCTCGAATAATTAGATAACGAATGTTAAACTAAACGTAATAAATGAATAATATTCATGGGCACGTCATGTCACGCACATAAAAGCATTAGGGTCGCGCCACACAGATTTCGTCGCGTGACAAGATAAGCGTGCGTGTTTCTATCACTGTAAGCGACGCCCGCGCACCCGACCGCGCCCGACTTCACCCGAAGACGGCCGAACGCTGTCGTGGGAAAACGCGGCAGGTGTTACCGATCCGTAGCACTTCTTACTGAGTAAACATTCAGCGTATACAAAATTATAACCGCTTCGAAGCGTCTGTGTAAATGGAAAACATATTTTGTGTACCTAATGATACTGCTTACTTTTTTGGTGTGCTCGGTTATCAGCCGACAATGTTTTTTGCGACGGTTTTGAGGGGCTCGTATGTTTCACGTTTTTATTTTAGTTAAATTTATTGAGGGATCCTTAATTGGTATGGTTAAATGAAGTGTAGTTAAGTGTGCGCGTGACCTTTCTGTTTACATTGCAATTGTGAAGTGGATTCATGAATATAATGGACGTATATGAATGCGTCATTTATTTATACATTTGTGAAACTGTGACCTATCTCGTTGGCTTGCACATTAATGTGAATTGCATTATTTGCTTGTATCGTTTTTCTGGAGAAGAATAACTGTCACAATAAAGCCTATAGATTATTTGTTTGTGCGCTTTTAAATAGTAACAGAAAACACTAAATTGCTTTTAGTACTGCCTTTTAAGGGATTATATTATAATGAGATATACGTTTATTTTAGGATTAATAAATATTTACTGAAGCTCAACTGTATGTATTTGCTTTTTATTTAGTAGTAACAGAATGGGCACACTAGAAACTTCTGATGTTTTAAAAGCTCATTTTTCTACGTATAAAAATAATACAGTGTCTTTTCCTAGTTAAAGTAAACTGCTGAAAGTCAAAGTCAAAGTCAAATAATTTATTTCAATTAGGCAAATGAAAGGGACTTTTAAACGTCAAAATTTATTTAAAAAATAAAATTGATTCTAGTCGCTCGTGAAAAATCTTTCAGCAGTAATTTTTTGCTGGTTTAGCCAAAAATCTTTCAAAGAGTCACTGTACAAGTACACGAGTCATTTGATACAAAACTTAAGTTTGAGCTTTGAGTAAGATTAAGTTGGTATCTACAGTTCATAATTGTATTGTTTTCTTTTTTTTTTCAATCATATACTTACTCAGAGCAAAAAAATATCAGGATGTTCAAACATACAAGAAAAAAGCTCCGATAATCCAGCCTAGATGTTGATACGTCTTACTCTTTACATAAAGTCAGGGCTAAATTGCTCAGGGCATTATCATAAAAATTAAATATTCTTACTGTGAATTCTATCGTATTTTTCATTTTCTTAAATCTATCTAAATTAGTAAAATATGTTTTGTTTTGTAACTGTTTTGTAACTGCATTTCCTACTGCTATGTTAAATGCATGCCGTGGCAGCCTTTAATTAAGGCTACACTATAATATCTAAAAATAATATGTGTATTTTAACATGAATTTTTGGTCTATACTTTGTTGGTTGTCCTTAAATAAATAAATAAAATAAATAATGTCGAGTACTTTACCCCTGCAAAAAGTAATGTATCTGAGAAAGAAACGTTATATTTTAAGCAGTAATCACGTACTATGAAAAGTGGTACTACTGCCCCTTAATTACTTATAGCAATTACTTACAGCCTACAGGTGTCGTGTAATTGGCTAATGTTATTGTACCTACTTAATTTAAACACGTACTTCTGCTGTACTTAATGACCTATCATTGATTCTAAGTACGAGTATATTAATGAGAATTAATATTGGACATACATTGTTGTGTCGGCAATCTTGAGAAAACGGGGATGCAGATAATTAAAACTGATCATGTGCACACAATATAAATATACAGGGTTATTGGTAATATGTCGGCAATCCATTAAAGGGATTTAGGAGAGGTCATTTGCAACCAAATTACCCCTTATGACCCCTATGCAAATGTCAACCATTTTCGAGTAATTTGACATTTTATATTTTAAAACTAATAAAATATAAAATGTCAAATTACTCCAAAATACTTGAAATTTGTATAGGAGTCTTATGGGGTCATTTGGTTGCAAATGACCTCTCCTACCTACATCTTAATGGATTGCCGACATATTACCAATAACCCAATAAATGAAATGTATATGTAATTTTTTGAAGTAAAGGTATAATTTAAATACAGTTGCAATTTATTAGCGTCTATAAAATAGTATAAAATAAAACAAATTCACTTTTTGTGTCTGTCGCTGTAAACTCCGCAATGGATTTTGATACGGATCAACATCATTTAAAGAATTGATTCCTGAAGGTTTATGTAGTATAATACAATAATATTTAACTTAGATATAACACACTAATCTCGATGTTTTGACATGTCGCCACATTAGTGGCTCGCACCTGTGCGAATAAGTGGCAGATCACTAGTTAAAAATAAACGATTTCAGGAATACATTCACGAATAACAGGCTATAGAAAAAAAGCTAATCGTAAAAGTGCTAAGTGAAAGAACATGAATAAAAACACCACTCGTAGCGCTATTGACGTGAACCAGTTCCTATTGCACGCCCATTGTTTGGCTAAGTTGAAAATGTCAACAGGGACTAACGATATTTAAATCAACTTAGAAATGATTGCTTTGACGATTTTCTTTCCTCGATTATGCTCTAGAACAGGAGACACCAAATGGCTGACCGCGGTTCGAATCCGGATCACCGACCTATTTTGTGCGAACCTTAAGTAAACAGTAAAGTTTATATCTAAATATTAACCTAAAAATATGAAAAAAAAAATGTAATTTAGTTTAGCCTGCGCTTTGTACACTTCAGACAGATACTTCAAAGTTAAAAATGGCATTTTTCACATTAACATTAATTACTAACTTTGTTATTTTTGTTCATTACATAATATTTGTTAAAAAAATATTCAATTTTAATCTTGGTTGCTAGTTATCGTCTACTAAACGGACCGTGGCAGTCATATTATATTATTTTTTTATTCGGGCCCCCAATGAAACTAATTGGTGATCCGTTGCTCTAGAACCTTTTCAAAACGATTCCTTGCTGAAGACACTTTAAATGTCCTTAACCGATCATTAAGATCACTCCCTCACCGGAGAATTCGCCTATAATATAACAAATCCAAGATTCGATTTTGCGCATTAAGTTAAAATATTTCTTCACTAACCGACGAGCATTCTATGTAACAATCCAAGATTCGATAAGATCGCATTCATGTTACAACCCACAACTGGTACATTACAGACGAATGATCCCGGTGAATGAAATGTTACAAATTGTATCAATACACGTTGTGCACTGTAATGCTCGGTTCTCCCCACTTACTTGTGTAATGGTCGATTTTGAACTGTTATATTACAGGCGAATGCTCCCGATGATGGAGCGCCTTTACAACACAAGAAACCAATTACAGAGAAATATCCAACTTACAGAGAAGTGAGATTTTAAAAATACAACATAATGACCAAAATGCCGGCCATTATGAGACACCCCATAATATGACCAAGTGTTTAAAATTATTGCCTAGGAACGCAAATAGTACAGAAAAATGGCAGTCGCAATGCAATTTCAGTCCTTAAACTGGATATTTTCTTTTAGCAATAAATGTAATTACTGTCATATTTTAGGGTTCTTTGTGTTGAATTATAAATCGATTGAATGACTCGCAGTAAAATATGCGATACTTCATTGTGTATTTATGGGCTGGTATGAAAATTAAAATATAGTTGACATTCATAAGTACTTTATTGGTATCTAGAATTGGTAAGGGTGAGTTATAATAAACATATAGTAGCGCGAAAGCATTATATTTGAATTGTCTTCCCTTATGTGGAGAGTTAAAGTAGTTATAACAGCAATATCAGCCTGTCATTAAATGAATTAACATCCAATAGCCATTTTTGTAGTTGGTATTAATAATATCAAGTTTTTCTTTTACTTCATTATCTTGTTAGACTGTCAAAAAGTTTTCTGTTGTTATTAGTTAGTTGACTTAAGAATCAATTAGTAGAAGTTTATAATAGCTTAGATTTTATCACTAAACCAGAAATACTACGGAGTTAAAGAATACCAATCTAGTTCTACAAATAAATATAAATACAGTTAATACGTAGGTGTGCGTCATTCAATCTCTTTCTACGAATTACCGCGATATGTTAAAGCGACACGTGAACCAACCTCCAGCTAAAACACGATCTATCTACTCGATAAGACTTAAGTTCAACATTAATAATTAAGTACCTACATAGTTAACGAGTAAATGGAGATGCATCTGTAGCAATTATAAAGACGGATTGATGAAGCCGAGCGAGCGCTGTTATCGTTAATCACTACGGAACCATTTAACCTAATGCGAGTTCGGACTTCGTAAAAACTGGTGTAGCGTGGGCGTTTCTTATTTTCTAAGAATTCTCGCCTCCGTCTCTGTTATTATGACAAGTATATTTTTTAATATTTATTTCGATTGCATGCTGTGTCTCGTCTCCATGTTTTTAATTATGTGTCTGACTGTAATTATGTTTTGCATAGTTTTCTAGGCTCATTTCATAAATCCATCTACAATTTTATTTCTTAAGAAAAAAATAGCTTGTTTTCCGTCCTTGCTGACCAGTAAGTCTGATCCCTTAATTAAAACATAGTATTATTGATAATCATTTACATTTCATGCGAAAAGTGTAGATATCCTAAACAATTTAGTCTGATGTAAAGAGGGTAAGGTAGAGCAGGAAACAACATTTATTAAATGCACTCACGGCAACCTTCAAAGTCATGGCCAACAAGGGCCACAAACAGTAGCCAAAGTACGACAAGCAACGCGATGATTACAGCCTCAGGGGTGCTCCAACACATAATTACACCCAGCCAGTTATTACGTTTAAGAAAATCATTTAAACACTAGGGGGAAACGCTTTACCACTAGGACCTGACTCTGACAACAATGGGACAATAGTGCTGCATGAAAACTTCAAATAAAACAATATCTAAATTACCGACAAAACCCACTTTTTCGAGAGAAAACTCTCCCTATTTTCAACAAATAATAATAACACGGTAAACAGTAACCCTAGTGCGAAAAACGAGACATTGATTACAGCCTCAAAGGTGACACAGTACATAATTACGTTTAAGGAACTCATTCGTAATTATAACCACCGGTGTCAAATATATTGTAATGACAATTACTGGTGGCCTAATTCTGACATTATGGGAACATTTTCTCAAAATAACCGGACTTGGATTTTTTGAGGCTTGCCTCAAAAAATTTAAGGTATTATTAACTGTCAAAATTCGCCTCTTTTGAAGAGAAAACTCTTCCTATGTTCAACCAATAATAAAATACGTCAAGTAACTCCAAACAGAAGCACAAGTACGACAAGATACGATGATTACAGCCCCAGGGCTGACCCGATACATAATTACGTTTAAGGAATTCATTCATAATAATTGCCGACGAAATGTGGTCGCTCACAATGGGCCTTATCAGAAAGCTAAAAGTCACCCAAAGGGCAATGGAGAGGGCTATGCTTGGAGTTTTCCTACGTGATCGAATCAGAAATGAAGAGATCCGCAGGAGAACCAAGGTAACCGAGACATAGCCCGAAGAATAGCAAAACTTAAGTGGCAATGGGCAGGGCACATTGCTCGCAGACCAGATGGCCTATGGGGCCGAAAGCTTCTAGAGTGGCGACCACGTACGGGAAGATGTAACGTTGGAAGGCACACAAGATGGACTGATGACCGCTGGATGCGGGAGGCACAGAATCGGTCGAAGTGGCGGTGCTTGGGGGAAGCCTATGTCCAGCAGTGGACGTCTTTCGACTGAAATGATGATGATGATGATGAATTGCCGGTGTGGAAAAACAACCTTCACTCGGAACTGGAAACTGTAACTAGGAATTTAACAAAATGAGGACATTTCCTCAAACATTCTTGCGAAATTTACAATTCTTACAACTTTCCGCAAAATACACCTTCTTAAAGGGGAAATCTTCTCCTATCCTCAACCAATAATAATGACACGCCAAACAGTAGCTCAAGTACAACAAGAAGATTACAGCCCAGGGCGGCTCCAACATATTAATTACGTTTAAGGAACACGGCCGTACTTCTTAATATATAATCACTGGAGGAAAATGTCACTTCGCCTTAGGACACGGATTTAATGGAGATTGGTTATCAATTACTGTGGCGTTTCAATGTCGTTCAATGGGAAAATTGAGATGGAATTTAAGTTATAGGGGAATTAGCGGGATTTGCTTACTGATCTGTGTATTTATAATCATCATTCTCCTGCCCTTATATCAATTTATTTGGGTTCGGCGCAACATGTCTTTTTCTTCAATATATTAGCCGTCATCTCGGTAGTCAAAGTCACCCCCTTTCTAGCTTTCACACAGTCCATCCACCGTTTCTTAGGTCTTCCCCTACTCTTATTGCCATCGACCTTCATACACAAAACCTCACTATCTCTCTAGATAATAAACTTATAACGTCTTATGATTATATATCTTTCGGAAGCTTAGATGTAAGGGGTAAGCATTTAGCAAGCAAGTCTGAAAAGACTGAAATCACAACAAAAAAATCTGTTCCAGAGACCAATTGGAAGCTTCTTCTTTACCAAACCGATCGAGCAATGTATCTTCAAGGGCAAAGTTTGTTCTGAATAAACCAGGCAAGTAGTTTAATTAACTAAACTCATTTACATTTTCTATTATCGCGAAGGCAGTATTCAAAGCGATGTTATAAATAAATTATATAAATTACATCGCTTCAAGAAAAATACATATTGTGATAGTCTCCAGAGTGGTTGAAAGATAAATATTGTCCAATAAATTCCTTGATACAGCGTATTATTACGTATACCTAAAGCCTAACAACCTTTCTAACGTCCAATTTAACCCTCGTAAACCCTTAAACACTCATTACAAATGTCAACCCAAAAAAGCGACTACAAAGAACAATTACCCCATTTAGCAGTGACAAAAAGTGATATTATAATAATAATTACTTTTCGTGTTAAGGGTGGCATCAACGGACATAGAGCACGGGCCGGAACGGTCGCGTACCGGTGCGGAACAGGTACCGGAACAAGTGCGGAAAGGTCAACGATGAATACCGATTGTTATCGAGTGTGTGGCAACGACTTTTGACGATTGTTGAGTTAGGTATTGTTTTGCGTTTTGTTTTGATTTGTAGGTCGTCTTTTCGGGATGTTTCGTAGTTGTGTGGGTTGTGGTTGTGGCGTGATGGAGTCGTTAGTGTCATGTTTTAACAACCTAAGATCATTGGACTTACTGATGAATTAAATTCGTTAATGTTAGAATATTTTTGATTCTGTGCAGGCAGAGCGGTGACGGGAAAGAGTTTTGAGATAAGCAGTATTTATTTCTCGCCATTAATATAACGATGACTGCTCCCACCAGATCGTTTATGGAGCAGTCAATCACTTAGGTTATCAAATAGGGTGGTTCTATTTACAGACGAGTGCAACGTGTCGGGTGAAGTTTTGATAAGATTGGAAGCAAATCAGCAAGTTTTGTTCGTGTGAACTTGAACGAGGGATAAGAGAAACAAGTTTACAGATCACTCGATACGCTAGAGGCAATTAACTGATTACACTGATAACATCGAAAGTAATCTGGTTTTGCAACAATCTACGTATAGGGAGGTTTTGTTCGAACACGCTCAGCACGATATGTTTTTCCAGTGGTTGAAACAAGTTAGCAGAAACTGGAATCTTACTGATTGACGTATTAATAAATTCTATGGAATTGAAAATGCTTAATTGCAGTAAATGACTTCTGAATTCACGAGGCGCTTCCTGTTCAAGAATGGGGTTATTACAGCCACAAAGTATACAAACTGGACACCGACAAAAACCATAAAATGAGTTTTCTATAACACGAAATTATTGACGCAATCGATTAACTCGGAGAAATCTTCATCGACACACCCCCGTCCCGATCGCATCGCTTTCGGTATCATTAAGATAAAATTAATTGGGCTCCACCGGCTTCCGCGTCCTCGCCGAGATGAAAAAACTGGGCACACGTGGTCACTACCGTTCATTTACGAACGCGAATTATGCGTAGTACGGCAGGTGGCAGGTGGTGAGAGCATGGGAACCCGGGGTTGAGGCGAGTTCCCACGGCCGCGTCATTCACCACGCCACACCTGCGCCCCTTAACGGGGATGCTACACACACGCCCGCCACGCGAAGGAAAGCGCCGATTAGAAGTGCCACGCGTGTGTGCGCGCGCGCCCGTACGTGTCCCCACGCGTGCAGCGCGTCTGTGTGCGCGCAGCTCGAGTTACAGGATTTATTCAAGTAAGTGCCCGTAGAAGGGCTGTTTACGTTATGCTCTACGTCGTCTGCGCGTATGTGTTTTAACAGGTGGCGTATGTGTGTGTCGGCGTTTGATTTATTCGCTTATGTTAGCTTTATGATAACGACGGCCGTGTTACATTTTCTTTTGCTCCTGTAATTTATTTTTATAGAGTGATCTGTATGATAAGTACCCGCACAGTGTTTTTTAAATTTCAATACAATCAACGGAGGCTGTCACATAAAATCTTCAGCGTACGACAATCTGACGCTATTGATATCCTGATGGTAGAGAAGAAGCCATTATGCAAATGTCATTTTCCTTGAAAGTCTTGTCCCATTATACTTTTATATCAACTTAATGACAGTCTTCGTATACATTGTGGAGGTTTTACAATTTACACCTTAAAGACTTAAATAAGCCAATACCTATTCAGTGAAGAATTTATCATTAATAACTATGCATTTATTCATGAACCATTCAATAAAAGTTAAGCGTAAGTATGTTGACGACTTAAAAAAGTGTCAACGTCCTAAATGAGATAGCATCGTTATTTTATTAACGTCCGTTTTATTAATAACCAATATAGATTTGGAGGCTTACAATAGTTACCATAGACAGGCATGCATACAAATGGGTGCCCTTCGGTTGACAGTGGGGAACGCGATCTAAATGAGCGGCGCGCGTTGGATCATGATCGCCCTTACTAACTACTAATATGAAAGCGTGTAGGCGCGTAGGCGCGTGTATTGTTGCTGACAAACAACGAATATAGAAGAGTTGGGAAGTGGCTTGTTTTGAAAGCTGTGCCTAGCTAACATTAAGATTAAGTCTCGCTCTAAGAGATTTTTCAAGGTCTACTAGGAAGACATTAGGTACCCTAAGGACTTATAAGAAAAAAAACAAGAGAAGTTGAAATTAATTTATTCAAAGAACAAGAAACCACTTTAATGTTGTTTTTTTCTTGCCTTTTAACAATACTCCACAGCAGCCCAACAACAATAAAATTAACCCATATCTTGCCCGCTGCTCTATTGTCACGACGCACGCAAAGGGATGCGTGGCTTGCGCACACGCAGGCTCTGACCACGTGAGCACTTTATTTACGTTCTTCGAGATCGTGATACTATTTAGTTGTAAGTTTGGAAGTGTGAGCGGATTGTATTATTCCATAAGTTAACACGTAAATGTATTAAGTAATCTTACTGTTAAACTTTAGCTTCTTAAATACACCTGAGCTACTAGCATAGCGGATAGCGGTAGTTAAGTAGCTAAAATAAATGGAAAACCTACTTTCAACTACTTTGTATTACGATGAGTTTTGTCTATTTGAGGAAAAATATCGAATGCATAATCACTTTGCAGATGTTTCATAATATTGTGGTTTACGGAAATTGCAGCACAGTGAACTTAGAAATTGAACGGAAAATGAACTACCTAATGATTTGAAGAAAATGCTTTTGAGCGACGCAAAAATGACTCTTCCTCCCCATCCTTACAGTTATAAATACTTTTTCCATTATCCATAAAACAAAACCAGTTTTTTCTAGACATTTTCCCCATTTCCCGACACCTAAAACTACAACAACACATCACCAATGACAGCCCGCATCGTCTATGGAATGTCATTGTGACCACGCGTGTCTTGCGCGGGCGCAGCGCACTTATCAGCCAACGTGATTGTTTTATTGACGCCTCTGCCGTTTGAATAATTATAGCCCATAATGGTTTAACGAATGGTATTGTTTTTGTAAATAATGGTTATGAGAGACATAGAACTATGGACGGCTTGGAAAAGAAAACAATATGAGCATTGTATGTTAAGAGGTGTGGGTGAAAATCTTATTGGAAATGGTAATTTTCTTTATTGGTTAACCATTGCTGAGAAACTGAATATTATTATTATTACTGTAATTTTATTAGCATAATTATCTTTATGGCAGAGTCATTGCTTAAAGAGAATGTTTCCTTCATCAATACTGTAGAATTATGCATTGCATTTCAACGTTAGTAACTAGTTAAGTTAGTTAATTATTTTAAGAAAGTTTGTGAGAAAAATTGTTACATTAATTATAAAAAACCCTTAAAACTCAACCAAAATAATAATTCTTTACCACTTGATAAGTGCACTGTAATGTGTACAATCAAGCACACGATTAATATCAAGCAAGCATCACTCTTCATCAAACAAGACAATAAACCCACACTATCACGCAATACCGACACCAAATCCCTTAAACTAAGTCAACAGTGCACTGGCGTGCGTTGTCCACACTTCACACACACACACCCACTAACACACACACACTCACAAACACACACACAATACATATTCAAAAATACCATTGTATCCCTGATACATACTAAGCTCCATCTTGTAACCTTACCCCGAGCAGAAGGGGCAAAAAGTGAACACTTATTTTAAAAAGCCATCGCTGCACGTGGTCGGGTTGTGGTCGAAAGCTGTTTTTTTCTTTTAACGAAAGTATTACGTTGTGAAATTCTTCAGTAGAGTGGAGGATATCAGTTACCCTTTAGGTTTTGAGTTGAACTGTATTTTGTTTACTTACTTTATAAATCCTTGGTGTTGAATGTTTTAAATAGTCATAGCACTATGTCTCGATAACTAGGTTATTTACTCATTGCATATGAATTAAACACTTGTAAAATAAATAAGGGTTGAACAGAGTCAGAATTAAAAATATACAAATACGGTTCTGTTATTACTTATAAGAATTTTCCACATCCGAAAATTAGTCCAACTGGAAAGAAAATGCAGTTTCCGACATTCTAATTAAAAGGTTATACATTTGATTGTGATTATGGCTTATTACGTCGTTAGTCATTATTTTATTATTGTTTTAATGATTCTACCGAGAAACTAAGTATTTATTTGCGTCACAGTTTTATCTTTGAGGCTCTTAATATAAAATTAAGGACTATAAAAGAGTCGTTACAATAAAGTGGCAGGACCACTATATTTGCTTAATTAGCTCACTTGATGGCACTGTTTTAGAAGATGTCCGAGAATCACATTTTAAGTATCATAATACATAATCAATTACATAATACCTTTGGTTTAAGCAAATATCAACCATTTTGAGTTTTGTACATTAATATCCTTTTACATGAATAGTCTTATCAAAAACTTTTCTTCTGCCACTGATATGATAAAAAATGGCTTAAAAACACCTCACGAGCGAGTAAGATAAAAACAGTTTTGACAAAGACAAATATTGACAAATATTTTCGGTCTAACTAATGCGTAGATCACAGAAACTTAGAATCGTGCGCAAAAATCCTTCAAACCAAATCCGATCACCGATGTTTAAAGGCATAAAACTGTTATCGCAACCGTTCGCAATACATAAGTTAAAAATAAAACCCATTAGAGTACATCACGTATGCGATTGCGCACTTAAAACTAACTACCACCTCTCAGATATTGCTTAAAAAGAATGAAACAAAGAAATGAAAACGTTTTTAAAAAGAATATTATCAACACTAAATAAATATTTAGTTTTATTAACCATTTCAAAGTTAAATAATGTTGCTTTTGCTATATTTTAAATGTAGCCTGATTGTTTTTTATATTATTAAAGTGTGGTCATTAAAAAGGGGCATTTAATTTTTATATTTCAATTTAAAAACATTACTTTTTAACTTTAATTTCAGTGTCGGCACTAAAACATCACTAAAACATCATCAGTTCAACGCTGGTCTCGTAAAAAATGTTTTTAGTGGTAAACGTGGCTATTTTCTTAGTGTTATTAAAACAGGCTAATAATGTCAATATAATACGATAATGTTCATACTATAACGATTCAATATTTAATGTTTGTTTACCGAGTCGTGTAATAACAAAGATGAGAATATCTTCATCCGTTGCTTAATTGAAAAAATGACAAAATGTAAAAAAAAAACGCGGTCCGATCCGTGAGGGTATTGTTATGTTTCGTACTGAAAGTCTATTTATGTGGGAATTTTCACAGAAAAAATAAAAAATAAATTTACCACCTTTTTTTTTGGGGTATTACATTAGGCGCGAGCGGCCGTCGTTTAGCGGGTGTCTACAAGTGATAAATTATGACAGTTGTTGAAAATTTGCAATTTTTTTATAGATTTGGGGTAATTTTTGTACCAAAAATGTGAATTTTAAATAGCAATAACTTTTTATTTTCAATAATAATAACAATTTTTATTTCTTTTTGGTAATGTTATTGCAGTACCTATGTGCCTTTTTCTGATCAGACAGGATTTTTTTTACATATCGTATACAATCTTTTGAACGAAAAAAAAATATTACAAAACGTTCATGTTCACGTTATAAAATCTTATCAGACTTATTGGAATGCCTAGTCGTTATATGGAATGAAAACTTATTTGTAACGTATATTTGCTATCGAATGTAAAACTGTATACTCGGATATATCTCAGTTAGAATAAATAACAAACATAAGAATATTTAAGTTAGTAAAATATTCGTTACAGAACATTCTTATGCGTAAAGAAAAATATACCGGTATCAAAAATCATATTATATAATAATCGTTGACATTTTATTGTATTCAACTCCAATTCTTGAAATACATTTCGTCTCCAATGTTAGAGACAACACCATTACAACAATAACAAAAACATTTTATATAAAAGAAAACATCAAACAACGGATTCCGTGACAAAACGACACCGATTAACAAAAAGTCTCGTGATTTTAAAAACGTATCCTATTACAAAATGCTTTTTAGGCAATTCAATTTGCATATTATATGCATGGTATCTGGACAACCGCTCGTGAGATAAAATCTAATTATTAATAAAATAAGCGTAGCGTTTGGAACGCGCGATGTCTTATGTAAAATGCCTATTCAAATAGATAATCATCTCGGTGAAAATATTTTTGGTATTTTGTATAGGTATGTAGAATCTGTTAGAATCTGAACTGTATTGTAAATGGTTGAATTATACATTTTACTATAATAATAAACGTTTTTCATTAACTACATTAACATTAACAGTCATTTATCTTTAAAAAAAACTCCGAAATGTAAAAGAATATGTTTTTTTTTTTAAATGGTCGTCTTAGTAAATAATAAAGGCATCTGAAATAGTTCGATCAAGACGAAACTCTTTTAAAAATTGATCACTTTGAAAATCTTTACATGATTATTAAAAAAAAAAATTAAAAAAAACTGCCATTCAAACTCCTACAAAATTACTTTAAGCAAAATAGTGTACACAGAGGAACGAATGGCGCCATACTAAATTATAATGATAACTTACATTTGAAACTAAAACTGACTGCAAGATAAATATTAATTCAAACTAGAACATGTTATTATCTTTAGCCAAGGTCTACGAGATTTGGGTCTACGAAAGTGCTACGAACTCGTAGCAGGCGTAGACTAACGAGCATTTTTTTTTGTTTTTTTAATGTTGTTGATTAATTTTCCTTATTAATATCTAATTTAAAAGTGTTAAGGTATATAACGAGACCTCTATAGTAGCTTATTTGAACATTCAAAAAATAATTGTAACCAAAACGTTTGTAAATCCAAAAAACCCATTTTTTCCATAACTTCTTCGAAGTATATGACTGGTTTCTAAACGTGACAATATAGAACGTGCCCATTTAACCGTCACACACAATAAACGCTACCTTTAACGGTCTTTCCATTCACACGGCGCAGGCGCAAACTTTGTTCAGTTCAACTACGTAAGTAGGTAGAGACATGCGATTTGAAAGAAACATTGTTGATTGTACTGAGAACTGTTAAAAAACATTATAGCAATCTTAGGCTGAAAAACAGCCGCAATGCTTCCCTGAAATCGTTTTCGTACCCTGAACCATAATCCGAAAATATTTGAATGTGTGAGTGTAAAATTCAGCTATAAATATAGCTAGATATTCAGGCGACCGAGCAGTGGTGGCGCAGTGGTAACGGCCTCGACTTACGAGTTGTAGGTCGTAGTTTCGAACCCGAGCAGGCACTTTACTTTGTGTAAATTATTTCATCACCTCTGCTGCACTGAAGGAAAATATCGTGAGGAAAACGGCATGTCCTAGAACCAAAAATTCGAAGACATGACGTGACATTCGCTAACCCGCACTGCGCCCGCGTGGTGGATTATGGCCCACTGCCTCTTACAAAGAGGAGTACTAAGTCCCAGCAGTGAGAACATTGTAGGCTGATTATGCTATTCAAGCGGCCCTAAACCATCCCCATAGCCGTCGGAAAACAAAATAAATATTCTCCACAAAAGCGGTCACTCAAACATAACACTCACTCAATATGAACAAGTTAGTCAACGCAGTACACGGCGAGCAAGCTTGCTAGTTTTACCAAAAACAAGAACTAACTATGGCAAAAAAATGCTAACTTTTCAAGGAGCACAAGCTTTATAACAAATTACCGTCCTGTATAAGAAATGTACACTCTTACAATGCATTCAAAACTCAACTTAGCCAGCACATAATTGCGGATCGATCATTTCTGGAGAAATGAATGCATTGGATGAGTAACTATTAAATTGTAATACTGATGACGAACATATTGTAATCTATATTTTTAGTATTGTTCTCAAGTAAGTGACTTATGTCTTTATTGGGAATAAAGTATCTTTAAACCGAAACCGAAATACCTTCTGCTTAATTTATTTTACCTTACTTTAGCAACGTAGGTTATTAGGGCATGAAAAACCGACATTACCTATCCTACCTATCTTGTATCCGAACGCGGAAGTCAGATGACAATTCTTTTAAGTAAAACATTGTATTTATTACGTTATACGTTTACGTTTATTTCAATATTTTAGTTCAAGACTTCGCATACACTATTGTCTACATTTCTCTCTCATTTCTCCTCTCGCAGGTCTGCTGTAAGAAATTTCTTAAGAAATAAGCAGTACATTTGTACTCATAATTATGATTATGTCGTATCTGTAGGTATCTATTTTACTGTGTGTACATAAATAATAAAATAAATAAAATACCGATACATACTTGGGCGCATATCGAGTTAGGTAAAAGACAGCCTTATATAAGGCCCTACCTTTTTCTTGTAGCCGATGTCATGGAGCCAAGAAAATTTAAAATATGATATAGTAAAACATCTAACATTATTATAATTTAGCCGTCGCTCGCTCTACTGTCCGGAGGAAATGATTTATCAGTGCTGTGTACGTGATTTGCGAGCGCGGGCGCATGCAATTTAATCACAGGAAGCAACACCGGCGTGCCGTGATAAATCTGCAGGAACTTATCTATCCGATGGCCAGCTGCGGCCCGTGATTCATAATGCAGTGATAGTGCTGTTTATTTTGCTAGGAACCGCCTCAGGTGACGGCTAGCTAAACTACTATTACCTATGCCGTATGCGAGACATCGGTCTCTTTGTACGTCTTGTTTTATTGTCCACCAACAGATTTATAGCAGAAAACTAATGTCAAATTAATTCAATGGCCACTTTATTTCTTTTTTCGCCGAGTGTCTTCAAACTTCCTTATATGGATTCGTTTATGCACCCATAATTTAAGAAAATGGCGCGACATTCACAACCAAGACGAGCAAGAATACTGAATTATACGTAGCGCTATCGGACACGAGATCTAAAATAAATACAAGTCATTATGGCGAGGAAAAACAAAATATATCAAACTCATTTTGAAGAGAGTCCCATATCAGAGCAAGTTAGTCATCAATAAAGCTTTACGAGCACAATCTTCTCGTACTCTCTAACTATTCCAAGTCGCGGCACGTCAAAGCCTCTATTCGTAGAAGTTGTTCGTAAAAACCAGTCTGTAGCGCGCGCTACTGCTCGCGTGCTGCGCGCGCGTCGCCCCGCTCCCGGCACACGCGCTTGCGCGCGCGCGGTTCCGGCCCTACTATATAAACCCCTCGCCCTTCTTCATTCAATCATTCCCTGCTGACGCATCGTGCTCGCATGACGCTCTGTATCTTATCATAGTTTTCCTGTAAATACGTAGTCGTAACTTGTTTAGTCTAAGTTCGTAGTATAAACAGTAGTAAATAAATACTTAAAATGTGTTTGGCTAAGGATGACACGCAATCACCGCAGAAGGAGGTCCCGTCACCTCGCTCGCCTTGGGCGAAGCTTCTAAGCCGTCAGGTAAGTTTCCAGATTTAACCGTCTCTGACTTAATCACTTGCAACTTGTTCCACCCCCAACTCACGACTTGTTGTCCAGTTACATACATGTGTACTTATTATGTTATCTTTGTTTACAGAGCTCGAAGCCCCGGCTCCCTCGCAAGGTGACGACCTCTACGCGGGTCAATCTTAATAAGTGTTGGTCCAAGTTAGGAGAGTTGATCTCCAACTCGGGTCCCCGCACTGACCTACCATCGCAAAAGACTGCATACCCCGAGGAACCTGTTCTTATACCTTTCTCGGACTTCTTCCGCCCTGTGGACCCGGTGAAACCGGTGCCGGTTGAAGAGAATGACAACGCTGAGAACCAGAACATCGCGAACAACCGCTTCGAGCTCATCAACGAGGACCTAGAGATCAGCGACAACATGGCCAACGAAGTGCGGGAGATCTGCTACTCGGCCACTAAAAACTGCTTCGTATGTAAACTTTGTTATTAGTTACTTTTAAACCTTCGCTTCAGTTCTTCCTTTGGTACTAAAATGCAGTGAAAACAAAATCGCGTCTTCCATCAGTTAGTTTTAAACGTGCTCGGTAGCACAGATCCAATGTCTTCCATTAGACTTAGTGATGTGATTGGTGCGGCGCCTCTGCCTGTGATGTAGCCTAATGTTTGTGATCTCTAGTAGATATTAGTCAGGCGTTGTGTCATCCTTTAAATTAGTGTTGTAACAGTAAATTGACACAAGTTTTGGTAGACAGCTTTAAATGAACTGCACTGTATAATTATCAATGCACCAATCTCCGGCTATCCACTGAACTTCTAATGCGTAACAATTCTGCTTTGTTTCTCTTTCTTAATCCAATGTCTTCCAATAGTGTTAAGTTTTTGCCTGTGATACAGAGTTTATATAACGATTGAAAGCTTTAACTAGATGTAAGTAAAGTTTATTATTGTATAAGAAAAGTTTATTAGTGTCTAAGTTCTAGATTAGTTCGCTAAGTGTTCTATCACTTAATATTATGTAAGTAACTTTAGATTATTTTTCATGTGATATTCGCAATACGAAGTGAACTTTATTAGTTTGTAGACATATCGATATGAACGTAACATATCAGTAGAATGAAGCTTTAATAGTTTGTAAGACTTAAGTTAAGTAATATTATTTGAACTTCCATTTTGATTTCATTGTGTAATGTTTAGATCATTTTGTTTTTCTAAATTTTCTTTAACATTTGTAAGTTTCGCAGAAGTGGGCCGAGCGTGCCAATCTTAATTAATTTAGTTTTAGTTATAACTTGCTAAGTTCTCCTTAACTGGTTAAGTTTTAGTTAAGTTACTTTTTCTAATATTTTTTGTTGAATTCTTCCATTTGTGTCAATTGTTTAAGGTGACTTTTATTTCTTTTATCATTACTCTTTATTATTACAATTATATTAAGTAATAGTAGTTATATAAGCATTCGTATCTTAGACTGATATCGTTAAGAATTCAAGACTTTCGTTTGATCTCCGATTCTTAATAAACATTAATGTAATACCTTAAACATGATTCTTATTTAATCACCCACTAACCGTTACACATGCATCGTAAAATGATATTTAATGTCCATAAATACAAGTGAGAAACACGAGATTAATACAACCATTCATATTGTAAAACCAGACATAAAATACACACAAAACAAGAAATGAAAAACAAGTTTGAATATAACACTACTTACACCTTTGAACTGCAAAACAAACAAAAGCTAACAACTGTACTAAGTTAGTTCAACAACTGTTATCAACTACTGTTGATGAGTAATTTGCGAGGGAAACCAAGCGAAGTTCCCGCGCTTTACAACAGAAAAGCAATAACAAAAGAAAATCGTAGCTACTACAGTTACAGACCATATACAGACTTCATTAGTTTCTTGCTTAAAATATTTTTTGTATCAATTAATTACTTTAGCTCATCTCTAAAACACTGCTACACAGGTCTGTTCGATGTTGCGCCACAATATTATATCCTGACTCCTGTACAACAATAGTGTTTTAAACATGTATTGCATACTTTGATTCGGTTGGTTGATTGTAGAAAATACGATATTTTCGCCATTCTAAATAGCTAGGTAGCAGACAAATATTGTGATTGATTTTTCAACGCTTTCCCGCAACTAAACTAAAAGTGAAAACTGAGTGCGGAAAAGTGCAACTCAATTTCTCTTTTCCGCACCCGAACATGAACTCGGTTTTTATCAGAACTCCTAAACTACCATCATTCCACCTTCTATTCTCTGAGACCTTTCAATAAAAAGAAATAATTAAAAATACTAACTCAAATGGTTACGTAGTGTATTCACATTACATAGCCATTTCAGTTAGTAGTTGGTGTAGGACTTTACTGCTGCATATAATTAGAAAGAAAGAAAGAATAATATTTATTACGGGTCATGTTGCACGATCCACGTGTTAAAGCACGAACGAGAATTAAAAGGTCAACCCGTAGTTCACTATCTATGACATTTTGTGGATTTATTAATCAATTTAAGTGAAACACGCTTTCATTTATGTATTCACTTGCTGTTTCCTGTGACTTCGTCTGTGGTTCAGGATAAAAAGTAGCCTATGGCCTTCTCCCGGTCTTGGTATATCCAAACAAACATATAAACTCACTTTCGCATTTATAATTTAAGTTAGGATGAAGGGTGCAATACACAATTACGCAAGTGAATCAAAATGGCGTGCGAAAAGTTTTGTTCGTTTGTCTAAAATGCTTTTTTGCGCAACAAAAATAAAATATGTTGATGGGTGCTTAGTATAACGACCAAAATAAAATCGATTGTAGTATCTTAGGTCATAATATAATAACTCAATTTGAAGTGAATTTTAACAAAGAATTTTTGCGCGGATTGTTTTTTACAACACATAAGATTAAGTTCATAATTGAAAAATTTCAGCAATCGCAGCGTTTAAAATCTGTCAAGACTTGGTTTTAGAATTTGACTTATAAACTTCTCATATCATGTTGTAACTTGCAAACTCCACACGCTAACCTTATTCCAGTATTGATGCAACATGATACGGGCACCGACTCGTACCAACAGGTCGCGACAAGTTCTGAAGTCAACGCCTACGAGACGTCATTCCTGCTACCTACGGCCAGTAATATCTGAAGAAAAAAAATATTGTAAGACGCTTGACACAATCAATATCTTTTTATAAATCCAATTAAGGCATAAAACTTGTTCTTTGAGCAGAATTGCAAGGTAATATTGTAAAAGGAGTATGAAAAAGGTTTGAGATTTATCTAGCTGCGTAGGCATCATATAAACATTGCAATAGGGATTCTAAAACCAACTTATTTGATGAGCTTTGGAAGCATTGAAGGATTCTCTATGACTGCAAACAATGTAAGGTCGGCAATCTTGCCAATCTGTGTAATCAGTAAACCATTACTCATTATTTTCACGGCAGCAAAAGCTGTTTCAGTAAATATTCAGTTTATTCAAGAAAAAGCATTGATCAGCTAAAATGCTTTAAAAGCTGAAAATTTTCCGTGTTGAAAACTTTCTTGATGAAAATTTCTCAAAGAAAAGCCTTGCAAACATTAAAGAAACAGTCAATAATATTCACGTAGATAGTACATTCCAATTTCCGATAAGAAACAGTGGTTCCTTTATTTGGAACCGCTAACTGTAGTACTTAGTATTAACAAGGAGAAAACTAGGCAATGTTAGAATTATTCACTACTATTCTTGTACAATCTAGACTGTACTGAACTAATTGACCAGAGACAGTTGCTTGCAGGCACTATTGTAAGCTTGGTTTAAATTCCGCAGTTTACATCGTACAGCATAACATTTAGTTTCGTATCGTTTGTCAGCAAAACACGATAAATCGTAGCTTAATTGAAGCTTTACGCTTTTCACGTAGATAAGGACTTTTATTTTTTATTTTCAGCAAATCAAACTCAATTTTTTTTCAATTAACCAATTTACAGGCACTTTTGAATTTTCAAAGGAATCGGTCAATCAGAAAGATGAAGCTACTTGCCTATTCCAAAGCGTAGTACCTAGGTACCGATAGATAAGAACGGGCAAGAAATCCATGGACAATCTTTTAAATTATAACATAACATCACGCCCTTATTTCCCGAAGGGATAAGCATACGAAAAAAAAAAAAAAAAATTGGTAACTAACTATAGTTCATATCTAACCAGTTTGAAAACAAAATCCCGTGAACACGATGTCCACATTTGTTACCGCCCCGGTTCTATAGCTGCCGAGCGCTGCAAGCAAGAATAGTCCTTACGGTGGTTAGTTATGAGTTTCTTCTACGTACACATTATTTATCAATTTAGTAATGCTGTCTACAACACCTTAGATAAAGAAATATCATTGATTGAATAGGGACCATAATCGTTACTCAGTTACATATACTTCTTTTCACCTTAGATAAAACTTAAAATAATGTTCAAAATACATTTCAGAGCAATAATAATGAAGATAGCTATCTATATTGACTGATTATTTAAATCGTTAGAGCAGACGAAACCGCTTATCTTTTGGACAACCCTGACTTATTTCCATTCGCTATACTCGTAAAAAACAACGACAGCCATCGAGTTTTACAACCAAATAATTATGTTATTTAAAGCCCATTTACTTGTCTTATACATTAAAGTTTTATGTGATTGATATGCATTAATATTATAGTTGATTTGAGAGTCAATGGGTGTTGTAGGTGATGGAATAAAGAGGAAACGATTTGATCACCAACGCGTTTAAATGTCAATTTTTGTAATTAATATATTAGTTATACGAGAAACTTTGTACTAAAAGAAAAAAAGATGAGATATAGAAGATCAGGGTTAACCAAGGAAGCACAAAAAAAATATCAATAAAGAACGAAAAAGATGTCTGTCACGATAAAGGTTTTCATTTTACTGAAATGTGAAAAATGCTTTGCTTGAAATTATTCTTAACAGAATTTTGACGTATCTAAAGGTGAATTTCAATTTTTTCTCACCGATTTCCCCCCCAAACGTGTAAAACGAGCTTGACCACCCCTAAAAATTTAAATATTTAAACCTGTGGAAAGATTTTGTAATAATGTTGCTTTAAAACAGGGGAGACCGACAATAATACAACAGTTGGGGTGAGCATTCATTCACTCATTCATTAATTCAATCACTCAGTGGGCAAGGTCGTGCCCCCTATACTGTGACGACCCGTGGCACATTTTGCACAGTTCAAAGGGTAGAAATAAACTTAATAATGTATTATTACATTGTTGGTTTGCTTTGTATGCTTTCTTATTATTTGTATCATAAAGGTATATTGTTGAGAACGTATTAAATTGTTATGCCAATGTTGTAAATTTTAAGCATCAGGCAACTTGACTTGTTGAATTGCAAAATCAAGTTATATTTTAATGTGGTTTAATATAAACTACAGACTTATAACTAAGCACGAGTCTCATCGATTAACAGCGGTGTTGATGCCTGGTAATCCTAGTACAAACGCTTTGCATTTTTAACCTTGATTCGGAGATCAGATAACTGTTTTAGATATGTGAACCATTATTTTAGTATAACACAGTGTGATTTTTACTTTACCGCGCATTACTAGCCAGCTAATAGGTAATAGGTAATACAGGCTGGTATACGCATTCCACGTCAAAGCGCATTTTATGCGTATGGGTGGGAAAATCGCTTTTTCGATCCACCCCAGCTCCTCATTGAAGACCAGCAAAGCCTCGATTTCACTGACAATCTCATCTAGGTTACCTGAGTTACCGAAGTACGTTGCCCTGTATATGGCGACCACCGGGCAGTTTAGCAACACATGAGCTGCTGTCTCGTCGTCCTCCATGCAGGCCCTGCACAGCGGACTGTCTGTGACTCCTATGACAAAGAGGTGTTTATTAAATGACCTAGTCAGCTAATAAGTAATGACTAGTGGCCTGAAAAGTTTAAAAGATAATGAAAATGTAACTTTGCCATTATTTACTGAAAATTAAAACGCTTAAAAATAGAAAACGTAACTGTGCTATTGCTGTAGCCCAATGAAAATTATGTAATACTTAAAGGACTAACCTCTGCCAAACCCTTCAGGAAATACAGGCGTGATGTTATGTTGTGCTATGTTATATAAAGAAATAACATGACAGTGGCTCCATTGTCTCTTCATGATTAAATACAAAACGGAAGAAAAATGGTTGGTAAGTACTGAGATCCGCAGGAGAACGATGGTAACCAACATAGCCTGAAGAATTGCCAAACTTAAGTGGCAAAGGGCAGGGCACATTGCTCGCAGAATAAATGGCCGATGGGACCGAAAGGTTCTGGAGCGGCGACCGCGTACCGGAAGACGTAGCGTTGGAAGGCCTCCCACAAGGTGGACCGATGAGCTTGTGAAGGCCGGAGGAATCCGCTGGATGCGGGAAGCACAGAACCGGTCGAAATGGCGGTGTTTGGGGGAGCCTATGTCCAACAGTGGACGTCTTTCATCGATGATGATGAGGTACTGAGCTTGTCCATAAAAAATACTTACCGTCAGCTACTTGCATCAGTAAAAATACGTATTTCCATAAATTTACTGTCGGTTTTACATATAAGCTACTAATTGGGAAAAAGAAATGATTATGATCTTTGACCAACTGAGCAAATAAACCTTTAATCATGATCACGATACCGCCATCGATATTCAGTAAGTATCAAAACTTATCAACGATCTTAATTAGCTCTTTAATTGCAATCCTTTTAACACAGAAACTTTTTCTTTCCATATGTTACATCCAACATCCTTTCCGAATGTCAATTATTTCCAATTAATATTACTTTAAAAAACCAATGTTATTATAAAAAATAAAGAATGTTTTGCAATAAAATAAAATTCGTTTTCTCGTACGATCATCCCGTTATCCATTATTTAAAATAATTATAATAATCTTAAAGGTTTTCGTCATAAAATTTTGAGTTGCATTTAAATGGTAGGTATATTTCAGAAATAAATTGGTTCTGCTCGCTAATTTCTTTGTTAATTATTTCGTATTAAAATTCTCGTAAAATGGTCAGTGAAGCCTGGTGTCTGCTTAACCCGTACTTAAGATGATGTTGCGTCTGCATTTAATATGATGATAACTTGGTTTTGTCCACGGTTTAATAAGAAATACCAATTATTACTTGTACTTAATCATACGTATGAGTATAGTATTTTATTTTAGTTCTGTCAAAGAATTTGTGTAAATGAATTTCTTGTAAAGCGCAATACTGTTGTTTTTGTTTTAAATAAAAAATATGAGAATGGGTTTTAGTTATAGGCGCCTACGCTTTCTTAAAGAGCAAAGAGATAAATAATTTAACGGATAATTTAAATTTATCTAAAAGCAAATAAGCTTAAAATATTATAGACAGTATTCAGGCTAAGTGTAGCACGACAAATGCAGGTCATTATAATTAAGTCCATCACAGGCCAAAAAAAATACAGGAAATTTCAGCCAATTTCGTACATCCATACTTAAATACGTATGGATGTACGAGATTAGATGGATGTACTTGTACGTAATAATATTATAAATGCGAAATTAAATCTCACTGTCCGTCTGTCTTTTACCTTTTCACGCCTAAATTACGCACACAAATTCAAATATCATTTATTCAAACTAGACTGAGAAGCAGCACATTTCGAATGTCAACATTACGGACGAAGGACGGGCATTTTGGGGGACTGTCTTATAGTCCCCTAAAATGCCCGTCCTTCCCCAAATAGTGCACAGGCAGACGATGACCAGGGTTAGGACATACTTTTCATCTCGTGGGCAAAAGCTAGTGGTTCCATAAACTAAATCGCGGGGGGTCACCAAGACACTATTCTTATCAATCACGTATTCTATGAAGAATCGAGACCTACGTGTCAAGCAATAGTTCAGAATACGTGACATTTGCTAAGAACGAGGGATGTCCATTTAGTTCGCATTTCACAAAGACGGCCAGCGAACAGCGGTTAAGAATGATAGATCGGTCGCTATTCTGTCCGCGATTCGTTCCGATTCGTCGGTGCTCACAAAAGTGCGACACCTAAGCCAGACAGGGGTTGTAAACCAATTGCGGGAATGGTTAGAATTTACAGTGGTGGGTTTCAAGCAAGATTTTGGTAGTTAAAGTAGGTATGGATGGTCAAATAAAGTGTGATTAGTATAATTAGACAACTATCAGACACTACAGATTTAAAAAAAATGGTCCATTCACGATATTTTCTTCATGAAAATTATTAAATATATGTGTATTTAGTACATTTGAATTGATTCTCTAAACTTTTTAAATTGAAATTTTCATGAAAACTTTAAATAACAGTTTTCAGTGAGTGTTCATCTTGACTCCAATCAAGCACCATGATTAAAATAACACTAAACATTAGTATAAGAATACCAGTTTAAAAGCAACAACGCGACGCAACGAAAAAGGTTGACAACTCCCACAAACACCGTCAAAGGTTATATAGCACGCAGGATACGGCAATAGGGCACCGTGAAATCGCGTGCGGATCGAATCGCTTGAAAATTTCGGTTTTTCGGTTATTTCTTAGAGATTTGTACGGGCTTTCTTCGTCAATTCGTTACACTGAACGGGTGTCAGTATTACAAACACATGTCCTTTGATTCAGGGTTTGTCAGCTATTGAGGGATGTGACACGGCTTTTAGATTTTCGCGCGATTTCACGGTTTTCTAGCCGTTACATTGATGTTGACTTACCTTCAGTCACAGCTGCTCGTTATGAATCTCGATTTTGGCAGTTTTACAGAATTCTGTAATCCTTATAATAGAGGTAGTCATTATTCATGTTAACTATGTATGCCACATTTCTCATAAAATTGTATTGATACCTATGGCATTATGTTTTCTTGTTGTAGAATTTTCTTGACTTATTTATAGAAAATACACTATTTACATTACAAGCAACAAGCAACGAGTCTGTTCCTGCGCATAACTTAGATTTATCAATTAGGTACTGCTCAAATATACACAATTTACAAAAGGTCCCAATTACTTACACGAAATAATTATAAATTTAGGCAATAATTATCGCGTAAGCAAGTATATTGCCAGATCATTCTAAATGTTGACTAAGTCACTTAAAATACTCAGATTGCTCTCTTCAAGCTTTTATTGACCTTATATAAGATGAATCCTTTAGATTGACGTACAGCATCTTAGTAGGTAACGCCTGTCACTTAAAAGCTTATCTGAATGGCTATCATCTGTAGTGTTACATAAACTCAGGTCAATTACCATAGATAAGCTACATAAGGACCAAAGGAAAATCTGTGGCATACTTACCCTTTGTAGGATTACAACGTCCTTGTCGGATTTGATACAAATACATACATACGCTAAGCACTTAAACTTCTAGCATAAAGATTTTCATGTGTGTGTTGTTCATGTGGAATAGCAAAAAAGTATTAATTTATCACTAATTAAGGTTTAACTTATAGATGTCAATGTTGCGAGTTTAATTTAAGAGGCCGAGACAAGTGGCAATCGACTTCAAGGCGTTTCGTATTTCTATAACTAGACTTTCGACAGGATTGACATAAGTTCTCGATAGCTTATGTCAATCCAATTCATTTCTGACCTTTGATTCATCGTTATCGCTGATAGACTCACTTTGTCTAGGGCTGAGACCCTAAGTAAGGCTGAATTCCAAAAGTTTTTGGTACTGATAATGCTATGGCACTATATAGTAGAAGTAGGTATACCTACTTCTACTTAAATTCTGGATTGATTTACTTGTTTTATATTGCCATCGATCCGCTGAAATAACTATTAATAAGTATAAGACTGTCGAATCTTCGCAAGCTAATTATTGGTAAACGGGTACCATGCGTACCGACACCATTGAGGTTCAATTTAAACTATAGTAGACACCGCGAACAAAATTTTTCCGCAACACATTGTTGTTCGGGACAACAAACGTCTTAGTCTAGAGTGCGCGCCACGAAAGACTAAAATAAAATAAAATTTTGGAACTACATTTTTTTTATTGCATATACGCATACACCGCAGTTGTCACATTTGACATCTGCGGGACATATCTTTAGTTTAAATTGAGCCTCAATGACCAACACTTAGTAATAATTCGTTTAAAATTTTAAAAAATATGCGTTTCATATATCTACTGGCTAACTACCTACCTTTACCGTATTTAAAAACCTCAGAAAAGTACGTCTTACTAACCGCCACACGCAGAAATTATGTGTGTACTATAAGGGCTGCGCGTCCTAACAGCACTGGGTCAAATAAATAAAAGACGTATTTTATACTAGCTGCGCCCAATGTTTCACCCGCATAAGTCTCGATTCCGTGGGAATATCGGGATAAAAATCTATGTCTTAATCCAGGTCATAGTGTATCCATGTGCCAAATTTCATCTAAATCTGTTTAGCCGTTTTGGCGTGAAAGCGTAACAAATAAACAAACAAACTCACTTTCGCATTTATAATATTAGTTAGGATTAATTAGTAATAATTTCGTGATTTTTATTTACTTATTTTACGCCATGACGCGGGCTGTCAGTTCTCCAAGCTCAAATTCAAATTCAAAAGTCATTTATTCAAACTAGGCTGAAAATCAGCACTTTTCGAACGTCAAAATTACATAAGATAGTCCCCGAAAAACCCTTCACCACTTCCTAGTGCTTTAGCTGGGAAGAAGAAGTGGCGCAACAAACTCCCCAGCAGCACAGCTGTCTGAATAGTTATAAAAACATGATTCTATATAATAGTCTTATGCAAAATAATTTACTTTACGCAACACAAAACATTAAATTAAATTATTTTCTATATGTCACCTAGCACACATATATCAACAAAAAAAAGTAAAAAGAACTTAATACTCGAATGAAAGCCTCCAGGCATAAAGGGCGTGCCCGTTTACATATAGCAAAATGCAAGCTGATCATTTATAAATTTCTACTCTTCTAAATTTGAAATAGTGTCTGTAAATGCCATCAACATATAAAATATTCGCGGAGGTCGCTTACCAAAGACAACCGGACAAAACTTCTACAGTACCTATTTCAAATACTTGCCTACATATTATTACGTATTAGTAATTCCCAAGCATGCGTCATAAAAGAAAGCTCCACCTATTACATAAGGCTGTCTATGCACAGATAAGCCGCATAAGGATCTAATGGTCATTTATGGCACAATACATAATAGTTTGTGACCACTCTGTGTCCCAGATGTAGGTATCAGAACCTAAAAAACTGCGATCTCATTTTCTACAAAAAATTTAAAAAAATATATTTGGAAGAGTTGCTTGCCCTTTTTTATTTTGTCTGACTTTACGAACTTATTGTTTTTATTTTTATTTAACCATTTTAAATTGTTGAATGCTCCAATAGATACTAGTGATTTTCTTTCTTTTTGGTAGTAAAATTCTTTTAATCTCACAAATACATTGCAAACTATAGTTTTGTATAATTTAGAAGCAACTTTTTTTCAATTTTTGTAAATTTTAGTACCATGGAGCCGTTTATTATGTTATTGTGTTGTATGTTGACCTGAAAGAGCATGGCAGTTGAGAGTATGTCATGCTCACTTAAATGTCTCGCTGATGGTGGCGAGTGTGTTGTATCATTTGGTTCCCTACAAAATGGTTGAGCTGGACGGTGCTGATATGCGTCATGTTCGTGAACGGGCGCCGTCAGTTGCGACTGGTTATCTCTTATCTGCCAAGGCTTATTTTGAATCTTATAGTTTTAATAGTTTTTTTTTTACATTATTCTCACATATAGAAGCAACAAGAATGATGTGTCCTTGGAGTTTTTTGCCCGTTCTTCTCCATAGAGATCTACGTTTTGGAATGAGCAACTAGCGTCAACTTTCTAACTAACTGACCGACTCTTTGACAGTTCATAAAAGCCTGTAAATGGTTTAATCGAAATAAATGCTTTGAGTTTACAAGCAAACAATGAAAGATTAACCCACCTTCTGGGGCAGTCGGGTAAAAATCCTAAAGTCAAAATGATGAATATGTATCCTTCCAATATTCCTTATCTTAAACTAACAGCGTCAATTTAGTTTGATACATCATAAAGATACTACATGCAAAAATAATGGATTTAAAATTCTTGTCTATAAACCTAAGTATTAGAAATCCCTACAGCATACGTCATAAAGAAACCTCCAGCTATTACATAAGGCTGTCTATGCGCAGATAAGCCTCATAAGGATCAAATGTTCATGTGTGGCACACGGCACACTGTTCGTGACTATTTGTGACCACTGTGTGAGGATTGCCGCCTCTTTGTCGGCGCGTTTGTGTCATGCGACTGAGATAGTCAGTTATTTAGAGCGGTATTGTATGGTTGACAAAAAAGTAGAGCTTATGTTGGTATGGATTTAAGAAAAAAACTGATTTTATGTTTTGATTTTGATATAATGGAAAGAAAACATTAAAAACCTGTGCGCAAAGACCCAAAACACATATTTTCAGAAACAATGGCAATGTTGGATGGACATGGACATACCTGCACAATTTAATTTAAGCTTGTAGTTAATACGATAAAGTCGAACATAAAACCTCCTCCTTTTTAGAAGTCAGTTAAAAACGGAATGCTTTCTGTTTATTACCAATAGTATGTTTCATTACCACACTCTGAAATTGTAAAATACTCAATCATCTACTGCGAAAGGTAGATATTTATATTGATAAGTTGGTATAATTTTTCAGTTTTCATTAATAAAGTTGGACTGCTATAACTTTACAGCCGCATAAGGATTAAATGTTCAAGTGTTGCTCAAGGTACAACTGTTTATGCCAGATTTTTCTTTAGTATAAGGAACCTGAAAAATATAATTTGATATTAATATATTATTTAATTAGTTCTCGTTATAAAAAAGTCAAAGTGATGAATTGTATAACCTACTAATATTCTTTGTCTAAAACTGAATCTATTTTGTAACTTTACAGCTCGCATGAATATATTTTGCAACGGTATTATCTATAAATTATACACCTTACTTGCTACCACTACCCAACAAGGACGCAACTAATACCATCTTGTCACGTCATCACATCAACTGCATCAAAATGAGACCAAACACCCGTTCAGAATCACAAAGCTGTGAAGACCAATACCGATACCGCCACTTGGCTTGTTAAAATTCACGGCCCCACACAATTCCCTTAGAAACAGCCTCATCTAAAACAAATAAGTCTTGCGTGAAATTCAGATAATGTTATTGGTAAAACTGTTGAAATACCAACTTATCTCCTACATCTCCACAACTCACCATCAATCCAATATCATCTCTATTTCAACGAGATAAAGAACAAGGTATCCCAAAATTTTAGTTTAGCAACGGTATTGATAAGTTGGTTTTAACAGTTCACGCTTCAATATTCCAAAAAGGGAAGCCAGCCGAAGTGCCGTATTTAACAAGTCCTCAAGGTTTTTGAGGGTGCCAATGACTGGTTCACGGGTCTTAGGTTTGTTAAGAAATAACTAAAATAACGCCAATATTGATTCATGGTCAAGCCGTGAATATTCCTAAAGAAACCGGTGGTTATCGGAATAATTCCGTCAATACAGCTTTTACTTTGTTTAGGGACAAAGGAGATTAGATAACACTGGATTGAGATATGCTATTAATATAATAAGGCTTTTCAACAACGCTTATAGATTGTTAGGATAAGTTGCTATTTTTTTATTTCAAATAAATTACAGACGAGAAAATACATTGTAGTTGTTATGGTTAAAATTAGGTAAAAGATGGATTACAACTGATTGACTTAAGAGTAAAGACAGGTATTACATAATTATGCTGTAACCACAAGGTCTGCACATGAGTTGGGTGAGCCCTGCCTCTTAAACTAGGGTGACTTGTATCTTAAGAGACAGTGATCAGCTATAAGGTATCTAATAAAATAAACAAAACTTGTGAAGTGTGTCAGTTTGCTATGTTTGTGTTTATATAATATCTTACTTAAGTATATGTATATGTATATCTTGTTTATATTAGTATGTATTTTCCCAAACATAGATTTATGGTTTAAAGGAGGAAAAGGGAGGCTATTGTTATCCTAATCAAACTTGCAGCCTGTACACAATGTACACAACAGTTTATATAGAGCGGTGAGAAATCAATCGTTAAGACAATTACTGTAGAAAAAAGTATTCCTTAGTCAATAAAACATGGAACAGTGGTGGCCCAGTGGTAACGGCCGTGCGTGACTTACAAGTTGTAGGTCGTTGGTTCGATCCCTGACAGGCGCTTTACTTTGAGTAAATTATTTCATCACCACTGCTCTCAAAACAGTGAAGGAAAACATCGTGAGGAAACCGGCATGTCCTAGAACCAAAAGTTCGAAGTCCATGTGAAATCCACCAACCCAAACTGGACCCGCGTGTTGGATTACGGCCCACTCTCTGTCACCTAGAGGAGGCCTCTGTCCCAGCACTGGGAACACTAGGCTAATTATGCAATAAAACATTCCATTTTATATTCGGTTTGATATACAAAGAACGTGCATAACCTTCTATGTTCGCAATCATATGGATATTACCAAACACTTGATGCGAGTGTGGTGTTTCTGTCCAGCTGTTAGGGTAACAGCGAATTCTAGAGTCCTTATAGGCTCACGTCAATACGTCTGGCTTAAATTTACAATCAGCGTGACGGCTTTCTTCTGGGTCAAAGAGCAGGAAGTAAAAAATTACAACAAAACCACAATCAAGGACCATAATCTTACATCCATTAGGTCAAGTGCCAAAAGCCCTTAAAAATAACCAAAAGCCGTTAGCACTCCAAACAATTACAGCAAAACAAAAAAGCGTCACTTCCATCACCAGCCAGCTATCACAAGTGGTTCCCACTGTGAACACAATGGCCTTCCATTGACACGAAACTCGCATTAGTGGTGAAGAGGCTTGTTTTTCGCAAAGCACTGGTGTACAGGAAGCTATTACTGAACACAGATAATTAGGTGCGGTGGGTAACACTTAGAGACTTCCGATTCGCATGTAGGGTGACTCTGAAGTTGCGAAAAGTTAACTAAAGTTCCTGGGAAGATGGTTCCTGGTTCAGTTTTAGAGGGGGACATTTACTTAATAAGAATTTAATACAATAAAAATATTAATTAAGATAAACACTTACGCGTAGGTAATAATTAGTTTATGTATGTACGCATCTGATTTTGTCAATAAAAAGTTCTTTGCTTTGCAGAGGATGGTTAGATTAAACATCGCATAATAAAATCCGAATCAATAAACCTGCAGCGTTCCAAAATATTCAATAAAGTACTATGACAAATAACACAGAAAATAAAAACATAAAGACAACGAGAAACTTTATCTAAGTTATCAAATCTATCCCAAATTCTTGGCCACACGACAAAACAGCAGGCCAGGCGCCTAAGCCGCAATATTTGACGCAATCAACTAAAGGAAATGTGGCGACAACGCAGCCCCATTAGCCCAATACACAAATAGTCCACAAATCAGAAACACGTGTCACAAAATAGTCCATAAAAACTCAAACCTACGAATTTCAAGTTTCTTCTTCCTTTTTGTTACTTTTGCGGTATTTTTTGTAACTTTCGCATAATTTTTTTGTTACTTACCGATATTTTTTTAATAGTAACAAGTGGTATTTTTATCTGCACGTGTGTTTAACGGCGGCAATTTCGTGCGGTTTCAAATTACTCCGCATTCCATTTTTTTACCGGAAACTGCGGATTTTTGTGCGTTCACGAAAAAAGTGGCGAAATTTTTGACGAAGTCTGTTAATGTCGTTATTACAGTTTTTTGAAAAGTTCAGCCGGAATATGATGCTGCATGTGTATCTCGTTTATTATCTAAACCTACTGAATACTGTAGCACATGTTTTAAAGATTTCATGGTTGAATTCAGACTAGTTGAATGAAGTAGTTTGCTATCTTGCACAATAAACGATTATCCTCATTTTTTCGCTCGTCTATGTAAGATTTCAATCAGGTTATCACCGCATGCCATGTAATTTGAAAATAGTACATAAGAGGCAGGTGCAAATGTTACCTATAACTGAGACGTCCAATAAAAACCATGGCTACTTATCTCCAACAAAACGTGTCCATTCTAAAACATAGATTTATACAAAAAAATCGCCAAAGAAACCCCAAAAACTCACGTATACTGCAAACGGTTTTTTCTCAAAAAACTATTTTATCTAAGATTCGGTAACTTAATACTTACCGACTGACCGAAAAAATAAATAGAAAAAAGTTTAATTGTTCTCGCAAAAATTTGGTCGAAATCCTGGCCTCGGGCACAGGAAATGACGGGGCGGCAAAAAGCTCAATAGAAGCCTTCGAAATGTCTTCGATTTGATGGATCGCCGTAACACAATCATTTTACGAGAGAACTTAGAAGAGCCTTAAAGTGCCCCTTAAAAATCAAGAGATATTCTTCACTTTTATTGATGCTTTAAACAGGTATCTTCTAAACTAACCACACCTGAAAACAAACTGTGTACCCTTGTACATAACGTTCAAATTCAAACATACGACCACCGTTACTTACATCATTACACTGCGACAACTTTTCACAAGTGCGAAAAAAAATCACCAAAGAAAAATGCACCCTATTTACTAAAACTCAAAGTTGAATTTTCATTATACCCTGGGACATTATTGTGTCAGTACAGTTAAAGTAACAAAGCATTTTGAACACGTGTTAGATAGCCACTAGAAGGCATTGGAGCTTGTTTGCGTGTATCCAACAGATAATGGGGAGTCGTTATCGCAAGTAGGACGGATGCTACTGACAATAGGAGTGACCTATGGATAAATTGTTTGTTATAATAGCTGGGTTTTCTGTTTAAACTGAGGAGAATTGAAGTGTGTAATTGTTTTTGAAGATAGCAAAGCCATTCATCTTGAGGCTTATAATTTGAATGTGTCTCTTTAAATCTTCTCCAGGGAGACTCCCTTAGACCCTGAAGTTGTTATCCGGGAGAAGTCTTGAATTTAGAAATTACATCCTTAAAAAGCCTTTAAAAATACCTTAATATGAAGATAACCTAAGTCAAATAAGTAGGTATCGACACATGACCTCAGAGTGACAATACATGCAACACAACAGAATGATACATAATACGTGTATAGGACCTATTATATCATCAAAACCTTAGCACAGTGCCACAAAAACGGTAACCATAAACTTATTCTATAATCTTTAAAAACTTTTGAAGACTGCACAAAAAGGATCTAAAAAGTGGGCGTAACTTTTACTGTCATTTCTGTGCTAGCGCATAATAGGTGACGGCCTTAGCTCGCGCCGGCCTATTATCTTCCAACAAAAAATATACCCCGCCTCGCACAATTCAAAAATTCGAAACGAAGCGTAACCTTTGCGAATCTGGGCAATAAATTCCTATTGATTGAATTTCGGACCCATGCTGAGTATAGGGGCTCATTATAGTCCCAATAATTTTCGTAATTTTTTATTGGATATATATTTTTTTTGTTTAATTTTATTATGTCTAACGATCTCTCGGCGACTGTCTTTAGTCGAGCGCGTTGAAGTCTTTTGTATTAGCGGTTATTTGTTGCAACTGTTTGTAAACATTAACACGTTTGAAGTCATTGTTTGGAGAAAGTCGAGTACTTAAAAGATTTTAAGGATTTATAACGACGACTACTCTGTGCTTTTGTTTCAATTCACGTGCCCAACGAGTTGACTGTGATTCGTGCGGTTTAGAAATAATAATGAAATAGGGAAGAATGGCAAATAGCAAAGCTACGAATTTTCTCATACGATGTTAATTTATTAAAGATAATAATATAAATGTAAATATGACGAATTCTCACTGTTCTGTTATTGAACACATCGAGCGTAACGTAAACCTCGTAGAACTGCGCTCGAGCAAATCTCTTCATATTTACGTTTCGCCAACCAATTGTCAATTTGCTTAAAGTTGGTAGTAAATAATAAAAAGCTTTTACCCATGTAGGAGTTTATGGTCTAAAGTTATCGCATGAAAGCTTTTTTTTCAGGATGAAAAATAGGGGTTTACTTATCTCAGTCAAACCCATCTAGATATTCACCTCGAAATACCATCTCACTTTTCCCCAAAAAATCAGTTAAGTAGTTTTATTTATTTATTTATTTAATACTTCAAGCACAGAAATGTATAGAGAAGGACTTAATGCCATAGGCATTTTCTACCAGTCAACCTTTGGGTGATGCAGAGACAAACAGTGGTAGGTGCAATTTCGAGAAAATGAGGAATCTTTTTAAAAGTAACTATAAAGATACACAATATACCTATTACAAACTATAAATATAATATATATGCCTAATTATATATAAATATAAGCACAAATAAATATACATAAATACACGAATATACTAGAACAAATAAGACAAACAATGAGAAAACATTAACGTTGTGATGATACTGCTAGATTCTTATGAATGATGTTCTTCTTTATTTAGACTCTATTGAGAGGTAATTCCTCTAAAAGTGCTGACGAGGGCCACACTGTGGTTTCAGTTCAGAAGTTCGTCATAATATGTATTTAGTATGCCACACGGGATAGCAAAAGATATGTCAGATCATTACGCGATAAAGAAAGTAGTTTCAGCGCGAAATTAATACCAAACGGACAGCAAGTCAATCTCACTTTCTCATTTACAATAATAGTAACAAAAAGTCGTTTTGTCCGACCTTTTTGAAGTATTCCGATCTTCAACACAATAAAATCAATATACTTCTTCCTCCCCCTTTCCCTCCATTACGTAACACCACTTAAACGACCCATGCATTCAATCTTAAGGATCTTAGCATCGCCTCATGAATGGGCGGCAAACGCGCAATCGATTTCACAACGGTCACTCAGTCCAGTGAATGGCGGAAACTGACTAAAAAGGCTTCGCGGGATTCCGTGAGAACCTCGTGAAATTGCTTCTTCAGTATTCCGTGAATTTTAAGCATGTAATCGGCGTTTCCTTGTTATATCCTATAAGGGTTTTGTATGGATTTATATAAGGTTCGTGTACTTTGTGCAGAGTGAATGAGCATTGAGTGTTAATTGGTTATGGGCACGTATTTCATTGCGTTTTCTTTGAAGTTAGTTTTTTTTTATTAAACTGGGGTTTTGCCCTCGTGTAATCTATTAAAAACTGTGTGCTTTGATTAAAAAATAACAAGGAAAAATAAATGTAGGTAGTATGTTATTGTGTTGTATTGTGCTAAAGTTCCTATAACGTTACAAGTTGTTTTAGTCCTTTATAGTATATTTAAATTGTAAATAATTTACTAAGTATAGATTTGTAAATATCTGGGTAAATACACCTGTAATGATAGTTGTAACGACTTTAACAAATAAATAAATAAGGGTAAAACCCACAATGCAATGATAAGATGGACACTCAATCTCACTCAAGAAAAAAAAACTCTTAAAAAGTCTTTAAGCATTAGTCTATGGATTAGTCAGTATTAAGTGAAAGCCACTTGCATTTTTTTCTTTATTCTTCGCTTATTTTAATAGAACTTACTTAATTTTTTTTCGTCTTAAAATGAAGTTTTGTTATAATAATATGTACATATAACAAAACTTCATTTTAAGACGAAAAAAAATTTGGTTAGCATTTGTGCAAACCGCTTGCAAGAAACTTCTTCTAAACCATGTAATCGGCATTTCCTTATTATCTCCTATCCTTCATACAATAAAATAAGGTTTGAAGTAAGTACATTCTATAGTTCCCAAACCTCTATGAATGAGTTTAAAGTACGCAGTCAGTATAGTGCTGATTAGATACGCGCACGTTTGTGTTCTTTGTTAAAAATATTCATTGATTCCCACTTTGTACCACTTAAATGCGTTGTATTCTGTGGAAGCTATTTATCTTGTTTTAATGTCAAGTTTATGTGACTTCTATGAAGGTAGTAGGTAACATAAGAGACATCAGATTCTACTTCAATTCTACGCTTGTTAATTTTTACTTTGCTATTGTCGAAGAACAAAACGTATGGCGCCGACTCAAGTAACATGCGACAAGTACTTGAAGACAATGAATTGTTGTCCAGGTCCCAAGAGTTCTAGATTTAATCATATGTTTCTGCATGGGCTGACAGTCTCAACTGGTAGAAGATGTTAACAATAAACGGACAGCTACAGCAGCAAGGCATGTTGGTTCCTTGCTGACTTTAGAGAAGGCTTTGACACTTTAGGCTTTGAGACTTTAGAGAAGTTGGTATATTGGCGTGTGCTAGCTGTCATATGGCTATTAATTTTATAATTTAAATTATGTTTTGTGTTGCGTAATGCATACTATTATATAGAATCATTTTTTTCTAACAGAATAGACAGCTGTGCTGCTGGGAAGTTTGTTGCGCCACTTCTTCTTCCCAGCTAAAGCACTAGGAAGTGGTGAAGGGTGGGCGTTTTGGGGGACTGTCTTATCTAATTTTGACGTTCGAAAAGTGCTGATTCTCAGCCTAGTTTGAATAAATGACTTTTGAATTTTGAATTTTGCTGATAACCTCATAATCAACACATAATTTCCCCACTGCTGGACACAGGTCTACTCTCAGTGGCAGAGAGTGGGCCGTAATCTACCACGCGTGCCCAGTGCGGGTTGGTAGATGCCAACTGTCTTCGAATTTTTGGTTCTAGGACATGCCGGTTTCCTCGCGATGTTTTCCTTCACCGTTTTGAGAGCAGTGGTGATGAAATACTTTACACAAAGTAAAGCGCCTGTCAGGGTTCGAACCAACTCCGTCCCTCGAGGCTGTTAAGAGAGGACGGGGTTGCGTTGCAGCACGGTTCGGGGAGATTGTTGTGGTAGGGGTATACTTCTCCCCGAGCCGAACTCTTGCCGAGTTCCACAACTCCCTTGCGGAGTTGAGAGTCGTCGTCGTCGGGTTCTGTTCCCTTCCCGTGCTCGTCCTCGGGGACTTCAATGCCAAAAATGTGGCTTGGGGTTCCCGTTATACGGACACACGGGGCAGGATGGTGGAGGACTGGGCTCTCGAGACAGGCCTAGTCGTCCTGAACTGGGGTTCTGTCCCCACGTGTGTGCGGATGCGGGGTGAATCAGTGGTGGACATTTCGTTCGCCAGCCCCGCTCTGTCGCCGCGTGTTATTGACTGGCGCGTCATGGAGGGGGTGGAGACCTATTCCGATCACCGGTACATCCGGTTTGACGTCTCCGCCCAGACCTCGAGTGCGCCGGTCCGACAGGCCCCGAGTGGTCCGCGGTGGGCGTTGAAGCAGCTGGACCGGGAGCTCCTCCTGGAAGCCTCGATCGTGCAGGCCTGGGTGTCATCACCGGACAGGCCTGCTGACATCAACGACGAGGCGGAGTGGTTCCGGGAGGCCATGTCCGAGATATGTGACGTGGCAATGCCCCGGGTCCAGCCTGGACGTGCCTCGCGCCAGGTGTACTGGTGGTCGCAACAGCTGACGACACTACGCAATGCGTGCGTTGCTGCGCGACGCCGGTACACCAGGCACCGCAGGCTCCGTATTCGTCCTCCGGATACGGAAGCCATTCAGGCGGAGCTGTACGAGGGGTACAGAGCGGCGAAGACCGCCCTCCAAGCGGAGATCCTGCGGGCCAGAAGAGTGGCCCGCGAGGAGTCGCTGGAGACTCTGAACAGGGACCCGTGGGGACGCCCATACAAGATGGTGCGGGAGAAACTCAGCCCATGGGCTCCCCCGCTGACGCAGAGTCTCCGGCCGCAGCTTGTGGGGGACGTGGTGAGCGCTCTGTTCCCTTCGAGAGGGGAACATGCCTCCCCGCCCATGGCTCCGCCTACTGCGATGCCCGATGCGGATCACACCGCCGACGACGACGACGAGGCTCCGGAGGTGACCGAGGTAGAGATGAGAGTGGCGGTACGTAGGCTGAATGCCAAAAATACCGCCCCAGGACCCGACGGCTTACCTGGGAAAGCCTGGGTCCTGGCCTTGAAGGCTCTCGGGCCTCGACTAAGAGGGCTCCTAAGCGCATGCTTGGAGAGGGGCCAGTTCCCACTTCGCTGGAAGACGGGGAAACTGGTCCTCATCAAGAAGCCGGGGCGCCCTGCGGACTCTCCGTCCGCTTACCGGCCCATAGTGCTGCTCGATGAGGTGGGCAAGCTCTTTGAAAGAGTCATTGCAGACCGCCTCGTCGGGCGGCTGGTGCGGGTAGGGCCGGATTTGGCGGAGAGCCAGTTTGGTTTCCGCAGGGGGCGCTCTACGGTGGACGCCATCATGCGCGTGCGAGCCCTCACGACGGGGGACGCTGTGGCCCGGGGTGGGGTCGTCTTGGCGGTGTCTCTAGACATCGCCAATGCCTTCAATACCCTGCCCTGGAGTTGCATCAGGGAGGCACTCCGGTATCACCGGATGCCGACCTACCTCTGTCGTGTGGTCGAGGCCTATTTGACGGACAGGGCCGTCATCTACCCCGGTCACCAGGGAGAATGGAACCGGCAAGAGATGTCGTGCGGTGTCCCACAGGGATCAGTCCTGGGGCCCCATCTGTGGGACATCGGATACGACTGGGTGCTGCGCGCCGACCTCCCTAGCGGCGTCAGCGTCGTGTGCTACGCTGACGACACGTTGGTCCTGGCGCAGGGGAGGTCGCACCAGGCGGCGGCCGAACTAGTGACACACGGGGTTGCGACAATCGTAGACAGAATCCGGCAATTGGGACTCGAGGTGGCCCTGCACAAGTCCGAGGCCATGTGTTTTCATGGTCCTCGGAACGCGCCACCGTTGGGGTCCCAAATAACGGTAGGAGGAGTTCACATCGGCATCGAGTCGACGATGAAGTACCTTGGACTCGTCCTCGACAGCCGGTGGAACTTCGTGGAGCATTTCCGACGTTTGGCTCCCAGACTGGAGCGGGCCGGGGCTGCTTTGAAGCGGCTCCTGCCCAATCTAGGGGGTCCAAACGCCTCCTGCCGGAGGCTATACGCGGGGGTCGTGCGGTCCATGGCCCTTTACGGGGCTCCGGTTTGGGCGCGTTCATTGAGGCGGCGGCCAGCCCGCCAGTTGAACGCGTCCCAGAGAGTCATGGCCACCCGGCTGGTCCGGGGATACCGCACGATCTCCGGTGAGGCGGCGAGCCTTCTTGCCGGATTACCGCCATGGGATCTGGAGGGAAAAGTCCTCGCGCACATCTGGGAGTGGCGCGAGGAGTCGAAACGCCGGGGCGTAACTCCGTTCCCGCGAGAAATCGCGGCACAGCGGACAGAGCTCCGGCGGGATCTCATGGCGTCATGGAGAGTGCGATTGTCGCAACCCAGTGCTGGGCACGCCACTATTGCGGCGATAAGTCCCCTCTTTGAGGAGTGGCTAGAGAGGCGCCACGGCGTCCTCACCTTCCGCCTGACGCAGGTCCTCACCGGACATGGTTGTTTCGGGAGGTTCCTATTTCGTATCAGGCGGGAGGAAACGCCCGGGTGTCATCACTGCGTGGATCGCCCGGAGGACACGGTTGAGCATACGGTGGAGGTCTGTCCGGCTTGGGCAGAGCATCGCCGTGTCCTCGTGGAGGCGATCGGCGGCAGGGATCTCTCGCGTCCGGCCCTAGTCCAGGCCATGGTACGGAGCGAGAGGGCATGGGAGGCCGTCACCTCCTTCTGCGAAGCAGTAATGCTCGCGAAGGAGGAGGCAGAACGCGTGAGGGAGAGGCAAATTTCGCGCCCTCACGCCCCTAGCCGCCGCAGGAGACGCCCTGGGCGTCGGGAATCGCAGGCCGATTCCCGGCCACCGTAGGCGCGGGCTTGCGGACGGTGAGCAATGGGTAGCTCGCCGTCCGATAAGGACCAGGCCCGGGTCGACGGCGCGTCGTGTTCCACGCGCGCCTCAAAGAGATGTCAGCACAACGGAAGGGGTCCGATAGGACCGATGCCTGCCGGGGTTGCGGGAAAGTCCGAAAGGGATACCGTGGCCCCTGGCAACGTAAAGGCAACGGAAGGAACACGGGTGGGTTTTAGTCAGTAAGAGTCTGACACGCCCTCCCGCTCCACCCAGAGCGGGAGAAGTTATTTGATAATTTCCCACCCAAAAAAAAAAAAAAAAAAAAAAAAAGGTTTCGAACCAACGACCTACAACTCGTAAATCGCGACCACTACCACTTTTTTTTTTTTTGATTACGGGGGGAATTCCTCATGGATGTCCTCCGCCCTGGGGAGGGCGGAGGGGTCTGTCAGTTTCTTACTGACTAAAACCACCCCGGTGTCCCGTCTCACACTTGCACCGGGGATCACGGGATCTAATGCGACTTCCGCGATCCCCGGCTAGTGCCGGCCCGCCTCTGCGGGCCACCTCGAGTTAGGGGGGAGTGAGGTGTTAAACTACCCCCGTAAGTCATAGAGAGGCGCGCGTGGAACACTACGCGCCACCATCTCGGGTCCTAAGGAGTAGGGGGCGACGGATTTCCCCAGATCCGTCGCCTCTGGACCCATTTAGGGGGGCTGGGCGTTATCCGCCCTCCGCCGACGCCCGGTGCGTCTGCTGCGGATCGGATTAGCGGAAGCAATCTCCCGCTCCCTTTCCGCAGTCTCCTTCTGCGAAATGACTGTTTCGCAGAAGGATACCACCGCGTCCCAGGACTCTTCGCTGCCAACCATCGAGTCGACAACGGCCGGCAGCGACAGGCGACCATTACCACTGGACCAAACTCGTTTACCCCCTAATAATCGTTTGCCTATAATTCACCAGCACACGGTAGGTACATTTTTAAATTTGAACACAGCAATGTTCCGTTTCAAAAGAAATAATGGACAGTATTTTCTTCAATTTACTGCAACACAAAGTATTACAGCAAATAATTACTTGCCTTATCCTCTCTCCTCTTTACCACGTTTTTAGTTGCAACGTATTTAAAAATACCCTGGAATCGCGTAAATAACTCGTCTGATGTATAAGGATCGAAAGCAATGTGTAACTGATACATTCCTCTTTCCTTTCTAGAGCAGGATGAACAAATACTTTAAATAGTTGAATACCAATCTATCAAATATGTAAACGACCACATATTTGTCAATTTATATAAATAGCGAGACATTAGTAGCTTGGCTGGAAGTATGAGCAGCATTAATTCTTCGAAGAATTTTCTAATCTGTAATAGAATTTGTCGCAGCATAATATCTACTTGCAATTTACTGGATTTGTAAGAAAATGTGATAAATCCCGATTTCTATAAGCATATAATAGAAATGCATCGTTTTGTCAGTCGCATTTGCACTGAGTGATTTATAAGTTCTTTAATGTGAGCTTAGAAGATATCTATAGCCTATACTTAACGGTTAGTAAGCAAAAAAGGCAAATTATTGCCTGATTCTTTCTCAAATTGATAATGATAACATATGTACCACGTGTTATTAAGAGCAACTTACTTGAAAAGAATTAATCACCAAAGAAGCTCATTGCATCAAAATTGTGAGATTTCAAAATCAAGTTTGCGAAGGCATCATTGGCACAAAACTCAGTCACTAAACTACTTAACAAATCACCAACAAAAAATAAACACGACGAAAATAACTTCTAAACCTTCCCATAACCTACACAAACATTTAGGAACCCGTATCTCGTTCGCCGCCATTTTGGTTCGATCACCAAACAGCGCCCGCGCACTTGTTTGCAAAGATAACACGATCCTGAGACCAAAACAAATATGTACTCAGCTCTCAAGGACGACCGTGTTTGGTAATAGAACAACCAGTTTATGTAGACCTTCAGGGGTGGTAGTAGTTGGTTGGAAAAGGTAAGTGTTTGTGGGTCTTAATATAACGGTGAGGGAAGATGTTTTTTGTTTTTTTTTAATTATAAAAATTTTGGGGTAGGCTCGCGAATTTTGGGTTTCACGTGGTTCTGATAACTGAGGAATGAAGTTGGTCAGATTTTACTGTTCATATGGAACTCATTTTGATGTTTGGCAGGTAGACATAACGAATAAATAATAACTTATTTTGAGGAAAGACGTGGTAACGAGATTCTAGAAGGAGGTATTTGATATCAACAGCACTTGACCGAACCGCACCTGAGCAATTCCGCTAATCGCACTGAAACAAAAATGTTATAAGTGCGCTTGGATGGAACAGTAATTAATATTATTTTCAGTCCCCGAACGGCACCTGCATACAGGCACCTAGAAGCAGTAGGTAGGTAGGCTTCTCTTCCATTTTATCAGCTGCATTAGCTAGGAACATATTTAGTCAGTTACCCATTCCTTTAAATTTACTTTATCACCAATTCGCCAATCATTTAAATTTACAATATTACAATACACATTTACTTAAACATAACTTCAATCAAGATTACTTTACGAGCCCGTATCCACAGCTATTTCCCCACAACATACCGCCGCATTCAGAAACAGCACACAACACTAATTACAAAATCGGATCGCTATCGCCCTCATAAGACCGCGCCCTATAATTCAATTAGGAGACCAAACATAAATAGGGTTGTCAAATCTAAGATACCTTCTAAGGGCCCATTCATTGCGCACGTGTGCCCACAATAGCGGGTTAACCCGACAAGCGCTGCGGGTCGCCGAGACCGAAGTGAGAAATTTCACAATAGTGTCAAAGTATTGAAGTTCGGCGTGACGGTTGAAGGATAATGTCCCAGTGTGAGGCCATTGGTGGACCCTTGATTTGTGCTCTGATTGCTAAACGCTTTGTACGCGGTGAATCTATTTGGGGCACAATAGGTTCTGGTGGATCTTGGCGTGTTTGGCAGTTTTGATAGTTCTTGAAAGAGATTCCTTGGAGAGCTCGATTTTTTTAATGTACCGACAGTCAACTTCTTATACTGTCATTTTTAATAGTCGTTCCAAAATTGAACGTGTCTACGGCAAGTCCAAGATCATCAATGGGCTTAAAAACTTACGTTTTACATTATACCGAGAACTTATCTTAAAAACTCGAAATTCGTGGGTTGTTTTCTTTACAGCACATAATACCTATCTAAAGTACCCCAGTTTCTCACTGTTAGTCGTTACATAATCATTCATTCATTCACTTAAAGTAATCAGGTACTTTAAATATTGGTCCTATAACACCAATATTGAGCGACAACTCTTCACTAACGGGTTAAAACTTATCTGGAGACCTAGTCTCACTTCCAGCCTTGTTTCTTACAAAACAGAGTTCAAAATTGATTGTTTCATATGTAAATTAAGATGGCATTCCTAACCTAAGTCAAGTATTGTTTAAGTAAACCGACGGTATCTACACAGGATGCAAGGTTGTTAACAGGTTTTATCACTTCCTTCTAAGTATTCAAATGTAGTGTTCCTTCTTATTATAAACAATTATGTGCATATGTGATAAGGCTGTGTTATGTGTTGGTGCGAGTTACGAGGTAGTCACGACGACGTCTGGTATTTCTTTATGTTTTAGATAAATCCAGCTGGATGGCTTAGTCTAGATTTATTTGCTAGACTTTTGAAAAGGTAAAGTGTTTAGTAACTATAAAAAAGAAAGAAAGATATAATACATTTATTTAGCACAGACAAAAAGTCATCATCTAGCCTAGCCTTTTGTATGTTGGGGTCGGCTTTCAGTCTAACCGGATGCCGCTGAATACCAGTATTTTACATGGAGCGCCTGCCTATCTGACCTCCACAACCCAGTTATTTATTGGGTAATACGACTCTTGGTAAGACTAGTTGTCAAAGATTCACGATTGACAGCCGGAACCAACGACTTAACTTGCTTTCTGAGGCACGGAGGGGTCTTGGTTGTAAAGATGGTCACCTATTCACTGACCGACCGCGGCCAGCGTAGCTTAACCTGATCGATCGACCCGTGCGGCTGTTATTACTTAGCCAGGAGCCCCTTTAGTAACTATCAAGTATAGGATCAAATCCTCAATCATTTTTATTTTCGCAGCCTAAAAAGAGGCTCATATTTCTTCAGTTTAGGTTCTAACTGGAGAAATATGAACCTCTTTAGATGCCATCACGACGCTTTTCATGACAACCATAAGAAGACACGCCATGTGGTGCAGACAGTCTCTTAATCAATGAATAAACTCAGTCTATCACAGTCCCTCCCAAGTAAGAGCTATAGCAGCCAGTTCTCCATGGCACGACACGTAGATGTATGCTTATTCGTACTCATTAGCCTCTATTGACTCCAGCAAAATAAGAAATACTCTTCTCTGATCAGAGATTATGTGGCACTCAGGTGGTCCGAAGAATATTTTAGTCTTCGTTAAATGAAAATAAATGAACCATTCTTGCTTTGAAAGTGCACATTTGGTCCATCCGCCAGGCATTGCTATTCCATTAAACATAAGTAACTATAAATAAAACATCTACAACTACTTTGAAATACAGACACGTCTCAAAACAATTAATTCTAATTCGCGTGCGTTCTCAAAAATAACAAAAGACGACTTAAGGAGACAAATGCTCGACATTTCGGTGCAAATCACGCTCGTGCTTCCAAACGACTTTGTTAAGAGCATCTTAAAGTAAGATGGGTAAATATGGACAATAAAATGCTCGGTGGTCGAACCTCCCGCGGCGAGCGTCGCGTCGCGGACGTGCAAACATAGTCGCCAAAATTTTGTTAAGGTGCGGTATCAATGCTGCGATTTGGTCGTTAAACTACTTCTGCTTGGAAAAATGCTATGAAATACTGATAAATATAGGTACTATAGTAAAAATATGGCATGAGGTTTTTGCAATAGGCACTGCTCGAGTAACTTTCATCTATTAGAGCAAATAAGCTGACTGGAACTTTTGTAAGAGTGTATTTTAAACACATAATTATTTAAAACACAATTTAAGTCAAGTTTGAAATTGAACTTGTAGGTTGGTATTCCTAAAATAACTTTTGATTTGCAGAGACCATAACTCGCAAAAGCTGCATTATATATAATATGTTTAGATGTAGGTTAAGATTTAGGATATCGTATGTAATTTTATAGGATGTAGTTTAACGATTTAGCATGTAAGGCCACTCTATCGCATTGGATCGCATATGTGTAATGGAAGTTGTAGGCAAGATCTGCGTACTTCACCACCACGAAAAATAAATTAAAAACACCCAAGTCGCACCAGAGAAACACCACCTTAACATTGTCCCGTGACTCACAAGAAAACGCTAACTGTCCCACCGGAGGCATTGTTTCTTTCATTCGTAAGGCAAATATTGGTCGAGGCTTATTCAGGCCGTTTGCAAACATTGCCCTACTGGGTGGCGACTAACAAAGACTTTCGTAGAAACTGCGTGACAACACTTCAAATATAGTGATTATACACTAATTGTGAACAAACACCTGGACTTTTATATAGTTTTTAGTGTGAACGACATATTTTGTGTATTGCTTTAAATGGAGCTGTCGCGTCTAATTGATGGGTACTCATTGTACTTGTAGTTACAAGTCGCGAACATGAGGAAATTCGTGTCGTTAAGAGAAAACATCTGCTGGCAAGGAGTGGGAAATTTATGACGAAGACCTCTTTGAAACATGTTCGTTAACGTGTCAAAATATGTCTATAGTGCTTTCCTTTGTATAATTTAATTGTTACGCAGTCGTCTTCTGTAGTACGCAGAAGTCTTCAACTTAAGCCAGCATGAGTCTAAATAGCTGAAGCCAAACTTTTACGTACTTAGACAACTAAGCAGCAAGCTTGACAAGTTTAACCAAACCAACCATATAATTTAATGATTAAATTCAAATTTAGTTAATTTTAAATTTAATTTAGCATATATACAATCTTACGTACACGACTAAGCAGCAAGCTTGGTAGATTACGAGTAGTAGATCGCAAAATAATGAGTGACAAGTGTATGATTGGAACAAAAGAAAAAATAACGAGAATCTCGCGGAAAATCAACTACGGTTAATTATAAATTTAATTTAGCATATATGTATACAATCTACAGGTGGACTGGGCACCAAACTGGTGGCCACACATATAATAGCATTATACGATGTTCTTTCATGAGTGGAGTGTGCTTAGCTTTGCACATTCATAACAAACGAGTAACTTCTTCCGGGATTTCCAAAGGTTTAAAAGAAATCATCAACCTTACATAAAAAAATGACAAGAGAATAATTGGATTCTGCTGTCTGACCAGTCACCACGTCATCAAAACCATATTAATTGCTGTCATCTTGGAACTTGTCTTAAAAATCAATTATTGAACGGCCTTTTCTAAGCCAAGCTAAGCCGTTGTTTTGCTCTGCCTATATTTCAGAAATGCGAATAGATAAGTGTTTATTTTACTTCAAACGAAAAAAAAATAGGTATGCAAAATATAGGTACCTATTTATTTATCCAAAAGTGCCCAATAACAGAAACAGAATGCATACATAATATTTGTTACGTTACCTAGCACAATAAATACAAACCTTTTGTAAATTCCACTTTTCATATTTCTACACACTACAAAGTCTTAACAATGACAACGGACGATCCTTTTCGGCCAATGTTTGGTTAGGTGCATGTACATTGTCGACTCTGAAATCAATTTACGATAATTGTCATTTATTATGAAATAAATATGATGCTTTATCCTGTACCCCATTGTGTGGAGCTACCTCCAAAAGATTTGGACCATTGATCGCATTTTATTTTGCGAAGAAATTCATTGGTGCGAAAGAATATGCGCTCGCGCGGATGGCATTTGACAATAATTATATTAAAGGAGACCATAACTTGGAAGATATTAGGCGGAACGCGAATGGTTTTGACGGGAGCTATGTCAAATGATGTTTTCTCAGCTTATAAGCAGATGTTGAGATTATTTGTATAGATATTAAATGAAGTGAGGTCTTGAGATATGTTTGCCTATTTAGTGGATCGACATCAATTAGTTTGTATAAATTTACTTATTCTCTCGCCCGGAATACAATCCAGGATTGTGTCAATTTCGTTTATGAAGATTTCTTCGTCTACAATTGCCGTTTCAGTGAATGAAGGTTTCCCGTGAGCAATACGAAACTTTCCTCGTGCTGCAAATGATTTTTTGCAGCACTGAAAATACATTTTTTTTACTGTTTTTTTTTTTAAATCTTGTACGTATTACTAATAAATTCCGTAAAATAATAATAACTTATTGATAAATCAACGGAATTTATTTAACATAAAACGTCGTTTAACAGAATCGAATTCTCTAAAAAAGAAATCAATTTCAGAAAATATAAACATTTATCACCATCTATAGAATACCATCGAACGAAACGTCAAAATAATTCAGCATTAATATATTTTATTACTAATTAATTTCCATCTTTAATAGCGTGAGCACCATTTTAGCTCCATGGTTCATAAAAAGATATATTTGAATGTGACAAAGAATGTTATCTTTTTTGAAGTTGTGTGATATTTATCACTGTTGGTCTCACAAACACGATAGAATTGCCTTTTAAAGTGAATTTGTCTCGTTTTTGACTACTAAAAGGTCCATTAAATAGCCTTTTGTTGACTATTGATTTGTAGTTGGACGCGAGACAAACCGTGAAGGAGGTACAGGCTGCTTCATTTTTGAGTCTATTACACTGTTCTAAAAATAAATAATTAGTAGTAACAGCGTGTTACGTAATTTTACTGAAACTTTTGAATGCATAGTTACGTCTTATTCTCAGAAAGATCTTTCGAAGATTAGCATGTAAAAATAATTGTGGTTAGGTCTCAAGAGATAATTAATATTAATTTTATACTTGTATCGTTAATTTGATTAAATCACAAAGATGATACACTAAACGAAAAAAATTAAGTCCCTTTTTCAACCAACCTGTACATTCAAAATCGTTTAGCAAAAACTTGAACCGTGTAAACGACAAAAGAGCTAATAACATCAATAACTGACTCGTATAATGACTTCAATTCTCTCGCTTGGTCGAAGCCTTTCACTTGAAGTCTTTTAGCGACTTCTAAATAGTGACTTTAATAAATCCTAACGCACCTTTAAACTGTTGACAATGATGAAGAAATTTGGCGACAATGAAGACAAATGTCTTGATATCCAGTTCATTTGAGCGAATAAATTGACGTCTTTCGCATTGTTGAAATTATAAAGCGTGCCATAAATATATTATGTTCTTTTGTAACTACTTGGTCTCAAGTAGTTACAAACATTTCAAAAAGAACACCATGCTTGTCTAAGCATGGTGTTCTTTTTGAAATGTTAAATCATGCATTGATAGAAGCAATGCATTCATATGTTTAACCTAAGTTACTTTGTTATAAGTGAACAAGCTGCAACCATAGAACCACTTGATTACCGTTTTACGCGGAATTTTTGCGTTCAGGATTTCGCAGTCTTTGAGGAAAATCTACTTTTCAAGCAATATTTGGAGGGTTTTTCTTAACTTTTAGGCTTTTATATTGGTGTTGATGTTAATTATATAGAATTTCTTGATACCGTCTCATTATATTTTTGTGATGTAAGTGTCTGTTTCGTGTTTTCCAATAGTTTTTCGGTAAATTAACAATATTTCTCTTGTTCATCAAACTCGAAAAATAGAATTCGAAACTTTTACTTCCAATCGTATTGTAGGTACTTTGTTAACAAAACCAGATTACATTTTTCGTGGACATTTAACGATTTAATCAAAGTAAACTTTATCTCGAATCATCTAGCAACGTTCAATATCAACAACCACACAACAGAAACCCAATACATCACTGTCTCAAAAACAATACATTAATACGACAACAATAAAAAACACGATCATAATGCCCAATTTGTCCCAGGCCACGTGTCGCGATGATTCGGCCCATTGTTTGGGTCCGCATTCGGATTAGGCCCGAAGGCCTCGCGATAACATCTCGGTCCTTTCATACGAAAGACGTAGATGCTCAGATAAGAACATTGAGCACTTATTGTGTAGGACAAAGAATAGATTTACTGAAAAAATGAGCCTCTGATGGCCGTGTCGCCTTTTTTGTTTAACTGTACTTTGAAAACGATTGTCATGAATTTTTCCTAAGTCTGGTGAAATGATGGCGCCTTGGTGATGGCTGAAAAAATGTGCGTGGTCATTCATACTTGAAGTTGACGAGCACTTTTGTCTGTGACTGTTTTGTTCATAGCACAATGATGGTCATCATCACTCTCTATTCTCGTCTGGTTTTACTATAAGGATGCACTTGAGAAAAACAATATTTCATTGTTATGCTTGTTACGTTTGTCGGCAGTTGATCTAAATTGTATACAAGTTCAACCATAATTTTATGATATAAAGTTGATACTTAACCAATTTCAAGCTCAATAAGATTTTATCAGTCTCACTGCCGCACTTCATTTCCTTTAAACTACCAATATTATACAGCCGTTTTCTCAGAAAATCTCTTGAATCAAACCAACTGACAATAAACAACCGCCATCGAAAGGACCGACATTACACTTCAAGCACAAAGCGGTACACGTATAGAAACATTCAACAATAGAACCAATCTTGACCAAACAATTTACATGTCAACTCGTGAGTGAAGCACCGCCTTAAAATACTTAGCGGGCTGTGTGTACCAGCCTTTGAACACCTCTAGTGTTGGGCAAAGCGAAGGTTCGCGCTCTAGGCGTGATAGGGCGGGGCACTCTTTCCTGGGGCGGGGAACACAAAACTTTATATTTGAACTCGAAACTACTTCTAAGAACATGGCCAATTTGTGAAATTAATTTCTGCGTGTTAAAATGCCGACGCAAGCTGCAAATTTCGAATTCTGTCTAGTCATTCAAGAAATAAATATTTTAGATTTATCATCGGCAATGATAAAATTTGACAGCACGCAATTTGTAACTTTGTTAAACATGGGTTATCTTGCCGAATGTGATTTTTTCTTGGTCTTATTCAAACAAGTCTTGTTATTTCGATTTTAAAACATGTCTTGAGAAATTTTAGATGATTTGTCGTTTAATCTGCAATAGATATGTGTAAAAGCCAGTGAAAGTTCTGTTAGTTTGTTGACGATGGCAGGAGCGGGCTGATTTTAACCATCACAAAAATCTGCTATGTAAACAAAGATCTGTGATGTCTGTATGTCTATGTGCCTGATAATGAATATAGAAAAGGAATGATCAAGATCAGAAAAACTGCCTAAAGGGAGATAAAATTGTAAGACAATTATGTAAAAAATTCTAACACAAATCAACATAATAGCTTGAAATTAATAGCATCTCTAACAAACAGGCCAGCCTATTTCGCGGGAAACTTGTTACATCAACCTGATGGGCGTTTTGGGCGGAGAATGGTCCTTGGGCGGGGACCTATCACTGAACCACTTATAGCCTCTCATACAAATAGCCAGGTGACTCACGCATTTCATATAATTAATTTTAGAGGGCGTGGTTTGAAGCAGCTGAACGTTTTTAATCAGGATTGTTTAACTAAGTTTTCTTAAAGAGTTTTGCTTAGTAAGCAATATAGTCTTTTAAGATCTAAATTGATATTGGATGTGATACGGCTCGGGTATTTTAATAGAGTATGAATCATGTATTTAATTGTTTGTAAAAATGTATTGAAGAAACTAATATATTTTTCATGGCACTCTTTTTACACAGAATCTGAGAACATTAATTCAAGAAGTAAGATAGTTTAATTGGAGTATCTACAACGTTACCTATTAATACGGTCAACATAAACATTTACTCACTACAGATCAAAGCTCAACAAATAAGTCCCAGAAAGGCCTTCATTGACCCAATTTAAGTTCTACAAATATTTAAATCACTAAACCTTTAATACCTATTACGAAAATTACGCCAAGCATCCTCGAGACATCGTCTAAATATTGAAATAGTATTAAAAGCATTATTTTCATACAATATGATCGGAACAAAATAGAATCTCCACACAATGCGACCGTATTTACCGTAACTCATATTATAAATGTGTAAAACCATTTAAATAGCAAAGTATCAATAGATGAATGTTTCTTTGTATGGTGAACCAACTTGGCCGTGATATTCACGCACATTTTATTTGAAGATTTTATTAAAATTGTCTTAGAATATCCATCGCTCAAAACTAAACTTTAACACAACGTACCAAAATTTACATTTCAACGGACAGTTCAAAAATGCGAAAATAATAATGCCAGCTGAAAATGAATTCAATAACTACGTAAACAAAATTCAATTTCAAACAGCAAAGCTACTTCAAATTTACTTTTATTGGAAGGGCTTTCAGAGGCAGCTAAAGGTATACGTATTGTCGATAATCAGTGAAGCAAACACTTGTTATTTTAAGAGATCATCCACCCTTAAAGCTTCTTTCTGAGTTTAACAAAGAGGTGTATAATGTATTATTTATAGGACACAGTCGGTAGGCACATACGGGGCCATGAATGTGTATTGTTGAGTACTGAAGACTCGACATTGCTAAATTGTACGTCCACGGTATCATCAATCAGATGGTTTTATTTCTTGACAATTGATCTACAATATTGTTTAGGATGTTATAAGTTAGGTTTAGTTGTCGTTGGTGGATGAGAATAAAAGACTGCAATTTGCGTCGGTTTTCAAGGTTTTTAAAACTTTTATAAGTTTGACTTTAGTGGACTTTGGATATTGGGTTTTGGCAGAACATATTTAGCATAGATTGTTAGTTAACGAGAAATAAAATAATAAATTAAAATTGTTTATTCTCAGACAACTACAGTCCAGTACAAAAGAGGTGATAATTATTGAAATTTTCTTAAGTGGGTTAGCACTAACTGGTATTTTAATAGCACAGTTTAGAAAGTAATATTAAGAGGTTTAAAGATTGACTAAATTGCACACCAAATTGGACAATTTTCAACTGGCGACCAGTCAAAACTAAACAGCCTATAAATGCCAAAACATTTTTTTCTATCCAAAATCAATTTCAGAGGACAACAAAAACTCCCGTCGCCATTATTAAAATATTAATATACAGAAACTTTTTCGTCCTTCTATTTGTTATTTATTAATGTCGCTGTCACGAATCTCATAAAAAAACCCGCTCCAAAAAGTGACTCACAATGCAGACGCTAATCTCTTCGAGGCACGAACGAAGCATGTCAAACCAAAAAAGGGTCCAATTCTAATACTTAGTAACCATTAAATAAATTCAGTATACAAAAAAGAGAAGAAAAAATTGTCCGTAGGCAAACCACTTTTAAATATTTGTGCGCATATGGCTTCCGGTTATCGAGTGGGTTATGCTAAAAAATGCATTAGACCCTTGGTTTTTATACCACGTTGAATTGAATGTCCTATGATATATTTTCGTTTTGAATTGAAAAAGCAAGAGGTTCAAGGGAGATTAGGTACGGTCCGAATTTCTGAATAGATCCCTAATCCAAATATATGACTGTCCTCTAATTTACAAGGGTTTTTTACTTCGTTTGTAGAGCTTGCCTGTGTCCTTACAAAAGGCTTATGTGTTTCATACAATTTCACGTTTCTCTTTTTACAGGATTTAAGCTATAAAGTTATATTACAGGAATTATCTGTGTCATGGCTATCCAGAGATGCTTCAACTTATTTTTTAAGGGATTATACACTTAAAGGGCTGAGCTTTTTCTGGAATAAATCAAACTGAATGTGGCAGTCGAACCATGTTCATACGTTTTACATGAAACATATTTTTTTTGTTAATAAATAGGCAAACTTATAGACATAATTATGATATTTCATCATTCGAAATACCAAAGCTAATGATATATCACAGCACCTAATGATTGCTGAATTATTCAGCTATTTATAACTTTATTATCATGAAAACCATAAATGTTATAATGACGAACAGCCTCATATCTGCATAGCAGGTAGCTTTGTTGTAGTTGCAGTGTGAAATATCGTGCACCTACTCTAATAGACTACTGCAGTTCGTAATACAGTGGAAATTATTGCGTACCACTGCCAAAATAGCACTGTATACATAACACGTACTTGGTATATTTTGAATAGGCGGCACATACGTAGCCAGTGTTTGCTACATTCTTTGTCACAGTTAAACAAAAAAAAATACGCGATATAAAATGAAAATGACATTTTTTAACCGTTCTGAACTCTAAGGTCATAAATACATTCTAATTTCAATCTTCAGCTTGACGGCTTAGTGCTGACTTTTAAATATGTACGCATGTCTGGCCTAAAAAATCAAAGTCAAATCATTTATTTCAAATAGGCCCTTATAAGGCACTTTTGAACGTCAAAAATTTACAAAAAAATTTAAATGATTCTAGTCGCCCCTTCCAAAAGGTAGTTTTCGCATGGAGAAGAATGGGCAAGAAACTCCACCGTTACTCTTTTAAAATGTTTTACAATATTTTGTATAAGTACATTAGTTATATAATTATATGTGAGGACGATGCACCTAGAATAAAATTATTATACCACAATAGGTAAAAAGAATTAAGAATTAAAAATGAAGCAACAACAGATAGACTAATTATGTGATAGATACATGGTGCTCACATATTTACAAACATTGTAAAAGTAGACGATTTTCCTAAAATTTTACTATTAATAAGTCAGTGTGCGAGGAATTGGTCACAGAATGTAAAATCAGTGTCATATAATAAAAATAATAATAAAATATACAATTAAATTTGCAACCAGTTTGATTGTATCTTGAAAAAGAGTTTAGCACTCATGCTAAAATATTCCTTGAAAGGCAGGACTCAAAAATTATTACTATATTCTCGATGGCCACAGGTCCACACATCTTCAAAATAGATTAACCATACGACTTTTTTCTCAATAAATATTCATAAAACCGTTTCTAACGAGTATACATGGTGAGATGGTGACCTATCGTGTTGAACTATCATCGGACGCGCATTTACACGAGATTATGATCATACAGCTACCTGCCGACGTGACGCGATATTAAGATGCTATCACCATCAGATAAGCTTCACAGAAAGGCGTTATAAATGTATGAGGAAAAAGTTAATTACCTATGGCCATAAGTTAATTCTGCTTAAACTTATGAGAAAATTGCAGAGGAAGGAAACTGCGTGTTTGTTGGATGTAGGTTTGCCTCATTAGTTAATTAAGATAAGGAGATGAATTGCTGGTAAGCCATTGAGGACATAACACTTAACACACTTACCCCCTTATTTATAAACGCTTCTTAAAGTTAAGCAGAGATTAGCGCCTGTTTAACCATTCATTTTTGACGTTGAAATGTTTCTTAACTTTAAACAACGTTTATTAATAAGAAGTTTAATAATTAATTAATTATATTTATTTATTTAACAGTTTATGTTCACACATATAAACAGACAAGAAAAAAGGAACAGAAAAATACGTACAAAGGTGATGCTTATTTCTAAAGAAATCTCTTCCAGCATACCTAATTTTCTTTATTTTTCATCTGAGTTTTCTCCTGACTCTAAATAGACACTAGGCTAACAAACTATTTGGTAATTTTTCACAATGCATCACTGTCCTATGCTTATGGAGTTTAAATGTATTAATTCTATCCCACTATCTTTGGCTGCAACTGCTCAATGGACACTTTTAAACTAAAGTTGAGTTACAAGGAACTACAAATACTTAAATAAAAAAAGAACTACTAATTCTCAACAAGGTCTAACAAAGCGGATGGCAGCGGAACTTGAAAGCGCCTTCAGTCTATTGAGAACTCAAGGCATGAAACAGAAACGAGCCCATTCACCATCACGTAGATTCTGCGTCAAAGGATACAAGGACCATACGGAACCCATTCAAGAACCGTAAAATGGGTGCTTCAATGCCACATAACACCGACTCACGCTATAATGTAATTCTGCTAACCGACAAAGGGTTCCAAAGCTGTAAAAACAATCTTAGTATACCCCCGAACTTAATCCTTCACAAAGTGTACCGACTTACCGAAAGTATTTCCAAAACAGTAGAAAATCCCTTTCGGTATCAATTTGCCGCCTCAACTACTCCGTTCGCGTTTTAAAAACATTCCTTTATAAACGATTTTTTTTTTCATTTCCTTTTCGCATTGTTGAAGAATTGTTTGCGAAAAAATTTAAGATAAATAAAATATGGCGGTAAATCGTTTACCACCTTTTATAAGTTTTTTATCTATTTGTGTTGTAATGTGCCTTTGATAAGGTAAATATTGAACAATAAGGATAACAACATGCTGTAGTATAAGTTGGATAAAATTTGGAGCTGGAGTAACCTTTTTGATTTTATGTTAGCTGAATTTTAGATGGAAAGAGAGAAGAAAACTACAGCGATTACGAACTAGAAATATTTTACTTGTTGACACAGCCGATGCTATCTTATTTTTTCTTACAGCATCCTCATATTTCCTCCTTAAGTTCCTTCCATACAAGGAGCACAGTTATCCGCCCACAAGTTTTTATCAACGCAATATTTATTGCGGAACAGAACCGAACTTCAAAACAGTTTTTTGTTCAGTGCTCCCGACCTTAACAAAACCCCGAAACGTTAGATAGGACCTAAATTCTCGGTGCACAATCGACCACGCCCACAAATGTACTATTATTGTACAGTTCACTGTTAAAGGTATTTCGCATCTGTTAAATTCGCACAAAGAGTTTCCTGTTCGGATTACTAGATTGCGATTGGTATCTTGCCTTAGGCCACGGTGCTTTTATACAATTTACTTTATCGGACCGTCAATTCGCAAGTGTGATTTGATTGATGATGTTCCGCTACCGTAATCTTTTTTGTTGGTTCAGTTGTGATTTTAAATTAGTTCTAAGTACAATACATGCTGCTATGAATATTTTTAGATCGATGTACATTTCAGGGATTTGGATTTTTTGATGGCCTGTACCCTAATTACGTAACACATTTTCGTAAACGATCACTACTAATCAGTTTCATTTTGACAGTTCAACAACATTCATTGCGTTATTTACGTTGTCGAGCATATTTTTTTTTCGAACTTGTGAAACAATGGATTAGCAATCTGTTTCAAAACGATTCAGATTCTGATTGATCGTATATTACGCAATTAGGGTACTGTTATTAGGTACATCCTCAAGAGAAACAGACCGGCATTGAGTTTTAATTCGCAAGTCATGAGATTTAGTAAAGGCTAGATGTAGAAATCAAAGTGTTCATTAACTTAACATAATAATTATAATCTAGATCATCAATGCATAATCATTTATATGTATTAGCAAGGCGCTATTAACTTTGCTATCAATTTTAAAATAGTTTCTAATCACATATAAAAGAACCCTACTGCACTCAATTAAAATTTCGCTATATCAACCGATAATATAGAAACTAATTAATATCAAAAATTAAAAGCGCAAAAGAATTTCTCTGGAATTTTGACAGTTCCTGCACCATAACGACCACCCCGATTTGTTCCGCACTCGAAATAGATTCTGCCAAAAACTTCACAGCCTAATTATGAAAAATAAGACATAGTTTACAATTCTCGTGTCTTTAGTTAACACGTGCTCTTATTTTTTTCTCACAAAATTCCTCTAAAAATTAATTTCGGACGGAATAGGTTCGCAAAAAATACTAATTGCTTTTTGTATCGCCGCATAGGTTTTTGTGTGTGTCTGTCTGTATGTCTCGTAGCAAATGTGGGCTTTGTCAGTGAAAAGTGTCAAATTACGTGGCACGAGATGAGAGATAGACATTAGGGCTGGTCCACGAATGTCTTCATCTTTGTTTTTCCATTTTGTTATTTCTGTAAATGTTTAAGTTGAAGTTAGATTGAAAATAAATAATATGTATTTTTCCACAAAGAACAGGTACTACTTTACAATTTTTATTTAATTAGGTACTTATGAATTATACGAAAAAATACTTGGTATTGCACTGCAATGGAGTTCTTTTCGAAACTGAAGAGGTCATTAAATCAAAAATCCTTCGCTATAAATAAAAACCCCAAATCCAAAAGAAATAAATTACTATTAAATAATATGTTAATGAACTAAACCCATCCATTTATAAAATTAACGATATAATTAAATTAAATTTATTTCACAGCCCTTGGATCCCTAAACTGGCATCGCGCTTTTTGCGCGCATCCATTTTAGTTTTTCGTAAAGATTTTGCTGCAGATAATAAACTGGCATCAACTCCACAACGTCTCAACTACCAATCTCTTTGCTAATCAAAATGTACCGTATTTGTAGGCAGTTAGAGTTCCAGTTAGATTGTGAAGGTCTTTTACATAAGTTGTGTATATTACAAATGGTAGTCACGATGCAATAGGCAACTAAACGGAAAGGAGCGGTAGATAAAACGGCGACAAGTTGGAGAAATATTTCCAAAATATTTGTAAGTGAAGCCAGGGGACCGCCCGGGGGCGGGTAGGGCAGGACGCACTAGATACCGGAATTCATCCGCTGAATAGCTGAATGTGATGAACTTGAAACCGCTTTGTTTTTTTTCAATTTAGCGAAAAAATATGGTGAACCATTACCATTTTCCACGTTAGTTTAAATAGTGTTTCGATGGTAGAATTTTCTTTTGCTGCTTGAATTGATATAGATTATTATTAAAATTCTTTTACGGGAATATTCAGAAAAAAATATTAAAATTTAGTAAGGTTAGATGGTCATTCATATCCCTATATTAAATAAACAAAACCTTAATAAAATAAAAAGTCATGAAACCATGGGCACTAGACAACTTGCAACCTTAGACAAAGGCACCTCCACCACCATCTACAAAAACAAATAATTACAAAAAACACATTACATAATGATGAGAGAAAACCAACCAACCATTCAATGACGTCTTAAACTCATAACCAAATAATTACAACTGCGCACATCAACAAAAAAGTATGTACTATAACACAAAAAGATATAAAACATGGCAACAAAACCTTGGATTATTACATCAAAAAACCTGGCAACACATAAAAGAAATGTTATTCTTATTTCAAATTAATTCACGCGTGAATTTTGCATTGATAGTACAAAACAGGAGGTTATTCTTAAGGTTTATATTGAATTGGCAGTTAGTAGAATGTCTCATTGTAACAGGACACCGAATAAAGATGGTGTCCGCGAGATAAGGAAGGATTTAGGGCGAGTGTACCGGCTGTGGCAGATTTACACCGCGTTTCTATAAACTATTATTTGTAAGATTTAATGGTAGTGTTACATATTTGTTGTAAATGGATCGGTTATGTATTTGTAAAGGTAAATAAAGTCCTATAGTTTTAGGAATTGTTTTTAGATTTTTGCCGAAATGAACTTGAATTAAGTTTCCAAAACTATCAGTTTTACGAAATTTAGAGAACGTTCCTGGACACTGTACGACTAAACGCCGACAGACACTACGCCGACAGACTGAACACCGACAAGACTTTACTTCGACGGGACTCTTCGCCGACAGGACACTTCGCCGACAGGACTCTTCGCCGACAGGGCTCATCAGCGACGCATAGCGAGCTCGGGACTTGGGGCACCCCGACTCGGACAGGTTAGGTTAGAAGGGGATGGCGGGGTCTACGACCCCGCCATCGTGGTTATTTTTTTTTAAACCACACTGAAGTAGGAGCCCCGCGAAGCGGGGCTCCGTCGACAACGATTTACAAAAAACTGATTATCGGAGATAAATTGCGTCGCTGATGAGCCCTATCGGCGAAGAGTCCTGTCGGCGAAGTGTCCTGTCGGCGAAGAGTCCCGTCGAAGTAAAGTCTTGTCGGTGTTCAGTCTGTCGGCGTAGTGTCTGTCGGCGTTTAGTCGTACACTCGTTTCTGGAAGACTCAGCTTCAAAAGAGCCATAGAAAAATATACTATATCTACAGACCTGTCAAATTAGCCAACTGAAACAACGATTATGTAAACCTTAAGGCTTCCCATTTCCGACCAGGTCACTATGCAAATGTGTCAACACCAACACCATTCAACAAAAACAGTAACTTAAGTATGTATGTATTCCTATAAAACTAAACGCAACAAACTGCGCCCACGCATTACCCTCACATATTTGCACAATGCTATAATCTCGTCACGGTACACTTGACACCAATAATGTTGCCATTCATCAAGGATTACCACCAAGATGTTTATCAATATTTCTCTAACAAATATTTAGAGATACCTTTTATAAACCTATGTGTTGAACATCTTACGACAATGACATAATATTTGTGTAGCTGATACATAATCTTGGTATTGTGTAACGAATTTATACAAGTAAAATTTTGCATGACATTTCATTTTTGCGAAATGGGTGTAAAAAAATGAAGATATGACAAATATTGAAATTGGTATCTAAGGGACATCTTGAAGTTTTGTGAAAGAGAATATAAATATTATTATTTCTTTAGATCGTCCTCAACACAGCCTTAGTTTGTTATTATGGCATATTCTGCGGTGGTCATATGCCCGTTATATCCAAAAATAAAGAATAATTTTGTGTAAACTCTTCAGGGTGCCAGACATTAATAATATTAACAAACATCATAAAATATTTAACTGTGGACGATGCCCAAAAATGAGCCTTTAATTGGATATAAAAAAATTACAATTTATTTTAGTATTTTCATTTATTGCAGCAACATTGTAGATACTTAATACTCTTAGCACAAAAGTTATATGCGTACGAGCACCATAACATTATTCGTACATTGACACTTCCATAAAACTTTATAACTCTACGAACGAAATCAATATTTTTTATGCCCGACCCAATAAGCCGCAACAAAATAGCCTACACAACAAATACAATTATACAGCATAATATAAAAAATGGTGCTGTCACTGGACCATCGGACCAGTTTTAATGCAATCAAACCGAATCCCAACTCACTGGAGCAGAAATCACTCAGTTCAGGGATATCTGATAAGACGTCTCGAACGATAAGTTGTCGACATACAGACTTGTGATCAGATAAGGACACATCATCAAAGATCTCCTTATTGCCTTGCCCTCGCCTCCTCGGTGTAACCAACACCACAGATCCAAAGATTTGAGATAATTGAAAAAATGGAGCGTGGAGGTCTCATTTGTTTGAGTTTTTGTTGGGTTTGTAACTATTTTTGGATTGTTTGGGATGAAATAAATAGCTACGATAACATCCCCATCAAACATTCTAAACTTCATGGTTTAAAGTTTTAAACATTCAAAGCCGAGTGAGAGAAAATGGCTCATTCGACTTCGGTTGCCATAGTAACCGACTTTTTGACAAAATCTCCTTACAAAAATGAGAACATACTTTTTGTCACCATAATCATTCCTAACGTCTTATTTTCCCAACATGCATCACAGTACCCAATCAAAAAACCGTTCCACATCAATTAAAATAAACAAAACAAAAGCAACACGCAATCATGTATTATTAATAGTTAACAAAAACAAAAGCTTAACTAAGAAATAAAACAAAAACAAGAGGGATCTCTCCCAGGGGGACAAGCGAAGTAATCAAATTAGAATTAACCAAGTCGAGACTATCTGTCATCGTTGTGCTCACGAAAGCCGGAGTCCTGGGTAATATATCATGGGGTAATGACAGGAAGTCAGGGTTAGAGGGACAGGATCGGAATCTGGTGTCAGAGATGTGACACATGGTTCTGAGATGTAGGTTGTTGTGTCAACTGTGCATTATTTATAGTCAATTTGGGTGAAATTCCAGGAACGAAATTGTGATTGGCGTGATGTTGCTCGGGATAACGTGAGGCTGTTGGGGTCCAATATTTAGTCATAAGGATATTGTTAAAGGCTTTTGGTGAAATAAAGAATATTTTTTAAATTAATTAACTTATAATGCTAGTCATGAATGGTCGTTACCATAGCTTAGTCTATGGTAATATGGTGAACAGTCATTCATTATAGAATACCTGATTATACATATAAGTAGATATTGACAATTTTCGATTATTGACTTTAAGTGGTTAAGAGCTCAAAAGACGGCTTCTCTCGTCTATTCTCATAAAGTTGGTAATTTTCTGAGGGCTTAGCTGATGCTGGATTCATTCATCGAAATCTTACCGCAAAAAAAACTCAATAAGGTGGTGAAAATCAACCAAAGTCCAACCAGAAGCTTTAGAGATTAGCGGGATTATAAGGACGCTTTGTTTTTTTGCATGAAACAGCGAAGCCTGAACAGAAGTTCTGTCAAAAAAGCAAGCACGTGCACGCATTCAAATCAAATCGAGTAAGTGAATGAAAAACTCAAAAAATCTAATTTTTATGGACAGCGTCCTTTGTTGACTTTTATATCTATCTAAAGTTATTTATTTGCGAGTAATTCATCGCCATCTGAACGACGCCGAAATGCCAGTGGAACTAAAACATTATTATATACATTGACGAGCAATATAAAAAAGCCTCTAACTTATCATGAAATATTTCCGAAACCACGCAAGATAGCTTCTTGAAGTAAAACGCAACATTCAAGTATATTATAGCAATTAAAAAACACCTATAAAACTGTTTCCAAGATTTTTTTACTTTATGTAGTTAACTTGTGTGGTTTAGGAGATATTTGATTTTTTTGCCACTTTGCAAGTGGCTTTTTTATATTGCTCGTCAATGTATTTACAACCAATTTATCAACTTCGCAACACTGAAACCCGTTTCCACCCCAAATGATTAAAATGTGTTTAGCGCTAAACATATTTAAAACATTATTTTATCTCTGTCATCTTCAAAGGATTGACAGAAATACAAAGATGTTTTAAATACGAACTCAAACTCAACTCAAACTCAAAGCATTTATTTCAATTAAACCATTTACAGGCACTTTTGAATTGTCAAGAAGTAGGTCAGCCAGAAATATGAAGCTAGTTGCCCATTCCAAAGCGTAGTAGGTACCTATGGAGAAGAACGGGCAAGAAACTCCACGGACACTCTTTTAAATCAAAAAAATGTTACAAAATATTGGTTACATCATTAACGTTGAAATTATACATGTGAGAACAATGTAGAAAGACGTGCACGTTAAAAGCGTCCGTAATAAAAATATAAAAAACAAAGAACAATTCAAAAATTAAAATAAGCCATGGCAGCTAAGAGATGACCAGTCTCTACTGACGGCGCCCGTTCACGAACATGACGCATGGATTAGCACCATTCAGCTCAACCATTTTGAAGGGAGCTAAATGATCCAACACACACGCCACCGCCAGCGAGACATTAGAGTGAGCATGACATAATCTCAGCCGCCAGGGCACATTCAAGTCAATGAAAGACATACCCAGTACCTAAATGGTAGCTTTATAGTCGGTACATAGTACTCACACATGTGCTGACGTACGACGACTACGTTTAGTGTTAAACGCATTGAGTAATTTGGTGCAAGCGGGCCTTAGTCAATACAATATCATAGGTGTTATAAAAGTAAATTAAGTAACCTATAAGTGTTGATCTGATATCAACAGTTTAACAAGAGCCACACCTAAACCACGTGCAGCAGTAACGTATGGCATTAAGATTTAATCAATTAACTAAGTGAGTGGGTCAATTGTATTGTTTTCGCAGTTCAGGGAATAATGACTTCTGAATTAGATTTTTTTAATTGGATGAGAATAGGTAAAATTAAGCTCCTGTCTCTTGGAATCCGGAACGAGGTCATCTGGCAGATAAACCAAGTTGACGACATAATTCACAGAATAAGCAAGCTGCAATGGGCCAGCCATATTAGCCGTAGAACCGATGACCTTTGGGATAGACGTGTTCATGGAGACCGCGAATCAGCAAACGTTAGATAGGACGCCTTCAGGCTAGGTGGAGTGACAATCTTCGCAGGGTGGCTGGTAGCAACTGGATGAAAATTGCCGAGAACCAACTTGAATAGCGTGCAATTAGAAAAGCAGTGGACTGCTGTAGGCTGATGATGAAGCTTCTGTATCAAACCGTCTTTTTTGCAGATGGACCTAATGTAAAGCTGTACCTATTCTTCGATCTTTACCGTATGCGTCAACCAAGAAAGATTTTCCAGTCAGTATTTTTTTATTGGCAGCCTTGACTACCTGGGGTAAGTTACACGTTACACTTTGTATTACGGCCACCACCCTTCAACAAACCTCAAAAGGTTCATGTGTATGTGCCTGTAAGTTCACCAGCACGCATCATCCTCATCATCCACAGCTCGATTTCACCCACTGCTGGGCAAGGGTCTCTCTTTTCTCGTGCCAATCCCCACGCTCCTGTGCCTGATCCAGGTTTCGCCCGCAGTGGCAACAATGGCGGGGGCCCATCCAGCACGCATACCTTTACCGAAATTCTACTGCAATTCATGTTGCTCTGCAACACCTAAACTTCTTCCATCGCTAATCTACTTCATCATAAGAACAATACTCAAAAGAACAGACCAACCCTACTTCGTGTTAGTAAAATCACGAACCTCACGTACTTACTACACGTAACCATTTTGTTACACCCACGACTTATGGTCCTCTGGCACGAGTTCATGACACAAGTCACGATCAAGGCTGGAGGCCGTTTGAGGTCGCAAGCTTATTGCTGTAGTGAATACCAATGCGGTTAATTTTCTGCATATTTCGATGATCTGAGATTATTAGTGGACTTACGGGAACAGGGTAACAGACACAAGTGAAAATACAAATAAAACTCAGTAAGTCTGAAGCAATACTACCTATCCTTTTCAGGCACTATGCGAGGGCTACTGAGCTCGGTGAGTAGGCTTTTTCAATATTCCCTCGCACCTCACAGCAGCACTTCACCAGAATGTGCAGCCCTCCTCCTAAAGGTATCAGAATGGAGGTCCAGAGAGCGTCGAACACAGGTTTAGTTAGGCGCCGTAATCACATTCTGCTACAATTACTTATCAGGCCTTATCCCTAATACCTACTATCAGCACACAACAATAAATAATGTTCTACAATGTGCTACAAACAAACCTTTTGTCTAGAAAACTTAAACATTATCTTCACAAAAAGTCATGAAGGAATTCATAAACAAAAACAGATGATTGTGCTTGCCACGTGCCGATCGTGGTGAGATAACATTGTCCCGTGGTTCTGGCTGTAACGCATAACCACAGTGTAACTACTCGCAGTAGTTCCCCGCCCATACATTTGACAGGAACTAAGAAATGTCAAACATTTTGACAGTTCTGAATGCCTTAGTGCAGTCAGAGAAATTAATTGTTTATCAATTGACCGTGATATAGCCAATGTTAAACTTTAAACAGTTATGAGTTGAATATTATGGGCAATTTAAGTTAGTAATAAATTCGCTAAACAATTAATTTCACTGACTGTACTAAGGTATCCTGAAGATAAAGTCAATTTTTTTTGACATTTCTCGGTTCTTGTCAAATATACAACCGATGACCCACTGCAACTACTGCAAATACTTCATTGTCGTAATGGTTTTTCATTATTCTTCTTATGATCCGAACTGCCTTAGTACAGCCAGAGAAATTAATTGCTTATCAATTGGCCGTTATATTGTCAATGTTAAACTGTTAAAGAATGACAGTTATGAGTCGAATATTACGGGCAATTTAAGTTGGTAATGAATTCGCTAAACAATTAATTTCACTGACTGTACTAAGGTATCTTGAAGTTATATTTTTTTTTTTGACATTTCTCAGTTCCTGTCAAATGTAAGTACAGCCAATGACCCACTGCAACTACTGCAAGTACTTCATTGTGGTAATGGTTTTTCATTATTCTTCTATGACCCGAACTATGGCTAATGTATGGCTGGCCTCACTTATCCCCCGACCATCCGAACGATTGCTCTGCGACAACGCTCCCGTTGACCGTGGCATCACAATGTCTTTTTTATTGAACACTTCATAATCGCCTACTGAGTGATATGAATTTCAAAACAATGGCATTTTTTGAACACGCGCTTATTATATTTTTGTGTCTTCAAATGACAATGGGGTATGATGAATGGGAGGATTGATTAAAGGTTTTTCTTCAAGTTATTGTTTTGATTCAACTTATCTTTTTTATTGGTTTTGAGATGGTAAGAAAAGTCATAACAATAAATAAATAAATATAGATGTTTAAGTACATCGTAGCACGTGGTGTAATCACCAAGTCTGCTGTCTACTTCCAAAACACTATTTTATGTCTAAATTAAACACAAAATAATAGCAGGAAACGAGACATAATATTTATGATCATCTAAAAGCGTCGAAACATAATCACGTGTTTTCTTAACGACGCTCCTGAAATCAAAATATTCTAACACACAATCTAAAAGCATTATCGTGCTTGGTTGAAAAAATGTGGTAAAAAACGGTGGTGAGGAACCCTGGACCCGGCTATTATCTCTGAACACCGAAGTCATTTTAGCTATAATAAGATAACATTAAGGGAAGACGAGGACAGAGGTGCTCAAACTTTGGGGAGGCATTTCATTAATATTATTCTATTGTGTATGCAACTGTTAGGTAAGCGTATAAAAGGGATCACTAACTCCATGTCACTGTTCAGGTTTTTAAGTATTTTTATTTTAAGTAATAAGTAATTGAATCATAACCAAGTATTCATTTTTCAAATGTCCATAAATAAAACTGATGTTCAAAAATGAATATTTCCATTTTCCTCCTAAAATCTTTTCTAGGACCCCAACTTCTATTTTCTCTATGGTTTAGTTTATATACATACGTTAAGTTTGATGTGCACATTACTTGGTCCCGAAACTTTGAGAACGAACCCACAAAAGATCGTGTCAGCGGACCTGTCGCTCTCAACTCTCAGAAACAGGTATTAGTTTTTTCTTTTACGTTTTTGCGCGCGCGCACGTGTGCGCAGCCCCTTAATTACCGACGCATACCATAAACAGATCTTTACGCTCCCTTAAATAAATCTTCGGGAATTTTTTTCTTGTTTTCTTAGGCCCCTAATTTCGGAGCACAGTTTTCGGTTTACCAAACGAATTGGACAACGGAGCGACGGAGCGGTTCTAGTAGATGATCGATGATGACTCTTTGTTTTCACAGATTTATCCGTTAATCGATTTGGATGTTTATAGAGCTTTACGGGTTGACGGATCTTTGGATCAGATTGGGAGTGGATTCTGTCGGTTCATGAATCTTGTTAGGAAGATTTGGTGATTTATAAAAAATATAATTGTATAAAATCTGTTGTACATTTTCCTGCTATTTAATTCCCATCAGTATTTCCTGCTATGTTACCACAAACGAAAATAAATAAATGTTTTGTCTTAAGGTCGGAACATTTAATATGTTAGAAGATTACAGTCTCAACCTCAGGACCCTCGATAAGGGTATATTTTGTGGCCTCCCTCGATCCGAGATAACCTGGCCCTTTCCCTTTCTGGTTTTATTGTAGTGTTAAACGATATTTTATTATCAGGACGATAAAATTCCTCCACGGGGACATGACATATTTATCTTTAGAAATCTTTTTTTATTCGGCCCTTTATCACTATTATTTAGGGGTATGATAAAATGCTAAAATATGTCCAAGGCTTATACTTTATTGCGGTGATGTAAAAGGATTTGGATATTAAAATGAATAAGCCTAATTATACAGGAATATTATCTTGATCAGCATACATAACTGATATTAAGTCTTAGGTTAATAAAAATGATTTTTGTAAAATGAATTCTACAATTTTTTATGCTCTAACTAAAACGTGTTGTAGTGGCTCTAAAGCTTAATTAACTTAATTTAACGCAATTCTGACATAGAGTGGAAGCAATTTTATACTATATAATCAAAGTAGTAATAGTTTGAAATAAAAACGCGCACTTAAATACAAATCAACATTAAACATAAAAATATTTTATTTTGCAAATTTTATTGTACTAAAATGTTATGTCGTGCAAAAACATTGCGCAAAAGATGAACCTTTTATAGACAATTATTTATTTAAAAGCCGTTAATGACACGGTTCCTGGGAATATCTAAATTAGATCTTAGTCAAACGATTTCAATTTAGTCGTTCTAAGTGTCGATACTTTACGACATAATTATTGTCAATTAAAAGCAAAACGCTCATAAAATTTAATAAATAGTGACCCTAATGATGCTCAAGAAGTAAAATTCCCCGAGAATGTTTCGAGCATAATTTTCAAGCTGGACCGCACGGACGGCTCCCATTTTACAGCTGTAATTTACCATCATTAAGACAAATCAAGCTGAACGACGCCAATCACCGTAAATTAGGTGTTCCGGGACTGCATTAGCGCAAAAAGGTGTTATATTCGAGGTTTTTAAACTCGTTTGTGTATTAAAAACTCATATGAGCGGCCGAAGGGTTAAGTGTATCATTTGCACTAAAAATATCGTTTAAGGACACGTAATTGCTCTGGTTCGGTAACAAGAAAGAGCTGTGTGAAATAAATTGGGAGGCAGAGAGTGCAAATCGTGGTATGGGCGCATTTGGTAAGAAAATTATATCTTTATTCGTAATGATCTGGCAATGCGTGTAAATTTTTGTATGCCATTATTACAAGCAGATGGTCTAAGTACAGATGATTTCAGCAGTGAGGAAATTCACACTAAATGTAATTATGGGTCGAAGTGGTTAAAGTACCGATACGCAAGCAATCAGTCATGATTGAGCATGACTTGGGCTGTGGAAAGGTTTTTAGCTCATTCAAATGAAATTGTGCTTTCAGGACATTATATTTAGTTCCAAACTATACATCGTGTGAAAATTGATATTGTGGAAAAAGTATTCTGATATTTTTTTTAGTGTTTGTTGCTAACTTTCGTCCTGATTTTCAAGTTTATTTTAAGTTTAAATCACTCGTAAAATAAATATTTCGTCAATATTCATGGAGAGTATTGAAATCAGGACTTTTAATCACTTAGATTCCATCAAAACACCTGACTTAATGTTCGAAAACCTCCCAATTAACTTAACTACCCAATTTACCTCCATAACCTGACAAATTGTTTCATAATTGTAGTAATCGTTAACGTTTAACCGATCGATTGCCAGTTAACCAAATCCTGAACGCAAGCGAAGGGTTAAATTGCCGTCCCTTCATAACAAAGGGGTTAATTTTGTTCAAAATCACGAACAACCCTCCATTGACGTGTTAATATCGTAATAAATAACAATATCGAGGTTAAACGGGGTTTGTTATGCTCCATCTTTTAAATGAAGCATTGAAAATTGATTTCTTTTCGAAAAATAGTAGAGGTGATGTAAATAATTTCTCTAAAACGAATCGATGGTATTATTATGTATCATAATGATTTTAAATTATATCATCAAACGTATCGGTACACTTCGCATCGAAACGCCCCTACGCTGAGTCTACGAGAAGCAGCTACGCCACACCTACGAAACGTCGCTACTCCACATCTACGAAACGCCGCGCCGATACACCACGTTCATAAAACGCAGCTACGCCGAGTACGAGTCTATGAAAAACCGCTACGCCATGTCTACGAAACGCCGTCTAACCGCGTCTACGGACAACGCTGCGCCATGACTACTAAACGCAGCTTCCCACGTCTACGAGACACCGCTACGCCACCCCGCTACTACGCTACGCCGCGCCGCGATTATGCTACATAGCGTTTCGTTTGTTACTATCACAATCATCTTCTACTCGGTATCAACGCAACTTCGGGCACGCCTAGGTCAGATTAGGCCAGATTGTTAATGTCGGGAGGACACGTTGGTAGAGTGTGCTGCTTGGGAGGAGCCGCGCCGTGCCCTCATCTCAGGTGTCGGCAGTGTCCTGTCGCTGCCGGCCGTTGTCGACTCGATGATCAGTAGCGAGGAGTCCTTCTGCGAAACAGTCGTTTTGTAGAAGGTGGATGTGGAAAGGGAGCGCGAGATTGCTTCCGCTAACCCGATCCGCAGCAGACGCACCGGGCGTCGGCGGAGAACGAATAATGCCCTCTTCTAGCCCCCCTAAATGGGTACAGGGGCGACGGATCTGGGGAAATCCATCGCCACCTACTCCTTAGGACCCGAGATGATGGCGCGTAGTGTTCCACACGCGCCTCTCTATGATATAAGGGGGGAGTTTAACACATCACTCCCTCCCTAACTCGAGGTGGCCTAGCCGGAGATCGCAGAAGTCGCATTAGATCCCGTGATCTCCGGTGCAAGTGTGAGACGGAACACCGGGATGGTTTTAGTCAGTAAGAGTCTGACAGACCCCTCCGCCCTTCCCAGGGTGGAGGACATCCAAGAGGACTTCGCCCCGTAATAAAAAAAAGGCCAGATTGTTATTGATTATGGCGTCAACTTCATTATTGTTACAACCACTACCAGCTGGCAATACTTACTTATGAATGTTTTGCAGCAATTTAACTATTCAGATAATTAATTAATTTAAGAATTTTAACACAATACTGTACTAATGTTTTTGATATTTACAGAACATGAACATGCACTATAAATGAATTGAAAAGGCGTCATTAAAATAACATTCTCTTTTATTCTATCTGGCGTTAATTTATTGCCGCCATAGATGAAAGATCTCTTTTCTATTAACCTCTTCTGATGGACCACCAAAGCAGTTTGATTATCTATCATAATAAAACCTCCAATACCTTACAAAGTAGACGCGGTTAATTTTGTTAATTTTGTAAAGAAACACGAGTGAATCGCTTAAGATTCTCTGTGAGAGTCGCTAACGACTGTAATTATTTCTAATTTTATTGAACGCCGTCTTCAGATAAAAAGAAGGCGCCTTCTACCCGCCACTACTTCAAACCTTGCTGAAATTGTAACGACGTCATTGAAAACAATGTTTTGTTACTTGTCCATTGACGGTTTTGCTTAACTAAGCAAGCAGCGATCGCTTGCCTACTGTTCAATGGACTTGAAACAAAGGAATGATGTGGTTTTTCCTAACTTGTGTTGGGTTCTTCAATGCATTGCAATTACAAGTTAATGAACCCGCGTTTAGATTGGTATACGATTATTTGTAGCTTTGCTTTGTAATGTAAGTATAAACATTAGTGCAAATCTTCACGATTCGTCCCCTGCAGTGAGTGCGTGTTCGCTGTTCGTGAGTGCAGTTTAAGCTTAGTATTTGTTGCTACACATTTGTTGTGTCTTTTAGGACTTTTTACAATTATATTAGCAACATAATGTAATGGTTATTTTCATTTCGATGTGAAGCTAGATGCTAACGTATGGCTTTTCCTAGTCATTTGATTATGATACTATTTTCTAGAAACGCTCTGCCGAACTACGAATAAACTGACGCGGATGTATAAACAAGCTTAGATAAGTCTTGATAATATTTATCCAAAAGTGTCTTGGAAAAGATCTTTTATGCAATTTGTAAAATTTTATGTTAAACAGACAATCATTGTTACTAGAGGTAAGTTAGAGCGACTATCGTCCAAAATCAAAGTGCCAATTTCACCAATGAAACTGAATGCGATCAGCACATCTAAACCGCGTTCAAGAGCTTGAAGAGCGTGGAATTTTGACACTGACAACTCTTGAACGTCGTTTAGATGTACTGACCGCATTCAGTTTTATTGGTGAAATCCACCCTAAGACTTCCGAAAAAATCTGAATTAAACCATTTTAATGGATGCCACCCTGAGTCACCTCATTACGTTTATTGGTAATTCAGATATTTCTTCTTCGGTAGGTTAAGGATGAATTTCACCAATGGAACTGAACACGATCAGCACATCTGAAGCGTGTTCAAGAGCTGCATGGTTGTGGAAGATTGTTACTGACAGCTCTTGAACGCAGTTTAGATGTGCTGATCGCGTTCAGTTTCATTGGTGAAATTCACCCTAAGTCACCCACAAAAAAAGAAGAAAGGGTGACCTTATCTTCCGACGACGGTTAAGTTAAAATAAAAATACCTGAATGACCATTCATAAGGAAGTTTCAAGATACAAGCAGACCAAGTTAGGGCTTAGTTGGGCAACCCGATTAGATTAATATGATAGGGTTTATATTTATGCACAAGTTTACATTGTGCAAGCCTGCATACCCTTTTTAGTGATAAAGGAATTTGAATTGTGATGTTTTGAGACCATTAGTTTTAGAGCCAATCATTAATTATTAACGTATTTTGGCTTGATTCTTGTTGAAACCCTATCGGGGAGTTTGTTGTTAATTGTCTATTGTTTGTGAGTGATTGATAATATTACTGTAGAAACGGAATTTAGACTTACATTCCACTCTCCTTCTTTAGAAATTGTTTATTGACAGCACGGTTGGCGCAGTGGTTAAGCGATTGACTGCTGCACTATGTATCGTGGGTTCGATTCCCGCACGGAAAAATTATAAAAAAAAAACAAAGATTGAAATATGCATGGAGAATTTGCAAACGTAATGTAATGATCATTAATAGGAGTTTAAATGTGGTGCTGTTCCACAAATAATTGGGCACTTGATATCGTGTCCAGCGTGTCCCGTTGGCTGCACGATGCAGGAGCTGATGGACGCTACTGAAGGTACCAAACCCGTAGCCAAATTCTGGGCCTCTATATAAATTACCATCGACAAAGATTTATTATAATAGCGGCTTTTGAAAAAAACATGCCAGTAATCGTTTGTGACAGCCCCAGCTCATATAAATAGAAATATACTTAATTTAATAGAATCTAAGAGGGTCTCCTCTTAGATTCTATTGTTGTAGTTTGTTGTTGAAGTTTCTTGCCCGTTCCTCTCCATAGGTACTCTACTACGCTTTGGAATGGGCGACTAGCTTCATGTTTCTGACTGACCGACCCCTTGACAATTCAAAAGTGCCTGTAATTGGTTTATTTGAAATAAATGCTTTGAGTTTGAGTTATTAAATTCATAATCTACGTCGTCGCCTCAATGAAACCAATACAAATTAAATAACTTCATCAACACCTCGTACGTATCATGTAATAATTATTTCTTCTACCATACACTAGAACACGTTCCTTTTTATCATTTTATAATAATCCTGTTCATCATTAGTGAGTTTTTTCTCCGCAACTTGTAAACTAATAACGTGATGCCTTCAATCTGTCTAGTAGGATTTGTTTTTTACTTTTTAACAAGCTCTGTAATGATGGAATTGATTGGTACTGCAACAAAGTGAGGGATACAAGTATTTACTAGGTACGAGGTAGCTTAGGTGGGTGTATTTTATGCTATGATTACACTGGATTACATATTCATCTGGTGCATCATTAATTACTGATGACATGTTTCGTGTTTTTTTTTCAATTTTAAAACTTTGGCACTAGAAAATACTTTTGTATCATAGATACGTTTACAAATTCAAATATCAAAAAGCAAAAACAAAATTGCAATTACAAGCTACCTACTCGCTAATGCAAGGCTTAAGCAAGGCAAAAGGCTAGGCAGACCTCTCAGAGACTCTCAGAGACTCGCTAACTCCACGAACATGCATTATTTGTAAATATGTAAGAGCAACTACAACAAAACGAACTTATTTGCTATTAACAAAAACCTTCTATAACGCCAGTAGCACACCTCCACCGCGAGGCCGTAGCAACGAAACCGCAGTAGTTCAATTCAACTAGCTCGCGTCATGTTCCGCTACTCGAGTGGTGTGGTTTCCCTGCTATGGTTTCGCGACATAGGTACGCTACCGGCGTTAATACGCAAGAACATTAAATGAAAAATAAGCAATCCGAAGGCGCACATTTGTCCAACATACAGAATAGAGTAACAGTTTTTCTTCACCTCCACCTAAGAAAATTCCACGCAAGAATCAAAGAAAACCACCGACAGTTTTTCCATTATTAATCCCATTTAAGCAGCGTGTGTCGCAATGTTTTCAGCTATTATATAAAACTAGTGAGCCGCCCTTGCTTCGTAACCGTGAGAAAATATCGAGATTTCTGTGCTATATCTAAGTTAAATATAAATGTGTTATACACATAAACCTTCCGGAATCATCATCATTATCACCATCAGCCCACAGCAATCCATTTCTGGGCATAGACTTCTTCAATTGATGGCCGTTTTGCGTGGATGGGACGCATATATTTTGCCCAAAACTTGTTTCCCTAAATTTTGTGTTCTTTTTTTGCGTCATGTTTACCGCAAATAAACGTATTTTATTTCTTCTTTCTTTAATTGCTCGCCATTTAATTCGATTCTCGGCAACTCTCACCCAGCTGCTACCAGCCACCCTACGAAGATCGTCGCTCCACCTAGCCTGACCGTCTACCTTACTTAAAACTTTTAGAGGAAATATGCAGCACACAAACAGACACGAAAAGCGACTTTGTTTTATACTATAGTACTTAATAGAGGACGACGGGCTGTAAGTACCTACAGACGACGGTAATTCGCGGCGGTCGGTCTAATAGACCAGCTCGCGACAACTATTAGCTACAATTACGTAGTACGTGCGAGGTGAAGGGTAAGGTATGAGCGGAGAGCGGATTGCGATGAAAGGTTCGAAGAGGTAGCTGGTTCGACGAGCCAGTCACATACGTACAGAAATCTTACCGAACTATACTATGTATGCGTAACTATGTAGTACCATCGAAGAAGTTCATATCTATACACCACCGTAAGGAATATTTCTGCTTGCAGCGCTCGGCCACTATAGAACCGGGATGGTAACATATTTGGTCATCGTGTTCACGGGATTTTGTTTTCAAACAGCTTAGATATGAGGTTTATTTATTTTATTATTTATATACACAACGAAAAATAGACAGAGGTTCTTCGATTGTTCTTTCCTATAATCTTGTAAGACGAAAAAGACTTGTTTCCACGACACAGGGAATCGTAGTGTGGAGGCTCGTGCCATTTGAATTTGTAGTTTTTTTTTTGTCATTCTTAGAAACGAAATATGTATCTTGCAGCTATTGGTATTGACAGAGAAATTATATTTAAGTCTACTTTCACATGACGACAGTAAAACGATGCTTCATCAACGTCATCATATATGGTTTTATGCTGAACATAGGACTCCCCCAAAGCTAGGATAGGCAGAGGACTTCATGCAGGAATCTGCTCGATACCGGTCGTTGTGGTGGTTCTTATGTGAAAACTAAAACCTGGACTCTGGAACCTGGGACATCACACGAAAAAAAAATTGAATTTATTAAAAAAAAGTTTAACTTTCTTTTTATAAAGTCAACTTCTGTCTCGTGTCTCAATAGGACAGAAAAGTAAAAGTTTATTTTAAAGGACATATTAACATTAGTAATTGTCAGTAATCACAGCCAGTTGGACCAATAGACCGAGCTGCGACAATTTATTAAATAGGTACAATTGCCCAGTACGTGTGGTCGTGGGTGGAATTTATAACCAGCCAGAACGGTTTTAGCGATTTAAACCGACTACAGAAAATTCTGACTGACTGAAATACCTAATGGTTATAAAATATGTATTACGCAAGGATTGAAAAAAAATTGAAGAATTTTGGGACTCGCAAAGCTTAGAATTCTTCTTCTATACATATAAAGAAAAAGGGAAAAGAAAGTTAACCGAATAAGTAACGATACATAACATAACATCACGCTTGTATTCTCGAAAGGTCAGGCAAAGGTGTACCCATAGTCCACCCACATTTCGCCAAATATGTTTAAGTCCCATGTGGGCGAGCCTATTGCCATCAACTAAGCACAAATCCAGAGTCCGGTCTGCTACCGAGAAATTCCAGATGCCAAAAACCAATAGCACTTTGCCCGACCAAGGAATAGAACCCAGGACTTCATGCTCAGTAGTAGCGCTTGCGACCACTAGACCAACGAGGCAGTCTGTACGATACGATGCATTTTAATAAGGTATAACACACTTAAGAGGCGACATTCGTGATGAGAATTCTTTTAGGTCGATATTTCTTAATTGGCAAATTAGCCGTACAATGTTAAAAGATACATTCTGTACTCTTACATAAGTAGATAGCGGTCATCGCCGCTTATCCCAGTCGGGCGGTGTAATGGCCAGTCTGCGACAACTATTAGCCACGATTACAGACTACTGCGTGTGCGCATGCTCTGTAAATCATGAGAGAAGAGCGATTTTAATAGTGGACTAAGTTAACCAGAAATAGTGTTAAATATTGATGTTGAAGTTATGTGTTAGTAGGAATGTCTTTTTTACAGTTAATAATACTACACAATTAGAAAAATATTGTATTGGAAACTATCAATTATGTATAAATTAATTTACTGGTATAAAACAAATGCTTCCTACATTTGCACGCCCCGCTAGGCAAATTATGTAACATACTTATTACTTCATTAACAATCTGAATGCTTAATTTGTATGACAGTATTTTACAAAAGCGTCATAAAACATTTTATTATGTTTTTTTTTTTCCAGTCAGTTCATAATTACATCTCTACTAAATTACAAACGAAGCAATACAAAGCTACTGTATACTGGATAAACAAATTTCTCAATTAAAAGTTAGTTTTTTTTTTTTGAGTACGCATCGTCAGGAAAAAAATGTACGGACTTTTTACCTATATTTAAGATCTCGCATACTCGATGTGTATGTAAACGCATGTTTGACAAATAAATTATATTTTATCGTTATCTTTAAAAAGATAAATTTCACATTTATCCGAACTTGAAAATCAAAGCTCTCAATAAAGTTTCCAAAAATCGCTCTCCGCTCACTCCTTGCATCCCATTATTTGTACCAACAACAAATTGCTGGAATTAACCGTACGTTGCACTTAACTATTTATTTATGGCCCGTTGCTTGTTGTTGCCGCCGCGCCGGGTGCCGGCAGCAAATGATTTGAATCGAACAATCAGGACGCGGCCTTACACCCGATGCGAGATGGAGCAATTTAGAAGTATTAGTGAGAGTAATTAGTTGTTGGTCTATTGTTGTTGGTCAAATTAGTTGTGGTTTCGAATCAACTTTGTAAGGATATTACGATAAAAATCTTGTAGGATACGTTGACTTATCATTTATTAATAAACAAATTGTCTTTTGGGATTATTTTTCTTTCTATTAGACATAGAGAGTTATCTAAATATTTCGATAACTTTAAATAAAATTCGATACTGGTCGAAATCTAGTACGCCCCCCCCCCCTTAAGACCTAGGCTAAATATTTTTTGATATGTGGACAGTTCATGACCTAAAGAGGCGCCATGAAGAATATGAATTAAAAATATCGACTAATTAATAAATTATGCTACAACGCGAAATTTCTCGAGTATTCTGGTTAATTACTAAAGCACAATATAGTCCATGAATTAGTAAAGTAATTGAACTTTAATTGAATGAATGAATATGTGTTATTCAGAAGTAAAGAACATATTCGTAAAGCAATTTTTTAATAGACATTAAGTAATAGGTGAAAAATGAACATTTAATGAACTTACATTTTACGTCTTAAAATTAAATGAACCATTTTACGACACCAACTAAAGTTAATTACTTCTAACACCAATAATTAACACATCAGAACCATCGTATAATAACTGAGGGCAATTCCTATAAAATACGAAATAGAAAAAGACAAAGTGGGTACAACTTTGATTTTTACTGTGCCGTCAAAACAGAGCGCGTCGAATCTTTAATTAATACTTTAAAGGTATAACGATCCTTTTTACTGAATATCGTTATTAAACTTAATATCCGAGTACAACTCCCAAGCTATTAAGCAGTACTCCCGAACTCATCTTTTCAAAGTATTCAAAATAAAATACGAACATAAGGCTATGTCTCACTGTAAGCGAGTTGATTTTCGTAGCAGCGTAGTAATTCGTAGCACTTTGTTATGACGTAGCATTTAGATACAATTGACTTACTAATTTTCTCAGGTATTAGTTTAATTATTTTCACGGTTTTTTACATCGGGGTCCATACCTACAGTAGATTATGTTTGTTTTTGTTTTCTCCAAAGGCTAACACAGACACACCTACATATGTCATGAGATAATCATTCACCAAAAATTATGATACACAATAAATTTAAGTGAAACATTTGTTTTTGTATCTACTAACTAATGCAGGTATCTTATATGAGTCTATTACTGTAGGTACAGCTGCTATATTTTAAAACAGTTAGTTCACGATCCTTTCCTCGATAAAGTCGCTCGCAATCGGACCGTAGCTCTAACGAGAGCATCCAGAAATTGAGGCTTATTATCACCTCCCACCTCCTTTCGTTCCTTTAATGACGGCCTCCTCCTCATTAGAGCAAGTTTCTTACGTTTATAATAAAAGCAAAACATGATAAGAGCCTCATACCCTTTCTTTCTGTAACTATGAAGATCCTACTAACCAACGAAACAAACCAGAAAGTTTTTTTTTGGCGTTTTTTATTTTATTTTAATTAAGAGATACTTTTTATAACATAACATAACATCACGCCTGTAGTCATCGAAGGGTTAGGCAAAGCTGCACCTATAGTTTTTTTTTTCTTTTTACTTTTTTTCTAAAAAAAAAAAGCTTAAAATATTTTACTTTATATTTACGTGGGATTCTTAGGATTAGAACTTGGAACTTATAGCAACAATCAAATAAACTAAATTTAATATTAGATTAAAAATCGTTTCAGAGGCAAAACGTTACCGAAAGTATTGTTATGCGTAAACAAAAGCTGGTAAAACATAAATGAATAATATCAAGGAAAATAAAGGAAACTTAAAATATGACCTAAAGTTTTATTGATAAAACACAATGCATTTACATCATCTTACAATAACCTATAATATAAATAAAATATCAATGCGTTATCCATTATTCATGAAGGTTCGGGTTCACGCAAATCTTCATAATTTTTTTATCCAATTTAAAATAAGTTTACCTGTGATTCACTTAATTGTTCGACAACCCCTAAAATTTACCGCCCCCATATACTTTGGTCCCTCCACCAAATTATACCCCACTATTCAAAAATGTTGATAAGATCATATTGGTCTCTATTTCAACGAAATAGGGTGCATTTAAGTAAAGAAAAAATTTAGGGGTGGTATCAAATATCTTGGTACAAAAATCTCATACAATGTGGTGATGCAACAAGTGTAAGAGCTAACAAAAGGAGCGATTAGGGGTGATTTATACATTCTTTTATTTTCCACCCCCAAGTTCAGTTCAAGTGATACCGTAACTGAAATTCCCACGCACGCAATAGAGGGGAACGTAGTGATTTTTTTCTCTTTTTGACAGTTGGAAAATGTCTATTCTATTATATTTATAATAAATGGCAAGCCAATGTCGACTATTCTGCCAATGTTTAAATTTAGTTGGAAAAACAAGTGTGCATGATTAAAACAAAAATAAGAAAAAAAAAAGTTAAAAACGTTTTTCAATCAAGGACGAAGAATACTTTTTTGTGATAGGTACATAATTTAGAATTGAGGTAGCAGTTCTAAATAAGGCTTAAATAAAGATATTAAAGTAGGCAGATCGTATACAATTATATAATAAATTATAATTACTGTCATAATTATTAACAGGCATTAGTTTTAGTCTTAACGCACATTTATAGATAAGGCATTGTCAATGAACGTTTAAAATTTGATTAATAGATATCAACGTAGTAAAAACTTAACCAACTATAAACCTAAACTATACTCAAAATAAAATCGAAACATACAAAAATTACTCCATTATTTAAAAAAATGTAAACAATTTTTTTAAAGTACAAACAATGAAAAATATATGTATTCACAAAACTGAAATAAACTTAGTGAAAATATCACAGATTCCAATTAGATTATCTATTTTAACTAAAGCACTTTTAAGATTTTTTACTAATTTAACTAAATGAGTATCAATAGAAAATAGGTATCAATAAATAATAAGGCACTGTTTACATAAGGCACTCACAGGATGCCATTAAGCTACACTGACTGAACTGTCTTCCTTCCAAAATTAAAATGGGCGAGACTGTTATCAAAAAACATGTTTTTGAATTTGGCAAACGCATAAATAAACATAACTTATTGGTTAAGGCAAGTGGCTTTTTCAATTCATATTTATTATGAGTTTATGTTGGACATTACTGATATCAGTGAAGAAAAATCATCGTGAGGAAACCAGCTATCTAATTACGCAACACATTTCATCTATTTCATTTTGACAGTTCAACAACATTCATTGCGTTATTTACGTTGACGAGCAAAATTTTTTTTGCGAGCTCAAAGTAATGTCACATAATTTATTTTAATTAGGCAAATAATAGGCACTTTTGAACGTCAAAATTCACAAAAAAAAGAATTGATTCTAGTCGCCCCTTCCAAAAGGTAGTTTTCGTATGAAGAAGAATGGGCAAGAAACTCCACCGTTACACTTTTAAAATGTTTTCTTGTGAAAACATTTTAAAAGTGTAACGGTACAAGATATTGTTATCTTGTACATTAATTACATACTTATATGTGAAGACGATGCACCTAGAATAAGATCATACCACGATAGGTAAAAAGAATGAAAAATTAAGCAATGGTAGATAAATTAATTATGTGATAGATGCATGGTGCTCACATATTTACAAACATTGTAAAATTATACGATATTCCTAACATTTTAACAAGTAGACAGTGTGTGAGTTCAAGTAAACTTATGAAGGATTAGCAATCTGTTTCAAAACGATTCAGATTCTGATTGATCGTGTATTGCGCAATAAGGGTAGGTAAAAAAAAGTATCCTATGTCCTGAAATTTGGTACGTGACCTGGGATAAAAGTACCCAGGCCATGTGCCAAATTTCATCCAAATCCGTTCATCCTTTTTAGCGTGGAAGCATAACAAACAAAGCAACTCACTTTTGCATTTATAATATTAATTAGGATTACTCTGAAATCGCCAACCCGCTTTAAGCAAAAGTGCTGATTAATGCTCGTGCTTTCTCTGTATGAGAAGAGGCCTTTGCCCTGCAGTGGGAAAATAATGGGCTGTTAAGGCAATGAGCACAACAACAATTTTCCCTTTCCATAGCGGCCAGTTACCGTGACAAGAGTGTTGCGAACACAATATCCGAAATAGCTAAAATACGAATTACTTAGTTTCAGTCTTGATGATGTTTCACAGTCTGCTATACTGCCATACATGAGATTTTATGTTGTAAAACATATCTTCGTACTTTGTACATATTCTGCATAATTTTAAAACTTCATTATCATAACTATAACAAACCAAGTTTCTTTTTACATTGACGCTACTTATTTTTTGTCACAAATATGCCACGAATATATAAATCCTGGCTCAGCCAAATCATATTTCACAATCCCAAAAAAATCGAATACAATCTGACCTCACCCTCTAACGCAACAAGTGGAATCACAAATAACTAACAATAGGGGATCGTCATTATGCACCCCACATCACTATACTATGACGTCACAATCACTTGTCACGCCGCAGGGCACAATGCTTCGCTTTTTAAATCACGCAAAGTATCTTCCCTCTATCTATTCTTTTCTTTCTTTTGTAAAAGTTTTTGCATCTTCAGAACGTGGGAAACTGGACTCGCTTGATGCCCTGAAAAAAGTGACAAATTTATAGGCAGGTAAGTATGGGAATGTTTTATTTCCTGGTAGATTTTCTACATAGGTTTTCACGGTGCGATGAGTACACAAAAGGTAGAAATAGTAGGAATGTGAGGTCTAATTAATTCCCCTTTTCTCGTTTACGTTTCAAGGACGTATAATTAACGAGCAATAAAACCTATTCAAGTCATTTATAAGAATCTAACTCATTCTAATTTGCATCATAAATCTTGCACTCAAATCATCTAAAGCAATCTTTTGATCGCCATCATTATACTGATAACTTCAACCCCTAACAATATCTCCTAATCATCTCAAAATGTTCCTAATAGACATTTAATTATAGAGCCGGTCGAGTTCCACTGACCCCTTTTACACTTGTTTACATCTTCATCCCTTCAACCCCCGCACAAACGCGCTGAGCCATCAAAATGGTATGTTTAATTCCAATACCCCATACGATTTATTATAACAAAGCAGAACGGGAACGATCGACCGCTTGCCATCTGTCGTCGTTCCGAATCTCGAATCGCCGAAAAAAACTCAATGTGCGAGCAACCCTGGGAACCTAGGAACGAGGAGCATTCCCACGAACAACCCCTCAATTTTCAATAACCAAATTAGCCTTTGCGTTACCCTATTTCGGATATGAGGGAGTCGTGAATCTATTCATATCGATAAAAAATATCGCACGTCTCGCTCACGACCCCTGTAAATGCATATGTTCGTCCTGTTCGAATGCACGTGTTCAAAGATCGTATATTTAAACTGCGAGCGTGTGTGTGCGAGAGCCTTCGGATCGTAGCACCTGCCGGCGCGCGCGCACCCCATTGGCGGAGCAACCACTATCACCGCTACACTGATTTCTTTTAAACTTAATTTTTTTGTATTACTCTCTTCGGACATGTTAAGAAAAAACCTACATGTTTGGACCGGTACGAGCCGAATATTTTGTGTGTAGGTGGCATCCTACTTTAATAATTCTTTTTGTAAACAAAATGCTAATGAACTGTGACTTGGATGACTCAAATTCCGGATCTAAGATAGGGTTACGTGTAAGAATTACAAATGGAAACACTTGAATTCATTGCACCCTATTCTTGTGGGCTATGATGTTATCATGATATAGTCAGGGCTTAATGAATGATAAACAAAAATGTATCAATTAATAACAGAGGTTACCCTAAATTGTGGCGTTATTAGGGTCTCGTGACGTACGCGTGAGTAGCGCGTGAACTGGCCGCGCGAGGGTCCGTCCCCTCTGACTTAGTGACCTCGGTAAAGGGATAACAATCGCATTGTCGCGGGCCGCTGCTGGGGCCACTGGGGCCGGGGGGCAATCAACATGTGTTGTGTTTGCCCACACTTGGGCGTGTGGACGGCACGTGACTGATTTTCCCATGAAACCCCTTCACACACTTGTTTGATATGATAATAAAAATCAAATAGACACATGTGAAAATTACCGACAAGTGCTGGATGAGAAATTCACACATGTAAAATAAACACAGTAAAGCTGCCTCTGCAAAGATAATAAGAAAATTTTCGTGGCTTTATAAATATCTCAGACATACTTAAGTAAGACTTCCCTGACTACAATAGCATTTAAAACCTCATACAATCTCTTCAAAATACTTCTTTCAAGTTATAAACAAGCTGGCAATAATTTACTCATCCACAAAAATATGACGTGCAAAAAACTTGTCTCAACTCTACCAAAATTATGAAGACCTGTCACGAAATACGAAATGCATATCGGGGTATCGAATAAACCACTTGACTCACCCACACATACAACGGGGCGCTTTTCACGTACGCGCCTTTTGTGCCGGGGGCGCGCCGCGCACTATAAAAGCCCGACCGACCCAACCAGCCCCACATTCCCGCCTGTGATCTCACTAGTGACACACGCTCTCTACTACTACTATTTTTCTATCAAACCTTTCAACATGTCTTACTACGCCAACAACGAGTACATCATCGCGACAAACAACTCAATCAACGAGAATAGATACAACAGTGAAAAGATGAAGAACAGCGGCATCAAGGCGCTGCTGAGGCCTTTAATGAAGCTGATTAAGAAGTCGACAAAACGCACTCCCGCCAAAACCTGTGACACGTGCTTTGAGGAGGAGCAGAACTCGAGCAACGAGATGTTGGAGCGCAAGATCTGCGAGGAGATGGAGGCGTGCCCGCCTGGTGCCGCCTTCCTCGTCTACAACGATAACGACACGTGCGACCTTGTGCCAGTGACCCCTGACAACTTCTACGTACCTGTGCACTTCGCCCGGACCGACGCTGGCACCTTCTTCTGGACTACCGTCTCCAAAACTGAAGCTGACTTTGCAGCGGCGCATTGCTACACCGAGTGCCAGACCGCGGAGCAGCAGTACCCAGTCCTGCAGGACCGCTGGGTGCAAGCCTAAACTGAAACTCAACACTTGACAACAATCAGTGTCTTCCGTGAAACCAGTGCCTGCTCCGTTGGTTTCCACAACCGTCTGTGATGTTAGCTTTAACTTAATTCAAGGTGCCATATAGGGATAAGTTAGGATAGGCCTGCTATACTCGTGATAACTCCTCGAAAGCTTTAATTGTAATTTCGATAGTGTTGTGATATTTTTTGAAAATATTTTGTATTGTATAAATTAATGTTAGGAAATTAGTGAGCTTTAGTATTGTGATCTTCCTTATCGAGCTTTAATTGTTTTAGGGATTATTTATTGACCTTTACTCGTGTTATATGATAATATACGAATTGAAATGAATTTTCTATCTTTTACTACAACACCAAACCCTTACACAACAACAAAACAAACACATAAATACACAACACATAACACAGTGTCGAAGTAAAACCACAAGGTTCAGTACTAATAAGACGAGACAGAATCGATAAAACCTACTTGGAGGCTTTAAGCTTTCTTGGTTTGAATTTCGAACCAAAAAGTGGTCGGACGAGGTCGGCGCGGGCGACGGCGCGAGCCACCACTCTTGCCTGGCCATACTCGGAGAGCAACATTTTGAGCGCATGCGCACGTGCAGGCCCGAGGCAACGCTACCGGACTTTTAATGGTCACTTTTTTATTTAAGACGTCGACTTAACTCTCTTGTTTTGAACTGTTATTTATTTTATACAATTAGGCACGTACTTTGAGTGTTACGTAAATGCTGGTCATAAAATTTAATGGGTTCTAGTCCGGAAACGTAATATAATATTATGCTAATATTACCTTCGAGAGATAAATGATTTGATTATGATATTTGCTATGAATGTTTGATAGATCAGCGTTTATCAGTTTCGCGAATTCCTGTAGGTAATGGTCCTGGCATATTAGCATTGAATTTTATTTGGTGTGTATTATATTAATCCCATAGCAGTCTGACAATTTTATAAATTAGTAAAGAATTTAACAATCAGCTAAAAACTTAAAAAAAAAACCAAACAAAATATTAACGCATTAATGCACATATCTATAATTAGCTAAAACAAAAACAGTAAATCCATATAAAGAAATAAACAAAATGAAAAACAAACAAATAGAAAATCTAAAAAACAAAATCCTATTATCTAAGTAACATTTGCAATCATTAACGACCAAGCCAAGACAAGACACGACTCGATACAGTCTCAGTAATAAACACCTACATCGCACATGCATTATACATCACATCAACATAACCACTTTCATTATTCATGTAAAAACCTTCAATTTAAAACCAGCACCTTACATAGTAGTCAAGACGATAATAACAGACTCTCCAAGCAAAACTACGTATAAGCACATCTCTTCGGACAAAAAAGGTTAAGGTATAAAAAGGTATAGTTAAAATTCAAACCACCCTGGAGACAAGTTTCAACCTGTTTCAAAAATCGAACCTCCAACAAGTTCGAACAAGTCGTGGAAAAGTAAAAAATCGCACTATTTAAATTCAGAACGCATTGTGCAATCAAATAATAGACGTAAAGGAAGAAGATGAACAATCGGTTGGTCACAATGAGAAGAAATTTATTTATGCATAAAGCACGTGCATCTTTGAAAGCACTACGAATATGCATTTACTATGGAGTCCATTCATTTATTGTTAGTAAACTTTAGTATTGTTAGTGTTGTAAAAGAAAAGTGTGGTACAAGAAGCTACTATACAGATTTATTGCTACTAGATCACGTGCAGATCGAAAGTTAAAACTTGAAGCGTATTTAAAATAGCTCAATAAAAGTGAACTTCCACCAAATGAATATGTAAAAGAAAAACATTTCCACATGCTGTTAGAATCAAAACGTGTTAGTGAAAATCATGCCACTGAAATCTTAAAGAAATTGAAAATTTAAATCATGCATATTATCTGTAGGAAAACAAAAAAAACACTACAGAATCTACTGGACATACAGGTCATTAAAATAACTTTATACAAGTAACAAACATTTTGAAAACACTGCTACAAAAAGATAACTACATCGATCTTAAAGCGTTAGTATCAACAACAATGTTAATAACATTCGTACAAATTAACTACATCTTATTTACAGTATGCAAAGGAAAATTCCTGAAAAAAATCAAAGTACAAAAACATTTATTTATTCATTACGTATTCAAGCAAACCATGCTATCATTAATTTTCAATCACTGCGTACAAGGTTTAGACTTACAATAAACAAAAATCAGTTTGTCATGCTGTTATATATAGCCAGTATCAAAACATATTAGTGAGAATCAAACTCACGAATAAATCATATTATTGTTAGTAACTGTTATTCACACTCAAGAAAAGATTAGTGGTTATTGTGCATTCTCTTTTTATCAGCAGACCAGCATTCAAAAACAAAAAACGGTTTTACACAAAAAAAAACCAAGTCTCGATAAGATCCGGGACAAAATCACATCAGGATTTTCCGAAGCTTCCAGGTTTAGATTTTCGATTACGCAAGTAGGAAATATAGAGATGATGTCATCCGGAACTGCAACCCGCGCCACCAATACCGTTGAAAACCCGCTCACTTGCCGGGTTAACCCTAAATGGTTATTGGGAAAGTCTACGTTCGATAACATGCAAAATCAAAGACCGATGTTACATAAAGCATGGAAAATTCTACAAATACAAGAAAAATCCTAATTTTGATCATAGTAAAACACTTTTTGTTTCTCAAAACATAAAACGACGTCTAAAAAGATAAACATAATAAAATCATAAATATCCCAGCATGCCTTTACTACCTATAAAGTCAACTCGCAATTTCGCAATTAAAAGATAAACGAGAAACTCTTAAAGCCCATTCAGTATCAATAACAACCCAACTGTAATAATTTGCATCTTAAGATTTGCATAATTTTGCTCACGTCGCGCTAAACGACTCAAACCAGGAATGGTAATTGCTACTATTGATTAAAAAGTGCCCAGTGTGAGGTACCGCTAGGCCAGTCGTCATAATCACCAGAACAGACCACTACAAGATCTATAATACGCGGGTACAAATAGCGAAGTGGTCCGATGTAATAATACCATACGCAGCGCTCGAGCGACGGATCCGTGAGAAATTTCGGCAGATGTACAATTCCTTGACGCGGTACGACGAGTGAACGCTTATCTTTTTTTTTTTCTTTTTCCAGTTTAATAATACGGCGTTCTGTATCGACGTTTCGAGGCTCGTTCGTGAGTCATCGACGCATTGTTACCTCATGCACGTGTTCGATGCGTCGGACGCTCGGGTTAGAAAGGATTTTTTGCAACCCTTATTTCGAATTCCGCAACTCTTGCAAAATTTGGGTTAACTTTTTTTTCGTTCTAATTTCGAATGCGGAATTTTTCTTGTACACGTGCATGACCATTGTTAGTTTTAGAAGAAATTGGCGAAGAAATTTCTTATGTAAGTACACACGTGCAGAGATTTAGGATTGAAGGGAAGGGTCAATCTGTAATTGAATCGGGCTGGATGGCGTGTTATTAGTCGGTAATCATAATGATCTATAGCTAATTGAAGATTGTGCTTGGCGGGAGAGTTAATTAGTCTTCAATTACAATTAAATTGCTGTTAGGGTGCTGCTGATGCTATAAAGGCGATAAAGGTAATTAAAACGGAGTATAAAGGTAAATTAGAACGGAGTATAAAACCATTTCACGGGACTATCATCTGGATATTGCGGGAGTTATTTCTGATTCTTATTTTGATTCATATCACGAAGATTTTGCAAGGTGAAGAAATCTGTTCATGGTTGCATCGTGCTCAACACGGATGTGAATTTAAAATAATTAGATGCAATCACAATTTAGGCAACGTGCAATAGTTTTTTTTTTTTTTGCTATTTTCCTGATTATCGGAATTTCCGTTCCAGCGCACGGGCAAGCGAAATAAATAGGTACTCTAAAAAACTGAAAAAACGTGCAAATCCTCAAAAAAAACTACCGCAAAAGCAACACTACCATACAGCCAGGATTACTCTACAAAGTCATGTCACATGATTAAGCGTAGAACATAAACGTGGAACACCTAACACCTGTGTAACTGAGCTGGGTCTACACCAGCGGTGATATCATCCACTTGCTGTTTATTCAGATGATGGCACACACTGATCGCGTCAACAACTACTTGCGTCAACGATGAGCTGGCTCGACCTTAATTAAGGCGATGTTTTTTTAAGTCTTTTCTATTTTTGACTATCAGAGAGCCTCCCATCCTGACACAAGCTGCCGTGGCCGACTTGGAAAACCTTGAATAATCGTACCCAAGTCGGCCGCAGCAAAGACAATCTCCACAAGTGAGTTTATGGACGGCTCAGATCTCCGGTGCGTATGTGGCGTCTCTTCACAGATAATGGACAACCTTCCATCTTGCACCGCATGCCCTGTCACTTGCACACGTGAGGACCTAACGGCAGCATGCTGTATTGCTGGAATTCGGGGCAAACAAATAAAAAATAAATAAAAAAAAGTTGTGTTTAAAAGTAGATTAAGGCTGTACACGGTAGCGTCATTTTGACATCCTTTAAGATTACATGCCCTTCTATACATAAAGATTAACACAGACAGCACACATATGTAACTAAAATCTCACACGTACTTAAATACTTCTCGTCGAATTGAGAAATCTAGGCGTGCAGGCAGTTAATATGCAACTAGTGTAACTTAGCTTAAAAAACAAAATAACCATAAACCGCACAAAAGGAAATTCCATTTTCAAATGTATTAAGGGCTATGCGTCAACGGTTATATTAAGGCAAAGGCAACATGCAATAGAGCTTACTGTGGGTCATGGTTTAATTAAGGAGAATCGTTGGTAAAGCCCTCTTGTTAAGGACTAATTGCGTTGATGATGACAAATATTGACTTCTAACCTTTTAAGCGGGGAAAGTACTATTGATAATAGTGCAATAGTTATGTTTACGGCGAAGATTGAGGATTTCATGTTGCATTATTACATTTGCACATGCATACCTATACACAATTTACAAAAAATCTTCTCAGTTTTCATATTACTGTATCTTGAACAATTTAAAGAATCTTAAGCATCCAAAACATAATTCTCATACAACGCAGTCTCTAATGACCTTCAATCTATCTAAGAAATAATAACTGTATTTAAGCAAAGTAAACTTTACCAATAAATCTAACAGTGTATCTGTTAGATTTATTGTTATTATCAACAACAAAAAAAACGAAGAAATAAATATTTGAGCATTTACAGAAGATTTCTATGGTTTTGGACACGGATATCTATGGTTTAGGAATCTAGACGATTTTTTAAACATTAACAGAAGTTTTTCAAAGATAGACATTTTTTTATACAATATTTTCTATTTATTAGAAATTAGAAACACATATTTCAAATAACAGTGTATTTAAGTATAGGTGATTTGTAATTATACACAGTGTTATGGGCAAACTTATTCGCCTTAACAGTAGCAAACAGTGAGTCATTGAAGCCGCACTTGTTAACGACACACGCCACTCATTGCACAACTGATACAATTCATTATTTATCTACTCGACTTCAAATAATTTGCCCAATGCTTTGCAGATACTTACATAACTATGTATGTGACTCATGTTTAGTGTGATCCGCCTTTTAATTACGAGTTTTGGTTGTGAGATACCAGGACCACAACGGATCTGAGATCTCCAGTAAGCATGTCAGGTCAGGACATAAAAGAGTCTGACGCGGTGACAAATGAAACTAAATATTTTAGTTAATGCAGACCTATGATGGTGACACTACTTTGCCGACAAGTGCTAGTAGGTTTTGATTTGAGTAACCCATAGGCAGCTTTTTTGTTGCACATTTATTTTCCATTCGAAGTGATCTAAGTGCTATAGTGGTTATTTTTTTTCCAAACTCTCTTTTGCCAAGCTGTAAGTGTGATGATCAAACAAACATTGTATTGAATCAAGTTCGTCTAAGTTAACAAACAGCTATGCTGCTGGGGAGTTTGTTGCGCCACTTCCCAGCTAAAGCACTAGGAAGTGGTGAAGGGCGGGCGTTTTGGGGGACTGTCTTATGTAATTTTGACGTTCAATAAGTGTTGTTTCTCAGTCTAATATGTATAAATGAGTTTTGATTTTTTGATTGATGATCATGCTTGCTCAAAACTACTCCGCGAAGTCTGCAATAAGACCAAACTGACATTACTGGAACTTTGATGGCAATTCCAAAGATGATTTATTCTAACTACTAAATTCTATTAAAATAATTGAAAGATTGAAAAAAGAACGAAACCATAATGCAATCGTTATGGTTTCGTTCTTTTTTCAATCTTTCAATTATTTTTTTTACACATTTCAGATTTAACACCTTAAGTGGATGAGTCACGAACATAAAGTGTATGGCGGAAAGCCAAAACTATTGATTCTAGAATGTTAGGTACGACACATTTCATTTCACGGTCGTAAGATCTACTAAATTTAAATTACCGTTTGACGGCTTAAAAAGTTTTTGCAAATAAGAGTTGGTTGCACAGTCTGGTATGTACATAAATTTGCAAATATTTTAAAAATACTAGGTGGGTATGTTACACAGTGTATTAACATAATATATTATTCTAGAACTACATCTTACAGTATTCCTAAAGTTAGTATTTTAGGAGGGCAGTAAGACGTAGTTCTATAGTTAGTACTATTATTTAGGACAAAACACATCACTTCAACTGTAGCACATCACTTTGAACACTACCACTCACTTCACCACACTTTTTACGACACTAAACTCTAAACTTTTTATAAGCACTAAAATCACATTATTAAACTCCTAAATCAGATCACAGTCACCAGGTACCGTTACTTCCTGGTCGATGACATTCAAATAACTGAACATGAAATTGTAACGTACACTTTATATACAGGAATCACCCTCCGATATTGCAATATTTCCCACGGAATGAATGCACTCTGACCTGAAGACATTGTCTGCGAATCTATTGTCTTGCAAATACTTCCGAATTCCGACACCCCTGTCTGATTTGAAAGGGAATCTCGCCGCTTTAGTGCAGCGATGGTCCGGTAGATGGCTCTGATTTGTGGACGAAAAACCTCTATGGTAAAACAACGTAGCTTTCTTTTAAAATATTTGGATTTGGAAAAAAATATCGAACATTCGAACCGGTTCAAACTAAATAATTTCGAATAAATTTTAGAAGAACCATTTAGTTCTTTTTTACGTTTCAGAACTAATTTTGTATTTTTTTTTAGCTAAGATCGTTTCGCGACTAATTTTGAGAAAATTATCATTTTAATTGTAACCCTTTTGAATAACATTGTAATTACGATTGTATAAACGTGACTAATAAAATTCGGGCCGTTGAAACTTATTTTTCAATAAACCAACAAAAAAATAAGTATGTAGGTATGTACTCAGAAAACACATGTGTGTGCTCATCAAAAACAAATTAAAGTCACACCTAGGTAAAGCACAAACAGCTCGATAAAATTATGATATCATGAGTAAAGTATGTGTAAGTACAACAAGAACGGCGCGACCCGCGCTGCGCACGCGCTGACATTTACTTAACAATTAGTGTAACAATGTCCTAATAGCGTATTGTTTCGATGTTGCTATACAACGTGATCTATCACGGTATTTTACTGAATCAAATTGTAGTTAAAATTATATTGATGTTGATAACTAATCATTTAGGTTCTATTTTGATTGAAGGTCTCATTTATTGGTCCTAATAAATATTAGATAAAACATACGCCGCTAAACTAAATAAAACATCCTTGCTAAATTTAACTTTTTTATTTCAACCTAAGACAAAATTCCATAAATTTTCTATTAAATCGTATTTTTAAACCAAGAAAAAAGAAAATCTTCAGACACGTGACAAACTGTAACTAGGTAAGCTGACCAAAGACAACCCAAATCGCAATCCTAATCACTAAATTAGACTGCTCACTGTCCACGCTCTACTAATCATCAAACAACAAATAGAACATTCACGTATGTAATTCAATAATTTTGTTAATTGGCAATCATGACACGGTTTCACATGGCAATGTATGTAGACGCCCGGTGTTCAACCGAGCTCGACCCGTGGGAACAACGACAGTTGCGCGCGCTACCACCTGCCCCCCCGCCTTAAAAAACATACTATTCCGAAATTCAAATTCGGAATCGCTCGACCTTGGTGTTTTCTTTTTTTGTTTTATTTTTTTGTAATTTGATTTTAGAGTTTGGGTTTGATAAGATTAAATTAATTAATTAAATATTTCTCCTTTGGGACCAGATTACATTGATGAAAATTCCTGAAAATATTTTTCAGCAATGTGTATTTTATCTTTTACTACGTCAGCCATTTTTTTTATTTACACTCCATAATAATACTAGACAAAAACACGTTTGCCAAACGAGAAAAAAACAACCGGTAGGATACAGTTACAAATCCGCAATTTCTAATTACCGGCCTGACAGCCTACCTAACAATCTCATCATCAAAAACTACAAACAGTCTTATCACCTGAAAAAAAAGCCGGTAAACGACGTCGCATTATACCGGTTTCTTATCTCTATTTACGGGAGAGCATCACCCTATAGCTCCGCTAAGTCCGAGTGAGTTTTTTGTGCACGCGTCACCGTTGATCACGCGTAAGTGCAGCCAGCGCGCGCGCCATATGTCGCGTGGATCGTGGGAACGGATCCTCGCGTAAAACGCAATGTGTGCTAGAGACTCAACTGTCGTCACCCGGCGTCGACCCACGCGTTCCAAACACGAATTTGAAAACAGGGCCATAGAGCTCCATTTTCGAATATGTTTGGATTTCTTTCTTGAGGACCCCTCCATGCCAAAATCAACTTTACAGATAAGAAGTTTGAATTAAAATTTGAATGCATTTGGTAATCTGATGTAAGAAACTTTTTATGCACATGCCCCTTATTGATTGAATGTGTATTATGATTACTCACAGGGCAACTACGCGTGAAAACATTATTTGGATAATGAAGTGTTTGTTTTTAATTATAACATTGGTCTAGAACATTGCCTGTTAACCTTTAGTGGGAAAATGGGAACGTATTTTCAGAAACAAGTTCAGTTTTCCTGGTAAACGAACTCTGCAATCAACTTTACAACCATAAAAACTTTAAATTCGCATATCCATACTTTATACAAGTTATTCTAGTACTCGAATAAAAATAATTAACAGAAAAAACCCATATAATGCCGTTCTTATTCGCTTGTCACACAAAATATCGCCATAATAATAGAGAAAAAAAAAGATCCAGGGGAAGACGCGCACAACTGGCGCGAGCGATCGTGGGAACGCGACCAGTTTTCAAATATAGAACGCCTTAGAAAAGGTGCAATTCCTTTTTTGTTCGAGTTTTTATATTAATAGTGGTCTTGCAACGCGAATGGATTTTGAAATTGGAACCCGTATGTTTAGGGGTATTTGGAATGTGTTTAGCAAAAAAAACGCGTCTTATGATTGATCTGGGCATTACTTTAGTGATGATGACATGAAGATCACATTAGGTACTTCACAAAAATAGAATTTATTTGTAGCAACAAGCAAGTTGAACAACTTCTTTCTGCACATTTTCTGCGAAGTTTTAAACTCTACCAAAACTAAATACTGTATCTCCTATGTTTTACTTCCAAACATTTAGCAAAATATTATGTTTTTTCCATTTTCCATGTCCCTGGAAAAACTTCGCAAAAATTTTCGTACGCAAGTATCATACCGATAATTCTATTAATCTAAAATTGTTTTGGTTTTAAGTACACAGCTTTATTTTTGCTATTTGCAAAGTAGGTATGTTTTTCTATTGTGTAGACACTCGGAAAACCTCACATTTTTTTTACACCTTTGTCAAGCATATAAAACTATCAATATGGCCAAACAAAAAGTATCCAATAAGATTCCCAAGCAGTATGACGTCAATCAATTCACTTTTCAAACGAGTCCACACTTAACCCTAGAAATGGCGCGCATCTGCCGGCACAATAGCGTACCCCCACATTATGCCGGCACGTATTTTTTCTTGACCTCGATCGGCCTTTATGCCCAAGGGGCGAACCGTGGGAACGATCTTGCACAATCCCTTTCCTTGGCCATATGCGACAGAAAAAAGTGCAATTATTTATTCCCCCTCGAAGAAAAGGGGAGTTGTGAGAACGTGACCTAACAATGCGCTTCCTGGCTTACGATACATTCTGTTCATAAAAAGGACATGTGATTCTAGTTCTTAATACTTAACACAAACGTGCGAAGTTGCGATAACACACGTACACATTTTGATGTTTTACAAATAGTCTCAAATAGTTACTTTGGAATCGATTTTTGACCGAATATCTACTCTATATCTTGAGCGATTTAGATCGATTTACGCTGTACGAAATGCCTTCTTACGTTGTTGTCTCCATAATGTATCGATGGTTTCTTCAGTATGGAGTAATGTAAGCTGTGTGTACACTGAATAGCATTACGCATGACCTTTAGATAGTCGATTGTATGAAAATGATAATCGATCTCGCTCCGTTAGTTATTCGATTCTTTTGTGATTTTCTCGCGCACACGCGTAGGAAGCGTAGGTATTGTTGTTATTTTCTCATCGGCTTCTGTGCTTTTTTTTTTAATTATGGCTAGTAGGAAGAAAGTAGCGTAGCGATGTAAAATTATGGAGGAGCAGGTTCGTGCGTTAATTAAAGTGTGATTGCGGTGGTGATAGGGTGTGTAGTACACGTAGATAAGGGTACCGTATTGTGGTCGCGGCGAAAGGTGACGCTATTGTACCACGCTATTAGCACAGTATAGCAATGAGTACTACCAGCTACTTATAAGGACGTGAACCGTTGGTTAATCTTAACAAATGAACCTCTCCTCTTACGTTCTAGAATTTATCAGATATTCTCTTAATGGCGTAGTAGCAGTACCAATAATTTGTAGCTTAATTAGTATTGTACATTCATTTCTTACTTTATATCTTTTGTATTTTTATCCGTGTAGAACGCATATCCAGCCGAAAAAACTGGTAACATTAGAATACATTTTATACAGAGACATTATACAGAAAAAGAAACAATTCACGTAAATGCCAAAATAAACGAAATTTAAAGACAAAATGTAGCATCAAATTAACGTATGCTTGGCTTCCGCTGATAGCGGCGCCTGCGACGATGCACGCAAAATGAGCTCGTAAAAGACAAGGTACAAGCGAAATGTAAGTGTGACTGTATTTCAAATGGATATATTATGTAATTAATTTTTAACATGCAAATTCATAATCATAAAAAAGAAAATGGTTGAACTGGGTTCAGGAGACGAAAATGCACTTGTAATGACAGATGAAGAGAAATATATATAGAGAGAGCATACTGATCTAGGCTGATTGTTGAAAATCTGTGGTAAGACCAAACAATATAGTAAAATATTTTTTTTAATCATACTTCTGTCATCACAAATCTTGGAGCTCGTGGCTAAGTAATGACTGCCGCACGGGTCGATACATCAGGTTAAGCTACGCTTGCCGGGGTTGGTCTGTGGATGGGTGACCATCTTTACTCCTCCGTGCTTCGGAAATCACGTTAAGCCGTTGGTTCCGGCTGTCATTCGTGGATCTTTGACAGTCGTTCCGGGTGGATAGAAGCCCGAAAGTCTGACAACTAGTCTTACCAAGGGGTATCGTATTACCCAGTTACTGGATTGTGGAGGTCAGATAGACAGTCATACTGGTAGGTATTCAGCTGCATCAGATTAGACTGGAAGCCGACCCCGTATATTGTTGGGAAAAGGTTAGGCAGATTGATTGATCATCACAAATCATAAGAGGCATGTGCTTCTGAATTTGTAACGAATCTTTTCTTGAAAAGAAGAAAAGAGGATGGAAACCACAACATTACATCAACCACTTAAAAGATTTGTTGCATTCACCACCGTCTTACATAAAAGCGTGTCCAATGTAGCTTAAGACATCCGCGTCTGAATTAACTTAATGATATTCCGTGAACTAGCTGGCATGTGTTGCAGTATTCATGACGTACCTCAGAGTCGCACGCGCACGTTGAGGTCAAACAGCACGAGTGCACTATGCATGTGTGCACGTAGATCTTGGGTGATTGCTATCTCCTTTACATAATCATGACTCTTAAACTACAGTTACTAACATAAAATCATGGATATTACCACTAACGGGAAAGGAATACTAAAATTATTTATATTCTGTGTGTCGAACGTCAAAAGACACGCGCCCAAAAGGGTTTTTCTGAATTTTCCATGCGAATTTTTCATAGAATTTGTGCTTGATTTTTTATCACATTGCTATCCACGGTTACCGTTCTAATCCTTAACTCCTTCATGAATAAAGATGTAATTCTATAAAATACTACAATCATTTATCTACTGGGTCGCTAGCCATTTCTTTGCGCGTAGATCTTAGGTGATTGCTATCTCCTTAACATTATCATGACACGTAATTAAACTACAGTTAGCTTCATAAAAGCATTGGTATTATTTGATTTGATTCGATTACCACTAAAGGAGAAAGGATACTAAAATTATTTATATTGTGTGTTTACAACGTCAAAAGACACGTGTCTATATGTATTTTTCCGAGTTTTCTATATGAATTTTTCACCATGCTCTTTTTAAGATTTGTACTACGTATTTTTAACGGTTATTTTTCTAATTCTTAACACTTTCAATGTCCGCAAAGTAGACAAAATAATTAAATAGACATAGTTAAATAGAATAGCAGTTTTTGACGGCACGGTTGTCGCAGTTGACTGACTGCAGATTGACTGCTGCACTACGTGTCGCGGGTTCAATTCCCGCACGGAACAAATATTTATATAACCTACAAGTAGTTGTTCCGGGTCTGGCCGTGGGGGGGGCAACGTTTCTTTAAAAAAATAAAAAATAAGAACCGTATGTGGTTCATGAGACAAAGGATTAAGTCCATAACTTTTCTTGACTCCTTCATGAATAAAGATGCAATTCTATAAAATGCCACAATCATTAATCCACTGTCTAGCTATCCCATCTTTTTCTTAACAGTTCTGCACTCCATAACTCTCCTTATATGAGTTATGATATTCCATGAAATAAGGCTCGCCTTTCTGTTTATGGCAGCCGAGTGTCATGCGCGGCGCTTGCGCACACGCGCGGCGCCGGTCGCAGGGTCGCACGCGAACAATGTCACGAGTCACGAGAACACACGCGACCCGCGCATTGCACGGGTTAACTTTTAACATTGTTGCAGTACTTATGTGGCATATTGCATAGTTGTGCGGTACTGGAAAAGTTGAGTTTAGGATTGTCGTTGTTTTGTGGTAACTAATTCGTACTTAGGGCCTACTTATTGCACATTTGTACGTAGTTTCGAGGGTTAATTTTTTTTTGTTGTATATTTTTTATTTTTGACATATTGATGTTTAGGATTTGTTTCGAGCTAGTCTCAATAAAGCGTCGTCAAAACCAATCCTTTATAAACAGACTTGTTTCCGTATAACAATAGAGTTAGTTGTGAAGGAAGTGATAAATCACCCGTATAGTCTGGTTACATAAATCACCAAATAGAGATAAGTAAATTAGACCTAATCTCGTGACAATCTATCGTTCCGTTTGCATTTATTTCAAGAGATGTGTTTGTGTATTGACCAGAAATAACACATTGCACGAGTAGCCAGAACCAATGTTGGTAATTAAAAAAATAACCTTCCATAAAAGGTACATATTAAAACAGTACCGTCAGTTAAAGCCACCAGTGTCTATAGTAATGGCCTTCCGTGTTTAAAAGCGGGTCTTGTTAAACCTGCCAATTTGTTTAAGGAAACCGTGGTCAGTTGAAACTAACAGCACAAGAAATGTGTCCATAAAAGGAGAAACTGGTGCTCTCAGATAAGCATGGCAACAAAACACGAGAAAGTTGGGAACAACGACATTCTAACACTGGACTACATAAGCTAACAACGATTGCCTTACTATACTTGCTACTATACTGGCTACTGGGATTTCTCCGCCGCCCACACTTAACAAGCCTCTAAATTTGCACAATCACCTCGATTAATTATTGTTTGAAATGCTGACAGGTTGCCTGATAATCTAGACTGGGACAACACGGCTCCTTGTTGCGCAACCTGATCACCTTTCTGTGCGTTCTGATCGATAGATTGCATATCATTTGGGTTCTCATGTCCTTTCACTTTCATGCGTGTCTCTATGATAAGCTGTTCAATCAAATGACGGTTTGAAGTATTGCTCGTCTAATGTGAGCTCACTTTGTTAATAGGCGCTCTTGAATTTCTTTAAACAATGTAATAAACTTGGCAATTAAATGTTTGCTCAGACGACAGTCTAGACCGGTGAACTTTCAGTGAAAGAGTGGTATTTTCTCCACTTTCATTGCTTTAAAATCTTCAAATAGCATTTTGCAATTGGAACGTGCTGTGCGGGCACTTTATTTCATTGGCACGAGTGTCCGGAGTCGAATCACGCGCAGCGGGCGGGGAGGCGCGCGGGGGGCGCGTCTGGCTCGAGCCCGACCGTGGGAACGATCTGCCTTTAACGTGTCGCACGTGCTCGAGACGCTACTACCGCAACCGCGAGAAGAAGCGAGACGCACAGCGCACTGCCTACGAACAAGACAAGGACGCTGCAAGAATCTACATTCAAATGAAAGCAAAAAAAATAATACGACAATAAAATAACGAGAACCAACAATAATTTGTGAGCGTTCGAAATTCAAAGCGTGAAAGGGACAGAGGCGAGTATTATTTATTCGAAAGTAAGAACAAAATTGTAATGGACACGTTGATTTATCTGCGAGGTGTTGCCGGCCAGACTCGTCGCTACTGTATTTAAGAGCCGTTTGTTATTTTGCAATTGCGGCCGACTCGAGAGCCATGATTACAATGAAATAAATTGGTGGCGAGTCGTTTATTAGCTGTCTGTTAGTGTGATAACTTGCGGCTATTTTAAAACGGTCGTTACAGAGAATTATTGAATAATAATAGCCTTTTTTGCTTGATTTAACATGACGTAAACAAGGAAGGCTATAAAAAATACCTCCTCGGTCGACCTTTGGCACGCCATGTGTTTTAGCATGTGGCGTGAATCTCGGCGAAAGGTATCGGCTAGCCGAGGTCGGGTTACAGACCAAACGGCCACATTTGGCGGCCACACTGGCTCTGGGGTTGGCCAAATGCTGCAAAAACCCAGTCATTGAGGTCCGTCGCTCATTGAGCCGTAAAGCCGCTCCTGGAAATCGTGACCTTACGAGATTTATGAGTAGTTAAAGGAAACATTTGGCTCGACATGACATGAAGATTAAATGCCGGGCTCCGCCGACTTAGTGTAGAATAACAATATCTGTCCAAACTTAATAAAGCAAAATAACTTCAAATAACTAATATGGCAGCTACATAACCAGTCTTAATCCAAGTACCTACTTATAACTAAGGTAGTACTGGTTGCAGAATCACAACCACAAAAGAAAATCTACACAAACCTTCTAAGTTCTAACGCAAACTCAAGCTTGCTAAGAACAAAACCACCCTCGACGTAAACAAAGTATAAAGTGACGTAACATAAGATGTTTTTGTTAAAATCACTGAAACACGAGCGCCTCATCCGGTCGCCAACCCAATTTAATAAACTGACCTACACGGTTGACAATCTCTGTCGAACAAAAACTGACCACACATCACACATGCAAAAAAATCCTTGATATGATAAGGATAGAGTTGGGATTTGATTGAAGGGTGGCTGGTTTATGTGGAGAGTATTTCCAAAGACGAAGGATGAGCAATTTTTATTGTTAATTCAACTATAACATTCAATGGCTTGAACGTAACTAAATTGCGAACATCCGGGGTGCCTATTGATGCACCGGCCATTCTATATACTATCATCTATTGGAGAAGATGAACGGCATAACAAGAAAATTACGTCGTCTTTTGTTAAGGAAGTACGGAGATATAGTTTGAAGTAATAAGTAATATGATATTTTGCTGCATTGTCATCATTCTTTTGCTTGAAGTTCATAGTTGTCTTGTGTTAGTAACTGTCAATTTAGGGTACCTTAGTCGGTCATTCTTCCATACAAACGTAGTATGGTGATTGCTCGTCTGTTTGACGGTGTACGTTCAAAAATAAAAATTATATCAGTTTGTCTTGCCATTATCTAGCCCTGTATGGAAGCAGAATTGTAAAAAAAATATTGGTTTGGAAGTTGTGAGCGTTGAATCTTCCATATTTCAACACTAATTTTAACTCGTCTTTGGGCGTAAATAAATAACTTATTTAGTAAGAAAATGGCATATTAGAAACCATACAGGGATAAATAATCTATTCAATAGTTCAAATAATTTTATTTTCAGTAAATACATACTGTCGTTTTTTCATTACATATATAAAAGGTCTGTTCATGAAATTGTACGCGCTCGTTTTCCATATAAATCAAAAAAAAAAGAAAAAGATAAATAAATACTAAATAACCAACGAGTTCGTGAAGTCGTTGAAGTATTAATTCCATCATTATTCCACTGCGAAAAAAGGGTGGTGCTAGCGGCCTTGTATAGCTCCGTCTCTCACTCACACTGGAAAAATGGTAGCATTAATAGGTATAATATAATAATACGACCCCTGGTACCCATACATTTTCTATAGATTTATATGAGATTACATTCCAAGCACGGCAGCAATGCTGCGCGACATTGCTGCGTCACATTGCTGCCGTGCTTGGATCGGAATATCATCTCATAAAACTTATAGTAAATGTATGGGGGTGACGCGCCAGCACTGCTGCGGGCAGCGTTGTTCGGAATTATACCTTTAAGCTACCTCACTTACTACCAAATTCTTCCATTATTTCTTAAGACGCCGATTTCCATGATCAAACATGCCTAGGTTTTTCCCAGCACCGCAAACCACCAAGGTCGATTCGACCATTCTTAACAAAATCTCGATTCACCTTCAAATCGGCACGGTTGGCGCAGTGGTTAAGCGATTGACTGCTGCGCTGCGTGTCGCGGGTTCGATTCCCGCACGGAACAAATATTTGTATGACCTACAATTAGTTGTTCCGGGTCTGGCTGTTTGTGTATGTGAGTTTAAATGTTTGTAAACGCACCCACGACACAGGTGAAATTCCTAGTGTGGGGCAACGTTTTTTTTTAAAAAAAAAAATTAAAAAAAAAAAAATCACGAGACAGCCACTCAGGTAAATGAGGCTTTATTTAATGCAACCCCAGAGGTCAAGACGGATCTGATTATATTGTATGCAAAATCAACAACAAAAATCTTTCTTGTATCAGACATCTCAATTTACATCGCCCTTTTACTTGGCATATAAAACTTATAAGAAAATTAACCAGGCGCTCGTGGGACACATGTGGAGCACCCACAGCTCTGATAATAACTACTCAGCGGAAACCCAGTACAGTTACCCAGTACACATGACTTCATTTAAATTTAAACCCCACTTTACCAAAGACCTGCTCCAAATTCGGCCATAAAATACCAAAATTGTACCAAAGATTGCTCCGCTTTATCATAAAGTGTACCACTCAAAATGTAATTTGATCAATCAGGTCGTCATTATGCCATAATCCACCATCCAACCCTCCGGTGTATTACCATTACGTCCAAATTAAGCGATCATAATACTTTATGGTATTAAGAGCTTTCAATGCCGCGGGGAAGGTTAATGTTATTAAAAAGTCGTTAGTTTCCATCATAATTATATTTTAAGATATTACTTTGTTTAATTACTTTGGATGATATGCTTAAAGGGTCAAGTTCTACTTGTAATTCTATGCAGTATTCACTGATACGTGCGTAGAGCAAAAACATTACAAAATGTTCACAAGTCCCATATTATTACATCCGTGTTTACAAAAAAAAAAACTGTGTATAAATAAGTAAATTAACATAATATAATAACCAATCAATTAACATAATATAATAACTTTAATTTGCAAGTCAGACTATCTGTATCTAAATCTGCTTTAATTGCGTCGTAGTAATAAAACGTAGCTCTCCAATCGATTACCGCGAAAAAGAGACTACGAACATTAGTTGCGTCCCAATATTGCGCTTTTTTTCACTGCTACGGTGCTACGCGCGCTACGCTACTACGATATCTATCCCTCGTGCTATCTCGCTCTAGCGCACCGTCGGAGGCGCAGTGACGCACGTGCAGTGCACGCGAGTCGTGGCTCTCGCTCACTCCCGCACACTTCCTGCGCGCGCCTCCAGCCCGAGCTCGACTGTGGGAAAAGACGGCAGGTGTTATGCGGGATCGTGAACAACCACGCATTACCATTCACATTATTCAACAATAAATAATAATAATAAGAAGCCGTGGAACGAGTGGCGAGCACGCGCAACGTCCTCGCCGCGCCTCACATACTAATGGGTGAGGCGTGTGAGTGTGTGCGGCACCTCACCATGTGTGAGTGTCTTATGAGATGTTAGTTGGTAGTGGACGTACGTTTTTTTACGGACGCTTCATGTGGGCGGGCGCACGTCACGGATTTAACTTTGGATTAACTTTCGTTAATTGTTTTGGAATACGTTTTTTATGTTCCGACTAATTGATTTTTACGTGGACAACCACGTATCTTTGAATAGTTTGACGCACTATTTTGTAGATAAATAATATGCAGTATAGTGCTAATGGAAATAATAGCTTTTGGTACTAATTTCATTAGATAGGAAAATCCCCTTGTAATATTTTTGCTGTTAGAAATACTTCAGTGATTTTATTTGATTTCAGTGTCTCAGGATTGATATAAGTCTGAAAGAAGCTGTCAAACCAAACCCATACTTACTTATTTACAAATCCGCAAAGTCCCAATAATAATACGAATTTCAATATAGTTGTAATTCATTCATGTATCGAGTCTACGTAATTGCATTGCGCCTGCCCGCTTCAACGGTTACTAGCGCAGTCTGAATAGCACCGTCCATTCATGCGCCTGGGCAATACACACGTTGTTACCTATTCGGTAAGATCTTGATAGGTAAATTGCTCAATTAATGTACCTATAAGGTTCTGAACGAATTAAAATGCAGTCGAACCTTTTAATCTTGACCAGTCACTTGTTATTTTGTGTTGGAAACGTATTCGACGTTATATTATCTTGTTGTTTTTGAGTTTTAATGGTAGGCTTGTTGAATATTAATGTCTGAGATACTCAATAAAATGTTTTGCGAATATTTTGTGCGAAATAATTATAGTTTAATTTCCATGAGATTGTTGATGAAGAAAAATGGAGAATGCTACTGGAACCTTTTGCTTTTTGTAAAGCTATTTAGACCATTACCCATATATGGATTTTTGCTATAATAAAATTCACATAGGCTTAATTGCCATCATCCATTAAAAAATCCTTCTTTATATCTTATAGATCATAAACATGATGCACATCACATTTTATAAACACGCACGTAATTAAAACATTAATCACTGTCGCACTTAATTGAATTTTTACCAGTTCTGTGACATTTAATTTAATGAAATATTCAATTTTCGCGCAGTCTGCTCTCATAAGCAATTAACGACTTCAAATTGGTTATTGACTTTCAATCTTTGAGTACCAAGACCAATTTATTGGCGCCATTTTAGAATTCTTAAACCTTCCTTATTTCTTAGAACATAAGGGTGAATTTTGAAGTCAAGTTTGTATGAAAAAGGTAGTAATTAAGAATATCATGTGAAAACAAAAATTCCGTTGGATGTCGGCGCAGGCGCGAGTCGTGACAAGAAATAAGACTAAGATCACACGATCAGTCAAGCGTCGACAGCTTCACATAATTGAATATATAATTCGCTGTGTATGAGACTGGACTTATTTAATAGCACGTTCCACTAACTGTAAAATATTTATAAATTAATTTCTTTTGATGATTATGATTTTACGAATAATATAATATTCAAAAACAGTATGAGAAAAAAATAATCTTATTGTTTTTATAACCAGCTATGTTTTTGTCGCCAGTAGCTATTGTGTTCCCCTATCAAATCATTTTTTTTTTCATTCATTTAACAGTATCCCTTGCAAGGAAGTCCATATTAATTCAAAGCACAAGAGTAACCTACTGTCTTTAATTAGCTCCCATGTCTATAGGATGTCCGGCCTCATTTAAAAGGGTGTTCAAGTACAATTGCACAATTTGCTTACCCAGAAGCTTGCATGATTCATGCGGATATCATGTTGTTTGTCCCAAACAGATTAAATAAACACCACCAACAGTAAAGTGGTACTTGAAACTAAGCTTAATTATTTAATGCTTCAACCTATGGTGCGATTTTGCAATTTAGATTGTATTTGAATACCCATCACGTCAATTAACACAATGGTAGCTGGTAATGGTAACACAATAGGAGCTGTGTCACTAACCATGTAGTCAAACTGACCTCTACGCTACCACCGACCACGCCATGGAAGTGGCGAAGTTTTGGGCCGACAAGATTTAAAATACTGTCGTGCCAGCAACACGAAGACGAAGAAGAGAGTTACTCTTTATGATGTGTTCCTCTTTGACCGATTCCAGTGAGTTGTTAGATTTCTTAGTAAATTAACTATTAATACGAGCAAAATCTTATGGTAGCCATACACTTTACGATATACTTGCGCAAGTTTAGACTTGCACCAGTATGTAAAATCACACAAACCTAGAAATTTGCGCAAAAATCTACCCATTAATGTTACGATATACTTGTGCAAGTTTAGACTTGCGCAAGTATACAGTACCGCTACCATTAAACAAAAACTTCACAGGCCAGTAAAACCACACCTTAACCAGTTACATTGAAAAAGGAATCGCTATAAGTTTGGCGACGCATTGATGAATGACGGCCGCCCGATATCATCTGTTGATTATATTGTAATTAACGAGAAACGGTGAAAACAACGTTTCAATTTAACGTTACGTTAACGATTTGATCACATAAATCTTGTTGAGTGTGATAAAAACGCTGGTTTGGAGGAACTAATTTATTTTTTGTAATTGAGTTATTTAAATATGATTCGGTTTATTTACGGGGGGTTTTAAAGACTGCATTCAACAAATAGTACCTACCTATTTACCTAAAGTAATTAATGAAATTATTCATATTTATTTATTATGTATATTATTATATATAATTCTGTATTCAAAAAACAACTATGGTCCACAGGTGTTAGTAGTATAAATGTAAAAAAATATACGCTTCGACTTAAAGACTTACTCCTTTTTTTGTCAGATTTGGCATTTTTCTGTTTTAAAATGTTCTTAATAGAACTATTACGAACAAATTAAAACAAAAAAATTAAAACGTAATTCGGCCCAGTTAAGTTTTTATGGAAAGAAAATTTGGATATTCCCCGAAAAATGTTCAAATTCGGGAAAAACTTGAAGTCCTTTTTTCTATAGGACTTTTGTATGAATTATTGTTTGGAAAGGACTAGTACTAATAGACTACAGCTAGTGAAATATATATTTTAGCATCATTAAGTTACATACCAATGCAAATGTACCTATGTGTATAATATAACATACAAAATGACATGATTACTTTGTCGCTTCGACTTAAAGACTTACTCCTTTTTTTGTCAATTAAAAAATATCTTCACTAAAAGAAGTTCTATTAATATTAGATAGGCTTTTGTTTAATATAGCTTACCTAGATGTTAAGCCATGGTTATGATATGACGAACTAGCAATGGTACCGTACGTAGGACACACTAACACTTTCTCTACCTAGCTCCAGACTCAAATGGCTAACGAAAACCTCCTAAGGTTTTGGTCAAGGTCTTGGTTAAAAACCATTGGCGGTAATATATATCTATACAAGGTGTTCCTTTTGATATCCCATAACTCTATGGTATTAATGAGACCATGTCAAATTATCAACTGGCATGTATATTATTTTTCAATAATTGTATAACACAACACTAGCTAGACAGTAGACTCTCGATGTGTGTTTCTAAGTTTCATTAATACGTACGAATAAATCATTTTCATTCAAACCAATCAATCATATTTAAAGCTAAGAAAATGCGATGTAGTCACATTTTTTTTAATGAACAAAAATAGTCTGAATTATGTTTTTTTTATTTTAATATAGGTATTTCACATACGGGTGGTTTACGTAAATAATCGTGACTTTGTCAAATTATTTTAAAAGATATAAAGAAAAAAATATATATATATATTTCATATGCCAGTTGATTTTTTGTCATTTGTCACCCAAGAGTTATGGGATATCAAAAGTAACAGCTTGTATAAATAAAAATTAAATGCTGTTCGTTGGTAAGCTTGAGAGCGGCTGGACCGACTTGGCTATTATTTGTTATAAATTGTTCTTAATAGAACTATTACGAACACTTTAAAACAAAAAAATGAAAACCTAACTCGTTAAGTTAAGTTTTTATGGAAAGAAAATTTGGAAGTTCCCCGAAAAATTTTAAAATTCGGGAAAACCTTGACGTTCTTTTTTCTATCGGATTTTCGTATGAATTATTGTTTGGAAAGGACTAGCACTAATAGACTACAGCTAGTGAGATATATATTTTAGCATCATTAAGTTACATACCAAAGCAAATGTATGTGTATAATATAACATACAAAATTACATGATTACTTTGTAAAGTATTATATTATTAATTTTTTTGTGAATGTGAGGACTATGTGGATATTTCTTTTTTCTCTTTCTTTAATTTTTTCTTTCTCATTTAGTTTTAATGATGATCTGGCAGTTTGAGTAGTTTATGCGGCCTACCCAAATGTCCTTTCTTTGGTTTTGATCGTCGAGTTGAGCTCCACGATTACTGACAAATGCTTGCACTGACAGGACAGGTCCACTCAAATCTGTGTGGTTCTTTTCTCCAAAGACCATTTCAGACACTAATCTACATGGTCATCCTATAGCCAGACCAAGATTATGTTTGGACTTTAAAAGAGACTGTGACCTCTGAGTTTGTTTCCGCCTTTCTTCTCAGAGTAGTCAGATACTAAGTGCCGAACTCACATAGCTAATTTTCATTTTATTTTATTAAGATGACGTGTAAAAGTGGTTCCAATATCCTATTTACAGAATAAACAATTTCATTTCATAATAAATAGTAGTCATCAACCAACTAAATGAATATCAAAGCAAATTGTACCATTCCATATCTTAATAAAATGTACCGTTACCCGCTTAGAAACTTGTCTTACAACCTGCTATCAAAGGAATTATAAAATGCTATTAACCGTATGCTGAAATAACTTATACTCCTGTTATTAGCTTAGAACTTAGTAATTGCATTCATTTATCTGCACATACATGTAGCTGGGGTAATTAATTTTCAGTACTGTACTCGAACCTTATTTCTTTATGCATTATTTTACATTATCCTACTTGTTTTTTCGGTCAATTTTCTTCTTTTCTTTAGATAGGTAATCATTTATGGATAAATGAAAATAATATATGGATAGTGTTGGAAAACTTAAAGACGCATCTCATTTTCCACGATAAAAAATTACTCTAACTATGAAAAATCTTCGCTAGGTATTAACAAACAAAAAGCCACAAACTGACCTTAAGATTTAGTACACCATTACAAAAACGCGGCCATAATTTTATAGAACATGGTATAAAGGTGATATCCCATTAAATTAATAAAGTGCTACAAAAAACCTTCGGTTCGCGGCCTTAAATTACTTGAACAGAATAAATAACGTCATTAAAGATCTCATTACCTTACCTGTTTCGTGTAACTATTAATTTTTCTATCCTCGAGCGGAAATGAGCGGAGCTGAGCGAGCAATCAAAGCGAATAGATTGGCGGCGGTAATAATTACCGTTTCGCAAATACTCGTTATTGGCTCTATTGAGTCGTAAGTGTCTATTATTTTTATGGTTCAGTGTGTTTAATTTATTAAGTATTTTGATTGAATTGGTACTAGACCTTTGTGGCTCAAGCCTGGTTTATCTATACTAATCTATAATAAATAATATAATAATTATAGTTATTATTATTTATTTGTTTAATATTATAAAGAGTTAAAATTTGTTTGTTTGTAAGTTTGTTTGTAGGGGGTAATCTCCGGAACTACCAGTGGGATTTGAAAAAATATTTTTGCATTGGATAGCCCAATTCTTGTTCCTTAAGAATTAGGCTATCCAACGCAAAAATAATGTTTCTTTCTAGTTATAGACTCGCTGACGAAGTTGGGGGCAGAAGCTAATAATATTATAGAGGTAAAGTTGTGAGGTTGCATGTAGGGGGTAAACTTCCGGGGTTGCGGGAAAGTCCGAAAGGGATACCGTGGCCCCTGGCAACGTACAGGCAAACGAAGGAACGGGTGGGGTTTAATCAGTAAGAGACTGAGAGAGAGAAGAGCAGAGAGAAGACCCAGAGCGAGAGAAGTTATTTGATAATTTCCCATCCAAAAAAAAAAGCTAGCAGATGCTAGTTACTCATAAAAAATCTTTAACAATACAGTGTAGGTATTACGCAATTAGTGCATTTATTGATTTGTGTATTCTATGAAAGAAACATTTAAATAAAAAACCACTCCTAGCATTTATTGACATTAGGTCTTTTCGTGTGCTTAGTAACCTGGTACTAACCTACGGGTGGTAACCTGGTTTCAGAGTTTTCAAGCCAGCCATGGGCCTCTCTCTGACTTGGCTCCACATGCCGTCGATAAATATCTCTCAAGCATGCCGGTTTCCTCACGATGTATTTCTTCATCGTTTTTGAAGCAAGTATTAATTATACAATACGCACATGAATCCGAAAAGTCAGAGGTGCGTGCCTTGGGTTCGAACTCGAGACCGACGGTCACACCACCATCTCATTTCTCTCGAAATTAAGTGAAAATCACGAAGCTAATACAGTTTCAAGATAAAATTCAGATACAGTTCTCTATACATATACCCTGCAATAGAATCAGCAATTTCTTCCGGCGATAAATTACAAATATAAACCGTAACTACAACGACAAGTGAAGGAAATTACTTTAATATGATCTTGTTGACTCCCGACGCGTGAGAGAGATTGTCGTGGCGACACGCGGTGCTCGTCGAGACGAATGCTGGCGACGACGCGTCGTTGGTGTCTCGTCTGCGCGGGTCTTAATCTGGTACCTGCCACTTGTGTCAACTGTCTACAGACAGGGTTAACAGACACACCATTACTAGGGACAACAGTTTCTCCGCAAATATTTCATGTTTTAATTCAAATCTTGTACTGCTTAATTCTGCTTAATTCTTGTACTGTTGTGCTGCTTTGGTAAGTGGTACCCGTACAATACCCGACGTTTTCGTGAAATTAATGTATACAAAACAGTTGAGTAAATATATTATTTTTAAAGTCTGTATCATTAAATAAAGAAGTACCTACACTGTTCTCTATAACCTACGATCAAATCCGAAACTACGTTAAGTATAATAAAGGTTCTATATTCGTGGCAAATTGAGATCTTGCTCAGTATAATGTTCACCATGGTAGTAATGATGAGATTGTACTATTTATACCACCTGTGTATACACAATGCTGGCCATGGATTGACCTTATCCTATACCTACTATTAAATTAGCAATATTTGTATTTATATATATTTGTAATCACGTTCGCGCAAACGGCTCTAACGATTTTGATGAAAGTTGCAATATAGGGGTGTACGGGGGCGAAAAATCTATGTAGCTACGTCTCATATCTGGGAAAATTCGTTTTCTCCGTATTTTCACCCGAGCAGAGCTCGGTCGTCCAAAGTTTAGAATAAAATGGCTAGCTTATAATAATGACATGGCAGCATGAAATTAGTAAGTACCTACTATCATGGCAGCATGGAATTAGTATGTACTATGTGTATGTGTTTCATGTTAGCATGAAAGTATGAACTATCCTGTACTAATAAATGAGCATTCTCTATTTTCACCAGATCCTGGTCGACCAGGTACTATAAAATAAAATAGCATCGCGCAAGCGGTTTCTCTGAAATGATCTCAACCTTCATAACTAAAAGCATGAATTTAGCACATGTGTACTATTAAATTGTTCTAAATAATTCATCATCGATTCTACCTTTTTCTTTGGACTCCGAATTTGCGTTCGTTGCATCTAAAAATGTTTCATTAATAATATATTATTATTAGTTTATTTCTTGGAATCCTATGCAATCCAGTTTCAACATTTTAATAAAGATAGTTCTACTTTTCCTCATCGGGATTAAACTGCCGGATAAACATATAAATGTACCTAATTCTCATTTAGCAGAACTCGTAACGGAACCGATACCGATACCAGCAAGTTGCTCAGGCGCCACTCACTGCCAACTGTGGCAGTTACTATCTGAAGGTGACAGGTTGCTAATCTGATACCTCCTATTACATGCAACACAAGATATCCAGCTGGGCTGATTTGAAAACTAGAGCTCAGGTCGTGCGGAACTGGATAAGTACGTGCAGCTCTGAGCCTATAAGTATTCATCGACTGCAGTAATAATTGTCGTCCTCCCTCTGATATGTCAATGTATTTCAAGAAGGAGTTTTCTTCCATCTTATCATCTTATCATCTTTCTTTAATCTATCGATTTCTCTGCCATACATACTCTGTCATGTTCAAGATTCATTCCAAGGCGGTTAGACTTGTTGGCGTGACCTGAAGGAAGGTCGTCCTGTACTTTGACTTAGTTTTAGTACTGACGTTCGACGTGGCAATTACTATTGTCTGCTGAACACGCTACCAATTGACAGTGATGAGGTCTACCGACGTCACTAGGAATATTTTGAACTATCTTGTTGTTTCTTAGTTTTATATCAGGATCATCTACAAATATATTTTTGAAGTGAAAATTTCTTTAGGCATGGTGAGCGATTTTTGGTAGGGGATAAACTTACGGATTCGCGTCACCGACATGCTCCCTTCGTATTGCTGTACTTTAGAATATAGATGGCTCTAATACCAGTTTTGAGTTTTCCCTTCTGTTGGCAGTCACAATAACTGCCTATTTTTTAGGGTTCCGTACCTCAAAAGCAAAAAACGGAACCCTTATATGATCACTCGTGTGTCTGTCTGTCTGTCCGTCTGTCACAGTCAATTTGCTCCGAATCTAATACGCCGATTAAGTTGAAATTTGGTACACATATGTATTTCTGTGACCCAAACACGGACGTCTAACGTAAATAAATTAATTTTGAATATGGGGTCACTTATAAACAAGAAAATAAAATGTTTTGCAAACTTTACCGTGTGACATATCAAATGAAAGGGATTATTGCGAGGATCTCAAATACATTGTTTGTTTATATTTAAAATAAATAAATTTAATTATATTTAAGAAAATAGATGAAAATTAACCATTCCCCTCTCCATAACTGCGAAACTACTGAGCCTATATTTTTTTTTTAATACAAAGAATGTTTCATTACTCATAGATTACAGGTAAACCTATAAGAAGTCTAGGGTCTTAAAATGATATGGCAAATCTCTTAATATTGCTATTAACTTGCATTTGCAGTTGGAATGTAGGTATGGGAGAACATGTTTTTCAACTACAATGTTAAGTTTGTATTTGGGGTAAATTCATCCCAACTACGGAACCCTTCATTGTGCGTGGTCCGACACGCACTTGGCTGGTTATTTTTTTACTAAGTAGGTCACTACCTATACCTAAAATACAGCGTTCATTTGAATACATTGTTGTCCTCAATGTTTACGTAACTGCTGATAAATAGATCTACTAAATTTCATTTTACAGAACAGTCTGGAAACATATCAAAGATTCTAGAAACCACTTCTCTATGTCCAGCAAGTACGTAGGTACATAAAGCATCATATTAACAGCATGACGTCAAACCGTTAATCGCACAAACCGCAGCACGAGGCGGAAAACCTGCGAATAAACACAAATACCTACAGCAAAGGTTATATGCAAACTGTTATCCCCGAGAATGTCAAGATTTTTGTTAGAAAAACCGCAGACTTCTTGATTATCTTGCGGCTTATCTTAGAAGAAGTTTGGTGAGAAAAAGTGCTGAGATAATTGTGTGGGGTGTGGTTCCGTAGCTACGGATTGGTAGAAGTGGAAGGATATCAATGGTGCCCGAGTGGACAGGAATTCTAAGCCTGGACATGGCGTATGATGCCACTTGGATGAGTTTTATATTGAGCTAAATTCATCACTCTTATCATAGTTGTCTTTTGTTTAGTTATAAAACACCGTAGGTACTTGTTGATTAAAATTTACATCATTATGTCTTAGCAATACTTGGCATTGTTGTAGTGTAAAAAAAAAACTTGAAAAAATAATCTCAAAATTGTAGAACTCTAAAAACAAAATCAGAAAAAGAGTCCTTACTAACCCAAAATCTGAATCATTGTCCAACAGTTTAAATATTTAATCAAACCCAACAAAACCGTTTCTAAGAATACCCAATACGAGTACTGAACCCTAAATATGACCGGTAGTCATTAAAGAGATTACACAGATAGGTGTTTGGTTAGCCCGCGAGCGGTAGCGGACGAGCCCGTGATTGTAAAGAAATAATACCGCATCGTAAATCCGTCAGGCGGTAACCGGTATCGGTACCGGTATCGATATTAATCGGAGATACGGGCGAAGCGTCTTATTGTTCCGCGAAGTAATCGAAGTGGGAGTAGGACTTGTAAGTAATTGTATTACTAGTAACTTAGGAAGATACAGGGTTTAATGTTGTTTTGAATTAGCTTTGGATCGAAAAGTTTTGGAAATTAATTAATTAGAAATATTTTTAGGTAGGTTTCTTTTCGTAAAGTTGTTTTAAAAAAAGCTGAACTGATACTTTATTTTTTTAAGATAAAGAAGCCTAAATCACAACGTATTTAATATTAATTAATTTTTGTTTTACATTTACCTACACAGCTAGACACCTAGAAGCTTCAAAACAAATCTTAAATTATGAGTCAATTCTAATGAAAACCAAGCAACAAATGCAGGAAATTATAACGTTATTGTAATAAGTAATAAACAACGTTACCAGATTACACGGACGCGATAATATCTAATTAATTCTTAACAATCGTGGGTATTACTGTAGACCGAAAACAAAAACGGATCTAGATAAGCTACTACGAGAGACATAATGTCGGATGTTAATAACTAGTCTAATGATCATTATTATGTAACAAATGCTTTGGCGGTATAAGGTATTATTAAAAAATTCATGAATATTTTTTTAACCCGGCTTTTTTTGCCGCCTTTTTTTTGTCGTACACATTTCGGTTTCGGTACCAAGAATTCACCAACTGGTCAGATTTCAAGGAGCCCGCATCCTGTGCAAGTCTGGTAGACAAATAATATGAAAACAAAATACTGCACCTACAAATGAAGGAGTGGCTTTAAAAAAACATTTTCCAAAACGATGAATGATACCGGCGGCAATTTCGAAATCGGCAAATCAGATCTCGAATGAATCAACACATCGCAAACTTGATCGGATTAATATTTCATTTTGATTTGAATGAACATTCAGAAACCTTGTAGCTGTCTCACTATAAGACCTCTGTTTTCCTTAGATCAAGTTCATTATTACTATGACTTTGGTTTCTTCTTTAAAGCTATTATGATACGCTCTCAGTAAAAAAAACCGTTTCATCATAACCATTAAATTTCGTATTTCTACGACCAGATTCTCGAACTCTATAAATTAACTGTAGGTACCACGTTAAAAGCATCTAATAACAGGGACATTAACGTCGTATCTGTCCACGATAATTACCACTAGAGAAACCATAAAATTGCGGTGACACCACAAAGTGGCCGATATAAAGGCCGAAAGAGTATAAAACTAAAATCAGCCGTAAAATTTAAACTAGACACTACAATAAAATATGACTTTTAAAATCGTAAACATCGTTTCCTATTGAAAAGACTCTGCCAAGAGAGGCTCTCTGGAGGCTCTCGAGCGGCTCACATAAAACCTTTTCAAGTATTTTATTATTTCTAGCGCGTCCTTCATTATTATGAGCATTAGACCCTAAACTTCGAACGTTTGTCGGCAAGTCGGCAACCAGCGCGTGTGCGGTTTCGCGCATTTAACACGAAAAGGGGTTTTATCTTTCCCGGAATCTCAGTAACGTCTCGTCAGACCGAAAACATAAAAGCCTCTTTTCATTGATATATTCACGTATCTTTGAGCGAAACTATTATTTTTCGGTCAAATCTTACAAAGTCTTCTGTTGAATAAAGCTCTACAATTCTACCGAAAACAACAAATCCTTCCACATCAAGTAAACCTGCAATTGTGAGTAAAGTTGGAAATTATGCGCTCCCCTGAATTGTAATGCAAGCAATTACTGATTTCCAATAAATCCGGTAGTCTGTTTCCATTCAAACTGTACAGAATAAAAGATAAGTTAATTTTACGCTGGAAATCCGTATGTTATTATATTGTATGGTACATAATAGACATAAAGGAATTACGAAGAGGAAAATACATCTTAGTAAATTGTATAAAAACTGTCCGTGCAAATGCATAGATCATACGCCCACCGGTTATCAGTACTGTCCGCTTCACGTCGAGAGAGTCTCGAGAGGCGTTCCTATTTTCGGCATGTCATTAGCAGTCGCATTCAAGTGTCCTGTCTTCTGACACTTGACGGTTTTAATACAAAAGCCAGACATTTCACGTCGTTTGTTCCGACACCTCCTGGCCTAATCTAGAGGGTAGTTAAAAAAAGTTGGCGCCATATTGTGTTATCTCGGCCCCCTGTGTGCAGTAACTGTCTCAAGTATCCGTTCCTTTGTTTATTTCTAAAATGCACTTGCCTCTGTACCTGTTCTGCCATCCATTGTCGGGTTTTTGTTTACTTCTGAGGGAAATTTGCCACGAACACGTATTAGTTAAGCTATTGTCTCGTTCGAGAGATTTTAAAGGCGCCGACGAGGATAATGCGACGAGGAAGTTTTTGAGGAAAGAAACTGGCCTTTATTGCCCACTATAATTGTATGGTTGAAGAACGGTTAAGTACCTACAATCATAACAGGATTCAGTCTAGTTAAACAATTTTATAGGGGCATCCTTAAAGTGCAGTTATGTTTGAATGCAGAACAACATCGCGGATTCCAAAATGTAAGAAGCAAAAATTAACGAAAACATATTGTCAAGAATTTCGCTTCCATTGGCGACATCGTTTACAGTGACGCCTCTCAACATCTCCCGACCGTTAATACCACACATCAACATCTGCATCTGCGCAGTTCTGCGGCAATCATTACGAACATTAAGCTCTTAAGCTTTATGGCTTCAAGTGACAACTTGGCAAGTGAAAAAATCACAACTTATCGCCCTTGAAATGCAAAAAATGCGGTGCACATGTAACTCATTAGTTCGGGCCGACATGTCGGCTCAAATATTTGGCGATGGTTGCAAATCCCGGCGCCACCGACAAGCCACCGACCCAAAAATGCCTTTTGCAAAAGCCGCCACCGTTTTCAAGGAACGTCAGCTAAAACAATATTTGCTGAGACGCTGCATGAACACAAATGACCGTTGGATTAGGTATCGAGAAGTGCTCATGCACACAAAACTCAGAATGTTTACTCTGGAAGAGATTTTATGGCTTTATGTCAAGGTTCTTAACGTTTTTACTGCTTCCATTAAAGTGTATGCAGTTACAGTCAAATACGCACTTTAGTTGCTTTTGTGATAATGTGCAGGTAGGTAAAGATTTCGCACCAAAATCCTAAAATATATGCTTCTATCACGGAAATAGAGACGAATACATGACATCAGTTATGCAAAACTAAAATAAATACTATCTGGCTGGTGACACGCAGCTAATGGCTTTATTTATACAAAAGATGTGCAATCAGGAAATAATCTCTGATTGATACCAAATACTTAGCCTTATCCGGGACCGTAGTATGATTAGTATGAGCCATATTTATCGATGCTAGTTAATCATTAATCAATCAGTGCGTTTGCGTTTTCTCGGTACAATCCATACAACATGGAGGTCTTTACGTCACTCTACCGATAGTAGGTATCTAATCCACCTTTTGCCGTGTTGTTACCAAGAGAGGTTTTTTATATTTTTTTATTTTATTTAGCCTACTCTGTCCCATTGCTGAGCAAGAAGGCGGCCTAGGAAGAAGTGTCAAGACAACCTAGACGCGTACCGCAAGGGTTGGTTCGAGGAGGCTCTGGAAAATGCCTGGATTTTTAGAAGGATTTGGGGTAGGTCAGCAGTGGCTTTAGTAGTTTTTCCTTGACATCTTAGAAACTTCAATATCATATCTTGGTAACACAAGATATTAGAAGTCAGCCAAATTTTCCTGTCAATTATAGGTGTCAAAACGAACCACAATAACAAAACACTCATTTTAACAATACGTACTTGACATTTACGTCTTTAAGACGCAAAGGACTTTCTTAGGATGCAAGAAATCTTGAATTTAAGAGGATAGTTACAGATAACAATGAGTTAAAGTGTTGGTACTCCAATGCTAGGCATTATTTCTTATTATCATCTCCTGAAGTCGGTAAACAATATCCTCGAACATTACTTCAAAAATATAAATTACCTATTGAATAAAATTATGTGTAATTTACACGAGTGCTGCACTTCATGACTGTTACATACACAGGGAAATCCCTAATCGAAAGCACTTCAGTCAGGTAAACATAACGCCAAACAATGACAACAACGAAACAAATGAACGTCACAATTATGACAACGTCAACTTTCAATTGAAATGTCAATGACGTTTGACATGACACATGCAGAAACGTCAGAAATGAAAGGAATTATGACACAAGTGAGAAAGGATTTCTGGTGAATCAGAGTCACGTCACTAGTGGAACGATGAGGTTGCAGCGATAAGGCCGCGTCATTCGACCACGGCCGATCTCGTCACCTTAGAAACCGGTTTCTCGATTCTCGCGAACATAAACATCAGATCCGTGATATAAACACGTAAAGCCGGTTCACGGGCTTTGGTATAAACCTGATTAGAATTTCGCGAAGTGACGCTAAGATGTGATAGTTACATCTCATGCCGATGACGAATCTATTATTCTTTAATCGGATTCGTCGTAAAAAAACCGGAAGGGAATGTCCGCAGACCTGGTAATTAATTTCGCGAATGTGGAAATATTTCTTATGAGTCTTATTTCGACGAATAAGGATCTAGAACGATGGTTTTTCGACCGATGCTGTGATGAATATCGATTATATCGAAACGAATACTGGTTCGATACCTACTATCGCGACTTAGGATAACCAAATATTATGAAATTTTATGACATGAATTCTGATATCTGTATAAAGTCCATTCAAATATACCGACCTACAATAATAGTAGTTCTATCTTCAGGGAAATGATAAGCACTTTTATCGATACGTTAACCAATAACCCCTTGAGTATGCCTCAGATTTTAATTTTACAGATCAAATGTAAGATATGAATACAATACGAATTTTGCAATCAATTATTTTGACGTAGTCAATATACAGAGATTATTAATTAGGAAAAACGTTATCGTAGCCGTAGCGGCAGTCGTAACCCCGTAGCAATCCCGTAGTCGTCGGAGTCGTACGTAGTTCAATTTTTTTACATACATATTTCCACATATTTAGTTAGATGTATTGTATAAAATTGTATTATTACTTTGTTTGATTTTTAGGACTCCACGAGACAGGGCTCGATCTAGTGTGGAGTCTACAATTAAAATTATATTTCCTTTTGTAACAATCATTTTAGTAGTTTATTGTTAGAATACCTACTTGTTTATTATTCACTGGATTTAACTTTCCTCGTCTTAAATCGTAATTGGTCCAAAAGTCGCAAATATTTTTGATTGTTTCGTAAAAAAACATACTCACGAATACCTATAGTTTCTACCTTATTTTTAGTAATATGTAGTTAAAAGTCATGATTGCAAATCATATTCTTCGGTCTCACCATTCAGACATGTTAAGTTTAATTAATCCTTACATAAACCCATATTTGGGAATATACCTACCAGAATTAAAAAAGTATAGCCCAGTGACGGCAGTGAAGTATTTGTTTGTTTGTTACTCTTTCATGTCTTAATTACTCAACTGATGATCATGAAATTGCATACACGTTGTCAGGGTACAGAAAGAGACATAGGGTACCTTGCACCCAGAAAAAAGGACTATTCCCGAGGGATAGAAAAACGCGAGCGATGCTGCGGGCAAAAACAAATCTCTTATATAAACTTAATTAGTAAAAAAACCCGTCTACCACGCAGGACTATGAAGCGCTCGGTAAATGGAAACTCCGCTCACCGAATTCCTTGTGATAACCGTTTTAGAAATCGGTAATTCTCTTTCTGGAATCGTGATACATCTCTATGTATCACAATTCCAGAAAGAGAATATTTATTTATTTAGCCCTCTGGCTACATAATTGAATTCAGTAATTATTTTTGCTTGTATTTTTCATTTGCTTTTTTTTTGAGAATGGTTTAAATGTTGCCAAGAAATAACTGACTGAAATATATGACTCAACTGTTTCGTCTAGCTATAACAAGTAGATAAACTTTAAGCGCTTATTCTACAAGTTTGCAACTTCATAAATAGCTGTCAAATACTTACCTGTTTTGATTAATTTGGCAATATTACCGTAAGGATATACGAAATGTGGCTAACTAGTGAACTAAAATATTGATTATGAAATACAATAATTAATATCGTAACACCGAATATTTAGGTTTAGATGTAAAAAAAGTATTTGGAAACTTTCCAAATGCCTTTTTTACACCTAAAACGGTTACAACATCAAATTCAGTGTTATAATTGCAATTCATTGTAAATATTCTAGTTCGCTAGTTAGCCACATTTCATATTGCAAAATTAATCAAAAAAACGAAATATTTGACATCTATATGCGACATTGCCCACTTTCAGAATAGGGGTTTATTTATAATCATCGCTTGAAAGTTAAGTAATGATTAGCGACTGTTTAACTATAATTTTTTGACGTTTGAACGTCACTTAACTTTAAACAACGTTTACAAACAAACCCCTATAAATTTAGTAAGAGTGAAGTAATATAATAGAGATATAATCTCTATATCTGCCTACCTGTCTGGATCTGGGTAGTAGGGTAAGTCCAGGATAGCTGCCCCACTTTTTGATAGGAAGCAATAACTTATTAATTTAAAATCTATTGGCAATACGTCTTTTGCATATGGTAACTTTGATCTTTAATCTATGATGGTACCCCTTTTGTTTGTACATAAGTTTCATAGATTTTGAGAAAATTATGTCTTTTTTACCCTCTCAAAAGTAGGATAGATGCCTACTATGGGGGATAGAAGACTCGTAGTAAAAATGCGTCAAGGGATAGATGTCTATCGTGAGGGATAGAAGACTCGCAGTATGAATACTTCAATATTAGATGCTAATTGAAATAGAATAGACTAGTTTCAATGTAATCAGTTTGTATTCAATGTTTGAACATTAATTTGTGTCATCGTTTATAATTAAATAATATATACAGAATTCTCCAACAAAAGATTTTTTTTTTAATTTTTGTGAAATAATAATCATCTTATACATCTACTTAACGCAATCAATATATTTTTCAGATCTAACATAGATAATTTTATCAGCCTTATTCTTCTTCTTCGTATTATTCGTCGTTAATTCTTCTTCTTCTTATTATTCGTTTTAATTCTTCTTCTTATTATTATTATTTTTCTTCTTTCTAAATCATCTTATTCCTAACACATAGTATTAAGTTATAACTTAAGTTCAATCTGTGATGTAAGAGCGGATTTAGTCAAATTGGAGTTTGTCGTCGTCTGAATGTTCGAGAGGGTATTCCGTAAGTTCTGGCTATTTCATTTACACCTTTCTTATTTTTGGTGTTTTCTTGAAAAGCCACGCCCGGTTTTCTTTTATATTTCCGAGGCATTTCTTCCACCTGCGATATGAAAACATTATAAAAATAGTTGGGGATAGATGCTCCTATGGGCATCTATGGCTACAGCAGATGGGGAAATTATACTTTTGGCACAGGGTCGATGCCTTTTTAAATTAAAAATAAGATAAAAATAAATCTATGATTTAAAGCATTATTCCTTGTACTTTAAACTGTAATATCAACAGACAAATAAAAAACTTTTTTACAAAAATAAACAACCGACTTCCAAAAAAAACACTTAAAAGAGAAAAATAACTTGAATTTCGGAAGTCGGTGGCAAAAACAATAGTATTTTATTAGATACATATATAGTAAAATATACCTACCGTAATATATATGAAAGCAATTCATAACTATTTCCCTAGGGATATAACTATATCACGGCTTCAACTATGCGAACTGCGAACCATCTTAAAATATAACTATATGGATCTGTATTTTCGTTTTTGCCACCGACTTCCGAAATTCAAGTTATTTTTCTCTTTTAAGTGTTTTTTTTGGAAGTCGGTTGTTTATTTTTGTAAAAAAGTTTTTATTTTTCACTTTTTAGTTGTGTTTATACCTACCCCGCACAAATTCGTATACCAGTCGAATAATGGAAACATAACAAAAGATTTCTCAAAAATTAACGAAACATTCCGAGCGCCCCGCTGGTGGGGCAAATAGGAATGCCAAAAAATTTTCAGTGGAATATGCCCCACTAGTTCGACTTGGTGGGGCAGATTCCACTAGTCTAAAATCTTTATGGATTCTGCCCCACTAGGGTTGGCACCTTAGAAATGTGTAGGTAGGTATGCTCGTATTTTATATTTGTTTGGAAAAGAAAGAAATGTATAGTTAAGTAAAATATATATTTTTTGGTAATTTTATATGTTATGATGGCCCAGAGGTTAAGGCCTCGCCTCTCATGCATGAGGTTGTGGGTTCTAATGTGACTTTTTCAATTCATATGAACTTTCTGAGTTTATCTTGGACATTATTGACATCAGTGAAGGAAAACATCGTGAGGAAACATGGACTTATAGTTAATATTAGTCTGAAATCACCAACCCGTTTTGAGCAAGCGTGTTGATCAGTGCTCGTTCCTTCTCTGTATTAGACGAGGCCTTTGCCCTGCAGTGGGACAGTAATAGGCTGGTATTATTATTTTATTATTAATTTTTATTTACTAGTTGTTTCTGGAAGGAATCGGGTTGTAAATCATACGTTAATTACACGATTTGTTACAAATAAAATAAAATCTAAATGAATACAAGTCCTAGTTACATTTTACTTACATATAAATTTCTTTCTTTTCCAATCAAATATTAAATACGAGCATACCTACTTACACAAATTCTAAGGTGCCAACCCTTGTGGGGAAGAATCCATGCCATGGGGCAGAATGCATTTGCCCCACCAGTGGCGACTTGATGGGGCAAAGTGGAATGATTGAAATTTCGAAGACTATAATTAGTTCACCACGGATGGATAGATAGAACCAGCAATTATTTTTGATCTTTAGTACAATATCCAAATCACATTACGTGTACTGTTTGTTTTTGAGGAGTTCCTTCGTTTATCTCCCAAAGTATACATCAAATCTTCACAAAATTAATATGGGACCACCTCAGGAGTATACCCTTACGAATAAAAAAAGAATTTTCAAAATCGGTTGACAATTGGCGGAGAAATCGGTGAACATACATAAAAAAAAAAAAAAATACATACAGTCGAACATATAACCTCCTTTTTTTGAAGTCGGTTAAAAAAGAAATAGAATTTATAACGGAGTAAAAAGATATAGGTAATAGGTAATACGGGCTGGTTTCCGCAACTCCACGTCAAAGCGCGTATTTTGCGTATGGGTGGGAAAAAACTGTTATTCGATCCACCCCAGCTCCTCAAAGAAGGCCAGCAACGCCTTGGTGTTACTGGCAATCAAAAGATATTCGATAATAAGTACGTACGATTATAATTTCAATGCTTGCTGAGGTCTCACAGAAGATTTATACACAGGTCGACGAAACGCGTGCGTGTCTCCCCTACGGTTGTCGTAGCACTGGGTTCTGCGGGGGGGCGCTTCCTATTGTATGGTATGATTTTAGCCTACGATATTTCTAACATTGAGTATTCAAAGTCGCGGCACCTATCCCATTGGGGCACCTATTCTGGATTTACCCTATCTATAGTGTTAACATTCTTGTACAACTAGACTATATTTGGCAGACCGTCTGTTATTACAGGAGTACTTTCCTCATACTACTCAGTCAATATTAATATTGTCTGGTATGGTAACGAAGATGGTATGCATGTCAATTAGTCTAAGTCTTATTATTCATAAACTCATATTAAATTATTTACATATACTTAGTTAATTTATTTAATAAATTAAGTGATTCACGATGAGCGACACTTCAGAATGCACACGCATATACAACCTAAATAAAATGATGATTCATGCTGACCACTTAAGCGTACTTAGATTCCATAAAAATTTCGCGAATCAAGTAAAATTTTATATAGTAGGTGTTTCCTCATGCGCGAGCATAGCGCAGCAACGTTCGCTTCGGCACGTGCGATGCGGTGTCATAAGCCATGCGCATGCGTCATTGGTAGGGTTGTCAATTATTGTTGACTCATTACGCGGTTTGCGCGCGCGCCTCTTGTTATGGCTAATCATGTTTTGAAATTATTGTTATGTTATTAATGTGTTGAAGTTATAATGAAATCTGAACTATAATCTCATACATATCGGCATTCTAGAAGGTAATCAAATCACAGTACAATAGATTATCATTACAGAAATGGAAGAAATGAAGTTAATCAGGCTATTTTTCTGTTCACAAAACTGCATATTATTATATTCCATACCTTTTTGAAGAACATGTAGTTTTGTGAATGTGTAAGCATTTATGGAAAGAAAATTACGTTATGTTGTTTATTTATCGTATCAATTTCAAGCTACAGATCAGAGCCGCCATCCCTACTACTATCATTGTACTTTGGCAACTAGGTACACACGTCTCCCCTGATACGTACATTATGCTGAGCGCACACAAACCACGTAGTTCTGCTGTTTACAGGATAAACCACCGCTAAACCGTACACAATGACTACGTGACTATTTTCGCGTGGCCACAACCTAAATAATTAGCTAAACCAAGCAAATTAAACTTGTATTTTTGCAACATAATATCACGACTTGTTTCCCCAAAAGGATAGGCAGAATGTCACCGACATTTCGCCAGATATGTTTAACACGTTCAGTCCCGGGAGCCCTCCTAGAGGGTTCACCTAGTCGCATATGGGATGCCGGGAGCCTTCCCGGGGGCCCATTTTAAATTTAGTTTTTTTTTTAGCGAAGCAGCTTTTTAAACCGTGAAAATAAAAACTGATGTATATTTTAACAAGATTTATTAGTATATTGCTTGGATTTACAAATATTCAATTTCAAAATTTAAAAGGTTGGAAGCTACTTAAAGCTACAAGACCCCAAGATTTTGATTCGTTTTACAGTGTTTTATAACACGGTTTTAAACCTAATGCCGTTGACCATCCTCAATGGTAAACTTTAGCGCAAATGCCGGCAGTCCTCCCGGAGGGTTCACTTCCAATATATATGGCGGCATGGCGTATGAGTTCTATGAAAATGGGTGGAGTCGAAAGTGTTAATTCCTATGTCGGGGGCGAGCCTATTGCCATCAACTGGACACAAATCCGGACTCCGGGATACTACTGAGAAATTAATGGAAAAACCGAAGAACACAGCCTGACCCGGGAATCGAACCCAGGACCTCATGTTCAGCAGTAGCGCTTGCGACCACTAGACTAACGAGGCAGTCAAAACTTGTATTTTGTTCGCGATATTTGTGAGATAATGTTAAATGTAAATAACTACTGGATTAATAGTAAACTTAACAGAGAATACCTACCAATTTCATTGCAGCGTTACTTTCGCGCGATTTCTTTGCTGAATTCCTGGCAAAGCATATACCTAGCTTGTTTTATTTGCTCTAAGTTTGTTTATCGTTCTTTTATGCATAATTCAATCAATCTGCCTAGCGTTTTCCTTACTATGTTGGGGCGGCTTCCAGTCTAACCAGATGCAACTGAATACCAGTAGGTAAGTATTTTACATGGAGCGACTGCCTACCTGACCTTCACGACCCAGGTACTGGGTAGCACGATACCCCTTCGCTAGACTGGTTGTCAGATTTTTCGGCTTCTGTCTACCCGAAATGCTGTCAAAGATCTACGAATGACAGCCGGGATCAACGGCTTAACGTGCTTTCCGAGGTACGGAAGGGTCTGGATATATTATGGATGGTCACCCATCCACGAACCGACCGTGGCAAGCGTAGCTTAACCTTCGATTGACCCGTGGGGCTGTTATTATTTAGTAACGTCTTGTGTTTCCCCCGTTTTGTGTGCGTAATTGTGACTAGACTATTTTTACTTAACAACATGACAGGGAAGATAACGTGACATGTACAGGTTTAAAATTAAGTACTCGTAAAGGCTTTCAACTATGCATAATGATACGCTTAACAGCACGTGTTTCACAGCGTGTGATTCCGATCAATCACGCGCGTGCGCCGACAATGTGTACAGTACAAGCTACAACGCAGCCTTATCAGTTCCGTTGTTAACAATGCTTTGCGTTTGAGGTCATTCATATTCTCAATTTAACGTCGTGTTAGTAGCACGCGATTTGATGACCTTGAGATATGAATGTTATCGGTTACAACATCTTTTACGTGATTTGCTGAAGGTAAATGTTTTTTTTTATTGCTGTCTCCTCGGCTAGTTGAAAGGATGAGGAAAATTTGTATTAGATATGTATTAGATTGTTCGGGAAACTATTCGTGATAGATTTAGCAACTAACTAATTGATTGCCAGCCTTTTGGGCACTTTACCTGTTGACAGCGATGCGGACGATTTTATATACTTGTACATATTATTATTATTTGTTGGTATTAATTTTTGTATCTCGACACTGTGCCGGTTTTTTAGGGTAACACGGGCCAAAGCCAAGTGCTACCCCTGAGAGTAGGTACTACTTAAACTAAGTGATAATTGTTGATAATTTATGGCGTGGTGATATTATGTTTTGACTTTGTGTGTGCAGTGGTGAATTATGTCTGTGCGTGTGATATTTGTGCGTCATTGTCGTTCTGCAGAAATTTTCGGACAATTCTGCAAGTGTTCAGGATAGCAGCTTTCTGTAGGGTTTGGTAGGTGGAGGGAGCTACGTCTAGTGTTTTTAAAGATTGATGCAGTTGTTTGGGAATGACACCGGTGGTTGAAAGTACTACAGGAATAATGGTAACGCTGCCTAAGCGCCACATTCGGCTTATTTCTATTTTAAAGTCTGTACATTTATTATTTTAAGTCTGTTAGTTTAAAATCATGTAAATACGTGTGTGTAAATAAAACTTACATTCCTACTAATTGATTCATCTCTATCTATATCTAGCTGCCTGTCTGGATCTGGGTAGTATCTATAGTCGTAACATTCTCGTGTAACACAACGAATATGTCAAAGGGTGCCAACGGGACCCTATTACTGAGATTCCGCCGTCCGTTCGTCTGTTACAGGGCTGTATGTTTTGAACTTTAACAGGTAGACACTTGAAGTTTTCATAAAAAAAAGTTAAAAATAAAAGGGAATACAAGGAACGTGTTTTATACGGCCGCTTTTTACAAACCATGTTCGATTAGACAGCTCATCTTGAATGTTGTTATTTCGTAAGATTGTTTATTTAAATTCGTCATAATTATGTGAATGAAGTGAGAGGCAGAATATTAATACTGGCCTTCTCTTAGCGACATTACCCCATCAGGTCATCGTTCTCTGCTTGCGGGCTACCCCGACATATATACGGTGAGTCAGCCTTATATCGGCTTTACTCTAAAAAGGCCCGTGAGACACGGCACGCAGGCGCGAACCGCATCTTTAATAAGCGCAAGCGCCTCGCGGAAAAACCGGCGCTAGCGCCGACCGTGACATGAAGGCCTGAAAAATATACGCAGGTATGATGCAATCTATCTACTATGTTGATATAGTGGGTTATAACACATTTATTGATGCAGTAGATTGTGTTATGGTTACGAGTCCTACCTTGATCCGTTATTAAATAACTTGATACAAAATAACAATTAGAATTTTCTGGAAATAACTAGGTACTTACGAATACTCGAAACTATATATATAGAATAGTGGGTCACAACTACAAGCCGCGTGTCACTCAAATAACAACCGCATTATATAAGCCTTATCAAATAGTTATATTTAAATAATTATAATTATCTATCAGTAATTACGTGCGCGTGTTTCCTAGTAAACAATAAACAAAGGCTTGTGGTATAAATAGGAAAATTCCTATTATTATAATCAAGTGCAAGATAATTGTGATACGAACGTAACTTCAACCATTAACCTGAATTCGTTATCTGTATGACAACATTGCAAATAGATATTTAATGTCTTCCTCCATTAACAGTAATTAAGAAAAAGGAAAATTTAGCAAAATCGCTTTTCGTTCATTAATTGTAAATATTCCTTTGACCTTTATGTGGGGTAACAGGAAAATAATAAATACTTAATCAATGAGTGTGTAAACGTGAGGTAGTTTTGAGAATTAATTTGATGCTCAAAGTGTGACAAATTGAGAAGGAATAGTCAGTGTTTAGGTAAGTAAAGAAAGTATTCGTCAGCTAAGAATACTTAGAAGAATTCCTTTTGCGAGTTATTGTCATTCTGCATAATGGCGGGAATTTAGTCACACCATGAGTGAGTAAACTGAAATTGAATTAGCTGGAAACGTAGGAAGATGATTCGATGATAGAGAATGAGTTTACTGGAAAGACTGAAGATAATGGAATATCTTGCAACAAAAGAGTGGAACCCTCTGCCAGCGTCTGTGTTCCATTCTATATGATACAACCCGTCAGCCTTCCATCATATACCTCGTCCATCGCCTTCCATCAGACGAGATCGAGGTTAAGTAAAAAACAATTTCTACACAGCAACCAATTACGTTAAAGGTAAGCAAGTACCTACAGTAAATAAAGTAGGTACAGTACGACACAACTTAGATGTAGCATAAATTAGAATTTGCATTTAGTGACAAGAATTTATTTTATTTATTACATTAGGGAAAACAAACAGTAGTATATTAAGCATAAACAGAAAAATCCTAAAATTAAACTTAACAAATATAAAGTATTACACAAACTAAAATACAGTGTCGAAAAATTCATCCGCATCTCTGTCAACTGGTAATGTACCCAAGAGACTGGCCGCATTGCCACGTTGTATGGCAATGCTTAGCCTCTGGCCAAGGCCAGCCCTTGGATCACGGGAAGAAATTGCATTCACTCATTCATTTCAATTTTACGAAAGTATTTGTTTATATGACTTCACAAGTTATTGCGTTTGCGTAAAGATCATTTTCACGTAAAGCAGTAATAAATATTGGTGATTTTGAATGCGCACTCAGTTCAGAGGGTGATCGGTTTTACGAATGTTGCCGATGCTACATCTAAGTTGTGTCGTACTGTAATATGGCAGTGGATAAAAATGTGGATGAAGAAACGACAAGTTAACTTAAGACAGGAAGACTCTTCTGTAGGACAAAAATTGGAAACTTAAATCAAAACAAATAAGGTTGTATATTCGTAGTTTACTAAAATAGTGACGTGCAACAGCGCTGCATGGATACATTTACAAAACCGCACGGGTGTGGTAATGTAAACCACATCGTTATCATCACACGATATTATGTTTATATTCTGTAATACCCATTAGATTTACAACACATAATTTTAAGAAAATACGTGTTAAAAATTTCCACTTCCTTTTAGGCGTAAATACCCAAAAACTAAGAAGTAAATCGTAAATGGAGATTTGGTGGTCGCCGTGGTAAATTTCCAAGAATAATATTTCCCTGATTCTTGGTTGTCATCAACTCGATTCATGGCTCAGATGTTCTGGCGCCATTTGCGAGAGCCAAGTGAGCACTGTGTCCAGTAGTGAGCCCACTGCTAGGCAAGGCCGAGTTGATTGATTGCTTGATAAAGGCGACTTGTCTAGTTTAGGGAAACGCCCGCGAGGTAGCTATCAAATAAAAAGCCTTTCAGTGCCTAAAGGCCTATCTATAAAAAGTGACGTTCAAGTAACATACATGGAAAGTTCTTCTCTTCTTTCTTTCTTTCTACTCATTAATTTATCAAGCAAAGTATCTGTGTATTTGCGGTGCAATGAATGAGTCCTTGATGAAGTGACGCTATCATCACCATTAGTTAATCAATTTATTATTTAAACACATAAGTACAAGGCAGTCTTAAAGATAATAAAAAATAGACATACCTACATATTTTTTTCGTCACTTTAACACATCAGTAGCTGATTTTCTCCGTGAACTGAAAAAGGGTGGAAAAGTGCAGGCGCATTTTTACACGACTGCCCAGAAAAGGAGTGTCATTTCATCATAACTTTTAATTGCCTGAACAGATCTGCATTATCCCGAGTGACATCGACTATACGATATAAAAAAACAATACGGCGGCAGTATGGCTCCAGGCGAAAAAATAAACATGTTTTAAAATAAAACTTGTCACATTTTAGTGACAAGTTTAAACCAAAAACCTACCTACAAACGAGATCATTTCTTAACTACCGACGCAATTACATTATGTATTTATTCTATTGTTTCAATATGACATACCGCGTGCGTCACTATGTGATGCATGTAAATAATGATCCTATTACATAACATTATATGCACACTCACGCAGTAACTAGTTCGCAAGACATGACACATCAAACGTACGATTTCTTGTGATTTACGTAAAATTCTGATGAAATCGGAAAACGCAATGGTCAGCACAAGTCGAGGTCGTTACCACTGGGCCAAGTGGTAACGGCCCCGACTAACGAGGTAACCTCGTGGTTTCGAATCCAGGCAGACAGCTTACTTTGAGCAATTTAAGACACTGCTCTTCAGAAAATATCGAGGGGAAAGACATGTCCTAGAAACTAAAATTCGAAGACATGTGACTTCAACCAACACGCACTAGGCTCTCGTGGTGGATTATTACTGTCACAGAAAGGCCGGAGTCCTGCACGCATAGCATGACCGCCATAGAAACGGGGTTTGTCGACGGAAGAACAGACAAAATGACAGATTGTGATTGTTTGTCTATTCTTCCGTCGACAAAACCCGTTTCTACGGTGGTCATGCTACGCGTGCTGGTAGGGACATATTACACTGATGTAACATAGTGTAAAATGAAGTTGCTTTTCGTGTATGTCTGTGTGACCGCATAGATCTTCTAAACTGCACAATGGATTTTGATGTGTTTTCACCATCATTTAGAGCATTTATTCCGGAAAGTTTATGTGTACAATACATCAATGTTTAAATTACGTAAATCATAGAAATCTCGATGTTTTGAGATGTCGTCATTGCATCCGTGCAAAGCAAGGGCGGGTCGCTAGTTATTTTATAACAGTCACCCATCGACGGATCAACCCCGGCAAGCATAGCTTAACCTGATGGATAGATAGGTCAAGCTATGCTTGCCGGGATTAGTCCGTAAAAGGGTGACCATCTTTAAAATACATACCAAGACTCATCCGTGCCTCGGACAGCACGTTAAGCCGTTGTTCCCGGCTGTTACTCGTGGATCTTTTACAGTCGTTATGTGTCGTCAGAAGCCTGAAAGTCTGACAACTAGTCTTACCAAGGGGTATCGTATTACCCAGTTACTGGGTTGTGGAGGTCAGATAGGCAGTCGCTCCTTTTAAAATACTGGTATTCAGCTGCATCAGGTTAGGCTGGAAGCCGACCCCAACATAGTTGGGAAAAGGCTAGGCAGATTGAGGTATATAGTTTTCAATAGGTACATGACACATCGAAGGTCGACTGCTTGTTCCGGAGTTCTTCAGAGTGATCTAACCTTCCCTTTGGTGAGTCAGCCATTGATTAGTTGGTTGGTTTTATATTCAAGGATCGTCTTAATGTGACCTTGTGAGGAAATGTATGTATCATTGAAGTTGGTTTTTACTGATTTAGAGTGGTGGGTGAATCATCGCTCTCTTTATCATGGTTTTTTGACGTATTTTTCGACTACTTTACATATAATGCACGATGCTGATAATTGATGGATTTTACTTTTTTAGTTAAAATCGTCTTGACAAAGACCCGGAAAATTGATGTTGGAAAAATAGTATCCATTCAATTATGATTATTTTACTATAATATATTACTGTCGCGGCTTGCAAAAGAAGCATTGATGGATGTTCGTGAAAATATGGGCCGAGGTGAAGTTGAGGCACACAAAATTACGCGAGTCCTACAATTGTTGCGGTGTTGGTTGTGGCGAAAGCTTGTATAGAGATCCTATACTTTTCTCAAATAATGCGCGGAAATTCAAAATAAGTACATTAAGTATAAATTTCAGAATCAATGACAAACAACGATAATTCATGCGCCAATATGTTTATTTGTTTCTTTTTTACTTTAAACAGTTCTATTTGCAAGCCAAATCGAAATTTAAATATTTTTTTTTGATAAGTTACCTCCTTGGTTGCCATGTGTTGAAGTAAAAAGTTCGTTCCATATTTAAATAACACGACAGATATCGATTTTCATACAAACATTAGAGCTACAACCGGCCGAGCGCTTGCATGTATTCGACCAGTACCGTATTTACGATTTGTCTCGAAGAAGGTTGTCAAAATAATGCTCGAATTTCCAAGCATGTTTGAGAAAAAAAATATTTTTATATTTAATTTGGTTAATAACGTTTATATTCTTGTATAAAAATCGTAAACCAAAATACTTTACCAAACAGACCATTTTAAGCGAAATAAAGTTACTAAAATTCAAACATTTTTTCATCACCTTTTAAGAATGCTGAGAACATCTTCGCTAAATATAACAGGCAATCAAATGTCCTGTATCTCATATATATATAGCCTTTTTATTACCAAATTGAATACATAATAAGGCATCAAAATGTCGTTGCAATAAATGACACGCAATTACCTGCATCCGGCCGCCTACGCTTGTTTCCCTATATTATTGAAAGTACTAACGGACTTTGATGAAATCAATGTGGATGTTACCTAATTTTGGCCATATCCTTTTTGAGCAACTAATGTATTTTAGTACGACAATGTTATGGATACCAAGAAGACGGAACTGGGTGTGGACTTTTGTAAAAGTAACATTACCACAAGCAATTTTATGAAAATTTTGCTAAGTCGATCGATTTTTACGATTTTCATAAAAAGAGTTTTCTTTTACTCCAAAAAAGCTACCTTTATTCAAACATTTGTACAAAAAGTATCCAATAAATAATAAAAAATAGGTCCATAGTAAATATTTCGCTTAATTACAATGCATGCTTAAACGCAAAAAAATCTGCAAAGCCTCCCCTCTCCCTCCCCTTTTCTAATGCTGTTATCGGCACTTTTTTCTCTGGCGGCATGCACCAAGGGCTCAATGCACCCACCGTTATTACGGACGACAGGTAGCAGGCACGAATTGGGTGCAACACCATTGTGCATACCTTTAAACAGGTTGAAAACTCAGTATTGCTTATTGTAATAGTATTTGTTTCATCATAACACCTTATCAGGCCGTAATCCGCGGATTATGAAAGTGTTAATGCTTGTGCCAGACAATAATAGGTCTTCAAGTGTTAGGTACCTATAATAGGTATCGTTTATCAGTCAGTGTCTTGGTCACGGGTAACGAAAGTACATAATCGGTATATTATCCTACTTAAATATATTTTTCTCAAAAACCACACATCAATATTCTTCGAAATAATAACAAGGAAGTAAAATATGAATAATGCTCATTAATTTACCCAACTTTCCTTGCTTTAATATAACTAGTAACTAATAATTAATATGTTTACCTAATAATGGTCATACTCATCATTATCGTGGAGCGTGCCCGGCACAGTTCCCCAGCGATTAGTACAAATTAACATTTTTCCGTCCGCTTCACTAACTAGCGGAATATTTCAATAACGACCATCAACAACAAGATACTACGCTTTCTTAATAACGTTTGTAATACAATATTTAACACTAATGGGCATAAATTGTTCAAATACTTAGGAATAATTCTGGGTCAAAAATGGAATAAGGATGACAACGAAATAATTTTTTTTTGTTCATCATGTAGATTATAACAAAAATACGTACACGTATTTTTTCTTTTTTTACGTTATCAAAAGATTACGGCGATACATTGAGTTAAAATGTGCCATGACGTCACGAGTATGTAGATTTTATACTTACTTGTGACGTATCAACCCCCACTCCCCAACTTTAATGAGTTTTATCTGTAATTTTTTATAAATATAATAAAGCAAAAAATACGAGTCTAACATTTTTTTTATTATCTAACTAACGGACTAATTAGAATTTCTTTTTTTTGACCCAGGCATCATCCATATTATATCGCGTGAGTCATTTGTTAACGTTAAAAGATATGATCTTATAAATAATTCGCAGCCGTTACTGATAAAAACAAAAACCCACGCAAGCAAGATAAGAGACGTTATCAATTATTATGTAAATTATATCTTCAGAAGCATGATGTAGTTTATAAAATATGCAAATGTCATACATAACCTACACGTTCATATAAAGAGGAATACATAAACATTTAGAGTGTTGCAGTGGGTGTAGTTCGGAGAAAGCACGCACTCACGCGGCGCGATCAGCGATAATAAACGCGTGTCGATACCGGACGGCGGTCGATATCTCATCGGCGTCAGGCGTAGGCCGCCGCCCACTCGCTTGCGCGTGCGCCGCTCTGACTAATACCCACCTACATCCCGCAGAGCGCTACCGGCCAATTCGCCGAGCGCCATGCGCCATGGCGCCATAGCACACATCAATACACAACACCCGTTAAGAAACCTTCTCAATCTTCTACCTCCATGTCATTACCCAAGATACTCTCATTTAGGGCGATGTAGCGTATCGCGACTGTAATTCTGTCTGTCAATAATTATTACTGCGCGTAATCCGTGATTGATGAACGCCAACAGTAGCCGAGAGCCGATCAGAATATAATTGACGCAGCCATTGTGCGCGGCCGCCTGATTGATCGCTTTACACCGGCATTACGTTGCGACATTACGAGCATAAATCTGATCTTAATTAGACGCAGCTTTAATTAAATGTGTGCTGATGAAATATAAGCTCTGTTTATGCAGCAATAACAGTTTGATTAATTCTTGATGCAACAAGCGGGGCAATTGGAGATGTGACAAAATACGGTGCTACGCCGGACCCGTAGCCGTAGCTACGCGCTACGCGACCTTCGAACAAATGACCGTACTAGAAGATTTAAAGACTGTTCGCAAAAAACGAACCGTATTTAGTACTTTTGTATTGAACAATCTTATTGAGACCGTCTTGCTACTATTATGAACGTATGGATTGAATAAATCTTACTACGAACAGATCAGCATCGTACCTAGCATAGCAGTTAGTATCTGTATATGGCAAGTTCTAAACAGTGTCCTAGCTCAGTTGGTAGCAGCTAGCATAGAATCCGTCCGCAACACCGGCAATTACCGGGGCCAGGCGTCGCGGCGTGCGCCCGCGCCGACGATTGTTTACGGCGCGCACGCGCGGTGCGGCGCGTGTCCCCCCGCGCCCGCGCCCCGGCGGCAGCTGCTCCGCACAGGTGGCGCGTGTGGGAACTCGACGGCTTCGTGCGTTCCCACGATCGCGCGCCCTCCGCTCGCTATATAAACCCCCACCCGGCCGACGTACGGCATTCCGCGTTCAACGCTCAGCGCAAACGCACACCTCCACTCGCTACACACAAATTTTTAACATGTCTTACGAGATCGCGTACTCGCTCGCAGACGACGGCCCGCAGCCAGTCTCGCGTACTTATCAATATCGCAAAGTGATGAAGCCGATGCTTGAGCGCAAAAGACGTGCTCGCATCAACCGCTGCCTCGACGAACTCAAGGAGTTGATGGTCAGCGCTCTTCAGTCTGAAGGAGAAAATGTTGCAAAATTGGAAAAAGCTGATATTTTGGAATTGACCGTTCGCCACCTTCACAAACTCCGCCGCCAGCGCCGCCTGTCGCTGAACCCCACCGTGGATGCTGACCGCTTCCGTGCTGGATTCACTCACGCTGCCAACGAAGTGTCCCGCTGCTTGGCTTCAATCCCTGGTGTGGACGTGAGGCTGGGAACTCAGCTCATGACCCACCTGGGCCACAGACTCAATGACATGCAGCGTGCCGCGGCCTCCGCCGACACTCCGCCAGCAAGCCCGCCCAGCCCCGCGCTGTCCACCGCATCTTCGACCTCCGGCTACGTGACCCCGTCTCCACCAGCCTCGCCCGTGCACATGCACACGGCGACCCCACTGGACTGCTCCACCAACTCGTTCAGCAAGACCCCCGCCGTATGGCGACCCTGGTAAACAGTGCCTCGGAGCTGGCGGACCCGGCTCCGCGGTCATATCTGTTCCAGCACCGCCGGAGTCGCTCGCGCACTATGTGTCCGCTAACATCCATATAAAGTTTAGTGAATCGTGTGGAGGATATCAAGAAAACTTTAGATCTCACAATCAGTTAGCATAAGTTAAAATCATAGATCGTAAGTCCAAACTTGAAAGCTTTAATAAAAATTAGATTGTAAGTGTACTTGTGATATTAAAGAGTAAATATTATTGTATAAGAAATGTTGTATCGAACATAATCGAGTTCGTATTGTTATATTTTTTATCGTTGCAAAGAATTCACAGAATTGTGAAAAAATAGGTACTTGAAAAGAGTAAGTTAATAAAAAAAACTATTATCTACCCTATTTCTGCATTTTATTACACTGACCTACGAAACCCTGAATCTACACAAATGTAATTAAAGTCATTACATATTCATTGAATTGTTTATAAATAGATTCTACTGGAATCTGCCGAAGTATAAATGATACATAACAAATCAGACAGTGATAAATATAAAGAGGTTAAGGGCACGACTCGGACCTCTGACACGCTGGCCCGCAGCGCGTGCTCGGTACTGTTTACAATATTCGTACACATCGCATCACTGATACACACAAGACTTACAGAGTTAGTATCAATACTTTCCACTGGACGCTAAAGGCTAGTCGCTGTCAGCTCCACATGGACATGAACCTTGTAAACAAGCTGTCTATTAAAACGTCCGCCACCATAATTAAGATGGATGTTCCAGAGCTGTAATTGAGATGGAAAAAATATAAAGACATATACTATATTTCTTCTGCAACCTCATTTACGCAGTACAGAGAAAACTACGTCTGGTAACACACGTCCAAGGTAAGTACGAGCCTCATTATCCAGTGTTTTTATTCCTCATTCAATGTAGATATCAATGAATACATTTAAACCCGGTTGTCGATCAAGGTGAGGTAGAAAATTTATTTTACACAATTTACATTGACGCGTCACTCTTGACAACATTGTTATTAATTAGAGGAAAGATTTTAAATATTGTAGAAAATACGAAGGTAAAATAATTTACCAATAAACAACTACGAGAAACTAATAAATAACCATTGAATGCATCAAACCTTATTATAAGACCTCATTACTGTCATTAGGTAAATCGATTGGCTCCGGGCTAAGCATATCCCATAACAAAATTATCGGTAGCGGTGGCACACAACACAATGAGACTGGCAGCGCCATCTCTTATGATCTATGGGAAGTTTTGGTTTAGTCTCACCTGGTGACATCTGACGTTAAGCTTCGGAACTTAAGAAAGCTTTTGAACACAGAATGCAGACGAACTTACGAAACTTTTCAAACTTGTAGTAGAACCTAACTGAAAAGTTAACCAGTGGAAGCTACCGGAGTTAATGCAATGTTTGAGCACATCGTACCTAATCGCGAACATTTTTTCATTATTTTGGAAGTAAAGTCTACGAGTAGACTATTAGTATTAGTAGGTACTATATGAAGAATTCTTTTAAATACCCGTAGCAGCCGTAGCAAAAGCAATCCTAAAGAAGTAGTACCTACACGACTTCTCGATAAATAGTCAATTATTGACTATTTATTGAGAACCCATGACGTAACATCATGCCGGGCATGACGAAGGGGTAGACAGAGGTATAGTATACCACATGTCACCGGTTATGTCTATCCTTTATAAAAGAGTACGAGCTTGGAATTACTAATCGGGCACAAATAAAAACTTCAATCTAGGTACTAAGTATTGAGAATCTACTAATGAAAAATGCAAAAGCATATTGTTCGGGTATGCAGTACTAAAGCGTAGGCCACACTGGGAACGAAGCTAAGTTCGTTTAGTTCCGGTCATGTATCTACCGCGTTTTTGCACACCGCGAACTATGAGCCGAAGCATGGGCGCCGGGAGCGGGGTGTAAGAGGCTGCACTTGCACCTCCCTGGCTGCAAAATAAAATATAGGTATAAAAACATTCAGAACTAAAGAAATCTAAAAACGCCCAACACAATATTAGAGAATTTAACGAATTCGATGCGAGATCCTAAAATGTTCGATCTCGCTCTTGTATTCTGCAATCTCTCAATTCTAAAGCACATTCTGTGTCCCCCCCCCCCATGTATGAAAATACGCGGCAGCTACAAGAGCGAAGCTCTAAGAACTAATTACCAGGATGGCCTATTAGTATTGAAAAGTTAGAAATATCTGAAAACGCCTAACACAATATTAGACATTTTGCCGTGAGCAAAAAAGTCTCTCTTAGACACAGGAAGTCTTAGACGTACTATATGACGTCAAAGTCAACCAATATTCTTCTTAATAATCTGATTAATTTATCGTCTAATTACTCAACTCAGCCACTTTACCCGTCAGTCGGCTTCATGCACTGATAAGAGATAAGCTTATTTGTTCACCACGTCTACATATTTCATCACTATCTACTAACACTGATATCTACTGTCAAACCAGTGATTAATTATATCGGAATTAACGTCTTAATAAAAATCCTAAAGAACTAGATCAAGCCTACAAGTTTTATTATCTACTAGCTGCGCCCCGCAGTTTCACACGCATAAGTCTCGATCCCGTGGGAATATCGGGATAAAAAGTATCCTATGTCCTAATCCAGGTCATGCTCTACCCATGTGTCAAATTTCATCGAAATTTGTTTACCCGTTTTAGCGTTAAAGCGTACCTAACAAACAAACTCACTTTCGCATTTATAACATTACTAGCTTTTACCCGTGGATTCATCCGCGTGGATGTTGGAAAATATCCTACAGGAACGTGCTACCGGGATTCAGAGTATCCTATGTCCTTACCCAGGTCATGTCATGGCCTATCCTATATATGTACGCCTTTCATCTAAATCTGTTCAGCCGTTACGGCATGAAAAGGTAACAGGCAAATAATAAATCTGTTTTAGGATTACGTACGTCAAAGCGAAAAATTGAAACCCTTAAAAGATGACTTCGTTGTCTGTCAAGACCCTTTGGCTCAGGAACGCGTGGAGGCATCAAGTTGAAATAGCTATCAAAAACTTAGATCTACGGTCTCTTGCAGCTGTAACGAAAATCACACTTCCAAATCTAACTTCTACTTTTTTTTTTAATCCGTTTATCATTAAAAAAATACGGCCTTTTACTGCCACATATTTTGGCACTCGCAAATAAACAAAAGCATATATTTAAATTTTGATAGCCCTAACTTAAGAAATTATAGGATTCCCATACAAACTGCATCCCTTAGGGTTATTTTTGAGACAAAAAGTAGCCTATGTCCTTCCTCGGGATGCCATCTTTCTCCTTACCAAATATTATCGAAATTCGTTCAGTGATTTAGGCGTGAAAAGGTAACATACATATAGACAGACAGACCGACAGACAGACAGACAGAGTTACTTTCAAATTTATATAATATTAGTATGGATTAGTCGCTATATATATCGCTCCGGAAGTCCTTAAAATTCCTTTTAAATGTTTCCCATTTGATAATTTTGAAACGTTACGTAATATTTTTTTAATTGTTAGGTAAGTATGAGCGTAATCTTTTAAATATATCTAATGGCTAATGTTATCTTTTCATAATAATAGCGACTTGTTCTCGCTTTGAGCAGAAATGTTTTGATATCCTCGGAAAACCCAATTTAAATATTCATCAACGCAAAATCCCGTTTTCTGTTCCTTTTTAAAGAATGGTTACTCTTGTAGCCCAGTACCCCAATAGCGTAACCCACTTTGAATCCCAATCTGAAGATTTTTGTAGTAAACTCCTAATCCATTTCTTCATGTTTGAAAAATTGTCTGCTCGACAGCGTAAATAACGCAATGAATGCAGTTGTTGAACCTGTACCCTAATTGCGTAATACACGATCAATCAGAATCTGAATCATTTTGAAACAGATTGCTAATACATTGATTCGTAAGTTCCAAAAAAAAATCTGCTCAACAACGTAAAAAACGCAATGAATGTTGGTGAACTGTCAAAATGAAACAGATTAGTCGTAATCGTTTACGATAATGTGTTGCGTAATTAAGGTACTGAACTGTCAATATGAATGGTATTGCCATTTGTTACGCAATTACCCCAGGGTACGGTAGGCGTCTTTGAATGCTTAGGGCTCAAGTATTAAGTCTAGTATTCTGCAGTGTGGACTATTCAAGTATTAATGTCCACAAGCCGGACTAGAAATAAGCAAGACTACATTTATTTGCATTATTACTAACAGCTAAAGGAATGCGAGAGTCCCAGGTCCCAAAGGGTATCAGTTAATTGCCTCGCGTGAGTTGTGCTGAGAGAGTGACCTAAGAAATGGGTTATCAAGCCTCGTAGGAATTTACCTAGCAACCTAATCAATCATCACTTACGTAAAACCGTGATTGAGTAAATAGTCAACACGTATCTTGTACATGATAGGTTTTACGAATACAAATTTCTTAATAGATAGTAATATTTCAGTTCTTTGTTTCCGTCAGGATAAGTTCGGTTTTAACAACGCTTGTTCATTAACTCATACTAAATTTACTGTATTGTCGACGGCACGGTTGGCGCAGTGGTTAAGCGATTGACTGCTGCGCTGCGTGTCGCGGGTTCGATTCCCGCACGGAACAAATATTTGTATGACCTACAATTAGTTGTTCCGGGTCTGGCCGTTTGTGTATGTGAGTTTATACTTTATATGTTTGTAAACGCACCCACGACACAGGATAAATTCCTAGTGTGGGGCAACGTTTAAAAAAAAAAAAAAAAAAAAAAAAATATGTTTGTAAACGCACCCACGACACAGGATAAATTACTAGTGTGGGGCAACGTTTAAAAAAAAAAAAAAAAAAAAAAAAAAAAATTGTGCTCGTATCGATATTATGTCGGATAAACACTCGATTTTTGTGCATATTATATGGATGGACCTTTACTCAGTTATGCATAAATCCAATCAATCAACTGCTACAGTCCAAAACCGACAACTATCTATTCAACACATTTACCTGAGTATACCATTATCAATAAAGGTTTTATAAACGAATCAAATCAATTAGCAAATGCGCTCTTCGAAAAAACAAGTCTACACTTTAAAATATTACCTTCGATTTTTCTTATCAAATCTAGGTATAATCATATCATTATGTATAAATTGCAATCAAGCGTGCTTCATGAATCATGACTTATCACTGCCTGGTCCCCCACGTGAGAATGATATCGTGATGATACCTACCGTCGGTAGACGCACTGATTCGCCTTATCAATCATTTACTCGATAAACCCAGGTACGCATGAATTTGTTTGTTTGATTTGTTATCGTACTCTGGATTTTCAACTCCCGGTTTGAGCCGACCATTGAGAATCCAACAAACTGCATCCAGCAAGTATCCCAGCACGTCAAGAAAACACTGTTGGATATTCAACTCGGCGGTAAGCAGAGCATCAAAATCCAATACGCGAAAAAAAATCGCCGTCTTTATAATGTTGATCGATATGCTACCTACTTCCCAAAAACCCATAGGTAGATTCAAGTTCCTTCCTATGATGTTGTTGTTGTTACTTGTGCATTATGAATTTATCAGTGATACCTAATAATAAGTCTGACGGATCGGATTTGGCATTCGATGGATGCCTAAGATAAACTTATTGTCAGCTGGTGTGACGTATACCTGTAATAGGCGTACATTTTACCTATTATTCCATATTACGAGCACTTTAATTTTATTTATATTTTCAAGAATTAATTTATTTTTTTCCACGTCTGGGAAGCTCTTGGCCTCATTTCATCTGATGGTAAGTGATGATCAGGCCGAAGGTAGAAGCGAGCTTCACCCGGAATTCTCAACCACAGAGGAACCGGCTATCTTACCTCTAACTGCCGCTAGCTGCAGCTGGTGTTTGTAAGTACTGCTGTTGGTGTACCAAATAAATAAATTACGAAAATTATGAAAACAATCCATAAAAAGACATCTAATGGTACTATCAGAAATGTTGACACAATACACTGTCATTGAGCACAGGATAAATTTTTGGTCATCCAGTCATGATTGTTTTTGAATTTCCCATATTTCGTAAGTATCTATAATACCATCGTCCACTGCTAGACATAGCCTTTTCATAGTGCTCAATACCAGCCTCTGTCATTCTTCCACTAACGGACACCCTGTCAGTGGTGGATTCAGGATTGTCGTTTGGGAGGGGCGTTACCCCGCTGAGAGTAGGTTTTAGCAAAGTAAATACTAAAAAAGAACACAACATTTTATTTTGCTTAACGCATAGCAGCTTTCTCGGATTACTGTTCGCAAATTCCCCAATGACTTCGTTAGGTTGTAGACTACCCGAGATATCTCGGTGAATATGACATCGCGGCCCAACCGGGCAGCGTGAGTAGCAGAATAAGAGGCGCACGGGTTCAAAATTCGTCACGTAAACAAAAAATATTGTAGAAAAAAAAATTGAAAACATAATATCTATTAAGTTAAGGATAATTGATGACTATTGTACCTTAGATAGTCTAATGCTTGCTAAAAAGTTTAATTATAATAATATCAGGTTCACTTTAAGATTTGTCAAAGAAGAACTCATATTCTTTAGGGGGGGACAGCATAAACAAAACTATACTTTGTTCTCACTTCATTTGCATGGTGTTTTTCGTAGAAGGCTGTGAGAACTTGTAAGATCATTGAGTGCACGGTTAAATGGCCATAGATGAAGGTTCCTTCACCCTTGAAGTGACACCGTGAAAGGCTGGGAAAACGCTTGGGTGAACATATTATAACATCGTGACTGCGGCCATCACCAGTCTATGCAAATAATCCTGGTTCTACGAGGATTTTCTTCATCAGACTGGTGCGTTTGTAAACATACACTTAAATATGCACATGGACCCATAACCGAATTTCATTTCATTTCATAGTGCCGCTAAAAAGAGTACAATACATTTATCAACGGAAACCATTATCTTTCGCTTAATCATACGCAGGATGAAAAAAAAGACTACTGTCGCCCAGAAAAAACAAGAACAAGACCAAATACCGATAGCGGTCTATAATTAGATGCAAGTCATTAAAACAAGACCAACGTAATGAACAAATGGAAAGTTTATTCCTAAGATAACGCCGCGTAAATAAGGATATTAATCATGGCAGTAAGTATAAAGCTCCATTTACACGGTACAAGTTTTTCAATTGAATTGCTTGCAACTGTTTACTAAACACGCGTGTGCTTTCCATTAAATGGCATGAATACAAGTTATGCCATTCAATACAGATAGTGCCACCCACGAAGATGCGCCCCTGTCAGCGATTACTGTGTACTGTAAGCTGTACTTTAGTACGTATCTATAATTACATGCATGTTTACATTACACCAATGCAATTATTGCATCCAAGTTTTGCCTCTTCTAAACACAGAGTTGCATGTCCTTGTACAATTGATTCAAGTATTACCCGTATTTACGCTGCCAAATATTCCATTCAATTTTATTGAACGTCAACTCAAGATTTTTTTTAATTGCTTCGTTCGGTCATGTCTTATCATTAATGATAGATTTTTTATGCCAGAATTCAATGCGATTTTATTGTACGTGCGATTTTATTGAACGATAAACAACTTGCGCGTATCGTACTTGTTGTTTAGGCGGCACCAGTCAATTGTTGCTTCAATTTTATGGTATGCCACAGGCAATAAACTTGCACCGTGTAAATGGAGCTTAAGTCTCATTCGAACAACACATGATTTTATCGATACCAATCGGTATAAGCTGGGCAGACAACACAGATAAGTTAGTAGTGGATATTTCCGCGCTCGATTGTTCTTGAAAAATAAGGTGCTGCCTTTAGTTTAGACTGATTGTAAGCAAAACAAATGCAATGAATGACATGAATTATCATCATATAGCTAGGCTAGTTTTAAATTGCCAGTTATCCTCATTCTTATCTTGGAGTCATGCTTGCATGGCGGTCTGTCAAAATGATTAGCTTTTAAGTCCATAGTTACATAACATGTTGAGGCCATGGAATATAGCCTACGCGGCTACGCTTGAACCCCGAAAGAATAAAAAATAATTGTTTGACTCTCCAATAGTAAAACAATAAACATACAACTGACCCCCTAAAAAGACTAGATTTTACCAGAAAACGTTTCAAGATAATTAACGGTTTCGATAGCCGCTCCTATTCACTGAGGTATGAGACCACCAACCTACACTTCAATTTTGGCAGCAGAATCATTGTAATAAACAAATAAATATAAATCGGTTAGACATAGTAGTAGAGGATTTTGGGATTTACTCCAGCGTGGCAGATTAACATAAGGGGGTTACCTTGCACCCTGTTGAGTACCTCCACCATATATAAGCCCTCTATATAGAGCCGCGCGTCTAGGGGACCCGATCAGATTAGTAAAAAAAAACTATAGACATACCGAGCGCGTCAGATTAAGATATGGTGGGTTAATTACATACGAAAAGTGTGCATTTCAATCATCTGTTGATTTGAGTGTGACGTAAGAGAGTGGGAGGGTCACAACTTATTTTTATTTTGAAGGAAACATTTCTAGGATAAAGGGAAAAAAATAATCTGCCGATTTCCACAAGCCGAAGTAACAAAAATCGTCATTAAAGTTTAGACCGTACAGCGAAGGAATTCTATGTAAGTATGTATGTATCATGTATACTTGCTGTATGGAAATTCCACGGATGAAAATGGAGATTTTAATAAAAAAATATTATGACATTTTTATTTTTATATTCTGGATACGTTTTTTTTTTAATGTTCCTTTGTTTTACTTGCCTGTTATTTTCCGTACAAAAGTACACGGAAAATAACATGCACATTTTGTCACATAGAGTGAATGAATTTTTTTTTTAATTATTATTTTCATACCGTCATATTAAGAAACTCCCTCCAAATATTTGTCAGATTATGGGTCAGCACGACTAGGACATCAAGCTGAATTATCAGTCTTTTGAATAAGAGCTTCTTTGGAGTTCACTTAACATCCCTTCTGAAAATCAAACGCAATTTTTTTTCAAACCGTCAGATTAAGAAAATCCCTCCAAATAATCGTCAGATTATGGGTCAACACGACTAGGACATCAAGCCGAATCGTCAGTCTTTTGAATGAGAGCTTCTTTCGAGTTCACTTATCTCTTCTGAAAATCAGACGCAATTTTTTTTCAAACGTTCAGATTAAGAATATCCCTCCAAATAATCGTCAGATTATGTGTCAGCACGACTGGGACATCAAGCTGAATCGTCTGTTTATTAATCTGACGCGCTCGAGCATTTTAAAAAAGCGTATTTTTTTTGCATTATTTTTTTCCAATACATAGACACTGACAGTTAGCACATAACTAAAACAGCCATAGCTGAGGTAGCTAATGAAGTCACATCTAACGATATGCTGTGTTCAGATACAGATAGTAATCATTGTGCTAAGTAGCGAACAGGTTTGCGGACCTCTAAAGCACTGTAATGATAAATCATAATGTCTTAATAGAGATGGATCACATATCAACACAGGATACACACATCAACACGGTCTAGGGATATTTCATACTCAATTAAATAACTCGAAAAGTACTGGCCGCATTGTAATCTTTCATACACCGATTTGTTTCTAATTTATCTCAGACTAATTCCAAATTCAAATTTTTGAAAATTCTTTTGTTTCGGTGGCATAAAAATGTCTTGATGTGTAGGAGAGGGAATTTTCATTTGTGCGAAATTTAGAAAACAATACGAATTACGTTTAGTTACAGTTTTTTTTCATTTTTAAACGAAAGATAAAGTTAAAATTGAGGTATTGTAGCCATGCAACGCCAACATTTGACGAGGGCGGAGATGTTACGAGCTGTGGGAATGCTGGAAGCTGGGTCTGTTCAGCGTAATGTTGCTGAGGCCATAGGGACCCACCAAAATGTAATTTCAAGATTGTGGACACGCTATCGTGCCACAGGTGAAGTAGCGGAGAGGCACCGGGGGCCAAGTCGCATCACTACCCCCAGACAAGTTCGATTTTTGCAAATTACTGCGCGAGCTCAACCAAATGCAACGGCGACTCAATTGGTCCAAAGGCTGCGAGTGGAACACCAAGTGCTTGTGAGTGACCAAATTGTAAGAAGGCGACTGCATGAAAGCAATCTACGCTCTCGTAGACCACTCCGGGTCCCACCTTTACGGAGAGGCAATCGTGGACGACGATTAGAATGGGTTCGGAACCACGTGGACTTGGGCCGTGAGCAATGGTCCAATGTGCTGTTCACGGATGAATCCAGGTTCGGCTTCCATCCAGATTCACGAAGGACGCGTGTTTGGCGAGTTCCTGGACGATGGAGCCGTCTTCAGAACCCTCAGGAAGTTCACCCATACCAAGGAGGAACAATTATGGTTTGGGCAGGAATTCGTCTTGGAGGACGGACGGATCTCGTTTGGGTGCGGGGCAATATGACGGCAGAACGATACGTCCAACAGGTGCTGGGGCCCGTAATCTTGCCCCACAGAACACAAATGGGGCAAGATTTCCTGCTCATGCACGACAATGCCCGGGCACACACGGCGAGAACGGTAGCAGCTTGGTTACATACACACAATGTTAGGGCCTTAGACTGGCCTGCTCAATCGCCAGATCTAAATCCCATTGAGCATGCGTGGGATATGCTGCAAAGAAGAGCTCTGAAGGAAGTTCCTGAAAATCTGGCTACAGAAGATCAACTTTTTGCGCACCTCAGAAGGACATGGGACAGTATTCCGCAGCAAGACATTGACAACCTTGTTCTGAGCATGCCGAATCGTTGCCGATGTGTTATGAACATCATGGGCGCTTTCTCAGACTACTAACTTCAAGTTTATAAACACAAATTAAATGATTTTTCTTTTTTTTTCAGTTTTTACTCATAAATTAAAAGTTAATTCATATACGGTTTCCGTCTATGCTTCATTTTTTTTCCATAAAATCCTGAAATTTTAATCGAAGTACCTTAACCATTATTAAAAAATGGTAGAATATTAAATAACGTATCTTTTAAATATATACATGTCATATAAATAATTAACACATTGATAGTAATTCGCTTTTTTAAAAATATCCCTAGACCGTGTTGATGTGTGTATTAAAACAGTTATGTTTAATTTTTTTGGGTTGGAAATTATCAAATAACTTCTCCCGCTCTGGGTGGAGCGGGAGGGCGTGTCAGACTCTTACTGACTAAAACCCACCCGTGTTCCTTAAGTTGCCTGTGTGTTGCCAGGGGCCACGGTAACCCTTTCGGACGTTCCCGCGACCCTGGCAGGCATCGGCGCTAGCGGACCCCGTCAGTTGTGCTGACATCTCTCCGTATGGCCACCGTATGGTCATCAGAGACACGTGGGGCATATACACTATCAATATCGGACGCACTGGAGTATTTCCATGAGACTGTTTTTTTTACAAAATTTTGAAAGCCTATAGACGCTTCCCCCACCGGTGAAAGGGTATACGTCTCATGACCTCTTTTTCTTTCTACCATCTTCAAAATACAATAGGTCCTCACGACGCTCGAGTAAATCCCCATTAAGCATCATGGCCTGCCCTACTATAGAAATCGTAGGTAGTATAAACTCTCTTACCTAACCTTTTCCTCATAGTTATGTTGGGGTCGGTTTCCAGTCTTACTAGATGCATTTGGATACCAGTATTATACATGGCGCGACTGGATTACAGATTATTATAATGACCTAAGCATAGAAAGCCTACGTGTTGCACATCTCACATGCACTATACTTATTTGCAACGTGCAAACCACTAACTACGCAGACGCAAAAGTTATAACGTACTTTAAACGTCACATAAAAACAACAAAAGGAATTTCAGGATAATTAAATATATTCCTCATTGTATTGCATTGGCGACTAAACAATGGGCATAGGTATATGACGCCTACATTGCCTCAGCATTACAGGATATCAACACTGAGAACCGTATTTACGTTAGTTAAGAGAGATTTGCGTCACAATTACAAACAGATAAAGACAATACGACGAAATTGTACTGAGTTTTATTACTACTCCGAGGCCATTTATTTTCGTGTATTTACTCATTGTTTCTGTTACTAATCTGTACATTTCCTTCCTTGAATGATACCTACAGCCCCGTCACCATGTGGTAGTCGAAACCAGCGCAGAAAACGACATAATTAAGAGAGTAGGTCGTGTTATAAAAGCCCACACACAATAACATCAGTTTATCCGAGAATCTGGTGACTGCAACAGTGGTGAAAAAGAAGTATCAGAAACTGACAACGTGGAAACAAAAGAAAAACTTAGAGGTATAGTAACGGGGTGTCCGCAACTCCACACCCAAGCACGTATTTTGCGTAAGGAACTAAGAGATTTAAATACTTGTGTTTGTTTAGGAAACGTAATGCTGTCTTCTGAACTTCCAAATAAAACATCTTTTTTAAGAGGTAAGAAGCTAATCTCATAACGTTGCGATAAGTAGATTGTACTAAAATAGATTATCTTATTAAGTTCACAATGCCTATAATTTGTTGTTACCATACGCGTTATCAGTGACTTGATGATAATAATTATGTAGGTAGGCAGTAGATACCTAAGACCGATCGATAATCAAATACGAAGTTATAATATCAGAATTTCGTACGTACATTTCTGAAGCAATCCCTATTAGGATACTTTTCAGTCTACCTATCTATAGATAGGTATGTCATAGCGATGACAGTTATTTTTAAGAACCAAATCTAAAAATATTTGTTAAAAAAAAAACGAATAGATAGATTTTTCTGCCTAAACATTGCTGTACTAAGTGCTGCCATCACTTAAAATTATTCATCTCATCTATCATATTATCGATACTTGAAGATATTTCTTAGTCGCTTGTTTATTGAGAGCAAAGTTCCAAGATAATCTATTCTCCATGATAACTATCTGATAACTCCTTTCACGTTTATGTCACGCCCAATAAAGTCGCCATTTTTATCACAATGTGACTCTGGAGGCTTGCCTATGTTGTGCCCTGTGGAGCACAGGGTGTCGTGGTCGTCTTCCGAATCCAGTCTGTCCCAGCTACTTTTAAAAAAGTGGCTCGTCTGTCCATCTAGCTGCTACAGTAATCCCATAAGTAGCATAATACTGGGACACAGACTTCCTCTCTATGAGAGGAAGTGGGCCATAATCAACCACGCGGGCCCAGTGCGGGTTGGTGGATGTCACATGTCTTCGAGTTTTTGATTCTAGGATATGCCCGTTTCCTCATAATGTTTTCCTTCACCGTTTTGAGATCAGTGGTGATGAAATTAAATACACTTAGTAAAGTGCCTGCCTGGGTTCGAACTCACGACCTACAACTCGTAAGTCGAGGCCGATACCACTAGGCCTCCACTGATTGGCGCAATAACTGTTTTTAGCAATTAATAGTACGATAAGCACGTTTGATAACGATCAGTCTTACTACCTCACTTCAATTGACCGTGATGGCATTAAACATGTGCCTACATAATTAAGTAAGCAACTAATTAGCCTTAACAAAACGTATTAGTAAAGACGACCGTCCACTGCTACGTAGGATGTGCTCAGAGAGGTTTGCCACGCTTAATCTTGCTTAGCCAGCATTTGTTTCATGCGTAACAGCCGTGGGTCGCAGTGGACGACCCCGCCTACATTTTCATAAGCTACGGCTTCCTAAAAATGCGGTGGCCGCCTCATAATGGCCGCAGTATCAGTTGTCATGAAAATGATGGCACCGGGGTTTGACTTAACGGTATCAAAAAACGCTCTCTGGGAAACATATCAACTTAATACTTTCATAAATGATGTTTCAGTGACGCCATTCGCTGGTAAATTGCAGACGTCATGTGGGGGGGGGGCACAGCACCCTAGCTTAAGCGAAGCTATGTAAGAGGTACCATTGAAGAAATTCATATCTATACACCGCAAGGACTATTTCTGCTTGCAGCGCTCCGCCGCTATAGAACCGGGGCGATAACAGATGTGGTCATCGTGTTCACGGGATTTTGTTTTCAAACTGCTTAGAAATGAAGTTCTTCAATAGTACACGTGCGGAGCTTAGCTGTAGGCCACTGTGGAGCGGCGCCTTAATTATTATTTGCTACAATGTGACAAAACACGTGCCCCAGCAACGTGTTAGGTCAAAACATTAATTATCATTATTGATAAGTTCACACGAAATATAAATATTTTTCTATTATTACTAGATTCCGCAAAGTGGTGCGTCAAATGTCAGCCGTTCTTTGTTGTACAATGTAGACAGATAATTATTGTATCGAATGCAAAGTGCAGCGATTTCCTTAGTAGTAACAATTGTGTTTAATTAGATCACTGAGTCATTTATTAGTTAACTTGTTATACGTTAATTTTCGTTTTGTGGTACATTTCCACTGCGAAGCCGCAAGGTACAGAGTAAGGTACCTACTACAAAGAAAGCAGAAATTCCTTTCATTGCGTACCGTAGCAATGCTACGGGAGTTTCGTAGCGCTTCAAAGCTACGCCAATTCGTAGCAGGCTAAAAAACGCCCTGTAATAACATTATTTGCCTTGTCTACCCTCGTTCCTTCACGAAAGTTTCCAATGGGGCAATAGACAAAAAACATTTTTGACTGCACTAAAAGAAATCTTAACTAGGCACAGAATCAATCATTTTTAAGGCATCTTGTACCATTTTGTGGCAGTAAGTATACCTAGATTAGTTAGGTTTTTCCAGTTATTAACAAGTTGGTAACAAGGAGTTACTTGAGGAGTTTTAAATACGTAAACAAAAAATTACTTTTAAGTTAGGTATAGTATGTTTGTTGCCAATGCCATCTTGTTGACTATAACAAAATTATGATAAACATATATATAGGAAAATTTTAGCTTGTTTATGTAAACATACCACAACTGATAATTTTTTGTGTGCCCTTATGTCCATAAATACGTAGGTACTTAAATAATAACAAAAACACCATTCCTCAAATACCTAATTTGTTCCGCGTTTAGTGAACTTGCCTGCATAGGTATTGATTTACGCTATATTTACGTTGTCCTATTAAATAAAAAATAATGTTTATCAAAGCAATTATAAAGAACAAATAAGAATAATATTTCTTATAATTGTGCAATTATGTATAAACGGGTTAATACCACGCAATAAATAACAGAATGACAGAATAATAATTAATGTTTCGCAATTTTGTTGCAATTCCCCGACTAACGTGGTTTCTAGAATTTGTAAACATGAAAATCATGTTGGCGTACCAAGATATACCTACTCGATCATACAGTCCGTAAGGTTCCTACGTACCTACAATAAACGAGATTATAAATATTATTACCTTCCTAATAAGTTACTGTATCATTAATATCACTATAATATCGTCTCCTGTCCATATCCCAATTTATTTGTGATCGCCGTTTCTTCCATACTTCTCTATTAGTCGTCCCGGTACCTTCCGGTCCGCCACTCCCTTAAACCATAACATCTTTCACACAGTCCATCCATCGTTTCTTTGGTCTTCCCCAACTCGTATAGCACTCGTATATCCACATGCATATAGGTAGGTACTCAAAACTTCCCTGACGACAAATTCAAATTCAAAAGTCATTTATTCAAACTAGACTTTTCGAACGTCAAAATTACATAAGACAGTCTCCCAAAAACGCCCGCCCTTCACCACTTCCTAGTGCTTTAGCTAGGAAGAAGAAGTAGCGCAACAAACTCCCCAGCAGCACAGCTGTCTGAATAGTTAGAAAAACATAATTCTATCCAATAGTAATTATGCAAAATAATTTACTTTACGCAACACAAAACATTTAATTAATTAATTTTCTATATGTCACCTAGCACACGCCAATATACCAACAAAAAAAAAGACATTTGCCTCACTCCTCCGCATCACTATCCCATTAAGTATACCATGAGAACCGATTTCCACACACACTAAAATAATTATCTATTATTACAAAAAGCAACAAAAAGTTGACGCATATTGATTACAGCTTGCGTCCTCACGTTTCTTTTACGCCGCAGACCTTAAATCAAGTTATGTATCATTATATAACCAGCTAGCAACAAACGGCACGCGAAAACCAGTAAAATCTGATGAACTCGTGGTACCTACTGTTAATCGGAGAGCAATAGGTGGCCTAGCGACAATGATAACAAAACATTTATTAACTTATCTTCGTTAATTTACATTAAAATCGTGCCTGACCCTGGTATCTAAATAAACCCTAAATGATCACTCTTATAAGCACAGATGCCTATCTGTGCTGATATTTTTTACGACCTTTTGTCCCTTCCCAGGCGGGAAGGGACGAAATGGAGCTTAATAAACTTTCCATATTGATTTCTGGATATCAATAAGGTCGTAAGTCGCATGCAGATGTGGAGTAAGATTCTTAGTGGTGTTGTCGTCAGTTGTTTGCCGTGGAATCTTCCCGCGCTGTCGATAACCTGCGTTATCGCATAAGCGGCGCCCGCGCACGAGACAGCGCCTGTTCTTGCGGTTATTTATAATTATCATCGAGAGGATGACACAATTGTGGCAAACACTGGTCCATTGGTAGGCCACGTGCTGGTTAGTGCATGTGTCAGCGTGTCTACGTGATTTACGGCGTACCTAACTACAAATGGCCACCGTTTGTAGGTACGCTGTTTATAGATACGAGGGATTTTTAGGACGGTATACGACTTATCTTTTTTTTACCCTAAATACAATGTCGATCGATATTCTGGATTGTAGAGGACAGATAGGCAGTCGCTTCATGTAAGATACTGGTATTCAGCTGCATCTGGTTAGCCTGTAAGCCGTCCCAAACATAGTTGAGAAAAGGCTAGGCAGATGTTGATCGATAATCTTGTTGTTCATCAGAACAGGATCTGCGAATTCTGCGAACGATGTAGACGGTTTTACGTCATGCACTCAAATTCCACGTAGAACCGCTTTCTTCCTGCGGTCTACCTCGTTTACGAAGCAACTACACTGACGAGCAATATAAAAAAGCAAAAAAATCTAAATATCTTCTAAACCACACAATACATGAAGTAAAAAAAATCTTGAAAACAGTTTTATATGTGTTCTTTATGCGCTATTAAATACACTTGAATGTTGCATTTTACTTCAAGAAGCTATCCTATCTTGCGTGGTTTCGGAAATATTTCATGATAAGTTAGAGGCTTTATAAATTGCTCGTCAGTATAGATCAAGAAAATCAGTAGGTACCCTTCTCAGTATTCAGTAAAGTTCTCTAGGAATTTTTGCATAACAGGAGATAAATATCTAAAATCTTTAACTGCTTGTTCCTTAAAATTAATTTTTAATTGACGGACAAATCTCCCATGTCTGCAAACTGTTATGACAGTTTTTCCATTAGTTTGACACCCCTGCTAAGTCTTAGCAGTTAAGGTATAATGGAGCCCTATTTATATTGATCAGCATAGTATTATCCATAAAGATATTGTAACGATACAGCATTTTTTTCCGGCCCTGGTCCGGCCTGGACTGCGGCGAGAAATCACGCCACAGCGGAGTTACTCCCCGGCATTCGTCTCCTCGCACCATCTGTGCGTGAGGACTCTTGCCTCCAGATCTCATGGCGGCAATCCGGCAAGGAGGCTCGCCGCCTCACCGGTGACCGTGCGGTATCCCCGGACTGACGGATGGCCATGACCCTTTGGGACGTGTACAACCGACGGACTGGCCGCCGCCGCAAGGAACGCGCCCACACCGGTGCCCCGTAAAGGGCCGTGGACCGCACGACCCCTGCGTAAAGCCTCCGACAGGAGGCGTTTGGACCCCCTAGATTGGGCAGGAGCCGCTTCAAGGCAGGCCCAGCCCGCTCCAATCTGGGATCCAAACGTCGGAAATGCTCCACGAAGTACCACCGGCTGTCGAGGACGAGTACCAAGTACTTCATCGTCGAGTCGACGCCGATGTGAACCCCTCCTACTGTTATTTAGGAACCCGACGATTGGCGATCCTGTCGACGATTGTCGCAACCCCACGTGTCTCTTGTCGCACCCCTGCGCCAGGACCAACGTGTGACGCCGCTAGGGAGGTCGGCGCGCAGCACCCAGTCGTATCCGATATCCCACAGATGCGGCCCCACGACCGCACGACATCTCTCGCCGGTTCCGTTCTCCCTTGTGACAGGGGTAGATAACGGCCCTGTCCGTCAAATAGGCCTCGACCACACGACAGAGGTAGGTCGGCATCCGGTGATAGCGGGTAATGATACAGCTCACAATCTAAATGCTATTTTAAGACTTATTCTGGCACATTCTTGTACAAACTCAAAACTCAAACTCAAAGCATTTATTTCAATTAAACCATTTACAGGCACTTTTGAATTGTCAAAGAGTCGGTCAGTTAGTCAGAAAGTTGAAGCTAGTTGCCCATTCCAAAACGTAGATCTCTATGGAGAAGAACGGGCAAGAAACTCCACACTCTTTTAAATATAGAAATTACAAAATCCTGGGTACAATACTTTTGTTGCTTCTATATGTGAGAACAATGTAAAATAAAATAATAATCAAAAACGATTAAAAATATAAGATTAAAAATAAGCAACAATCACTTCACCCAAACGTTTGTCTTATCAGACTGCAGTAAACCGGTGCTTCTTACGGCTAATAATTGTCCCAATTGCAGCCTTATCGCGCTTGCCTAGACATTGAAATAGTTCAAAATGTATAAAAAATATTTATGTTTTACTATTTAGCATTATCTTTAATGATACGGAGGATATGCAAACTATAATAAGTAAATATGTATTCCATTATCGTAAATCTTGTGACAGTAAAACCTTAACATAGCCTTATCAAGAACTTAAAGTAAATTTTGTAACTTTTATAGGCCAATGTTTAATTACGAAGATAGTATTCAAATTTATGGCTGTCCGTTAATCGTAATAAAACTATCTCATGAATATTACGACACTAGCTGTCAGGGGTCACCGAGGAAATAAAACAATTTAACATAATTACGCCAGTTATATTGCGCTCATTTATAACACTTTGTATCTAGCCTTGTTGATCATGTGGTGGGCTGAGGTCTGTAGTTTGAGCAGCTCTTCTTTGATGAGGCGCGTTATTTCCGACTTGGCTTTGGCGACTGCGAGTTCTTGAGAACTTTCTATAGCGAGGTACAGCTTGCGCTCGCCTTCAGGCGGCGTCTTGCCGGGCGGTACGTATGTGCCACGGACTGTGATACCAGCCTCCGAATACTCGCTGATCAAGGCTAGCGCCTCCTGTGAATCAAACAAAGAACATTAATAAAACTAGTAAGTGTAGTGTGAACTCGCCGAGATATCAGATAAACCACAACATGATGAAACAGTTTTATCTGGATATAACAAAAAAAAAACAGTAAAATCCGTTGAAAAATCTACGCAGTTGAAATGGTAAGGGAACGTTAACCAGTCGGGACTATCAAAACAATATCGAATAAGTATGAAAGTACTTATTACCTCAACTAAAACGAATTAATGACAGTAGAAACATTTTCCACTATACGCCCTTTGTCGTCTAAGCAGCTTGACACACAAGAATATGAAAGCACCAATAATAGCTAATTTGAGCAGCATCTTGACAACTAATCCCAGCGGAAAGAGAAATTGCACTGAGCAGAGTACATATAATGTGCAATAATTATTATTGTACTTGTAAATACATTACGAGGGTTATCGACACAAAGGTCAAACCGACCCCTAAGTAAATAAACAAAGTAAGAAACGAGGTTATTTACTCTTAATAAAAAATCTATCCAAGGAGGTCATAGGTCGCCTTTAGTTTTATCTAGAAGAAGAAAAAAATAACTAGTAATTAGTCCCTATCATTTGTTTTGATGAGTTAAACGTACATGACGCAATCAATCGCCCCCTATTACATGGGACGTAAATATAACTGGAAAAAGGTGGGTGTACTATAGGTAGCATCGAAGAACTTCATATCTATACATCGTAAGGACTATTTCAGCTTGCAGCGTTCGGCCGCTACAGAACCGGGGCGGCCACAGATGTGATCATCGTGATCACGGGATTTTATTTTCCTTTTTTTTTATACCTAACCCTTCGGGAATTACAGGCGTGATGTTATGTTATGACGCAATCAATCGCCGCGTTGGTCGGTGATTTCTTTCGAATGCATGAGATGGCCGTTGAAAAGTAATTCTTATTCGAGTAGTAAAGAAAAGTATTTCTTATTATATCTCAATTTTTTTGTGATACTTTTATATCCTGATAAAAAAGCGTTGAATTTGCAAGAAGGGCCTATTTTCTACGCATCAAGGAATGTAAAATAGATTCGGTACAACGCGTCATCAATAGTATCAAATGACGTACGCGACTAATTAAAATTGTAACTGTTAATTATCACAATAGTGCTGTAGGTTATTGACGTTATCTTCAGAAATTAACATCAAATGTTGCATCATTACCGTGATTGTGCAATTAATGAAAATATTACATCTGATTTAACGAGATTAATGACTAAGCAAACACAATCAATACGAATATTACGACAAATAAAATCGAATTGCAATTATGACAAATTATTTTCGCAATCGAAATAACATATCAGCTCTATTCACTTTTCAAAAATGATGGATCGTGTCGGTAATACTCAGACATCAATAGACATTAATTCGTTGCGCGCCAAATATACAGATATAGACCCAAATATGTTCTACAAAAGAATTTTTTGTTTCATGATGAAAATCTTTCACAAAAGAATTAATTGTACCATTGAGCGTAATTTTGTGCGTCACTTTGATCGGTAAAGACCTGGCGAATAGTAGGGTAGTATGAGTAAGTGCAAATAGCACTTCTTTATGTAACATTAACTCGTTCCAAAATCAATTCTATTAGCATTTTATCAAAATGCTGCTCGCTATAGCCTAATATTTTTAAGATTTGCAATTTGAAAGGCAGTCCTGTCATTTTCTTCAGAAGTATCCATGTGTGCTTTCGGTAGCTAAGGTTTCCATTTCACATTGGAAGCTTCTTTATTTGGCCCCCATCGAGGCTTCGTCATCATCATCCACACTTCGCTGCACTGTTGGACAGGCCTCTCTTTGTTTGTGACAGTCCCCACACTCCTGTGCCAGTCTCATCCAGGTTATACCCGCGACGAGAACTCACCAAACCTAAATGCCGTCTTGCGTGATGTGACGCATACTTTTCCCTAACTTGTTTATTATCAGTTTTGTTTTTTTCATGACATCAACTTAACATAAACTCACGCCATGTTTCCCCGAAGTGTTGGGCAGAGGTGTACCTATAGTACACCTACCTTATTTTAAGTCCCATGTAGTAGGTGGCGAGTCTGTCGCCATCACCCGGGCACAAATTCATACTCCCGATTACTACTGAGAAATTCCAGATAGAAAAACCCAATAACACTTTGCCTGGCCTGAGGATCGAACCCAGGACCTCATGTTCAGCAGTAGCGCTTGCGACCAAAAAGGCAGTTTAGCGCAAATAAATTTATTTTCTTCCTTATCTAAATACGAAAGAAATGATTATAAAACAATTACTGTACCTTGCTAGTCACCCTCCAGCGAGCTTGTTGTGGGAAGTCATTGATCTCCAGTTCAGTCTCGTATTTGCGGAACACCTCTTCAGCAGGTTCTGAGGCGCTCTCGTCGCGCGGCTGGTAGTTCAGACGGGTATTCAGCTTCGCTGCTAACTGTTCTGCTACTGTCTTCGCCTGGTGGTGTGAGAAAGGAAGTGTTATTGTAAGGATATTGAATGAAAAATCTAGACAAGTAAAACTGTTCCGTGACTGATAGACGAAGAGCGTAACCAGCCATTGGGATTTTTTTTTAAACTCATTTGCACAATAATTCTTGTCAGAAAAGGGCCCAATCACACGTGCCACAACCACACCACATCGCAGCGACCAAATGTGGGCAAAGCAGTGGTTATGTGTGAATAGTGTCGCTGCAGCTTTTGTAGTTGCGTTGTGGTAACTACAAAATCAAATCAAATGGTCGAAGCATCGTTTTGTTTGCGATGTGGCCGTCTCGCTGGTGGTTGCATTGTGGCTGCGACGTGGTTGTTATCGCCGACACTGTTGATTTTGACGGCAAAACGTGAAACGTGGTCCGTGTGAATAAATGATTCATATTCATAAAAATTTGCGCCCGACCACATATTGTCGTTGTGGTGTGATTCGTGCGTTCAGATTACTATAGTTAATTATGGACATCTCAGCAACACCAAGCAATATGCAGAAATTCCAAGATTTTAGAAGAATTACACAATTTTAGTAGAATGACAGTCAAGACATATGCAGTTGGCATACAGGATGTATTTCATGTTTTTTGTAATTAACAAAATATTGTATGCTAAACAGTGCACTTTTAAGGCAAATATGTTCATCTCAATGCGTTTAGCCCTTGTTACCTTACTTACCGACATTTCATTCTATATTAAACCAACTCACCGTAATAAGCGTATGCGCAGACGGGGCGCCCTTCAGTATGGCCTCCGCAGCTTGTTGCGTGGCGCCCTTATGTTCGGCGCCGAGCCCCTTAGCGAGGTTGATGCGCGAGGCGAGGCGGCGCGCCAGCTCCAGCTTGCCGTCCGCGCCCGCGCCCGCGCCGCCGCCCGCGGCCGGGGCGCCGGCGGCGTTTACGCCCGGCTAAAATAACAACTAATTGGTTTAATGTGTCTTGAAAAACTCGTTTCTGTTTGAAAAGTGGAAGAGGAAATGACCTGTTTACATTGTACAATGTGAGAACATGTTTACAAGAATAACTTAATTTCCTAAAGAAAAGGAAAGTACAGTGCGCGGCCCCTAATATGACAAATCGAGTGTTAGAAACATTCGGATTTGTCGAGTGTCACCTGTGTAACTCATTCTTGGCACCTGTATCACAGGTATCGCTGTCAAACACTCAGTATACAGTCGAACGAACTTAGTGGTAACAATTTCAGTATAGGCTGGTCTTTTATTCTATCGAATCTCCATACTACGCTAGGCCAGCTCAAGGTCAAAGTACCACCACCAACGTACAGTTCGCGTCAAATAACTTTGCCGCTCTGAAGTTAAGTTGCGCATGCGCGCTGGCATGTTAGGCGCTACTGTTTTTTAGGTAAGATTGACTACTGCGTAGTCATTTGTAGCCTATTTCAGAGCGGCAAAATTATTTGACGCGAACTGTACGGTCGACTGTACAATAATTATTTGTGCCTCGTTAGTCTAGTGCTTGCAAGCGCTATTACTGAGCATGAGGAGGACCTAGGAGGGTTCTATTCCCAAGTCGGGCAGTGTTATTGAATTTTTACATTAGGAATTAATCAGTGGCTGCCTGAAGTCAGGATTTGTGTGCAGTTGATGGCAATAGGCTCGCCCCCTATTACATGGGAGTTAAACATAACTGGCGAAATTAGAGTGTACTATAGGTACACCTCTGCCTAACCCTTCGGGGAAACAAGGCATGATGTTATGTAACTCGGAAAGAAACACACAATCTTACAAATATGTTTTATCTAAACATTTATTAATAATTAATATAGAGGGAAACCCTATATGCCAGCATAATATCAAACTAAGGATCAGACAATCTACATAATCCTAAGTATAACAAATACATAAGCCACTAAGCTTAAAGATTATTAAGACTGAATTGACAGCACCTTTATGTCGTAGTAATAAGGGCGGATGTCGTAGTTCAAGTGTTACTAATGACGTGCGTTCGACCATACGTGCGCAAGCGCAACTATAGGTATAAACATTTGCGCGCATACAATATAATGGATAACTATTGATACTAGCAAGAACCATGTTTATAAACTAAATGATTTAATGAGAAAATATTTTCTGCGATTATCTAAAAGTTTAAGAACCTACATTATATCAGCTGTATGTAAAGTGCAATCCAGTGCAGAATGAGTAATAGCTATTTTCATGTTGTAAACTATATGGCGGCATTGCTTTATATGATTTAAATCTACCTTTTTATTAAAACAAGATTTATGTATCTTCTTGCATCTACCATTACAGGATAAACCAATGCGAAAAATGTGCCTACCCTAACTTAATCGACACTAAAATCTATGTATAACAAATTACAAACATTTCTAATGAATTCACTCAGAGAACAACAGAAGAAAGAAAGTAAAGATAAAAGATTAAATTTTTTCCGCACTTTGATGACCCATTTCAGGGATACCTTTACAACACCCAAACTCAGAACAACAACTATGTTTGTTCCGCGTCAGGATCTAAACCAAGACCTGCGTCATTGAACTGTCGAGTTATTGAGACTTCGGAATCAAAAGCAGATCCAAAAAAGTAATATTTATATAAATATGTATAAACCATCTCACCTTGATCTCCTTAATAATCTTCTTGGCAGCGAGCATAACCTCTATCTGTTGGTCAAGGTCGCCCTCCACATCTTCATCATCTGAATCCTGAAGACCGAGAGCCGCCTTCTGGTATTTCTTCTTTTCAGTAGCCGCTTGAGCTTCCGATTCGTCAAATTTAAAACCTGCGATTTAAAACATGTTCATGTTTTTATTGTACACATTGCATTCATTTGGGTTGAGAAAAAAGAAAGCTTGACCACGAGTTATGATAAACTCAAACCATTTATTAAAAATTAAACGATTTACAGCCACTCAAAAAAAAAATTCAAAATTCAAAAGTCATTTATTCAAACTAGGCTGAGAATCAGCACTTTTCGAACGTCAAAATTACATAAGACAGTCCCCCAAAACGCCCACCCTTCACCACTTCCTAGTGCTTTAGCTGGGAAGAAGAAGTGGCGCACTTTCGAATTATCAAGGAATCGTCGGTCAGTCAGAAAGATGAAGCTAGTTGCTCATTCCAAACCGTAGGTCCTATGGAGAAGAGAGGCCAGAAACTCCATGGACACTCTTTTTAATCAAAAATATTGTTTCCAAATATTGGTTACATCATCCACGTTGAAATAATATATTCATAATAAATAGGTATTTGAGAACGATGTAGAAAGACGTGCACGTTAAAATATTCCTATTCTATGACTATATCCTTTATTTCATTATTTAAATATAAATTATAGTTTTAAATATTAGAATAAAAACATTTTAAAATATAAAAAATAGTAGCCCACCGGTATCGGGAACAGGGTCCAAGCTACGAGCTCATGCGAGCCGTGTCCAGGAGTACCGCTTTCTGAATCAAGCCCTTAATCCAGCTGCCCAACGAGAGCCTCCTTATAGGTGTTGGTCGAGGCTCTTAGCAATTAAGCCATTGGCTGATACGACTATTGGCACAATGGTCGCCGAGTCCACATCCCACATGTCGACAACCTCGCGAGCCAAGTCACGATACTTTATTTTTTTATCTTTCTCAGCTATCACGAGGTTCGCGTCTTGCGGAACCGTTATGTCAATAATCATTGCGCGCCTCTCTACCAACATTATATCAAGCTTATTGGCAATAATAGTCCCGTCAGTGATGATGGATCGATCGCAGTACAATGTGATATTTCCATTTTCGAGAACTGGGTCGGGCACATAACTATAGTACGGCACTTCCGATTCCACATAGCTGTATTTCAGAGCAAGTTGCTGATGGATAATTCTGGCTACAAGGTTGTGTCTACACAAGTACTCTTCGTTAGCCAGACGAGAACACCCAGAGATAATGTAACGGATTGATTCTCCCGGATTATTACTATTATTATTAAAATATTACCAAACAAAGAACAGCTTTTTTATTTAAATTTCAGAAGATAGCCTAATAATTACATTATTTTATGTTATTAAGGGGTATCGTGTCACCCGGTAACTGGATTTTGGAGGTAAGATAGGCAGTCACTCCATGTAATATTCTGGTATTCAACTGCATCCGGTTAGACTGGAAGCCGACCTAGGAATATTCTGAGTTTTGTTTTGACATACAGTTCAAGGGACCTTCCGCCACCTGTTATAACAGTATTACTTACTTCAGAATAGGAAAGAGATAGAGCTATATGCACGAGCTCAATTTGAAATCTCTTTCAGATATCTAACAAGGTTAAAATATTCGAAAATATTACTAACCTTTCCCACTGAACCCTCCACCAGTATGCACTTTCTTGCCATCCTTTTCCTGCGCGTCTTTGTACTTGTCCCAGAGCGCTCGCAACTCCGGCGGCGGGGCGACGCTGGCCAGCTCGAAGGCGCGCGTGACGTCGCCGGCGTAACGACCTTGTTCCGGCGTCAGGAATGTCCACGCGTAGCCTTTGTTGCCAGCACGACCGGTGCGGCCGCATCTGGATAATAAGGTAACTCAAATTATAGAAAAAGGAACAATACTCAAAATGGAAGAGCAACACCCGGTCCAAGGGGGATCAAGTGTGATATGGACAACATCCTATTCGTAAAAATTTCAGTACACAGACTAATCTAAATATGATAACAACGCCTTACTTTGTAATGTTGCATGCCTACTGGAGGGAAAGCAATATAAGAAAATCGTTAGGTTGACTCTTTACTTTATAAAGCTAAAAAAAATACAACAGACGACGTATATTTAGTAAAATAATCCGCTTAACTGTTCTTAATAAATCATGCACGCAGTGCGTTCGGCGCTTGACGTGGCAACACGTCGTGTATTGAATTTCTAAATATACGTCGTCTATTGCATTTTATAATGGATTTCCGCAAAGTCACGCCTGAGTCAATAAACTATTTTATAAAGCTATTGTGTACACCGAAACTAAAAAAGTGGCAAGCCTGGGTCATCATCTGCCTAGCCTTTTCCCAGCTATGTTGGTGCCGGCTTCTAATCTAACCAAATGCAACTGAATACCAGTATTTTACATGGAGCGACTTTATCTGACCTCCACAACACAGTTACAGGGTAATACGATACCCCATGGCAAGACTGGATATCAGACTTTCGTGCTTCCGACTACCCGTAATGACTGTCAAAGATCTACAAATGACAGCCGGGATCAACAGCTTAGCATGCTTGCCGAGATGCGGAGGGGTCTCGATATGTAATGAATGGTCACCTATCCACGGACCGACCTCGACAAGCGTAGCTTAACCTACGATCGAACCGTGCGGCTGTCATTATTTAGCCACGAGCCCCTCTTCCTGAGTAGCATGGCACAATTGAATTGCCTGAGGCATGCCGTTGAAGCCACAATAAAAGTATTCATTCATTCAGTCATTTCTTGCTTCAATTTTATTGTATGCCACAGGCAAGAAACTTGAATTGTGTAAATAGGGCTTTACTTTCAACCTACAGACATTCAAGTTACCAATGATCCTAAGTAAGACTCACCTATGAACATAGTCCTCATAATGGTTGGGGCAGTCGTAGTTGACGACCAGCACCAGTTGCTTCACGTCCAACCCTCGCGCCGCAACGCTGGTTGCGACCAGTAGCTTCACCTTGCCTGATTTGAAGTCCACGATAGTAGAGTCCCTGTCGAATTGATCAATCCCTGTAACAGGCCACCATTAATATATTCGTCACTAGACAAGATGGATTTGTGTCGCAAGTATAAGCGTACTGCTCGTTAGTTTTATGACATATTATTTAGAAGCATTTGCAGGTATGTATATCTGACCTAACCTTGAGTTTCTATAACAAAAACGGAATTCTGTACGGAATATGAATTGTTTTATTTGACTTACAAATTCAGCCGCTTGTAATCAAATTAATAAGCCGAAACGTACTTGTTCGGGAAATAGACTAACAATCGCACGTTATAAGCGACTTTATTTGTGCAAATTGAGTTTTTTACCATTTTAAATATACAAAAATGGCAGTACGCTTATAATTGACGATAGTTTAAGAATTTTATTTTATAATCGAGGTTTCTTCACATCCGCTTTGTTCGCTGAAATGAAAATAGTCCGTTAGTAGATTTTGATAATAAAGTATTCAGTCGTCATTAGAGTTGACATTTGTTTCAATGTAATTTTTAAAGTTTATTAAACTGAAATTGTATCAAGAAAATCTGCTGTAATAACTGTTATTTTAACGAGGAGAAATCAGGACAGTATTTATTAAATTGAAGTGTTTCTTTTCTCATGAAGAATAATAAAACTAATACAATCACGAAGACAGAGGAAACCTGCAAAAGAAAATATAATAGCCTGTAGTGTTGTTTGATCCATTTTTTGTAAGCTCGCAACGATTTCCAATTAAAAATTTATAGATTGCTTAAAACAAGTAATTGTGATGGAAACGGTTCATTTTCATTAACTTTAATTTAATTAAAATCATTAGACGACGTGTTTAATGATCAATGATGAGCCAACCGCTAGTATTACTTCTCTGCGCCAAATATTTTGGTCTCTGGCAAAAGATTCATCTGTAAGTTGCTCAGATTTATAAACCACTGAGTAGTGCATATCTCCGCGCACATAGAAACACTACACTACAGCGCAACCTTACATCTTGTGCTTAATGTAAGCTTTTTAGCAATAAAAGCTAAAAAGCTTACAATTTTACCCAACAAAAAAAAAATGTCTTATCGAAATCTCACCTCCATGCAAGCTCATGCATGAGTAGGAGGCTTTCATGAGGTCTTTGAGCAGACTGTCGGCGTTCTCCTGTTTATCCACGAACACTATGATGCTGCCCAGCTGGCTGTACAGTCCCAGCAGTTCTAACAGCTTGAAGAACTTAGCGTCTTCTTCGAGAATAGCCACGTGTTGTTCTACTTCTTTGCAGACTACGCTTCTGCCGCCGACCTGGGGAAATTAAATTCAAGTTTTAATCAATTGGTAACTTTATTATTATTATTTATTTGGTCGAGCCTGCTCCGGAACACTGAGAGCCCTTATGTATGAATAAGTTCATTTAAGATATATATGTATATCCCTTTCCCATCCCTGGAAAGATAATGAGCCAGATGGTCCCGATGTTTAGGTGCTTTTAGTAATAAATAATAGCGTTAATTAATAATATTGTAAATGGCTTACTTGAACTTCTATCGGTTTCTGCAATATCCTTCTCGCGAGGGCTTCCATTTGTCGAGGGAAAGTGGCGCTGAACATCACAGTCTGCCTGTCCGGCCTAACGTTGTCAATAATTTTCATCACCTGAACACAAAACAACAGTTCAAACAACAGCACAACACGAAACAACAGTTTTGTCACATATTTCAGATATTTATCCCATACCACAATATTTCAGACCTGAACTTAACTGACGTTTCCATAATTTATATGCCATAAAAATTCAAAATACACTAGTTTTGGCATTTCACATCTAGCCTATTTATATCTTTTGAATCGAGATTCATAATCTATCATCATACAAAACGGGTGTGAAACACGACCAAGACATTTTAGAAAAGAGGTTAGTTTGAATACCTGTGGCTCAAAGCCCATGTCAAACATCCTATCAGCTTCGTCCAGCACTATGTAGGTGACTCGTCGCAGATTGGTGACGCGGCCCGAGTTAGCCGCTAACATGTCAATCATACGACCTGGCGTGCACACGATCATTTCTGCACCGCGTTTTAATTCGGCGATCTGAAATAGAACAAAAAAGAAAGATATATTTATTTACCAAGGGAATGAATGCGCGAGCGCCAATTTTCGCCATAATTTGGAAGAACACCAATTTTAGTTGATGAAAATCGCTCTGCTTTGCTCTGATGGGATACTCAATCCCTGAAGAGACATCAAATAACATTAGAGAATTTATTTTTCCGAACACTCACACTGCTACAAAGATCTATTGGCGCTGTAATGACATTAACAGGGGGCGCTGTTGGCAAACATTTGTGGCAAGTGTTTTGTAAAATATATTGAAAAAACAAGATGGCGGCGTTGGTTCCGATTTTAGCCACGCGACGAAAGAACCTTGTCGTGTGTATACACATACTTTATGTTCCATAATGCAAATGATTTTTTGACAGCATTAATAATCACTTGTACATACTATTCTACTGTTGTGTATTTTGTTTTCAGGCACAAATAATGAAAAAACAACTCGTATGATCATATCCTCGTACCTGTTCAGAAATCCCAGTTCCTCCATAAACACAAACGACCCTGAGGCCCAAAGACTTGGCGAACTTCTTGATATCCTTGCCTATCTGCATGCAGAGCTCCCTAGTAGGGGTCATGATGAGGGCTATGGGCCCATCCGTGTCTTCTAACGATGGCTGATCCAGGACATGGCGAAACATCGGCAAGATAAATGCAAGGGTCTTGCCTGAACCGGTTTTGGCTATACCGATTAGGTCCCTGAAAGCACATAAGAGTTAGAACATAATAATTATGTAATAAAAAATGGACTCTAATGAAAAATAATGGTTCAGAGTTCTACATAGTATTGTTACTAAAATATTAGAACCATTATTTTTCTCGATAAAAATGTGGTATTGCAATGACTGAATGTACTCTTTAAAAAATTGTCGCGTATATTGAAGATGTATTATTACGTGTATGGGGTTTAATATTTATAGAACTACCCTACAAATGCAAAACATTTTTTGCAGACCCCTTTATCAGTAACATTCCTGCATTTTTATTTAGGAAGGCGATGTTCCGAATACCTATAATCTGCGATTCGTCTTCTCTTATTGATTAAATTACTTGCGTGTCAAAATACCACAATTTACTATCACGTATGACACTTACCTCCCAGACATGATAGCAGGAATGGCTTGAGCTTGAATAGGCGTAGGCTTCTCAAAGTTGAGCTTCCTCAATATATCCATCTCTTTCTTACTAATGCCGCAATGCGCCCATGACCTGATAGGCTTGGGACATCCCTTCCCTTTCACTCGAATACCTTCTAGTTCTGTCCTGTATGCTTCTACATCTTCTGTCGTCATTCTGGCCAACTCACTGACCTGAAGGGAAATCAATACTTATTCAATCATGGAAAAATGGATGGTTGGTTGATTCTATGGTTTTTGTTAAAATTGAAAATAAAGAAATTTTTTTGTCATAATTTTTTGCTGCACTCATTCACTCAGTTTTGGTTCCAGTTTTCTGAAAAGAAACGCCAGATTTCGTGCATGCATGAATGGTAGTAGTAAATAACATGCTCAGCTAGATAAACCTACGACCTTTAAAAAGGCGGCCAGAACAGGTTTTTAGGGAAAACGGGAGAAAGGACCAACGTAACATACTTTCAATCACAATCAAAATGATTTTTATGGATATTGCTAATCCATTGCTCCCTATGATCGAAAAATTTGTCGGCTTAACAACTAAAATAACGCAATGAATGTTGTTGAACTGTCAAAATGAATGCCATTGCTACTGTTAGTGTGTTACGCAATTACCCCGCAAGTATTTTGGCGCAACTTGGTAGAGCATCATACCCAGCAATGGACTGCGACTAAACACTCTTTGTTACGTAAAAATCAACATAACAATACTGTTCTTCCAAAACCTTACCTCAGTATAGAAAGCTTTTCGATATGGCATGTAGTCTAAGCTAGCGTGGTCAACTTTAGCCAAGTCCTTCCTTTGCTTCGAAGCGAGGTTCGCAGCTTGGTCCTTGATGTCTTCGGTCTCTTCTTCCGACGAATATTCTAAGCCATCCTGATTCTGTTCTATCAGTTCACCTGGATCAAAGAGAAAAATGTTAGCTATGTTCTGCTAGCTACAAGCTGCTACTGCTAGCTTCTATGTTACAAAAAGGATAATGGTAAGAGAATCTGTGAAAAAGCTATGTCGATTGGTTCAGTCAGTGCTACTAAAAGTAATGGCAAATAAGACACTAGTGGTGTAACTCAGCGGTAAACAACATGAGAAGGATTTAAAAAGACTGAGAAATCTTAAAGTATTATTGTATGAAATATATTTTTTTAGAGATGAATCTTAATTTTATGGTCATATTGTTCAAAGAAGAACGAATAGTTACCTTTATTCTTCTGCTCAGTGACTTTCTTCTTGGCTGTGCCAGTCAGTACTACGACGGTGCCACCGGCAGTGGTCGGCACATTTATAACACCGCGCGCCTGATCCATTTGATTCACTTTGCGAACTTCCTGCAAATTAATAACAACATTCATATCTTATATAGACCAAATAGACACGACACGGTGGCAATCAGATCCAGGCTTGTGAAGACAAACCAATCAATACAAGCAAGAGTAGAAAAGCATAGATAGTAATTGTTTTTAGATGTCTCATCCCGGAAATCGTAAAAGGAACACGTTATAAGCTGCAATTAAAAAAAAAAACTTAAAACTGGTATTAGGGCCATCTATATTCTAAAGTACAGCACTACGGCGCGAGCATGTCAGTGACGCGAATCCATAAGTTTATCCCCTACCAAAAATCGCTCAAGGCACCTAAAGAAGTTTTCACTTCAAAAATTGTAATAATCATAAAGTTTCTCGAAATGAATGGAACACATAAAAATATGTGTAAATACAACCATATAAAATGTAAAACAGAGCTATGAAATCAACTACACTGACGGACTCATAAACTGCATCAATGTTCAAGACGCCTTTGAGTCAGAGCATGTAACTTTAGCATTTTTTATACAAATTTAAATTGAAACCTATAGTTTGGTTTGTTAACTTCATAACAGCGTAGTATCATTTATCCTTAAGTGTATGTTTGTATACTGGATAGGACCATTCAATTTTTTTTTAAATTGGTTTTAAAAATTGAAAAGTTTAAGCACAGGTTTTTTTTTCTTTTAATAAGGTGTATTGCCTCCAAGTGCCCTTATTACAGATTCTAATCTGATCTGATTAGGGTTATTAAACGGTCTTGCGGAATATTGTTCCATTCTTGTGAAATCGCTGTTCTTAGTGTTGCCACTGTTGTGGGCACAGGATTGCTTGCATATACAGCTTTTTTTAAACTGTCCCAAACATGCTCAATGGGATTAAGATCCAGTGCTGAGAAACTCCGAACAAATATTTTTTGTATGGGATTTGTGACCGTTCTTTAGCCAACATTCAGAAACACACGTCAAAATGACATAATCACATAATGACCAACATTACATTACGAAGTGGTCACAAACATGTCTGCCAGTGCTGGGAAACTCCGAACAAATATTTTTTGTATGGGATTTGTGACCGTTCTTTAGCCAACATTCAGAAACACACGTCAAAATGACATAATCACATAATGACCAACATTACATTACGAAGTGGTCACAAACATGTCTGCCTTCGCGCAAGTATTATTGTTTGTGTTGTGATTTATTTGTTTGTTTTTCCTTTTTCTGTATGATTTCGGTATATAACATATCAGAATAATTGACGGTGATTCCAAGTTTGTGAACCATCATGGGTAAGGGTCACAGAATATGGAGTTTGCGGTATCAAGGAGGCCTGGCATACTGTAAAAATGTTGCATTTTTCCAAGTTTTCACTGAATCCATACCGGTGAGTACCGATATTTATTGCTAATGTGATCTTGTGCTCACCTAACACAATGCTATTAATTTACAATCAGGAAATTAAAGCATCATTCAAATTCTGTAATACGACTGGAGCCATCAATGAAGATTAATTATTGAAACTCTTGAAGAAATGGTTTAAAACATTGTGCCTACAGTAATATTTGTCTAATTGTAATCTAATTTAGTCTAACTAGGTTGACTTATAGATATATGGGTCAGAGAGACTCATATTATATTATCTACCTGTGACACCATTATGTAAATACTGGGAATATGAAATAAATCTTTTTCAGTTTCATATTCAAAGTATAATAATCTATTCCATTTAGTTATGCTGATAGTGTGAATTGGGGGATCTCTTAACTTTAAATCACACTAAATAAATTCACAGTCAAACTTAGTCAGTTATACGAGTAAGCGAGTAAACTTTTATATTTTGTGTCTTCCAGCTGTCGAGAGTGGCTAAAAGCAGTTGGTCACTTAGAACTAGTGCATCTACCAATAGAAAAACTGCATGAGCAGCGAAATGTATGTGCTAACTTCTTTGGAAGAAAGTATTTTAACAAATAGGGAAATCGTCTACAGAAGTGAAGTAGTTTCAGTATAATCCTCCATTAAGCTTTTCATGAGATGATGTTACAAACAGACAGAGAAATAAATTCTCAAAATTGATTGAGATGATTAATAGAGCACAAATTAATTGTGCTCTATTAATCATTTCAAATGAAAAGATCCCTGCGTTTTATATGCAGAGAAATGTTTACAAGTCTAATCGAAAATGTTGCTTATATTTAATTAATTATGTTTACAGATTTAACACAAAGGGAAAATCAGTTGATGGAACAATTGCAAACAAAAAACTAAATGCAGCCTGGCATCACTAAGACGCAGTGCAAATCTCTTGGAAAAATTTGAGTCAGATGTGCTAAAAGGAATTGTGACGTTGGTGCTAAAAAACAAAAAACGAAGCCATTTTGCCCTGATACCGATGTTGCTTGCTCATTTATATAAATTAATAAATACTGAAATCATTTAAATCTGTTTTATTTTACCGATTTATCAAAATAAATTAGGTTTGGAGCCTCACTATTATCTGCATAGAATGCATTTTATCGATATCGATAAGTTTATTGATTTCTATACGTTGCGCATCCCTATTTATGACAGTTCTTCCCTTCAAGGACATGGTTGTCAAGTTTGTTAAAATTTTCATGTTGGTAGCTATGTTTTTTTTATGTGGTTGGCTAAAGACGGTCACAAATTCTCAAAAACTGAATGTTCTAAGTTCCGCCTCTTAATTACATGCTCTGTGTTAAGATCCGGGCTGCGTGCTGGCCAATTCATGTTACGTATCCCAACCTCTTCGCAATATTGTCGAACTTGTGCAGCGGCATGGGGTCGAGCATTATCTTGTATTAGAGTAAAATGTTCGCCTATTAATCCCATGTAAGGTACCAGGTGAGCTTCTAAAACCTCTCGTTATATAACGTTGTGCCGTCAAACCTCCTTTTCTACCGTTTTGACGAACCATGTCGATGAACACAAGTTCCGTTCGCCCGATCATCGAAATGCCACCATACACGAACCGCCTCCAAAAGGAACACGCTCCTCAATGCAACTTTGAGTATATCTCTCCCCACGTCGACGACAGACTCTTCTGCGACCGTCTGCACCATTTAAACATGTCCTACACTCATCGATGAACAATACGGAGGCCCATTGCTCTTCAGTCCAATGGTTAAAATGGTTAAATGGTTAAGATGTTCACGCGCAAATCTTAAACGAGCTTGTCTGTGAGCTGCAGACCGCTTTGGACCATTTGCTGGTCTAAAAGGGAAGGGAAAAGGAGAAGGGGGGTGATTGCCGCTTCCTTAAGCCTCCTTTTTATTGTTCGTGTACTCACGTTTACTCCAAGCACTTCATTCGGCTCTGTTTTGATGTTTAATCACGTGAGGAAACGATTTCGTAGGGAAGGTAAAACAATAAATCGGTCGTCACGACGGGTGGTTGTTCGAGTTCTGCCGGTACCGGGTCTCCTTTAGTAAGAACCTGTCTCTACAAACCGTCGGTATACTCTAGAAACCGTAGACTAGTTTAAATTTAAATTTCTAGCAATCGCTTGTTGATCCAAGCCTTCCCGCACCAATGCTACAATTTGAGCGGCTTGTTTGGACGATGTATCCATATTTATGGTTACGAAATTTTTGTTGAGTTAAAAAGACTAATAATCAATACTACTGGTAACAATAATTTAAATCGCAAATGAAAAAAAAAACAAAAAGAATTCATTTCAAACTTTACTATAATAACACACGAATTTGAGACTGCATAAATTTTATTTTCCTGGCTATAATATTATTTTTTTACTGCAGTTCTATTATTAAATTTTGTTTTTTTTTTAATGATTAATGGACAGTCTCGACATTTTCATTTAGTTTAATCTAAAAAGTTTGCATACTTATCAAAAATATTAATTTGAAAGTAATCCTGAACTTTGAAGCAGTTTATGAGTCCGTCAGTGTATAAAAACATAGTTTAGTTTACAAAACACTATAATAGTCCCCTAAGAAAAATGATGCAACACTAACCTGTTGTACTTCTTGCATGTAAGCATCCAGAGAATCTATTTCATCTTCTTCCGCTATCTTCTTCTCTTCCACTACAGGTTTTTCTTTGGGTTCTGCGCTCTGGTCTTCACCAGCTATTTGAGAGCAATCACAAAATCAAATAAATATTTAGTAAATCTAAAACTGTAAAATGTCTTTGCTGCATGGGTGTGAAGAGATTAGAAACTTTGAAACTACCTTGGTTTTATTTATCTAAACAACAGGGTATGCAGGATATTGATACTAATGTAGTAGTATAATAAGACAGAAAATAATCATCTAATAATTGCAAGTTGAGTTAGAAATACGCAATAAAGTTCAATACAGACAGAGCCATATTTCTGCAAATGCATTAAAAAAATACACTGTAACTCCAAACTTCCGTTTATAAATGTAACAAAAATGTATTGTTATCCTACCTTCATCACCGGAGTCGTCTTCCAGTGACCACTTCTTGGCTGGCAACTGTATATTGCTCATAAGGCTGCCCTTCTGCACCTCTTTCTTGGCAGACTCCAGCTCTTTACGTTTACGCTCGGCACGCCAACGTTCGATGCGATCGCGACGCTTCTGCATTTCTGCTTCCAAACGACTTTGTTCTTCCTCCTAGAGGTCACAAAATAGAGTATTAGAATGCTAACATTAATCAATTTAGGAAGTTGTTGGTTTTGGCTCAAGTAGTTAAGGTGTAAAGTGCAGCAGTTACAGAAACTTAGGAGCATACTTCATCTTACAACTAGCCTAGATGTACTCTTGAACTAAGGTTTTTTTTTTTTTATATTCTTTACAAAGGTACACTCTACAGACAATATTAAATTAACAATATTCATGATGGCCCAGCGGTTAAGGTCTCGCCTCTCATGCATGAGATTGAGGGTTCAAATCCGAGAAAGTAACAAACAGAGATTATTAGATTAAAAACCCTTTCTATTGTCATTCATACAGATCAGCAGAAGCATAAATACAATTTTATAGTTTTTTTCAAAATTTTTTGCTTCCGACAATATGCACTTTCCTTCCCTCGAAATACCAGTTTCAATAGCATTTTATAACTAGGTTTTTTGTTAAGTAGGCCATAGGCAAAATATTTTCACCTGTCTCCTAGAAGTAGTCTAGGAGACAGGTGTTTTGATGTTTGGGTAGTAACCCAAACATCAAAACACCAACTAACCTTATCCACAGTCCCCGGATCATATTCAGCATCAGATTTGAGAGCCTTCTCCTTAGACTTTGATCTCTCCTCTTTATCCTTGTCTGGTGATTTCTTCCTAGAGGACTTCCCAGAGCCATTCCTTTTGTCATCTCTTTTATCACTGCATCAAATGTTTTTTAAGCTTGTATGATTATCAGTTTTTTAAGTATATGATTATCAGCTTTTTAAGTGTCACAGTATAGGGGTGGAACTAATAGGTGCTATTCTAAAATTGAAAATACAGTTTGGTATGAACTCAGACTGCATAATTATTTTAAATAGAACAATGTTCCACTTATGTATTCTCAATCATGGATAATTGCCCCATTGACCTTCAACAAATTGAAGAACTGAAGAATATTAAAAAAAATATTATATTATTATTATTATTTATAGTTTGGTTTGTTTACGTACCTTTTTCTGTCTCGGTCCCTGTCCCGATCCCGGTCACGCTCACGGTCCCTATCTCGCTCACGTTCCCTACTACGATCCCGGCTACGTTCCCTCTTTGACTCTCTTTCCCTGCTACGGCTGCGCTTCCTCTTCGTCGATTTAGAGACCCTGTCTCTCGACCTAGACTTGGACCGCCTTCTCTTGCGATCGGGCGTTGCCGACCGACTATGAGACCGCCTACGTTCGCGATCTCTTTCGCGATCACGCCTGTAAACAATTGCAAGAATAACACACTACCAAACATCGGAGAATTCTCCACGTATATAAACAAAACACTTACCCGCCTCTCACCATTTTGTTACACTTATATCATTAAACTCTACAAATTAAGCTCAGTTTGTTTTGTCATAAACCAATAATAAATCTTTCCTTTCTCATTAAAAAATCCGTGACACGCGTTGCTTGACTGACGCGTAATTTGACAATTGTAGTGATGTCCAATAACGCCAATCCGTTTAGTTTACCACAGAGCTACGTTTTGACTGTGTACAATCGACTAAAAAAACGTTTAACCTTTTGAGCGCCAGGGTCACAAATACGTGACAAGCGAAAACTGTCCCTGAGCGCCAACGACACAAATATGTGACAAAAACAGCGGTACATTAAAACACGAAATAAACTATTTAAACATTACTTTAATGCCTATTTATTTATATACCTGTAAAATAGAAGGTCCAAAATTTATTTATTTCCATAAAACTAATTAAATTGCATTATAAATATTGAGAAATTTTACGTTAAAAAGAAAGAAATAAACTCTGAAAAAAGAATGTCCTCACACGCCAGAGTCATAACTGCGTGACCGCTAGTGATGTAGCGCATGTTGGATAATATCATTATTTCAAATCAAAGATCGATTCGAAACTTTCCTCTGGAATATATTATTTTAGGTATAATTTGGTACTAGGATAAAGCAGCATTAATTTTATAAAACCAGTCTTAAAAATCATTCAATAAGCTACATAGTCAAAAATAAAATTTGGTTGGGTCGAATTTCGATATTCACTAATCCCAACTCAAGCGCATCCCTAACGCAACCCGAATTATCAGTACCCTGTACGCCATGGTCACGACTAGACGACAATATCGTGACGTCACAAGCGCGGCGACCAGAAATTAGTGAAGTGAATGAATAATATTTATGATTAATTTACTTGTGATATCGAGTTCAAGATTTATATTAAGTGACTATTATAATGAGTGGGAATTTAATGACTACGGAAGAACTTCTTCGCATATTAGAAGGAGTCTCAGATGACGATGATAATACAATGCAGATTTTGTATAATGTTGTTCTATTATTCTAAAGATTTATTAGTATAAGACTGATTGGTAACTGTGATAATTATATATAATCGTTAATTGTTTTAATTTGTTACTTTTTATGCCAGGTTTATAGAACTTATTAAAATTTTCTATTTTTTCATAGTTTTTATTTACCTTCTTAACCTATTTCAATCATATATTTTTAAGTACCTGTTACATTCAGAATTATAAATCTGATTTAAAAAACGTGTTTCATTTATTATAAAATAATATTGTACTAGAACATCGATAAACGAGATATTACGTTGCCACATCCTTATTTCGGAAGCGAAGTAGTTATTAAAATGGCGGGCCGTCCACGCCATGGTCACAATATGAAGACAGCAGATCAAGAATAGTGTTGTACCTACAGTTATTATATTTAAATATATTGTAGTCTCATATCTGTTATTACGGTATTATACAAGTCTGTAAATAGTGTATAACTATTACTTTAATAGGAAGAAATGTAATGTTGAATTAAATTTCAATGTTATAAGGACATTATATTTCGAAATTAAAGACGAAAATGAAAATAAAATTGATTATCGATGAAGTTTTGGAATCCCTATTTTTTTCGTAGGTATTTGCGGTGAATTTGTGGCCTGGCGTTGAGGGCAAGTTCATGCGTTTTTGCTCTGGCGTTCAAAAGGTTAATAAAAAAAACAATAGTCTACTAAAAAAAACACTAAAATTGCTGCCGACATCCGAAAATCTATTTTTTTATTTGTTTTTCCTTCTGTAGTGTTTTTTTTGGAAGTTGGTTGTTTTGTTTTTCTAAAAAAGTTTTTATTTCTTGGTTTTTGGTGGGACAGTTTGTAATTTATCTAAGTTACAATAGTCAAATGTCAACTGCTCATCACCTTTTACTAAATATTGCTTTTCCCGATACAGGGACGTTACGTCGAATAAAAAATAGTTAGAAATAGCTTGTAATGGTGATTGTGTGTATACGTTTAGTGCGTGTGCGTGTGTGTGTATATGTGTGTGTGTAAATTTAATTGAATGTTCAGGAAAGGTTGATTGGGATCTCGAGTAATGGTAAGTTGAATGCCTCTCATAGTGTAGAATAAGTGTTACGAAAGAGTTATTAGAATTTGCTGTTTCTTTGTAACTGAGGGACAGTAGCCAGTGGCTTAAGACTGCTTGACCTTATGCAGGGTAAGTTTATAAATTGATAGGTCTTTGTTGATTTTATTGTATATTTTGGAGCTTTGCACGATAGTGTCGTCGAGCAAGTGCAGAACTACACTGAACGGATTCACAGATAGGAAAGCCAATCCGCCGATTGGATAGATTTGTATCTAGCGGCATCGTGGAGTGTTGACGCAAGACAGTGTGGAGGACATAGAGTTTACCGTGAGTATTTGGGCTTCGGAGTACAACTGGGCTGTGGGGTAGTCCCTTTTACGGAAATACATATTTGAGGACAGCCCGCTGAGCTCGTTAAATCTTAAGCATCACGGTTTGTCTGAGCTCTTTCAATAAATACATTCGTTTGCGAAGCCGGGAGCATAGAGTATCTGTATGAACACGCCAATCTAGGGTCTCGTCGATATGAACACCCAAATACATGAAACCATATCCAGGCAATTGCACGGTGACGCATCATGACAAATATGCGCTGTTATTTTGGTTGAATTCTTTGGTAGTTTAGGTGAATTTGGTGGTAGAAACTGAATTACTGTAATTTTCAAAGGCCTTCGTTAAATCTAAGAAGACATCATAGCATTTAAGGCGAGTGTCCAGTTTGTCGATAAAGGTGTTGGTGAAATCAGAGACAGCATCTTCATATTACTAATATTTTAGTTCGCTAGTCAGCCACATTTCTTATTTCCATACAGTAATATTGCCAAATTAATGAAAACAGCGAAATATTTGATATCTATTTGCGGCGTTGCCCGCTTTCAGAATAAACGCTCTTAACGATAATTTTTCGACATAATTAGACTTAAACTGTATATTACAAATTATTATTAGTAGTTTCCATTGGTTTTCGGGCACCAGCTTTCATACGTTTTTGCCCATCCTCCTTTCATTCTCAATTCTCGACCAATTATCAAAACGCCGCTTATAAGTTTCACTTCAAAAGTGTCGTTCAAAATCAAAATTCAAGTCATTTATTCTAACTAGGCTGAGAATCAGCACTTTTAGAGCGTCAAAATTACATAAGACAGTCCCCAAAATGCTCATCCTTCACCACTTCCTAGTGCTTTAGCTAGGAAGAAGAAGTGGCGCAACAAACTCCCCAGCAGCACAGCTGTCTATTCAGTTAGAATAAATTGATTCTATAAAATAGTGCGCAAAATCTAACGCAACACAAAACATAATTTAAATGAATAGCCATGTCAGCTAGCAGATGCCAATATGCCAACCAAAAACATAGAGAACTATACTCAGGCAGAAATAAAAAATGAACACTAAACGTAAACAATATCTAAATAAAAGCCTCCAGGCATAAAGGGCGTGCCCACTTACATATAGCTGTAACTGGAAGTTATAAATTATCAACTAGGACCGTCGCGTCGTGACGGTCAAAATGTTACACTTTTTTGGTCTTGGTCTTATTCGCCAAGTGTGTAGAGTACAGACGCTAGCACATCAACCTACTACAATCTGTCAAATTTCTTTAATAGATTTTCAACTTTTTATCCAAAATATAAGGTTCAAAGTTGATTGGGAAAAACGTGCGTTATGGAACTGCGTTCCAAAACATTAATGTGAAAATGCATCACTGAAATTTTATTATTTATTTGACAGTAGAAATAACTTTTTAGAATGATTGCGTTTTTTCATATTACTAGGAAAACTGATCACGAGATTTTTTTAGGTAGATTTTAGATAATTTAGTAGAGTTTTATCGAGTCGCTCAAGATTTACTATAAACTTCTATACTAGAAACGTCAAAAAGGCATCACAATGTAATGTCAAAGTAACCTAACCTTAAATGTTGAAAATAGCCGCCTCCTATTGATTGTTTACTACAATTATTAACTATTTAGGATAGAAATCTCTGCTTTGATCCACATAATCAAACATCCAGATTTTTTTAATTATCGTACGCTTTCTAAAGTCAATCGGCAGTCATGGCAGATGATGGCGAAAATGTAAGTGTTCTCTGTAATTATGTACGGCACCTATGAACTAAGAGTTAATTATTTAATTTTAATACAGAAGAACTATTACTAAAGTTAATAGAATTAACTTCTTATGCTGTAAAAAGCAGATATGTTCGGTTTAGGTATATGAGCGTTTATTCTGAAAGTGGGCTACGTCGTAAATAGATGTCAAATATTTCGATGTTTTGATTAATTTGGCAATATTACTGTATGGAAATATGTTATGTGGCTAACTAGCGAACTAGAATATTAATAATGAATTGCAATTATAACAATTAATTTGATGTTGTAACCGTTTTAGGTGTAAAAAAGGCACTTGGAAAGTTTCCAAATACTTTTTTTACATCTAAAACTAAATATTGGTGTTACGATACTTATTGAATTTCATAATCAATATTCTAGTTCACTAGTTAGCCACATTTCATGTTTCCATTAATCAAAAAAAAGGTAAATATTTAACTGCTATTTCCGAAGTTGCCAACTTTTAAGGTACCATTCCGTACCCAACCGCAGGCAGCAACTGCAAGCGACGTGTCGCGGCGTCCTGTCGTGGCGACACGTCGCAGCGGCAGCAGCCCGTATTCCAGTCGGTATATAGAAGATAGAAAAACGTGTTATCGTTATCGCTCGAGATGGCGGCACTACAGGGGCGGCAGTCTCGACATAAATAGTGATCGCTATATGACCGAATTCGGTCTCAAAGTCGTAATAACGCCCCAAGACGCGCGCGACGTGCTTCACTAGCACGGGATTTTTTCGAGCTTGTCAAGTAATTTTGACCGTCTTGGGACGCGATTACGACTGCGACCGAATTCGGTCGTATAGTAGCGATCGCTATCTATGTCGAAACAGCTGGAGCTGGTCTGCAGTCTGGCTGCACGTGTCGCCCGTAGTGCCAACGACGTGTCGCTAGCTAGCCTTTATAGATTATCTATACCTATCTTTAGAAATCTCTACAAAAAAATAAAATTGAAGTGTCTGTTTGTACTGTCAAGATAATAGGGTTTTACTAAATGCATATGAAAGTACTTGTAACATAAAACTATTTTTTTATATTTTGTCTGTATTTCTGTCTGTCTGTATTCTGTTTATTCCGGTTAATCTCCAAAACGGCTGGACCGATTTTGATGGGACTGTCACTGAAGCTGATATTATAAGGAGTAATGCTACTTTTATTATAGAAAAAGAATTAGGCCGAAGCCCTTGGCAGCAGTTAGTGAGTAATAAATTAACAAAGTCTTAAGTATATTCCATGGTCAGATGTTAACCTGTTTAGTTAATATTTAACTACAAGCCCAATGGGATCCTCATTGGCAGTCCTGTAGGGGGTGAATTTTCTAAAATCCTTCCATAGTGCTTACTTTTGCTAAAGGAACTTGTGAATAATTGCATTCTTCTACACCCAGTGGTTTATGCTGTGTATTGTCTGTCAGAGAATGAATGAATGAATTGAAGATTTTTATTAAGTAAATTATCAAAAATTTCAGGTATCTGTGATGACAGTGAAGGAGCCTTTGGATCTCATAAGACTCAGCTTGGATGAGAGAATATACGTAAAAATGCGCAATGAGCGTGAACTAAGAGGAAAACTACATGTAAGTACAAATATTCCATGATAAACAATGTATTGATAAGTATTTGTTTAATCCCGTCAAATGATCATTTTCATGTAAGCGCTCAGTGCTCAATGGTTTTTACAAATATATTATTGCCATTTTGAGTGTATTTTTCTTATGAACCATCCATGGTTCATACAACATTTGTCGGGTTTTGGAGACTTGAGGAACAGGGTGTAAAGTTCACCATCTTCTATTGAAAAGGGAGGACCCTCCGACCAGATGGATGTCGTGTTTGGCAGGCAACTGCCCAATGATTGATGTTGGATAGTCTTATATATGTCATTCGCGCTGTAAACTCTAATTGTGTGATGCAGAATTTGTGTGTGTGACGTCAGGTCTCTGATGCGTAGTTCGCATGTGACACAAGGTTAATAAAGAAACTAAGCTTATAAAATAGAGTAATTAATCTACACTCCTTTATTCCTTATACTTATGAATATTGTTGTTTGTTCATGAAAGCACATTGTACATTTTCTTAAGATTTATCTCCCCTAGCAGACACCACCAAATTTACTTGGATCCATGTTATCATTTATTTACCTGTGCAAGATTTGAAAAAGTTAAAAACAAAATTTTTTCATGTCTAGGCTTATGACCAACATTTGAACATGGTTCTTGGTGATGCAGAAGAAACTATAACAACAGTTGAAATTGATGAAGAAACTTATGAAGAAGTATACAGAACAACCAAAAGGAACATTCCCATGTTATTTGTGAGGGGTGATGGTGTTATACTTGTATCTCCTCCTGTAAGAGTAGGTGTCTAATATAAAATTAATTTTAAGTTTAAATAAAAGCTACTTTTACAGACATCTGTTTATTTCTTTTGTCCTAAAAGTTTAATTATACCTTCATTCTTGAAAGACCGATTCTTTGGCACCAACAATTCTTCTTCATCCATTGGTTCAATGATCTTACCAGCCTTAGTAATTACACTAGGACGAATCAGTTTCTTATGTGCCTTCTCAGGTATAAAAGTATTACCTAGAGGTGCTCTGATAGATGCTTCGTAGTCTTTGATACTTTCAAAGGGGAATGGGACATCTTTTACTTTATGAACTGCCAGTTTTGGGTCCTTGAACTCTTTGATTATTATGTCACCTTTGTTTTCATCGCGACGCGCTATTTTAGGTGGAGCTCTAAGTATGAACCTGTTTCTTTTACGTTTCTGAGGCTTAACACCTTTACCTCCCCATGTTCCCCATCCTGGTAATGTAAGATTGATATCTTCAGGTTTATCTTTATTCATCTCATCTTCTTTCTCTTGTCTGAAACTTGCTACCACATCATCTTCTTCAAAGACTTCTTCAATGTTAACTCTAGGTACCACTTGATCATCATCCAACTGATCATACTCATTTTGACCTTGAGAAATAGCACTATTCAAGTATTTTGGCTTAACTGCAATAAATCTGTTAGGATCAATGTTAGAATCTGTAGATTCTTGAACAGATGTTTGTGCTGCATTTAGTATTTTAGATAAAGGCTGACCTTTTTCTTCATTTGCTAACCCTTCAATTGTTTTTGATGATGTTTCAATGAGTTCTTCATCAATCACAGCTTTGACTTTCTTGTTTTTGAGCTTTAGGTATTCTAAATTATCTCTATCTTGTGTATCTTTAATTTTTTGGGTTTCTCTTTTATTAGCCCGGCCAGCCTTTTCCAATCTTTCAATGTTACGCCTTATTTCTCCCAACTTCTTTTCTACTTTCTGTGCTACACTGGTCTCATGATTTTCAAAAGCTGATAATACATCTTCTGAAGGTTTTGATTCAGTAACATTAACAGTTTCTACCTCCCAATTTGAAGTGGCAACTGGTTTACTAACTTTTGATTTAGCAACTACTTTCTTAGACTTTTTAAATAATGGGTTATTCAGGACTTGGTTCACTTCTTTTTCAATTTGTTGAGTTTCTGTTCGACGAGTTTTCCGTTTATTTACAGCATTGACTACATCAGTATTTGTTACTGTTTGTACCACTTCAGCTTCTTCATCACTTATTCCTTCATCTTGATTTTCTCTTTGAGATAATTTGCTGATGCTTGCTTTTAAGACATTAAGTTCATTATTTTTAGTACCATCTTCATTATCCATGTTTTCGTCATTAGAGTCACTATCACTGTCATCTTTTTGTTTATTCATTTTATTTTGTATGAATTTCTTGTAACCAAAGTCAAATTCAGCATTAATGTTAGATTTGTCTGATCTTTGCATCATCCAGGGGTTCAAGGGGTCTTGTGATAAAGCAATGTTAAGTGTTGCTTCGTCATCTGCCTCATCATCTGTGCTCTGATTGTCTTGTACCTTTTTTGTTAGACCTCTGCCAACAGCCAGTTGGTCAGCTAATTGCTGCCTCACCTGAAAAATAACAAAGAAAACTAATAAACTTCATGTGATTTTTTTTATTGTCTACTAGTCAATATTCAATACATTTCCATATCATTAAAATTGGTTCTAATACTTGGACTATACATGCTTTTTTCTGGAGTCTTACACAACTTCTGTGTATAAAGTTAAATCAGTCTTAAAAAAAAGTTTAAGCTGATGCTTCTTTTTACCTCTTTATCATACTTGACCCTAATCAATTTATTCTTAGCCCATTTCCCTGTACTCTTATGTCTCAAAGTGTGCCTCTCTAGAGCGCGAGCTTTTTCTATTGATTCTAACTTCTTCAAAGCTTCCTCTGGATCTTTCTTTTGTAATTCTTCAAATTCTTTCAGTTCCTGTTTTAGTTTTTCTTTCTTCAGAACACTAGAATTAATCAATCAAAAACTTTATTTTGAGCCAAGACTCATAAATGGTTAGTAACAATGTTCTTAAAACTACGTATTAGTAAACAACACATATGGTGACACATGCATCTAACCAACAACAGTGATTTACATAATGACAGTCCACTCTGTCTGCTATCATTTTCAGAACCCTGTTGGGGCTGGCCATGACTCGTACCACCATTGATGCTGCGCGCTTGCGCATTATAGTATAAAAAAAATCTACACGCCTTTCCGCAAACATCCCTGACGCACTGAAAGGCCAAGGCAACCCTATCAGTTTTCTGAACGCGTTATTAAATTGGATACGAAAGGCTCCATACGATGCTCGCGAATACTTCTCTAGAATAGAAAAAATCATTAAATCACACAAATATCCATTACTGAACTGGGCAAAACACAAAAAGTATATCACTACAAAATCCAACATATCCCTGTGGCAGTGCAAGCGACTGCTTGGCAGGAATTGGGGGATCAGCCCCTAGGTCACCCACGGGTTATACACCACATTCATCCGACCCATTATCACATGCGACTCACTAGTCTGGGGACCCAAAACAGACTTGAGCACAACCCAAAGAGAACTCGAAAAACTCCAGCACTTCGCTTGTGTTGCAGTATGAAAACTATACCCACTACCGCCCCCTACAGGCAATGCTGGGACTGCCGCCTCTGCACCTCATCGTGCGGGAGAAGGCGGCAGAGGCTCCAGAGTTAAGCACATACAGGATGATGCGATCAAACGAATGCCAATGATGGCATCAACCTGCGACAAAGTCCCGAAAACACCACTTTCAAAGGCACCACAACATAATACAGAAGAACAGTGTGACTACTCAAGCTAGAAAGAGATGAGAGTATAAACTGACGGATCGAATACCGACTCGGGTACCGGAGTTGGAGTCTTCTCACATGATTTCAACATAAATATATCCAGCCCGCTGAGAATGTTCAACACCATCTATCAGGCAGAGTGTGTGGGCATCATACAAGCGGTCCACGACCTAGAAGCCAGGAGGTTTATGGATACCCACATACTCATACATCATACTACCGACAGTGCCTCAGTTCTCTAATCCTTATGGAAAAAAGATATTACCTCAAAGATGACACTACATTGTGACAATGCACAATACACAATTAATAGTGTATCTAGCCACAACACAGTGACACTGAAATGGATAAAAAGACACAGCGGATCGCTAGGTAACGACGCAGCTGATGAACTTGCTAGACGAGAATCTAGCACGGCAGTCTGTGGACCCGAGCCAATTGTACCCATCCCCTTCAACCAATTATGACTACACATGAGGAGAACTTGTGAACCTCGACACCGGGCTGCAGGCAGTCCGAGGAAGCTATGCTATCCTTGGATAGCAGGCTAACCAGGCGCTTATTACGCCTGGACAGGAACGGCCTGTGTCTAGTGACAGGGACCATCACGGCTCACTGCTCGCCAAACCACACAATAGGCATAATGGACAGTCCAATGTGCAGGGCATGCATGGAGGCTACAGAAACCGTTGCGCACATGCTCTTTGAATGCACAGGCGTCACCTAGATTAGAACAGAAACCCTCTGGTCACCCAGATCTTTCACAGATGTTCTGAACAGACCAGGAGTTTTAATTAACTTCTGGAGGTTGGTGGGCTGGTTGGAATAACCAAACAGCTGCCATGGCCCATGCACAAAGGTCCACCTGACGGACTAAGTGTGGAAACGAAACCCCATAACATAGAACATATCCATTATCAAGAACTTTGAACATTTCATTATTTACTGAATTTTTTAGTTACAAATTAATGCAAATAGTATTACACTTACCGATGATACTTTTTGCTCTTTATCTTGCTTTGTCTCTTAGCTTTAGCAGCCTTATATGACTGTTGTGCCCTCATTTTAGCAAGATGTTGTCTATGCTCAACCATTTCTTCATAAGTCATTGGAAACAGTGGCTCTTCTTCCTCCTCGTCTTCCACCATTGGAGTGGGATCTAATTCATCTAGTTCTCTCTCTAAGTCTGACTTTAACTTGAGCTTAGTCAAAAAATCCCCTGTGGGCTCAAGTTTAGAAGAGACATGTTTTATTGGGAAGGCAACATAATCTACAGTCCGACTCCTTGCTACTACTGGGTCCCATCTTCCTACTTTCTTTTTTGTTTCTTCGTACCCTGTTGCCCTCTTGATTCTCTCAGCCTGTGGCTTCTCTAATGGTTTGCTTAGAACTTTCGACTCACTCTGAGTCTTTTTTAACTTCTTGCTTATCTGTACGTGGTGTGCGGTGTCTTCTAATATCTTGGCGACGTTGTTGAGGTTTAGTCTATTCGTTCTCTTTGTAAGGTTGAACTCTGAGCTAAGATTTGTCGGTTCATTTCTTGTAGGCTCTGTTATATGTTGAGTTTTATCTAACTTTGTTATAGCATTCACTAAACGGTCATGTTCTGTGGCGACTAATTCTGTATCTTCTATATCCTCCATTGCACTGGTATAGTTATTAAACAATTAAAATAAATGAATTAGTTTAGATCTAACGTGACATAACCTACAAAAGTAAGTGTACACCTGCAGAAACGTCAAATTTTGGCGTCAGCTGTCAGTCAAGTAAATGTCAGTTCGCTTTTTTTTTACTGTGTAGCATATTTTTAATAAATACTTCAGGAATCGACTAAAAGAACTCGAAATTAATTTCAGATCAATTTTAACCCTAATATACTAATATTATTTCAAGTATTTTACCTTTCATTCAAAATTAACTAAATAGTTTAAAGTTTTTTTTTTCTGACACAGTAATAAATTAAAATTATCTATACGTCTGCGAGTACTGATTTGTATAGGCTATCGAATACATAGCAAATAGCTATTCTAGCCCACAAAAAGTTCAAGTTCCACAAATGTATAGACAAAATACTAATGATTGCCTCCCAGGCGATATCATAATCAATATTTTGGTAACAGTGTAAGCTAAACCTCAACTCGTTACGTAGTACAGACGCCAGCACATCAACCTACTACAATCTGTCAAATTTCTTTAATAGAATTTATCACTAGAGTATAAGATTCAAAGTTGATTGGGAAAATTTGACAGTTTCGGGTAGGTTGACCTGCTGGCGTCTGTACCCTGAGTTGGCACGACCGTACACACTGCTGCACTACACATCAAGCTATACATTTCCACTATAAGCTGACCTCGCATTGTACGGTAATCTTATATAATTCAAGATCAGCATAAAATGGAATTGTATAGCTTGATGAGTAGCTGCGTGTACATTTGTACAACCTGATGAGTCTCCGCAATTTCAAATTAACCAAAAAAATACTGACCGCAGGCAGCCTCTCAGGCAGTGATTAGTACTCTGTTTCACCTTCTCCGAATAACAAACATTAAAAATAGAACTGAATTGAATACCTCCTCCTTTTTTTTAAATCGGTTAAAAATGGGACATTTGTTATGAAATTACGTGCCAGAAGGGAATGAAACAGGCCGTTTACTGGACACTGGGCTACTCAATTCAAAAGTCGGATAAAATTATGAATGCATAACTGCGAACACGGTAATTTTATTTTCATTGAATCAGTCAAATTTTAAAGCAACTTAATAACAAATAATAAAATACACAAAAGCAACCATACCATATGAGTAATTCCCTAAGAAAAAGGTATTATTTCGACATTTATATGTACCACATATGTACATAGGTTTGCAGGTACCTACTTACACAAATCTAGACAACGGTCATTTATGATTTACTTCAGGAAGTTAAAATACATTTTTCACCAACACTAAATTAAAATGGAGAAAGGTATTACTTAAATACTAATTAATAATAGCATGAGATTCATCCGATGAGGGCGTTGATGGCGGAACGTTTTCGTCATTTTGATGAAGAGGCTTGCGAGCTTGTTTGTATTGTTGCCGATTACGATATAACTTTGCTTCGTCGGTGCACTTTATTGTAATACTGTTTCTGTAAAAAAACAAAAAAAAAACAATATTATTTTCGTTCCGGTAGATAGATGTCACTTGCTAATGAAACGGAGAAGTGATTGGAAAGAAAATTTCCGGCCAAGTGCGAGTCGGACTCGCGCACGAAGGGTTCCATGCCATTATCTATAAAAACGGCAAAAAAAACACGTTGTTGTTTGGGAGCCCCTTTTTTGGGTGGGAAATAATCAAATAACATCTCAAGACTCTTACTGACTAAAACCCACCCGTGTTCCTTCAGTTGCCTGTACGTTGCCAGGGGCCACGGTGTCCCTTTCGGACTTTCCCGCAACCCCGGCAGGTATGGGAGCCCCCTTAAATATTTATTTTATTCTGTTTTTAGTATTTGTTGTTATAGCGGCAACAGAAATACATCATCTGTGAAAATTTCAACTGTCTAACTATCACGGTTCATGAGATACAGTTTGGTGACAGACGGACAGCGGAGTCTTAGTAATAGGGTCCCGGTTTCACCCCTTGGGTGGAACCCTAAAAAGTACTTGCATGATATGTTTCGAACCAAATAATTACCTCACCAAATTCTTTGGCACGCCACATTTTGTTGAAACTGTCTTCACAATATCATCAACAAGTTGGGGATCTAAAATTTTCTTTGGGGGTCTATTCAAAAACGCTGGAGATTGCTTGCCTGTTAGAGAGTGCGTCGCCAATACCCTAAAAGAAAATAATTTGTTAGAATATTTTGCAATAACGTATTAATATTTGTTAAGGCTTAACGCGACGCGACGCGACGGCGCGAGGCGACTTTGGTCAAACAATTTTTATGAAAACTTCAAGGTAATTGTTCTACCGGTGTCGCGGCGCGCTGTAGCGTCTCACCTGTCTGCGAGAGCCTTTATGGATTTTGATATTAAATTACCTTCGAGGGAATATCGCTTGCAGTAATTGCCTTGTAGCAGAAGTATGCGAGTTCCAGTCAATGTCATTTAGTAGTCTTGCAGGCACTTTGGCGTTGCCAGTCCCAATCGGTACCTGATAGGACATGGTGATTAGTTTAATTCATTTCGTGACAAAATAACAACATTATCATCCGATCAAGTGCAAGATTCCTCTCAATTATTGTCACTCGGAATACAAAATTGAATACAGTGACCATGCATTGTACTCCTTTGTTGAATGATTACAAACCAACTAAAGAAGTTAAAGTACCTAACGAGTCTTGAAGGTCACTCGGCACAATAAATACATCGTTATCTATGCACCTTACTGTCCAAGAATAGGCACCTACTTGAATGTGAAGTGCAAAATTAATAAAAAATGATTACCAGATCAACATCATTCACAGTCTCGATATTATTCGTAGTTTGTGCCGACATCCTACGAACCCGTAACGTGTTAGGGTTGCATTTATCTTCAGTTTTAACAATCGAACTATTCACTTGTTGTTCCCCACCATTATCTTCTAGTACTTCTTCTGCACCAACTTCATCAGCAAATTCCGCTGATATTAGATTGACTTGCTGCACGTATTCTGTATTATGTGGTTCTATCCATGACTCACCTACATTCTGTTCGATATATGAAATTTCGTCATTATGCTCTGATTCTGACATCGAGGTTGAACCATTAGAGTTCACATTTGCTTGGGATATCAACGATTGGAATCTCTTGTAAAGATTTTTGAGGACTGCTTCCATCTCTTCTATTTTAGATGCAGGTGGAGGTAAAAATGTTTCCTCTGTCTGTGTTGCTTGGTCGAAACATAGTCTAATATTTCCCTGAGCGCTGCAGCTAGGGAGTGGTGTGCTACTGATAATAGATCGCCGTCTTGAACTATTTGCTTTCAACGAACCGCGTACTTGTTTGCCGGTTGATTCTTTACGATTATACTGAGGAGTATATTTCGGTGTTGAGTTGCTGTAGTTGCGAGTTTTGCTACGTTCAACTTTATTAGGCTGAAATAATATTTTACTTATTAATTGAAAAAGGAAAAGATATAATAGAAAACGGGGCAATGGTTGTTAAGAACAAGAATCAAAACCTACCTCAGAATCGCTGTCGCTGTCGCTATTGTCATTTTGTGCAATCACCACATGAGGCAAAGGACTATGACTGCTCGATTGTTGTTGGGCGTTAAACTGAAAATGAATTACGTTATCATCTTTAAAACGGCAAAGAAGGTTACGATGAGTCGATGGCTGGACATTTATCCGTTCAAACTTTAAACCTTTGCAGACGGAGAAATTTGAAAAATGATCTACACATCAAGCTATACATTTCCAGTTTATGCTGATCTCGCATTGTATAGGATTTCCGTTTAATGTGAGGTTAGCTTATACTGGAAATGTATAGCTTGATGTGTAGTCGTGTGTACAGAAAGGGTTTCATAATTAGTACAGAGGCCCTAGTGTGAGTTTGTTTTACACATCTCGACTTTACACATCGAGCGCGTTCGGCGCTCCGATTGGCAGCCAGCCGGCCTTCACAAGTGAACGGCCAATCGGAGCGCCAAACGCGGTCGATGCGTAAAATCGCGATGGTTAAAAGAAACTCACACTACGGCCTCTGTTCTCTATCTGCGGCTTTACTTTGCGTCACCAACACCGGAAAACACCACGTTAAAAACCATATTATTACGAACGAACAAAAAAAGGCTTTTAGCCCAGGAAATTTACTAACTGCTAAGATGCATTATTTAAAACAGCGATGTTTTTCATTTAACGTGTAGGGTATGGACACGGGATTATGTAAAATGTATAAGTACCGCGAAAAGTTCACCACGCGTGTACGTTATTTTTAAGAAAACAACTAATTTCAATTTTACGTTTGTATCGAGTGTTTGTCGAAGAGATTAGGTATAACAAGTAGGTCAAAAAATTTAAAATTTGGCATAGCATATTGAAATATTTAACTAGGTAATTTAATGCAAAAAAATCGCTGTTATCATTTTTGCTAGAAGTACCTACCTCCCTACAATTAAAGAATTTCGTAATTTTATTTTTATTTAAATTCTGTGGAGGAAAATGTTTAATTCTGAAACAATATATTAGTTTTACCAATTTTTTACATAATGTAACCAATATTTTCCTGTTAAAAATGTTGCCTAAATTTTTATCTACAAAATCGTGTTTTTGTTTTTTTTACCTTGATGCGGTCCTGGAAAATGTTTAATTTTTTATATTATTTATTTGAAGAGCTAAGTTCAAAAACACGATTCAAGAAGGGTTCAAACCTAATTTCCCCGGCCTATTTGGAGGTGTACGTCAGGCGGACAATCAATTTATACCTATCAATCTAGTCTATGTTTTGAAATTTTACGTGAAATATTGGGAAATACATATTTATAATTATAAATATCGGTCGTCTTATTTTTTGTAGTCGTTGTTGTTGGTGACTAATACACTTTAGCTTAGCCTTCATTAGACCTAATTTAACTATCACGAATTCTCTCATGAAGAGAGGAATGGTACCTAATACTAATAATTCCAAGCCCCAATGAGCCTAGCGGCTAACATTACACGGTTAGGTGTGGATGAGGATCATCATAACTAGGTAAACAGGGTTATTAAGTAGGTACTTACCGAATTCTCCGATTTCATTTCCTTTATCGTCCGCATACAAAGTTGCAGGACATTTTTAACTTGTTGATCCTGACGCTCCAGGATCTCTCTCTGTTCCTTGACATATCTTTTGCTCTCTGTAATTAGAAAAGTCATTCTGTAAATTCGGTCGGGAACGAATCATAATGATTATAGGATTGGTGGGAATTCACTCGTTAAGAACATTTTACTTGGACAATTTCAACCTTATGACTATTGACATAGAGGTCGATTTGACTTTGAATTGTGGAACTGGCAGAATAGACAAAATTTATAACAACTGAATCAAGGCTTTATGTCTATACGTTTAAGGACGAAATTGGATGGGTGTAGGTACAGAAGTTACCGTTACGATATTCATGAATGAAAATATTCGCAACGTTTAAAACGTTGAAGACACCGTTGGAATGGAACCTAAGTATGTATATAAATTAATAAAAGGAGCAATAACTAAAACATACCTGATATCCGCAAAATCTTTGCTCGGCGTGGATTTTCATGTTTTACACGCATGAAAATCAAATTCCCAGGATGCAGGTCTGTTTCATCGTACGCCAAGGTGTCCACGTTTACCACACCATACGAAGGGAACACATTACTCTCATCCACCCACTCAACGAGGAGCCACACCCTTGAAGCCATAGCACACAGATTTACCGTACTTCACGATGTTCAAAATGCAACTGAACCTTCCTCGTGGGTCTATTGCACGCCACTCAGGTAAAAAATCACGACAATACAAAGCGTAGATTTGCCCTAACGTTCGTAGACCCTACCCAATGTGCAAGCGAAAAAAATGCTAATAGAATGAATAGAAAGTTGCATTAGACAAGCGACAAATCGTCAATGGTATTTATTCTACAGTTTCACCGTTAGTTCGAATCCAAAACTAATTTTCAGTCACTGATATTGTAAGGACTCTGCTATGAAGTATTCTAATTAAAAGCATGATAGTAATGCAACTTTATAATTAAATGCTTTCAAAACGATAGACAATCAACAAATCAAAATGATTTAAAATAAATATACCTAAAAGTAGGTAAATCTTTGAAATTGTCGTCAAGTGAAGTACCCTCAAAATGTTGTAGGTAACTAAACTTGTATTGCGATGTAAATAGTCAGAGAGATGGAAGAGAGATTTTTATATGGAAGTATTTAATCTTTCATATAACAACGACTGTAACGACTACATAATACAGTGGTTCATAATAATATACCTCGTCTACAGTACTACAACTTAGAAAATTATCTAACTGAAGGTGCATGTTATTCTGCTACAGCTATCTAATTACGCAACACATTTTCGTAAACGATTACGACAATTTTTTTTCATTTTGACAGTTCAACAACATTCACTGCGGTATTTACGTTGTTGAGCAGATTTTTTTCGAACTTATGAAGCAATGGATTAGCAATTTGTTTCAAAACGATTCAAATTCCGATTGATCGTGTATTACATAATTAGGGTTGGGATATCGTGGCCATCATCTCCTTTCATCAGAATGGGAACGGAATTAGGATCTTTTATTAAAGTTTTAAGAGTTTTAAGCTTATACATATTATGTAGGAGTAATCCTCAACATTAATCGCTTTTATTGAGGCTTGGAAACACTCCTACACTTAAAGCGGTCCGATCATAGTACTTATACAAATAATTTTAGAAGACCAAAACAAAAGCTTGTAAGTACAAAGAGGAGATAAATTGTTTTATAGTGAGCTATAACCATGAGCCAACCTATTGGAATGAAGAACAATACCGGACACGGATTACTGTTCCGAGAAATGAGTAGGTAAGTAGTTATAGCAGTGGAAATGAAAGAGCATTATTATAATGTAACTATGTATACCTAATTCTCATTCTAATCTATTACAAAGATAGGCTAAAAGTGCTTCGATTTTTCCTATTTTGAGAAAGACCCTGTAAAGAGGAATTAAAGCCTCCCCCACCGGCGCGTTTTTTTCGCGCGATAATTACGCAAGCGTTATTGCGATAATGCGTCCCGATTCCTTGCACACTGCTGCGTTTTTATCGTGTGATATTTCACATATTTACATTACATTTTGTAAAACGCAGCGTTATTATAGACCGATAAAAACGCGCTTGTAACGCAGGTGTGTGTAAGATCACATGCGTCCTAATACAAAATGTTCTAACAACTAAACAACACTTATCGGAACATCGCAGGACGGAGAAACGCAAGCGTCCTACTTCTATTGCGTCATTATTATCGCAGCAGTGTGTAACTTAGTGGCCGTCCTAACAAAAATCTACTGAAGACAGATATCGCAATAACGCTTGCTTGCGTTATTATTATCGCGTGATAAACACGCGCCTGTGGGTGAGAGGCTTAATGATACTAAAAGTAATTAAGTACTTACATACGACCGTTGAATTACGCAAGTACCTACCTGTGATATTGTTATGTGACAGTTATCAGAATCGAGTTATATTTTAACGAAGCTTTTGCTGTTATGTCAGGGAGATTTATTTACATTCGTAAACCAAAGAATATAGATATCTGATGGTAGAGGTATTTACAGGTAACTGCCTGTAAATACGATGTCTAGACCTCCAGATATCTAGACATACTTACTATGTTATTTTATGACGGCGTTTTATAAATACCAGCAAATTTAATAATATATATATATGTATATAAATAATTATATACCTATAATAAAAAAATAAAATATGTATAAATAATATAATACCTATATTAATTCTTAAATACCGCAGCGTAGGCAGGGGGGGAGTTAGGGGGGTCCAATCCCCACTGAAATATGGAAAACCAGAATCTCAATCAAGAGATGGACCCCCCAAGGGTACCTCCGAAATTGTAATCTATTTCGCATAGGCGTACTTTATAATCTACAAAAGCAGGAGTACCTACGCTTAACTACTGTATTTTTATCGAGCCTGAGTGTGTATTGATTGAATTCCTGCAACTTCAGCATTCTCTGAGAGAGTCTAACCTATCCCAGGCGGGATGCTACAATTTTCGAAATAGTTTCGCTCGCTCTTGGATCTTATATAATTTTAATATAATAATAATAATAATATAATTTTAATATGCGGTTTTAAAGATATTCAAGAGAATTTATGAAAATTACCATTCACACGAATTCGAAACTACTGAGAATGAAAAAAATACAGAGAATGGTTCTTTACTCATAGATTACAGGAAAACTTATAAGAAATCTATGGTCTTAAATAACATAGTAAATCTCTCAATATTGTGCGTACTTACGTACTTACATTTGCAGTTGAAATGTATGGAGAACATGTTTTTCAACTACAATGGTGCCGATTTTTCTTTCTATTCTCTTATAAACCGAACTAAACTAAACTATCACTAAAAATCCTTAGTCTGCAAACAAAAATCTCTAAATTTAAAAATTATTTTGACAGAACTATAATCGAATTTGACAATCCCGACTCCCGACGTGGTACAGACGCCAGCAGGTGAACCTACCCGAAACTGTCAAATTTTCCCAATCAACTTTGAACCTTATATTTTAGTAATAAAGTTGAAAATCTATTAAATAAATTGGACAAATTGTAGTAGGTTGATGTGCTGGCGTGTGTACATACTTATTTGCCTTACCCGGTCAATTTTTTTAGAGCCGGAGGCGCGCTTGTAGGGATCCTCGACGTGTTTTATATGGAATTTTTCACTTTTTGTATGGAAAATATAAAAAATGATTAACTACGTGTTGAGTATTAAGGATTTATGGATTTCTTAAAGGAAGTCGAAATTGTCATTGTGCGTGGTCCGACACGCACTTAGCCATTTTTTTTAATGATATTCCGCAAAATAACAATAAATATTAATCTTTTTTGTAAGACGACCCACTGACCCTGTACTCTTTATTCACCCTCTCTCAAAATATCAGAAATAAGTACTTTATTTCTTCCAAAAAAGTTAATCCTTACCCCCCGAAATGAATTTCTGGCTACGGCCCTGAAATACCAGGATTTATGTTTCCAATAAGTTACAAACAGGGTATTTGGATACCTGTTGGTACAGATAATCCTTTTAACTTTGTTTCATCTGGAGGTAGCCAGTAAAGACAGGCACTAATATTTTTAAAATTACTGTCATTGTTATTTAGATTTTACAACTACGAACCCGATGTGTCCAACAAAAACTAAGCTTTCACAGGTACCAAACCTTGAATATAGTTGTAGACAATAAGTAATAAGTTCGGGAGAAACTTAAAGAGATTTACTTTTACTGGGTACCTGGGTGGAGCTTAGCCAGCGTGGTCTTTTATTTTATGACCCATTGAACCAAGATGCTACATAAATAGGATAATTGCCAAATTTTCGTCAGTACTCTTTGGTTCCATGTTGTGTGTGGTTGTTGTTCTTATTGCTAGTCAATCAGTTGTTTTGGCTTAATTACTGTGTGAGTGAACTGCTGTGAACTAAATCAAATAGCGCGTGAGTATTTTGTTTAATAAAATTATACTAAGATTTTATTTTTTCACAGTTCTATGCCGGTTTATTCCTATTAACTGGCATTATAGAGTAAACATGACTTGAACGGTTCCTGTTTTCTAGGCCCTACAGTGATAGACAATTAATAAAAATATGTCATACTAGCTGCGCCCCGCGGTTTCACCCGCCATAAGTCTTGATCCCGTGGGATTATCGGGATAAAAGGTATCCTATGTCCTTTTCCAGGTCATGCTCTACCTATGTGCCAAATTTCATCCAAAGACGTTCTGCCGTTTTAGCGTGAAAGCGTAACAAACAATCAATCAAACTCACTTTCGTATTTATATTATTATTATTATTATTTAGTCACTTTTGACATTTTGTCTCGCCATTAAACGTTTCATTTTACGTAAGGTCAACGCACTAAAATGTTTTACTTTTTATTAATGATGAAATAAATACGTATAATTACTGATTTAGATATATTTACGCATATTTCATTAAATATGTTTTATAGGTCACTTAAATATCGCTAATTTAAATAAGTACTTTAAAAAAAAATTGAAAGTTAGGTTAGAATTTAAAAAAACCATAGGTATCTCAAAAAGGGCGGGGTTCCGCAACTTTTCCTCCACAGTGGTGATTTATACCTCCCCCCTCCCTTCTCCCCACTCAAATCCCTTAAATCGATGGATGTTAAGGTAAAGTCCTAAGTACCTACAAATAAAAATATGTTGTATGAATATTACAGTAAAAAGTTTGAAAAATGTCATCGGTTGGCATGAGTGTCGCCAACACAGAATATGATGCAGCGCAGGCACTTTTGGATCTGCAAAGTAATATTCGAGAATCGAAGCATGAAAAATGTAAGTGTGAAATGAAAATTTTCTATCAGATTCCGATCAGCAAAAAACTATTACATAAGTAAACCTTCATTTCTTATTTGCAGATGACTGTAAAGAATCCGTAGAAGCTGCAAAGCTATTCTTGAGCTGTTTTATAGCATCTACCGTAGCGGTAAGTTGTTAAAATTATAGGTATGCGGTGCATACCTAGTGAATTTCATCGGTTCCTAATAAAATTCCTGATCAAACTTTTTTTATTTTAGAAACAGCCAATTAAAGCTGTAACTTCACCTAAAGTTGGAACTGTTAGTCCCATGTATGCAGTTGCAAAAAGTACAACGAGGAAGTCTGATGTTGCTACTACGGTAAGACTAAATTGATTCAAGTCTCCAATAGGCAAACGTTATAATTTAATTTTGCATATGAAAAATATGATGAAATATCTACTATCGGAAAGAAACCTATAACATACTTACTATGTTTTTTTTTCAGCACTCAACAAAAAGGAAGACTCCTGATCAAGAATTGACACGTGCTCCCCACAATCAAACATACCACAGTGAAGAATCCAGTAACAAACGTTCAAAAATATTCAAAAGGAAACCAATTAAACACTTCACTGTTACATCAGGTCCTGTTCCGAGTTTTGTAGCAAGCAAAGCTTCTAATTCAGCCAAAAAGGATTACATGACCAAAGTTTCTGAGACAAAAGTAAAAACTCGTGATGTAGGAACACAAACGGAGGAAAAGTATCAGCTTCCAATAATAGAGACAATGGAGTTCACTATCTCCAAACTTTGTGAGAAGATTAAATCGTTGGAAGAACAAATCAAATCAAATTCACAGCTCGTGGAAACGATTGACCATGATGTTTCTGATAATGATAACGATTTCGATGATGATGATGATGAGTCTTATAAAGTAAACTCTAACGAAATGGTAACCAAAGTTTCTATTGTTAATCTTCAAATTAAAAATGAGAATATAGATCATGACGATGTATTATTTTATTTTCAGACAATGGACGACAGTGATGCTTCCGATTCAGAAATGGATAAATCATTTACCGACCGTGAGACTCCCGAAAAAGTAAAAACAAAATATAAAGCTGGCCAATATAATGAATATTATAACACTGCAAAAGTACTAAGTAACAAAAATGTTAATGCAAATGCTGACGACTTGGTATGTACCTACCACCTACATATTGAGAATATACAACGTTGGATTCGATAAGTCGTTTGTATTTAATTATACTAATTATTATCTTTCGATATGACGACTTGATGTGTACCTACCACCTACATATTGAGAATATACAACGTTGGATTCGATAAGTCGTTTGTATTTAATTATACTAATTATTATCTTTCGATATTTTAACAGGTGCCAATAGGAGACGGGAATGCTCTGATACCATCAAGAATATTCAGGCATGTCAATTGGAATTCTTACACAAGTGCTACCCGAAAATTGTTAACGGCAGTTTTTACACGCAGGTATTTGTCAACCTCTTATTAGGTAGCTAGGTACTGTTAACCGTTACAAGGACCTTATTTAATTATATTTTTCAGAATTTTAGCGACGCATTCACTCACTGGCAAGCCATCTCCAGCGTTTCCAAATAAGCCGGCAAAGAAGAAGTTAGATCCAGCTTTGGTGAGTGACATTGTGCAGACGGTGGTTGAGCGATGTTGCGTACCGGAAAACGTAGTCAGGTACCTAATTACTTCATCTTCCTTTTAGTTAAGAATTAATTAAGAGTATTATTAAAAGTTGGCAACTCGCAAATAGCTGTCAAATATTTACCTGCTTTGATTATGGTAATATTACTGTATGGAATTATGAAATATCGCTAACTAGAGAACTAGAATATTAATAATGAATTGCAATTCTAACTCTGAATTTGATGTTATAACCGTTTTAGGTGTAAAAAAGGAATTTGGAAAAATTCCAAATACTTTTTTTACTCTAAAACTAAATATTCGGTATAACAATATTAATTATTGCATTTCATAATTCATTTTTAGTTCACTAGTTAGTCATATTTCCATACAGTAATATTACAATAATCAAAACAGCAAAATACTTGACATCTATTTGTGACGTTGCCCACTTTCAGAATGCACGCACTTAATAGTTTAGATATAATTATTTACTTATTTTTACAGAACTAGTATTACAACAAAATGCGCCGATGAGAGCAAGATGTTCCGTACTCGGGAAAACAATAAAAATAAGCGCAAGCATAAAGTTAATAGGGAGAACATCCCACCAGAGATGGACTCTGATGAATATTAATCTTTATATTTATTAATAAAATGCTACACAAATTGGATATCCCATACAAATAAAGTAAGAATTTTATTCGAATATCTCAATAAAGTTTTCAAATAAGATTTAATTGTGTTTAAGAAAAAACAGAAACGTTCAAATTAAAATGAAGCAATCTAGAAGCGATTAATTTCATATATAAACATTTTACTTGATGTGCTTTATTGATTAATGCAAATATTTGTTTTACAGGTGAAGCTCTTACACAATTAAAGTCAAAGTAGATGCCACTAACTCCGCCATCGGAACATCACCGGTGCCAGTCTCAAGCCTGGAAGAAGGAGGAGAGGGTGTTGGATTTTTATTTATAGTAAACCCCTACCCCTATTGTACCTAAACAATAAACAAATAAATGATTAAAATACCATACTTCTCAGTACACCTAGGTTTTTAATTTCTCCAAAACGTATTTAATACTTACCTACGCTACCATACTACAATACGAAAAAGATATTATAATATCACCTAGCGATGGAAGCGTTTATTTCCGGTGCATTTTGGCTGAGCTGCTGTTAAAACCGGTAGGGTTGGCTAAGCCGTCGATGTTTTTGTACCGCAGATTTGTAGATATTTTAGTCACGGATTAAAAAAATAACTTTTAGAATTATTCAAAACAGCTTGTTGGAACTGTGTCATTAAACTCGCCTATTTTCAGAAATAACATTAATTTTAATCGACTATTTGAGCACTATTAAAATGTATTATCTGTTGTACACTTGTACAACTACAACTGAATTCTGACCTGTCAAACTAAAATTGTGTTCAGTGTTGGAATGGAAGGCAGTCGCAGTTGTTTTGATACGAATTATGCAATAAAATTGCGATAGTCGTGTGTGATTATTATTGCGACACATAGCAAACAATGTCTCACGATACGGATCTTATAATATCGGTGCCGCGTTCTCGTATCAACGAATTTTATTGCAAATATTATAATTTAGTTGAAACATTTTACTGTGTCACTCTGTCGGAGAGTAAATTGTGTCTTGCGAATGAAAAATCTGAGTATGTGTATTTCAACGTCACGTTCAACTTGAATCCAGCAGATGGGAGTTTTAATCCAAAGGAATTAGCAGGAAGAATACAGGTAAATACCACCAAGTAGTTTCACAAATGTCAACTATTATTGTTCTTGAAAGAAATGTAAATGTAACAAAGGATCTATTGAATAATTAAGACGTACCGTCATCATCGTTTTTAGTACATAATACATCCTATTAGGATCTAGTTGATAGCAAGATTTTATTATTACCTTTATCAGAGTGCCTTGTGATAAACTAATATTATAACTTTGTGTGACTGACTAGTAAACATCTTCATTAATATTTATTTAAATATTTAGATGTAACATTTACATAAACTGCCTCCAAATTCAAACAATGACCTCATTTCTTAGAAACTTCTCAATTTGTACACATTAGGATACATTGTGTGAATTTGTCAATTAGAATATTGTAGTTTATGGAAATATTATTAATATTAAATGAATTAATTTTCGAATTATTATTAAATAGCACCTGCACTACATTTATTTGTAATATTTTGTTGATATAATGGATACCTAGTGATAATGAATGAATGAATGAATGTTGCTAATATTAGTAATATCATTAAATAATAAATTAATATGCAGAAGTTTTAGTACCTGTAAAGTCTATGACTGGAAAATGCTGGGAATTTAATCTTTTCATTTCATTCTAAATAATTGTTCACACTAAGAATGTTTTCTTTTCTAGTTCATACCTAGATAAAGCCTTATCAGAAATGATAGTCTTAGTTGAAAGTCCTTCTATTAGAATATATTTTAAACATGCAAATTTATATTAACTTGAAACAATTTTATACTGCACAATTGCGTAACATATGATCAATCTTAATCTGAATCATTTTGAAGTATATTGCTAATCCATTGCTTCATATGTTAGAAAAATCTGTGTGCCCAACAACTTAAATAATGCAATGAATGCTGTTGAACTGTCAAAATGAAACAGATTGTGATTAATTGTGTGTTACACAATTAGGATGCAAGTTATATTTTTCATTTGCTATTTTGAAGTAGCTTCTTGTAATGGCAAAAACAATTTAATTATTATGAGTTTCATTAAAAGTCCTATCGGTTATAAACAAACCTACCTAGTTGAACAGCCACACATCATCAGGAAACCACCTGCAATCAAGTAGCCAGTATCCCAAACTATTGTAAAAGCCTTCCATTTTAATTTCATGTAATGGCTAGAAAGGGAGTGGCTACCGAGAAGACAAATAATAGAGTGTATGGAAGAAAAATACATGTTGCGCTGACCCTTAATAAATTAGTATAAGGGCAGAATAATAATGATCATGGCAATAAATTAATAAATATAAATTAAATATTTTAAAAATTTGCAAAATCATTGCTACTACTTTTAATATCAACTTTATTTCACACTCTGTTTATGCAAATTGAGTGAAGTTACTACATCGCTACTAGTGACGTAATAGTGCTGTCTCTGTCTAGCAATCAATTTTAAGTTAAATAAAAGGCTTTATTTTTCATTATTTCATTTGTGTTTTCACTGTTAGATTTCAAGTACAATGTGCATTCAATTATAAAAAAACTGGGTAACTGCGTGTTGGGTCACACGCAGTGCCATGCACAGTATTATTTTTATCAACCAAAAATGTATGTGTGTATTTCGTAGTATTTAAAAAACAAAACTGTGATAAATAAACATATTAAAAAATGGTTAACATTACTAAATGGTTAAAACCTAGCCAACGACACAACAACAAAATAAATTATCCCCACTTTACCTGTAAGGAAGGTTCCCAAAGATTTTTTTAATATTTTTGTAATCTTGATTACTATACAGTATAACTATTCCAAATAAAAGCTTTTTAGTACCTAGGGTCTCTGAGATAAACCGCGAACAGACAGACGGACTTGTCGAAACTATGAGGGCGTTTGTCCACCGTCACCGGGAAACGAGATTATTCGAACCGACCGTGATGTCCCGGTGACGGCGATCGTGTATCCATTGGAACCGAACTCGGCATGATAGACAAAACAAAAACAAAGGCGAACGGCGCGTTGCGACGGGCAGTACAGATGCCAACAGGTCAACCTGCCCGAAACTGTCAAATTCCCCATCAACTTTGAACCTTATGTTTTAGTGATATAGTTGAAAATCTATTAAAGAAATTTGACAGATTATAGTAGGTTGATTTGCTGGCGTCTGTACATCGGCCCGTCACAATCTCGGCCGAGTTCTAGCGGACGCGCCGAACTACTCGAAACTTCGGTGGCCGGGATGACGCCGCTCGGGTGACGGACGTGTGGTGAACACGCGCCCGAAGATGTGTGTATCGCTGCTTCGGCGACGTCATACCGTTCTCGTTGACGTCCGGGTGACGGCAGCGGTGGACAAACGCCCAAAGGGTTCCTTGTTTAACTACGGAACTTTTCAACTTTTTTAAATTAATGCGAATTATATTGACATACGTAATGTAATTTAAATTGATTTTTACATGACCGATTTTACCATGTTACTAAGACATAGCAATTGTATAGGTACATATTATTACGAAAATACATTTAATATTCTTACTATAACAAAAAAAATGTTTTTGATAAATAATGTTGGTCTCAAAATACTAATGTAACAACAAGTGACAACACAATAGATTTGTTAATTTATTCAGAATCGGTAATGGTATAAACAATAAATTAATCTCTTGATTTGCAAATTGCTTCACTTGTATACCTTGAACATAACAAGGCGAGCAGCAAAAAATAATATAATTTTATCATTTGACTGTTGAGATAAGATACAGACTTATGTTTAGTAGAACATCAGAATGTTACGTCCCAATTCAATAATTGTGTACTCAAATTAAGAAAATTATTAATATGCAAGGGAAAAAAATATATATAAAAATCAATTGCCGTGCATTAGTTTCGCAAATACTCGAAAATGGCAATAAGTAATTTTATTGTTTTGTTCGCCTCAACAAGGGGTTTTCCAAATTTATTTTTTTCCTAAATCGGGTGATCTAGGAAAAAAATAAGTTTGGAAAACCCCTTGTTGAGGCGAATAAAACCCAAAGAAACAGCCGAAAAATCTAAATTGAAATTTTGACAGGGCAACGTCTGTTGGGTCAGCTAGTATTAAAATATAAATTTACAGGGGAATATAGTAATAATGGGTGGCCAATTAGGTAGTGTACAGACGCCAGCAGGTCAACCTACTCGAACCTGTCAAATTTTCCCAATCAACTTTGAACCTTATGCTTTAGTGATAAAGTTAAAAATCTATTAAAGAAATTTGATTGTAGTAGGTTGATGTGCTGGCGTCTGTACTTTTTTAGCCCCCATTCTGAAATGACGCCAAATTTTGCAGTTTGGTGTCTATTATTTAGTAAAAATGCGGCAAATTCGTTATGCATAGTCTATAAGACCATGACCACCGCAATACTTTCAGTTATTTTTATCCTGAGATTCATAAACGATTTTAAGAACGACCCAACTTTTCTAACACATCACGAGTAACGAATACCATTTTGATCGCTGAGGAACTTGAGACACATCCTGACTTTTTTTCTGTGTGGTTATCTAAAGGGATGTGTCGTGGTCTAGCTTAATACGAAAAGCAGAATATTTGTGACTTTGTTAGTGCGATACCTAATAAAGTATGGGAATATTTAATGAAAAGCGATCGCATTTTTAAGACAGGAGCAGATTAGGCAGATCTTATTCACCGTATAAAATTGAATAAAGCCTGAATAATATACATATAGAAAAATATCCGGTAGTTTTCGTTTGTAATAAAAATAATCTTAATTTCATTAATCAGGAAAAAAAAAAAACTGATAAAAAACCAGTGTGAATACCGAAAGAAACCATAACCACCCGAAATTAACAATGTTTCTCAATCCCAATTCTGATCTTTATCTGTAATGAAACAACAGCCGAGTTTTTCATGTCTGAGTTTTTGAGAGGACGAATCACACGTAGCCTTCATAGACCGAGCAGATTTTTTTTTCCAACTTGCGAATCAATGGATTAGCAATTTGTTTTAAAACGATCTAAATTGCGATTGATCGTGTATTACGTAATTAAGGTACTGGAGTTTTAACGACAAAATATTTAGCAATAATTTTTAGATAATTAAAGAATTTCAGTCCAAGCTTAAAGCAATTCTCTTCTTGCATTCGTCTCAGTTTGCGACTCGATATCCTTTTCAAGTGAAATTAGCAAACGATTGCGTAATATTATGGAAAAGAGGACATCTACTAAATATATGCGTAACCTCTCCTTATCTAAATCAATCTCCTCGTTTTGGGCCTTCCAACAGATTTTTACTGCAAAATATGTCCCGATATCCATCAGTGCGAAAATCACTAGTCTTGAGTTTTCATATGTGAACTAAATCTCTTTTGTCCAATAATTTCAAATATGTATTAATCTCCCGAACGTCTTCCGCAAGCTTAGTGAATTTACCTGCTATTTGAGTGTTTGTTAATTCTCAAAGAGTCTCACCATTGTTACCTAGTGTCCATGCTTCAATCAGTGGTGGGTCACGGCAGCTAACTATATATTCCAAGAGTTTCAGAGGTTAGTCTTCCAATACTGTCTAATTCATCTTTCCAAAAATGTCTCAAAAATTAGAGTACTGTCATCTCCGTTGTCGTTTTCGTGGAGTTTGCTGTTCGACTCTTGCTTTGCGTTTTCCAAAAGTATCGGTGTCATTAATGCTGGTGCCAATAAATTCGCTATTAAGAAGATCTGAGTCTACCCCATATATTTCCATACAAGGCCTTCCACAATATCGGGTGACATTTTGACTGAGCATCGCAACTACGAACGTAGCTCAAAGTTCAAAAGACTGACAATGTCAAACGCATTACTCAGGTCTACAAATCAATGTACACAAGAGTGCTTTCAGGTCTTCCTTGCACACAGAAGACTTTAATTCGTCGTAGAAACAGAAAGCACCCTTTCACCCTTGCATTGATTTATGTGTGAACCTTAGTAAGGCCTTTTGACACTGTGAGCCTTCTGACCTGAGCTTTACGTAGTTACAAACACAGCTGGGCGAATGATTCTCCCAAAAATGAGTTAAATTACTTCGTTCTACAATAGTAGAATAGTCTTAGTTATTTCTTGGAATACTTACTGCTTATTATTTGAATTTAGGGGGTACATATTACTTAATATATGAGCCATCTCCGGCATACTCTCTTTATTTAAAAATAATATTTTTATTAAACACTCAAAGGTGTTGATGGCTCTACTTAGAATAAACTAATCCACATTGCTCCTTATTTAGAGCTTCTTAGACTATAATTAATTACTAAATTAAATTAAAAAAAAATTACTCTGTCTGAATTAAAGATAAATAAATAAAATATAAAACCTGACAGAAAACTTAGATTGATTCTCAGATTTACTCCTAACAGTTAAGAATACAACTGTAGATTGTATAATATTTCGTTGACAAAAATGGTGTTAGAAAGTTCAGGTCATATTATTTCCGGGTACAATTCGTCGCGTTGTCGTGTATGGATGCGACAAATCCAAAACGATATTGGTTGGTAGTGGCAGAGGTCAGCGGTGCGCGGTTTGTTTGGGGGCCGCCCGCCGGGTGCAGTGGGCGCACAACCCGGATCTCGCGGTGCCCCGCTTCCCCTTCACTCAGCGGGCTCGTGCGTGGAGGTGTGCATGCGCTTGCGCCACATGATACGCTAGTCAATAGTCTTGCCGCGAAGCACGCCGCGCTCGCACACGCGCGTGATGCCATGCGACGCGCGCAGCACGCATTAATACAATATTATGTACGCGATCGACAACTCCCAGGTGAGCGCGACTGTCATATCCTCCGTTAGGACACCTGTTGCACCCGGCTAGTGCATCAGGCTAGTCCTGCGTTTACGGATCTTGTTTCCTCGTGAGTTTCACAGTGAGCCGCGACTTTGCGTACATCGCATTGTAATGATGTTCATTCACGATCGGCCGATATAACGATCCCGGAAGTAGAGCCGGTTCGTTAACGTCATGTAGGTATGCTAATTATTGTATACAGTGCTCAAACACAGACGAAATACCTAGGATTACTTTTTGAGATGATTTGTTGTGCTTGAGAATTATAATTGACTTTTTGTGAATTGTACGTCAGTGTTTGTTGCGAGAAAATGAAAATGTTTTGTGGATGATACACAATACACATTATAGAAGGATGGATCTATTGCAGTGAACGTAATTAGTGCGGGTAGCATGTCATCACGTAGATTGTATGGTTGTGATAGTAGTCGTACATCATCAGACGCTGTGCAGCATCACGTTGCAATGTTGTTGTTTTTGTAACAGTTTGTGAAAGCAATGTTTAATTAATGTGCATGTCTTCATCTGCCGTCTGTACGAAGTGTCGCAGGTCCGGCACTGCGCGGATATCATGGCAAACTTTCACTTCGCCTCCGAGAGCACTGGTGATTTATATTCTTTCGTTATCTACGACATCTGATCACGGATTTGAATGAAATAAGCGTGAGGACGTTTCTGAGAATTTTGGCTGTGCTTGAACCAAATCTATTGAGGTTTTTTGCTGCTGTTTTTGTTCTAATCGGATGTTCTAAGTGTTTGTCTGTTGAATATCAGTTATCGACACTAGCTAGAGCATCGACACTTTCAGGATGTCTTTGATCTGTTTTCCTGTCTGTTAGCTTTCCATAGATACTACACGCGAAGGTTACGTTGACACTCACGGATGTTTCGCAAGTAAACAAACTGAATACAAAAGACGTCACTTTCATTTTGTTATAATGCAATGTTAGCGATGTTTCTTGGGAGTTAAAAAAACCGAGGCACGTGGGAAATAGGGACTCCCTTAGATAGTTATAACCTTAATAGGTATACAGTCAGCTTTAATTGATGAATGAGTGAGAATAATAAAAGGACCCCAAAGACCATATTTTTTTTATTAAATTATTTTCCAAAGTATTTGGCCCGAGGTTCTTTGGCAAAGTCAAACAAACCATTTGATTGATAATAAAAAGAGTGGCGTGGCACAAGCAACCTTCTAATGTTACTTGAAACTTATTAGTATCCGGTATGATTATGCTATGATGTAATGAATGTCAGTAGGCAGACTGAGCGAGCGAGTGAAACGATAGGGGCCCACTTGCGGTTTCTGTTGACAAGTGCCCAAATACGTGTAAAAACGGATTCGGTTCACATCCAACGAATTTATGTGACGTATCATAATGCTAATTTGTGGTCAGATTGCTTTTTAGCCACGACATTAGAAGGCTTATTAAAATAACGTTATAATTTCTGATTAATTTAGGTATTGCATACTATTTTAATCAAAGTAATTTTAGTGCTACTGACTCGTTGGTCTAGTGGTCGCAAGCGCTCCCAAGTCGGGCAGTGTTATTGGATTTTTCCAGTAGGAATGTCTCAGTAACAGCCCGGAGTCTGGATTTGTGGCCGGTTGATGGCAATAGGCTCGCCCCCTATTACATGGTACTTAAACATAACTGGCGACATGTGGGTTGTACTATAGGTACACCTCTGCCTAACCCTTCGGGGAAAGCAGTGGTGATGTTATATTATGTTTTAATTATACCGATACTTATTATCTTATTATCAAGTCGTAGTCAGATAATTATTAGCATCCTCTTTCTCAAGGAAGTTTATTATAGACTAGATTACGGCTTTTACGTGCGCATTTTCTATTAATACTTGATGACGTTTGTGGAAGAATGTCGCTAGCTTCGGCCTACAGTCGTCAAATCGACTGCAGCCACCGCATCACGCCCCTTCTAAGTATCTATTCGATGTGTAGTCAGGCTGCCTACAATTTATTTAGATTAGTGAACCTCTAGAAGTCTAGAATGTTGTTATGATCGGAATTATAAAGCTTTAAAATTATGGCGAGAACTTGGCTTGCTCCACCGATAACTTCAAATTCTAACTTATCGGAATCGCGGAGGAGGTTTTCATTATAATTAATGTCGGATTCATCAACAGTCTTCGCCAAATTGTCAATTGCGGCCTTTGTCAAAAAAACTGTCTCAACTATATGTTACCGACGGCCGAAGACATTATTGTGACATAGTTTTAAATTGAGATCTGAAATCTTCATGTTCGATTTCACACAAATGTCCTTGTACAGATGTTTTTGTTAAACCTTTAATTAATTCATAGTTACTCGGTCTTTAGACCTGATAAGATCTACTGACGTCATATTCCGTTTTCATCTAATCTTGTCATTATTGCTGTGAGCACAAGTCACAACATCTAACTACGTCACGAATTAATTGCAAGCTCGTGAATATCAATTAAGAACCTTACAAAAACAACTGGCTAGTTATGATAGTTTGTTTTAAAGACAACAGGTCTGTATTAAAATAATTTATCAGAAAAGTATTAATCAAAAATTCAAGACTAACTGAATACCTACCTATTGACTTTTGTACCTCACGTACCGTGTATTATTGTGGACTTAACGTTGCTCTATATAGAGAGAGAATACTTTTGTTATGGCAACCGAATGTTTGCGTTAAGTGCAGTTTGTATAGTACGCGTGTGTGTGTATGTGTTGTATAAAGTATGTCGCGTGCCCGCATCCTGTTAGTCGCTGACGCCACATCGCACGAGGTGGCGTGCGCCGACGTCGCCCGAATGCTCCCACCCTATTGGCCGTTGTTATCTCTTCAACAAACCAACGATAGAATTTCTCCTCTACAAACGGAACTAATTGTACTCACTCAACCAGGCTTTACTTATCGGCGTACAGACATGCCTTAATGTAAATTAACATGGGTAGCGCTTATTGTACGGTAGGATGAGCCAACATTTCCTGGGAATATGAATCGTATGTTAGTCATTTGTGAGGGGATTGTTTTCGGAAATCCAATACAGCATTCGTACAGAACATGAGGCGAGTCGCTGCGCAGTAACGTATTCATGGATCAGCGCGAGTGAGGGGTGGAGTAGTATGCGCAGCGAATAGCTAACTTCCGAGCCACCATTAAGAGGAAACAGGGCCTGCGATTTCCCATACAAATGTATTCTCCTTTTTTCTTCCTGAATAATGCCTCTAGAGCAATTTTTTTTTTTTCATAAAATCAATGTCTGCTGTAGTCACGTCCCTATTATTTCCCTTTTTTCAGCAACTTATCGGCAAACAAAATATGACCCTCCAAAAATTACAAAAATGCTCCATCTTTACCGCCGTGATTAGAGGAGTAGGTTGTAGGTACCAAACAAATTCGAAAAGTTTTTAACATAAAAGAAAATGATAGCAACCTAGACATACTCTTTCTTAAATTTTGAATGTAAAAAATAATTGAATCGGTTCAGTTTTCGAGGAGAAAAAAGGGGAATACGAAACGTCGATTTCGTCAATTTTTTTGTGATATATTGGTCTGAGCTGTCAGTAGCTATCCCTATCGTACTACGGGGGCAGACTTGAGACAGCAACAGTTTCTTCAAAAACCTATTTTCCAAATTCCTCGCAGGCCCTGTTCCCTCTTAAGTTTGAATCGAACTATATAAGCGTAATCATAAGCGGAAGCTAGGAGTACGTAAGTCTATTAGTGTTACCGAAAGCTAATCAATAGAAAGATAGCTGCCGTTCAAACATCGTAAACAAATTTTAATAGCATCAGAATTTCTAAGATTGTGCAGTACGATAACCTTTGCAAATATACGATATAAAGACCTTCCCACGTAATTAGTAAATCCTTGATTTGCGTCTAACCGAGATAAACGGTCTATACTGACGTCAATACTATCAATGGAGTCACTCTTAGGACGTCAATGGTATAGGAAGAGTTAAGTTTTGCGATTAAAGTTCGAAATGCGACGTGACAAGGTCCGACAAACAAACAATCATAACAAGACGATGCAGAACAGTAATAAGCGAAAATAAGCGGAGTGAGCGAGGACACAAGCTGATAGATATACAAGTGATGTAACAAAACTAAGCTTATGCAAAAATATAACAGCTAAGAGGTATACGAATGCCAATTTAAAAAAAGTCCCAATTACAAGTAAACTGATTACGTCATTACTTTGGTTGGAGTCTATTATTACACATTTCAATCTGGTCCTGTCTTGAATCAAGAATTCAAGAAATTAGCATAGCGTTATTTTTCTGACAAGCTTAAGTCTTGATGTAGCTACTGGTGTAGGTAAATAAGCCAAAAGCGATATAAGACCTTCTAAATCAATTATCTAGTTATCTACAAATCTAAGAACACTAATGAATTGAATGATTCGGTTGATTGGCTCGACCTCAATGGCTCACGAGTGCAAGTGCGTCGCGAAAATTGTTTTATTTTTTCTTTTAGCGCAGTTGTTATTTGTTTATTATATTATGGACTCGTTGGTGTTTTTCTACAAGTCTAGCGTGTTTCCTTCCAGATTCTAAAACTAGAAAAAACTGAAAAAACCTAAGCAAATAGTTTGTACAACGTAAACGAGCGTGGCGAACGGCGGGATAATCCGATGGGTTTTTTTGTTTTGTCTATAATTGCTGCTACTGGTTACGAGGAAATGAGTTAGACCTCTTTGCTTTATGCATTCGAGTTCACTTTTTGTTGTTTTTATTCGAGTTTCAACCCCGGTATGAACCGATGCCGATGCTTTTAAAAACAACTGTACTGAGTCCAAGATAGCATAGTGCGTGAAAAGATTGTAGTAGATAACGCCTTATTAATAACTTGTTTGTTAAATGAGATACACAATAATCATTATGACCCCAAACACGTACATCGTACGATCCATTGACGTAACACGCACTATCGCAGGAAGCATTTAGGGCATTTATTATATCGCTGACATAATAAACTTATTCTTGATGAAGGACGGTGCATGGACAATTTTAACTTCATAGCTTCAGCTATATTTTTGTAATGGTCCTTAATATCCTGAGAATCCGAAAAGTCAAAAGAGAACTTTTGGTAAAGATATTTTTGTAACACTAAGACCTTGTATTCTGAATGTTCTGATACACAAGAAGCCGACGCTGCAGATGCAATTAAAGCATCAAAAAGTAACTAAAAAAGAAATGAAGATACACCACCAATTTTCCAAAACATTCGCCTCATCATAATCAACATAGTTCAATATCGTTCTCTAACCGCCAACTGTAACTTGGCTCGATTTTTTTAGAAAGTGGCATCCGGCTGCGCGCTGTAGGCGGGGCGCTTCCGTACTGTGCCCAGCCCGGATGTAGGCTCCCGAGACCTACTAAACTTTATCGTCTTGGTCTTACACGACTATACGTTTAGCTACCGATTTTCTAAAAGGAACTTGCCAGTTGCCGTGCACTACAAAATTTAGCAGTGCGTTTAGTTTCTCTAGTTTTATTTTTTACGAGTTGCGTTTCGAGTAGTTTTTGTTAAAATAATGTGTGGTACAAATCACACATTATTTTAGGTTTTAGGAATTCCTCTTTTGCTAAACCTAGGTATACCTACCTCAACATTTACAATCGTTGATTGTATTTTTTTATCGTTATATTTTTTGGAAAATTTGCTTTGTCAGTATGCCTTGTGCGATTAATTAACAGTGTTCTTAGTAATAGTAATGATCAGAGATAATAATGGTGCAATTACCTTAATATCCTGTTTCTTAATTTATCCACCTACATCAAACCAAAATCTAGATTTGTATTTTAGTTTCTCAGCCAACTAGGTCTCGATGCGGATCTTGCGAGTATGACTAACCGCTATTTTGCACATTATTAAGTAAATTTTCTAACTGTACGCGTGTCCAGTGCGCGATAGAAGATGTCGGTGGGCTATTTTTGAATTTTTAATTCAGAAATATTTTTGTCAATTCAAGAATAATGTATTCCAACCGGTACGGCCGTCAGTTGCGCACACGCTAAAGGTCAATGATCATCTGTAGATCCGCTTCGGCGCCCTCGTGACCCTGTGCTGAGTCGGTGTCGGTCGCGGTATTATATCAAATTTGCTTATTGATCGATAATCATCACTCACACGCTCACTTAACATTTTTGAATTTTCTTAGACATCGATGTCACGCAGGCTTATTGAAATTGCAAATACTCAATGCCTCACTAGAGCTATTTTTAAGATGTTATAATAGAAAGATCATACGTTATAAGTTATAACCGCGGGGATTATTGGATTAGATCCGTTTAAAGCTAACTGCTCACCTTGCAACGCTAATCTTAGAAAATTCTAACTGCATTCTCGTTACATCCGGCTTATATGCATGTCGTAGTCATATGTGAAAGGATAGATTATTAAAATAATTTGTTATTTTAAAGGTTTCATGCTGACAGTTTAAAATCTAAATGCAAATATGATGTAGGCTATCTATGTTAGGGGGTTTGGTTTCCGCACTTAGTCTTAGTCTTATAATGTAGGCTTATTGAACTTTAGAAGACGACGTTCAAATCAAAAGAACTCATAGCTTTTATTAAAACTATAGGCTAGAATATTACCATTCATAATTTATGCCAGATCAATGGATACAAAAAACGAACAGCCTGATTAAATAATTAGGCACAGACTGCTCATCTATTTTTGTTAAGCTAAAAAATCGTATTCATATTAATAATGTCTTTACTGTTTCAGAAATATGTGGAGTCATCAGTGGGATGGGCTGGTGAAAGAGGAGAGGATTCCAGCTATGACTCGGAGTGTGACGACGAGAGTGCGCATCGTGCGGCTTCGAGGACCCCTTCCGACACTCTCGCCGCAGAGTTCGCTGAATATGTCACTCTTACACCACCACAACCCAACCAGGTAGGATCTCTACTGAGCATAGCATAGAAATAATGGGAAATGGTCTAAAAATACCATATTGAGCAATTCATCTGAAAGAGAATCATTTCCCGAATTCCCAGACGATCATAAGCAAACGGATAAATTGCGAGTTATGAAATGTAATACTCTATTAGTGACCTTTTTGGACCCCCAGGCCTCCTCTCTGTGCGGTTTGTGGGTGACTTGGTTCTAGGCCATCCCGGTTTCCTCACGATGTTTTCCTTTATCGTTCTATTGAGCAAATCATTTATATGCACGACATGCCTGCGGAGTTGCAGTGGGTATTTGACAATACAGAGTACGTAACAGCTAACAGCTAACAACAGTTTCCTGTGTGATTCTACCTTTGTAGATCTCGAGACACAAAGGAAATTTTATTGTGTCTATGTTTGCGGTGTATCTTAAAATTACACTCACACTAGAATTCTAAATAGAGATGTTCAGGGAGCTTCATCAACAATGACGATTCTGCCATTGTTGATGAAGATGATAAATGGAATTTTCGAATCATCATCATTGGTTTTAGATTGAACGGGAAGGAAGTTGTAGTGTTTCACTTTCTTAAGGGTACGCTAGTCGGCCATTCTTCCATACAAGCGTACTATGGTGATTACTCGTCTGTTTGACAATGTACGTGCAAAACTAAATTAAAAAAATCAATTGTTCTTGTCGTTATCTAGTGCTGTATGGAACAAGAATTGAAAGAAAAAATTGGTTTGGAAGTTATGAGCGTCGAAACTTCCATATTTCAACACTAATTTTAACTCGTCCTCGGGCGTAAATAAATAACTTATGTAGTAAGAAAATGGATAGATAATTTATTTAATATTTCAAATAATTTTATTTTGATTAAATACATCCAGTAGTTTTTTTATAATATCTATACGCCCAAAGGTCTGTTTATGAAATTTTACGCGCTCGTTTTCGTTATAAATCATCGTCTATTTCACTAAATAAATAAATACTAAAGAAATAAAACTAAATAAATAATTAGACTAATTAGCATGCATATTAGTCACGCCCACCAACGCGATCGAGCCGTCGACTAGTGTACCCTTAATTTTTAGTTTATTGACTCATCTCGCTTTTAATTCTGCTTGACGTACTCTCGGACTTTCCGTTACCTACAACTTGATGAAATTAGTTTTTTTACTCCAATTTCTGTATTCATTCTAGGCAAAGATCGAGTTTGCCATGAAGTTGGGTTATTCGGAACGGTTGGCGCGGACGGCTATCCAGCGGTTGGGTCCCGACCCGCCTTGCAACGAGTTGTTGGCGGAGTTGATCAAGTTGGCTGCTAAACAACCCCCGAGAGCGTTGTCGCCTGCTCCACCGGCGGAACCTGACCCGCCGCCCGACCGAGCCCCGCTAAGACACATCGTTATAGATGGCAGTAATGTTGCTATGAGGTATGTCGATTTTTTTCTTATCTAATACCTAAGTAAAAAATTAAAAAGGCAGGTTTATGTATTTATGTAGTCTTGAAGGCTACTCGAGACAACTAGCAACTCAGCACCGTTAGTCTAAAATTATGTCAAATCTTTGATCTTTGACTCCTAAAAGGAGCTTATAAACTGCTCAGAACTGAATAAAGTTTTATTTCAGCAATCAAAAAATTTTTTGTTTATTGTAAATAATCATATTGATTCAAAGATAAACCATTCACTTCAACATCGTACGAGTTCCTAGATATCAATCATCCCGAGAATTCCGGTTGATAACGCGTATTGCCACAATCTTATCATAACGATACTGAATTATTAAAAATAGTGTAATATTCTAACATAATTATATAAGTTCAAGTTGTAGCGCACTTTATACCTTATGCTCCTTGTCTATTTTGTTCCCAGCCATGGCAATAAGGAGGTGTTTTCGTGTCGCGGCATCGAGATCTGTGTGGAGTGGTTCCGCGCGCGCGGACACCGCGAGATCACCGCCTTCGTGCCCAAGTGGCGCAAGGAGTCGTCGCGACCCAACAACCCTATAGCCGAGCGCGACGCGCTGGAGCGGCTCGAGCGCGACCGCGTGCTCGTGTACACGCCCAGCCGGCTGCTGGGCGGCAAGCGCCTCGTATGCTACGACGACCGGTACATCTTGCGTCTCGCCGCCGAGACCGACGGCATCGTCGTGTCCAACGACAACTACCGCGACCTAGCTGTAGAGAATCCCGACTTCCGGAAAGTAGTCGAAGAGCGCCTGCTCATGTATTCGTTCGTGAACGACCGATTCATGCCGCCCGACGACCCGCTCGGCCGCTCGGGCCCCACGCTGGACGCTTTCCTGCGCGCGCCGCCAACTCGCACCGACCCGCCGCCCGCGTGTCCGTACGGCCGCAAGTGTACGTACGGCAACAAGTGCAAGTTCCACCACCCGGAGCGCGCGGGCCGGCCGCACAAGTCCGTCGCGGAGAAGCTGTCGGAGCGCGCGGCCGCCAACACGCTGCGCCGCGACCTGCACACCGTGAGCCTGCCGCCCGGCGGCCGCCCCGCCGACGTCAAGCGCCAGCTGGCGCGCGCGCAGTCGGCCGCGCCGCGCCTCGCCGACGCCACGCTCGCCACGCACTTCGACCGCGCGCAGGTGGCCGGCCCGTCGCAGCCGCCGCCACCGCCGCTGGTGCCCGCCTGTCCGCCGCCCGACGTGAACACGCACCGCAAGCTGGCGCGCCAGCTGACGCTGAACCCGGCGTGTGACCCGCGCCTGGCGCCGCACACGCTGGCGGCGCGCGTGGCCAGCGCGCCGGGCGGCGCGGGCGGCGCGCTGGGCGCGGCGGCGCGGCTGGCTCCGCTGTCGCCGTGCGCGTCGGACGGCGCGCTGCAGCACTGGGACGCGCGGCGCCGCATGCACTACCACCTGGCCGGCATCTTCCCCGAGCCGCAGGTGGCGCAGGCCATGGCGGCGTACCCGGAGGAGACGGACGCGCAGACCATGTGCGCCATCATCCTGGCGCGCTACCGGCCCAGCGAGGCGCGCGTGCCGCACTGAGCGGGCCCCGCGCTCTCCGTCTCACTGCCGGTTTTTGGAAAAAAACCGGACCAGTAGATCTCCGCTAGCTCTGACGATGATCGATCGAGCCGGGACAGATTGCAGCTTAGGCGATGGTCGGGAAGAAATGTTTATGAAACACCCTGTAGCCGGCCCGGGTGCCGGACGAGTCGAGCGCGACGCTCACTGATTAATAGGCATTTATATTTTGTACATATTCTATGATTTCTGTCATACGCTTCTGAGAAGCGTATGCTGATATTTAATAGACATTAAATAGTTTCTAGAATGTACAAATACATATTTTCATGTGTACAGTTAATTATGACTTGTTGCTTGACTAGTATGGCAATTTTTGCTTTCTTGTTTTCATTCCTGTATCTTCCAGTGAATAATTTCACAATATTTACTTTTTGCGTGATTATAAAATTGTTACATGTAGTGACATGAAATTAAGACAATTAATTATTGATTTAAATAGCTAATTATGTGATCATATAAATCATTATTGGTACCATGTACCAATTTTATTTTTATACTAATATAGTTAAAATGTTATGATATTGAACATTAGTTTATTATTGTTTACAAAATTAAATTCGTTAAAGTTTTTAAGTAAAGGGTTTTATCATGATTTGTTTTTTGTATGAATGTTTTGTAGATTATATTGCACCATGGTTATGGCTACATTCATTTATTACAATTCATGGAAACATCAAAAAACTCTTCATGTTATTATTTACTGACTTGGTGTACTAAGTATGTTTAGATGTAAGCAATGGCCAGCAATAATTGACTAATTTAGTCATTATTGTAGGTATAACATTGACCAATCTGTTGTTTGATTTTTATTAAATTGAACTGTTAAAAACTTAAATGCAATGCATAAATTGAAAATGTAAGATACATATATCTACTCTCATGCAATACTTCATGAAATGATAGTTGTTATATTTGTATAGATACATTTTATGAAGTATGTCATGATATTATTAGTATAATAGTTTATCAAGTTTTACCTGGATGCATTTTTGGTAACTGTCACTGTGGTTGATCATGGGAACCTTTAGTGTAAGTCAAACAATTCGAAAAGTAGTTTTTTTTTTTAGAAAATATGATGACTAGAAATAATATATTGACGAATTCCCGAATAATAATTGGCAGTGAAAAAGATGAAAGGTAAAATTTGATAATAAGTAATAAGAAGTGTTATGGGATAGCTTAAATTTATTTGCTTAACTTTTATACAGAAATCCCAAACATTTCTGATTACTTTTCACATTCCTTGTGGAATGTTTAATATAATATTATGTCTATTGTGACATTATAGTAATAATATTTTTAAAATAAAGCATCTCTCTCATTAGAAACTGTTTATTTCTTTTTAACCCTGTCCGGATTGTTAGAAAACCTCTTCACTAACATTTTCATGAATGCTTTGCTGTTCTTTAGTTCAGGTTTTTCAGAAAATTCTATGAAATCTTGGCCTTTGAATGTTCTTGTTGGTTTTAATACATTTTCTGGACTACTTGGCACAAATACTCTACTTTTCTTATTAGTTCTATATAAGAATTGAAAAGTAACATCACTAACATTTGCTCCTCCTGTGTCCACTATTTCTTCTACATCCATTTTTTCTACTATACTGTCAGTTGTTATTTTCTGTTCATTTGTTTGTTTTGGTTTAGGGTGGTTCTTAGCTATATCAACTATTTCTTTCCTGACATCTGACAGGCTATTACATTTTATTCCTAAACAACTAGTTGGTGCACCAAAATTGACTGCAGATACTTTCCTTAGGTCATTCAAACAAAGAAGATGTATGTCTTTAGCTGTACATAGTTCTAAAATAGGTTGTACTATCAGTCTTGGGTTAACTTTAGCTTCAATAATGATTGCAGCACATTCTCCATTTTGTATGGCTTCACTACATTCTCTTATACCAAGTAGAAGTCCATCCACTTTTCTGAAAATAGAATAATAACAAATGTTGAATGAATGGGGATATCTAACATTGTGGTCGAGATCGTCTAATTTAAAAATGCACGCCTCTCTACAGACATTTTTATACAAACATTTGTAATGTATATGCAACAAGAAGTGTTGGGGCATGCAGTTTAATTTTAGATGATTTCTACAATGTGATAATTATTTCTAAGCAAAAACAATACAATACTAGAAATATGGTATTACTTTAACTTCGGTGGTTTCGGACGTAGTTCCTTAGGAATATCTTTCAGATCTTTCCAATGAGGTTTCTTGAATTCAGGTATGACAACTTTGTGTTTTTTCAGGGCTGATTCCAACGTCTTTGCCTCGTCTTCGGATATCTCCGGCCTGTAATGAATGCCTAGTTTATTAATAATAGCATTTTGGTGTACAGCGCATGATATAATGGTTTGATGGCAGAAACTTACCAAAACACTGGATCAGGACGACATAAAACGTTTTTTATAGTTCTTTTTAGTTTACCCTTACTTATAGTAGTTTTATTTTTTTGCAGAGTAGTAGCTTTCTTGGCTTCACTCATGGTTGATAAATTGTAGAAAAAGGAGCACAAATACTTAGTAAACTAGTATCATAACCTAAAATGTGACTGTCAATGTGAATTTGACATTTTGCTTTACAGTTCACAGACTTGTCACTTGTCAGTGTCAAACTACAGAGTGCCCGATACATATTGCCTGTATGATTATTAATCAGTATGAACTTTCTTTTTTGGACTTTCGTGGGTAGTGGTGAAGGTTTGTCCTTTTCCTCCACCATCTCATCTACAGCAAATGACCCCAATCTGATAAAATTCGTTCTCCGCATTGGTGGGACTTATTTATTTATTGGTTCACCAACGATTGCTTACACAGGTTGTATCACAGATTACTAATAGCTTTACAGATGTGACAGTCGAATTTGCGTAGTTCCTACAATAACAGTTATGGCGCTGCAGTCGCTTCATGCTTGCTTTATTTACTAAGGCGTGACATACACACACATAAAAGATCGAATAGTGCTTTCAGTCAAATAGAGATTCAATAAGGCTGTTATCGATAATTTTAAGTGTAGTGTAGTGATGTACCCGATATCGACAAAATCTACTAGGGCTTAGGGTTTTTATCATTTATTTTATTAGGTAGATAAATAAATAAAACAAATTATGATATTTTGTAGTCATTTATTTGCTTTCTTTTGCCTATGGGTTTTATATTTTCTTAAAGCTAGCTGTTGCATGTTTTGCATTTTTAAAACATATTTCTCTTCTATTTTTCCCTTTAAAATTCTATTTATTATATTGCACCAATTGTGGCATTGCAGGCGAATTATGAGTGCTATGTAATATTTAATTACATCTGTGTTATGTCTTTTGCAGCCTAACCAAGACAAGTCGCGTTTGGCAATCAGCTGTTTTAAACTTTTTTTTACATTATTTTTATAACAATTTTCATTTAAAAAATCGTGAATGCATTGAGAATTTTCTCTGTACAGCCAGAGTAGTTTCCCATTTGGGTAAGCCAAATTATTATTTTTTAATCTTTTATACTCTCTATGTTGTATAAATTCATGGATCCCCTGGATTTCTTTTGTCGTATAAGTTTTTGTGCATGAATTACAATTAATTTTTTTTGTTATTTTCCTGCATATGTATCCTGCAGTATATGCTGATATTTGGACCTTTACTTTTTCGGATATAACTTTATCTATTAGAGTTCCCTCTGACTCTGTCAGACCCTTTGAAGATGACGGCGCATTTAAAATTACATTAGGCGATATATTTTCATCATTCTCTTTTGGATTGCAGGTAAAAAGGTAATTTAAATCAACTATTGTGTCGCCGTCATCTTCTTCACAATTTGAAAATTTTGAGTGAGGGCTCAATATACTACTCATAAGTAACGACTTGAAGGCGTACATAAAATTATTTCCATCAGGATTTACGTTACGATAATTCATCGCTCTTATGCGACCAAAGAAATTCTCAAGAGGATCTTGATTTATGAATCTGGGGTAATAGTAGTTCACTCCAAATTCTGTAAATAATAATTTGGACAGACCCAGAAAACTCTGCAACGTAGTATTCCACCCTTCAAGGCATGGAGGACGCACATGTCTCGGCTTTGCAGTCTGCCTAGCCAATTTACTACTGGTGTCAATATAATTAATATTTTTTAGGGATTTTATAGATTTTTGCCAAAATTCTTGATGAGGGGAATTTGGTTTCACTGCGCATCTAAGTTTGCCCCTTGGTTGACCTGGAGATCCATTGACACTATCAAATAGGTCATCAAAAAATGTCACCACTACTGCTGTAGTCTCCATTGTCTCTATAGGAGTGTTGAGCCGCTTATCTGAAATATTTAATTTGTTTAAATAAATATTAGCTATTTATTGCTTCAGGATGTCACTACCTACCACTTTAGAGCATTAAAATGTATAGTAAAAAAATAACGTTAAATAGTGCTTTTTACTTTCGTGGCTAATGAAACAGTTGTAATTTTCATGCATAAATCACACAAACATTTATTTAATTAAGTATAATTAAAAATATAATACTACTTACGCAGAGCATCAGTAAATTCAAGCATTGCAGCCGTTCGTGCACTTAGCACTTGGGTGGCTGCTTTAACTTTCATTTTATTTATGTATTTTGGGTCCACATGTTGTGCAGTCAAATTTGGTAATGCTCTGGTGTGACCAGATTTACTGTCTATGTCGTATATATACGAAATATCTGCCCATGAAGCTCTTCTTCCACTGTACAAAATATCCTTAGTAAGGAAGTTATTGCGAACACTCTTTAAAAGATGTGGTGGATCGTGAAATAAAAAAAGATCTTGTCCAGCTATGTGAATTGTGACATCTGGAACAATTAAAAAATATTAAAATAAAAGAAAACAATATAATGTATAGCAACTGCATAAAATAGTCATAAAACTTACCATTTTCTCTGCATTGATTGCTGCGAAGTTGAGCAGTTGATTGTTTTAATTTATTAAAACATGACCTAAATGTCGATCCTTGATCACACACTAGTGCAAGTGGTTGTAGACCTGTTTCCACAAGCAGTGGAATAATTTCTTTTAAAATTCTAATTAGGTCATGTGCTGAAATCGTTCCTTCACAAAAATAGTATGAAATGGGTTGCCTCCATGAATGGCATATGCCCCTTATCATAAAAACCAGAGCATGGTCAGCCAATTTTGGTTTTCTTTCTCCTGCTATATCTACAAATCCAATAATTTTGTCTTTACTTTCATTAAATGTGAGATGTGGTGACAGCGCTACCTCATCAAATACCAAGGAGCAAAGCTTTTTTGTTCTGTCCCAATCCTTAGTGGTGTGTTTGATATGCTCAAAAATATTTTTGTTTAGTCCACATTCAAATTCGATTTTATTTGAGAGCCTAGCCAGTGTCCTCTTGTTAGGTAAAGCAAACATTTTTTCCAGAAGCTTATATCCTTTTGGACTTTGCTTCATCAGAGCTAGGGCGAATAATTTATCTTCTAATGAAAACCGTCTTGCCATTTTGCTTCTTCTAGCAAGTCTTAATTGCATCAACAAGAAAGCTTTAGCTTTCTTGTTAAGTTTTTCAAAATTTTGCATAAGCTCTAGGTTTTCGGCTTTACGTGCATTTTGGAGACTCTGAGTATTCGTGTCACCCAACCTATCTGAAGCAAGTTTGGTACATTGCTTTATATACTGGTGAGTTTTGGAATGGCACTGAGTTGTACTCTTTCCTGAAATACATAATAAATGATTGTTTTAGATTACACAAAACAAAAAAGAAATCTATGAATGTGTAGTATCCCTAATCCATAAACAGTATAAAACAAAATTGCTTTTTGTATCTATCTGTGTGGCAATTCAGTTTAAAAAAACTACAGTTTTCACCAACAACTCGCAATTTAACTTGGATATAGCACAAAAATCTCGATGTTTTGACATGTCGCCACATCAGTAGGTCACTCTCTCAAAGCATGCACATCAATCTATCTGCCTAGCCTTTTCCCAACTATGTTGGGGTCGGCTTCCAGTCTACTCCTACTTTCGAACTTTTCTCAAAGCATGCACATGTCACAAGTATATTTATCTAAGAAAGTGTTTAGTAAGCAGTTTACTCACTTGGTTTGGGTTTCTGTAAGGATTTCTCGATTTCAACTATTTCAGAAACAGGTTGCTGTTCTGTAATCAAAATTTATTTTATGAGTAGAATGCAAAATAAAATGTTTTGTGGTCATTCCTATTCGGTACAAAGTTGATTATATATTCAATCATACCTGTACTTATCTGAATCTCCTTGTTCTCTGTGTTTGATTCTCCTTGTTCAATTTCTATGGTTTCAGAAATCAAACCAGCAAATATACAACCTGAAACACAAGAAAAATATTCATTAAAACAGCAAGTTTAAACCCTACCATTGAACATTAAATGAAAACATTGGTAGTACTACTTCTGATGACATGACAACAAAGGTGGCACTGTAGTGCCGCAAGAATCTGTTAACACTTGCATAACATTAACAGGGGGCGCTATGCTCATTCTCTTTTATTAAAAAAACTTCTTAACTTATACCACTACCTCTCTAACACCACGGCGATCTTTGACTTGCAAGCACCCTAATTGCGTAACACACATGCAATCACAATCTGTTTTATTTTGACAGTTCAACAACATTCATTGTTGAGCAGACAAATTTTTCAAACATATGAATGAAACAATGGATTAGCAACATCCTTCAACATGATGCAGATTGATTGTGTGTTATGCAATTAGAATGCAGTTCAATAACCATACCATACCACCACCAGGCTATCACTGCAGTTAGATATGCCGCACTGTGTATGGTAAGACCCAATATGTATGTATTTAAAATGAAAACACAAACCTTCATTCTGCAAATGAAGAGAGCCTTCTGATTGGCTGGTTGAAGGAAGTGAATATACATGTTCCTGGGAAATGTCACCTGCAAAATTATATTTTAATGGTCAGGTTTTGTCATGCAAGTTAAGTGGGTACCAAGTTGGCACCTTTGTAATAGGAAAACTTAAAGGAGAAAATAGGACATTAAAAAAGATAGCTCTATCAATTTGTTCTCAAATAGACTGAAGATTCTTAATTTTTTTTTTCTCTCCGAATGTTCATAATAGTAGAATAAGGTTTTAAGTTAAGAAACATTGGAAAGTTGGATAAACTGGTAGTGCTTCTTTCTGTCGGGTCAGCTAGTAATTTAAACTTTACATAAAGGTTAACGACATTGCTGTCTGAATTATTTTTTTATCAAGGTAAGGTCATTTTATTCATACCTGACATGGTAATTGGTTCTCCTGTTGAATAGTTATCATTTTGTTCTCGGCTCAGATAATAATTATGTTCGTCCAGAAAATGACACCCTGGAATGGTTAAAAATTTAAGCATTAATGATTAGTGGTTTATGTAAGATGTAACTATAGACTATGAGGGAGTAGTCATTTTGTATTTATCTGTGGGGGCTTGTAATTAGCAATTTAGTTATATATTATTATTATTATTATGTTATTAGTCTGTAAGCCTTCCGATTGTGTAGAAAATAGACTTATGTACAATAACTTTTAGTCGTTGGGTCGTCTTAGGGGCGGAGTTCTTCAGTTGTTCCTCTAGCTAGGATGATAAGTTGATATGCTTAATGCAACAGTAAGTTACTAGCTAAAAATTAGGTTAAAAATTTAATTTAAAGGTTTACGTTCTTACCTTTAGCAAGTGGTACGCCATGAGCAATTTCCAGTTCCGTAAACAAGCAAGGATAGGAATAACGGATTCTAACACCAGCCTGGTCAAATTGAGTTTGATCAAAATGTTTTTCACAAACACGTTTTGTCATTATTTGGTTCTTTGTCAGTCCGAGTAGATTAGGGTTTGTCGGAACTAGGAACGACAACCACAAATTGCGTAAATTATCATTCATGGGAATGCAAAATAGTCTCTGAGTGTTACTTGTTGAATCACAACCACCAACACAACACTTATTTGGCGCCATGACGAGAAAATACGGAGCACGTTAGGGAGAGTACCACAAAGCGTGGAATTGTATCGTACAACAGAGGAGGGTGGCTTCTCAAGTATCTCAACTCAACGGGGAGGAGAACACAAGATAAACTGCTCGACTCGATGCTGCACAAAACAATGACCGACTTACATTATTTACCTGTCAAACAGTCAAACTGTCAAACGACCAATGACATAAAAACTGTAGCAGAGTGCTTACTATGCGGTGAAGCGTCAAGGGAAACGACGAGAGGCTTTTAATAAGAATAATAGAAAATATAATAGGTATCTGAAGAATGTATTTTACAGACAAGTGAACAGAGACAAAATTACAATACGTCATACCAAAAAAAAAACATTTAGAAAGAGTATGTCACTTCAGCTGAAGAAGAGTCCAAGGAGGTTTTAATACTTTCCCTCAGCTGATTGTCGACCGTTTGGTTTGTCCATCAGACCCAATTTCTGAACAAGTTCCAGCAATCTGGGTCTGGGTAGGGCCTTAGTTAAGAGGTCTGCTAGTTGGGTAGCAGAGCTAGTCCTTTCGACCACGATGTTGTTTTGAAGCACAAGCTCCCTCACGAAGAAGTGCCTCACACGAATGTGTTTGGTCCTACGGTGAAATTCTGGATTATGTGCCAATTTCACCGCGGCTTCGTTGTCCACGAACAAAACTGGAACTTCTTTCTGGCCATTCAAGTTTTTGAATAATCTTTTTAACCAAATTAATTCCCTTGCCGCTTCGCTTGCTGCTACAAGCTCAGCTTCCGTTGTGCTAATGGCGACTGAACGTTGTCTTTGACTTGTCCAGGAGATTGCTCCTCTTGAAAATAAGCACAATACTCCAGTCGTAGAGCGACCTGTTTTCAAGCATCCAGCATGATCAGCATCACTGTAGGCTTTTATTTGGTTAGGAGAATTTTCATCATGAACATACATTATTCCTCTTGATAATGTGCCTTTCAGATATCTCATAATGTGCTTAACCATACGCCAGTCGCTAGAAGTTGGCTTTTCTAAGCTCCTCGAAGCCAATCCTACAGCATAAGCCAAATCAGGGCGAGTGCCCACCATCAAGTAAGCGAGCGAGCCTACTGCTTCTCTATAGGGAAATGATTGTGACTCTTTGTCAGCTTTCCCTTTTTCAATAGTTCCTTCTTTCTGTAAAGGAATTGATACTGGATTACAGTCTTTCATATTGAATCTCTCCAAAACTTTATTTGCATAAGCTTCTTGCTTAATGAAAATCGAGCCGTCCTTCATTTGTTCTATCTCTAACCCAAGATAGTATGAAACTGGTTTGCTAGTAATCGTCAAAATCTTTTTTAGGTCAATGATGAAACTCTTTGCAAGGTTCTCATCACTCGCTGCAACTAAGCCATCGTCCACGTAGAGTGCTATTAAAATTTTCTTATCTCCTAATATCTTGGTATATAGGCATGGATCAGCATCGCTTGTCTTGAAGCCTAAAGATTCAAGTATTTCTGCAAAACAGTAGTTCCAGCACCGTGGTGCCTGCTTCAAACCATAGAGGCTTTTCTTTAGACGGCATACTCTGGATGTTCCATCTTCAAAGCCTTCTGGCTGCTTCATATAAATCTCTTCTGTTAAATTTCCATTGAGGAAAGCTGTTGCAACATCAAACTGAATAAGATGAAGTCGCTCTCTTGCTGCAACGCTGAGCAAAGATCTTATAGTTGTTAACCTCGCTACTGGGCTAAACGTTTCGTTATAGTCAAAACCTTTCTTCTGCTTAAACCCTTTTACAACTAGACGTGCTTTATATTTTTCTATTGTGCCGTCAGGGTTGGTTTTCACTTTATAAATCCATTTACATGGCAAAGCTTTTCGATTGCTCGGTAGATTCTGCAAGTCCCAAACTTGTAATCTTTGCAAAGAATCGATTTCACTCCTCATCGCTTGTAACCATCTGTGTTTATTTGTTTCACTCGATATTGCTTCCTTATACGTCAGAGGTTCTTTTTCAGTATCGACTAGGAATAAACTGTAGTCATCCAATTTGCGTGGAGGTTGAAGAGTACTTCTGTCCCTGAGATTATATCTTGGAACGTCGGATAGCGAAACGTCTCCCTCTGAATTCTCTTCTATCTCAATATGGACAGGAACGGCATCTACGAATTGTTCTTCAATCTCATTATCTGAAAATGCGGTTTCGTCTTCTATATACTCTATTTCTCTTTCTCCCTCTAATTGGACTGACTGTCCTTGATCTCCTGATTCATTTGCTTCTATTGATGTCTCAATAGGCGTCCTTAAATGTCTATCTTCTTCTAATTCGCCCTCTAATAGAACAGATCTCTGTTCAGATTGGGCTTCCTGATTCAAGGGATTGTCGATTTGCAAATGCTGTCGAATAATATTTTTAGGAACTGTATCGAATGACACGGTCCACTGTTTATCAATCGGTTTTGGGTCAGATTTTGCAACAATTCCTGAAGCCTTAGCTTCAATCCCTGGAATAGGTGTCTCTTCGAAAATAACATCTCTTGATCGGATCAGGTTGTCAACTTTATGCTGCGTTTCATACCAGATACGATAACCGTCATCATTGTCGTATCCTATGAGAATGCCTTTAGTTGCTTTCTGATCCAATTTTTTCCTTTTAATTTTCGGAACATGTGCATAACAAGTACTACCAATGATTCTAAGATGCTTTATATTAGGCTTCTTCCCAAACCATAACTCGTAAGGTGATTTGTCCTTCTCTCTAGTAGCACCTGTTCGGTTTAAAATATAAGCTGCTGCCATTATAAGTTCCGCCCATAATGCTTTTGGCAGTTCTCTCTGAGCATTCATCAATGTTCTTACGGTTTCTACTAATGTCCTGTTTTGGCGCTCGCTACAGCCATTCTGCTCTGGCGTGTACGGCATAACAAGACGTTGCTTAATTCCTTTTTTATTCAAAATATCTCTGACTTCCTTGTTATCAAACTCAGTTCCGTTATCACTCAACAGTGTTTTGATTACATGTCCTGTGACCATTGCTTCTTGTAGCATTATGCTCAATTTGTCTTTGACTTCGCTTTTGTTTCTCATGCAATAAACCATGCAATATCCGGAAAAGTCGTCTTTAAACAGTACATAATAACGGTATTTTGAAAAACTCATTGGGAAAGGACCGCAAACATCTGAATGAATAATTTCTCCTGGCTGTGTAGATCTTTCTCGTATGCCAAACTTCAGTCTATGCATCTTTCCGTAGATACAAGATTCACACAATTCTTTATTTAAAGGAAGTGTCAATCCTAACTCTCTTTGAATGACTTCCTTAACGTGTCTTTTATTTTGATGTGCTAATCTCTCGTGGTAGAGCTGCATCAAATCAGTTGTTGTAGTAGCAAGTACAGGTACCGGTGGCAGGATGTTGCGAACCTTCAACTTAAAAAGCCCTCCACAGTGGTTACGTTTGCCAACAACTGCTACTTCCCCATTCAAAAATACTTCACAAGTTTCCGGGGTCGAGACGAACTTGCTATTCCTCTGTTTGTCATGCATAGCTAGCACTGAATACAGACTTCGCTGGATCTCTGGTACATACCAAACGTCCGTGAGTGCTATGTTCACAATCTTCCCTTTGACATCTGCTTCCAAATATATTGTTCCTTTGCCTCTTGCTTGAACAATGTTACCATTCGCTGTAGTAACACCTTGGATCTCGTCAAACTGTTGGAATGTTTGGAACAAATCACTCCTATTGGTCACGTGACTAGTCGCGCCATTGTCCACGTACCATGATTCTTTATCTTGCGCTGCGAATGACATGACATTCACACTCATAATAGCCATATTCACATTTTGACTTGAAGATGACTTGTTATTACTGTCTTTAGGGGGGCGACCATCTTTCATCCACTTCTGGCAGGATCTTACTCGATGTCCCATCTCATGACAGTAATTGCATTTCATATGCTTATCCTTATTCTTCTTTTCTTTACGAATGGTGCTATTCTGTGTCGTACTCGTCACTAATACCTCTTCACTCGATTCACCATTTTTCTTTTGAAGTGACTTCTCATGAGCGCAAAGGTTACTTGTCAAACCTTCTACTGTCCTCTGTTCTTTGGCTAATAACAACCAACTTGATTTAAATTCGAAGTATTTCTGATCTAGTGTATCCAGAATTTTGCAAATTAGGAATATTTCTGGTAGTTTCATATTGGGATTATCTTTACCAATCTCTCTATTCAACTGACACCAGAGAGTCTTCAATTTGCAAATATGTGTGGCCATATCATCAGAAGCATCTAATTTGAATCCAAAGAAATCTAAGCAGAGATTATAAGCTCGATTCTCATTATCTCCGTCAAATAACCGATGTAGTTCCAGCCATACATCTCTTGGACATGAGAATGACATTACCTTTCTAACGGTATCTTCGTTCAAATTTGTTGAAAGCAGGATCATAGCATTGTTCTCTGCTTGTATAAAACGCGCTAGTTTCGTTCTAAATGCAGTAACTTCTGCGTCTCCTACACCTGCTGGCAACACGGGTCTCGTACATCTTCCTTCTACTATATCCAATGCATCTGGTATGCTTCTAAGCAGGATGGATATTTTATATTTCCAGGTATCCCAGTTACTCTTGCCTTGAAGTGGTGCAATTTGTACCTTTGTACTTAAATTTTCCACTTTTTCGCACATTTCCATTTTTCCGCTAGCACATAACCTGTAGCAGAGTGCTTACTATGCGGTGAAGCGTCAAGGGAAACGACGAGAGGCTTTTAATAAGAATAATAGAAAATATAATAGGTATCTGAAGAATGTATTTTACAGACAAGTGAACAGAGACAAAATTACAATACGTCATACCAAAAAAAAAACATTTAGAAAGAGTATGTCACTTCAGCTGAAGAAGAGTCCAAGGAGGTTTTAATAAAAACACACATTGACGCACAATGACGTTTGAGGACATTATCGCGACAGCAGAGCCAAAACTATAAAATCGGAACTAAAGCTGTCAGCCCCCTGGGTTGTATGCTAGATAGAGAGCATAGACGTATACCTTTTTTATACGTCTATGGCTAAGAGTAACTTCCAAAAATGCAAGTGCAACAGTGCAACAATCACTTACAGGTAAACTCCGCATGCATAAAGAAGTTGTACAATTTAAGATATGTATTAGTCTAGTTTTAAATAATTACTTATCTGGAAGTCTAAAAGTCTATAGGTCTAAATAATTAATATAACAAATTATATAACAACAAAAGGTACTTATTATCCGTAAACACATTAACCCTCAAGGGAAATACTGAAAAGATATCTTGCTAGTCAGCAAGATGCTTAAAAAAATTGGCCTTCAATTTGCCCAAACTAAAGTGCAAATCGATTTGATCACTGCAGCTATTCACAACCTTGCTTAACCTTGCATAGGGGGAATTGGTGCCTAGAGCCGTTCTTCTCTGGGGCGGGCAGTGGTGTAATTGCACTGCGAGGAATTCTCGAGGGGGCACGGAAATTAAAGGTGTGCAGTATTTGAGGGCAGTAAGTTTGTGGTGCATTACTTTGCACACAAACATTGCGTCATTAATGCGTCCGCGTTTGTCTAGCGAAACCATTTTAAAGTGTTTAAGTCTATTACTGTACGAGCGTACTTTTCTAGTTATTCCGCTAGAAAACGCCAGGCTCCATCCATAGAAAACGCTTTTGAACGCGTTCTAGACGCAACGAGTATGTGACGCCAGATCACGCTACAATATTCTAACATACTTCGTATTAAGCAATTGTAAAGCATAATTTTAGTTTTACAACACCTAAACTGTTTGGAATTTCTAATAACAAATCCCAGCATCTTAGAGGATTTTTTTATTATATTGTCTATCTGAGGGATGAAAGTTAACTTCTGATCGAACATAACACCAAGGTCTCTTACTGTAACAAGTTCAGCAATCTTTACTCCTTCGATATAATAGTCTTGGTCTATCAGATAATGTTTTCGCGAGAATTTAACAAGGTAGCATTTACTTGGGCTTAGATGCATCTTGTTGGCTTGATACCATTGCACAAGCCTCTCTAGAACGATTTGTAGTGCAGAGGCATCATCTTTAAATTTAACAATTTTAACAAATTTTAAGTCGTCTGCATACATAAAGATAACAGAGTGATGAAAACAATTCGGAATATTGTTAATAAAAAAGTTAAATAAAACGGGCCCCGGATGAGATCCCTGTGGCACGCCAGACGAGATGCATCGCAGGGCAAACTGAAAACCGTTAATAACTACATAGAAAGATCTACCCACGAGGTATGAGCTCAACCAAGAGAGTAACGACCCGGTGATGCCCTATGCTCGTAATTTGCTAATCAATAAACCATTTGACACCTTATCGAAAGCTTTACTGAAGTCTGTATAAATGACATTAGCTTGGAAACCCTAGTCTATTGCTTTCGTTAATAATTCAGAGAACAGTATTAGGTTGGTAGTTGTGGATCTAGACTCCACGAAGCCATGTTGCTCCTCGCTTAGGTACAGCTTTAAGTGATTCTGAATGGGGAAAATGAGAGACTCAAAATTTCTAGCAAAGGTAGATAAAATTGATATGGGTCTATAGGAAAAGGAATGGGGAATACACAGACACGGTCAGGGCCTGAGGCGTGGGAATGAGGCTGAAGAGACTGTTAAGTGTGATATGAACCTGGATAACTTCATCGCTTTCAAGCGAATATTGGCTAAGTCCAGGAAAGTTCTTAAAAAGAAGAAGCGCGAGAGTTAGTCAAAGTATTGCAGTTCGCTGAGTCCATCCACTCCGGTTTCGGTGCTATGGCGAAAAATAAAACGTTTTGGGAGCAGTTAAGCACCTACCTCCTCGAACAACCTCTCAGAAGACCTGGGGTACCATTTTTCTCCAAAATCGCTCCAGCTTATGTTCCAGGTGTAGAGGACAGTAATTGTGTTGGCAACACTAATGATCCAATGAACATGCCATTCTGCTTGGAAGAATTAAAAACTATTCCGTCCCGTGTGAAGGACTCCGCACCAGGAGTGGATGGATTTCCCTACTCTTTTATTGCCAAAGCTGGTGCGAAACCCCACCAATACTAAGCTTGGACTTGGAAAATTTTTGTTTCTTCACGTAAAAAGCTGCACGAGCTGAGAATCGCGGCCATTCAATTAAGAATCCCTGGGGTCGACTGAACAAAGAATAGTCTGGAGAGGGCTGCCTCAAAAGAGTAACGGTGGAGTTTCTTGCCCATTCTTCTCCATACGAAAACTACCTTTTGGAAGGGGCAACCAGAATCAATTAATTTTTTTTGTAAATTTTTGACGTTCAAAAGTGCCTTATACTATTTGAAATAAATGATTTGACTTTGACTTTGACTTCAAGAATCTGTTCTTAGTCCCCAATTATAGAATATATATATACAGCGAATTTGTCTTCATCTGTAAATTTTGACTGCAAAATTCGTCAGTATGCTGACGGTATTTCACTACTGGTCACTGGCAATTTCATTCAGGATGCCGCTCTATCGATGAATGTCTCTCTGTCTTCACTTAACGAATGGCTTCTTGATCACGGGTTATCTCTAAGTGCGCCAAAGAGTACAGCGGTCATTTTAAGTTTAACCCGCAAGCGTTCTGTTCCCCAAGAAGATATAAATATTGATCGACAAATCATTCCAGTCAAGGATAAGGCTAGTTTCCTGGGAGTAATGTTGGACTCGAGATTATCTGGGGTCAACCATATTAACAACTCGGTCAAAAAATGTTAACGCTCCGTATCGGTCCTTAGGGCTTTGGCCGGGGTGTGGTGGGGAGCTCACTCCTATACCCTCAAACTGGTCTATATATAATGCGTTGACCAGGAGCGCTATGGACTACTGTAAGAAGCGCTCAAGAATTAGACAGCATCTATCATCAATTAGAATTGTTATGAAATCATCTCAGACCGTATTTGGTAGATGGTTTCTTGTCTGAAGTGTTCACCCTTTCATCCCATCCTTTACTCCCAATTTTAGAGCGAATCGACCTTTCTTTCAATAACTCTCCTTATTGGAACAATAAAGTAGTTCCTCTATTGATAAATAGGTACAGAGAGTTTAAACACCTCTCCTCGCCTGTTTGTCAATATCAAATTCACCCCGTCTTTTCCGCTGCATATGAAACTCTTCACTTCGAACCAAAACCCGTTTTAGGATTAGGTATATCAAAAAAATTCCCAAAACGTAACACGCGACTTCGAGTTAGCCGTCAAACGTTACTGGGACGGATGCGATTTTTTTCTTTACTGATGCATCAAAATGATCTCTAAAATAATGTACAAGAGTAGCAGTATATCAAAACTTAATATTGCCTTACTTTTCCAATGTTCGCTAGAAGCATCAGTTTTTACAGGAGTGTATTGGCATTTTAGAAGCCATACACTATATCAAACCACATCAAGTAACAAAAGCAGTAATTTTTCAGATTCCCGTAGTAGTAAAGCCCCTTACACTTATCCTTGTGGCCTTAAAATAAAATCAACTTCATAGTAAAATTCACAGTAAAATCGTGGTAGAAATCAAGAGCTTTTTATTAAACGGTTCCCAAAACGGCTTGGACATCGAGATAGCTTGGATCCCTGGTCACTCTGGTATTGTTGGTAATGAGTGTGCTGATTCGTTAGCAAAGTATGCCACATCAAATCCGGCTGATCAAAAGCACTAAGTAGCTCATAACATAACTATGATTTGCGGAATGGTGCCAAACCCAAATTGTTCGACTCGTGGACAAAAACGTGGAATGAGACCTCTAAAGCCAAGGGAGGTACCCTTGGCTTTAGAGGTCTCATTCCACGTTTTTGTATTATGCAGCTATACAGCCCGACATCCACCGGAAATCTAGTTTTTTTAAATACCAAAACTGCTCAAAATAACTGTTTTGTCGCTTTGCTAAGACTCGGACATTGTGGTAGCCCAGTGTTTCTGAATAATATCCATGTTCAGGACAATTCCCTGTGTGAATGCAGTCTTGCGAAAAGTACTTTGGACCATATATTTTTCTCCAGCTCCGTGAACAACAACTCCTTCGACCTCTAATGATAAATTTCCAAATGTAACATTCCTCTCCTAACTAACCTCCATTCCCTTTTATTCCACTTCTCCCCCAAAATTAAAATGTTAATTGATAATGTTAAAATTTAGATAAACGGTAATAATGATTATTTTAACTGGTGCGTGATAATTAGACATGCGAATATGTATTATATGTTTTTGTGCTGTTTATAAGCCTAGCTGATTGTAATTTAGAATATCTGTATCGCAGTAGGTACTAACCCTTGTCCTCATCTTTTCAGCGACTAACAACTAGATCTACCAAAGTGAAGTCGACGGCCCGCCTCTCTACGCTGCCGTCTAAACATGATGCTGGCAGAATAGAACCTTTACCTGTACCTTTTTTAACAAGGTTACGACTTTTGATTCAGCAATTGCAAAATTATTATGCAGTAAATGTAACTTACTATTCTGCTGTTATTCTTATTGATTCAACTTATTTACCCTGCCCTTGCAAAGGATAATTTTAGTTCCCATTTTGCTACCATGACCTACCTACTTATAGGTACTGACTAACCACATGGAGTTCTTCCACCTGAAACCTAGTTCTGGAAGGTAGGTGGAAGGCCAGCAGATACTAGCCCGCCCGCCGGATGTTAAGAAATCTATATTGCTGCCGTCCAAATATACCGGTTATTCTGTATGATTTACGATTGGCGGTAAAAAAATAAGTGGCTGTCATTTTATGCCACCTAGAAGGGTCTAGGTTAACTTATGTGACAAACAGTTTCATAAAGATTCTTTCCATTCATTATACGCAAAGATCATTTAGCGCATTCCGCGTCCAATATAACAATGCATCCAGGCCGTTGTTGGGGCTGCTGCGCTGGTGTAGTGCATCGTGGGGCATGTTCGCGGACGCAAACTTTGACGGCTTCCACGCCGTGCGCCGCAAGTGATGCACCGCGGCGCTCTGCAGGTTGCGCGCCAGCACCAACAGCATCCTGTATCTATCTACCCTAATTACGTAATACACGATCAATCGGAATTTGAATCGTTTTGAAATAAATTGCTAATCCATTGCTTCTTTTCGAATGTCTGGTAGTCACTCTAATTACGGTGGCAAAAATGGGGCATTTTGTAATTTTTGGAGGGTCATATTTTCTTTACCAATAAGTTGCTGAAAAAAAGGAAATAACAGGCACGTGTCTACAGCAGACCTTGATTTTATGAAAAAAAATGATTGCCTTAGAGGCATTATTCAGGAAGAAAAAAGGGGGAATACATTTGAATGGAGAATCGCGGGCCCTGTTTCCTCATGCCGCCGTAGGCATTTTCTACCATTTTGACAGTTCAATAACATTCATTGCGTTATTTACGTTGTTGAGCAGTTTTTTTTTCGAACTTATGAAGCAATGGATTAGCAATGTGTTTTAAAACGATTCAAATTCCGATTGATCGTGTATTACTTAATTAGGGTACTGGTCTTGAAATTATGGATTTCTTACTTCTCGGTAAGCTCCACACAGTAACGGCCTCATCTTAGTCAACTTCTATCCGCCCATAGCCTCGTTGGTCTAGTGGTCGCAAGCGCTACTGCTAAGCATGATGTCCTGGATTCGATTCCCAGGTCAGGCAGTGTTATTGATTTTCTCAGTAGCAGCCCGGATTTTAAACTTGTGCCCAGTTGATGGCAATAGGCTCGACGCCCTCTATTATATATCATACTTTCTCTTTTCTATAAGGTATGTCATACTGTTGGTCACTGTCATATTATTAAATCTATTGCATAAAAATGAATTTATAATTATTTACATAAAAAAAAAAAAAATGAGTTGAGTAAATAATTAATGTCTTTGACTTAAAAGATACATAATACTGCTAATACCTTTCCGTATAGGCCCCGAAAAGTTCAAATGTCCCGCATTTTCAAACTCAAAGCATTTATTTCAATTAAACCATTTACAGGCACTTTTGAATTGTCAAGAAGTCGGTCAGTCAGAAATATGAAGCTAGTTGCCCATTCCAAAGCGTAGTAGGTACCTATGGAGAAGAACGGGCAATAAACTCCACGGACACTCTTTTAAATTAAAAAATTGTTACAAAATATTGGTTAGGTATATCATTAATGTTGAAATTATACATGTGAGAACAATGTAGAAAGACGTGCACGTTAAAAGCGTCCGTTATAAAAATATAAAAAACAAAGAACAATTCAAAAATTAAAATAAGCCATGGCAGCTAAGAGATGACCAGCCTCTACTGACGGCGCCCGTTCACGAACATGACGCATGGATTAGCACCATTCAACTCAACCATTTTGAAGGGAGCTAAATGATCCAACACACGCGCCACCGCCAGCGAGACATTAGAGTGAGCATGACATAATCTCAGCCGCCAGGGCACATTCAAGTCAATGAAAGACATACCCAGTACCTAAATGGTAGCTTTATAGTCGGTACCTACATAGTACTCACACGAAGTAAGTACTTTCAAGAGCGCTTGTAATCTTATGAGGGTAGGGCAGAGATCTAGGTACTATTAGTAACTGTGATGAGAAACGACCCGCTATATTATTTTTAGTTTTTACTCTTATGTAGTTATAAATTAGCTTACTGCAAAGTTAAAAAATAGAATAATAATAATATAGAGTAAGTACGTAACTACGTACTCTAATTAGAAAGAAATTAAAATAAAATATTATTGATGAATATTCAAGGTCATTTTCGATTCCATTTCTTTTTACTGTAGGTAATAATTTAATGTCTGCTTATTTCCTACCTTACCAACCTACTTCATCAACTGTTTCTTTAATAAACAAGGAAAAGAAAGACCAGCCAATTGTTTTACAAAATTTTATGACTTTCGGCAAGACAACTGGGGGTTAGAACACAAAAGAATATAAATCTCCGCTTAGAAACTTACTAGGAAGTACGTTGCAAAAAAGGATGCGTTTTTTGTTCGCCCCGGGGCCGTTGGCGAATACCATTGTTCATTTCTTAGGGCGGGGGAAGTAATAACTGCAGCAAGGGTGCGTTGTAATGAAACTTTTACCTGTTGAACGATCTAGTCATATACCACAACTCGAGGTATTCGCATGTTTTAGTGATCAGTGATGTCTTCTTCAAGGCAGAGTGAGAGTTGTAACTGGTTGCTAGTGGAATGGAAGAGTGGCGGTCGTGATGTTGTGTATATAAGGTCGGTGGTGAGCCCGTTGAATAAGGAGCTGAGGGCAGGAGATGTGATGACGGTGAACCGACGCGGGGAGCAGGAAACGGCGACGTTGGTTGCGCGCGCGCGTGAGTAATTGAATTTTGTATTTTTGCTGCCCTTGCGCAGGTAATCCGTAACGGTTTGTAAGAAAGCATGAGCGATATAGGTACCTTGTATACACCTACTGGTGCGTTTGTAATATTTTACGCAAGTAGGTAGGTACCTATCTTTGTCATATGTTAATAAGAATATTCTGATTTATTTTTTCGAAATAAAAATAAATTTAAGCAGAATTTTCTAGAATCATAAGATACCAACAAGAGTTTGATAGAAATGAGAATAAACTTCCCAAAAATATAACTTATTTTTATTCTGAGATGAGTAAATAAATACGCGTTCATCTTCACATAAAAAGAAACAGTAAATAGATTAGTGTGTAAGTAGATTAGATATTTTTCATAGCAGAGCCAACCACGTGTTATTAAATTCTGTTGAACTTCCAAAGTTGTATGCAAAACTGAACCTTATTTTCACGACTGGTAAATACAACTTTGCATGTACCTATATGTGATACTTGATGAAACAAAATTGAAATCAACGTACCTAGGTATTTACGGAGCGTGCGTCCACGAATGCACAGATTCAATTCCCAAAACGGCAAAGGGACTAAATGAGGGTAATCAAAAGAGGATTCTGGTGTCGAAGCATAAGTACAGTTAACCGCACATCAGTGGTAGCAATTTGCCATTGACAGCGCCTTTAAGCCTGCATACAGGCGCGACGCGACTCTAAAAAAACAATTTCTAAGAAAACTTCACGGTAGAACAATTACCGGTGTCGCGTCTCGCGACAAGTCGCGCCAGTCTGCACTAGCCTTTATGTCGTAGCAGTAAGTGCGATTTTCGTAGTGAAGTGTCACCACTGCTGTGCGGTTGACTGTACTTTTCTTTAGTTAGATAGTGGGCCCAGAGGGCTGGCGAGACAGAGTGAACTAGATTAATAGAATAAGTCTAATTTTTAATCATATTTTGGACTCTACTGACGCGAAAATATACCATTTTCATTTGTTCTATAGGTACCAACTGATTTAGCTTCTCAGAGCTCTCAAAAATCAATCAGAATGGTCAAAAGTAGCGTTAAGTAGCATTAATTCATGTTTCTTCATGGCACAGGAGAACGTGACATGCTGGACACTATGGTAAAGGAATCAGAGAGGAAGGAGGAAGCAGGTCCCAGCATAAAGCATGAAGAGGAAGCTGAGGACTTCTCCTCAAGCGCATCGTCTTGGGTCCCTAGTGATGATGGCGCACAATCCGGAGATTCTGCTAAGGTAGGTATTAAATTTGAATTCCGTAACGTAATAAAGTCATGAATTCACTCTTGTTTTCACACTGGTTGTTTTCCCGCAGCGAAATGGTTTTGTCTTGGTAATACAATCTTTATATAAACAAATAAAATATTAGAAACAATTTTGAAAACAAATTTTGTGTTGTTGCGTGCAAACTAGTTTATGCCGTATCACCACGTGTGAGAATTTATTTTGCTTTGAACATTTATGCATCGCTGTTCCCTTTGTCGGCGGCGCGTGCGATTCGAGTAGTACCTACAAGTTACCTGTTACTATTGATTCTCACGTTTTCGAGTTGATGAATATTTTTTTAATTATTTTAAAACAAAAACATCTTTATTTTTTTACGTTTACTCTATGCTTCGAAAGTACTCCTTATGGCAAGTTGTTCTGCCGCCGGAAAATAACCATTAAGATTTCACGGTGTATAATTCGTACTTTCTGGCTTATGCTGACGCGAGAGAATACTGAAGAGCGTTTATTCTGAAAGTGGGCAACGTCGCAAATAGATGTCAAATATTTCGTTGTTTTGATTAATTTGCCAATATTAGGTACTGTATGGAAATATGAAATGTGGCTAAATAGCGAACTAGAATATTAATAATGAATAGCAATCATAACACTGAATTTGATGTTGTAACCGTTTTAGGTGCAAAAAAAGGCTTTTTTACATCTAAATCTAAATATTCGGTGTTACGATGTTAATTATTGCATTTCATAATCAACATTTTAGTTCGCTAGTTAGCCACATTTCATATTTCCATACAATAATATTGCCAAATGAATCAAAACAGGTAATATTTGACAGCTATTTGCAACGTTGCCAATTTTTAGGATAAACGCTCTTAACTTATCTACTAGAATTTGCATTTTATCACTTTATTTTCTTTCTTTCTTATCTCAGGACTAATGGGGTACCTACCATACACCATGCTCAATGACTTTTTGTAGGTAACTGGTAAGTACAGACGCCAGTAAGTCAACCTACACGAAACTGTCAAATATTCCCAATCAACCTTATACTCTAGTGATAAAGTTGAAAATCTATTAAGGAAATTTGACAGATTGTAGTAGGTTGATGTGCTGGCGTCTGTACATGGATGATTTGTTAATGCGTGCTAACGCCATCTATTTACTACTTCGTGGCTCATTTTCTAGTACATTTTACTATTGCAATTCTTAAGGTAGATAATGATAATAAAAACATAACATTTGGAAATTGCAGGTAAAGAACAAAAAAGTCAAATTGGAACGATGCAAACGTCAATATTCCAATAGAAGATCAAGTAAAAAGGTTATCATTCCTTCGCACAGAGCTACTCCAGTGATACCAAAAAGTATGCAGCAATCTAACATTAAAACAATGATGAACCGCAAAAGAGTACACAACGACAGCCTAGATTTATCTAGGAATGTATCTATCAACAAATCTTTACCAGATTCGACTAGGAGAAATAATCTTCAAAACGGTAAAGGCAATCAAAATGTGAATATCGATGTGCGTGAACTCATGAATATAAAGAACAGTTTCAAAATATTGTTCAAAATGCTCGATGATATGAAGCGCCCAGGATCCTCGACATTCAACCAAAGCTCGAAGGAACATGTTCCGATGCCGTTAAAGGCTGAAGATAGGAGCCATACTCCTTACAACCAATCTGTTGAAGAAGATGTTAGGGAAGAAGATGAAGAAAACAGTGAGAATGAGGAATTCAATCGTTCAGATGATAATGTTTTAATAACTAATAAGTACAACAATGTTGCTGTAAAGACTGTCCAGAAAAAAGGGACGGAAAAAGATGAATGGGTATGTAACTTTTTCTGTAACTGGGTTTTTTACAATCTTGGGCGTTTATTCTATATACCGTTAGTTTGTAACAAAGACGTAATTTTTTTTTTAAAGTTTAGTGACAACTGGGGACCAAGTTTTGAAGAAACAAATAAATTATTTTATGAGAGCATTGTAGTATTTTCATGTTGTTTTTACTTTCGGAGTAACCTGACTTTCTATGTTATCTTGAGCATGCACACATTTTTTTATTGACTTTTTAATGTATTTGTACAAATCGTGTTAGAAATAAAGATGATGATGCTGATTTCAGGTACCCATTGGAAGTGGAAAGACCTTAATACACAAGGACCAATTCAAAAGAGTGAATTGGAAATCGTACACCATTGCTACCAGAACGCTACTTCTTGCTGTGTTTCCAAGAAGGTAATTTTAGTGGTTTTATTATTGCATGTTTTAAAATCAATATAATAAACACTACAAAAATTCCCACCCTTAAGATAGGTCCGATAGGTCTTACAATCATTTAAATTTTAAATCTGAATATGTATAATTACAAATCCATTGACCGACTTCAAAAAAACAGTGTACAAAATTATATTTATTATTAAAACACGGTTAACTTCTCATCCCACGTAAAATGCGTGCACCTGTTAAACTGAGTGACGTCAAAGTAACTAAGAAATGCTAACGACATCTAATTCCACAGGATACTAGCAACCCATTCATTGACTGGGAAAAGATCGCCTGCCTTTCAGGACAAGCCAGCTAAAATGTGCTTAGACCCGAAGATTATATCTGACGTCATAATGGAAATTATGGACAGATTCAACGTGAGGGAAAATCTTGTTCGGTAAGTTGGTTCAGAGCTATTTTCATGTTACAACACATTCCATAGTGACACAAGAAAAAGAATATGGTTTATAAATACAGCAAAGGTATGTCGTTTGATATTTCAGTGATTTGCTGACAATGTTTTGCAGACGCTCATCAGGAATGTGTGGAGAAAATTTCATTTTCACTTTAATGTATTTGGCACAAATTAAGTGATTAAATTTATTTGTATTTTCATCCGAGCGTGTAAACTGTAATAGACATACTTTTTTATTGAGAAAGAACCATTTTGTGGAAAAAGTAAAAGTTTCACAAATATTTTTTTGGGTTACTGGAAGACTGCCAGATTATGCATTCAGTATTGGAATGCCAGACTTATGGGCTTACAGAACTACAGATAAGGTAGACAGGAGCTGGATAAAATGTTTACGAATTCGTTTTTCAAAGTTTGGTAGAGGCGTATGTCCAGAAGTGGACCACAATAGGGAAAGTTGGAGATCAAACCTTCATAGTCCTTAAATGGGTTCCCAGATTGGCTTATCTTAGGGCTAGAAATATATTCGGAAGAAACGGAATTTATTGATATTTATTTTGCAGGAGCATAATCACAACCAAGTGTGCGGACGAATGCAAAATGTGGAAAACTCGCGTCAATAAGAAGAAAACTAAGAACAACGAGAACATGCCGCCTACATCGAACAATAACTTAGAAGAACAAAAAGTTATGTAGCTAGAACATAATGTTTTAAATGAAAGTGACCAATGAATTATTTGGCTGTGATTTGCCTGTATTTATAAGAAGAACGTCTGAACTAAGACGTTATAGCTACTAATCAATTGCTTTTAATATTTACCCGTATACGATGACTATAGTAGTACCGTTTTACCATGGCAATAGCGATCATTGACCCACCTACATTTTATAAAAAATTTATTTAAATAAAACTGAAATAAAGTCTGCGACAACGTTCTGAATCAATATCTATTGTGATCTTAAACGTGTTCAAATAACGAAAAACCATACGTAGTTTAATGTTTGGGTTTTTAATATTGCTATGGAGAGATATCAGGGAAAGGGCAATGACCGTATTACCATGCTAAAACGCGACAACTATAGGATTTTTTATGTAAATTAATTTTAATAAATAGATTGAAACGTAATAAAATATTTATTTGCGTTAATTCCACATGTTGTTGAATATTAATTGTAAAATAAATTAAGTTTTCATTCTTTGACTAGAATATTATAAATAGCTTTCTTAAAAACGTAAAAGCATCAGTAATTTACACATCGGCTGTTGTAATTAAGGTACAATTTCATACATTAATTCCTTTTTACAAAAAGTCTTACAAAATGTAACAAAAAATACACCTCTAAAAAATCCGCACCTCTTTTTACCAAATATGAAAAATTACACATCTCGACATTTTTTGATCAGCATACACAAGACAAATGCACAAAATCATACCAATAGCGCCAACACTTAATGCCCTTGTTGGAATATACCAAGCGGTGATAACACGACGTCTGTGTTAGTACTTGCTAAGATTGCCCTCATCAGCATCATATCATCAGGGGTGAACTGCCATCCACTCAGCTGTCCAAGGCTCTGGAGTTTGGGACAGCACTCGATGAGCAAGTCCACTGTGGCACTGGTTAGGCGAGGGGCGTTGGGGAACCAAATGCCTTCTAGATTCTCGAACTTGTATCGGCGAAGGATTCTGGAATGGGAAAAGTTATTGTGTAAGATAAAGGTGAAACAGAAACCAATTCATGAACTGAATATTTTAAGTGGGTGACAATAGTCAATAAGTGTCCAAAGCTAGATTATTATAGAAGTCCTGACCGAGGTAGCTTGAGTCATAAATAAAAAGGGAAAGTCCTGACTGTCATGTCCTGATTTTGCACAGAAGTTCCCTTTATGAAAACAAGGAATAAGGTCGCATTTGGGATAGGGAATATAGCACGGACAAAGTCGCTGTCAAAGTGCTAGTCAGATAGGATAAAACTGTTGATTGTAATGAGAAAAAAAAACAAAAATTAAATAAGACACTTACCGCGACATATCATTGTCATCCAGCTTAATTTCATCGCCAATAATCAACTTCTTTAGCTTCGGACTACCAGTCATCAGGTACTTAAGACACGACGATGACAAGTTACCGTGAATTATTTCAATATGCTCCAAATTATTAAACGGTATCTCCTCTTCATGCGTCGCAGTCTGGATCTGGTAGAACTCTAAGCTCTCCAAGTTCCTGCACGTTTCTGCTACCCTAGTAAAGTTGAATGACCCAGTCGATCCAGAAAGCATCAACGTTCCTACTCTATGCCCAATCTTATCTAACAACTGGTGAAGTTCGTGACATTGGAATTTATTCAGCTTTATTTTGCTAACGCAGTTCAACTCTTTGATTAGTTGCATAACTCCTTGATCAGGTTCTTCAAGGTAAATAGTCTCTATCATCGGACACAGAGCAACGATCGCTTTCATCGTCCGCATATTTGTTTGCACATCGTGCATGTACTGCAGTTTTGTTTTGAAATCTGGATCCGTCCTGTATATGGAGTAAACAGCTTTACCAACAAACGAATAACTGCCAAGATTACTGAGGTTTGGCAGCCGCCGTATTAATAAAGCGATGTCTGTGTGATCGATGTTCTCCTCGCCGTACATTCCTATGTTCACCACGGTCAGACTTTGTGTTAACTGCGGATTCCCAGACAACATAGCATCTATACCAATTTCTGTAATGTCCGTTTCACCAGAAATGTCCAACAACTTCAACACCTTATTATATTTACCGATATATTTGAGCACTTCATCGTTAGCAATGTAGGGGATATTCAAACACGTTAAATTAGGCAGGTTTTTAAGCAGCTGGTACATTATTGTAAGATGATCGTCCTTCACCCAAACGCCTTTCAAATTGAGAGCAGTCAAGTGGTGGCCTTGCTCCATAATGAGCTCAAGAACTTTCCTATAATAGGGAAGCGGGAAGATCCCCGTCGCTAAACTCTTGACGTTTTCTTTGAGCAGCAGCTTCATTGTGTAGTATCTAACGGATGGCTCCAGGTATTCCGAACTAAGTATTAAGTTAACGAGATCTTGGAATATGTCGTTGGTTGCACCCATGCTCTCGTAGTAGGAGCAGACCATCGCGAACTCCAGCGCGGAATCTTCTTCGGATGAAACGCGAGTAAGGGCGTGAATTAACTGTCTCGCCACTAACGACAGTGTAATCTCTTGTAGAGGCGGCACGGGCAGCTTGGGCGACATGTTTGCACAAAACTATGAACGTTCAACTACTATAAAATATCACTTTCACTATAACAACGGCAGTAAGTCGCACTAATTGAGCATCGCAGTGTCAGTGCTGCGGCTTTCAGTTTTGGGAAGAGAAAGAAATGAAAAATGGTTGTGCTATTTAGCTCGCGCATGCGCACCGCGCGGCTGGCACGGCGCCAGCGCACGTTTATAATTCAAACTCACACAACCAGCGCCGTATTTTTAGAACTTTTATAAAAGGTGTTTACGGCTAGTGGCGTATGCAATTGTTATTATAAACTTATTTCGAACATAAAAATTGAGATCTACCGAACGATACACATGCTGCGCGCGAGACTAATTACTGATAGATTTTTATGTTTGGTTGTTTACTGAAATTTTAATCGTCCTATGTTTTGCGTTCATTTATTTATTGGTGTAAATAATGAATAGGAAGTAGTTTGAAAAATATAAACATGATATTTTACTGCTGTTATTGCAACTCTTTGGCATGTGAAACGTTCAAACATATTGTGTTATAATTTTAAACGACTGTGTCATAAACATTGAAGTACTTACTTTTGTTACTCTGTGTTATTGCGATGTGTGAGACATAGTGCATTTTATTAGAATTGCATCTGAGATATTTTGCACAGCGGCTTACAGCTGGAAGTATTTAAGACAGCTACGCATAAATTAGTACATGTATCAGTCAGAAAGTTATGGGGTCTAAATAATAAATATTGTCCTAATTAAATAAATTTATTTCATATCAGAATTACAACTTACAACAGCGTGATAATGAATCTGAGACTAAATTAAGTCTTACTTGATCTTATTATAATTCTAACAAGTTACGAATGGTTGATTTTGACAAACAACATGTTGACATCGAAGTATTTAAGACATAAAATCGGAACTGTTTTCATGAAACTTATGTTTAGTTACATCTGGTGGTCCGGCACTGGATTCTCCACCGTTGTCAAATGCTCGAACTATTCCCGCTAAGACTAGTTACAAGATTATATTGAAACGTCAAATCACTGTAAACTTGAAGAATTACATACCACTAAAGGGTTAAATCACACTGGCCGCTTACACGAGCCCAAAACAGCAGTTTCAGAAATATGTACCTTATTTTTTTGACAATAACTTCCATATTCATTGGTTTCCCCGACCATATCAATCTACCACTATGACTCAACTCTAAAGTACTTAAACCTTAACTTAAACAAGACATACCTTACGTAGGTACAGGTAAGTTCTTAGCGACAAGTAATAGAATTTGTTCGGTGCTAAAGCACCAGTTGGCAATTTCCTTGGACACCTTGCACCATGATTCACCGTGGTGTGGTTCTGCGGCCTTGCAACGAGTTTTTACGTCTTCTTGCTGTTGCTCGTTGCCGTGAAGTAGCTCGAATTTGTAGGAGTATGCCCAGGCGTCGCCTAGGTCGGGGTCGATTTTTACCTGTAAGGGGATTTCAGAGTGTTACGAGGCGCTTGTAACATAAATAAAATTGTAATGTGAAATATTAAGAAAATCACTTTATTCGATATGATCGCAATACAAATTTTTCTATGATAGTTAACGCCATTCGACCATCTAGTCGAGAGTGCAACGGAAATATATTCCTTATTATCTTGCCAGGAAAAAAACATCTTAAAATGTAGCCAGCTTAATAAAACAAAATAAACTATAAATCTATGTTCGGGTACGAACCAGGTACTGTTTGCGGTCTTAGGAGCCGTGACAGCATGGGATAAGGCTATTGTAGCCCTATTGAGAATTTTCTGACAAGCCGGATAATTTAACCCTAGCCCTATAGATCAGTAAACGCCGCCGCCGGTGAAGCCAGGGAGGTGGATTTCAGACAATTGAGCAACAGAAACAGATCCGAAGTGGAGTAATTTTACTGTCGAAATTAAATTCTACATTGTGTACAAATCACGCATTCTGCTAGTGATACTGTTCGGGAGATTATATTATTTGAGCAGGAAAACTGTATAACATTTTTCAAACTTCTTGTAATCAACAAGCGACGCTATCATTTCAAAATTATGTGTTTGATCTTTCGCCACATGTGAGGGCATTATACTTTCCAAATTAGACTTACCGTTCTGTTGAACCACTCCCGACACTTGTTGAGTTTCCTTTCAGTCCAGAACAGCTGTGATACTGCCAGTAAGACGTGCGCGTCGTGCTCGCATTTCTTTAACGCGTCCACCTGCACAAAAATATAGTTATTCGCAGATACCTAGAAGTTTGTAGATAAAATAGTTTTTTTTTAACGGCCCAAGATACTGTTTCCCACTGATTTCGGACAGCCCACTCTGTTCAGTTAAATTTAAAAGCACAAACCTTATGTCAACATGATTTGTTGTTACTATTATTTGGGTCAACTGATCGTAACAGCTAATTATTAAAAGTAACATATTTAAGTACTGATGGAACTAGAGGGTAAATTTAAAATTCAAAATTTCCACCAATTTAATATAATAAGGCCCTGGTTATAAAAAACGTACGCTCTTAGTCTTCCTCTGCGGTCGTGACTCCATGAATATGGCCTCTGCCCACAAGCGTCCAGCGCTGGGACACTCTTGCAGCGCTTTAGCCATCACTGCGTTGGCTATTTCAGCGCTGCCGTTCCGCCTCTCTAGTCTTACGCTCTCTAACCTGTGTAATGTTCAAGTTATTAATCACTATGGAACCATAATGTATCATAATTTTAGTAAAACACAGATATGCAGTAAATGGAAAAAAATAACACGTAAATCGGATAACTTATTCTGCCGTTACAGTTAACGTCAAATATGTTTGCCACTGTGAAGTAGGCTACAAATGACTGCGCAGTAAATCTTCCCCTAAAAACCAGTAGCGCGCATGCGCAACCTAACTTCAGAGCTGCAAAGTTATTTGAAGCGAACTGTACACGCTCTCTTAACGAACAGATGAGTAAGAATTGTTTTATTGTTTCGTAACCATTTTCTCTGAAGGTTCGCTCCTAAATAATTGTTTCTTAATTTATAAATTAATCAGATTTCTACAGGATTCTGATTCCGTGTAAATGCGCATGTAATTACTGAAAAATTCTTACCATAATTCCGCATTCTTAGGGTTTCTTAACCTAGCTTTTTCCAATACTGATCTAGCTTTGGTGACATTCTTCAGTTTCTCTTCTAGTTTCGCCAGTAATATCCACATTGGTACACTTGTTGCACATTTTTTGAGCTAAAACAATCAAACTCATAAGAACATAGACAAAACGTCCATTTTACATTTTCTGATAACTTTATAACAACTCATTCAATCTCAAATTATCGATAATCGTCAAACTCAAAGCTATATCAACTGTTCTGCATTCGGGCTTAGCCAACATGTCATAATAAGCATACATAAATATTTTGTATTTCATAAAAAAGATTTACGACTTAAATTACAATGGCAACCACACCGAACACCGTGCCTCATCGTGGATTCCAAAACAAAAGAAAAAAAATAAATTACGCCCTTTGTGAAACCTTCATTTATCAACTAATCCATGAGTGTTAATAACATTTTAGTGGGATGATGAAAAAAAATGTTTTTTTGGTCCTTCAGGTATTTTATTAAAAAATATTGGACACGTATTTTTTCTTTTTTTACGTTCCAAAAGATTACGGCGATACATTGAGTTAAAATGTGCCATGACGTCGACGACGAGTATGTAGATTTTATACTTACTTGTGACGAAGCAACCCCCACTACCCCGACTTTAATGTGTTTTACCTAAGTATTCTTTTATTAATATGATAAAGCAAAAAATACGTATCCAATATTTTTTTATTATCTGACTGACGGGCTTAATAGAATTGCTGCACAAAGCGACGCAAGACTCCCGGGAGTCTCACAACAATAGACGAAATGAATTTTGACGCCTGATAAGTTAAAATAAAAATTACCTTACCCCCTGAGAGTACGTGTTCCGTGCCTCCTCGTATTTACCCATCTGTTCTTCAATTTGTCCCTTCATCATGTGGACTTTGGCGTAGTCTGCGAACACCTTGATAGCTTCCTCAAGCAATTTTAATGCTACATCCAGGTTGTTTAAAGCCCATTCTAGCTTGGCGGATTTTATCATTACCTGTGGCAAAGTTATGAGTGATGTAACTTACGTTTTTTTTTTCAGTTTTGTGTGATTTACCAAATACGTAGTTCAAACGAAATCGCATACGCAGGTATATGGAAATAATACGTATAATTATATTGTTATAAATAAGTTAAAATATTTGGAAATGACAGAAAGAAAGAAAAATGTTTAATAGGCACAATAATAAGTTTAATTTAAATTATGAAACTATTATTAGTATTTTTATATTAAGTATTGCTTATTACTAAATGTGTACTGCATGCTATAAGTATAACCAAGATGTAAAATCTGAATATTTGCACGGCTGAAATGCCGAATATAGTGAAACCCATAGATCTTAAGAACTTATGTGAGCCACCTATATTCTTGCAAATACATATATCATACATTCATTCGGGAAACACTTAAATGAAATGCACTATTACTAAAGCCTATTTCAAAGGTAAGCTAGATGAAATTATAATAATAATGGGCAGTTACACCACTTCCAGGGACTTATCTGGGAGATAATTTCTACTATTCAATTTTTTTTAATTTCTCTATTAGATTGAATATCTGTAAACTGTGGCACAGAAAACAAAAAATATCAATATCTTTCTTACCCGTGGCGTAGGAGCAGAAGCTCTCGCTTTAGAAAGCAGTCGTCTCGCTCTATCATACTCTTTGTTCTCGCTCTCAAGCTTGACGGCCGCCAACCAAATCTCTTCGGAGTTCGGGTTGGCTTGGAAGGCCAGTGATAGGATACCTCGAGCGGCCGGTACATCACCTAAAAGAAAAGATTGAAGATTGCATTGTGTTAAATATAGAACTTAATTATAATTATCATAATCATAATCATTTATTAATTTGCGAATATGGGTACAAAAGAAAAGGTCTTATACAAACAATAGTGTCCATTAGCCATATCCTACCATAAGGCATGCAAAATTACAAATACACAGGTATCTATGAAAATAGAAGACATTATTTAAAATTCCGTATGGAGTAACATTATATAAGTCTGTCCTGTCAATATTCATGTTTAACGAATTTATGTAAAGACACAAGCACGAATTTATTTACGTTGATCAACGTAAATAAATTCGTGCTTGTATCTTTACATGTACTATCGAAGAACTTCACATCTAAGCAGTTTGAAAACAAAATCCCGTGAACACGATGACCACATCTGTTACCGCCCCGTTTCTATAGCGACCGAGCGCTGCAAGCAGAATCCTTACGGTGTATAGATATGAACTTCTTCGATGGTACATTGTCTTTACATGTGGATGTGACACTTCATAATCTACTGTTAAAACCCTATTTTATATCGTCTGAAGTCCGATTGCTTGTCATTATAATATGCAGTAACAACCCGTGGCACTTAAATACCAGCTATAATATTACGCAACGCATTTTCGCAAACGATTACGACAAATTTGTATCATTTTGACAGTTCAACAGCATTCATTGTGTTATTTATGTTGTTGAGCAGATTTTTTTTTCGAACTTATGAAGCAATGTATTAGCAATTTGTTCCAAAACGATTCAAATTCCGATTGATCGTGTATTACGTAATTAGGGTACAGGTCGGTTAACTACCAGCCGTCCGTCAAGTCACTTTTATTAGTACATAGTAAAACCAAGATCTTACGACGTAGAAGAACAGCAAAAACTAAAGTTGAAATAAACATCATACCTGCCAGCCACTTAGACTTAGCCCCCATCAGCCACAGCACCTCAGACTTGGGACAATGCGCCACAGCTCTCTGCAGCAACGCTTCCAGACTGGCGCGAGTTCCGTGTTGCTTCTCTAGGTACGCCGCACGCAGCCATATTGATTTCTTCGACGGGAAAACGGATAGAGCGTACCCGTATACCGCTCGAGCGCACTCGTATGCGCTTTCGTTTGCGCACTGTTGGAATGAAAAGGTATAAAAACATCGAGATTTCTTTATTCGATCCAGTTTAATACACGTAAACCTTCCGGAATAAATTATCTAAATGATGCCGAAAACCACATTAAAATCCGTTGCTAAGAACAATGCAGACGCACACACCGACAGGAAATACGACTTTAATTTATAACATTTTTAGATAGATAATAAGGAAGATGATCGATTGTAACGCTCATTTGTTTTTTCAACTACTCCATGAACAACAAAAAGTAACCTTATTCTTCGAACAATAAGGTTGAGATTTGTGCAGTAGATAAGAAAAAACAGTCCTCGAAGGATTTAACCTCTTTATGATACAATTAAGTATACTTACAGCTTCAGCATCTTCCATCCATGTATGCTTTTGATCTTCAGGTTCAATTCCGTGCCCAATTACCGCACGTATAATGGCCTGGTAAAAAAAGAAATATGATATTAATGCATTCAATCTACAACAGATTCTCTGGGAAAAGGTCAAGGGTTGGTTTTGATTCAATATCAAACAACTACAAGCTATGAGATTTTAGAAGGTATTTAAGATACCGGAAAGCGGTAAAACTATCTTAATCTCGCCTCATATTCAAGAGGTTTCTTGCCAGAAAACAAACCAAACCGAAAGCACTTTAATTTAATGTGCATTAAAAATCGTACTGTTTGTAATGAAACCACAGTCTGTTATTTCCCATCGGAAAAAATACGAACTTCCATCCCCTATTTAACCACTTCAGGGGATGAATTTTCAAAAATCCTTCCTTTGTGCTAACCTTCGTTATACAGGGTCAAATTAAATTAGATAGCGAAACTCCACAGATTTGATGGGTACTTATATCTAAACATGATAAAATAAAAATTAAAAAGATTTGAATGTATTGAAATATACCCATCGAGCGTGACACGAAAAAAAAACATATTTTAAGTGACTACGGCGGTTGGTGACCCCAAAAAACTAACATCGTCACGTTAATTTCTTTTTTGTTTTATTATGTTAAGATATCGATACTTATCGCGCCTGTGGAGTTTAGCTAGCCAATTAAAAATAACCCTGTATAAGGAGCTGTTGTCGAAATTTCAAGCTTTAAGACCTAGCAGTTTAGGCTATGTGTTGTTTATCAGTAAATTGAGTTTTATTAAGTAGATCTTACCTGACAAGTAGCGACGGCGCCCGACTTCTCAGCCTCCATGGCTTCTTTGAACCAGTGCTCACGATTTATTTCGACGCCGTTTGCGCTTAACGATGTGATCGCACGGTCTATGATCTTTTCCACCATGTGGGTGTTGCCTGGCGATAGGATTAATATAAGATTTAGTTATATTTGTGGCGGCATCTACCATCGCCACATTCGAACTACGCATCACACGTTGCTTGCGCGCAACTATACAATGTGCCGACATTGTCGGGCAGTTGCCCACCAGACACAACACCCGTCTGGTCGGAGGGTCCTCCTTTTTCTATAGAGGTGAGTGAACTTTACACGCTGTTTCTCATAGCTCTATATATATTTGTAGCAGCACAGTTGATTTTGACATACCCACGATGGTTTGTGTGGTATGTTTAATTAAAAGTTAAACAAATGTATTATAAACTGTTTTTGATTAATAAACAATAAAAAATACTCTGTATTCTAGAATTGGTAGCATAAGCATAGTGATGTTCAGACATACGAAAAAATTCGTCGAGTATCATAATATAAATTGACACTCGACATCAAACACGATCACGTAATTTCCTTGCTACAGCAAAAAGTAAAAGATCGTAACAGTATAATCAAGTAGATCTAAAACTTGTCTACTCTGAAATGACGCGCCCCACTACCGCATTTACGTACACGGCAATGCGGATTTCTATAGGAAATGCGGTAGTGGGGCGCGTCATTTCAGAGTGGACAAGCTATACTCACCATGAGCTTCTTCAAGCTTAGCAGCCGTCACCCAAATCTGTCTATCAGTAGGTATATTCTCACGGGCCTTATTTAACACTTTCCTGGCGTTCTCATAAGTTTCCAGCCGAGCCAACGCGAGCCACAGTTCCACACTAGTAGGACAACATTCTACGGCTCTTGAGAGTAAGATACGGGCATCTTCTGGGTTTTCAAGCTCTACGGCGGCTTTCCATAAGCGGACAGAATTGGGTATGTGTTCTAGAGCCTTGCGGTAGACTCTGCGTTTGGCCTGTGGAGGGAAATTGGGTATATTGAAACTATATTGGCTTCGCGCCAGTGTAAATGTTCAAATGACTTACGTATTTAGCTGCCATACTGCACTTCGGTGCATAATATTTAGGTGCGTGAAGATTTTGAAAAACATCTAACGTTTTTTTTTTTGTGATTTAGATGAAGCCATATTATGTCTAAGAGGTGATAATGGCCCCGACTTACGAGTTTTAGGTCGTGGGTTCGAGCCCAGGCAGGCGCTTTACTTTATGTAAATAATTTCATCACCACTGGTCACAAAATGATGAAGGAAAACAAAATTAAAGATTACTTAGACGACAAAAAGGCTTGGGACTAGCTCTATACTACTCCATACTAATTTAACTGTTTAGTTCATTTTATTTGACTGTATAAGTCAATTTATTTAATTTAAATTTTGTTTATTATTGACGAAATCTACTCTTTAACACAGTTTTTGTTTTTAATTTTTATGAAATATATTGTAATATATGGTCAGCTAGCGACCTCGAAAATTGATCATACTAATCTTGTCTGAGCAACCGGCAGCAAGTGTGCGTTGTGTTGCGTAAAGTAAATTATTACTATTGTATAGAATCATGTTCTTCTAACTATTCAGACAGCTGTGCTGCTGGGGAGTTTGTTGCGCCACTTCTTCTTCCCAGCTAAAGCACTAGGAAGTGGTGAAGGGTGGGCGTTTTTGGGGGACTGTCTTATGTAATTTTGACGTTCGAAAAGTGCTGATTTTCAGCCTAGTTTGAATAAATGACTTTTGAATTTTGAATTTTTTCTTTTGAATTGTGAGGATACCATGTTCTAGAACCAAAAAGTCGAAGACATGTGACATCTACCAACCCGCCGTGTGGTAGATTGCCGCCCACTCCCTCTCGATACTCTCGAAAAGAGGCCTCTGTCCCAGCAGTGGGTACATTATGGGCTGATTATGCTACATATCTTTATTTCTATACTACACACAGTGATTTTTAAAAAGAAACTGTCACATAGATATAAGTGACAGATGAACAGAAAGGACGCTCTACGAAACTCAATGTGCCATTGTAAAGGCCGCGCACTAAATGCTCCTATGCAGTATGGCTTGGTATGATTGTATAATTTCGTCTGTCTGAATATGCCAGTGAAGTTCATCTGCTAAAGCTCTAAATTGGAAGTAGGTAATGCAATGGTATCTATGTTTATATCAGAGGTCAAGTAAATAGGTAAACAAATAAAAGAAAATGCTTACAAATGCAAGCAAATGATTGAAAATGCAAGAAAATTAATTCTGTCACAATTTTTTTTGCCAATTATGCCTTTTTGTTTTTGTTTGTAAATTACCTTGGTCTCCTGTTCCAAGTCGGCCGCCTTCACCCATATCCTCACACTATGCGGCAAGTTCCTAGCAGCATGTGCTATGACGGCTCTAGCCGTGTCGCTTGGCTGTAACCGAGCCGCCTCCAGCCAGAGCTCTTCACTGCTCGGGTTCACTTCGCAGCCTTTCATTATTAAGTTACGGGCTGATTGGACCTTGCCTGAAAAAAGTTAAACCCGTGAATTATGTTGCTGTTACAAGAATGTTGCATTTTCAGCTTATAAGTAGTAATGTATAATAGTGTTAAAGTTTCATTTTCGCGTGAAAAAATAATGCTAAAATATAAAATGCTTGGTTTGTTATATTTTTGATTCTGGGCCTGCGCAATAATGAATATTACGGGCATGTTAACAGACCTATAGTAACTATAACGAAGAGACAGCAGCTCACGTGCTGTTAAACTGCCCGGTGGTCGCCACTTACAGGGCAAAGTACTTCGGTAACCCAGGTACCCTACGCGAGATTGCCAGTAACACCAAGGCGCTGCTGGCCTTCTATGAGGAGCTGGGGTGGATCGAATAACCGATTTTTCCCACCCGTACGCAAAATACGCGCTTTGACGTGGAGTTGCGGAAACCAGCCCGTATTACCTAACCTACCTATAACGAATTAATGTATGTATTATCATTTTATTGTGTTATCGTCATTCGCAAACTGGCGGGAAATTATGGCACCAACATTTAGTTTTTTTTTAAGTACCGTACACTTTAACACCACATACACTATTATTTCGGGAGCATAGTCTAACAATAACCTAATCAAATTAAAACGAACCTGTAACTTCCTCCAACCTCGCACTAGCGATCCAAGCAGGGGGATGATTCGGATTGGTCTCTCTCACAGACTTCAGCAACAACCGAGCCTTCTTAATATCGTTGATATCGCCGCCATACGTCGGTATCATGGACTGCAAGTCTGTCAGGTAGCCCTTAGGGTCTACGACTGTCTGTCCAGTTACCGAGTCAGAGACTTGGGACAGTTTTACTGTCATTAGAGTGTTTCTTGCTTGTCCGATCTTTCTTAAATCCAAGTCACCTGTGAATAAAAATAATAGGTTAGTTACGGTAAAAATTCTGATAAAAAAAGCACAAGAACTGAAGATCATACTTAATCTGAGTTATGGGCATTATTATTTAGCTGGAATATACTATATCTTTCGATGTTAGCACAAGGCAGGTAATACAGATTTTGCTAGACCACAATAAATTGTGTTCAGGGGCCGTATTATGACCCCTATAACAACAACATTATTCCAGTGTGAGTGAGAGACGGAGCTACACAAGGCCGCTAGCACCATCCTTTTTTCGCAGTGGAATAATGATGGCATTAATACTTCATAAAAAGGCCCCTTTACTTCACTGATGGAATATCATTTATCATCATTGATTATCAGTGTGTTTGTATCTGAGATATAATGTACTATTGGCTGCGCCCCGCGGTTTCACCCGCATAAGTTTCAATCCCGTGATAATATCGGCATAAAAAGTATCCTTTGTCCTGGCCCAGGTCCTGGTCTACTCATGTGCTAAGTTTCATTCAAATCCGTTCAGCCGATTTAGCGTGAAAGCGTAAAAAACTCACTTTCGCATTTTTAATATTAAAGTTAGGATAGCAGAATACAGTAATTAGTTAAAATTGCTTACCAGAAGGTGTCAACATTCCTGGAGTCATAACTCCAGGCATCATAGACGCAAGTCCAGATCCAGGGTCAATAGATGAAGAAGACTCTCCGCCCAGATTCCTGGACAGCACACTATCAGGCAATGGAGTGAACTTCTCAGCCCGAGGGTTGCGCTGTTTTCTGTTACGAGCATCACCCACTTCCGGTATCGCTGACCATTCATCTTCAGATACTGATTTCAATTCACGTTTTAAGTCTGAGAACTGTTGCTGGATTTTTGGCCTGAAAAAATGATTTTGTTAAGACTGTAAATTAATACCAAGCTTGGAAGCATTTATAATTAAAATACAATTTCTTTGTAACCCAAAACTTAATAAAGATCCCATTTGGAATAATATGGTAGAAAAATAAAACTAACGGGAAAGGCTATCAAGTTATAATAGTTATCATTCTGGAAAAATAAGAGTTTTTAAAGTGGTCTGAGCTCCAATCAATCCCTTTATACACTGACGGACTCATAAACTGCATCAAAGTTCAGGATTACTTTCGAATTAATATTTTTATATTCTAAATGAAAACGTCGAGACTGTCCATTAATCATTAAAAAAAAACAAAATTAAAAAATAGAACTGCAGTAAAAGATAAAATTATAGCCAGGAAAATAAAATTTATGCAAATTCGTGTGTTATTAAAGTTTGAAATTAATTATTTTTGTTTTTTTTTTTTCATTTGCGATTTAAATATTATTGTTACCAATAGTATTGATTATTAGTCTTTTCAACTCAACAAAAGAATATGGATACTTCGTCCGAACAAGCCGCTCAAATTGTGGCATTGGTGCGGGAAGGCTTGGAACAACGAACGATTGCTAGAAATTTACACCAGTCTACGGTTTCTAGAGTATACCGGCAGAACTCGAGCAACCACCCGTCGTGACGACCGATTTATTGTTTCACCTTCCCTACGAAATCGTTTCCTCACGTCAGTAAACATCAAAACAGAGCTGAATGAAGTGCGTGGAGTAAACGTGAGTGCACGAACAATAAGAAGGAGACTTAAGGAAGCGGCAATCACCCCTTTTAGACCAGCAAATAGTCCAAAGCGGTCTGCAGCTCACAGACAAGCTCGTTTAAAATTTGCGCGTGAACATCTTAATTGGACTGAAGAGCAATGGGCCTCCGTATTGTTCACCGATGAGTGTAGGACATGTTTAAATGGTGCAGACGGTTGCAGAAGAGTCTCGTCGACGTGGGGAGAGGTATATTCAAAGTTGTATTGAGGAGCGTGTTCCTTTTGGAGGCGGTTCGTGTATGGTGTGGGGTGGCATTTCGATGATCAGGCGAACGGAACTTGTGTATATCGACATGGTTTGTCAAAACGGTAAAAGAGGAGACACAACGCTATATAACAGAGGTTTTAGAAGCTCACGTGGTACCTTACATGGGATTAATAGGCGAAAATTTAACTCTAATGCAAGATAATGCTCGACCCCACGCCGCTGCACAAGTTCGACAATATTACGAAGAGGTTGGGATACGTACCATGAATTGGCCAGCACGCAGCCTGGATCTTAATCCCATTGAGCATGTTTGGGACAGTTTAAAAAAAGCTGTAAATACGAGAAATCCTGTTCCCACAACAGTGACAGCACTAAGAACAGCGATTTCACAAGAATGGAACAATATTCCGCAACACGGTTTAATAACCCTAATCAGATCTATGCGGAACCGATTAGAATCTGTAGTAAGGGCATGTGGAGGCAATACACCTAATTATAAAAAAAAAAAACCTGTTTCAACTTTTTTTTAATTATAAAAACCAATTTTTCAATAAAACCAATTTTTGTTACATTTATCATTTTTGTTCAAAATAATTGAATGGTCCTTTCCAGTATACAAACATACATTTAAGGATATGATACTACGTTGTTATGAAGCTAATGAAAAGAACTATAGGTTTCAATTTAAATTTGTATAAAAAGTTTGAATACTTGGTTAAAATGTTTATTTCAAAAGCGTCTTGAACATTGATACAGTTTATGAGTCCGTCAGTGTAATTGCAAATCATATTACTGGGCAATCATGTTGCATTACTGGGCAAGAGCAGTGGTGGCCAAGTAGGTTCAAACCCTGACAGGAACTTTATGTAAATTATTTCATCACAACTGCTTTCAAAACGGTGAAGGAAAACATTGTGAGGAAACTGGAAATTCCTAGAAAATTCGAAGACGTGACATTTATTAATCCGTACTGGGCCTGTGTGATGGATTCCGAGCCATTCCCTGTCACGGAGAGGAGACCTGTGTCCCAGCAGTGGGCACATTATAGGCTGATTATGTCACATTACTGTAGAAATTGTAGAAACAGCATTATTGAGATAATAACATTTAATGTGATTATAGTTATCATACCTCTCTTGACGATATCTCTCTAAGTCTTCCTTGAGACGTTTCTCTCTGTACTCTTTCCTCTTCTCATCCATTCTCTTGTCAATTGATTCATATATGGCATCTGCTTCTGCATCATCTTTATCATAAGGATCCTGAGAAATATAGGTAAATAAGAAATTAAAGGTTAACTGGTAGAAAATGCCTCAAGCAATTGTGCATTCTTTTTGTGCTTGTATATAAGATAATGGAAAGAATAAATTCAGGTCATTTAGAGGCTAATGATAATAGTGGGTAGCTAATTAGGTTATGGTAAAATTACTCTTAGAAGTTTCAAACATTTTTATGAGAAACCTGAAGAAACAGCCAAAATAGCATGTTCAAATGAAAGTTGAATCTGTAGAAATTAAATTGTAAGCTGCATTCAACTATAACACACACTAAAACAGGTATTGTTGTCTTCAACACCATTGTGATTAATAAGAACATTTTAATCAAACCTTAGAGAACAATGAGCCACTGTATCCTGAGAATTCATCATAATTGGAGTCATTCAAATCTTCATCATCATCTTCTTCCTCAGTTTTCTTCCGTTTAGCCGCCGGTGGCGCATGACGATCATCCCTAAAAGACAAAATAGGTAAAATATTGAATCAACTTCAAAAAAGGGTTTCATTTCATAAAATCGTTTGTTTGATCACTACTAAGAGGAAAGAGTGTAATCTTAGGATTATTATGTTTATTTTATTTCTAAATCTATTGTAATAAAGAAAATAAAGAACTACTTACGATACGTCATTGGCATCTCTTGCAGGACCGATATCAGATCGTGTGGTGAAACCGGTGGCACTGTGAACAAAATTAAACGAACACTTACACATCCTTCTCATAAAAAACCCTAATATTATTGGTAAACAAACAATATCGTACCCTCGACCAACACCAGCAACATAACCTAAGGGTGCTGGGATCCCAAGGAAATGTTTCTTGTTTTTGTTTACAAACGCCTGCGGAGGCACCGACATGTTTGATTTATGCACACGCTGATCAAACTCGCTGAAAACGCGTAATTCCTGAATAAGAATCACTTATTAACTAGTTTTCTACTAAATACGAGACAGAAGTTTTCTCTCACTTTTTGACATATTTTTGTCAATTTTGGTTTTTGTTGGACATAATTGACAGTCTATTTCAAGTGTTACCAGTCTCGCATTCAATACATGGCCGTCGGTTTATTTGGCAGCACTGCACTATATTATAATGTATATTCCACACATATCCATTTTAGAGAACAAAATCACGTAAACCGAGTTTTTCCGAAAACTCCAGTTAACTCCACCCAATCTATTGCCTCACTCAAGTTAAAAGGTTATCTTAGTTATCTATTATCTATGATTGTTGCCTAGCAACTGAAAGTTGTATATAAAATAATCGAAGAAGAAATTATTCGGCAAATAATATTTGTTATCATTTCGAATCCTCTAAAAAGCTAATCCTATCCTTCATTAAATAAAACATAATAATCATGGCACAGAGTTTAATTGCAATGGCTCAGGAACTAGGATCAAATGATAACAGCGTATCTACAAAAGAATTTTTGCAATTCGAAAAGAGTTGTGAAGCTTACAATGACGATGATGAAGAAATTAAAATGATTTTTAATGAAATCAAGAAGCTGTCTGCAGCTAACAAGGCAGAGAAGGTATTATGTGAAGATATTGATGATGTAGATTTAATTCTGAAAAGGGCAGAAGACATTGCACATGAGACTGAAAATTTGTTGAAAAGTAGCCCTATTTCAACTGTCCTGACTGCTAAAAGTCCAAATAAAAGTGAATCTAGTGCTATTCCTGAAATAAAAGTTACGAAACCTAATGAGAAAGAACGGGATACGTTGGAGCATAAGGAATTCAGTAACACTAAGGTAATTTATTTATTTTATTTCATATTTCAATAAATTCTTGGTACGGTAGTCGCTTAGTGCTTAGCTTCAGTAAACACAATAGCAGGTAGTTTGGTAATCATGCAAGCAGTGGAAGCTGTTTCATGAGAAAGTTTTCTTATGTAGGTAACGAAGGAAGGATTTTCATTTCATTTTTCTACCAGGTTTTCCCAAGAAATTAAGAAAAATAAAAGATTTTATAAGTATTTATTCTTAAAAATAATGCTGTTGAACAACCTTACATTTGTTGTATTCAGCCTTCTTTTTATTACATTAAAAAAAGTCGTTAACTTTAAATGAGACTATTCAACTTAAGTATCATTTGTACATTCATGATTAGAAATGCTTTAGAACTTTAAATAATAAATAATTTATGCATACTTAGTATGCAACTTAAGTTATTCTATTTTGTTCACTTGGCTTGCTAAGGCCCTTAAACCTGCCAAATTCTCTCTTGCTACGGGCTCAATGTATGAAGCTGGCAGCACAAAACCATAACGTCCCGTGTCACTTAGTTCAATTGTGTAGGTGTATTTGATGCCTAAAGACTTGGCCCAGTCGTCAGAGCCGCCAGCAGCTGGGTAAAGGAGCCCACTTGAAGATCCAACCTTGTATTCTGATCCTCCAGTGTTTTTGATTGCCTATAAGAAAAAGAAAGTTAGAATGACCATATGAAAGTTATACATTTTTATGAGGACATCCAGCAATGGTGGCTATGAAATTATATCAGGATTTAATTGGATTGGATGGATTTGATAGAATTTTTCTGAACTGCACAGAAATATAGTTTCGCCAGTAACATACACCCCAAGATCTCAACTGAGTTAGATAATAATCCATTAGGACCAGTATCTATTACAAATAGATGATGATATTATGGAACAGTGTTACTTGAAGCATTAACTCAATACTTGGTCTTGACTAACCTGAGCCATCAGCTGGCCCACACTTTGAAGGTCATTGTGGTCTGGTGGCAATGCATTGTCGTAACCCCATGGGTACAGCAGGTACTGTCCATAACTATGGTATGTTAAGTAGGCCGAGAATTTCGTTGCCGTTTTCTTGAAGAATTCCTGTGAAAAAAGTATAATGTTAAAGAGTTAAGTGCATAAAATTGCATTTTCAATATGCATGTTCTAAAAAACCCTGGGAGTGTGTTTGTGCATGGGGAGTCGCAGTGTCAGTCATTTGCCTTAATTACGTTTAATTGCTTGGCATATCTAGGGCAGCTGTGAAGCTAGAATGTACAGTCAAGGTTTTTTGTAGTGCTTAGCATGCTTGCATGCAGAGTTCTGAAAAAAAATTGAGTTCCGGTACGGCGATAAAATTAAAGAAATCCGTGGACACATTCACAGCTATAAGTACAGCGTATGTCATTGCCGTCCAGCTCCTAATGCTTCGGCTTCACGCGGTCTGCCGATAGTCCGTGGAAAATAGCCCTAAAATATCTCTACGATATGCTAATGACAGATCGCATGTTACCTATCTGATTGCGCGATGATTGACAACGCCATCACGGTTCTCAATTAAGTTAATACCTACCTAGGTCTCAAAAGAGCGGTGTTTGTAGTCACTGTCTGCATAAAAGAAATCACTTACAGAGATTGCTTTAGATTCTGGTTCAGAAAACGGTCCGCTACCACGGTATATGTCACTGCATGGAAAGCTTGAAGCTCCTTTTCCTCCCCAGCGATATCTATAAACAGAAAACCATTAAGTCGGTAAAGTAGACACCTACCTACAAAAGTATAACTTGTTTTCATAGAATGAGAAGCGCAACTCCTATAATTTTCCAAACTCGACTGAACCATACATTACAAATTGGCTACATATAATTAGCAGTAGCTGAATAGGACAAAACTGAACCTAATCTCATCCAATAAGATAATGGAATGCAATGTTACTGTCCCCATTAGATAGAACTGCAGGACGTTTGATATGTACTTACCTACCTTGGACGCTGATTTCCGTGTCAAAGGAAAATAGTTTCCTATCCAGTAAAACTTTCATTAAAATAAGTGGGCACATCGTGATATCGTGCACTCGTTCACAGTTCAGTTGCCCTTGGCCCGTGCTCATAGTTAGCCATGGCCCACGTTATCGGATCGATTGTGATCAATCACTCATTCAATCGACTCAGCTTATCGCAGTCCGCTACTGGACATAGGCTTCTCCTACGTTGAGCAACAACACCACCCGGTGTTTCTACCCGCCTACTGCGTCCCGTCTGTTCCAGCCACCTTTTTAAAGTCGTCGGTCTTTTTAGCTGGGCTTTCCACGTTACACTTGTCTATTGGTTTAACTCCAGGAAATGATTATGTTATATTATCATAAACTTACGACCCGCCCCTGCTTCGTATGGTTATTAAGACTTGACAAAACATGGAGATTCCTTTATTAGGTATATTATGTATACATCTTTACACACGAACTTTCCGTAATAAAGTCTCTAAATGATGGTGAACATTGCATCAAAACCCGTTACGTAGACTGGAAGAACAACTCGGTCACACAGACACACGAAAAGCGACTATAATATGCATAAATATAGATTACCCGAAGTTCCTGTTAAGATCCGCGCCGGTGCAAGTGCTGGGACCATATCCGTATTTCCTGTTCTTCCTCCATAGACGGTCCGACATATGTGTGTACTCATACCCGTCTGGGTTTACTACCGGCAAGAAATACCTGGGAAAAATAATCAACATAAAGCCAGCATCTTTGAAATTGCGGTCTCATTAGCAAGGTCTTAGTCAAATGAAGAGAATAAAATCAGGGCTAAATTATGTAAATTTTTACCAATCAATGTTTTTGATATCGTCTGATTCGACATCAAAGTTTTCTGCGAATTGGTTGATGAAGTATGTGACAACAGCAGGGCTGATCCATTCACGCGCATGGATGCCACCGTCAATAAACACTGCTTTGTTGCCTTGTTTGCCGTCAGAAATTCGTAAAACCTGTGAAAAAAAGATTTATTTTTTATCTGCTACAAATTGTTACGTAGGGATTTCCTAATAGAGAAACTCAAGACTCAAAATGTTCAAGTGATGATCTTGATTGATAAAGATAGATAGGAGACGTAGGTAGGAGTCTATGCGAGAAAAACTTGAGTTTTTACACATGCACAGGCACCTCAAGTGTTCAGCCACTTCTCCAGTAAAATCGTCAAAATGAACTATCGCAAATTCGTTCCCCTGTAGATATGATTTGATGTGATAAAGTACTTACTTTAATAATGAATAATACCGCGAATTAGTGTGATTGATGGTTCGTCATGCTAACAATAAGGTGATGTATGAAAAGTGAAAACTTCTCGCGAACCTTTGATTGTGATTCAATCGTTGTTACAGAAAATTTGTAAAAAATTATAACTCAATCAGTATTATAAATAAGATCCTTGAACCTTAAGACAAGATTTATATTATTTCTGAACGACCAATTTACCTTAAGTTCGCGGCCTTCGTAAGATTTTCCTATAGTATTAACACTGACGATAGAAGGATACGTTTTCGCCAAGTAGTCCATAAATCCGTGAATATCCTCTAGTCTATGATACTGCTTCCATGTCATACGGTGACCTGAAATGAGATTCTACTTTAAAATGACTATAAAACTTAATTTCATCGCACAATTATCCATAATTTCTGTTTAATCACACGGTTCTCCCAAATTGCGAATTTTTTCTCTTGCTTCCGGATTAGTGACGAAAGGAATAAACCTTTCAACTGTTAGCAACTTTAAAGAAAAAAAACTTAAAAATGTTAATGAACACAATCAAGATCCAAAAGGTTAGACACGTCATGTGAGAATTTAAAACCAATTGTATTAAAACAAAGATAGTGCATAACAACAATGATTCGGTGCCGAACAACAACAACGAACCCCAATTTGCATTTGGCCAATACTCCATGGGAAGGTTGAGAGAATTGTACCCCATGTAGGCACTAATGAAACCTAGTCGGCGATGAGATTCCCTGTAACGCCAAAAATTGTAAGCTCTAGCTGGAACAAAATGATATCGACCCTTGGAATATTGTTAATCGATCTTCACAACCATAAAATAATTTGGTTAATTAACTATTGGTACGAACCTCGCCTGTCTTGTAATTCCAGTTCATTCTCATCTAACGGTGGGTTCTCTTCGTTGATTCTTTGTTGCAGATCCTCAATCATGATATAGTATGCAATGTTTTTATTTTTTAAGGCAGCTGTCACGTTGTCCAGTGCTTTTGGCTTAACGAGGATGTCGATTGCTGAGTGATTGCCTCCCCATGATGCAATGACTGGAAAATAATTTGTTTTACTGATACGTAACCTAATCCTTAAAAATATACCGAATTCTTTTGTATCATATTTAAATGGTCAGCTTACGTTTTTCAGAAGCGAGTTGGTTAATGAGACGTTGAGCGCTTGTTTTCTTCGTGGAGACTTTCCATACTTGGGCACCACTGTAGTCTATTCTCTCTACTTCTTCTGCTAATGTGATCTTAGGTTTATTATTATCAGGCGCTTTGTCTCCATCAGCTGCCACTTCTGTAGCGACTGCGTCTGATTTAGAATCAGTTTCATTTTGAGCTACTTGATTATATGGTTGTTTAACCGAGCTACGAGTAGGCCATTCTGAAACAAGTCATTACTGTGAGTAGGTCAATCATATCAGCGATAATTACGATTACGTCTGCATTTTTGTGTTTAAGTGATTTACAATCGTGACTTATTATATATCAGCAATTTGTCTTACGTTTGTTTCAGTAACTAATGAGTGGTAAAATTGCATTAATGTCGTTTTTGCTGTCCATATACTTACACATTTTAGATATATAATTGTGTGTTTAGATGGACAGATTACATACGCTTTGTTTAATTCATGGCCTTATTTTTTCACAGCGACATAGTTCTGTGTGAGCATTGTTTTAAAACAATATGACAAGTATATTTACAACATTTTCATTTTGAAACACAGTAGGTACCTAATGCATAAATTTAGTATTTACTCACAAGGTCAATTTGAGCTTTTATATTTGTAGCATGCAGCTTTAACTACAGTCTCTATTAATCAATATTTTGTGCAGGCATTGCAGGTAATCGACAATAAAAATTCAAACATCAATTATTATTCTGATGATTCACAGAGAAAATATTAAACAGTTTTCCTCTTACAACGAGAATGCATTAAGAATACATTAAATAAAAGAAATACGATCAACTTTTATTTAAGTGCGTACATAAAAGTTAATGAGCGATTTCTACATTGATTTACTGCGGATACGAATACGCGTCCACATTCACACATTATGTGTTAAGTTTTGAAGTATCGATAGCGACACAGAGCGAATTGATAATAGAATATATTAAAATGCAAGGCTCGTATCTCCCGTGACATGTTTTAATGACTTTCTCTGGCCACGGCTTGTTTTCCATTCGCGGCTGGCCGGTCTAACTTGGCCAGTATCTTTGCCGGCCTAACGGTGCCGCATGTCGAACTTGAACTGAACTTGCCGGTCGTTCAAGGGTTTCCGCGACTTTCGATATTTGATTTTGATCACGCATTTCGAAGGCGACATCGCGTACGGAATCGAGATGAGCTTTAGAATTAAACATCGAATTGTTTTAATTAGTATCCAATGATTTCTTACGTTTTTGAACTTTATAAAATTTAGGAAAAATATTAGAAGGAAAATTCATACAGGCCCGGCTTTACAATTAAATGTTTGATAATCAGTTTGAATATTGTCATGAATGAACCTAATTATAGAGAAATAAATCTAGTTCATTAGTCTAAAAGCAATCCTCACCAAACACATTAGAGTCCTAGCATTTTGTATTGCACCGTTAAAATGTTTTAAAGAAAGTGACAAACGTCTTAGAAATTCAAAATTGATGTAATTATTATCTACTCATCAATGACTTGATAAATCGCTTAAAAAAAATATTACACCATTTCATACCTTGTCCTGGCTGTAGTTGATTGATGAACGGCGTACATAAAACCGAGGAAGTGACGTACAGGAACACGACTATCTTCGTCAAGGACCCCATGGCTACTGGCGGTGCGGGCGCTCTGCCGCAGGTGATCACACTGATGCGTTTGCGCACATCGATTGCCTCTTTTAAGCTCCGATAAACAAGCTGTCGGTATTGATAGCTCGGGATACGAAATAAACTTGATGAGATTTAATAACATGACGGTGTTCATGGAATTGTAGAGACCTATAGATTTTGTGTGGAAATTGAGTTGAAGTATCGTTCTTATGTTTATTATACAATTGCTTGTGAAATATGTTATTGGCTTTTGTTTTTTTTTTTGTTAAGTACAGATCTCACGGAGTTATTTTAGGAACGTCCTGCAAAGTATTACTGCTAGGTGTGTACGTGTATTGGTCCACGAATTATTTATTTAGTATTGTTTTTTGAAAACCTTTGTCGGAATGAAAATGGAGTGATATAATCTTAGCCAAATTATAGATGAACCCATGAATGAATTAGGATATTATGGGATTACCGACATCGATTTCGACGCCGACCAATAAGAATTTATACAACTTACTTACGTTATCGCTACATAGCCTCCATAAATGAGAAACGACCCTAAATGATGACCTATATTTATTTAAAAAAAATCTTTTTAAAATTAAGATCAGTGTTTGCAAAACGCGTCACATCGTCTTTAGGTACAGTATTCGTTTGGAACCAGACTTACAACTTTTCTCTCGACCTGCGCGGGCGCCATGTCCGGTCGTTGCCACCAAGTTGCAGTTATTTAACTTTGATGACAAACTTTGTTTACTGTAAACACGTTTTTAACGATTTATATATGTATGTACTGTTCACGGTTGGTGACCGTTACTTAGCTTGGTTTATCTTGATGCGTCTATCACTTAGACTTGAGTATTTACTTTGTATCTAGTACATATTATGTTTCATACATAATGTGGATGCTATAGGAGGTTCAACTTTTAAAATAGTTCTAATAAAGGCAGAGTCCGTATATCGTTTTGAAAATAGCATAACGTTAAGAAAGCTGAGAAATTATGTACTTGTATTTGTAATAATCTTAAAATATGTTTGTAGGCTAACCAGTATGCTAAACATAATACTAAAGAAAACACTGAAATACGTCGTAAGCCAAAGTTAAGGCCTTTCTCCGCCGGCGTCATCGATTCAAAGAAACGAGAAACACATAAGATTGTGAAGTCAGTAACTAATTCACCTAAAAAAACAATAATTAATTGTAGACACGAAAACTTGATAGAAGAATTAAAAGACACAACGGAAAGGGCAAAAGGTTTAGAACTGACTAATATTAAATTAAACGACGATAATAAAGCTTTAAGAAAGAAGTTGAACCAAGTTACTGAAGAGAAACATATGGTTGATTTAAAATTGGCCGAATGCGAAAAGTTTGTAGGTAGACTAAGTAAAGAATATGAGCATAAGCATACAGAATTAAAGTCTGTTACGGAAAATGAAAATAGAATACTTGCGGAACTACAAAAGGAACGGAATGACAGGAAAAATTTGACTTTACAACATGAGAAGGATCTGGTTGTTGTACATGATCTACAAAGACAAGTCAAAGAAATGGAGATGATATTGAGGAGGAAGCACCCTGATTCTGTATCGGCTTTAATAGGTGAGTATTTATATGATCCCTCTGATGCACATAATTTTAATTTATTTTAAGTAATTAATGATTAATTCAACACTGAAACGTTTACAGTGGCTTCAAAATCGTCAACAGTGGAAGACAATAAGAAAAAGTTATTAGAAGAACGTATTTCTAGACTAGAGCAAGAGCTCAAAGACAAAGAAGACCACTTTCAAGGAATATTAATGACGTTACAAGGAAAGTTTGGCGACATGAAACAGAAGTATGAAAGTCACATAATAGACGTAGAGAGACAGTTGATGGATGACCGGAAGGTCAACACTGAATTGAAGCACAAGTTGAATGGAGCACATAGGACTGATGCAGCTACTCAAACACTATCTAGAAATAAACATACGATATCGACACAAACATTTATAAAACCAGAAAGAGCTGTGTCAGCTGTTAGCCGATTGACACAAAATTCAGCATTATTTTTAAATAGGCTGAAAGAGGATAGTTACTTAATAGCTACCATAAAAGGTTTGCAATCTGAGCTGACAGTCAAACAGCGAACTATTGCCAAGATCAACAGAGATACTGAGGAGCTAAGGAAAAACTTGCGCAATCTACAAAAGGAAAAAGAAGGTACGTAAGCTGATAAGTTCATTCCAACATTTGTGATTTGTATTTTGTACTAAACTTTAGGTTTCTTTTGGTTGTTGACAAACAAAGGACATTAAATTAAATTCCATTTCACTTTTACATTTCGTGGAACCTCTTTGGTTTAATTTACATACAATAAATTACCGACTCTTCAACTGTGTTGCTAACGTGTGCTTCTCACGTGACATCATTGGCATATAAAGCATTAGCAGTAGGTATCAAAATTTGTGAAACGGTACTTCGATGTGAAATAACAACCTGGCTCCGAATTGATTGAAATTGTTTGGAAGTTTGGCAAAAAATAAATAGGAAGTAAGAGAGTGGAGATTGGTCGAAAAGTAGATGTAAAAATAATAACTTAAAACCATAAGTTTGACTCACCTTGCTTTCCAGTTCGTGACTAATTTATTTATTCTAGTGTTACTTACTTTGAATCCACATAAGAAGACACATACTAGAACAAAGTCGACCGAGAATATATTGGCAAGGATGAACACGGAAATGGAAGCCGAACTGGCGGAAATAAGGAAACAAAAGGAAGTGTTAATGCAAGAACGGAACACGTTACTCGATTCACTCAAGCGTACGAACGAGGAATTCATATTGCTGAAGAAAAAGAGGATTCAAGATGTAAGTAACAGTTGGTTTATGGAACAAATACTTCAGTATTTCATTCGTCAGTTCGATAAGTAGTAAAAAGTACAAAAATGATACCAGCTACCCAATGGTATTTTTCGTATTATGTAGGTATATTAAGTGTTTTTTTTTGTGGAAATAAAAATCAGTTCCATTAAATATTGTCAACGCGTGACAGCAGTCTAAATCAATATCACTTTTGAATCTAAAATGTACCATTTCCTGAATATTACATAATTCCAAAACCGGGTTTTGTAACCCTCCGCCACTGGTCCGTAGAATTCGTATGAAACGTTTGTTTTTTTTGATCGATGAAAACATTTTGGGTAGTAGAGAACAATTTAAATGATTGTGTTAGTGACTATGCGACTGATTGCTTGGTCAGCCGTAAAATGAAGCGAAAGCCGAATGTAAGAGCCGAATTATGATGACACTGGCTGGCAAGATTAGTGCTTGCCACTATTCGTCATAAGTTATCATGATTCAGCAAACGAATATTCATTGCAAACCAATTTCTACTTAAAGTTTATCCATTATTATAAAAAATACAAAAGTTAAAATGTCCACATTTTGAAATCCGGACGTTTTGCTCATTATAAACAGTTATTTTATTTATACTCGCGTATCATAAATAATTTTAACAATATAATGCCATATTAACACAATGAGAACGTGGAAAATAAAATTTTCACCGCATTCTTTCTGCTCGGTCGGTCAGTGTGTAACCGAAGTGAATTATATTGTAATGTCACTTAAATAAAAATATATTAACAATATATTATATTGTTAGGCCTAAAGAAACTTGAGGAAAGGTCCACTTTCACTTAGTTGGCGTTTTTTTCTGTATCCCAATTTGTTTCTCGTATGAAGTTAGGGAGTTGTGTTCAAACCAGTAGAAAATTATGGGCTGCTGTAGGTACTTATGGTATCATAATATGAGGCGTCAGTTTCTCAAGATTGGTTAGATTGGGTCCGTAAATAATGTTATCCGGTTCAAAATTAGGCGTTCAGTTACCTCGTTGAAGCTACATAAATATTTTGGTAGGTCGTGGGTTTTATGTTTTCGCGCTTACAAGTAGGCAGATTGTAGGATTTGTGCCTATATCTTTATATAATATGACTCAAAACAGACGAAGGTTTTTTTTTTGTAAATGGCATCTCGCAAATCTACCTCGGTTGTCGGCTGCTTAACACAAGCACAAGTATGTGTGACAGAGATGACGCTCTACAAAGCCGAACTTCTCCTTAATAAATAAAAAAGATGTGTCATATTTGTTACTAGCGGTACATATGCTAGATCGATCGTTCGTTAGAATGATCTCCGGAATAACATGTAATTTCTTACTTTTATATTTTTCTCTGCAGCTCCACACTCTACAACTGGCACACGAAAAGGAGCTCATGCAGATGAACATGCAAGTCTACCCGCTGCAGGAGGAGATCAAACTCCTCAACAGGACGGTGGAAATCCTTCAGGAGCGCGTGCAAACTGCCGACGACAAGCTCGTGAGGTACCAGGCTGGCATAAAAGACGATGTGCTTGCTGGAGGTGACAATAATTGCACTAAGAACAAAAGGAATCGTTAGTAGTCAGATATGGCTCTCCTATACTGCTGTTTATAGCAGCATAGCAGGGCGCGCCTGCGTAGTACTTAATTAAATGAAGTACGCGGACGCGCCCCGTTAACTTTAAGTATTCGCTAATTACGGATCAACCGAAACAAATTTCGTTTCGGTTGATTCGTAATTAGCGAAAACAGGGTAATTTTAATTTTCATGCCCTTCCACAATTTATGCTGAGGTCCGTGCAGTTTGAAGCAAAGCGCAAATTTTACAACCTTTATTCAATGAAAAAAGTTCAGAAAATCTTTAGATTAATTAGTTTGTGTCCGGCACAAACGTCAACTGTCACAAATTAGGAAATTTTACACGTGTACTGTATTGTTAAGTTATTTTGGCTCTAGAATCAACTTTTTCAAAATGGCTAAAATATTATTCAATTAAACCAAAGTGAACAAAGAAAGAGTGAGATAGCAAACATAAGAAACATTTTTAGTTTAATCGGCGTGCAAGATCGGTCGATCGCCTAAATTGTTGACCGTTTGCATCTGAATTGGACATGCAATCGACGCAGGCGCAACGTACCTGATGACAGTTTATGAAGACACGTTGAAGTGATAAATATTGCCGCTGTAAAGTCGATGACCGAAATGGAGTTTGAACGCTTTATTGAAGATAAATTATTGAGAATGTAATGTATATTTTTTGTGGTTGAAATAATATTTACCTAGCTAAACACCAGGCGGAAGAAAAAGTTCACAAAGTCAATACTTTTGTAGAAAAGAAATGGTTCATACGACAGATTTATTTTTGTTGAAATGAAGTTAAGGGCTAAAGGGAAAATCAATTTGGTGATTTGAATTTCAAAATTCAAAATGCGTACCAGATTTTATATAGAAAGCAAGTTGTATTTTTATCTTATTAATGAAATAAAATTAGTTGTTGCATTTACAATAGGTTTACATTAGGTAGGTGTTATAATTAGAAGATTAGTGGACAAACTGATGTGCCTTGTTTGTGTCCTATCTCTCATATAATGTTGTTATAATAAGGTGTTCTCTTAGAAAATAGTACACTATTAAATATAAATAAGTAATATATTTATTTGACAAAATCATGATAAATAAGTACGGGGAAATACATACTGTACCTTCTTTGGTTCAGTTGTAGAACGATGAAGCTCTTGAGACCAATCGTTGTCGACCAACGTATATCATATGCTTCATATTGATTTGATAAAACGTTTGTATTCGAGTACAGCGATGGATGTCATTGTGAAACCTTGTTTCTGTTATGCAAGTAGAGTACACGCAAGTTGCAAGAAGCTTGGACAATTCAACCTCGCAAATAGCTGTCAAATATTAACCTGTTTTGATAAATTTGGCTTAATTTAATAATTAATTGCAATTTTTAAAACTGAATTTGATGTTGTAACCGTTTTAGGTGTAAAAAAGGCATTTGGAAAGTTTCCAAATACTTTTTTACATCTAAAACTGAATATTCGGTGTTCCGATATTAATTATTGCATTTCATAATCTATATTTTACTAGTTAGCCATATTTCTTATTTCCATATAGTAATATTGCTAAATTAATCAAAACAGCGAAATATTTGACAGCTATCCGCAAAGTTGCCCACTTTCTGTATAAACGATCCTAAAGGCAACTTTCATGGAAAATTACCATTGGATTGCGAGTTCAAGGCATCTGTCCCACCGCTGGTGATTAACGAGAAGCGAGTGCCGGATAGCGATGAGCAATTACTCGCTGGTATGTGTATGTACCAAGCGTGGGTCCCTCAGCAAGTGTTCTGCCTTTAGTACTCTCTTTGATAGCTCGTCTCTACGACAAACGCGTACTTGCTGGCGGTGTGAACAGTCAACTATTAATATATGTGTGGCGGCATCTACATCGCCGAATTTGAATTACCCATCACACTGACGTCACGCGAAATCCTGCATCGCGCAAGTAAAGTTTACCGCGCGATCAGCATATAAATAACTTGCCGACATCAATCGTCGGGCAGTTGTCTACCAGACACGACACCCGTCTGGTCGAAGGATCCTCCCTTTTCTTTAGAAGATGAGTGAAGTTTACGACCTGTTCCACATACCTCTATACTGTTGACCCCGACGTGATCCACACCTATATGATGCTATATGGTATATGTACCTCTCTTTAACTTACACGGGACCTACAATCTTTTGTACGTTTCTTGAGAAAAAACGAGAAAATCGTTGATAGATCGTCCTCACGGGCGGTAGGACAGATCTCAAAGGAGATGTGAATTAAAAGAGCCAATGCTAACAAAATAATCGTGCTGGCCAATCTTTTACGACGAAAAAATATTTCTCTTTTTTTTTCTCTTTTCTTGCAAGGTGAAAAAATCAATATTAGTACTTGCGGGCAAGCTACTTTATTTATTTATTTATTCAGCTACAACGGTTGTGTTACACAACCAATTACAGTAACTAAAAATTATAAAAACAAAAGAGACAATTATAAACCACATTAAAATATACAAAATATAAATATGAAAACATAAAAAAAAACATGAAAAATAATTAAAATAAAATAAGGTTAACAACACTATCATAAATTCCTCTCACAGTCCTTCTGACATACCATCAAAATCTTCGTCCATCCATCCGCAAACAGGTCGCCTGTTGGGTTAGAATCCAAGAGATCATAAAGCGCGGCTAGAGTGCGAGGAATTGGCGACTTAGCACGTGCACCAGTACGACATGGAGGCTACGTCATGTTAGGAACGTAGTAGTAGAATATTGGTCAACCTATATTCAAGAGAAATTAGTTAGGGAACTAACCAAAATTAATCTTTTAACATTACCATTTACCTACACTTAAATCTTAAATTATGAAAAAGTAAACCATGCAACTGTCAGTTGAAAAGATAAGACGAGAATAAAATCTTTCAGAAACATCTTGATTACTGTTATAAATAATTATTTATTTGTTTGAAACAATGTCAAGGTTTTTATTATGCGTAGTTAATACACTGGGACCATATTATTAGTTATAAGGAATTTAGCTTTGAGTGCCTAGAGAAGTATCTACTTAAGATTATTGTGATCATCGGTTGTTAACTAGCAGAATTAGATAACGCACAATAGCATAATTTTATCGTTGCACACTCGGCCGTACGTCAGTGGTAACAAAACCAGTTTAAAAGTGAATCCGCAGCTGTAGCCGCGTAATTCAAATTTTCTTACGTTTTTTGCAATTTGCAGGTCATTGTCAGGTTGTGTATTTACAGAATTATAATCATTAGAATCATTAATACATCTTCCTAAGTTAGACTCGTATTCTATTGAAACTACGTACTACGCTATGCCAGCTGAAGGTCAATGTGTTACCACTGAGGTGCGGTCGACTGTACCTATTACTAAGTATACTCGAAACTGAAAGGTTCCTAAGTGTAACAAAAAATTCTAGTCATATTTTCGTGAGTGTTTATAAAGCTTATAACCCACCGATACAGCGAGTCATAACTGTGGTGCCTTGTAATTGTAAAATTAATAAATAAGTATATTTGTGTAAAGCTGTGTATCAATCGTTCCTCTTTTTGTTAAAACCCTCTCACCAGTTACTCTTTTTTGATAAAACCGTTACACCAATTAAGTACTCTTTTTGTTAAAACCGTTTCACCAATTACTCTTTTTTGTTAAAACAGTTTTGTCAGTTACTCGTTCTTGTTAAAACCGTTTCACCAGTTACTCTTTTTTGTTAAAACCGTTTCGTCAGCTACTCCTTTTTTAACCGTTTCGTCAGCTACTCCTTTTTTTAACCGTTTCACAAGTTCTCTTTTTCGTTAAAACTGTTTCCCTTTTTTTTATAAAACCGCTTCAACAGTTTCTCTTTTTCGTTAAACTCTCTTTTTCTTTATCTTGACATCCTCATTTTAACGACATGAATAACAAAAACAGGTTTTATTTTGTTTAGAGCCTGTTTAACATACTTATTTATCAGAATATAGAACTAAAGTAGAATTACATAGCTGATGTTTCTATTTAAAAATAAACCGTCAATAAAGAAAGTGTTAAATGCACCTAAGCATGCAATACCCACATTTCACTAGTTTGCATCTGAAGTGTAGTTTCTCTCGAGGCATAATTAGATTAGCAGACAGACACTGGTTTTCCATCGTAAGATAAGCCGGTATAATACAAGTTATATTTAAGTGATTAAGGAGTGTTCTTTTAGCGAATGTGAGTACCAATACAAACCATTTCTGGTTTAATGGTACAAAGCAAACACAAACCTGTATTAAGACTGTATGCAAATAAATACTTAATAATAAACAACATACTGATATTTAAACCAAAAACTTGGTTGAAAACTTAAATAAGAGACAAAACGTTCAAGAATAAGCTCAGATAATGACAGCAGGTCAAAAAAAAAATCTCAATAAAATAAAATTAAGCACTTTATATTTTTATTTATATAGTAGGAATATTATAGTTGCTTGGCTGGAATGCATTGCATATTGAAAATCATATCAAAACCATGTTGTTTGGTTATCATTATTTTCTTTCTGTTTCATAGGACTGTTGACATATTTAGACAAAGAACCGACAGCAGCAAACAGTTCCTTGCCAGTATCTTCTATTTCGTCTGGCGGTACTAAAAACCCTAGTTTTCCCTTGTCTTTAATCTCGATGACATAGGAATGCACCACGCCTTCCGAGTATGCCCAGTCGAGGTAAGTACCCGTAGCTGGGTAGATTTTATTATATGTTGCTCCGTATGTGTAGTTTTCTTTGGTCGCTTTGAATATGGACTAGAAAGAATAATTACAAGCTTTAAAGAACTGTTGTAATCCACGACAAATACATAGTACTGAACAGACAACGGGTAAAACATGGTCACCGATTTCAGAGTCATAATTACAGAAAGCTCTGTGCTCTGTGCTTCGGAAAGCACGGCCGTCAGTACTGGCTATCGTAGATTTTTGACAGTCGTGACGGGTGGGGTCAGAAGCCTTCAAGTCTGACAACCAGTTTTTCCAAGGGATATACCTAGTAACTGGGTTGTGGAGGGTAGATAGGCCGTCGCTCCACGGAATAAAGGCTCGCGCAGACTAGCGCGACTCGTCGCGCGACGCGACGCGACATGACACCGGTAATTGTTCTACCGTGTAGTTTTCTTAGAAATTGTTTTGTTTGAGTCGCGTCGCGCTGTCGAGTCGCGCCGGTGCACACGACTCTTAATACTGCAGCAGGTACGTATATTATACGGATATTCAGCTGCATCCAGTTAGACTGGAATCCGACCCCAACATAGTTGGAAAAGGCTAGGCAGATAATGATAATCTGATTAAAGAAATAATAAGTGTTTACTTACGCTGCGCATCGTCTCAGCCACCTTCATGTGTGTATCGAAGTCTTGTGTGGCGAGTTCCCGCGCGCTCCAGGGGAACAGAATCAGATTGCCGTACGAATGTAAATCCATCATGGCGACGGGTTTTTGCTTTAATGACGATACTAGTTCCTACAACACATTTTTATGGGTAGGTATAGCTCTCGTTCTTGTTAAAATTGAATGATTGGGTAGAAAAGTAACTGTAACATGTATGAAGGTATAATAGGTAGGTATACCTACTTACCTAAATATATGGGTACCTATACGAACCGGCTTATCCTAAAACCACTAAATAAAAGACATACCTATGTCCAACCCGCACTCAGCCTGCGTGGTGGAGCTTCGTGCAGACGCGACACTGGTAAATGTTCGACCGTGAAGTTTTCTTAGAAATTGTTTTGTTAGACTTGCGTCGCGCTAGTGACGAGGCTTATGGCTCAGTACAAAGAGGAGGCCCTGATTATTTTAGGCAGGTACCAAACTATTCTACTTTCTACACGATATTTTAATTATAACTTACGCGTAACGCTCTCGTTTCCGCTTCAGAAAAAGCATAAGGTCCTGAATAAGTCATTTTACATTCATTGTTTTCTGTTATGCCAGCGATACCCCAGTCTGCGCTGGAAATCGAATTTATAACTTTTGTTAGATTACTCGTGCAAGTTTTGCTGAATAGGTTTTACTTACTGGTAATCTGCACCTACTTATTTTATTTATACATATACTCGTACAACATGTAAAAAAACCTTGTCCGATCCGTGACGGTATTGTATCGTACTGAGAGTCCATTTATGTGGTAATTTCCAGAAAAAAATACGCCGCATTTTTTTTTTCATTGGGGAATTTTACTGGGTTATTACATGGGGCGGACGTCATTTAGCGGCTGTCTACAAGTAATAATACTTATGACCTCTCTTGAAAATTTTTAATGGAATGATTGGGGTCATTTTGGTACAAAAAATGTGAATTTTAAATAGCAATAACTTTTTTATTTTCAATAATACCTGCTTAATAAGATTTTTTTATTACTTTTTGGTAATGTTATTGCAGTATATACCTATGTGCCCCTTTTGGATCGGACAGGGTTTGTTTTAACATATTGTATAACCTTTTGTCCCGAGGTCTATAACAAGACGTAGGTATGTATCGCCACTTACTCAAAATTCCTGTTTAAATCGACTCCTTTGCAGCGGCTGAAGTTGCTCCGATTCTTACGCCACAGCCGGTCAACCGTATGCGTGTACACGTATCCATCTGGGTTCCATACTGGAATTATTAACCTGTAACATAACATAACATCACACCTGTAATAATCGCCTAAGTGTTAGGCATAGATACAGACGCCAGCACATCAACCTACTACAATCTGTCAAATTTCTTTAATAGATTTTCAACTTTATCACTAAAGCATAGGTAAGGTTCAAAGTTGATTGGGAAAATTTGTCAGTGTCGGGTAGGTTGCCCTGCTGGCGTCTACCTTCCTATAGCACACCCACATTTCGCCACAGTTCCATGTAACAGGAGGCGAGCCTATTGCCATCAACCGGGTACAAATCCAGACTCTGGGGTGCTACTGAGAAATTCCTGATGAAAAAACCCAACAACACTTTGCCCCACCTGCGAATCGTACCACTTGCGACCAAAGAGTCAGCCAAGTCAATTAACCTATACCCAATTAGAATGTACTCTGTGCCTATACCTAACCAGGAAAAAGAGTGCTGTAATGTTTGGATTAGTTACCTATAGGTAGGTAATGTTTTCGTCATTTCTGTCCCATGCGGCCAAGCCATGGCCTGTGGTCGTACGTGCGACTGCTGAACAGGGGGTCTTGGGTTCGGTTGGGTGAATTGTTATCTATTGTGTTACAGGTTTTAACCATTAAGAATATGCAACAATTAATTTGTCTTGACAGCGCTTTTAGCAGCGTAGCAGTGAAGGCGGTTTTCGCAGTTCAAGTAGGCTCTACTACGGACGTGCGATTAGGGTTATCATTAATAGTCCGGATTTATCCGGACTATTTAACTCGTCTGGCTTCTTGGCCCCCAATGCAGACTTTGTCCAGCCTTGTCATTATCCGTTATTTTGTCAAGAGATCTTAAATTTCGAAACGGTAACCCTACCTACGAGCGATTGGCCGTTGTAAGAGTCTTAGTACGGCCAATCACATGTAGCTAAGACCCACTGCTTCTTCCGTTAAAAAGGAGCCTGGGCTATTGATAGCCCAAGTTGGCTGTCCACACCGGCTTAGTGATTAGATATGACCCGGTAAGAGTGGGCACTCTTTTATGCTTAGTTAAGGACATAAGGACTTACCAATTTGTGTTTTTGATATAACTGAGCTGTGTATCAAAGTTGGTTACGATATTATTTAGAATGTATAGCGCAGATGTTATCGAGACCCATTCGCGAGCATGTGACCCTCCTGTTATCAATATTATTTCGTTTTTTGGGTTACCATTTGTTATGTTGATCATCTAGAAATAATTAACAATTTATAAGTAGTTTCATTAGATCTTCAAAGAGATAAGACCTTGCTTTTTGTTTCCCGCAAATAGATAAACCTTGACTTAGATTTTGTTTAAAACAAGTGTATGAAATGATGGAAAAACCTGCAATTACACAGGTACCCACGTGGTGGTAACCTGGTAACATTTCCTCCTTCCGTCTCAGAGAAAAAAATTGAATTAGAAATTGGCATCTGCAGTGCTATTCTGTAACCATCTCACCGTGAGAACTTAGGTGAAGTGAGCTCAGAGTGAGCTGTCAGTCCCTAGCAGCTGGTGGAATTACTGCTCACTTCACGTTCACTTCACCTAAGTTATCACCGTGAGATTATTACAGAATAGACCGGCTGTTTTTTGCCTACCGTAGGTACCTATACCTTCCGCCAGGTTCGCACGGACGTAAAAATATCGCGGCAGGATTTTATCGCACACTGGATTTTTTTTCGAGATGTTAGTAATCCCGTGTTGGTGAAGCAAGTCGAGACTGCGACTGAATTCGGTCGTGTAGCGAGGTATTCCTCGAAGCGCTACCATTTTGAGGCGCACCTAATGAAGCGCTTCTTTTTATTTAAGCGCGCTTTTTTTTTTTTTGTAAAGAATTTATTTATTTTATTATTCCTCGGAGCGCACCTTTTAGTAGCGCTCCCGATAGCAATTAAAAATATTAAAATTTTATTCCTTGAAGCGCACCCACGTTAAAAATAGGGAAACCCCTGGGCTTACCGCGATACGTTTGTTGTATTGATCGTGTTAGCGACACTGCCTTAAAAAAAAATCGTATCGTTTTAATATATAGGAATACGAATAGAAGCCGTCAACGACTTTTATTGCACGGTTGTCTGGCGGAAGGTATAACTACCAGTAGACGGCTTGACGAGCGAGATGCTGCGCAGTGGATGTTCCAAGGCATTTGGTCTGCTTATAAATTGTGTTAACCCTGAAAGTATACATATAAAAAGGAAATGACCTGCTTAAACGGCTTTCATTCTGCAGAAAATAAAGTTAACACTCATTGTAAAAAAGCCACTCACCTTTATTGTTCTGTTCTCGGCAGTGTATCCAATAGTTTGTACTCTACATATTGAAGAATACTCTTCCGCCAAGAAATTGTAATACTCTTCAATAATATTTAAAGTAGGGAACTGGTTCCAGCTTAGGCGGTGACCTGATTTTTGTTAAAAATAAATCAATAGAATTTTGGTATCGCTGGCGGGGACAAACTAATAACTGGAAATAAAGTTTTGTTTGTCCCGCCTGTGATATCAAAATTCTCTAGATTGTTGCTTGTTTTTCTCTTTTCAGTTATGTATTTTTGCAGTCGGGTTTTAAGTTTTTTAAATAATTTTATTTATTTCAAGCTTTTTAGTTTTATATATATATATATTTAGAATTGACTCATTACTAGCTTTTATTTGATACCAGTATTGTTGGAATTAAAAAGAAAAAAACATCTCCCTTTTTTTTGTATTGGCAGATGCACAGTAAATAAGTAAATATTTTATAGCCTATGTCACTCCCAAAATTAAGACGAATCTAACGACACCTCATAATATGTTAAAATCCATCAAGCCGTTTAGGCTACTGAGCGTGCCAAACAAATAGACATACATACTCTCAAAAAACATTACCCTCCTTCTGGGGCAGTCGGGTAAAAATAGAGCTTCAAGTTGAGTTGTGTTGTGATCCTTATCACTGGGCACTTTTGGAGTAGGTGAGTAATTGAGTATTGACAAAGGGATTATCAAGAAAATTTTAATACCAAGGTAGGTAAATCAAATTGCCAGCATAGAATACATCAATTCAGTAACGTTGATAAAACTTTTCTGACCTACCAATTTTTTTACATACCTACCCTCTTTTCTTATATATTATGTAGATGTTTTTATATGGCTTAGCTATTTTGATTTTTTGACTGATCAGGAGTTGAGCGGATCACGGAGTTTCTAGCTTGGCTATTCGGCTCATTATCTCAAACTGTGCTTATGATTGCATGCATGCTTGAAATTGGCTGCTCTTCCTTTCTCTGAAGAAGCCATTTATGTCGTGCAGCTATTAAACTATACAGGCTCATATTTCTATATAGCTAAGTACAGACGCCAGCACATCAACCTACTACAAGCTGTCAAATTTCTTTAATAGATTTACAACTTTATCACTAAAGCATAAGGTTCAAAATTGATTGGGAAAAATTTACAGTTCCGGGTAGGTTGACCTGCTGGCGTCTGTACCTATAGAAACATGAGCCTGTGAGGTATAATATTATTAGCCAGAGTCATACGTACCGACCCTAAGCGTATTCTCCGTCCACAGCGAAGGTACGACCTGCTGAGTGCCAATTTCAATCCTTCGCTGCACATCCATGATAAGCACCGTGTGGCTCAGGTTCCGTGCTACCAACTGGCGGTATACCTTCACTTTGTGTTGACCACGGACCAGGAAATCCGCTCGTGTGAAACTTAGGCTCCATATTGATATGTCTGTTTTCATAATGTTGAAAAAGGAAGAAAAAAAATTGCGTAATACACGATCAATCAGAATCTGAATCGTTTTGAAACAGATTGCTATAAGCTATTGCTGCACAAGATCGAAAAAAAAAAACTAGTCAACAACGTAAATAATGCAATGAATGTTGTTGAACTGGCAAAATGAAACAGATTAGTCTTAATCATTTACGGAAATGTGTTACGCTATTAAGATAACTAAAACGTTGAACCTAAAATACTAAACAAGGCATTAGTGGGTTGGGTATAGGGTTTCCAACTTTTTTATATCGAATATAGTAGTAGAAGCCATTGCCTGTAAAAATATAGTAGAAGACGAAAAAAATTTAAAATGGTATTTGGTAAATGCATATTTTTTGCTACTATGAAACATTAATAACAGGTTTTTTATGTCTCATAACTATTTTTACACTCTAAATTAAGGTTACAAAATAACATTCATTCAGCTTTTATGAGATTAGTTTAGTACTGGTTCTATTGCGATCATCTCGCCATTTTGTATCGAAGTAAAAATATAAGTAGTAGTTTCGCCTGCTATATTTCTTCTTTAAAAATATAGTATATAGTCCTCTAATATAGTAGGATACTAGGTATATTATATAGTAGGGTTGGCAACCCTAGTTGGGTAGGTATTATTATTATGTGCTTTGACATCATTCCCTTAGTTTGGACAGAGACTAATGATATAGTTGGGTCACCCACCATTATCATACTCCACTTTCAGTTTCGTCACAGAAAACAATATAATACTTACTAGCGTATAGTTTAGTCGTTGCCATACAAGAACCTTTGTAATCTCAAACCTATTGGTAATTCAAATACTGTTGCATAATTCGTTTCTCGAGCCGAGGTTGATTTAAGCTTGCCAGTTAATCTGTGTACCTACATAATATATTATGTACAATTATAATGTCCTGCTCGTGTCTGACTGGCACCTCAGGCGATGTATTTGATTAGGCGTACTACGCTTGCAAAATATGTGTATATAAGTAAATATTCGATTTTGCCGCCCGGCTGTGCAGGATCATGCCGACCCGTACAAGCACTCCTTACAAACTAGGTGTGGCCGCGGCAGCGCTCGCGAATGGACTGTTTGTAAAAGACAAACATTAGTCCTGTATACATAAACATAACAACTTTGTACAATATTCTGACAAATAAATGCATTCTATTCTATTATTCCTTCTAGTAGGTAAGAACACACGGCTACATATCAAGGCCATACATTTCCAGTATAAGCCGATCTCGCATTGTATACGATTTCTGCACAGTGAGAGGTCAGCTTATATTAGGAATGTATAGCTTGATATGTAGCCGTGTATACCTAGTGGGAGAAATGATCTTAGGATTGCGAGGTAGGTATTATATATTTAGGTCAGCCAAAGCCAAAGTGTTTGAAAGCGTGAGCAATATTTCCTTAAGGGTAGGCGAACAAACACATAAGGTGGAACAAATATTGACTTATAAACTTTCGTCTGCCTGAGAGCGCACCAAAGCGAGCCGCAGGTACAGACGCCAGCAGGTCAACCTACCCGAAACTGACAAATTTTCCCAATCAACTTTGAACCTTATACTCTAGTGATAAAGTTGAAAATTAAAGACATTTGACAGATTGTAGTAGGTTGATGTGCTGGAGCCTGTAGGTGGTTATTTATTTAGACGTAATTTTGATATTTGCATGACAGTGACAGCTGCACTTCGCCAGGTCTGCACCGTTCCTCATTGGCTAGTTTTATAAGGGCGACCGACTGCTAGGTGCTCAAGTTTTATCATGAATCTACTCAAATTGATGACGTAGGTCCTGTATTTAAAGATAAACCGATATTTAGTCTTAACTATCTTCTAGTAAACACTGTTTACATAAGATGAAAAAGTTTTAGGGGACCGCTTAGGGCTCTTAATCGTGAGGAAGAATAACTCCAAGTGATCGAGATAACTGAAATATGGTTTGAATTTGGTGCACTAGAACAATAATAGTCGGCTTGCTGTTTCTAAACAGATTTTGACCATCACTAACCACATCTTTATCTATTAAAAAATATATTTCTACTAGTCACAATCCCACGTTTGTTATTTAATAAACCTTTTAAGATCAAACCTTTGCTATGGACAAGTTTATTGATGAGCTGCACATCTTCAGCGCCACGCAGGTCAACCTGCCACACTTGAGAGCCATCGTATGTCACTTTAACTTGAGGAGACGACACATGGATCACTTGAATAAAACACTAACATCAATATCAACCCAAGATTATTCCAATATTTTTTCGAACGATTTCACTTACCTACAGAGAAGAAAATCCAATATGTATGTACAAAAGGCATTTCATTTCGGTTTACTACAATTGAATAAATGTTATTGTATATTTTACTACTCTGATAAGTTTTTATCGATTGTACTGTTCCACCAGTTTGGCTTTGTGAAAATGTATTTTTTTTAATACACAAATAATACGCCAAAGATGATGCAAGTTATATATGTTTATTAACATTACTATATACAATCATTGTAATTTGAAAATAGAAACATATCTTATTGAAACTCACATAAATTTATTAAAAACGTGACAATTATTAAAACATTAGGCTTGGTGTTAAACATTATTGCTACCATCAGGCTCGACATCATTTTCATACTCGGCATATAAATAAAATAAATGCCACCAAACATTTAAATCTCGCAACACAAGTCATTGCATTACTCCATAATGGGTCTCTAATAAGTATCACAATAAATTCACTTATTATAAATAAATTATAAAATCGTCAACTGTCTAAGTCTTAATATTTCAGTGTAAAAACAATGTCAAAAACGATTCACTATTATATCTGATCACGTGGTCCATTGTTGTGCATATAAACGCAAACTATGCTCTTACCAAATGTTTCCTTAGTCTCATATCACGATAGACACAATCATCACCAATTCATTGTCAATGGAAATGACACATATTAGTCTATTTATTATGTCTTCTAATGAAAGTACATCGATTTTTAAAGAATACACTTTATATGCTAATAAAAAAGCATCTCACATTTGAAATGAGTGATTAGACACCGAACCAGCGTTTCACCTCATATTGGACATCAATGATCACTCACAATAATTCATCGATAACAATTTCGAGTCAACGAAATGGCCGTAGGGCTAAATAGATACGAGAGCGTTTCACAAATCACTAGTTGATATTATAGTAGCGTGTTCTGTATGTGAAGCGCGCGGTCCTGCGCTAGTCGGCGTCGCCGTTGGTGACGGTGAGCGGTTCCTCGTCCTCATTGTAGTCGAGTGACAGCACGGAGGCGCGCCTTCTCTTGCCGACTGGCTCGCTGCAGTCGCTGCCCGAGTACGTGCGCTTCTCGGGCGAGGCCGGCCGGTTGCCGTTCACCGTGGCATGCGTGGCGCGCAGCTCCTGCTGCAGGAACAGCACCGTGCTCTGCATGCCCTCCACATCCTCGTCCAACTCCTGCAGGAACTCGTCCAGTTCTGGAATCACAAGTTACAGTGTTAATTTTCTCGAAAATAGTTCAGCTACAGATATTGAGGGATTTGGAATCATACACACCTGATTGTGACTTTTTAACTTCTTCACTAAAACTCTTCTGTAATGCCAGATCGCCTTCTAACTTCGCTATCCGACCGCTCGAAGTCATTCGTCCAAGGTCTTCATTCTCTTGGTGTAACAGCCTGCATTTTGCCATAAGTTTTTTGCCTGTGTTTGAGTCTGGCGTGAACTTCCACGCCGATAATTCATTCTGAGTTTCCTCTAATCTCGCTTTAGTTGACGTTAGTTCTTGTTTTAACCTTAAAATTAGTACATTCACAGCTGGATCTAGTAGCGTCGGCCGCCCGTTGAGACTGGCGTGGGAAGACTTTAATTCCGTAATTTGACTCTGAAATGGAGAATCATTTCTGTTATGAATCTTGATCTTACAATTAATCTTATTGCATTCTTCTTAGATTGCTGTCAAGGGACTTCCATGCAATAACAAAGTGAGTACTCACTACATAATCTTGTATTTCCTGCTCCTTAGCTGCAAGTCTTCTAACTAAGACCTTCTCTCTATGTTGTGACTCAGCATACTGCTGTTTTATCCTATCTTCTACCTCTTTCGCCTTTTCCAGGCTTCCTGTACACATCAATTATACAAATTAATAACTAGTCTTTGGCTATTTAAAGAGGATATTAGGATTTCACATTAGATTTTCTTGTTCCTGCAACCATACAGTATTGTTTTGACATCATTATAATGTCGCTAACTTATCTTACCTAATAAAAATGTAAACCCACTTTAAATGCAGAACATTTTGTCTTCCATGAGATATTTTTATACTTCACACAGTGATAAGATAAAAGGTTATCTCAACGTAACTGTATTGTGGACAGAATGTTATGTATTCTGTGTGGTTTATTTTGCTTAAATGATTACAATATTATAATCGACAACACCTTAACTAAAATTATACAAACATTAAGGACGGTAACAAAGTTCTATTTAGATTGATTAAATAACTAACAATGAATTTAAACCAGTAAATCTATCTATGACTAAAATGGCAAAAGTAAATTGGATTACAGTAAATGAAGAGCAGGTTTGTTTAAAAAAAAATGCTACTATTTCTCATGTAGAATCTGAAGGAGACAGGATTATAGGATTCATAATTATAAAGTGCAAAAAAATTTAAATCATATTTGAAATTAATAGAACATATTCAGTGATGTAAAAAAAAACTTTCATATTGATTTACAAAAACTGGTGATGGGTTTACAGCACTTGGTCCACACATGGCCTACCCTAGCCATAGGCCTCTCAGAGTATTCCATAGTAAAGCCAGTGTCATCCTTTGTGGTGTTGTTTCCAATATCTTGATAAGGAAATCTGCTGAGAAATTTCATGTTAGCTGCAGTTGTGATTGTTTGACCAACATAACAATTAACATGAAATTTTACAACAAATTCATCATCTAAAAATATAAGCCTGACAATATTTTATTAAATAACATAATTTGCTCTTATAAAGTATAAATCTTTGCAATAACAGTTTTTGAGCTCTGCTATGCAAACCAGAATTACACAACATTTTATGAATGTTTGCAACCAATATTGGTAAAATCTAAGAAATATAGAAATAATGCTATATTATTTTAATATGTGAAATTGATTTTTTTAAATCATTTAATGGTATTTCGATATTGGTGTCCAAGATGTATCTTGGGCACCAATATGCTTGCCTACTTTGGGGCCAATGTAAAACCCTTTCATACTTTTGGCAATAAAGTTTTATTTATCTTTTTTTTTCATTATCCTATTATCACTTGAGCTTTTATGAGTAATATTAAAAATATGATTTTAATTGTAGTTTTCTACACTAGTCTACACTAATATTATAAACTGAAAGATTAGTACTTTGTTAATGAATAAACTAAAAAAACTACTGGTCTTTTTTTAATTCTTTCCCCAGTAGGATGCTATATTATCACTGAGTAACATAGGCTAAAATTTATAATGTTATCACGCGGGCGAAGCCGCTGGCGGAAGTTAGTTTTATATAAATGGCAATGTTTTAAGAATTAACCCCGTTATTTATAAACGCTGCTTAAAGTTAAGTAATGATTAGCGCCTGTCTAACCATACATTTTTGACGTATAAACGTCTATTAACTTTAATCAACGTTTATGAATAAGAGGGTTAATGTAGGAATGGTTTTTAAATACCTATTTCCTACAAGCATATCTTAAGATGTACCTATCAAGTTTGATTTACAAATAGCTCTCCATGAGCATTTATTTTGAATTATTTGTTTTATCTTAGGTATAGGTAATTTGCTACTATATTTTTACTGGGTTAACAATGATAAAGTATACAGTACTTTTCAGATTTTTTAAAATATATGGTCAGAAAAAAATACCTTGAAAGTTTCAATTTCAAAAAACATTTAAGGATTTCTTTTTTAAATTTTGTAAACAAATAGGGGTTTATTTATAAACGTTGCTTAAAGTTAAGTGATGTTCAAACATCAAAAATGTATGATTAAACAGTAGTTAATCATTACTTAACTTTAAGCAATGTTTATTATTATTTAAAAACATTGCTTAAAGTTAACCTCATAGTGTGGTAATATTTTTAAATTATATTTATTTCAAAACTCATGTCTAATATTTAATTAAACATCTTAAGGTAAGGCTTTGAGACCATTCAGTTACTAACTTGATTTTATGATGGCAAGTCTATACCTATAGTCTCTATTTCTAGCCTTGAAATTAACAATATGAGTAATTTTGTTTTACATTCAATACTTTACAAAAACATATGGAACTACACAATAATTATGTAAATACTTTCTAGTAATAGGTTTTCTTTTAATTATATTATGTCCTTAAACTTACAGAAATAAATAAGTATGTAAAAATAGAGAATTAAGATGTGTTAGTCATAATCGCTGATAAGCTATGAACATGGTTCAGTAAGTATTCATTTATGAGTTACATGCAATGACTCAAGCCGAGTAGCAATGTAGAGCATTAGTTGGAAGCAAGAGAAATTAAATATACTGAGTATATTATGACTAAGATAACATTAGAGGCATATGCAGGGTATAGACATCATTATTTATAAGTTAATATGAAATTAATTCACTTCAACTTGTATTTTATTTGTCAGTTTAGCCTTTTTTTTCCAAATAGGTACACTGCTTTGGGTAAATCTCATTTGATACATCTTCTGCTATCAAAGCCATTATAAGGGACAGCAAAAGAATGATCAAATAATTAATCCATAGCTCTAGATAGATGGCAGAAACATAAACAGATCAGGTGTTAAAAATATAAACAAGTTTCATAAATAACAATTAACAATAATTGAAGACAGAAGATAAATAAAGCATATACAAAACAAAATCTTAACTTTACAGCAAAAGAAGTGATGAAAACATATTTACTTTTTCACGTGAGCAAAGACAGGATAACTCGGCAACATTCTCAGTAACCGAGGGTAGCGGAACACCACTGAACATGGACACAGCTCCAGGATTATCTGGAGACATCACACGGCCTTGTGCCGATATATGCACTTCCACTAAACACTCCACTGGCACCTCTCTTACACAGCAAAACACCATTTCTTCGTCTTCACCTTTTAGAACTTAAAACACCTAAATACACCCCGTACCACAATTCGTTTTATAACTAAACAATTTTCAGCATCACAGTAACATTTCAATATGTCATAACAGTATCACTAGTTAATTTTAGTTAAAGTATTGTCGATATAGAGATAACATAACAACTCGCGGGTCGTGCGTCGTAACGTCGCCGACCTGACGCTACCAAGCCGATGTAACTTTCTTAAATACCTTCCAACTGCTTGTTCAAAGTTTCGAGATGGTCAATGTACAAGTCCTGGTTTCTCCACGCGGTGCGGAGCGAGTCAGCCGCGGCGGCCTCGAGCTGGTGCGGGGTCAATAACACGCGCGCTAAGCTCGACCCTCCGCCACCTGCTCCACCTTCACACGATGCCTCGCCATGTCGCTCTGTCTCCTCGGACATTTCACTCTTACAATAACTTTAGGAGTCTCTTTTCAACTGCAAGCAAATAATCACAGTTAAATCCTACAAAAAGATTGATTTGCATTTCTCCGCCGTTATCAGAAACCTGTAGTATCTTAAACTGTGGTTATCAACAAGAGGCTAGGCTACTTACAGTTGATTAGTGTAATGTGAGAGACTTAATTTAATTGGAAATTACTATTATTTACATTAAATATCACACACTAAAACTATCTCTAATATTTTACGAGGTCATCAAACGAAACACGACAAGACAGACGCCATTTTATCACATACCAATATAGTGTGACCAACACAAAATATGTTGAAATCCAATCCCAATAAATGAAACACCAATACAGATTTGATCATTATAAAAATTACTGTATTGTTTCCCTTCTTACATTATTTGTGTTTTCAGATGATTGTAATTGAGATATTCAAAAACAATCACAACCTTTTTCCTATTTGGACAGTTATTCTTTACTTGGCAATATTAATTGTTAATAGTGGTGTCCAACGAAAGAAAATGTTACGGTTTTTAATTAACGTTTGATTAATAATTTGGCGGATTCTTTGAATCAATTGCAGATTGTTTCAAATTTCCAATTGTTTAACTGGACTGCTGTTTTAAACAACATGAATTGTACACACAACACGCAAGAATGGACTATAGATGGTAATTTTTTTTTTATCCCGAGTTAACAAAGTCTGGATGCACCACTTGATTCGGTCTTCGGTCGGTCATGCAAGCTATTTATTATTCAAACGCTAGAACTATTTATAATTTTACAGATTTTTTGGTGGATTTGTTTATCTCACCCTCACCTAATCATGGTTTACTATGGGCATGAAGTTGGTACGTAAAGATGCAGAAAGAGGGATATGAATAATATTCACATAAAAAAAAAAACACTATAAGCATACAGTAGGAAAAGGAATGTAATCATCCATGTAGGTATTAATGTAGCTAGGTATAGTTTGTAAAAGTAGGTAATCAAATTCAAAAGTTTAGATTTACTATTGGAGCGTGAAATTAAACTAGAAGGAATTAAAGGAAATATTTGTGACTGCTGGTTTCTTAGGCCCAGACGATTCTTTGAGCTAGTTACTGATGGCGCTCTACCTAATCAACTGTTAATAAGGTAGAAGCATTCTATCTTACGCGGTGTTTTTTTAGCCACCCTAGGCCGGGCGGGGTGGGTGCAGTAAGTTTAATCGGATTTTGGTGGGCCTGGATGCATACTATCTATAGATTTACACGCAAGTTGAAAACCTTGCGTCATGGCACCCGGCGATCGACTGAATTGCTTAAAGTTCGCTGTCAAGGTATATTTCAGTTTTTAAACCAGAGATTGATAAGCGATGGTTTTTTATGGGGAACGAGAGAGTCTTTGTGTCCGCTATTTTTTTTTTTTTGGGTCGGGAATTATCCAATAACTTCTCCAGCTCTGGGCGGAGCGGGAGGGCGTGTCAGACTCTTACTGACTAAAACCCACCCGTGTTCCTCCAGTTGCCTGTACGTTGCCAGGAGCCACGGTATCCCTTTCGGACTTTCCCGTAACCCCGGCAGGCATCGGTCCTATCGGACACCTTCAGTTGGGTATACCGCCGTTTACCCGAATTTTATTTGCCCTAATATCATTTGCCATAATAGTCAATAGCCATAATATCATACGACATAATACTCATTTGCCCTACTCTCATTTGCCATATTAGTCACGTGCCAGAATCATTGTTTCCCATAAAGTCACTTACCATAACATCATTTGTCATAATCATTGTAAGCCCTAATTATCACATGCCATAATTATGATATGCCATAACATAATTTGCCATCGACATCGGGTGTGTAACGGTTGTTTATATCAAGAGAAATTGGATGCAATTGGGACTTTAGGGCACCCCGACTCGGACAGGTTAGGTTAGAAGGGGATGGCGGGGTCGTGTGAGCGAGCGAAGCGAGCGAATAGACCCCGCCATCCCCTTCGTGGTTATTTTTTTATAAACCACACAGAAGTAGGAGCCCCGCGGAGCGGGGCTCCGTCGACCTAGCCCACCATCAACCATGCACAGAATAAATAAGTTTATTCTTATTATACCAAACATTGCGCACCCATTGACATCGACAGCCAGAAAGCTAATAAGTAGGTAAGTATTAGAATTAAAAACAAGTTTAATAATCAAACTATATAATTATAATTAGGTAGTACAATTTCTTTTTTAATGCAAATACAAATTTGATGCTATATTTGTCTAATACTTGTTATGCCATTTAAATATTATGTCTAATAATTGTTATGGCACATAAAAATAAGGCAAACAATACTTATGGCATTCGTATCTTATGGTATCTAAAATTCGGGTAATTAAAAGTATGTCATATGTCTTTTAGGGCAAATGAAACATTCGGGCAAATGAAATTCGGGTAAATGAAATTCGGGAAAATGATGATTATGGCATATAATCTTCGGGCAAACAATAGACAACCCTTCAGTTGCTGTCATCTCTTTGAGGCGCGCGTGGAACACAACGCGTCGTTGACCCAGCGCGGTGCCCGCCGTCTCCTTAATGTAATCTCCTCGAAAAAAGGATGACAGCCATGCTAAATATTTAGGTATTCAGATCTAGATCATGCTCAGGACAACACTGAGACGACATGAAACCCTATGATGGCAGCAGCACTTGTTAATACCAATAATGAAACAACAACAGCTTTATTTTTAATTTAATATTTTATTACTTAATCAATTAATTTAACAATTAACATCTAATTAATGTTTAACATTAATTTAGTTGGAATTTCTTATAATACACTATCAAGAATCATAGAACAGATCATTTATTTATATCACAATATGTACAATGGAATGTTTTTGTTCGTAGGGGGGAGCGAAATGGCGAAATGTCAATATGGTCTCCAGACTTCTTGGTTCGCCGCTCCGTAGAGGCCGTGTTTCACTTCGTCGTTGGCTTCGCAGGTCTGGCCCATGCCACTGGCTTCGCCGGCCCCTTGAAGCTCCGTAGTAATAGAGATGCCTCCGTCTATATCGCTAATTTTAATTTCGCTCGGGAAACATTGTTCTAGGTTGTGTTTGTCGCCCGAGCTGTGCAGATGAACGTGTATTTGGTTTTGATTGACTGTTGAGTAGAGGTTCGGGAGTATCATCTGGGGGTTGGGGTTGATATATGGCGCGTGCGATTGTAAGCAGGTTGGATTGTTGTTTATGTTGTTGTATTGGTAGTTGTTGTAGTTGTAGGTATTGCTGGGCCAGGAGTTGTAGTAGTTGGGGTCGTATCGCTGCGCCGGCATGGCGGGGGGTGAGTTGAGCTCGGTGAGTGCGGAGCCGGTGCCGCTCGGACTGCCCTTCACGAAGCCGGTGGTGCTCGGTTGGAAGCCGCTGTAATCGGAGTGACTCAGCGGGATTTCAGGAAGCACTGCGGAAGAAAGAAAGACTTTCATTATTATAAATATCTGTTTGGATATGGTGGAGGATCGTTAACTGCACCATGTTCACTATGGATAAGATAATGTTTTTAGTGAGTCCTGCAGTTTTTAACTGTCCACCACTAGATGTGAACCTCACAACCAGAACCACTCATGGCTCGGAACCTCAGACCAAATAAAAATCCAAGACAGACAGCTGCTTACAGTACAGTGAAGCATGCCAAATCAACACCATCGCTCTATGCATACACGCTTACACGCACACATTTGCAGCTATTTACAATTACACTACAATTAAACGACACCTCACTAAGTGCACACATGTTTACGAAACCGGCTTCACGTTACTATTGACATCGCTATGTCTTGGTTTTTTATTTGGTCTGAGACCGGAACAACAAAATTTCTACAGTCACAGAGAATGCGGTTGATGTGGTGTTTCCCGACGGTGGTAAGTAGGTAGGTAGATATTCTTCGTCGGGTACCACACAGGAAAATATTATGAATAAATTCAAACAATTATATCTTGCGCTCTCGTTTAGATCAAATCATTTGTGTAGAGGGCTCTAGTTTATAAAATAATTGAATAATACAAGGATTATAGGTATGTGGTGGTCCGGTCCCTATCATGTGGTGAACCGCTCCATTACGGCTGACCACGGCTTGAATGGAGGAAGTTCGTTTATCAGTATTTAACAATGTGTGACGCAAATTGTAATGTTATTAGAAACACAATTTTAATGAGGTGCTGTTGAAAAGATTCATAAGTATACATAACCTTGCATTTTTTTCCTATGGCAGTTACGACAAAAAGTCTAATGCTACGGCCCCATTTTCACATACCTACGATATAACTTATGCCTTCAATGTCAGTGTGCCGTAGGTCCGAAAGCCGTACCGAAAGTGAATATTTGTTGTATACTTGCAACTTCTGTCAAAACAGTCTGTCAATTTTTATTGCAGAAGTTTTAAAAACTTTTTTAATTTTTTTTGCAGAAGGAGTAGTAAGCAAGGCGTCTAGTGTACCTAGACGCCTTGCTTACTACTACTCCTTTTGCTTCGTCTACGTTCATACTTTGTTAAAGATTTTTGTTGCTTGGAAAGCATTCGTCGTGCAGTAATCTGGATTAGGTACCCATCCCTATCTCACCCCATGAATCGTAAAAGGAGCCATTAAGGCTCCTATACATAGTGCTGGCGTCAATGCAACCGGCACTGCCACCGGCCTTGCCGGCGCCCGTCAAGCCGTGGTGCGCCCGGCTTGCCGCCCAAGGGAGTCACCATACAAAGGAACAAGTGCCGCTCGGAAAAAGCCGGTGGTCCGTGCCGCCGGCACTGTGTGTTAGGATTATCTCAAGAGCGGCATTGCAATATTTTTCATGACTGGTCTGGGTTGGTCTGGTCTGTAGTAAGATTTTGAGTCATTATGATTATCTCAAGAGCGGCATCGCAATATTTTTCAAGACTGGTCAGGGTAGGTCTGGTCTGTAGTAAGATTTTGAGCCATTAGGATTATCTCGAGAGCGGCATCGCAATATTTTTCAAGACTGATCAGGGTAGGTCTGGTCTGTAGTAAGATTTTACGCCATTAGGATTATCTCAAGAGCGGCATCACAATATTTTTCAAGACTGGTCAGGGTAGGTCTGGTCTGTGGTAAGATTTTGAGCCATTAGGTAAACTTTACACTAATAAATTACTCTTTATAGTATACGTTATTAATTTGTCACATTTAATTCAGGTTTTTCCGTGACGAGTTCAAAATAAAACGAATTAAGTACATCAAAAATAGATTGAGTCATTTGTTAGTTAATGACTATATCAACAGTAATTGAGAGACTACATGTAAACAATGAATGTAGGTAGGTACATGTGTAGTTACGTATACTTATGTACATATGGTCACGACATAAGCATTAGGTAATCAATCTTCTACTCTAATACGTTATTTATCTCGTGATGTCAAAGGTTAAATAATACCAGCTGCGCTCCGCGGTTGCACCCACATAGATCTCGATCTTGTGAGAATATCGGAATAAAAATAATCCTATGTTCTAATCCAGGTTATAGCCTACCCGTGTGCCAAATTTCATCCAAATCCGTTCAGCCGTTTTGGCGTGGAAGCGTAACAAACAAACTCACTTTCGCATTTAGTGTTACGTATAGTTTGTTTAGAAATAGTTGCTATAGATTAGTGCGAGATAGGGATATTAAACTAAAGCTATAGGTCAGATGGACCATCAAACTGAATAAACGGAATCATTGGTTCCACTTTTGGTGCGTTAGTGGACACCAGGTTTTTAATGTCACCTGTTAGATTGATAGCAATGTGACCTGTTTAATCATTCAGATAATCTTCGACTCTCCTGACGTTGAGGGAAACATCGTTAAGAAACTTGGACTAAATCGGCAAGCATGGTGATGCTTTTATTCTTGTTCGTGCTCTGTATGCTACGCTTTGGAATGGGCAACAAACTTCATCTTTCTGACTGAATGAATCCTTGACAGTTCAAAAGTGTACAGACACTTTTGAATTGTCAAGGATTCATTCAGTATTGGTTTAAGTAAAATAAATGCTTTGAGTTTGAGTTTATGAGAAGAGGCAGTAACAAATTTTCCTTCATTATGGTTCCGTAGTAAACAAGGAACCCTTATAGTATCGCCATGTCCGTCTGTCCGTCTGTCCGCGGCTTAGCTGAGAGATTCTATGTACTAGAAAGCTATAATTTAGCATGGGTATACTATGCATATTAATGACGCCGACAAAGTGGTAAAATGAAATCATTAAAAAAAATTGTTTTAGGTTACCATTAGGGTACTTAGAATAAAAAAACATCCCCACATAACGTGTAGAGGATGCACGTAAAGTGGGGATGTTTTATTTTTCTCATCTATAGCATGTAAATGTACAATACCTTATATCATTTTCTTTTTACCATACTGTATAGTAGAAATTGTAAATTACCTGAAGGTATATGTATAGTGGGGTCCGGTTTGTAGTAGGGCGGCTGCAGCGGCGCGTACGCAGGGTACATAGAAGCCGTCGACGGATAGCCAGTGTTCCACTCGCTGGCTCCTAGGATGTTCCCACTCGTCTCTGTAATAGATAACATTTTACAATTAGATTCATTGCCAGCGGGGTAATTACGTAACACACTTACAATGGCAATGCCGTTCATTTTGACAGTTCAAAAGTATCATTGTGTTACCTATGTATGTTGTTGAACACATCGATTGATTTATATCTCTGTTTTAGCGATTTTTTCAAAACTTAGGCAAGGGGTCAGGAATTGAAAGTGTGTTTCGGAATTGGGACGCAAGTCTGTAACTTAACATAAGATAACGCCTGTTTTCTACGAAGGTTTAGGTATGAATATTTGTCAAAATTTTAGGTTATAAGCAAAAAATATACAAATATGCTACTTATAGGGGTCTTCTTTTCCTATGCAACTATCTATGTCAGTAAAATGGCTATGATTTACGTCTGTAAATCTGTAAATCGGATAGGCGGACAAGGCAAAATTAATAAGGGTTTATATAGTTTTTTAAGATAGTTCTCCGCCCGCAGCGAGTTTGTAAGACCCAAGCTAACGGTGTTAGGGATCTAGAATAATCGCAGTCATGTTGTTATAATATTAAGAGATAGGAACATGCTTGGTATATTTATAAACTTGTTTCCAATTGATGTTATTTGCACTTAAACAAACATCAACTTTATGCAAGTGCAACAGTATGCAAATAAAGTTGATTTTAGATTGACTAGTACTGTTGAAAAAGTCCTAAAACATATGAAGTTCTAGTGCAAACTGAACCTTATGTGAAGGCATTACGGTTATTTTTCTTTAAACTCGTGTTTGTTTACATGTTTGAGAAATAAATTGCGAATGCAGATAGATATCTATCGTTCCATTTTACTCGGAGAATATTGGCCCAGTGGCCAATATATGGACAAAAGGGTTCGAAAATTAACAATTAAAAATATCGCTTTGAAATAAAATTGCATTATACATAAATTGGGTTTTCCCGAAATTTATGGTTTCACATAATATTTTCAAACTTTGGCGAAAAATAAGTTTAAGGAAAAAAATATTATTGGAGCTGGAAGGATATTTTCATTGAATCTGAATGTGTAGTGAGGATGTTTGTTTCACCATATAAACGATAAGCATATAGGGCGGGCGCGATAGAAGTGTAGAATGTAAATAGCCTAAAGATTAAAGATTTGGGCATTAAAAAGGAAATAACATCACGAAATTATTGTACCATGTGTATTTGAGAAAAACCCAGTTACCTAATTACGAATTTCAAGCTATAACTGTACCTAACTATATAACTATTTAATATTAATTACTAAGTATGTAAAAAAAAAATTGTTGACCATTGCTTCACTGTGATGGGTTGGGAATATTGATTGACAACAATATGATGAACAGCTTTTAATGTGAGTGAAGTTTTGTTATCACTTTCGTTTTCTAATATGCCTTTTTGTATTATGCATGAAATAATACAAAAATATAGACTATAATAATATAGAATTATTATTAGGTCCTTCCATAGTTCTTGGTAATAACTAATCCACTTTAGCCATCCAAACCCATAGTCCAATATCTTTTTTTGCTATATAATACTCCTACACCAACCGGGGGTTGCCCTTGGGCGCATTTGCATAGTGCATACAGGGATAGTCGTCGGCTAGTGCTTCATTTCATTAAAAACATCTAACGGGCCTCCGCGAGTTGGCTTCGGCCCCTCGTAAGCCTTCTAAAGGTCCGGGACCCCACCAGGGTCCTGAGTTATGTCAATTTTAGAATTATAGAATCTTTGCAAGTACACTTTATTAGTTGGATAAGTTAGGCCCATATCCACTAAATATGTTTCAGTAAAAAACGACGTATTTTCCTAATACTTAATGTATGTAAATAAGTGCTCTATTTGATATTCAACAACGTAGATACCTACGTAAAACAAATTCATTGTAAATTAACTACTTTATGCATGTTACTCATAGTGACCCTCCATCCAGGAATCGTCACCGTTCTTTATTAGTATTCTAAAAGTGTTGCCATGTATTAAGTAGGTATTCTGGGAAAAAGTATTGCCTATTTGTGGAAATGTGGAAACACTGTCAATTACCTTCCTTATTTTTTCGGGCCTGTTCGGTAACAGGCAAGGGATGGTATGGGCAAGAATGGGAGAAAATTTCCCATTCTGCGCTTTTATAATTTCTAACCTTACGATATTATCGTGGACGACCATAAAATGTATGGAAAAGTTTTCACGTTACAACTTTATCGTGGACGGAAATTTAATCAATCAATCAATCATTTATTTTGTTAAACATAGGTATGGTTACAGATAGTATATTGTCTAAAATATGTGCACTATGTTTTGCCAATATATGGCGTACAAAATTAACATAAATAAACAAGCAATTACAATAAAAAAATACAATTTAAAATATGTCAGGTAAACAGGTCATTTCAATTTTAGATAAATAAACACATACTTAACCAATAAATAAATCACAAGTGTTTAATTAGCAAGTCGGAATCGTCATACCTCTGTTTGTCAGTAGTAAACTCAGTGATGGAGTAGTAACATCTATCTAAAAGGAATCTAAACAAGGACCTCTTAAAGGATCCCATACACTCTTTGTTTCTAATAGCCGCTGGTATACTGTTATATATTTTTGGGGCCATACCTAGCACACTTTTGCTGAAAAATGCGGTTTTATGTGAGGTAACATGAATGGTATTCTGATAACGGCGCGAGCGCAGTTTTTCAAATAAATGCAGGTTACAGCGGACAAACACTCCCATTTCATATATGTACATAGACGGTAGAGTGAGCAAACTAAGTTCCTTAAATAATGGTTTACAACTATCAATCAATTGTAATTGTGTAAACGATCGCAAGCATTTTTTTCTGAGCTTTGAAAGCGATGTCTCTGTCAGTGGAGTTGCCCCAGAAAATTATTCCGTACCTAATGCCAGAAGCCACATAAGCATTGTAAGCTATTTGTACTGTAATGCGGTTAACCGTTTTTGATAATTTGTACAGAGCATACGCAAATTGACTAAGCTTCTTTGACAAAGCGTCGATATGATGTTTCCAAGTCAGACGACTATCTATGTAAAGGCCCAGAAATTTTGTGTTGTCACTTTCAGAGATTGCTACGTTACCATATTTTATATTCAGTTTTGGTTTATTTGTTCTTTGATTAAATGTCATTATTTTAGTTTTATTAAGATTTATTTTTAGATTATTATTAACTAACAAATTTATAATATTTTTAAGATCGTCATTTATGTCATTTTCAAGAATATTAATGTCATTATTAGAGAATAAAATTGTGCTTTAAAATCGTCTTCATATATTTCCATACATTTTATTTCCCTGTTTGCCGTGACGTGGACGTGGACGACCGATATTAATATCGTCACGTTTGAAGTCATAAAAGCGCACAATAACGGTCAAACTCTACTTAATCGGCGTTATCCTACTCCTGTGGTATTATCGATAAGATTCTTTTTAGTTTTATGTAATTAGCTAAAAAAATATATAAATGACCATAACATAACTCTCTTAAGTTTTCTGAAAGTTGCAGAAATAAAAAGAACACGGGCCTTTATCGTATGACGTGTCTGTCAGGGAAATTAATTATTAAGCAAATTGACACCCTATACGTCAGTTGGCTGTGAAAAATCAGTTGTTATTTGAATATACGGATAAATTAAGTTAGTAGTCAATTTGCTTATCAATTGATTTCCTTGACTTTATTTATACACCTATCAAGAAATGGGGATGATGCTTTGTTTTTTCCGTGTGGAAATCCTCATGGATACCCTCCATCTTGGGTCGTACCTCCGTCGGTAGGAGTTATGTCGGATTACTACCGACTAAAACCCCATTCTTCTTAATACTATGTCGGGGGCCCGAGAGATAATTGTATAGTGCCTTCGCCGCACCTCCGACTGGTATCAGCCCGCCATGCCTAACGGGCCCCATCACCAAGTGCGGCCGAACCCACGACCGCACGTCCTCCTATGAAAGCGCGCATGGAACACTGCGTGCCACCTCTTTGGACCCCCAACCTGACCCCCAAGATCCACTTAAGAGAAAGGTGTAAGGTTGCAACTTGCTATTAATCCGATCCGGCATGTCCCTTGATGTCCTCTCCCAGCGAAGCCCTGAGTCGAGGTCCGTACCCCACAGGGGGTTCTCTTAGCGTGTATAATAGTCGCTTAGTTTCTAAGTTGTATGCCCTGGCTGGAGGCTTTAATTTATTGAGACAGCCACAGGAAAGTCCGGTTGAGCAGCCGACAACCTCTTGGGTTGACTTGCGAGATGCCATTAAAAAAAACGAAAAAAGTTACAACTTGCACTTGACACTACGATCCGGAACCGTTGACCGAACATTATTACAAAGATATGCAAATATTTCTGGCCGATTAGTCACATTGAAAGTGAAACGAAATTAATATTCAGGGTAAGGCTGGGTGATTTATTTATGGTGGTCGTAATATGGCGCTTGTAAACATTATAATACTAGGTAGGTATATAGGGTGTTCTGACATTATTGGGTGTGATTATTTAAGGGTAATTCATTAAAAGTATAATAGCGAGAAATTATGCAATAAATAAAATTATTATCAACGTTGAGAAATCGTGCGTTAGAATTGTTTAATGAGACTATTGTGCGAAACACCTTTTAAACATCATACTGTTTTCAAATAAAGCACAGATATGGCGGAAGTTTTCACTTTTTTTTTTGTAATTTGTGTAATTGTTTGGAAACATAAAATGAAATTGCATCATAATAATGTATTAGACGAGAATGATCGCCGAAAAAATTACACCTAATATAATCACACCTTATTTATGACGCCCATAATAATTGATATATTATGTATGTCACGCGTACGGAACTAGTCGTAACGGCTTGGGATTGCCAGCTGATTCATCGGTGGATGGAACTCAATGAAAGTGAGGCCAGCGCCCAAACAATGCGAATTGGCGCACTCAAGGTTGGTGACACCTGCCTTTTGCTTCGTAGTTGGGTGTAGATTAGGTTTGTTTATGGATAAGTGTCTTTATAGGGTGTGTTTATACTTAGCGAGTCTTTGTTTTTCGTTTAGTTTTTTGTTTAAATGAAATTGTTTATTCTGTAAATAGGATATTGGAATCACATTTTCACGTCATCTTAAAAAAATATATAAAAAATTAGCTAGATGAGTTCGGCGTTTCCTATCTGACTACTCTGAGAAGAAAGGCCGAAACCAACTCGGAGGTAACAGTCTCTTTTAAAGTCCAGACATAATCTTGGTCAGGCTATATGAGGACAATATCCCTAGAAAAGCCGTTTGCATATTGTTATGTATGAGATAATTTTAGTACCTACGGTATGGAACTATATAGTAGATTTTTGTGAAATAGTTCAACCATATTTTTTTCTGCTCGATTTGAAGGGCATTCGTGCCTGAATTCCAGGGACTAGAGATATTTCACTATGTCTGCGGAAGACGGGGGCAATGCATGTAATGTCGCGTAGAGCTCGTCCTAAGTTCAGGTAACACGTAAACAAAATAAGTAGGTATCATTTATTTGCAGAAAATATAGATGTCAGTTGTTTTAAATTCCGCATAAAATGGTAGCCCAAACGCATGCACAGTCAAAGTCAATTAAAAAATATAAGTCAATGTCATGGTTACCCAACATTTTCTAGTAAACCACTTAAGTTCCGTTTTAAGAATAAAATTTCCAAATTATTTCTCAGATTTATACTGACACATACATATTATGAGTAAGTTCATCGAAATCCTGGTGAAAGTGCATTATTTGTAAATCATTGCGACCTTGGCACGCTGCCATGTGGCCATGCTTTGAATGTTTCGTTCTGCTGTGTTATGACTTATTGTCCCTTTCTTTTTAGTAAGGATGACAGGGATAGAGTTGCTTTTGTCTATGGTATCAATTTTTAGGGGGAAAAAATCCCGTGGTGCGGTGGCTGCGTTCGAAGATGCCAACCCGCTGCGGTGGAATATTTTAAATAATAATCTGATGAAGAACTGGAAATAGCTAGTAGACAACTTAAATTAAACAACTTAAAAAAAAAAAAAAAAATATTTTTGAAGAATCGATAGTTTCTTGTTAAACTAAATAATTTATTTTTTATTATAAAACCCAACTAAGTACGCACGCCTAATCATCATGAATAATAAAACACACGCACACACTAAAAAGAAACAAACATTATTACACCAATGATGATGCACAACTTAGAGGGTGTTTCCAAAACGTGCGTCGTTTACGTTATTATTTGTCTGACGGACCACAGTCCTACTGAGTCAGTAAGTCAGTACCCAGCTCAGTACTAGGTACTGATAAAAACAAATCATTATTATGTTAATTTGTATTCGTATGTTAGCTTTGTCCACATACGTTATTGTACAAGACTCGCAGCACGTACACACGTTATTCAAATTCGCGACTACAATTTTGGCGCTTTCGAAGTAATCATAATGCTGCATTCGTCACCATTAAAGAACACTGATTTTATCTTTCGTTTAGTTTTGAAGCGTCTGGGTTTTGTTTAGCCAGACGTTGATTGTTTAATGTTTGATTGTTCAACAATTATTAATATTATTCTGACTTTTAATTATTTATTGTTATTGGCGCAATTACGAGGAAAAAATGAACAAAAAGTTAAATGTAAATATGTTTTTATAGTTCATTCTGATTACGTACATAGATGGAATAGGCACTACATGGTGTAGGATCAAGTTTTTTTTTTTTTTTTTTTGCACTTCATGGTGTAGGACCCAGTTAAGTACGGCTACTAGGTATTAATTAATTAATGCTGTTAGGGAGTTTGTTACGCCACTTCTTCCCAGCTAAAGCACTAGGAAGTGGTGAAGGGCGGCATTTTGTGGGACTATCTTATGTTTTGACGGCCCCACACTAAACTGCTTCAAAAACCGACTGGTCAGTTGACATATCTCCAAGCTATTTGAAACACACGCATCAGCTAATTAGATACTAATGTGTCTTACCAAATAAAAATAATAATATCTTATCTAATTTGAACGTTCAAAAACTGCTGATTCTCAGCCTAGTTTGATTAATAGTTTTTTGATTTTGATAATAAACTCGAAATTTATAAGTGTTACAATATGTAGGTAGTAGTACCTGGATAATGTATCGTTATGTTCGTGAACGGGTGCCGTCAGTTGGGACTGATCATCTCTTAGCTGCCATGGCTTATTTTAATTTATTTTAAATTTTTGAATGGTTATTTGTGTTTTTCTTTTTATTACGGACGCTTTTACAAACGTGCACGTCTTTCTACATTGTTCTCACATGCATAATTTCAACATGAATAATGTAACCAATATTTTGTATCAAATCTTTGATTTAAAAGAGTGTCCGTGGAGTTTCTTGCCCGTTCTCCATAGGTACCTACTACGCTTTGGAATGGGCAACTAGCTTCATATTTCTGACTGACCGACTTCTTGACAGTTCAAAAGTGCCTGTAAATGGTTTTATTGAAATAAATGCCTAGAGTTTGAGTTTGAGTATAAATCTCGAATTTCATGCAACCTTTTAAACGGTGTTAATGTACTGCGAACATAGCAGACTCCTTTATGCGTTTGATAATGAGTCACGTAGGTCATGATTTATGAGGCTTGTCAACTCCTTATCGTATGTAAGGGCATCAAGGGATATAAAGTCTGTTAGAATATATTTTTTGGAGGTATTCCAAGTATTTTATACTTATAGTATTATTTTGCGAGTCAATGCTGGTCGAATTTTGGAGCAAATGAACAGGAAAAGGTTTTTATTTGTATTACAACTAATATACCTTACCTGTGTATCCTATTTTGCCAATGCCACTTTATTTATTATTTATTTAATACTTTAAGCACAGAGGCGGAGTTAATGCCATATGAATTTTTTATCAGTCAACCTATGGGCGATGCAGAGACAACCAGTGGTAGGTGCAATAACGAAAATTGTGAGGTCGATTTATGCGACTTACATTGCACAAAGTCAAACATTAATGCCACATTACGTAATGGACCATTAACGCTAATGATTTCATTGATTTAATCAAAAAACCATTAAAATCGAGTCTTATGTTGCTTTCTGCAACAAGTTAAAATAAGTTAATGGAAGATTAGTATTTAATGACAGCTTTAAAAGTTAAAGTTCGTTTCTGCAACTGGCTGTATACCATTGAAGTTTTAACAAGGAGGTATAAAAATTTAATTGTTGTGGTATTTGTACACAATTTCCGTCTTTATGATTGTCATAATCACAGACAGCACAAACAGTAAATTAATTAACAATTCAACTCTTTGTTGGTGCCAACCAACCAAACCACAAGTGCCTAACACATAGTAATTACATAACCTGACGGCTATGTATTGATATACCTACATACACTTAATGGGCTACAGCTTAACCTGTGTATAGGTAGTTTGTGTTCTAAAAATTAAAGGACTACATATTCATGAAATTGGTATTATGACTAGGTTAAATTTGAGAGCTTTATCCGCCAACCCAAAACCGTTTTGTAAATTATATTAAATCCTAACTAATATTATAAATGTGAAAGTGAGTTTGTTTATTTATTTGTTTGTTACGCTTTCACGCTAAAACGGCTGAACGGATTTGGATGCAATTTGGCACATGGGTAGACCATGACCCGGAAAAGGACATAGGCTACTTTTCATCCTGCCAGCCGCGGGTAACAGCTAGTAGGTAATAAACCAGTAGCTGTTCGTTAATAGTAAATATTAACATATTTTATAAAACATTAGTCACATAACTAAAATGACTAATACAGCCCAAGTTCCACAAACGATTTGTACATTCATTCCAGCTATTTAATAATACTGTCGTAACTAGAACTTCGTTATCCATTGACACACACACGTGACCCTGGTAATACCCAACATTCATAAACCTTTTCTATTCTATTCTATCATATACAATCATAAATAAGAGTATTTATAGGAAATTTATGTAATTATGGTAATGGATTCTCTGTATAAGTACCGTACATCATACATTATAATTATTGTGTATTTTAGCATTACTTGTGAAGTTATTTTCCGATTTACTCAATAAAGTTTTTTTTTTCCATAAAAAAATATTAAAAAAACCACTGCTCAATACTTAATTCCAACTTATATAGTGCCACAGCTTAACTATGTAGTACATACCATAAGCTATTTCCTGTAATAAATGAAATAGCAGCTTTTTATCTTTATCTTTTTTCTATTTTCCAGCTGTCCTGAAAAACTCAGCCTGTAGATACGACATTAAAATTTGCTCTATTAGTTGAATAGTGATACGATTAGATTATCTTTAACCTATACTTATTTAATAAAGCTAAGCGAAAACGAAGTAATAGCGCGGGCAGGCGATGCGATGCGATACGCTGAAATTTCTCGCGAACGAAGCCGCGGACAGAAGCAAGTATTCTTATAAAAATATCTGCAATATAGGGATTCGTTCATTCCAACATTGCTCTAAACAATAATTACAACTTTGTACATGAAGGAAAAAAATCTACATGACAATTTAACATAACATTACCCGCGTCATTGATGATCATCATAAAATAACTGTATTAAACTAAAGTAATGATTAACTATACTACAATCACTGTACGTAAGGGATTTACGTCAATGGCGTGACATCTGCGCCTGAGTCACTTGATAGTTCTCAGGGCAAACGTCTTTGGTAATTAATTCACAGAAAATTGTGAAGTGCGGCATTGACCCATTTTCTTTGTACACATTTTGTTTATTGAAAGGAGTTTATGTACAAAACGACTCTGCCAATGGTGATTTTTTATATAGGCTAGGTTTGAATATATTTGTGGGCACATTTTTCAAATGAGTAAGTAGGAGAGTTACAATACTTTACATTAAATAATTAATAATAATTATGATTATATCTTATATCTGTATCTATTTTTCTGTGTGTACATAAATAATAAAATAAATAAATGAACATTATTTTTTAATTTATTTTGTGTCTCCTTTATAGCCAAAGCATTAAAATTTATTCGGTATGAGTTCAGAGTGTAAGAAACTGAAATTTTTTGATGTTCTTCTTCTTAGCGTGTCGATGCCAAAAATAACAAAAAATATATGTTCTTAGTATTGATATAGAACTTGACATTGATAATAAGTTCGATCTACCACTAATACACGATTAAGTTCTTAAACTCTAACCGGAGCCATACGTAACATTGCAAAATGCGTACCCTACAAACTAAGACATACTATTTACAACACGCTAGTCAAGCCACATCTGGAATATCTTATTCAAGTATGGGGACAAGCTGCAAAAACAAATCAACAACACCTACAACGAACACAACATAAACAAATAAAATCATCAAAGTACTCTTCAATTACAATTATTATACTCCTACAGAATTACTCTACAAAAAAACAAAATTACTTAACCTACAACAATTGTATACATACCATACATGCATGACTGTCCGGAAGATCCTTAAGACCAACATACACATAAATATTTAATTTACACATAAGACTCGTAGATATAATACCCGCAATCAAGACGACCTAGAAGTACCAAGAGTGAGAACCCTGTACGGCAGGAAAACAATACAGTATGAGGGGGTTCAGCTATATAACAAATTATCTAAAAAAGTCAGAGAGTGTACAAGCATACCAACATTTAAAAAAGGCCTAATGAATTATATATTAGATACATAAGTTTAGCTTGAACTGTTTTGTATTTTATTTAGACATAAGTACATACGTTTAATATTATATAAATGAAACTATGGTGTTCAGTTTCTTGGATGGCTTGAACGTCGTAATATAAACTACAACTTATTGTTAATTTAGTTAAGTTTCTCTTTAAGTGAACTGTAATTTGTTCTTTGAGAAATAAATGTCTTTAAACCGAACTCTATCAATATCAGCTCCACAAAACCTTTTCAGTCTTGACTCAGAGCTTATTCACACGGTACCCGTCATTGACGATTCGTCAAAAAGAAGATACGTCATGACGGATGCACGTTCACATTGCATACGGAAACGAGATTCTTGCGATTCGTCAAAATATCCGAATATCTATTCGGATATTTTGACGAATCGCAAAAATCGTCGCTTCACGAATCACGAATCAAGTGTGAACATGTGTTCGCACTTGATTCGTGATTCAAGAGTTCAGGACGAGAGCTTCAGCGGAACCGTCACAAAAAAACTCACGATTCGTGATGCGTGTGAACACGCGCATTTAAAAACAATTGCCGTCGTCGAAAAAAAATTAATCGTCATAAAAGACGATTCGTCAAAAAACACGAATCGTCCTCGTGTGAATGAGCCCTCACCATAGGTCGTATTATTGATTACGTAGGCACTTAAGGCTTATACGGTGAGATGAAGTAAATAATTGGTATTCCCCAGAACTTCAAGGTAGTATCGATAGCCTTGGTCTTGCATAGATACAAATCTGCGCAATACTTTGATCAAGCGCATTAGTTCTACATTTGAAACTGCGTCAGTTGTATGCTTGTCATTCTCTCTGCGTATCCTTGTATGTAGTATCAGATATTATACATAGGTACGTCATAGCTAGGCTAGGGTTACCGATTGGATGATGATCACTAGTGCGTTAGCAGAAGCCAATGCGGTACCCATCCGTCAGGGCTGCATAGTACTAAATAGGACGATTAAGCACCTAAATGCTGTAATGAGTTGGAAAATCAGCGGAATCTAGGAATAAAATTAGTGGTATTGTTGTAATCATGTGGTAGATAGGAAAGTAAAACTTTTATGAAAGATTTCGTTCGTAGAAATTATGTGTGTGAAATGCTCATTTTTCAACATTATCTCTGGCTGGTAGACGCGATGTAAGGATGTGTAGGTAGGGCACGTCCACCTTGGACAAGGAAGATTCTTCGGATGTAACACGCAGAGATTAAAAGGGAAGGCTGTCTTCAAATATTGTAATAAAGTACAAATGCTGCAAATAAACTGTGTTGGTCGTAACTCGAAATATGTGTCTAGTCCAGTTTAAACTGCCCCCTTAGACTAATTTTAACTAGTTTAAAACAACCAGCATATATGCAATAATTACAGCCAGCAGTTTATTAATCAAAAGTGTATTCGATAATGATTTTCCCTGGTCGATGCCACTCGCACCCGGCCCGGCCGCACAGCTGTACGAATCCACTTCATTTTGTGGCAAACGTGAAACAGTCCTAATTTTGCGCGTTCGGACATGAAATTAAAATCGGTTTAATGTATAAATGTGATATGCACTTAATTAATATTTAATTAGGTGTCTAAATAAAAGCGCTCTGTGTTGCCCGCTGCGGTAATGATAGTGTTGCCATGTAAAATTATGCACTGTTAAATAGCGTTTTGTCATAGTTGTAGTGTTTGTCATAGTGGCAGTTTTAGGATCGGGGTGGTTAAAAATGGGTTACTTATTTTGTGAATAGAATATTAAGAGATGATGTCAGTTAATATTATAAAAAAAATAAGCCAGCTGGAAATACTGTATATAAATCTTTTTTTTTTTTCAGAATACCTAATTGCTACATTCTTTGGAAGGTTACTAAACTCTTAAGGGTTTTTGGTTATCATATCAACCAACGAAATTGCCAACTTAGAACCCGAAGAACATTTTTTCTTAAAACATGAACATTTACCGACTCCATAACAGGGTAGTTATGAAAGCTAGCTGTTAACATAGGCACGGACAGGGAACCTAGGCCTGCCGGTGACGTGGGATAATTACCGGCCGACCCCCGCTTCACCCCACTTCACCCCTCGACACCCCCTCCTGCGACACCCACGGTAATGTCACATTAACACTTCCACCTCGGGCGTCCGCGTGCAAACTGTCAAAACATCGCGTCGTGTTTAACGAATATGAAATAAATGAAAATAGCGATTAAAGTTGGCCATTTGTAGTGGAAATCAGAGCGATATATAGGATGAGAGGTAGGGTAATTGTGATTTTGTGTTGGGATATTTAGAATTCAATAGTTTTGTAGTTACTTGGATGTTTAAAATCAAGGTACAAAAAATCCTAAGAGGTCAGCTAAACCAACAGTCAGTCATGCCTAGGATGACTGACTGTTGGTTTAGCTGGTCCCTCCAAATGTTGAAAAGGGTCCTAATCGCCACGTTGAGTGAGACTGGTCATATTAGATACTTTTTTAGACGATCAGACCATCTGCCACGGGTTTCGTGCTGACGCAAGAGAAGAAAAAGAACATTTTAAATTCGAATTATTTTATTTCACTTATACCTCTCACGAATTCCTTTGCTTCCACGACGGTGGGATTTCCAACTGTTTAAGAAGGTAGGTAGGTACAAGTTGCTATTGCTAATATTTTTAACCCATAATAATTACCTATACTTAGCTCCACCACCGGTAAGTCACGGTTGTCGTATGCAAACACGTCTGGGAGCCAATCAAGGCCCTTGATTAGGGGCGGAGGGGGTGTAATTAGGCTCCTTTGATCGCACCGCGCCTGTTCTTGTTTAACGTATGATTAGACATATAATCGATGTATGCGGTGTGAACTATGGCGGATGTGATGTTCCGGTTTCGAGGTTGTCAAGGAAATGGTGGAAATCTAATTGGCTAATTAGATCTTGGGTGAGATGCGATTTGATAAGGTCATGGATTGTCTCTAAAGTTCTCCGTTGTCGGGACAGTGATTGGAAAAATCCGAGGTTGTTTCGAGCGAAGATAAAAAACCAAGAAGTTCAATTCTTCATGGCTTCAATATCTCAAGAATGTTGGCAACATTACAGTATTGAAAACATAGCATAATCAGCCTATAATGCAAATGCAATAAATGATGATAATGATTATGATTATAACGTTCCTTTTGCAGGGTCACAAGCCTTCTCTCAGTGAGGGAGTGGGCCATAATCCACCACGCGGGCCCAGTGTGGGTTGGGGACGTCAAATGAAATGTCTTGATGAGACTTTTTGGTCCTAGGACATGCCGGTTTCGTGACGATGTTTTCCTTCACCGTTTTGAGAGCAGTGGTGATGAAATAAATTACACATAGTAATGTCCCTGCCTGTGTTCGAATCCACGACATACGACACGTAAGTGGGGCCGTTACCACTGGGCCACCTCTGCTCGAAAATATAATTTAAAAAAAAATTGATGGCAAAGACTCAAAGGGTTTCTTATTAAATTAACCAACCAGACATGTAATAAAAACAAACATGATAATAAAATTAAAAATCATTCACTTACGTAATCCCATCGTTAGGCAAACCCTTACAAGTATCAAAATAAACCAAAAACAAAACACATACTTGGATGAAGCTTTATAAATCTCATTATACTGCTATAAGAATATTCTCACCCCCAGCGCGGTCCGACGTTTTGTTTTTATTGGTGATCACTTACATCGTAAGCTGGCGTAATTCGATACATCCTGTGCTTGACGGCCGGCTATGGATGCTGAACCACGCGAAAGGGTCTAACAGACATTATTCCCAGAGAAAAAATAAGGAACACACTTATTGTGTAGCACTTTTAGGTACAGGTCAATAAATGAGCAATTGAAAGGTTGAAGATTTTTTATCATAGTGCCTTTTGGCTTAATTTTTTTTTGTCTCCACCCACAAATAAAACAAAATTGTTGGCGTTTGATGTTTATGGGAAAATAACTAAGTAACCTTCTAAGAATACTACTACTGTTTTGTGCAGTTTCTACTAAGAAATATGTAAGAAATATTCTACTATATAAAATTCTACTAAATAGTATGACAGAACTAGCGCCAAAATAATAAAAAAATCCAAAATTTTGAAGAGCCTGTGAATTATTTCCCCACTATATAAAAATAGGTATTATTTAGCAATGAAACCAGGTTTCTGGTTTGTATAATTATATTGTTTTGACTAATTCCAGGTTGGCTGCCCGTTTAGAAAAAAAACAAGATAAATTTAATTAAAATAAAAAACAAAATTATAATCAAGAGTAATGAACTAATGACCATTAAAATAACAATGGAACAGGTGATAAAATCCATATTTGTTTATTATTTCCTGTGCTAACGTAAACAAACTTTCTTTCCTGTAGTTTTGGCTTGACTATGAAAAAGTGTGAATTTGCATAAGTTTTATTATAATTTTCCTTATATTTTTTAAATTCATAAGCATTGTTCATAATGTGACTTTTCCTACTTATTGCACTTTTTGCGTTTAAATAATTTATTTATTTACCATTTGACCAACTAAACGTTCAAAAACTTGTAAAAATAACAGAAATCGTTGGTAAAATGTCCAATGTCCTGCTAGCATTCGCAATTTGACATATTCATCCCTCTGGAACGTCATTGGCAACGAAATGGCAACAGCATTGTCAATAATTATTAGCCGGATAACGGAAATCCGGTCTAAACTTACGTCGGACAGCCGGACATCGGACGTCCGGGTTCATTTATTCATCTTACACAAACAGCATTTCTTGTATAAAGGTTGGAAATGGCCGATTTAGCTCCATTTTCCGGAAAATACTTAGCGCTACCTAAATCTAGTTTCGAGTCAACAGGTTGGCAATGTCAAGTTAATAAATTAATAGTGAATAGTTTGTTTACTCTTTTTAGATCATGGTTGATTGATTAGAACAACAATGCTAATTGAGTAGGTTCGTCACTGATATATAAAAGGTGGTTCTTTGAGACGAAAAGTCAAATATTATTTTGTTTCTCATTATTATTTATACTTAGTCAAAATACCCCGTTGGTCTAGTGGTCGTAAGCGCTATTGCTGAGCATGAGGTCCTGGGTTCGATGTCTGCGTCGGTGTTGTGGTGTTGTTGGGTTTTGCCATCTGGAATTTCTCAGTAACAGCCCGCAGTCTGGATTTGTGCCCGGTTGTTGGCAATAGGCTCGCCCCCTATTACATCTTAAATATAACTGGCGTAATGTAGATGTACTATAGGTACACCTCTGCCCAGACCTTCGGGGATTACAAGGGTGATGTTATGTTAGTAAGAATATCTACATATCATTTCTGTCTAGAGTTACATTCAAGGCTAATGCTATTATAGTCTGCCTGCTAAAGCATTTCCCATCTGTTTTCCTTTCCGAAATACGTATTGCGTAATAAATGCGAATCATGTACAGTGCAACTATTTTCTTAATGTCCCTCGGCGAACTTGGTGCAGATCTGCACCAAGTGCAAAGGCAACAGATAGAAATTCGACGACTGACGAAACACGAAGTTAGCCGATGGACATTAAGAAAATAGTTGTACTGTACTAGTGTAATTTAGGGCAATAGACACAACAGTGAACCTAAATTACGACTACCCACATTTATGCAAAATAATAATACACAAAAAATAGTAATAGTACATAATAGTAAAAAGTCGTGTAAATAAGTACAAACGGTAACATTGTCCGGTTCAATGCGTTCGACTCTTAAGACACGTCTACTGTGGGTAATGTAAGTTGCCGAGATTATATGTGTGGCTACGAAACAGGAGAGCCTTAGTTTTTTTGGGACTTTTATTATACTAGCTGCGCCCCGCGGGTTCACCCGCATATGTGTCAATCCTAATCCCTACCCTCTTTAGGGTTCTATTCGAGGTTTATCGCTTCTACTCTTCAAACCACGTGTAAAAACACAAAACACACACATAAGTGTCAACCAACTAAAGGATAATGGAAAGTACAGACTTTTTACTGACGAGATTTGATAGATTATGATGGAAAATGCTGGGTACATCGACAAGTGCCCAGAACTGAAGTATTGTGTTGATGGAAAGTAAGACATATTAAGTGATGAACACCCCTTTATCTAATGGAATTATGGAAATGATGTACTTCATGTTGGTTTAGATAATGACAAGACAAAACCTTCTTTCTGCGGTCTTTAGAAATAGTTCATGCGAGATATGAATCGCGTGTCCGCATTACCCTTTCCTTGTGCAACCTCGCTGGTCTACTGGCTCCACCGAAGGTATTGTTACACGGAATGGATCCGGCCGATTGACGATCGTTGATACAGCCGGCCGGGCGCGTAACATTATCCGCCGAACACGCGATATGCAGGCTAGCGTTACCTATCTCGCGCACATACCTACCTAACTACCTATGCACGTACCGGCGCGGGCGCACACCCAGCCACACTTATCGATATCTTTATTGACTTATTAACGGCCGTTTGTTACCATTTCTGAAACCGCTCCATCATAAAAATAATGCCCAATCATTTCACAAATTACCTGCTTGAAATACTTTCCACAAACTTCTCTGCAACTAAACGTATCTAACCAAGCTCGATGTACAAAGGAAAATTACACTAAAATTAGCAGTTAGTAGTTGCACGTGGCGAGTCTACCAGTGTGCTGTAAGCTTTGTGCATTGCCCGTGCTCTTTCAGCGAGATAATCAAATCATTACCGCTTGACAACACAACGGGCACTTATTTAGAGCTAAACCTAAATAAAATAAAGTGTCCTTCCGTTCACTGAGCTCGTTCGATACCAAATTATATGATCCACTTTTAAATTGTAGTCGAAACTTGGAACATCATGTCGTAAGTTGAAACGCAAATTGCGGACATGATTTTTACAATATTTTTTAGTAACAAACTCAAACACATTACCGACAGAAGGCAACCGGGCAGCACGTAGAACAATAATTGATTGTATTGAGCCTGGCCGACACCTCAAAAATGTATCGGTAAGTATGAGGAGAGAATATTAATTTTGCGTCTCGCTCTTGCTCGTAAACTTTATTATGAAGAAAAGAGAAAGGAGTTGTGTACAATGCTATTCGATATGCGTTTTCCTCTGAAGGATACGACTATACGAGTACGTGATTCGGTGTGTTTTTTTCGTGGGTGGATGTATTTGTAAGGCTTCGTTATGTGTTGCTCATTACTGTACAAGCGCGTATCCTGCCGGCGACCGCAAATGCGAGACATTACGGATCAGAGGAGCCACCTGAGCCGAGCCGAGATGCAGGCGATGCTTCTGCACTTAATGCTTCATACGTGCAACACTATCGGGCCAGCGTTTTGTAAAACAAAAGGTTTATCGACTTACAGGTGCTAAAACTATACAGAAGTTGATAGAATAGTTGTAGCAGAAATTCGACGAATAAATGCATAAGAGACAGTGGCGGATTTCAACATTCAGGCTTCATCATTTACTTTCAGCGAAAACCGCCGCTTAAGTATTTATTCCTCGAATTTTTGCAATAACTTTTTTACGTACTACTGTATAGTTTTAGCACCTGTAAGTCGACAAATCTTTTGTTTTACAAAATACTGCCTGCATTACTATTTCTTTTGAAAATGTAGATTTGTGAACCACCAAGCCAAAGTTGCGAGGAGCAGTTAGGTACCCGAATATTTTTAAAGTCAGTTTTTTTCAGGATATTGTTTACAAAATCATACACTTTATTCCAGAGATTATAAATTCAATAAGAGCCATCAGAAATCTTGGTGAGTGAACTTATTCAAATGGTGTTTCGGTGGCTGCGGTGAAGTTTGGGGCGGCCGCTACCACCGAACCGCAGACCGAACAATAAATACTTATCTGATAGTCGGAACTAGACGAACGAACGAACGAATGAATTAATCAAATCAATGTAAAGTGGGTGAAGAGTATGTGGGGATTAGGATTTTGTGGACTAAATCGTGTTATGATTGTTGGGGTCAAACACTTTCGAAGATAAAAACGACATTTATAGTGAAAACATTAGTAACAGACTTGAACAAGGTTTGGTAATGTTCAGGATTATTAATATTGAGGAACCACATAAGGTAACTAGGTAGGAATTTGGAAATATTATGTGAATCCGCAATTGTACCCCGCGAAATTCAAATTTTCTTAGGTTTTTTGCAATTTACAGGTCAGTGTCAGGTTGTATCTCGATCAAAATATGATTCGCGATTATATCAGATACGTATCTACAGAATTATAATCATTAGAATCATAAATACATCTCTCTAAGTTAGATTTGTTCCATTGAATGACTTTTTCATGAAATTATGACACGTAAGAAAATTTGTTTTTCGTGGGCTACAACTGCGGATCCACATTATGTAAATTGAGCAAGTGTGGAGATCAATGCTTGTGGAGCAGTTGGAGTAGTGGGACAGTATAGACTGGTATTATTATTAATTAAACTGACAAGTAGGTTTTACATTCGACTTTATCTCAGGTGATAATCAATATAAGAAAAACCCCGTAAGATTTTAACGCTGAGCGATTTATTCTGAATCAAGTAAATTTTATGCCTCGTTGGTCTAGTGGTCGCAAGCGCTACTGCTGAGCATGAAGTCCTGAGTTCAATTCCAGGGTCGGGCCAATGTTATTAGGTTTTTCTATCTGGAATTTCTCAGTAGCAGCCTGGAGTCTGCATTTGTGCCCGATTGATGATGGCAATAGGTTCGGCCCCTATTACATGGGACTTAAACATAACTGGCGAAATGTGGGAGTACCAGCTACAGGTACACCTCTGCCCAACCCTTCGGGGAAACAAGGCGTGATGTTATGTTATGTTCAATTTATTTTTTTAGTCAGAAAGGTTTCAACTAGTCTTAGTAAGTAAATACACTTGGGAGCAAATAAATCGAGCCACTACCTTTTTTCACGTAAAATGGTAAATATTTTTGGTAATATGGAACGTATCAATTCGAACTATATATCGCCTAAAAGTTTAGTTAATAACCTTTACAATGAGGGTAAATTATTGAATAATAACCTTATTGAATGATAAATTATTGGCTCTGCAAGAAAAATGGTAATTTTGATAGAAAATTTAGTAGGGCTAAAACAGTCCATAAAAACAATAAAAAACAAAATTATTGCAAAAAAAATATTCTTAATAACTGGTATTACCCCCCGGGCCCTGATACATTCTTGTAGCCTATTAGTCATCGATCTGATCAGCGTTACGATGACATATTGTGGTATGTTCTCCCACTCTTCAAGCACAGCGACTTTAAGCTCGGGAATGGATGAAACAGCGGGAACCCTGGCTCGGACTCTCCGTTTTAGCTCGTCCCATAGGTGTTCGATCGGGTTCAAATCGGGACTTCGTGCTGGCCATACCATTTGTTGAATCCCGATCGCAGACAAGTATTCCGTAACGATCTGCGCGGTATGAGGTCTCGCATTGTCATGCATAAACAAGAAATTTTCTCCGACAAAACCAGCATACGGCATTACGTGGTTTTCAAGAATGTCAGTTATGTATCGGTCAGCTGTTAATCCACGTCTACCACTGCCATCGTTGGCGGGGTCGACGAAGACAAGTTCCGTTTTTCCGTCTAGAGAAATTCCTCCCCACACCATACAAGAACCACCACCAAAACTCACCGTTTCTCGAATGCAACATTGGGCAAATCTTTCACCAGGACGTCTATACACTCGGTTTCTCCCGTCATTGCTAAAAAGACAGATTCTTGACTCGTCAGAAAACAAAACTGACCTCCAGTCTTCTAACGTCCAATTAATGTGTTCTCGAGCAAACTCCAAGCGAGATCGGCGATGAGCTACAGTCAATTTTGGGCCAGTTGCTGGTTTGTGTGATGTTAAATTTCGTTCTTTTAGTCTTCGTCTCACTGTCCACCTACTGATTGCGACTCCTCGAACGTCACGTAACGCTTGCTGTAGCTGAACAGCATTAAGTCCACGGTCGCGCAACGAATTGGTTGCAATAAAGCGGTCGTCACGTTCTGTTGTTGCCCGTGGTCGGCCAGTTCCAGGTCGCCGAACAAAAGCACCAGTCTCCAGATACCTGCGGTATACCCGCTGTACCTTTGAACGACTCAAATGAAGTCTGCGTGCCACTTCATGTTGTCCGTGTCCAACCTCAAGTAAAGCTACAACTTGGGCAGCTTCCGTCGGTGTAGTATCCATTTTATCAGGTTATTTTGATTACACAGACACAGATAAAGACAACAATAACAAGTAATATGGGTATGATTAACAAAAACCTCAAATTTAATCTTTTCTTAACAGAGTACAATAAAAATGTCATAAGCAAATTAAATGCGATAATTTTATTCTACCCTTTAAACTTTAATAAAAATGAAATTTTGACAACTAACTACCCTCATTGTAAAGGTTATTAAATACCCTTTTAGGCGATATATGTTTCGAATCGATGCGTTCCTTAATACCAAAAATAATTACCATAATGCGTGAAAAAGGAAGTGGCTCGATTTATTTGCTCCCAAGTGTAAATAAAATACAGTTACCGAAAAAAAAAAATATTGGCTCTGTCTGCAATTAAAGCTAGTGTGTGCGCGCCGAACATGTTTTAGGGTTAATTTTAAAGCAACTAAAATATCACTCGAATCTTTGTGGTTGGCGCTTTTACAGTGCACTTTGCTAGTACATTTAAAATGCGCGAATATTGCCACATCGGAAAATAGTGTCTGTAATGAGTTAGGGGACATGCGAAGTTAGCTGAATAATACAAGCGTTTGTCGGCAAAACGTCGATAAAATCATTCAGAAGTTAACTGTTTAGAAGTTGCGCGTGCTTTTTGTAGCGGTGCGGAAGGGTTGGGTTGTCAACGGTCGACAGATGTCGATAATATTTTGGTGTCTGCTTCGTAATATTGCATTTTTGAATTGAAATAGCTGAACAACAAAATTTATGTAATTTTTTGTTTGGAAGAAGGTATAGTTAGTAGGCGGCAACAGTTTTAAGTTTTTCTTACAGAATCATGTTCTTTAATGTTAAAAAAACAATATGATATATAAAATACAATCTTATAAAACGTGAAAAAAATAATTAAGTCCGCTGCAGCTAGTCACATCAATAAATTCAAATGTAAAAAACCATGTAAAATATTATATGACTTTAAAAAGGCAATTATAAAATTGACGTATCGATAATACTCGGCACGTAGCGGGTTAAATGTCCAGCCGATCCAGGAGCTGTGGTTTTGCGGCCGGACTTAATTCTACCCGCGCCGCTCCGCCCACCATACATTTTAATAGTTTTAATGCCCCAAGAAGCTATCTTCAGTAGCCGATTACACCGAACAGCCATCCATAGACAACTTCCAATAAGTTTTTTGTAACAGCTAGTTATGAAATATTAGAAATGAAGACGTTATGCCGAACGTGATTCATTTTCGAAGGTCGGAAATCGTGTGAGGTCAACAGGACATAGTTTCTAATAATTTCGATAGACGCAGGTTGCTGGAATAGGGTTAAGATGCGGGTGGCTCGTGTTTTCGTTTTATTGCTCAATTTTGTAGATCAAGGTGTTTGTAATCAGAATGTTTCGTATCCGGTGTGAGTGATTAGCAGCTGGATTTTCCTTTATACGCTTTTTTCAGTAACCGCTGAATCTTTGAGCATTCCCTGAGTAGGTACGATAGCTTTATTCACCTATATGAAAGCCGTTTCGATGGATATAGGTATGTACTTGCTGATTCAATAAATATTGCTTTCGGTCAAAATTATTAACTTCAGAATAACAAAAGCCCATCGCAATATTGCCGCAAATTGGGCCAGGTGTGAGGTGGCAATACACTGCGATAGAGCGCGTGTACTACGCCGACGGTGCGTAGGAGGCTAATCCGTTGCCGCTTATTACATCCCACAGTAGCACACCGATTGAAACCGCAGCCTGCGGCCCCTGATTTCTGCAGCCCCATCGATCTATAGTTTCGTTATCAAATTTTCACACGGACCCTCGGCCGGCACCAAGATTGACTTTATTTGAGTAAGTGTAACCGCAGCTCTACGCGCCAACAGCAGCTAACGCGCGATAACCGACGCTGTTGACTCCGCTTTACGATACATAGCCGTCCCGATACCATTTTTCAATTGTTTCTCTAGTGAATTAAAGGTATTGGAGTGTGAAACAGTGAAAAGTATCGTTATAATGCGATAGGTTGCCGGTCGGTAGCCAATCACGGCGCCCGAGATATTGAACATCGAAATTGATCAATCAAATCGAAATATCTACCGGAAATAAGGCGCGATGTAATATTACGTTGTTCTTAGAATTGAATGTTTTCAAAAATATATTTTATAACAATTTGAGTAAAAGTGTGAAAAGTGTTATTACGTGGACTTTTGTGGTATTATATTATTTGCGTTGATTTTGAAGTCTCCATTGAATTTTGAACAATGTATCGATTTTGGAGTAATTATTGGGCAGTGACGGGAGCTGTTGAAATTGATAGTATTTGACGTAGAAGTGATTACATGGTGTGCCATTGGCAATAGCAGCCGTCAGTGAATGGACCGCCACTCTGATTACTTTGGATTCAAATAGTGATAGACAAGCGCACATTGTAGCACTACGTAATGCGTAGACAGAATATTTTTACGAAAATTACATTTTATTTGACTTCTAAAATTTTCGTAGACGGTTCGTAGCCGGTCGTAGCGTTTTTATTAACGTCTACGAAATGCCTACGACTTATTAAATTTCGATGAGAATAATAATTTATTATTCGGAAGTTTTCCATGTTTCGTTAGTCAGAAAACACTGGGTCAAATTGAGCTGCATTCTTTGTTTTCAACACCGGACCGGACTTCAAGACAAGCAATCTATTCAACTTCAATCTATTGGACTTCAGCAGTTTATTCCTTTTCGCTTTGTAACTAGTTACCGAATATAAACGAACGAAAAAGCATAGAGGTCATAATACTAGAATCTTTGGGATTGGTCGTTCCAAACAGTAGGCAAGGGCCTAAAGAGAGGATGTTTAAAGTCCCGGTGGCCCGTACGAACTTGTTAAAGTTTGCACTTGTGGGGTGGGCAATAAAGGTATATCTTTACTTGCTCATTGGCGGAATTCCATAGGGTAACACTTAACATATTGTCCTCTGTACTGTATGACTTGTGCCGGTATTCAGAGTCGTTACTTGGGACTAATCACTCACGTTAATCGACGAATAAATTTGAACCCTGTCAGTCAAAATATGACAATTAAAAAACGTATCATGTTTGTTGGTGGTGGTGGTGTTTAATAGGTTTTTGGGTGACGTCTCTGAGTGTGGAAATTGTGACTACGTTGTTGTATTGGGTCACCTGTAAAAGCAAATGTGCCGTTTACTCTATTCTAAATTCAAATACATCTACAAGTTCGCTAGTCTATGGCGCACGATGTTAAGCCGCCGGCGTAATGACATTGTGCCCGCGCGTCCGTTTTTTCTCCTCATCGCATTTGATGTTATTGTTATTATTTTTCTCTCGTAGTCCATCTAGAGGTCGACGACATTTGTCTTAGCTTCTGCTAGTTGGACAGTGGAAAGCTGTAAAATATTAGATGATGTTGTTGGCATGCAGATTGTTGTCAGATTTCAAATGGACGTGAAATAATGTGCGTAGTTCTGCTGAACATTTTGAATTATTATTAGGTTATTTGAAAGGTGTTTTTTTGGCTTTAATTTGACTATCCTTTATTGGACATGAATGAATTACGATAAAAATACTTTTCTTGTTTACCTATTTCTTGTTGTGCAAAGTTAATAGAAACCATACAAAAGTATATTATGTAAAATTTCAGGAAAAGGAAGTTGATAAACTTACTCCATTTATTTAGGTATATCCGTTATAGGGTTATTCCCATTTTATCTGGTATACGTATATAGGACTGATAGCGTCTCGTTTTATGTAATTAATTAATGATAACCCGAACTCAAATAATTAACAAACCCTATATGGGCATGAATTTACGTCACTGGTAAAATATTATACAGTTGTTCCTTAAGGAAAATAATTGGTATTTGATCGATTAGAAACTGATTACATGACTTAGTTAATTAAACTTTTTTCATGTGTTTCGGTTAACCCTCGATTTCTGAAATCCTGTTCCATTTATTCCGTTGAATTTGAATCTCGTGACCAAGTGTCTGTTTTTATTTTCTTAGCTGCACCCCGCGGTTTCACCTGCATAAGTCTCGATCCCGTGGAAATATCGGGATAAATAGTATTCTATGGCCTAACCCAGGTTATGCCTACCGTGTGCCAAATTTCATCCAAATCCGTTCAGCCGTTTTAGCGTGAAAGCGTAACAGACAAACATACAAAAAATTAAATGTTTTCTCTTTATAATATTAGTTTAGATGTAGTTGGGATTAGGATTGCCAATCATAACATATAAGCCACATGGGATTTGATTTGTTTAACAGAGACTTAATCAGCACTCTAACACGCTTTTAATCAATCCAAGAGGATTGAAAGAAATTCCTAATCAATTGCTTCATATGTTTAAAAATTTTGCTGCGCAACAACGTAAATAACGCAATGAACGTGGCTGAACTGTCAAAATGAAAAACATTGCGATTAATTGTCATTTTATTGCGTTGCGTAATTACCCCACAGTTTTTGGATACTTGATTATTTTATTACCGTTTATACTGGTAACATCTGTCGCATCCAAAAGAAAAAACAAGAAAAGTAAAATAACTGACAGTCAAATTTTCAAAATTGGAACCACGTATTTAAAAAAACAATCATCAGTTGTGACGTCGTCGTAACGTATTTCGAACTTCGAACGCGTTGTTTAGCGCGCGCAAGCTTGCAAGGTGTTCGATCAGTGCGCATAATTGGCCGGTTCCGATTGTCCTCAGCCGGGAGCGCAGCCCCCCATCACTGGCCGTCTACGTCATCAACCAATGACCGCATTGTTTGCCCCTGTCTGCGTCGCACTGTTCTTATATAAATTTGAAATTATTTTCAGTAAGGCTTTTGAGGCTTTCTCTTTGATGAGATCTAAGATTTTTGGGATTCTGGGTTTTATATGAACTTTGATATTTATTTTTAAATGAGTAGGTACTTTCTGTTTCAAATTATAAAGGAAATGTTAATAGGAAAAATGTATTTCAAATAAATGGTCTTTTTGTACTTTTTAGTTCTGTCTGATGGTGTAATGAAAAAAATATTACCATAATATTACTTACTAGCTTCCGCCAGCGGCTTCGCCCGCGTGTTATCTTTATAAATTATAGCCCATGTTCTTCAGTTATAATATAGCATTCTACTGGTGAAAGAATTTTTTAAATCAGTCCAGTAGTTTTTCAGTTTATTTATTACAAACGTATAAAAATACAAATCTTTTCTTTTTATAATATTAGTGTAAATAAGATGTCTTCTAGGTACTAATGTGTAATATTGGATTATTACAGCCTTAATACAGTAAAAGAAATTCAAACCCGAAATTGAGAACACAAGGAAGCTATGTGCTCGTAACCACGTAGATGTCGTTAAATTACAGCCGTGAATCACAACGCAATCGAACTGACCATTACGAAGATATTTTCTTAGACAGGAAACAAACCATTACCGATGCAATATCGATCGTTTTATTTAAGTACAATTTTGTTCCATTCAACAACTTGTAATTTATAATATAAGCTATAATACTAAGCAATTTTACAGGTCATGATGGCGGGAACGGGAACGCATCAACGTAGTCGGTGAAGGATGAAAAGAATTCGTAAAGATTCTTCTTTAACAGTTAATTTTTAAGTAAATAAAAAGGTAAACAAAAATAATCGTGAATGTAATTCCAAGATTGGCTTAAGGTAGATGACAAATCTTACATCTTAATCCGGCTCGAAGGACCAAAAAGTGAAGGCTCATCATAACTAACAAAATAATTAACTCTAATACAGATGCACGAAGCAATCCGACAGTTAGCAACAAGCATTAGAGTTGACATGGGCTGTCGGCGGCGCAGGCGGCTAATAACGTGCGTAATGGCGGGTCGTCATTAGAGGCGCGCGCGCAGATTGCCGGCGCGCTGATGAAACCTGCTGGGATTGCCTTGTAAACGCCTCGAGTATGAACGTGCACTTAGAACGGGTAGATCAGGCAGCTTTTAGTGTTTGTGTTGTTTTATTATGAGGGCTCAAGTCTTTTGAATTCGAAGAATTTGTTTTCGGCAATGCACAAAATGTTTTGATTGATTAATATCCAAAATTTAATTGGGTGTACTGGTTATTAATAAAAATAACCTCCTTCCTATAACTACCAACGCGAATTTACAAATATTTGAATAAGGAGTTGGGTTTATCTCTTTTAAAATCTGGTTATAGATTCCTGGAGAATTCCTATTTAATTGCAGAAGTATGCAATAGTTGGTAAATTATCAAACAATAATTGTTATTTAAAAAAACTGCCTTCGTGATTGCCTTTTGTTTTTAATTTCACGGACTCCGTCAGAAGCAATTTGAGGTAGTATTTAATTGATCAGAATTAGACACTAAACCAAGACTAAAGGATAACTCCTAGACGTCACTTTTAACAATCAAGTCGGAACAATTAGAGAAATACACGCGTTGGAAAAATAAAGACTAACGCTCTGACAAAAAAGGACCAATATTGTTTTGGATGCTACGGATGCTTTTGATCTTTGGAGTATTGGTTAGAAAAAAAATTATGTGAAGAAAATAGTATCTCTTTTTCTGTTTTACCTAGTCTACTAGAAACATCAGTCCGTTCACAACAGCTCGTCGGTAAATAAGGCGGCAGTCAGTTAGAGGGTCGTGATTGTGAGCCGCGCGTAATGAGCGCGGATATTAATAAATTTAACGCAGCCAACTCCGGGACACTTTACAGTTATTTAGGCCATAATTACGTCAGGGAAATTACCTATCTGTCTGCTGTTATTGTTACATGATTTACTGGGCTGTTTTTATGGTGAGTTTGGCTGTTGTTTAGATTTGATTTAGGGAGGATACAATATTGGCCCTAAATTGCAGAAGACCGGGAAAAATGGAAATTGTTTTGGGAGGCATTTGTCTTGCAGTGGGACAGTACGGGCTCATAATAATAATATAATATTGGCAGGTAAGAATGATTAGGAGATTCATAAGCTTTAGCTAAAGGCTATCCTTTACCCTAACAAAATACCTAAAGAACATGTATATGATTATGATCTTGGAACTATTAAATTAATTTATTGAAGTTATTTATCGAATCTAGATGGAGTTGGTCCCTTGGGCTACCACACAACTTTTTGTTTTAAAAGTATTTAATGAGGTATATTGTAGATAAGTTTATAACCAATCAATATTATTGTAAGTCATGCTCATATGATTTACAAGATTCAGATCCAAACGATAAATAAAACTTTTGTAATTAAATTAACGAAACATGACCAGTTGGGTTTGGGTCAACAGGAAGTATCCAAATGCCTAAGTCGTATTGGTTTTATATCTGAATTTTAAGGAAAATAGTTAATTTCGACAAGTTTGTAATGCATGCGGTCAACCTATTGAGTATTAGGGTTAAACTAATAAATTCACTACTTGGTATGCGTACTCGTACAAACAAATAAGTAAACGTACTTGATCTATGGTAATTAAATCAAGGTTTAGATTTAACAGTTTCGAAATGTCAGCGGTAGTAGACTCTCATTTATATATATGTGTCTATGCAGTAGAGAGTTAATCTTAATAGCATAAAATATAGAAATAAACGAAATTATGTTTTAATGGAGAACTTATCAACTAGTTTTTTAGTTTAATCTCCAAACATGTTTTTTCATCTAAATAAAAGTTCAGGTATGTTTAAAAACTCACAGTTTTCTAAATTAGGTAATGTCAAAAATGCCAAAGACATTCCAAGCTCCAACCGTTGATCGCCTGTTTTTTTTTAATGTCTAAGAAAAGTATAAAACTTTGACTAACCGTCTGTGTACATACCTCCCGCAGGTAGGTTGGCGTTAGTCTTGTACTCTCGTTCCTCGTGGGAGAGGGACCGGAGACTCCTCACAGAGGAGCTCTTGTACTCCATCTCCCGAAGAGCTAGGGATGCGCTGTCGCACGAGATCAAGGACCGCTGCAGACCAAAGGACCGGATTTGGTGCGGAGACGCGTTTGTACCTGTGAGGAAGAAGGGTTTTAGTTTTACTGGATAGTTGAAAACAATGAACACGTACTTTTGTAATATCATACTTTTCAGAACAAATACAGCTACAATTTTACACGGCCCAAAATTAAAACAAATTTTTCTACCTCTGTCACGCACCAACACAGTTAATATTTAATTGAATTTTCTAACAAGCCCATAACTACAAGTTTCCGGCGACCACTCTTCAATTAAACATTAAAGTGTCAATCACCTTATTACAGAAAAGGTGGTCCTTTTTTTCAAAATCGTGGCCAAAATTGGCGGTCCTTCTGTCGGCCTTTAAAAAGGTACCGCCCTAATTATTTTGGACTTGTGTTAGAAAAAAAATTACATAGATAATTGGTTTATGAGTATACACAATGTTAGATGGTCGTATACCGCAATTATGTAGTGAACCGACGCAAACAAATGCAGCCAGTTAATTATTATTTGTTGTTTTACAGTAATAGGGTAGTGATGTGCCGTGGTGTTAGATGTCGATGTTTGTTTATAATTAATGTTTTCTGCTTTACACAAATCTACATTATACCTATTACATTTTCGAAGCAGCACTCAAAATTGTATGTGATTTCTATCAGTTCACTGTCGGAAATTAAATGATAAATGATTCACTGAAATATTTTTTTATTTTTATTAATTCAGTTATAATACCAGATGTGCAGACCAATATAGATGTGGTTTGTTGGTGAATATTTTAATTAAATTAAATCAATTATTTTTTAGACATAATTACCACCTCAAAGTGAAATTTTCCAAGCGCAATGCAATGCACAACACTATTTAAGTATCATTCGGAGTTTCGACCACGACAAATAAATTGCATTTTATCGATAGTCGATAGTCCGTGTAATGTGGGTGTACAGCGCAATTAGCGAGGGTCACTGCGAAGCGGCTTACGTCCCACCTACAAATTAAGTCTATTAAGTCAAACTTTTAAGTCCCCCAGCATGCGATATCTTCCTTTCTTGTGCCCCGGAGTTTGGGGCTTATTCGTTAAGTACTAGCCTTTTGTGCCCTTTCTACTCTTTGTTTTGATATTGTGTAAGGATTTTTGGTGTTCCTGCAGTTTGATTCTAATGAAGTGAGTGTGCCTTGATTGTTAACAAGGGTGGATTTAATTAATAGGACACATGCAAATTGAGAAGAAAAATTTTGCACACACACACACACCCCACACACACATCCCCACACAAACACACATACCCTCCTAGATTTATGTTGAATTTCTTTCAACATAAATCTAGGAGGGTGTGACGTTTAATTTCTCCTACATTATTATTGCTACTAGTTTTAGAAGAGCGGGGTCTCCTAGCACAGGTTTTTTTAACCTTAAAAGGAGGCCTCTATGTAAGATTATTATTATATAAGTTTATGAAGTTAACTAAAATAAAGGAAATGAAAAAAAAATGACCTTCTCTAAATTCTGCTGTCTGAATACCTGAATTCATGTCTGTTAATGTTGTGATAATATGGATGATATAGTAGGATACAAAAGATAGGGCACTAATCAGCTGTGTTATTCACTAAACATCACATGTAAATATGCGATAATTTACTGTAAATATATAAGTGAGTTCTCATTCAAATTGTACTGCCACTTGAGTTACGTTCGAAGTGAACTTTTTAGAATAGCACTGTAGAATATTGATTATGAGCCCTTTTAAAACATTTTAAAGACTATTTTAAAATGATCAAGTATAAAGAAATATTGTCCCTGAGCCTGTACTGCATCGCGTCATGGCGGCAGCAGGCACAAAGGTCCCAGCAGTTGTGCAGTGCGTGAGTGGAACTTATTACTGATATAATTTCACTATTGTTTGCCGCCAGCTCCGCCGCTCCATATGGCGTAACGTGTTTTTTTTTTGTATACTTTTCCTCCAATTTTGTCGATAGTTCGAAGCTTCGAACTCCTTTTGAGCAACTCCTTAGTTTCGCGTGACTGACGGGCGGAAGGCGATGTTTTATGATATTAATTAGATATCGGTTAAATGTGGGGTGGAATTGATGGGAAATAAAAGTTTATTAGTATTGTTTTGATGGTAAAGCTTAGGTTGGTGGTTACAGATATTTAGAGGATCAGTTTATAATGAATAGATTATCGATTTCGACAACGGCGACCCTTCGAAGTCACTTCTTTGCGTGTGCCCTGAGATGGCTCGCTAGACCTAATTTAGTTTTCACACAACACACGGTCACAACTAGAACAAAAAAGTAGGCCTGCAGTGTTGTATGTATGGAGGGCTTAGGTCTCTCTTCTTAACTAACTAAACTAACTTTATGAAGTGACTGACTGAAGGACATCTTTTGGCCTTAAACTCTTAAAATAATTATTTGATCATATTCTAAAGCCATGTTTACCAGTTTCGATATGCTGCAAAAGCATAATAACCTACTTACACAAAAACCTCAGCTACCTACTACAAAATATGACCTTCACAGTACATAAATGTTGTGCAACGCACACAACAGTAAAGTATGTACAAAAAACACATGACAATCGTGATATCAGCGCCGACTCCCGTGGGAAGAAAAGAGTTTATCTACTAATTGCGATATCGCGGTCGCGCCGCCCGCCACTATCATATATATGAAAACTACACGATAATAATAGAAACTGTTCACAATATTATATATTATTTTAATTGTTTATGCTCGCGGTTTTCGTAGCGCGACGTCGAATAATAACAAATTGGGCCGAGTTCGGGACACGCGCGATCGAGTTATGTTTTCATATTAGTTTTTTAATTAATTGGTAACTTGTAATTTTGTATTTTGTAAATGTATTTATTGTTGTTTGTTTCCGATATGACCGCATTGTTTGTATTTGTAAATGGGATGGTTATCAGAAAATAAAGCTGTTTTATTAATTAATTTGGTTAAAAAAAGAAGATTCAACAGTCAACTGAATTGAAGTACCTACCTACTAAATTGGAAAACAGAATATAGAATCTACGTCATTATTACCAGATGTTTTCAGAATTCAGAACACCTATTGACGTCTTTGGGACTGTGGTTTCACACTAACACGAACACGAACTGTCTACGAAAAGCTACGAATCATTCATAAGGAACTCCCCATGTGACATCGGAGCAGTCAATGAGAATACGACAGTTCACTCTAAGCTATAGGTAGTTATGTTGCGAATGAAAGCAACAGGTTGAGGAAATAGTTGGTCCTACGAGACGCATTAATAGATTTCTTGTCTCTGCCGGAATAAGTGCGACTTACGAGAGCAGACGGGACCTGCACATTATGTGCTTTGTTCCTTTCTTTAATAACATTTATTGGACATACGTCTGTGCCTGGTCCTTGTCTATCGTGTCTCTGTGCATCACGTTTCAGCAGTTTATTATTATGTGTGATCAAGACTGCCTCGTTGATCTAATGGTCGCACTGAGTATGGGGTCCTGGGTTCGATTTTCAGGTCGGGCAAAGTGTTATTGGGTTTTTCTATCAGGAATGTCTCAATAGCGGCCCGGACTCTGGATTTGTGCCCGATTGATGGCAATAGACTCGCCCCCTATTACATGTGACTTAAACATAAATGGCGAAATGTGGGTGTACTATATATAGAAACACCACTGTCTAACCCTTTGGGGAAATACAGGCGTGATGTTATATTATATTATCATGTATACGCGACTGTCTTTTAAAGATTAAGTTGAAGGTGAGTATACTTACTAGTTTTAGAGCGAGGCTCCCGGGGTCCATCAACGGTGACTTTGATGGCTTTTTGGTACGTGGTTACTTGAGGTGGGTTCGTTGATATCGTTATTGTTAATGAGAAGCTCTTCCCTGAAACAAAATAAACATTATAATATATGTTTGAACACACCGAATGTACAGACGCCAGCACGTCAACCTACCCGAGACTTTCAAATTTTCCCAATCCACTTTGAACCTTATGCTTTAGTGATAAAGATGAAAATCTATTAAAGAAATTTAACAGATTGTAGTAGGTTGATATGCTGGCGTCTGTACCTACTCATCTTAAACTTATGAGATCCAAGCTTTTGGTAACTAAACTATTGAAAATGCACAAGTTTTGGTTTTAATTTTTAAGACACACCAAGATTAACTCTAATCAAGTTATTATATACTAGCTTTCGACCGTGGCTTCGCCCGCGTGGAGGTCGGAAATTATCCCACGTGAATGTACTAGCGGGATAAAAAGTATTCTATGTGTTAATCCAGGTTATAAATTGTCTGTGTGCCAATTTCATCCAAATCCGTCCAGCCGTTTTTGCGTGATTGAGTAACAAACATCCAAACACACAAACATACAAACTTACACATTTATAATATTAGTAGGATATATACTGAGTAATATAGTCTATTACTCAGTGATAATATTGCATTCTGGTGAAAGAATTGTTAAAATCGGTTCAGTAGTTTTTGAGTTTATACATTACAAACGAAATTACAAATCTTTTCTTTTTATAATATTAGTTAGTAAGTAGATTAAGTCTTTTAAATTATTTGCTTGGTAGTTAGTCCTTTGGTAAACATTCAACCAAACTATTTATTTTTTGGATTTGTTTTATCGAATTTTTATTGTTTTATTTTAAAAGACATCAATTTTTTATTTGTTTTTTTTTTAAATAAATCAATAAAAAGTTAGAAAAACAATCCAACTTTTTATTGTTTTAGTTTGAAAGACACTTTTTTTTTAAGTTGGTCTTTGTTAATGGTTCTGAATGGATAGCAGATGACCCCTTCAGTCGACCATTTCAATTTTGCACACGATGCACCAAACACCCTGTATAATATTAGGGTCGGGTCTGTGGGTACATTCTCTATAATTATGTATTTTATATCATTAGTTCAACACAATAGTACCCATGTATGTTATAATAAAGTAAATCATCACACTGATTTTACAGACCACTAATTTACACATTCAAATACAATGGTCCTTTATAGTGCTCGAACTAGTTTCAATCAGCCATGATGACAGCTGTGCTGCTGGGGAGTTTGTTGCGCCACTTCTTCTTCCCAGCTAAAGCACTAGGAAGTGGTGAAGGGTGGGCGTTTTGGGGGACTGTCTTATGTAATTTTGACGTTCGAAAAGTGCTGATTCTCAGCCTAGTTTGAATAAATGACTTTTGAATTTTGAATTTTGAATCAAATTAATCAACTTATTAGTTGGAATATTCAACGTAGTTCATAACCATGTTAAGTACAGTACCACACAACTTAGATGTAGCATAAATTTGAAAATTTGCATTCCTTCATTGCAATTTTACGTATGTATTTGGTTATATGACTTAACAAGTTATTGCGTTTGCGTAAAGATCATTTTCACCTAAAGCAGTAATAATGATTGGTAATTTTGAAGGCACACCCATTCGGAAGGTGATCGGTTTTACGAATTTTGCCGATGCTACATCTAAGTTGTGTCGTAACACAACACACTATAAGTATGTAGCTCTAGTCAGTCAATAATGTGTATTATGTAGACGTGCTTGTGCACCTCTATCATCACCTGCCATCCTTTTCCCAACTATGTTGGGAATACCAGTATTTTAAATGGAGTGACTGCCTATCTGACCTCCACAATCCAGTTACTGGGTAATGTAAACCTGACGAAACCCCTTGGTAAGACTGGTTGACTGACTTTCGGGCTGCCGGGACCAATAACGGCTTAACGGACCGGCGGAGCATGCGTAGTTCATACAAACGTAATGCTAAAATAATTTGTAAATCAAACATACTCGTAGACACAGATAAACACTTGATAAAGACGAGATATGAGGAATTTCAAATTTCTATAAAAAACTTATTTTTCTCATAACTAGTCTTTAAATCAGTGTCCATTCAAAATATATATTTGGGAGCCTAGATATTCTGTAATCCAATCGGAATAAATACACACTTACTTTAAGAATATGTTTGATTTACAAATTATTTTGGTATTACGTTTGTATGAAGTACGCATGCTCCGCAGGCCCCTTAACTTGCTTTCCGAGGCACGGACAGATATATTATGTACCTCTATGAAAAACAAAATAACAACGTAAGAAAGATATACCGAAAGGTAACTTATTACATAATCGTACTTAAGTATAACTTAAACTACATAGTTTCAACAAATCAAATTGCTTAAAATTACTTTTAGGTAATGTATAATTGATATTTGAGTAAAGTTCTATATTAGGTACGAGCTTTAGAGCTTCCAGTCTTAGGCCCGTATTACAGAACCTCTTTCAAAACTCAAACATTACTTAAAACTCGTTTAAAGCCTTTTGATTGGTTGAAACTAGTTTTAAGTAATGCTTGAGTCTTGAGTGAGGTTCTGTAGTACGGGCCTTAGTTTCAAATAAGCGATAGAATTAAAAAAAAAACATGTCGAAGTCGATAACAGCGTCTTTGAATTTTTTCTTAGTATTTTCTGAACAGCAACACAAATTGAAATTTCTGAATATAAAAATCTCCAACGCAAGAGCCATGAAGTTTTAGATTCCAACTAACTTGACAGCTCTTACTTACTTCTTCTGTACCTATATTTCTTTCCCCGTGTGATATAGAGCCAAGTTTAATGTATAGTTACAGATGAATACATATGGGACACTCCGCAGTTTAGGTAGGAAGCTACAAGTAAGTACGCGGCGGGCCCGTCTTGCTGGGCCAATTCAGTGAGTGTAACCTAGTCAGAAGATCTCGCGGTAAAAAGAGAGGCAACTTCTTGGTGAATATAACAGTAGGTGATTAGCGCTGTGCGACCTGAATTGCACTTTAATGTGTCGTAGCAAGAGTCGCTTTTTATTTAAATGATTTTGCGTGTCCCATCTGTATTAATCTGTGGTATAGTACTACACCCTACAATCCACACTATTACGAACACACACGTGTTGTAGTGTGGGAATGTAGGTACTAATGTGGATAGCGTATGGTGCAAAATGGCGAGGTTTTTGGGCGTCCGATTTGCGGTCAGCAGTAATGAATGCACCGATAAATACCGAATAAAATTACAGTTAAAATGAGTGGATTAACATGTCTAATGCAGATAATTCGTGTGTAGAGCACTCGATTCGGAATAAATGACTGATTCCAACGTGCTCAGCCTGCGAGATTAGGTGCGTTTTGATTCTGGTTTTTGTTTGTTTTCAACGTAGTTTGGACAAAATGTGTTGTAAGGACGTTCAGTTATGGCTAGAGGCGTCACGGCGTCCTCACCTTCCACCTGACGTAGGTCCTCACCAGACACGGTTATTTCGGGAGGTTCCTGTTCCAGATAAGGCGGGAGGAAACGTCTGGGTGTCATCATTGCATGGATCACCCGGAGGACACGGTGGAAGTCTGCCCGGCTTGGGCAGAGCATCGCAGTGTCCTCGTGGAGGCGATCGGTGGCGTTGATCTCTCGCGTCCGGCCCTGGTCCAGGTCATGGTATGGAGCGAGAGGGCATGGGAGGCCGTCACTTCCTTTTGCGAAGCAGTAATGCTCGCGAAAGAGGACGCGGGACGCGTGAGGGAGAGGCAAATTTCACACCCTCACGCCCCTAGCCACCGCAGGAGACGCCTTGGGCGTCGGGAATCACAGGCCGATTCCCGGCCCCCGTAGGCGCGGGCTTGCGGACAGTAGCTCGCCGTCCGATAAGGACCAGGCCCGGGTCGACGGCGCGTTGTGTTTCACGCGCGCCTCAAAGAGATGTCAGCACAACTGACGGGATCCACTAGGACCGATGCCTGCCGGGGTCGCGGGAAACTCCGAAAGATACCATGGCACCTGGCAACGTACAGTTAACTGAAGGAACACGGGTGGGTTTTAGTGAGTAAGAGTCTGACACGCCCTACCGCTCCGCCCAGAGCGAGAGAAGTTATTTGATAATTTCCGACCAAAAAAAATAAAAAAAGGACCTTCAGTTAGATTGTTGACCAGGCTTTGTTATTAAGTATGTAGAATACATTCCTTAGAAAGCTAAATGCAAAAGGATTCAACATCTGTAACCGATATCGTCGGAATCTCGTGAAGGTTAAAAGCAAATTGAGAGCGAGAATAGAATAGAATACTCTTTATTATGTGCAATTGTCCACCATACAAATTACAGTTATAAATGTAGAAATTTTACATAGTGTGACACTATTGGCGGTCTTATCATTTAAAGCGATCTTTAAGAAAACTGGAGAAAAAAAACCGGCCAAGTGCGTGTCGGAACACGCACAATTAAGGGTTCCGTAGTTGGAGTGAATTTATCCCAAAAATAAACTTAACATTGTAGCTCAAAAACATGTTCTCCCATACATCGATGTACGCCACGGTCAATTCTCCAATTCTCAATCAGTAAGTTTGCAATCGGTTTTTTTTAAGTGATTAAACTACAAATTAACGATTTTCGGACTTTTTCCTTTACTTGTGCAAAGATACCTTGCTTCTTGCCAAATTTCATGATTATAGGTCAACGGAAAGTACCTTATAGGATATTATTTGCGAGTGTCAAAATATATCGCATAAATGGCTGTATTCTTTTATTTCATTGACTTAGAAGCTTGATTATTTTAGAGCTTTAAGAAACCATAGACCTACATATTTTATATAAATTTCAACTTGATACCTCCACGCGTTCCTGAGAAAAGGGGTCTTGACAGACTGACAGACAGACAGACGGACAACGAAGTGATCCTATAAGGGTTCTGTTTTTTCCTTTTGAGGTACGGAACCCTAAAAAAGAGCGAAGAGTGAGAAAATCTGTAGAAACGTAGTAGCACAGAGTTGTAGTTTCTTCCGCATTTTATTGAGAGTAGTTAGTCGTTACACATTTTATCGGAACGTCAGAAATGATAACTAAAAATACTAAGGATGTTATTTATTACGATAGGCATTCAAATATGTGTTCTAATTATTAATGTTGGGTGTTGAATTATTAATTCCCACAATTCATGCTTCTTTATGATAAGGGAATACAGTTTGATGCTTCCTGTTTTGGTGACAAGTTAAGACATGTTTGTATATTTTGTGCGTTGCAATGGACTTTGGAATGAAATATTATGAAAAAATTTAACGTTTTTGGTCTTGCTGACCACAATTATCATTATTACTGCCTCGATGGTCTAGTGGTCGCAAGCGCTACCGCTGAGCATGAGGTCCTAGGTTAAATTCCAATGAAGGGGAAAAGTGTAATTGGGATTTTTCGTCTGAAACTTAGTAGAAGCCCGGAGTCTGGATTTGTGCCCGTTTGATGGCAATAGGCTTGCCCCCTATTACATGCGACTTAAACATAACTGGCGAAATGTGGGTGTTAGTAAGTAGGTACACCTCTGCCCAACCTTTCGGGGATTACAGGCGTGATGTTATGATATGTGTGTTATTTAACTCGATCGACTCTTCGTTTAAGCTTTCAAGACAAATCTGACTTAATACCTAACTGAGCAAAAATAAGTTTCCTTAGTTCCGAAGCAAATAATTATACTCTCAATAGGCTGATTCATATTATTCTAAAATCAAAGTCCTTAGTTAAAATTACGAATGTAACAGTTCGAATAACATCCCCAGTTAAGGGTACGCTAATCAGTCATTCTTCCATACAAACGTAGTATGGTGATTACTCGTCTGTTTGACGGTGTACGTTCAAAACTAAAAATTATATCTGTTTTTGTTGTTACTTTTATTTTTCTTTTCATTTATTTAACTTTTTGTTTTGTTTAGTAGAAATACATGTTATCTGCTTGTTCATTTGTATGAGGACACTAAGTGGGGCCTGGTGACCTGTAACACAGGTTTTCCTAAACCTACATCAGGCACCAGATCTTAAAATGTGAATCATATTGGTCAAAACTGTTAAGTGCTACAAAACCATTGTGAGAGAAATTAAATATATTTTATTATTATTTCCTCTATTTCACTGTATAAATATAAATTATATTTTTAAATATTAGAATAAAAAAATATAAAAACATTTAAAAATATAAAAAATAGTAGCCCACCGGTATCGGGAACAGGGTCCAACCTACCGGTGGTCAGGGCTCCAGAGAGAGGAACTTCCTAACAATGCGAGCCGTGTCCAGGAGTACCGCTTTCTGAATCAAGCCCTTAATCCAGCTGCCCAACGAGAGCCTCCTTAGGTCTTGGACGAGGCTCTTGGCAATTAAGCCATTTGCTGATACGACTATCGGCACAATGATCACTGAGTCCACATCCCACATGTCGACAACCTCGCGAGCCAAGTCAAGATAGTTAATTTGTTTATTTTTCTCGGCTTTCACGACGTTCCCGTCATGCGGGGACCGTTATATTATTATTATATTAATTTGTCTTGTCATTATCTAGCCCTGTATGGAAGCATAATGGGAAAAAAATATTGGTTTGGAAGTTAACTCGTCTTTGGGCATAAATAAATTACTTATGTAGTAAATAAAACGCAAAATAGAAACCGTACAGGAATAGATAAATTATTCAAAAATTCAAATAATTTTAGTTTGAATAAAGTTTTCCATAATATTACGTATATAGTACGCCCATAGTACGCCCAAAGGTCTGTTCATGATATTTTACGCGCTCGTTTTCGTTGTAAATCATCGTCTATTTCACTTAATAAATATATAAGAAAATCAATAAACAGTAGATAAATAAATACATAATTAGACTATACATTAATTAGCATGTACATATATTAGTCATGGCCCACCAACGAGTTCGAGCCGTCGACTAGTGTACCCTTAATAGTCGGAGAGATCAAAGTATCGTTGTTTTTGAAAGAACATCTTCGTGTTTTACGTAAGGACTTCACTCGAAACTTTGCAAAACCAAATTAGGTAGAGCAGAATTATTTTCGCAAAGCCTCACTCAATACGGAAACAAATCATCATAAAACATTGGTCGCAAAACTTTAAAGGCGTGTCTCGAACGATGTGAAATATTGCTTCTAAAGTCGCCATTAAACTTAATACACTGCGCATGATCACTCATCAACAGTTTAGGACCTAACACAATACGAGTGAAGCCGTAAAACATAACATTGTATGGCAACGACCGTCCAGAGGTGTTGAGAGAGGCGCGTGAAATATTCAATTATTGTGCCCAGGCGCAGGTGGGCGAAGGGTCCGAGGGGGGACCCGCCGCCATCTTGATTTACGATCGAGCGTAAATCCTGAGTGACATTTGTGAGTGAAGACGATTCGCAAACCGTCGCCTCTTATGTACACGACTATGACACGATTTTCAGGAAAATATTTTGCGGTCGTTTTCTATTGCTGTTTCCAATAGCCCATAGTTGGATAGTTCAGGTTTAAAGAGGCAATGGAAAGCAGGTGATGGTTATGTGTCGATTCAGTGCTTAAGTCTGATCATGAGTTCTCAATATTGTATGGAACGCCCAGCGAGCATAAATATAAAATGTTATGTGCCTGTCGAGACATGTGAACATCTCTTGTCAAAGCTCTCACAGCTTTCGGGAAGAACTTGAGTTATTTGAACTTTTGATTTTATAGTTGTCGCTTGAAAAGCGGGTTATTTATTGGACTGGCATTCGAAAGGCTGAATTAGAATTCTAACTGCTGCATTCTGCCCTACCTAGGAATTGTAATTATATAGACATTTCAAAGCATTTCTGCATTGGTTTCCTTCCCTTCATTTCTCTAGCAGTTCATGAACCACAATTTTCTTTTAAGTAATTCGCATTTCACGTCCTTTGTTACTACATAAGGATATGTCTTAATCAAATTGCAGTTCATCCTGATTATTGTTGATAATTAAAACTAAAGCACTAACAAACTCGACATAAAATCTCGATTCAATATAAAGTCCAACAGGCCGGCTACAAACTCCTCGTCCGCAGTACGCCGGCAGCTATAAATACGATGTAACTGAACACCGTCGTGTGTGAACTACCATTCGTTGTGACGGGCTCATCACAACAGAGCATCGATAATGTGACAAGATGAGAGGCGACAGGCGCGGACTGGTCCAGTGGCGTGATTCGGAACATTTATATTCTTTTTGTTGGAGTATCATGGTCTTGAAGTAATTTGTGTATGATCTTGGGCACATAGATTTCTGGACCTTGGCTATCAAGGCCATGAAGGTTATTTCGCTTATGCCCTTTTCGGTACAAATATACAAAAGAATACATGAATAAATAATAATTATGATCATGAATAATGACCAAAAAGAAACTTACGATTTAAAGTTGGGTGAAAGAACGACTAAAGTTATTACATTTTAATGTTGATTGAAATTGCCATTTAACTCATTAGACTCATTTTCAGCAGTAAACAATAAGGTTCTGATTTTCAGTCCATCCAAAAAACTTTGAGAAGTTTAGTCAATAAAAACCCGGGGTCTAAATGTAATATTAAATCATATTCTCTGTGTGACTCCGGTGTTTTGAAACTGACTCATTTTACGATTACTTGCCTAACAACATAACAACACAAGTAAAAATGATCAAAATATTACACCACATTTTAGATATTTCGAAATCAGTAATTTGATCGTAATGCGCTATGTCGAAAGAGAGTGTCCCTCATACTTTGACAAATTGAACAGATGATTAGGGACGAGCATAAACGGCATGACCAGAATGTGACCAAATCATTTTGTGTAGCGGTCATCACTGTGTTACGGTCGGAAATTATGTATTTTTTGTTTGGCTCTGGTTTTCGTCTTGAATGTCTTAAGTAAGGAATATCTTAGCAGTATATTGGTTATGTTGCTGTTTTTTATTAAAATGCAGATGTAAATTTTCCAATTTCTGCTGAAAACAATGATTAGTACTTATGGCTTTTATTAAACTACTAAAATACTATTTCTGTTGTCACCAAAGTTGTCGAGAGTCACTATGTCAAAATCATTGCCTACACAGTTCTTTTATGGTAGGTAATCAACATATGAGCCTAGTGGTGTGACCGTCAGACTGCCAAGTCATAGGTTTCGAGTTCAAATACAAGGACGACCTCTGACTTTACGAAATCATGTGCGTATTGTATAATTATCACGCTTCAAAAATGGTGAAAGAAAGCATCGTGAGGAAACCGGCATGCCTGAGAGATATTTCTAGACAGCATGTGAAGCCAAGTCAGAGGCCTATGGGCGGCTTTAAAACTCTGACTCCACGCTAGTCACTAACCACACGAAAATAAGGAGAACGTACGACACTTGTTTTTTTTTAAACAGTATAATTATCTACGAAACTAAACATTGAATTATAGAATTTAATACAATTTTAAAATAAACTTCTAATAATTACGAAATATGTGCAGATTCTAAGAAACTGCAAAATAGAAGCACGAGGAAAAATCCAAATATATATATTGGACCGCCTACAGGTCGATACCGAGAAACTAATATTCAAAAAAAAAAAATAAGTAGTAATTATGATTTGCTGGGCCAGATCTTGTTTCGTTGCAATAGCCAGCTTGGGTGTTATGACAAAAACTAGGCTCTTCAAGAGAAGAACAGAGAGCAGTAAGCAAGTAGTACCTATTAGTGGTAGTAGACTTTGAAAGATCAAAGTCTATCATTATTTGGTGAACACAGAAGAAGATGGCCAGTACTGTAACAGTATACTAGAATTAGATCACCAACCAGTCAAAAGTGACGATAACATCACCGACAACAGCCTGTATTCCCATATTCTTTGAATATTTTATTGATTGGTTTTGTTAATGATAGCGTTTCATGAAGAAAGCTTTCGACGTCACTTGCATTTTTTAGTACTAAACTTCTCCATGCCAAGTCTGTTCAGACATGGAAATAAATAGTGTTGAAATGAATGGAAAAACCGTAAACTTTTCTCACGTATTTGCAGAGATTAGTCTTATGACTTTGAGATCCTAAATTAACAAGATACGAGTAATAACCTGGTGTCAGCTGCAGTAATAGGTAGTTTCATTTCTTTTATTAGATTTTTTAAATTGATTCCTACAGTGCTAAGTTCTGAACAAACAACTTTCAGTACTTGTGCTTATTTAGTTACATGTTGCATAAAGTTCCTGTCATGTATGTAGGTAGAAAATTATGTAGCTATTTGTCCTACCTTCGTACCTACCTATACATAATAGCCAGCACCATACCGACCAGTCACATCACTGATGGCGTGTTAAAATGATCTCCGTGATTTTACTGTCCCTCCATATTGTTGGTGCATGTGGGCTGTAATGGCGGCAGGCTGCTCTTGCGCACACAACACAATGGAACACTAAAGTGCCAACGTCGTTTATAGCTGCCTGTGGTTTGGAAATTAAAATCCAACTTGCTGATCCGACTTTGTCGTGGCATTCAAGTGTTTGAAGGTTAAGGAAATTGTTGGATCATGACGGTATTCATTATTTTTGTGTATGTTATCCTCGAAGAGATAAAGTTACGTACAGCTCACCGATAATTTAACAATGCAATGTAGGTCGTACAAAAACTTGAACCAATCGTAGAGCCTATCAAAATATCGAGGCATATCATTCGGTTTTTAGCCATCTTGAACCTCGAATATTTAAAATAAAAGCCTGATTTATTTATTTTTTTGTTTCCCGTTTAATTTAGGTCTAAGGATTACTATTCAGAGGAATCTACTTGAGATATAAAATACTTGAACTTTATAATATTTTATGGGATATTTTTGAAATATTGACGTAGATTTTAACAAAATAATTTGCAAAGAGCTAATTAAAGAGCGCGTTATTTTATTCAATTTATATTCTTTAGGCATATGTATGAATTGTTTATAAAATTTCCATAAACAACGTATTTACCCACACTTTTTCGGAGAACAAACATTTGCATAGATGACGTTCAATTCGGGGACTTGTGTCGGTTCGGGAAATTCATTATAAGTGCCAAGTCAGACCTTTAGGTTCAGCGCGACGGAGTGGCGGCAAGGCGAGTAATTCTACAACAACTGAAAGACGATTTTATTTACTATAGCATACGGCTGAAGTTTGTATAATGTAAAACACACAAAGCGTCGTAGAAGGCACGCGGACCTGCCGGTCTATTCTGTAATAATCTCACGGTGAAAACTTAGGTGAAGTGAGCTGTCATTCCACCTGCAGTGCTATTCTGTAACCATCTCACCGTGAGAACTTAGGTGAAGTGAGCACGGAGTGAGCTGTCATTCCACCTGCTACTAGGGACTGACAGCTCACTCCGTGCTCACTTCACCTAAGTTCTCACGGTGAGATGGTTTCAGAATAGCACTGCTGCTGCTAGGGACTGACAGCTCACTCCGTGCTCACTTCACCTAAGTTCTCACTTAAGTATGGTTACAGAATAGCACTGCTGCTCTTCGCCGCCACTCTGCCGATCTGCACTGACTCTTATGCTGGTATAGCCCTGATCAGGCATGGAACAATCTACATTATAATGAAATTAATAAATATAATAAAATAGAAAATACTTGTAAATAAAATAATAACTTAGAATTGATAGATTTATTCGAAAGCTCTCCTAATCTTAAAGTGCATGGAAATTCCATTTTATTACTCATCAAAGAAATAAGTGGAAATTTTGAAACTTGTGTTCAAAGAAGGGTTATAAAAGAAAGAAAGAAAGAATAATATTTATTTGGACACAGTTCGTGAAACACATAATACAAAGATAAAAAGTGAAAATAATTATAAAGCAATAATAGTGTGTGCCTCACGGCTGCGCCAAAAAGGTTCATTTCAGCATTAATGCCCGACAAATGCTGTCTGACGCTGGTTTTGGTTATGAATTATGATTAACTTATTAATTAAATTATTTTGGTTATGAGGTATGATCTACTATGATTATTTTATTATTACCTACGCCGTATAATCGTGCAATTTAGGTAGGTTCTTCCCGTAGTTTTCCTCTCGTAAATGTTTATACGACTTTAATATAGGTACAAGACGTTTGACGTCATTTGTGTTTATTTATTTTTCCATTCTTAGAAGAAGTTCTACATTTCCTTACAGTTTGAAAATCCCTTACAAATGTAAGGGTGTATCATCAACTCAGAAGAAAAAAAACAATTCCGGCAAACGGAATGAATAGCTTGATTTGTTTTGTTATTTTTTTACTAGCTAAAATGTGGGTGTACTATTAGGTACACCGCTGCCTAACCCTTTGGGTAAAACTGGCGTGATGATATGTGTGTTAAGCCTCGTGCAGACTGTCGTGACGTGACACCGGTAGTTGTTCTACCGTGAAGTTTTCTTAGAAATTGTTTTGTAAGAGTCGCGTCGCGCCAGTCTGCACAATGCTTTATGTGTGATTAATTATAAACTGCTAAACACATTTTATTACCACGGTCAAACAATCTTAACAAAACCTATTATATTTACTAGTGTTTTTCGAGGGAATCCCTTTATTGACTCACAAGTATACGATAATTACTTTGACAAACAGATTTACACTTTTCCCACGCAAAAAAAACTGTCTGATCATTTGATCAACTTTGTATAATTACATATCATAACGCTTTTTTTTCCCGATGGGTTAGGCAGAGATGTACACACGGCTACACATCAAGCTATACATTTCCAGTATAAGCTGACCTCGCATTGTACGGAAATCCTGTACAATGCGAGATCAGCATAAACTGGAAATGTATAGCTTGATGTGTAGCCGTTGTACATTATAGTACACCCATATTTCGCCAGTTTTTGAGTCCCATGTAAAAGGGGGCGAGCCTATTGCCTTCAACCAGGCACAAGCCCAGACTCCGGGCTGCTTCTGAGAAATTCCTGATGGAAAACGCCAATAACACTTTGCCCGCCCGCTCCGCTCCGCCCGAATCATATACTCAGCAGAAGCGTTTGCAACCACAGACCAGCGAAGTAGTCATAATGCCCAAAAAAAAAATATTTTTCCGATTAACCATAATTCAATTTTCATGCAAACTGTTAATAAATTGTCAGTTCATAGACACGGAGGTAAGTTAACGGCAAACACGGGTTTTCACATTCGTGATTTAGAAAATGCTCGTTCCCTCACCGCAAGCGATTATTTTATTTATGAAGGGGACTGACTCGTGGAACGGCGCCTTAATAGCGTCATCGTTTAGTTTTCTTTTATTCGATTATCTGTGTACAGGTTTAAGGAAATACGAATTTATTTGTGGTTTAATTTAATTTTTGGTTCATAGTTACCTACTGGTTAAATGTGTTGCCGGCAAGGAGGTAGAATGCAGACCGAAACCAGTCATTACTAAGGGATACCGTGGCCCCTGGCAACGTACAGGCAACTGAAGGAACATGGGTGGGTTTTAGTCAGTAAAAGTAAGAGTTTTAGTCAGTAAGAGTCTGACACGCCCTCCCGGTCCGCCCAGAGCGGGAGAGGTTATACGAAAACATTAAAAAAAAAACTGGGACCATAGCGAGCTAGACCGGGAAGACTTGTGGAAGATTTGCATAACATAGCGATGAAGAAAACGGTGGGCACCGCAGTGAGATGATAAAGAATGCGATGATAACAGGACAATTACTTTAAAAAAAAACAAAAAGACGGCCTGCATCCTCATTGCGTAACACACATTCAATCACAATCTGAATGATTCGAAGGATATTGCCAATCCATTGCTTCATATGTTCGAAAAATTTGTTTGCTCAACAACGCAAATAACGCAATGAATGTTGTCGAACTGTCAAATTACCCCGCCGTATTCAAGAACGAAAGTCAAGCAATGGTCTTCTATCACAATGTGCTATGTGATCAATGTTTGGTTTTATTTTATTTTATTTTATTTTATTTATTAAGGGATAATAAACAACTACAACATATATAATACATAAGGTTAACAAAATTTTCGGTAGTAATGTTGCAGTCCACTGCATTATCCGCAGATAAAACATATTATAGGATCAGAGGTTGCCACTAGACGAGCATTACCAAAATTATCACATATTTTGAAACAAATAAATAAGTTAAGTACTATAAGGCTAGCTATAGCTACAAAACCAAAACAGATCAAAAATAATTTCATTCACTTAAATTATGCAATAAATAAATAAAATATTAAGATTACAATTAAGATAAAAATTTTATAATATTAGACTTAAATTTATTTTTCGTACATGCAAATATATCAATATCAATGAAATTTGAATTATAGGATTCCAACATTCTATGAATAGGGCAGCGTAAGCCAGAGTTCGTACGACAAGAATTTAGCGCGAACAGAGTACGTGCACGAACCTGACGTACATGAACCGTACGGGGGACAGAATAACACAGCTTACTCGTCAAATCAATGGCATCAAAATGACTGTGGACTATATCATGAAGCACGCTTGCCTCCAGGTATTTACGCCGGTTCTCCAAGCTGATAAGCTTGTACTTATCAAGAAGTTGGGAGTATGACAGATAAGTCTTAGTCCCATGACATCTGTAGTACATAGCACGGAGATACTTGCGCTGGACCCTTTCTATTTCAGCCACGTACTTTTGGTAGAAGGGGTTCCAAATAGGGACCGCGTACTCTAACTGGGAGCGAATGAGCGTCTTATACAGACAGAGATAGGTTGAGGTACGCTTAAATTCTGTTGATGATCTCATCACAAATCCATACATTTTAAAAGCACTATTGACTATGGCTTCGATATGCTGGTTCAAGGACAGTTTACCATCAAAGAGGACACCTAGATCCTTCACTACGGATATATTATTTAAGGGGATACAGTTAAGGTTGTAATTGAAATTACAGATGGAATTATTCTTAGTAAAGTGTATATAGTTACACTTGGGGATACTTAGATGCAGCTTATTGTCGATACAATAGGCAGTTAGCCTGTCTAGGTCCTCCTGAAATAACTGGCAGTCGACCATAGTACGTATCACTTGAAACGCTTTCAGGTCATCAGCGTACATCAAGAATTTGGACTTTCTAAAACATGGTTTGGTTATCATTTTAGAATAGGTATAGGCTGGTTTAGACTCGGCGACATCTAAATGACTGCCTAAATAAAAGCTGTTGGATTTTCAACAATAGGCTGAGCACCGAAAGTTGAAAATCCAATAGCGAGTTTTTATTTAGGCATTCGTCTCAGTGCACCGTAAAAGGATTCATTCATTTAGTGACTGCTTGTAAACTAATTAGTTTTCAGGGTTGAACGCGCGCGATTATTATACGAAAATAAATTATTCTTCACTACACTGGCTCTCACAATTGTTTTTTGTTTACAATACGAAATAGATAATATTTTTCTTTATAAAAACGTCCTTACTCGAATTCCAAATACATTCCTGAAGTCGGGCGTTGACGCCAAGGCAGGCCTGACATGCAGCCGAGTCATCATCTGCCAAGCCTTTTCCCAACTATGTTGCAATCGGCTTCCAGTCAAAATTATAAATATTTTATTTCACAAACGTACATTTACAAGGGCACTTATTGAAACGTCACAAGCTAGGTGCACAGTTCCAATTGGTCGTTTCTTAGGGAGAAGAGCCGGCATGAAACTCCACGGTAGTAACCGAGGAGTTTCGAGGTTTCCGGCTACTGGGACCGCAAGGAGTTTCATGCCGGCTCTCTTTTAAAAGTAAATGGTTTTTACAATGTTTTCAAATTACAGTGTTAATGGGTATGAGAGGACAGTGTAGGCCTATCAACAAGTACCAGGTACTTAGCAAAATAGAAAATGGTCGACAGATCTACAGTCTGTTAAGCCTACATCGTTCTCACATTCACAAAATCTAAAAGAAAAGAATCTATATAAAAGATAAATAAAACATTAAAAATAAAGACATATTTAAACCAAATGACATGATTGCCACTACAGTTGTAACAAATCTAATTTAATAAAATATATAGAATATTGTAGGTCAACCGTCAGTCTAACCGGATGCCTATCTGCCACCCAGTTTGGGTAATACGATACCCCTTGGTAAGACTGGTTGTCAGACTTTCGGGCTTCTGACTGCCCGTATCTCTGGCATGTGTCACTTAAGAAAATAAAAATAGGAAGGATATTATTACTTTTTTTAAGTATTATATTAGTTTAATTATTTTGAATGTGAGGACTATGTGGATCATTTTATATTTCTTTAATTTTTTTCCTTTCTCAGTTAGTTTAATGATGGTTTGGTAGTTTGAGTACTTATTGCGGCCTACCCAAATGTCCTTTCTTTGGTATTGTTCGTCGAGTCGTTGAACTCCTTAAGTTCTGAGTTGAGCTACATGATTACTGACAAATTTTTGCACTGACTTGACAGGTCAAACCTGCGTATTTTTTTCCTCAAAAGACCATTTCAGTCTACATGTTTCTCATATGGCCTGACGAACATTATGTCTGGACTTTAAAGTACACCCTTGAGTTTGTTTCTCCATGTCTTCTCAGGAATAGTCAGATAGGAAATGACGACTCCATCTAGCTTATTCTTTTTATAATATGACATGTAAAAGTTATTCCGATATCCTAACTAATAATATTATAAATGCGAAAGTGAGTTTGTTTGTTTGTTACGCTATCACGCTAAAACGGCTGAACGGATTTGGATTTGGATTTGCCATGACCTGGAGAAGGACATAGGCTACTTTTCATCCTGAATCGCAGACGAAATCGCGGGAAACAACTAGTCCTATATATAGAATAAACAATTTCTTTCATTTCGAAAGTTTCATGACCGAAAGGCCAGAATAGATTGGCCACATAAACATAATATGTGGGAGAAACATCACAGGTTGATAAAAAGTCTTCAATACAAACATTTTAATTGACATCTTTAATTTAAAAGAAGCAACGATACTCAATCAGGCTTTTTTAGTAACCACTGATTTACCTGTAGCTACCACAAGACCACAAGTAGCTACCTATACTGAGTAACCTAAAAACAAACAGAAAGATAAGTAGTTAGTACACCATCATTGTTAACATACAAGAGTTCATTACTTCTGACAGGTAAGGCTGTGTGCAGATTTATGTCAAGACTGTCTAAATACATAATATTAATTCCATGTTTTTAGGCTCTGACTGACAGGCGCGACGCGTAGGTGCGACGTGACACCGGAAGAACAATTTCCATGAAGATTTCATAGAAATTGTTCCACCAGAGTCACGTCGCACCTGTCTGCGGGAGCCTTTAGACAGATTATCGCTCTATAAAAAAAATGACAGCGCGAACAGTTTCATAGTCAAAACTGAGAAAATGTAGGTACTGAAAAACTGCTACAAGACAAAACTGTTCTATGAATGAGAGACAAACTGTTTCATTTGCCTTATAGTCGAAGTTGTCAAGATGTAGGTATTAAAAAAACTGCTTAGATACAGGACAAAGCAATTTTATCTATAAAACAAAAACCAGTTTTCTTCAAGTGTGCGCACTGTATAACACCGCGCAATGTAAATTAATGAAAGAGCCACCGCGAGATAATTACTGATTCCGATAATATGTGTACAAGCCCCACAGCCTGACGTGATTTAACAAACATTATGGAACGTGGTATGAATGAGAACCGGTCTGCGCGCGCGCAGCACTAGTGTCGTCATCGTTATAACGATTCAAATCAGTGCGTCATTCCGTCACTTGAATTTTCCAACTTTTTTTAATGACGTCGGGTTTCTTTTGTTTAATCGATAACTGGGAATTACATTGCCCGAGTTTTTAAGGCCTTTTAGATATCAAGGACTTACGTTCAAGAAAGGTCATGGTTTATCGTGCTCGAAGTGATTTCGTAATGATTTTTTCTAGAACCGCCTATTAGTCGATGATAGTATAGTTATTACGAATGCTGCGCTTGCGCTCATCTCGCGTTTTTCCTTATCGTGACACATATCGTTGCGCCAATCAATTAGAGCCAGTGTTAGATAATATAAATTATTATTAATGATTCACGCGATCGAAATCGGAAGAAACCTTTTCCTCTGTGTTGTGATATTTTTGCTGTCAGACTAACTTTGACGTAGAGCCTCCTGTCACATCGATGTGAAATTAGTACGACCTCATTCAAGGCCAAGCTTATTCATATTTTTTTATTGGTTATGAGGCCTCTGAGCAACTGATGATGATTTTGATCGTATTTAATTCGCAATCGGCTCGCGAGTATTTTTATAAACGAAGATGAACTTATGGAATATGTTGAGACAGTACGGGAATATCGCCGGGTCTGTAGTTGATACCTATTATACCGCCTTTAGATTTTTTTTGGTACTTTAAATTTTTATACAATTGTAAAAAAATGACATTGGTTTTGAATATACGGAAAATTTAAGTTTCTCAATTTTAGTTGCTTAACAATTAATCTCCCTGACTTTACTACAATATTAGGTTATTACATACAAAAGCAGTTATTTTTGACATCGATTCGAACCCTACTGACCCAACAACTAGGTTGACGGTGACAATAAAATCAGTAATCCATTTATTAGACAGGCGGTGTGCGCAAATCATGGCGGTCGGCCGCGTTGAGCGCCAGATTAACCAATTATTATGCGCCCCTACTAATAGTTATACGCGTAGGAATATCTGCCGACCGGTTACTGCTACGCTACGTACGACGCATTACATCGTGCGACTGTGTAATGATTAGTGTTTAAATGTTTGGACAGGTTGAAGCGTCAATATTGCGTTTATAAGTTCTCATTATTGAAACATAATTGATTTATATAGGATCCATTGTTTATGGTTAAGTTACGCTTGCCGCGGGCGGTTCGTGGATGGGTGACCAACCATTACATATCGAGACCCCTCAGTGACTCGAATAGCAAGTTAAGCCATTGGTTATAGCTGTCATTCTTGAATCTTTGACAGACGTTACGAGTAGACAGAAGTCCAAAATTCTGACAACCAGTCTTACCAAGGGGTATCGATCGTGTTACCCAGTAACTGCGTTGTCAGACACGCAGTCACTACATGTAAAATACTGGCATTCAGCTGCATCCGGTTAGACTGGAAGCCGACCTCAACATAGTTGTTAGGCAGATTTTTTTGTTTAAACAACTTGGGGTTTATTTATAAACGTTGCTTAAAGTTAAATGATGTTCAAACGTCAAAATGTATGGTTAAACAGTCACTAATCACTACTTAACTTTATAAATACACCCCTTACTATTTCCGCCCCTGTTGACATAGTTTATTTATTTATTTACTAGCGGTCGCCCGCGGCTCCGCCCGCGTGGATGTCGGTTACCGCTGCAAAAATCCTACCCAGGAAAGACACGGTCAGCAAAATGATTCCCAGGTCAATTCACAGTCACCGACACTAACATCGACGACGCAGCCATAACTTCAAAACTAAACGTCCAATTTTAATCATTCAAAGATCAAATATTATCTTCATAAACTGTACTTAGTGATGAAATAATTTATTTTGATAAGGATTATTTGCATGAATAAAATAAACGCGTTTAAATGTATTCCAAAAAAAAATCAAGACTTTTAAATAAAAAAACGGTTGTTGTGCCTCACTCGACATAGATAGGTATAATGTGTTGCGGATTTTTTTGTAGATATTTATAAGATCTACAATTAATTACAACATTTTATGGTTCTATCTTTTATAGTTTAGGCAGCGTACGCAAAATAAGTAACTTTTCTGGTTGACTTTTTACACCTTGTGTCCGAAAAACTCAAATATCTTACGGAACCCTATTTTTTTCCAAAATAAAATATAGCCTATGTTTCTCGTGGATAATGTAGCTTTCGAATGGTGAAAGAATTTTTAAAATCGGTCCAGTAGTTTTTGAGCCTATTCATTACAAACAAACAAACAAAGTTTTCCTCTTTATAATTAGTGTAGATTATTTATTTATTTGTTTGTTTATTTATTTATTTATTTATTTGTTTATTTATTTATTATTTATTTATTTATTTATTTATTTATTTATTTATTTATTTATTTATTTATTTATTTATTTATTTATTTATTTATTTATTTATTTATTTATTTATTTATTTACAATTACCACTTACATTTGTTTTTACAGGTCGGAACCCAATACAACAATGTAATAATTTTTAAGTCTGCTGTAGGTAAGACTCTTTCCTATGTTAAAAGAGTTTATAATCTTCTTTGCCTTGAGCAATTAAGCCTGGTCAGTAATCCATCGAGTCATATAGATTCAATAGGATGTAAAAATTATATTATCTCTTTAGCAGCTATTGAACTCTACTAGAAAGACGGGTTTGACTTGTTTAGGCGAATATTAGTAAACAGATATTTTACCGGTGTCTTCTCATCCTACAAAAATATTAGGACGTAAGCTATACTTAAAAAAAGAAAGAAAAAAATTACAAGTTTTCTGTAGTATTCTTTTGGGATAACCCAACATTTTAGTAGAGTAAAATAGAATCCGAATGTCCTCTAGAAAAGCCGTAATTAAAAGGTTAAACTGTCATAACTGGAGTCTATTTATACCCACATGGAAATACCCAGATCGATTGTACAATAAGTATACACTATAAAAACATACGTTACGAGATAAGTAGGTACCTAGTTATGTTTTTTTAGCTTAATTATGTGCGAAGAATGACAGATTTGAAGTTTAAATGAAATGCAGCTGCAGTTGTCTTTGCCGTTGGCACGTGCCGCTCGTGTAACATATGAGCACTTAGCCGCTGAAGTGGTAATGGGCCAGCCATGTTTGTTGAGAGACTGATAGTTGCTAGAGCAGACTAGTTCTTGAGGGGAGACCGCGAATCGGCAAGCGTCGACCTTGAAAAGGGTGTCAGAAATAGAATAGATGCAGAAGGCGAAAAACTGATTATTGTGGCACATCCGAGGATAGATCTATGTTGCAGCCACTAGTCGCCACATTAACCATCACCACGGGAGGCGAAAAGGCCTGTTTCTAACCATTTGATACGATGTGACCTAGTCTCATAGGTATATCGATCAAGGATAGTACCCATGTCTCTTTGTGGTAAAGCGCCGTTCGTTGACCGATTAATCATCTGGGTGTTGCCATAAACGCTTCAATTAGTAATACCATAGGTTATTCCCTTTTCTTTAATCAATCTACTTCAGTTTTTTTATATATTCTTTGTTATATTTATAATCTGTACTGTAGACTGCCTCGTTGGTCTAGTGGTCGCAAGCGCTAATGCTGAGCATGAGGTCCTGGGTTCGATTCCCGGGTCGGGCAGTGTTATTGGGTTTTTCCATCTGGAGTTTCTCCTGATAGAAGGTTTGTGCCTGGTTGGTGGCAATAGGCTAGCCTTCTATTACATGGAACTTAAACATAACTGGCGAAATGTGGGTGTACTATAGGTACACCTCTGCCTAACCCTTCGGGGATTACAGGCGTGATGTTATGTTATGTTATAATAGGAACCAATATAAGCTGACCTCTTATTCTTTTGAAACTCCGTACTTCGCTAGGCCAGCTCAAGGTCAAAGTATTGCCACCGTAGTGCGGTCGACATAGCTGTGACTAGTGATGTTCAAATCCGCTAGAAACTATAGACGTGCTATAGACTATAAAATATATTTTTATAGCGCGTTGTTTTATACGCTATCATTATAACATGTTGTTACAAAACTCGCCGAAGTCTAAACGGCGGAAACGTAATCATTTTATTTGGCAACACGCTAGACGGACTTAATTATTTTTTTAAATTTTTTATTATTATTTATTATATATTTATTTAATTTGACAACATTGGTCCACTGGTTAGTACAACAAAAAACTTATCAACTAAGGGTTAGTATTTATTAGCTAATTAATGATGCGCGGTAAATGTTATCTCACAACGCAAAAACACGAAATAATATAATAATATCTCTTGAAGCGTTAGAAATCAATGAACTTTCCTTCATACTTTCCAGGCTTTTAGGACTGTCTATAATAAAATTGATTAAATGTTATTATAAAAAATTTGTGAGATCCTCTTGTATACCGAACTAAACAAATAAACTATCACAAAAATTCCTTACTTTTGGCAATAAGTATTCTGCAAAAAAATAATCTCTAAATTTAAAAATAATTTTGACAAAACTAAAATCGAATTTGACAATCGCGACCCCACGTGGTACTTGTTTTGTATGGAATTTTTCACTTTTTGTATGGAAAATATGAAAAACTATTAGCTACTTGATGAGTTTTAGAGGTTTATGGTTTTTATTAACGGGGTTGAAATTTTCATTATTTTTGCGATAGGACACACCATTTTCGAGATATGAAAAAAAAGACACAGTACTGATTTGGCACCTGAAGTCCAGGTATTGATGTGAATTTAAGTTCATGACAACTATTTATATTCGTATTGAAAAATTCATTGATATTATTTACAAAAAAATAACTATTTATATTATATATGCGTTACGTAATAACAGACGACGCGGGCGGACTGCCACCCGAGTTCACCCGACGCGCTGTGTAAGACTATAAAACTGTATCGCTATCCCGTTCTGGCTCCTCTGTGCGCGTTTTTAGACGTTTAGTTTGTTGGAGTGTTATATTCTAGGGCGAAGTCAGAGTCAATCTAGCAAACGCTAGATGCTTTGTACACATAACATGTTATGTTTTGGCGCTTTACGTTTTATTAACTACCACTAGCTGTGACCATAGGTTATGTCCCTTCCCAGCTTTAATTTTGTTTTTTAATTCTTTTTGTTATCTCGTTTGAGTACAAATCTTATAGTGCGGTACTGCCCCCTGGACGCAGCAAACAGTGAGCGTTTTTATGAAAATTTGGCCACAAAACACGCCACCAGTTGGCGCCACTTCGACAAGAGATCTTTCTTCGCGACAGTGAATGTCAAACATATGATGACGTTCATCATTCAGTCACGAATAAAGAAATTATAGGCGCTTTGACACATTTGACAGGTGCCCGGGCCTGACGTGCAGTGCTGCCACCTAGTGAACGTCATTTCAGAAAACCCGCATTGAATGAGGCTAAAGTTCGATTTTTAAATTTGGCAAATATCAAGGGTGTCATAATTTTTTGTACTTTTTCCGCGATGGTTTTTTTTAACATGCGTAGTATACTATTTACCTACTATACGATTAGATTACGAAAAAAAGGCACGTTAAGAGTTTTAGTTTCCGAAATGTATGACGTAAGTGTTCTTGCGTAATTAGTGGATTTTGTATGAAGTCCCTATTTGATAAGAGGGCAGGTATTTCCAATTACAATTACGAAACCTGCTGAGTTTTGCCAAGAAAATCGATTAGTATGAATAATTTTCTTGAATTAATTAGGTGAAGCTCTGAATTATATTTTTGGTTTTAGCTGACATTATGGATCTTTTCTATCATAACTTGACACTCGTTTATGTAAGTAATGATTAGATTAGTTAAAACTTAAAATTTCAGGCAGACAAAACAAAACTTGTACTTATAAGTAGTGCTATATCAATTCGAAACTTGGAAATAGTGAATATGTGATGATTCATAGTGTCAATTAAAAAAAAAAGGTGATGTTACTGTCGATATTATGTGGTTATGGTCACCTGATTTAGTTTCCAAGTAGGTAAACTTTACCGAAAAGTACTACAGATCTTATTCAAATATGACTAAAGTCATGAGGTTTTGTCATATTTAAATGAGATCTGTTTCTGTGTCATGCCAGTTTCTTGTCTGTGGCAACAAATCACTTGCATTGTCTAAACACTATATAGACGGAGCAAATTTTATTGTTGCTTTAACTTGTGGTATGCAACGGCAATCTAAATTAAATCACATCGTGTTAATCAGGCTTCTTTAAAACATGCAGAAGCACTCACCTCTTCCACTCCTCCCGACGAACCTCAAATCATTGAACTTGGCAACCCTATTCTTCATGACAGCAGAGTTGTTCCTCAGCTCCGCCGAGCAGTTCTCGTCGTTGCCAGCCCTGACAGTGACCAGGGTGCCGTCGAGGACCTCCCCCAGTGCTACCACCTTGAAGCCGCCAGGTAGCGTCTTGTTGGATCGCCAGTGTTGTGGCAGCATTGAACACATGTAGTCTGGACTGCCCGTTCTTACTGTCGACAAAGGGATTTTGATTAGAAAATGTGCTCGTCCAATCATCGTAGCCTATTCAAAACCAAAATTATTTATTCAAACTGAGAATCAGCACTTGTTGAACGTCAAAATTACATAAGACCGTGTCCCAAAACGCCCGCTCTTATCCACTTCCTATTGCTTTAGCTGGGAAGAAGAAGTGGCGAAGGCGGCGTCAAATGCGTGCTGGACATAATGCCTCTCTAAAAGAATGCTACTCAGCTTGATCTTCGGTCACTCTTAATTTAGTCGTGGAATAGTAGAAACTAGCATTGATAGAGCTTATGAAAATAATTACACAATTACCACATAGGTGGCTAAAATATTTAGAAGTTTAACTTTAGGTTTACCTCTAATTCTTGGGGGCGCAAGATGAATTATTTGATTAACCCTGAATCAGCTGTTAACTCCGAGTTATTTAGAAATGAAATGAAATTGTTTATTCTGTAAATAGGATATTGGAATCACTTTTACATGTCATCTTAAAAAAAAAATATTAAAAGTTAGCTAGATGAGTTCGGCTTTTCCTATCTAACTACTCTGAGAAGAAAGGCCGAAACAAACTCAGAGGTCACAGTCTCTTTTAAAGTCCAGACATAATCTTGGTCAGGCCATATGATAGGATAACCCATGAACGGGCAAGTGGGTCTAAAAGACACAAAGATAAAAAACAAACCACTCATCGAACGTACATTGTGGTACATAGATCTCCTTTTCTACAAATAACCCAGTCGTATCTGCAAATTCTGCATTATATAAATATTACATAAATAAAATACCTAATAGAGACGTAGGTATCTAATGTATTAGCTATTTAAAGTACGTTGTAAGTACTAAAGACGATTACCTACGTCACTTGATCTCGTTTACAACGGATTTCTAGTGCATTTAAATGCGTAATTAATAACATGAACGTCACTTTTTAAACTTATTGACGTAGCATTGTACATAGTGACGGTAAGGAAATGCTATCGCAGTTCGACTCCATCTGAAAGACGTATTAAAGGTTCCCGCAGCCAGGCGTGACGCGACTCTAGTAGAACAATTTCTATGAAAACTTCATTGAAATCGTTCTACCAAAATCGCGTCGCGCCTGTCTGCCATTTAGTTTTTGAAAATACGCATTTCCGAACATAACTGACTTTGTTACTTCGTTTGCATCCTCATTGGCCACACCACGGTTACTGCGAAATGATAAATACCGGATAAACAACAAATAATCCAGAATTAATATAAACTGAGTTATCACACGGCTAGCCGGCAGCTAATAAATAGTAACGCGTCTGTTGTAAAAAATATTAGATTGAATGAGGAAAACCGTTATTTATAACAAGTTAACAACTAAATGTAATGACTGCGTAAAAGCGGGGCTGAGTTTTAATATTGTATAATTTATAATGCGGTTTTAATATTTAAACTGTAGTCTATGTTTTTTTTTTGTACAGTCACAGTGTTGAAAGGAAAGACGATTAAGACAGAGTGCACACCACAGTCAAAATAGGAAACTAATTCACGATCATATCAAATGTTTAAATTCAAGTGGCTATCTCTGTTTTATTTTTATTAAATGGCAAGTAAAGCCGATGCCGATGTGGCAATGTAAAAAAGAGGAATAGGAAAAAAAATTTAAAAAAGAACGAAAATTAAAAGAAAAACAATAACTGAAGACACAAGTAAAATTCTTCGATTGATACAGTAGAACACAATGTAGATTTTGTTGGGTTAGTAAGAAACAAACAAAAAAAAAATATAATTTAATTTATCTCATCTCAGCGACAATGAATGTCAAAATCTTACAATAAATGTAGGTAAATTGATTGTATTTTTGATAGATTGAGACTGAAATTTTGCGAATGTTCTTAATAATACGGGAATTACCTCTCAATGCAGCAATGATAGCCTAGTGGTGTGACCGTCAGACTGCCAAGTCATAGGTCTCGAGTTCGAACCCAACGCACGCACCTCTGACTTTTCGAATTCATGTGCGTATTGTAAAATTATCACTTGCTTCAAAAACGGTGAAGGAAAACATCGTGAGGAAACCAGCATGCCTGAGAGATATTTCTCGACGGCATGTGAAGCCAAGTCAGAGGCCCATGGGCGGCCTTAAAACTCTGACACCAGGTTAGTCACTAACCACTCGAAAAGAAGAAGAAGACCCCTTAGATTGTGTACCGAACACAAAACAGTTTTGTATCAAGTATGCGCAACATCAATGGTTTCATTGAACGATAGTCTGTCTAGCGATGTGACGCATATTTTTTCTAAACTTGTTCTTTTTTGTTTTGTGTTCTTTCTTTGCGTCATGTTTACCACAAATAAACGTATTTTCTAACTTTTTTTTTCTTTCTATAGAAAGTCTTGACTCAGTCTGAGCATAGCCTTAGCTAACTTCGATGATGATTTGACGTTTCCAATCGATTCGTAACGATTTCGAATCGAGTAAATAGGTGTAATTATGATGAATAATATCTGGCATGTCAGGAGCGTTGGTAATGAATCATTATTTTAGGATGAAAATGTGTTGAACAAGATGCTTAGTGGTATATGTTATAAACTCTCTGTGCCAAACTAAGGATTGGTGATCACGATCAATGTGATCACAGTTTATTGATATTCTTGAATTTACATAATCGAAAGAGAGACGAGATATGAGAGTAAATTGTCTATTAGATAGATAGATAAATCGTTTATTTGTGCACACAAAAAACAGCACAACATACAAAAACACGATTAAATAATGACTAATTAGCTATTAGGAAATAGCTGCAAAGTGCCAATATACAAACAAATAAAAAAAGGAAGAAAACAAGACATTGTGATGACATTGACATTCATTAATTTTTCATTGACATTGTGATTAAAGCTTTGCGCAGACTGAAACAAGTCAAATCAGTATTTAGTCGGAATATCGCTCTGTGAAAACATTGACGGCACGCAAACTCGCAAAGAAAAAATAGCCGCATAGTTAAAGTTATCTAAAATCTACGAAAAAGAATATCTCGCAGCAGCTGATCAGTTGTCATCTTGATGCGTGCAAGGAGACAAAACTAAATGCTACTTTGACGCTGAACTAACGTGTCAACCTAATTCTGAGTGGACTCTGATACGATCTATGTAGCTCATATGAGCGCACTCGGTCCGAGACTACTCGTATAATCAAAACCCGGCAACAAAACGCTGTCAGGGCGCTGTTGCGATTGCCACGTTATTGCAGTGCTTCTGCAATGTTTGCTCAAGCCGGAGTAGATAGCTTCTCAGCTGTAGTGCGGAAAAAGAGTGGTTCTCTTCTCACAAGGTTGCGGGACAGTAGCAACAGCCTCCTGAAGGCTATTGCTGGTGGGCCTGACGAAAGCCCTATAATGAGGAATCTTATTAAAACCACCCTGTCTGTAGTAGAATTTAAGTACTAACATAGCAAATAAGTTAAATTGTTTACTAACATCGATTGGATCTAGTTGTCTGTAGAATAAATAAATAATATATATATAAAAATTGTTGCTGTCTATAACTGTCAACAGCTGATCTATTCTGAAGTGAGCTTTTAATAGTGTCACGCGTGGCATGACAGCTCACTTCACGTAAGTTTTTACGGAAATTTTAAAGAATAGACCGGCTGTTCTAACTTGAATGTAAAAGAAACTCATCTACATTCTAAAACAACACTAATCAGCATCTAACGTCAACTCAATCCTCAAGTTAGGATGCGGTCACGCCGTTAGCTTCACGGACTATCTCAAAAAATCACCGTGTAACGGCTCGAGGAATCATAAAAACATTAATAGTGTAAATGCGGTTTCACTATTTACGGAAGCTGATGGTATATAGGAATTATGGAGCCGCAAACTGCGGGTTAGGTGCGGTCGAAGAGCTGTGAAGGGTTACTCGCGGGATTGCGCTTGCGTTCCGATAATTTGACTTGTTTCTAACCCTTGAAATTGTCAAGATGAGTACTGTCTCTTTGTGAGTCACATTTTTCGTAAAGAAAGGGGCGTATGTGTTCAGTTTTTATCCTCTCAGCCTCTCAATAGAGGCTGAGGGACACCCCATTACAGACAAAGAGCTGAAAACTTCAACAAATTCCGGTTGACTTACTTATCTGGCAGATTTTAAAGAAATTCTATACGTTTTTCGAATTTCTCTGGCAATTAGTGCCTCTCCATTCTGTATTATTATTTTGTGATTATTCTGACGCTCTTTTTAGCAAAAATTTCGTTATGGTTCTTATTATCTACACAAAATACCGGTTTCCTAATTAAATTTAGTTGTGAATGTTAAACTACTAATAATAACCGGAATGCTACTTCATTTTTAAAAACTGGCATTGTTAATGAATTTATAATCACTTTGTCACATTTAAATTACTACTTTTCGCAAACGAGAACAATTATTAATATAAAATAGCATGTTTTCAGTTATTCCATTTTAAAGTAATTAAAAAATTATTGTGATATCCGTCAACATAGTGTGCGGAAAAGATGGCTGTATTATTATTTTATTTAATCGAAACGGAAAACATATTATTGCAATAATATGTTTTCCGTTTTGACTTTAGATTGTCATAATGTAACAACTAAATTAATACATAATAATGGTGTACTAATCTAATTTGTTTGTTACATTTTTATTATTACACTGCTCAAAAATAATAATACATGAATATTTAGAATAATAGCGAGGCGTCTATTGCAAAACATTATGACCAAAAAATTCGGTCAAAGCGACTATGTGGATTCTAATGCATACTTTAATATACATATTTTTATTATACCAGCGGACCTGGCAGAGGTTGTCCTGCCCGAACAGCGCCACCTATCGGGTCCAATTGTATTTTCAAACCATCCAGGGACTCACTCAAATATAGACACAAAATTTAATCCAAATCGGTCCAACCGTTTAGGAGGAGTTAGGTGACAAACACACAAACAGAAGAATTATATTTATATAAAGAAGATAATAACTCTATCTATCTGTCTGTTACCTTTTCACGCCTTAACGGCTGAACGTATTTCGATGGAATTTGGCACACAGGTCGACCATGACCTGGGTTAGAACATAGAATTCTTTTTATCTCGGTAGTCCGGTCCTGTGACCGCAGTTTTAATATGAATCAGTAGAATAGCCTTTTAGTAGCCTGATACAATAATTAATATGATTCCTGTTAACCGTTCCTACTTATGATTTTTGACAGGTGACAATTTACGTCCATATAAGTGCAATAACCTTTTAAGATTCCTTTTAACGATTCCGATTAAGCAATTTTTTTTTTATCGATGAAAGTTCACGTCAAAACTTTAATGGTCAATTCAACGTTTCGCTCTCAAAATCGACACTCCACTGTCATCGCACCGTATCCTAACATATTTGACAAGTAAACACCAAATATCGTTTATGGAAACTAAAAAAAGCCATGTAGCGTGGTCCATGATGGTAATTAACACCCTAAACTGTTTATGTAAATAAACGAACGCGTGTTGCTTGCGGATTCCCCGACTCAGTTACACGCACTTCAGTAAGCATGACGGCAAACACTTCGGCAATACTGTAATAGTTAATATTCGAACTGATTTGGCATAAATATTAGTTATTCATACAATTATTAAGGGTAGTGTAGGTATGTTAGTGGACTACTGTAGAGAACAGTCAATGGTAAAAATCTACTGTAGCTCTTACCTATAAAATTCTAAATAGAATTTTTGACGGAATAATGAATATAAAATGTGTGTTTCTTAAGTCAGTGTTGTTAAAATACTAATAATATCTATTTATCTATAATTTTCATTTTTTGTAAATTTCTAGATTAAAATAGTTTTTTTTAGTAAATTTCTAGATAAATAAATAATTAGATTAAATAAATGATTAGATTACTTTATCTCTGTATAAATATAGGATACCGAAAAAGTAATTAACTGAAATGTTTTCTTTGAGTTTTCGGATATAACCAGCGAAAAGTTTGGTGAGTAGATCCGCATCTTCAGAATGAATAACTGGCGGAGGATACCGACAAATTAAACAACATATTATCGTAACATCACGCCCATAATTCCCGAAGGGTTAGGCAGAATCCTATAATACACCGACATTTCGCCAGTTATGTTCAAACCCCATGTAATAAGGGGCGACATTAAAATCACAAGTGAATTAAAATGACGATACGTGACGAACTACGTTTTTCGTCTGGTAGTTAAAAATACCAGTGGTAAATAAAATCCCTCGGCAAATATCGAACTATTGGTAAATAATTGAAAATATGTGGGAAATACGTAAGTGATAAACTCGGCTTTAGACATTCTTGACACATCAATTAGACTGGAAATACAAGTTGTTGAATGTACTGTATAGAAATGTTTTAATAATACTTTAGTATACAGACCAAACCTGAATTAGCGATATATTTTTTTTCGCGATATCTGATTAGAAAAAGTTGTTCATATTGGTGAATACCTCTTAAGAGGTTGTTAGTGTTTTACAAATAACCCTGTACAGGTGCTACACTAGACACTGCTTGGAATTATTTATTTTTCATCTCAGTTTTTCTAACATTTTCTGCTCCACTTACCCCCACATAGAAGTTCAGGAGAGAATAACTTTAGATTGGGGTAGACCTCTTATCTCAATTAACAACTGCGTTCACTTATTCTTGTAGCTTTGATTTTTATTATGAAAAGGGTAAAGCTCTCTACTATGGACACTGTTGTTGTAAATAAATCAAGTTGAACTAAAAGCATCAAATACTGCATGGAAGTTCCTACTCAGTCGGACCCAAGAGTTGAATGTCATAAATCCTTGCTCAGTACGTGTCAATTTTGTTTGTGGTCGGCGCTATCTGTCTTTTTCTTCTATACTTCCCTTTTAGTCGTCATCTTAGTAGTCACCCCCTTTCCAGCCATATCATCTTCCACACAGTCCATCCATCGTTTCTTTGGTCTTCCTCTACTCTGATAGCCACCCACATTCATACTCAAACCTGACTAAAGTCCATTGCCAGTCTATTGGACTAACTGCACTTATCCTGAACTCATTAGGGCTCATTGAATGTGTTCAATGCTGAACTGAACTGAACAGGTTCGTTACAATGAGTGCATCGCTTGCGTGTGTTCCGCCCTTACATCTAATTGCTCCACAGCTTTCAAACGGTAACATTGCATTAGTAAATCACCATTAGAATACATGATTGGAAATGTTTGTACATATTTCATCTCGCGGTAATCGAGCGATGTGAAATAGTTTTAGGGAAGTAAATATATATGAGGCTGTGGGTTCAAATCCGAGCAAGTACCAATGTGACTTTTACAACTCATATGTACTTTCTGAGTTTATCTTGGACATTATTGACATCGGTGAAGGAAAACATCGTAAGGAAACATGGACTTATAGGTAGTTAATATAAGTCTGAAATCACCAACCCGTCTTGAGCAAGCGTGGTGATCAGTGCTCGTGCCTTCTCTGTATGAGAAGAGGCCTTTGCCCTGCAGTGGGACAGTAAAGCCTCGATCAGACTAGCGTGACGCGACGGCGCGCCGCGACTCGAACAATACTTTTCTAAGAAAACTTCACGGTATAACAATAACCGGTGTCGCGTCGAGCTTGTCTGCAGGAAGCTTAATAGGCTGGTATTATTATAATTAAATATATATCACTAGTCTGCCCGCGACCTAGTGCGCGTGAATTTTATTCGTAGATTACCACCTCTACACAAATTTACTTTTATATACATGAAACCTCATGAAACACTAAAATGTTTGTTTGATAGTCAAGCCGGTACTTTGAAGTTACAATTTTTTTTTTCGAGTACCCGGGCTTTTGGCTTTAGTATTACCAAGTGTAGTTCTTGTAATGTGCGTTTTATTCGTGACGAATAAATCAATTTTTGTTCCTTTTTTCTCATAACCTCAGTAAAGAATCCTGGAGAAAACTTCAGCAGCGTTAAGGCACATTAAGTTGCAGGTTGTCACGAAAATGCAGAGTAAGTAATATATTTTGTATCAAGGTGTGCACATTATTCGGACGTGATCCGCCATCAGAGTAGTGCACGTCTTTATAATCTTAACTGTTATCGGATTTAATGACAGCTTACAAGATTGATAGTTGTAATTTTGTTTAATCGAACACATCATGTTTGTTGAAACATCTCATCATATATAATAAAATAAAGTCAGTTTTCGTGTCTGCCTGTGTGACCGCGTTGTTCGCTTCTAAACTACGCAACGGATTTCGATGCAATTTTTACCATAATTTAGAGAATTTATTCCGGCTTATGAGTATAATACTGTATACCTAATTAATAAATCTCAATGTTTTGTCGCTAGTTTGATAATAATTATTAATACATCTTTTTCAGAATTAAATTCAGAAAAGACTGGGTCTATAATATAATGTTGCTGACAACATATTTACTCTTGTTTTGAAAAAATGTAAGTGAAACCTAGGTGAAACCGTTCTGTTTAATGATAACTGTCTAAATAAATACTGCATTCAACAAGCTCATCGGAAGATCTATTCGAGGTTTATTTGCGCTTGCACTACCGTTTCCACAAAAAAACTACAGCATTTTGTTTTCGGAAAATAGTGTCGGAAACATGGATATCTTTTTCCCGGATTTTTTTATTCCCTTACAAAATATTCGTATTTAGACGTCATTGAATTACATAATTATACATACGAACGAACATAAATTATTGTATTGAAAGATTTGCTAAGTCCATTATTGTTTAAATAAAACGAATTTTGTCAACAGTATTCCAGAATTAACTTTTTTCATTTCCTATCGTTATGTTAATATCTTATTAAACATAGCGGTCCTGACCATAAAATGTTACTATAACTAAAAAAAAACATAATAGGTCTACAATTAAGAAAAATACAATTAGCAAACGCGTTATTTACTCCCATTAAAATTCCAAACAACTTTGCATAACAATAATAAGTGGAATGACTAATTATTATTTATTGAATTATTAAATTAGTATACATTGTAACAATGAATCAATTTTCACGCCTCCCCTTAAGTCCCCGGCAAAATATTTTTTGATATTCAGATAGTTCATGACCTCTCTTTAGGTCATGAACTATCTGAATATCAAAAAATATTTGTTGTCATAAAGATAGTTGTCATAAAGAATATTAATTAAAAATCTCGATTAATAAAAAAATTATGCAATAACGCCAAATTTCGCGGGTATTCTGGTAGATATAATTTTTTTTTTTAATTTGCCTCTTTCGAACTTTCTCTTACATTCGCGTTGATGTCTTTTACTTGAGCACAATTTTATTTATGTTGTATCGATTCTATAAAATTTCATATTTTTGACTTTATCATAACATCAATTAGGATATTATGTTTGACGCTAATTATTACAACAACGTTAATTATAAAATGATTTTAATTAGGTATTTCTATAATATTTATTTGTTACCATCAACCGTCCTCTTAACAAAATTATTTATTTAGACGAATCAGCCAAGCCTAAGCTATCCAAGAATCCTTAAACGTAATGGTTTCTCAGTAACCGTAACAAATATTCAAGATAAACAACTTCTGACCTTAGCGTCAACCGGAAGGAGCGGAGCGTCTTTATTGACTTATTCATCAGGTTTTTGCTTTAAAGTCAATAAATCTGTTGCATGTAGGTCAATTGAAAGAGAGTCATCATCTAATGTAATGATAATGATGGGTCATCGTCGACTTCTTTATTCTTCAAGATAAGTAGTTGGAAATTTAGCAGTAGCAGCCCGGAGTCTGCATTTGTGCCCGGTTGAAGGCATAGGGTCGCCCCCATATTGGGTGCTGCGAAATATGTGCTCACCTATACCTAACCCTTCGTGGAGAACAGGCGTTATGTTATGTTATGTAGTTCTATCAAAGATATGTTACCTAGATCAGGGTACTCCGCGAGGGTCTCGTCCACGATGTACTGCAGACACCACGGCTCCAGCTCGGCCATCTCTCGCCGCCGTCGGCCTCGGGACTCATACGGCAGATGCATCCTTCACACCATCACACTCACTCGCCGCACCGCCACGGTCGGCGTGTCCAACTGTCCTACTGGCGCAGCGATCGACACCAAACAAAACGATACTAACAAACTCTTAAGCGGGCAAGTAAGGGCTCGTTTGAACACTCGAATTCCAACACTTCCGCACTCTTCACGACCTTCGAACGTCTTCGTTCTGGCAAATGTCCAAAAAGTTTGTATATGACTTGATACTTCGCCTTCGTTACTGCAAGAAGGTTTCTCGTACGCGAGTCGTGAGTGAGTATTTCGTTAGCGTTGACACGATAATTTACTATGATTAGGAAATCTTTGGATACTAATACTTTGTCAGTCTCTTCGTAGCGTTTAGAGTCTAATATTATTAATAAACTAAAACTTTGTATTATAAACAAACGCGCCCGCCGTTTCACTCACAAATTGTCCGCGTATGTCGCACTTTAATAATATATTTGTGTATTATTTCCTTAATCCAACGACGCTCATTCTATATTAGCGAGGCATTTCTTGAATTTAACTTTCGTCATTCTATATGAGTCACAACACTAGTCCGGGGTTCACTGGGAACTATTTGATACATGAACAGTTCCGGCTAAGTTCTAAGAACACCTGTAAGTCACTATCGCGCTCCGTGTTATGTCAACATCAGCTGAGAGTCGATATATTTATGATAATGTACTGCCCGGGCCGGTCGAGTGGCGTGGGATTTTTTGTGCTGAGTGTGAGCCACGTCTGACGCGCGTCAGGTGTCGCGTGGTGCGTGAGTCAGCCGCTCGCGGAGGCTGGCGCGTGTTCGCTGCCCGCGCGACTCTCTACTACTGAACCGCCGCCATTCTGTCACTCGCTGCCTCCATTCTCTGCGGTCAATCTGCGGTTTAGCCACGCTTCATTTGTCGGGAAAATGTGCGGTGTTCTTCTCCCGCTCGCACTTGTGCCTCGCTTGGTTGGTGCGAGAGAGACCCGCGCAAGTTTTGTATCATTAAACATTTTTGTTTAGTTCTATTGTTGAAAGGGAAATATTATGAGCTTTTTCATTTTAAAGCGTGGTTGCGTATCTCCCTCTTTCGGTTCGCTGGCTGCGGTTAGAATGGAGAGAGACGTCTATAGCACTAGATATCATCTAAATTTTATGAAAGTTTTCAAAAAAATATAAGTTTATTTAAAAAAAGTATTATCTTGTTAATCCGAGTAACGTAAAATTGTGAAATTCGATTTGAATTTGGTTCGATAGCAACAATCACATTAGAAGGTAATGTCGCTCCGAATTAATGGAACTAATGAGGTCTGATGGCTGCCAAATTGTATGTAACTTGACACGTTTGTACTAATAAACTATATACTCATTAACATATTGGCATAATTTGTTGGTTCGTTGCGTTTTGATAAGTTTAATGTTACATGTTGTGGGTGTATTTTTCAGTGTGTTGTTGGTCTTGAGATAGTGCGGTGGGCGTGTGCGCGGCTGGGCGGGGCGGTCCCGCCTACTGTCGCGAAGACGGAGCTCGCGGGCGTAAAAATTTAAAACGCGCCGTTGCTCCGCGCCACCGCGTCTTGTCGCAGCGTCTTGTCGCCGCGTCTTGTCGCAGCGTCTTGTCGCCGCGTCTTGTCGCCGCGTCGTGGTCGTGTCGCCGCCGCATCGCGCATGCTGACACCACGCACTTGTTGCGTCCACTTCTGTGGTGTGCACCCGGCCTTATAGGGGCTTCGCCTATAAACTTTGTACATTTTGAATCTAGTTTAGTTCATCTTTATTTATTTATCTCAAAGCCAGTTTAGATTTTTTTAGAGTGCTATTCTACTTCAAGGTCTGTAGTGACCAATGATATAGATATCGTAATCGTCAGAAACCCCATTAAAAAAAAGAACATTATCCACCAATCTAAGTCCTTGAATGCGCTTTAAACACTAAAACCAAATTATAAAACAAGCAAAATAGATAAACGATAAAATCCCACGGTGAGTCACTTTCGTAGATACATGAATATTAATATAAAAGCAAAATATATCTTTATTTGTCACTTTGTATTGTAATTATGTATACGAGTATATTATTATATATAATTTTTATTAAACCGATGCGTTTTGATTTAATCAGACATGTTTGCAGACTAAAACTAGAATGAAATACTTATGGAATATACGTCTAAATGAAACAAGCCAATATGAATTTATAATGTTAATAACGTTATTTGCATGCACAATGATATCTACGCGACGTAAGTACATTCGTATTGTTTTTAATATTTTCTGCCCACCTGGAATTAACTAGTATGTATTTAATATAAAAGGTAAGGAAAATATACCTACATAATGTATATTTTCTTTATCTTTTATAGGAAATCCTCATATATAATAATATCTTGACCACCTGTCTCAGACCCAGAGGTCCCGGGTACGATTTCCAGTGGGGGCAAAATTGTCTGCTCGATTTGGCAGGTAGTGGTGGCTTGTTCTAAGTCCGCTTGACCAGCTACCACAATCTTATCTTAGTCTGTCGCCATAACAACAATGTTAATAGCATTGTTGTGTTTCGGCAGTTAGAGGTAAGATAGCCAGTTCCTCTGCGGTTGAGGATTCCGGCTGATCATCACTTACCATCAGGTGAGATGCAGGCCAAGAGCTTACCAGAACTGGTTAAAAAAAAAACAGAATTTTGGCAAAAACAAGAATTCGAAGACATATACATGAGATATGTACAACCACCAACCCGCACTGGGCCCCCGTGGATTATGGCCCACTCTCTCTCACAGTGAGGAGCGCTGTTTCCCAACAGGGGGAACTTTGGGGCCTGATTGGGCCGTGCTATGCTCATGCTGTACATCTTGGCAAAGGCAACGTGTTTTGTTAGACTCCTACTGGGTTAAAATCTTCACTGTGGTCGTTTTCAGTATATATGTATAATATACTTCGGGATTTCCAACTGTAAACTGTCTGTCAATTATTCATTGTCTTAAATTGGTAGTTTAAATCGCCACCGAATGATAGGTATCCTTTTATTATTTTACACACAATTCAATTCAAAATTCAAATCATTTATTTCAGATAAATTACATTCGCTATTATAATTATTCATATTATGATTTATATTATCCATATATATTTAATCTAAAATAAATGATTGATGAGACACACAATGACACAACAATGGGAAAATTGGTTTTGTCCAATGTTCCATGAAGGAGCAATCCACATCAATTCTCCCTACAATGTACTCTTATTTTTTTTCTATTTTAACCTAAACAATCTTTTTAACAGTACACGCTATCGTCCTATGTGAGGGTTCGAGGGTTACTGTGTTAATCTATAGACCTAGTTTTGGAAAAGAAACTAATAATAATAATTAATAAGTTTATTGATCCAAAAATATACATAGACACAGGTTGTGTACTAGTTACATGCTAAGACTTAGTCAGCTAACAATGGACACAAGGGGAGAAAGAAACAATTGTCTATATCAACAAAAGTTAAATCCTGTCTCCTGAACTAGGGATGGCCTGTATCTTAGGATCGACAGTGATTCGACCGAGCTGAACTGTAAATTAATGTTGACATAATCTACTTTATTTATTTATTTATTTATTTATTTAGGATCTCCAACAAAAGATGTACACAATACATGACACATAATTAAAGGGCAACATCACTAATTACAATGTTTTTTTTAATGAGTTGTATAGCAATATGTGGGTTAGCTAGCGACCTCGATAATTTTTTAATTTACCTCGATGGTCCTAGTTTATCAATTATAACTTCTAGTTACAGCTATTTGTAAGCGGGCACGCTCTTTATGCCTGGAGGCTTTTATTTAGATATTGTTTTCGTTAAGTTATTTTTATTTCTGCTTGAGTATAGTTCTCGATGTTTTTGGTTGGTATATTGGCGTGTGCTAGCTGTCATAAATGGCTATTAATTTTATAATTTAAATTACGTTTTGTGTTGTGTAATGTAAATATCATTTTGCATACTATTATATAGATTCATTTTTTTCTAACTGAACAGACAGCTATGCTGCTGGGGAGTTTGTTGCGCCACTTCTTCTTCCCAGCTAAAGCACTAGGAAGTGGTGAAGGGTGGGCGTTTTGGGGGACTGTCTTATGTAATTTTGACGTTCAAAAAGTGCTGATTCTCAGCCTAGTTTGAATAAATGACTTTTGAATTTTGAATTTTGAATGATGGACCTTATGTTTCGAGTGTCGATGTTAATCTACCATAAGAAAAAAATGTGAGTTAGCTGAGTAAGTAATTTACATTTATTGGATGGACAAAGAGTGGGGTTGTGAATGGGAGAGAGGTGTGTGTTCATGTTCGTGAGTGTAATGTTAGTTGTGATGTATGGGTGTCTGCTGTGTGTTATGAGGTGTTTGTTTGTGTGTTGTTTTGTTTTCTTTATGACCAACCGTTATTGATTCGTCCGTCAACCAATAACGGTTCGTTAGTTATAAGAATCGGTCATAACATGACTAATTAACACTTGTCCAGACACAAAGGGACCACGTGACGTAATGACATAACAGGCGCGTCATCCGCGACCCGATAACCGCAACGTTGTCGATTTTTGCGGCGGTAAGGAAGCGACCGCACCGGCCGCAACCGCCGCGGTGGGCCCACAACTCGAATCGAACTGTAAAATTATTGCTCTTGAACTTCAGTGGTCGCATCATGTGGCCTACGTTCGCACGGACGTAAAAATATCGGATTTTATCGCGCCCTGGATCTTCAATTCTCGATGTTGAGCCGAGCGTCGAGAATCTAACGCGCTGGGACGCACTCTCGTTCCAGCGCGTTGATAAAACATACTGTTGGATTTTCAACTCTCAGCGCTAAGCAGAGCGTTGAAAATCCAGTGCACGAAAAAAAATCGCCGCGGGAAGAAATTGCCTGTGCGAACCTGGGCTAACTCCGTGTAAATCTTTCAATGAGCTATCGTTTGAGAGTGATCTGTTTTGCTCGAGCACTTTTTTAGTTAAACAACTCTTAGCCAAACACTTCTTTGATAATTAGAATCCTAATTTCACCAACATCATCAGCATTAATCTTTTTGGTTTGGTTTAATTTTGATAGATTAAGAGTCGGTCACACGCAGCGAATGCTCGCTGCGAATATGCACTCGCTGCGAGAATTCGCTGTTTGTGACAGGGTACTCGCTGCGAGTAGCCATTCCGCTCAGCGCGTCGCTCCACACTCTTCCGTTATAAGTATAATTTTTCTGTAATCTCCTGCTTTCTAATTACGCAACATAATTTCGTAAACGATTACGACAATTTTTTTTCATTTTGACAGTTCAACAAAATTCATTGCGGTATTTACGTTGTTGAGCAGTTTTTTTTTCGAACTTAACTTATAAGCAATGGATTAGCAATTTGTTTCAAAACGATTAAAACTCCGATGACCGTGTATTACGTAATTAAGGTACTGGTTCCTCTGAAGCCAATTCTTTTAAAAGAGTATTAGAAGCCCGAAATTGTTCTCTGCGTTGAATCCATTTACGAACCCATTTTCGCTTCTTGTGAGTTATGAGTTTAATCAGCATTTGATTTGCTAACTCTGCACATGCCAACCGAATACACTGTTTTAGATGTGTGCGACGAATAGACGACATATTTGTATTTGGGGTACCAACAGACTGTCGAAATTCTCGTGTAGAACTCGCTGTGTAGCAGGCAGGCAGCGAATTGTCGCTGCGAGTATTATTCGCAGCGAATACACTCGCAGCGAGTATTCGCTGTGTGTGGCTAAGCCCGTTGTACACACATGTTTTTTTGAAAAACTACGGTTGATTCGCCATGTGTAGATTAGGTTCTCAGTATTGTACGGATCGCTATGCATGTTTGTTGCCACCGCCGGCCGTGCCGTATGCCATACAACCGGTGGTTTCGCGTGTCACTGCGGCTAGCGCGCCATACTGTAAAGAAACCGTACCGTCTACAACGGGCCTCATGTCCTAAGTACCTACTACAGTTCAATTTTAATGACTATGTTATCAATTCCACATTTTCATCAACCTCTTGACCTATAACCCTGTAACAGTATTGTGGGCTTGCGGTAACAAAGAGTAGTGACCGCAGCTGCCGCGGTGCCGTACCTACCACGAATCAATTAGCTGCTCGCGTACCGCAGTGGTGCCGAGCGATGCCGAGTGGTGCCGAGTGATACTGAATTGAGAGACAGACACTATTAACAAAATAGTAAACTCATCACACCTGTAACCCCAAAAGGTTAGGCAGAGGTGTATCTATAGAACACCCACATTAAGCTATACTCCATTTGAAATAAGATTAGACGTTTAAACAAACCTTTTTTACAGTCCGTTTAACCGATTCTGACTTCTATAACGTAGGCATAAGGATGGCATTAAAAGCAAAAAAAGTGGTTACAATCCCGACTGTTTACTGCAGCTGCCAATTTTCATGCCAGCAACACAAAGGAAGTCAAAATCGGTTGAACGGACTGTAAAAAAGGTTTAGTTAAATGTCTAATCTTATTTCACATTTCAAATAAGATTAGACATTTAACTAAACCTTGAGTATAGTCATGTTCAAGCCCCATGTTCAGGCGGGTTTATTGTCATCAACTGGGCACAAATCCAGACTCGACACCGGTAATTGGTCTACCGTGAAGTTTTCTTAGACATTGGTTTGTTAGAGTTGCGTCGCGCCAGTCTGCACGACGCTTTATGTTTAATTTCCGATGAACTCCTAATCAACTTCTTTCTGCATTCAGTCATTGAGAATGTCTCTTAACTTATTACGTGTATCAAACCCTGGTGGATTAAAGGGTAGATAAGAATCCAACAAAATGTACTAAGATTGGAAAATATTTTAGCTAGGTATACCTATAGATGCAACGATATCGTCATTACGATACCACGAATTTTGAATATCAAAGTCAAAGTCAAAGAATTTATTTCAATTAGGCACATAAAAGGCACTTTTGAACGTCAACATTTGTAAATGTATTGTTTAAACTAAGTATTAAAATAACAAATACATTACGATTATTACTTTGAGGGACCCTAAACGCACATTTGGGAGTGGCGCGAGGAGGCGAAACGTTGGCGCGCTCCACGAGAAATCGCGGCACAGCGGACAGAGCCCCGGGGGGATCTCATGGCGTCATGGAGAGTGTGCAGTGCTGGGCACGCCACTATTGCGGCGATAAGTCCCCTCTTTGAGAGAGGGCTAGAGTGGCGCCACGGCGTCCTCACCTTCCACCTGACGCAGGTCCTCACCGGATATGGTTGTTTCGGGAGGTTCCTGTTTCGTATCAGGCGGGAGGAAATGCCCGGGTGTCATCACTGCGTGGATCGCCTGGAGGACACGGTGGAGCATACGGTGGAGGTCTGCCCGGCTTGGGCAGAGCATCGCCGTGTCCTCGTGGAGGCGATCGGTGGCGGGGATCTCTCACGTCCGGCCCTGGTCCAGGCCATGGTACGGAGCGAGAAGGCATGGGAGGCCGTCACCTCCTTCTTTGAAGCAGTAATGCTCGTGAAGGAGGAGGCGGAACGCGTGAGGGAGAGGCAAATTTCGCGCCCTCACGCTCCTAGCCGCCGCAGGAGACGCCCTGGGCATTGGGAATCAAGAGCCGATTCCCGGCCACCGTAGGCGCTGGCTTGCGGACGGTGAGCAATGGGTAGCTCGCCGTCCGATAAGGACCAGGCTCAGGTCGACGGCGCGTTGTGTTCCACGCGTGCCTTAAAGAGATGTCAGCAACTGAAGTGGTCCGATAGGACCGATGCCTGCCGGGGTTGCGGAAAGTCCGAAAGGGATACCGTGTTCCGTGATCAACTGAAGGAACACGGATGGGTTTTAGTCGGTAAGAGTCACGCCCTCCCGCTCCGGAGAAGTTATTTGATAATTTCCCATAAAAACAAAGGACAAGAAACGGTAGTTCTGTGTCATTCAACCGATTAATTAACAATAAAATAACACTGCAATTACTTATTATTTATTTTATGTACAACTAAATCACTTAAGACATTATTTATACATACAACGTGGCAATGCGGCCAGTCTCTAAAATTCATCCCCATTACTGTCGACTGGTAATGTACCCAACATTACCAGTCGACAGTAATGGGGATGAATTTTTCGACAGTATATTTTAGTTTGTTGTATACACATAGTTTAGATAGTATTAGATTGTATATAAGATTTATATGTAAAACTGACCAGTAACTGATTAATTATGGCAGGTACTCACTTTTATTCCTATAAAATCTACTTAGACATTATAGAAACTTAACTATATAACATTCTTAACTTAACTAAGACATGTACTATAACAAACTTATCTTAGACACTAAACTCGGATAATTTATGACTAAAGTAGTAGGTATATATAAAACATCATCATTATCTTATTAATTATATCGATTATGTCTTTGAATTACGGAAAACTCTGGTGTAAGATTACTGGTGCAACCGATGAATTTCTAATTTTTCTAAAAACTGTGTATATAATGAAACCAACAACAACAACAATTATAATATTAGTAAATGTTGAATAGTAGCTTCCATATTTCACAATGTGAGGCACAAATTCGGCTTGTTCCATGTGCATTTCCATTTGATCTAGTTTATCGGACGCCGATTTTAAAGATTCTAAGTTAACGTCGTTTAAAGTAATCGGAGTAAGCATATGAGTACTACTATTGACCAGTTTAAACTTACAACAATCATCTTCAATAATATTAAAGTCAATTTTTAACTGTTTTGGTAAAGTTAGATTATAAGTAACAGATGGTTTAAACTGCAAGGTTTGGAAATATGCAACACAATCGTCTTCTAGGGTTAAAATCCCAGTACCTTGGATCGTGTAATCTGTCGCTTTTTTCGCACAGTTAATAATTAATCTGTTAGGTTTAGATTGAATGTAAATAAACCTTCTTCCATCATTTAGTTTCTGCCATAAGTTAATATTGCCATAAATTACTCTTGAGTCACACATTTCAGGAAGTGAATGTTTTATATTAGTTAAAAGGTCACTTTCACAAGAAGGATTTATATTTACAGACAAAATGGAGGGTGCGGGACAGATACTTAGCGTGCTATTATAGTCCTGACAATCACTCACGCTATCTAATAATGCGTAACTTGTTTGATCATCTGTAACAGCCATGTATAATTTAGTGGGATGAATAAGAACATACGTATCCAAATTATTCTCAAGCCGTGGTGTAGGCAACGGTAAATTTTTGTAGAGGTTATACCTAACAGAACTAAAGCGAGGTATTTGTATAACAAATACTAACTTATTATTATATACATAAGAAGTCAGTTTAGAAATGTCGATAATGTTATGTATATTCGATAACGACAGCGGAATTTTGGGAAATATGATAATTTGGTTTTGTATTAGTTCTTTATATAAGTTAGTAGGACTTAAAACATAGGGATGTAAAATATTCATTTTCGCAAACAAAATAGAATTTAAAACTGTGTCTAAAATATTCGAAACAGACATCAACGAACTTTCGATCAAGTTAAAAATGGAATCAATTCCTGCCGCATTTTTTAAGTTATCAGTATCTTTGGTATTGTTTACAAACATTTCATTAAGTTTTCCTAATTGTTCATTAATGCTTTTTTCATTTTCGTCTAATTTTGTAATAGAATCGTTAAAGGCATTAATAGTGGATCGAAGAACGAGCATGTTTTCCTGCATATAATAGGATATTTTTTCTTGTTTCCGAAGAACAAAATCAATAGCTTCATCGTATTTTTGGGCATCATCAGCGTCTAACGTGCCATATAAAAACTTAAGGACTTTTCCGCCAAAATTGAACAGACCTCTTTTGGATCGTTTCGTTTGTTTGTCTGGCTCGTTTGTCGAAACAAGTTGAGTTAGGGAATTATATTTTAGATTATTAGCGCTGATTAAAATTTCTAAAGGATTAACAGTATCATTACAGTCTATGTGTAATGAAGGGGAATGCTGGAATTTGTTACAAGTTACAGAAATATCTGAAAGAGATTTTTCAATTTTATCCAAATAAGGCTTGATAGGTGTAAATTCTATATGAGTGATAACATTGCAGTAATCATTGTAAAAATAAACCTCCGAAATCGGGTCGAAATACATCCCCGGACTATGTACGATAGGTTCGATTGGTTCAGAGAAGCTCGATTTGATGAACAACATAATGTAGAACGCACTCACGAACATATCGGAGATTTTTCCCATATTGATGAAGCAACACGTGGCTGGCAAGCGGTTGTTGCAGCGAGGACGTCTATGAAACTTCGGGTGTCCGGCGATTCGGCAACTCGTTGAGTATACCTTAAGGTCTCGTTGCGTTGTCCGAGAAGACTTGTCATGTAAAATGACAACGGGAGCTGGAGATGATGATGGCGAGTCGATTGTCCGAAGTTGGTGACGAACAGGCTTCTGGTTTGATGCTTGAGACTGGAGGCTGGCCACACGTTGTAGCAGCCGGAGTGATCAGATCGTTATGCGAGCTCACGTTCAACAGCGAAGACTTCGTCGCTCACGAATGCAGCAGGCGTTTCGCTAAGATCCACTTCAGACACCAAAGTTGTAAGGATGGCGTCCTGTACGTGAATAACAATGTATGCTTCTGCACACAAAATATTCACAAAGGCAATTTGTAGTAATTCGGTCAAGATTCATGAGGAGACTGTCTCGCTTGGTATGATGTGCAGGTTTATATAGCTCGTTCTTACATCAGAAATCATTACTTAGTTATTATTGTGATTATTTAATTAATTAAATCATGCATAAATTGTGGTTAACCAATATCTTCGCAGTTTAATGCTCTGACGGCATGGCCCCATTTGTCATTAATTTACGAATAGAATAACAAAATGTTTGTCAGAATATGAGTAAGTACCTACCAATAACAAAACAAAGAAATCCAAAAGCTATCGTTAAAGTTATCGTAAGTCGTTTTCCAATGTTTTAACTGTTTGTAAGTATATATAACAAGTTGTCAAAATCAAAATTTGTCATATTCTAGCAAAACCTGAGGAGCTCGTGGCTAATATAAAAGGTCCCATTAAAATAGGTGGACAAACTTTTATAAATCATTCAGACCACCAAAATAAGGACAATGGTAACGCATTAGATACTTACAAGAAAAATAAATCATTTAACGAAAATACACAAAAAATGTTGATTACCCAATGCCATTTATTATTTTAGGTCAATATAAAATCACTTTAATCAGGGTTTTTTTTTGCTTGGATATCTTTGGTTCGACGTACTGAACGCTGTGTTAAAATTTGTCCATGTATTTTAATGGGACCTTGTATAAGGGTCGATCCATCAGGTTGGCTCGCTTGCCAGGGTTGGTCCGTGGATGGGTCTTTACATGTCGATGAGATTCCTCTGTGCTTCGCAAAGCACGTTAAGCCGTTGGTCCCGGCTGTCATTTGTGAATCTTTAACAGTCGTTACGGGTCGTCAGAAGCCCGAAAGTCTGACAACCAGTCTTACCAAGGGTATTACCCAGTAAGGGTTATGGACGTCAGACAAGCAGTCCCTCCATGTAAAATACTGGTATTCAGCTGCATCCGGTTAGACTGGAAGCCGACCCTAACATAGTTGGGAAAAGGCTAGGCAGAAAAATTGGTAAAACAGAAAAACCCGGCCAAGTACGTGTCTGACCACGCACAGTGAAGGGTTCCGTAGCTGGGATGAAATTATCATATTAAAAACCAACTTCACATTGTACATAGTTGAAAAAACATGTTCTCCCATACATCGATATACTTCACGGTAAATTCTCCAACTGCAAATGTAAGTTTGTAATAGCAAAAAAAATATATTGTATGTGATATGATAAAACTACAATTCCTGACATATTTCATCATCCTAGGTCAACGGGAAGTACCCTGTAGGTTTTGATTTATTTGCGAGTATCAAAATGTGTCGCATAAATGGCCGTATTTTTTTATTACGTTGACTTAGAAGCTTGATTTTTTTAGAGCTCCAAGAGACTATAGACCTACGTATTTGATATTAATTTCAACTTGATGCCTTCACGCATTCCTGAGAAAAAGGGCAGACTGATGGACGACAACGAAGTGAGATGAAGATCCGTTTTTTCGTTTTGAGAACCAACATGACCTTTACCAATAAACGGCTCTATTTATTATAATCCCGCCCCGAGACCAATGAAAAACTTTGCACTCTTGCATCAAAATATATTGTGTACACGGATTTTCCATGTTATTATATCAATGTGTAGTGCAATGTGTGTGTGTGTGTGAAGATTGTACACAATTAAAATATTTTTTGTCCATGGATAGGTACATGTTATTGAGGCTGATTGTACTTACCTAATAACAGGCGAGCATATTACCATGAGTAGTAGGAATCCCCGACCAATAGCGTGATCACCACATGTTGTTGTTGATGTTTACATTTCTATGTATTTTATTATGCCTATTGTAGTAAAATCTTTCAGTTTTCCTTTTATGAAGATAGCGGTTCCTACTAAATATCTTTATGAAGATAACGGTTCCTACTAAATATCTTTATGAAGATAGCGGTTTTTACTAAATATCTTTATGAAGTTAGCGGTTCTTACTAAATATCTTTATGAAGATAGCGGTTTTTACTAAATATCTTTATGAAGTTAGCGGTTCTTACTAAATATCTTTATGAAGATAACGGTTCCTACTAAATATCTTTATGAAGTTAGCGGTTCTTACTAAATATATTTATGAAGATAACGGTTCCTACTAAATATCTTTATGAAGTTAGCGGTTCTTACTAAATATCTTTATGAAGTTAGCAGTTTTTACTAAATATCTTTATGAAGTTAGCGGTTCTTACTAAATATCTTTATGAAGATAACGGTTCCTACTAAATATCTTTATGAAGTTAGCGGTTTTTACTAAATATCTTTATGAAGTAAGCGGTTTTTACTAAATATCTTTATGAAGATAACGGTTCCTACTAAATATCTTTATGTTATGAAGTTAGCGGTTTTTACTAAATATCTTTATGAAAATAGCAGTTCCTACTAAATATCTTTATTAAGATAGCGGTTCCTACTAAATATCTTTACCCGTGAGAAACATTTCCTTATTTATCTATTATAGGTTTCCAGCATACCAATCAGACTATCTAGCCTTTTCCCAACTATGTTGGGGTCTGTTTCCAGTCTAACCTGATGCAGCTGAATACCAGTATTTTACATGGAGCGACAGCCTATCTGACCTCCACAATCCAGTTACTAGGTAATAACGCGATACCCCTTGGTAAGACTGGTTGTGGCTGATTGTACCCGGTTAATTCAGGCTGCTACGGGGTATTCCGCTTTAGAAAAATATGAAAACACTTTGCCCGATGAACGAACCGAGCACCCTAAACTCAGCATTCGCGGTTGCGCTTGCGACCAATCTTCATCAACGACGTCACGGGGAAAATGTAGCTATCTACATATTAACCGTATTTAATAATATTATGAATGGGAAATAACTCTGTCTGTCTGTTTTTTTGACGCCTAAACCACTGAACCGATCATTATAAAATTTAATAGATAGATAGCCTACGACCTGTCGAAGGCATAGGTTACTTTCATTCTGGATATTTGTATTAAAAAAAAACAAAATACGCGCTAACGGAGTCGAGGATAATACTTAGCTAGTTTCTATAAATATCATAGTTGCCAGCCCATTGATAGAATGCATGTGTTCTCATCAACACGAAACCTCAGGAGTGCCACTGTTTTTGATGATAATAATATGTCTCAAAATGTGGTTAAGGGGAACATCCCTATAGAACCTTAATAATCAAAGTAAAGTACGGAATTGTTGAATTGTGTTTACATAGAGCCTGGAATTAAACAAAGACGTGTCAATTATATTGTTCTCCTCGTTATATTGTTGCGTCAGTCGTGTCTGTTGTTATGTAAGGGATTTCTATCTGAAATACATGACGTAAATACTCTGTTTACGTGACGTACTTATTTATATTTAGAACTTGACTAGATAATTATGACCGTACACGCCTGATTTTGACGCAGGTTTTACCATAGCCGCGAGTACTCGAGATATAGGAGCTGATTTTGCTTGCCGCTGTCGGTCCGTGGATGACCATCTATTATCTATCAAAACCCTTCCATGCCTCGGAAAGCACGTCCCGGTTGCCTTTCGTAGATCTTTGACAGTCGTTACGGGTAGTCAGAAGACCAAAAGTCTGACAATCAGCCTTACCAAGGGAGTGTTTTCCAACCTGTATCGTGTAACTGGGTTGTGGAGGTCCGATAGGTAGTCGCTCCATGTAATATACTATTATTTTTTTTTTGTTCCGGCTTGTGAATCCTCTTGGATGTTCTTCGCCCTAGGGCGGGCGAAGGGGTCTGTCAGACTCATATTAACTAAAAACCACCCTGGTGTTCCCTTCCCACACTTGGACCGGGTATCATGAGATCTTGTGCGCCTTCCAGATCCCCGACTAGTGCCGACCCGCTTTTGCGGGCCACCTCTTGCCCGAGGGGGGAGTGAGGTGCGAGACTCCCTCCGTGACGACAAATAGGGGTGCGCGTGGAATACTACGCGCCGCCACCTCGGTTCCTGCTGGATGAGGGGTGGCGGACGTCCCCGAGTCCGCTGTCCCTCCGGACCTGTTGTCCCGGGGACTGGAAGAGGGCGTTGTCCACCCTCCGCCGACGCCCGGTCCGCCTGCTACGCATCAGGAGAGTGATTTCAATCTCCCTCTCCCTTTCCGCAGCCTCCTTCTGCGAAATGACGGTTTCACAGAAGGAGATCACCGCATCCCATGATGCGGCGCTCCCGACCATCGAACGAGCGACAGCCGGCAGCGACAGGTCGGCTCCGACTTCTGATATAAGGGCACGACGCGGCTCCTCCCATGTGGTACACTCTGCCAGTGTATGCTCCGCCATGTCCTCCCGACAGTGGATGCAGTGATGGCGCCGAACGTCCGGCTCCCTGTTTATGCGACACAGGTACTTCCCGAAGCAGCCATGCCCGAGAGTATCTGCGGCACCCAAACGACAGGGAGTCGTACCTTCTCTCGAGCCATTCGTCCAGCACTGGTCGGATCGTCGACGGTAGCGAGCGCAGGACCTCCCGGAGCTGTCGATTTCCCGCTGCATGGGTCAACCGCTCCGCGTTCGGGCCTCCTCGCGCCACCGGTATAGTGTAGCGAGGGCACTCGCTTCCAGGTCCCAGGGCGGGGATCCAGCCAGTAAAGACTGGAAGCCTACCTCAACGTAGTTCAGAAAAGGCTATGCAGATTGATTGACTTTGCGTTCACATGCACGCAACCACTTGCGAAAATACGCGCATAGTCACGCGCAATGATGCGATAACAAGATTGCTGTTACTAACCCGTATGCGCTAAGAGTTGCAGGCTTGAATGCTGAGAGCTAGGTCTTGGCATGACAAAGTGTAATTAGGTGTTTTCACACACACACATAAGATTTATTACATAATTAGCGGAATGTGGGTCTACTATATACACCTATCCATTAATCTTCCGGAAATATAGGCGTGATACCGTAACTTACTGAAGAGTGTTGAAGAAGAGATAGATTCGTGAATTATCAACCATTTCCCCTTTTCTACTAGAGCGGAGGGGTAATGTTCCTCGAATGCAAATTAAGGGTTCTCTAGCTTGGCAACAGGTTTTGCCAACAAAATTCCACCTCTTTCCTGTATGACATCTAAGTCATCTAAGATTGATGTTATAGGAGTCTTTGAGAAGACTCATACCTACATGTTCGGTCATCCGGAAAGGCATAATATTAGAGTATCCACAGACGGAGGGTATCCATGAGGTTTTCCCAAAGAAAAAATAACAGAAAATACCCGGCTCTTCTGTTTTTTCAAAAACCTCATGTAGACTTTATTTTAAATCCCATATTGTGTCATACCTACTCACATAACATACGTCACATTGTTTAAAGACTTGTTTCGTAACCTATGACAACACAAAAAGTATTGGTGAAAGTGGTATTAATATTTGAGTTTTTTTCTCTCATATCTAATGGGATACCGCGAGTGATGCTGCCGATCAAGGTTAAGTCAACATCGCAAGGTGGTGGCGCTAAAGTAGACCTTGAGCTCTTGTGCATTGGTCAAAAACAATAAAATACCTATTCACAATCAAACATTGTAGTTAGACCATTACCTAGTCCTTGAGGAAAGCACAGCGGAACAGTTTATATGACAATAGCTGTACCGCCTCCTCATCAGTAGAGTTTTTTACAGGAATATTCAAAGTCAAATAATTTATTTCAATTAGGCACCTGAAAGGCACTTTTGAACGTCAATTCCTATTAGGTTTCAACATACATCATACAAAGGTAATCAGTCTGTGAGAGGTAATGGGCTGTAATTCAACACTTGATTGCAGATGGTGGATACCACGAGTCTTCAAATTTTTCGTTCTAGTTAAAGCCGATTTCCTCACGATGTTTTCCTTCACACTTTTAGGTTTTAAGTCACTTTACCAAATGTCATCAAAATTAACAAACAAACTGACTTTCGTGTTTCAAGTGGACCAAGGGGTATCGTATTAACCAGTAACTGGTTTGTTGAGGTCAATAAGGCAGTCGCTCCATGAAAAATACTGGTCCGGTTAGACTTGAAGCCGACCCCAACATGGGAAAAGGCTAGGCAGAGATTAGATGATCAGTAGGTGTGTGTTGTAAGTACCTATTGTTATTGTTTTGACAATACAATGATATGGGTTTTTTCAACTACTTCTGTGGCGTGAATTGCATGCTAAATAGCTAACCAACGTCACGGTAAAGTGATAAGTAGGTAAGGCTAAATGGTGGCCTTTCATTGTACGGAAATCCTATACAATGTGAGACCAGCTTATACTGGAAATGTATAGCTTGATATGTAGCCGTGTGTATCTATGAATATATCAATAATCTCAAATAGTCGATAATGTGGCACGTGACATTTATAAACATGACTATGAGTCTATGAACTATTTACGGTCCGGATTTTCCATAAAAGCAGTTCATTGCCACCATTTTGCTTTACTTATTTATCACTTTACCGTGACGTTGAGTTGAACAAAACCAAAATAAGATTTCTCTTCTTTAAAAAAAAACCTTACTTGAATGGATCAGGCAATTATGATCCTTCATTGGTAAACCGGATGACCTAGAACTAGTAGGTTTGATAGTTAGGTTTTCACAGAAAATGTTGTTATGTACCAAAAAACCTTTGATATCTATCCCAAAATCTCAAGTATTTTTGTCTTGTTACTTAGATAAGAATGTAAGTGGGTGGCCTGCTGACCAGTAAAAAGAGAGGTTACTACTTACCATGGCCATGGTATTTAAGCATGGATTTAGTGGATCTTCTTCCATTCTTCAGGTATTAAGAACTAGGAACTTCTCCATTTATTGGCAAGCTTAGCTGGCCTATTGGTGAATGCAATACTAATACATATAAGAATTCTCCTGATGATGAATAAAAGGGTTTGGTATTTTTTCCCGTGAACGACGTGATTAACGCAACTGTTAGTGATATTGACGAATAAGAAAGAAGAATTGTATTCCTCGTTATACACAGGCACGATTCCGAACAATGCCGGTAAAATAACGCGTGATCTATCGGTTATCCAGAGTGGTATTATTCATAAGCTAGTTGATTCACGATATGAACGATTAAAAAAAACCTCGGGATTTTCCATTCACCCACAAACAGTACCGTATTTTCCAGGTCTACTTCTTCGTGTCGATGATTCCATTTTCATATTTCATACAAATATAAGCTTCGACTAGAGGGGCAATTCCCGTAATTTTTAAGAACGTTGGCATTCGCATCTCATTCGCAATCTGCCAAAAATACAATCAATTTAGCAACATTTTTGACAAGTTTGGCAGATTGCGACTTAAATGTAAACGTTTTTTAACCTACCTACTACTTGGCCCTACGAGAATTCAGCCAAGTCGACGGCCGGCGTTGGCATTGCCCTCGCAAAAGTCTGTCCACACATATCAGGGCAGTGCCCTGGACGTGGGCGGACCGAGGTCTGTCAGGGGCTCAAAAAAATTTCGCTGTGTACATTTTAAATGACCTTGTTCACACGTCCGTGTCCGGGCCGGCTTCGGAGCTTCAGTGCCTGCCTTGTGTGTGCTACGGCCCTATTACTTCCCAGGTACACTTTTAAGGTCTATACACACAGGATAGACCTTAAAAGTGTTTCATGATGCAGGTGTTATTGCACAGAGAAAAGGACAAGAGATGTGGCAACGTGTGCCTCGACAGTCGTATTGTGGCTGATTGGAGTACCCATCAGTCTTGGTTGTAACTACAGCTACCCACCTGGCTTCGTCTATTGCTTATAAGTCTTCCGTAGCTTGCAGACCTAGTATAGCTTCCGGGTAGAAGTTAGGTACGTATGAGTGTAACAGTGGGATCCTTGGTTCCTTCAAGTGGATTTCTAGTTCCACAGTCGTAACAAGCGTCGTTGGAACAAAGCGTTGCTCGCTCAAATAATTTGTATCAATTCGTAAAAATGCAGGCATCCACCTCTTAACAACTGCCCCCTAACGAGGGGTGGTACGGCGGTATCTCGGAACGTTATAATTACCGACGACAGATCTCCACGTAATGCCTTCTAGGTTTCTCGAAAGACTGGACTCAGATTGTTGACGCTTCTCACACTCTATCTCTGACTATTTACACAGTTTTTGTTTTTTATTTTTATGAAATATATTGTAATATATGGTCAGCTAGCGACCTCGAAAATTGATCATACTAATCTTGTCTGAGCAACCGGCAGCAAGTGTGCGTTGTGTTGCGTAAAGTAAATTATTACTATTGTATAGAATCATGTTCTTCTAACTATTCAGACAGCTGTGCTGCTGGGGAGTTTGTTGCGCCACTTCTTCTTCCCAGCTAAAGCACTAGGAAGTGGTGAAGGGTGGGCGTTTTTGGGGGACTGTCTTATGTAATTTTGACGTTCGAAAAGTGCTGATTTTCAGCCTAGTTTGAATAAATGACTTTTGAATTTTATTTGAATTTGACGGGAATTGTGGAGAAGATACTTTTAGAAGGCTTGCGTCGTGAGATGTAGTATAGGAATGAGCGTCGGTTATGAATTCTACTTAGTAATAATGTGGTTTGATCAGCAAATCTGCTGTCCAAATTCATAGTAGCTGTCGTGTTTTTTAAATAAAAATTACAAGCAATTTATCAGTTACATGGAGTTTTCAGCAAGTTTTATTGAATAGCTTTCAGAAGTTACAATGCAAGTTTATCTTTGTATTGCGACTTCTTTTATATAAAAACTTCTTAGCATTTCGTTCAAAATATCGAAAACTTAGTCTGTGCGCGACTGGTAGTCACCGCCCGAGGTATGTGGGCGCTATTGACAAAATTGGTACACTGAGTTGGCTTGGTCTTGCTACGATACAATAAAGTGCAAATCAGGTCGCGACCAGCCTCTCTTTCTATCGCGTGACTCTTAGATTTTCTGACTACGTTACACTCACTGAATGGGCCCAGCAAGACGGGCGCGCCGTGTACTTGTAGCTTCATACCTAAACTGAGTGTTCCATCTGTATTCATCGGTGGTTGTACCTATAAGCTCAACGTTTCCAGCGAATGACATGACTGCCTTATTAATATGTATATCAATAGACAGATGGACCCTATAGTCATCTATGCAGCAAACGGTAGTCTGTGGGTCTAACAAGCCTGATTGTTTGTCAACAAGAGTACCTACGTCATAAGTGTCGGTAGGCACTAACTTACAAAGCGTATTCGTACGATGGACGTAGGTATATCGTGTGTTACTCATAGGGATAAGAGGAACTGAACTAACTGGAGTTGTATTGTCCCATTATTTCAACCTGTAGGTACATTCACCTACTTATAATATTTTTATGCGTATGTTGGTCTGTTTATTTGGGTGTAAAGTTTTATCAAAAAAATCCGTTATGTCACCTCCATAACTGATTTTTTTGATAAAACTCTGAAAACTCTATTTATCGAAAGGTATAAGGGGTTTATTTATAAACATTGTTTAAGGACGAGCCGAAGTTATTGCGAAATAATTGCGTTCGTTTGATCCCTTGCTGCATCGTTAATACTTAACCTTTAGTTATGCAATTAATATGTAAAATATTTAAGGATTCCCTCTATATATCATATACTTTAGAAACACGATTACTTGTAGTTTCTTCTATACATAAACCCTTAGTATGGCGTAAATACTTTACAGAAGGACATCACTCATCAGTTTTTTAATAATAACAAAACTACATGTTTTCGATAGCGTATAAATTTTACATTTTCAAAATGTGCATTTGCATTAATAATACGAAGGAAATACCTAAATTAGCGCGCGAACCGCCCATTTTTAATTTCGCTCTATCCTATTAATTAGCAACAAAATCTCGGCGCGCGCCTCTAAAGTTAAGTAGTGATTAACGGTTGTTTAACCATAGTTTTTTGACGTTTAATCGTCTTTTAATTAACCCCTCTATGCTTATTGGTTAGTCAGTATTTATAACAGAAATACATTATGATGTTTGTTTCATAATCTATTTGTACATACTACTTACTTATTAGAAAACTCTTATATACTTCCAATAAATAGAATAATTCCGAGTAATCAATACCATATTTGGTCATGCAAGTTGTTATTGTGTAATGTTGGGTAGGCATTATTAAAGTTAATATTTACCTAACATTGACAATGAATCGTTGGCCGTCAATCCTTTGTGAATCATTCGTTTACATAAAAGGAATGGCTTGTTTTTTCTTTATTATCTTTTATCCTGACTCATTTCAAACAGTTTTATTATTACTGTACTTTCCTACTTTGTATCTAAGGATATTTTGTTAAATATTATAGTTATGGGGTATTCAATTAATTGTAGGTTCGTCATGCGGTTTTTAATAAACCCGAAAAGCCTAGAACGACAAAATGCATACTATTTGCCACAGTGTGGTTGATTTATTTATTTAATTAATTAATTATTTATTAAATAAACCATTTATCGTCTGTTACGAAATGCGAGTTAAATCCTTTGTGTAATTAAGATTCTTGAATTATTGTAATTCATTTTCATGATTGAAAACCACAGTTGATGGTTTCTTTGTTACTTTTGAATGACGTAGACCTACTCACTAATGTCATGTCATTCAATGGTGAACAGTTACCAACAGGCTGGCAACTGTAGCGGGAAACTGTGATGCAGTGGAAGAATACGTGGGTGACGTGGGCCTGTAACTACGAGTATAGACAGGAGCCTCGCACTAAGAAAGACTCTTCAATACCTACCTATCAGTAATTATTATTGACTGCCCCGTTGGTCTCGTGGTCGCAAGCGCGACTGCTGAGTGTCCTGGGTTCAATTCCCGGGTCGGGTAAAGTGTTATTGGGTTTTTCCATTAGGAAATTCTTAATAACAGCCCGGAGTTTGGAAGTCGGCGGTGTGATACCCCCGTGCCTCGGAAAGCACGTTAAGCCGTTGGTCCTGCGCCTGATCTCTCTCCGGTCGTGTCGGATTGCCGTCCCATCCGACTATCAGTCTTTGGGAAGAGAGAGTGCACATGTGTCTGCGCACACATTTGTGCACTATAATATCTCCCGCGCTGAAGGCTAGTCTCCGTTGAGATTGGCCGCCGTGGCCGAAATACCGCCTGGGCCCTGATCTGGAGGCCTATCAGTAATAAAGTAGGTACTTAAATAAACGGTTTTGGTGGAAATACTGAACTGATTTTCTTGGGACGGGCTAGGTTCATAGAAATATGTCTGGCATCCGAATTGAGAATTAGAAGGTGAGAACTTTTTAAGCTCCCTTAAGGTAAAAGCCTCCGAAATTCACATTTAACTTTTCCTATGCAAAAATGGTAAGACATTTTGAATTTCGCGGGTTTCATTGAAGGAATCACTCTAACTAATAAGCAGTAGAGTTAGACTAGTTCTTGACTTCAAATTCTTAATTCGAAAACAGGTGTTTGAATAGGTAGGTAGGTACTTACTTTACATACTTGGAAAAATCAATACATCGTCGATCGTAGGTATACCCAAGCAAGATACCTACAAAAAACTTAATTTTTATTTAATTATCTGGTGTGGGTGTTCTAAATGTACCTACACTTCTGCCTAACCTTTCGGGGAAAATAGGCGTGATGCTATGTAGGTATCTCAATTAAAGAAGATATACACTACAGAAAATTACAAGTTGGTGAGTAAATCCGCACAAGACTCAAATTACACAGCACGAAAAGCACAATAATCGCCCTTTTGTATTGTCCTTATGCAAAAATGTTGTGTACCCCGTCCCTTGTTATTAGGGAGCCGTCTTGCACCGCCCTTGGGCAGTTAATCGGTTTAAGTTGTTAATGAACTCGGACGAGACTAATCTCATTGACGGAAAAACAATGCAGCGGGAAGCTGTAATGAACTCTGATTTATGAAATATTATGTTTGTGATGTGCTTAGGGAATGCCGTTTGTGTAAGATAACGGATTTTGGTAGGGGATGTTTTGTTGAGTCATGTTTTTTGTTTGAGGATTTTGTCATGTGATATGGATTGTGCCATTTTTCTGTTTGACCCCAGAATAGTGTCTGGAAGGGATAGTAGCTAGCTGGCCAATTGAATAGGGGCGAGTGAGACAAAGTTCTATGTGTGTTGAGAATCGACTCTGGAAGTCAATAGTAAATGCGAAAGTGAGTTTGTTTGTTTGTTACGCTTTCAAGATAAAACGGCTGAACGGATTTGGATGGCATATAGATAAACCATGCCTTGGGTAAGGACATAGGCTATACTTTACATCCTGGATCGCAGACAAAGTTGTGGGTCATAGTATAATATAAAGGCAAATCAATGAAAACAACGCTTTTGTAGGCAAGATATCTAGAGACGTTGTCTAACATCGCCCGACGTTTCAAGCGACTGGTGCCGCGGGACATTTGTCCAGTGAATGCGTGGCTTTATCACTGACAATACTTGTCAGTAGGCTTAATTGGACAACCCACAACTGTCAATCGTAATGTCATTCACAAATATTTTCAATACTAGGTACTAGGCTAGGTATTTAAAAATGTCTTTGTCAATACCTAATATCTTAGGTATTATATTTACCTATGCAAGGTTCAAAGGCTAATGTAGAATTTAATTATATTATTGCATTCTATTTTTCGAATAACTGAGTAGCCGGCGCAGTAGTCATGCTTGTCGTCAGCATCACCATACAGCACTGCATTAGACTCGATCATCTCTACACACCTGGATTACGTACAATCTTCGTATTCTATACTTCACCACAAAACAAATAAAACTAGTAGGTAAGCAAACTATTCCACAAATATTTACAACTACACATCAAGACAAAACAGAATTAAAATATGACAATTAAGACATTTTTTATATACTTGTACAGACGCCAGCAGGTCAACCTACCCGAAACTGCCAAATTTTCTCAATCAACTTTGAACCTTAAACTTTAGTCATAAAGTTGAAAATCTATTAAAGAAATTTGACAGATTGTAGTAGGTTGATGTGCTGGCGTCTGTACATATTATTATTTTAAGTCGGTTAGTTTTTTTATCATGTAAATACGTGTGTGTAAATAAAGTGAGTTAAGTTTAAAAGAAAAATTAAGGCATTTCTGATTTGAAGGTGAACATCAATAGATTTTAATGTTGCCATCGAAGCTAAATTTCCCAAAAAAGATAAATACATAGATAGATTCATAGATTCATTTAACTGTCATACACAATAAGCAAATACATATTAATATAAAACATGTTGTAAATACAAATAGGTAGGTACTGGCTCCAAAGCTTGGAATAATAATCTTGTGTTTCAAAGGACAGTATTCTGCTTCTCAAAAATGTCTTAGATTTGATGGAATAGAACTGAGTTATCAATAATAATTAACATCTTGTCCTGTAATACTCCTCTACATAAAACGTAGTAAAAGTTTTTAATAGTTTAAACGATGAAACCACTACCACCAAAATCCTGCTAATTAGCAATTATAGAAATACCATAATATATTGGTTACTATGGTAACTCCATAGCTACCGTCCCAGGTTCTGCATTTAGATATTGCAAATAATTGCGTTTAGATACCTAGTCATTTGTTTTCAGGTTAGTAAAAAAAAGCTGATGCATAAAAAGAAAAGCCCTGTAACTGTTTCATATAATGAACATACTTTCATTCGTGAACGCTTCTGAAACTAAGAAACACCAAAACTGCCATTGTTCTTTACGTTTGAAAATTTATATAGAAATAGGAATTACTTTGTCGACTTATTCAGAATAGTTTGAGAACGTGGGATGCAACAGCGAGCGAAATGAGCTTTAAATTTTTTGCATCGCGCCCCGGATAGGTAAGATTTTCTTTTGACTATTCATACATAAATAGGAGTTACTTTGTCAACTTTCACAGAAAAGTCTGAATAAACTATAATGTAGGATGGTAGAGCGAGCCCCGAAAATTTTAGCACTCTACATTTATATTTAGCATACGTCGTCGGGGGCCATATTTTTTTTTGTGTGGTAAATTATAAAATAACTTATTCCGCTCTGGGCCGAGCGGGACTCTTACTGACTAAAACCCACCCGTGTTCCTTCAGTTGCCTGTATGTTGCCAGGGGCCACCCACGGTATCCCTTTCGGACTTTCCCGCAACCCCGGCAGGCATCGGTCCTATCAGACCCCTTCAGTTCTGCTGACATCTCTTTGAGGCGCGCGTGGAACACAACGCGCCTCAAAGAGCCGGGCCTGGTCCTTATTGGACGGCGAGCTACCCATTGCTCACCGTCTGCCCGTCCGTCCTCGTCGGGGGCCCTAACAAAGACTTACTGAACATATTTGGGATTTGATTAAAAAGTATTTATAAAGATTTGGAGGCCCCTCTGGACCGGGGGCCCGGAGCGGACTGCACCTGTCGCTGTCTGCTGTCCACCAGTGCCCCTTAGTGAATAATCTAGTCTTACAGATGAAGAACCCAAGTATAGTTTTTATGAGTCTTTCCTATCAAAGACAATTAGGATAAATTGTAGAGATAAGATCTTTCACATCACTGAGATAAAGGCAAGATTAAAGGATAGATGAGAAAGAGGGTTTGTGCTAACCCCAATATTCAAATGAGAATGGGCAACGGAATCTAGAAACGGTTGAATAAATTTGACTAAAGCGCCATCTGTTGGCGAGTTTCAATATTATGAAGCAAAGTAGTTCGCGAAGGAACGTTTTTCTAAAAGCTTCCGCTATGAACAGCTAGATGTCAGCACTAAAATTGTTTCGAATAAAACTAATAGATGGCGCTGGTAAACGGGTTTCCGTGAAACGTTTTGAACTGAATAGGAAACTGCAACTTTTCTCATTCCAGAAGTCTACAAAACTTTCTAACCCATGAAAAAATGGTGTAGGTGCTCAAGTCGACACGTATAATTATTTTTTTTTTCTATGCTGAAAATGTATGGCGAAATTGTTGTGGGTCAAAATATAATAATTACCTTGGTAAGTACACTACGTCATTTTTCTCCAAAGATCAAGTTTTAAGCCGATAGTTACGGAGACAAAATAATGACAATGCTTGAACAATATTTTTGGGAAAGTTAATTCTGTAGGTAAATTGTTTTCTAAGTTATTTCAGTAACATGAAGGTAATTCTACTGAAATAATTTCCTAGTTGCAAATTGTTTAGTGTGTTAGCTTTGCAAATGTATACTTCTATTGTGTAGATAGGTTCCTATATAGACTTGTGTAATTAGAAGTATATCTTAATAGATAAATTGGAAAACTCATTATCGTAATGAATCAGAATATAGGAACACTAAAAAAAATATATATATATATAATGCTTTGTGCATCTAACTCAGTAGTACCAGTTTAGTGATAAGTAAATAGACATACACACATCATCTCCCACTTTCACACGCCCGTACATACGCTGATCTCGCATTGTATAGGATTTCCATACCATGCGAGGTCAGCTTATACTGGAAATGTATAGCTTGATGTGTAGCCGTATGTACAAACTATAAATATTAAGAATATTAATTATGTCACTATCTGTATTTCATATTTTTCTATGTACTTCGTTATTGGAGTAATGTTAAGAATAATAATAATGTTATATGCTGTGAAGCTACCTTATGTTAGATAAATAAATACGGCATTTAAGGAGGGATCTGTAAGTTAATTTTACGGTAAAAGAAAATATACGATAACTTCTTTTACCGTAAAATTACTAACTAAATGGCCTGAAATTACGCAAAATAATTTAGCTAGATAGGTAAGTAGGCATAAGTTCCTAAATCACCGTAAGGTGACCTGCCTCTTCCTTTCTCGGTATAACAAGATTAATTGGGGCTACTTGCTGAGATTATTTTATCACCATTGCTGTCATAAGGCAATTAAAAAAATAGGAGTCACACCTGTGCAACGAAAGCAAAATAACATATCATACCCGCCTACATTTTTATGAAAGAAATACCCATAAATACATAATAGGATTCTGTGTAAGTAAATATTTGGATAGTGGCTCTCATAACATTTGAAAGGACATGTTTTTGGGCCCGGCGCGGTCACGCCCTCTGCCGACACAATAAGAAAGGCCTTCTTCTTCTTAGGTCCGACCTTCACCAAAACTGCAAATTGTTATTTCCACACGATAAACTTTTCTAAAAAGTTGTTCTTTAATGCTAAAATGAATGAAATAGTTTGTTGCGTAAACTATTAATCTTGTCAATGGAAGGCAGATGTTAAAGTCATGTTTTATTTTGGATTTTACGATTTTTATTCGGTGCTCTGCCTTTTGAAATCTTTTAGTTTTTTTTCATAGAAAACTAACGATTCAATCATCAATGAAGAATTAAGTAGGTACCTTAATAATTTTCTGTATCTGTATGTATCTCCTCAAATTGACGTAGCCATTATGTTTGCAAGAGTTATACTTCATTAAAGATAGCTTGATCTCTGCGACAGCTGTCAGTAAAATCACGCTTATGAAGTCCTGAATTTCATAATAGTGCAGACAGTAACTGTCAATGTCATACTTTATGGGCATGCCGACCTAATTAGTGATTGGCGATGAATAAACTATCGATATTTTAAATAAAACTTATTTATTTATGGAAGAAGATTGGGAGTGGGACGTCCGATTTGATAATATTTGCGAACAAGAGTTATAAAAATTTTAAAAGATTGTTCTAGCGATTCAGAAACTGATTCAGATATGGATTTGAGGTACTCCTTTAAGAGAATAAATATATTTTATATTAAAATATTCGTTTAATTTAATATCGTATGTAATTAAATTAAACCCAATTATATGTTACGTTAGCATCGATAATAGTAAGAAACGTCGATAATTTCTATCGACAATTTTTTTTATCCTGACAACCCTAGGAATGTCAGTTTGACATATGTCGCAGATCAAGCTATCTTTAATGTAGTATAGGTTAGTTAATTGATACGTACTTCCCCTGCACTCTCCACCTCACTCTCCCTTACTCAGACTTTTTATTTAGGTTCTAGGAACTGCTGCTACCTACTAACTAACCTTCAGCAACCTTATTGGTGATGGTTTGAACAACACATACGCAAAATAATAAGAATAGGTATGTTATTGGTCTATTGTAACAAAATATAAGTGTTCATTATAATAGTTATGCTGAATGTAACTAGATTAATTAACATGGTTACTTGAACAGTGATCTCCAAACCAGGCAGCGCTTGTATCTTGGAGGCCTGAGTTGTTATTTTGAATCAGGACAGCAGCCGAAAAAAATTACCCTTGAAAAAAAAATTTATTGGGTACTTATCATTCTACATTCTATAAAGCAAATCACCATGTATTCAAATAAAAGTGACAAGTTGGAGGGCACAGCTAGAGCTTCATTTCTAAGTGCTCATAGTTATTATTTCTAAGAGGAAGAACTTTAGCTGACTGCTTAACAGTTCTGGGGCTCTTTTAAGTGAAATGCTGGACTGGTAACCAACGAACAGAAGAGGAAGTAGCACAGCAAAAGTAAGAGTTGTATCAGCACCGTCCTGCAATTCAAAGTTCCAAAACCGAAAGTAGGTAAACGGAATCACTAAAGAAAAGTAATTGTCCTTCGAAGTTTAGGACACATCACAGTCATAACAAATCACCAAATGATCATGTAATGTAGTTTATCTTTACTGAAACAAATTTGATGTAATATATAGGTACGGGTTGATGGGGGTGAGCACATTATACAAGGTAAGTATACCATTCCACAAACTTTTTCTTTCAGCTTCTCGCCAAAAGAATCCTGTGCCCAAGATTTGGTTTATCATCACACAGTCGTTGTCCGCTATTCTATCAACACTCACCATTTATTATCACTACATGAATGGCTTGTCGCATCGCGCCCAAACAAAGCTTTCTGAGGTATCACACCACCATTATAGCATGAGCTTTCCATTTCTATTACGAAGATCTCTTTTACTTCAGCAGTTCAAACGATGGGAAGGACGAGGGAGGTCTTTTTAAGCTGGTGAGCGTATTATAATGCGTTTAATGGCCTGTAATGAATGGCATAACATCCATAAAGCGACAATGCAGCCACTCGAATATGCCCTTTTATAATAATAAGTGATTTATAGGAAATCACCGCGAAAACTATGATTGTTTTGCACGTGTTTATAACGATACGCCTTCGGGACGAAAGTAAAGTGACAGGAGATAATAGTTGCTGATATATTTATCTGTTGGATGTTGAATGGAAATATGGTAACGTGACTTTGTATTGGGATGGATATATGGTTCGATTGAGTTGCACCGTTTTTTTTTTTTGCATATTAGCCCCCGTCCGCACGGACGTAATAATTGCGATTTGTTTTCGTGCACTGGATTTTCAACGCTTTACTTAGCGCGCCGAGAGTTGAAAATCCAACAGTGTGTTTTTTCAACATGCTGGGACGAGAGTGCGTCCCAGCACGTTGGATTCTCAACGCTCGGCTCAACACCGAGAGTTGAAAATCTAGTGCGCGACAAATAAAGTGATATTTTTACGTCCGTGCGAACGTGGGCTTAGTCTTTTAAATCTTACCTAGCATAATCAGCCTATAATATTCCCACTGCTGGGCCACAGTCCTCTCTGTGAGAGAGAGTGGGCCGTATTCCACCACGCGGGCCCAGTGCGGGTTGGTAGATGACACATGTGTTAGAATTTTTGGTTCCAAGACATGCCGGTTTCCTCACGATGTTTTCCTTCACCATTTTGAGAGCAGTGGTGATGAAATAATTTACACAAAGTAAAGCGCCTGTCAGGGTTCGAACCTACGACCTATAACTCGTAAGTCTTACCTTAAACCTTTCTCTTTTCATCACCATCAGCCTCTTGAAATTAGAATCATAATTTATTTGAGGTCAGCGTAGTGGTACACACGGCTAAACATCAAGCTATACATTTCCAGTATAAGCTGACCTCGCATTGTAGAGAAATCCTATACAATGCGAGATCAGCATAAACTGGAAATGTATAGCTTGATGTGTAACCGTGTGTACCTAGTATTTCTTCTTCATTCATACATCTCTATTAACAGTCGCTTATCTCAGTTACCCCCTTTCTTACCATTTCATTTTTTTCACACAATCTATCCATCTTTTCTTTGACTTCTCTATCTTTTTCCAACTGTGTGTTGCAGCCTGCCTCATTGTCCTCGGTGCCAGTATTCTTGAAACCAGGGGTACAGTGGGCTCCAGAGAAACCTCACCCCCTCGCAATGTATAAAACAATGCAAGGGGTGAGGTTTCTCTGGAGCCCATTGTACTTACCTACCTAATAATAAATTCAGACATTTAACGTTACTAAAAAACTGATGACCACAAGCGAATGTTCCATACTTAATTATCCAAAACTTTTTGCAGTTGCATTAGAGAAAATAATGATGGAACGGGAAATTGCAAAAAAAAAACAAATGAACTGCGTCAACTATTTTCCATTTGGTTCGTCGAGAGAATTCATATTGGTTGATTAAGTAGATGTAGCGCCAAATAACATTTTTGTTATTGAAACAAAAAGCAAGGTTCTTAAACTATTTTTGCAATTTTAAACTCTCCTGCGATCTACAGCAGCTACTTACCTAATAAAATGTTATCCATATAAAATCTTTACAAAAAGCCTACCTTAACTAACTCCATTGAGTCTTGTCGGCTGGCATACAAGTCTACTTCAAATGAAATCCATTCTTTTAGCCCCGGCTTACCTTAAGACGATTAGCAGAGCAAAACATTGCACACTGCGACATATGTATTTAACAATAAAAAACAGCAATAGAAAACTGCTCTTTTTACGTCACCAGATAAAGATCCTGGCCAAACGGCCTCCACAAAGCGAGACAGATGTCCAATTTTTATCTCACTTCTAAAAAAGGTGCGGATAAAAAGTTTATATTCAAACTCCTACGCAACGTAGACAATGGAGGGTTAAATGTGACGTGAAATGTACAGAAGGTATAATCCACTTATACTAGGCATTAAAGGAGGCATGTCGCCTTTAAAAAAAAGCGCTTTTTTGCGCTACATCGGTACGTATTGTGATTGATTTGTTAAAAGAGTGACGCCGCGGGGTTTCCGTTGTGGGCAAACAAGAGGTTGATGGGTGACGCTCTTGATTGTGATGAGGACGTAGTGCGTCCGATAGATGGCGTTACGTGTATTGGGACGAATAGTTTTGGAGCGGCGTTCGCTTTTTAGGGTTGAGTTTTTGCAAGTTCTTTTTTTGTTAGCGTAGGCTATGAGGTTTGTAGTTTTGAGGTAGTTTGCGATGCAATAACCGTGGAGAGTTAAATTGGGTGTTAAAAAGATTTTGTCAATTAAACCGTTATTTTACGGCTTATTTTTTTAAAGTGATGCCTTTCAGCCGAACTTTTCAGAGTGTATTTTTATCTGACTGTGTATGTCAGTGTCCTTACCTAAACATTTTTACAAACTTCCCGTAAGTTTTAAAACTTCTTGTTCAAATTGATTACTTGCCAGTTCATTATTTAAGTACGAGTACCTACGTATTAAGATCTTCTGTGCTTGTTTGGAACAAGCACAGAAGATAGATACTTACTTATAAGAGATAAGAGATAAATACTTTTTCTTTCTTTCTTTACGTTGTAGCGGATAGGTAGGGACTTCACATTGAAGATTTCCTTAAATCATTAGTTTCTTACCAGTAGGTACTCAGTTTTGTTAAGAAACTATAGGTACGATTTACTTCTTCATTTGCAAATCCAACTACCGCAGGTTGTAGCAATTATCTCTGTACACTTTTTCAGTCCGATGCAGTAGGTAACCGATAATAACAATTTTTCAACACACTTGCTCGAAAAGTGTTTCTTATTGCACCGCTTCACCTTCAGCTCGGGCTGCAATTGCCGCCTTGAGTACAATGACAAACTTTTCACACTTGCATCAAAATGTATTAATCCCGGATTAATGTCACATAGATTTCAAAAATACCTATTCAACCTACACAACGGCTCCTATTTTCTCCTATATTTCATTAACTACCCATTCTTAGTAGGTAAATAATCCACGCAGTCGCCACTGAACAGAATTTTAGGCAATAGAAAATGAAAATTCTGCAAACAGTATGATCATCTTTTATAGTTCCGAACATTTTCTTCCATCTTTCGTTGTAATGTAGGTTTGTTCGCATTTAAACAATGAACTTGTAGCAGAGCAAGAGAAGCCCCATCAATAAAAATAATATAATATTATTTCTAAACTAATATTATAAAGAGAAAAGATTTGATTTTTTGTATGTTTGTTTGTTTGTAATGAATACACCTAAAAATTAGTGGACCGATTTTAAAAGTTCTTTCACCAGTAGAATGCTATATTATCATTGAGTAACATAGGCTATAATTTATAAAGATATCACGCGGGCGAAGCCGCTGGCGGAAGCCAGTCTTCAATAAATCTCGGATCGATGTCACCATAAGTTACAACCTATAACTGATCCCATTTTCGTCTATATCCATTCATTTGTAGGTACCCACGGTAATCCACGAGTCGGCACTGAATAGAATGTCAGGCACTAGAGTAGTCCGCAAAGGCCGGACGACCGCAGAGTCAGTGGCCAACCCTATTCAAACCGCCTACAATAGTTTTTGTCACCTTGGCTTGGCAGGGAAAGGGCAGAAGTATAAATAGAGCGATATTACGCTCGTCCTATTTTCTGTTTTGGTGAGCTTTTGTGCATTATGTGAAAGATGTGTTTTCTTCGTTTCAATTTGCGCACTGTTTCTCTTGCCGCAAGTGTTCACTTACACTGATATAAAACATCTTCAGGAATACCTATTGGCGTTAGACGTCACCATTTGTTTCGTTAGGTATCTGCTGAAACTGTCGTCCAAGGGCCTCTGCGTTGGCTTCACATGCCGTCGCGAAATATCTCGCAGGCATGCCGGTTTCCTCACGATGTTTTCCTTCACCGTTGATAATTTTACAATGAGCACATGAATCCGAAAAGTCAGAATTGCATGCCAAAAAGAAAGAAGAATAACATATGTCGAAAATAGGCTTCTCTTCTGGTTTACAGTAACTTCCTGGGTCTGACTGTGACCTGCCATCTATCCAATAGCTTGCTATCCAATTAATACACTTACTCATCAAGTTCTCTTTTCCATTTAACCCAAATTATATTCATATTGAATGATCATGCATCACCAAGTGATTTACTAACTTAAACTTCTGTCCTTTACTTGCCCATTCCCTTTTCGTTAATATCTTGTTCAACTTTGATTTATGTCATGAAGCAGTCGTTACGTGTGTACGAATATCATTGTGTTCTTTGAATAGCCTCCAGAATCGTGCGAACATATTTTTGGAGTTTTTCTAAAGAATTTCACGGTACTCCGCTGAATGTAAATAAAGATTGTGGCCATTTATGGGCAATTTAAGGTGTATTCTGTGATTAATGACGTGTTTTACTTGTTGTTCGACGTTTTGCTATTATGTGTGATTGATGGTCGTGTGGGTAGCCACACGACCATCAATGAGGCTGCTGGTCTTTTGCTTGGAAGATAATGTTAAGTTCTTTAGCTCTTTTGTAAAAAGACTAGCTGATCTAATCTGTAAAAATCTCGCCGTGAACAGTTAAGTAAGCTGTCATTCCACCAGTCGATCAGAATAGACCGGCTGATGCTAGCAATAGAGACTATTGCTCACTTCAAGCTCACTTCACCAAAGGTTAGGGTTAATTCTGCGTTCTAACTTCATTTTTCCATATTTCAATATGTATAGTGCCAATGAAAACGCTGAATGCTGTTCACGACTCGCTTTCGTCTTCATGATAGGTAGGTAACTGAATGAAAGAAATACACTTAAATTATTAATGCTTGTTTTAATGCTGAGGCAGCGGCTACGGCAGGCGTCCGACTTGCGACAGCTCTTGGTCATGGGTTCGAATCCCATCCGTTGCACCTTGTTTGGATGTACTTCGTTTACGTCAACTTATAGCGTGGACGGAGCGTTTCGATATCACAATCATAGCTTATTTGGAGAGCTCAAAAATAATCCTACAAAAGTACCTACAATTGTACAAAACATATGACCAACTTGTAAGTAATCTTCTAAAAACGAAGATAAAGAAATTTAACCAGTGAATAGTTAACTGGTTGGTTGTCCGTCACTTCGGTGACAAGTCGTTAGTCCATTAACAGTGAACACAGTGCGAGTGCGAGTTTATAACTTTCAACTCACCGTTTTGTGTCAAAAATGTGGTTTCAGCTTTGGTTTTGCATATAGTGGTACGTTTTTCACAGTGAGGGTTGAGGAGGTCATAATATTGTATTTGTTTAAATTGATTCACAGAAGGATGTGTGAAATTGACAGGTGAATTTAATCGGGAAACTTTTTGTGATTTTTCGATAGCATTGGCTATTTAAAACTCTTTATACAGCTTACTTTGCCGTTACAGTGACCGTTACAATGCTATCACAGCTTAAAACAGATGACTTTGCAAATGATGAAAAAATATGACGGAAAAATTATGATGATTTTCGATTTTTCGAAATACTTTCTCTTTTTCCAAAGATTTGCCAGTCAGCAGAGGTCTAGAGCTACACTGTCCACGGTTCATCAGAAGCACGTAACATAACACAATAGGTAACGCTTCTTAATACACTATACACAACTTTTGCTAACATTACAACACCAATCCCATCCCACATAAAGACACAAAACAAAAGAACGACAAACAAATCCGATACAAATCTGCCTCCGCCAATAAACTCGCGTCTAAGTTAACGTAGGAATATCAGTTTTCCGACTTTACCCAATAAAGGGTAACCCCTGATCCGTCGAATAAACAGAAAAAAAGAAGAACGCGGGTATAACGAGTAAATCACTGTAAGCCCCAATACGCGGGGCGATGCCACTGGGTAAGCCCTGTAACCCCTTTAAGTTCACCTAGGCGATATGCCCGGGCCGAATAAACGAGACGCGAGCTTTCTCGCGTATTTACTGGGAACGTTTGATGCGGTAAAGTTCTTGTGGATTGGCGTTTTTAACTTTGTATAAAAAAAAAAAAAATGTAACCTTGTCCGACGAATAATTCAATAAACCACCACCGCTTATGTGACATGAAGACGAGGTAGGTTACCAAAATCTTGTCTGCGCAAAACGATGTACTAATACTAGCTTACATGAAACAGGTTCTCCGATTAACTAAACAGCAGCTGCGTACGATTACAACAGCTATAACTGGCCATGGGTCATTTAATAAACACCTCTTTGTCATAGGAGTCACGGACAGTCCGCTCTGCAAGGCCTGCATGGAGGACGACGAGACAGCAGCCCACGTGCTGTTAAACTGCCCGGTGGTCGCCACTTACAGGGCAAAGTACTTCGGTAACCCAGGTACCCTACGCGAGATTGCCAGTAACACCAAGGCGTTGCTGGCCTTCTTTGAGGAGCTGGGGTGGATCGAATAACCGATTTTTCCCACCCGTACGCAAAATACACGCTTTGACGTGGAGTTGCGGAAACCAGCCCGTATTACCTATTACCTATTACTAGCAGCTTACATACCAAATTTCAGCTTTTTAGTACTTCAGGAAGTACCGTAAGAATTTTGATGATCATCAGTGAGTGAGCCAGTGACGAAATCGGGTTTTTTTAGATATCAATAAAATCTGAAGTATAAGAGCTATGCAATTGAAACTTTATCCCCCTTTTTTATAAACGCTGCTTAAAGTTAAGTAATGATTAGCGCCAGTTTAACCTACATTTAACATTTTTGACGTTTCAACGTCTCTTAACTTTAATCAACGTTTATGAATAAGAGGGTTACTGTTTAATAAGTCTACTATTGAAATCATATACCGAGAATTTTGTTTATCTGGTATAATCCAAACCCAAGTTACGAGGGTTAAAAAAAAGACGAAGCGCTTCGAGAAAAGGTAGGTAGTGCCTTTGCGCTTTGCTTGGCTGGTCTTGGCGAGGGCACTACCGTGCGTAGCCCTAGATAGTTTATAAGCATGATGATGAAGATCTTATGCGTTTTTAATAGGTACTTTATCATGATATTATGTGCGAACAATCTGTGGAAAATTAATTAATAGGTGCATACCTACTTAAAACTCATGCAATCTCACGTAAAATTAATAATGCATCAGCAATTTTATTACCTACTCGTAAATTCTAAAGAAAAATCCAGATCAAATTAGCAATAAAATGTCGGCGGCGTATCGGTTATCAGCGCCTATTATCTCAAATGCCATTGTGTTACAATATCGGCGTGATTGTGTGTGCGAGCCGCGCGTGACCGCCCGCCCGCACTGACCCCAAAGCCCAACTACTCTCTCTACGCCCTTTACACAAATTGATTTTAAATGGCGATTTATTTCCGCCTCATATCACAGATCCCATCTTCCTATGAGTTTTACTGCCGGCTTACGCAGGGTTAAAGAAGTCCAAGTTATAAAACGGTTTATTTCTTTTTCGGGACCGTACCTACCCCTAATTATGCCGGATTAACCCGCGAATGTACCCTCATTATTCGCAGATACATAAGCCGTTTTCAAACTCTATCACGATCGAGCCAAACTTCCAACAAAGGCATGGAATTACACAGAAACGATGGACGTAAACGAGTTACTAAACTGAAAGTCTAACGGTGTCGCACGTTTTTTTATCGCGTATTCTATACATAACGGGTGTTTGTAATAAAACTTTAACTCATTGCAGAATTTTCACCCTTTTGCAAATTTGTGCAAATTACTTTATGAGCGCTTTCAATGTTGAGTTGCAAGTTTTTTGTCGTTTACGACTGTAGCGAGCTGGGACGTCCAACAGTCGAAGTCACCCGGCCGCGTTCAGATGCCTTTCTGATTTTACGAGCACCTTACCCGAATGTGTCGTACCCTAAACCGTCGGCTAATAGAAATAAATAGTAACCCTTCGGTGGCGGCGCGTTTGCCGCCGAAAGGTTTACTTTTATTGCCGTCGACTTTCTTTCTTACCACCCCTTCATAATTGTCAGGGTTGAGGGACAAAAGCAGAAATCGCAGTTTTTACGAAAAAACTTCTTTGTTTATTTTTAGCAAATTGCGTTTTTCAGCAAATGCCATAACCGTTTCATTTTAGGGTTGTGAATAAAAAGGCGATATAAATAAATAGTTTTTAAAACAATGTGCGAATCCTTTCATTAAGATTTTGCAAAAAAAGTTGCAAATAAAATTAGTAACGGGAAAATGCTAGCTTTCTTTTTTGCGAAGCAGTTAACAAATCGCAAATACTATGACGCAGACATGTGTACAGTCTACTAATTATATTATCCAACGAAATATCAGTGACAATCTTATCACTTTAACAACCTACTTTCAGATCTCGAAAAACCTAATTGATATCTCAACCCCTTAAAAAAAAGATGCAAATAAATCTACAACACAGCGGGGACGTTAACTAGAACGGCGATACCAAAGCAAACTATCATAAGAGAGATTTTTTTCTTTAATGTCTGCTCCTAGATTGAAACATTTTGCGACCGCAAGAGCTTAGCAGTGGGGGGTTGACTTGCGTCCGACAGTCAGACTTTTTTCGTATTCCGACAATTTCGACGAAGTTGTCAACGTGATAAAGTGTTGTAACAGTGATGTGTCGAAGTAGGGGACATAATAAAGAAATCATGGGAGTGTCGAGAAAGTTTGTCACAATGGATTGTGGTTGAATATGAGGCAACAAGTGTACGCACCTGAGTTGAGTTTGTGAAGTAGATTTTGAGAGTTTGAACTTACATACTTAGTTAATATTTTTTACATCTTTAAAAGAATTACTCAGTATTTTATACAATAAAAGAACTTTGATAATTAAAATCACCATAATTCTCTTGGCCTTATCCCCATTTATTTGGGGTCGGTCGGAACAACATGTCTTTTTATTGCTCCCATACTTCTTCTCTATTGGTTGTCATCTCGGTAGTTCGGTAGTCTCCGTTCCAAATACATATCTACCCATTTTGTTTAAAATCCAGCATAATTCGATCTACATACATTTTTGCTAGAATGTTCGCATTTATCTACATGTAGGCATTCCTGAAACCATTGAAAATATATGCATACAATTTTCAGATCAAATATCCAACAATGACATTTCAATTTTATGTAAATAAAATTCCTAAAAAGAAGCCGGTATTCATTTGTTTACTAATTAAAAAGGAAGCATTCTAAATCACATAATTTGGTTTTCAAATCCAACATTAGTGGCACTAACAATATATTGTTACGTTCAACTTTTTGTTTCCATTCATAAATACATCGAAAGTGAAGTTTTTACCTTATAATCACAGCTCAATAACATAAAATTTTATGCGACTCGGAAAACATAGATCGCGTCAGCTCCGCCTTTAAGGTTCCGAAAACAAAAATTCAAAAAAAGAAGTCTCTATTTCCGAATACATTGCTGCATAGCTTTGAGGTGGTTTTCTTTAATTCTTTGAGAAACTGTTGACAGCCAGCAATCGAATGTAAAACAAACCTGTGTTCACCATTATTTTCAATGTTTCACCATTATTCAAAGACCACCTTCGAGCTATTTGGAGCTACATTTAAAAGCATTAAAACGGTGTCCGTTCAGATGAATGGTGTAAACAATTGTGTATAATTAAGTGAATCGCTACGCCGATTACCGAAATAATCGCCGTCTAAATGCACTCTGAAATTAGTGTGACTTACTAAACGGATGTGTTCACATGACGTCTTTTTTTAAGGTACTTTCGAGTATTTTGGCGTTCATCGTTTACAGGTATTCGTATTGTTGTTATCTTAATGGACAAAATGAGGACTTATTTTTTTGGCTTTCACAACTAAACTGAGTCTTTGATTCTACTTTGCTTTAGGTTTCTAAATAACAATATCGCACTTGGCACTCTCAACTAAGTAGAAGTAACTAAGCCATCTAGTAGGTAATACTTTCGGCAAGAAATACAACGATCTCATCAAACGACATTGGGAATATTTTTTTTAGAGCTGTAAGAAAACTTTAGAACTGCTATCTAATTACGCAACATATTTTCTTAAACGATTACGGCAAATTTGTTTCATTTTGACAGTTCAACAACATTCAATGCGCTATTTACGTTGAAGAGATTTTTTTTTTTCGAATTTATGAAGCAATGGATTAGCAATTTGTTTCAAAACGATTCAAATTCCGATTGATCGTGTATTACGTAATAGTAATAGTAATAGTAATATTTATTTCTAACTATATGGTACATTGAGATCTTAAATTAAACATTGATTCACATATACTTACTACCATTGCTGGCGGAGAAAAATTAAATAAGCGAAATTAGGGTACTGGCTCTTATTTTCAAATAATGGTTTTAGCACTCACAAGGATCCACTTTTATTTAACCTTTGCCCTCTCTAACACCATCATAGCATATAAACCACGCTTAACTCATAATAAGTCTAGCGACACACGGTGCGACGACGGAGCGACGCGGCGCGTTCGGAAAGTAGCGACCAATCGTAAAATTTTATCGTCTCTAATGGGCCCATGGCACTGATTTGTAGCCGCGCCGACAACGCCCTCTACTCTCATATGAAACCTCAATGTATTGTTTTTGAAACGACAAGGGTGATCTATTTTTGGAAGGACAGGTAACATTGTTAATTTAGATAGGTATAGGCGTGTAGCGTTTCATTTAAATTCATGTTGACGACGGACGTAGTCCTATGTGCTGAATTATTGACACATAAAAGACTGTCGATTTTTTTACAGCTACGTAAAATAGCTTAATAGTTACCTACGTGTAGCTTTAAATAAACAAAATTATGTCATGTCCAGAATGCACTTCATTTTCTTTTTAATCCCCGACGCAAAAACAGGGGTGTTATAAGTTTGACAGCTATGTATGTGTGTCTGTCTGTGGCACCGTAGCTCTTAAAAGAGTGAACCGATTTGAAAGCGGTTTTTTTTTAAATTTGGAAGCAGGTTTTCTAGCGATGGTTCTTAGACATGTATTATTAAAATCGGTTTAGCCGTTTCAAGGGCATCAGCTCTTTTTTTTTAATACTTCATCACACAAATGTACAGAGGCGGACTTAATAATAAATAAAATAAATAAAATTCATTTATTTCAGGTACCACATAACCCATATAAGAAATCTTTAAATTACACACAGGTATTGTGTTTGGGCTCATTGGAATGGTCTCAATGAATAGGTTGGATGGTGAACACGGTCTGGTGATGGACTAGGAAGAAGAAGTGAGGAAATTTTTGTGTCGGGGTTGTTTATTTTTTTAATTTATAGTTATCAAGTGAAATATTTTATAGCTAGCCGAAACCAGAAAAAAAGAAAAATGAAGTTTCTTTTTTCTAGTTTCCGGCAACAAACAGCTGAGTATCACAATTGAGTAATAGCAAAAAGTGAATTATCATTGTGTACGAAACTTTTAGCTGCATGTATTAGTAGGTTTGTGTTTATCATACCATTTTCACCCATTGGTTATGTATCCAATTGCTAATTCGTTAATTCAGATGAACACGTAAAAAAAAAATCCCACGAGTAAGGTGGACGGGATCGTTCCGAATGTTTTTGTCACACAAATATACAATTAACGTAATATTTATAGTTAAAAGATCATTTTGTTGAAATGGAGCCAAATTTCCGGGGCGAGCTTTCAACGGAATTTACAAAAAGCGCCATAAATTGGCAAATAATCCCCCGCATAACGCAACCTTTGTTTGGCCACACGTGCTTTTAATATCTGGCTCGCATCGCGATCGCAACAAAAGCCGGATTTAGTCTTTGTGCGCTCCACCTAGAGTAAACACTTGTAAAAACTCCTAAATATGAAAAAGTTACGAATATAGTTGTTAATAAATTTTATTAAACATATACAAAGGTTGGAGCAATTGTGAAGGCGACAATCGGCCGCGTCGAATTTGTCATGTAACTCCATGCTTTGTTTGGGCGCTGAATGCCGTGTCAGAAGGAAGAGCATCCGGTGCAGCGGATCGCACCGGGATCGATGCCCCCGGCCATATCTTGCCATCGATATCCACCATTGTTGTTTTTTATCTCAAATTGATAGCTATACTGTATTCATTGACGTTCTCAACTTACAAAGTACGTGTATTTTGCTTCAAAATTACAAAACTAACAAAAAAAATATCTGAAATTATTACATGTTTCTGTATCAGTTCTTGTTACTTTGTTATATTTTTAAATTATCGCCAGTAATTGCATCGTCGACGAAAACTATTTTTGTTTCTTCATTTACAAAATATTGACTTTAATTACCAGTGCAATGATAACGCTCTGAATAATAAATCCAGTTGGAACTAAATAGGTAAAAGGAATCACAGATTGTGTAATATTTTTGTTTTTCGCTTTTCGTAGTTTTCATACGCACACATTTTGTGATGGATTTCGTTTAACCTACTGCCTATTTGATTTATCATAATCAGTTTGTCAATCATTATTATAACTTAGGAATAAAGACACATGAATTCAAGGTAGTTTTGAAATACGTAATAATTTTAAATATTCTTCAGAAAAACCTTGTTTTATCTACATCCATTTTCCCGGAAAACCCTGAAAAGAAAACCGTCTATCCATAGGCTTAGAAATAGAAGTCACCTCACTACGCATTCAACGTTATATAGACTGGCTACTAACAAACAATCCGGTCGACATTTAAAAAAAGAATATTTTTAAAACAAGAAAAAATTCCAGCCATGTGTCGATCGACGCACATCGGTGGCGTGTGTATGATACGCAAAAAAAAGAAAACGCCGCGGTCGGAACAATCGAAGCTAAGTTATAAAATATGTATCCTAGTGCTGGCTTTTGAAACTTGCTCTCGTACTATTTTGACCGCGATCGGGAATTCCGACAAGAGAATCAAATCGTAACGTTGTTAGTTGCTTTTTTTCCGGTGATTTTTTTTCGGCACTGAAACTGAACAATAGTCGGTCGAAAAATGAGATATAGCAGGGTAAATAAAGGACTCGTTGTGAATATGTGAATCGGGTTATTTATGAAAGCTTTTCAGTGCAATAGAAAATTCTGGTAATTGTGATGCGTAATGTTTTCAGGAAATAAGCATATATGTAGGTACTTATTCATGTGAAAGGTATAACTTTTATACACAGCTTATATTGCAAAAAGTATGAATCTTATTTTTTATCATCGTTGCACTTAGTTCAAAGTTTACATTTTTCATTTAGTACATTTTAATCTGGCGTCATTGGCCACGAAGATTTCAGGATTATTTCAAAAAGGATCTGTTACGGAGTCTACCTACCCACGTTTTTCTATTATATTTACGACTTAATTTTTAACTTAAACTTAATTTTTAACTTTTTAAAAATTAAAAAACTAAGTACCGACACTGTGTACCTACTGGGATAGAATTATACAATTATCGATTACTATTTTATTTAAAATGTTTAAAGAATCAACGTAACTTACCATAAACTTAATGACAAACATAAATAAAGCTAAACAAATACTTCCGCACACGGTAGTTGAAAGGCGACATCAATAAGACAACGTGCGACGATCTTGATGTCTGCATTCTCTTATCGGTGTGCGATCGCGACAAAAAAGTCGCACTTATGTGCCGGTCATTAATTAAGTGGTCTGGACATGTGCTTTGTATGATATTGTTGTGGATGTTTGAGGTAGTGTCTGTGCCCTTATTTTTTATATTATTGTGACGTAATGAGTTCGAGTTTTGAATTATTTGGACGAAGTGCCATTTCTTGTGAAGAATGATGGATTCTAGTTGCGAAGAGTTTTTTATGTTTTACAAACAGGTATAACAACGTCTGAGCTCTTTTCTGATTTGGCAGACGTTTGGCATAGACAAGTTAAGGAATGAAAAAGGAAAATCGCCAAAAAAAACACCTATAAAAGGAAAAGGTACATTATATGTATAGTCTGTCCCAAAAATATCGAATGAAAGTGTAAACAAACCGTGTTCAAGTTAAATTCTTACGCAATCGCTCACTATGGGGAGTCAGTAATACATTCATCGGAATTTAGGTTTCAACTGATCTCACCACTTTTTTTAACAAACGACGACGGCGCGGTTGTCGCAGTGGTTAAGCGATTGACTGCTGGTTCGATTCCCGCACGGAACAAATATTTGTATGACCTACAATTAGTGGTTCCGTGTCTGGTTGTTTGTTTGTGTATGTGAGTTTCAAATGTTTGTAAACGAACCCACAATACAGGAGAAATTCCTAGTATGGGGCAAAGGATAAAAAAAAAATATTTTTTAAAAATTACTCAATTGAAATGAAAAAAAAAGGACGAAAAATAAAGTAATAAAAATAATAGTAAATAAAAACGCCTTTAATCATAATTTCGGGTTAGTGTTCAAAAATAAAATCAAAGCACTCAATTTGTAAGTGCTACATTTAAATATTTTAGTGCACTTACTTATTGGCAGGTACATTTTCTGATCTATTTGTTTACATTTTCAACAGACAATATTAGGACCACTACATGATTAAGAATATTATTAATATTTGCATTTACATTTCCATTCTTCATTTTTTGTTATGCTCCTTATAATTTAATTTTCTTATTCACATACCTAAGTATGTATTGCTGAATAATAATATATGTACGTCATACCTACATAATATCTATATTTCTTTTAATTTTATGTTTACTTGCTTTTCTTTGATTTTGTTAGGTCTTTCAAACTTCCCACCCAAAAAATAATTTCCCACCCAAAAAAAAAAAAAAAAGGTCTTTCAAACTTTTGTTATACCAATAATATCTTAACTATACTGTTTTGTAAATTAACATGTAGGACATGTTAATTTACAAAACATAACATATAAGAGAGCTGGATGATCTGTAACTCAGGACCCTCCTACCGCAGACACCTTTCTCTATTTAAGATTGTGCATTTTACTAACCAGTGCCTGTAATATGGTGTTGAGATAAATAAAAAAATATGATTATTATTTATTAAAAAGGAGTGAAACAGAAAATAAAAATAAAACAGTCTTCAATAAGAGTTCATTCCTTCAAAGTACTTATGTATCAATGATAAAATCAATACACATACCTCCCTGATATACCCAACATTAATGAATACAAACAGTCGGAGGGCTGTCAAAAGTTATAAATTAATAACTTGCCGACTTAACGGCTGCCGTCGCGTCGCCGTCCGACATTTATAACCGGCCCGACCAATACTCACGTCATTTTTAACCGTCAGCGCTAATTTGCCATTGTTTTGTCCTGACGCCACCTTTTTTGCTAAAAACCATAAAATAGATAAAGTTTTTGTCGTTTCGGGCATCCTTAATTGATTATAAACGTTAAGGTGGTGTTTGATGATGAATCCTAGTATTTGGGGCTATGCTGGGTGTTATTTATCTTAACACGTTTTTAGCAAGTCATTTATTTTATGGTTTTACTAACATTGAAGTTAAAGTTCGTTTTTTATCTAATAAAGTAGGAATATTAAGTTAATGGTTATGTTGAATAAAAGTAACATAGCTTAGCTTACTTAGGTTAGTTAAGCTTTCGTGGTGGAAAGCAACCGGAATGATGCCAAAAAACTTATAAAAAAGAAATGATTAAACTTTATCGAAACGAGTTCTAAGTTTGGTCCAAGCTTAATCCTTCCAGCCAGTTGTTTTATTTCCAACCTTATTCCGACTGGTTTAAAGTTCTTAATACAAAATTGACAACTTAGACTCTGATTTAAAATCAGTTTTTGTATTTAGAACTTTAAAGATGTCGAAATAAATTTCGAAATTCAGAAATGGCTCGTTGGTTTAAACCTGGTTCTAAAGATAAACCATGTTTTGTAATAAGGCCGTATTTGTCTACGTCGATTATCACGTCACTTTTCTTGATATTAACTTACTTTTTAAGTATTGGTTATTTAAGTAACTAACAACACATTCATAAACACATTTAAACATAGTTTCAACGTATCAAAAGCACCAAACACAATTTCAAAGCCGTATCTCCATGATCAAATTTCAAAGTTTAAACCTCGAAAGATCTCTGCGTCGAGTTCACCAACATATCGGAAGCGACTAGTCCCTGGGCTGGTATTTGCATAACGCCTCGGCAATAAGTTAGGCGCACCTCCGCGTCGGACGCATGAAGGCGACAGAGCCGCCTCGGCTGCTATAAAGCACAGTGCAATAAAGAGAATGGATGCCGCCCATCGGCCGCCACCGGCCGCCGGCTGGATTACCCGAATCGCCACTATTTATCGCTCGAGCCGTGCGCCCAGGTGCCATCAATCTATTTAATGATCGGGTCAGCACATACTCTTAGTCTTTTTACCGCTTGCGCCCGTTCGCCGCTCCAAAACGAAGACGTGAACTCCTGCGCCGGGAGATGGACGTTTGATGAGGGGCTTTTGTGTCGATCGCTAGCGTTAAAAGGGTTTCCGACGCACTATCACAGTATTATAAGGGTTTTGCTTGCTTTTTAGGCTTAACGGGAGCGGTTGGGGGCGAACGTGATTTGAATACGGCCGGTTATGAGGAAGCCATCGGAAAAGTCTGCGGTAATTTACCATTACGCGTATAAAACAGTTTCGTCTTTATTCTAATACATATTAAGAAAACTTTTGTGGAAACGAATGGACTAGATGCAGTATCATTTCCAGAAAATTCCACCACCGTCAGACAATATTTGTCTGGCATTAATGCTGAAATGAACCTTTTTGGCGCAGCCGTGAGGCACGGGTCCACCCTTTATAGCAGAACTTTTTATGTCATAATATTATTTTGCATAACAGCGCATAACATAAACTTCATTTCGCAGAAAATCGTTTGGCATACACTCATTTATAATACATTAAAAACGCATAATTTTGTAAGTCAGAATCATCTTTAGGCATAAATTTCATATCCATAATAACTAAAAAGTAGAACCATCATATTGCAGAAAGTTCACTGTCAGAATCGTCTTTTGGCATAAACTTCATATCCATAATAATTAAAAAGTAGAACCATCATATTGCAGAAAGTTCACTGTCAGAATAGTCTTTTGGCATACCTACATACATTTCATATCGATAATCATTAAAAGGTAGAACTATCATAACTCAGAAAGTTTACAGTTAGAATCATCTTTTGGCATATTTTTCATATCCATAATAATTGAAAGACTCATCTATCACATTACGGAAAATTCATAGTTCATGCATGTAGCATGCAAATATGCAAAAAAGCACACACCATGCATGTATGCATCAAGCATGTAGAATGCAAACATGCAAAAAAGCACACACCATGCATGCAGCATGCAAGCAAGCATGCAGCATGCAAGCAAGCATGCAACATGCAGCAGGCATGGTTTCTGTCACGGCTCCGGCGCTGCGGGGCTCCGGCGGTCCCACGCAAGCTTCTCGTCGCAGATGGTTGTAACGCTCACCACAGCAGCTTCGGCTTGCTGGCCGGCTTCGCCGGCCAGCCTCAGCCGCGGCGGCGTGCGTTGAAACCACCTGCTCCTCAGCTCGCGGGCCGCCTCGCCCCTCCGCGCCTACGCGGGCTTAAATTACACTCTAGGGGTAGGGCAGACAAGACTACGTGCAGTCGGTTTTGCAGCGATTCGGTTCTGTCACTTCACTAACTTTTGTAGTACAACTTATTGACTTTTTAGACAATATTTTAATTTTAATTTAAGGTTAAGAATATGATTACATTTTATAGAAGTGACAATAATTATGCCAAGTGAAATTATTCCAAATAATCGTCGCTCCAAATAAACGTTATGTGAAACGAAAATATGCGAAATTAAGCTTTGCCAAAAGTAATTATGCCAAATAAAATTCTGCCATCTTAAAAGTATGCCTTTGTAAATTCGGACATATAAACATTCGGCCAAACAATAATTATATTAAATGATTTTTATGCCATATATATATTCGTTTAAAGAAGATTATGCCAAGTGTGTTATGCCAAATAAATTTCGGAGCATCAAAATTCTGCCAGATAGAGGGAACCCGTGAGGCACACATTATTATTGCTATAAGATTATTTTCACTTTTTATTTTGTTATTATGTGTTTCACGAACTGTGTCCAAATAAATATTATTCTTTTTTTTCTTTCTTTCTAAAATTTCGACTTCTAAGTACTTGCAGTAACGATCCCTAAAGGCTAACTAATATTTGAACAGAACTTTAGAATCAAATCTGATTGCTCCAAGTGACTCGTTCATAAAGACACCCACGACACGGAACCCAACTGTAACAACAATCAAACAGAAGCGTTTATTACATCTCCTATTACCAACTCAATAGTTCCCATCGAGCACAAAACCAGCATTTAATCCTCGAATAAATCAGAGTTATTCTGAAGAGCCCTAAGTATGGTGGACCACAATCAAAAGTGGGCATTGAATGGACGCAGCACACGTTCGTGTGCACCTCGGTTGTACATCTGCCGGGATCGTGCGCAGAGCAATGGCTGTAAGGATTTGACGGGTCTTTAGTCACTGAGGTCCGCTTTGTTTAAACGATCTTTGTAACTGGACCCGATTTATGTCCATAATAAAACCGTTGAAGGATGTTTGGCTTGATATCTGCTGGGAATTTCAGATGAAGAGAGGAGACTGTTTGGTCATATTAGTCTTGATTAACTTGGTGTCCGCATCCAATTGGTTGTCTCCATAGGAAACAACCAATTGGAACCGTGCACCTAGCTTCTGACGTTTCATAAGTGCCCTTGTAGGTTTATGTGAAATAAAATATTTTGAATTTTGAATTGACTTCTCGTGGTGGTCATACCATGTTCCTTCTTTTACAATATAATTTATATAATATATTTTTTGTTGTAGTTGTACTCGAAGTAATGTTTCCCTTTATTATATTTAACGCGCTGTGTTCTGCTTATGATTAAAGTTCATCATAGAAAATTCGTTATTTTCCGACTTAAAATTATTTACTTGCAGCTAAAAATAAATAATTAAGGAACACGACTTGCTGTTTATTAATGCTGGAGCTTTCTTGATCCTTTTCGGACACCGGACCTGTAACAGAAAAGATAATATAAACGTACTATCGAAGAACTTCAAATCTAAGCAGTTTGAAAACAAAATCCCGTGAACACGATGACCACTTCTGTTACCGCCCCGGTTCTATAGCGGCCGAGCGCTGCAAGCAGAAATAGTTCTTACGGTGTATAGATATGAACTTCTTCGATGGTACACAGTGTGATTGAAAGAGACCACCCCACACATAACTTACCATAACATTCCTACAAAACAAACATACTTATACCAAGCACACATTCAACTATAAAAGTGGCGAAATCAGTAGTCGGTGGTGATATGATTAGCCATGATGGCGGCACTTCCCTACCTCAATAAGTCGGGGCTTGTCTACGATTCGTAAACTCGCTTACTTCACCTGAGCAAACTGCCTCCCGAGGGTGGAGAGTGCGGGTACGTTGTTGCACGTCACGGGATTTTTCGGGTTACGTCAAAAACAAAGTTTTTTTTTTTTTCATTCATACGTTTGATTCACTTATTTGTCAATGTTACATTATTCATTAAATTATAAATTAAACTAATCTATATATAAACTGTACCTACACATTAAATAAAAAATATCCTAACACAAAACCTAACAACAAACTAAATGGCGTCGGAAAATTCCTCGGCATCGCTAGTCCCCAAGTCCCAAGTCCTAGTGCCCAAGAGATTAGTATTCGTGTCTCGTGTTTAGTTGAGCTAGAAGCTAGATTGTAGATATGTAAAAGAACAAAAAAAAAAATTGTCAACTTAAAATATGTTTAGAACACAATTTCTTGAAAAATCTCACCATTTTTTTAGATTCTCAAGATGTCTGTCTCTCAATACTCTCTCTCTCTCTGCGAGTATTATTTTAAAGTGAATTTAGTTTTTGACATACCTAATGTTTAGTTCTTCTTCTGAGCCTGTCAAGTAGAGTCGGCTCAGAATTTGGCTACGAGTTGGGTACCTGTAGTAGCGTCCATCATGTTTAGTTTAAAATAAAATAATTGATAATTTAAAATATCTGTATGATTACCTTTTATAGGTAAACAAACAAAGGTTTTGTGGTAAATGATATAGAGTTAACCTGTTAATTTAAAAAACGATTAATAAAAAAAAAAAACAAATATTAAAATCACATAACCACCCCGTGCAATGGACACACACCACAAGGCGGGCAGACCGTGGGCGGGCGCGGCACGGTTCCGGTCAAGTCGCGGGCGGCTCTCGGCTTCCGGCCGTCCAATTTGGCCACATTCAGCCCAATGGTGGGGGCAAGACGTTTGATACCTCCCCCGAAAACGACGCGATTCTTGACGCCGCCGATTTATATAAGGTTCAAGTTAGTTTTTCTTGTTTTTACTTGATTTTAGGTGTACGAGAAAACTTGTTTTAAACTGATATGGCTGAATCAGCTGTTTATTTTTTTTTGTACGAGCCATTATGCCTTGTTCCTCGGTCCAAAAATATTGTTATGTTTTAAAATAATGGCAACTTATTGTTAATGGTGGTTTCTAATGATATTCTGGAACGCAACTAATTCATAATTAGCGTACAGCTATTATTGTCCAAGATCTTATTTTCAACCGTAATAGTTGGTAAGTAAGATATCGATAAATCAAATAAATAATAATAAAAAAAAAAAAAAAAAAAAATTAATTAATTAATTATTTATTAATAAATAATAATTATTTAAATAGACCTTATGTAGTTTATTTATTTATTTAGAGGTATAAAAAGTATGTATTAGGTATGTTGAAACTGTTGGTACTCCCCGTCACTTGTCCATAAGGGTTCATTAGAAAACCAGCGTCAGACAGCATTTGTCGCGCATTAATGCTGAAATGAACCTTTTTGGCGCAGCCGTGAGGCACACAATTGTCGCTTTATGATTATTTTCACTTTTTTATTTTTATTTTTGTATTGTGTTTCACGAACTGTGTCCAAATAAATATTATTCTTTCTTTCTTTCTTTCTTTCAAATAAAAGTGCATATACGGCGTAGATATAATATAGGTTCATAGTTATCATTAACAGCTGTGTTTGCAAACTTTAATCAAGGGGTTGTTGTGTAATCTTAGTTAATTTGGATTGGCTTAGCTTGAAACCGATTTCAGCACCTCACAGTCAAGTCAAATGTCATCGGCCAGTTTTAAAATGGGTGTGCTTAAAATCAGTAACAAAATATATAATAACAGGTAAAAATAATACGCACTGAAGTTTTCCTGCAAAGTATGTACGGTTCAACTTTCTTCTTACAGAAGTCTTCCCCCCAAACAAAATTCTAATAAGTAGGACCAAGCGAAGATAAATGAATCACTTTTTCCACGAACGGTTTCCATGTACGGCGTACGGTCCAGGTACGGCACATAACTACACTAACGACTGATGCGACTAATTATAAGATGAGCTCAAGTTAATCCTTGGACCTCGGGCCCAGTTGTCCGGCCTCGTTTGGCTTTCTACGCCAAGCTTCGGACTTACGCCGTACGCAATTAAACGGATCTCCGGCCGAAACTAAACAGAGGGATGCCTTTGGCTTGGTCACCGTGCTGTGTACTTTGGTACTTAATTTAGGCGGCTTGGTAGGCACGGAATTTGGGAAGCAAATTAGAAGTATGAGGCTTTGGCCGGTCTGTTGTGGGTTGGCTCGACCAGAATTCTAGAATGCAAGCTGGAAATTTGAATGGTCGTGATCTAGCATTCCAATTTGAATCGCCGTCTGGATGTGTTTGGCAAAAGAAAACTTAAGAATAAATATATACACGTTACAACTAAGTGAACAGTCTAAGGAAACACTTTTTACGGAATTAAAAAAATTGTCAGCATTTATTAAAAGGTTTTTACATCCGCGTACTGTCTCCTCTCCTTGTTCCATCATCTCTAAAAGAGATCTACGGCTGTGGCCAGCTTTTCCGGCCAGCATTATTATTGCAAATTTCTGTCGGCAGGTACTTACCGCATAATATCAAAACAAAGGTACTGTCCCGTGAAATCCACACTAGGTGGTTGGCAGCAGCTCATTAAGGAGTCAGAAGGGTAAAAAGTCTGGTCCCTCGGACGAATCGGCCTTTTTGTAAAAAGAGGCTTAATTAGGGCCTCATGCGGCTACCCTACAACCCCTGTAACTTTTAATAAATGTTCGAAGAGCGCGATTTACACAGCCTACGTAGATGTATATGACGTAGATTATACGATGGCACCTACATTCGGGAATACTTTCGTCCGTATCAGCGAAAGTATTCGATGAAAGTTTGCAGGCTTAAATATTATTCGGAGGACTTTAAAATTATATTCCTAAAACGTATTGGACCTCATTAATGTGGATACTAAAAAACTTTACCCACCTTTTCGGCTCCATCATAGTCAGTGTTGCCGTAAAATAAAATAATTCCCCTCATTCTCGGATATTGCTAAATGTTAGGGTTGGTTTTTAATAAAAACACGCAGTATTCGCATCACTAACAGTGACCAATGGCCGTAAAATCTACATGAATGGATAACGTCACTTCAAAGGTGAGAGTCCAAACAAATTACATCAGAACTCTGAATTAAGGGGAAGTTTTAATATAGGTATTACTCGCTTACTTCCCACGTACGCGCGTGTGCCAAGCGAGTCCTCGTGGGAAGGTATTAAATATCTCGAATCAGTGCACACCGCGTCCTCAATGAAGTACTGATCGGACCTCCGATAGTGTTGTTACACGATTACACCAATATCCGACGGTCTACCTCGCCCTTTGCTGGCGAAAATATTATAGAGATTTCAGGGGTGTTGTGATAGTTTTTGCAGGTCATATTAAAATGGTTGTTTCATACTAATAAAGCGATGCGCCCTTATCAAGGCATCTGTCCTCGCACAATGACGGATCATCCCGTAATGCGGACGGGAAAAAACACGGGGTATTGTGAGTTTTTTTGCAGTCTGTATTCCGGGTCATTGTTGCGTTGTTTAATTTTATGGGATATTTTAAGCAAATGATACGGTTTCATCGTATATCTCTACACTGATGAAGAGATATGCGGTATGAATAAGCGGGGTCTGTTTGAGTTTGTAGATTTGTTGGCGTTGATAGTGTTTAGTTAGTTTTGAACGTTTTATGGAAACTAAAAGTTTTAGGTAAAAAATACACTGACGCTGTTTTTTAATTTACTACATAATTACGATTTTAAAAAAAACTTAAAAATTTTGCCTACTCGATTCGAAATTGCATTAAACTAATATGATAGAAATGTAATCAACATATTCAAGATCGCTATTACGAAAATTGTATAGTATATTTTAAAGATCTAGAAGACGAATTTCCCTGCAGTGATATTTATTTACAGGTTGATTTTAGGCCAAAAACCTACACCTATTGTTTACGTATTTCTTGTCATAACACGTTTAGTCTCACAGATCACACTGTCTATGTCGCAATTGCTTACATTACAAATTCCCCGTAAAAACAGCCCATTAACCTTCAAATTCATCAAAGAACAAGTAGCCAGCCTCTTAAAGGATAAATCCATAAAATCCAGCACTAAAATGCCTACGTCATATGTTTGTGTGAATAGGAATTGTTTATGAGCGCCCCAGCGAAGGCGGGACAATAATGAGAGCTATAAAGGCGATGCCACATCGGCGGCGTATCTACGATCTGCGTCTCGATGGAGGTTATTTACATAGCAATAAGGACAGATACCGTCGCCTCTGTACCCGGCACCTTATCTCTGTTATTGCCTGTGTGTACACGGCTTATGGTCGGGAGGAAAATGAACTGGGGCCTCAGGAAATAAGGTGTTTTTAAACAAGATCCCTCTGATTTACTGTCTTTGAATGGGAGATTGCAACCGTTGTGGAAGGTTTCATATAAGGTGCAGTGAACTTCTAAGGCGTTGTGTTTTCTGCTTTTTCTTATAATGATATGCCTGTCACCGTAGTGAAGGTTGGCCGTCAGGTTCACAAAGAATTTATTTTATATTAAATTTCGTTTTCTGTGAAGTGTAACATCATGTCAAAGCGGAAACGTTAACGAAAATGTTTTTATCGTCTCAAAAACCTGTTTTTGTGTGAGCTGAAAGTTACTGTAAGCGAAATGGAAAGTATATTTAACGTAATTTTTGAACTCTCTGACTTAAAAAAAAGTTAATTCTTCATTTGGAAATTATGTACAGCATGACGCAGAAATCACTTTCCTAATGACTTCAAAATCAATATTGCAAACACCAAATTTTTTATAACAAACACCCTGCATTATAATATAAAGATTTGTCGCACAACAGAGAATTGACAACAGTCAGGGGTGAATCCAAATATTAAAATGAAAATTTATGAAGTGTGACTGGTAGAGGGACATCCGACCGGAGCAAACCGATTTGTATGGAAATCTGGTGAAATGTCTCACTGAGCGGGTGTCGCTGTCATCCGGAGGTACAATTTGATGGCATAATTTGGTACAAGGAACGTAAAACGTCCAGATTTATGTATGTTTGTATGTTTGCCTTTATTGAATGGTGTGGAGAGCCGGTTTATGGACGCTTTGTTGTAATGTTTATTATTGTATTTTGTAGGTGTGTGTTCGGTTGGTTTGTGGAAGTGTTTAGATTTTATGACCTACTAGCTTTTAATTAACACACGGGAACGTACTACCGAGATAGAAAGTATCCTATGTCCTAACCCAAGCCGTAACCGTGCCAGCCAAATTTCACCCAAATCCGTTTAGCCGTTTGAGGGTAAAAGCGTAACAAATAAACAAAGAAACTCACTTTTGCATTTATAATACTATAAATAAAATTTCTATACAACGTGTAACGTTAAATGTGCAAAACCTCAGACAGCCCAACAGATTTTTAATTCAATTGACCTGTATCAGAAAGAAAAAAAAAACATTAAAAAAATTGTAGAGGTTTTATGTGCTGTTTTAGTTTTACTGGCAATTCTGATCGTTTCTTGCGCCTGCGACGACGCTCTTATCTTATTCATGGTACTGTATGGAAGATTCGTATTTGCATTGAAATAAAAGCTATTATTATCCCGCGTATGAGAAAATTTAAATTGGTCGACAAAAATTTGTGTTTGTTCTTCTATTTTGGCGGGTTTGCGCATGTGATGGCTTGACCTATTAATAAATATGTAGATACGGCAACGTTTATAGTGAAGATTTTTTGTAAAAGTGACCTATTTTAAAAAGTGATTCAATTGATTCTGCTTGTTATTCTGATCAAACTATTTTCAGGTTTTGCGCATTTAACGTTACACGTTGTATATTAGTTAGGATACAAAGCTAAAGAAACTTCATCAACAAGAAACTTCATCCACAGTCAAAGCTAAATAAGGTCATAAGAGTGATTTTTAAAGGCAGTGTCACCATCTCTGGACAACTTTCGTCTAAAGGTCAAGAGCAGGACTAAACGGCATTTTTGTTTAACTTGCCTCATATCTTTGAATACAAATTTTGTATTTTTTTTTTTAGCTAGCTGGTTGTCTAGTTATGAACCACTGTGAACCAGACCCAATATATTGGGGCAGTATCAAAAAACTATTTACGAGTTTCATCGTTTCAATTCAACTATTCTGGCTTATTCGTGAAACCGAAACGTTGAGAGCAGTCGATGTACCATAAGATCAAGCCGCGTTATTCTGTAAATATACTGCTGTGCTTCAACTGCCGTGACACGGTATGAATGATGAACAGTAGCTCAATATGATTGGGTTAGTAGAGTACCTACGTTCAGAACAGTTATGTACTTACCGAAAGACCACAAATCCTTATCCTAGGCAATATGCTGCTGCTCGCCATAAAACTCCTGTATAATATTTTCCTATTTGTTTTGTTTACTAAGTTATTTTTATCTTATGTGTCTATAAGTGTTTCACATAATTATTTCTTATTGACATAATATATATTTTTTCAACTTATTTTAATTTATTCATAGGGGACGAAAGTTCAATGCTCTTTATTTAAAGCTCAGTGTAAGTAGTTTTGGTTAATATCGATAGATGGCACGAGTTGTAAGACAAATTAGTTTAATATCTTCAATGGTAGGTATTAAGAATTTAGTACCACTGTGCTATCTATAACACAGTAAGTTATACAAATGATGATATGAACTTATAACTAAGTTAAATATTATTGTGTTTTACCCGGAATAAATGCTTTTAATGATGGTGAAACCCGCATCAAATCCATTGTGTAGTTTATAAGATCTAAGCGGTCACAGACAGACGCCAAAATCGATTTTAATTTATACTATTGTATAGATGACTTGAGAAAATAAACTAGGTACCATGATTTGAAGAATTTACATTTAATTTATTTTCCGGTATTTTTGCCATCCATTGCCTAAGTTTTCCTGCCGCATAATTATTCTTTAGTCTCTCAGCTTATGGTAGTTATCTAAGCAGCAACTTCATTCAAGTTTACACATAATCTTTTAAGCCTCATTTACATTATGAAAGTTTCTTGCCTGTGGCATACCTACAGTAAAATTGAAGCAATCAATTACTTGCATCGTATAAACAATGTTTAGAGGTTGAAAATTTGATTGTTGCTTCAACTTATGGTATGCCACAGGCAATTAAATCAGGCTTAAATTATTTCCCAGTTGATCTACTACACATTCCCGCTCTGTGGTTCCAGTAAAGCCGCTGAGCCGTCATATCGACTCGGCTCGTTGCAATGGAATCGGTTGAGCCAGGTTTTTTACGCACCCATAACTGAACCGCCTATGGCCGGCGCGCAATACCGATAGACAAATTTCAACGCGACATTTTTTTTCCAGTCGCTACTGTTATGAATTTCCTCTGTAATAAATAAAAAAAATAGTGGTGTATAAGTTGAAAAGTGTTTTTCACTTTTAGTGTGGGCTATGGAAGCTTAAAAATACTTTCGGACCGATCCGGAAGGATTCATAGTTTGATACGGATTTTTAGGCTGAAACCTTTGAAGTAATTTTTCTAACGTGGTGGTATTTTTACAGTATTCTAATGGTAGCCATATACACACGTTACGATATACTTGCGCATGTTTAGACTTGCATAAGTCTGTGTGATACCGAATGGCTCGTATACTTGTGCTAATTCATCCCAAACACGTTAATGTATACTTGTGCAAGTCCAGTTTTGCGCAAGCATATCGTTACGGGGCCTGCATTATGTTTTGTAACATTGTACCTACACTAAACTTGTAAAATATGTAAGTACAAGCCGCGTTCCCATTGACAGAAATGACGAAGTTCCATAGAAACTTTCATCCCATAGGGGATGAAAATGACGAAGTTCCATACATACTTTCATCCCATAAGGGATGAAAATGACGAAGTTCCATACATACTTTCATCCCATAAGGGATGAAAATGACGAAGTTCCATACATACTTTCATCCCATAAGGGATGAAAATGACGAAGTTCCATACATACTTTCATCCCATAAGGGATGAAAATGACGAAGTTCCATACATACTTTCATCCCATAGGGGATGAAAATGACGAAGTTCCATACATACTTTCATCCCATTGGGGATGCACATGATGAGCTCTTAAAAATGACGAGCTTACATACAAACTTTCGTCCCTTATGGGATGAAAGTTTCTATGGAACTTCGTCATTTCTAGGGGATGGATTTTCTATAATCCTTTTTTTGCGGCAACTTCGTTATAAAAGGTCTAGAAGCATGAGCATTTTGCACAACAGTTGTGCAAAATGCTCATGCTTCTAGACCCAGCGGTTAAGGCTGTACGTTGTCTGTCAGTGAATGAATGAATTTAAGATATTTCGTTTAAGGAAAAATTGAGAAAGACGTATAATTATTCTTTTCTCAGCCAATGTTTTTTATTTAATTCGAGCTCATTCGTTCTAAACTGAATTCAAGCCTTAAATTTTAATTAAAAATAAAAAGTCTGCACATCATTTGAACAACGAAACATTTAAATAATTACTAACAGAACGATCACAGGCTTCTAAATTGTTTATATACAGCATGTTTCAAAATAGCAAGCTAATAATAGTGGGCAGCTTTGTTTGCAGTTAATAAATGAAACAACTAGTATTCCACATTCGATTCCAATTAATTGACATGCGAATTGTCGCTGCGACGCGCGACTCAGTCGCTGTCAGTCGTATTATTGTTGTTTTCATGTATTAATTGGGTAAAAAGTATTTCCGTTTTAAAACATTCTTAGAAGAACTATTGGGCTGCATCGTTGGTTCAGTCCAGCAGTATTTCTTAAGTTTTAGAAGTAAGTTACAGTGAGATGAGAGGACGACGTAGTTGCCTTCACGGGTAGATACTGGATGAGGCTGTTACAGGCCCATGGGGATTGGTACAAGGAAGACGAGGCCACGTCCAGGAGTAGGTAAAGTCGTGGTAATGATGAAGGTAATGAAGACGTTTTAAAACGGAAAAACGATCATGAGTTAAAACAATCAACGGGTTGCACTCCGGGAGTGCCGGCAGAAGTGAAAACTTGAATATTAACGTTGTGCATTTTTGATATTTTGGAATGGTTAGGGAATAATTTTGCACGAATAGCTTTAATTATCAGTATAAAAGTACTATCATTTATGTGGTAAAATACAATATTCATTTATTGCGCTATCGTACACAAACATGACAATCTTACGAATTTTCGATCAGGTCACGTGTCCTGACGCGAGTTTAACATTTTTTACCCATCACAAAAAGTGCACAACGCCGCTAAAGAAGTTTTCACTTCAAAAAGTGATTAGGTGCGTGACTTCTCCTCATCACTAAGGTACTGGGCGACCGAGCTCTGCTCGGGTGAAAATAGAGAAAACGAATTTTCCCAGATATGAGACCTAGCTAGATCGATTTCTCGCCCCCGTAAACCTCTCCTATATTGCAACTTTCATGGAAATCGTTAGAGCCGTTTTCGAGAACGTGATTACAAATATGTAAACAAATATTGTTCATTTAATAGTATTGGATAGGATTAGCTCATGTCCACTGTCAGTAGTCATACTCGCGCTTGAAGTCCTTGGTTCGATCCCCGAGTCTGTCAAAGTGAAAGGATTGAGCTACAAGTGCTACAACCCCCAGATTTGCGTTGCCTGCGTTCGGAAAATCCTCGTGATTTTTACTTGGTTCAATTTGTGGGGGGACTACGCACTCCGTACCTTTCAATTCGCGTGTTTGATGGGAAATTTTTGACCCTTACCCGTCGATACATACACTTGCCCGTTCTGCTTCCAGGCTTCCTTCTGCAGTAATGATGTTACTGGTGCTCCTACTTTCACGATCTAAAGAGATCCTTGGGTTTTCTTGAATCTTCTAAGATGCCGAAACTTCTAACGACACGATCCTTCAAGGTCCTGTCACAGTACACTTCCAGTGACACTAGTACCAACTGTATGAAATTCACTAAAGCTGCTTTAACCATGGTCGCAATCTTAATAGCCGTTTTACCAATATTAACTAAGATGGTAGTCGCTGTGACCAAAATCGAGTCTGGACTGTCAGATTCTTCTTTCTGATGCCCAGAATCATCAGATTGGGCAGCTAGATTAGTCCTTTTGCATTACCTACGCTGCCCATCTAGCTTAGCAAGTAAAATGCCTATTTAATATTTAAATAACCCATCAGTATATAGTCCCAGTCAAAATCAAAGCCGTTCGGCGCTGCATGCAGCTCGAATGCAAATGTTGGGTGGGGTGTACTGTGAACGCGCAGTTGGCTGCATTGTGCCGCCCCGCGCCCCCGCTCCACCCCCGCACAGACCCGACACATCCCGCGAGAGTTTGTTTTTCGGGGCAAATAGCTATAGGCTTGATAATGGCCTCGCGGGCTGCGGTATGCTGTGGAAGGTGCTCTACTTTGGTGAGTGATACGGAAGAATGGGCAGGATAAACCTAACATGCCCATTAGTGAAGAACTGCACCGGCTTTAGAATTTTGTAGGATGCCTGCAGAATATTTCAGCATTTTCGATCAAATAATAATGAATTGCAATTGTAACTCTGAATTTGATGGTGTAACCGTTTTAGGCGTAAAAAAGGCATTTGGAATGTTTCCAAATACTTTTTTACGTTACGATATTAATTATTGCATTTCATAATCAATATTGTAGTTCACTAGTTAGCCATATTTCTTATTTCCATACAGTAATATTGCCAAATTAATCAAAACAGTGAAATATTTGACAGCTGTTTGCGACTTTGCCCGTTTTTGTATAAACCCCAATTTGTAATAAGAAAAAATATGATAAGAATAGCCTTACGATCGCTGTAGCAATCCATTGCGAAAATTTTGTTCCTACGTGTAGGAGCTACAAAAACAGAAAGTCAAAGTAGAGCACCATCCCGAGCATATCAACTGTATCGGAGTGGCGGATGGGTTTTGATTTTTGTAGTTTCGTATTATTTGCGTATTTATCCACCCGCCGCCCAGCGATACATTTATTTGCTTCCACCTCCCCATACTCTGCCTACCCCCGTTCGATTGATCGCGATATCATTGCGATAATAGCAGCAGTGGAATCGGCGCCCGGTTCCGTCACGCTGGCGAGAAATATGGCGGACTGCTGCGCCCGATCAACCGTGATGGCAGCTAATTATTGTATGTAATTAGTTATAGATGTTATTATCGATTAAGTTAGGATAGGCGCAATTATCGCATTAAGTTATCCTGCCGGTCTATATATAAATCTATATATATTTATATATACAATACATCCATACAAATAAATAAAATTGAAATGTCTGTTTGTAATGTCAAAATAACAGCTTTTTACAAAATGCGTATAAAAGTATTTACGGAAACTAAAACAAACAAAAAAAAACTGTCGTTCTGTCTGTCTGTTTGGCTAATCTCCGAAACGGCTGGACCGATTTGGACGAGAATTCCACTGGGCTACTTTTATTTTACAAAAATAATTAGGGTCCACGCGGGCGAAGCCGTGGGCAGCAGCTAGTTCTATATAAATCTCAGCGTGAAAACTAATGTAATGTGAGCTTGAAGTGAGCTGTCCTTTCACCTGATACTAGGGATTGACACTATTAGTAATAGTAATAGCAATAGCAATAGTAATAGCAATAGTAATAGCAATAGTAATAATAATAGCAATAGTAATTGTAATAGTAATAGCAATAGTAACAGTAATAGTAATAGCAATAGTAATAGCAATAGTAATATTAATAGTAAATAATAGTAATAGTAATAAGTTGCTAATAGCAATAGTAATAGTAAATAATAGTAATAGTAATAAGTTGCTAATAGCAATAGTAATAGTAAATAATAGTAATAGTAATAAGTTGCTAATAGCAATAGTAATAGTAATTTATTTCCAAAATTCAGTACCTACACGTTACATCAATGAGGTCTCGACCCGAACAAGGACTAAGTATTGACAGCTCACTTCATCTAGGTTTTCACGTTGAGATTTTTACAGAATAGACCGGCTGTAATGGTAAATGTAAGTAAATAAATAAAAAATCCACGGATGGGTGCCGTGAAAGACATGAGAAGTTTACGGTAGACAATAAAGTCTAAACTTCCTGTGGGTGGCAAGGTTTCTGCTGTATAATTGTCTTTGTGTTATCTGAATGACTTCACACTTGATTGAACTCCCTAAAGTTACTCAAAAACAGAGGGAATTGAAATGTTACGATTGGCAGCGAGTCAGTGCAACAGTGTTTAAGGTAAATAAAACTCATCTTCAATTGTATTAACCCACTGGCATAATCACAAACGTCTATACGTATCTACAGGGTCAAATTTAATTATCTAGCGAAACTCCGTAGATATTGTGGGTGTCGATATCTAAACACGATATAACAAAGAAAAAAAATCTTCGGTCTACGACCACTGGTAGTGTATTCACTTGAAGTAATTGAGAAAATCTGTTTTTTTTTTGTTTAATCGTATTTAGATATCGAAATCCATCACGTCTGTGAAGTTTACACAGAAAAAAATACTTATTTTAAAACTGATTTTTCAAGTAACTACAATACGGCCGATATAACTTGGCAGTTGTGAACATAGGCTCTCCGAACTTTTGCACATGTTCTCTCACTCACACTCGCCTCATGTCACCATTTGGTTCCTAAAAAATGTTGTTGCGCAGCCAACTGCGCGAAGTTCAGAACTGCTAAGCTATATCGGCCGTATTGTACATCGATTCAAACAAAAAAAACAATAAACCAATTTTTTTTTCGTTTTATCGTACGTAGATATCGGTGCCTATCACGTCTGCGGAGTTTCGCTAGCTAAATTAATTTGACCCTGTATAAGTACATATGGCTACACATCAAGCTACACATTTCCAGTATAAGCTGACCTCGCATTGTACGGAAATCCTATACAGTACGAGATCAGCGTAAACTGGAAATGTGTACCTTGATGTGCAGCCGTGTGAAAGTAGTTTAATTTATCTATAATAGAAACTTCTACAGATACAAGCTTGTTGCTTGGAAACCATTAACTTGTTAGTGACAGAGTAGCACATTATAAACGTATTCAAATTATGAAAGCATCGCCTAAGCATATTCAAAATATCATCCGAAGGTATCCTGTTACTTACTTTATAAAATTCATCTCAAGTTGGATGCATCGTAGTGTCTTCAATAAAGGTCTGTCAAAACATACCTTACTTTGATGAAGCGCAAAATGTCTTTTAGGACCAATCAATCATAGTAAAACGTCTTCCCAGTAATACGTTAACAAACAAGATAATACAAATGTTTCAACAAAGGCCACACTGTGACGTATGCAAATTAGACCGACGAGCATAAAAATTGTAAACGGCGATACGGTTAAACTTTTAACCAAATAATATTGAACAAAAAAAAGAAAGAATATTTGTCATGTGAGCGCATACGCATGGGCTGGTTATCAATTTAAAAGTCGGCATTATCCGCATAATGCTGCAAGGGGCTGATATAAAACATTTCAATTTGGTGATCCGGTTACCCGGCCCCCGTTTCAAATCTGCATTGTGGGACCCCATACACTAGTAGTTTTGGGTACAGTCGCGCTATAAGCTTTTTCGATTGTGGATATTTTTGTTTGTTCATTTTCGTAAAAAATTCACGCGGCAAAATAGCGTGGAAAGTCGGATATCTTATTTCATTTTCTGTTTGTTGTTTTATAAATGCTTCTCTGTGTATTTTTTGCTTCTTTTTTACGATGTTAATTTGCTTTCCTTTGTACGTAAATAATTTCGCTCGGATCGCAGTCATGATTTTGTAAATCAGTAGATTATGGATGCTGATGTGATATTGATTTCTTTGTAGTTTTTTTATAGAAGTTCTTACTTGATTACTAGCTGTTATAGTTACAAACCTATATGGTCTCTTCATGTCATAAATCTATCGATAATTGAACAAGTTATACCTAAAACTTAAGCATAATGCGATCTTAAAACTTTTATAGGCTTTTTTTTTTGTATGTGAGATTATCAAATAACTTCTCCCGCCCTGGGCGGAGCGGGAGGGCGTGTCATACTCTAAATTCAAAATTCAAAATTCAAAAGTCATTTATTCAAACTAGGCTGAGAATCAGCACTTTTCGAACGTCAAAATTACATAAGACAGTCCCCCAAAACGCCCACCCTTCACCACTTCCTAGTGCTTTAGCTGGGAAGAAGAAGTGGCGCAACAAACTCCCCAGCAGCACAGCTGTCTGTTCAGTAAAAAAGATTCTATATAATAGTATGCAAAATGATATTTACATTACGCAACACAAAACATAATTTAAATTATAAAATTAATAGCCATATGACAGCTAGCACACGCCAATATACCAACCAAAAACATCGAGAACTATACTCAAGCAGAAATAAAAATAACTTAACGAAAACAATATCTAAATAAAAGCCTCCAGACATAAAGGGCGTGCCCGCTTACATATAGCTGTAACTAGAAGTTATAATTGATAAACTAGGACCATTGAGGTAAAGTAAAAAATTATCGAGGTCGCTAGCTAACCACATATTGCAATACAACTCATAAAAAAAAAACATTGTAATGAGTAGATTATGTCAACAATAAATAAAGTAAAATTAGTAAAATTATAAGCAATTATATAAACTCATATAACCTGTCAGTAAGTAAGCTAATTCTGGAGAAAGAACATTTGAACATTGTCTTGAGTTAATCACAGCGACCAACTATTCTTATCATTTAAGTAGTCGTTGATAGAATAGTATGCCTTTGAAGAGAGGTTGGATTTTACTTTAGTTTTGAACGCATTAAAAGGCAAATCTAGCAAAGAAGAAGGTAGCTTGTTATAAAAGGTTATACCAAGCCCAACAAATGAGTTATGAACCTTATGAAGCCGGTGAAAGGGAGTACGTAGTTTGTCCTTATTTCTAGTGTTAACATTGTGAATATCACTGTTTTTAGTATATAAGTGTATACTCTTACTGACTAAAACACACCCGTGTTCCTTCAGTTGCCTGTTCGTTGCCAGGGGCCACGGTATTCCTTTCGGACTTTCCCGCGACCCCGGCAGGCATCGTTCCTAACGGACCCCTTTAGTTTTGCTGACATCTCTTTGAGGCGCGCGTGGAACACAACGCGCCGTTGACCCGGGCTTGGGGCCTTATTATGAAGTATTAATGCCATCATTATTCCACTGCGAAAAAAGGATGGTGCTAGCGGCCTTGTATAGCTCCGTCTCTCACTCACACTGGAATAATGGTGGCATTAATACGTCATAATACGGCCCCTGGTCCTTATCGAACAGCGAGCTACCCATTGCTCACCATCCGCAAGCCCGTGCCTACAGAACCTTATTAGGCCTTATTATAATCTAAAAACGACACATATCAATTGAAAACCACGAAAAGATTGGTAAACCAGACTACCTAAAAAACTTCAAAAATACAAATTCGAAAATCTTCACAAGTATACCTACTACTTAAAATAAAACCATCAAAAATAATACACTCAACAACAAACTAGTTCAAAACCGTAACGCTTTACCACACGAGCGTCCCCGCAGTGGGTACCCCAAAACGCAGTGTATGCTTGGTTAGGCCCGCGCCTCCCGCGGCCGGCGGGTTACAAGAAAGGGGTAGTTAGCCGCTATTGTCTCCGGCCCTCCTGCCCCAATACGGCTGCATTCTGCTTTACCGCTACAGAACCGGATAAGTGACATTTTTTTAAATGTCAAATAAGTATATAATTAGGTTCTTAAGTAGTTTTGTGGCTGGAATTGGATATAGCGTTTAGTGTAAGAGGTCTTTAAGAAAGTGTTGGGTTACAGTTTTTGATTGTGTAGTTCTTTTTTCAGGTTAGAAAATAAAGTACCTGCCATTGGCGAGCTTGCATTGTGCACTAGCATAAATAATAGGACGCTACTATTGTGACATTTAAAATTGAGCTTTCAGCCAATACCTGGGTATCTGAGGTTTTACAGCAGCATTGAATTCAACTGTGGTTATTTTGTAGCTTATGTAGAGTCATTTATTAAATAAACAGGATATTCTGGAAACAAACATGAATCAGTAAGAACATTTATTAAGTTAATGGTGGTTTTAGTTGATTAATTATAATTCGAAAATGTGGGTGGTGTGATGTTATGTTATGTTTAATTTGTGACTTATTGCTTCGATAAATAGGCACTAAAATAATTACTTTGGCAGCTGCAATTAGTAAGAACTTTATTGTATGATTCATCTTAGAACATGCTAGTTAGTATGTACGTCATCATTATAGCATATGCAGAAGGAGACAGAAACCAGTTTAAATAAATTGAATAAAATGACCTACTTAACGTCAAAATCCGGGAACCGCCTTTACCAACTTACAAATACTCTCAAAACATCAAAGTCATAACACAAAACCGGGAAATAACTCGTTTCACCGGCAATAATTATTATTAAACGCAGATACCGAGTTGTGATAATCAACAGTAGGGGAGTGTGCGCGGTGCGCGGTGCCCCATTCTCCCCACAAAGACGACACGGAAAACACTTAGCCTTGTTGACACTACACTTTACACTGATTCTACTTCAGGCTCGACACTTTGATTCTGCGATTGTCAATGCGATCTATTTGAGACTGTAAAACCCTTTAAGACTGCATTTTGTAATTACAAACAGTGTTAATGAACTCCTCTATGATTTCAATCAATACATCTGTGTTAATACCAAAGATTATTAAAAAATCAATCTGCCTAGCCTTTTCCCAACTATGTTGGGGTCGGCTTTCTGTCTAACCGGGTGCAGCTGAATACCAATATTTTACAAGCGACTGCCTATCTGACCTCCACAACCTAGTTACTGGGTAACTGCCCCGTTGGTCTCGTGGTTGCAAGCGCGATTGCCGAGCGTGGGGGTCCTGGGTTCGATTCCTGGGTCGGGCAAAGTGTTATTGGGTTTTCCCATTAGGAGTTTCTTAGTAAAAGCCCGGAGTTTGAAAGTTGGCGGTGTGATACCCCCGTGCCTCGGAAAGCACGTTAAGCCGTTGGTCCTGCGCCTGATCTCTCTCCGGTCGTGTCGGATTGCCGTCCCATCCGACTATGAGAGTGAGGGAAGAGAGAGTGCACCTGTGTCTGCGCACACAGTTGTGCACTATAATATCTCCCACGCTGAAGGCTAGTCTCCGTTGAGATTGGCCGCCGTGGCCGACATACGGTCTGGAGGACTATGCTGGGTAACACGATGCCCCAAAGGTTATATATACATACATAATCAGCCTATAATATTCCCACTGCTGGCCTCCTCTCTGTGAGGGAGTGGGCCGTTATCCACCACGCGGGCCCAGTGCGGGTTGGTAGATATCACATTTCTTCGAACACGCCAATTGGTTCTATTAGGACATGCCGGTTTCCTCACGATGTTTTCCTTCACCGTTTTAAGAGCAGTGGTGATTTAATTAAATACACAAAATAAAGTCTGCCTGGGTTCGAACTCGCGACCTACAACTCGTAAGTGGAGTTTCTTGCCGGCTCTTCTGCATAGGAAACAACCAATTGGAACCGTGCACCTAGAAAGAAAAGAAAGAAAGAAAATACGTTTATTTGCGGTAAACATGACGCAGAAAAAGAACACAAAATTAAAAAATAGAAACAAGTTTAGGGAAAATATACTTAGCTTCAGCTACACCTAGCTTCTGACGTTTCATAAGTGCCTTTGTAGGATTATGTGAAAAAAAAAAAAATAACGTGCCCATTGGGCCACCGCTGCTCTCCAAAGAATAACACAAATAAAAATAATCGTAATGTTTTAGAAGTGTGCGAATTTTTCGTTTATCTCAGTGAGCACTTTTTTTAACATGATTTTCCGATAATCTGTGTTCAGCGGTACGCTTAAGTATTAGTCTGATATATAAAGATATTTCCGATTTTTCTTTCTCCATTGATCACTTGGCCTTGTTGACACTACACTTTACTGTGATTCTACTTCAGGGCCGAAAATACCTATAAATATTTCTGTATTCACATAATAAAAATACAATATCGTATTTATTTCGGACTGTTAAAACCCTTTTAGAGTTGCATTTTGTAATTAGAAAGAGCGTTAATGAACAGCTCTATGATTTTGATTTTTACCATTAAGAATTATGTAGGACTTAAATGGAAATTAAAGTGCCAAAAATGTACTTAAAAATTCAAGGTCTAATAAAACAATGAGATTCAATGGGTAAATTAAATTATAGTACTTTTAAATGCAATTTTTCATAAAATTGGTGGCTGTATTTAAACTAGACACAATTATGTTTCTGCAAACAATATTCTTAATCGATGGTTTTCTCGTAGCCTGAGTTGAGCATTTGAGTTTACGGGTTGATATTATGAAGATATTTCCGAATCTTCCAAAAACGCTTAGGCTTGATTAGATGCACAACCAATCTATTCTAGTTCAGGCGCGCCACTTTAAATCTATGATTGTCACTGCTATTTATTTGAGGTATTTTTTAATTAGATTGATATCCTTTTTAATTGCAAATCATTAATCCTAATCTTTATCAAATATGCAGAAATTGATATAGTATAACTTATTCATAAACCCATTAAGTTAAGAATTCATGAAATAGTAACAATTATTGGACTCAAAATAATGCACTTATTGTAAAACACTTTTTTATATGTTGAATGTATGTATCTACCTATAAATTCGATCACAGAGCTTCCAATATTAATTATTGAGTTTTGTTATGGCCTCCATAATTAAGAAGACTTAAGTCTAGAGAAAAATTAAACAACAATGCCTTGCAACAAGTATCCCCCTAAAACTATATTATGTAATGTGTTAATTTAAGGTTTCTCCAACGAAATCTTTTTGTACTTCTGCATAAGCGGAGTTTGAGTTTGAAACACACAATACCTCAGTATTATCTTCATTGATGATTCTTGGATATGACTAAAAGAAATATGTACACATGGACTGACAGCGTTGACTGACATTTTAAAAACAAGAAATCATGACCCAATTTTTCATTTACCTTGGTAATACCTTCACTTACATAAACAATAATCTCCAATACATAACATATCCAGTCATTACCCCATAAATACAATATTCGCAACGTAACAAAAAACATCCGTTGATAAATTATACCCATTATCGTTAATCTGCAAACAAATTACAAAAACGTTACAATAAAACTTTAAAGTTCACGACAAACAGTAGCGCGAATGTAATGAATGGCCACAGTATTATAACCGGACTGCAAATCTAGTTTGGAAGGGGAGTGCGGGAAGTACGGTGAGCCTCCATGGCCAGACGTTCACCACACTCCAGCGTGTACTATTCCCGCTTATCACATTAGCAAAACACTATAAGATCACTAGGAAACACAACTCAACTTCAACCTTTTCAAATGGGAATAAAGTCAATTTTACATTACCAAAATTTTGCTGCATACGCTGGATACAGATCAGGGGTTTCACCAGATCGCTATAACGTGTTCTTTGTCGCTTTAGCCACGTCCCTCTCATACAATGGCATACTTATTAGGGATTTAGTCCAGATATTAGTTGGGGATGTCGGCATTGTTTGGATTTTAATAGAATTCGGCTTCACCCCGGGCGGTTGGGTATACTTACACGTTTGTTGTCGTCGTCGTAGACTACATGCGGTACCTTGACGCATGTGTTTGGAATTGATTCGGAAAAGTTATTGCTTCGTTATTGGTCTTGATGTGTTGAATTTTGTTCATTTCTTGAATTAAACTTTAGCTTGATCGATTGGAAATCAATTAAGATGCAGGCTCAAAGGTAATGTAAATATGGAATCTGAAGTTCAAGTCTGACCCGATTTTTCATTCATTCTTATTACCAAAATCGTTGAGATTTGATCGATTCTTTTATCAAAAAAATTTCAGACTGCATGTGTTTGTTCTGTATTATCCTAAAATTTTAATTAATATGTTGGTACTTTGAAAGCGCAGTAGGGAGAGGACCTCGTAAATTTCCTAGAGGGTGTTTAGATACACGAACAGCTAATAATTGAAGCGAATGGAAATTCCCAGAGAAGACCTAAACCTGACTGTAGGTGGAAATGGGATGAAAAATAGAATTACTCTGATAAGGTTACGTTGGTCAACAAAACAAAATTCCCTGCAAAAAGAGTCGTGTATGTTGTTTGTGCACAATTTTTGGCTGTACACAGAATCTTTTTTGATTTCTTTACCATTAGAACCAACGTTATTACAGAAACAAAAGTTAAAACCGTAGTCCAAAAATAAATTGTTCATATTTGATTGTATCATTCATGATTTATGGCTGTGACATTAAATGCATCAAAATATTTTACTGCGTAGACTGTTTCATTTATATCTTTTTCCAAAGAAAAGAATATATGAGCAGTTGCTAACGTTTCCTTCGAGTCACTGTTTACTAACTGCGGATATTTATAGTTGGATGCACACCACAGAAAGGAAGCTGAATGATGCTTTCGGCTGTATGCCCCCCGTGTGTAGTGCTGGATCGATAGATGCCCCTCATCGCGCCCCTTATTGAAAATTATAACAATGGAACACCGCGCTCTCTCTGCGCCCTCTTAACACTCACTGATTTCGGCAACGCACTGTGGATATGCCAGAAAATAAAATATTGAATATAAACTTTAATAAACTCATATTTGTTGCTTAATAACTCTGGAATACAGTCAAAGAAATTGTAGGTACATAGCTACCAAAATAGCGCTCTAGTGGAAAGGAAACATCGTAATGGTTATTAGAATCTGATGTGTGTGTAGATAGAATCTTTACGATCACTTTCGTTCAGCTCTTTCGTTTTATCCCAAAACGAATTTGGTGAGATAATAAGGAAAACCAGCGACTGTATCTTTAAGAAACCTAAGTATGATAAAAAAAACTGCTTAAAACCACATTTATAGTAATAAATTGAATCGAAATAGGGCTTACGTTATAAGGCAAATATTTAAGAGCAACGAATCTGATAACGACTTTGTTGACGAACGACTACGATGAGAGCTGAGAAGCTTCAAACAAAACAAACAGAAGAGAGAAATATGCTAAAAGAAAACAGATACTTAAAACAACATGCAAAAATATTCGCCAGCCATATCCATACGCAGATGTATCGAATGTGGACGTGTTAATATATCGGTCGAATCAAGCTTGGAGGGCGGAGGTCGGGATGCAGGGATTATAATGAGGCGCAGCCCCACTAAGTATTTTCGACATGCGTCGCCGTCACCCGACAAACATTCGGAAGGCCGAGGGTTAACGAGTGCAGCGCGTCGAAAATTACACGCGCTACCGGCGAGCTTTAATGTCCACGTCATAGGTCATTCCGGGATGAGCGTAAAAAGTCTGTAGACGACTGTAGGTTTGTAAACCCTGAGGAAAATTTGGTATATTTGGACCCTTTGGGATATACGGACTCAAAAGTGCTTCCTTGTTGGTTTTATTTCTTTGAATGTGGGAAAGCTGTATTTTTCATTTTATTATTGTCAAGTAGAGTTCGTTTAGCTCTGCATTTTTTGCCTCTATTAAATGTGTAGCACTTACACTCCATGTTTTATATATTTCATTAAATCCATATAACAGAAAATAAAATGGAAGAATGTTTTCAAAGTGCTGTTCGTGAACCGAACGGAGTGTTGAAACAAAACTAAATGAACTAAAGCCGATACTTCCAACTTATACGATGCTACGATTCTTATTGCCGTTCGAAATATGCTTTTTATGATTATGATTGGAAAAATATCGTTGAAAATATTTCGTTTTTGATTAACCAAGGGAGGTTTTTAAAAAGCACTGAAAATATAAATTAGAAATCAACATTATTCCTATCATATATCAACATTATATCCTACTCAATCTGCCTAGCCTTTCCCCAATTATGTTGTGGGCGGCTTCCAGTCTAACCGGATGCAGTTGAATACCAGTATTTTACATGGAGCGACTGCCTATCTGACCTCCACAACCCAGTAACTGGGTAATACGATACCTCTTTGTAAGACTGGTTGTCAGACTTTCGGGCTTCTGACGACCCGTAACGACTGTCAAACATCCACGAATGACAGCTGGGACCAACGGCTTAACGTGCTTTCCGAGGCACGGAGGAGTCTCGGTATGTAAAGATGGTTATCCATCCACGGACCAACCCTGGTAAGCGTAGATTAAACTGATGGATCGACCCGTGCGGCTTTTATTAGTTAGCCACAAGCTCCAATGCATGTCCTACTACAAAAACTCAAGCAAAAGCATTCGATAGAACAGATGAAACAGAGATTTTTTACATTGATCTGTCCACCGAGTAGTTACTCGAAGTTAACCAATAACACGATTCGGCATCCGAGGCACGCGTAACGTTTTTTAGGACAAACATCGTCCCAGTTTCACTCCATTCGAAGAATTGACACATCCAGAGAGAACAGTGTTGGCAAAATACTGGAACTAATGGGTGTTATGGTGTCGCGTGGATGCCATAAATGGCCCACAATGCGGCCGGCTTGAGATGTCATTAGCCAAAAGAAATCTGCCATTGTATCCATGGTACCGAGAACGTCAGTCTTTGTCCAGTTTCCATATTGTCGCATTGTTTTTATTTTGTTCTTTGTATAATTGTTAGGAAGTTAAATGTAGTTAAGTCTATTGTGCGCTTTGTGTTTCAATTTCACGGAGCTACGTGTCGCCTTTTGGTCGTAGTTGCATAGAATCTGTCTGTAAATCGCTGTTTATTAGTGACGACGGGACCTGTCCCGGGTGATGGAGGTGGCCGTTTATTAGTCATCGCTGTTGGAGTGTATTACATCCTACGGTGAGATAATGTGTTCGTTAACTGTTTAGGAGTTAGGGCAGGTTGGTGTGCGGAGAATTGGTTACTGAGCTAGATATTGATGAAACTGTGGCATTGTTCGTTTAAAAGAAAATGATATCGGTATATTTATTCCATATATGATAATTTTTTGACAACTTTACATAAATCTTGTGTCTATTGAAATACACACAGTTTAGATTCATTACTTATAATAGGGTTACCATTTCGAAATTTGAAAAGTCCTGACATTAAGCCTGACATTTTTTTTTAAAGTCCGGATATAACTTTTTAATCTTATTTTTTCAGTACTGATTTATCTTTTTTAAAGAAAATCCCTTTAAATACAAAAGTCCGGACAAATGAATAGGCCGGACATAGTCCGGACGGGGGGACAAAAAGCCGGACATGTCCGGACAAATCCGGACGGATGCTAGCCTAAGGATGCTGCTAGCATAACATAACATCACGCTTGTAATCCCTGAAGCGTTAGGCCTTTCTTCATGATATTACCGAAATGAATAACATTACGAAAATATGAAGTTTCTAGAGAAAAATTCAAAATGTAATAACAGAATAAAACAAGAAGAAACAGAAATAATCACACAGCATATTTCTAGAAAAACATAAGAGCATAATTTGTCCTTGTCCATAATGACGAAGAAACAATAGCTATAAAAATGGGTCATGTTTTTACACCAACCTAAGCTTGGGACTGTGTTGCCAATTTAACAAAGCGAACAATATAGGGTAACACCAGTGGCCGTCCAAAGACAATATTATTTATGACAACAGAAGCTGTTTGACAATAAAATTACGAGCAAAAAAAATGTGACGAAACGCAAAATTGTGATGTTCGGAGTTTTGTCCGAGAATTAGGTAATTCACAATTTTTATGTTTAGGCTGGATGAAAGTAAAAAAGGGTGCGAGAATAAAAAACCTTTGTATCTTTGTTAATATTGATGATCATTGTGATATTACAATGGGCATTGATGCAATAATTGGGGTCTAAGATGTTGCTAGATTGATAAATCTACTAACACAAACTACTCTGCCTATAACTGCATCAACAACCAAATAAAAGAAGAAAAGAAAGAAAGAAAATACGTTTATTTGCGGTAAACATGACACAAAAAAAGAACACAAAATTTAAAAAATGGAAACAAGTTTAGGGAAAATATGCGTCACATTCACGCAAAACATAACGCTAAAATACGCAATAACGCTACTTTAAAACCCCAAACCATTTTCAAATCTCTCTTTCTCTCCCAAAACATTGAGTCCCGCTACAAAACAACAAACTTCATAAATCAGACTAAAACTAACGGAATCTTTCACTCATTACTCAAAACTGTATTTGTTTATATTTACCATAACTGTTTTTAACGGGAAACATCGTATTTTGACGTCACTAGATCACATACCGTTACTCATAAAAGCCGTATAACGGTGTACTGAACATTGAACCATTTTCGAGCAACCCTTTGAATACGTAATTACACAAGGAACCGTAACTTTATCAAGTTGGTTACACAAAGAGTAATGTTAGTTGACCTTGAGAAGGAAAGTACAAAGGACTTTCTCCGTGAAAGGGTTTTGTCACTTCCTTGTAAGCGTGACCAATGGCTGCACTATTGTTGGGTCCTGTTACTTCAAATTGTACCACAGTTACTTTATTTGGGAGTTTATTGAAAGTGATCGAATGGTCTTTCTTTGAAAAGAAGAAAGTTTGGAAAAAATAAATCATACTTAGGTACTTAGATATTTTTTTTGTTTTGTCACGATCTTTAAAATTACTTGAGGTTGATAATATACCTAGTATTCAAATTCAAAAGTATAGTCAGACCACAGGCAAATACGGGCGACCAGTAGTTTACAAAATCACAGAAGTAGGTTGCTAAAAACAATTACCTACATCAATCAGAACTTTTCAATTTGCGGAAGATAATTTGGGCAATAAGTTTATATCTTTCTGAATTGTGTCCATTATTTTCTTCAGTCCTGGTAGTACAATCTCTACTCATACATTACTCTTAAAAACAAAAAAAACAGCTACACTGAACTGATTCTCCACACCGAACTTAGTATAATCACACCATTATGTTCGTCTGACATCTATGTTTGACACAGCGATTAACCAGGATTACCATCTGTCTGTACGTAGTCTAGCTGATGACATTACAACTGGTAGAGGCGTTATAGATTTACAAAAAGCTATCGTTGTTCATGTGGGCAAAACAATAATTAAGATCCAAATTTATCTCCATATTTATAAAGTCTAACCAAAAAGTTGTTAAGCAGTTGATACCATAGTGCAAAGATAGTAGTGCCAACACAACTCTTTTGTCGGTTACCCTTATATCTGATTAACTTAAACGAAAACAGGTGGAACAAAAAATAATTTAAGACTACAGATTACATAACATCACAGTCTCAATAGCATTGTAGGAGTTTTAAATTTAGATAATCTGGAGATGATCTAGAAATAAAAGAACAGAAGTTGCGGAAAAAAACAAATTCCTATACAACAGTAGACAGACTATTTCGATAAACGTATGATTTTTTTTACGAATCTTTTACATGTGTGTGTTTCATAACGAAAATTGTTTAGTATGATAGGTAGAATCACCCTCTTGACGAATGCAGGTAACTAAATCACCACCCTGTACTGCCCTGTAGGTATAATGTACATACATACATGGATATCGTACCTAGAAAGAAAGAAAATACGATTGTCGAACGTTACGTCGTCGTGTATGTTTACCGGAGACGAGAGCCCCTGACTCCCAGAATAGCGCATTGGATATGAGTTTGTAATGAGCATTAGCATTATGTAGACGCATCTGAAGTCCGATTTGACGTCGTGATTAGCCAGGATTACCATAGTACGGATGCACTGGTACATTACCTTGATGACATTACGTTTTATCCAGGGTTTCCACAAATAGTGTTGCAGTCCTGTAATGTGTTTCTAGGAAACTTTAATCCTGCTTTGTCCAATCCGTTTAATCTGTGATTGGCACTCCCAAGCATCTTTATATTAAGACACAATTTTTACAGAGTTCTGACATTGAAATAGTAGCTTATGTTATAGAAATAAAAAAAAAATTAACGAAATAAAAGTTTTGAAGAGAAAGAAGTATTAATGAATCTGAACCTGAATATGAATGATAATTGTGCCCCTCAAACATTGCAAATTGCTTTTATAACCCGAAAAAAACTTCCAAAGGAGAATGACCAAAAAAATCAGCGTCGATTCAAAAAACATATATGTACGAAACATGGTAGATATCAAATGTGAAATTAGTTTCTCTCAAAATAATCACCATAAGCGCCACAGCGTGCTCAAAGCGGTAATATTGCAAGCGTTGAATAAAGAGTTTCCTATGGTAAAAAAGAAATAGGTAGTGCACCGTGCGGTTATGTTGCACATATTCCACCATTCGGAGAGAGTGAACAATGCAATGAGTGATTTTAGAATCCGTGCAGCCCTCATAATGCATATTGAGAACCCTACCTAGATAGGATGTTCGATGCATAAAATTAAAAAAAAAAGTCATCGTACGTTGGGAAGTTGTGCACATGTAATCAGCATGTTTTATTATCTCGCCTATGCTAGGCATGAAGACGCTATGCAACAACCAGCAAATTTTCTAGATTATTTCTTAGTTGATCACGATAATATGATACAGCGATGTATTTTTCGTAATAAATATTTACCTACACTTTTTAATATGTGTCTTTATATATACTATATGCTGCTAAGCAACTTTATTTTTATGAAAAAAGCAAGGAAATCATTACAAATTATTAATAAAAAAAATAACTTGTGTGGCCAATCATGGGGATAATTTTTAAACAAACTAATTTCATATTTGTTATCAACAATTAATGCCTTTTTACCCCACATACGTTTTTCTATCGACTCTGGGATTTTTGCCCATACATTTTTGGGCATTCTCCTTACCTTTAATAATCTTAATTTCACAATTTTCTTCAAAGGTCCTTCAAATCTTAATCACAAACCTCTTAATAAAAATCATTACCAGTTAGATAATGCTGAAGACTTAGCCGGAACAAGGGGGAGTCATGTCCCAGCTCCTAACAACAGATTGACTTGCGTTAAACGCGTAAGCTGTTGAGTAAGACAAAGTCGCTCTTAATCCGCACCGTCTATGCACCATCTCAGCTATTTGGGGAAGGATTTGGATAGATTAAAGGCCCCCATTCACCGTGCGACTGGATTCTTTTTGTAGCCGTAATCTTGTTGTGAACTGGCTTAGAAATAAATGTGTCATGCAATCTAACGACTTGTTGATGTTTTTTTTTTTATGATGTTTCTTGTTAGTTTATTTGTTTGTTAATCTTTTAATATGGATTAACTTGTTCAATGATTTCAGTTGATATCAGGATTTCTAAGCTGTATTATACTGAGACTATTTAAGTACTTCAATATTACGAAAGAAACATCTTGACTGACATATTCTTTTGTCAAAATAGATAATATCAGATATAATCGCTTTTGTTCTCTATCAATATTATCTTTTTCTCTTTTCAGAATGTAGGTAATCTGATTACCTACATAAAATTGGATAATATTCTGAAAGTTCCGAACAGTTGAAAATCGCTAATTAAGTTAATTAAGAGTAATGACGAATTTAAATTAACTTTCATCTGATATATCAGCAATGGAAATCAAATCTACTTACATGTGGTTTTTAAATAGGTACAATGGACAAAAGAGATAGGTACCTACCTATGCGAGCAAACCAATAATTATCAACGCATTACAAAGTCAGACAGCCTCGTTGGTCTAGTGGTCGCAAGCACTACTGCTGAGCATGAAGTTCGATTCCCGGGTTGGCCAAAGTGCTATTGGGTTTTTCCATGTAGAATTTCTGAGCAGCAGCCTGGAGTCTGGATTTGTGCCCGTTTGAGTTGCAATAGGCTCGCCCCCTATTAGGAACATGCGACCTAAACATAACTGACGAAATATGGGTGTACCATAGGTGCAACTCTGCCTAACTCTTCGAGAAATACAGGCGTGATGTTATGCTATGTTACAAAGTAATGTAGGAATCAAAGTAAAATCATTATAACACAATTTCTCATCCTATTACAATCATGACAATTGAGCCCTCCAAAGTGTAGGTTTCCCTTTTGCAAGTTTTAACTCTTTGCTGCTGATACTCTGAGGCAAAAACGCTCGGTTTCAAAAACTTCGGCGATATTAACAAAGGACGTGATTACACGTCCATCGCTAGCATACGGACTTCGATCACACGAACGGTAAGTAGCGGTGACATAAGTAAAGTCGGCATAAGCTTTTTTTTTAAATTTGTGTTTTATTTATATTTATGCCAATAAACTCATCTTCTTTCTTTCTTTCTAGCGCAATCACATCACGCAAATGTCTATGTTGACCAGAAATTCAAATATTTTTTATTGCGTTTTGGTACGACTGTTTGTCCCCAAAAACTTCACCGATATGCACAACTGTAGAAAAATTTGTTGTAGGTATCTGTATACTTATCTCTTTTACTTTCTGTACAAAATTCACAAAAATGTACCAACATACTCGTTATTCAATTTAACCTCGATACGGTTAACCGTTTCAAAAAACTGTCGCTGATTCCGTATCGATCTGCCGGGCCACGGTATGAGTGTTAATTCATATATAGCTCGTTAATTTTCCTTAACGCCCTCTCTAAGCCTCGTACCCACGTACTAATGAATTTCAATTTGTAAGCCGCGGACGTGTGCGGAAAAAATCGTTGCAGTTGAGTATTAGGCGGTATATTTTTTTCTAATTTTTGCCCGGGCGTCGACTGTTTTCGCTCACTAGGTGTTTATTTGACTAATTCGTTCGCTAGCTTCATTCGTTGCTCTTTTGTGCTGTGTGCGCGCCTGTGTTTTGTTTTGGGGTGATATGTGTGTTTCGTTTTGGACATGGAACGTTACGTGGTTCACTAGTCATCATGTGTGGGAAAAGGTTTTGAACCCCTGAAATAGAATGAATGAAATGAATGAATTTAGTACCCAGACCGGTGTACCTATAACCTATTATTTACTAACCCAACAGACATAATGGAGAGACTTAAGAGGGAACAGGGCCTGAGATTCTCCATACAAATGTATTCCCCTATTTTCTTCCTGATTATTACCTCTAGAATAATCATATTTTTTTCATAAAATCAAGGTCTGCTGTAGACACGTCCCTGTTATTTCCTATTTTTCAGCAACTTATTGGTAAAGAAAATATGACCCTCCAAAAATTACAAACAATTCCTCATTTTTACAGCCGTGATTAGAGGACTACCAGACAAATTCCAAAAGTGTTTAACATAAAAGAAAACGACAGGAATCTAGACATATTCTTTCTTAAAATTTTAATGTTAAAAATAATTGAATCGGCTCAGTTTTCGAGGAGAAAAAAGGGGAATACGTATACGTCGTATACGTCGATCTCGTCCATTTTTTTGTAATAGAATTTATTTGGTCTGAATTGCAGCAGTCCCTATCGCACTCTACGGAGGGAGATTTGAGGTAAGACGACGGCAATAGTTTCTTCCAATATCTATTTTTCAAATTACTCGCAGGCCCTGTTCCCTCTTAACTAACTCAATGTTAAGGCGTATGAACGAATGTATTTGTAATACAAAAATAAACTCAAAAGGAAAAAGAGACCACCAACCCTTTTATTCGTATAAAAATTGTTTTCACACTACTTGCATGTTTCCCGTCAGTTACTTGAGACGCAAATAAAATTGTAGAACCGCGAGGAACCGCGGGGAACCGCGAGGAACCGCGAGGAACCGCGAGGAACTCATTCATATTCGGGAACACACCTGTTACTAAATTGAATAATGGACGTTGAAAAGAAAGTTATCATAATGCGAGTGGTAAGAAGTGGTACAGTAGGGCTGCGACGTGGTTTTAAAGATGGCGGTCTGTTATAAAAGCATTTTTCTTTTAAAACGAAGTTAGTTTTAACTACGTGATAAAAATAACGCTGTGTAAAGGAAAATCAAGCTAGAATGATAAACGAGTTTCAGATAAAGCAGTACAATTCAGCTTTTCTTATATTTTAAAAGTTATGTGGGCCCCGAAAACTAGAAGACAGGAGGGCCTAGATAAGTCACAATTGCTTTCAAAGAGGTTCGTTTTTCTACAGCACTTTTCAACAGGATTGACAAGCTTTTCGGTAGGTTATGTCAGTCCCATACATTTTTAACTTTTAGTTCTCGTCGTTATCGCTGATAGAATGTCACTTGTACTCAATTCATTTGATTAATTTTGCCCTCTAAACTTTGTTTTATAATAACTAGGTAAATAAAATTCAACCTGGGCTACAGTCAAAGGTTACTGAATTCTTCACAGACAGCCTTAGTATGGAGTGTTGGGGTGACATCCTGCCCGTTCGTCAACCGAGGTGGTCGTGGGCGCTACACGCAAACTTGATTTTTCCACTGAGTACGCGTTGAATAGTAAGTTTGATACATTCTACGTTTTCATATGTAACAACATAACATATCCTCACGCCTTTTTTCCCTAAAGGGTTAAGCAGAGGTGACATAAAGGTCACCTATCGGTCGAAATGTGGGTTTACTATAGTTCACCCACATTTCAACAGTTATGTTTAAGATATATTTATTTATTTATTAACTATGGTCGACTTACAGCTAAAAAAAAAACAGAATAAAAAATAGTATGTGAGATAGTAGCCGGTGCTGCGCGAAAGTCCGAAAGGGATACCGTGGCCCCTGGCAACGTACAGGCACCTGAAGGAACACGGGTGGGTTTTATTCAGTAAGAGTCTGACATGCCCTCCCGCTCCGCCCAGAGCGGGAGAAGTTATTTGATAATTTCCCATCCAAAAAAAAGAAAAATATACATATTAGAAAGAAAAGAAAGAAAGAAAATACGTTTATTTGCGGTAAACATGACGCAAAAGAAGAAAACAAAATTAAAAAAAAAGAAACAAATTTAGGGAAAATATGCGTCACATTCACGCAAAACGGCCATCGCTCAGCATGATGCTGCGACCCTATGCAAGACAGTGCCCCAGCGCTGGTTTTCAGCATATGATTAAACAAGTAGAATGTTTTTAGTAGCGCAAAATGCGGTTATTCGCCGCATTTTTTATTTTTTTATTGATAATAGGTAATTTAAAAAATTCTCTGATAAACAAAGGTCACGTGCTCACTATAAAAGAAGCAAGTTTTACTGTGAAAAGTGCTTCGCAATAAATAGTCTGGAAGAAAGCCGTATGTCCCATCGTCTCTATTAATATTCCAAGAAAGTAACGTAAAATTCGCCAGGCGATAAGTGTTTACAAAAACATGGGTATTCATTAAAAAAGCAATGTTATAGATCTACTTTTTTTTTGTAAAAAACTAATGACACTGTTACACAATAATCATTTCTAACTGCATTTCTTTACTGCGAACGACCATTGTCAAAGTACCGTTTCGACTTTTTTGCAACAATTTCTTCCACTGTGCTCCATTTAAGTTGCATAACATTAACATATTTATAACTGTAGCTGTAGAAAGGCTGTTATAAAAAAAAATGCATTACTTTTGGGCAGTTCTGGGCTCTACTTTTTACCGATTTGGGCCAATTGCTTTGGGACTTTTACCTAAGTAAATAAAGACATTTTTATATGGCACAGTAAACATTTTGCATTAAAAAGGTTCACCGTTAGTCGAGCGCAAACACGTTGGATTTTATTTAAACTTATTTTAAAAGTAAATTAAGGTTTATAGCGCGCCCAATTACCGCAGTACGTTGGGATAAATGTTACGTTGTAAATCGGCATAAGTTCTGTATTTTCGATAAGTTTAACGCCGGAACTTGAAATACCGATTAATACAGGTATAAATGGAATTGGAATAAATCTTAATTATTTATTATGAAATTATGAATTAATTCTTCTAGTACAATATGGAAACGTAATTTATAGTTTTACCTGAAAAATACGTATGTCAATCGAGCAATTATTTTAATGCCCACGCTTGAAATCATGATGCGAGCTAAGACGTGAAGTATTATTCAAAGAATTATTTTAATTAATCCATACAGTAGTTTTTACGAGCTGTGTTTGCTTCTAGACAATCTTAAGAATTTCCTGCAATTTGAGGCAACAGAAAGCAAATTTGTGTCATTTTTACGCCACCAAAAATAAAAATGCCCACAATAAGTTGTAGAATATTAAAAAAAAATTCAAACTTAAAAAAAAAAAACCAAGATCTATACATGTATACTAGCCACCTCTCAAACCCCACACAAGAACATTCAAAACTTACAACATTCTAACCCTCAAACGCGACACGAACTCCGAAACGGTCCGACCCTCTTTCCTCAATCGTAAATCATAACAAACATCTTGCTAACCCTTCGACCGCCTTGCTAACCCGGCGGCCAGTTCGCCGGCACCCAAGTGCTGTTAATTGGCAACCGGTTGGGGAAATTGGTCCGCTGTACTTGCTTCCGTGAGTTAATGACTAGCCGCCCAGTAGATGGACGCTGAAACCCATTTAGGCGTGTGCAATTTGCGTATGTGCAGCGGGTTAGACGGGTGGGATTTGGTGACGCGGTAGTTATAGGGTTATGAGCTGCGGCTCTAAGATCGTTGAAATCGAGGTTTATGTGAGAATTGAGTTGTTAAGATTTTAGTGGTAGTTTGGTTGTTATATTACAGGGGTCCGGTAATGTGGCGGAAGAGTTTATTTGTTATGATTTCTGCTTACTTAATTAAATTGTGTTTATTTTTTTTACTGGGAATTTTATTTACTTTTTTCACGATAATATTTACATAATTTAAAAATTTACAGACTTATAATAATAATATATATTATTATAAGTCTGCGATCATTGTGCCGATAGTAGTATCAGCCAATGGCTTAATTGCTAAGAGCCTCGACCAACACCTAAGGAGGCTCTCGTTGGGCAGCGTCAAATTCGTCAATAGGAAAAGTGCCCGAAAGGCTGGCAGCATTGCCACGTTGTATGGCAATGCTGATTATCTAGCCAAAAATAGGCCTGTCCTCTGGTCACGTGAAGTCGACCCGCTTGGCAATGTCTCGAAAAACTAAAGTTTGTGTAAACAGTATAAGCACTATGACTAGTTTGATGTAAAAAGCGGCTCTATGGCTATGCAGTCTGGATTGTAAATTTACCAATGAAGTTTAGTCTATATTCATTATAATCAATTAGTTTTATCTATTTAATCTATCTAGATATAAACCTACAGCACGACTTTCAGTACAAGATATTATACAGAACATACGTATCTCAAATTTAAAAAATGCTTCTTTACCTACGAGGCTGCTACGCGCGTAGGCGTCGTAGCAAGGTCTTTCGTAGCACAGTACTACGCAACCTCTACGATACGCTACGATCTCTTAAATAATACTTATTTCGTATCAATATTTTATAAGAAATATACCAAATTCTAAATACCTATTTCTTTTTCTTAAAAACAACATTTCTCTCCAGCTTTATTGCCTTACCAGCTCTAAAAAAAAACTATTTCTACCTAAGAAAGTGCCTAATAAAAATAATTATTTTAGAGAAAATTATTGTATCACCACAAAGGTAAGGTTTCTTACAAAACCAGTAGCGTTTGTGAGGCTAGGGCAATATTTTTATAACTCTGTTTAGCTACGGGTATTATACAAACAATATTTTGGGTCATTTTATGATTTTTTATTGCGTTTGCCCTTTTATCTTTGCCGGCTGTCGGCTTGTTAGTTGCCGACTTTCTTTAAACATTGCTCTTGGTTATAGTAGGATCGTGTTTTGTTTTGAAGAAGGTCATAAACCCACAGATGTAGTGTTTTGGGTAGGTAATCATGCTACTTTTAAGTCTGGCTATAACTTAATTATTTTAAAAGTTCATTTAGATTTATGCATCTCCCACTTGTTCATTTATCAAAAGAAATACTATGATTGTGTAGGTTCGTAAGTATGTATTCTGTTTTATTATATTTAATTGGCGGAGTGGTGATTACAGCATTGGGTATTCAGACTTATCCTCATAGATATATCGAGATAGCCTTTTAGTTTTAACTTGGATTTAGTTTTTGTTTAGTTATATAGTTTTTTTTTTATGTTTAGTTAAGCAAAGATTCGTGCTTAGTCCACGAGAACCTACTGCCGACAAACTGCTTAGCAGTTTGGCAGGTGTTATGTTAAAAATAAAACTGTAACATGATGGATTAAATAAATATTAAAAAAAAAAAAAAAAAAAAAAAGATATTAATTATTATGGTTCCATTACTGCGGTTAGCAAAATAGGAGTTAGTATTAAAAAAACTAGTGTGTGAAACGGGTGACACGTGTAGTTTTTTAAACTGTTTTCATCGTCAGGTTTAACACAGATAATATTTTCAAAGTGCGTCAAAAATGGTTTAAAATTACGTGGAATTTGAGCGAGAATATTGCTTGTATTTTCTGAATTTCACGCAAAAAATGCAATAAAATAGTGTTTATCCGAAATGGTTAGTTACTTCATTGCTAATTAGCAAGAGCTGAATTAATGAACTTAATTTTCGGTTTTAATAAAAGTAGTTAAATATTCAATTTCAGGTTACCAAAAATAATGTCAATAAATCGGTCACAGCAAGCCGAAATTCATGCTCTCATTAAGTTTCGCAAAATAAATTATGTAACCGTCGTTATTAAGTGAGGAGAATAATTACGAAAATGTTACAAATGAACTCGAAGGGGACCAGATGAGAGTAAACCTAGCGTACTTAATTTACGTCGCTCAAAGTGAGCTTCGTACAAATTATTGTATTGAAACTCATTTTGACTTTGTGATCATTTGAGATTTGCACCACATCGTGCAAAATTAGTCTTAGCAAAAAGATTTATTTATTCTGATAATTTATTATAACGGACACTAATTCCCTATGTTTATTATTCTAGCGTATGGTATTGTAAGTTGCAGCTGAAAATCAGCGTCAGGTGGTACACTTTGTGTTGTCATTTGACATTATGCTGAGCTGAGGCCCTTTTGGCATTAAAATCATTGTTTTCTGTTTTTATAGTTATAAGGTGTATTTTTCTGCTGTAATGCCAATAAACGAATTTTTCTTTCTTTCAAAAAGCATAATTATGTTGTTTCTAATCAATATATATCATAATCTGCCAACTATTTTCTCAACTATGTTGGAGTCGGCTTCCAGGCCAACCGGATGCAGCTGGATACCAGTATTTTACATGGAGCGACTGCCTGTCTGACCTCCACAATTGAGTTGCTGGGTAACATGATACCCCTTGTCAAGACTGGTGGTCTGACTTTGTGCTTTTGACTACCCGTAATGACTGTCAGCGATCTACGAATGACAGCCGGGATCAACTGCTTAACGTACTTTCCGAGGCACGAAGGGGTCTCTGTATATTATGGATGGTTCCAATCCACGGACCGACCTCGGCAAGCATTGCTTAGCCCTGAAGATTGACACGTGTGGCTGTTATTATCTAGCCACAAGCCCCTCATTGTGTCGATCTACATCTCTTACGTTAATATAAAGCAACTTCTTGTTTACATAACCGTAAGATTTCATACAAAAATCAAGAATCAATTAAAAATATACCAAGAGAGGATTGTTATTACATGTTTTGATAGTTAATGCAGAAAAACTGGTCCAGGAAAACTTTTTTGTGTGGAGAGTAGCAAATGATTGGCACTTCAAAGCTCTGTAGGTATAGCAGTATTGCGAAGTAAGCATTCTGCAAATAGTAATGTGTGGTCAAAAGACACTTGAAACTCTATTCGATGTACACACATCAAAATTTTCTAAGAATCAAGTACATTTTTAACTATAAATAAATATCCAAATAATATTTACCGAACCTAGTATTCCAGGCTGGCTTTTTACTTTAATTCCTATGTTTAAGTTAACAACTTATACCAAAATTTTGTAAAAATTAAAAAAAAAAAGAATTTTTTGCAAATTGTGGGAAATAAGTCTAAGTCGTCAATTAAATGGCAAAAAAAGGCAAAAATTAGGATTTCTAACAAGGTGCTCAATTAGGTTGAGGTCTGGAGATTGAGCAATCGAGCATCGGCAAGAGTGCGTGTTACCACTCTAGCTGTGTGTGGACGTGCATTATTGTGCATTAGTCTAAACGAATCCCCCAACCGGATTCACAAAGGGATGGTCATGTCAGAAACAATCCTCTCCGCAAAATCTGAGCGCTGAGGTTGCAACTGATCCAAATGAGATCGGTTCTTCCACCGATCCAAATATCGGCCCAAACCATTAGTTACCCCTCCATATGAATGAACTTCTTGACAAAATTTCAAACATTCTTGACGTCCAGAGGTCCTCCAAACTCAAGTACATCTTGTATCTGACCTCTTACCGAAACGAGATTCATCGGAAAAGCAAACACAACGCCAGTCTCCTTCCTCCCAATTTCTGTGTTCGCGAGCCCATTGTAAACAGGCCCTACAAAAAAAATGTTTATTTATTTATTTTATTGTTTATTGTTTATTTATTTATGTACACACAGAAAAATAGATACAGATAAGACATGATCATAATTATGAGTACAAAGGTACTGCTTATTTCTTAAGAAATTTCTTCCAGCAGACCTGCGATAGGAGAAATGAGAAAGAAATGTAGACAATAGTGTGTGAGAACAAGAAGAGAAAAATATAAAATAATATATATAAATATATAATGTTCATAAACATTGTTAAAATTTTACAATTTTTTTTTTTAACAATGTTTCTAAAAACGAACTCAGTAATTGAATTGCCTACTACATACTTGGAAACGGAGGCTAAAGAATATGTTTTGTTTTTCAGTCCCATTTTAAACTTGAGTTGGAACAATATGAAACGAGTCTAGATAAGATCTATAATCTAATATAGCAAACTTTTGACACCTAGCCGTAGGCTTTATGCTTCTGTAGCTATCTTAACAGAGGGGCTTGTGGCTATATAATAACAGCCGTACGGGTCAATCAATCAGGTTAAGCAAAGCTTGCCGCCGTTGATCTTTACATACCGAGTATCTTTACATATCGTTACGGGTCGTCAGAAACCCGAAAGTCTGACAACCAGTCTTACCAAGGGGTGTCGTATAATAACTGGGTTGTGGAAGTCAGATAGGCAGTCGCTCCATGTAAAATTCTGGTATTTAGATGCATCCGGTTAAACTGGAAGCCGACCCCAACATAGTTGGGAAAAGGCTAGGCAGATGATGAGCTATCTTAACAGGTAACAGACCAACAAGTAATACTGCTCACGGAATACAAAATCATATTATCCAATTAACCCCCTCGAACAAATTCAGTACAGCCGAGGAAAACCTTCATACATGTGAAATGTTTCCATCAATTTATTTATCCGATTCATTAGCCGATCGAAGTGTTTCGGCGAGATTTATTTTTTCCCCATCTCGGACGGAGCAGAGGAATAAATATTAATAATAAAGGAGGGTTTGCCTTCAAAATTACGCAGAGGAGGCAAAGCGTGTTGACGACTCCTAATTTGACGTAATTTGCATAGATTATGCCGGTTCGTTGAGTGCCAATCTTTTTAAGTGGCTTCTTCTACTCATTTTGTGTTCCTGCCGCGGCCCAATAAGGAATTTATTATATCCAAGTGCTTTCTTTGCGAATATTTTATGTGTTTCATGAGGTAAGTTCTCGCCCCCCGCTTGTTTTTTAGAAACAACGCATTACTTTTTGCATTTAAATATATTACATTTATTTTTACGTGTTTCATTGAGATATCTCCCTTGTCTTATGCTGTTTATGAGACTCTTGCAAACGCCGCTACAACAGTTTTGAGTAACGTGTTCTGTATGCAGATGTACCTACGGGCACTTAATGACAAAGTAATACAGTTTACAAGTTACTGACTTTCAAATGAACTCGCAAAATGTCACTCACCATTCCACAGATCCACTTTATTTGTCCCACACTCCCAGCGCGTCAACGCGCGGTTCGGACATCGCGCCGCGTTGCGTCACCGCGACCGCTGCCTTCACATTCCGAACGCAAATATCACCTAATCCAACCCTGGCCCCACTCTGTAAGCCAACATTATCTCATGTTATTTTTCGATATTACCCTGTTACAGCGGCCGGGGGCGCGTAAATCAAATTTATAGCCTTTTTATACAGGCATTAAAATTTTATCAGCGAGATTTCTTTCTGAATTGTCCAGTATGGCTCTGTCGCCCCTTTTGACTTTCGAGTGGATGACGAGGGATTTGTCTGTTATAATTTTTAGATATTTGCGAAGTTTATTATTGATTCTTATCGGTAGAATTGTTTGTTTAGGATGGACGTTAAGATCGATTGATTTAGGTTTTTCATTTGTGAAAATGATGAAAAATTTGGAATTAATGGCACCAATTGTAGAATTTGTAGATGAAGGAAACACAGTAAGAACCTTCCGTTTCCAAGCCAGTTGAATAGGCCTTTCCTTCGAAGCACTCCCGAAAAACGTTCAACACAAATAAAATTACCTACATTCTAATGGGTGCTAAGTGATATCTGTACGATAAATCCATCGACATTTAGGATACATCCATTTAGAATTTTTGCCGGGTCGAGCCCGCGGCGATCTTCCGTCGAGCCGGTTGAACGGGTTGAAACGGGTTGAAACAATAAAAGCAGGTGCGATTGGTGCGATGTCGATCTTATCGATATGTGCTGTCGCGCGCTCGCCGGCGGCGGCGGCGGGTTAAGCCGCGGTTCCTGCATTGCGACACGGTGGAATTAAAACGTTTTTATTTTTACGTACGTAACGTATAAAAGCGAAACAGTGCCTACGTAAAGCACTGTTTCGCTTTTATCCTTAAGGGTAAGTAGATTTCGAGATTTGTTGGGCTAAATGAGAGCCTGTTTTTCAGGACTTCAGGCAGCTGTTGAATAATTTTCAGTGATTGGTATCTAGGAGGTAGTGCACAAACGTTAAGATGTTTCGTGTTTATTTTTAAGACACATTATGTTATCATTTTCCCTATGCTATTTGCAGCCAGCCCGCTGACTGAAAAGAGAATCTTTCCTACAATCGCCCGTCGCCTTTTTTCTATGATGCTCTTTGGTCTGAAGTGGGAGTGGTAGAGGCAATTTTTTTTTTGTATTTGGCAATAATACCTATCTATTGAATAATTTTACATTTCAAACAAAAGTTGATAACATGCATCAAGACAATTCTATGATAGATAAGTGTAATTTCTAGACCTGTATTGTAAAGTCATTGTGCGCTGCGTAATGTCACGATATTATCGTAGACGTCCTCGTCCACCGTGCGCTTTTATAATTTCTAATGTCGAGATATTACCCTAGACGTCCACGTCCACGTCCATAAAATGTATGGAGATACGTGCACGTTTATAAGGTTATCGTGGACGGAATAGCGTCTTCACATATTTCCATACTTCCCTGTATTATCGTGATGTCCTGACGTTCACTGAAAAAACTCTTCGATTTCAGTCGACGGTCTACTAATGGCCGATTCGTATAATTTATGGACCGTTAGTGGTTTTTATTAAGACTCTTGTAATCTTTACCAATAATGAAGCAAAAACCTCATAGCTTTGCATAGTAGACACTCTCATATGGAAGTAGCTATCAAAGATAAAATTAGCTTACGAATCTATTTAATATAAAAATAAAAAAACTATTGGTAAGAACAACGATTCGTTTTTGTTTATAGGAACCGAACATAAGAGAAGTTGACAAACACGACCGCGCTTTTCTTTGAATGACGTTGAATAGTACGGTCGAATTTTTCGAGGAATTGACGTAAAACGCTGGTGTAGCGCGGCTCATTACAGTAAATAATTCGATGAATCAACCGTCACAAGCATTCTTTCATAGGTGTCCCAACTCTAAGGTACATATAAAAATTCTACGTATTCAATAGAGCTCTCCGAATAAGGAAGATAAAGACAAAAGTAGACATAAACACACATGTCGGTGCAGCACACGATAAAAAATATAAACGTGGAACACTAAGCAAATTGGAGTTTTGTTTTAGTCTACCTTACAAAGGATGTCACGCCAGAGTCAATAAAACAAAATTAAAAAGTTTATCAGAGCTATAGGGCTCTTCGTTAATTTTCCTTTCTACAAACAACCTAGGAAGGTTACAAACAGACCACCACTCACACATGGACAGACCTCATAGAGTCTCCGCCCACTGTTGGCACGGCACGGCAAGGGATTTTTATCCGGCGAAAAGGAATATAACTTACTAGCTGCGTCCCGCGGTTTTACCCGTGTAAGTCTTGATCCCGTGGGAATATCGGGATAAAACGTATTCTATATCCTAATCCAAGTCATGGTGTGTCAACCCATGTGCCAAATTTCATTCAAGTCTGTTCAGCCGTTTTAGCGTGGAAGCGTAACAAAGAAACAAACTCACTTTCGCATTTATAATATTATATGTATATAATTATATATAGTTAGGATATGTATAACAATAAAATTGAAATTTCAATTATGATGTCTAAATACGTCGCGGCATGCCTAAGGATACTGCAGCATCGTTGCCATTGAAATTTCAATTATATTATCATATTAATACGTTATATTTCTATTCGTCACATAAAAATCCCTTGCCGTGCCGTGCCGTGCCACCAGTGGGCGCAGGCCCATACTGTAATCACTTGCGCATTGAAAACATACGTCCATTGGCTCAAACAAAATTTCAAATTCAGAATATATTCACTGACGCGGCCGTCTGGCCACAAGTTTTTAATACGGCCAAATAGGATGGGTGTACACTGTATGGGAAATGGTTGCACCAAAAAGTAAGTCATAAGGAGTGCGCGAATCAAAGGTTTTATGTAATGAGGTGCTTTTCACTAATGCATGCGACAAAGTTGGATATGATTTTTTTTTTTTTTTTTATATACTAGGTATTGTTTAAACACGGCTTCTTGTGTGAAGGTGTAAAAAAACTAGTACTAAGAACAAGTCATTGTTTTCCTTAAATACCACATTATAATATGCTATGATGCCACTAATAGATATGTGTGTTTGTGTGATAAATGTGCAAACATAGATTGGTATCTGTAAATTGGAAACGGAACCGGAAAATTACAATAGAAAAAATATTGATTAAGTTTTAAATTTGATTTTAATGTTGATTTTAATTGTTATTTTGATTTTGTTATTTTAAATGTATGTGTTTTTTTATGGACCATGTGGTCTGCAATAAAGATTTTTATTATTATTATTATTTTTTACGTCTTTGACATTTCTCGGGACCTTACCTAAGGCGTACGAGGGGTATTATTATTATTAGAAATGTATGAAAGTAGGCAAAATTAGTCAATAAATTAAATAAGTCGAAAATCAGGTACAGTCACGAGCTTTAATTTGGGACCCACCTAAGGTTGAATATCGTGTAGCAAACTTTCGCCATTTAGAGCTATTATGTTAACGCTGTCACTGCACAAACAATAAACGTCATAAGGTTTACCATCGACAAATTTACGTTTCTAGGGGCTAACGTCAACTGGAGCGAGGGCAAACGATCATTACCGATTTCCGAGTAATAATTAGTTTTTGGTCCTGTGGTCCCATAAGAAAAAAGAAACAAATAAAAAAGAACAAAATTATATTGTCAATATATGATAGCTAGTCAACTAACCCGCTTATTCTTCAAACCTATATTAGTTAAAAAGTTTTGTCTCTTTCTCAAACATAAATATCAAAGTGACGGACCAAAACAACATATTTAAAATAAAATAGGTTTAAAGGCCGTTTATGATTATGGGGGCTTAGAAGATTTCAGCTAAAATATTGATTAATAAAATCTTTAGAAAAACAAAGTTTTTTATTCTTTATATTTATTAAGACATTTATGACACAAACCTCAATCTTAACACAATTATATAGAAAGCATGGTTAGCGGTGCACAAAATAAACACTTATCACCGAAGGCTACGACTAAATTAATTTAAATCTCTCCAGTAATTTTTTTATCATAAATATTCAAAACCGCGTATATCCACCTTCATTGTCAATCACAGCCTGGAGCCGGTTACGCATGGATCCAATCAATTTGTCACATATGTCAGTACCCCTTAAACTTTCCCAGACTGTGAGGCAGTGATCCATAAGTGCTTCTCTAGTTCTTTCGTTTCTATTTGACCATTTTTGAACCATTAAGCCCCATAAATTTTCTATAGGATTTAAATCGGCACACTTTGCAGGCCACGGAATACGATTTAAATTTGCTCTATTATTGTTGAACCAAGTTCTAACGATTCTTGCCGTATGAATTGTTGCGTTATCTTGAACAAAGTTTATTGGAGCAACATCTTCTTGTGGATAATATAGTTGCAATGTTGGAAGGACACTCTCGTCTAATAAATCGACATAATCTTGAGCAGTGGCCCTGGGTGGTAAATTTATTAGTTCTCCAATGCCGGCTGAACTAATCCAGCCAGACATGTTAACTGTAATGCGACCAGACGCGTTGTTAGCTATGACGTGGTCTTCCGTGTATCGCGTCCTGTCAATTCGCCACAAATGTAGTCTGCCCGTTTGGGAAGATTGAAAAGTCTTTTCATCGATGAAAGCCGTCGTCGTCCAATCAAAATTTAGATACTGACGTGCGAAAATAAGTCGAGCAGCTTTATGGGCATCCGTCAACGCAATTTTTTTTGCAGGCCGCCTGTGATGCAGTCCCATAGCTTTAAGATGCCTTCTAACTGTTGAAGGGTGGACTTCAAACGCTTCCGCAAAATGCCTCGTTGGCGTAAATCCATTCATCAGGTATTGCCTTTGCATCAAGCGGCTCTGCTCTTGTGTTATAACTTGCGGGTGATGGTTGTTTCGTCGTAAGTCAATAATATTTTCCTCGTTCCCGTGGCGTCGAACCCAGCGGCGAACTGTGTTTCTTGTCACATTTATTCGTCGCGATATCTCGTGAATGCCTACTCCTTGTTCGTGCAAATCAATAATTTGGAGCCTTATTTGGTCACGATTAGCCGCAAGCATTTTATTAATTGGTAAATTTTATTATATTTTGTGAAAATATCACATTAAACTATTTTCTTAAATGACACTGACACGACACATGTTCGTAATTAGAAAATCGTAATGATAGCTTTTTGCAACGAGGTTATCATTTCATAGGTCGATTAGATAAGACATTTTATGTCTTAACTTGACATTCAACATTTCAACCTTAAAGCAAAGTTTCAAAGTTTCGACCTTATTGCATTATGATTGTTCTAACAACATTTAACGGAAATGGGTCCCAAATTAAAGCTCGTGACTGTACCTATTTAAAACAGGAGGGAATAAGTAAGAAAAAAATTACAATTGATGAAGATAATGCTAAGTGTTTAGTTATTATTTTACTTCATTATACCCAAGGAAAATTTTCTCAAAGGTATTTTTCATTGTAGGTTTTTTCTCTCTACGTCGTTAATTAAATTTTCAATAAAGTAAACCTATTTCATTCCATTTGGGAGAGACACAGCTCTTTATGCTGTGACTTCTTATTGTCTAGTTATCGTAACCAAAACGTTTAAAGGTTTAATATATATATAGGGAACAGACATAATATAGGTCCTGGCTAAATAACAGCCACACGAGTCGATCGAAGGTTAAGCTACTCTTGTCGCGGTCGGTTCGTGGATGGGTGACCATTCATTTCATATTGAGACCCGTCCGTGCCTCAGAAAGCACGTTCAGTCGCCGACAACCGGGACCAATCCCGGCTGTTATTCATACATCTTTGACAGTCGTTACGGGTAGTCAGTAACCCAAAAGTCTGACAACCAGTCTTACCCCCTTGTATCGTGTTACCCAGAAACTGGGTTGTGGAGGTCAGTTATGCAGTCACTCCATGTAAAATACTAGTATTCAGCTGCATTCGTTTAGACTGGAAGCCTACCCTAACATAATTGGGAAAAGGCTATGCCGATTGATTGACTTAGTCTTAATATTTGGAAACTTACCTTCCTGTTCTGTGTTTTCTCATCTTCTGGAGCGAACTATTTATCTTCCCTCCTTCATCACAATCACCACTATTAGATACCTTGCACCGCACTGCCACTCAAAACTACATAGTTTCTAGTAACCTTAAAAATCTAAATATTTTATTAGACATAAACTTACATGGGCACTTATGAAACGTCAGAAGATAGGTGCACTATAGGCAAGAGCCGTCAAGAAACTTCACGGTAAACTTACTTCTTCTACAGCACTATCACTTTTCAAAATCAAAATCACTGCAACATCACTAATAACTGTTTATTTAATTATATCATTGTACCTTCTTCAAGAGCATTTTTTCAGAAAGGATAATTTCACGAATATAAAATTGAATTACACCGGATATGACCATAAAAAATCACCAAAATATTCGTATAAACGAAGTCATATCCACACTTTCAGGTATCCAAACGTTGTTTGAGAAGCGGCGCGACCGCGGGTGCCTGCAATCAGCTAACCAGATCAGTTGGGAGCAAACACAATTGATAGCAGCCAGCGGCCCATACGCATCTATGTACTTACTAATGCCCTTGTACCTTTGTGATGCGATTTTGTCTTTTATACGATGGGCTTATATGTTTTGATTGTCGGTAGTAGGCAGTGGTGCAATAAATTGTGCAGGTGATTTATACCCTATACTTTTAAATGAGCAATATTTGTATATATAACATATATTTATAATCACGTTCTCGAAAACGACTCTAACGATTTCGAAGAAAGATTGATCTAGGTTTCTTACCTGGGAAAATTCGTTTTCTCTATTTTCACAGCCTCAAGAATGTGATACAACGTTGGTATATCTGGATGATATGTATGTAAGAACGGGAGGGCTCGGGGATCTCAAATGATAACGATCAGACATCTCATAAACACTTTTTATGATTCACAAACAAACCAACAATGATTCACACAACTTAATTTTATAACGAGGTGCACACAGTTCAAAATACAATTCTATACTGATTGCTCTGCCACTAGAGCGAGCCTATTTATACTTTCAAACAACTGTCAACGTCAAACAGCAACGACTTCCGGTGACAGTTGTTTTACAATAAAGTTTAGATTTCATTTAGTAAAAATAATGTAATTACGCACAATATTTGATTTGTAAATTAATAACACTTTTTAAATACTTAAACTATAAATTTAGTTAGGTAACAATTTAAATGAAGTAACAGTATTCCAATTTCCATTTTAGAGTTTTAAATTAATACTTGAATAAAAATAGACTTTAAAATTAACAATACTTAACTTAATACAATTTTATATTGTAATGCAAAATCACTTATTTATTATTTTAATGCACTGATTCGTGTTTCCGTTACGTCAACAGCCGTTATGACGTTTTAGTCTGTGGCACTGTTTTTATTTGCCAGCGCTATCACGGCCATACTGACGAGCGGGCCTTGCTAGGGCCAGCGAATCTCTCTGAAAAATACAGAAAAGTTAAAAAAATGCAAAATCTTTTAGACCAGACTCAGAGGCAGCATTGCTGCTTAGTCTGGTGAAACTGTCAAACTCAGAGGTCGCGGATCGTGGCTTGATCATAAAGATTCAGAGGCCCGTCTTTGACTTGGCTTGACTTTAATTTATTTAACCAATCAACTGAAACCCTGGCCATGACCAAGGCCTTTGAACACAACCATTTTGCCAATTCAAAATCAAACTCAGAGGTCGCAGATCGTGGCTTGATCATAAAGATTCAGAGACCCGTCATTGACTTGGATTGACTGAGAATTTCTTATTAATATATTTTATTTTATTATAATTTTTTGGCTTTTTTTTTTTTAACATATCCAACCTCAAATTAAACGTTTCATTTTTTTTTTTTTTCAATCGTAAACAATTTAATACACAGTTTCTCACCTTTATTTTTATTTTTTATTTATTCTTGCTATCACGGTCTATTTACTCAGTTAAGTTAGGATTAGGTACCAATCTCATGTGTTCATGTGTGATTACAGTATTTTTATTTCGCAGAGATCGAAGGTCTTTTACTTCATATCTATTATTGTCGAGGACTTTTATTATTTGATAGGGTCCCAGATATTTTGGGCCTAGTTTGTTACCTGACCACTGTCTTTACAAAGAACAAAGTCTCCTTCTAGAAAGGGTTTAATTTTGGCGCACTTAGAATCGAAACGTATTTTATGTTTTTCTGCTGTTTCGGCCATTCTGTGCTCAGCGTCTAAACGAATTTCATCTTTGTTAATGTCTTCGTTAGATAGGGATATCTGTTCGATTGCAGGGGGAGAGCATCTTTTACCTAGCAGGAGTTCTAAAGGGGAATATCCTGTAGCTTTAGATTTCGTACAATTTAATGCTAATTGCAATTCACCTATCTTATTAACCCAAACTCTCGATTGTGTTAGAGAGATGGCTGTAAGGTGATCTTTAAGAGTTCGCATTTGTCTTTCAGCTTGACCGTTAGCTCTAGGTGTACCGCGGGCAATAGCATGATGTTCGAAAGAGAAAGATTTAAAAAAATCTTGAATTTCTGTTCCCATAATAGCCGATTCCCTGTCAGAAATAATTCTAAATGGGGTGCCAAAAATATTAATCATTTCGCGGAAGCTTTTTAATATTATGTTAGTACTTTTATCTTTCAGTGGATACAGAAGTATAAATTTAGTAAATGCGTCAATAGCTACCAGAACGTATGCTTTTTTGTTTGTGCCGGTAAGGTTACCCATAAGGTCTACATGTACTGTATGGAAAGGTATGCTTATTTTATCAATGGGGTGCAGTTCCATTTGCTTTTTGCCTGAAGGCTCTTTGCCAATTTTGCATTGTAAACAGTTATCGCAAAATTGACGTATACGTTTTGTCATGTGTTTAAACCAAAACTATTCTCGAATTTTATCCAAAGTACGTTCCCACCCCGTATGCAAAAGATTTTCGTGGTATCTATTTATTAATGAACAAACAAGTGATTCAGGGACTACCGTACGAGTTAATGATTCTCCTTTTTGGTTTTGTATGGTTATCATCAAGAGATTCGATCGAATACAAAATTTTCTGTCATAGTTATCTTTATTCTTTATGGCATCGCGAATACTTTTGAGTTCTTTGTCTCTCTCTTGCTCAACTATAATCCACGCTGGATCTTTTGTTAAAATATTGACTTGTGGATTTCTGCTCAAAAAATCTACGTGGGCCATTTGTTCTCCCTTACGGTAAATAACATCAAAGTCAAAATTTTGTAAGTATGCCCATAACCTATGAACCCGGGGTGTCAGTTCCTTTTTGTGTTTTGAAGCCTTAAGGGCATTGCAGTCAGTTACAACTGTAAATTTGCGGCCATATAGAAAATGTCGAAAGTGTTTTATTGCTCTGACAACAGCTAAAGTCTCCAATTCGTATGAATGGTACCTTGTTTCAGCGTCACTAGTGCGCATACTAAAGTATTCAACGACTTTGCGACGATTATTGTCATTCTGAATGAGAATAGCCCCCAGACCTTTGGCGCTAGCATCTGTATGGACTTCTATTGGAAGAGTTGGATCAAAAATGCAGAGTATAGGTTCAGAAGTTAAAAGTTTGATGACATATTGTCTTCTTGTTTCGTGATCGGGAGACCATACAAATGGCACGTCTTTTTTTGTTAGGCCATACAGTGGAGCCATTAGTTGGGAAAATTGAGGGATAAAACGCCGAAAATAGCTTGCCAGACCATTGAATTGCCTAAGTTGCTTAAGTGTTTTGGGTGGTTCTGAAAATTTAAGTGCTGTTAATTTAGTAGGATTAGGCTTCACTTCACCATTCTGTATAATGTTACCGAGATATTCTATGGACGTTTTGAGGAATTTACATTTTGAGTGATTTATCGTAAATCCTGCGTCTGATAGTCTTTCTAATACAAGGGCCAGCCTTTTTAAACCTTCTTTCTCAGTAGACGAGGGAATTAAAACATCGTCAATATATACTAGTGCAATATTGTTGCGATAGTCACCTAGAGCCGCATTAATGGCGCGCTGGTATACTGAAGGTGCGTTACTTAGACCGAATGGCATTGACAAGTACTCATACTGGCCATCAGGCGTTACGAAAGCTGTTTTTTCAATTGATTCTTCTGAAATACTTATTTGGAACCCTGATTCCATATCAAGGCTTGAAAAGAATCGCGCTTTACCAAGTTTTTCAATATGATCTTGAATCAGTGGCAGAGGATAGTGGTCATGAACTGTATTTGAATTTAGTTCGCGGAAATCAACACAAAGTCGGTCATCACCATTTTTCTTTTTTACTAGCAAAATAGGACTTGCAAAAGGTGAGCAACTATCTCTAATAATACCCTTAGTTTTAAGATCTTCAATAATTGTCTTAACTTTTTCTCTCTCTACAGGTGCTAGTCGGTAGGGCCTTCTTTGTACTATACGATTTGGATCTTTTAATCTGATAGTTAATTTGCCCGTGCTCACTTTTTAAATTTTATTGAATGTAAATAAATCAGTGTGTTTTTCGAGGATACTTATTAACTGAGACGTATCCTTTAAATCAGTGTCAATATTAGCCAAAGATGAAATTTTGTAATTAAAAATATAACTTACTCTTTCTATTGAAGTTCCTTCGTTTGTAATTGAAATTTTAATCCCCGGTATTTTGATAGAGTCTAGTCCTAAAATGACATCATAATTTAATTCATTAACGACATGAAGTTTCACTTCAAATGTCACACCATTAAATGTGGCTACAGTGGTTATTGATTCACTTGAAGGTATGCTACTGCCCCCAAACCCCCGTAATTGCAAAAGTTCTATTTGGCGTTTACCCTTAATTGACCCAGAAACTTTTTTCTTAATGAGCGAACATTCGGCACCACTATCAATTAAACAAGAAAGAAAGATATCACCTATTTGTAATGGAACTTCGTTAAGCGCCTTTTCCTTCTGGATCGTATTGACTTCCCGGCGTGAAAGTGGTGTAGCAGCTGTAGCAGGAACAGAAGTCTTCTCGGATTGTGCTTCGCTTTTCTTTTTATGCCAGCAGCGATCAGATGGGTGACCTGTTTTCTTGCAGATTTCGCAAACTCTGTTCCTGCAATCACGAGAAATATGCCCTGGTTTTTTGCAATTATGACACGTCGCAGTTGTTGGAAGGTCAAGCCTTGGCTGTTTAGCACGGGGTTCATCTGATACTACATCGGCAGGTCGTTTACGATAGTTCACTAATGTGGCAATCAGTTCAGCTTGTGATCTTGGTGCTGATCTGAGAAGTTCAGCTTGGTAAAACTTTGGTATTATGCCGGATATTACGGCTTCCACCATGAGCTCAGTTGGAGCATTCGGAGAAATTCTTGAGAACAAACGCCATGATTCGGCAACATATTCCGAAAAAGATTTAGCCTGATTTGAGGTATATTCCCGAAATGCATTGACGTACACAATATACCTAGTTTCGCCACTAAATTGTGCTATAAGTTCCCTTTGGAGTGAATCCCAATTAGCAAGAGAATGAGCATTAGTATCTGCCCATTGCTTGGCGCGTCCTTGCAAGCATGCTAATCCCTTCATCATAGCAACAAACTGTGAACAACCTCGCATGGTGATTAAAGAGGTAACTTGCTTACACCATTCCTCAATTGTTATTTTATGCTCGTCGGGATCATAATTAGGTAAATAAATTTCACTTAGCTTGGGGGTACTTGTATTTTGGTTCCGGAAAACCATCCTTTCCAGCAACTTGATCTGGCAGCGAAGTAAATTCAGCTCTTCCGAATTTCCTGGTCGAGAGGTCGGCAGGGTAGGCGAGTACGTTGATGGGTCCAGCTCAGGCTCGGGCTCATCCCTTTCTTCTGATGTAAGAACGGGAGGGCTCGGGGATCTCAAATGATAACGATCAGACATCTCATAAACACTTTTTATGATTCACAAACAAACCAACAATGATTCACACAACTTAATTTTATAACGAGGTGCACACAGTTCAAAATACAATTCTATACTGATTGCTCTGCCACTAGAGCGAGCCTATTTATACTTTCAAACAACTGTCAACGTCAAACAGCAACGACTTCCGGTGACAGTTGTTTTACAATAAAGTTTAGATTTCATTTAGTAAAAATAATGTAATTACGCACAATATTTGATTTGTAAATTAATAACACTTTTTAAATACTTAAACTATAAATTTAGTTAGGTAACAATTTAAATGAAGTAACAGTATTCCAATTTCCATTTTAGAGTTTTAAATTAATACTTGAATAAAAATAGACTTTAAAATTAACAATACTTAACTTAATACAATTTTATATTGTAATGCAAAATCACTTATTTATTATTTTAATGCACTGATTCGTGTTTCCGTTACGTCAACAGCCGTTATGACGTTTGTCTTAGTCTGTGGCACTGTTTTTATTTGCCAGCGCTATCATGTATATCTATTTTCACCAGAGCAGAGGTCGGTCGACCAGGTACTGACAATTAATTATAAGTAAACAAAAAATTAGATAAATAGGCGACCCAGAATCCAATGTTTGTTGTGCGTCTTTGACTGGGTAAGAAAATAAGAAACACTAATACAGAATTCACCATGACTTCAAAACTGCTAAATGTTTAGCTTATTAAAAGACTTAATAGCCAAATGCAATGCAGCAATCCGATGTTTATACTTTTGGTGTATCCTTCTATTTTAATTTTTCTTTTTTTATTTGCATACCATTGGCATCTAGTTCCAGCTGTTTATTTTTTTACATACCTATTAAAAAACGATCTTATAAATAAAACTTCACCTTTAATATTATAAATATTTGTATCTGTTTCCATCTCAGAATTTTATGTATACCTATGTCATTTTTTTTCATGTTTATCCAATATAATGAGAATTATCTTACCTTAAACTGATAATATACGTAATAATTTAGTTGTCAAGAAATAAGAGAATTGTCTTAACGTAATGCAGTGATTACTAGTAGGTACGGAGGACATAGGACAGTGAGATTTAACCCCAGATAACCTGTCCCCGTAGTGAAATTATTTTTGCATGACCTTATGAAGTTCTAAGTCCCCTTTTAAGGGGCCGACGGAGCATGCGTTGTTCATACAAACGCAACACCAAAATACTTTGTAAATCAAACATATTCTTTAGGTATTGTATATTTTTATTCCGATTGGATTACAGAATATCTAGGCTCCCAAATATATATTTTGAATGGACACTGATTTAAAGACGAGTTATGAGAAAAATAAGTTTTCTATAGAAATTTGAAATTCCTCATATCTCGTCTTTATATCAGTGTGCTCCGCAGGCCCCTTAAGGGTTCCGTAGTAAACAAGGAACCCTTATAGTCTCACCATGTCCGTCTGTCTGTCCACGGCTTAGCTCAGTGAATTTTCGTACTAGAAAGCTGTAATTTGGCATGGGTATACATACATATTAATCACGCCGACAAAGTGGTAAAATAAAATAATGAAAAAAAGTTTTTTATCCTCCCCTACTCGTAAAGTGGAGATGTTTTTTTTTCTCATCTATCCCACGGTGAGGGAGTCCTTGGAAAGGTCTTTCCAAAATATTGTGAGTTTGTGAAAAACATTTTTCAGGAATCCGTTTGCTATATACGATTAAGCTTTCAAGGGCAAATTTTTCTTAGAGTGAAAGTGTGTCGCCTCCCCTGCCAGCTAAATGGTTGGTATTGGATATCTGAAAAAAAACACGGTTGTAGTATATATAACGAAATTAAAAGGAAAACTATCACAGCTAAATAGGCTTTACAAGTTAACGAGTAATAATTGACCAACTTACATTTGCGGTTACAAAAACATGTTCTCTCATACATTCCGTATCGGAGTACAGTCACCGGCACGTAACTTGGCAAGGGTTTAGCGTATTGGGAGTAAGTTTGCGTATGTTACACGTAGTGCCACAAAAAAAAAACACTTTTATTGCATGCCATTATTCTATGGTTATTGCCATAATTTATTTTTGAATATGTTTATTAAGAAAAACAAGTGAAAACAAATTCTGCGCACCTACGATTTTTGCCAAGTTACGTGCCGGCAACTATACATGTTTTTCAACTACAAAGTAAAGTTTGTTCTTGCGATTAATTCATCCCAACTACAGAACTCTTCATTGTGCGTGGTCTGACACGAACTTGGCCGGTTTTTTCTTTCTTATAACACCATTTGAATGTATCAGGAAGTATGGAATAAATTATAAAATGAGTGACTAATTAGCCCCTAATTTATGAACAGTTAACCCTATTGACATTTAAGAATTAACTGGAACTGTCACTAACCTGAATACAAGAGTATTCTTCAAATGAGTCTCAGACTTTTTCACAGTAAAAGTAACCGTACAAAGGTGGACTTTAATGCCTTAGGCATTCTCTACCAATCTACGTGCATTTTCAAAATCTACTATATAGTGATCTGTACCTATTATAAAACTAATTTATACCATTCCCCCTCTAAAAAGCTTATTTTAATCACTGAAAACAGTGAATAAAAAGCACTTTTAATCACTGTTTTGGTGTTTGAATTTAGAACACACCAATATATTCGAACTCCATCTCAATGCTATACAACCTCCTTGGGAAAAAAATACTCGATACAACTCCTTGTGCAAAGAATACTCGACATACAAACTCCTTGTGCAAATAACTCCTCAAGATTTGATTGGTCGACATTTTCGACAAGGAGTTTAGCATGAGGATAAAAACTGTTTTGTGTTCTTTTACTGTCATTAGTAATTTGGCGCTAGGTATTTTGGAATACTGTAAGTTGTACAAACACAAATTGTTCCTGTGCATTTTAATTAATTTAAGTTTCATTTTTTCTTAATTAAATGTATATTTTGGCTTAAATCATTATTTTTCTCGTAGTCATGGTATAAAGTATAGTATGCAACTCTTGAATAAAACGATCATCATGAATCACTCCCTACGGTCGTGATTTAGTCGTTAGAATCCTTCACTTTCTCGTGATTCATCTGGCCTTCGCTTTAAATCAGTCCTTTATTCACTAGTTGCATAATACTATTATTACGATAGATTATTGTAGGAATGTTTATCCTCGTGTCCTCAAAGTTTATCCGTCACACAATTTTTTTCAGGAAAATTGCGTTTGCCTACCTACCCGGATGAGCCCGGACGGCTATATAACCGACTTTGAAGCTAGCTGTAGCTTCGGGATTAAATTTTTCTCACTTTTCAACACTTACACTGCCATCAGAAGCCGAGCATACGGCCACTGGATTGTGATTGAAAATTAACGAAGTTAGTACCAAAACTACGTACGATACGTGCTATTTAGTTTGTATTTTTTACCATCATAATCTGCCTAGCTTTTTCCCAACTATATTGGGATCAGCTTGCAGTCTAACCGGATGCAGCTGAATACCAGTATTTTACATGAAGTGACTGCTTATTTGACCTCCACAAACCAGTAACTTGGTACGACTACTTATCAGAGTTTCGAGTTTCTGACGACCCGTAACGCCTGTTAAAGATTCATGAATGATAGCCGGAACAACGGTTTAAGTGCTTTCTCGTACATGGAGGGGTCTTGTTATGTAAAGATGGCCATCCACCCATCCACGGACCAACCCCAGCAAGCGTAGCTTAACCTGATATATCAACCTGTGCGGCTGTTATTACGAGATAAACACATGCTTCAACCCCAAAAATGCTGTTGGTAAAAATTAAATTAGTTTTTTAGGCTGAATAAAATTAGTTATAGGTGACTTGGAGATCAACCCTCTCGTCCCTCGAGAACATGGTTGTAAGTTTAGGACCAATATGACTTTATCAATTTCATAATTTTATATTAGGCACCTTCTAAGTATATCTTAGAAAACGTTGACTAACGGTGAAGGAAAACATACCTTGTACGGAAAACAGGATTTATATTTACCTCTCTATCCAAACTGTTTGCTAATAGTGATATGTACCTATAAACTGAATAATAATGCCGTTAAATATGATAAATGTTTAAAGGGGGGTGAGCCTGGAGATCTGTCATACAGGTCCCGAACCTAGTTCAGACTCCAGCTCTCACAAAGGTTCTGGCATAAGACAAAATTGAATATACACACTACTGTAACAATGTACCTTTTTGAGAGAAATAAACTATAAACTATAAAAAAAAAAAAAACTTTGAAATGACCAACCCTCACTGAGCATGCAAGGTAATTGCGTAGTTATCTCTGCTCGTACCTTCTGTAAGTTCTCTGAATGACAAGGAGCGTTGGCCCAGCAGTAAGACAAAAGCATGTTGATGTCTACATACCTACTTACTACTCTATTTGAAATAAGATTAGTAATTTAACTAAACCTTTTTTACAATCCGTTCAACCGATTTTGCGTTGGTGGCATGACAAATGGAAGCTGCAGTAAACAGCTGGTATTGTAATCACTTTTTTGCTTTTAATGCCATCCTTATGCGGACGGTACAGAAGTCAGAATCGGTTGAACAGACTGTAAAAAAGGTTTGTTTAAATGTTTAATCTTATTTCAAATGGTGTATAGGTACGTAATAAAAATCTTAAATTCATTAATTTACTGACATTTACGCACAGCCTTATCCGGGTTGAGAAGCATGAAATTTTGCAAACGAGTTCCGTTATACCTATAGCGAAAATGAGCAGTAAGGAAGGATTTTTGAAAATTTACCCCCTGAAGGGGTTAAATGGGGATGAAAGTATCTAAAGAAGTTCTTTATTTTGTCGATGGGAAATCACATCGGTTACAGGGCTTGTTTATTATAATAATCCAACTTAAGGAGGATCCGCAGTGGTAGCCAACAAATCTCGTATGGAAAAAAATCTAAGTTATACAGATGTATTAATGATTCTAACAATTATAATTCTGTAAATACATTTATTTGTTATGGTCGCGATTCATATTTTGATTAAGATACAACCTGACACTGACTTGCAAATTGCATAAAATTTGAATTTCGCGGGCTACAACGGCGCGTCCACCTTGACGAGAAAATCTGACCAAAAATAATCGCTTTTTAAATTCACTTCGTTAAAAATATCTCAGCAAAGAATGTGCTGATTTGATTCATCCTGCTTCCTGCGTCATTTTAATGTGTGATTGTTTATAAGCATCCACGGTTAACACAACAATAACATGTGCGATGCACATTTTGTTCGTTCATTAACTTGCATTTCCATGTAAATGTATGGAAGGTGATTAATTTGCTTTGTTGATTTTGTATCATAATAGTTTTTGTTTAGATTAGTCGTGAGTGTAAACTTTTGAAGAACCAAAAAAAGTTATGTGAAAACGCGGGTGGTGTGCACTTATATGCAAAAAGTATATAACTATCGATTTTCTGAAAACCAAAAACGGTTTTCTGAAAACTTTTATACTGTAGAAAGTCACGTTTATTGCTGCAACATTTATTTTTTGTCTGCTTTATTAATTCGCCCTCAACGTGCAGCGAATTAACAATATATTTCAGTTTTGGGTTTTTGTTCCGAGTAGGTAATAAAAATCTGTGTTAATTTCTCAGAATCTTTCTTTTATCTCGTTATCTCTAGATACATATATACATTTCGATTATACATTGCCAACTGGCAGACATTTATTGTACATTTCGTTCGTTTAATAAATACCCTTTTAAACTATTTACAATTATACATTTGTCTTTCTTATCCATTAAAGTAATCAGTCGTTTCTCGAAGAATATTAAAATTTCATTTATACATTTACAAATCAATTTACATTTATATTTACGAGATAATTATCATATAGATAAGCTTGAACACATCTGCAATAAAAGTAACAAATAATCTATCAACATTTACTTTTCTAATCTAAACTCTAGAGATCTAAAATAAATCTAACAATAAATATCTGATATAAATCAAGGGATTTTTAATACCTATGTTATGTACAAGCTCATTGGTTTATCACAATTCAACAGATCCATCATCACGAGGGATACTTAACTAAGAACTCTAGCACTAGCACTATAAAGTCAATATGGCCGCCAAACTGATTTGTGTGTTGGTATCGTACCGTTTGAGAGCTTGGTGGACGTGGGACTAGAAGACAGCACTCTCGTGGTGCGTTGTGAAGGAGCCTTCAGTTCATTTCGGACTCGCGGCCTGTCGGCCACCGTAGAGTCAGCAGCCTGAACCCTCTTCATCTCTTGAAGCTCAACATTCGCAGGTCGCGTTGGATGGAAAGCTGATTTCACTACTTCAATAGGCTCCTCGTCCGATTCATCGGTGATTGTTGCGTCATGCATCGAATTGATTTCCGATTTTGAATCCGCTTTCGATCTGTCAGGGCTAGCGTTGACGATACTCCTTGGGCTACCACTTTGCCTGCTACTGGTTGGTGACAGACGAGCGCTTGATGTATCCATTGAAGACACGTTGCTTTGTAAGTGTCTCAACGCTTCGTAAGGATTGATGCCATTCTTTAGCGACAGCTCAGGTGGTAATGATTTCATTGCTAGGTCTGCTGGATGTGGTGCGAAAGGTAGAAGACCGTTGGGTGGTAAAAAGGCGCCAGGAGGAGGGATCAGGCCTCCTGCTGGTAAGTTTGCCATCGCTGGTCCGAATGGAAACAGTTCTGCTCCAGGTAACGTTACTGGAGGCGTTGGTATTGAGCCTGGGCCACCTGTTGACAAGGAAAAAGAATATTTAGTGATTTCGTCAAAATAATAAATATAAGATTTATTTTTATTTTTATTGCGGATTAAAAGACATGTTAAAGGTTTTTAGATAGGTCGATAGTGATGGAAAAAATATTGAAATATTGAGCTACCGTTGGCTGATATGCTAACATGACGTAATATGAGAGACGAGCCCCCGGGGAAGGCCCGCGGCGCTCGGGCACTCCGTCTATTCCCTGAACAACGGGGGTGCATAATCGTACTAAGGATAATGTACAATCTGTAGGCGTTTAAAGGCGGCATCACCGAAAGGGATGTTTTTTTAGTGCGATATCGGGAGGGTGAGGGTGCAATATTTATTTATCCGAACACAACGTAGTTCTTTGCAACACAGACACGGCATTCCGTAATTCGGCACGATACGACTTTTTCTGTGACAGAGAGTATCTGTCGGCGCATTATTGATGCAGGGCACGTGTGTAGGTGTTGCAGCGGACACGTGTACACTCCACAAAGCCGAGAGCATCGAGATAAGGAAGTACACCTATCTCCGCACACGCCGGACAAAGAGAGCTCGAAATGTGAAATTTTCATTAGCAGCTGTGTTCAAAAAGTTCTTCCCGGGGAAGCTTTGATTCTCGATAGCGTGTAAGAGAAGCTGGCACATAAAAAGGACACGATGGAGGCGCAGATTGGGCCACAAAGAGCTCGGAGGTGGTGCTACGTTCGTTTCTCTTTTGCACTTTTTTTGTTTGCAGCAGTGGCAGTGCGCAGACCACTTTAAAAGGCATCGGGGGTGGGAGGGGTCGTAACTAGGGGGTAATTTGGTGAGGTGGGGGCCAATATCGGCGTCGCGCCTGATTGAGGTGATTCCCGATCGTTGAATTTGATTCTGTTTTGCTTTGGCCGTTATTTTTAATTAGCATTTATTGGGTTTACCGGGTCCGGTCCCTAGCGTGGTGAGCATTGTGTGAATAGCACATGCACGAGTGGAATTTACTTTTAATTTTCGTGATGTAATATCTCCCGTACTCTTTGATCGATACGCTTTGCTGGGGAAGTTCATATAATCCGTAGTCTTTTGCTTTATTTCCATCATATCCTGATGCAAAAAGTGCAAACCAATGACACATTTGTAAAGTACGTCTCACGTCTGTGAGCGCGCTACTACGTAGGTTTAATAAAAGTCTGTAGGTGTTTGAGTACATCGCTCCTCGCGTTTCAGCGTCGGAAACAAAAAGTGGCTGGTGGCGCGGTCGCCTACATTGGAATAAAATTGACTCCACACTCTCTCGAACGTGAAGGCAGTGCTTTTTTGTACGTTTAGTAGGTCCCCCCACTTCCCCCCGTGGTGCGGACTTCAGCGGGTGGTTTTGCTTCGGTCGGGCCGGTGTTGTTTTGCAGAGTTCAAGAGTCGCTTCTTTTATTTGAGCCGCTTTTGCGTTGTACGGCCTTGAGGGGCGGTACTGTTGCGAGCAACATGTTTTTGAGTGCTGTTTGCTAAATCGGGAATTTTTAAATTAACAAATACCGTTAGTGTACGCCGATCGGAAGTTTAAGAGGTACTCGAATGTTCTGATTTTGTAATACAATTCTTTTGCTCAGGCGTTTGGTACGAGTTTTTCAACAAACATTTTAGATACTTTTTCATTGAAACATCTCTACCTACTCTTTGCAACCAACGGTAGCGTCTATCAAACTGATATCATGAACACAAACATAGTTTTTGTCCCTAAAACAAATTGAAAAACGTAGCTAGATGTGACACTAAAAATATACGATACCTTTTATAAGCGAGGCGGTCTGGTCTCGCATTTGTGGCGGTCTGAAGTAGTCTGCCCAAGCATAGTTGAGGTAGGCCGCATCCAGCCAGCCGGGGTTCAACAGGAACGGGCTGAATGCACCCGGATGACCGTAGCCGTAATCTGCAACAACAGAAAAAAGAAGTTGTAATGTCTTGTTGAGGACATATGGAAGAAATAAACACAGTAAAAATACCCAGAAGATTTGATTAATTTTCGTTATTTCCTGGATTTGTATTTGGGAGTCCAAACATGTTTTATGTGTCTAGTCAGTCCTATTGATCTGGTCTATCACAACCGGAATCCGCAGTCGCCGCCAAACGACAATGTAAGTCATAGTACGGATCCAAGGAATGGCTTATTAAGTAGATATGGACGCGGCGAGGTCACTAACGTCTTGATCCACGTCCGCAAGCACTAAAGTCACAAAGGGTGGCCGTAAAGGCGGCGACACACGGGCCGCGCTCTGTTTACCGCCCGACGACTATAACAAGGGCTCTGTATACAAAACGAGCCAGTTTACTACTGCAGTTAGCCGGCTCCTCTGTGCCATACGTTTTTACGACCCTCCAACGTCACGTTGCCTTTCGCCTTTCATAGCGAAACGCTCTTTTTATTTGTTTAATCGATACACTACTGAAGACAGCGGCCATCATCTATTTTCAGGTTTTTACTACATTTTTAATCCAATCTTGAGACATCCCAATTGATGCGATCAGGTGTAACGTTTTTATTACCGGATTAAACTGTTTACGAGCACTTTGTCTACTTTGTTTTGAACTTTGTATACGCGGTGCTTCTTAGCGACTCTTAATATGAAGTTTGTTGTTGCGAGTTTTGTTTGAGTAGCCTAATTATATCGTAAGCTAAACAATGCATGTCTTTTGTTTTTACTCAGATGACGTTTTTATCGCGTACTAAAATGTTGACGAAACAATTAGTTTATTCGTGTAAAGCGTACCGCGCAGCGTAGCGGGGAGATTAGCGAGTGCTTCATGAGAGCGTTTCCCAGATCGCGGGCATTTTAAATTAAGAACTTGATGGATGGCCCGTCGCGCTGTCACGCACCGATCCGGAGCTGAGGAGCGCTCCGACATCATGGAACAATAATAAGTTAAATGTGGAACTCGGAAACGGGCCGCTCCATTTGTTAATGCCAGTATTCAATTAAATTCAGTTCCCCGACCCTTTGCATATGCGGGGCTCTGAATATTAACGCGGTAAAGAGAGCATTTCTAATGTTGAGAAGTGGTATATGATTACTGAGTGCTTGAATTAATATTAATTCGGGTAAGTGGGGACGTTAACCGACACAGACTTTGTTCGGAGTACATTTAAAGCTAATTTGATACACTAAATATTTTCAGTAGGACTGTTAAGAAGTATTGTAATTTTTTTTTGGTTGCTTTCCTATTGAACTAGCTTCATTAGTTTAAGCTAAGACAACAAGGCTTGTGAAACTTAGTACTCAGGACTCAAAATCCACCATTGATTTACGCATGCCAACCGTCACCGAACTTCGATACAATACAACAGAAACTCGCCGTTCAATTTCCGACGACATCCAAATATTCGAACCGGAATTCCAAACAAAAATACTGCACTCGCACTGTGAAAGTGTTGTGAATCTATAAAGTTATTTCTGCGTCCGTTAATCACCGCCGACCTAAAAATGTACAATGGTTAAGAATGTGGCTCGGATCAGAACGCGTCGCGGCCGAATTCGTACCGCTCGAGGCAAATAAACGGACCATACGACATATAAGTGTCAGAATGAGCGTTAAATATCTCGACGAGATGAGATGCGAGCCGGTTGTCACTCGTAAATTAATGTTAAGGAGTCTCTTGAATAAATGGAATCAGAGTTATGGCTCATAATTTGGAGGGTGGCGACGATGCTCCATAACTAACACCGCATTTATACGTCTTTGCTTAATTGTCTGGTTTATGGCGATTTAGTGCTATCAGTTCGTGATCTGAATGTGGAAATGGTGAATAGAAACACGCGATTTGAAAAAGAAGTGAATGTTGAAGTTTTATAAGGGATAATTGGTGATCGACTTCCGATTGAGCGCTCTTGATTGTTCTTACCCAAAGTCGCAAGTCTTAAAAGAATATTATAGTGAAGACAGCTTCGTCCAACAATGCCTAACGGTCAATATACTGCGGGTACGGCAGGAAATATATGGCCCAACTTCGCCAGTAGTTTCAATGACTTTTAGTTAAATTTTCCATAAGTCGTTTGGTAATGTTGGCAAGGTCCTCGCCGCCGGGTGGTTATGAGGGTCACTGCTATGGATGCGGTATTTTAGCAGCTAGCAGAGACATAAAATCCATATTTTAGAGGCACCGGCCTCGGGGTGCAGGCGGGGAGATCAAACGGGACTTTACGACGCGGCCCGAGATTGTTTACATCTGTTACGGCCACCGCCGCACCGACGAACCAGCGAACTTGGTAACCGCTGGTACACCAAGTATTATACCGATGTATTTACCGTGCCGACGAGATTCTAGAATATGCCTAAATTATTCTGAATCCTATAATCTCGGTTCAACAGTATGGGATGCGGAATAAGAATTATGGTACTCGTGGTTCGCAAATTCAGTTACTGTCCGTCAATAAAATATTCACATTTTTCGACATGTGTCTTTTAATTGTCTAAACAGATGTATCTTTGATGAACTTTGGTATAGTTTTGGAACTATTTCGATAATTAAAAAAATAGTAGATGTGTTATTTAGACGCTAAACATTGGCGATCGTAATCCGCAAGACGGTTTTCATATCAACTTACGTCAAAGAAAATAGTGATGTGAGAAATGTAATTTTTATATCCGCGTTAAAACTAAAACTAAATATAATCAGCGCTAAACCACGTCGGAAAATATTTATTTACTTGGATAATGTGTCTAAATGTTAGTTATTTTACTAACTACATGTTAATTAGAGCGTACGGTCATTAAGGCAGCTCCATTGATCGCTTTATGAACTCGTCGTCTTTGAAGTTTATCGCCCAAGGATGTTAGTTTTTCCGCATACTGTCTTTTTATTATTGGTCGAAGTTTGGGCGCAACTGTTTGTTTACACAGACGTCTCGGTGCACGTTGTAACATCTAAAATAGATTTGTGGTGTGAAAACATTATGATTTGAGTTTGATTTGTTAATTGTTTTGTGTGTGTAGACTGTAGTTGGATGATTATGATTTCTTTGCTTGATTGTGATTGATGGCGTCTGTCGCAGATTTAGCGGTATATTTTTTTGGACAACTCAATTGTTAGAGCAGTTTCTAGATGTAGTTTTATTGGTATTGATTGAATCTCTTCACTGGCAATTTGTTTGGCTTATTTGATAGATACCTAGTAGTTATTGATCCGTTTTAACTCTGCCAAATATTGTTTCAAAACTTTCCGGATTATATTTAGATGATATTTTTTATGCTTTTTCTTTATTTCTTGATGCAAGTTTTTATTATTTCCTTATATATAATAGTTTTAAGCTCCTTTGACCTTCCAACAGCAGGACTTTGTACATAATTCAATTACTTTATAATGTGCAAATCTTTCCCCACGCAAGAAACTAAGAAGCTTCATGAACATTGACCTTCACCATCCTCATATTAATTGACTTGTATATTTAGACATTTACACAGCACACGAAAGTATAAAAGCGTGTTCTTGTAAACACCAATAACCATTTATAAGCCCCACGTCAAAACATGACGCTCCTTAATGTTAACTCCTTTCTCACATAAAAGCAGACAATCGGTGTTATTTCGAGAGAGAGCTGTCTTAGCCGTAATTCTCAACGTAGTGAGGAGATTAAACTGAGGAGGCAATTAATGTCCCAATGATTGATTGTCTCTGTTTCGTTCACACAGATGTCGGATAATTCGGTCAGCCAAATTTTTCCCCGCACTATTTTTAATGAATAAAAAAAAAGTCAGCGTAGTTTGAGTCTCGCATGTAAAAAAATATTAGATTTTAAATGTATCAGAAATAAAACTCGTTTGAATGTGGTTGAATGTTGCGGCGCCGCAAAATCGACCTCGGCTCTGTGGACTGGCGAGGAGCCAGCGACTCGCGCACGCGCATCCAACTAATGTTTTATAAAGATTGATCATTTTTTTATTGTTTCAGTATGATATCTGACAAATGGAGATAAATGCCAATATTTTTAGTGTAGGAAGCTCAAATGTAGGTTAGCTGATTTGGTATGCCGTAAAAAATTTCGATTACTTATCTCAAAGTAAAATTTTGGCAAAAATAATAAGTTGGTATTGATTTAAATCCTATTTGAAAAATTATAATTATTTTGTCAAATAACGCGTTATTAAAATTGAACGAAGAATATAATATAAAAACGAGAATTGAAAATAGTTATGATGATAGTAATGATAATAGCGATTTTTCATTCTTTCGAGTGGTTGCGAAAAATAAATTGATTAGAATAAACTGAATTTTTGAAAACTTGAATAAAATGTACTGTAAATGTACCTAATGTAGGTACTCCATAAGATAGAGAACCTGTACAAGAAACTAAGGTCCCAAGAAAAAAGTTTGAAAGTAACTTTGAAGTAGTTAGAAACTTACTTTGCTTGGTTCTGGGCTCTCTGGGGCCATCGACGGTGACTTTGATGGCTTTCATGTAGGTGGCTACCTGGTGAGGAAACGAGCTGATGGTGATGGTCAGCGAGAAGGACTTTCCTCTTCCACTGCGACCCACGAACCTCAGGTCATTAAACTTCGCGACCTGGTTCTTCATCACCGCCGTGCAGTTCCTCAATTCTGCCATGAAATTCTCATCATTGCCCGCCTTTATCGTGACCAGAGTGCCATCCTGCACATCATCCAAAGCCACCACTTTGAAAGCCACCGGCAGCGACTTGTTGGACCTCCAATGGCCGGGCAGCACCGAACACAGCACCGCCGGGGAGCCGGTCTGCACCAGCTCGCCGTGGCTCTGCCGGTAGTACTCATGGATATGAGCATAAACGTCCGCCATGCTGGGGGCCGGAGGGCTCGCGTGCGGGAGGTGCATCGACTTCAGTCTACCCTCTACGAACACCGCACCGACTCTCGACACGCCACTGAAGTCCTCTGTCACGCCACTGTAGTCTCTAAACACTTTGGTAAAAGTTTCAAAACACGCGAACGGTTTACAAACTCGCGGGAAGTGAGCGTCGCGTGCGCGGAGCGCTCGGAAAGTTGTGCGAAGTACGGGCGCGAGACTCCGTGTGAGCCGCGAGCTGCGAGCAGCGTCTACACCACTTGTTGGGCGCGGACGGCAAGACGCCGGGCGGGGGACTCGGAAAAATAAACGGCGGCCGGGTGACTCGCCGACACCGCAAGCCGAAGACTCACGACGCGCACCGAAGTCGTAGCGAAGGGACGCGTGCTCGCGAGAACTCAGTTTCAACTGATGACTGTGATACGACGCGACTTTTTCCGATGGTCAATATTTTGCGTTCGCGCGGTCGCCGCCCCCACCCGGGTGGCGGCCCCTACGTCTCGTAAAAAGCGGGAAGGAGACGAAGGGTGCGGGTGATGCGGTGTCGCGGCGGGAACGAGCGGGACGGCCGCGGTTGGTGTCTGCGTTTTTATAAAAATGCTCGTTGGAGTGGGACGCCGGCGCTCACCGCCGCCTAGTGGGAGAGGGATGGGTGGATTTTTTTGAATCACCGCGGTGACGTATCGCGAGGCGGCGGTAATTAGGCCGCGGGGCGGCGGGAAACCGCGGCCGGCGCGAAAACCTATCAACGAGCTCATGAAAAATTATGATTTTCATGTTTGGAGTCGGCGTCGCTCGCGGGGTGGCACTTCATTTTCGCTAAAGCACGCGAGAAATTTTGATGACAGGGGTTTTGACTGACACTTTTAATCACGCCTGATATTTGGTGGACTATTTTTGTAACACAAATGAGTGTAATATAGAGTACTGTGCTCAATTTTTATAATAAACTTATGACATACATATACACATATATTTATATTGAATTTTATTTGCAACGTATATCTAATACTTATTTTAAGTGCTTATCATAAGATTTTCCAAATCCAAATAAGGATTATCTACTAAAGAATAGAAAGTACTTCTACGTCCTAATTTTAATACATTACAATCAAGCATCTAATATACGAGTAATGTAACAAAAAACAAAAATTTAAGAATTAAAACAGAAGTCGAAAAATTCGCGTAACTACAAAGAGTTGATACGGCCCGCGTCCGCGTGCGGTTAGCCGCGTGTTGCGGTGTGAGAGTGATCACGGCGTGCGAGCGAGAAGGCACGCGAGGGGGCGGAGCCAGGGCGGGCCGGCCGGAAAACTTGTGCGGAACTTTCTCGAGTTTCCCGCGCTTTCCGCGAAGCGACGCGCGGCAATGCACGCGTTGTCACGAACAAAGTTGCGTTTTTCATGTGAAATAAAATAAAATTATGTTGGAACTGTTTTCTTGTGATTTTATTTGTGATTCGTCATCTTTGTAGTGTCCCGCTGTGATAACTATTTAAGAAAACTGCTTCTGGATTTTATTTGGTGTAGATATAGGTAGTTAAAGATTTAGTGACGTGAAATAAATAATATTTTATTTGCAATAAGTGCAATAGTAGGTTTTGGCAAACATACGAGAGTACGTCATTCAGAGTGTAAAGTCACAAACATTCTAAGAAAAGCATTTGCCCATACTTTATCAGGTGCTAAAAACCCAATTTACCGAATTTGACTCAGCTGATAAGGAACCACAGGGGTAAATAACAACAATCTTCGGAACCGAATAATTAAAATTTATTAGGTTATGCCAAACTCTTCTTATCAATGGTATAAATATTTACAGCTTTTATCTAAAACGAGGTATACCCAAAACAGTCCCATTGTTTTACGAAAACTTATGGTTTTTATGGGGGCGGTCCCTTTGGCGGCCTGTCTATTGTAGGTACCAATATGGCGAAGACTCTATTGTCTATGCTCCTGCCGTAAAATTTGCACTTTATGGTTTGAAGTTTGCGAATAAAACAATTTGCAAGGTATCGTAAAATAGGTACCTATAGATTTTTATTGCCGTGCACATTTGTGGGTAGTTTGGTGATCTCTATGGTTAGTAACGGTTCTGGTATGTAGGTAGATATGGGAAGTTTATTGTTTGGGATTGAGGTAAAGAGTTCTGTAATTATTTTATTACTTTTTTTACCATTTTTGGGGGGCAATTTGGGTTTTGTCGGTTTGATATTTGTGTGGGGTTATTACCTAAATCATTTAGTTTTATGTGGTGGGTGGTTAAGTTTCAGAACATTTTTATTGTGTAGGGTATATATCGGATATCTATAAACTTTATACAAGTAACTTATTGTCAGCATCCGACATTGTCAGCTTGCCGACTTTTTCATAGAATTTCTCATCATAATAATTACTGAAAAATAATGAGTTAGTAAGTAACCACAGCAAGGCATAAAATGATTTGATTTTTGCAATTAAGAGCTCTTATCCTGAAAGTTGGCAACGTCGCAAATAGCTGTCAAATATTTACCTACATGTTTTGATTAATTTAGCAATATTACTGTATGGAAAAATGAAATGTGGCTAGTGAACTAGAATATTGATTATGAAATGCAATAATGAATATTGTATTTATACATTTATTTGTGTGATTTAAAAATTTCTGATATGGGTTATGTGGTACCTGAAATAAATGAATTTTATTTATTTATTTATAATATCGTAACACCGATTATTTATTTTAAGATGTAAAAAAAAGTATTTGGAAACTTTCCAAATGCCTTTTATACACCTAAAACGGTTACAACGTCAAATTTAGTGTTATAATTGCAATTTATTATTAATATTCTAGTTCGCTAAATAGCCACATTCCATACAGTATTATTGCCAAATTAATCAAAACAGCGAAAAATTTTATATCTATTTGCGACGTTGCCCACTTTCAGATTAAACGCTCTTAAGGGTGAAAGAAATGTGGAATAACAAGAAGACTGAATTTAGGTACATACACTCACGCCTTGTTTACATGGGGCTAGGCAGAAACTACAGAACGCCACCTGCTACGATCCTTACATACTTCTTTTGCCTCGTTTACATTAATCTGTACGCTAATTACGTAATACAACACCATTCACAATCTGAATCGTTTTGAAACAAACAGATTACTTATTCATTGCTTCATTTCGAAAAAGAAAACGTAAATAACGCAATGAATGTTGTTGAACTGTCAAAATGAAACGGATTGCGATTGATCGTGTGATCAGGATTTTGGTGTATAGGTATGATGCAAATTTTGAACAATAAACTTTTTTTATGATGCAGTCCTATATTTCTCTACGAAAAATACCTTTCTGGAACCTGACCTTTCTGAAGAAAATCACCAATAAGGTCACTATATTATTATGTCTTTTTCCGGGGTTTCCACTCACATCTGCCCGGTACCTTTTGTTAGTTGGCTGCATTGAGCCCCAGTTAATAAGAAATAATGAAGGGAGGAAACCTTGATTATATTGTATTGACTGTCAGTGGACGTCTTTCGGCTGAAATGATGATGATGAACTGTCAGTGGGTTGTGCTCCTCTATAGCTGAGGGAACCAGAGCCTTATATAGGCCGTTGTACCTAGGTAGTTCGCTGATAGTAAGCTGTGGTTACCTGTAATCGAATATGAATTACAGGATAAAAGTGGATACAAGTTTTATTATTGTAGAAGATAATTGTAATGTATCTCGTTGGTAAACCTTGAAAAATAAATACCACTAGAAGTACCTCCCACGCAGCAGCTTATTCTATTGATTTAGAATCTGAAAAATGAAATAAAAACTATGACTCTTATAAATTATCGTCATCATTTTAGCCGAAAGACGTTTATTGCTGGACAAAGCATCCCGCAAGCACCACCACTTCGACCGGTTCTGTGCTTCCCACATCCAGTAGATTCCTGCAGACTTCACAAGGTCATCGGTCCACTTTGTGGTAGGTCTTCCAATGCTCAGTCTTCCGGTACGCGCTCGCCACTCCAAAACATTTCGGCCCCATCGGCCACCTGTTCTGCGAGCAATGTGCCCTGCCCACTGCCACTTAAATTTGGCAATTCTTCGCGCTATGTCGGTTACCTCGGTTCTCTTGCGGATATCTTCATTTCTGATTCGACCACGTAGGGAAACTCGAAGCATAGCGTTCTCCATTGCCCTTTGGGTGACTGGCAACACGCACTGATCAAGAGACACTGCGGTATGTGTAACGAGAACCCTGCCCAGCCGAGTCGGATTCGACGATTGACCTCTTTCTCGAAGTTGTACCTACCAAATTGGACAGTTTTTCCTAGGGAAACATGATCGTCCAAAACTTCAAGTGTAACGAATACGGTCTTCATGAGAGTGGGTGTTACATGGGCATTTGACATGACCTTCGTCTTGTCCATGTTCATTTTAAGACCCACTCTTTCGGAACCTCTACTGAGGTCATCGAGAATTGTACTGAGTTCCTCCATAGTGTCAGTCATGACTACTATATCGTCAGAAAACCGAAGCTGAGTGATGTACTCGCCAATGACGTTGATGTCTAGTGACTTTCCAGTCCAGAACATTGAAGACATCCTCCAGAGCAACGGGGAACAGTTTCGGAAAGATAATGGCTCGAGACTCTATCAGTAGGTAGGTATATCTAATTATTTATATTTTACTCAGCCATATTTCATAATTAGTATGTTTGTAGAGTATCTAGAAATATTTGGTGTATGTTGGTTAAAATTATTAGGTTCTAAGCCAGTCTTCTTCTTTTCGTGTGGATAGTGACTAACCTAGTGTCAGAGTGTTAAAGCCGCCCTTGGGCTTCTGACCTGGCTCCACATGTCGTCGAGAAATATCTCTCAGGCATCCCGGTTTCCTTACGATGTTGTCCTTCACCGCTTTTGAAGCAAGTGATAATTATACAATACGCACATGAATCTGAAAGTCAGAGGTGCGTAGTGCGTGCCTAGGGCTCAAACTCAAGACCTATGACTTGGCAATCCGACGGTCACACCACTATGCTATCACTGCAGTCAGTCAGTGAAACTCAAAAGATCAATGAAAATATTTTGTCAGAAACAAAGTCAATATATCTAACATCTACGAGTACCTATTTTTATGTTTCCCAATCATGAAGGTGTCAAATAATGCGAAAAAAAAGCAATCTTCAAGAATGAACTATAAAAAGCCGATTGTAGAGCATAATCAAGTTTGAAAACAACATCTCAATAAAGAAACGTCATAAAATTTAGAAAGTTCAAATACTAGGGCTGATGACACCGCTGTTCTCACAGGGGTTGTCAAAGAAATTCACTCAATTACGGCAATAAAAATAATATTGTAGCCAAACATTGGGAGCTTTGAAGTTCGCGCCGGTAGCTACCGAGCGGTTTTGTGCAAGCGCAAGTCCCACAAACAATGCGTTTGCGCACAATACAACTTCGGCTTCTAAGACTCCCTATTATGTTGGGCCAAACATTGGCATTGGCGCATTGTGGGTCCTTTTGTTACCTATTTACCGACTTTTGGGTTGTTACATTCAAGGGGATGCTGACAGCAAGCCGCTCGGTAACTCGCAGAAAAAATGTTCTCAATCTCTGTGCTCGTGAATAGATCCATCGACGGCTAAATAATAAGTTAATTGAGTTGGACTATTTAGGAAAACGATTATTGTGTTTTTTGGTTAAGTTAATTAGAAATAAATCATATTAATCGTTGCCTGTGGCTGTTCAGTGTTTACAAAGTGTGAGCGAGATCCAGCGCCCGTATCCATCTGCTGCTGTTCGTGTTGGAAGCTAATCCCTTCAAGTTCTAGTGTTATTTGGGGCAATAGCACCAACCATTATTGGCTAGATAGCTGTTCATAAAAACACATATTAAAAATTGTTGCAGTAACGAATCAGGGTTGGTTTTGTACCAAACTATTCTTAATTAGATGTATTTAACACGTTTAGTACTGGGAGACCTCCTGGAGGTTTCACCTAGTGGCATATGGGATGCCAGGACCTCTCGCGGAGGGCTCGTTTTAAATGTAGGTTTTTCTTAGCGAAAATGGCATTATAATCCGTGAAAATAAAATCTGATGTATATTTTAACAAGATTTATTAGTATATGAGTTGGTTTTAAAATGCAAGCATTTTATTTATGTTTTAATTTTTTGTTCACGGTTACAATCACTAAACGTTTAAAACTTTGGAAACTACGTTTAGCGACAAGACCTCATGTAAACACGATTTTACTTCGTTTTACAGTGTTTTATAACACAGTTTTAAACCTAATGCCGTTGACCGTCCGCGATGGTTAACTTTAGCGCAAACGTAATGCCGGCAACCCTCCCGGAGGGCTCACTTCCAATATGTATGGCGGCATGGCGTATGAGTTCTATGAAAGTGGGTGGAGTCAAAAGTGTTTAAAAACGTCAATAAGCACCTACAGTGATACTGTAGTGACCGAGTTCTCTTACATTTTTTTATTGAAGTGAAAACTTCTTTAGGCACGTTGAGCACTTTTTGGATGAACAAAAATCATGGAACTCGCGTCATCGTCACCGAACGCTTTCCATGAGCTATATGTATACTGTGTATATATGTGTACTTTTTAGGTGAAAAAAAGCGTGAAACTCGCGTCATCGTCACCGCACGCTGTTTTCACTTCTATCGGCAGTCCCCAAAGACTGCCCCGCATGTTTTTTTTTTTCCCACAACTTTGAGGCTCCTTGCCTTCATCTCACCTGATGGTAAGTGATGATCAGACCTAAGGTGGAAGCGAGCTTCACCCTGAATCCTCAACAACAGAGGAACTGGCTATCTTACTTCTAACTGCCGAAACACAACCATGATGCTATGGCGACAGACTTCGATAAAACCTAAGATATCTAACCATGGTGATGACTAGCTTTCAGTGCGCTCAAGTACCTTTGTAAAGCTTTTTTTTTCGTCAAAGCAAGTTTAACGAACTACCTAAAACTACATTTACCATAAGAAATCTCCTCACATTTAACCATCGTATTGTAACATATGTTCGAAGCGTAGGTTACAACATAATCGTTGCACGGAAGTAGGTACGGCCGACGACTGCTGGGTTAAGGGTTCGATTCTCAACAATAACGATCACCTAATTGCCTACAAATGTTTCTTTTGCTTCAGTGAAGGGTTAAAGACTTTTAAACGGTCTTGTAACTTGTAAGGCAGTTGTGGGGTAATTAAATGAGGTAACGCCTTTCTTTAATTTGGTATTAATTTTGTGTTGGGTCTGGTGATAAGTTGTTGATTTTTGGTTGTTATGACTCAGGTGTCTCTATTAATTATGTGCATATGTACGGAAATAACCTTAAATGAAATGAAATTGTTTATTCTGTAAATAGGATATTCGAATCACTTTTACACGTCATCGTAAAAAAATAATTAAAAATTAGCTAGATGAGTTCGGCGTTTCCTATCTGACTAATCTGAGAAGAAAGGCCGAAACAAACTCAGAGGTCACAGTCTCTTTTAAAGTCTAGACATAATCTTGGTCGGCCATATGAGGACCATGCAGATTAGTGTCTGAAATGGTCTAAGTAGCTAAAGAACCTTAAGTAGCTACCTACCCAGTATTTTTAACGAACAATAATAAATCGGTTCTGAATCTTTAGTTTTTCGTAAAATAATCCAAGGTAGAGTTTTGTATGTGTTTTGTGTTTATGTGTAATCGAGTTTTTTTTTTTAATAGTTTATCGTAAAACTAAGTAAACAAGTACCTATTATTTTCTCTAAAAATACAGCAAAGTACCTATAATTAAATCCTTAAATCCATTTCACTTCAAAATACATTAAAATAATTACCCAAAAAAAAATTCTTATACAATATTTACCCAACCTTTTAATGCTCAAGAGGTGTCATAAAAAATACGTTGCACATACATAAAAGTTCAAAATCAATTTAGTGCCTACTTGAATTGGTCCTGCTGTGTTGTTGAGCTATCGGTCCGCAATGTTGCTAAACGTTGAGCTCACACAAAACTGTGAATGGTCCTTGAGTACGCGCGTATGAAGACCAAACGCAGCTCCATAATTGGCCACTTGAATTTTAAGAGAAACCGTTCCGGATGCAGAGTTAGGAATGGAAAGAAGGTGCAAGATACCTATTAATTGAGAAAAAATCTTCAAGAAAAATTCATCGTAAAATAGTATGATGGCAATAAGTAGGTATTAGTTTTTGTAAAATTTTCATCATCAATATCAGCCGAAAGACGTCCACTGCTCGACATAGGCTTCTCCCAAGCACCGACACTTCGACCGATTCTGTGCCTCCCGCATCCAGCGGATTCCTACGGCCTTTGCAAGGTCATCAGTCCATCTTGTGGGAGGCCTTCCGACGCTACATCTTCCGGTACGCGGTCGCCACTCCAGAACCTTTGTAAAATATTATAAATTATATATTATTAATTGCGCTGTCATTAAAATATAATTGGAATCAAAGCGTAAGCACAGTATAAATAAGTAACAGTATTATAATATCTTTAATAACTAATTTAATTTGACTTTGCTACTACTATTACTATTTAATTTGACTTAACTTTGATTTGCTGATAAAGAAAATTTGGACTTGAACTTTGTTTACAATCTGAGAGCCACTGTTTAAGAGTTTTAGAGCATTAAAAAATGTAATTACAATCATTAGATTATCTAGAGCCTGTGCCTGATTTCGTAGTGGATTAAAATTAAGCATCATCCAGCATGCGATGCGTAGTCCGACGTTCGACTTTATTACAAATGCAGGCGAAAATTATTTTCAATAAAATTATTTTTTAACTAGCTACACCCCGCGGTTTCACCCGCATAAGTTTTGATCCCTTAGGAATTTCGAGATAAAAAGTATTTTATGTTCTAACCTAGGTCATGGTCTACACATGTGCCAAATTTCATCCAAATCCGTTCAGCCGTTTTAGCGTGAGAGAGTATCAAACAAACTAACAAACAAACAAACAAAGTCACTTTCGCATTTATAATATTAGTTAGGAAGTTAGACTTATAATTCATCTCGTTTACCAAGCGGACGAGCCTTTCAAATAATTCCTGATGCCGGTTCTAACAGTCTCCTAACTCTACAACCATCATCGAGCTAGCGGCAAGTATTGTGCAAATAAAGTAAATCCGGTAAGCGCCCGCGGCGATGTGTACAGACCTTTACAGGTGAAGGGTGCCCAACAATAGTTGTAGGAAGTGAATTTTGAAACCATTTTGTTGAAAAGGAAGTACCTAATTACTGCAAAATCCGATAATTTTATAATTCTTTTCTGATGCACTTTTTTTTTCCTTTTTTTATATAGAGTACGTAGGTAAGTAAATATTATTGGTCATAAATAGAACCAGCTCATTGCATAATTTTGTGTTATATCCGCTTTCATGTTCGATCTTATAAAGCGCATTGTGTGTAGTTACAGTATTCTGGTTTAGAATGGCTATCAACGATAATACGATAGACCTATATTCCATTTGAAATAAGATTAGACATTTAACTAAACCTTTTTTACAGTCCGTTCAACCGATTTAGACTTCTATTGCGTTGGTGGTATGACAAATGGCAGCTGCAGTAAACAGTTGGTACTGTAACCACTTTTTTTGCTTTTAATGCCATCCTTATACCTACGGTATAGAAGTCAGAATCGGTTGAACGGACTGTAAAAAAGGTATGTTTAAATGTCTATACTTATTTCAAATGGAGTATCATACACAAGAAAGACAATCAGTTTTTATAATGAGTACTTGCGCGAGAGACTTTCTTTTCGAAGAACATAAGGTCTTATGTGAACAACTTGATCATCATTCTCCTGCCCTTATCCCAGTCTATTTGAAGTCAGCCTAACATGTCTTTTTTTTTTCTTCCATTCTTCTTTATAGTTCCTGTAGGTATACAAGGTGGATTTTGAGATGGGGCAGTAAGGACAGCTACCTTAACCGTTGTAGCTACAGGAAAACGGTCTTAGGATTCTGTCCTTGACTGACAGAAGGGGCCCAAAACTTCATGTTTTCCTGGGTACGTTCTAGGAACTATCCTATAGTATTTATAAAATATGAAAAAAAAGAATCTCAATAAATATCAGAAGCGAACTTACTACCACGGGTTTGTTTTTTGCGATTTTTGACTTTCTAGCAAATCTTAGTTTCTTGTGTCTTTGCATGTGTACACACGGCTACACATCAAGCTGTACATTTCCAGTATAAGCTGACCTCGCATTGTACGGAAATCCTTTATAATACCAGATCAGCATAAACTGGGAATATATAGCGCCATGTGTACAACAAAGATCATTATTATAAAAACGGACTGAAAAATGAGTTAATAAACCCCCTATTTCATATTCCAATTCAAAGTAATAAAAAATAGAACAAAAATCATTGTCCAATGAAGTGCCTCGCATACCAACCGAGTAAAAAATGTGACATCATAAATCCAAATAATCAGAAGTATGCGTTGTATGTGCGAAATTCCACAGTAACATGTCGGGGAGGCCGGGGCCGAGTGGAACTCATTACTGGCACGTGACACGGCCTCACCGCGCCCACTCCCCCGACACTGTTATATTTCGCCAATGAGTTATTGAGTGCGCCGAAAGCTCATGTGTTAACCCGACGGTATTAATGCTTGACTTTGATGGAAACATTAAAAATGTTTGTTGAACACACAGATTTTTGATTGTTTTATCACTAGGTCAGGGTTTTAGGCATTATGCAGTTCATCTGCTGTTATTATGAGAGCGATTTTATATACGTTGATATTTTACAGTATGATCGCGTTTGGTTTCACTGAAAACCGTGTCTTAAATGTTACCTATAATATAAAGTTGCAAAACATTATTGTTATTTTTATAACAACCGTACATAAATGCAAGCTTTTAGAATTTGATATCATAATGGTCTAGCAACAATTTTATAGCACACCACTTCAACAGCAGTCATTGTTAATTGCATTTGATTGATGACGCAATACAAAACGTCAAATTACCCTACAAATGTGGCCCGAACTGCGACAAAACCCGACGTTTTTCGTTCACACCCGCCGTATTTTTCTAATTGAATCATGTGTGATTTATTATTGGTCTGATGATGTATCATTCTTTCAACGCCAGCCGCGGCTCACCCCATGGGCTTGCGGGCCAAATTATTGCTACAAATGTTCGCATCCGCGCTTTTTAACTGCTGCGTCGCTCCCCGACCTCCCCTCTGTACGATTTTTATTAAAGTGAGTAATCGATTTTTTTGGCGTTTTATTGAACGAGACGCGTTGTTATAACGTTAAATAGATCCGTTAAGACTGAAATTTGTGTTTTGTTTTTTTAACCTATTGTTAGGTTCGAGATCCATTTTGAGGGAAAACAAACACGCCAAAAATAAACAGGACATCTTTATGATAATCTCATACGTGATTAGATAAGCACTAATGATTTTTCAGCGTGTAATGTCGTGATGGCCCAGTGGTTAAGGCCTCGCCTCTCATGCACGAGGTTGTGGGTTCAAATCCGGGCAAGTACCAATGTGACTTTTTCAATTCATATATAGTTTCTTATTTTATCTTGGACGTTACTGACATCGGTGAAGGAAATCATCTTGAGGAAACCTGGACTGTATAGTTAATATAAGTCTGAAATCCCCAACCCGTCTTGTGCAAGTGTGGTGATCAGTGCTCGTGCCTTCTCTGTATGAGAAGAGGCCTTTGCCCTGCAGTGGGACAGTAACAAGCTGTTTTTTTTTATCATATTCAAAAATAAGTAACATACCTTTGCATGAGCCATTCGTATGCATAACTAGCTTGTCTTAGCTTGTTATAACTTCCTCAAGAATTAGGCTAGGTATACAATGCAAAAATTATTTTTCAAATCCGACTGGTAGTTGCGGAGATTACCTCCTACATACAAACTTACAAACAAACAAAAAAACAAATTTTACCTCTTTATAATATTATTATTATAGTACAGATTATTATTATTATTATTAGTAATTAGTATAGATGATAAAATGCCAGTCATAAGTTTGATTTGGATCACAGCCTGACTTTGTAGAGCTCGTTGAAACACTACAAATCAAAAGACAATAATATTTTATTTAAAACAAAACTTCTTTCTAAACTTTCAATCACTATAGTTGGTATAAATCACGAGCGCGCGCCATTTGTCTTTCAAATTATTAACATACTAGCTTCTGACCAGGACATCGTCCGCAAGCCTATAAACCTGCCTCAAAAATTGGGCTATCCAATGCAAAAATAATTTTTAAAATCCAACTGGTAGTTCCGGAGTCCCCATACATACAAACAAACAAACAAATTTTAACTCTTTGTATTAAGTAAAGATGGTTTAAATTCGATCGTTGACGCCCGTGATGCATCAACTATACCTACCAACATCATTTCTATCATTTTAACCCATTTCTCCGCCCATACAATGCATCCTGACACAGCAGGTAGGTACTCTCATCTCGGCCTCATCAGCTAAGAGATGCTCTTCCAGCCAGCGCGCACATTGTCGACACAACCATTGTCACGTGCCCAGAAACAGATGCTGGAGTATGAATAGTGTGAGCACACGGTAGAGGGTTAAAAATACTAGCGTACTATACTCGTACATAGGAGGTTTCTGTCTAGTGTTATGTTGTTTGTAAGAAGATTGTTAGGTAGGTACTATCGCGAACACGCATATCTGAAAACCGTAAGGACTATTCCTGCTTGCAGCCTTCGGTCACTATGGTAACGCTTACCTACGAAAAAAAATGGTCATGTGCACGGGATTTTGTTTTTTAAGTGGTTAGATATGCGTGACCGCGATAGTATAGGTACTATCGCGGTCACGCATATCTAACCACTTTAAAACATCGTGAAAATTTCTTCGTACTTTGGGCTTTGGTAGGCCAAAGCCCAAAGTACGAAGAAATTTTTAGATGCAGATGACTTCTTTTCTACAGTAGACGATCAAAGAAGGCAGTCAAATTGCAATTTCTTCTGTTTTTCTATGTAAGTACTCTCTTCGAAATTTCATCAAAATCAGTTTAGTAATTTTGGCCCTGACAACCTACCAAAACAGACATAACTTTCACAAACATTACCTCTATGACTGAGGAATATTTGGAAAATATAATGGAAAAATACTTTCGACTTTTTCTGATTTTAATTCAAAGTAAAGTAGAAAAAAAGTGAAAGATGTTACAATAATTTAAAGTTGATTTTTCGTCCATACCGACGACAGTTAAATTGTTTTGGAGCTTTCAGCTTCATTTATCTTCCTAAATTAAATTTAAATTTATTATTTAAAGTAGGTAAGTAAGTACTATAATATTATTACACTTTTCAATAAACTGGCTGTCACATTCTATTTTACAAAAACAAATAATAATAATGACGGAATCATTTTGTTTATTCTTTTTTCAAATAAATCCTCGGTCGGGGCGGGTGCGGCTCCCAAGGGTTGTCACAATGCTCACGCAGTTTCCGCGCCGCTGGCCACCAACAAAACTGCGAGCACGCGGACACGCTGACACCCCTAATGTCACTGGTTCCGTGTGTGTGGTGTTGGTACTGTGACTTGTGAGGTTCGTATCCTTGTATGAGCTGGTGATAAGGGTTGATGGTGTGGCTTTTTTAATTTTCACAACATATTTTTTCTTTCAGCTCACCTGAATTAGGATCATAACATGTTGGTGAGATTACTATGTGCTAATCAAAAAGTTACTTACCGATCTTGTATAGGTGCCTAGCCATCCTTAAATTTTTTCTTCAATACATTAATAAAATTAATCCCTAGAATGCTCTTAAATTAATGCCATGAATGGAGACCAAAAAGTATAACTGTACTTTCCAATAGTTAATAAATAATTTTTATTTCAGACACTTTCATAATGATAATTTCAACGAACATTCTAAATGATTCACAATCATGTATGAAGAACATTTTTGTTTTGATCCACTAACACTAGAGCCACACTAAAAACCCAATCCACATCGCTAATCAAATCTGACGTCACCACACGTAATTCCCTCGCGCCAACCCTACGACCCTGGTGTAATGTGGGCAAGCGCGCCGCGACGCCCCGTCGCGTCATTGTAGGTCCGCTCCGTATGACGTCACGCCTTTGAATGCGACTTTTGTTTTGCACAGCCCTTAATTATCTTGATTAGGAGCGTCGAGTTTATTCAACGGATGTGGATGCTTCATACATTTGCTTTTACTTCAAAGTATCATTTTGTAGGTGTGTCTTTCACACTCGGAAGAAGCGGTTTTGTAATTTTTTTGGGTTTAATTTAGTTAATAATTGTTGATGTAAAATCTAGATTGATACGCGAAGAGACGACGTCTAAAAATGGAATTTGCATTCAGAATCTAATATGACCCCATCTTAGACAGACATATTAGATAGATTATTCATGCATTCATAGCCAAGAAGATGCAGTTCGGTAGGTAACTTGGTAAGGCGTGGTGGTAAAAGGTGGAGTAAGATTGAGAACTTGTGACCCGTAGCTGCCAACGACGCCGACGTGTCGCTAGCTACGGAAAGTATTTCATAGAAATTCATAGAAACCAGTCGTGACCAGGCGACACGTCGCCTGCAGTTACATCCTGCGTTGGGTACAGAATGGTACCTTTAGTATCGAGCACCGTATTCTGTGACTCCTCAATACTCCTAACATCAATTGGCAATTAAATGAAAACTATCAAATACGCAATAACTACCGCGACCCAACCTTCATCCCCTCAAAAGACCCTTCCTTAACCCATATAGGTACTAAAATAAAAATAAATAGCACCAATTGGTATCCTACAATTATGTTTTAACCGACATTGAATGGTTCATGGCAGTGGGTAATGGTACGTGACCATGCTGCCACGCTCAGCTGGTCACAAGCCAATTAATTGTTACCATATAAGAAACTATGTGGTATATAACTTTAAAGGGCGTGAATGTATGCAACTTTTGAAGAATTTTTTTTGCGTGCTCGGTAATTTTGAAAGTGTGATGCTGAATGGTGGTTGTAATGATTGTCCACGACGCTACTTACTAGTGTGTTATTGACTAGTGTCGACCTCAGGACGAGTTGCTTCTCTCACGGATAATTGTACGTCGCTTGATCCCGCATCACCAGTCCTGAATCTGTATATTTTAGCTGCTGAGACCAAAATTACAAACGTAGTAGTGTTTAAGCGTGTAAGTTTTATAAAATATGGCTGTTAATTTAGTAGATGGTAGTGTCTTACGACTTCCACACAGACGAATTCACGGGCAGAAGCTAGTGGAATCTTCCAGAATACATTCTCTAAATGATGGTGCGATCCGCATTGAAATCCGTTGCGTAGTTTAGAAGAACAGCGCGGTCACCTGTGTGACCGCGCTGTTGACTCGAAAAGCAACGTTAATTTATACTATGTGTAGATTAACTCTATCAAACGGGAGCTGGGCTTAAAAGTCCAGTTGATGTCCTGATCTTAGTAATTATTCGTTCGTTTTAATATTCCTATAGATGGAAGATACCAAATTGCATAGTTTAGGTCTTAATTTTTATCATAAGGCATGGAAATCTCCCTATACCCGACGGCTTACCTGGGAAAGCCTGGGTCCTGGCCTTGGAGGCTCTCGGGCCTCGACTAAGAGGGCTCCTAAGCGCATGCTTGGAGAGGGGCCAGTTCCCACTTCGCTGGAAGACGGGGAAACTGGTCCTCATCAAGAAGCCGGGGCGCCCTGCGGACTCTCCGTCTGCTTACCGGCCCATAGTGCTGCTCGATGAGGTGGGCAAGCTCTTTGAAAGAGTCATTGCAGACCGCCTCGTCGGGCGGCTGGTGCGGGTAGGGCCGGATTTGGCGGAGAGCCAGTTTGGTTTCCGCAGGGGGCGCTCTACGGTGGACGCCATCATGCGCGTGCGAGCCCTCACGACGGGGGACGCTGTGGCCCGGGGTGGGGTCGTCTTGGCGGTGTCTCTAGACATCGCCAATGCCTTCAATACCCTGCCCTGGAGTTGCATCAGGGAGGCACTCCGGTATCACCGGATGCCGACCTACCTCTGTCGTGTGGTCGAGGCCTATTTGACGGACAGGGCCGTCATCTACCCCGGTCACCAGGGAGAATGGAACCGGCGAGAGATGTCGTGCGGTGTCCCACAGGGATCGGTCCTGGGGCCGCATCTGTGGGACATCGGATACGACTGGGTGCTGCGCGCCGACCTAGCGGCGTCAGCGTCGTTTGCTACGCTGACGACACGTTGGTCCTGGCGCAGGGGAGGTCGCACCAGGCGGCGGCCGAACTAGCGACACACGGGGTTGCAACAATCGTGGACAGAATCCGGCAATTGGGACTCGAGGTGGCCCTGCACAAGTCCGAGGCCATGTGTTTTCATGGTCCTCGGAACGCGCCACCGTTGGGGTCCCAAATAACGGCAGGAGGAGTTCACATCGGCATCGAGTCGACGATGAAGTACCTTGGACTCGTCCTCGACAGCCGGTGGAACTTCGTGGAGCACTTCCGACGTTTGGCTCTCAGACTGGAGCGGGCCGGGGCTGCTTTGAAGCGGCTCCTGCCCAATCTAGGGGGTCCAAACGCCTCCTGCCGGAGGCTATACGCGGGGGTCGTGCGGTCCATGGCCCTTTACGGGGCTCCGGTTTGGGCGCGTTCATTGAGGCGGCGGCCAGCCCGCCGGTTGAACGCGTCCCAGAGAGTCATGGCCACCCGGCTGGTCCGGGGATACCGCACGATCTCCGGTGAGGCGGCGAGCCTTCTTGCCGGATTACCGCCATGGGATCTGGAGGGAAAAGTCCTCGCGCACATCTGGGAGTGGCGCGAGGAGTCGAAACGCCGGGGCGTAACTCCGTTCCCGCGAGAAATCGCGGCACAGCGGACAGAGCTCCGGCGGGATCTCATGGCGTCATGGAGAGTGCGATTGTCGCAACCCAGTGCTGGGCACGCCACTATTGCGGCGATAAGTCCCCTCTTTGAGGAGTGGCTAGAGAGGCGCCACGGCGTCCTCACCTTCCGCCTGACGCAGGTCCTCACCGGACATGGTTGTTTCGGGAGGTTCCTATTTCGTATCAGGCGGGAGGAAACGCCCGGGTGTCATCACTGCGTGGATCGCCCGGAGGACACGGTTGAGCATACGGTGGAGGTCTGTCCGGCTTGGGCAGAGCATCGCCGTGTCCTCGTGGAGGCGATCGGCGGCGGGGATCTCTCGCGTCCGGCCCTAGTCCAGGCCATGGTACGGAGCGAGAGGGCATGGGAGGCCGTCACCTCCTTCTGCGAAGCAGTAATGCTCGCGAAGGAGGAGGCAGAACGCGTGAGGGAGAGGCAAATTTCGCGCCCTCACGCCCCTAGCCGCCGCAGGAGACGCCCTGGGCGTCGGGAATCGCAGGCCGATTCCCGGCCACCGTAGGCGCGGGCTTGCGGACGATGAGCAATGGGTAGCTCGCCGTCCGATAAGGACCAGGCCCGGGTCGACGGCGCGTTGTGTTCCACGCGCCCCTCAAAGAGATGTCAGCACAACGGAAGGGGTCCGATAGGACCGATGCCTGCCGGGGTTGCGGGAAAGTCCGAAAGGGGTGAGTTGAGTTTGAGTTTGAAGTTATTTGATAATTTCCCACCCAAAAAAAAAAAAAAAAAAAAAAGGCATGGAAATCTTAGTAATAAAATAATTCTGACTTTAGCATAATCAGCCTGTTCCTCCTCTCTTAAAGAGGGAAAGGGCTGTAATCTCCCACGCGGGCTCAGTGCGGGTTGGTAGATGTCACATGTCTTTGATTTTTTGGTTCTAGGCCGGTTTCCTCACGATGTTTTCCTACACCGTTTTGAGAGCAGTGGTGATGAAATTATTTACAAAAAGTAAAACGCCTGCCTGAGTTCGAACTCATGACCTTCAACTCGTAAGCTGGGGCCGTCACCACCACTGCTCACCACTGTTTTGACTTTAATAGACTTAAATCAATTAAGTTTTCGGCGCTCCGATTTTTCGATTCAGTCATAGACCAGTAGAGGCTCGGTCCGATGATCGCATAGTAACTAACACACTAAAGGTATTCTATTCCAGTTTCATAAAAACATAGTTAAGTCATCCATCTTCCAAGAAAAAAAGCTAATTTAACTATTTAATTAAAAAAACAAAACCTTCGTTTAATAAATTGACACATAACAGCAGGTTGGATGTTAAACGTTGATAATTACTCAGGGCTGCCACGCCAACTGACACAGAGTAAAAAAAACAGATAATCCACCTGTTACAGTTATATTTCACAGTTCCGGAACGTTTTATTTGTTTAGAACGGTTAAAGTGAACGCCGCCATTAGGTTAGCCGCAGGAGATGCGCAGTTTATGTGTTTATTGACTTTTTATTGTTACGACTGCTAAATAATGTGATACGATGCCTAATGCTCCGCAGCTGACGGCTAGCTTTGTATTGTTGATGCGTATAATTTGGTGTCATTTCGAAGGTTTTTTTCTGTAAGCGGTTTCTGTTAGCTGAAATTCAGTGTGCTAGTTGACTTACTTACTAAGGCAAGTAGGTTTCTCTAATAAACTACACTGAGCAAAATCAAAAGTCATTTATACGAACTAGGCTGAGAATCAGCACTTTTCGAACGTCAAAATTACAGAAGATTATCCCCAAAACACCCACCCTTCACCACTTCCTAGTGCTTTAGCTGGGAAGAGAAGGAATCCTCGAGACCTTACATTATAGCAAAATTCATATTCCTACGTTGCATAGATCTCGAGATAAAACTTTGTGACAGACGGGCAAGAAAGTGATCTCATAAAAATTCAGTTGTTTCCTGTTAAATGTATCACAGTGACAATGTAGGTACTGGTGTAGATATATAGTGCAATTATTTAACAATTAACTTTTTTTTAATGACAGCCTATACCTCAGTCCTGATTATGTTTTTCATAATTCTCCTGCCCTTATCCCAAGTTATGTGGGGTCAGCGCAACATGCCTTTTTCTTCCATACTTCTATTAGGCGCCATCTTGGTAGTTACCTCCTTTTTAGCCATATCATCTTTCACACTCCATCGATCGTTTCGTTGGTTTTCCACTACCACTTATACCCATCGACATTCAAACTCAAAACTTTCCTCTCGACATGAGCCTCATTCCTCCGCATCACATGCCGATACCATGACAACCGATTTCCCCACAACTTTTCAGAGTCACCGGCGCCACTTTCAGACTTCCTCTTATGTACTCATTCCTGATTATGTTTTTGTAAGAAAAATATCTGATACATCTTTTCCTACAACACAATTTATCTCCGCAGCAGGTTTCCTTATATGAAACTAGACGTTTTCCTATAAAAGCAACATTGGTTCTTGAAGTAGATATACGTAAAAGACAGTGAGGTTGCGGAATATCGCTCACGTGGATCGGAAGCGGTGTCGCGGGAAGCCAATACCGCTGCCGTACATTCATGATAGACTAGGAGACAGATTCTGAATTTTGGGCCGAAAAAAAAACTTACTCCAAAAGTAAGTTTTTTTTTTTAATGGCACCGACTTACATGTCGTAGGTCGTGAGTACGTACGCACCCAGGCAGGCACATTACTTTTTTGTAATTTATTTCATGACCACTGCTTTCAAAACGGTGAAGGAAAACTTTTTGAGGAAATCGGCATGTCCTAGAACAAAAAATTCGAAGACAAGTGACATTTTCAACCCGCACTGTGCTCGCGTGGTGTATTATGGCCCGGTCCCTCTCAATGAGAGGTGGCCTGTGGTCCAGTAGTGTGAACGTTATAGGCTGATCATGCTTTATGCTTATGCCATCGACACGCTAAGAAGGCAGTGAGGATTTTCTTAGACATGAGAGCGAGTTTGTAGCAGTGTAGCAGTTGATGGATGAAAAAATTTTATAAGAAAAACATTGACGATAATAATTTTCTTACTTACCTTTATTTTCTTTTCTATGTTCTTTCTTACTTACTTAGTAGGGGTGATAAAATGCGAGTAAATATCGCACGTTATGGAAAATATTCACGTTTGTACGAAAATGAAAGAATAGTGTGAATTTTTCGATGACCCCGACGACCAGTCCTGTGTCTGTTTGTCTACAACGTAATTTTTTTAAACCAAAACATAACAATGATATTGGTAAATCAAGTTACTTATCTTTTTGTATGCTCGTGTTTCTGTGTCTTTTTTTTGGGCAAAAAATGCTAAATAAATGTATTTTCTTTCTTTTCTCAGATATTTCATGTACGCAACGTTATATCGGTGGACATCACGCCTGTATTTCCCAAAGGGTTAGGCAGAGGTGTACCTATAGTACACCCACATTTCGAAAGCTATATTTAAGTCCCATGTAATAGGGGGTGAGCCTATTGCCAACGGGCACGAATCCAGACTCAGGGCTCACCGGGCTGCTGCTGAAAAATTCCAGATAGAAAAGCCCAATTAACACTTTGCCCCACCCGGGAATCAAAACCAGGACCACCATGTTCAACAATAGCGCTTGCTACCACTGGATCAACGAGGCAGACCACCTATGTCTTGTCTTAATAAAAGAGCCACCACCTACCTACAAAAAAACCCACCTACTTATGGCAGATTCCTTTAATTTAGTGACCGTTACCGGTTAAAATTTAGTTGCTTGTATCTTTTTAAAAACGTTGCCCCACACTAGGAATTTCTCCTGTGTCGTGGGTGCGTTTACAAACATATAAACTCACATACACAAACGGCCAGACCCGGAACAACTAATTATAGGTCATACAAATATTTGTTCCGTGCGGGAATTGAACCCGCGACACGCAGCGCAGCAGTCAATCGCTTAACCACTGCGCCAACCGTGCCGTCATCTTTACCAATAATGAAGCTCATACCTTATAGCTTTGCATAGTAGAAGCTAAATTTTACCCGTGTTAGCTACTTCCATATGGGACGGATATGGAAGTAGCTAACACGGGTAAAATATAGCTTACGAATCAAACAAAAAAATGTTACCATTGGTAAGTAAAACGATTCGTTATTGTTTATCAAAACCGAGCATAAGCCTCCAATGAATTTCAACCAGTTGACACTATAATCAAGTAATGATAATAGTTCTCCATCTACCCACGGCCATAAAAATATCATTGAAAAAAATTATTACATTGGTAACTTTCAAGCACCTAGCTCCTATCCTATATATCTGCTAAGTCAGCTCCCGATCCTATCAGTGGCGTCAATTGCCCGTGCCAAATGCCACTTCCCGATCTTCACCCCCCGATCTTCACCCGTCACCCCCCAACGTCGTCTAAAGACGTCTTATCTCGGAGTGGAGGAAAAAACGAACGTGATTGAATGTTTCCGCCGATCTCATGAAACTGATAATCTTTGTGTGAAAACACAATCCTACAATGATCATTGGAATACTGATGGAGTGGTATTTTTTGGAAGGCATAATTGAAGCAAAGTATAGAGCAGGCTCACCTTACCGCCCCTATTGCTTTACACTGCTTCAATTACCAATAAACCAATAGCACACTACTACAACTCATACTTGGCTATTGGTTTTGTCCAGCGGCAGCGGCTGATCAGCACAGGTCTGACGAAAGTAAGCCGTATTTGGTTGGATTGGGAGCTGACACTATTTCGATCAGAAAATGGCTTTTTAAATGGTCTATAGGCAGACGGATTGCGTGAAAATATAGTTTCGTAGTTGTTAATTCATGTTTCTAATAGTATTCTGTAAAATATTATTTCATCATCATAACCGACTTTAATAGTTCACGTAGGTATTGGATTCTTGTCACTTCACAATCGCTACTTCCAAGTCCTTTGATAAAACAGCCAGAAAAATCGCCTACCTACACAGACACACATTGCATTTAGCTACACAGTTGCAATGCAATTCTCCCGTCCAGAATTAACGCATGTCAGGCCGAATTGACCTCCCGTCTGCAAGGAACGATCGATTATCGTTCCACGGCTTAATTGCGATGCGTTTAAACAAAAAGTCTGGCCTGCCTGTTGCCTAATGACGCTATAAACTCGAAATTATACGCTCCGTTAGTTCAACCAACCGTTGTTCCTCCATACGACTGGTAGGGTTCATTGCGTTTGATATGCCTCGAATGAACGTGGGTGAAGGTTGGTTGGTGAGTACTTGAGTTGGTTTGTGGGCAATTCTCCATATATTCGAGTGTATGCGTCGGATGCACAGAAGAATAACCATAGCACTGTGCCACAACGAGCAATACGGAATATGAACTTGTATAACAGTATTAGGGGTTAACTTTCCTTTTCAAGATACTTATAAATTTGGGTAAAAGATAGATACCGAATGACTGAAATTAAAATAATTACCCACTAAGGGCAAAGAGGCCATTAAAAACCTAGACATTCAATACAGCTCGGCAATATTTTAGTTACCGATGTCAAAGCAAACAACGATACGATCCTTCACAGTAACTATAAAGTACCTAGTTGTCATAGCCATGGTCATTTAAAAAAACATACTTATTAAATTGATGATTATATGACCACTGAGTTTGTTTGAACCAGTCAGAGAAAGACTGACCTATATGCCACCAAGACTTACATCACGGCTCAACCAAAAGAAGATATCTGATACAAAATCCCGCACGTTAACATAATGTAGCATCAAATGGAGCAGCGTGGACGTCGCTATGGCATATTGAAAGAGGCGGGATCGAACAAAGTTGTTTTATCAGCGGCGATAAGGATGAATCCCATTTATGGGAGCTACCGAGCTATTTCTCCGAGGCGCTGAGCCGTAGCCCGGCGCCCGCGACTCAACCGCGTTCTTCCCACACCGTTTTATGAGTCTCCTAGGGATAAAGACGCATAAAATTGTATGTTAGAGTTACGTGAAATTTATCGATTTCATTTTGAACTCGATTTTTTCGTCACCAAGGATTTTATGTTAGTGGTTGGCGAAACTGTTTCCTAACAGCAACAGCAAGAGGAGATGCGTTGTCGACCATGGAAAAACCTATTTTCCTAAAGAAACCAAGATCCATCTCGCTTGGTATTTGGAAGCTTATTTTCGCTGATCTGAGACTGAGTATGTTTTACGGCTACATTTACGAACGCAGCTTTGTCGGCACTTCTTATGTTAGTAGGTAAGTATCTATACCCTGATTTAAATAGAAATGTGATTGACGACATTTTCGATCATTTATTTTGTTTCACAAACTAGAGTTTTTTATCACTTTACTGAGAGAAATCTGAGTTCGCATGCAAGATGAATTCCCTCTGAAAAACCGAACCCACCGAAAAAATCGGATTAACCAACATACGCAAAAAAATAAAAATATTACATGAAATAAAAAGTATGCACCACTTACGTGGCAGCTAACTGACCTTTGAAAGGAATACCGTGCATATAAATCGAATAAAAAAATACAAAAAAGAAAACTCGACCAGATTTTCGTGTGGTCAGCGGGAAAAAACCGGGAAAAACTATCATCCCTGCGCCACGCGACTTTATAGCTACGATAACGAAGCTGCAGGATTGGGGCCTGAGTGATCCAATGTTATCTCACTGCGCGGCTTTTGCGATATCAAATAAATGTTTGAATATTGGATTGGATGTATTTTTTTTTTATATAAAATGACGCTGTGTTCTGAATGATTATTAACAGGACAGACGCCTAAATGGATTCGATTCTTACAGCAGATAATATTATATGAACTGAAAAAAATGGGGCGGTCAAAGTTATATGGATACTTACGTAGCGTTACGGTCTTTTTATTATTCTGTTCGTTAATTGAATTGATCCGCACATCCTTACATCCTATTCTACGTAATTCAATAGTTCAATTTTAAAGCTCGGCCTATCTGCCATAAAATACAGCGAAATAAAAAAACCTGGCATCGAATTACCGGAAACGTCCATATCATAGAAATTGGTCCATAATCTAACATCAAAAACTTCAATAATGGTTGTAAAATGTTAACTTCACCGTAAATGTTCGTCGAACTTTTTGTTCCAAAATCAAAATTCAAAAATGTTTGACACGCACCATAGTGCGCACGAATGGCCAGACACTGCATAACACTGATATGCACAATGTGTCACTTTGACGAAGGTCACAAGCCCGAGACTGGCCACGTGCCCGGACACGGATATGACGAGTTTCGTTCTTTTTTTGAAACGTGTTAAATGTGACAAATATGCGAGTGGCTGATAGACGGCTGTGAAGTAAAAAGTGCTGTGGATAAGGCAGCCAACATAGCTGGCAATTAAGTATGGATTTTCAGTTGAGTAGGCCGCTGATGCTAAGACAGTCCTATAGGATAAAGAAAGGTTACACTTTGACTTGGGAAACTTTAAGTAAAGAACAGAAGTTCTTATCGTTAAGCTTTGCCAATTCCTGGGTTTCATAGGTACTCGATGTCGTCCTGCGATATCAGTATCGAGTGTGAAACTCAGGACCTCACACTTAGCAGACGCGCTTACAAATATCAGGGACGTTGGCCACTGAACCATGCTTCATGTAAATACACAGTTGATGTACGGAATAATGTAAACTTATTACTTACGTCAATACAAATATGTGCTCACAAAAAAGCGAAAATATAAATATTTGTTATGAATGCAAAGCGTATTACTAAACTATACGTAACGCACATGGATAACTACCTCGCTGACCATTTTTTGAGCGCCATTGTTGCACTCGGATCAGTTTTCTACATGACATTTCAATACGATATGCTTGTCGAATGGCAAATCTCGAGCAGATGTTTATTCAGCGCATTCAACAAAAATTATCGCAACAACGAAATCTAAATCCATACACCATAACTAATTATATCCACCGTGTACCGTGTATTGTTCAACCGACGCTTTTGTGCGAGCCCGAATTACTAACCTAGTTTTGTGGATATTTGCAAAAAAACGTTCTTGAGATATCACGCTTTTTGGTTTTGAATGCGAGTAATATTTTCTTTTGTCGGTGGGGTATTAGTAAGCTGTATTTAGTTACGTCGGTGCATCGGAGTTTGTTGTTACGGGCGACGTTGAGCCTGCCTGACGCGGGGGTGTATTACAAAAGTTTGACGTCCGAGTCGTCGATAGGGTATCGATTTAGCTCGGCTGCATCCGATTCTGTTCGTTTATTTTTTACGAAATCGGACGTATGTAGGTTTTCGGGTTTGCGGTGCGTCTGTGTCCAGTTAGTTGTAGGTGGTCTGTTCGAATAAAAATGTCGTGTTTCCCCTTTTTTATTGAGATTTTTCTATTTCGCGTGTCAACAGAATGCGGGATTTTTTTCGCTTGCCTTTTTTGCAACTATATTGACTAAAGGAATCTGGATTGATTAATCTGAACACGTTCGCCTTTTTAGCATGACTCTGGTCTCCTGGATTAAATAAAAATACTTAGCAATAAACCTACTAAAAGTTAGGACTCCAACGATCAGTTACTGTAAGTATTTTTTATTTTGATTGAGATTATTCACCAAACCCGATTGTGATTTTGATTGAAATGTCAGGCTGATTCAAAATCTTTGCGTACTGGATACCATGCCTACTGCCATAATAAGTTATTTAGTTTTCTGTGTTTCACAGAAACTGAAGAGTTTACTAAGTAGGCATCGAAAAAATTAGACATTCACACACCTACTCGTAATTAGACATTTTCAAACTTTCCTATTTTCCAACAGTCGTAATAAACGTCATTGGGCAAGGTATAAATATTGGTTTGTCTTTTTCCTCCACTGAGTTACTAAATTCTAACTCCTCTACACCTTTGTCTTTCTACTTCAAATCCCACAACCACCCGGTAAATATAGTCTGTTCCAAAAGAATCTGATTAAAGTGTAAACCAACCCAATTTAGGTTAAATTCTTACGCAATCAATCACTAAAGGGAATTAGTTACACATTCATCTGTATTTAGAAGGTTCAACTTTATAACTCTCTTTTCCCAACAATTATTGTTTGAATAACATTCAAAATCGATCTGCCTAGCCTTTTCCAATTATATTGGGGTCGGCTTCCAGTCTAACCGGATGCAGTTGAATAAAAATAAAAACATGAAAAATCATATACCTAGTCATAAATTGAAGTTATAAAATTAACCTCAATTGTCAAAATAATGAAAAAAAAAATGACGATTTCAAATTAGAATTTCCTGTTAAAATATTCTAATAATCAATTCAAAGTTCTCAATTTGTAAATGGCACTATAAATTGGCATCCACACGTTCGTTTTACGCATTTGTTTTGATTTTCATCGGATACTTTTGGAACTGACCATAAGTAATTACAGCATATCTTAGCAAACATAGACGGTTATATCGGCTTGATTTAATTGCCGGCGTATAAATCTATTCATCGCAGGCTAAACCTTTAAACAAACATCACTAATGAACGCGGCGCACCCAGTAACTTGGTTACGATCGCGGTACCGTGCACAATCCATTTTTTCCAGACTACGGAGTGTATTGGTTAAACGCTGTTATTTTTAGTTGCGCTAGCGTATTTTTTTATGAAAAGTGGATAATAGCTACGTTCGAGAGAAAATAAAACTTGATTTTGTATTCTGTAGCTTAACCACTACGAACTACGTTCTCTTGTAAAGGTATTTCGCGCGGTAATGCGCGAAACGTGGTTGTGAATTTCGGGACGTGTGGACGCAAGGAAAGGTTCCTCGCGTCAATTCGGCGACGAATTGACGCGAGGAACCCTCCTTGCGTAAATTCGGCGTCACGTCAGAGTGACTAAACATTAGTTTGTAATGATAGATTGATTGTAATGCAATATTTTATACAAACATTACGAATGAACACAATGCGCCTAGCATCACTAACTTAGTAACGATCGCGGTATCGCTCACAATCCATTTTTTTTTCAGTCTACGGTGTTGTGAACTGGTTAAACGCTGTTATTTTCAGTTGCGCTGGCGTATTTTTTTATAAAAAGTACCAGAGGAGTAAACTTAATTATATAAATAACTTCTTTGCTGTAGCTGCAACATAGGTTATTGTTATGGAGGATTCAGGCGCGGTTGTGTACGGAGTTAGGTAGTGAGTTGCGGGGTTTGCCGAAATTACGCGAGGACCAAACTTCAGACTAGTGTTAAATATTAGTTGTAGTGAATGATTGATTGATTATCTAAATTTAAGACTTTAGATTCCAAAATATAGCTGGCATTGTTTTACACAAACATCACTAATGAACGCGGCGCACCCCGTAACTTAGTTACGATCGCGGTACCGCGTATAATTAATCCATTTTCTTTTTCAGTTTACGGAGTTGGCTATTGGTTAAATGATGTTATTTTTAGTTGCTCTGGCATATTTTATTAATGAAAAGTGGATTATAGATCTGCAACATAGTTTATTGTCACAGAGGTTAATGGCGGGGTAGTCTGCGGAGCTAGGTCGCGAGTTGCGGCTCGTGTTTACCGAAATTACGCGAGGACCGGGCTTGAGAATGGCTAAATATTAGCCATAGTGAATCTCCTTCTTCGTCGTATCGATGATTCCATTTTTATCAGTCAATCAATCAACTTTATTTTTCTCACCACAATATTGTACTTATTAATTATTTTACATTGGTCAGATTCGACAATGATACACAATTCAGGTAAGTATATACTGTGGGAGACTGGTGCCTAAGCTGGGCTCGTGGCCTGTGTTCCAGGACACCAGGATCCCACCCCTTTACATTTTCGTTTTATATATTATGTACTAAGCGCGCTGACAGGATGTAGTAAGGAATCATAACGACATTTTATAGTTTTATTTATTATGATTAAAATCTAGGTTAAGTATGCGAGACGAATGTTAGTAGATGTGTAATATGGGTGAGTGTATGTGTGTGTGAGTGGGTGAGTGTGTAAGAGTGTGTGATTATGTGTTAAGGTCATCATAAGGATGTTTTCAGTATCATTATAGTTTAATTTTAGTAGCCAGTCAGTTAGCCTCTTTTTGCATTTATGTTTTGTGATACTAAAGATATATAAGCCCTTATTAGTTTTATTGCATAAGTAGCCACCCAGATAGCAAAAGAAACGCCTTGCAAAAATAGTTTTGTGACGTAGATTATGGCGCTCCACTGAGTCATATTGTCTTTTCTGCTTTAAATAAGCTTCAGCTAGAATCCGGCCACTTCGACAGCGTTATCGTTGACCTCAGCAAAGGTCTTCTATAGTGCAGGTGTTAGTTAACAGCAAGCACGTAAACCAAAAGGTGAGGCATCGTTTGTGTTGTGGCTCCACTGTCGCACTGTGTCTCATCGGAGTAGCCCCTGACTAAGTTGTACCTGCAGCGGCCCATCTGGCTTCATAGTCGGTAAAGAGATTTCCAGGTGGGCCATGGCAGTTGATGGCTCGCTTAAAGCTTTCCTGCAGGCTTAACATACTCAGCTGGTGGGGATGTTTGAGAAGTCAAAGTTTTAATCGTGTCGCCCTAGAGCTACCGTCATTTAAATAGTCTATTAGGATCTTCGACTTGAGGAAACTGTTACAGCTCTTTAGTCTGCCCCTGTAGTGAATGTTAGAATTATTGATTATCTTGAATTCTAAATGCAAACAATGCTTTACACAAACATCACTAATGAACGCGGCGCACCTAGCACCCAGTGGGTAACTGAGTTAGGATCGCGTTAGCGCGCTCACAATCCATTTTTTTTTCCAGTCTAACATAATTAGCTACCGAATTGGGTACCTATCGGTTAAATACTGTTATTTTACAGTTTTTGTTAGGTTGAGTTTATTATTGGAAGGTAAGGGGGGGATAATGTAATGTATGATAATGCTGAAGGGGTCCGATAGGACCGATGCCTGGCGGGGTTGCGGGAAAGTCCGAAAGGGATACCGTGGCCCCTGGCAACGTACCGGCAACGGAAGAACACGGGTGGGTTTTAGTCAGTAAGAGTCTGACACGCCCTCCCGCTCCACCCAGAGCGGGAAAAAAGGACCTGAACAACAAATCATTTCTGTTAATCACTTACGCCAGCACGCCATCACATATTCATAAAGATTGATTTCCAATTATACTTTGTTCTTTCCAAAGAATCAGCATCGCCATTCAACGTGACAATGCTACAAGTCTGTAAAGCATCGGATGGCAGCGATGCGGACGAGTACTTCGACGCCTAAGTGTCCTATTGTTTTTGAATTTATTTATTTGTATATTTATTTTTATCATTTAATTTAGGACCTAGTGTAAATAGTAAGTTGTGTTAAAATAAAAAGTAAGTCTAATTGAACCCGAGTGTCTCAAAAGCTTTGGTAAAGTAATGTTATATTTTGATGTTGTTACCGTTGCTGATACAGTTTGCCAAGAATCCTCAATTGATGCTTAACTAAGCTTTAAAGTAACAATAATGGTATCACCACTAAAATAGAGTTTTTTAGAGAATAGGATGATGATGACAAAAAATATTTTGTTTGTCCGTCTGTTGTATTATTAAAAAATATTGGACACGTATGTTTTCTTTTTTTACGTTATCAAAAGATACATTGCGTTAAAATGTGCCATGACGTCACAAGTATGTAGATTTTATACTTACTTGTGACGTAGCTACTCCCACTTCCCAACTTTAATGCGTTTTATCTAAGTCATCTTTTATTAATATGATAAAGCAAAAAATACGTGTTTAATATTTTTTTATTATCTGACTGACGGACTAAATAGAATTGTTTTTTTTTGGCCCAGTCATCATCCCATATTCGGCCATTACTCTTATCCCCAAGAGAAGAATAACCCAAAAACATGTACTTATCGTAAAAACATCACAACGAAACCACAACTGCGCCGTTCATATTATCACTGAATTGCTTTGTGTAGCCGAGTGTCCAATACATAATATGTTCGCTGGCTGTACATAGAGCGTAGTGTAAATAAGTACCTACATGAGGTAGGTGTTTAAACAGTTTTTCACTGGCTACAGGCCTGTCGTTGTAATTCACTGACAAACGCATATAAAAGAGTCCGGTGGCGGACAGCGGCGGCTGTGGAGACGACTTTTTTGTTGTGTATTTTTTTTTTGTTATGACATTTTTATTTTTACAATTAGTGTTTTTTCAGGACGCTTTTTTGAGTTTCCCAGTTTCACATATTGAAAAAATTGTTTTAATTTATTTTTCGCATTTTCTGTTTCAAGAGTGGGTAGACTAGCAAGGAATGTAGCCAACCGAGGTTAAACACATCGTAATAAAAGTTAACATATTTTAAAATAATTAAGATAAAGATCTTTTAATTTGCAAATATGCGTACAGTACATGGTATATAGGAAATAGGTTCAGCCATATTTTACCAATAGGCGTTTAAAACGATTTGGGTTTAACATAACAAAAACAACTACTTCTAGTATTTATGTATAAACACTATTTATTCTATTAGTATGGCAAATTTTTCATTTGCAATTATTTGCATTATGGTAGGAAAAACGTTTCGAAGAAAGTTGGAACAGCAAAGTCTTTTAGTAATTACATTGGTAAACATGAGGGTCCTATTAATGATAAGTAACATGTACTTACCCCTATCTACCAATATTATGCGAATAAATGTTTTGATTTGATTTTATTTGATTTTTCAACGTAAAACTTGTTGTAAGGCGGTTCCTGCTACCGGAGCCAAAATTGATTTTGGTTTTTGATTAATTGCCTGTCCAACGCCAAAATGATTGCTTACAAGCTGTGAGTTTTTTTTAAATTTTTTTTGCTCTGGTTACCAAAACATATATACTTCGGAAACGCAATCAGCACTACCTACTGTTAATTAATGCTATGAAATATTATTATGGTTCATCACAACTGAATTGCACAAATGCCTTGCCTTTGGTGCCTTTGAATGAAATTGGTGGAGAAAGATAAACTATTAAACACTATTTAAATCTCTATTTGCCCAAAATGATGATGGTTGTCTCTCACATTTTATAACGTTACTGAATTTCTCCAGATTGTCTCAAATACGTATAAAATCATCAGTATTATTCATTGATTTGTACATCAAAGTGGTGACAACTGTATCTATGGCTGGTTAGTGGTTATGTGGATTCCCCTAACTAAACTTCAAACTCTAACATTTCTTAGAATAAGAATAAGAATAACGTTTATTGTGACCAAAAGTATTCACAAACAATTTTGGGTTTGGAGTCTTCATTTAAGCAAGTAATGCCTGTATTAGAAGACTCCGCTCCTTCACAGCAGTAGGTAATTACTTAAAACATAATAAAAACATTACATGGGTGTAGTAAAAACAAAATATAATTATCTGAACGTGTGTGTGCGTGTGCATGAGTGTGCGTGTGTTGTTGAGTGTACATGAGTGTTATGGATGTGTGGATGTATGTGTGTGAGTGTGAGAATGTACATGTAGGTGTGGGAGTCTCAGTGTGTGTGTGAGTGGGTCGTGTACTTGTATTAAGTTACGTTTTGTAGGAGAGCTTCAGTTTTTTCATATGTCAGTGCTTTTATCCAGTCGATCAACATTTCTTTACATATATGATACGAATTTGCATATACGAAAATTTCTTTATTTATTTTGTTATATAATTGAGCTGATCGTATACTAAATTGCATAGATCCGAATTTGGTCTTGGTTATAGGTATTTTAACTATATTGTGTTTTCTTCTCCTAGAGTGTATATTCGCATTATAAGGTAAGGTTTTGTGCATTTTTAAAATTATTTGAGTAATGAAACTTTTTCTTAACACAGAAACTAGATGTTAGGCAACCATCACTAGATTGCAGAAAACTACGAAAGAATACACATGAAGGAAAACAAGAAAACAATTAAAAATAAAATCTTAACAACTTCAAATCGACTCCACTGTCGTCGCTATCCACCGGTCACGCTCGTATCCTCGCGGGAGGTAATTATGCATGGGCGCTTTTTAGCGCGTCCACCAGCGAATAAAATATAAAACGCGCCACAACTAATGATTTCACGTACAGTCCACGTTATATACTTCACGTAATTGCTCCGTTATATACTTTGTAGCAGGTATGAGTGACCTCGTTTATTATTAAATGCTTACCTGAGCTTTTTAATTTTTATTCTTATGTTAGTAGATTTATATGGTTACTCTTGATTTCATTATGTATTACGAGACGATCCGCAAACAACAGAACAGCAATGGGTATTGGTGTAGGTATCTGTGTCAGTCATTTAAAGTATCTCTATGAAAAAAATACTGACAAAATAAAACACTATCAGACATCAGTCTTATAATAACTAGCCTTTTAATAAAAAATCAAAATAGAAAAAGCTTCGTTTTTCAAATAACTTATTACAGTGCCATCTGTATAAAAATGTGGGAACTACAGAGCTTTCTTTGTGAGTTGATAAAACTTCCGAGTATTTCCGCTGAGCGCGGGGGGCACTACGATCGTTTTAAATGTGGGAAAACTCGGCACACGTTCCCCGTTTCCCCGTCATTGTGTGGAAATGTTGTAGAGAATGGACGTTTCGCTTCCGTGAACGCGAACGGGTTAGATATTAGACTAGAACTATTTACGAGAAACAAGCTAGACCAAATTTTATTTCAGGATTCCCTGAAATTTTTGAAAGTTATCTAATTATGGTAAATTATTGTTAAATGCACGTTTAAGGCGACTTAGAATTGTTTGTAGACCGAATGAAATAGGTAGGTAAACTGAGATGTGTCATTCAATGCGTATGAGGTATCCATGCAAATTAATTGGTCAAATACCAATATACCGTAACCATAACTCTATTAGTACACCTACTGTATTTACTTCGTACCTATGAGTATGTAGCGTCATCATTAGATATGTAAATACACAAACGCTAATTAGTACAATCCGCAGCTGTAGTTACATTAGGTAGATTTATAGCTAACTTGACATTCATAGATTATTCAACAAGTTTGCTCAAATGAGTACCTACTTTGAAGTTACTGGAAAACTTAAACCTGATTTTTTAAATGAAAAATTGAAGTTAAGAATTATATTACGTATATTTTAAATAATTTACTTCAAATTTTGCCCGGAAAATTCAAAATGCAATACACTTTTTGCAAAAAAGAAATGATTTCCGCGAGCGTCCCCTTAAGTAATACCAAAACTGACTTTGACAAGTTCTCATCAAATTGTCTATTCAGAAACTGGTTATTAGTGATATGGCAATAAGTAATCAGAAGAGGCATGTATGACTAGCAAAGGGTTCATAAGGTAACATAGTTGGTAAAAATTAAAGACAAATTACTCAGTTTTAGAGTAAATAATAAAAATAGTACCTACCTGTTGAAGGCTTTAGGTTTAAGATATATTAAATAGGTACTCCCTGTGGCTCGTCTTGCAGTATTTCATCTTAGTCTTGCAGAAATGCTGCTTGCAGAATCTGCTCATCACGTGTGCAGACAACTACGTATCTGAGCTTTTTCAAAGCCAACACCAATAAGGATGTCCAATTGGGTACCTTTTCAGCGTTCTCACAAACGATTGCGTAATAAAACGTATCGTGGATCAAATAAAAACAGTACCTACACAAACAAAAATACACAATATTCCACCATCAAAGACACACGCATCATTAAAACCAAAATTCGAACTTTGACACCACAAAAACTCTAGCATCGCATTACGTTCTCCCAGACAGCTTGGCACCAACTTTTTGCACACATCTCTAAACCAACAACTTGGATGAATAGCCCAACATGTGACCAATAAATCTAAAGACCGGATATGGTCACACGACTAATACACATGGTCTGCATGACAGGAACACCGTGAACGCGTGGCAGTACCGATAAAAGAAATTCTGGCATTTTTTTGGGAGGAAAAAAACAATTTTGAGAGGATTCGAATGTGAATTCTGTTGATGAAAACGTTTTGTTTTAGTTTTATTTTGCAGGTTTTATCAGCGCTATAGTGACGGTAGTGCTATTATTTACCTATTACTACCTCGAAACACGAAACTGGTCGAAATATGTTTGCAGACGAATCGCGGTCGCCGGAGTAACGACAGTCGCTTGACTCTACTTGCTTAAACCCTATTAAAATGATATTGTCTTCTTGTTTTAGCATATATTGTACACAAACAAGGCAGACTAATTAACGTTACCAAAAAATCCGAATAACACACCACCCATTTAAAAACTTACACCGAAAAAAACAGACAAACAAGTCGACCCCAACATACCGGGGCCCATTAAATAAAACGATCACAAAACCTAACAGCTCTTCAAACAGTATCCGGGCGAAATTACTCCCGGGCCGGGTAAACAAAATCATCATTGTAACACGTGTAATTTCGCGTTCACCGGTCATTACTTTTGACCGGGTTCCCGGGTCGCCGGTTGAATAATTGAGCGGTGTGAGAGAGATGGACCTCCCGAAAATATGAAATGATCCTGCCGGCGCGGAACGGTTAACCCGTGATTTCAGGTGTTGCTGACAAATGGGACTCGTTGAGATGTCAAGGGTTGAGTCCAGTTCAGAGTTGGCGAGCAAATACGTTTTATACGGGGTTTGTGGCGCTGCGCAGTTCATATGTGTGATCGATGGCAGAGTTTACCAGAAAATTTTATATTCTATACGCATTTATGCTGTTTTTACGTACAAGAAAATTTTCAATCCGATTATTATAGGGTAGATAATGCTGTGCTGTCTAAGTTATCAAAATCAATATTATTTCAATATTCAAATGCATTTTAAACTCAACTTTTAAGTAAGTTTTAACCTAACTTTTTATTTCATAATTAAGGGATCGTTCACACGAGGACGATTCGTGGATTTAGAGGAATCGTCTTTTTCACGATACGTTTTTTATACGGCAGCGTTTTTTAAATGCTCGTGTACACACGCATCAAGAATCAAGTCAAAAAACATGAATTGTGATTTTTTTGTGACGGATCCGCTGAAGCGCTCGTCGAAGACTGAATTTTAAACACGAATCAAGTGTGAACATCCATCGGATATTTTGACGAATCGCGAAAAATCTCGTTTCCGTATGCTTTGTGAACGGGCATCAGTCATGACACATGGTTTTCTTGTGACGAATAGTCAATGACGTGTCCCGTGTGAATGAGCTGTAAGTAATCTACTAATGTAGTAAGTAACTATGAACAGCTAAACTAATATTATAAAGAGAAAAGATTTGTATTTTTGTCTGTAATGAATAAACTCAAAAACTTCTAAACCGATTTAAAAAAATCTTTCACTAGTAGCATGCTATATTTCACTTAGTAACAAAGGTTCTGCTTCGCGTAGAGCCGCTGGCGGAAGCTAGTAAGAAATAATGCGGTACTCAACTAATATTTCTGTTTTGACTCTTCAACTTTTTTATTCATCTCATACTTATATACTTGGTCCCCTTTTAAATCGACCAACTCATTCTTCACTACAGTAGGTATCTCCTATTTCACAATAACTATCCCTTTCTTCACAAGTCAAACTATCCTACCTTACACGTGAACATCAAAAAACTTAATCTCTCCAAATAAAAACGCGTGTCGGCAGCACACGTCGAGTGTCCGACCGGGAAGTGAACCCGACACCCGACCGCGGCCCACCAACGTTTCTTCCTCCGCGCCATATTGCGCTGGCCGCACTAAATTTATGGTTCCGGTCACCTTTTACTTTTACCATAGACACGTGAACAAATATAGACAAGAGTAGTTAAAACTTTTTGGTTGGGTGTCGTGAAAAATTGTGATGATTGGCGTTATTGAGCGATTAGGTTAGTGTAAAAACTTAAGAGGGTGTTAAAAGTTGGTTTATCTGCCAGTAATGAAAAAAACAAAATAAAATAGAATGATACATGGATATAATGATAGATTTCATAGATGGTGTTAGTTTTCAGTCTCTTAATGTATAGTGTGTATTTTATTTTTTCTCTTTTTATTGACATTTATTTCTATTGCTATTTATTATTAATTAATTTGTATTCTGAAATGTATGATTCTTCATAATTGTTTTTTTACCGACCAGGCAATTTTTTTTTTTAATTATTGGGACTTTGTTGGATTACGTAATTACAAACATTTGTAAGCCCTCTGGCATAACATAGGGTACTCTTTATTATCTTTATATTCGATTATTACTGTACCTACCTATGTTAAACAAATGAATGACATGAGTTTATGACTTATGACGAGGTGGGTCCTTATTTACGCCATAATTTGTGATTGTTCAAGAAGTTTACAGTCGCTCCGAAATATCTCTTCCATTTTGCAAAATTAGCATTAGTATATATTTAGCGATAATGGAATTAAAAAAACTTTAAACAGTTTCTGTTGATCGTTTGAAGATGCCAGAGACAAAGTAATGTTTTTATTATATTTAGTGCTAAACGCATTTAGTGATTTGTCGGGATAGTGGGCTTAAAATGTATCTTACGACTCCATATAATCAGCTTATAATGTTCCCACTTCCGGGACACAGGTCTCGTCTTTCTGTGAGAGGGCCGTAATCCACCACGCGGGCTCAGTGCGTGTTGGTAGATGTCACATGTCTTCCTTTTATTTTTGGTTCTAGGACATGCCGGTTTCCTCACGATGTTTTCCTTCACCGTTTTGAGAGCAGTGGTGATGAATTAATTTTACACAAAGTAAAGGGGAGGCCTATGTCCAGCAGTGGACATCTTTCGGCTGAAATGATGAAAGAGCCTGCTCGGGTTCGAACCCCTGACATACAACTCGTAGTTGCTGCCACTAGGCCTCCGTAGCCTCCATGCACGGTGTAAAACTTTAATCCATGTATGTATACCAAGCCAGATAGAAGTAACTTAATAAAGTATGGTACAGTAAGGGATCTCTTGGATAAATAAATATATACCTACGTGCTTAATTGTTACTTTTAGCTGTCTCAGCTCATTAAATCACCTTTGTTTAAGGATGGAAATGTACTAAAGGGCCAATTATAATGTACCTTTGATACATTAATTACTTCTAACATTTTATTCACAAACAAACACAACCCCATAAAATTTCCACATCATTAAATACATTTCACTCATTTCGAAAACTCATACAAAACATCCTCCCATACCCCTTTATATATATGTTGTATCATGAGATGCCTATCTGAGACGAGTCATTGTGCGTAAACGCTCATAATATTTGACGTATGCGCGTAATGAAGTGGAGTGTGTATTTATTAAGTTAATTAAACCGTTCTTGAAGCCCGGGGCGGGGGTCCGGACCGAGAATACCTATCTGTCTGTGTATGATAAGATTTTGGCGCAGATTAGAACGGGTGGAAGGTATTTCGGATGTTGTATTGGAGAATGTTCTCTGTATGAGTTTAAATTTTATGATAGCGTGTTGTTAAGGTAAAGGGTTTGATCCTGAAGTTATTCCACATTTCTGTTTATGAGTATACGAGCTTTTGTCCACGGTTTCGCCCGTGTTGACGTCGGAAATTATTCCACAGGGACGCACTACCGGGATAGCCAGTATCCTATGTCCTATCCTAACCTGGTCTATCTGTATGGCAAATTTCATCTAAATCTGTTCAGCCGTTAAGGCATGAAAAGGTAACGGACAGACAGTTCCCTACTTTCATATTTATTTATAATATGGATAGTGCGGATTAATACAAATGGATTCGTTTTTTTAGAAATATGTATATAAATTGGAAGTTTCATTGGCGTTGTGTATAACAAGGAGTGTCTAACAAAAAAGGCGATGATCTTACAGGGGGACCCCTGTATAATCCTAACTGATACTTATTATAAATGCGAAAGTGAGTTTATTTGTTTGTTTATTACGCTTTCACTCTAAAACGGCTGAACGGGTTATGACCATGACCTGGATTAGGACATAGGATACCTTTTATTCTGGTAGTACGTTCCCGTGGGATAATTTCCGACATACAAGCAAGCAAAGCAAAAGCTAGTATTCAAACGTTTTCTTTTTCCTTTAATTTTCCTTAAGCCAGTTGACTAAGTCTCCTATGTCATGTCAGTCAAAGCCGATTTGAAAACAGCTGGAAAAAAGGCAAAACGGTTGATAATGCCGACTCTGAAACCATCCTTTAAAATCTTCGTTACCAAAATATCTACAACCTTTAGGTATTATTTCAATACACTCACCTATTTTAATTAATTCCTCATTCCTTCTCAAACACAATAACAAATGTTTATATATAAATCTTCATAAGTTAAGCTTACTCATGCGAGTTTTAATTTTAATAACGTAAAGCAATAATGAGACATTATTATTGTGAGAGAGACTCATAATTTAACTTTTGAAGAATCGACTGTTGTCTAATTAACTGGGGGGAAACAATTCATTTGTCAAATAATATGGAGGTACAATATGTGTGTGTATTTAATATGTATATATTGGAATTATACAGTACTAGCTTTTGCCCGGTGCTTCGTCCGCGTAGAGGTCGAATATTATCCCAAGGGAACGTATACCGGGATAAAAAAAAATCTTTTTTGTTAATCTATGCTATAAACTATCTGTATGCCAAATTTCATCCAACTCCGTTCAGCCGTTATTGCGTGATTGAGTAACAAACACACAAACATACAAACTTTCACATTTATAAATGTGAAAAAGTAGTAGTCTGTAGGCGCAAGGTCTGGTGAGTAGGGCGGATGACGGAGAGCTTCCAACCCCAGTTCTTGCAACTTGGAGACCGTCTGCTGTGCAGTATGAGGTCGCGCGTTGTCGTGCAGGAGCAGCGGAGACGAGCGATTGACCAATGCTGGTTGGAGATGTGCCAGCTTCTCCATCATTGTGTTCAGTTCTTCACAGTACACATCTGCAGTAATGCTCACCCCGTTTGGTAAGAAGCTGTGATGAATCACACCGGCGCTAGACCACCAAACAGTGACCATCACTTTTCTAGGGGTAAGTTTTCGTTTAGGGCATTGTTTAGGTGCTGAACCAGGATCCAACCAACTTGCTGAGCGCTTGCGGTTATCAAACAGAATCTATTTTTCAATGGGGTTCAAAATTCCTTCATTTGTGTATCTGTTGAGCAGTGCAAGGCACGTCTCGACGCGTACTTCGCGCTGGCGATCATTGAGTTCGTGGGGCACCCATTTGTCAAGATTTTTTACCTTGCCAATTTGACGCAAATGGACCAATATTGTTTTGACGCTAACGTCGAAAGCTGCTGCTAATTCAGCCGTAGATTGTGTATCATCAGCTTCCACAATCGCCTTTAATTCGTCATTGTCGACCAAAGTCTTCGGACGACCGCGAGGTTCATTTTTCAGGTCGAAATTTCCAGAACGGAAGCGAGCATACATATAATCCTATGTGTTAATCTAGGCTATAAACTGTCTGTGTGCCAAATTTCATCCATATCCGTGCAGCCGTTATTGCGTGTTTGAGTAACAAACACAGAAACATACAAACCTTCAAATTTATAATATTAGTAGGATTGATTATGTTACCAACTACATAGTTGATGTGGTACAAGGACCAATTACCTGGTGAAGACGAGACTGAAGCAGATAGAATCGACAAAAAAATACTTTATGAATTGCGATGTATTTGAAAATAACAACAATATTATTTTTCTATTACGAAACTCACACACACACACCTAATTTAAATATCGTAAGATTACTTACTTACCTTAGACTTTGTGTTTGGTAATGTTATACAAATAGTAAGTCTTTGATTGAAATAAATATTGCAATAGAACATAGAACCAATACAAAATATTAACCTACAGAGCTAACTGAAGACAAAACACTTAATACCCAATACGTATCTCAAACTAAATCACAATAATATCCCTCTAGAGATCCATCTCAATTCGAAACATGGTGCGAAGCCCTAAAACATAGATCACTCGAAGACAGCCGAAGCCTCCTCAGTAATGAAGATAGCACTCCTACAAACTATAATACGCCATCTAAATGCACCGTCGACAGGCATAAACAATTGAAATAATTATCAGGATAAGCCTGCCGGATCAGGGAAAGCCCTCGAGAATCTCAACCCTTCTTGGAACCTCCTGACAGCGTCTTATGCAAATTCACAAACTTGCCAACCCTATCGAGCAATCACATAAGTATAACCACCATCATCTAAAAACCAACTTTAATCGTAACGATTAAAGTTAAATTTGCGTCGTAGGTGTGGTGATTTGTGACTTTTTTGATAAGTTCGATGGTAATAGCCGCTCAATTGGCTCTCCTCTATGATATGCTAACTTATGTTTTGTTTGGACTCTTGTAGTGATAACAACTGCCACTTAAAATGTTTTGAACTTCGCAAACATCTGCCTGGTGTACAGAATGAGGGGAATATTCGAAAGTGATGAATACTTATCTATTCTAATCTTAGAATATACTTCTCAAGGATAATAGTTTGGTTTAGTAAAATTAAATAATTTCTTAGTACTACTTTGAGGTTTAAGAGCACATAAGTGTAAATTCGAGACCCATTACGATTTGATACTCTTAAAAAAACACTGTCCTTTTAATGAATCTCATTTCCGTAGGAAAATTAAGTAAATGTTATGACTAATTCTCTTGTTAGGTATCATTAAAGAAACGTTAATGTTTCTGCATAGAGAAAATGCAACACTAAATAAAATAAAACCAAATAACATTAACAGAATCAACAAACATCTCAACAAAACTTAAAAGAACCGACTTAACACATTAAAACTCAATAAAAACTCTTCGCCTCTAAGAACTAACGAATCAAATGTTTATTTTTCCGTGTAGTTCCTTTAATAAAATCCTCCTTACCCGAAGTTGCTTCGTGTTTACTCGGCAAACATCGGCGTAAACAAAATTTTGTGATATGTGAGCCATTGGAGCGGCTGTAAACTGTGGTTGAATGAATACACAACGTATAAATGTGAAAGTGCGTGCGTGTTCATAGTAACGTGATGCAAATAATGAGAGATTGACGGATGAGTTTATATTTTTCGAGGAACATTTTAGTAGTAGTGTACATAACTAAATAAGAAATTATGTCAAAAATGTTGAGACTATTTGATTAAAACAATATATTCGTTTGAAAACAGTAAAACTTTTCACTGTCACATAATGAAATTAAATTGTTTATTCGGTAAATGGGAATAATAGGAATAATTTGTAATGAGAATCACTTTTACACGTCATATTAAAAATAAAATAAAATATTTGCATTTAGCAATTTTTTTTTTTCGGCAATTCCTGTCTCACTACTCTGAGGAGAAAGACCGAAACAAATTCAGAGGTCACAGTCTCTTTTAAAGTCCAGACATAATCTTGGTCAGGCCATTATGAGGACCATGTAGATTAGTGTGTGAAATGGTCTTTTGAGGAAAGAAGCACACAGATTTAAGTGGACCTGTCCAGTCAGTGCAAGCATATAGTCCTCCGGACCGTATTTCGGCCACGGTGATCAATCTCAACGGAGACTAGCCTTCGGCGCGGGAGATAATATAGTACACAAGTGTGTGCGCAGACACAGGTGCACTCTCTCTTTCCTCACTCTCATAGGGGATCTCTGATGGGACGGCAATTCGACACGACCGGAGAGAGATCAGGCGCGGGAACAACGGCTTAACATGCTTTCCGAGGCATGGGGGTATCGCCAACTTCCAAACTCAGGGTTGTTACTAAGAAATTCCTAATGGAAAAACCCAATAACACTTTGCTCGACCCGGGAATCGAACCCAGGACCCCACGCTCAGCTGTCGCGCTTCCAACCACGAGAACAACGGGGCAGTATATAAGCATATATGCTTAGTACTCAAAGCATTATTATAATAACGTTTATGTACGTCAACACATACACCATAGTGAAGTTTGCATTTTAACTATCTATGGCCACCCCAACATTCTTAAGTTATACGCAAACCGAATAACTTCCAAAAAAGAATTTTGAAAATGACTGTATTCAACTTGTTTATTAAAATTCTTACTCCGATACAATTCCTTCTGTAAGAAAATAACCCTACAAAATAAGTTACCCAATTTGGTGTCAAAATTGGTCCTATTACCCAAATGGAAACGCTTCATCTGAACGTACAGTCGGCACCTACTTAACGTAGGATGTGGTCACATCAAAAAGAGATCTGTTCCGTCTTGGAGGGCGGGTCGGAGGGTCCGAGGTTACGAAATTATTCCCGAATCAAAGGCCGTGGGTGGCCAGCTATAACAATAATTGTTTGGACCTCAGAGAATTCGTTGAGAAAACGCCGACAAATATCTAATTGGAATTTCTAATTAGAGTTGCGAAACGCGGGCCTAATTAGTTTTCAATTGGGGTGGGTGATGATCAAAAAGGTCGATGTGTTGTTTGAAATCCAACCGGCTTTGGCTGGGTATTAGAAATACTTGATGTTTCATTACAACAGAAGTTTGAATTTATCTAGTTAGATGTTTCAATTTTGTTATATTCAAATCAGAAGAGTGCAATAGAGTAACTCGTGTCGACTTTCAACTTTACACATCGGTAATGGTTCGTAGTAAGCTGTAGTAATTAATCGATACACTCACAAATGATGACAAAAAACTTTTAGGTACTAATTTAAATTGTCCGAATAATCGGATTACACGTAATAACACGACAAAGTGTTTCAATTTGATAAACAATAAATTTTCCTGACTGTACATCGTTACTTTGTCTATTGTTTCAAATGAACTGCTTCACAACAACACTTGTTTACTCAACTAGCTCAGTTTTGTTCCCCTTAAAGACCGAAAAAACATTAAAAAACAAATAAAAAGAATGTAAACCCACCTGACGTCCTCCAAAATTAGCAATAGAACACGCGAAACAAGAGGGAACAATTCCTCTGACCCTTTCACATAAATTGCAAGTGCGATTTCTATTTAAACACACGGAGGGCATTAGGGTTCCTCTGGCATGTCGGAGGGACGCTTGACCGTACGGGGCCCGCTGGAAGAAAGGGCTCATTTTCATTAGCAACCAAGCGTCCTACGTAGATTTATATAGAATGCAAATTAACAAGGTGCTCAAAGTTTTTTTGAAGGTGGCGTTGTTTTGCGGGAGATATGTTTTTGTATTTTTGAATGTGTTGCAAAATCATGATAATAACATTAGAAAAACAGTATCATGTAAATAGATAAAACCTAATTGCAGATGAAACTAATGGATGTCTAAAAATCTAGTGAGTATCGAAGGACCAAAAACTCTCTTAAGATCAAGATCAATGGTGTTCTCTGTGGGTTATTTAAAAGGTCATGGGCCAAGTCATAGCTTAGGTCTCGAATTTGTACCCAAGGCACGCGCTTCTGACTTTTCGGATTCATGTGCGTATTGTAAGTATCAGTATCGCTCGCTCACTATTAACTATATTCGTATCGTTATCTAGCTTCAAAAACGGTAACCAAGTCAGAGGCGCATGGGCGGTAACTGAAGTTTCATACGTGCCCTCGTAGGTGTATGTGAAATAAAATATTTTGAATTTTGTTTTTTTTTAAATTTTGATATAAAAACTCTGACTCCAGGTTTGTCACTAACCACACGAAAGAAGAAGAAGTTGGGCTATTTATTAGACATATTGTTAAAATGTTAATGATAATTGGAATAGATTTGAAGTAAAATATTATCATTACATAAAATCGTTTAATCTTCTTCGTTCAGATACAATAAAAAACATGTTATGGTTAACAATAACAAGTTGCAAACGTATATTTAATTAATTGCATTTCGTTTAAGAAGAAAAATAACGATTAAATGCGACTTCTCATTTCTCACATGATTAATAACAAGTTCTCACCAGAATAAGAACTAATTATCACAACTTTGAGCAGCCTTGCCCTCGCTAACGAGTGGGCAGCGCGTCCGGCGACCCTTCGTTTGAAGCCAGGCGAGCACTTTTTGTGTGCACCTACATTCCTAGCAAGGAACTCGACGCACGCTGCAAAGGAGACGATCACTGAAGTATGTGGACGCTTGGCCTTAGATGCCTTTCTGCCTGACAGGTATGTAGATAGGTAGGTCGGCTGATTAAATTTTATAGAAATAGTTGATTGTGAATGTTTTGGTTTAGAATATTACCTGATATTCCGAACATTATGAATTTAGAAAAGTATCTTAAACTCGTCTCTCGATTTCTTTCAGTTTACTTTAACTGAAAGCATTCAATTAAAGCATATCCAGGCCCTTTAGCATTGTCAAAGAGTCAGTTAGTCAGAAAGATGAATATAGATGAGTTACTGCTTATGATATTGCACAATGGGTTAGTAGCTTATAACAATGCTAGGTAGTCACAGTTCGTTAGTAAAAACCATGTAGTTCTATATGACTTTTGTAGAACTAGTAAGAAAATCAAACACCAATAAGACTTTGGAATGGGCAAACACAATGAGGCATTCTTATAAGTATCGATATTAGCCAATCGAGTAGCCAATTATTTTTAAAAGAGTAACCATTGAGTTTCTTGCCGGCTCTTCTCCATAGGAAACGTCCAATTGGAACCGTGCACCTAGCTTCTGACGTTTCATAAGTGCTCATGTACGTTTATGTGAACCAAAATATTTCAAACTTTGATTTTATAAGTTTTATTATAAGCTCTATCGCTATTTACTACGAACAATCGATCATCGTAAAAAGTAAAAAAAACTATGTCCATTCCTTGTCCGCATCACCAGCCCATAAACATCAGTTTGCTGAATTGTGTCTTCATCTCATTTTTCCGTCTGGTTCTGCAAGGAAATTACAACGATTTGAACGCGAGTAATTTTTTTCGCACAGAAGTATGCAGTACTGGCACATTACCTGTGTAACAGCTCTCAATGAAAAACCTACAAAGGAAAAACTTACTAACTTTTCAGGAAACAATTTATTATTTAATTTCCACACACATACATGGAAAAAGCACTGAACACGTCAAAACCATTATCCCCTACGAGTGAGTCCGACTTTTGTTTTAAAATGTAGAACATTAAAGTTTCTTTTTTCGTAGAAACAATTCTAAACTCGGCAACAACTTGTATTTTAGCGGCCCACCCTCACATGTTTGTGGAACTTTAAAAAGTTCGCACAGCGTACTTTAAATGGGCGATTCATTTCACTTTAGCCCCCACAATACGGACGAATATTTTAATTGGTCCTGCGATACGGAATACCTACCGGCGCGCGAGTCGTAAAAGAGATGTAAAATGTTAAATTTTACAACGTCGCTGGGTGGGGCCGTTCTAAGAAATCATAAATTTGAATTAATTATGTATAAAACTGCAGGCTATTGTTGTAGTGGCTGACTAACGTCATAGTGAGAGAATCTGGTGGAGATCTGGTTCTGGAAATAAAAATATCTTAATTTTTTTAAACATAATTTGCACGTGTGTCTTAGCCTTGTGAAAAACCTATAAGTATAAAACTATCAACTATTTGATATTTAGTCTTTCACGGTACAAAAACCAAAGATAAGTTCTCAGTTTTCCGGGATGAGATTTAACACTAATTCAAACTACAGTCTAACTTAGCACACACATTATACTAACCTGTGGTTATTTGAACACTCAAAATAATCAAGCCGAAGGCAGGACGCACCGCCCGCGCCGCCACCGCTTTGTGAGCGCTTATTCTGAGTGGTTCACACTGACAGCTTGGGAGCTAGCTATGTTCATTAGGTGATGCTAGGCTGACTGTATGATATTCCTGAACCTTCAATTTGATTGATTTACTAGACAATTATGATAGTGTGGGTGTCGATTCGATATGCACTTAAAAAAGGTTGAAATGACTCTATCGCGTCGTTACCACTCCTCCTACGACAATAAAATTGAAATTCGATTTTTATTAAAACTTTTACACCTTTATTCATAAACGTTGCTTAAAGTAAAGTAATGATTAGCGACTGTTTAACCATACATTTTTAACTTTAATCATCGTTTATGAATAAAGGGGTTAATTGTGATGTAGTTGACCATTTCATACTTTGATATACTTTAGTATTGTTACTAGCTGAGATGACAGTGATGACACCCGTAGATATTCGTAAGACAGCTAGTACTGTAGGCATAGATTTGAATTACGAAAACCGACAGTCACTCGCTGCTATTGTTGTTGACAACACTGCTTATTCTCGAAGTCTCAAAGCAGTCTAACACCCGGTTCTTGAACCAATTAAATCAAAACCGTGTCAAAATTAAACGCATGTCAAGTGATCTGATTGGCTGTCGATAATTCAGTCAACCAATCACAGCAGAGTTGAAACGCATTTGACAATTTGTTAGCCAATTTTTGTATTCAATTACGTTCCAGGAACCAGGCGTTAGTAACAAAGGACCTACTAGCTTTGGCGTCGTATCAATAAGCTCTTTCCCTTCAGTTTTCATTGTACTGACAAACTTCCTTTTCCTCTTCTAGAAACATCCTTTCTTTTACCCACACAAAGTGAATACATACATGTGATTAATTAGGCTGTGCTGTTACTCTAGAGACTCTGGAAGACATAAATAATTACTTATACGTACTTATTTAGCTACCAAGCTTTCATCAGTGAACAATCTTTCAGATTGTCATTCATACTGTCAGATAATTTCTCTTCAGTTTCCATTAAACCGTACCTTTAAGTGACAACCCCTACTTTTCCACTTCTAGAAATACACATACATGTGGAGAGATTAATCAGACGGTGCGTTTAGGCGCGGCTGTAGGCAAGGTAATTAGATTTAAGAACAACTGGGCGGCGTCAGCGGGAGAATGGCCTGCATTAATTTGAGCTTCTCTAACGAGGGCGACGGACGCTGCAGACTGGATAGGACCTTGGAACAGGAGTGCGGCGGAGGCAGTATTGTTTTAAAAATATATTTTTTATTTTTATTAAGCGCGTGTGTGTAGGTTTATTGTAGTAATTCAGTAGAATTCTATGTTGACAGTATTTGGGCGTTAATATGTATGGCACATCGAGTAATACAAAGAGATAGATAGATATATAATAGTCTTTATTATGCACATCATAAAAATTGTGGCTAAGTTAATAATAGCCGCAGGGGTCGATCGTTCAGGTAATTAAACCACGCATGCCGCGGTTGGTCCGTGAGTGGCCATCATTACATACCAAGACCCCTCCGTGCCTCTGAAAGCACGTTAAGCTGTTGGTCTCGGCTGTCATTCGACCTTTGACAGTCGTTACAGATAGTCAGAAGCCCGAAAGTCTTACAACCAGTCTTACCAAAGGGAATCGCATTACCCAGTAACTGGGATGATGATGGGAAGATAGGCAGTCGCTCCATGTAAATTACTGGTATTCAGGTGCATCCGGCTAGACTGGAAGCCGACCCTAACATAGTTGGGAAAAGGCTAGGCAGATAATGATGTACGTCATACAAATTCGAGATAGACATGTAGAAGAAACACGTGAACGAGTTTTTTTACAGGGGTATGAGTGCTAGAGATGACGTTCAGTAAAATCGAACCTTTTATAAGACTCGATATTTCTTACTGGCCTATACTTATCCTAAGCTGCGCATCATCGTTCTTTATACATTTTTACTTTCAAATTCAAATTAATTTATTAAACTTACACATAGTTCACAAATATACAAGTAACATGGCATGAAATTTTAACCAACAGAAAACAGACAGATTTAACAGCGGGTCCCAAACTATAGGCTGTATCTTGGTGACCCAAACACAACACAAATTTAAGAATTTAAAGGGTTCTGCTAGCGCAAGATTGTTATTGATAATTTCAAAATAAAAATTCACAATAATAAAATTTACAAATATGTGAGTAAAAATAAGCCAATTTCATAGAATAAACATAGAAAAACGGTTGAGGTGACTAAATGAGTGTGAGTGTACTTATGTATTTTATCAAAGAGTGTGGTGGGTATTAACTGAAGCAACAAAGTGAACTTTCTGTTTCCTCATAAATCCGGCCCAGCAACCATTCTTTAACTTTGTGTTTGCTCATAAGTCCGGCCCAGCAACCATTTTTTAACTTTCTGCTTCCTCATAAGTCTGGCCCAGCAACCATTCTTTAACTTTCTGCTTCCTCATAAGTCCGGCCCAGCAACCATTCTTTAACTTTGTGTTTCCTCATAAGTCCGGCCCAGCAACCATTTTTTAACTTTCTGCTTCCTCATAAGTCTGGCCCAGCAACCATTCTTTAACTTTCTGCTTCCTCATAAGTCCGGCCCAGCAACCATTTTTTAACTTTCTGCTTCCTCATAAGTCTGGCCCAGCAACCATTCTTTAACTTTCTGCTTCCTCATAAGTCCGGCCCAGCAACCATTCCTTAACTTTGTGTTTCCTCATAAGTCCGGCCCAGCAACCATTCTTTAACTTTGTGTTTCCTCATAAGTCCGGCCCAGCAACCGTTCTTTAACTTCCCATTCATCATTATCATTCTCCTGCCCTTAACACAATATTGACTTTTACTTTACGTTATTACAACAATTAAAAATAAGTACTGCAAAGAAAAACAACAAAAACTACGTTATCTAAGAATATTCTATTTAAAAAAAAATACACACTATAATCTCAAAAAATATAAGTACCTACGTACAATCAACCAATACCAACCTGTCAAAAAAATTATAGCCATTAAATAACTTAACATATACTTCGACTCACCTTTAAATACTCAATTTAGACCTCTACGTGTACGGTACCTCTACGCTAGCCTACGTCGTCCATAGTCAAGCTATGTCTGGCGTAGCAGTGTGCTACGCGTCTACTACGCTATGTTTTATACAATCTGGAGATTTATAAAAAAAACAACTCGGTACCAACTTTCCTCTTACAACAAAATTCTCAATTCAAACTCGAATTCAAACCATTTATATTAGTTAAACCAATCACAGGCACTTTTGAATTTTCAAGGAGTCGGTAAGTCAGAAAGGTGAAGCTAGTTGCCCATGCCAAAGTGTAGTGGGATCCTATGGAAAAGACTGGGCAAGAAACTACATGGACACTCTTTTAAATCAAAATATTGGTTACACCATTCAAGTTGAAATTATACATGGGAGAATGATGTAGAAAGACGTGCACGTTATAAGCGTCCATAGTAAACAATAAAAAAACAAACACATTCAACGCGTCTCTACGGCGGCGGCCTACGTCGTCCGCAGTTAAGCTTTGTCCGGCGCGCCGGACAAAGCTTAACTTAGCGGTGTACTATACGTCCACTACGCTATGTTTATTGCAATCTGGTAGTTTAAAAAAAAAACAACTCAGTACCAACTTTCCTCACATAATAAAATTCTTATTTAAAACGCATTCTACCCCTTTCTTCGGAGGTCTACGTCATCGGTAGTCAAGCTGTGTCCGTAGCAGTGTGCTACACGTCCACTACGCTATGTTTAATGCAATCTGGCGGCTTAAAAAAGCGAACAACTCAGTACCACCTTTGCTCCAACAACAAATACTCAATTCAAATTCAAACTCAAACTCAAAGCATTTATTTCAATTCAACTAATTACAGGCACTTTGAATTTTCAAGGAGTCGGACAGTCAGAAAAATGAAGTTAGTTGCCCGTTCAAAAGCCTAGTAGGTTCCTATGGAGAAGAACGGCCAAGAAACACCATTGACACCCTTTTAAATCAAAATATTTGTTACATCATTCAAGTTGAAATTATACATTTGTGTGAACGATATAAAAATACGTGCACGTTAAAAGCATCACAAAACAAAACAAAAAAAAAATTCAAACGCAACCTAGGCGTCTCTATGGAAGCCTACGTCGTCCGTAGTCAAGCTGTGTCCGGCGTAGTGTGCTACGCGTCCACTACGCTATGTTTATTGCAATCTGGCGGTTAAATGCCCGTCTGCTTAGTCCGCTTATACCGCCCTTTTGTTACACCGGATTGCAGCCCCCGTATATTTATGGTATTTCCTTTTAAAATGCTCAAATTAAAAGTATAGGTACGAATGTTTTTTATTGACTGGCGAATAGGGTGTAAGGGTTATTAGGGCAGTTATTTTAATTAATTTGGGCATCATCTTGTTTTTTAATTAAAAAAAATAAAGTAGTATTTATGAATTTTAATTATTTTTCGTTTATTATCGTGTTTTTTTAGCAGATTATTAAGATAATTTAATTTTATAAAACTGCCTTGACCAAGAATATACAATTTTTTTAATGAGTAGTATGCCTCAGTTGTCTTGTTCTCTTTCGTCGACCTTCAACTAAAAGACCACATTGTTTGTAATATGTACTTTAAGCACAGCCCAAGTATCCCACCTTTGATCATCAGGAGCACTATCTTCATAATCAGAATTGGCGTTATTAGGTTAGTGAAGCCGCTTGTCAAGCGATTATGGCATTAATGTCTCACTCTCCCTGATAACGGTCTTGAGAGAATCGTTAACGGGAATATGGCAGATGAATACGGAATGAGATTTCATTATCATTGTTGGCAGGACGTTGAGTGACGTCATAATTTAATATTATTGTTAGATACATTTCTTTATTATGTTTTAATTTTGTGTCTTTTGTATGACTAAAAGGCGTAGCTACACATGGCCATCACACATTGGTAATAGGTAATACGGGCTGGTTTCCGCAACTCCACGTCAAAGCGCGTATTTTGCGTACGGGTGGGAAAAATCTGTTATTCGATCCACCCCAGCTCCTCAAAGAAGGCCAGCAGCGCCTTGGTGTTACTGGCAATCTCGCGTAGGGTACCTGGGTTACCGAAGTACTGTGCCCTGTAAGTGTAAGTGTATTTTGCCCTTTAAATCACACATTAATCAGTTGGTACATCAAGGACTTCACCCTCGGCAGTTGTGTTTGTCAACGCTAAAGAATGTGTTCCACTTACAACATATTTTTTTAAATAATGGCTTTTGTAATTAACATACATAAGAAAATTTTTTATTAACAATCGTCTTTAAATCATAAAATAATCTAATCCAGTCGTATCACCGGTCATCTAAAAGGGTTGTTGACCTATCTCCCTCGGGCCTTGCCCTTGCATCCCTTTGTGTGCTCGGACTTAAATAAAAGGTTTGATTTCGTGTTGTAAGGGGGCTATGATCAATATTTGTTGAGCGGACCGAAGGACCGACCGATCTGCATACCTTTATTACCATTGGCCCTTTGAGGTCTTTTACTCGTGTTTGTCTTCCCTTTGCGGATATGGAAAAGTATCCAAATTGTGTGGAGTATACGGAAAAGTATGTGGATTGTAACCCTGTTTAGTCATTGTGGTTGAAGGTTCACGGAACCGCTTTTTAAGCACCAATTTGCTGGTTCAAAACTTTGCGCGTAATAATAGGGCGTTTGTAGTGTCAGTTTCCTTACTGCACACTTTACCACGGATTCCGAAGAAAATAAATTCGGTACTGAAAAAGTTTAATTAGTAGGTACTTGCCCAGTTTAAAACCTGCTACATTGTGTTTAAGATACGGTTCCGAATGAAAGCCTTTGGATCACCACGACTTTACCCCTAATTCAATATTAAATGAGTTTGTTTTATTTTATTTCTATTACTTTTAATTTATAATTATTCTAGCGTATGCCACTCGTGGGTTGCAGCTGAAAATCAGCGTCTTTGTGATGTCATCTGACATTATGCTGAACTGAGGCCCTTTTGGCATTATAATATTTGTTTTCTGTTTTTATAGTTTTAAGGTGTATTTTTTGTAATGCATTTTTCTTTCTTTCTTTCTTTCTTAAATACTATCAATTTCTTAAGCACACATAGTTAAGAGGCACTGCGCCGAGTTGCTTGCGAAAATGACAGCTGCAGCAAGCCGCTCTAATGGCTGTCCTAAGGTCCGCACATTGCAGCTCCCACGCCAAACATCTCGACCTTTATCATAGGGGTATAAGGTTCATATTCCAATGACAGTAAAGTAATAGATAGTGGGGACACAAACCGAACCGTCAATGGATTGTTGTAGGAAATTTATTGTGTGAGCACACGTTCGGAAGCTTGTAACGGGGTGCGTCGCAAACGATTTGTAACTAGGAGTTGGTGGATTATAATATATGGAGCTATAGTAAGTGCTATAGTGCTGCTATAGATAGCTATAGTGTTATGATCGTGAGTTATAGTGATCGTATTTTCCGTGGAACTTTGAAATTATTAGGTTGTGAAATTAAATAATGGCTTTCTGATATATACGAACGTAAATGTTATAATAAATACCTTTAGGATTCGTCTTTGATCTACATTTCTTTGTGAAAATTCATTTTTCATGCGAGGTAATCCTGTCATTAAGTTTATTCGTGCCTCTTTCACTTTTATTCTTATCGTTGTTAGTAGGTACACATAAATGTCATTTTAAATTCTTTGAAAAGTATGTTAGTTGGTAAGTTAAGATGCTTAAATAATTCTGCTACTTGTGCAAGGTCCTTGCTACGACTTTGCTACGACGCGCTACGGCGTAGCATTATATATTTTCTGCAAGTAAAACGATTTCTTTTAGTAACATTTCAAGAATATTTTAGTTTCTATCCATTTGTATTAATAAAAACAATAATGCTAACATTTTTATTTTTTATTTCTCAAACATTTATGGAAAGTTTCAGTAAAGTATAAGATTATCGAGATCATGATGTATTCTTAAAACTTGAAATCCTATAAAGTAATTTATTTTAATAACACACACAAGACTCATTTTCAAATACATTCCTCTATTGTTTGAATACAATTTATATTCAAACGATCATCATAAAAGCAATTTTCTCCCTACGCACACTATGGTCCATAAAATTCGTTAATACAGCGGCTCTCAAAAGGTGGGACCTAGAACTTATCCGTAAGCAGATTGAGTGAGTCCGAGGGCCGTGTACGTCTAACAGGCTTCGTTAACTCGATCTACTGCACCCCTATCTCGACTCATTATGAGAACACTGCGCGACGTCAAATCACTATAGTTACCTTACTTTACTTATGAACGAGTAGTGTGTAGCTATGTGTAGTTTGGGGTGGCTTATGTTAGGTGATGGAGTTTAAAAAAGATGTGTTAGGTTCTTGGGTTTAGAGAGAATCCTTTCTTTGTGATTTATTTGTTGTTGTGAAATATGAAGAGAAGTTTTGGGTAGATAATTTTGTAACACTTTCTGAACTCATTTTAGAAACAAAAGTATGTATTCTTAATTCACTTCACGTTATTTGACCAACTGTTCCCAAAACGGTACGACTGTGGTGACGGTGCTCGGCTGGTGGTGGTGGTACGTCGGCGTGGCGGCCCGGCTGCCGGCGGATCGGCTGCTAAATGCCGCAAGAGGCGTTCGCCATCCCGCTTGCACCACCGCGCTCGCCGCATCTCTCGCTCGCGCCGGCGCGAACACGTGTTTATTTGTATGTTTTATCCTTCGGCGGCTTTAAACCCAACCCACCCTGACCGCAAAGTGCGCTCCGCCGCCCGCCGCGCCCGCGCGCCGTCGCCGCCTCTCGCTCGCCGCCGCCGCTGCCGCCGAGCCGCACCGACTCACCCGCGAAACTTTGTCCGAAGTCGACGGGCGCGGACGTACGCCGCGTATTAATAGCCACCGCGAGTGGTCACCGCAAGCGAGCGCTGCCAGCCCCACGCGCCACGAGTCGCACTACGACCGCGCGCCACGTCGCACGTCCCGCCACGCACCCCACGCGCGTAAACACGGCCAAGTACCGCGCGCGAAAGCGAAACTCAAAACAAAACTACAAAAAATCAAAAACATCGTCGTCAGCGGTGAAAGTGAGAGCGACGTGCGTGCGGCGATCGCGTAAATACGCGGCGCGCAAAAAGTGCCGCCGTCAGTGAAACTAGTGAAAAGTTTTTTCGCCGCGTACGGGGGCCCACCCCTCGACGCCGGAAAAAATCGGCCCCTCGCGTCCCTCACCCGCCCGCCGCCGAACTTTTCATTCACCGGGGAAAAAAGTGTGGCAAGGCCGCCGTGACGTCACCGCGTCAAGTGGCCACGCGCGCGTTTCCTAGCAACGTGTTGACACGTCTCATCACCAGCCCTTCTTGTCGAACTTGGGACTGTCTTGAGTGCGGGCGACGTCTTGAGTGTGATTATGTTATCAGTGTGTGACGATGTTGTGTGGTGGCGGTGAGCGTCAGTGACGTGTGTGCGGCAGTGTCATGTAGTGGGGGCTGGGTGGCAGTAGACTCTATGTGTAGCACGCAGCGCGCGCGGGTGTCTAGGATGCACCTGACGGGCGCCAGCAGCGGCGCCGTGTCGCCCGACACCAGCTCCTCGCTGCTGCACGAGACCTACACTAAGATGACGTCCGACATCCTCGCGGAGAGGACGCTGGGGGACTTCCTTTCGGAGCACCCGGGCGAGCTGGTGCGGACGGGCAGCCCCCACTTCGTGTGCACAGTGTTACCTCCCCACTGGCGATCGAACAAGACTCTGCCGGTGGCGTTCAAAGTGGTAGCTTTAGGCGACGTCGGCGACGGTACCCTGGTCACCGTGAGAGCCGGCAACGATGAGAACTGCTGCGCGGAGCTGAGGAACAGTTCGGCGGTGATGAAGAACCAGGTCGCCAAGTTCAACGACCTGAGATTCGTCGGCCGCAGCGGTCGCGGTGAGTGCTGAAGGTGCAGTTATGTGATACAATGAATTTTAGTGATTAGTAGCAGCCCCGAACTATTAAAAACAAAGAGCGATAAAAATAAAACAATTGAAAAAGTATACAACAATCAAAACACTATATAGTTAAAGACACAAAATAAATCAAAAGTTATCGGCAACAGTAATTGAAAACCGTTCCAACCCACGACAACAATTCACACGAGAATTCCCGATAAAAAACGCGACGGCATTTTCGAAAAGCGAAAAGTTAAAAGAATAAAAACAGACCAAGTTAAACATTTTAAAGTAACGAACAAATCCAAGTGATTACAACTCCCACAAGTAGCTTCACACAATAATAACATTTAAATATTATGTCAAACTTTCTTAAGAAGGGGAAGCGTCGGCGACATTGCAAAGTACTCGAAACTTTTTCCGTGCAACTTAAGGAAATGCGCGAATGTCAAATAAGAGGGCGGGAGGTTTGGGCGGCTATTTCCACCCAATGAGTGTCCCGCCCGCCCTTTCTAAGAAAGTTTACTTTTTGTGAAGGGCAGAGGTTTTACGTGAAGTTACTTGTCCGAGGACATGGACTTTGAAAATAATTTCGTGAGAAAAAGTAGATGTTTAGAATTACAAAGTCTGCTTATATCGGTATTATTAAGTACACATTGATGTCCTAGTTATGTTTATTTACGTTGAAGTAATCAAATAATGAAACCAAATTATGTAAACAATCAAATAATTAACAATTGATTCCCGCCGGTGTTTGTTATTATAACTGTTTTAATTACATTTGCATACAATTTCATTTTAGGTTAAAAGTATTAATAAAACTAATAATGCCTAATGCAACGGAATTCAGATTTATAACAATCTAATACTTTGGGTACCTGTTTTAACGGCAATTTGTTTATCTACTTACATCATAAATGGCACTGAATAATATAAAACTTCTAACTAACCTAATAAAAATAAGAATAAATTATGACTAAATCTTAATAATTTTTGTCAAATCATACTTTTGAATGTCAAAGTTTACAAGACGGATAAATTGACGGAGAAAAATGGGGTCCGTCGTTTCAAATTTTTCCAAAGATGTAAACAACAATGGCCGCTCAAAATTGTCTATGGTTTAGTGATGCGGTAGTATGATCTTTAAGTTTTGGTGCTATCGATATTACGATTTTTAGTAGTGTTTCATCAGTATTTTTTATATTGAGTAACTTTCAAATCAAAAGCAATTCCATTGAAATATGTTCCTACTTTAAACCGTGTAAACGAACAAGATATTTATATCTTGTTCGCTTTCACGGCTTAAATAATGTCGTAGGTTATAGGGATGATGACAAAACATATTTTTTTGTCCGTCATTTAGATTATGAAAAAATAACGTAGGTACACGTATTTTTTCTTTTTTTACGTTATCAAAAGATTACGGCGATACATTGAGTTAAACTGTGACATGATGTCACGAGTATGTAGATTGTATATTTACTTGTGACGTAGCGACCCCCACTCCCCAACTTTAATGCTTTATCTAAGTAATTTTTTATTAATATGCTAAAGCAAAAAATACGAAGCTAATATTTTTGTTTATCTGACTGACGGACTAAATAGAATTTCTTGTTTTTGACCCAGGCATCCCTATTGAATATTGTATAATTACAAACCTACGACATTATTTAATAAGGAAAAAAAATATGCATCTTTATCGCTTAAAAGGTTAGAAATACGCACAGGATGTAAAAATGGGTGTGATAATATACGTGTCCTATTTAATGCGTAGTTAATCAGTGACACCCAGATATTCCGTTCAATTTCTAGGCAAGTTCAATGTTATTGCTTTTGGCGCGACCAAATCCAGATTAGGTAATCTTTTAAAATGTTTAACAATATTTTATATACATTAATTTTAATAAAATGTGAAGTATATTAAAACTTATTCAATGATAGAAAATAATATATTAATTATGTTGAAAGATACATGGTGCTCACACATTTATTAATTAATATTGCTACCGTAGACGATTTTTCCAAAATGAAACTTTAACAAAATAATAATGAATCAGTATGCGAGTTAAAGTACTCACAGAGTGGAATTAATGACATAAATTCCGTAATTAAACTAGTAACCAGTTTGATTAGGTCTGGATGATGAATGATGATTTATTTCCATAAATAGTCATAAATGTAAAAACTGAGTTCCAATGAAATAGGTTTCTTTACATCAAACAAAAAATGTTGCCGTCTGAAACTTGCATTTATTGAACAACGATTTAGATAAAGGCAAGTTCAACAAAACAAGCATATTGACATCCTAAATTTTCCTTAAAGAACGAACAACAACCAAATATTTTGTTTGGATACATTATTTGTTAATACCTTCCCTTACTTTACCCTTTAAAATGCTTCGTGTTTATTCGAGCGTTTAGCGACCTAATCCAGGGTCGCTTACTGATTGTCTACTCATTGAACAATACCTTTTTAATTGTTTTTGGTGTATTGTATATAGATGTTTGATCATTTTGATAATTGCCACCTATTGGTCTATCTGTCAAAATAAAGTTAACGCACTTTCCAACAGATAAATTATTAATAGGAAAACACTGTTTTTAATTATCTGCCTGTTAAATGTAAGCAGAACCGCTTAGACGGATCAGTTTAAAAAAAAAATACTCTTAACATAATACCTTCGTATTTGAGAGTTGTTGTTTGTTTTTACTGACTCAAAATTGCTACGAAGACGTGTTACGATTATAATTTAAACTATCTGGGGCCCGCGGTGTCACCCGTTTTCCACAATCATTAAAATATTTTTTGCTGCTTTCGGGCAAAGTAAAGGCCGCCTTCGATGACACAATTATTCACTTTAGTATGGGGTGTAGTTAATTTTAATTCTATAGAATATTAGACTAAACGCGAAAGTGAGTTTGTTTGTTTATTTGTTACGCTTTTAATGAAATTTGGCACATGAGTAGACCATGACTTGGATAAGACATAGGACACATTTTATTCCGGTATTCCCACGGTATCGAGACATGCGCGAGAAACCACAGCTATTTTTTAAGTAAGAAACCACATCCTATCTAGTGATAATATAATTATAAAACATTATCTATCATGCAAACGGATGTGGTATGTGCTTATTACACATAAATACAGCGCCAAATGAACCATTTTTAAACAAAACATCGAATTCCAACAAGCCCTGCAAATTGTACGGGAACCGTATCCACGACCTACGTCAGGGAAAGCGAACGGTGCACTTGCATTAGTTAAATTGGTATTAAGGGCCGAAGGAATCCGCGAGATTCGGCAATCACAGGACCGGTCAAAATGGCGGTGCTTGGAGGAGGCCTATGTCCAGCAGTGGACGTCTTTCGGCTGAAATGATTATCATGATAATGAAAGGATGAGCATTGTACCTTTATCCTTTTTCCATAGTTTCCTACAGTCAGCTATACAAGTCGGTTACATCAGAGGCACTTCCCGTAATTTTTAAGAACGTTCGCATTGGCATCTCATTCGCAAACTGTCAAAATACAATCAATTTACCAAAATGTTTGACAAGTTTGACAGATTGCAACTTGAATGTGAACATTTTTAAGTACGAGAATTAGCCTTCTGAAAGCCAATCATCATACATAGAATTTTACAATCTTGTCAAAAATGTTGGTAAATTGATTGTATTATGACAGATTGCGAATGAGATGCGAATGCGAATGTTATTTAAAATTACGGGAATTATTGCCCTCAGTTCAAAATTTTAAAAGAGTTTAACGAATGAAAACTTTAACATAAAATTGCTTGTAAAAAAAAATAGATTAAGGGATAATTTGAAGATTATTAGGTTATTGATTACATATATATATACTCGTTTATATATTTTTAAAACAATAATTAAGTGTTACGATGCTGAAATAGTAAAGCTAACTTTTTTGTTGGTCAGGAAATGGAATGGAGGAGCTCGTGGCTAAGTATTAACAGTCACACAGGCCGATCCATCTGGTTAAGCTACGGTTGCCGGGGTTGGTCCGTAGATGGGCCTCTATGTTTACATACCGAGACCCGTGCGTGCCTCGGAAAGCACGTTAAGTTGTTCTGCCCCCGATAATAAGAAAGTCGTATCTAACAAAACGTAAATACGGAGAAAAAAGTATTTTAAGTTGAAAAACGGGAAAACCCATGCTGTGATTTAGTTATTGCATTTATCAAAATTCTGTGAAAATAGGTACCATTTTTCGGCTCATATCTCCTCTTAATTTAGTATTATAACATTTTAGTATTGATAATATATTCTATTTTATTTTTCAAAAAGCGTTTCTTTTTAGCAAAAAAAAACCGGAAAATTACCTAGAACTAAGTAGTAAAGCCGTATTACACCATATACGCCCTTTCAATGTAGCACAAATATAGCACTACCAATTCACCAATTACAACAGCTATTTCATAATATTAAGTTTAAGAATAAAAGGCGCATTTTATTATTTACGACTTTCAACTTTAGTACCTTAGCTGTTGCGGCTATTCAATTAATAGGATATACGTCTATTGAAAGAAGTGGTGTACTAAATTGAAAAGACGGAAGTGGTAAATAGGTCCTTTTTTCCTAGTATAAGCCCTAACTTTCAAATGAATTGAAAGGCGCAATACCCAGTTACGTCTTTTCATTGTCACACGCGGAACCTAATGAATAGATGCGCCTTTTTACTTCTCGATCAAAGTAGTTATTCATTGAAAGATTAGACTCATCTCCACAAATACGTCCTTCAGATACGTCTTTTCATTTTACTTCCATCAAAATGTGTCCTTTCATCTTAGTTAAAGTATAAATGATAATGGAGATGAGCCCTTCTGTACTGTGGTAAATCCGAAACTACATGAGATAAAAAAACATCAGCAGATTCGTCTTTTTCTTTTCATTCCGGTAATATATTATATATAACTCAATTTTGAAAAAAATGTTTGTTATGTCCTTTTGACTATCGGGAGCAGCGTTGGTCCCAGCTGTCATTCGTGGATCTTTGACAGTCGTTACGGTCAAAGTCAAAGTCAAATAATTTATTTCAATAAGGCACAAAAAAGGCACTTTTGAACGTCAACATTTACAGAAAAATAATAACTGATTCTATAGTCGCCCCTTCCAAAAGGTAGTTTTCGTATGGAGAAGAATGGGCAAGAAACTCCACCGTTACTCTTTTAAAATGTTTTCACAATATCTTGTATACATCAATTATATAATTATATGTGAAGACGATGCACCTAGAATAAGATTACTATACCACGTTAGGTAAAAATAATGAAATATTACGGGTCGTCAGAAGCCCGAAAGTCTGACAACCAGTCTTACCAAGGGTCTTACCAACCTCTATAACCCAGTAACTTGGTAATACAATAGGTATTACCCAGTTACTGGGTTGTGGCGGTCAAAAAGGCAGTCGCTCCATGTAAAATACTGGTATTAAGATGCATCCGGTTAGACAGGAAGCCGACTCCAACATTATATTTGGGAAGATTAGGCAGATTGACAGCCAGGGAAGGGAAAGGTAACGCACCTTAAGGTCTATATTACTTGAACCATGAATTGGACATTATTCATTATTATGATATTATTTGAACATAATGCTGTAAGCATTATATGATAAGGACAATTCTACAATGTGACTGCTGGCAAACATGAACATGGAAATATTTGCTATTACTCGACACACTGTTAAAGTAGTTCAGACAGTGTCATGCACGAAGAGGCGCCCCTCTTCTTTCTAAACTCTTACAGTACAAGAGTGCAACATTCCGCTAGTGTTTTAGTATTGTTGATACACAGTAATTACCTATGAGTGGGTAATTAGTAAACACAACAAAACTAAAACACTAGCGGTATATTGCACACTTGTACTTGTTTAGACAAATTAATAGTTTAAGTTATAATTAAATTACTTATCAGTCTATTTACAAGGACCGATGCCTGCCGGGGTTATGGGAAAGTCCGAAAAGGATACCGTGGCCTCTGGCAACGTACAGGCAACTGAAGGAACACGGGTGGGTTTTAGTCAGTAAGAGTCTGACACGCCCTCCCGCTCCGCCCAGAGCGGGAGAAGTTATTTGATAATTTCCCACCCAAAAAAAAAGATTGATTGTAAAAAAAAAAAAAACTTGTACTGTAAGCGATTTCGAAAAAGAGAGTGGCACGCGTTTTCGTTGATGGCACTATCTGTACATACTCTGAAAAGTACATATTACGGTTCAAAAGATATAGTCCTGTAACAGACGGACGGAAGGATGGACGGACGAACAGCGGAGCCTTAGTTATATAGGGTCCCGTTGACACCCTTTGGGTACGGAACCCCAAAAATGTAAATTGATTTACAATTCTACCTAATTATATTTTGTACGCAACTGTGACAAAGCACATCACCTTAAGGGGGATGCGCTAAGCATAGACATCCTCACTATAAAATTATAAATGCGAAAGTGACTTTGTTTGTTTGTTACACTTTCACGCTAAAACGGCTGAACGGATTTGGATGAAATTTGCATGACCTGGGTTAGGACATAGAAGACTTTTTATCCCGATATTCTTAAGGGATCGAGAATTATGCGCGTGAAACCACGGGGCACAGCAAGTAAGGCTTATTTTCGACTTGCGTTCTTGCAAGTATATTTAAGTTTCCATGAGTGCTTTGTGCATCGTTTTGTAATACTTTATGCAAAGGAACAGTTTATTTATGTTCGGCATTGGCAAGCACATCACCTTAAGGGGGATGCGCTAAGGTAGCCCGCGAAATTCAATTTTCTTACGATTTTTGCAATTTGCAGGTCACCGTCAGGTTGTCTGTTGATTAAAATATGATTCACGACCGTAACAAATATGGCTTTACAGAATTATAATCATAAGAATCAGCAATATAATTCCTGAAGTTAGAATTGGCCGTAATTGTCATGATTTTCTGAAACTCTAGTTCATATTACCCTATTGAATGACAATAGGGTAATATGAACTTAGAGAGTTGTATTGACGATTTTTACGATCATAATTCTATAAACATATATTTGATATGGCCGCGAATCATATTTGGTTTAATACAGCAATTATGCAACATACAACCTGATACTGACTTGCAAATTGCAAAAAACGTAAGAAAATTTGAATTTCGCGGGCTACCGTGTCACTTTCGCCGTAAGTAAATTAGCTCCTTATACTGATAATGTGAATCACCTTTGAAGTTATGCATTGTTCATTGTAGAGATATGCTTCCTAAAGAGTTTCTTTAGGGGATAGTCGCTAAGCAACTATCTGATTGCGTTATAGTTATGCATATTCAGTATCTTACTGTTACAATTCAATCTGAATCAGCGTGCATGCTTGCTTGCATGCTGCATGTGGCATGCTTGCTTGCATGCTGCATGGTCGCTTGCAGCAAACTGTCACTTGATAAAAAGTTATTCTTGGTAATAAGTTTTATATTAAATAAACAATATATGGATAAAGAATATTTGATTTATTCTATGATATGATTGTTCCTAAACTTTATGAGAAACAAAAATCAATGATTTAAAAAAATTCAAAGTAAGTATTCTGCGTATTGATTATTCTATGAAAGGAAAATATGAGAAAAAAATTATATATATAAAACAACGTACAACCATAAAAAAAAAGATGAATTACGAAATAAGCGCAGACGAACTCGTGGGCAACATCTAGTAGTTTCCATTATTGCGGAAATGCTCAATGCCGAACATAAATAAACTGTTCCTTTGCATAAAGTATTACAAAACGATGCACAAAGCACTCATGTAAACTTAAATATAGTTGCAAGAACGCAAGTCGAAAATAAGCCTTACTTGCTGTGCCCCGTGGTTTCACGCGCATAATTCTCGATCCCTTAAGAATATCGGGATAAAAAGTCTTCTATGTCCTAACCCAGGTCATGTTTCACCCATGTGCCAAATTTCATCCAAATCCGTTCAGCCGTTTTAGCGTGAAAGTGTAACAAACAAACAAAGTCACTTTCGCATTTATAATTTTATAGTGAGGATGTCTATGGTTAGCCTCCGTTTTCTTTGGCCACCATTATTTTTGATTCTCTGTAGAGGTCATTGTCCTATGGATTCATTTTTCAATATGCAGGGATGCCACTGACAATAAAACGTTGCGGTCACAAAACAATTATTGCGCAGAGGGGAAACGGAGCGACGAACATCCGCTTTTTCCTATCAACCTGTGCTGATTGATGTTGAAGTACTTCTAGGCGGGAATAAGTTTAATATTATAATATTTGCAGGTTTTAGGTATAATATTAAAAACTAGCGACCCGCTAGTACCCGATAAAATTGCTGCTTCGCACAGTTTTTAATACTAAACAAAACATCGAGATTATTTTATTATAAATATATTTCTAATATAAATGCACACATTAACCTTCCGGAATAAATTGTCTTAATAATAGTGAAAACCGTTGCTTAGTTTAGAAGAACAATTTAGTCACATAAACGCACGATTAGCAACTTTAATTTATAATAATGTAAATACCTGTAGATTTATTTATTATTAGGCTCTTCAACAATGAGTACACTATTACTTTAAATTTTGTACGTTGCAAACTTAAGTCTAAGCGCCTCATTACTTAAAGAAAAGCACAGCATGCACTACATTATGCGCAGATGATAACACAATTAAATAAATTAATTAATTAATTAAAACGAGTAATACATAGTTTAAATAAAAGTAAATAATAAATTATTAAAAGCTAAAATGATTACAATACATTATATAGATTAGAAGATGACCTCAGTGGGTAGAATAGTATCACAAGAAGTCTGTCTCTAGAACATACTTAGAAGCAATCATATAATGCATACCTATATACACCAGCCACATTGGAAAGCTTTCGCTAAAAAGTAGATTTGAAGAATTCGAAGATGTTCGTTACTCGTAAAATTATGAAATATGACATTAATTCGTAAAAGCTATTAGAGCTATTTTCCTATGAGACGCCATGGTTAGATTAGTTTTTGGTAAGTATAGCCAGGAAAATTAATTGTTAAGAAATTTTAAATCCTACAACTGTTGAAAAATTACAGTTGTGATTGGAACATGTGAACAATTTAATAAATAATAATAATAATAACTTTATTTCCAATTTTACAATTTGCCTATGGCAATAAGCTAATTCTACGACAATATTCTTTTAAAATTGCATAAATCACTGATTGCTCCACTGGCACCCAAGCTAAGATTAAACTTGTGTTATGGGTGCCAGGGCTCGAAAAAGCAGAAACCCCCTAGAAAAGCTTTCCAAGTAACTTTTCAGTCTCCTCGTAGGTAAGAGTTGTGAGCCATTGACTCAGTTTCTTTTTACATTTAAATTTATTTAAGCCATAAATATTGCATAGTTTGTTAACTGTATTATAAATTCGACTACCTAATACTTGAAAGTGTCTTTCAGACAATTTAGTTTTGTAACGTTCCATAGGACAGACATATTTTGATCTCATATTTGCCAGACGACCAGTATTGTATTTCAGAGAACCATGCCTGCGCAAGATGGTATTGAGCACAAAGAATTGTCTAACAGTCATAACTTTACAGTCTTTATACAATTGTATGGTACTATACCGGAAAGGTTTAAAAGTCATGACCTTGAGTACAGCTCATTGCGCTCTCTCCAGTTTAAGGAGACAAGTTTTTGGAGCACCTCCCCAAGTCGTTATCCCAAATGAGAGTACTGACTGCCAGAGTGAAAAGTAAACCATCCAAAGCGTATTTAAGTCTGCACTATGGCGCAGATTCTTGAAAATCGTTATGAGCTTTCTCACTCTGCCGGACGCTCCATCAATTTGCACTTTCCAGGACATCAGGTTGTCTATCATGATACCGAGGTACCTTACTTGTGTTGTTCTGAGTAGGGGAGGACAGAGGCATTGGTCTAACTGGTCATTACAAGTGTGGGCTCTGACAGCAAACGAGTCTTCCGGCTGCGTACAAGATCTAATTGAAAACGGGATATATTTAGTTGTATCGATGTTTAATGTAAGAATATTAGCTCCCAACCACGACATCACGTAGCCCAGCGTAAACTCCGCTCGCTTCTGAACTTCTCTCGAGTCCAATCCCTGCACGAGCAAAGCCGTATCGTCCGCGTAAGTATATATGCTACAGTGTGGGATGGATAAGTTACAGAGGCTGTTAACATATATCAAGAAGAGGGCAGGTCCCAAAATTGAGCCTTGGGGAACTCCAAATGACAATAAGCGATCGTCACTGACGTATGAGCCAATTTTGACGCATTGTGTCCTTTCAGAGAGGTAGCTCTTAAAGATCGCCAGCGCTGGACCCCTTACTCCCATTCTCTCTAATTTTGACAACAGGATAGGGACAGAGACAGTGTCAAATGCCTTAAATAAGTCTATGAAAACACCCAAACATTTAGACTTTACATCAAGAACCTTTACAGCACTATCAACAAAGGCAACAACAGCGTCCTCGCAAGATTTGTTCCTACGAAAACCGTACTGATTAGCCGATAAAAAGCCATATGCTTCCATAAAGTTGACGAGGCGACTGTTTAGGACCTTTTCTAAAATCTTTAACAGCGCCGGAAGGACGGATATAGGTCTGTAGTTATTGACACTGCCTCTGTCTCCACCCTTGTGAATGGGATGTACAATCGCTTTCTTCAAGGACCCCGGAAATACTCCCTTGGAGATACATAGATCACATATGTGTGTTATAGGGGGCACGAGAAACTGGCGGCTCACCTTTATCATTTTATGGCAGCCCATGTGATGCAGTCAAATTCATGTATTCACTGTAATGTGGATCATTATTATTTGGGCTTATTTTTTATTGATGAAAATGAAGCTTAATTAAGCAAAATTGCTGTCTGCGGTGACACTTATTTTTTTCTTTTTATATTTCATTGTTGTCCATTTTTAGGGTGTGTACTCTTTAGACAGACTTGAATTGCTACATATGAAAACAAGTCACTCGCAATTGCATCAAGGAAGTGTATAGAGTGCGCAAATAGCTTAATTGTTGAGGTTAGTTCGCCGCCCTTTGTATTGATTATTGATTGATCGTATTTGTTTTAGATAATTATATCAAAAGTCACTACAATGACTGAATTTACGAAAAATAAAGTAGCAAATGAAAATGGCTGAAAGGTAGGTTAGGTTAGAACTGTGACCACTATAGAGTACCGCTAGCGGCACTCTATACACTGCCTTGCAACAAAACAGTCACAGTCGAAGTCTTCTGACAAAAAAACGGTTTCGACACAAGACAAAACAGCGGTACAAACAATAAAACTGTTTTTTTTTATCGTCGCCATTTATATCTTGTAATAGTTTTTGGGAGTGTTGATGCTGAAAATAAGACAAAATTAAAATACAAGATGGCGACCTCCAACATTTTCGTAGAAGGTGTCATTATAGCCTTCAAAGAATTATATCCACCAACTTTCAAGTGAAGAAATCTGTTCGATATCATTCAACCCTCTAGAATATGACAAAGAACTGTAAAAAAATAGAACTCTCGTCAATTATACTAACGTTTCATTTTTATCTCAAAAAATGTCGATGGTTGGTGACACAGGTGATCGCACTGTCTTGGTCAGTCACTAAGTTGAAATTGTTTAATTTGAAAAGTTTCCTCTAAAGTCCCTTGGTCTCTGGTCCAAAAGCTAGGCTGGTATTGACGAGGCTTCCGTAGGAGCTTGCTTCTTAAATTTTCTTAGGAATTTGGTAGACTACGGGTAGAAATGGAACCGATGACATGTATCGTAAATAATTTTTGATGTGTAACATGTTTTCTCTCGTTTTCCTGCAATCAAAATCAAAATTTAAATCTATATAATTTTAAATCATCAAATCTGTGGGAGTGATTTCGCGAAAAGGGACGGAAGTGTGTCACAGGAAGCCGGGGAAGCGCGCACTATTTGATTTGACTAATGAACGCGCACGGTGCTAGAGTTTGCCGCCAGAAACGACCATGACGAGGCCCCGCCCCTTTAATGTTGCTTATTACCTTAATATTACTTATTTCTAAGGTAAGATTTCAGATGTTACACATCTAATGCGACTACAGTAAGGTTCGCTCGTTTTTTCCATATAATTCCAATTTAGACTGAAGCAATCTGGAACTTCCACACAAACTTCGTTTCGAAGAAAGCGTTGCTTACAAATTATTTGCTCAGAACATAAAAGCAGGACTCCTACTTACGAGGTTTAGGTCAAGGGTTCGAACCCACGCATGCACTTTACTTTGTTTAATTTAGTTCATCACCACTGCTCTCAAAATGGTAAAGGAAAAGATCGTGTGGCACTCCGCATGTCCTAGAACTAAAAAATCTAAGACATAATGTCACATACCCTCCAACCCGTACTGGGCCCGTGTGGTGGATTATGAGTCACTTTGTCTCGTCCTGTGTCCCAGGATTGCAAACTTTATAGGCTGATTATATAGGCCACACGCAACATGCAAACTGTAAAATCATCAATAAATAGTCAATTCGGCATACTTCAACGAGATTTTAAATTTTCTTATTATTGAAAATATCTTTCATATCCATTCACAATAGCCGCCATGAGGATAAATGGTGATACTTAAATCTACCTCTGAAGGTTTGGGGTTGCTTAACTGGACCAGCCACTCTAGGTCACCTGCGAGATGCGGTGTAGGAATAAATCACCTGGGTAGTTAGTGCCGCTGCGGCTACGACTGGCAAATATTTTAACGATGGCTTGAGTTGAGTGATTCTTTTATGACTTTTTTGTTACCAGTATGGGCTCTAAACTATAGGTCATAGGGAAAAACGCCGAAAGGAATCCAGAGCTCATTTTTTTTTTCAAAATTAAAATAGCGTTAAAGTTTATTTTGAAAAAGGTTTTTACAAATATCAAATAACTTTTTTTTTATATGCTGCCTCCACATCGCATTATAAACTAAATCAAGTGAAGTAACTTCAACGCCTAAGTGTCCTTTTATGTTTATTTGTTTAGTTCGTTATTTTATAAATACTTAGTAGTGTTAAATATTGTAAATAAGGATTAAAATGTGTATTAAATAAATAATAAGGTAACAATCATAGGTCTAAAGTTGCTAAAATAATTGTCTAAAATCATATAAAATGTTTGAAGTTGAATTGTCAAGTCACATAAAAAAAAATAGATTTTCAATTTTGATCTCATTTTAATTTTCTTTAGCCCATGGTTCCTTTCAGTGCCAAACTCAAACTCATAGCATTTATTTCAATTAAAGATTTACAGACACTTTTGATTGTCAAGAAGTCGGTCAGTCAGAAATATGAAGCTAGTTGCCCATACCAAACTGTAGTAGGTACCTATGGAGAAGAACGGGCAAGAAACTCCACGGACACTCTTTTAAATCAAAAAATTGTTACAAAAAATTGTTTACATCACTGATGTTGAAATTATACTTGTGAGAACAATTTAGAAAGACGTGAACGTAAAAAGCGTCCGTAATAAAAATATAATCACAAAGAACAATTCAAAAATTAAAATAAGCTGCGGCAGCTAAGAGATGACGATTATGGTGTTTTTCTCTGGGACCGAATCAGAACATATCCAAAAGGTCTTGAAAAATAATTTTTTCCTGTATATTTCTATCCTTTATGAGAGAAGAACAAAAGATACATCCAACCTGCAAAAATATTATAGAAAAACAATGAAACCCCTTAAAATACGACCTCATGAAGTAACTGTGGGTTAGCACTTAATTATTCTTTCACTAGCTGCGACTCGCGGTTTCACCCGCATAAGTCTCGATCCCGTTATAATATCGGGATAAAAAATATCCTATGTCCTAACCCAGGTTATGGTCTACCAATGTGCCAAATTTCATCTTAATCCGTCCAGCCGTTCTAGCGTGAAACCGTAATAAACAAACTCACTTTCGCATTAGTTAGGATATAGTTTAGCATCATGCCTTGCTTATCTTTCATACACGGATGTAGCTAAGATGTCTTATAAACAGAAGTGAAGCGTCAAATTGAGGAAAATCTTGACTATCGTATCAACCCAGTTGTCACAGCAACAAAATGCTATAACTTGACCCAGAACTCCATACATTTGATGTGAAGCAATAGCTTAAGGTCAACCAGTCTTAGATTTCTATGATTACGCCTTCAACGTATACAGTGTAATTAACTAATCATAAATCAGCCGTGCTAGGGTTCTAGAACGACTGTTTTATGATTAGTTAGTTTATGACTTAATGTTGACTGACGTCTGACCAGATAGCCCCCGTTTACACGGCTATGATCAGTATGATAGTTTATTTTATCATATTGTGATCATATAGTAGTTTCATAATTTTTTTGGGGTTTTGTACCTCGAAAGGAAGAAACGCAACCCTTATAGGATCACTTCGTTGTCCGTCTGTCAGTCTTTCAAGACCCTTTTTCTCAGGAACGCGTGGAGGTATCAAGTTGAAATTTATTTCAAATACGTAAGTCTATGTTTCCTTGTAGCTCTAAAAAAATCTAGCTTCTAAGTCAACGCAATAAAAAAATACGGCTATTTATGCGACATATTTTGATACTCGTAAATGAATCAAAACCTATAGGGTACTTCCCGTTGACCTAGAATCATGAAATTTGGCAGGAAGCAAGGTCTGACAGAACATATCAAGGAGAAACTCCGAAAATTGTCAATTTGTAGTTTTATCACACAAAAATGTATTTTTTTGCGATTAGAAACTTACATTTGCAGTTGGAAAATTGACCGTGAAGTATATCGATGTATGGGAGAACATGTTTTTCAACTACAGTGTTAAGTTTGTTCTTGGGATAAATTTATCCCAACTACAGAACCCTTTTTTGTGCTAGGTCCGACACGCACGTGGATGGTTTTTTTTATACGTATGATTTGATTTTTGACGTCTTATCCCAACTTTTGGCCGTAAAATATCTTAATGATTTGTATTGATCAGTGATCATCGCCGTGTGAACAGGGCCATAAAGTTATAAAGTAAAGGACAAACAAATATTCTACTACAATAGGTAAATAGGTCTACGACAAATTAACAAAAGCACGAGGACATCGAACACAAACTTTTCGAACAGCTCAAAGACTAACCGGAAACAAATGAAAAGCGAAGGTTGTTCTTTACAGTCCCTACAAATTCTCGTTAACACTTACCTATACATCTTACTGATGGTACGCTCAAACCTAATATCAAGCTTATGATCTTAATTGAGCTCTACATTAAGAGCGCTTATCCTAAAAGTTGGCAATGTCGGAAATAGAAATTGTGACTAACTAGTAAACTAAAATATTGATTATGAGATGAAATAAGTGGAAATATTTAGTTTTAGATGCAAAGAAAGTATTTGGAAACTTTCAGAATGCCTCTTTTACACCTAAAACGCTTAATTTCGTGTTATAATTGCAATTCATTATTCATATTCTAGTTCGCTAGTGAGCCACATTTCATATTTCTATACAGTAATATTGCTAAATTAATCAAAACAGCGAAATATTTGACATCTATTTGCGACGTTACCCATTTTCAGAATACGGGGAATACGCTCTTAAGGGGAATGCGCTAAGGTAGCCCGCGAAATTCAAATTTTCTTTAGATTTTTGCAATTTGCAGGTCAGTGTCAGGTTGTATGTTGATTAAAATATTATTCGCGACCGTAACAAATATGGTTTTACAGAATTATAATCATTACACACATCAAAAAAGTCTAAGCAACACGCATCATTTACAGAAACTGCATCTTTTATTACTTGATACTTTATTTTTTTCTTAACAAAGTAGATTGGTATAGAATCTTTTTGTTCTCAAACATATACTGGCTGATTTAAAAAATAGAAACTTTTCGACTGTTTTGTTTTTATTAAAATAAAAGCTATTTATTTTTTCCCGATTTCATGTGTTTTCGTTGCTTGATAAATTTGGTATTTATCTCACTTTTATGATTTTGAGATATACAGTTTTTGAACAAAATGAGTGGTGAGTCATTTTTTATGTCATGGAGCGACGCCATTTGACTGATGAAATGCAGAGAGCTATAGGAATGCTACAAGCGGGAAGAAATCATTCCCAGGTATCTCGGCATTTTGGTGTCAATAGGAGCGTGATTTGTCGTCTTTGGCAGCGTTACGTTAATTCAGGGGATCTTGCTGAGCAGCACCCAGGATGTGAAAGGAGTATAACTGCTCGACAGGACCGATACATACAACCGACTGCAAGACTTCAGTCGATTTTAACCACCCTGGAGATAGATTTAAAGCTACAATTCTCAAGCGGTGTTGTTGTAAGCCACCAAACCGTGAGAAATAGGCTGCATGAATATGGCCTACGAGCACGACGCTCAATTAGGTGCTCACCTATACGCCATGGGAATCGCGCCCGTCGAAACGAATGGTGTAGGGAATACTTGACATGGACCCAGGAGCAATGGGATAAAATTTTATTTTGCGAAGAGTCCCGGTTTGGATTTTGGCCTGATAAGAGTAGGGTAAGAGTGTATTATCGTCCCGGAAATGCTGAATAGCTGAGATGCGTCCAGGAAGTGCACCTGTATGCAGTGGCTCCACAGTGATGGTATGGGCGGGTATTATGAAGAACAGAAGAACTGAGCTCGTTTTAGTAGATGGCAATATGAACGCTGAAAGTTACGTTGAAGATGTCCTCGGGCCTTATGATCACCCATTTGCACAAAGTCTTGGCTCAGATTTCACGCTGATGCAAGACAATGCGCGTTCGCACACAGCTTGGAGGACAAGAGAGTACTTGGCAATGGAAAAGCATCCGGGTATTGCCGTGACCTGCACAATCGTCAGACCTCAATCCCATCGAGCAAGCATGGGATATGCTCCGGAGACGTGTTTTAGAGAACCTGGACGGAGTGTCGACAACCCAACAACTGAAAGACTTGTTAAAATTCCATTGGGAGCGATTATCGCAGGATCAGATAAACAATTTTGTAAAACATTCTAAAGAAAACATTCTATGAAAAGTTTAACTTCGTTGTAACTTTGTTTTATACTACGTATGTTACGGTACACATATTGTTAATTATTGTGATTAAATGAATAATTAAATGAAGGATTTTGTTGCTTTAGTCACTAATGCATCAAAAAATGGTTAGTTATTATTTATAAAAGAGATATAAATATATTACAATAGTAAAAATCGTTCAAAAGTTCAAAACCGTATATTTTGCTTAGACTTTTTTGATCAGTGTAGAATCAGCAATACAACTCCTTGTGTTAGCATAATCCTCAAATGTCATGATTTCATGGAATAATCATTCAATAGGATAACATGAACTTAGAGAGTTGTATTGATGATTTTTATATATTTTATAATTATATCAATAAACATTAGATATGGTCGCGAATCATATTTAGATCAACATACAACCTGATACTGACCTGCAAATTGCAAAAAACGTAAGAAAATTTGAATTTCGCGGGCTACCGTGACGCACTCGCCTTAAATTTGAACGCACTAATTGAAAGAAAAATCACTTAAAGACTTCACTTAACTATGATAACTTCGAGATGTAGTACCTATTCTTTGGTGTACCTCGATGTGTAATTGTATCTTTTACGTTATCCGTTTTTGAAGGTAGGTACTATCCTAATTCTAACTTAGGTACTAACTGGTATTATAAATGCGAAAATGAGTTTGGTTGTTTGTTTATTTGTTTATTACGCTTTCACGTTAAAACGGCTGAAAAGATTTGAATGAAATTTGGCACATGGGTAGACCATGACCTGAATTAGGACGAATATACTTTTTATCCCGATATTCCCACGGGATCGAGACTTATGCGGGTGAAACCACGGGGAAGATTACCGGAATTCTTTTGATTTTCATGTTATTTAACTTAATAAAACGACTAACTGGCAGTTTAGTGTGACATTTAGATCTAGTTTGCACTAAAATCAAGATGAAAAATCCAACAGCTAAAAAACATTTTTAAATTTCAGTTTTAAACCTGCGATCCTTCTCCCGAATACCCGTCTCCACCTGAAACCTTTCTTTTTTTGATTTATAAGGTTAATCAAGCATAAAGCCCTAATTCTGTTAATATCTTGATAATCTTGAAAGAAAAGTACTTACCTACCTACTAAGACAAAATAGGTATTTCATAATGTGTTTATTAAATCTTGCTGATAATCAAATCAAAAGTGGTTTCCATTGAAAAAGTCTCCAGCCAATATCTTTTTACCTTCTTAAAAAGAACGAAAGCAAACCGACTTTTAATATACTTCGCTAAAGGAAAAGCCACCGCAAGTTATTAATGGAAATTGAAGATCCACTGCATATTACTTAGGCTGGCTGCAAACAAAAAAAAGTACGTCTCGAGAGAAACCGCAGCGAAGTTCCACGTTGCGCTTTAATCTGAAGCTATATTTCAGTGCTGTGCAAATGAAAAGTTAGTCTCGACGAAGACTTGAAGAAGGCCCGCCTTCTCGCTCGCCAGCCAATAGAAAAGGTCGGGAAAGCAGCTTCTTCCGTGGAGGCGGGGCGAGCACGGCTGCGGTCGCCTCGCCATTTGAATAAATTTTTCCTTTGAAGAGTTCTTTATTTGAATATATTGTGGGCGCGTGAACGATCGCGTTACGCTTTTTTATAGCGCTTTATGACACGACTTTTAATCGCTAAGTATTTGTTGCGGGGTTTTTTTTGTCGAAACTTTGTTAACGTGCAAACATTAAAAACGTCTTTTTATATTAACAAATTGAAGATCTCGCCTTGACAGCAATTTTACAAAATCTTCAAAATAGGTCACCATAAAAACACACATCTCTATCAATTCAAACTCGACCCATCAAACGCCAATAAAAAAAAGCCTAACGCACCAAATGCTAAAAGGTTAGCGTACACGCAAACATCGTGCAGACGCCGCACGCACGTCCCGTCACCCACAACAGCCCTTGTCAACCATAACGCGGCCGCAGCCGGTTAACCGGGCGGCGGCCGGACCGGTACACCAACCCGGTTAGCCGGTTAGCCACGGAAAACTACCATTTCATTTACGGTCGGTCCTTGGTTTCGGGTAGTTGGTAACGGAACCCGCAAGTTACGTAACTATGCTTTGTGGCGCCGACTCACTCACGCTCTATTAACCGCCGTTTTGTTATTAGTTTAGGTATCGGAGTTGAATGTGTGCTGTAATATTACTAAGGGGGGTACGGTTCTGCTTGACAACGTGCTTTACTGTTCGGGATGTAGACGCATTTTATATAGTATCGGCAATAGATGCCTTCAAATAGGGAATTCCCATCGAGAATATTATAAGGCCGCATGTCCACATGCGACTACAAAACCTCTGTCCAATTTTAAACTTCGTAGTATGTGTATACCGACTTATACTTACTAACGTTCTGTTTTTAAAACTCAATCAAAAGTTTTGTTCTGATAGAATTTTCTCGATTGGAATTCGTCATTGGAGACATAATTATGTAGTTTCAGAACGAGACTCTATGTTTTTTTCCCATGTCCCTATAGGACTAAATATTGGTCTTGATTTTGTAAATAGCACTGTAACTTATAAAGGCAGGTAATAACAAATTACAATCAACAAAAAATAAGAAAATTCAACACACAGAAATCCGTTAACCTCCAAATCACTCAATCATCTAAAATTCCAACACATTGAAACACCTACCTTACACGGGCATATTAATTCACTCAATTAGTATACGAGGGCATTAGCAGGTCGTTATCGGCCGACGACAACGCTTAGTAATCGTGCGACTGCGACAAGGCGACGAGTGTATTTGACAGCTGTCAAATTGGATTGCATCCAGCTATTAGGGAATGTCGTCGCCGGCGACGGAATAGTCTGGATGTGTCGCGTGGTTTGTGACCAGTTTTAAAATTTTGTGACGAGTTTCGATCAACAATATCATATTGTTGATCGAAAGTGACGAGTGAGACGATTTTTGTTATGTTTTGAGTTTTCAATTGCTAAAATTGTTTTGAAAATTAACCTTTATTTTACAAAAGCTTGATTCTTCATTCGGTTATTTATTTAATATTTTGAATAGTTTTTACTCCCATTTCATTATTTCAAGTAAATTTTTTAACTGTCAACACAAACCATAAACTTCTTGATGCTTGTTGCTGATTGTTGAGCTATACTTATTTCTTATTTTTTAATTATTCTGTTTTAAATCTATCCAAAGAAAAAATCTAATGAACCAGTAGAATTGTTTAAAGTAAATTTTGGGTAATAATATAAAGAAGGGGTAAAATTCGATCACCGTGGCATGTCCACAAGCTGACTCACTACCCCAAATTGAGATGTCGCATCGCAACAGAAGTTGAACCGTGCAGTGTCGCCGCGACTTCACTTGTGCGACTAAACGTCGAGTGTGCTCACTAATTGTATCAACTCATCGACTTTGGGCATTGTAGCACTTGTCAGAAGTAGTGCAAGAATTGCTGGACAAGAATTGGGCCCGCTTGCACCACAAATCACTATAATACGTTTAACACTAGACGAATATAAATCATCGTTCTGTTTCTGTCAAGCGTATGAAAATGATATAAACAGAATGATGTTTAGCGTTAAACGCATTTAGTGATTTATGATGCAAGTGGGTCTTAAACGTCATTCTAATTTCAGCGAATTGTTCGTTTTTTTACACTTCCTTCACATATCAACGAATTAAAATAATTCCTTGACGAAACTGACAAGTAAAACGATACCAACTCAAACAATTACTAGAAAGTTTTCCCGTCAATCGAAACTTGTCACGACTCAACTGACGAAATTGTGAACCAAAAATGGAGCTAGGTTTCCAGTTGATCTTATCAGTCCTACTTGGAAAAGGCTAAAATTATGGCTTGGTGCCTCAAAAGCAGTCGATAAAGGCATAACATGTTATGGCTTCGATTTTAGCAGTGATTCATTGCTTTATTTGCGATCAGTGCAGCTATCTGCCGATCTATTCTATAAAAATTGTACCGTGAGAACTTAGCTTGAAATGAGGAGTATCAATCTACAGCATCAGGTGCCCTAGAATCACAGCTCACTTCAAGATCTCTTCTCCTAAGTTTTTACGTTGAGATTTTTACAGAATAGACCCGCTGACACACTTTATTGCACTTACTACTTTGCATCCAAAAGTAATGTTTACTTCACACTTTCTTTGTGATACACTATAAATCAACCAAAAAAGCTTAGAACACGATAACAAACTTTCCCCGTCAATCGAAGGCTGTCGCGGCTCGAGTGAGGAAATTGTGAGCTCATAAAAATGGCGCTAGGTATCGTGTGGGCCCCACATTAACTAGGGTTATTTATTTAGGCGCGCCGTAGTCGGTACCAGGCGGTATCGGTACTGGTACCGAACTGCTTTCACATCACTCATTGCCATGTCTTGGCGCGTTGTTAGGTACTACCGTTCGTTTTTGATGGGTTTTTGGGAAAGGAATAATAATGGCTTAAAATTAAGTTATAAATGAAGTTATGATACTGGAATTGATATGTTGAAAATTTGATTAATAGAACCAAAATCTACATCTTCATTAACTAACCACAAATGCTTTTAAGGTGATAAATAATAGGTAAATAAAATAATCACCTATTTTTATCTTTCAAGTTGTTTTTAAATCATACTACTCGACTGAAAATAAGTACTTGCAAAATAAATAAGTTTCTGAAATGTACAGATAATTGCAATATTAATTTAATCCTTCACTGCTTCATGTAATTAAAAACGTATAAATGCATAATCAGCCTATAATGTTTCCACTGCTAGCACACAGGCCTCCACTCGATGCGAGGGTGTGGGCCGTAATCCACCACGCGGGCCCAGTGCGGGTTGGTACATGTCACATGTCTTCGAATTTTGGGTTCTACGGCATTCCGGTTTCCTCACGATGTTTTCCTTCACCGTTTTGAGAGCAGCGGTGATGAAATAATTTGCACAAAGTAAAGCGCCTGTTAGGGTTTGAACCTACAACCTACAACTCGTAAAGTCGCGGCCGTTATCACTGAGCCACCACCGTCGTGTATCATGATCATGGAAGATATAAAACAGTTGTCTACATACAGTATTTATATTCAAACAAACATCTAAAACGAAGAACACATCGGCGGTGTGGTATAAAATGTTCCCGACAGCGTAAACCATCGCAAACACTTGTTTTGCGAGCGGTGCAAGCGTTCCTCCGGCCGCGTTAATAAACTCCGATAGGCCACAACAAGCTGGCTGCGTGTACGGCCTCCATTTTTAACGAGCCTCACCACCGGGCCCGCAGAAAGTAGCCTACACATGAAATCACGTATGAATGAGGCTTTTTTCAGTTTTTTCGCGTGTAGCCAGCGGCCAGCCGCTCCGGACCCATTAAAGCTTACATGTCACTCTCCCGCGACCCCCCCGGGGAGGCGGCCGGGGGGGCAGCGGAAAAATCACGAAATCGGTATTGGCTGCATCCCGCAGCGCGGACGCCCGCCAAAGCGCTCTACAATACAGCTTTGACGGACGGTCATTTAATATTAACTGTGGTTTTTCCGCAGATGGAAATGTTTTTTTTATTGCCGGCGTTACGCTGTGATGAAGTGGTCGGCCCGCTGTTTGTGACGCGCGCTCATGTGTTGCGGATGAGTTGCTCTTTTACACACTCCATGTTTGAATGAGATTGTTTCAATTCAAGTGCTCGTTTTCGTTTGAACTTTTTTTAGTGGTCGCCTATGAAACTGCTGTTCTGTCATAATTGCGATATAAGCCAATTTATTCGAGGGTTGATGATATTGAAACACAGTGTGGGGTCGGTTGAGTATTTTTGATTGTCAACATTTGTCGCGGACGCGTAGTGCCTATTTCATATAGAATGAATTCATTCGGTACGTAGAAATTGAAAACGAAGCGGCAATAAATTTTTAACTTTTCGAACAAGTGATCAAAATCGAACTACAAAAAGTGGGCGCCCAGTGAAAAGAGTGGCGACCGCAGATTGAATTTATGGCTTGCGCTCACTTTGAGTGAAAAGTTTGCGCAAATAATATTTTCAGTTTGTTATATAATTACTTTTTCGCTACGGCTCGATTTAATAAAATGCGACGCTGTGTTAAGGGAATGCCGTTTTTAAAGTTTTAACAGGGACCATGAACGCGTTTATGAATTTTGTTTTAAAGTAACCTATCTACTACAAAGTAGATTCATGGGTAACATAGTAACCTGCTGAAAGACAATGAAAGAAATACCTACATATGTACCAGGTACATTGTACCTACTTATCTCAATTCAAAAACTAGAAATGAGAGATCGACTGAGCAAATATTATTATTTACGTCCACATAATTATTGCGTCTTAGACTTCATCTGCCATCATACAATCCATATACTGTGTTAATAATTGTTATCACTGCTGGCTGTCTGTACCGACCCCAAAAAAATTACTCCAAATACTAATAGTAGCTACATCTTGTTTCAGGTAAATCGTTCACGTTAACGATAACCGTATCGACGACGCCGCCTCAAGTGACCACGTACAACAAAGCCATCAAAGTGACGGTGGACGGACCGAGGGAACCACGCTCTAAAACCAGTTAGTATAACGGTTTCATTTTGGTATGGTAGACCTTTTCGACGGCACTGCAATCATGGAGGCAGAATTTGTACATTGTTTTTTCATTTTGCTTTACCATCCTGCAGGCCAACCTGGGGCCTTATTATGAAGTATTAATGCCATCATTATTCCACTGCGAAAAAAAATGGTACTAGCGGCCTTGTATAGCCCCGTCTCTCACTCACACTGAAATAATGGTGGCGTCATAATACGGCACCTGGTCGGCTGCTTAACCGGGCTGTCCTGTGGTGCCTTAATAAATTAAGGCCTCCATTGATTCCATCATCCGCCGTCGCGATAAGCAGAAAAACGATTGCTTACAATCCATACGGTTTTGCATCTTTGCCATACCGTTGCTGTTGCCATTGGCGTTACCGAGCCGGCTGCTAGGAAAACGCCCATTAGAAGTTGTGTCGACCAAACTTGTGAAGATAGTGAGATGTTTTAGGAACATGGTTTGAGCCAAGTAAAGAAGTAGCCTACCAATAGGAACTAATTGGACTTATGGACTGTCGTAGCTACATATGTGAGCGTTACAGTTTGTCGAGAGAATATGTTTTTGACACCTGTCAGTTTCATACTAATGAATATGTGTTTTGCGAATTTGATCCTTATTACTACTAGAAATTGTACAACTGACAGGTGTCAGGAACGCATTCTCTCAACGGCCGGACTGTAGATCTATGCAGCGTAGTAGCAATCCGGCAATATACAGGGTGGCATATTTAGATTGGTCAGTATGGGAAAGTCTGAAACTATAAGACATAAGAAGATCTCTTCTTACGAACCATGTCATCAGTGTTAGTAACAAGAAGAACTGCATTCATACATTTAAAAAATACTTGTACTCAGCTCGGGAATCGAACCCGGACGTTTAGAAAAATAAAACTAACACTATTTCTATTTAGATATCGATTATGTAGCAGTAGTGTAAGCAGTAAATTTTACTATGAAACATGATGTCTAAAATGAATGGTGTCGACCATTGACGACCTAAAAGCAGCCATAGAGTCCATTTTAACACAAATTCACAAAGTAAGGTCGTTACCTAAACCAGTTGAATGTTGTATTGAAAAAAATGGTGGTCATCTCAAAAATTATAAATGATATGAAAACAATGCATTTTATGAGATAGATTCCTGTATATTAAGAGAGTGACTTTTGTAAATTATTTTAAAGAACGTGAACAGTTACATTTAGCCCCTGCATTCAATAAAGGTTTTTGATTAATTTCATTGCTTGGAAACATACTTTGATAATTACATCAAACATAATTATTCAGTACACTCTGTCCAAGATAATACTGTTAAACAAAATAACAAATAAAATCAAAAACTAAGTTTGAATGTTTTTTGAAACAACAAACAAACGCACGTTAATACAAACTGAAAACTGGATAAAACACGCATCCCGGAGCAATTAATTCCACCTCACTATTCTATTTACGCGTCTAACATCAAAGCGGCCAAATGTCTAAACACTCGACAACAAACGAGCGAGACCGCAAAACATTGTAAAACACTCTTAATGAAGGTAATTTATTAATAATTTGCCAAAACGTACCTTTTTAAGTTCAGTTACCGTGAAATTGTGGAGGGTCTTCTTGAGGATATTCGCCTAAAATGTTAGTAGGTATGATGGCTGTCGGTTCCACTTTGATTTGTTGAGCATGCTTTGACATTATGGTTTTGACGTTTGCGCGAATTTTATCGATTGAATGAAACTTGTTTGACAAGCGTATAATCAGTGTCGAAATGTTGATAGCTTTTCCGAGAATGTATAAGAAGGATATTTCAGAAATCTCTAAATGTATTATTTATTATACCTCTTGTATTTGAATATTAATATCGAATCAGGATCAATCCCGACGTTATGTTTATTTTTAATCTCCTGACAAAACAACTCAATCAAGCAAAAATTCGGCTACAATTTTCTTTTTTGGTTAGTTTTGCCTAAATTATAAATTCTGGTGTAATATTAACATAGATATTATTGACTGAAGTGCCTGTTATATGATTTTGAGATAAATAATGTGATTTATGATTGTTACCATTGATATCAATTTTATGAGAAAATTAAATCAGCTTGTGATATACAAACATTTTATTTTTAAAATCTTAGTGTTAATACTAGATTGAGTGTTAATAACACTCACACAATGTGATTAATTATGATAGCAAACACTACGTTAATAGCACTTAACTAAAACACCATAGACAAATATACCAAGAAAGCAATTTAAATAGTTAAAGGTCCGGGTGACGGTAACAAATGACGGGTTCCGACGGTCGCCGAATCGCACCTAACGCTCGATCAATCCTCATCACATGAAGAAATTAAAATAATTGCGAGCACCGCGGGATAGTGTCGAGTGAGCGACCCTGGCGACCCAACTCGGCCTCGCCGACCCCCACAGCAGGCGAAGGGTTGAGTACCGTCGGACTAGCAGATTAGGAGGGAATTTTACTGTTAACTTCGTTTTAGTACTTGTATATGTGTCGTTCCAAATACGATACAATTTGGCGCAAAGCAAAAATGATTTTTATTAATATGAAAATAAACGAATAATTTTACATTTTATGTTTTTTGAAATTAGTACTATTTAGTTATTTTTTAACCAAATATTAAATAATCATTACCTAAAAGTCTGTGAAAATGACATGTCATCTAGATAGTACCTATAGATATTCTTTACACATCACAAGATAAAACAGACCAGCTCAATGCTATCTTTACCTCTACTAGACGAATGTGAGGGCACAAAGAGGCTGCTGTAATGAATCGGTTGTTTAATTAATTAGTCAAGAAAGGGCCGGGGGAGTTAACCCCCTCACCGCGTATGCATGTGCCCTGCATATTGATTTATTATGCCTCCAGCCTCTATACGGAGGCGATAAATTATTTAATTCTAGTAAGTTGTGACGCATGTTAACATAGGATCTATACGTACTTGCGTTTATCAATTCATGTGAAGAATTTTGTTCGGTATTCCGTTGTCTTATTGTTCGAGTTAATGTTAGTAGGGCGGGATGGGCCGTGTAGTGGAGTATCTGCAGAGAAAGGGTTAATAATAAAGTGTTTTGAACCGAATGAAGAATATAAATCAATTGTTAAATCTTTTGTACATTGTCTGTATTTTAGTTATGGAATTTCATAACAATTATATCGTACTTTACTTAGATCTCGTTTCACGTAAATTGAAATAATATTTATTTGATCGAATATATATTTGTCTATAACATAGCAACCTGAAATTCTTGACAAACTCTTTGAGAGCTGTTTCATGCCTTATGGGTTTCTTCTCTGGGGAACCTGTGCGGACGTTACCTCTGACCTATCATCATTTTACTTGTACTTAGTCCTGTATTATTGTTCCGAAATATTTTTTTTTAAATTTTTTTTTTAAATTAATTAACATTAATACTATCATTGTTCTATAGAAAAGGGCTGTTCGAGCCATTTACAACCTAGGTCCAAGAGATTCCCTTCGAGAAAATATCAGTGAAATAAGCATTCTGACTGTAGCCTCACAACATATTTTAGAAAACCTATTGTATGTACACAAAATATATCAAATTTTAAGAAAATGTCCGATATTCATAGTTTAAATACCAGGAATACACACAACCTTGCTGTACATCACACACGTCTCCACAGAGTAGGCAACTCGTTCATGTATACGCTTTTACAACAAACTTCCCATTGACATTTGAAACTTACGCATTAAACGATTTAAAAGCTGTATTAAAACCAGACTTTGTAAAAAAGGATACTGTAAAATTTCTGATTATTTAGAAGATAAAAGAGCCTGGGATTGAGCTGTTCGCTCTGCTAAGTCTTGTGATGAAACCATAAAACTTGACATTTTAATTATTATGTAAAATCATTAAAATACACCAGTTTTATATACATATTGACATTGTCCAAAATTATATACAAAATGACATGATTACTTTCTAAAGTGTTTTAATTATTGTGAATGTGAGGAACTATGTGGATATTTTTTTTCTTTCTCAGTTAGTTTTAATGATGGTCTGGCAGTTTGAGTAGTTTATGCGGCCTACCCAAATATCCTTTCTTTGATACTGTTCCTTTAGTTCTGAGATGAGCTCCACGATTACTGACAAATGCTTGCACTGACCGGACAGGTCCACTTAAATCTGTGTGGTTCTTTCCTCAAAAGACCATTTCAGACACCAATCTACATGCTCCTCATATGGCCTGACCAAGATTATGTCTGGACTTTAAAAGAGACTGTGACCTCTGAATTAGTTTCGGTCTTTCTTCTCAGAGTAGTCAGATAGGATACGCCGAACTCATCTAGCTATTTTATTTTTATTTTTATATGACATGATTGCAATATCCTATTTACAGAATAAACAATTTCATTTCATCGGCTTTTCTGTTTTAAGCTGGACTGTGCATTGTATTTTATCACATTCATGTGCATTTTGTCATTCCATCTCGGTAAAATATGATCGACACGAGCCTCTAAATCCCAATCTTTGAATAACCATTCTAAAACAACCGTTAAAGATGTACACAGACTAAAGCAGTAACCGTGCGGATATTACGGACACATTGTGCCCTACCCTTACCCACTATTTTTATCCGCCGGGTGGGTGGCGCGTTTTATCGCATACAGTAGCCGACAGAAGCCGACTACAATTTAATAATCGGCCCGTCTAACGATGTTTTTCTTCGTGTTCTGTTCGGCTGGTTTCGGGTTATTTCGGGAACAGTGTGCACAGACCACCCGCGCGCGGCGCTAGCGTCGCCTGCGCCGATCTCAATGTTTACGACGATAAAGTCCGTTGTTTACTTCACACGGCGACTTAGTTCATAACTTTTGTGCATTGTCTATGGTGAGGGGTGATGAACTTTTGGAATTTATAGTTTTATGGGTATTTAAAACAAATATTTTATGGTAAGCTATCGATAGTCTTCAAATTAATTCAGTAAAACTATTTTGCCGACTCATCCATCTAAACCTGTCAAGACCGAAACACATAAACAACACATCCAGCTTAAAGACCAACTTAAATCTTCTAAACGAGCCACCATCAAGCAGACAGAGGCTAACTAGTAGAAATACTTGGCATAATAAATTTAACTAGACCGGACGCCGCCCGGTGTAATCCTTTAATCAGGTCCACAGTAGCCCTTGCCCGCACCCTATTTTTCCCTCCCATTTGTAATACACCCCCTCCCACTGGGGGGCCGAACGGTGCAAATGACAGTTTCTAATTCCAACTTGCCATGAAAGTGTGTAATTGTTGCGTCGCTGATTTATACACTGGATCCTTTTGCACGGGAACAGAGCATGTGTGCACTTAATAGGGCTGTCGAGATGTTTTGTTTGGTGTATCTTTTGGACTGTGTTTTGTAAATTGAAAATGATATTGTTAGGGATTTGGAATTTTAACATAACTTAGCTTTATATAAGTAATATCATATCCGATAGGTTTCTGTAGTTACCAGTTGGTTCTCATTTACAGGAATAGTTATTATACAGAGCGTGTGCCGTCTGATAACTTCTAAGAAAACTTGATATTCATATTAGCGTATTAAGAAGAAAGATACCTATTGGGGTTACAGGAAGAGGAGAAATACGTTTCTTAGTCTCAGATCCTGCAACATACAATCGTCTACGATCGTACCTATGTCGCAAATATTAAAATCACCATCACTTACCTATGTTAATTTCATAGATCATGATCGGCGGTAGGTTTAATATCTTCTCTGAATTTTCTCTCCCATTTAAACATTGCTGAATTTGACAACCCTACCGCTGTCGGAGCGAAGTGTGTCCAAGCTCCAATTGTTTTTGTTTGTGTGTGTGTATTTGTCAATTTAGTGGGCACGCCCTGTGTAAGTGCATTTATGCATTTTTGCACTCAGTATAAAGTTACGAAATCTGTTCTGATGTGATGAGAATGTCATTGTGTACTCAAGAATACTGGGATTTAGCGCAGATATTTTTGGGCATGTTCGCAAAGTGAAATTGCCAAAGATTATTTGAGTGTTGTTAAGTGTTACTCGCACAGCCAGGGAAACATGGCGCAAAAGGAAGAAGGCCTATACTCAGCTGTTAGTGGAACAAGGCTGCCAAATATGATCACGAAGTTTAAACAATAAACTCGTGCCTAAACCTAGTTCTCCTGTACCTACATATAATGATATATTGATGTATACTGTACCTATATAGGGATAATCTCGATACCGGCACGGTGATGTAACAGGGGGATGTAGCAAATAATTGAGGCGACAAGGCCGCATTGTCTGCGACACTCTTCATGGCGACATAATTCAATCTCGACGCGCGGTGACGCTACATCCGATGTGTAGCTTCTGGTCGCCTGGTAATCAGAATGTGGAGTGGCACGAGTGCGTGTTTATTTTGGTCGGAAATAGGCTGTGTCACTCCAACATTGGTATAGCTCTTCAAAAGTACATTTTAATGCGAAGTTTGTTTGTTTGAACCCGAGAAGGTATTGCTAAATGGAGCCGAGACTGCAACCACAAATGCTCATGAGTATCAAACGACGATTTTTAATACTCTTGCAAAGGAAATATAAATGAAACTTCATAAACTTATTATTTTGTAACAAATATTTGTGGCAGATGTCAGATTAGTTTTACCGTTCTTGACTCGAAGCCGGCAAACAGCCTAATATAACATTATATTTCAGCAAATTAGGAAAAAAAAGTTTTTTTTTGTTTTATAAAAATAAAAAAATTGCTTAAATATTTTATTTATCAAAACTATTTTTTTGGCGTGAAAAGGAATGAAGGTACTATCCTGAGTATCAATAATTTTCTGATTTCTCATGCAGTAATTCGTCTGATTTATAAGCAGTCAGTTGTATATAGCGATCGTAGGTACCTATTTCATTATCACACGCATTGAATGCTAAAACAATGCTCACTAATTCTCGATCAAAAATTAGTTGGCCACGCTTAGTTCAAAAATAGTGCTGATACTGTTCAGTCGGTATTCAATCTAATATTGGCAGCATTGGATAGGGCTCTATCGTTTCAGGGAAAAAAATTCATAAGGCTTAGCATGAACGAGCAGACTAAACGTAACGTAATTCGAACGATTTTAAAATTAGAAGTACGTTCTCGTTTCGCACAAATAATATTTATGTCAAAGTCAAATCGTTTATTTCAAATGGGCACAAAAAAGGCACTTTCAAACGCCAAAAATTAACAAGAAATTTTATTTTGGACATTTATTTCGTTTTAAGGATTTATTCATGTCTATGGGTGATAATATTGATCTAGTAGCAAATATAAAAAAAAAAATGCTTTAAAGGATCTGAAGGCCAATTCTCGTCACAATCTGTCAAACTTGTCAAAAATGTTGGTAAATAGATTGTATTTTCGACAGGGAAAAAAAAAAATACGGGAATTGCCCCTCTGTCCTCTGTCACCTATTTCTATCGCATTAGTTTCAGTAAAATAATAAACACATGAAACATTTGGGTTTCACTTTATTATCACTTATTCTAAGATTGAAAATTGATTAATCAGACGAACTTACCTACCTTAAGTGAAGTTTGATGACAATTTTATGAAGGATGAACTGAAATATTATTGATAGCCTAAGTTCCCAATTTGCTAGTATTTGAAATCGCAATTATAAGAGAAATTAAAAACCTTTTTCTCTAGTCTACCTTTGATGATGGACAACTATTGTTTTCAGTGTTCCTGTGAAGCGTTCCCCCATTTATAGGAACGGCCACTCACTGATGCTCGTGAAATGAAATGTAAGGAGCAGATGAACGTCCATTTTCATTCCTAATGTAATTTTTTCGGTGTCATATGAATGTGGAATGAACGAAAAAAGCAGCATTCACTTGAGTGAACCATTCACTCGAATAAAGCGTCTAATGTCAGCTTTAGCTATAGACGTTTAACCCCGATCTATACATAAGTATGGAAATGGATCACCAACATAATCTACCAACATCAAAGTTTAGCCTATCTTCCTGATTGTAAAACCTCAACCAACATTCCCGTGTTAATAACGTTGACATGACAATAGTGCCCCATCCCACATGCCAACAGCCCAACATGTTCATAATGTATTGGCGCGTAGACGAAGCCGACCTTGATTAGTCTCGATTGGTTCACAACGGTATTCGGAAGTGTTGAATCGTGAATCTGAATAGAGTACTTATTAGATGTATTAATTTGTTATTGTAATGTGTGCATGTGTAACGAAGTTCACTGAGAATTTTATTCGTTAATTTTTTTAATTGGGACTTGTAGATAAATGTAAGCTTTCCTACTAGTTTGTTGATAAAACTATAAAAATGTAAAAAATATTTAAATATATATTCAAGGTACAGGTTGATGCTTTTGCTTATTCCATTCACAACAGTTTTCTTCTCTTCTCATCAAAATGATCGTCATAATTTTTTTTAGAATGATAAGAGATTTATCAACAAGATTTATTCACACTGAATAACAAAAGCTCATTAATTACTTCCATTTAATTATAACTTTCAAACGTAGCCTTCTCAATGCACATACACTTAAAGTGACGTTGAAACTAAATTGAAATTCCAATAAGGCTTCGATATTTCTAGTTGGCAAGTTCTAACTAATTCGTACACGTGGCAGAGAGGGGCGACACGGCGATGTCACACGAGTGTCAATGAATTATCGAGTGTCTCGGGACTAATCGAAGGGTGTGTGAGAACGTGGGACAGGGCACTAACACTTGCATGTGTTACTATTTACATGACCGATTAAGTTGAGAGATTTAGAGCATCGAGTACGATACAATGAGGATATATCGTTGGTTTAATTCCTACGAATTATAATAATCGTGCACACCTTTTTTTGTGCAGTAGGTACACCGGGCAATTTAAAAAAGTAACGTCCCTTTTAATATTTAGAATTTTATCATGATACTAGTTTGGAAATGATCACTAACAACATGATTAATAATAATAAATTATTTATTTATGTCACCAAAAGCCATCACAGTACAAGAACCAAAAACTAAGAGCTTATAAGGCTTATAACTAGGTCACAATCATTTTAATTCCATGACTCCTAAACTAGGTGTATGTGCCTGTCTTAGGAGTCAGTGATGACAGCTGCATGAATTGTATTACTGATAATCATAGAGTGTTTCAAGATGTGGGTGTCAGTTATATTTTTATGACATGTGTTATGTCAAAATGTTTGGTCATTTTAAAGTGTAGCATGTATGGTATGAATACATGGTACTCACCTACAAAATGTCGATCTTTGACAGTCAACTGTATTTTTACGTGTCATATCAAAATAATTGTTAATTTCAAAGGGCAGCATGTATCGTACTGATGTAGTGCTCTCACTCCTAGGGCAGCAGCAGCAGTTCCACTTCGCGTTCGGGCAGAGACCGTTCCCGTTCCCGCCGGACCCACTAGGAGGGTTCCGAATGCCGCCCATCACTACCTGCCAGAGTGAGTACCGAATACGTCAGAAGCCCCATATTTATAAGCGTTGCTTAAAGTTAAATAATGATTAGCGTTTGCATTACCATTTTATTTTTGACGTTTAATCCTCTCTTAATTTTAAGCAAAGTTTTTAATTTAAAATGATTGTTTTACTTTTTATTATTTTAAGGACAGCTGTAGGTCATGAAATTTTGATATGGGAAAATAAGACGATGTCTGGGTAAGGATTTTAAACAAAATGAAGCACGAATCACTCCATCATTTATTTTTTGGCCTGTCTATAAAATATGCAGTAGTGACACAGATAGAATAAATAAACATGTAACTGAAAAAGAGTCCACGACAACTTCACAACATACAACAAAAAGAAAAAAAAATACGAAACCAAACAAAAAATCTAAATCGGAATGATGCCGCGCAAACCTTACAGGCATGGGGTTCATAAGTGAATGAGTCGCCAAACCAAGCGATACGCTAAACTACGTTCACTAAAGCGCGGATTCAATCAGCCGTTGCCAAAAAGAGTATCGAGCTGAAAGCCGACTGCGGGTGCAATCGAACAAGCGTGCTGGAGCCCGCTAAAATCCACGGCTACCCCAAAACAACTGATGCGGCTCAAAACGGGAAAAAAGGCATTCGCAAATCGACGGCGGGAACGCGTACCGTATAAAAACCGAGTCCGCCGATCGCCGGCCAAAAACGGAACCGTGATACCGAAAAATAAACGCCACTGATACCGGGAAAAAATAAAGTGTACGCAGCACAGTCGGCCGCCGGCCGCGCTTCGACATCTTTATAAGTGACCGAGTGCGCTTTTCTGCGCAAACATTCGTGTTTGAATTGGTAATTTCTGAATACACAAGTACTCGTTTCAGGTGCGACAGCTCATGAAAAACAACGATAAACTGTATTTAGTATCGTTGTATTTCTGTCAATCATTAAAAAATGGAAAGTTCCGAGACAATATGTGCTCTTTAAACTGTGTTTAGCCCTGAGTTTTAAGTATATCTGAGCAATATTGTTTTTTCTTGGTACAGTTTATGTTATCTATGTCTTCAGTGTAAAGCAGAAATAATGTTGTGCGAAGAAGTAGTATGTAAATATGTAAATGTAATTAGGTATAACAATATAATTATAATTATATAATTCTAGATTTCACTCTGTGTTAAGTGTATAGTGTTTACTTGTACTTTTAGATTAGTTTAAAACTTTTCAGTAGTTTTGGTAGTTATTTATGTAAGTTAGTTAAAAAGTTAGGGAACGTGGCTTCAAAGTTTGATATCTTTCTCCCAAAGGATACTTACAAAATAACTAGAAAAACGAGATGTGCAACATTTTTGGTGGTTCTGGTTATTAACCACCAAAACTTTGTATCAGTTGTGCAGTGACGGTTGAGCAATTGGCTCCTCCGCATACGTGTTACGGGTTCGATTCCTGAACAAGAGATCTGTATTTGGAAACCAACGAAGCAGAGAAAAAAAACTAGTGTAATTTTTACTTTTTCTTTCTCCTCCAGATATGAGTCAATTCGGCCTAAGTTCGAGCAATTCGCACTGGGGCTACGGCGGCGCGGGCGCATATCCGGCGTATTTGCCGTCTTGTGCCGCGCCGGCTGCGTCACAGTTCAACCCCCCGGCGCTGGGCTTCGCCGGAACTATGCCTGACCAGACTCCCACGCAGGACTTTACGGCTAACAATACAGGTGAGGAAAAATATTATTGCTACTTTATGATTCTTGGGAAAGAAATGGATTAAACATTTAGACAGGAACATGTGTCGATCTTTGGAGTCTTACTTACTTATTGAAAGATTCCTAAACTTCTCTGATCCCTGATACCTGAGGATCTTTAGAGGAACATACACAATACTGTTTTAACTATAGGTGTTATTCATCATTGAGGATTTACCTACCCACGTCATTGTGCATGCTTGAGTTCTAAGTAGATTTTTTACGCTATTCCGAAACATCACGATTTGAACTACTCGTACAGTTACGAGCATAAATACGTTACAGTTACGAAATCAGAATTCAAAAGCGTTTTTCTCGTGAAATAAAAATAGCATGTATATAATAATAAATATGGTTTCGATAATGCTATGCTAGTAACACCATAAAACATCTATCAATCCAATACTTAAGGAGAAAATTGCTCATGAATCTTGACTGTCAGATATTTATGCTCGTAACTGTATATAGTCATTATTACAATACTTTGTTACCACTTTTACACAGGACAAAACAAGTAAAGAAAGACACAAGTGTGTTATTGAACAATACAGTAGCGAAAACCTGTAAAATAACCGTCACAACATTGTCCAGTTTACATCTCCTATAACTCATTAATCAATATACAGTAGGGTGAAATTAAATCCACCAACACTTTTACGACTCACATCCTCCTTGAAACGATACGCGCAGTTGCGGACGACGCAATGAGTATGTAACAGGGCTACAGATGGCACAAGCCGTTTCAACCAGGGTTGATGAGTGTTCTTTGAGATGTTACTTTGTTTGATAGGCAGAATTCGTTCGTCGACAATAATTTGGGTCTCCCATGTAGGTCACGATTATTTTATAGAAATTTTAGCTGATAAGGCACCGCGGTTCCTAATATATGGAACCGCGGTGCCTTTTCAGCAGAATATTTAGGCTATTTTGACTTACCTGAAAAATAAGAAAGTAGAAGACGTCGTAAATGAGAGTGTATACAGAAAATTATTTGTGAATACAATATCAATTCAAACTAAAAAAATAGGATGAGACTGACTCTAAGCTCGCGCTCCGGCAACCCGTTCGCCATCTTATCCGTAACGAAATAATTGGCGGACATCATAATGTATCTTTTTACCAACTCTCATTTAAATACTCTAAGGCCTACTAGTCGGATATTAACCGGCTCTCATTATAATTTACAGCGGCTCGCACACGTCCGATCCAGCCGATGAATTTATTGTCGATGCGTGCCCGATGAACGAAAAATATATAGCCATATTAAAACCATACTAAAATGCTGTCGTATATCAACAATTACTATTTTTGGACATTCCACAAGAATGGAGCCGTTATGGGAGGTTTATGGAGCGGGGCATTGTTTTTGAAACTATAATTTGTTGGCTCTTTATAAATCAGCGTCACTTCTTTAAGTTCCTACCAATTTCTAATCAAAATGTTTTGTCTATACAGTTCTTCCGGACACAACGGGCGTTGACCTAGACCAGCAACTATCGGGCCTTGTAGGCTCCTCCCCATCGCACCACGGCAGCCTTCTACCACGCTACAACAACAACACTGACTACAGCCTCTCGACAGGCCCCCGGTCACTTAGCGACAACAGTTCGCAGCCCGAGTCGCCCGTACAGGACGATCTGCTCACTTCAAACACGACCACGAACATCGGCCACAATCACACAAACAGCTCGAACTTCCCTTCGTTAATGGGATCACAGAACACTTCGTACGGCGGCAGTAACTGCAACAACTCGCTGTACCCCGTCCTGCCGGCGAGCTTGCTATACAGTCAGTTGTACACCGCCGCCAATCAGACGCACAACTTCCACCCGCTACACTCTAACTCAATACACTCGACGCAAAATCACCATAATGAGCTACAGACGATGATGGACCAGATATCATCGACAACAAACAATCATAGACAACACGGGAATCATGGACAAGACTTGCTCCTAGGCGGAGGTAACTCTTGCGCGGCGGCCGCGGCTCGGGGCGAGGACGGGCGGGTGAATAATCTCGGACAAAGAGGGAATCCGCAGCCAGACAGCAACACAGTGTGGCGACCCTACTAAACAAAGTGATCCTCTTTTTATTGTACCCATATGAACAATACGTGTTTGTAGATATACAACGTCTGTGTCGATATCTCGGATTAACCAGTAGCGTGGCCATTTTGTATTTTTCATGTGACGAAAAGTGGTTTTACACTGTTTCGGCGTTTCGACTCCTGATGAAAGTCATCGTAATTTGGAATAGAGTGAGGCTGCAACGAAATAGATATTCGATGACGATTAAACTAATTTGTATGTAAAATACGAGATACAGGTGATTCGATTAGTTGAAATTTGTATGTACCTAGTTCCAAAGTTCGCTCCCGTCCTAAATTTATACGATTTTGTTGATTGAAATAATAAAAAATAACAATTTAGAACACTTTGGTCATAGTCTGGGTTAGACTAGAAAAATATTTGGATACGATGTTGGTATAAGTGTGGTCAAATTAACAGGTGCATGTAGATCTCATTACCTACACTTCATTGAAAGATAAACGCGAAATAAAAACATCGCATTTGTGTGTATAAACCAAACCTTGGTTTCAAATATTGGTTTGCCAACACAACGTAACGCCTTTCATCGCTCCGTGGCTAATAACTTGAATGAACTTATTGTTTACGAATAGAGCGATGGATATAAAATTGGACATTTGATCATGTTGGCTACCAATGTTTGGACAAGTTGCAGGATGTAAAAAAGAAGTTTACTTATAAATGTCTGTCTTTTACCGACAAACTTGTAAATAAGAACTGTGAATACTAATTTGTTGTAAATGCATCTTGTAAAGTGCAATAGATGTGCAATTATGAAGTTGAGTAGATGTATACTTAGTTTTAAGTATCTGTTGAGTATGTGAACTCTGTCCAGTTGTAGATATCTTTAGATATGTTTTTCTTTAGTTTTGTTACGAATATTATATTGTCTAGTTTGCAGTTTTGTAAAGTTATATTTCTAAATTAATGTCACCACGATTTTGGGCGTTTCATGATAAATTATGGATGATGCTATAAAAAAAACTGTTGTTATGTGAAACTCTTCCAGCGTTATATTGATATGTTCTTTTTAATTAATAGTAATAAAGTTATTTGTTCGTCAGTGTTTTCCGATATTTCAAATAATATCTGTAACTATTTATTATACTTTGTGCAATATACAAATATTTAATTTACCTACTTTGTAACATTGATTTAACTTGCATAGCAACTTATATTTTGTCGTTTCCGCTTCCCGTTATAATTATTTCTGTTGACTACAAGTAGCGGAATTCATTTTACAATAAATAAAATCTACAAATTCATCTCCAGTGTTTTTACTTCAGAAAACCTATTTTTAATATGGTTTTATTTTATTTCAGACCTCCCTTAAACATACGACACAAAACATCTTGAATTCCAAACACTTTCTTATTGTGTAAAATTTAAACACACTTCTATGTGTCTTTAGATTTTGAATTCACTTAAAGACGCTGCGATTGGCGTTGCCACCTACTGGGCACAACTCATCTAACATAATATCTACAATATTTTACCTATGCCAGAATTCGCTTATTATATACATATTTCCATACACCATAGTCAAATTTTATAACAGCCAATACATACAACATCTTACTCCACAACATTGAACTCACCAACATCAAAATCAGAACGTCAAATTCACGCTCCAAACCAAACCATCTCAGTAATAACAAATTCACAAATATCAGGCGCCGTGGCCCGATAACATCGACTTTAATGAGCTCATTACTATAGCCGGCTGTTTGTACACTAGCCTATATACCTGTCATGTAGGTGAGCAGATATTTTGGCAACTGCAAACGAAACTCTGAAATAAATATCCCACCCTCATTAATTTGCGCCAATGCGATACGATGGACAGACGGACGTACGCCCACAGCGGGGCGGCCATGTGTTCTGTAGCTGTGGGATAAGTTTGAATAGTTTTATTTAGTTTTAAAGAGAATCTGCTAAGCGCTTTTTCGGCGTACCTGGGCAGCTGCGATATCAACCTGCTGACTGGCTAATCTTCCCATGTACGTTATGTCAACATGACAGAAAAAGCAGTCTTGGAAGAAAGTTAAGAAAGATCTATGCCAATGAATTCTTTAGATCTTTAAGTTAACTGTGCCTAATAAATGATGCGTTTGTGAGCCTCATGCAGGAAATCAACAACTATATTTATATCTATGTTTATAGCTGAAATTGATCACAGTCTGGCCTTATTTATTGACATTTATCTCCAAAAATTGCCGCAGTCTGCAGCATAATTTTTTTTTTAAACAAGTTGTTTAAATAACCCTAACAAAACAACATACATAAATTAAGGTTAAGAGCACTAAAACAAATGATATCAAAATTAAATCCCCATGAAAACTAAAATAAATAAATCGCCGATTAGGCATCCAACCAACAAAAGAGTATTAATGGTATTACCGTTCCAAAGCCCCACTAATACCATAATGAAATGATTGTCACCTGAGCAATGACGATAATACATGCGATTCCACCAACAGCTTCGACACACACGGAAAAATCGATTGCAGACCGATTTGAACGACTGTAATGAGATTTAAAATTGCAATGTAATTAATGAGGATTAGTACAGCAATTTCCATGATGAATTTTAACGTGGACACACCCTACCGGTTTTTCGGAGCATAAATTATTTAAAATTTTATGAGAGCTCTTTTGTATACAACATAACTCATTATGTTCTTTAATGTAGTTTGTGATTCATGGCATATGAATCAGGTTGATAAAATGAAGGAATCATAGCAAGATATTTAAAATAAATATTTTACCGTGCTACGAAAGTGCTACGGCTCGGCTACGCGCTACGACATTTTTCTTCGTAGAGCTACGACAACGTAGGCTTCGCTTACTTCCTTGTTATTATTTTCACTGTTTTTACTCAAGTAGGTAGGTATGTATTGAATATCAATGAGGCAAAACATCACAAACAAATGATTTATTGAACTTAGCAAAAAAACGTTCAAACATCGCCTTTGTACCATCAGTTATGGTCCTCAGCGATGCAATTTCCATTAAAAACAATACACAAACTGTATTAGCAGTATATTCTAAATTGGCCGGCTCATTGTATAAATTGATATTTAATTTTATCGGTTGGATGTTTGCAATTAATTACAACAATCAATAATTTCGCGCTTCGCCGAGCGAAAACTACTACACAAACTGTATGGGAGGAGATAAAATGTGGCTATACAAATAAGAGCGGTTCTGTACTGTTTACTATGTTCGACCAATGAGGTATTTTTGGGAGTTTTTGATGTGCCGCGATGTGTTGTAATTGTTTCGTTGAAGATACGACGGTAAAATAGTGTAGTGAGTGACTGAGTCAGACAAAAGTTTTTTGATTCTTTTGCTTTGGTAGCAAAATAAAGGCACATGCTGCCTACTCATATTCCCTTATGGAGACTCAACTTTCAAAGTTATGTGTGCTTTTATTCTGAAGATGATATTTGCAGTGCATTTGCTTCCAGAGTCGGTCAGTTTGACGGATAGTCTGGGAGCTGCTGGGAGCTGGAGAACGCCGTAGGTTTCTTTTTATCCTGGATATTTATACAAAAAATTATGAAATACGAAATACACGCTGACGAAGTTGCGAGCAACAAGTATAAAGATATAGGTGACCCTCTAAGGCTTCGCCTAAACGAGCCACCGACCACCGCCACCGGTGGCTGTCGCCTCCTGCTGCGGTGCGGAGTACTGCTATAGCGGGTGGCCGCCACCGGTCACACGTGTGCGACGAATCCACACAAAACCTATGTTAAAGCATGTGAACTGCTTCTCGTTAGGCTACTGTTGACTTTGCTCGGTGGCCCGTTTGCACGCAGCCTAAGGGCAAAATTTCTAAGCTGCGTTCAAGAGCTGTCAGTGTCAATGTTCCATAATAAATTTGACACTGACAGCTCTTGAACGCGGCTTAGATGTGCTGAACGCGTTCAGTTTCATTAGTGAAATCCACACTTAATCGTTAGTAGAAGTAGAAAGGTTACGTCCAATAAAATCATGGTTAACTAGATCAATAATAAGACTCCAACCTAGTGATTAACTAATATTATCTTCAAAAAGGTCACCGTAATCGAGCCCTTTGACCTTGACCCAGTGGGATCGTTTTTACAGTCAATAAAGTAATTCAAGGGTCGCCCTTCAAGTAAGGGTGGCGGACATGGATCGCGACAGGGAAAGCATAAATTAATGTCATCAAGGCTTTTATAAAAAGTCCTTTGCTACCTTCAGTAGGTATGTTAAGTTAATATTATTATTTTTAAACAAATTGACGACTAACTTAAATTGTCTGTACATTCAACTACAATACTCATTATTTTATGAAATGACTATAATACGGAAAATTTACGTAAAATGGTGTCAATGTACTTAACAATAAATACTGAGTGTATTTATGCAAGTTTCTGTTATATTTGATAGCGCAAAACCTCCAAGGGAAATATAAAAATTGTCTTTTAGGCGATCTGTTAATTGTAATATAATATTATATTATACAAGGTATTTTTTTTATATCCCATAACTCTAGGGGATTGAATGAGACCATATTATCAAAGAATCAACTGGCATAAATATATATATTTTTTTGTTTCATGTTTCATTCAAAATAATTCAACAAAGTCACGATTATTTATGTAAAAAACCCTTACTTAGGTGAAATATAAAAATAAAAAAAACATTTAATTCAGACAATTTTTGTTCATATAAAGAGAATATGACGTATATTTTATTAGTTTTAATTAAGGTTAAATAATTAAGGTTATATAATTTAGGTTAAGGTTATTGGTTTGAATGAAAATGATTTACTCGTGCTTATCAATTAAACTTAGATACACAAATCGAGAGTCTAGTGGTAAGTTAACTTAAAAAAAATAAAAAAAAAATATATGCTAGTTGATTCTTTGATACGGTCTTAATACCCTAGAGTTATGGGATATCAAAAAAACAATATACAATTATGGTAATATGAAGAAACTTTGTATACGAACGAAGTAGCTATTGCCCGCAAACTCGACGTTGGTAACACACCGATTGCCCAACTTTACGTCCCCTGTACATTCTAGATACACTCATAAGCATGTACAATGTACATCATTACGTAAACAAAAAGCAAATTTCATAAAACTACCCACCAGTTATCGCATATAAAACAAGCCTTTGGAAATGACGGCCGGCTTATCAGCATGTCATTTTCATAATGCATGGCGCGTGCATTTTAGCCTTCCTGTATAATGCACGCGCGCTGCCACACCGACGCACTATTAATTACATACATACACAGCTTAATTATTGATTTTTAGTATTAAACACGAGCACTGAACACTTCGGCCGGGAGCTGTTGGGACGCTGCCTGTTACGCGAATTCGTCGCAGGTACTAAATGCTCGGTTTTTGTTTTTTTTTGTTATGTTTTGGGGGTGAAGAAATGTTTTTTTTTTTCTGGCTGTCATTAGTTTATCTTAGTACTGAAGCATTCGCGGATTGAAGTGATAATGCTCTAGGTTTTGATGAGTATAACTAGTCAATTTTTTATGTCCATACTAGAGTACAAAATTGGAATATTCTTTTTTGCTTTTCCTCATCGTCTGCTGGTCTGACTATTCTCAACACCTACGGTAGCTTTAACTGGAGGTGTCAAGAAGGTAGGATCTAAATGGACCCTAGACAATAGGGATGATGACAAAAAAAAAAATGTCCGTGGTCTAGATTATAAAAAAATCATGTAAGTTTACCTACACGTATTTTTTCTTTTTTTATGTTATCAAAAGATTACGGCGATGCATCGAGTTAAACTTTGCCATGACGTCACGAGTAGGTAAGTAGATTTTATACTTACTTGTGACGTATCAACCCCCACTCCCCAACGTTAATGCGTTGTATCTAAGTAATTTTTTTACTAATATGATAAAGCAAAAAATACGAGTCCAATTTTTTTTATTATCTAACTGACGGACTAAATAGAATTTCTTTTTTTTTGACCCATGCATCATCCCTATTACCAAGACCTAGAATCGCAACAATAAGAAACAATGTTTATTTGTTCTGTGATAAATAAACCCATTTTTCTTTATTTCTATCAGACAGTGTATTATTTACCTGCAGGAACCAACGAGCTGACTACTATCAAACCAATCCAGCAAAATATTGAAAAGAGGGAACGAGGAAAACTATTCCACCGTAAAGTCAAAGTCAAAGTCAAATCATTTATTTCAAATAGGCACTTTTGAACGTCAAAATTTACAAAAAAATTGAATTGATTCTAGTCACCCCTTCCAAAAGGTAGTTTTCGCATGGAGAAGAATGGGCAAGAAACTCCACCGTTACTCTTTTAAAATGTTTTACAATATTTTGTATAAGTACATTAGCTATATGATTATATGTGAGGGCGATACACCTAGAATAAATTTACTATACCACAATAGGTAGAAAGAATTAAGAATTAAAAATGATCCAAAAAAAAAACAGTTTACAAATAGTACTTGGGTCAGGGTGAATCGGTTTCGTGACAACCTGAATTTATCACTTACTAACCGCTCCTACTTTGCGTGTTTTTGACGACTTTACAAAAACATAAATTAATTTCGGAATAAATTCTCTAAATGATTGTGAAAACCGCATCAAAATCAGTTGTGTAGTTTAGAAGAACAACGCGGTCACACAGACAGCTGTAGGAAAAGGAACTTTAATTAAAAATAATTGTATAAGTAGATGTAGGTAAGATAGAATAGATAGACAGATTAAATCTACAAATCAATCATTTATCGCATATTGTACCGGAACTATTAAAAATTAATAAGTAATTAGGTCAGTTTTAAGTCGTCATTAAATAGTCGTAAATCTGATATGATCTGTTAATCTTAATGTTATTTCCTAAAGTAATAAACAACATGACTTTATTACTGATCGGGCCATCCGGGTGTTGGTTTCAAGAAAAAATTATACAGTACAAGAAATATAGGTAAGTATCACTTCTTCTTATTCTTCTGTTACATACAGGAGTAAACAGACAGATTTATTCGGGCAGGTAAATACTTACTTCTATTCATTTACCTACATCAGACCAATGGAATGTTTTATAAATATTAGTTGAGCCATTTATCATTAAAGTTACAAATTCTAGGTCGACTTGATCGTCTCTGATTTTCAATAAATTTCATACACCGTCCTATGTGACATAGTGACCTCACAAGCCTGTCAAAATGTCCTACCAAAAAGACAAACATCCAACAACATAAAGCTAGGCATAGACACACGAAATGATCAACTATCCGCTAGACGGCCAGTCGAACTGCAATCGTTGGGAGGGGGCGTAATTTAAAACCACAGTGCACCCTTCACCCCCCTAGCGAAATTAAGTGCGAGGCAGCGGGTACGTGACACCGGCAAATGCGACGCGCCTACCCGTGTGTACCCGCCTTAATTGTGAAGCTTCATTAGTTTCGCGTCACAGGTTGTGTGCTGCCTTTGTATCGGTGGTATCGGTACATTCTTCGTAAATGAGGTAACGTTTGGGAGGTAGGTCAAATTAAGTACTTACCTAGGTAACTCCAACAAAGGTGATTTCTTTCACATTAGGACTTAGAAAATTTTCTAAACGTAAGAGTAATCAAGTTACGAGTAGTTCGTTTGTTTTTCTTAACTTTCACGTCTTTCGGCGCAAATAAGCAAATATTGGTACAAAAGACTGGATTAGTTTACTATAACCAAGCATTGGATTATTTTGGACTCAAAATAAGATTTCGGAACATGTCATAAAACTTACGAATAAAACGATGGAATCCTTCAATATACGAAGTAGACTTTGAGAATACACAATTGGTGAAAAAACTGTGATCATGAAGATTAGGTAATCTTCATAGCCCTTTGGAAAGACTACTTCCCTTTATAAAATTATTTTTTTCCAAACTCCCAGTTCCTAGACATATTCACTCTCTATGTTCATCAGGCCATTTCCAACACATAAGTACTCTTTTGACGCATACCACTGCGAACTATGACATATCAATCATAAATCTGCCCGACGCGCCGGCTAGCCGCGGCTGCAGATTTTATGATGTGTTGGCAAACTACGTTTATACAAGCCATTGTATCAAAATCTAAAATCTAATACAATTACGCTGAGTATCAGTACTTTTTGAACGTCAAAAATACATAAGACAGCCCCAAAAACCCGCCCTTCAACACTTTCTAATAGTAGTTTAGATGGGAAGAAGAAGTGGCGCCCAAAATCCCCAGCAGCACATAAAGAAAGAAGGAAAAATACGTTTATTGGCATTACAAAAAATACACCTTAAAACTATAAAAACAGAAAACAAATTATTATAATGCCAAAAGGGCCTCAGCTCAGCATAATGTCAGATGACAACACAAAGTTGACCTGGCGCTAACTTTCAGCTGCACCTCACGAGTGCCATACATCTGACACATCTGTCTGTTCTTCTGTGTATGTATTTGAGTATTTGGAAGACTCAGTCAAAAGTTTTGTATGTTTTGAGAGGCTTTTCAAACTCGACTTGAGCCCAATTTGGACAGTGGACAGCCGTAGAATTTGTGTTAGACCGAGTAGGTTAATAATAGTCATTAGTTCATCTGGCCATTTCGCAGGTCCTGATGGAGCACATACTCTGTCGACGCAAACCACTGCGAGGTTTGGCACATCAATCATACATCCACGCGACGCGCCGGCCAGCCGCGGTCACAGGTTTTATGTGCTTATTACTTACTTATGTGTTGGCAAAACTACGCTAATACAAGCCATTGTACGTATTTGGAGGGCGATCCCTTCGCATAATGTTTTTTTTCCTAATATACTTTGGCATAACTATTTTGGCTTTTTTTTTTGGTATTATAATACGTTCCCATATTTTTTTTTGGCATTTAGTTTTTGTTGACATAATTATCTTGTGGGCTATTTTTTTTGGCTTAATTTGGAGTTGCATAAATTTTTAAGGCATAATATTTATTCGTTTAATAATCATGAGCCATAAATATAAACAATATGGCCCTTGGGCCACCCATAAGCCGCGAACATGTTTGTTTTTATATGAATTATATTAAGGTTTATTATTTTTATTCCAAATAAAAGTATGTGTAAATATCATTATGCGTAAATAAATTATGCTTTAGAATGTTATGCTTGAACATTATTATGACTAGTGAAATTATGCTTAAAAAATTAGAAATATAATTAGGATAAACAATTGTATGCTATGTTATATTATGTCTTATAATTTTATACAAATTGATAGGGAACCATTTGGAGGACTATGTCAAAAATTTCGTTGGTATATTACTTATTCACCAAGGGTATAAGCAGTGTCTTATGTCACGGGCGCTAGATTAAAGCTCGCCCAAGACGAAGGTACCTATTATTCCCGGGGAAAATACTCTACTTTTCACATTTTCTGTGAGATATTAAAACGTTTTTCGATTTTTGAAAGTTTTAGTTGAAGTTCCAAATTCAAATCACATTATAGACCACCGCGTTATAATGAAATTCAGCAATATTATTGCCCGACTAGATCCAAGGGAAATAATGACTTACTTGTCAGGTTTGCATGACATATTATAATTTGACATCATAAAGCAGGTGTGAAAATATTTAAGAGCCATTTTGAACTCGTTTTTGAGCTCAATTTTGGCTACAGCGGACAGCCGTGGAATTTGTTAGACCGAAGCGAAACGGTTCGGTTAGTGAAGTGAGCTGGCTTTGATTCTGCGCTATATGGATCGTGGATTCGATTCCCGCAAGGACAAATAATGTATGCATCTAGTGATATGAAAGAAAGAAAGAAAGGAAGAATAATATTTATTTGGACACAGTTCGTGAAACACATAGTATCAAAATAAAAAGTGAAAATAATTATAAATCAATTATAGTGTGTGCCTCACGGCTGCGCCAAAACGGTTCATTTCAGCATTAATGCCCGACAAATGCTGTCAGACAGCATTTGTGCCGCTAGCGGCACTCTATACACTTCCTTTAAAAAAATGTAGTTCCACAATTTTCCACCGGATTTCAGTGGTGGGGCGGACTCTACACTTACACACAGTTACTTGTTACTAACAGTACATTTTTTATAGCAAAAAGAGGTCATTCAAAACTTCACCCTTTTTCCTTCCTTTTCAATTACTCTACCAGCTTCTACATTCAAGTCAAAGAGATAAAACAAACACGTACCTACAGCATTCAACCATCGATTCTTACCTTTGTCTAACAAAACACCAAGTAAAGACGAGTCCCATTGTTTGCAGACGTTCGAATGTATGTAATTACTGCACCTTTCATGTGGACCCTACTTCTAATTATGGGCGGCTTTGTTCTGCTACAATTATTGTGCTAAGTAAATAATAAGAAGCGTGTGTCTTAGATGTCGCTTTGTTATTAAGTTGTACGTGTATTGTTGCTAATTTGGCAGGGGAAGTCGTTTTGTTGCAATCACGGTGAGCATGGAGATTTGAATGTGTTGCTTTTCTATCCGTACTTGTAAAACTCACAAAGTCAAAGTCAAAGTCAAATCATTTATTTTAAATAAATAAAGGTATAAGGCACTTTTGAACGTCAAAAATTTACAAAAAAAAATTAATTGATTCTAGTTGCCCCTTCCAAAAGGTAGTTTTCGTATGGAGAAGAATGGGCAAGAAACTCCACCGTTACTCTTTTAAAATGTTTTACAATATTTTGTATAAGTACATTAGTTATATAATTATATGTGAGAACGATGCACCTAGAATAAAATTATTATACCACAATAGGTAAAAAGAATTAAGAATTAAAAATGAAGCAACAACAGATAAACTAATTATGTGATAGATACATGGTGCTCACATATTTACAAACATTGTAAAAGTAGACGATCCTCCTAACTCACTGATATGGTTTCATGAAGTAACTAACGATATCTAGCTACAGGGCAACTATCAGTAGATAGCGATGAACATTAAGTACAGACGCCAGCACATCAACCTACCCGAAACTGTCAAATTTTCCCAATCAACTTTGAACGTTATGCTATAGTGATAAAGTTGAAAATCTATTAAAGAAAATTTACAGATTGTAGTAGGTTGACGTGCTGGCGTCTGTACCTTCCTACTGTTTCTTTATAGGACTTTGAACTAAACATCCTAACTATATACTCACTAATATTATAAATTATAAAGTGAGTTTGTTTATTTGTTTGTTTGTTTGTTTGTTACGCTTTCACGCTAAAACGGCTTAACGGATTTGGATAAAAATTGGCACATGGGTAGACCATGACGTGGGTTAGAACATAGGATTCTTTTTATCCCGATATTATCACGGGATCGAGACATATGCGAGTGAAACCGCGGGACGCAGCTGGTAATAATATTATAAAAGTAAAAGCGAAAGTGAGATTGTTTGCTACGCTTTCACGCTAAAACGGCTGAACGGATTAAGATGAAATTTGGCACATACCTCACCATCAGCGTCAGGTGTATTTGCCTGGCACATGCTGAGCTGGACTCCCATTTGGTGCAACCTTGAGACGCACACCGCACTTTTTTATGTTCGTTGTCATTCCATAATTTTAAAGTGTGTCATAGCCAATAGTGTCATCACAATGTCTTGTTTTCTTCCTTTTTTATTTGTTTTTATATTGGCACCTTGCAGCTATTTCCTAATAGCTAATTAGTAATAATTTAATCGTCATTTTGTATGTTGTGCTGTTTTTTGTGTGCACTAAATAAATGATTTATCTATCTATCTATCTATCTACATACCTAGATAGACCATGACCTGGGTTAGGAAATAAGATACTTTTTCTCCCTCTAGTTATGTCAATCAAAACTTACAATATGTTACCCGAATATATAAGAGAAGAAAAAAAATACATTTATTCACGAACAAACTAAAAAAGTTATTAATAAGCAAATGTTATTATAGTGTCAACGAATATTTAAATGATAAATCCTTACAACACATAAATATATAATACTCGTAAGCTAAATGTGAAATTATTGTTATTATAAAATTAATTATCTTGTAAAAGTGTGTTGAGAATAAGTTAGAATAAATTAGATTATAAGTTATGTAAATGATAAGTCCTCTTCTCCACATATCTTTCTTTTGCTGTGCCCGACAGGGTCCATGATTGTTTGGCAAATATTTACCACCTAAGCCTACATTGTGGAATGCAATAAAGAATTGAGTATTGAATATCCTGATATTCCCACAGGATTGCGACTTATGCGGGTGAAACCACAGGGCGTAGCTACTAAATAGTAAATAAACTAGGTAATTCCTACAGAACATCATTTTAGCCACGCACGGATCTCCCAAGTCAACATGAAAATAAACTACTGGACAAAAGCAATAAGTAACGCAAAATAGATTAAACCGGCTAAGTGCGAGTCCGACTCACCCACGAAGGGTTCCGTACCACCGTACAATATTTAAAAACACGTTTCTTGTATTGTGACCCCTTTAATTTTTAACCAAACTATATTTTTATTATTTGCTGTTATAGCGGCAATAGAAATACACAATCTGTCAAAATTTCAACTTTCTAACTATTACGGTTCTTGAGATACAGCCCGCTGACAGACAGACGGACAGCGGAGGCTTAGTAATAGGGTTCCGATTGAGTCCCTCAGGGTACGAAAACCTAAAAACTAGACATAGAACTAGACTAGACAATTTCTATCCATAGCAAAATACACTACAATCAAAACCGTAACTCACAAAGTCCCCAGAAAAATTAAGCACCCAAAAATACCAATGAATACTGATTAGGGATGTCGGTTTTAATGAAACAAAGCTGGCAGTAACCGGGGCACACTGAATGGGAATATTTTAATTATCCCCAGTACTACGCCTGCACGTAAATTTCCCACGACTGCGATAAAGAATAAACATTGGCGTTGTCTTAAAGCCTCACCAAGAATTACTGCAAGCAAGGGTTGGTAGGTTTAGTTGAGTAATTAAATTCAATGAGTGAGTACTGAAGCTTACCTATTTTTAAAATACTGAAGGAAAACTCTGATTGTGAATTATTTAAACTGTCATAGGTAATGTGTATTAATTTGATGATGGGTTATGAGCTGATTCACTCCCTCACTATCAATCACAAAGTTATAGATAGCACAGTATAATAAAGTAACAGTATTATGTCTCGACAGTGTCCTTGAAATAATTACCTACAGCCGCTCGGTAGATAAAGCTTCCGCGCCCGTGCGTAACTGCTGCGCATTCGAGACTGTTGCGTACTGATATACACTGAGATTTCGAAGCGCGTCGTTTCGGACGTTTTCTATGAAGACATAATATTGTTACTTATTTATACTGTGTAGATAATGAAGTTCTTATGGGTAAACCAAAGAAAATTATCACATAAGAGGCTGACAACAACTAAAACGCGGTCACTGTCGAACTACATAAAAAAGAAAGAGAAGCGCGATAACACAACGCTGGTAATTTATTGCAAAATATGAAGCAATTAATCTATTTACAAAAAATCTATTATTGAACTAAAAAATTAAAACACTATTACTTTAATATGTTGCTTGTAGTATATAAATAATTATGGTTTTTAATCGATAAAATAAATTTTTAGAGGTCTTCGTGGTCTTTTTTTATCGTATCAAATTTGTTGTACACAGTTTTCAACACAAACTAGCTCAAATCCCGAAGAATATCATATATATTTCTGATTTTGTTTACTGGAGTGGATCATACACTTTTAGGCCTATAGTCCTTGTACTTATTCCACATTCGCTATTATATTATACTAGCTTCCGCCCGCGTGATATCTTTATAAAAGATAGCCAATGTTACTCAGTGATAATCCTTATCATGCACAAACTCGCTACATTTAATTCGTATATTCTTTCCTCCTTTCTGCAAGTCTGCCGGTCGTCACTATCGTAGACCTTTATATCAATGTCCTTTCTTTGATATTGTTCATTGAGTTGAGCTCCACGTTTACTGCCAAATGCTTGCTCAGTGCAAGACAAGTCCACTGAAATCTGTGTGGTTCTTTCCACAAAAGACCATTTCAGACACAAATCTACATGGCCCTCATATGGCCTGACCAAGATTATGTCTGGACTTTAAAAGAAACTGTGACCTCTGAGTGTGTTTCGGCCTTTCTTCTCAGAGTAGTCAGATAGGAAACGCCGAACTCATCTAGCAATTTTTTTTTATTTCTTTAATATGACGTGCAAAAGTGATTCCAATATCCTATTTACAGAATAATCAATTTCAGCACGGGTCATATAGCTACTAAAAACCCGATGTTTTTAAAGTGATTTTAGACCATTTTCTTCGTAGCAGCCCTATTCGGCAAAGGCTCAAGTCGTGGAGCGGCCGCTCCCGGCGGGGCCATTACGCGGTCACCGCCTGATTACCGCCCCGTCTTGATTTCAACCCCTTCTTTATCTAACTACGTCCTACCAGCAAGATTCACGACCCCTTAGTAGGTGTGGGTAAGCAGAGAAGGCTTCTTTGGGTTTTTTGCTGCAGTGTTAGTGTTAGTTTTTGCTTGACCTAGTTTTGGGTCTCTGCGTTGGTTCTCAGCTTTGCAGCTACATTTACCCACTACAAAGTTTAAAAAAAAAGAAATCTCTTAATTTTCTTCTTCATACTACCTTCACAGCGACATAGACTATATCAGAGTTGAAATCAACATTTAAAAAATGCCTTATTCAAAGAAAAACTTACTTCATCCATGCATTTTGAACTGAAAACTGACAAAACATGAGAACACAGGAAATTAAACTCAGGATAAATAAGCAGTCCATTATTTATTGTTTGTAAGAATCAACATTGCGCCATTTTTAATTCTTCATAAGAAGAGATTCCCGACACAAACTCAACACCACCTCAACTGCAAAAGGGCAATGTCTCAGGCTTTCCCGTGGCGACCATTTTGTGGTCTCCGGTTGATTGCCGCTCGTCTTCATTACAACCCTTCTTTCAACCTCTGCCCCGTAACGAATGAATTTTATTATTTTTATGACCATTTAACATCCCTACCAATGATCCCTACAAATTGGTTAAAAATGCGGACAGCAAGAACTTGAGAACACATAACTTTCAGGATCCATAATTTATTATTATACTTTTTTTATAGGTAAGGTTTTTATTTGATTATATAACAAGCTCATCACCGACTGCTTGCTATATTAAAACGGTTTTCGTAGCACCTCGTAGCACCGCGTAGCCCCACTCTAGCGTAGCAGCCCTACATTTTCCGTTCAGAATTCGATTCGATAGACTTTTTTTTTGGTTTATATTGTACTGCCTATAGGTAAATTCCTAGAGTTGATTCATTAAATCACTATAAATCATGTAACTAAATAAATCACCACCAAATAATGTACCAAACTGAGCGATACCAACAACAGCGCAACTTAAATGAAGGTGGATCGGTACATTAAAACATAGCGGCGCGTAATGTGACCAGCGAGAAATAAATAGTCCAGAAAATTACCAGCACCCCCCCCCCCCCAACCCCCTTCACTCCCCGTCCCCCCTCACCAGCACCTATAGTAGTTAATGTTTGTAGATAATATGCTGGTATACATACTACGTACTTGTAGTGGAGCTGTTAACATACTTTTTGGCGCCATATTGTTACGTAAAAATGGTAATGAAGTTTGATATTGAGCTTCGATTTTCGTTAAAAGTAGGCCTTCGTATTTAATTTGTTTTGGAGCTCGATTATATTCATTCGCCATTGGTTGTTATTAATTTCCCGAAGATATCCACGCATGGGTTAATTCCTGTTTATTTCTCCCAAAGCCAATTCTTGCAGAATTGGCTTTGGGATATCAGCCATACTAAAAGACTGATATGATCACTAGAAAAGTATAAAATTCGAATTCAAGTTCAGGTATATTCAGTGGGGTAATTGCGTCACACACTAGCAGTAGCAATGGCTTTCAGTTTGACAGTTCAACAACTATTATTATTATTTTTTGTTTCTTGACATTTCTCGGGACCCTGGGGTCCCGGACCTTTGGAAGGCGTATGAGGGGCCGAAGCCAACTCGCAGAGGCCCATTAGACGTTTATAATTAAATGAGGCACCAACCAACGATTATCCCTGTTCGCACTATGCAAGTGCAGCCAAGGACAACCCCCGGTTGGTGTAGGACTATTGCAGTTTATAGAAACAAAGATATTGTATTATGGGTCTGGGTGGCTAAGTGAGCTGGTTATCTTGAACTGTGGAAAGACTATGGCCCCTGCCTGACCAATGTTTTATATAAAATATACAATTATTAATTATTATTATTGTTTCTTTTTAATTTATTTTCTCAGGTTCCTAGAACCTGGTATTTTATTAAAATCTCACGGGTGTAAACCAAGGTGAGATTTTAAGTTTGAGTAGATAGATTATGTGTTTTGTACTGCATTGAAAATATTGTCTAAATCTAATTGTAGGAATTTCCGTACTATGCGACATGTGTTTAATATAGCTGCTTTCTGTAGTGTAAGATATGTATTATTATTGCGTTATTTACGTTGTTGAGCTGGCAAATTTTTCGAACATGAAGCAATGGTTTAGCAAAATCCTTCAAAATCATTCAGATTGTGATTGAAAGTGTGTTACACAATTAGGCTGCAGGAATAGGGTGACGGACAGGCTCTGCCAACATTAGAGGCATAATAAAAAAAAACTGTTTGTCTGTACCAACCCATATTTGTTCAAACCCATACACAGCAATGCACGGCCACGAACAATGAAGAGTTCCGTGTAGTTGGGGTGAATTTATCCCAGGAACAGACTTAACTTTGTAGTTGAAACAATGTTCTGCCATACAAGGACAAAATCTAAAAAAAATATGTTTTTTTATAAATCTACTAATAAACCACTTTAGGACTGTTTTCTTTACTTGTGCTGTGAGGCTAACCAAATTTCGGACGGTGAGCAATGGGTAGCTCGCCGTCCGATAAGGACCAGGCCCAGGTCGACGGCGCGTTCAAAGAGATGTCAGCACAACTGACCTGGTCCGATAGGACAGATGCCTGCCGGGGTCGCGGGAAAGTCCGAAAGCGATACCGTGGCCCCTGGCAACGTACAGACAACTGAAGGAACACGGGTGGGTTTTAGTCAGTAAGACACGCACTCCCGCTCCGCCCAGAGTGGAAGAAGTTATTTGATAATTTCCAGTACCTTTTTTTTTTGACTGGGAAGTCAAAAAAAAAAAAAAAAAGGTTACCAAATTTCATGATTCTAGATCAACGGCAAGTACCCTTTAGGGTTTTATTTATATAATTATTTGCGAGTATCAAAATATGTCGCATAAATGGTCGTGTTTTTTTATTGCATTGACTTAGAAGCTTGAACGCTTTTTTTAGAGCCCTAAGGGACCGTAAACCTACGTATTTGATAGTAATTTCAACTTACGCGTTCGATACTTCCCCGCGTTCCTAAGAAAAAGGTTCTTGCCAAACAGACAGACACTGCCGGATGGGATCCGTATTTTTCCTTTTGATGTACAGAACACTAAAAACACCAAAAACCCCAAGACCATTTTAAAGAAGTTTCACAAGTTAAAACTATAAATACTACCCCTTATGCTAATCCCGCCATGTCGGCAGTTATATCGCTGAAGTTTCCCGACTATAATTAAGTAGCACTATCTCCGGAAGGGACCCCTGTTCCATCTTCAAGGACTATTAACCGCTAATCAGTCTTTAGACGGTTCATCATAATTAGTGCTCAAATAATGTACTTAAGGAAGGGGAGCATCTCTTGAAAGTTTTGGTCCATTACCTATAATGTTATGGTACATTATTCTTGTAAAACATGGAACTATTTATTTATATCACAATAATAACACCCTTACAGATTCATCCAAGACGATGTTATAAATTACAAGGTCTGTTACACTTTTTTACAAAAAATTAAATAAAAATAGCCTGTAAGCAAAATGCCAAAGAATTATAAACATACTAAGTATGTTTTTAATTATTATCTATTTATTTTTATTTATGTATTTAATTGTATTTTAGCTAAGCCTACGTCTGAAGCAGCAAAAATATTATACACTTTTTTAGATAGATAGTTTTTTGAGTACAATAATTAAATAACAATAAAGAGAACAACAAAAGAAATAAAAGTACAATAAAAAAAACTCAAACTCAAAGCATTTATTTCAATTAAACCATTTACTTTTGAATTGTCAAAGAGTCGGTTAGTTAGTCAGAAAATTGAAGCTAGTTGAAATAACATGGAATCATATCGTTAACTAGTAACAATTTACTTACAAACTATGTTATTAATATCTATTCACAATTAAAACAAACAAAGTTCCACGAACACAAACAGTTAACCATTAGAAGGAACATGCAACTGGATTCAAAAGTAAATGATAGGACAATCTAGTTTGCTAGCAATGACAACCAGGAGACTGTTGGAGCTGGCACGCACTCTGCGCAACAGGGATGCTGCACGCTTGCTTCTGATCGCAGCGAAGCCGTCCGTGAACATACCCGAGGCACTACAAAAGCGAGGCAGCCCCAACAGCGTCCTGAATGCAGTGTTGTACTGAACACGATTAAGTTAAGTTTTGTGTGACTAAGATAAGTTAATTTAGTTAAGGAATTAGTCGTTATTTGTAAAAGCTCTATGGGTTTGACATCGTCGCATATGTGTACAAAAATGGCATAAATAAAAAAAAGATATTTTTGTTCTATACATATTATAAATTAAAGTCGCTTTTCGTGTTTGTCTGTGTGACCACGTTGTTCTTCTAAACTCTGCAATGGATTTTATAGGGTTTTCATATTTAGAGAATTTATTTCGGTAGGTTTAGATATGTGTATTTTTTCATTAGTAAACTACATACTAATAAAGAAATATTGATGTTTTATCAAGTCGTAAGAACTGCACGAAGCAGGGGCGGGTCGTTAGTTAAAGTTTATAAGTGTTAATGTAAGGCGCTGCGCAGAAGGGGCATTTTTTATCCTCGAATTTCGACAACTACCTGTTTATGATGTTCTTAACCGACTTCTAAAAATGGAGTACGTTATCAATTCGTTTTTTTTTATGTATTTTCTGGCATAACTCCGTCATATATAAACGGATTTGCAATTTTTTTTTTTTAATGGTAGTATGTTCTTGAGGTGGTCCCATATAAATTTTATTTAATTTACTTGGGCATTTTTTGAGTTAGCTTCAGTAATACGTATTTTTCTCACTAAGTCTATATGGATAATGTTATAATAACTTCCTGTCACTGTTATTTATAATGCAGGTAATGGTATTCGAATTTGTATGGGGTAAGTAGGTACCGCAACTAAAAAGTGAAAATAAAAACAACCGACTTCCAAAAAAAACCACAGTAAAAAATAACTGTATTTTGGAAGTCGGTGGCAAAAAACAAAACAAAAAATTTAAGCTTTAAGTATTAATGGTTAGATAGGTAAGGATTAACTTAACCAAAATAGTTAATAGTTAGTCGCTAATTGCATTATATAAATATGGAAGCTTGTAATTAGCAAAAGTTTGTAGTAATAATGTTGTTTATACATGTATTAGTCTGTAAGCTTTCTTCAAAATAATAAAAATAAAATAAATAAATAAATAAATAAAATAAAATCTCTAAGTCCAAAGTAAATCATTTAATTTAATGACGCGTAAAACTTTACAACTAGGTATACAGCCTATACTAAAGCACAAACAGGTACCCTCAAATCCTACAAACATAAACAAAACATAATTAAACAAATCTAAGTATTAAGTAAACTCACACATGCTTACAACTAATCTTCTAAAAGCGTTTCCAAGTCATCTTTCAAACGACTATCGAGTTTCAGAGACTCATTTATTTCAGCTGAAACCACAAGACCCGGTAGCGCCATCTTACGGATATTTTCCGTACCGCCAGCACACTAGCGCCATTGTCAACACACATTTTTATTCCCCTGTACCCACACTCACCCACACACAACCGCGGAAAAGTTGCCAAAAATTGTCTACGCGACTTTTGTTGTAAACTCTCTATTGTAGAACAAGTGATTGTGGGCTTTATGTCGTTTCGTCAAAGTTGAGTTTTGAATGTAACGTACAAAAAATAATAGCCATTTTTGCTTGTAGAGGGATCATCTATACAAATCCAAAACGACACTTCGTAACGTTTTTCTGTATGGACTTACGCTGTTCTTCAACCGATAGCTTTGAAAGTTAGTAGCGCAGGCTCAAAAGGTCGTACAGTCGCGCTGAAAAGTGTCACATACGACGTTTCAACATGCGCAGTGAGGGCTTCGTTTCTTAGGGGAGAGTACACGGTTTGAATGTGCGAGTGAGGGCAGTGTACGTGAACTTTCTTCCAAGGAGTTAGCTTTCTTAAGAACGCGAAGAAAGCGAAAATGTTCGCACTTGAAGGAGTTTTGTTAAAAATAGGGACCAGATGGTTCGCGCCGCGGCCGTTAGAGGGCGCGTTTTGGACTTTTTTTTGTAAATATTACTGGTTATAGAACAGTTCTGATGGATTTTAGTTCTTTGTTAGAGCTTACTCGTACAGCTACAGTGATTTAGATATTAGTTTGAAGAAAGGGTTGGGAAACATTTATAACAGTGTTCTGCGTTAAAGTAAGTCGGTATAATACGTATTTTTTTAAAAATATCTGCTCCCTGATTGGTGAATACTGTTATTGGTCTAACAAAACCGAATTAAATCAATTTATCACATAAAACGAACCCTTCAAAAACTTCCTAATGCTGATTCGTCGAAAATTCAGCACTTGGGGGAATATAAAATAGATAATCAACACTCGTAACCGCAGCGACCAGTGGCGAGTCAGCCGCGCGAACAGCCCCGCGACAAATCCTGCCAACTGTGTCCACAATCACAGCCCATTATAATCTTAACGAATAGCGTTTCGCGGTTAACCGCAAAATTACCGCAATCCACCAATCACAGCTCTCAACGACATATATTTTCCTCTATCTATTTTTCCAGGGGTGAAAATCTTAGAAACCACACGACTAACCGCAAAGGTCAGGTAATCGACCAATCAGAGGATGTAAATATAACCACAAGCCACGCCCTTTTAACCGCAAACCAACCACAACGCGAGACGTTCACTGCACGTCATCGATCGTGGTAACGGGAACATTCTTTTTTCGAATTACGATCAGCGGTTGGTTATTTACGACGAGATGGCTCGTGATTTATTCGTAAAACGTTGGCGGGTTAAATTTGTGAAGGAGATGGAGACTTGGGAGAGTAAAATAATCCGTTGTGTGTTTAAAATAGTTTTTAATTAGAGGGTGCGTGTCGTGTGGCGTGTTACAGGATAACATTAAATCGGCGGCCGTGCTCCACAAAGATGAAATATTGATTCCACCGCGTGGAGAAAGGCGTCCACCCACACACGCGTGGCCACGTACCAACGCACAGACACAGGCGCGACCGCATTATATTCATAATGAATACAGCTATCCCACTCGCCAGTCGTCTTTGACTTTGTATAAATATATTTTGTCTCTTTCGCTCGGTACTTGAGCGAGCGTTTCCCCCTCGCGGGAGAGGGACGGGTGAGGGTTAGGAGTTTGTCTTCGAGAGGTCGCCAATTTCTATTTCATTAAGTGGCGCGCCTGAAACCGCAGCGGATCGATGGAACTTGGCCACCTGAAAAATGTGTGTTCGCCATATCCTGGTATAACGAGATGTGGAAGCTTACTGCTTATCTTTGTTCAAGACGAATGCATTGAAGGTTAGAGACCCCACTGGGGTAAGCGTAGATATGGGTTATGCTGGTATCTTTCCTGCAAAAACCACGGGTGCTTTGGAGTCTCCAGTAAACGAGATTCAGGTACCTAAGTACTTCCACCAAGGTCTTGGCGAATGCAAAAAAGTTTTTTTGGGAATTGAACTCAAGACCACACGCTTCACTGCCAAGCTTCGGTAGTCTATATCTGCGGCCCGGCGGTGTAACTTCAGCTAAATATCCTTTAAGTACGTAGGTAGGGACAGCACATCAAGATTTTACTGTACCGTGTTGATAAAGCTATATTTTTCTGGGCTGAATTTTAGCTTTCTTTTATCACCACTACTTATTACATTATAATAGAACCTAACTGGATTACTGTAGTTTACGTTATTAGACCCTAACTGGTGGAGCTTTTTGTTTCAATTTTGAATAATATATATGTCGCAGTAAGATGGTTATAGCCGTGATATAGTTATATCCCAAGGGATATAGCAATATAGCTACTTATATGAAAGTGGTTCATAACTATCTTACTAGGAATATAACTATGATACGAGCACGATCTAGTAATATAACTATTAGGGCAGTCCGACCAAATAGGTTAGGTTAGGTTAGAACTGTGACAAACTACGCGCGAGCCGAGCGAGCGAAACGAGCGGTGCCCCTCACCCAGTGTTTTTGAATGCGGCAGTCAAATCGAGCAGCAATGACTTTCAGAATGCTATTCTTAGCACCCCGCAGACGCTGCAGCAAGACTTTTTGCGAATTATGGCCTTGAAGCCGTCCATATGGGCTTCTACAAACATCCAGGAGGCACTGCAGCGCTACGATAGCCTTAACAACATTCTGAAATCATTGTTATATTGAACCCGCAGGGTGTCATAAGATCGTCGCGTAAAGCTCACAGGCCACTCGAGTAAAAAGATTGACAATACGCTTTAAAGAGCGTTATCTTCACTTGAGTTGTACATCGAGCGAACCTGCGAGCAAGCATATTACTTCTCACCGACAACGCTCTGCGTTCCCGCTCTATATCCTCGTCATCTTTGAAGTCATCTTTTGGCAGATTGCAACTTACTAAGATCCTTTAATTTCTTTTTTACGATTTTTCACCGGTTACAAGTTCTGCCAGAATTTTATTATCTTTATCTATTTATAGTCACACAAATAAAGAATCAAATAACGACTAGATTTATTTGAACACATCCCCTTAATGTATTCAGTAGTATTTCCTTTGAAAGTGGAATTCTTATTGTGATTTGAGTGCGCATTAACTATTCATTGGAGGACATGTCGGTGAGGAGTTTGAGAAGTATCTCGTATTGTGCCTATCTACATAATATAATATGTAGGTACCTATGTAAAAGTATGTAAGTCAGGTTCGTGTGTAGATTGAATACACGAGTAAACAAAAAGCTGGTGACGGAATTGTTCATTGAAAAGCTGGTAAGAAATTAAATGAAATGAAATGATTTTTTTTATTCTGTAAATAGGATATTGGAATCACTTTTACACGTCCTCTTAAAAAAATAATTAAAAATTAGCTAGATGAGTTCGGCGTTTCCTATCTTACTACTCTGAGAAGAAAGGCCGAAACAAACTCAGAGGTCACAGTCTCTTTTAAAGTCCAGACATAATCTTGGTCAGGCCATATTATGAGGACCATGTAGATTAGTGTCTGAAATGGTCTTTTGAGAAAAGAACCACACAGATTTGAGTGGACCTGTCCTGTCAGTGCAAGCATTTGTCAGTAATCGTGGAACTCAACCCAGAACTTAAGGAGCTCAACTCGACGAACAATACCAAAGAAAGGACATTTGGGTAGGCCTCATAAGCTACTCAAACTGCCAGACCATCATTAAAACTAAATAAGAAAGAAAAAAAAATAATAATTAAAAAATCCACATAGTCCTCACATTCACAAAAATTAAAAAAAAATTAAAATAATACTTTACAAAGTAATAATGTCATTTTGTATGTAATGTTTATATAATACTGGTATTGATTTTATGATTTTAGCACAAGGCTTAGCAGAGCGAGCAGCTCAATCCCAAGCTTTTTATCATCTAAATAATCTAAAATTTTATAGTACCCTTTTTTACAAAGTTTGGTTTTAATACAGCTTTTAAATCGTTTAATGACTTTTCTAGAATAGAATAGAATAGAATAGATTTATTTATTTGCAATGAATGTAGGTACATATTATTAGGTGTTACAAAGTTTTATGGTTCCTTGTACATTCTACCTTAATTGGCATGCAAATTTACATTTTAAAAGAATTTAATAAAACTTATCATCTAAGAATTCTTGTACTGAATAATAACACTTGTGCAAAAGTAATTCCGTAACATGCTTTTTAAATTTAGTTAGTGGTTGTTCCTTGACATTATTTGGTAACTTATTGTAAACAAGTGGTGCCATACAAATAACACTTTTTCTTAAAAGTGCAGTCTTAAAGACACCCGTGCTTAAAAGATTTTTATATTGGGATCTAATACTTATTGTTCTATTTCGAGTTTCTTTCAAGGTGGTAAACTGGTGAGAATTCGTTTTAACAAATATACATAATTCCAATATATAAAGACATGGGAAGGTTAACAGTTTATGAGACTGAAATATAGGTAGACAGCTGTCAGTTACTTTTAGGGCAAACATAGCTCTGATGCAGCGTTTTTGAGCTTTAAAAATACTTTCTTTCTCGCTACAGTTGCCCCAGAATATTACACCAAACCTTAAAAGTGAAACAACCAGTCCGTGGTAGGCAACCAACACGCTAGACAGGTCCACTTTTTTGGACAAATTGTGCAGCATGAAAGCAGATGTACTCAATCTCTTACAAATACTCTCTGCTTGAGCCTTCCAAGTGAGTTGGCTATCAATTAATATACCCAAAAATTTTGCAACATCCACTGTGCCAACGGCTTGACCATTGTGGTTTATATTCATGTTATTAGGGGCGATTCTTTGGAAAAAATGCATAACTTTAGTCTTTTGAAGATTTATTATTAAATTATTATGGTTTAGCCAATTTATTAGAGAACCGAGTGTGTTATTAATATCTTGTTCATAATTTTGTTTATTGGTACATTTTATTAAAGACGTACTGTCATCGGCGAATAATACCATTGGATTTGGTGTTTGGCGGGGGAGGTCGTTTATATACAATAGAAACATTAAAGGGCCAAGGACGCTGCCCTGAGGGACGCCATGTTTGATTACTCTGTATGAAGATCTGTATTTTAATTCATGTTTTGTTTTTAGACATATCCTAGATACCTCGGTACATTGTCTGCGGCCATATAAATAAGATTTTATCAGATTCAGGGCGTTACCTCGAATTCCGTATGCTTGAAGTTTTCTAAGAAGGATATCGTGATTAACATAATCAAACGCTTTGGACATATCTGCATAGATTGCACATATGGGTGTCTTAACATCTACAATAGGCAGTATTTTAAAAAGAAAATCGTAAATTGCCATATTGATGTTTTTATTTTTCCTAAATCCCTTCTGTTCATCGCATAATATATCGTATCGTGTCAAAAATGAGTAAAGTCTTTCATAGATTATTTTTTCTATTAATTTTGAGAAAACAGGTATCAAGGCAATAGGTCTATAGTTTGACATATCTTCTTTGCGGTTCTTTTTAAAAAGAGGTTTTACAATAACTGTTTTGAGGCTTTCCGGAAATATACCGCTGTAAATGCTAACGTTAATTATATGTGCTAGAGGAGAAGCTATGCAGTCAGAAACAAATTTAATAACTTTAATAGAAATCCCATCGTAACCAACACTTTTTTTGTTTTTTAAAGATTTTACAATACGAATAACATCTTGGGGGACTATTGGTTGTATAAAAATTGAATGGGAATTGCTGTTTATATTTATTACATTACTTGAAGTTGTAGGTTTTTCTATATCTGAAATTTGGTCAATAAAGTAATTGTTGAATGACTCGGCTATTTCTTTAGGATTTGTTATATTTTTTTCTCCTTTTTTTATTTGTAATATAGGTTCACTTGTTGTTTTTGAATTATTTATAACTTGCCATGTGGTTTTACATTTATTACTAGAATTATTAATTAGGTAATTATTTTGAGCTTTTTGAGTCAGTCTGATGATTTTTTTAAATCTTTTTGAATAGTTTTTAAATGTAGCTTTGTTTACAAATGTAGGTTTCATTCTTTGTTGCCAGAGTAATTGTCGCTGTCTTTTACTGCATATACGTATGCCTCGGGACAACCATTTTATCCTTTTATCAGATCTTATTGTGACTACTTTATAGGGGAAACATAAATCATGTAGAAGTAGAAATATTTCTAGGAAATTATATTCTGAAACCGTTTTATGATCATCTATCATAGAAATGTTGACAACAGAGGCGATGTATCACCAGCTTTGTTATACAGTCTTGAAGTTTGCTACTAATAGATAAGGTAAAATAAGTAATAATTAGAGCCAAGGCCAATAACCTCTGGAAAATTGGCTCAAGTGTAGGAGAGGCCAGGGAGAAATCTTGAAATTGAACTTGAACCCCGTAGGACTGTTGATGTGATCTCACTCTTAATAAAAGCTTGTTAACATTAATTTTAAAGTAAGTATAAGAACACTTATAATGCCACCCATATAACTACCTAGTTATGTGAGTTGCTTATTCAGTATTACCCACATACTCATGTAGGTATATTAAAAAAACCGGCCAAGTGCGAGTCGGACTCGCGCACGAAGGGTTCCGTACCATTATCTATAAAAACGGCGAAAAAATCATGTCTATTGTATGAGAGCCCCACTTAAATATTTATCTTATTCTGTTTTTAGTATTTGTTGTTATAGCGGCAACAGAAATACATCATTTGTGAAAATTTCAACTGTCTAACTATCACGGTTCATGAGATACAGCCTGGTAACAGACGGACAACGGAGTCTTAGTAATAGGGTCCCGTTTCACCCGTTGGGTACGGAACCCTAAAAACCGACCAAGTGCGTGTCGGACCACATACAATGAAGCGTTTTGTAGTTGGGATAAATTTATCCCAAGAAGAAACTTAACATTGTAGTTGAAAAACATATTTCCCCATACATTCCAACCGCAAATGTAAGTTTGTACGCACAATATTAAGTGATTTAGCATGTTATTTTAAGACCAAACACTTCTATAAGAACTATTCCATTTTTATTTTATTTTAGGGTCGCTTGTTTCGGAGATTAGAGTATGGTAAATTTTCATCTATTTTCTTTTCACAGCCTCTTCAATGAAATATCAAAACGGCTATTTGATACTTCCCGTGACCCAAGGGCTGGTTTTAACCTTGGCCAGAGGCTAAGCATTGCCATACATCGTGGCAATGCGGCCAGTCTCTTGGGTACATTACCAGTCGACAGCGATGCGGATGAATTTTTCGATGCTATATTTTAGTTTTTCAATAGTTTTAGTTAAGTTTGTATATAATTTTGCTATTTTTATTAATTAATTAGATATAAGATATAACATGTAGATGAATAATAATATATTAAAGGGCCTTTTCTTTAATAACTTTAAAACTATTTTTTATAAATTACAAATACCATTCCATTTGATATGTCACACGGTACAATTATCAAAACTTTATTTTTTTTATTTTTCCCACAAGTGACCCCCGTATTCCAAATCCATTTATTTACGTTACACGTTCGTGTTTGGGTCACAGAAATTCATATGTATACCAAATTTCAACTTACTCGGTCCAGTAGATTCGGAGCAAATCGGCTGTGGCAGACGGACAGACACCCGAGTGATCCTATAAGGGTTTCGTTTTTTCATTCGGACGTACGGAACCCTAAAAATATTCAAGGTTGTCGGCCTGCCAAACTTAGCACAGCCATATTAATACCTAAGCTTTGACTAAATCTATTCTTCACAGAAGCCAAACAAATAGCGTTTATAACTAAAACTAATTAATTTCCATAGTGATTTGAAATCAAAAGATTAATGAAGTGAGCAGGCTATGTCGCCCGCGCAAGGTGTAGGCGGTAACTAAGATAAATGGATTATGGACGGTAACGCTCATAGGCAGCCGATAGACTGGGCTATAGCAGGCTATGGAGCTTAACTGTGACTTGTTATGTTAAGCTATGGGCCAATGGTACTATAGAGTCTGAATAACCGAACTTTCGGTCTTACAGAGAGGAGGCCTGTGTCGGGAACGTTGCTGTATATTGCCAACCAGAATTTATAATAATGAACTTCGTTATTTTATGATATATCGGTATTATTTCCGTAAGATTACAAACTGTCGAAATTTTTTTAACTGCAACAAAACATTTTCAATTTACGCATTCTTTTTCGATAGTTTGTAATCTATCCATGGGAAATCGACAAATTGTGAACTGGTATCAAACTTACTTGCAACTTAACTAAATAGCCTGCCTAGCTGCGAAGAACTTGGAAGTTGCGCTCGCTCGGCTCGCGCGCGGTTGGTCACAATTCTCCTAATGTAGGTAACCTATTTCACCCAGTTCACAATTTTTCGACAGTTTATATCGATATATCGTTAAATTTTATTGTAAAGATATAAAAATTGACATTCTAAAAAAAAGGCTAAAGTCCCGTTGATCTAGAACTATTCTGCCATGTTTATTGATTAATTTAAATTGTTCCTTTTATAGCATTGAAATTTTATAAGTGAGCTCTTCACGTAGATCCATACTGTCAACAATGCGCCACCTCTAAGATGGTTTCTACCAAAGACCACATGACAATTCTTATTTTACTAACACTAATAAAACACCAAAGGCTTTACTGCAAGCCTCTAAATTAAAGATAATTCAAGTTAAGCTCAACGCAACAGCCCTTATATTAATTAGCAGGAATATTTTGGGGGATATTATTTACGTAATAAAGCCTTATTTAAGGCCCCCTAGATAAAATATGAGCAATTGAGGAGAATAAGTACTTAGCACGGTCGTTTGTACTCACCTCATTGAGAGTTTGAAACGGGGGAAAAGTGCTGTTGGTAGAATGGTAGATACAGTCATAATTTTAATTGGTTATTCGTACTGTGTGGTGTGTCTTTGCTGATACTGTCTGAAGAAGGCGTGAGGGACATGAACCCAATTGGAGGAAAATCATTTAGCTCCATCATACGAATTTTTTGAATTTAGATTACCTAACCAAAAGAGAGACTCCGGTACTCATTCAAAAATACCTAAATATTTTCGTAATTAACAACAAAACGCATTTTGTTTAATATTTAAGTAAGGCATTTAATCAGTCTGTTGTTTGAAACATGACCCAAATAGAGGCGACCAAAACATTAATAAAATAACGCGGTAATCAGTTTCTATTGTGTCTGTCTTATGGTAAGTTCCATTTATGTATGCGTGGTCCCTATAATATATTAGTTGCTAGGTATCCGAGCAAAGTTTAGCAATGGCTCTCTGGTCCAAAAATAAGATCAAACAACAGTCTCCTCAAATTCCAATAAAACAATTAGTTACACTCAAAATTTTTACCCAACCCCACCTAATTCTGGCTCTTCAGAGAGCGTTCAGCCGTGATTCGATCACGCAAAAAGTCAGCATACACATTATTTAAACACAATGGTCGTTCGTTAGGCTGGCCTCAAGAGTTCGATGCAAGATTTAATTAAATCGCCCCCTCCCGGGAACTCGCCCCCCCCAGGCGCGACTCACCCCCGGCCGCGTCGTCGGCAATTTCCTCGGGGGTTGATTTATTGTCGCCTCTGGCCGCGAGGTGCCGCCTCGCAGGCCTACGGTAAAGGATTGGGCGATACATCTATGTTGCTTGAATCTGTTCTGTAAACATATAGATTAGGTTGTGTGATATACGATTTGTCTTTGCAGCCTTGTTGCCGTGTGAGCAAGGACTGCATAACAATACAATCTTGGGCAATCCTTGGTTCTCATACATATGGTATTTAGAAATTGATAAACCAATGGAATTCATCAAAGTTTTTATTACCATTTTCTGGAAAATCGAAAAGCTAAGGATGGTCCATTTCGAGCTTACTTTTTCAACTAAGTATTCATCAGAGAAAGTAAAAAAGTATATTATGTAAATGATGTTCAGCTGTTTAATTGTCCAGTTAACTTGTTATATACATATATAACAAGGTAACTTGTGTTGTTATATATATATATGTAGTGGCCAGATCTTAAAATAGATCATTTCATGAAATGTGTGAACATCGATCACTGGTCACATCATGATGTGGCCTGGCCAGATCATTGAATACTCAACGTTTAACAATATGAATAGTCAAACGCACGACTACTTCATGATGTGGCCAAACATTACTGATCATATCGTAAAATAGTTAGATTATGCACCGGTAGAGGCGTTGATGTCGCTTTGTTTTTGTTGTGCATCATGGCGGCGGCATACAACAAATCAAACAAAGTAGAGTGACTACGCAAAAAAAGTCGATGGACTCTTATTGGGTTTCCAAATATGATATTATGGAAAGCGTATAAGAGTCTTGGAAGTAGCGCTCGCCGGCGCTTGGCAGCGGGCCAAGGCGTGAAATGCGACATAGCAATTAAAATTTGTTTAAAAAAATTAAAAATGTATATCGCATATGTGGCACGATGACCAAATGGGTTAGGTTAGGTTGTAACTGTGACCAACCGTGCGCGAGCTGAGTGAGCGGAGCAAGAAGTGCCGCGGCAGCGGCTGGCAAGCGCTACTTCAACTTGGTCGCAGTTACTTTGCTATATAGCTGGCCATTTCGTGAAATGATCAATTCTAAGATCTGGCCACGACATATATATATATATATATATTATCCAAAAATATTCCTATTCGAACAAGCCAAAGGGATATCCCATCGGCAAATATAATAAATTTCCATGCGAACTTTTATCCCCTATTTAACCCCCTTAGGGAATACATTTTCAAAAATCCTTCCTTTCTCACCTTTTTTATAAAACGAACTCTTGAAAAATCTACTTAACAACAAAAATACAGACTACCGACAATTTTAACCAACACGCCAAAATACTTCACCAAATCCTTTCCCTACTTCCCTCCCAAAAGGCGCAAGGCATCCCACCTTTTCAATAAAGAAGTCCAAAAACTTGCTACAAGTACATCGTGTTAAGTGTATTCCTATGTCCGGCAGGGTCGGGTTACTTTTTCTTGCAGTATATTAAGGTGGGATCAGACGGGCGCGTATGATTTATGCCGCTCGGTGACGCGCGATCCCAGGGCTGCAATTTGTTATATTTACCGTATGAGACGTTTGCCAAGACGCCGCGTGGGGGACGTAGTCTGTATTTATTAATTGGGGTTATTAAGGATACTGTGGTTCGGTTTCCTATGGCAGTGTTGATTTATTTGTATTTGTTGCGCTATTACATTAATAAGATAATTCTGTTGTTTCATCAGTTTAATCCTGTCGCTATACGTGATTTCATAATTTGATTTTACTCACTTATGAAATACCTATAGTTAAAAAAAATTGCTTATGAAAAGTGATAAGATCGAGATATTACTTTACCAAAATTGTGAAAACAATAAAAAAAATCAAGAGATAGTTCGATAGCAGATGAAAAAATATTCAATATTAGTTAGATACAGTGCCAAACAGAAAAAAGTTCATTATTCAAGAGTAATTTTACCAACCCTAGACGGCGTGCGGCGGTATCGCGCGTGATACGTCACTCGGACACCGGCTGACAGTTCACGCGATAACGCGATACGCAGCAATGTGAACACGCCTTATCTTCGCAATTTATCCACAACACTTGTCGGTACATACTACATACGTCTTCATCCGTATTATGAACCTCACCTTAGAATATTATATGTTACATATGGCTGTCTTTTGCTAAATTATGTTCTCACGTCAAAATCGAAAAACTCCGTTTTTCCGCAAATTTCAAATTCAAAAGTAATTTATTCAAACTAGGCTGAGCACTTTTCGAACGTCAAAATTACATAAGACAGCCCCCAAAAACGCCCACCATTCACCACTCCTTATATAGTGCTTTAGCTGGGAAGAAGAAGTTGCGCAACAAACTTCCCAGCAGCACAGCTGTCTGTTCAGTTAGAAAAACTTGATTCTATACAATAGTACTTATGCAAAATAATCTATATGTCACCTAGCACACGCCAATATACCAACAACAAAATCATCGAAATAGTATAGATTTCAAGCGTAAATAAACCAGAATGAGAGCCTCCAGGCACAAAGGGCGTGCCCGTTTACATATAGCTATTAAAGCTGTAGCTGAAGCTTCCAAGCTTTTACTATAATCATAAGAGCACAACTATATGAAAGCAAAATAAACCTAATCTGGAGATAAACCTTGCTGACCTCGTTATCTTACTCTGAGAGCTTCATCTTCTTCAGTATATTACTTGAGTAAGATACATTTGTTCTTACATAATATCATAACAGAAATACCAACAGGAAAAAGAAAATAAAAAACACGCATACTTTTGAAAAATCCTGACACAAACGAGAAGTTATTTATGAAGAGAACACGAAGATGTCCTAATCACATCTCCGCCAACCCCTCGTTTCATCAAAGAGTCCAAGTTTTACTCAAAAAGACGTTTTGTAGAACTTCGCTTATTAAGTCAAACAAACTTGCAAACTCGCCTACTTTTCATATCGGCCTTACTAATTAATCAGCTATCCGGAATACAACAACAAAGTATTAAATTACAACTCGGAAATGTTCTAATAACGTTAATTAATAGAAAACTTTTGGGACCTCAACAAGTTTTGGGGATTGATTTTGAATCTCATTGTTGACATTAGGTACCTTGTGTACAAATGTAGTACCGTGTATATCACCATGGTTACACTATTTGAATCCCTAAGAAATATGAACAGCTTGATTTTTTTTTTACCTTGGAATGGTAAGAGATAAGTATGTACCTACTTATCTCTTATCTACCTACTTATCCTAGGTAGTTATTATCACCCAGGTAGAAAAATATTAACCAGAACACAAAGTCAAATTATTTATTTCAATTAGGCATCTTTTGAATGTCAAATATATTCTTCACAGATTCAACGACGTCGACGTCGTCGGCGTCGTCGTTATGACGGTCGACGTCATAACGTCAACTGTAGCTGAAAACCAGCGCTGGGGCTCTGTCTTGCATAGGGTCGCAGCATTATGCTGAGCGATGGCCGTTTTGCGTGGATGTGACGCATATTTTTCCCAAACTTGTTTCTTTTTTAAGTTTGTGTTCTTTTTTGTGTCATTTTTACCGCAAATAAACGTATTTTCTTTAATTTTTTTTTTCTTTCTTATGTTGTATTCGCCCCTTCCAAAAGTTAGTTTCGTATGGAGAAGAATGGGCAAGAAAGTCCGCCGTTACTCTTTTAAAAATGTCTTACAATATTTTTTGTACATTAATTATATAATTATATGTGAATACGATGCACCTGGAATAAAATTACTACCTAGAATAGAATTAAAAATGAAGCAATGATACAAAACTTATTAAAATGACCAAGCCAACCAAGCTTAGAATGCTTGTTAAATGCTCCATGAATGACATGAAACATCTGAAACTTACATAAATTCATGATACAAATCAACAGATACATATTTAAGGACCTATCGCCTCTAGAAACCAATCAGTGTACGACAACCTAGAAATACTCGACCATATAGAACCCAGTAGGGGTGGCTACCACGCAATATATCATACAGTCCCCATAACTCATACGCACAAGAGTGTTTATCATTTCTTTGTCCACCCTAGAGATTTATTGAGGCGATGTGTGACGACCCTGAACCCTTGGACCTTAGGGACAGCCCTACGACGATAACTCAACTAAAATGTTATTTATATGCTTCATATCTGATAAGATAACTTTGATAGGTTGACAAGTTTCAGGCATTCTAATTTGTGAGAAAAAGGAAAAAAATTGTCCTGTTTTTTTGGGAAAAACTCAAACTCAAACCATTTATTCCAAATACCTAAACCAATTACAGGCATTTTTGAATTTTTGTTGGAGTCGGTCAGTCAGAAAGATGAAGCTAGTTGCCCATTCCAAAACGTATGTCCTATGGAGAAGAACGAGATAGAAACTCAACAAGTAATATGTACTTTTGCTAAGTGAAGTGTTGTGACTGTGCGAATTATAAATAGGTTTATACAAAAATAAATAACATTCATAACCCCAACTTGAACTGATTCACATCGTAAAAGACGTGAAATATAATCATAAGTCCTTTCTTTTTTTTTGTGTGGGAATTTATCAAATAAATTCTCCCGCTCTGGGTGGAGCGGGAGGGCGTGTCAGACTCTTACTGACAAAAACCCACCCATGTTCCTTCAGTTGCCTGTACGTTGCCAGGGGCTACGGTATCCCTTTCGGACTTTCCCGCATTTCGGACTTTCCCGCACTTATATACAGCCTGTTGCCAAATTCGTGTAACTTCGAAGATCTTCTCTCCCCAGGCCTTGAAAGTTCTGTGATGTTGCTTCTCCTTCTTTTCGTGTGGTTAGTGATTAACCTGGTGTTAAAGTTTTTTTTAAAGCCGCCCATGAGGCTCTGACTTGGCTTCACATGCCGTCGATAAATATCTCTCAGACATGCCGGTTTCCTCACGATGTTTTCCTTCACCGTTTTCGAAGCAAGTGACAATTATACAATACGCACATAAATCCGAAAAGTCAGAGGTGCGTGCCTTGAGTTCGAACTCGAGATCTATGACTTGACAGTACGACGGTTACACCACTAGGCTATCACTGCTATTATGATGTTGCTAAAACTGATAACATTATTCAATTTAGTTCATTATATCAAAAGTACAATGATGATAATTATAGCCTTATCATACAAATGGCTATTCTTTGTTACCATACCAGAAGGCTAATTCCCGTAATCAAAATGTAGCCGCAATCTCAATTTATAGGTATTTATGACAGATTGAGACTAAATTTAGAATGTAAAAAAAATACGGCCTCTGAACAAAATCAAAACAAAGCCGTATCTAAGAAAAATCTAAGCACTGTAAGAATCGCAACAACATAGCTATGGCTGCATCGCCGGCTCGATTGCTATTAAAGGATTAACGTAGTACAAAGCGATGGCATTTTGTTCGCCTTGCCCCTTGTCCGGTCACCCCCTAGTTTCACCCCTTCACCCCTCACACCACTTGCCCTTCTGCTAAGACCCTCAAGACCTTCGCACATTTGCATAGCTTTAGAGCTTAGGTTTTTTGCTTTCACTAAGTTCTTAAAGGATAAAGAAGGAAGCGAGAGATTTTCTCTTTTTTCTTTAACGGACCGTGTGTAGCTGAAGAAATGTTAAGGGGTATGTTGGTCTAATTTTGCTTTAATGAAAATCTTATTCAGCATATTTATATTGAAACTAGCTAATGCCCGGCGGCATGCGTTGCGAAGCCATTGTCTTATTTTATTTTTTTTGTGTTAAGAAAGGCTTAATCTACAACTTACCAAAGTTTCATCACAATCGGTCGAGGCATTTTAGAGTTATGCCGAGACTAACGCACGGCAATTGATTTTTATATATACAAAATAGATAAAATTATGTTTCACAAAGGGTTATCTGTCATATTTCTCATCTACGTAGGCACAAAAATGGCGCGAGAACACATTTATATATATTTTGGTCTATAAACCAAAAAATATAAGTCTTTTGTGTCGTCGGTAGTATTTAAGTATTCGTTCAACCGTTTGCAGTTCTAATTTAGTTCCAACTCTCTTTGTTGCTAACTGCTAGTAAAGAATAACAAAATGTTTAGTTCAGTAATTGACCGAGCGAGCAAAGCGTCTCTGCCTCAAGTCTGGCAAAATTTGCTTTCCTCCGTCAGTTTGTTGGTACTCCTCTACAGGTCGTATTTTACAATCGATCTGGACGAAATTGGTATACAGGTTTTACGACTTTATAGATTTTTTCTACCAGTGAAATCGACCCTTTAACTACTAGGTAGAGATTGACGGAGCACCTGGAACCACCGTCTCATCACAAAACTAGAGATTTTCAAAATAATTTTCAGAATTCTCTAAAATGTGGCTTTAAAATCAATAGTCATGTTATTTTTACAATAAGGTCATTAGATGGCGCTACTGTGCACCGCTAGATAGCGTTGTCGTTGTCGTTCGCCATATGATTAGGTCCCGTCGAACATATCCCGTTTTAAATAATTTAAGTGGTATATTAATTGTTGCAAAAATGTTTGTGCTCGCGAGCTCTACAGTTCATTTCGCACTACTAGTTATTTTAGTAATGATTTCAAATTGTGGGCCATCTGTGCGTGTTCCACTAAAGGAACATTCTAAACGGATCGAATTAGTATCACAGTCTCTAAAACAGTGTCAAATTCTCATCGACTGATTGCTAATTAAAAATCCTGTACATTTGTCTGTAGATAAGTGCTCTCCTACTACACGTTGTGCTCGGGTGAGCTCTTAAGCCTGCTTTCGCTTTTAATTATTAATTCAGACCAGCTGAACACACTGCCCGTCTGCATATTCATGTGGAGGACTAACATGTCTATAATATCCAGCCAAATACAGTAAAGCCGTAAAATATTCAGGTCGTTTTATAAATTGTTGGAGCTTTGAGGAAAGTTTGATACGAAAATATGCAGACAACACATTTCTGGCTTCAAAATTGAAGGTATAAGAGAATTAATTTGTTTTATTGAAACAAAAATTATTTTTATTGAAAATATTGTGATTTTTTTAAATATTTTCTGTTATCCGAGAATTATGTAGGTATAATCTTTTGTATACGATACGACTTTTAATGATGTGGCCTAATTTGACATGACAGTATCTACATTATACATACCCTATACTTACATAAGTAGTAGTATAAAGTGGCGGCTTATTCTAGTTACTATTGTTTCGAAGTACAGAGTATCTGCAATCGCTCCAGATCACTCCTGGAGCGATTGCAGATAGAAACAGGACTTATTGCGCACAATTTCTTCTCCAAAATGTGTATCCCAAACCCACTCAGCTTAAACTACATTACTTGCACTACTTAGCTAATACACAAATTTTAGAACGAAGTTCTTTAACGCGGCTTGCTGTAGGAGTAAGCTGGAAGAAATCGTCACGTAATGAAAAAGCGTTATGCCCCCTCCATTTGACTTTCTCTCTCTCTCTGTCTCATTCTATTATTGTTTATACTCTATGGCTGATTCTTTTCAAGACATGAAAACTTAGGTTGCTTTGTTTTGTCAGTCTCAGATTCATTAGGCATCTCAATACCCAAAAAGAAGACCACTTAATACCTCTTTTACCTTCGAACAACGAAGTGCCAGGCCCAAACACCGTCACATTCCGGTAGTTCAGCAGGTGCATATCTTACATAGTCCGACATTGGCACGGCACGCGAGGCATCCCGAATTCTGACGCCGACCAGCAATATTATTGGCACATTCCGATGACGGCACAAATTAATGTAAAGGGAATTTAAAATAATTATTAAAGTGATGTGATAGGGTTGGAAAAACAAAAGAAGTTCTGTTCTGATTTAAAAAAATGAATAAATGCTGTGAATAATATTCAGTGGTTATGCTGTGATTGGCTGTGTCTGAGCCAAACAGAGCCAAGCTGTTTATAATAAAGCGGCCTACACGCTTGTGTTATACATAGGAGCTATGTTTATTGAATTTTCAGTGGTTTCAGGCGATCGATGTTTTGTTCTTTGCTTCGGTATATCGACATCTTATTGCCTTATTTGGGCTTTATTTTTGAATACCTATTAAAAACTGTTTTTTGGGACTGTTAATTACCTACGTAACACACATTAACCGACTTCAAATAAACCTAGAGCGTTTTCTCAATGATTACCAAGAAAGTCTCACAAGTAGTTATACCTTTTTGGGAGAAAAAAAATACTTATATTTGAATCTGTAAGCTTAAACGAAAGGACCATCACACATCCTCATTATATCGACCACAGAGTATCACAAAGAGCATTAGCAACTCACAAATGCATGTCCATCCACGTAAAACTCAGCTTATTCTTTAACTTACATATTGCTGTCCCCCTGCACCTTATCGCTACGATACAAGGGTCAATTTCGTCTGCTAAATAACAAAGTTTGTAAGCTAAATCTCAGCCGTATATTCTTCACAAACGCTCACGTTTTGCAGTTGTCTTGCACCTTATAGTGAATAGTTAAGGTTGGTTTTTGGGTAAATGGAGTGTGTGATGGTAAGTGAGGCCATATTGGCGTGATCAGTAAGTTGACACGAAGGCTTCGACTAACTTCGCCGACGTCTGCCCGTCTGCCTTGATCCGAAGATATCCTAAGTTTCACGTATCAGTCCGGTTATTTGTAAATTGTATTCGTGTGAAATGTTGAATATGTCGATACATGGTGTTGTTCAGTTTGTTAGACAAGTATAATCTTTCCGTACTGTAATATATTATGTGTCAATGCAGTTACAGCTTAATAGGAGTGGTAAGTAGTGAAAGTAAAGTGACATAACAATTTATAATTTTAATAAATCTCTCATTTTTTTGCAGATCCCTGCATAAGTATAAAATAAAAAATAAAAAAAAATAATTAAAAATATTCTAATAATTTAGACGCCAGCACATCAACCTACTACAATCTGAAAAAAATCTTTAATAGATTTTCAATTTTATCTCTAAAAAATAAGGTTCAAAGTTGATTGGGAAAATTTGACAGATTCGGGTAGGTTGACCTGCTGGCGTCTATACTATAATTAAACTCAACAGAATATTATAAAAAAAATATAACATTCTTGACACACATGATTATAAATGTTTCACATATTATTTATTTCGGGTTTTGCCAACTATTGTCAACACTAATGGAGCCAGTCTTTGACATGTAAACAGAATTTACTGATTCAATGATAAATAAATAAATATAAGCAAATCAATAAATACCTACACCACTTGAGAAGCTTGAAGCAGGGTTAAGTGGTAGTAGGTAAATTAATATCCTGACTGTTTTTACTAAAAACCTACCTTCATCATCATCGATAAATTTGCCTTGATCAACATCATTTCAGCCGTTAGACACCAACTGCTGGCTGTTCACAGGTCGTGACAGGCGTCCCCCAAAGTCGCCACATCGACAGGTCCGGTGCTTCTCTGATCCAGTCATAACTCTCATCATGCCCCGATGCCAGTAAGATAAATAAGAAACGCGCCGATCACAAAACGAAATAATGTAACTATCTATTATAAAATAAATAAAAACATTTTAATTTCGGATAACACAAAAATATCCATAAATAATATATAGATATTATAAATTAAAGTCGTGTCTGTTTGTGTGACTGCTTAGTTTTTCAAAACTACACCATTAGTGCGTAGTTTTCAAATTCCATTCATTTAGATGCAATATTCAGTATCTTTTACAGAAATGCGTATTGTATACTTATAACTTGCTTCAAAAACGGTGAAGGAAAACATCGTTAGGAAACCGGCATGCCTGAGAGATATTTCTCAACGGTAAGTGAAACCAAATCAGAGGCCCATGGGCGACATAAAAACTCTAACACCAGGTTAGTCATTAACCACACGAAAGAAGGAAAGACAGAATAATATATTCCGGAAGGTATTGTAAGTAATACATTAATATTTAACTTAGATATGTACCTAGCACAGAAATCTCAATGTTTTGACATGTCGCTACATTAGTACACTGCAACCGTGCGAAGTAAGTGCGGGTCACAAGTGTACAAACAGTAATTATTGCTCTAAAATACATAATATTTTGAATATAACATTAAAGTCCGATCGACAGGTGGAATGCAAATATTTCGTAAGAATGCCGCAGCGCGCACGTTCCCCATTCTCGCACGCACCCCACAGCCACTAGCATGAATTTACTATCGCGCCTCATATCAAGGGGTAACTGTCAATAAATATGTAACACATGTTGTTCAGTATACATATATAGATAGGTAGGTATGATAGATTGTTCATAGATAGGTACTTAGGTTAGATACGGGGAGCTGTTACACAAGATATATTTTTGGAATGTAATAAATTAATAGTTTAAAAACTAGAAAAACACGCTTTTATAAATGCACGTAAAAATTACGTGGCCTTTCTCACAAGTGCAAACACGACTATGATACGATATTACATCATGGAATGCTAGTGTCTATCTTCCGGCTTCATCATCAGACCTTGAAACCTAATCGTGGTCAAAGTTCATTACAAGACTTTTCTAAGAAATCCTAAACAGTTATGATACAATTTTCCATCATGAAGTTCCAGTTCATATCTTCCGGCGCCATCATCAGATCAGTTCGACAGTACCATATTATTGTATTGTCATCAGAACTACATACAGCTGCCAATTTTCATTACGCTACCCTTGAAGGATGGTTAAATTAGTTACCTTAGATTCCATTACATAGTTACATACAGGTCGACCTAATAAAAGCGTGTTAAAAAGAAAATCAACCGATTAGAAACCCAGACAGGATTGCAATGGGTCAAAATTTCTGTTAAAACTTTGTGGTAGTTTTACGTAATGAATGATTGATCGTTTACTTCCACACAATCGTGCATTGATGTTGTGTGTCTTTATTTAAGTTTAGGTGACTTCTTAGAGTTATCAAAATACGGCAGTGTTTTTTGCACGTTTTTGTGATATTCATTTTTTTTACAATCATCTACAATTTATCCTCAATCCGATTTTTTCACTGACTGGTGATTTTATTCAGCTAACCACGTTTGTTTTCCAGGCTACTATGTACTTTAAGTTTGCTACATAAACTTATCCAAAACACAACACGATTTTCTGGTACCGACCCTTAAGTACTACAATCATGGCACATTTTAGATATTGAAGTGGGTTAAAAACAACTCATGCAAAAAGGACAACAATTTAGTGTGAGCAATTCGTAGGCTTCCTATTCCTAAACAATGAATCGAGTAAGTAAATCGGCTATATAAGTACTTATCTTTTATCTTTTTAAAAAACGTTGCCCCACACTAAGAATTTCTCCTGTATTGTGGGTGCGTTTACAAACATTTAAACTCACATACACAAACAGCCAGACTCGGAACAACTAATTGTAGGTCATACAAATATTTGTTACGTGCGGGAATCGAACCCGCGACACGCAGTGCAGCAGTCAATCGCTTAACCACTGCGCCAACCATGCCGTCAACTTAGACTAAATAAGCATAATTTTCTTTTAAAATTCTCGGTGCACAAAAATGTACATAAAAAATACTAAACTCACATTGGTTCATGATGAAGCGCGTCCATATTCCCTGTAAATCCACAATTCCATCACGAACTCATGACTTCCATTTAATATACTTACCGACCTACCTGATCAACTGCGTACTTAACAATATTATCAACATGTTGACACGTGACGTGCAAATATGTTACTTTGTGATCGGCATACCTTCCTCTCACCCTCTTGTACACATCACTCACTATCGATCGTTATGTGGTACCTCTGCTTGTCAATAAAGTCAAGCTAAACATGTTTATTTTTATTTCGCTACAATATGTATAATTTATGAAAATATTGGCGGAATAAACTGAATAACATGGTCCTTGAACTTTTGAGTGTGCTAGGGTTAAAGACTGATATACCCATGTTAGTCAAAGGAGAAAAGTGCTACTGTTGCTAATCAATCTGCCTAGCCTTTTCCCAACTATATTGGGGTCGGCTTCCAGGCTTCCAGTTTAACCGGATGCAGCTGAATACCAGTATTTTACATGGAGCGACTGCCTATTTGACCTCCACAACCCAGTAACTGGGTAATACGATACCTCTTGGTAATACTGGTTGTCAGACTTTCGGGCTTCTGACAACCCGTAACGACTGTCAAAGATCCACGAATGACAGCCGGGACCAACGGCTTAACGTGCTTTCCGAGGCACGGAGGAGTCTCGGTATGTAAAGATGGTCACTCATCCACAGACCAACCCAGGCAAGCGTAGCTTGACCTGATGGATCGACCCTACACGAGCTCCTCCTACAGTTGCTAATCGTGGCACATTAATTGGATATCTCATTTTCTTGAATACCTTCGGTAGTCTCATTCTACGATAACCTGCATCTATGTGGTGAATTCGATCTAGTTTTACATCTTCGGATCTTTTGTCGTCTGAATAACGTTGACGGGGGGCGTTGTTGCTGATAAACATTTTGTGAAACTGTCACAATTTTTTTTATGGAAAAATCATATCTACCATTGTACTATCGAAGATCTTCGAGAATCTTCATATCTAAGCACCGTAAAGATTATTTCTGCTTGCAGCGGTCGGCCGCTATAGAAATCTCATCAACCAATAGTACCGGTGAATCAGATTTTTGATGTGTCCCTTGTAAATAAAAAAAAGTCAATAAACATTAAAATTAAAAACTTTCTTATCTTTGTTTCCTTTGTTCTGTTCCTAGTGGTCGAAAAAGGGTCAGAAATCTGGGATAATTGTAACAGAGCCTACAAAACACACGAACAACAAAAAAACAAAAACGACAAATCTTACTATGTATTTTTTTGTTTCATTGTTCGACGCAAATAGGAGCGTTAAACAGATGTGGTCATCGTATTCACGGGATTTTGTTTTCAAACTGCTTAGATATGAAGTTCTTCTATAGTACTTATCTCCGAAACAACACTAAAAATAGCTATGTCAAAATGAATGTCTATCATCTTTCTGACAGAACTATGAGATTGTAAATCGTGACCCGTCTTTTCTTTGAATACCTTTATTTTATTTTAAGCATGATAGGTAGTCAATTGTACTCTCCCCAAAAAATCTTCAATATCCACACTATCCACTGGACACAACCCGCATCACTGAATACTCAAGACCCTGATACATTTGACCTCACGTTTATAGCTATTTGTATCGTTCATCTTATGTTTTACTGCTTCAGTAATAAGGCCAAATAATATGTATTCGGAAGTAGAGTTGTAATGTGTTCCTATCAGATCTTATGCTGGTTTATTGCCAATACTATGCCAAACAACTAATTTACCAATCAGTTTATTGTCTCAATGTACTGGCATAGTTTTATATGGGGCGCGCTATTATTTGTCGAATTGGTGGATGGTGGTTTCAGGACTGGAATTTAATTCATGGTTACACAAGTATGTCAGTATTTTTTCCATCTACCCTAGCAGCATAATCAGCCTATAATGTTCCCATTGTAGGAACATAGCTATAAACACAGACCTCTGAGAGATGGAGTGCGCTGTAATCCACCACGCGGGTTTGATGGATGTCACGTCTTAGTAGTACTAGTACGTGGTACATTCTTCAAATAAATAAATACCAAACTTAACACCAGTAACTTCTAACAACTTTAAGACTGAACATCACTCATAACCGACAGGCACCCTTCAACAAACTTATCCGTAACTTAGCCTCTCGGATGTACAGAGCATACAAATACCCCGCCCCGAGCCCTTTCGGGGCACTTAAGACATCCGACCCGTGACCCCAGTTGTATGGGATATTTTACTACCCATGGGAACTGGCGCACAGTTTGAAAACTTTATTGATGGCCTGTCAGTACCTTTTAAAGGAATAGCCTTTTGCTGTCCAGTTCGGTTTTGGTTCGAATTTTGAATTATTTGAATTTGATAGTGATGGGGCCTTAGAGGGACATATATGGGCGTCCAAGCAAAAAGGTTCCAGTTCTCGGCATTTAGTTTCCGAGATATAAGAAGTTTTGTAATGTTGGGTAAAAAAATGCATTTCACGATTTTAATTGACTATTAATAAGTGCTCAACTATCTACAATTTCATATATTAAATGACTTTAAAGGACTTTTTCAGAATTTCAACATCACATGTCTGATAAAAAAAAATTGTGCCTGTTTTTGAATATTTTTTCAATCCTTACTATCAATTGAGTATTCTAGATACCGAATCTAGTATTAACTCAATACCCCACTACTGGACCCTTTTTGCTTGGACGCCCACATATACAGGGTGCTACAGGCATATACAGGATATGTGAGAGATGCATTTAAAATAAAACGTTGGCTTTAATGCTCCCATGATAATGTAGAAATTCAAAATAAGGGCACAAAATATATACCTACATAATAAAGTAATGGTAAAATATTTTTTGTTTAATAGCAGCATATTTTGACCTCATGGCGATAATCTGAATATATGAGCCTTAAAGCAATAAGTATGAAAAATTACCCGCACTTTAACATAATTAATTACACAGTCGTAATTACATTAATTGGGGCGTTAAGAGATATAAAACCATACCCACCCACATTTTGTAAATGACAATTTAACAAGCGCAAGAGTCATTATAAAGGTTTAAACTCATTGTTCATTTTATATATACATATTATAATAATATATTATATTAAATTTATACAGGGTGGATTTTTGAGATGGGGCAGTAATGGCAGCTACCTGATCTGTGTCGTGATCCGTGTAGCTACAGGAAAACGGTCCTAGAAGACTGTCCTTAACTTTTTGAGACATTTTGATCTGCATTCACAGAATTTGAAAAAATGTACAGTCAGTTTAGACAATTTTTTTTTTTGATTCCATTTGATCTTGTATAAGGATCAAAAAACTACATATATTAGACCAACTGAGTTTTGAGTACTAAAAAAGTCAGAAATCGCAAAAAATCTTTTCTCTTACATTTCATAGGAAATGAGACTCAGAGTTACTTTTTACTAGACTGGCTGATAATAAACAAAAAAAGGGAATTTTAAATTTCTAAAATACCTACGCGTTATTTTATTTGATTTGAGAACAAAATCTAAATAATTTGTTGCTTATGAAAAACTTTTTCCATACTTACAAAGATTTTTTGCGATTTCTGACTTTTGTAGCGGACAGTCTTTTTTAACTTTTCTCATACAAGTCTGAAAGTTCTTATAATAATCCTTATAAGAAACAAGATCGATTAGCATTTAAAAAAAAAATTGCGAAAACTGCCCATTTTCTTGCATATTTTAAAAAATCTGTGAATTCAGATCAAAAAATCTCAAAAAGTTAAGGACAGTCTCCTGGGACTATTTTCTTGTAGCTGCAACAGTTAAAGTAGCTGCCCTTACAGCTGGTGGTGAAAACCGCATCGAAATCCATTGTGTAGTTTAGACGAATCTTAACAAAGCCACTTTAATTTATAATATGGACATATACAAGAGCTCTAAAGAAGATAAACGAATAAGTACCCATACCTTTTTGTGTTTCAGTTTCAATTATAACAACTGTAAAACGATAAGAAACCACTCGATGTAAGGTATAGCAAGAAAACCGCTCAACGTCTCGAAACAAAAAAAAAAAAAAACAAATGTCAAGTTATGTTTCGCACCATCGAGTTGTGTAGCGGGGATATTTCTTACTGATGCCTGTTTATGTCCTCAGACCAGACAGGCATTTAATTCAATAAGTTTCAAAGAGCTACGAATATAAAATGATGAAACAGATTTTCTAGAACTATTGTTTCACACATCGGCAGTTCTATCTTAAGCTTTCGTTAACGTAGCAACGTTAATAACGGTTTTTTTTTTTTGCGGCTGCAAACCTCATTTTTAGATAGTTAATTAAACCTCAAACGAATGAGTCACTTTCTTCATTGCGTTTTTATTTCAGTGATTTTAATACAACTGTTTCCTGATGTAACATGTCTAAAACCACAAAATCCACGCAGAGTTCTGTCATATTCGGGTAAAAGACTACTTTTTTATTTATAAGCCTCTTTATTCTGAATTATTTTTAAGCTAACGTTAAAGTATGTCTCTCAATTCAGCATGCCTCTTGGAGAAGGCCACCTCTAGCTGTTTCCATTGAATTCTAATGAAAGACGTAAGAACCAATTTAATCTTAGTAGCTGTTGTTGACTAAACTAAATACCGCATCCACTACATTATAATCTCGAATACACCGACTGGGGTCCGGTCGGAAAATCACTAAGTACTTACACTGATTGAACAAGTTTCCGCCATCGCCATAAGAAGCGGGCGAAGCTCACTCTCGTGTGAAATTAGCCGACAACTCTGATTGGCTGCCATATTTTGTTTCTTTCGTTGCTCATAACTTGTAATTGTAATTAGCAAGGAGGAAGGACACAGCTAGTTAATAGGTAACATACTTTTATTATTTAGTTTTGATAAAATGTCTAGGCAATTCTCTAATAATTAACTCTGTTTTGTTACAATGGTACTTAATGGCAATCATGTCATTTGGTTTATATAAGTTTTTATTTCTATTATTTTATTTATCTTTTATATTTTGTGAATGTATGAACGTTGTAGGCCTTGTAGACTGTAGATTTGTTGACCATTTTCTATTTTGTTAAGTACGTCTGGTTCTTGTTGACAGGCCTACACTGTCCTCTCATAGGTACCTATCAATACTTTAATTTGAAAAAAATTTAAGGGTCAATTATTTTTAAAAGAGTAACCGTGGAGTTTCTTGCTAACTCTTCTCCATAGCAATTGAACCGTGCACCGCTTCTGACGTTTCATAAGTGCCCATGCAGGTTTACCTATGTGAAATAAAATATTTAGATCTGATTTGATTCGAAATTAACAATTAATAAATAGGTATTTAAAATGTCAACTTTCAAAGCACAATAAGGATCATATTCAGAAAGAAATAGGTTGAATAATACTGTTACCTATGCATTATTGAACGGTTTCATCTCTTTAGTTTAAAATGTAGCTTTAGACATAGTGACTTTGGATTCAGCTGTAGGTAACTTCAAGACTGAACAAAAAACATCCATACTTCACTTCTTCTTCACTAATTATTATTTAGGTTTAAACAATGTTAGTGTGGACATACATAATTTGTATGAAGATACTGATATTATCACCAAGGTACGGTTTTAAATAGCCCATTGTGATGACAATGTCAGTGTAGATATTCGTATCATACGCCACACCTCATCTCCGTCTTGACATGTTATAATACGACTAATGCTGGTTCGACTGTGCAATTATCAATGACAGCTAATAATCTCCACTAATGCTGAGTAAATACCTCGCTGTCAGCCCGTAATTAGTTAGACAGCCTCATTTGTTTGAATTACCTATGATTGACTATGATTTATAACGTAATGTGTTACATATACCTAAAGCTTGGTCATAAATGTTTGGAGGGCTCAAAAGACCGCTTCAAATATTTTTGGAACGAAATTCTTTAACGTGGCTTGCGGTAGGAGTCGTCTGGTAGAAATTGTCACGTAACGTAAAAGCGTTATGCCCCCTCCAAGCGACTTTCTCATTTCAAATCTCAAGTGTAAATATGGTCAAAATGTAAAACCAAGATGGCGACTGCGAAAATTTTAAAATTTACGTCATGGGTATCGTTCTCATGGTTTTCATGAGTGCTCGTGAAGTCAAAATGAGAATCCAAGCTGCGAAAATGTTGTTATTGTTTTAAATCATACGTGAGAAGGATCTTCATTCCTGACGGGGGACCACACACGTTTTTTGGTCCATCGATCCATTTTCCGTAACAACACTAAGTGGGCCTAAATTCGTGAAAAACGCATAAAACATGGGAGAATCATAATCAATCAGAACACATCTTCAACTTATTGTCTAGTAGATATAATTAAGTTTCATACAGCCTCTCAAATGCTATTACAGTTTAATCTTCAGGTTGATCAGAAAATTTAATCACCATTGTAAATGCTATAGTTACGTTCTAAAAAATTATTCACAATTATTTGCACTGTTTTTTCTGCAATTCATCCTCGCCATCAAAATGAGAAAAGATCACGATAAAAGAATTTCTTAATCGAACCCAAACGATCACCAAAAAGCTGTAATCCCAAAAGAATTTTCCGAGTCATTCGCATCGAGTTAAGCGACAATAAGATTTAATTTAGCCGACAACGCGGACGGCGTGTCATGTGTTTACCGACACGAGATGACGGTGATCGAACGTCCCTTGGGCGTAAGGCGTTACGTTCAAGCGGAACGGGAAAAAATGCCACGTCAACAATAATGGGATATTTAGGAGGTGTATTTACGATATTTTTGGTGTGATATTTTGTTTGTACGTTTTGTATTAACTGTGGAGTGAATCCAGGCTACTCCGGGCATGGCTACATACAGACTACGCCTCTTTCTCTTTAACCGTGATTTGAAAAATGTCTTGGTTAGTCTTGACGTTTTACTTGTTACCAAAACTTCGATGTCTAAAACACAATGAAAAGGTGTCACTTTAAAACACAATTGTGAATCTCGCAATAAAATCAGCTTAACGTTACACGAAACAAAGATCTACACAGGTCTACAGACAATCATGTTCCTACAATTAAGTAGACAAACATATCCCAACTCTGTATAAAATCTTGGAGCATTGTCGTCTAACAACGGGTCCTATCCGGTCCGGATCCGCGAGGTTACGTTTATTTACCCGCCGGTCGTCCTCTGTTTACTTAGTACGGCTCTCATTTACGAAGTTAGACGTCCGGCGAAGCCCCGTCTGTCTTATTTGGATAATGCTAAGCAAATATGTAGATTTGCAAGCATTATGTGCCCTACCAGTTTTTGACAACGTTAAAAATGCATGAAGTTGAGTCACCCTTTTTGCTACCTACAAAGGATACGTGCATATATAACATGTTTGACTAAAAAATTAGGGATTTTATTGCTCCCTCTTTAGAAGGCATTAGTAGTCGGTTTTTATAGTTTTTTTTACATATTTTGTGTGTATATTGTGTTGTATAGCGACGTTGGCGCGACGCCGAGCCGCGACAATAAAATTTCACGCGACATAAAGCAAAAACACACCCCAACGCATTACCACTGTTATATCTAACGACCACCTTATCAAGACCTGCCAATACTCCTACAAGATCCCCCAAAACCTGCTACTTCTTCGACATAAGGAAGGGGAGGGAGGTCAGCTTGTGTGGTAGATAAAACACATCTTGTTATGGTAGTGCGGAAATCGAGGAACTTTAGTCGGATGTTGAGATAACAACTATGAAAAGTAGAACTATAACAGTTCACGTTTGGTTTAATGAACATCATGTTTGTCTGTTTTGATGTGCGATTTGGGAGGATCCGTTTTTGCGGATCTTAACTGCAGTCCATGTATACTACAAAACATACCTTTAATTTGTACTGCTTAAATTATAAGAGAGTACGTACTATACACAATATTTTTTGGCTAGGTATTTGTTTTACCATGGATGCCCTGCCAGTTACAATTACTTAGTTAATTTATTGTTCCCATATTTTTCCCGGACTGTGGAGAGTCAAGGTCGTCTAGTTTATATCTACTATATAGGTTATCTGCGGGTATTGCAAAATAACTTAACATAACATCACGCCTGTATTCCCCGAAGGGTTAGGCAGAGGTGTACCAATAGTACACCCACATTTCGCCGTTTATGTTTGAGTACCATTTAATAGAGGGCGAGCCTATAGCTACTGCAAAATTTGGTCGTAAAAATAAAATAAATACGATAGGTAAGCAAACAACGACCCTTGAGCTCTTGATGAATAAAATAAATGTTACTCAAGTATAAAAAGTTGGTAAAATAAGTCAATCAATATTCGCCTTCGAAGGTACACCGACTTGGCGGGTATAATCTGAGATACAATCTTGATACTTGAATAGAATTTGTGTTTCTGTTGTGATTAAGAGCGTTCATCCAAAAAATTGGCAACGTCTCAAATAGCTGTAAAATTGAATTGAATTAAGAAATATGGCTAACTAGTGAACTAGAATATTAATAATGAATGAAATAACAACACTGAATTTGATGTTGTAACCGTTTAAAATAAACAAAATATTCGTTGTTACGATATTAATTATTGCATTTCATAATCAATATTTTAGTTGACTAGTTAGCCATATTTCATATTTCCGTACAGTAATATCGCCAAATTAATCAAAACAGCGAAATATTTGACAGTTATTTGCGACGTTGCCCACTTTCTGTATAAACTCTCTTAAGGTTCCTTTTATTATATTTAGTTTCAATGTTTTTGTCTGAAAATTAGAAGTAAGTACCTCGTGAATTCAATGAGAAGAATATGTGTGTGATACAGGACGGATAAATTGTCAGCCGTTTGTACAACTAACAAGTAGGTACCATCCTGTGTCCCGTATCAGAAAACAAAATGCTTGAATACTTACTACATATTTCTATAATTACTAGCTGACCCGGCAAACGTTGTTTTGCAAAAATGAAAAAAAAAAAAAAAGTAGGGTATGAAAAATAGATGTTGGCCGATTCTCAGACCTACTCAATATGCTCACAAAATTTCATGAGAATCGGTCAAGCCGTTTCGGAGGAGTACGGGAACGAACATTGTGACACGAGAATTTTATATATAAGACTAGCTGACCCGGCAAACGTTGTTTTGTTTTTTTTTTTTTTTTTAATAGTTGTTGGCTGATTCTCTGACCTACTCAATATGCTCACAAAATTTCATGAGAATCGGTCAAGCCGTTTCGGAGGAGTACGGGAACGAACATTGTGACACGAGAATTTTATATATAAGATGTACTAAAACTTTTTTACTTGTTTGCCGTGAAATATAGGTACTTAAATACATTTTACAAGCTAACACTAAAATATTGTATAATACATATTATATACAAGAAAAAGGGAAAGAGCTCATAGGGCAACAAAAAATGCTGTTATTTTGTGTCGGCACAAACTGTACCTACTGGATGGTACTAAGCTCATGTCACGTTTGGAAGAATATTCTACCAGCTAGGATGGTTTTCAAACTGAATGCCCTCTCTGGGTGCATATACTTGTGGAGGCACCTCTTTTTTTATCCATTATTCAATATCATCTTACCTATAACAAGTTAGATCAACTTGAAAAGTTATGTTAGTGGTATCTAAAAACCTATAATGTTGAATTTGCATTTGTTTATATAAAAAAGTAATAATAAAGTATCAAGATGACTCGGGGGCACAAGTTAATCTTGTAGAATTTTAACGTTTGCGCTCGTTAGTCTGTAATAAGACGGAGTTGTATCAGTCAAATATTGATGCTGAGCTACTTCATATTGATTAGCGGGGCCGCGCCCTGCTTTGCCCTTATCTTTCATTATATGTATATTTCTGAGCATTTTTATATGAGTAGGTTTTAATTTTTTGTAATAAAATATCTTGCCATTGCGTTACCTACTTTTTAATCATCATTTTATGAAGAGAATAACGTACACTTTTCGACATTTGCTTTGCCCAAGAATCGTATTACAGGGTATACTATTCTTTTTGCATATAGAATTTTGTGTAAAGCATGATTTACAGTAGGTAATATCGGTAAAGTCACTATAAATCAATAGAAAATGAAAATATTTACTTATAAAAGAAGTGGATTGAAAAACAAACACAAGAAATAGATTGTTTAATCGTGTCAAATGATACTCATTTTAATTCAAATTCAAATTCAAAATATTTTATTTCACATAAACCTATAAGGGCACTTATGAAACGTCAGAAGCTAGATGCACGGTTCCAATTGGTCGTTTCCTATGGAGAAGAGCCGGCAAGAAACTCCATGGTTACTCTTTTAAAAATAAATGGTATTTACAATGCTTTCAAATTACAGAGTTAATAGGTATGAGAGGACAGTGTAGGCCTGTCAACAAGTACCAGGTACTTAGCAAGATAGAAAATGGTCGATAGATCTACAGTCTGTTAAGCCTACAACGTTCTCACATTCACAAAATCTAAAAGAAAAGAATCTATATAAAAGCAAAATCAAATAATAAAAATAAAAAGCTATTTAGACCAAATGACATGATTGCCACTACAGCTGTATGTAACAATAATTATTCATTATAAAAAAAAAAAAAAAAAAAATTGCTACGAAATATAGCATTGTGTTTACCTTTCTTAGGGTCGGATACAGAAACAGACAACACTTACAAAGCGTTAACCGTTAACGCTTGCACTGATTTTGAGATTCGACCGTAAGTACGTTAATGGTTAACGTACGCTCGAATGTCAAAATCAGTGCATTTAAGAAGCGTGTCATATATATATCTTACCCCTACAGAACAACCAAAGCTTACTTCCCCAGTTTCTCCTCCAGGTAACACAGTACTGTCCGTCTTCATTAGTGTAACGCAATCAGCGTGAACATTCGCACCAGAACGCACTCACTCCCTCTGGCTACACATCACTACTATTGGATTTAAACTCACAAACTGCACTAGAGAACAAAGTCACTAGTTAAACTAGGTGAGGAAAGGTAAGGTAAGCCTTTTGAATTGCGTGAGGTGTTTTAACGATGGCTCAGTCGCCTCTGGAAATCTAGATAATATTTCCCTAAAACTGCATTCAAGTAAGCAAAATTGAGGCCCAAAGTTGATTTAAAAATTTGGTAAGTTATGTTGTAGAGGAGCTCGTGGCTAAGTAATAATAGCCGCACGGGTCTATTTACAAGGTTAAGCTACGCTTGTCGGAGTTGGCCCGTGGACCTCTACTTGGTTGATCTTTACTTACTGAGACTCCTCCGTGCCTCGGAAAACACGTTAAGCCGGTGGTCCCGGCTGTCATTCATGGATCTTTGACAGTCGTTACGGGTCGTCAGAAGCCCGAAAGTCTTACCAAGGGATATCTTATTACCCAGTTACTGGGTTGTGGAGGTCAGATAGGCAGTTGCTCCATGTCAAATACTGGTATTCGGCTGCATCTGGTTAGACTGGAAGCCCACCCCAAGATAGGTAATTGAGAAAAGGTTAGGCAGATTGATTTGATTGGTAATTCATGTTGTAACTTCATCTTTCGCTAAGCGAGAACAGCTTATGATAAAAGATGAGCCAGACATCAAGTTTAGAAGCTAGTTTGACTGCCCAGGATGCACAGGACAGGTTCACAAATTTTCAGAGTACCTCCGATTTTGCATCACTGTCGAAATCACGGTGATCTTTATTCTGGTTATAATAAGGTTGCTGATTCATAGGTTGCTGTAAAGTTGCAGTTAGTTTGCTGTTAGGTTGCTGTTAAGTTGCTGTTAGGTTGCTGTCAGATTCCTGTAATGAAATGAAATGAAATTGTTTATTCTGTAAATAGGATATTGCAATCACTTTTACACGTCATATTAAAAAAAAATAAGAAGAAAATGCTAGATGAGTTCGGCGTTTCCTATCTGACTACTCTGAGAAGAAAGACCGAAACAAACTCAGAGGTCACAGTCTCTTTTAAAGTCCAGACATAATCTTGGTCAGGCCATATGAGGACCATGTAGATTAGTGTCTGAAATGGTCTTTTGAGGAAAGAACCACACAGATTTGAGTGGACCTGTCCAGTCAGTGCAAGCATTTGTCAGTAATCGTAGAGCTCAACTCAGAACTTAAGGAGCTCAACTCGACGAACAATACCAAAGAAAGGACATTTGGGTAGGTCGCAGAAAGTACTCAAACTGCCAGACCATCATTTAAACTAACTGAGAAAGAAAAAATTAAAGAAAGGAAAAACAATAAAAATAAAATATCCACATAGTCCTCACATTCACAATAATTAAAACAATATAATACTTTACAAAGTAATCATGTTATTTTGTATATAAATTTCAACAATGTCAATATGTATATAAAAAACTGGTATTTTTAATGATTTACATAATAATTAAAATGTCAAATTTTATAGTTTTATCACAAAGCTTAGCAGAGCGAGCAGCTCAATCCCACGCTTTTTTATCTTCTAAATAATCTGAAATTTTATAGTACCCTTTTTTACAAAGTTTGGTTTTTATACAGCTTTTAAATCGTTTAATGGGTAAGTTTCGAATATCAATGGGAAGTTTGTTGTAAAAGCGTATACATTGACCCATGAACGAGTTGCCTACTCTGTGGAGACGTGTGCGATGTACAGCAAGGTTGTGTTTATTCCTGGTATTTAAACTATGAATATCGGTCATTTTCTTAAAATTTGATATATTTTTGTGTACATGTAATAGGTTTTCAAAAATATATTGTGAGGCTACAGTCAGGATGTTTATTTCTCTGAATTTTTCTCGAAGGGAATCCCTTGGACCTAGGTTGTAAATGGCTCGAACAGCCCTTTTCTGTAGAACAAAGATAGTATGAATGTCCGCACAGGTTCCCCAGAGAAAAAGATTGCTGTTAGATTGCTGTAAGGTTGCTGTTACGTTGCTGTTAGGTTGCTGTTAGGTTGCTGTTAGGTTGCTGTTAGGTTACTGTTAGGTTGCTGTTAGATTGCTGTTAGGTTGCTGTTAGGTTGCTGTTAGGTAGCTGTTAGGTTCCTCTTAGATTGCTGTTAGGTTGCTGTTAGGTTGCTGTTAGGTAGCTGTTAGGTTGCTGTTAGGTTCCTGTTAGGTTGCTGTTAGGATGCTGTCAGGTTGCTGCCACTGACAAGTTTGTCAAAACCAAAGTGATCTTATTCTCATTACAATAAAGTTGCTGTTGGGTTACTGCTATCACAGGTAAAATAACTGTAAAGTGGCTGTATTATCACTCATGGAGTACCACAAATTACCACCTGATTTTTATTAATGCCTCAACGGCAATGCATGACGTTTCTGTTCCAACGCTTTAGAAATCTAAATAATGTTCGCGCCACCATTGAAGCCCTTTCAACGCGTTCGCGGTTATTGTCTATGACATTGTATTAAAAAAAAATAGTTCCACAATTATCCGACGGCCTTCTTGCGTTGCGCAAACTCTTTGTACTATGTTCAGTCTTTCCTAAATGGATTATCTAGACAACTAGATCCTAGCAACCAATTTAAATGTCTATTCGTTAACAAAGCTAATGAGAAAATCAGCGAAATTTCACAACTAAATACGACTGACCTATATAGAGGGAGTTCATTCTGCCACTAACAAGTTACGAAATTAAGCTTCAGCTCTACAAAGTGATCTCTACATTTATTAAATGTCCAGTGAAACTATGAAAATGGACTATTTGTTTTTAGCTTATTGTGACAAAATAAAGAATTAATATGCCGTTTTAAAATGTAGTAAGCGGTTTTGTAAAAAAATACTGTTATAACTAATAATAATAATTCATTTGCCACATGCATGGCTCATGGGGGTGCTGTAGTTGTACAAGATAGATGCAACTCTGCGCACCTTCCTGATGTCGTGTATGGGGAAATGGAGGACGGTCCTTCGCTATCCAGGATGTCGACAGATCCAGGGGAATGATGAGCCTGTATGGATTAAACGGGAAATATTTCAGGGCGACATTTTGAGTTCACTTTGGTTCTGCTTAGCCCTGAATACTCTAAGCACACTGCTGGAGGATTCAGGTTTGGGCTATCGGTTGAGGAGAGGTGGTCAGGTCATATCTCACCTCCTCTACATGGATGACTTGAAACTCTTTGCCCCCAACAAGCAAAGTGAAAATTTCGTCTGTGCAATTATGGACGAAGTTATCTTGATAAATAACTACCGGAGACATATTACGAACGTGTCGGGCATGCCACCGTCCAGGTGAGTTTATCAGACATATTATCTCTGGTTGTTCGCGTTTGGCTAACGGTGTGTACTTGCACAGTCATAACCAAGTGGGCAGGATTATTCACCAGCAACTTTGCTTTGAAATATGGTACCGTATTATAAGTATGTGCCCGATCCAGTTCTCGTAAATTACCATGTCAATGTCACGTTGTACTGGGATTGGTCTATCATTACTGACAGAACTATTGTAACCAATAAGCCTGATATAGAGGTGTTAGATCGATCAGCGCGCCGCGCAATGATAGTCGATGTTACGGTTCCACATGACAAGAACCTCGTGAAAGCTGAGAAAGAGAAACAAATAAAATATCTCGATTTAGCACACGAGGTTCTTGGCATGTTGAATGTGAGCTCGGCTATCATTGTGCCGATTGTCGTGCAGACCAATGGCCTGATGGCCGAAAGCCACGACCAATATCTCTCGAGGCTCTCTTTAGGCGGTTGGATTCCTCGATACGGCTCGCATCTCAATATTCTAGTTCGCTAGTTAGCCACATTTCTTATTTCCATACAGTAATATTGCCTAATGAATCAAAACAGCGAAATATTTGACACCTATGTGCGACGTAGCCCACTTTCAGAATAAACGCTCTTAAGAGAGCGTTGTGGTTAGTGCGATAAGATTACAGTTTATGAGTTGTGTCGATCTGCCAAGTGATTATAAAATTTAGCTTAGTTTATTTAATTTATAATTCAAATAAATAAGGGAAAATAGTTTATGGGGTGCATGGTCGTGTGTTGAGTGAATGAATTTTATGTCAATTTCTCGCCGAAATTGCAGGATATTTTGTTAAAATAAGAAAACTATGCATATATTGTGCGTAAGACCAAATTTCGGAAATAAATGCCTTTTGAGTGATTCAAAAGCAGCCATTTTCAAGAGGTTCATACCTATGTAGGTACTTTATTTTTAACAACAAAAAACAGATACAAAATACTTCATAAACTTGACACTCGAACCCAAAATTTTCAACGTAGAAACGTTATAAGGGGAGTTACATAAGAGCGCCCCGTCGGCATAGCATCGTAATTGTTGGAGCTTGCGTCGCGTAGTAACGCCGGCGCTGTGTGCCGAGGCGCGAAGCGTGAACGACACCTGGCTTGCTACCTGAACCTCATCGACCACTGCCTCCTACCGTGTGTACGAGGTCTTATTTTACGGTAAGATTATTGTGGAATATTGAGATATTGAATAGTGTTTATTGGGCCATGTGTTGATTTAGAAGTTATCTTAGATGTCAATTGAGATAGATAAAATAGGTATTTATGCCCGGATGATGGCAATAAGCTCGCCCCCTATTACATGGGACTTAAACATAACTGACGAAATGTGGGTGTACCTAGGTTGTATTAAGCTGAAAATGATTGTTACGTAAGAAATACCTTTTTGTTGTTTTACCACACAGATGAAGCTCCACATAAATGATTGCATGATGTTTGAAGATTGAGGTCAAAGTTAAGGTGCTTCGTAAGTGCTACGCGTGCTACGAATTCGTAGTACGCCGATACGTCACATTAACTTGTGTTTCAAATTAATTGTTTCTTTCAATTATCATGCTATATATTTAATAATAGCATAACTAGCCTATAATGTCCCCACTGCTTGGACAGAGGCCTCTGGATCGAGGCCTCCTCTCTTCGACAGAGGCGGGCTGTAATCCCCCACGCGGGCCCAGTGCGAGTTGCAAGATGTCAGATGTCTTCAAATTTTTGGTTCTAGGACATGCCGGTTTCCTCACGATGTTTTCCTTCACCGTTTGGAGAGCAGTGGTGATGAAATTATTTACACAATTTAAAGCGCCTGCCTGGGTTCGAACCCACGACCTGCAACTCGTAAATCGCGGCCGTTACCACTGGGCCACCACTGCTCATTATCATGCTATACCTACGATATTCTTCAGTATCCTTCTTCCTTTAAATCCATCCAAAGGTTATCTTTTAAAACTGGCTTTCAGCGATAAGCCTGCCCATTGTGTCACTCTATGCAAAATTTCGACATGTATATCTGTATTTGTATCTAATTCGTATGGTGTGCATAATAATTAGTATTCTATTCTATAATGAGAAACATAATTCAATTATTGACATAATAACTACATAAATCATACTCGAAAACGACACCCAAGCAATTCATCAAACATAGATTAGCACGATATAATGAATATGTCGCTTCAAAGAATATTTCAATTGATAGAGGAAGGAAAGATCACTTACAACAAAGAGAGGACCCGGAAGTGCCTGAGGGTTGAATAGTTTGAGTCCTCCGACCTCCGAGGTCAGAGGGAAGGGGAGGGTTTAGACGTTACTTTATTTCCAAATACATAAATAGGTCAACTAGGATGGGGAGAATTTATTTATATATTCTGATGAGGTTTTTTTTTGTAATAGAAAAAATAATAAAAGATGATTTTGTAAATTAAATTAAGTTATTAGACTGTACAATCGAGAGCAATTAATTCGTATCACTAACCGAAACTTTAAACTGAAACTAAGCATTCTTAAATAAAGTTAAATAAAGTTTCATAAAGTTTCTTAGTTGTCATTTATTTTACTGATTAAAATTCCAATACATCGTTTCTATCGTAAAACAAAAATAGGAAATAAACATATTTTGCTACAGATATTTAATTTTGTCACATTTAAGTAATTCACACAGTCGGTCGGTTCATTCCAGGCTTCATAACCTAGAGTAATTCTTTCAAAACACATTGCTTGCAAATCACCTCTAATACTTCATAAAGTGAACAACACACTTGAATCTCTACCTACCCTCCAGCGAACGTTGCCATGAACACAACACATACTTATAAACTTGGCAGCTTCTCCCGGTTTCTCGGACACGTCTCGTGGGCTGCATGGGGTGTAATTTGAACAAATGAGCGACGGCTACCGAACCAAATTAGATTCTCGCCGGTCGACCGCCGGACGGCGCCGTTGCCGGACCGTCGCCGGATCGCCTCCACTCGCCAACAGATTACGGCACTTGGGTCCAGAGTCGGTGCAATTTGTATCGTCTTGGTAAATAGATCTTATGCCTTTTAGAAATCGGATTAGGGTACAATGGGATTGGTATTGGAATTGCGTCGGTTGTAAATGGTATTAAATTAGATTTTTTATGGCTGTTTATATGATCAGTCGTAGCCTCGTCGTAGTAGATATATACCTATTGCCAAAATCGGGAACCTATCTAGCAGTCTATTTGTGCCATCAATTATGGGTATATTGTACAAAAGGAAGCTGCTGCTAGTCGGTAATTTCTCGGTAAATTCGATACATTATACAGATAAAATAAACTGATGTTCATGTTCATCACCATCATTTCAACCGAAAGACGTCAACTGCTGGACATAGGCCTAGCCCAAGCACCGCCACTTATCATGTTAGAATCTATTTATCTTTGGGAAAACTCTAAACTTCTTTGATACCTACCAAATTACAAATTAAGAACATCTCCAAAAAGAGCAACTTAAAAAATAAATCAAATCAATACTGGCCGAATGTAAATAAATGGCGTGTTATCCGGTATTTAAACAGTGTAGGGCGACGCCACCCCAACGGCTCCTAATCAAAAAATTGAACTTTCAATAAAGGGAATCATTAATTCTGCTTAGGGAGGGATCCCGTAACATCCTAACGAACTCCACAAGAATCTTGGGATGTTTTTGTCGGATAATTATTTGAAAGAAATACTTAGGAGCACCGGCCCTCCGTCCACTGGGGAAATTGTTTTCGACGCTTTGCAAACAGCGGCAGCGGAGAAAAATGTCTTAGTTTTGCTTGTGTGGGTACTTTATACTCGTATATCTATGGATGCTTTGAGATGTTTGTGATCGGTTTTGGTAGACGTTTTGATCAAATTGGTAGAAAATTTAAATTTTAAAATGTATTTGTTGCAAATAAAGACAGTACTTTTATGTTAATGTTTATATGCAGCCAGTGTGTTTAAGAATTTGAATGTTTATAAAATTTGATAAGGTAAAGTAAAATTTGCTTAGCTTTTTACACTCATGAACAGAAAGACTACGTTTTCTATGTCTATCATGTTTATTACCTAATGATTAACTATTGAAGGGAAAAAGATTGCAGACAGAAATCATCATGTTCCTAGCCTTTTCCCAAATATGTTAGGGTCAGCCTCCTGTCTTACCAGATGCAACTGAAGACCAGTATTTTACATGGAGCGACTGCCTATCTGACTTTAAAAACCCAGTTACTGGGTAATACGATACCCCTTGGTAGGAATGCAGACAGAAATATTGCTTTCAATGAATCTTTATTCTTCGAACAGCATCACAAACAATCCACAATCAACCACAACAAGCAGTTTCTCTTGGATATTGATCGGATATTTTTCTCAGACGCTATTACGATAATGCAGCCAATCTCCCAACGAGCAAGGAGCCGACATCGCGACCGGCGGGAATTAATGATGTCCTTTATTGGAGCCACCATTTTTTGATACCATCCCGCACCCCAATCACGAGAATTTATCATATTTCTTTTAATATAACATACATTACGCACTTTTCATACTTCTAGCACCTTCTATCTCTAACAAAACACGCAATGTATTTCTAATTTCGAGAAAATGGCGTCTTCATTGGCTCTAGTAAGCTTTTTGCTGAGAACAATCGCCGGAGGCGTAGGAAGCCAACAAAATCCTTGTTTACACGATCTGGGTCCACATTAAAAGCATACCCTAGTCGCTTTAAGGCATTATTCGGATCTGTTAGGGATTACTGTATTATATTGTCAAAAAGGGATGTTACAATTTCAATTTGTTATCACAATGTTTAGTTCACAACTTTTTATATCATGTAATTAACCAATATGTACAACATATGCACCAGACAATTAAAAAAAAATGTGTTGGTTTTAAAACTAATGCAGATATTACAAGCTAACAATAAACAGCTAGGTTTTAATTAAATAGAGGCTCACCCGATCTATTGTGTAAAAATCTGACCGTGAAATCTTAAGTAAAGAGAGCTTGAAGTGATAGTGTCAAGTCAATCCCTAGTACACTAGAAGCTCCAACCACAACTAATTGATTAACATTTGAAAATACTGCTGGAGCAGCTGAAAATTGGTAAGACCCATTGTATAAACTGAATCGCCTTTGTATTATTATATAATTGCATAGCACAGGTGTGAGTACTATGTACTAGACTAGCATTTACCGGGTAATACGCCTTTCTTGTCATGCTCAGTCAGATGCCTCGCTGATGGTGGCGCGTGTGTTAGATCATTTAGCTCCCTTTAAAATGGTTGAGCTGAATGGTGGTTCGTGAACGGGCGCCATCAGTTGGGACTGGTCATCTCTGAGCTGCCATGGGGTATTTTAAATTAATTATGTTTTTATATTTTTATTACTGATGCTTTTATCGTGCACGTCTTTCTACATGGTTCTCACATGTATAATTTCAACATGAATAATGTAACCAAATATTGGTTACATTATTCATGTTGGTAGTACCTAACAATCTTTATTTTTATTTAAAAGAGTGTCCTGGAATTTCGTGCCTGTTCTTCTCCATAGGTACCTACTACACTTTGGAATGGATAACTAGCTTCTTATTTCTGACTGACCGACTCCTTGACAATTCAAATGTGCCTGTAAATGTTTTAATTGAAATAAATGCTTTGAGTTTGAGTTTGCTCACTTCACCTATGTTTACACGGTGATATGTTTACATAATAGATCGGCTAGTCTTTTTTCGTCGTGATTAGATTTTTATGTCTCTTATTCCCCGACATTTTAGCCGAATCGACGTCGAATCCAGTCTCGGATCGACTAAGTGAGTTTCAATGACGTCACAACTCATGTATCAATGTTGCATCCGCTCTTAGTACCCACAGCATCAATACAAACCACGGTGACCACCATCCCACCAACTCGCACCTAATGATAAAGCTGGCGAACTCTTTGACCAATTACGACAGACAAACGATACAGCGTACACGCAGCAGCCGACTGATCGCATCACCTCCCGCAGAAGCGAGCCAATTAATTGAAGGCACTAGAAATTCAGTGTCGCTCTGAGCCTGGATTATCCAATGAGCGTGTGTCAAAATTCCGTTCATTAGTAGTAGTGTTGGTCTTGTGCCGTCTAGTGATTTTAGAATCATAATTTGGGTCTGTTTTTTTGTGTAACTAGATTTTTGTGTCTTTCGGTTAAGAGCGTTAATACATAAAGTGGGCAACATCTGAAATAGCTGTCAAATATTTCGCTGTTTTGATTAATTTGGCGATATTACTGTATGGAAATAAGAAATATAGCTAATTAGTAACCTAAAATATTGATTATGAAATGCAATCATTAATATCGTAACACCGAATATTTAGTTTTAGATGTAAAAAAAGGTATTTGGAAACTTTCCAAATGCCTTTTTTACACCTAAAACGGTTACAACATCAAATTCAGTGTCACAATTGCAATTCATTATTAATATTCTAGTTCACTAGTTAGCCATATTTCTTAATTCAATTCAATTTTACAGCTATTTGAGACGTTGCCAATTTTTTGGATGAACGCTCTTAATCACAACAGAAACACAAATTCTATTCAAGTATCAAGATTGTATCTCAGATTATACCCGCCAAGTCGGTGTACCTTCGAAGGCGAATATTGATTGACTTATTTTACCAACTTTTTATACTTGAGTAACATTTATTTTATTCATAAAGAGCTCAAGGGTCGAAGGGTCGAATTAAATACAGTAATATTGCCAAATTAATTAAAACAGGTAAATATTTGACAGCTATTTGCGACGTTGCCAACTTTTTGGATGAACGCTCTTAATCACAACAGAACTAGTTCTAACATTGGCAATCATCTTTTCGCTGCTATAGGAACATGCCCTAAGCATTTTTGTGGCATGACTTTAATCTTTGATTACTAACATAATTTTTAAGTATACTAACATATAATACGGATCACTATGTCTGACGTAAATATAATTTCTTTTAAATATACTTAACTTAAATCTAACGTAAAATATCATAAATATGAGATCATTTTCCAGGATCAAGATCAGTGATCAATATTTTTAATGAATACTAGAGTTGACCCGCGGCTTCGCCCGCGTGGATGATGGAAAGTATCCCACGGGAACATACTACCAGGATTAAAAGTACCATATGTGTTAATCCAGGTTATAAAATATCTGTACGCCAAATTTCATCCAAATCCGTTAAGCCGTTTTTGCGCCAATCCAAACATACATCCAGACAAACAGAAAAAAATCTCCGTTACTATTTTATTTTACTAACCGTAAAACTCGGTATAACCTATCGTTGAAAAATGCTATAACACTTTCGACTCCACCCACTTTTCATAGAACTCATACGCCTTGCCGCCATACATATTGGAAGTGAACCCTCCGGGAGGGTTGCCGACGTATGCGTTAAAGTTAACCATCGCGGACGGTCAAGGCATTAGGTTTAAAACCGTGTTATAAAACACTGTAAAACGAAGTAAAATAGTGTTTTCAGGGGGTCTTGTCGCTACACGTAGTCTCCAACCTTTTAAATTTTTTGTGAATATTTGTTACAGCGTACAAAAATTAAAAAAAAAAAAAATGCTTGGATTTTAAAACCAACGCATATACTAATAAATCTTGTTAAAATATGCATCAGATTTTATTTTCACGGTTTATAATGCTGTATTCACTAAGAAAAACCTACATTTAAAACGAGCCCTCCACGAGGGCTTCCGGCATCCCATGTGCGACTAGGTGAGCCCTCCGGGAGGGTTCCCGGCACTGAACGTGTTAAATTACAGCTCGATATAACATGACTTACCCGACCGGAGAAGCACGCCACAAAATTGATTTGGCTACTATCCCAAAGTTAATATCACAAACCATTATGGCTTGCCTTACTTTTTTAAAATAAGTAATAAGTCTAAATACCATACAGTTACAGCTATAAACATCGATAGATTAAGGTTATTGGAGAACAGCAATCTCGTGGAACTAGGGCAATGTGAGAATCATAATAGACGTGCTTAAAGACGTTTTCAAAAGGTTACTTAGGTGAATTTATTAACTTTACGATTGATAAGCATAGCAGTTCAATTTAGAACATAGGAAACCAACAACACAATAATAAAATATTCTAAAAACTAATAAACACGCCAAAACCCATAACTGCTAGAACTCACTTTATTTATCTCCATTCCCCTTGTCTCCATCGTACGTATCAATTAGGCGGGGTGCAGACGTTCGCGCCACTATCTTCACGGCGGCGGCGATCGCGTTAATTATCGCCAAACGGTAACCCAAGTTATTGCCCCCCGGATACTTGCATCTTATCTAGATTAGCCGTCGAATTGTACTCTTTACGATCTCTTGTGTTCATAGCTTCACTTTTGACTCCTATTGTTGTCGGGTAATGGAATTGTTGGACTTTCAGTATAAGTAAAGTACTGGAAAATGCATTTTATGTTACGTTAAAGTATTCGTTATTGTTTTCTGTTCATAAATGATTTTATTTGGTACACCATGTGGAATATACACATCCATAAGTAAAACACACATTAGCCTTCCTTCATTCCTTTTAAATACCTATCCCACCACAATTTTCTTGTCAAATTACGGAAAAGTATGGTAATAGTAACAATTGACATCGGGTAAGGACGTCGGAGTCGCGTGTCCGTTACAATCAATCTCATTTGTTGCAATTAGGGAGACTACGCTTGCAGCCGTGTGATCGTGTCCACGTTAAAGTTGAACCGTGGAAGTTTGGAGCGAGTGGGATGGATCGCGATGTCGATGCGATGTTGTTTTACAATAGTGAGTTCTGGGCTTATAATGCTAAACTTTGCGGCAATCAACACGTCCTGCGTAACCTGGGTAGTCTTGTAGTTTAGCTGGCCGATACGAGAGACAAAACTTGATTGATAAAAGTGTCGCAGCCCACTGTTACAAAGTATAAGTTTTAAAATAATCTCAGCATACCAAACTTTGTTTTTGAAACGGCTGCTAATATTGAAACCAGCCTCGTGTCAAATGATGTCGTCGCTCCATATCTACGTATCTTAACGTATCTTAAACAATTTTTTTTTTTTTTTAATCTTCTTATAGATTATTTTGTATTTTGTGAATGTGAGAACGCTATAGGCTTAGTGGACTGTAGATTTGTTGACCATCATTATTCTGTTAAATACCTGGTACTTGTTGAAAGACCTACACTGTCTTCCCCATACCTAATAAAACTGTTATTTGAAAATATTGTAAATAACAGTTAAAATTATTTTTAAAAGAGTAACCGGAGTTTTTTGCCGGTTCTTCTCCATAGGAAACGACCAATTGGAACCATGCTTCCAGCTTCTGACGTTTCTTAAGTGCCCTTGTAGGTTTATGTGAAATTAAAAAAAAATAATTTGAATTTGATCGATGCAATATTTTTTCAGTTCCGATGCAGAAATAGTAATGGTTTTGTAAAACCGCTATTATACACTTTTATAGGAATCCTAATTGACAGTTTATTTTTTATTTTTAATCAAAATTTTAAGGAAATTATCTAAAGCGTACTCTTGATCCCTAGACACTTGGTTTCCTTACGTCTTTTTCGGGTGACCACTGAAAAGCAGCGCTGTATTGTGCGCATTGCCACAGCATCATGCTGAGTGGAAGCCTTTTTTTCACAGTCATGACGTGCCAGTTGCTGCCGACTATTTCTGTTTTGTGCAATACAATATTTAACGAATATCCACTTAATAACGGGAAGAAAAATGGTTACGAAAGAAACAAGTTGAAAGGTCATCGCTGAGCCTACCCTCTCGGATGGATAAAGCTGCCTTTTTCCTTTTAAAAACGATATCGCATCTTCATCTTCTCGATGTAGAAGCAGGCTAGCTCGCCAGGTCCATGATATTCCATCGCAGCGTGACATTGTGCCTGTGTGATTGGCTGGCCACCGCAGCGCGGCGGCGCACGCCGAGTTTTCTGCTAGCGGTTTTCTAATCTGAGCACGAAATTCGTTCGCGTTTTCGACATTTGCATTGAAATGTTTTATCTGTATCTATGTACCTAAGTATATTTTGGTTTAAATAAGCTGTCTTATTTGGACTCCTATGTCAGTAAATGTTTTCGGTACAAATAGACAGGAAGATGAAAGGTGCAATTTGAATGAATAGGAAGTTTGAAAGAAGGTTAACAACCACCTCATTACACTTTAAAATGAGTCACACTCACACTGAACTAATCATTTTGTCTTTTTTTCTTTTTGGCACTTTGTCTTTGTTTTTTCTATAGTTCTTGTCACATGTCAAAAACTGTAAATATTTCAGTAACGTCATTTAAGTAACGCAAAATTTAAATCAACTTTATTTTTATTCACTTCGTAAATTTTCGTGAAAGTAAAATTGTACTCATTTAAAATTATGGAAGAAAAAAACGGTAAATGAAATTCTAAACTAATTGCATTTATTTTTTACTACTTTCGTGAGAAAATATTGTCAAAAACGTAACGCGAACGCAGTAAGTACCCCGGCAATAGTAATTTATTGGAAATCATTCAGTGTGCCCTTAACATTGATGTTTGGGGCATATTTCGACTTATTACCATCATTAATAGCCTTGTTCCAGTCACTGCTACGTATAGAACTTCCCCTTATTTGCCATGCTTTCCTGGTCTGTGCGGGTCTCATCCATGCTCTGCTTAAGCTAACGTTTTTTAAAAACGCCTTATTCTTTATTTATCAGGTCAGTTTCTGGGGTCCGGGGATTACCAGACAACTCCTGGCTAAATTTTCCAATGATGACCAAGTAAACGCTTTTATGAAGAAGAATACTCACTTCATAGTGATACCTATCCCGTTAGGCATCCTATATATCCAAGTGGCCCACAATGTAGTAACAAATGCCGATGTATCGGACATCGATTGCCATATATTGACCACAATGACTGGCATTCGATTTGTACCTCCCGCTGGGAATATGAATGTAATTCACCAATATATTGTCCACCATTTTAAATAAAGAATGGCTATAGCTATGAAATATCTTCGTAACGGTTTGGTGACTTCATATACACTCATAGACTTTTTAACGCGATATTTATCATCATTTTCTTAAGTTCTTTTTAGATTCGATGATTGCTCTCCTCTGCTTTTCGTCAAGCCGACAGCGCGTGGAATCGCCGCACCGGCAGCGCCACCAGCGTCAAGACGACAGTATTATTTAAATTTGTTGTGCCCAAAAGTGTATTGAGCTCACAACCTTTGATTATTTATGTCTGGATAGTGTCGCGCTGCAAAAGAACTAAAACAAACAAGCCAACTTTGTTATTTAATGCTGGTATGCGTGACATCTACGTCGTCTTACACTCGGGCCACGACATTGTACTGTTATTGTGCTTTTCTAGTGTGCGTGCATTTAGCGTCCAACTGTTGGACGCTATGTTTTTCGACGAGTTCACAGCCGACTGTCTATCTAGACATATTTATATCTCTGCAGGGCTTTTTTTTGGGTGGGAAATTATCTAATAACTTCTCCCGCTCTGGGCGGACCAGGAGGGCGTGTCAGACTCTTACTGACTAAAACCCACCCGTGTGCCTTCCGTTGCCTGTACGTTGCCAGGGGCCACGGTATTCCTTTCGGACTCTCCCGCAACCCCGGCAGGCATCGGTTCTATCAGACCCCTTCAGTTTCTGACATCTCTATGAGGCGCGCGTGGAACACAACGCGCCGTCGACCCGGGCCTGGTCCTTATCGGACGGCGAGCTACCCATTGCTCACCGTCCGCAAGCCCGCGCCTACGGTGGCTGGGAATCGGCCTACGATTCCCGACGCCCAAGGCGTCTCCTGCGGAGTCATCCTGCCCTGTGGTCAAGTCTAAATTAACCAGCATTTTTTTTCCTTTCAAGTTAAATGAACATCGTATACCTAAAATGAGCGTAGCCGTGAAATCTGCTCAGTTTCGGCAAGCAAAGACTACGCTGCCGAGACACAACAGGTTTTATATCTTTGATAATGCAGACGATTCAGACTCAAACGAACCTGGGAAAACTAAATGCGCCAATTGCAGCACACAAACCAAGTCCAATCAAAGTACACAACAGTATTTTATTTCTACATACAAATAAAAAAAGTAAATTGTAAAAGTAAAGGTAGTAAGTAGTAGCAGTAAAGTAATTAGTCGATTCTGCTAAACTCTAAAGAAATTCTTTCTTACGCCTACTCAAAAAAGTGTATATCTTTTAGTTTTGTAGGGTGTTTGCTTTATACACTCTTGGCAGGCGATTTGATGAATACAGTTTGATGTTATCGGTGCATTCCAACATGTGTATCCTGGATCACATTACTGCCAAGAGCAGCGCTTAATTTAAGGCCGTATTGTAGTAGAACCCTTTCAGATCAATCTTGAAATATTTTCCACAAGAACTTCTGAGCCTCATTATTTTTACACTGAAGATCAAGACTATTGATAAAAAAACAATTTATGTTATGTTTAAGGGCTACGCTCACCACTCACACTTGAAAAATGTATAATTACGCCAAGGAAGAAACTAAAGAGAAAAAAAGGTAAGCACATGTTTTTACGGGCATCCCAATAATAATCAAAGCCGTCCTCTTATGATTGCGTAGAGCCACTCATCCCATCATCTTTGTTGTATACCATGATGTCCTTTTATATAGGTTTTTCCTTGGTGGCAATTAATTTCGATACATACGGAAAACGTGCCCAGTCTAACTTAAACTTCGTTACTTCACGGTTATAATGAAGGTTTCCATTGCAAAACTAAAGTACTTTTAAGTAAAAATAATGAATAAAGTAATACCTGACACCTTTAATTTTTTAGCGAAACTAATGGATTGGATAAAATACCACAGACTTAACGTAATATATTCATTTATTGATGATTTGGAAAAGGACTTTCCATCGATTTGTACCGTAACAGTCATAGGAAAATCTGTAGAAGGAAGGGATATAAAGGTAATGTCTTTGTTTTAAACAGTAACAGTCATTTTGAAGAATAAGGAAAGTACTGTGATTGGTAGGTAGCTACAAGCAACCTGGCTTTTAATAAACTGTCGTCTTATACCTTTCAAGCACTACTAAAAATAACACAATTAAAGCAAACGAGCTTGTTTAAACAGATATTGAACATGGTAGTTATCATTGACCATATCTGTAAACCGATCACCCTCTTTCAGATGTTAAAAGTATCGAACAGCAATGCAGGCAACTCCGGAGTATGGCTAGATGCTTGCATACACCCTCGAGAGTGGATCACTACAGCAGTTGTCACGTATATCGCTAATGTGCTTGTCAGAAATTTTCACACATTATCAACTGCTGTTACAAATAAGGATTGGTAATGTGTCAATTTGTCATAGAAAGCATAACATGTTTGAAATCGAAAATAGTCAGTTGATCACTGAGGTATTTTGAATTTATTTCCTCTGCAACAGTACTAGTCAGTCTAAAATCAATTTTATTTACACTGTCATAAAGTTGATGTTTGTTTAAGTGGAAATAACATAAATTGGAAACAATTATTTAAATAGACCTTATATACACACATCAACACGGTCTAGGGATATTTCATACTCAATTAAATAACTCGAAAAGTACTGGCCGCATTGTAATCTTTCATACACCGATTTGTTTGTAATTTATCTCAGACTAATTCCAAATTCAAATTTTTGAAAATTCTTTTGTTTCGGTGGCATAAAAATGTCTTGATGTGTAGGAGAGGGAATTTTCATTTGTGCGAAATTTAGAAAACAATACGAATTACGTTTAGTTACAGTTTTTTTTCATTTTTAAACGAAAGATAAAGTTAAAATTGAGGTATTGTAGCCATGCAACGCCAACATTTGACGAGGGCGGAGATGTTACGAGCTGTGGGAATGCTGGAAGCTGGGTCTGTTCAGCGTAATGTTGCTGAGGCCATAGGGACCCACGAAAATGTAATTTCAAGATTGTGGACACGCTATCGTGCCACAGGTGAAGTAGCGGAGAGGCACCGGGAGCCAAGTCGCATCACTACCCCCAAAGTCGCATCACTACCCCCAGACAAGATCGATTTTTGAAAATTACTGCGCGAGCTCAACCAAATGCAACGGCGACTCAATTGGTCCAAAAGCTGCGAGTGGAACACCAAGTGCTTGTGAGTGACCAAACTGTAAGAAGGCGACTGCATGAAAGCAATCTACGCTCTCGTAGACCACTCCGGGTCCCACCTTTACGGAGAGGCAATCGTGGACGACGATTAGAATGGGTTCGGAACCACGTGGACTGGGGCCGTGAGCAATGGTCCAATGTGCTGTTCACGGATGAATCCAGGTTCGGCTTCCATCCAGATTCACGAAGGACGCGTGTTTGGCGAGTTCCTGGACGATGGAGCCGTCTTCAGAACCCTCAGGAAGTTCACCCATACCAAGGAGGAACAATTATGGTTTGGGCAGGAATTCGTCTTGGAGGACGGACGGATCTCGTTTGGGTGCGGGGCAATATGACGGCAGAACGATACGTCCAACAGGTGCTGGGGCCCGTAATCTTGCCCCACAGAACACAAATGGGGCAAGATTTCCTGCTCATGCACGACAATGCCCGGGCACACACGGCGAGAACGGTAGCAGCTTGGTTACATACACACAATGTTAGGGCCTTAGACTGGCCTGCTCAATCGCCAGATCTAAATCCCATTGAGCATGCGTGGGATATGCTGCAAAGAAGAGCTCTGAAGGAAGTTCCTGAAAATCTGGCTACAGAAGATCAACTTTTTGCGCACCTCAGAAGGACATGGGACAATATTCCGCAGCAAGACATTGACAACCTTGTTCTGAGCATGCCGAATCGTTGCCGATGTGTTATGAACATTATGGGCGCTTTCTCAGACTACTAACTTCAAGTTTATAAACACAAATTAAATGATTTTTCTATTTTTTTCGGTTTTTACTCATAAATTAAAAGTTAATTCATATACGGTTTCCGTCTATGCTTCATTTTTTTTCCATAAAATTCTGAAATTTTAATCGAAGTAGCTTAACCATTATTAAAAAATGGTAGAATATTAAATAACGTATCTTTTAAATATATACATGTCATATAAATAATTAACACATTGATAGTAATTCTCTTTTTTAAAAATATCCCTAGACCGTGTTTATGTGTGTAGTTTATTTATTTATTTAAAGGTATAAAGATATACTTAGGTATGTTGAAACTGTTGGTAGTCCCCGTCAGTTGTCCATAAGGGTTCATTAGAAAACCAGCGTCAGACAGCATTTGTCGGGCATTAATGCTGAAATGAACCTTTTTGGCGCAGCCGTGAGGCACAGACTATTTATTGCTTTATGATAATTTTCACTTTTTATTTTGTTATTACGTGTTTCATGAACTGTGTCCAAATAAATATTATTCTTTCTTTTCTTCCTTTCTCTACGACGTTTTCGAAAATACAATTTTTATCGCTTGGGACAGAATCAAATTCTGAAGAGCGCTATCAATTTGTAAACTGACAAAATAATCATATATGCCTTTGGTTCTTACATCCTAGTGTAAGAAATGTAGTAGCAAAGCATATTACAGAATACTAGGCTGTTCAAAGAGTAATGATAATAATCGGTTCATATTTTCTATACTAATAATAAAGCTGAAGAGGTTTTTTGTATGTTTGAACTTGTTAATCTCTTGACCTACCAGTCTGATTTGAAAAATCTTTTTGCATTTGATAACTCAATTCTTGAGGAAGTCTACAGGCTATATTAACATCACGCTAGGACCCATAGACGCCGAGCAAAACAAAAAATAACCGATTATCATTAATTTTTGAACAGCCTAGTATCCTGCAATATATGTCAATGACAAGGCTTTGTTGGTTGTTTTCAGGCATATCGTACCAGTATTAAATCCAGATGGTTATGAATATACGCACACACACGAACGCATGTGGAGGAAAAACCGAGCGATGTACGGAGGAGAACGTGTAGGTGTTGACCTGAACAGAAACTTTAGGTATGTATGAATAATAGACGAACCTTTCAAATCTTATTTATTTATTTTATTTATTTGGCACTTCAACGACTTACACATAGAAAAATCACATATAGTTTTAGGTATTGTGAACTCGTCACTTACAGAGGTGCACAGCACTGGCAGAGAACGTAATGATTGCAGGACGTTTTAGTTTTCGTTAGTTGATTTTGTTAAAAATAAAAGAAAATAAAATAATTATGTTCACAAATATGATGAAAAGCACATAAACATTTAATTAAATAACAAAACAGAAGGAAATGGAAGTGGAAGTGGATGATCTTATGATCAAGCTTAAAGCAATAATGGTAAACAATATAGGTAAATCCTACCTTCTCGCTGATGTTACTTCCTTCCTTGGTAGGTGTGATTCGAGGCGATGGAATAAAAGCCGGGTAGGTGTTGCAGCTAACTTATAATGTATTCCAAAGCGGTGCACAGAATTGAATGAAGCTTAAGAAGAATGGAAGATTGAGAAGCACAAAAGGTCACAAGTGTAGTGACTATGGTTCACAAGCACAGGTGTCGGATAGCGAATGAATATCAGATCAGGATAGCACGATATAATCTGATCACGGTTTAGTGAGATGCAAACATTACTTTTAGCATAAACTATAAGCGGGTATAAGCAGAACAGTAAGCAAGTGAGCAGCGAGCGCTCCGCGTCGAGAGTAGATCAAGACTGGTGTGTCGGTGCGCGCGCGCCTGCGGCCGGCCGGCGTACAATCAAATACAATGTATAGGTATGGGGCTATATAGAATGGTGCTTTTCCACTGAGCCATAGCGGTCGAAGTTCCGACACAAAATGTGATGGTGTAAATAATTAATTATATATTATAAAATGAATAGTGTGTGTGATTGTGTTTATATATATAAAGTAAAAGTATACGTGTATATGTCGCTACAATGGAATTCATACTAGCGCTCGCTAGACTTTTTAAACAAACTGTCTGCTCACCTGGTGGCAAGTACCTACTCACTGCTGCCTAGACACCTGCAACTCTAGACTAATATGCAATGTACGTGTCACCGTATAATTATGAACTTCGTTAGTTTATGTATCGGTATTATTTTCGTTAGATTATAAACTGTCCATTTACACCATTTACAATTTAACGCATTATTTTTCGATAGTTTATCTATCCATGAGAAACCAGCAAATTGTGAACTAGTATCAAGCTTGCTTGCGACGTAACGCACCTTGCCTTAATACTAAATAGTCTCCCTAGCTGCGAGCAACTTGGAAGTAGCGCTGCCGCGACACCGATCGCTTCGCTCGCTCGACTCGCACGGGGTTGGTCGCAGTTCTAACCTAACCTAACTTATTTCACAATTTTTCTCCGGTCTTATTAATGGTTCTCACAATCTTACGGTGACATAATTATGTGCCACACGAGTTTTTTTTTTTCTTTTAATTAGCAAATTAATGCTTTATTTTTAAGGATCCGTACCTCAAAAGGAAAAAACGGAACCCTTATAGAATCACTTCGTGGTGCGTCTGTCTGCCTGTCTGTTAGTCTGTAAAGACCCTATTTCTCTGAAACGCGTAGAGGTATCAAGTTAAAATTAATATCAAATACGTAGTATAGTAAGCTCTAAAAAAATCAAGCTTCTTAATCAAGCCAGTAAAAAAAATACGCCCATTTATGCGATATATTTTGATACCCGTACTTCCCGTTGACCTAGAATCATGAAATTTGCCAAGAAGCAAGGTTTCACAGCATGAGTACAGGAAAACGTTCGAAAATTGTTAATTTGTAGTTTTATCCCATAGTTTTTTTTTCGATTCCAAACTTGTTTTTGCAGTTGGAGAATTGACCGTGGCGTATATCGATGTATGGGAGAACATGTTTTTCAACTACAATGTAAAGTTTGTTTTTGAGATAAATTCATTCCAACTACGGAACCCTTCATTGTGCGTGGTCCGACACGCTCTTGACCGGTTTTTAGAGAACAATAGGCTAATGTTCCTTCTATCTTATTGTCCTAAGAATATGAAAATTTTGCAGCAAAACATTAACATTTATTTATTTATTTATTATAACATTTTTTTTTTTTTTTATTACATGAACAGAAATTTTTCATTTAGAAATAATATTCAAAGCAGACAAATAATTACTTGTGTTAATGTCAGTCTTAAGGTAAACTCGCGCGAGGCGAGGCACATATCGACGTAGCACTGCGCCTTGCGAAACCGCGTGACGCAGCGCGACGCCGGCGCCGCGAGGCGCAGCCTGAAGCTGTCGTGGCGACTTGTTTCTACTATTAGCTAGCGGGGCGGTAGCTCGCGGCGAACGTAGACACGTTCCGCTGCGCCGCGGGGAGTCTCGCTGCGCGACTTCACGATGCGCCTAGTGACGTTGCGATGCGTCTCGCGGCGCCGTGCTGCGCAGCGTGATATCACTGGCCTTTCCACTGGCATCATCGCGCCGCGTCACGTCACGGTGTTAACTGACCCTTATGTGTAACGATTTCTATTACTTATTTTTTTATGTAATTACCTAAAAATTAGACTGAATACTTAGTAAATTAATTAACTGTACCACATTGTGTGAGAGGGACACACTACCAATCAGTGTTGTTCCTTTCAAGACAATTATTTTCGTACATCTATTGGTAATGCAAAAGAAACTATGTCTAACGCATAAAGTTTGTTTCTATTTACAATTTGAATCACAGTGAATTGCAAAAAAATTTACGTATCGCGCTATTCGCGTTCAATCTTCTCCTTTGTCAATGGCAATTTATATAGAGTCGGCCCAGAATTTGGCTACGAGTTTGGCACCTTCAGTAGCGTCCATCAGCTCCTGCATCGTGCAGCCAACAGGACACGTTGGACACGATATTAAGTTTTTAAGACACGTTCAATGTCATCACTTTAGATTAAATCATATTTTCGTGAAAATAAACAATGGTTTTGTTTTCACGAAAACATTATTTAATCTAAAATTATGTACGAAATTAAGTTGTAACTCAGAACCATTTCACAAAACAAAATTCATAAGGTATTTTTCTTACTGTCTACTAGCCCATTTGTTATTTTTTTTCTAGTTATGCATGGGGACAAGGAGAAGAAGGCTCGTCTGACGAACCAAAACATGTTTTCTACAGAGGACCAACACCATTTTCAGAACCAGAAACGGTCGCAGTAAGGGTAAGTTTCCTATTTGATCCCCATGGAATCCTTGAAACCAGGAAATGTGAAATACCTTCAGTTACATAATCCTAACATGTTCACTGAAAATATTGTTTATTTAGGATACAATACTTGGATCGCTAACGCCTTTCAAGGTGTTCCTGTCGTTTCATAGCTACTACGAGTTAATAATCTTCCCGTGGGGCAACAGGACGGATCCGTGTCCAGACTACATACGCTTACTGGAAGGTGGCAGTATCATGGCAAGGGTAACTCCACGTAAGAAACTAGTAGTAGCTACTACAGACCATACTAAACTAGTAGTATGGTCTGTTTCAAAAGTATCTGAAAGAAATGTAAACATATGGATCAGAAAACGTACCTGTGGATGCCAATTCGTAGTACCACTTACAAATTCAGTGCTTTGATTTGATTATTTGAATACTTCAGCCCGAAATTCTAGTCTTAAATCACCTTAAAGATGTTTAATTTTTGATAGTTGAGTTTAATTTTATAACATCAATTTTCATAGATAATTTTGCTATCACAATTTAATAATGTTATTCAAACAATAATTGTTGGAAAAAGTGATGAGATTAAACCTTCTAAATACAGATGAATATGCTACTAATTCCCCGTAGTGAGTGATTGCGTAAGAATTAAACCTGAACAGGGTTTGTTTACACTTTCATCAGATACTTTCGGAACAGACAGTAGTATCATTGCAATATAGTCAATAGTCATGAAAATGATTGTAGCGAAAAGGCTTTTGCCTTCAGATTGAATTAACTTTCAGGCAATATTTGAAACTACTGGGAAGACTTATAGGGTCGGGAGCACTAAAGACCTAACTTACTACGCATGCGGGACCAGCATAGACTGGAGCTATTCGATTGCGAAAATACCATATTCCTACATGGTTGAGCTAAGGAGTAGAAAGTACAAATTCAAACTTCCAAAAGATCAAATTCTGGACAATTGCACAGAAGCCTGGAACGCTGTTCAGAAACTAGTGGATTATGTGGATGAACATTAATAAAAACTAAATCTTGTACTGTTACAATGTGTTGTCTATGACTCTGGTGCAGTTTTTAATACTAATATTATACTGCCCCCAATAATTTTAAGTGTCTGATTAAAAATCAATATCAAATACGAATTTCGCATTTTTATTCATATAATCAATAAGAAAATAATATCAATAACTACTTTTTTAAATTATACAGTGAAAAACGTTACTGCAACACTACTGACGGAGTTTTTTGGGATTAACAGTACAGTTCAAACATGGCGTCGTGTCAGCGAATTCTACGAGAGCTTTGACACCGTTTAGTATTTCTTTACAACAGATGTATATTTCTTCTCTAGGTAGTAGGAATTTATTCTTTTTACTTCTCAGTTCAAGAAGATAGGAGAAGGGAATGCGAGCTGTTCCATAACTCCAGTCGATACTCGTTCCAGAAGCATAATACATGATATCCTTGAAGTTTCCAACTTTATACATGCGACCACTTGTCTCGAAGATGGCCTGAAAGATAAAAGAATTTGTTTATTTAAGATATCTTCAATAATAGAATATCTTTTCTGATCTTACTTTAGCCATAGCAGTTCCTCCTTCTAGTAAATTGACATAATCAGGGCATGGTTCCGCGGTGTGGCACCAAGGAAAAGCGATAGCTTCACTGTAAGAGTGAAATGACAGGAATATCTTGAACGGCGTCCCTGAGTACAGAATAATGTCCTATAAAAGCATTTAAAGGTGTTGTGTTAATACTATAGAATAAAATAAAATATTTAAGCTAAAATCATCCTACCTTAACTGCAGTAGATTCAGGTTCCGAAAATGGTTCTATACCACGATAATTAATGTGATTTGGATCACCAGATGAATGGTCGCTACTACCACGTCCCCAGAAATACCTGAAGAATACCAGAAATACAAGAATTGGAATTCATACATCAAAATCTATGAGAGCCTTCATAAAACCAATGGGATTTTACCCATAATTTCTGTTAAGGTCAACTCCAGTAATAATATTTCCTAAACGCGCTCTGTTTTTTCGCCACATCCTATCCACTGTGTGGGAATGGTTGTATCCATCTGGGTTTACTACTGGCACAAAATACCTGAAACGTTTAATTTTCATTACACCCTTTCTACTTGTTGTTGTAAAATAGTAGTTTATGCTACTGTTGCATATGAGGAGTATTAAAACACTAGTGTGTGTTTAAAAACCGAGCCACATAGGCGCAGTTTTTAATAATAACACACGAGTGTTTTAATACCTAGTTATGTACAGTTTCATACACTACTTTATCTACTCTCATACATTGGGACCTACTAAATATAAGATCAAATTTAAAAGAGTAATCTAGAAATAGTTCAAAACTAATGCTATAAAAATGGCGCGCCTCGCTAATACATTCCATTAGAAAAAAAAAATTGATGGAGACTCCTTGGTGATATTAACTTCTTGGACTTGCCCTACATCGTATTGGTAAAAAAATGTTTTATAACATTATTTTGTTACAGAAAAAGTGTTATAATATGATTCTATTTTTAAATTTCGGTATTATGTTTATAAAGTATGTCAATATAAACTCGTTTTGAAGTTTATGATTCGAATTTTACAGGTGGTCCCTCAGCGGGAACATGAGCAGCATGACTGACGAGCACTCGCCTGTAATGTAACGTTCAGAGCCGAGCATTACATCAGTGAGGGAGAAGAACCGAGGATTACAGTACGCAACCTGTAATGATACAATTCGAGCATTACATCAATGAGGGAAGAGAACCGAGCATTACAATGCGCAACCTGAATGATACAATTCGAGCATTACATCAGTGAGGGCGGAGAACTGAGCATTACAGAATTACAGTGCGCAATTTCTGTAATATTTAATCTGAAATGTTACATTAGGTTTAAAGATATTTATTCTCCAAAAAAACTACTACTACATAACAGGCGAATGCTCGTCAGTCAGGGATGCAGTATTGTAATGTAATGCTCAAAATCGAATATGAAATGTACATTACAAGCGAATGCTCGTCAGTCAGGGATGCAGTATTGTAATGTAATGCTCAAAATCGAATGTGAAATGTACATTACAAGCGAATACTCGTCAGTCAGGGATGCAGTATTGTAATGCAATGCTCAAAATTTAATGTGAAATTTACATTACATGTGAATGCTCGTGAGGGACCGCCTTACGATATGAAAGTACGTAGATAAAATCTATTATTTTTCTGATTCCATTTAGAATATTATTTACCAGTCTTTATTAGTGAATTTTGCACTAATTGTATCGAAATTTCTAGCTAAGTAGTTAGCTATGTATGTAACCACTGAAGTGGTGATCCACTCTCGCGCATGAGTTCCACCGTCTAACCAGATTCCTGTATTTTCTGCATCGCTATTTGAAATTTTTAGCATCTGAAAAGTTTAAAGCGTTTGTCATACAGTAGGTATCTATTATACTGCCTCTTACTCAAGTGTATAATAATTGTATTTTATTGAGAGTATCGGATTTGTCTTCTTTTGTGTGATTTATATTTTGATTTTACAAGGTTATTGTATTACTAAATTATTTTATGTGTTGTATAATATTAACGTTATTCATTGCCAGTTCATTTCAATTAACCACAAATGCTGTGGATAACATATTATTAAATATGAGGTATAAAATTTGACAGAATTGAACCATGATCTACAAACCTTTATATCTCTCCCTTCCGCAGTTCTTCCAATTACGGACACGGTACATGTCGATGGAAAAGCAGTTTCTAACTGGGAGAGAAAATGATAAATGACCTGAAGTGGATAAAAATCTTTCCAATCTAGATCACGTTCTGGAAATTAAAATTACACTGTTTGATACATTTTTATTTATATAATTCTTCTGTACGTGTCTAGCCGTTTAGGAGGAGTCCTAAACGGCTGGATTTTGATGATTTTTTGGGTGTGTTTGAGTGGGTTCACAATTGGACCCGGCAGGTAGCGCTGCGATCAACTTCTAGGAAACAGGATAACTAGTCCGGTCCGCTAGTATTTTATTCTAACCGCTTAACGTAGACCACAAATATCAAGTTAGTTATAACCAATCTGCCTAGCCTTTTCCCAACTATAGGGGTCGGCTTCCAGTTCGTCCGAATGCAGCTCAATACCAATATTTTACATGGAGCGACTGTGAGTTAGTTATAACCAAACTACGAAAATTTTGGAAGTACACTATCAGGTCTTTTTGTGCTAGGCTGAGCTATGTAACCAGCAGATTAAGTTGTATCTTTTAGTGATGCTTTAAGAGAAAACAGGGCCTGCAATTCTCCATACAAATGTATTCCCTTTATTTCTTCCTTAATAATGCCTCTAGAACAATATTCTTTTTTCATTAAATCAAGGTCTGCTGCAGACAAGTCCGTTATTTCCTTTTTTTCAGGAACTTATTGGTAAAGAAAATATCACCCTCCAAAAATTACAAAAATGCCCCATTTTTACCGCCGTGATTAGAGGACTACCAGACAAATTCAAAAAGTTTTTAACATATTAGAAAATGATAGGAACCTAGACATACTCTTTGTAAAAAATAATTAAATCGGCTCTGTTTTCGAGGAGAATAAAGGGGAATGCGAAACGTTGATCTCGTAATTTTTTTTTTTTTTTTTATATATAATCGGTCTGAGCTGCAGCTGTCACTATCGCACTCTACGGGAGCAGACTTAAGGTGAGACGAAAACAATAGTTTCTTGAAATACCTATTTTTCAAATTCCTCGCAGGCCCTGTTCCTCTTAATAAACGGCATATCCTGGGCAGTTAGCACCGTTACCACTGGCATAAAAACTCGGGAACTATTTTAAGATAAATAAAATAAAGCAATTAATTAATATGATTTTTTACGTCTTTGACATTTCTCGGGACCCTAGGGTCCCGGACCTTTGGAAGGCGTACGAGGGGCCGAAGACAACTCGCAGAGGCCCTAGCCCCTATAATTATTATTATTAATGTAGTTCATATAGTTACGACGACGAGGGACGAGTAGAAAAGAACATCTATCGACCCTGACATTAAAAAAATACAATTTTTGTACTATATTTAACATACTAAAGTAATTTATTTAACTAACTATCTACACTAGCTACTTATATAAATGACTAACTAACTATAAATAAATACAAAAACAAAAGGACACTTAGGGCTAATTTCACCAATGAAACTGAACGCCATCAGCATTTCTAAAAAGCGTTCAAGAGCTGTCAGTGTCAAAATTGTTAAGGAATATTGTACACTGACGGCTCTTGAACGCGTTTAGATGTGCTGAACACGTTCAATTTAATTGGTGAAATCCGCACTTAGGCGTTGCAGTACCAACTCGTCCGCATCGAAAGATTGTTTATAAGCATTTTACTGTTTAAGGAATTAATTGAAATATTATAGTCGTACTCAGAGGTGATCGTATACGGCCGACCGAGGCCGGACGGGCGCGGCGGATGGCGCCAGCGTATGAGCTGGAATCGTTCACTATCACGACGAAACCGATATTCCTCTCCCGAAAGAATTTTTCCACTTGGATGACACGCTGACCCTCCACCAGCACTTCCATAGAGTTTTGAGTCTCTTTGTTGATAATTATAGCTGGGGAACAGAAAAAGTGTTTAAGAAACCAGAGGGCAAGGGTGTCTTTAAAACGTCAGCTGATGCTACCGACAGCGTGCGGTGACGGACGACCGTCACACCGTCGGTTGCCAAAACGTTCATTGCCGCCGCGCCGCCGCGCCGTCGCAACTGTCCGTCGCGGACGGCGTGCGAGCGAGACCGCGCCCTTGTATTTACGAACACAGCATTCGGCCGTCGTCGGTCGCGGTTGGCATGTGGTCAAATAGACCGCAGCCTTTGTAACTTTGGTTGAAAATTTTAAGTAGGGCCAAATAAACGATGGATCTTTTGTATGTATTTATTTGGGATAAATGAGTACTAAGTTTACAGATTTAGCCCCACCATGCACGCAGTTCAGTTCAGTAACAGTTCTGTCATAGACCTGATTGTCACAGGGTTGCAGGTAGGCAAGTCTTCATCTACTTTTGCTTACTTGTTGATCAGCCTCCACGCGTGCAAACTGAGGTCTTAGAAGATGGGATACAATAACTTTTTCTTCTTCCATTGCCATTTAAAAAACGGAAATACACGGCCACTTACCACCTTTGCTGTCCAAGTTTTTCAAAAAGGTCTTTTGACCCTCTCTCGAGCAATGTACCTCCCATATTTGATATCTAGCGTCTTTTCGTGCCACTTTGAATGATATTTTGACTATTTAACTCAAAGTTTTTAGTTTTTTTATCTAAATTATTTTTGAGCTTTAACGAAAATTTTAACTAACACGTGACATTTCAAAAATATATTTGACTCAATATTGACAGGACAGTGTATTATCTATGGACAAGACACAACGTAACATAGACAACGTTAGTATAATAGAGACTAACAGGCCTATAATCGGGGTTTCGTAATCAACAAGGAACCCTTATAATTTCGCCATGTTAAACAAACATGTTTCGTACAGACAAAGTGGTAAACATGAATAGTTTGGAAAATCCAAAAGCCCACGCCTAATAAAACTCATTCAAAAAGAGAGGAAAAATAAATGAGACAAGGACGTTATTATAAGGTACAGTCACTTCTGTCCTCCGTGGACCCAGTAAAGAGTAAACGAAATAAAAATAATTATATTTTTCTTACCTCCTTTGCGTATGCAAACGTTTTGTAAAAAACCTCGTTGGTTAGCCATAGACTGTGGTCCAACAGACAATGGCTGTCAACCATCTGTCAACTGCTGTCACGGTACGACTTTTTCGATAAACTGATTTTTTGGCGCGTATTTCATAATTCAGTGAATGTTATTTATAGAGTACAAAGTAATACAAATAAAATATTAAAAGTTATATTATGGGGCGTTGCTGTGTATAAGGATGTATGAATCGCACAGAGCTCAAAAATGAAGACATTTCCTTTCATCGGTAAGTTTTTTTGCAATGTTATCAAACAATCATAGAAATAAACCTAAAAATCGTTATTATTTGAGCTGGAGCAAATTCGAAGCGTTTTTTTTTTTGTTATTTGCTTTCTCGTATTACCCGACTACGTTAGTTAGTACCAATTGGCAATAGGGACAAATGCATCTTCTTACAATTACTTATAACAGTGCCCGGCAAAATAAATATTTCTCACTACTATTACCTACTATTAATAATAGGTCTTTACCTATGTCATTGCCGTTTTGTATGAAAAAAATTTAATTTTTTTTTTCATGTATTTTTTATTTGTATTGAAATGAAATGAAATGAAATGAAATTGAAATGAAATTGTTTATTCTGTAAATAGGATATTGGAATCACTTTTACACGTCATCTTAAAAAAAAAATAAAAAATTAGCTAGACGAGTTCGGCGTTTCCTATCTGACTACTCTGAGAAGAAAGGCCGAAACAAACTCAGAGGTCACAGTCTCTTTTAAAGTCCAGACATAATCTTGGTCAGGCCATATAAGGACCATGTAGATTAGTGTCTGAAATGGTCTTTTGAGAAAAGAACCACACAGATTTGAGTGGACCTGTCCTGTCAGTGCAAGCATTTGTCAGTAATCGTGGAGCTCAACCCAGAACTTAAGGAGCTCAACTCGACGAACAATACCAAAGAAAGGACATTTGGGTAGGCCTCATAAACTACTCAAACTGCCAGACCATCATTAAAACTAAATAAGAAAGAAAAAATAATAATAATTGAAAAATCCACATAGTCCTCACATTCACAAAAATTTAAAAATAAATAAAAAAATACTTTACAAAGTAATAATGTCATGTATGTAGGTAATGTTTATATAATACTGGTATTGATTTTATGATTTTAGCACAAGGCTTAGCAGAGCGAGCAGCTCAATCTCAAGCTTTTTTATCATCTAAATAATCTAAAATTTTATAGTACCCTTTTTTACAAAGTTTGGTTTTAATACAGCTTTTAAATCGTTTAATGGGTAAGTTTCGAATGTCGATGGGAAGTTTGTTGTAAAAGCGTATACATTGACCCATGAACGAGTTGCCTACTCTGTGGAGACGAGTGCGGTGTACAGCGAGGTTGTGTTTATTCCTCGTAAGTATTTAAACTATGAATATCGGAAATCTTTTTAAAATTAGATATATTTTTGTGTACATACAATAGGTTTTTAAAAATATATTGTGACGCTACAGTCAGAATATTTATTTCTTTGAATTTTTCTCGAAGGGAATCTCTCGGACCTAGGTTGTAAATGGCTCGAACAGCCCTTTTCTGTAGAACAAAGATAGTATTAATTTCCGAACAAGTTCCCCAGAGAAGAATTCCATATGACATAAGACTATGAAAATAACTAAAATAAACAATTCGGGCTGTATCTACGTCAGTTATCTGTCTAATTTTTGTAACAGCATACGCGGCCGAACTTAGCCTTCCTGTCAATTTTTCGATGTGTGGTCCCCACTGTAATTTACCGTCAATAGTGATTCCAAGAAAAACTGTCGACTCAACAGGGTCCAGCTCTATTCCATTAATTTGAACATTGGTATTTAGCTGCCTGACATTTGGCGTTGCAAATTTAATGAGTTTAGTCTTTTTTTCATTCAGGAGAAGATTATTTACATTAAACCAGTGCACAACTTTAGAGAACGCATCGTTCACTTGTTCAAAGTTGACTAACTGACGTTTGATTTTAAAAATAAGGGAAATATCATCTGCGAATAATACGATCTTATGATTATCCCTTATATGGTAAGGTAAGTCATTTATATAAATTAAAAACAAGAAAGGACCTAGAATTGAACCCTGCGGAACGCCCATGGTGACCGCAGATCCTGTAGATCTCTTGCCATTAACATCGACCCTCTGAATTCTGTTGTTCAGATAAGAAGTCAGAAGGTCGAGAGCCCTGTCCCTCAAACCATAGTGGTAAAGTTTCCTGATGAGAGTATCATGATGTACGCAATCGAAGGCCTTGGACAAGTCGCAGAAAATGCCAAGAGCATCTTGCGACTCCTCCCAGGCCTCGAATATGCTCTTCAGTAATTCCACGCCCGCGTCTGTGGTTGAACGACCCTTTGTAAAACCAAACTGTTTCAGATGTAGTAAATGATGAGAGTTGAAATGTCCTAACATTTGTTTCAAAATTAATTTTTCAAAGATTTTGCTCAATGTAGGTAATATCGAAATAGGCCGAAAATTCGTAGGATCAGTTGTGCTGCCAGATTTGAACAGTGGAATCACTTTGCTTAGTTTCATCAGATCAGGAAATACACCAGATGCAATACAAGAGTTAAAAACAATTGCTAAAAAGGGTGAAAATCGAATCGGTTTAATCGAAGTAATCACCCATGCAATCAATGCATCTTTGCCAACGCAGTGGCAGTTTATTGATGCCCTTCTTAAAGAAATCAGCTGGACGGGAGGCAACAAATTCTTCAAAGGCATTTTGTACTCCCTCGAGGGTATTGAATTTTTTTCCCGCCAAGAAGTTATCCAAATTCTAGAAAAAGTTGTAGTCTGTTGGCGCAAGGTCTGGTGAGTAGGGCGGATGACGGAGAGCTTCCAACCCCAGTTCTTGCAACTTGGAGACCGTCTGCTGTGCAGTATGAGGTCGCGCGTTGTCGTGCAGGAGCAGCGGAGACGAGCGATTGACCAATGCTGGTTGGAGATGTGCCAGCTTCTCCATCATTGTGTTCAGTTCTTCACAGTACACATCTGCAGTAATGCTCACCCCGTTTGGTAAGAAGCTGTGATGAATCACACCGGCGCTAGACCACCAAACAGTGACCATCACTTTTCTAGGGGTAAGTTTTCGTTTAGGGCATTGTTTAGGTGCTGAACAAGGATCCAACCAACTTGCTGAGCGCTTGCGGTTATCAAACAGAATCCATTTTTCATCGCAGGTAACAATGCGATTCAAATTTCCTTCATTTGTGTGTCTGTTGAGCAGTGCAAGGCACGTCTCGACGCGTACTTCGCGCTGGCGATCATTGAGTTCGTGGGGCACCCATTTGTCAAGCTTTTTACCTTGCCAATTTGACGCAAATGGACCAATATTGTTTTGACGCTAACGTCGAAAGCTGGTGCTAATTCAGCCGTAGATTGTGTATCATCAGCTTCCACAATCGCCTTTAATTCGTCATTGTCGACCAAAGTCTTCGGACGACCGCGAGGTTCATTTTTCAGGTCGAAATTTCCAGAACGGAAGCGAGCAAACCAATAACAGGTGGTGCGTTGGTTTGTAGTGTTAGCTCCGTAAACGTCGTTGATGTTGCGTGCCGCTTGTGCCGCGTTGCTGCCACGACGGTACTCATATTCCATAATTACTCGAATTTTTAACGTATCCATGATGACGAAAAAGATTGAAATGCGATGAAAATGTAACACTAATCAATAAACAAATGACTACTTTTGGAAGAAAAAAAAACATGTTTTTAAAATAAAATTAATTTGAAATTAGAATTCTTAACCAAACAAAAATTATTTTGATTTGAAATGGCCAGTACTGCAGAACGGCAATTTCATAGGTAAAGACCTAATATTACTCACTTCTATCCACAGGATGGCCCGGTCAAGTATCCGACAATCTCTTAGGTTGAGATATGATACGAGATACCCCTCATAAAAAAGTGGTTCTTCGCAGAGTCAAATATTAAACATAACGTATTAAAACATAATTTATACATATTTGAGTGTGTGTGTGTTTTTAAGTGTTTTTTCAGTATTTACAAAAATAAATCACTATCATTTAACTATCAATAAATAAGTCATTGATAGATATTGAGGGGCAAACTGTTATTTTTGTTTAACATTTTTGTTTTTTTTGTTGATATGAAATAAAACTAAGATTTTCAACACCTTCCATTTCGGTCCATGCCGGCTGTACCTACTCAAAATTCAAAATTCAAAATTCAAAAGTCATTTATTCAAACTAGGCTGAGAATCAGCACTTTTCGAACGTCAAAATTACATAAGACAGTCCCCCAAAACGCCCACCCTTCACCACTTCCTAGTGCTTTAGCTGGGAAGAAGAAGTGGCGCAACAAACTCCCCAGCAGCACAGCTGTCTGTTCAGTAAAAAAGATTCTATATAATAGTATGCAAAATGATATTTACATTACGCAACACAAAACATAATTTAAATTATAAAATTAATAGCCATATGACAGCTAGCACATGCCAATATACCAACCAAAAACATCGAGAACTATACTCAAGCAGAAATAAAAATAACTTAACGAAAACAATATCTAAATAAAAGCCTCCAGACATAAAGGGCGTGCCCGCTTACATATAGCTGTAACTAGAAGTTATAATTGATAAACTAGGACCATTGAGGTAAATTAAAAAAATATCGAGGTCGCTAGCTAACCACATATTGCAATACAACTCATAAAAAAAACATTGTAATGAGTAGATTATGTCAACAATAAATAAAGTAAAATTAGTAAAATTATAAACAATTATATAAACTCATATAACCTGTCAGTAAGTAAGCTAATTCTGGAGAAAGAACATTTAAACATTGTCTTGAGTTAATCACAGCGACCAACTATTCTTATCATTTAAGTAGTCGTTGATAGAATAGTATGCCTTTGAAGAGAGGTTGGATTTTACTTTAGTTTTGAACGCATTAAAAGGCAAATCTAGCAAAGAAGAAGGTAGCTTGTTATAAAAGGTTACTGAACTGAAGAGTAAGATTTTTACATTTACGGTCAAATTTAAATGACGAAAATCCATTAATAGGTCGTTGGAATCTCTCATCATTGAACTCTTATCTCATTGAATTAAAGTTTAAATTAGAATTACAGCCGTGAGTTGGATTAAAGTCTCTGCGATTGTTCTAATATATACCATACCTTACCGAGATAAGAGTGACATTGCAATGACTTGCTAATGGTGTAACTTCGATCGTGAATGTCCTACTTAAGAGGGAACAGGGCCTGCGATTCTCTACACATTCATATGTATTCCATACAAATGTATTCCCCTTTTTCTTCCTGAAGAATGCCTCTAGAGCAATGTTTTTTTTTCATAAAATCAAGGCCTGCTGTAGACACGTCCCTTTTTTGAAATTTTTTTTGTAGTTTTGTAGTTTTGTCCAATGTTCCATGAAGGAGCAATCCACATCCATTCTCCCCACAATAAGTTGCAGGAAGCTGCTAGGGCTGCCCCGTATGCAGCGCATCAGAGACGCTATTCTTTTGCGATGTATCGCTTGGAAGCCATCCACTTGAGCATCTGCAAACATACCTGATGCACTACAAAAGCGTGGCAACCCCATCAACATCCTGAACGCGTTATTGTATTGGACACGCAAGGCATTGTAAGTCAAAACGTCGATCTCGTCAAATTTGTTTGAGATATAATTGGTCTGAGCTGCAGCTGTCCCTATCGCACTCTACGGAGGCAGACTTGAAGTAAGACGACGGCAATCGTTTCTTCTAATTCCTCGTTTTCAAATTCCTCGTAGGCCCCGTTGCCTCTTAAGGGCTCAGGCCAACATTCCCGTTCCTGTGCCGCTACCAAAACACCGTCAGTATTTACATATTTTTGTACTGTGATATGGCAAAATCAAGCGAAGACGCGACGGCGCGCGGTGCCTTGGCGTCTAGTCTACATGTAAACGCGATGCGGTGTCAGCATGGCTGCGGCGTCGTCAACACGAGCCCTAACATTTTCTCCTTCATAGTAGGTATTGTAAATAAAAAAGTATTATTGCCTTTACGACAATTTTTTTTTTAAGTAGATATAATTATTTTCAAAACATAGTTTTTAACAAAAATAAACAATTTATTTAAACACTTTTCATGAAGTATGTTTTGACTGCTTTTTTACCCATCAATATGGGTTAAATTTCTCACCTCGCAATCTTTACGTAATGACAAAGACTATTTTTGGTCAAAGTAGGAAATATATAGATATAGATACCATATTTTATATATAGGTTTTTATTAATTATAATTAAACTACTTTGAATAAAAGAGCTTTTTTTTTAAATACATATTAAGCTTTAAATTGCTAATATTTGTTAGAATTAAGTTCCCCTCCCCCCTGCCAGCTAAATGGTTGTTTTTGGATATGTGAAAAAAAACACGCCAATAGTATTATAAAACGAAGTTAAAAGGAAACATAGATAAGTAGATACGCTTTACTAGTTAACAAGTAATAATCGACCAACTTACATATGCAGTTGGAATGTATGGGAGAATATGTTTTTCAACTACAATGTTAAGTTTGTTCTTGAGATAAATTCATCCCAACTACGGAACCGTTCATTGTGCGTGGTTCGACACGCACTTTGCTTTTTTTACTGACGTGACCAATCTGCAAATCGATTACAAATTATTTGCTCAAAACCCTCAGAACATAAAATAAATAGTAGCCCAGTGGTAATGACCCCGACTTACAAGTTTAAGGTCGTTGGTTCGAACCCAGACAGGCATGCACTTTACTTTGTGCAATTTATTTCATCATACTGCTCTCAAAACGGTGAAGAAAAACATTGAAAATCGTGATGAAACGTTCTAGAACCGAAAGTTCGGCGACATTTGACATCCAACAACCCGTCTGCCCAACGTAGTAAATTACACCCCACTCTCTCTCACAAAGAGGACACTTGCCCTAGCAGTGGTGACATCTTAGGCTGATTATGAAAGTAGTAGATGAAGGTGTGTCCAAGCATTGAGCGGCAAGAGCTCGGCAGCAACACGCGGCGTTTGCAGAACACATTTTTGCCGCGCTCTAATTAGGACTAAACCGACGAATGTTTGCGCGGCAGTACTGCGTGGCACATCCGAGACACTGCGCACTTCAATTGCCAATATCAATCTACCTAGCCTTTTCCCAACTATTTCGGCCTCCAGTCTAAACGGATGCAGCTGAATACCAGTATTGAAACATGGAGCGACTGCCCATCTGACGAATGTTTCCTAAAAATATTTGTGAGCGGGCAGGTAGACAAAAGCATTCGCGCGCGGCAGTCATCCAACAACATGCCGCGCGCGGCAGCCGCGCACGTTTTCCGCTTTATGTTTGGACACATCTCATCAAGTCTATTGCCGACTTAACGGAATGTTACCATTTTTAAATATTATACTTTATTTATTTATTTATGTATGTAGATTTAATTATTGTATATTTATTTCATATCTGAATTATATTTCATTGTATGCTGCACCGGTCGACGTCATAACGTCAACGCCGGCTGTCGCTGAAAACCAGCGCTGGGGCTTTGTCTTGCATAGGGTTGCAGCATTATGCTGAGCGATGGCCGTTTTGCTTGGATGTGACGCATATTTTCCCTAAACTTGTTTCTTTTAATTTTGTGTCCTCTTTTTTGCGTCATGTTTACCGCAAATAAACGTATTTTCTTTCTTTCTTTTCATATTAATACCACAAAATTATTTTGTTTTGAAGGTTGGATGACCAATTTACCACCCTCATTTCAAAGTGTTGGTCCCAGATATTTACAATCTTATTGTAACGAAGAACTGTGGCTCAATGCTCGCGAGCTGACTCGGGCGAGCTGGCTCGATAATTACATGTAATCAGATATTTTCTGTAAGCGCTCCGTTCGCCCTCGTCTCGCCTATGCACTCCCCACTAATGAAACAGAAACCCCTACCATTGGTGTGTGGTGTTGAAATAATCACTTTGTTTTCATTTTTTGTGATTCTGACATCTAAGAACGAATCAGTCACATATAGCTCTGCATCGAAGTTAACATAGCTCGCATAGGTGTGGTGGTTCATTAGTGGGGAGTGCATACAGTGCCATCCAATGACTACAAAGTCGTTATCATCATCATTCATCATTCAAGCCGAAGCACCTCCACGCCTGGACGTAGGCCTTACTCACCATGAGTCGCCACATCGACCGGTCTTGTGCCTCTCACATCCAGCGAATCCCTGTGGCCTTCACAAAGTCATCGGTCCACCATGGTACAAAAGTGCAGAATCAAAATTATTAAAAAATACAATAAACAGCCACGGAGAGTCGAGGAACACAGTCATATCATGTACTCACATACACCAAAAAAAGCACCAACGACACGAAAGACTATTAGAAACATTAGTAACTATAATAGTTACCTACTCATAGCAAGTTGTACCAGCAAACTGGGGTACTTGTGTGCAGCCGGTCAGTCAATCCATTCTATTTAATGCCACATGAGTATAACCTTTGCAATCCCTGCTACCCGCTAAGTAAATAGCCCAGTGCTGAGGGACCGATAATTTGAGGTCAATAAAAGCCGAGCTGTGTTGGTATCACAAGCGGATCAAAATTTACAGCGAATGACAGATTGGGGAACGATTCAGTTTTAACTTGGTCGGCTCAGCGTCCATGGAATTAGCCACTCCATGGGATGTTGGCCTCAAAAAACAAGCGCAACTGGATTTAAGAGTTACTAGCGTGTAGGGCCGATTCTTAAACGGATCTTCACAAGACAAGTAAATTAGCCATACGAAGTATCAATCGGTAAGAAGTAGAAATGGCCAGAGATCACACAGGAAAGAAAGATTTGGAAGGATAACGGACAGGGCCTTTGCCCAGCAATAGGACAAAAATAAAACTTAATTTACAACGCTACTGAACTTGACCAACTGAAACAGTGACAAATATTAAGATAGAAACAAAAAGTAGGGACAAGATCTGTCGGTATCCCGCTAACCAGCCGGTGGACCCCAAACTGCGACCCGCCCGACTGTCACCTCGGCTCGGTCTTACGCGCGTTTATCTTTTTAATTGTACACCCTTGCCGCCTTCTCCCCCCTCGCAGACTGCCTCACACCAGCGCTTGTTACTACCTCGTTAGATTTAGCGAATCACTCATACGTCTACTTATTTATTTCTTGAGGAAGATTTAGGTTCGCTGTTCTTCTTGAAGGATTTTTCTGTGTTAATTATTTTTGTTTTTTCTTCGTGGAAGACACAAGAGGCACATTTTTTGGAAACATGTCCAGTGTAGGTATATCATTTTGATTTTTATCTGCCATTGGTACAACTCACAAGGTTTGCTTTAATAAGATTCGTGATGATGGCATTTATATATTTGATGGCACGGTTGGCGCAGTGGTTAAGCGATTGACTGCTGCGCTGCGTGTCGCGGGTTCGATTCCCGCACGGAACAAATATTTGTATGACCTACAATTAGTTGTTCCGGGTCTGGCTGTTTGTGTATGTGAGTTTAAATGTTTGTAAGCGCACCCACGACACAGGAGAAAATTCCTAGTGTGGGGCAACGTTTAAAAAAAAAAAAAAAAAAAAATAGGCTGTACTGCAAAGTACTGGCCTGTAAATTATATCTCGCTACTTTCCTATAGGTACTCTAAATTAGTTTAAATTAGATAGTACAACACTTTTTTTGGTTTGCTTTCCACAGTGTAGGTATACCCATCTGTCCTGCACTATACTTTGGTAGTTAACTTATCAAATTATTTAGCTGATTTTCTTTGAACTACCTAAAACCTATCACCGAGCTATTTCTTTCTGCTGGATACGAAATGAGATTAGAGCAACTTTGAAACTCTGTTCCACGAAGAAATATTTTTTCAAATTCATTCCTAACACTGCCGCTAACACTGTACAAATCGTTATTGCAGTTCCAGTCCTCATTATTTATTTCTCATAAGGTCTACTTTACTTTGATTTAAACGAAATAAACAAGGATTAACAATTAGTCGCAAAATGTACGCACCAACGCTTAGTGGGTGTTCAGGGGTGGTAAATCGGTAGACCCGATGCAAGAGAGATCAGAAGTATCACACGAAATCTTGGTTGTGGAAAAAAAACACCTGTCGTAGAAAATTGCAACTATGGGGAAAATAAGCAAGCAAGGAAGCTTAGACCATATATCATAACGGTCTAAAGATACAAGTTTAAAGCTTTGTGTGTGCGTAAAATAAAGCGTGTACCTACTCGTACTAAAATTTATTTGTACCTACCTGCGTCCCGCGGTGTCACCCGCGTAAGTCTCGATCCCGTTAGAATATCGGGATAAAAGGTATTCTATGTCCTTTTCCAGGTCATGGTCTTCCCATGTGCCAAATTTCATTCAAATCCGTTCAGCCGTTTTGTCATGAAAGCGTAACAAACAAACTCACTTTCACATTTATAATATTAGTTGGAATAATATCAGCACGAGGAGGAGCTCGTGGCTAAATGGTAACAGCCATATGGGTCGATCGAACGGTAAGCTAGCTTTTCCAGGCATTTTCGACTCGACAGTCGATCTCTTTGTCCTGTCTGTTGTAGAAGGAGGTTACATAGTTATTAGTTACATATTTTTGTGGACTTGGCGCTTGAATTTTCGTAGTGAAGTTCAACAAATATCAATCCCTCCATGACAATTATTTAGAAGTCTGGACTGGGGAGTTAGACCCTGAAACAGTTTTTTTGAATGGCGGACGTAACATTTTTATAGAGTGACGCGGATATTTACATGGTAGGATAAAATTAAACTTACTTAACAACTGGGGGCAGTCTATTTTACTGTAAAGAACTTTGAAAAGAAAGATTAAATCCCTATATTATCTCTGCGTTTTTTGAGTGAGGTTATGCAAAATTTTTGAAGACGTTTTGCGTAGCTTGAAACTTTTTTAGCTATTCTCGCAGAGTAGGCAAGATGGTTTAAAAATCTTTTTTTTTTTTTTTTTGAATGCGCCTCAATAAGCCGCGAATATAAGACTATGTGATGCATAGTGGGGACGCCATACAACCGCGCAGTACTCCAATACGGTTCGAACGAGGCAATCAAATAAATAAATTTTCGATTTAGGCTTGCGAAAACATTTTGCATTCCGCATGACAAGCCCGAGTGTGTTTGAAGCTTTTCTGTCAACGTTGTCCATGTGAGGAATAAATGCTAGCTTGCGGTCAAGAACGACCCCCAAGTCTCTGATTTCATCTACTTTATTGAGGCACGTACCGTTCATACTATAATTGAAATCAATAAAATTTTACTCTCGAGTAAACGTTATTTGAGTTTTTTTTTGTCCCGAAATGGTCCTTCTGCTAATATCTGTGTCATGACTCTGCTTTGTTTTTCATTAGACGCTGCTTATGGGGTCCGTCGTCGAATCGCTAAGCACTTAACTGCCATCCCTGACTTAGTATTCAATGAGAAAAACGTTTTAACGATCTCTTTGAAATCAGATGAACCTTTTGTGCTTAGGTCTATCGTGACTGGAATTTTGCTAAGATGTCTGTTATCTGTGAACTGAAATATGGAATAAGATTTGGTGCAGGATTAACGGTCGATCTTAAGAGAAGTCTTCGAAGATGAAGTAGAGAGCCGTGAATAGAAGGTACGAGTAGTTTTAATATTGCAATAGCTATGTCCACACTGTGCCTTTTTTCGATAATCACTGGCATGCGTCAAAGCGCATTCATCAGCGCACGTGAGGCATGCCCGTGAGGCATGCCTAATCAGAATGCGCGCTGATGCACGTGTGGCCGCGCTCGGTGGGTTTCGGTTCAATAAGTCCTGCAATCTTCACAAGTTGACCAAAATTCGAAGACTAATGTGGACAGGTAGTTGCATGCGTTTTGATGCACACAACAGTTGAATGCGCTAGACCAGATATTGAAAGATGAATATTAAAGTTGAATATGAAAAGGGTATAGTGTGGACATAGCTCAAAGCTGTAACTACACTACTACACTTTCAACATGCGTTTCAACTTGCGTAGATGCATGCGCCATGTGGGCTGTCGAAGTAATGAATGTGTTAGCGCAAGCATCACCGCATGCGCTGACGTGTGCTGTAACGCGAACTGTTGCAACTTATTGCATGCGCCACAGGGTTTGATGCATGCGCTATTGCCAGCTTTGGGGGATGCGCAACTGCGCAAAGGCATACATCTGGATAAATAACGCAAGTTGAAAACAAATATTGTACGCGCACGAGTGTAGATAAGTACCTACAGCAATTAATAGGATGTATTTTATTATTCTAGAATGATCACAAGCTAGAATATCTATCAGACTCTTACCAGAAAAAGAGGCTGTTAAAAATCCAATCTAAACTATTTTCTATTCACAATTTATTATTAAATAAAACTCTGTCAGTATGTCACATGATTGTATGTCACGCATGTCACCAATATTTCTCAAATCGTCAAAGGACACACGTCATTTGACGAAACTTGCTTTTATCATGCTTTTTTTTGCCATAATGTCATCACATAAAATCTAAAAACACCCATTGCATTAAAACAACACTTTGTTTAATAATGGACCCATCAGAAGATGATACGCAAAACAAGCCCTGCAGCGACACAGCCTATACTCCATTCGAAATACTTCTTCGTTGCTTTAGTTTTTAATCATGTCTAAATCAGCAAACCAACCTAACATCTCGTCGACGCGAAGGGATTATTACCGAAAAGGTCGCGTACCGTACGTACCTCGCGTCCCGTACGTACCTCAAGCGATAAGGAAATCAAATTTTTATGGTCCCCTAAGTCAGAAGTACGACGAATACATCAAGTTATTTGAAGACAGTGATGACACTGATGGCAGTGCACAAAACACAGCCAGACGAAATAAAGCCTCTAATCAAGAAAACCTAGTTAAAAGCATAAAATATGATGTCAAAACGCTCCGAGCTTTACATGAGAAGATTATTCATGAATTCAAGGCCCCGAGTAAACCCATCCTACACTGTTATAATACAGAAGCAGAAGGCAATAACACGCTTACCGCAAAGAAATCGGCTCCTATAAAGAAGATAAGCTTTGCTATACCAGGCAAGTGGTTTGATTTTTAAGAACGTGGACATAGACAAAAACTAACATTTAAGTCCTATCTTTAATTATTTTAAAACCCTGAGAAACTACTTACAGGGAACAAAAATCATCTACAAATAAAATATCTCAATCAGCCTGTAGTGTTCCCACGGGTTGGTCGATGTCACATATCTTCGTATTTTTGGTTCTAGGTCATGTCGGTTTCCTCACGATGTTTTACTTCACCATTGTGAGAGCAGTGATAATGAGATTATTTACACAAATCAACTCGTAAATCGGGGGCGTTACCCCTGGGCCACCACTACTCTATGTATATACTACTTACAGTGAACAAAAATCATCTACAAAAAAGTACGAGTATGTTAGACATTAATAGTCATCTCTTTATCTTATAGATGATAAAAAAAAACTGGACCATGAACGTATGGACTGGAAGGACTACCATCCTCTCGAAGTAATACATAAATTCATGGATGATCTTGAAGCAGACTACCCCTCTATATGCACCACCGGTTCCATTGGCTACTCTGTAGAAGGACGGCATCTAAAAGTAGGGGATCACTACTTATTTATTATTTATTTAAACTTTTTGCAACGTAAAAGAACTAAGGCGGATTTCATTTTTTTGTTTGTATTACTTAAATGTTTCCTTTTAACGTAAGCCATGAGGTAGCTAAGTTTAGCAGAGGAATATTCAATATTAGTTTGCAAAAACACATAATAAGCTTCATAGACGAAACAGATGCTCCATCTGGTGTTGTCTGGCGAGTGCCATATAACTTCCAATTGGTTGGCAATACCGATATTCTCAAGCCGTTGTCTCTTTTTCGGACTTCTAAGAAAGAGATAGTGCTTTATGTGTGAGACAACAGGGAATAACAGATTAATGTGCTCTTTAAGAACTTATGAAGTGTCGATATTTAAAGTTTAGTCCACATGGTTATGCCTGTGAACTAAATGTGGATAATGCCGTTAAATCTCGTAGTTTGATCCTGTCGAACAACTCTACCTCATTATCTTTGCTCCTATGCTAGATTCTAAAGATTTCGAACAGCAACGCGAACAACGTAGCAGTTTGGATGGACGCAGGCATACATGCACGTGAGTGGATCGCGCCCGCTGTCAACACGTACATCGCAAACCACATCAGCAGAAACTTCGAAACCCTTCCTGAAAGTGTTACAAATAAGGACTGGTAATATAATTACATTTGTATTGTTTTTGCTCATAAAACAGTGTTCCATCCCATTTTTAACAACAACAAAAAAACTGGTATAGTATGCAATATAATGAACTCAGCCACAACACCCTGTCCTTCGTCTTCCGCATCCAGTCTGTCGCAGCTACCTTCTTAAAAGGTCGTCGGTCCATCTACCTGAGGGGCGTCCCACACTACGCTTGCCGATACCATCGGTCCTTCGACAAACATGGCCAGCCCACTGCCACTTCAGCTTGCTTAAGAGGGAACAGGGCCTACGAGGAATTTGAAAAATAGGTATTTAAAGAAAGAAGACCGAATATATCACAAAAATAAATGACAAGTTTAACGTTTCGTATTCCCCTTTTTTGTCCTCGAAAACTGAGCCGATTCAATTATTTTTACATTAAAATTTTAAGAAAGAGTATGTCTAGGTTCTTATCATTTTCTTTTATGTTAAAAACTTTTCGAATTTGTCTGGTAGTCCTCTAAACACGGCGGTAAAAATGGATCATTTTTGAAGGGTCTTTTTTCTTTACCAATACGTTGCTGAAAAAAACGAAATAACAGGGACGTGTCTACAGCAAGCCTTGATTTTATGAAAAAAATGATTGCTCTAGAGGCGTTATTCAGGAAGAAAAAAGGGGAATACATTTGTATGAAGAATCGCAGGCCCTGTTCCCTCTTAACTTCGATTCTTTTCCGGATAATTTCATTCCTGATGATATCTTTCAAAGAAACTCCGAGCATAGCCCGCTTCGTAGCACGCTGAGCGACCTTGAATTTGTGAACCAGGCCGACTGTCAATGTCCACGTTTTGGCACCGTATGTCATAGCGGGCAGGACGCACTGGTTAGAACACTGGTTGGAAGACCATAATCTTCAAACATTGCGGGAGAGTGGACGAGAAGACTTGACGAAGTTTTCCAAACGCTGTCCAACCAACTGAATACTTCTGTCGGCTTCTTTCTCAAAGTTGTGTCTACCAAGCTGATGACTTGCCCTAAGTAGATAATTAGACATACTCCCTCTCAACTTCGATAAACAACCCTTCGATGTAAATTAAACTCGGCAAGACGTACAATTCAGACGTCATTGTACAGACGCCAGCACATCAACCTACTATAATCTGTCAAATTTCTTTAATAGATTTTCAACTTTATCATTGAAGCATAAGGTTCAAAGCTGATTGGGAAAATTTGACAGTTTCGGGTAGGTTGACCTGCTGGCGTCTATACATTGTATATACATGAATTCATGCCGAGTCCAACCCGCCGAGACGTTCCATTTACGCTGTAGCATCCGGTCTAACTGTTCCAGCGTCTCTGCCATTATGACGATGTCAACGTAATATAATATTGGTGGTATTTTTTTAATTCCAGGTACTTTCTTCCAGTAGTCAATCCAGATGGCTACCATTACTCGCACACCACAAATCGCATGTGGCGTAAAAATCGTGCTTATTACAATGGTTTTCCTTGCGGAGTCGATCTCAATAGGAACTTCGGGTAAATCAATTGGCTTACTGTAATACGAGTACATGAAGCACGTATCCTGAAAGCTGTTTTCTTTCCTATAATATGTATTTGATTACAAACAGATTAAATAAGTAACACTATTAGAATAAGTTGATCTCATACAGCATCGTGAGGGACAGATAATTCTCGCCATACTACTAATAATTATTCTATTATTATAATTAATAATTATTCTATTATTATAATTAATAATTCTCGCCATACCACTCATCTATGCAAAAGTAACATAAATTGAGTTTTGTAGAAAAATAAAATAATTATGGAAGTAACTTTCATACCAATTACCATCGTTAAATTACTTCCATATTTGTTTTACATCAAAGTGTTATTTTTTAGAGTTGGTTGGGGTGGCAGAGGTTCATCAGATCAACCTAGTAATAGTTTCTACAGAGGACCTCATCCATTTTCCGAGCCTGAAGCATCTGCTATGAGGGTAAAATATTTTTAATTTTTTACATCAAAATATGTAAGACTTCAAGTGCAGAATAAGGTTTTTTTAATTATTATTTGAACAAGTCTATTGTAATTACTGAGCTATTCAGATAATTAAGACAGTTAACAGGCGCAGAAACCACGCGTTTGGTCTATTTTAGGTACTTCCACAGCATTATGTCGTACGGCATTTTACTGTGATCTACGTATGGTATTCCGAAATACCGCTCACCGAAAGGACGGTTTTCCGATAACACTCTACTCCGACGGTTTGTTGAACGAAAAAATGATTGGCCGATGAAATGTTTCGCCGAAAATATTATTCATCGACGGTTGGTAGTCCGAATGAATCCTTCGCCGATGTAACGGTTCACCGAAAACACTCTTCAATGACGATTGGTTGAACGAACGAATCTTTTGCCGATAGCACTCGTTGTAGGGGAATTCTTTTGCCATGTGGGGTTGGACTGCTGTCATTGAATCCATCTTTATTTTGCAAAAGAGAGCTGTCAGAGCCATTTATAATTTACGTCGCTGCAAATCTCTCAGGGAACTATTTAAAATGAATAATATTATGATTATGACGGTACCTTGTTAATTCATTTATGAAAATATTATGTAGGTATGTAAGAAAAAACCTACATCTTTTTAATAAATTAAGTGATAGACATAATTTTAATACTAAAAATAAAGATAAAATAGTTCAACCATTTTTCAGATTATCTAAATTACATACATCTTTTATGGCGTACTGTGTTAAATGTTACAACAAAATACCTTGTGATATATTGCAATTGAATGAAAGAAAATTTTAAACTCATATTAAAAGTACACTTTGCATACCTATTACAAATTAGAGGATTATATCCTAGATAAGAATGCTTGGAAACATGCTGGTCCTACTCCATAGGATAATCTAGAATCTAGACTAAATCAAACTGGTATATATATATATAATATTAAATTGATTTTACATTCTGTGATTATTTCCTCACACACTGACTTATTAATTGTAAAATTTTAGGAAAATAGTCTCGTTTTACAATGTTTGTAAATATGTGAGATAGATACACTTATTTAATTTATCTCTTGTTGCTTCATTTTTATTTCTTTTTACCTATTGTGGTATAGTAATTTTATTCTAGGTGCATCGTCTTCACAAATAATTATAGAACCAAGGGTCAGTTGTCGCTGCTTCGTGATGCGTCGCGCTACGCAGCGAGCCATGCCGAGGCGCAGCGCGGCGCTGCGCGGCGCAGCGTGGCGCAGCTCGACGCCGCGAGGCATTTTCAAATTATCTCAATTAAATGTGTATATTTTTGAGTAGTAAATAAAGTTATAATTTGTATCACTATCTTAAAAAGTGCGCGCAGCATCGCTTCGCGTCACGTCTCGGTGTGAACTGGCCCTTATGTACCTATACAAAATATTGTAAAACATTTTAAAAGAACAACGGTAGAGTTTCATGCCCATTCTTCTGCATGCGAAAACTACCTTATGGAAGGGGCGACTAGAATCAATTCTTTTTTTTTTTTTTTTTTTGGCTTTCAAAAGTGCCTTATAAGGACCTATTTGAAATAAATGATTCGACTTTGAATTTGAGAGTGCTTCTATAAATGACCTCCAAAAACAATACGTGTTTTTTTTAACTCAAATCTAAGGCTTTCTATACAATCATTTGTAGATAGTTTATGAAACTGATAAATCATTTAAGCAAATAGCTGCACATAGCAAAGAACATATAACCATGGACCACATTAGAAGTTGCTTTACTATACAGAAATAGTTTACCGCCATTGTTCACCAAAACACAATAATCATAATACAATCAAAATTAATACGACAAACGCACAATCTCATCAGCCAACAGAAAGCGTCGGAAAACGACGACTATTCAATACATTTACGTATACGGTCCAAATGATCACTGGAATGGGTTCCCGCGATGATTTGACTGTAATATGCCGTTGATGCCGAATTCGTGTCATCACCATTCCGTGCAGAGATTAAACTGCAAACAGGGTTTAGCCGTAAATCATTTTCGCAACGATTTTATATCAGTCTGTAACAATAAATTTAATTCGCTGTTTGCGCTTTAAAGCGTTACCTGCGAAGAATGTTCCATGATGACAGTAATTTTGTTAACTTTCGAGTATGTACGAGTAGTTCGATATTGAATCAATATAAAATACGAAGCAATGCAGCTGGTACAAATAAGACTGTATATTCTGAAAGTACTTATAGTATAGCTGATCCTCTCTGAGATGACGCGCCCCACTACCGCATTACCTATAGAAATCCGTCGATTACCGTGTGCGTAAATGCGGTAGTGGGGCGCGTCATTTGAGAGTGGACAAGCTACAGATACTATAAAATTGCCATTATTACATGGATTTTATGTAGGTATTTAACAATCTTTTAAGCATGTTCTTTCCTTTCTTTGACTTGAGTTGTAGACCAAAATAATCAAACAAAAATGATGATTCCTTGTTATAATGGCTACTGTAGTGTATCTAGGAATTCTAGGACCCTTTCTCTATTTATTTTTTAAATTGCAAAACAGACAGAAAAATGGAAACATGGATGGGAGGCTTTCGCCGTGCAGTAGGACACAACAGACTCATAATAATAATAAATAACTGTTTTGTCTAATTTCAGGACGCATTGTTAAACTCAGGAATAAAGTTTCAAGTGTATATAACACTGCACAGCTATGGACAAATTATAATATTCCCGTACTCCTGTACTACAGAAATGGCTCCCGACTATGTTCATCTGCTTGAAGGAGCTACTGCAATGTCAAAGGTAATCATTTCAACAAAAAGCTTGCATATACATCGTAAAGGCATTTCCTAAATGGCAAGCATTGTTTTTTTATGAATAAAACTTCAATTATCATTGGATGAACACTCATAGTTTTGACTTGAAACAAATTCTTTTTTTGTCCAATCAGTTTTTAACAAATATGATTCATGAAGTTATCGTCATTTTAGTTGCATCGACAACTGATAACAATTCTATTGTTTGCTACCATCAGGCCATCTATAACACCAACGGCGAGACATATAAGGTGGGCATTTCAAGAGACGTCATGTACGCAGCCGCCGGCACCAGCAACGACTTTGCACATGGTGGTGCCGGCATTCCTTACTGTTACCTCATCGAACTAAGAAGTAAAAAACATAAATTCAAATTACCAAAAGAGGAAATAGAAGACACTGGCAATGAAATACTAAGTAGTGTTCTAGCGTTGATGGAATTTGTTGAAACGTATAATTACCAGAATAAAATTGACCAGAAAGTGGATTTACTACTGAAGCAGAATGATTCCTTTGAGGGGAACTGTTCTTTCGTAAACAGAGCCAAAACTCACACGAAGCAATGCGCGTCTTACGATAAGCGAAATTATTCTTATCTAAAACAGGGTGATTCTTTAGTGAAAACACAAAGTTCTTACGTTAGATTGACCAACTTCCCCAAGGCAAGGAATGATTCTGTGGAAGAATCAAGTGATTCTGAGTGGTCTGATTGTATCAACAACCGAGATAAAACTATGGTGGAGAACATCAATACTTCAGAAAAGGAGACAACACCCGTTTCCGTTTCTGAATATAAGAAATGTAAGAAAAATAAAGACTCAAGTGCTCCTTTTCCCCTTTATTACGATTCATACACCCAGAAACCAGAATTTACTAACGATGCAAATGATTCAACCGACTCTTACGTGAATCAGACCGAATCTCTAACGGACAGAGAAGATTCTTACGACACGTGGAACAGTTTCTACGAGCGCAAAAACGATTTTTACGAGAAGAGAAACCATTTATTACAGACTGGCTCTACTTTCGTCGCAGCTGACCTTCAAAGGTATATTATATATTTTTTTAAGGAGATGATTAACAAAGTAGAGATCTTGCATGTCCTAAAGTTTACTCTTTCGTATGTAGGTATAGTTGACCATATAATTGTTGAGAGGTATGAGGCAGACGGTGTAAAGTTCACTCATACTCTTTAGAAAAGGTAGGATCCTCCAATCAGACAGGTGTCGTGTCTAGCGGACAAGTGCCCAACGATTGATGTCGGAAAATTATATATATGTCGATCGCGCGGTAAACTCTAATTGCGCGATGCAGGATTTTGTGTGACGTCAGGTCTTTGATGCGTAGTTCGCATGTGGCGATGTAGATGCCGCCACAATTGCTTTACCACTCTAAGGTTGAGTATCCCTTGCACGTGTCGTAAAACAACGAAATCTATTATTGCTTTAAAGACCAGTGTGTCAGCACAAATTGCCGTGAGAAACGTGCCTGGACTGCTCCCATCAATATTGGGGTCAGCTTCCAGTCTAACCAGATGCAGCTGAATACCGGTATCTTTCATCGAGCGACTGCCTATCAACCTCCACAACCCAGTTACTGTGTAATACGATACCCCTTGGTACGACTGATTGTCAGACTTTCGGGCTTCTGACGACCCGTAACAGTCGTCGACAGTCTGACAAAGATCCACGAATGGCCAGGACGAACGGATTAACTTACTTTCCGAGGCACGGAAGGGTCTTGGTTTGTAAAGATGGTTTCCCATCCACGGACCAACCGCGGCAAGCGTAGCTTAACCTGAACGATGACCCGTGCGGCTGTTATTACTTAGCCACACGCTCCTCCAGATACAGCAGTACTTACTACCTAATAAAATTCATGCCGCTGAAAGTGCATTGAGCGCATCGCTTCTGTCACGGACCGCCTTCAAAGCCGTCAGTTGTATACGACATTTGTATTATGTCGTAGTGCGGGTAAAGGGAGGCGCGCTTGGTTTGTGTGAAAAGGTTGACATTGCTGCCTCTAACAGCGGCTGCCGATACGTCTCCCTGCTCTACGACTGGGAGTTATGTCCAAAGTGATAAAACAAATATGAGGTCGACTATATCTTCTTGTTTTACAAATAGGCATATCTTATGATCTCGTACAACTGAGTGAGGACGTAGGACCTGGGACAAGCGCAAGGTAAGAGATGCTCTTTTAAAGGTGTTGCACACTCTCAGGCATTTCGGAGTCTTGTTCATTATTTACTTATTTCATATCAGTACGAGAGCCCACGACCAAAATCATGTCGCATCGTTTTACGGCCAAAACAGTATAAAATTGCTAGTGACCACCAAGTCGGGTTCCGAATCATCTAATTCTGAACCTGACTCGGTGGGCAGTACCGGTCAAAGTAGCAGTTTTATGGGGCCCATTTATGCTACGTCAAACAAAATAGGCTGGCAGTTTTATCACAATATGTCTGATATTAAAAATGTCCATAGGTTTCTTCATGTTATTATAAAAAGTTTGTTTTAAAATTGTCGATATAAATTTCATAGCAACCTGGTTAATTTTTTTTTAAATATTATTTTACCAAATAACTGTTTTCAGACATTTTAAATGTATAATTCCAAAAACGAAAAGAACGTTTCGGAGTCGCCCGTCAAACGCGCAGTGCTTGTTACGGTCCTATCCCTTACGACAGCAATGATGAATCTGACAATTATTAAAAACTATGAATTTTTTCTTTTAAAAAGTATTTCTCAAACTTTATCCCAGTTTCCCTTTATCCAATTTATTAAAAAAGTCCTTCAATATCAATTCGATAGTTTCGGGTAAGCTCTTTATTAATCGTACGTAAATACGATTTTATTTATAATTTCTTACTATCGAAAAGCTGTCTGATTAGTAAGATGCTACACTAAAATTATCTGACATATTTTTTTTTCTACTGCTGGGTTTGCTGGGCAACTTTTTTCATCATGGCTAATAAGTTTTCAGACAAAATGCTATGTTACCGATTGGTGAAATTTTTCAACACGTTTAAATTTTATTTTTTATATTTTTTTACATTTTTAATTTTCTTAAATGATCTTCTGGGTACGTGCGACGCTACAGGTGTCTAAAAATTTTGTTTTCAGTATATCTAAAATTTATCATTCAACTACATTGGGTCACACGGTAAGTTTCTAAAATTAGGTTTTTTTGATCCAAAATAACCTAATCTATCGGCTGTATACGGTTTTGATTGTAAAACAATAAGGCAAAAAGTCTGGTCACGGGCTCTTGTACTACCTATATGGTATAATTTCGTAAATAATTTACCTAAACTTAATAACCTCAAACAATCACATTATAAAAAGTTCACAACCTCTGCAAAGAATCAGAGATATAACCACTGTCAAAATAGCTTTATTAAAATGACAGCCACTGTTGACAACAGCATTCTAGTTTTGAGTCAGTTTGTCAGTGCATATCAAAATTTTCAGTAATGTAGGTAGGCCTCTAAAAAACAACTTGCAAAATTAATTTGTGATCCATATCCCTTATTACAACAAAAACCATTCTTTCTACCGAAAAATAACGTAACTCCGTCAAAGTGGCTCCGACAGAGCAGAGATCCCAAATATGGGAAGTGAGATTCCCTGAAGAAGGTCAAAGACAGTTCGTGAAAACTTTGGACAGTTTAGGAGGTGCGTACTAGACCTGACTGACGAAGTCCCCACAATCTAAAGGAAATAAGAAAGTAAAAAAATCACTTTGATGAAAATGACTCGTTGGAATCTAAAACGTAAATCTTCCGTCGAAGATCGAATGAGGGTGATATCAAATAACGACATTTTGGCTGGCATTCTCTTCTTCATAGTACAGTTTGTGCAAGCGGCGAACAGTCGTCAGCGTCAGTATATTTTTTTCTTCTTTTCAACTATCAAATAACTGCACAAACCTTTTGAAACTTAACTTAATATTGTGATTTTACAGCAATCAATATATGGAAAGAGGAACGTAGCTCGATGGACATAATGGTCGACGGCTCTAGGGCCGGCCAGGTGGCCGGAATATTGCACGAGAGAGATATTCCATATACCATAGCCATAACAGACCTAGCCGAATTACTGAAAAAAGAACAGAATACTTCTATCTCAATAAATAGAGTTAAATCCACACGTAAGAATTGAAATCAATAGTCTTTAGTAAACTGGCTTAATTTTATTTGGATTGAATCCTCGTAGTGTTTTTTCTCATATACATATTCATGGCAGTTTCGCGCTTTAAATGCATGAGGAAGACACATCCATCAAACCATTGGTAAAATTCAATAAGAAGTATGAAAGGCATTAACTTACCCAAAAATATCAAGAAGTATTGATTCCTTTAGCCATCAGCAGCACCATGTCGTACGCGTAACTTAAGTGGCACAAATGCTGCTGAGCTCGACAATCAGCGCATTCATGAACAGATTGAAAACCTTTGGTGAGGACACCTCCCCTTGTCTCACTCCTGATTCCATACTCTCCGATCTCGCCTTACCCCATCTAATAGTGTTTCTTTGACATGACACACACACCGTACACCTGCGATCTCATAATTAACTAGAATCAAAAGCTTGAGATAGATAAGAAACACGCAGATATGTGTCATCCTATTCGCGAAGTGCTCGGCAGTCTGTGTGCTAGGCTTAACCTAACGCTTTCGGTTCCACTAGTCCCAGCCGAAACCCTAACTCTGCCTCATGCAACTGTAAGTACTGATGTAATTGTACGCTAAGCAAACTGTCGAATTATATATCTAGTCTTATTCGTAACAATAGGGACAATGTCAGTTTTAATCATTTCGGTCGGCAAGTAAATCACAGAGTGAAAAACGTTACCAGCACGCTCTGCATAATTATGAGGTCCAGTATGTTGAAGATCCTCGAAGCTGACCATCGTTGCCGAGTAAATTCATACCCTTAAAACACGACCCCACGGGACCCGGTGACGATTTTCCACAAAAATGCCTCGTATAAAGATCGGTAAACATTTTGGATTCTGTAACACCATCAACGCTCACAGACAGACACTATAGTGTAACTTCTTAGCTCATTTTCAGATGCAATGGATGACGCTAGATTTTTTACAATGACATCCATTTTATCATCACGATTAGTCATTTAAAAGCTATCTTCCTAAACAAAACAAATGCCTAAATGATTCTATCATAGCGCACCTATTAACTAATTGAATTTACCTGCAACAATATTACATTCATTTGTGCTATTAACAAATTAAATCGTAATGAGCTCAATATTATCATACAGAGTCGTACAAATTCGTGTGGTCACAAATATAACGATGGCTACAATAGAAAGATTAGTGCAATGGAAGCACGTAATAATCGCCTGCCTTTAAAAGCGAAGTTTTTGTTCAAAAAGAAGCATTCATTCATCATTACTTGCACAATTAGCACCAAACCCTTTAATATTTATGACAAGTTCCAGTGCAGATAAATTAAAGTTAATATTAGAAGAACATCATTTATTTTGTCCATATTGCAGCGAAGACCATGGATTGGATCAGCTACCACACATTGGATACGATCTATGCTTTTTTGGATAGCTTGCAGGCTGAATATCCGTATTTGTGCTCTATTCATGTGATTGGGAAATCAGTGGAAGGAAGGGATCTGAAGGTATTTCTTATTTGAATGTACTGTTTCATAATAACACTGTTAATACTATATTTAGAAACGAGGGAATCAGTGTGGTCGTTGTGGGAGGAAGCCAGTGTTCGAAAACTGTTTTCTTTACACAAATCGGTATTTCTAAATTATAATTTGCATTTGCTCATACTGGTTAGTGAGATGGGCGACATTGTTACCATCGCGGAATCGTGCATAGAACCTGGATGAGGCTGGCAAGGAGCGTGGGAATTGTCACAAGAAAAGAGACTCCAATGCTCAGCAGTCATTAAGTTGGACTGTAGCTGACAATGATGAGCGAAACCTGAGTATTATATCAATCGTTTATCAACAGTTTACACAACAATATCCTGGTTGTGCCAAGGTGCCAATGTCAGCCACAATTTTGCGAAGAACGCCTATAACTAGACGTTCAACAACTACAGCAGTGTCTTTAATCTGTTTGCCTTTTTCAGATGTTAAAAATTTCTAACGGTGAGAAGACAAACCACGGAGTATGGTTGGACGGGGCCATACATCCACGTGAATGGATCAGCCCGGCCGTGGTCACCTACCTAGCAAACAAGATCGTCAGGTCATTCAATGAAATGCCGGAGAGCGTCACCAATAAAGACTGGTGAGGAAACTTATCTTACTTCTTCCTCGTACTATCGAAGAACTTCATACCTAAGCTGTTTGAAAACAAAATCCTGTGAACACGATGACCACACTCCCCGATTCTATAGCAGCCGAGCGCTGCAAGCAGAAATAGTCCTTACGGTGTATATATATGAACTTCTTCGATGGTACATGTTCATTATAACCTTTTTACTTAGTTTCCTAAGTGATCAACCAGTCATCAAGGTCTGCCCTCAGGATGATGGGTGGTTATGTTGAACTTCTTCTGGCTTTTAACCCACGTGACTTTTTCTTCCACCTGGTGCCTGACCTCAGGTATCGGCCGTAGCAGATCATAATCCTGATCCTAATTATATAAATGCGAAAGTGAATTTGTTTGTTTGTTTGTCACGCTTTCACGCTAAAACGGCTGAGCCGATTTGGATGAAATTTGGCACATCGGTACACCATGACCTGGATTAGGACATACATTTTTTATGCTACTATTCCCACGAGATCGAGACTTACGCTGGTGAAACCGCGGGGCGCAGCTAGTATAATTATATCCTGTTCCTAATTCTTGCGGTATAAATCAGAGTTTAATTGAAATGGTCCAATAATAGTCGTTCTTCTTGCAATATTTCGTGATTCTATCTGCCGTAAAGAGACTGAATTTTTTTAGGACGGGAACAAGCTGCTTTGACCAAAGCTTTTTAATACTCTGTTAGTTTTTATAAAAAAATTACCAAAAAAAAGTTTTTTATCTTTTAGGTACATTCTACCAGTGATGAATCCAGATGGGTACGCGTACACTCACACGCACGACAGGATGTGGCGAAAAAACCGAGCGCGCTACGGAGAACTAGTGGGTGTAGACCTTAACAGAAACTTTAGGTAGGTGAAATTGTGTTAATAATAAAATAATAATACCAGCTTATTATTGTCCCACTGCAGGGCAAAGGCCTCTTCTCACACAGAGAAGGCACGAGCATTGATCACCACGCTTGCTCAAGACGGGTTGGCGATTTCAGACTTATATTAACCCTACGTATTTGATATTAATTTCAACTTGATACCTCCACGCGTTTCTGAGAAAGTGTCTTGACAGACATACGGACGGGCAACGAAGTGTATAAGCGCTCCATTTTTTCCTTTTGAGGTACGGAACCCTTAAAACAAGATGGCAGCGTTAGTTTCTAGTTTGACCACGCGCCAAAAGAACCTTTTAAAATTATACGGTACGCGAGCGTTAATTTGACATATGGAACTTTATAGAGAGACTTCAGAACCTATGAGTGACAGAAATGACAATAAAACCGAACTTTTTATAAAAAACCCGACTTGCCATAATTTCTGCTGAGTACTGCAGATTATACAGCCAAAATTGGGCCAATATTAGGCACCTCGTTAAATCAAGCTTATCCCATTTTTTTTAGACAAACTACCCAATTAACAAAAGGTTCCGCGATTCTGAAAAAAAAAATATTTTCTAGTTTCGGTTTTGCTGAAAAAGGAGAAGAAGGCTCATCAGATGATCCTGGTAGCATATTCTACAGAGGACCGAAAGCCTTTTCTGAACCAGAGACCGCTGCAGTCAAGGTAAGCTACATAGTTCATTCAATCGTATAACGTAAGGCTTTAAAACCACAACTTTCCATAACAACAATGATACCAATGCGTTTGCCGCTATTGAGGCCCGCTTGGTTGTTTGACCTAAAGGTCCTGAACACACATGCGATTAAAAAGCATACTCGTAGCTAGTAGCTAGTGTGGTCTTTTACAGCATGTTTCCGTGTGTGTAAAATAATCATACTCTCTTAATTTTCATCAGCTTATTTTATGCTACTACATAGCATCTGCTTGAAATTGGCATGCTTTTGTGCTATCACATAGCATTTGTGTATTCTAAGCAGGTTGGGTTAAGAAACGTGCTGCCTTGCTAGAAAGAATGAGAGGTTATTCGGGGGAACCCCAGGGGAACCCCAGTTCCAAAGTACCAAGAAAAAAAAAGAAAGTGGTGTAGGCACCACTTTTTTTTTTGCTGACAACACATTTTTTGAAATAAAAGTTATTGTTTATAAGTAAGTTTAAAGAAATTCTACTTATTTACGGATGCAAGAGCGAGCCTAGTGAGCTTGCTAGACCTCACAATCCCTTTTTTTTTTTTTGGGTGGGATATTATCAAATAACTTCTCCCGCTCTGGGAGCTCTGGAGCGGGAGGGCGTGTCAGACTCTTACTGACTAAAACCCACCCGTGTTCCTTCCGTTGCCTGTACGTTGCCAGGGGCCACGGTATCCCTTTCGGACTTTCCCGCAATCCCCTTCAAACCTAACCTGCCCGAGCCGGGGTGACCCAAGTCCCGACACATCTCGACTTAAAAAAGGCAATAAGAACTTAGGATGCAAGAGCGAGCGAAACGAGCTCGGGACTTGGGGCACCTTGACTCGGACAGATTAGGTTCCTTTAAACCCTGCAGACAGAAATAGGAGACCCACGAAGCGGGCTCCGTCGACTAAGCTTTTCTTCAAAAAATGTATATTTAACATATTTTTTTTTTATTTATCTCTGGCCTTCGATACGTTTGATATTGACCTTGAAAATGTATCTCCTGTGAACTGGTGAGTGGGGGGATGACTTGCTCTCTTCATCTCCTCCCTTCCACCTCCATCTACATTTCATTTATAAACCTTTTTAGATATGTCATATAAAAAAATCGTTTAAAATAAAACTATGTATCTCCAGCGGGGGGAGTGGGGATTTACTAAACCTCTCCTCCCTCTACGCCCTATCGAGGCGGCACGTTTATAAACTTTAACCAAAATCTTTCCTACACGTAAGCATAGTGTGTTTAAGAACATAATTATTTTAAAACCGATAGCCAACACTGCGAGTGAAGAAATTTCAAAAACAATAATAAAACCGGAGTTTTTTAACCATCAGGCATCCATTTTTATTAAACTTCTGCATGGTGTTACTGAGTGTCACCATGTTGTGATTGCATGGGTTGCATTTTATTACAAGAATTTGCTGGATGCGTCTAGCGCAGGACCAGTCTTCCTGGCGTTTTTTTTCCCACAAGTGGTTTTCCTTTGACCGAGATAATGATGATAATAGTGATGACTGAAATGCATGTAGGTATGAGAGATTTCTAAAAGAGTTAGTCAGGGCTTCAATTAAAAATGTAAAAACCTTTGTCGATAAAACAGTTTATTTTATTTTTCAGAACGTGATATTAGGTGCACCAACGAAGTTCAAGGCATTCCTGTCTTTCCACAGCTATGGCGAGGTCATCATCTTCCCCTGGGGCTACACCAGTGACTCCTGCCCCGACTACGTGGATCTACTGGAAGGTGGAACTGCCATGGCTAAGGTAAGGACATTTTGGTAGATAGACAAAAACGTAACACTCCAAGAGTTGACTGATAATTGGGATAATTCAATTCAAATTAATATTAATTTTTTATAATTCAATTTTAAGTATTCTTCATTTGCTCCATCTTGCACAATCTACCTATTTGTAGACATAGGTAGGTATACAATGAAGAATGAAATAAAACGAAAAAATTATATTTTCATACACAGCTATCATGTATTTCTGCAACAGGGTGGGTTTCTTACATGCTTCTAAAAAAAGATATTTTCATAGGTAACTACATTTTTTTTTTTTTTTTTTATAAACATGTGTGCATTTCTCTAAGATTAAATTCTAAAGAACCTCACCAAAATATTACAAAAAAAACTTGATCTCAAATGTATTTTTTTAAATATTTCCGATAAATTCATCATCATGATTCGCTGAACATAACACGAATGCATAAAATCCTCTTTGTTTCAGGCTATCTACAGCACGACTGGTCACACGTACAAAGTAGGCAGCACAAAAGACCTTATGTACTACGCCGCCGGTACCAGCATAGACTGGAGCTACGCAGTCCCCAACATCCCGTACTCCTACATGATTGAACTTCGAAGCAAAAGTCACAGGTTCTTACTACCCAAAGAAGAAATCATTACTACTGCCAATGAAATAGAAAAAGGAGTGTTCAGACTTATGGCCTTCGTAGACCAGCGATGTACAGGCACCCAGACTTGTTCCTGTCCTAAATAAATTATAACAAGCAACAATATTTTGAAGTCTTCTGACAAAAAAGGACCTAGATCAGTTTGTATTAGAATTTCAATTATGTGAAGAAAACCCCACCCTTACCACAGATGAATAAATGGTTTACTCCGAAAAATCATTTAAATGAAAAGCAACTCTTGTTACGACACAATAAAGTGCAATTCAGGTCGCACAGCGCTAATCACCACAGTTATATTCACCTAGAAGTTGCCTCTCTTTCTATCGCGTAACTCTTAGAACTTCTGACTACGTTTCACTCACTGAATTGGCCCAACAAGTCGAACCAGCCGCGTACTGGCCGCTTCATACCTAAAATGCGAAGTGAACTATCTGTATTTATCTGTGCCCTTACAGTGTTATTTACACCAGTTAGTTACGTATTTCTAAGTTATTGTCACAATATACACTATTTAATGCCATCACGTTTTTATCATTGACTTCCTTACTTATACTGCTTGCGCAGAATAAGTTCATCCGCATAAACAATTCTGATGATCAAAATTCTACGAAATGAAAATGGTTTTGGCAATTTTATAGCATGATATGTATGTGGTCTTTCTGATTCGGGTCACCATGCAATAAATACAGCCTATCGAGTCGAGCAACTTTACTAACACAATTCAAGCCACTTAGATTATTTAGGGATTTAAACAATAGTTCAAACCACGTTTGAATAATCTAGACGAGCACAATTCACCGCAAAGTTCTAACTTTCCAGCCACTCTTTCAAAACAAAGACACTTATGACATAAGTCGTGTGATTTACAAAGCTTGTAGCGCAAAAAAAAACAAATATTTGATGTACAGGAATTAATGAAAAGCTCAGTAGGTAAATACGCAGCGATAAAACATTTCATTTCCATACATTGATAATGCCTGAACGCAATGACCTGTGCCAAATAGCTCGCTGTGGTTACGACTATAATGGACACAATCCAAAACTTTTTACTCGTGCAGCTTTATAAAATATTTATTTTTGTGGCTATGGTTTTAATGAATCATAAATAACAGTTTTTAGATGCATAGGTATTGAAGTTCTGAAACGACGTTTGGGTGCAGTTCCGTACATTATTAACACGCAAAAATAACGTGAATTTGAGACAAAGCCGGCTGCTAACTGACGAAATAAATTGAAGTTTATTAGTACTCTTATAATAATTACATAATACAACTGCTTCATTATGTCTTCAAATAAAACAGCTCCTAATAAAAATTTCGATAACTTTATTTACAGCTTTTTGCATTATCTTATAATACAGTCAACAATTCATTAAACGTTACGATTTGAAATTCACATTCAGTTATCTAACGTAAAAACACCTATCGATTGACATATACACTATTTTACCGTGTCCTTAAGACGAGCACAATTTTCTGAAGTGTCTATTGTCTCGGGACGGGAATGTCGAACGTGATTGAGTTAAAACTGTCCACTACACGTACATAATAACCTTCTGCTAAACCTCATGCGGGCTTCCACTCAACAACACTTGAATTTAAAAGGCGTAACGCAACATTCGTGTAGAGATTCACGTCGCTAGAGGTCTGTCTCGGTATATCTTTTCGTCAATGGTCCTTGCTGAAGTGACGAATTCCAAACGGACTTTAGAGCCTTCCAAAGGGCGGAAGCGACAGCCTTTCTATTTCAAAGAAGACCAAGATGCTCTTTGAATCGCTGCACCAACAAAGTATGTTCTGCTCATTCATAATTATACATATCAGTGGACAGCGAGGTTTTCCTGTAATTGTCACTAAAATGACACTAATACGGCCGCCACACATCAACCGGCCGTCTTTCCGACGTTATCAGTGACTTACTTCGAGTCCTCATCCCTTGTTCTGACCATTCTGGGGACGCAGGACGTTTCTTCCCAGTTCCTGAAGCTGTCGAACTTTCCTCTTCTCTTTCTGGACTTGAATTGTTAGAATCTTCTTGAGGGGGCGGCGGTCTGAGCCACCAGTCGTAGCCTCCGTAAAGTTGGGAGTATAACCACGCTGGAGGGGTTGGTAATAAGGGAGAATTAAGGAATAATTGAGCTGCTAGTGCACTATGGAACAAGGTCGAAGGTGCTGGTAACGGCTGCATCGGTTTCCTCGACCTGGTGACGGATGTGAAGGCCCCTGGACGTTCATCTGGTGGTGGGGAGCTGGATGCCGTGACGGAGATGTCATCATCTTGCGGCGAACCTGGACGCGAGTTTGCTGGACTCGTCGTGCTGTGCGCGTGCATCGTTATTGGATTGTCTGACGTTATATCTGCAACGAAACATAACTCTTTGGTTTCGGGAACAATAAACAGAATCCTTTGTAGACTAATGGCTGTTTTAATCTAAGCAAGGTGTATTTACCAGTCTCATGCGCTGGTGGAGGTACATGCTGAGGTTGCGCGTGCGGCGGTAAGACGTGCGGCGTGAAGTGCGCGGGGGTGGGTAGCAAAGGAGGTGGGTAGTGCCGCGCCAGTGCACCCCATTCGCCGCCCGGTAGACCAGCCAGCTGGTGAGCTATACCTGGACAAAATAAGAGGAAATTCAGACTATCATTGCGTTAATACACGACTCATTGAATTGAGGTTTTCGCGTAGGATCTTATAAGTTTTGTCAAGAGATTCATTTGTTAACTCAGTGTTTTCCTATGCAAATTAAGTTTGAAGGCTTGAATGGTTTTGCCGACTATAATTTAAACCTAGTATTTTCGAAAAATCGTAAATAAGACAAAAACTTATGCCGCTGAACAAATTCAAAGTAAACATTGTAGAAATCTGAACGCCCAACAGAGCCTCACCACCTAGTTTCCACCCTACAACTGCTCAAAATTCAATCAACAAAACAATGGCGTTAAGAGTTATCGCGTGAAACGCTCCACTAACGCTAACGCGCTACTTAACGCACTCATCAGAATATTTAAATAATGAGTGGAACTCCCCCCTCGCGGCTTGTACACATCGAGCCTTATCTTCATAGACACTCCTCAATCGTTGCAGAGTTTGATTGTTCGTATAGTGGAATCTGAGCTTAAGGTTTGTTGAAGTGCAATTTGAAAACGTATGTTGAGAAGTGTCTTCATTTGTTTTAAAATCAATGTGTTCTTCATTAGAACCGGTGTTTCCAAAAGTACCTATGTTTGTGTCTTCATTTGTTTGAAGATAAAAACTGCGGGTCTTTATATTTAAGTACAATAGCCGGCACGTAACTTGGCAAGGGTTTAGCGTATTGGGAGTAAGTTTGCGCATGTTACACTAATACAACAAACAAAATTTCACTTTTTTTGCGTACCATTATTCTATGGTTATTGGCATAATTTATTTTTGAACACGATATTAAGAAAAACAAGCGAAAACGAATTCTGCGCACCTACAATTCTTGCCAAGTTGCGTGCCGGCGACTATAGCTTGCTTCGTTTTTTAATAAAACCAGCGTCTCCAAGACTCCTCTGACAAGACTTATCGAAACAAATTCAACATTGGTAAACATTGTTCGTGAACATTTAGCCTCCTATATAACACAGGCTTTTTCCCAAGTTGCTCTACACTTTGATCTCCACTTTGTACATCCAATCCCCTTTGTTAAAAATAATAACATGTAAACAAATAAGCTATTATCACAACAATCACAATCATACAAATAGGAAATGTGTTTTGGCGTCATAATTTTCAGTTGACATTTTTAAGCGCATAAATTAACAAAGTTTGCCGGCGCCGCGACCCCGTATATTCGGCTTAACCCTTTAGCACCCACCTTGGGTAATTCCCACCCCGAGCCAACCCAACCCTTTCAGCAATAGAATAAATTACAGGCCGTTTTATGTCGCAGATACCGACGGTACGAAAATGTAAAACACATTATTTTGAATCCGACCGCTTAGCCTTTATAGGTGTAGTGCTTTATGAGTTCGTTGCAATTAGACAAGAGCTGCTTTTTAGGATTAAGCCAGGCTTAATCTTGCCTCCGAGCGCCTCACGGCTTTTACGATAATGATTTGAGATATCGAATCGCCGGCAACGGGTTAAATAGTCTATTATCTACGGAAAACTTCATAGTAAAGTTTGGAACGGATTGAAATATAATTTTTATTATTGTTTTATTCAGATTATTTTAATAATTACTCATCGGTAAATGACCATCAAATGACCTGTAATAAAGTCTCTAAAACCCTTAAGTGCAGTGTCTATTAATGCAATATAAAGAGTATTTAATAAGTGCAGTAAGTGGACGTTATGCGAGCAGCTCAGTGCTCGGTATTCAAAGCTTTCTTCCAGCTAAGACGGATGCTCTTAGCTCAGACAATATCCGCATCGCTCCGAGCAAAAAAATAACACTGCAGCTCAAGATTACTCGCTGGCTCGCGAACCCAGATTATTCTTCATGGATTCGAGAAGAAAGTTTGTAGAACAGACACGTTATTTTTTTACAAAAAACAAACTGGCCGAACTGGCAAACAGCCGCGGCCTGCAAAATGTATTGACGGAGGAACGAAAAAATATACATACGTGAATAGTGAGTACATCAATGCCTGGTTGCGGTCAAGGCTTGTATACTTAGTATAGTACTTTTCTCAAATAATGCGCGGAAATTCAAACTAAGTAAATTGGTTATAAATTCCAGAATCAATGACGAACAACCATAATTCTTTTTTACTTTAAAATCGAAATTTAAATAAAATGTTTGATAAATAACCTCCTTGGTTGCCATGTGTCGAAGTAAAAAGTTCGTTCCATTTTTAAATTACACGATATATATGAGCTTTTATAGTAATTTATTCGGCCGGTAAACACGACAATATGGATTTTCATACTAAGGTTGCCGGCCGCCTGCTCGCATATATTTCACAATTACATCATTTTCGATTTATCTCTAAGAAGGTTGTCGAAATAATGCTCGAATTTCGCAGCATGTTTAAAAAAAGTAGATTTAAGGATGTTTGTTTTTCTATTGCTTTTGCTTAATTTCTCTTAAACCACAAAAAAGACTGCATACATCGGACCCCATTATTATTTTACTTTTTATTAATTTTCTGCATTATTTATATAAATTAAAAACAAAAAAAGTTTTTCAAAGTTCTTGAAAATACACTTGTAGATTGTAAATAAAAGAGGCTCTACTGAATTATGTCCCCGTCAATAACTTACTTCTGAAAAATATAACGCTTTTGGTTCACGACATGAAAAATGGCAAGGCATTGTTTCATTATGTATTCACTGTTGAAAGATTCAAAAGAAAGGGCAGCACTAGACGATTTGCATTCGTTAAAAAATGTTGGAATTCTTTGTTGTGTGCACGATGCGTAATCGCTGTATACCACGATTTAGCAGTGTTGACCTGTCAGACAATAATTTGGATGCTGTAAAATAGTTAATACATTCGAATGGTTATTTTATACTGTAAGTCAAAATAGCTGTTCTATTTGGTTGACAGAACACTGTGGTGTGCGCACTCTATTAGTTTTTGTAGAGCAATAGTCCGTTCACGCGTACCACAACCACACCTAATCGCAGCGAAAAAATGTGGACAAGCAGTGGTTACGCTGCAACCTCTTGCAGTTGCATTGTGATTGCGTTGTCGCTAGCAGTTGCGATGTGGTTACGTTGTGGCTAGCATTAGCAGACAGACAGAATGTTGTGTTTGCGATGTGGCCGGCCGCTAGTGAGCAGTCTCGCTGATGGTTGCGTTGTGGTTGCAACCATATTGCCTTGATGTGGTCGGTATCGCCCACACGGTTTATTTTGACGGCCAAATGTGGTCCGTATGAATGAACAGAGACACATTACATTTTCTTAAAAATTAGCGCCCGTCCATGTGTTGTCGATGTGGTGTGTTTGTGGTTGTAGTGTATTTGTTAAGACAGACAAGGTCTGCGCACGGCTTTAGTCACCACAAGAAAACTTTTAGAAATAAAGGTATTACAAGTATTTTTCAACAGAAAATTTTGTTGTAACAACTTCATAACGAATCAAAAAGTAGGCAGTTTTATGAATTTAATTAGGAACGTAATTTTAGATAAAGTAGGTACATCAACTATGATTAAATTAGGTCCACTAATGGATTGAAAGGGAAATAGTACTTAAATTATACATTATGTTCAATTAGAAGTACTTCGATTAAACAAATACTTGCTTTCAAAAGAAAATAAAGTATCAAAACTGTCAGCGCGCGGTAGTAGTGGATTGGCCGCATCCGAAGACGTGCCAGTCCGCTACATTGCCTCAGACGAAGGGGTTTTTTCTTCGACTTTGAAAAATCGCACCGCGCCGCGAGAGGGTTGAACCCAAACATTTTAATGCCATTTGCTAGATTGCGTCTTGCATTTTTCCTGCCTCCGATACTACAGCGCTAATCCGCGAAGACGACCGGGATTACACGGATAAAAGTATTTACGTTTTTAGTGTGATTCCAATGTGCCGGGATTAGGAGGGAATTTTTTAACGACTCTTTGAGACCCTCGGTGATTAGAGAAAGGGTTGGAAGCACTTTCCAGTAATTATTTTACATTTCTTCGAACATCATTTATAGAACACTTAGTTGAGCGACTTCTTTTGTGTTGGAACAACTCCTATTCAAATGACTTTTTCATTGAAGACAATATTGCCTTTGTAAGCTTATGGTATAAAGTACATTATCTTCTTTATTTATCTTTATGAGCCACTTATATTGATAACTTTGTGAGATTACTGGAGTGTTGATATTTAATTATTTCTCGCTGAAACTAACAACTTAAATTAATTTTCGCGTACGTCTCTTGTCGCGTGTCTGCCTCGAGTTTCGCTATTTTGATTGTCGGGAGTGGAAAACTAAAACATACTTGTTAAGACTTCTCACTGCAGAAAATGCCTTATCCATGTAGGTAGTCTTAATTCTGTATATTATATAGTTATACATTTTTGATTAATAAGACATAAGCAGTTGTAAGTTATAACTGCATCCCCTTATTTTGATCACACGCCTTACGGCCGGTCTATTCTGTAATAATCTCACGGTGAACACTTAGGTGAAGTGAACGTGTGGTGAGCTGTCATTCCACCTACTGCTAGGGACTGACAGCTCCCTCCGAGCTCACTTCACCTAAGTACTCACGGTGAGATGGTTACAGAATAGCACTGCTGGTACATCATGGTTACGTCGTAGGTTATATCATGATGACTTTGGTCACTGCTACTATATTGTCATTAGGATAAGAGGTCGAGAATAATTATGTTAGTAAAACTGTTTAGGATTAATCAGCTTGGATTGGTCCACTAGATTAGTAAACATTTTTAGGTAAGTATGAAAATTATTTAATGGCTCAAATAAATTAGGAGAATTATGTATTGTGTTAAATTATTGCCCTTGTCTCTTGACCTTCTAACCAAATGATTAATAGGCGCTTCTTCTAATGCCCGAGGAGGAGGAATGTACTCCGCAAAGAATTGCAAGTAAATTCTTGCAAATTGGGTACGAGCTGGTATAATTCATAACGTCTTGAACCAGCTTGCTCCACATCGTAACTTATGACACCATAAGCTTCCAGTTAGCGCCAAGGGCTGACGTCACAGGATCACAGCCCGGAGTTAGCAAGACGGATGCCCTCCGTACGTCATAAGGTTAATAAGAGGGCTCGTGAACTAACGACGACGCTTTGTCAACGCGCCTTAACCCGCCGCCGCCATCTTGGACGCCATGTTGGATTTCAATCTGCTTAGCGTTTAATGAATTTGCGTCTATTGATTTTGTTTAACCCCTTTTTGTTTTGCTTAATTAACCTTTTGGTGTAGGAAAGTAGCTGTGACAAGGGAGTTAACGCGTAAAGGTTAGGATCTGATAGATACGATTAATTAACTATTCTTCTGTTACTTTGACCCTTGTTTTGTGTTTATTTAAGTATAACTTTCATACTGTTTAATAAAATCCCAAACAACTCTATAAACGATTAAATACATTTCCACCAATCGTCCTGAAAAGACTCATCATGAATATATAACAACCACGCCGCCATAAATGTTGAGTAACACGTCACGTCAATAAAAATGACGTCACATTTGGAGTTAATCGCGCGGGAGTCGTCATCATATGAATCCATTTGAAACCGTTTAAAATGTACAGTGAAAGCGCGAATCACGTCATACAAAAGGCTGTATGAGGTGGGTGGGACATTTAAAATGTACAAATGCGTAATTATGCACCCGCATTGTCGCGAGCACTGAAGGGTTATGTGGCCCCCGATTCTTCCCCCCTGGCCCCCACAATCCCGGGCTTCCGGGCCTAATGCTATATTTAATTTTCTCTAAGACTCTCTCATTAATAATGCGAAGGCTGCGACTTTAAGTGGCGCTCACACGGCGACGTGAGATACACAGATGTACGAAAATGGATTGCGACTGGAAGTCTCGACCAATTAGGGATGTCAACTCGTGTCGTGCTGGTTTCGGGCTACGGCTTCACTATTTTCGGACTCATAAAAGTCAAAATATTTTGGTTGTTACATATACATACCTATCTAACACTTGTTTTTAGGACCATGAGCGCTACGTAAAGTAATTGAAGATCGAGTATTGTAAAATAATTACTACACGGACCACCACCAGTCAAGTTGTCCCATCCATACTTTGATATTTGTGTAACAAATTCGCGTGTTTAAGAGGAACGCGCGAACGTGAGTGTAGATAATTTATCATGATTTCAGAAGGGTTACCGGTGCCAGTAAGAGGGCAGTGGAGACTTGCCTTCAGAACTGCCGCGAAGCGTGGAATTTACATATTGAAGTGCTTGCCAAATTGTTTCTAAAGAGAAACAAAGAGACGCCGAGATGGAAGAAGATGACGTTGACGTAAGCTTGTCATGTGTTTGTGCGTATTTTTCAGTTATTGAGATACTGGAGAGACTAGTTACTGTTCTATGTGATGATCGTCAGATTAGTATTAGGAGGAACCTAAGTTCTTAAGAAATAAACAATTTTGATGAGCTTTAGGATACAATTGCATAGTACCTAATCATCACAGACCTCAGTTCATGATCAGCAGGTAGGTTTTCCTACGGGCAGATCATTGTATTATGGTCTTTTATCCTTGAGGAAACGTGTTTTGGTGATTATGTCATAGGTGGTAAAAACATTACACGTCGACAGTCATCAAATACAGATAGGTAAACTAGTTCAGCTAGTACAGAATGATATCCGAATATGCCCATTATCTGGACAAAAAAAAAACACATTATAAACACAACGCCAAGCTCACGAATCAACCAATCCAACCTCATTACAGATCCGATATAAAATCCTAAGTAAATTAGCATGCATTAATTCCGGTGTCTTGGCACGCTTGGTGTCGCCGACGGTACCTACGTGCTGTGTAATTGAGTTACAGCCCTTTGACACCCGACGTAACGAGGTTTGCGACGACACTTGCGTACTACGAGAGAACGACAAGCGCGTAATATAACAGCGTAGTACGCGAGTGATATAGGTAGCTTGAGAGGTAACGTAAGGTAGACGTTAATCTTTTGTTGTGGTGTTGAGAGGTGGAAAGGAAAGGTGATATAAGGAAAATAGTTCGTTTCGGGTAGATACGTAGGAAAGCAAGATACACTGAATTTAAAAATCTGCAGAAACTGTAGTTGTAAAATATTCTATTGTGCGTATTCATATTTCAGTTTGGTGCTATTACTGAACTAAAGGGGTCATTTTGAAGTTTTTGAAGAGTAACACAACATAACATCACGCCTGTATTCCTCGAAGGGTTAGGCAGTGGTGTACCTATAGTACAACCACATTTCGCCAGGGGCGAGCCTATTGCCATCAACCGGGTACAAGTCCAGACTCCGGGCTGCTACTGAGAAATTCCAGATGGAAAACCCCATAACACTTAGCATGACCCGGGAATCGAAGACGGGACCTATGCTCAGCAGTAGCACTTGCGACCACTACACCAACGAGGCAGTCCAGTCGAGGCCGTGAGGTGAAGAGTAACCTAACAACAAAATCTGCAAAAATATATTACGAATCTTTTTATTTCGGCTCTTTTTAATAATGCGGCTCACAATTACATCGGTGTTTATTAGGTGCAAGTGAAGGGAGCGGGCGCCTAGCGACGCGACGCCCTGCCGAGCGGGCGTCGCGACGCGTCGCGCAATGTTGGGGAAATCTCATTCACCTGCCATATTTGTTACGGGAGGAAGAAATTTTCGGCTACGCTGTTTTCAATTTTGAGACATTTTTGGGGTGTTGAAGTTTACAAGTTATATCCTGCAGTTGAATATCAAAGCCCATATCATTCCCATTTTTTTTTAACTTAAATATATTAAGCTTATATAAATTAAGTTGGTATACTTTTCTCTCAAGACTATTACGTCTTTAAGGCCCCCGCAGACGGGCGCGACGCGGCTCTAGTAGAACAATTTCTATGAAACCTTTTGTTTTTGAAATTGTTCTACCAGAATTAGGGCAGCATTTAGTTGGCATGTTACTTATCCACTTATTTCAGCAGAGGTCTAAACAACGTTCCAAAAATGATGTGAAATCATCATAAAACCGAAACAAACGAATTTTTTGCGCGGGTCATAAAACCGAAACGTAGACTACGTTTCGGTTTTATGACCCGCGCAAAAAATAGGGACATTAAGCTAACCTTCCAACACCTCCATAAAATAACCTCTCAACGCGCCACTAACAAACTTAAGAAACTTCATAATTGTTAATGTTTCTAGAATATTAAAACAGTCCGTGTACTCGCAGGTGTCAAACTGAGGCCCCTCAAATTGATAATTAATTGTCACGCAAAACTTCTGGACCGAATTAAATCCCCTTTTGAGGCGCAGACGAGGAGTGACAACGGTCCCGGCTGACAATTTAATATCTTTCGGATAGAAACATCGTGCCTCGAGTGGGGACAGGGGATAGGTCAGAAACTCAGAATTCAAGTTTGAGGAACATCATAATGGATAGCAATTTTTGAACATGAGACAACGCACCACTGCAACTTAACTAGTTCTTTCAGACTTAATAGAGAAGTCTGTGTAGATTTAACCTTCATTTTCATTATTTCAAATAAATAATTGTGTACAGATAGAACGAAGACGCGCCCCACTCTTCTTCCTAATCGATTACAGTACAAGTGTGCTGATTGTCAATACACATTAATTACCTATGACTAGGGCATCTCGCAGTTGACCTCAGAAGAGGGTCTTAGCTGCTTAACCGACTTAAACACTAGCGAAATGTTGCACTCTTTTACTGTAAGAGATTAGGAAGAAGAGTGGGGCGCGTCTTCGTGGATGGAACTATCTGTAGTAAAAGAATGTAGGACCGAGTCAAATTAAAACCTCTTATAGAACTTAATGTCGATCTTTATCTTACTTGATTTATGAACTTAATAGTAGAGGATCTCCCTAGAGATGATCCCTTCATGGCTTATAGGCTTCATACTTTCGATTGGTATTAAATTTGTTCGTTAAACGAATGAGTGCAATTTTTGAAAAAAAAACATTTTTGAATTTTTAATTAATTATAGTGTGGTTAGGAATTTTTTAGCCAACCAACTCGCGATAAAAAATTTAACATACTAAAAGACATTGCCCATCCTTCTATGGACCGCCGTTGCGCATAAAAATAAGTTGTATGATAGCATAAATTGGACATAAAAGAGGGGAGATGTCATATTTTCCAAGGAAATAAAAATGAACTATTTATTTTGTGGGGTTTTTATTGTTTTTTGATTTTCTGTTCAAGTTTTGAGGTTAGTTTGGAGCCAACCTTCTACTAAAAAAAGCAGTCCTTACAACATTTGAATACAGATTTGAATACTCACAAGACACCAGAAAATAGTTCCATCAAACTAGTGAATAATCCTGAGTAAATAGTATTAGCTACAATGGTAGGTAGGTTACACTTACTTAGCATTGTATAATTGCATGGCACATGTGTGGGCACCATGTACCGACTATAAAGCTACCATTTAGGTACTGAGTATGTCTTTCATTGACTTGAATGTGCCCTGGCGGCTGAGAGTATGTCATGCTCACTCTAATGTCTCGCTGGCGGTGGCGCGTGTGTTGGATCATTTAGCTCCCTTCAAAATGGTTGAGCTGAATGGTGCTAATCCATGCGTCATGTTCGTGAACGGGCGCCGTCAGTAGGGACTGGTCATCTCTTAGCTGCCACGGCGATTTTAATTTAATTTATATTTTTATTTCTAACGGACGCTTTTAATGTTTTGCATCGTTCTCACATGTATAACTTCAACTTGAATGATGTAACCAATATTATGTAAGTAACCATTTTATTTTATTTAAAAGAGTGTCCGTGGAGTTTCTTGCCCGTTCTTCTCCATAGGTACCTACCTACTACGCTTTGGAATGGGCGACTAGCTTCATATTTCTGACTGACCGACCCCTTGACTATTCAAAAGTGCCTGTAATTGGTTTATTTGAAATAAATGCTTTGAGTTTAAATGGGTTTATAGGTTAGTAGTATAGGGAATAGAAAATAACAATGCTTGTTTATAGGAATAAAATAGTTTTATTGGTCCATATGATCATCATATTCATAAAATATGTCGTCTAAAAACGGAGCCGGCGGCTCAACTGATCTAAATCGAGCCCAACCAAGATACCACAAAATGGTCATTACGTGTGCGCAGCATCCCACGGTTCGATTACCCACCAAACAATTGCAATAGTAACCAGCAATATCAGCTACTGAGTTACTTATAGCCCTATTAACTAAAATGTAAGCATAGTACACTTTTCTGCTAACGTGACGTGATTTAATTCGTCCCCTTACTAAATACTTGTCCGTTCCCAGTATCAGTGGCAAGTCATCCTCAATGTCGTTTGCTAACTCGATTTCATATTTTCCGTTTCTACGGACATGCTCCCCATAGTACGACCGAGCCTGTTTTAACTGGTAGGAACCTAGAGCTACTGTCATCAGATCATGTAAGGTAAGTCTTGGAAATGTGTCCAAATGTGGATGATCAGAATCTATGGTTAGGAAAATGGCTCTCCTTCTATTAATATTTTCATTTTGTATGTACGCACCCAAATGATTTATTGTATTTAATCTAGCTTTAGCTAATTCTAAGAATTGTTGAGCATCAGGCCGGTCTACTATTGGCGCATGGAACTTATTTAAAAGTGCACATGCAATATTGAAGTCTAACATAAGGTGTGTCGATGCACGGTTGAAGTATTCTTGGCGAAATAATTTAAAATCTCGTTTTATACGTCCATTTACAACTTCAACCACCCATCGACACATTGTTACACATCTAGATCGATTTGCCTGTCCTGTGGTCAACTGATTATGGCCTTCCAAAAGTGACTCAGGCATATAAGCTTTATAACCATGGCTATGCAATTCGCCAATTACATCTCTGAAGCCCCTATCTAAAATAAAAACATCCCCAGGCCTAAAATAATTTCGTAATACACTGGTTTCATTGCGAAATTCAGAGGACATAATGTCCGAATCACTTTTAGTTGCTGGGAATGGGCCAAGTGATTGTAAAATGAATCCATCACAGTAGACAAACAAAAATGGTTTTACCAAATTAAGGTATTTATGTAAGCTGTATGTTTGTTTTTGGTATGAATAATTACTACTACTTTGCACGTAGACATAAGTACCATCACATAATTATAACAGTTGCTGGCTTGGTAGAAACTGGCATATCTGGGTTTCCAAATAAATCCTCTGGAATGATTTTATTTCTAGCTGCCACATCTTGTATTGACATGTGACCAAGGCCTAAATATAAGGGTACAAATGTATTACCCAAACAATGTCTTGCTTTAGACATATATCTTTCTAAAGTGCTTCTAGGAAGTCGAAACAATGTTGATAAGCGTTCATTGCTGTCACCAGTTCTAAGTTTAACCAACATTATACTTAAAGCCACACTAGGACAAGGAGTTTCCAGTGCCAGCTGTGGTACATGTGATAACAACTGATAAAATTGTTCAGCATTGATCCCTAACCAATAATGACAGAGATGTGGATTCATTTCTCTAATATTAGAAAAGTCGTACTGTCTGCGAGTACCTCTATCCATAATTGACATCATGTCGTCCATTTGGCCCCCAGTAAAATCATTATAATGAAACTGTAATTCATCCCAAGAACCAATACTAAGATGATAACTGCATATTCGGGCACTAATTGGTGTATACAATTTATGCTCTGACAATAACATTTCCCTTATAACAGATGGTACCAGCAAACGTTCTGTATTCCTACAATCAACAAAAGTACAATGCCGTGATGATGCAGCTGCTCTTTTATAAATACGTGAGATTATTTTAGGGCAATGTGCAACATTATGATCCTGATGCAATTGCTGAATAGGTTGTGGTGGTGGTGTAGGTATTGAGAAATCCCTTGAAGGCACAGAAGTTTCTGATGCACTTTCCACTTCACAACTTGATGTAGCAACATCTATGTTCTCTTGTGTTGCAATGGCTTCTTCACGAACAAACTGCGGTTGTCTATCTTGATCATGCTGAGTCTGTCTTTTCACACTTCTATAGGCATTCGTCCAACAACGTAAGCAAACTCTTTCTAGCCTGTGTACCTAAAAAAAGAAAATTGAAAGCTTTAACCTTACTAGAAACGATTTCAAGCATAAGATTATACACCAAAAACAATTATGATATGTGGAATACAGGTCAAATACCAACTTGAAAATATCATGAGAAGTTTTTGTACATTCTGAGAATTATTTTAATGAGCAGTGTTATTATAATTATATTAAATACAAGTATAGATACCTGCTGAGTAGGTATGCACGACATTATGACATTTCCTTCAGGGCTATCAATTGATACTCTGTGTGTCTTAGCTCTTAATATGGAAGATCCACAGACAAAGCACACTTCTTGATGTCCATAAGCTCGTTCAATTGTTGATCCACCCGATAAGTTAGATGCCGTTGCTTCCCCGAGTTGACGACGGGGTAAAGGATGTACCAGAGAAAGGGCACAGTTCACACAGCGTGACATTTTTAATACAATCGTTTTGATTTTCTGCACAGAGTCTCGGACCGTAGTCGCAAACAAACGTTCTACACAATCCACAACCCTAGCACAGAAACAGTACAATAGTCTTCAATAAGATATCTTGTTCGTGCAGGAATCCAAAGACTCTACTGGACACGTACTCGACGTAATAATAAGTTATTTGTTGTCACAACAAACTCAACAACTTATCAAGAAAAACAAATTCGTTACCGCACACGATGCTGTTTGACTTGACAGCGACACTTTTGATGACAGTTCACCTTTTATTTGCCCGTGGTAGTGTTACCAACAGTTAATCTAAATCACCCTGACCATAACTGATGTTTTAACTATTAAAAGATTGTTAACTAGGAAAGAAATATTTTTTTAATAATATTAATTACAAATAAAAATATGAATCACGCGGGAATATTCTATATTTGAAATATTTTTTAAAACAACGTCCGCCTCTACATATCAGTTAAAACCGATTACGGGGAAGTTCTTTAAGTTGTCAACACTGCTTTCACTTTATGAAAGCCATTTTGAAAATATAATGCAATAAAATCGAATTAGTAACTATTAAAACAAAAAAAATAAAACCACATACGATTTCGATCAAGATAAGTAAGAAAAGTTAAAAAAAGATTTCATAATTTATGACTATATTTTTGTTGCTATACTGTTTTCTTTTATAGCGATACTGGTTTTGGGCAATGTCTTTTGATATAAGAAACTATATTTTTTTTTTGGGTGGGATATCATCAAATAACTTCTCCCGCACTGGGCGGAGCGGGAGGGCGTGTCAGATTCTTACTGACAAAAACCCACCCGTGTTCCTTCAGTTGCCTGTACGTTGCCAGGGGCCACCGTATCCCTTTCGGACTTTCCCGCAACCCCGGCAGAGATACCCTCATCCATCAAACGTATGGGTGCAGGTCGTGCATACAGTGGATTTTTCGGTTCTTAGGCTATAATAAAAAATAGAGATGATTGATCAAGTCAGACATTAATCAGGTGGAAACATTATCATTGCTTGTCAAGACAAACCACTGGTTACGTTGCTCGAGCAATCAATCTGTCTGGCTCTCACGGACGATTCTACGAAACTTAAAAGATGTATCAGGCATCTTAAAAGAAAGATGATCGACAAGAATTTATTTAGTTTGTCCACAACATTTGTATTAATTTTTAGCCACAAAACATATTAAACTTCTTAGTCAGTGGCAAATATCGTTTGAAAAGAAGTTAAATGTTTGTTTGGCCCAGTTACATATTGATACAGTACCTATTATAGAACACAAAATGTAGACAATCAAATAAATTCTTGTATGTATACATCTTTTTATGACTCATCAACAAACAAACAAGGCTGTACAAGAAACTAACATATTAATTTGCATAATTATAACATTACCTGATAACTTAAAAGGTAGCGACCCCATCAAGGGATCAGGCGGGAACCGGGGTCCGAAGTGGAAGGGGTGGAAGCCGTGGTGCCTGGTCTTGGACCTCGGCTCCCGGGGTCCATCCACCGTCACCTTGATAGCCTTCTGGTACGTCGCCACTTGAGGGGGGGACGTCGCCAGCATTATCGTTAGGGTGAATGATTTACCTGTAGAAGAAAAGTAACTATAAATAAACCCAACAGAAGCGTATTCGTGAGAAATATTATGAGTGGTAGAACAGGCAGATTCTTGGAAAACATTTATTGGATAATTTGTTTACATTTTGTATTACAGTGCACGCTAGTTGTGAAATCTGAACGGTTTTGAAGAAAATTGCAAATCAGTTGCTTTGTATGTTTGAAAAATTCGTCTTCTCAGCCACGTAGAATGTTGTAGAACCGTCAATATGAAAGGCATTGCCATTATAAGTGACACAATCACGCCACTGGTTCTTTGTTCCGCAATCCTTAAATGACAACCAAAACAAAAAACGCACCTCAGATCAAAAATCATCAATACTACTACTAACTAATACTAATATGTTCATTTTTTAAACTTATGACTCGATGTTGTTCTTCATTTTGCTGATGGTGTATTTCTTCACTAACATTATTTAACAACCAAACCCTATTTTCAACAACCAAAACACAGCCCACCGAAGCACGTACAGAAACCATCTAGCAAGTTTCAACCTTGGAATGTATAAAGAATTCGCGGCGGCGTCGTCAACCCATTCGGTTGCCGTCGGCGGTGTCCTCGGTTGATTTGTGGAGCCCCGCCGGCCGAGCAATCGTACCTCGAATGCCGGCACGAACACATGGATTACTATTAAGACGATTTACTAAGATGTTGAATATTTTGAAGGAAAGTGTTGGTATGTCGTTGGGTTTTTGTTTTGAGAGGGAAAGGAGACGACTGAAAAGGTAGCGCAAAACTGACTTGACGGTAACGCAAAACTGACTTGACGGTAACGCAAGAATCTATGTCAACTTGGCCTGCGTGGACTAGTAATTAAACTATGGGCCAAATATTTAATTAGTGATCTACTAAGGTGCTTTTATATTCTTCCTATTTATAAGAAACAGCGCGTATAACGTCTCTAGGACCATTCGTGAAACTCGATTTCCAATTAAAAAACGGGCAGTCTTTGGGGACTGCCGATAGAAGTGAAAGCGTGCGGTGCGGCAAAAAGTACACATTTATATACACAGTAGATATACATATAGCTCATGGAAAGCGTTCAGTGACGATGACGCGAGTTCCATGATTTTTGTTCACCCAAAAAGTCCTCAACGCGCCTAAAGAAGTTTTCACTTCAAAAACGTACCCACTTCACATTATAACCCAATTTGCTTGTTTTTAAGCTTTTCCGCACAACACGCAACTGCTGCTGCCCGGCCTCAACCGTTCAACGCACAAAATGATAAGCACTGTGTGTAAATGTGGTCGTGGGCATCCTATCACTTAATAAGTGCTGGAACTCGCGACAATGACGTCACGTAACGACGCAATATCCTAAACAGCGACCATTGCCGTAAATGTAACATTCAGCTATGTACAGCGCTGGATAATGTAAGCAATGGATGCTTAACAATCGGGTATAAGCGTGTTATATAGCGATAGAATCGAGGAGTGGTGTAGTCGAAATGCCATCGTAACACATCGACCGCAGAGCGACCACAAACACGGCGGCAAGCGTTTGAACAATCACGGACGTATCGACACACATACCGAATGGTAATTCTGGTAAAGTTCATCGGTTGACATTCTACACCCGCCCTAATGAATGATCATAGGTGCTAATTGAATAATTGTATGTACAACAAACTGGGTGTGGTGTTTTTCGGAATGAATTGTTGAACGATTACGCAGAAAGTTATGTTGGATTATATTTAATGTAATTGTGCAACAATTATTTACAGAACATGATTATATTTTCTAGTTTCTCGGATCATAAATGAACACACCAGTCAAATATGGTAAAAAGCTAGTTATGAATAATTTATCTCTTTGTAAACAAAAGGAGAAGCTACAAACACTATTTTCCTCCAACATCTCAAACTACGAAAGATTTCATATTTAGATCCCAAATTATATTCTGAATAAAAGAAACGTACCGAGATAACATTCCGTGCAACACAAAAGAGAGACTAGTATTCCCAGCGTCTGGCTTGAAGCCAAAAGCCGCGGCGGTGGTCCTCCGAGCCATGAAAACGACATAAACACCCCCCTGCACGGCCCGCGGCCCCACCGCACCCCCCCCCGACCCGAAATGAGCGGCCACCCGCTTATTTTCATAAAACCCGCATAAACTCGGCGAGAACTTAAAAGAGAGACCAAGAAATTGTTTTTGCGCAAATATACGAAGAAAAGAAAAGTTTTATTGTCTCCCGGACGGAGATACGAATTACCCATTCCGACTACTTATGTAATATGGATGCAATGGAGGCAGGGATCTACATGAGGCATGGCAGTGGAATGTTTCGCTGTACGCTGGTTAGTATTCATAGAGTATCCAGTTATTGGCAACTGTATGTCAAAGGGTAAATAATTACGTACTTACTGTAATTGAACTTTGTTTTTTTTCCGAACCGTGTTACGACTCAGTCCTTTCGGGTATACGCATATAAATGTGTTATTACAGTCCATATTTTATGTATATTTGCATAAAACTCTACAGGGTTAAGTGTATTATTTATGACGTGGAACTTTCAGCATCATTCATCATTTTTTCATCATCAATTTCAGAAAATCAATGACTGATTTTCAGAATTTATTAATTTTATAGTTGGAGATCATCATGTAATCTAATTTTAATTTTTTCACGTTACATTATAAACACAAAATAAAAAATCTTTAATGATAACCAAATTTGATAAAATTTTATAATTTTATAATTTGTGTACATTGCAGTAATACCTTTTTTTAAATACTTTTGTAAACCAATGCCAAATGTATATGCTGTTGGTGTTCTTTAATAAATAAATATACATCTACATACAACCAACAGCAACCTACCAGTATAAACCTTCAGAAAAGCAAACATAAAGCCATTTTCTAACTCCATAAATCATTTAGTTATTCATAAAAAGCCTTTCTGCCGACCCCTGACGCCGCCTGCTAACATATTGCACTTGCACGTGCTACTCACTTCATAAACTGTGTGTTTTCCGGCAGGGGGAGCCACTGATTGTTCATAAAAATATTGTGTTTAGCTCCAGTTATTGAAACATTTTTTTGAAGGGGTGATATTGATATTTTCATTTTAAATTCTGTTTCGAATTAAATTGGTAACAAATCTGAAAGTATCATAACTTTCATTGGTTAAATTGGTTCATTTTGTTGGTAAACTAAAACAATAATAATTGGTCCTTCTTGTATAAATAAATTATAATGGTTTTATGAAACACTCCGCGCCATCTATCGAGCCAGAGCTACATTTTTTATGTCAGCAGTGTAAAAACGGAATCTAAAGCTGCAGACGTTCATAGTGGACATTATTATCGTGCATCATGAAATGAAATATAACATATAAGAGAATTACATTTTTATATACTTTGTGAAAGTAAGTATCCTACCATTCTAAGTTATAGAGCTAGCGAAACTCATAAATAACTACCCGAAAGTACTCTCACAAAACTGATAACAGTTAAAATATTATTCTAAATTCAACTTCAGTTCCAAATTCAAATTCGGCAATTTCCCGTTCACGTCGGATTAAAAATCAGCTTTATAACGTCATAAAGTAGGCGGGAGGCACGTTAAGATAAGAGTTCTCTCTCGCAAGCTAAATAAAAAATGAGCCACAATGGTAATGGTAGAGAGCTCCTTTGATCTCGGTTACATGGCTTACTGGGGATTTTCGGCTTAGAGGAGCAATTTGGATATAAAATACCTAAAGCCAACCGATACGCATTAGGGACATTAGCGAATTGACTCCTCATACATACGGAAGATTTATTATTCATACTTGCGTCGTAAACTGAATCCGTAGATGTGTTTATGTTGTATACGAACGATGCGGAACAAGAATCTACGATACGTACGTTTATTGCATTATTTTGCTCAGCAATATAAAACTTCTTCCCCAACCAATAAAATAACTAATACAAGCGAGACACCGTAAAATCCGGGTTTATTGAGGCGTCTCAAAAGAACAAGAGGAAAAGTCAAAAGCGTGCACAATTAAAACCAGTCCCCTAGGAAGCACCTACCGACGAGCAGAGCGGTCAATATTCCGAGACGAGACCCTCAATTTTCACCACTCTCCCCAACGCTAATAACAATAATTAGGAATGAGTGGTTCAATAATTAAAAACGGAAAGAGAACAACTCCAAAAAGACGGGCCGAAATGAAAAGAAACTTACCCTGTCCCACTTTAGCTTGGAGGAAAGAGTAGTGCCATCCCTGTCGCGCGACCGTCTCAATTTCGCTTATGAATTTTTGTACCCACCCAATGGTTCTCTTTTTAAATTAATAAAATTTAAATGGCTGCTCATTTTAAACTGTGGTGGTAGTTAGTGATGCTCTTAACAATTACGGTAAGACTTATGAGTACAAGTGTTTTTAAGAATCTGATGTCTGTTAGTCTGTACGACTTTTCTGGATACACATTTTTATGTAGAAGAGATTAGCATTTTCATCCGTTTTCCCAACTAAAATACAAGTTAAGTTTACCATATTAGGTGCAGTTCGTACGTTCATATACGTATACATTATAAAGGAACTCTTTACAAAACCGCACTCATCCTAAATCCCCATTTACAATATTAAAGCTCGTTCTATTCAAGTAGCATACCCTTGAAACGCTAATTTACATCCTCAATCATCCCATAACATACAGCGAGAGGTTTCCAAAATAACGGGGCGAAATTGAAATCATTAGTTCGCAAAGGGGCATGGGCAGTGCATCAAAGGGGGCCTAGTTAATAACGAAAGGTGAGGCCGAGATCTTTTCGCCGCTATAGAAAAATAATTTTCCTGGGGGTGAAACAAGGTGCAGATGGGGTGAAGACTTGAGCTCGAGAGTCCATTGTGTTCTACCGACACTGTTTGGTTAACTGCACTGTGGACCTTTGTTAGAGCTCAAAGATTAGGAATGCCTACGTATGTTTGTTTTGCAATCGTTGTCTGACAAAGAAAAAGTAAACTGAAAGTACGGAAGTACTGAAGTAGAGTAAACAAAGGGCTGATTGGACCGTTTGACTGGTTATTATGATTTGACTTTAGCTTCTGATTTTGACATTTTGTAATTACCTATAGCTCGATGAGCGTGAGGCCTTGGATTTCATCCCTGGTTCCGGCACAGTATAGGTAATTGTATTATGGTTTGGGAAATCTTGTGAAGTTCTGGCGACTTATTTATGTCGATAGGTACTCCAAGATACCTACAACCAAATCATAATCTGGTCTGGTACTGTAGACTTTGATCAGTGAAAAATATGTTTATTAGAAAAAAGTCGAAGTACTAACATATTTATTCGATAGATCGAACAGCTTTTTGATTTTGTTTATTATAAGATTTTTTTAAATGTTTTGTTAAGTTTCTCTTATATATTTATCTTATCTTAGTGAACTATGCATGCTCTATTGTTTTGACTTTTTCAAGAGTACTAGTCAGTCTAAAATCAATTTTATTTACACTTACATAAAGTTGATATTTGTTTAAGTGGAAATAACATTAATTCGAAACAATTATTTAGACGTTATGTAGTTTATTTATTTATTTAGAGGTATAAAAATTATGTATTAGGTATGTTGAAACTGTTGGTACTCCCCGTCACTTGTCCATAAGGGTTCATTAGAAAACCAGCGTCAGACAGCATTTGTCGCGCATTAATGCTGAAATGAACCTTTTTGGCGCAGCCATGAGGCACGCACTATTATCGTTTTATGATTATTTTCACTTTTTATTTTTGTATTATGTGTTTCACGAACTGTGTCCAAATAAATATTATTCTTTCTTTCTTTTCTTTCTTTAAATAAATTCTTTGAACCGCAGATAAAAAAATATTTTCAGTAAAATCAAGACTTCCTAGGCAACCCTAATTATTTTTTAAAATCGTTACACAAAAAAATCTTCCAACGCACGATATAAAATGGCAATTATAGAAGCTGCGTAGAAGATCAGGGACAAGGGACAAATGAGACAGGGGGCGTATTTTTTACCGAGTCTAGCTGTAAGGTGGGGGTCAATCAATCGATTAGCAGATGTCGCTACTTGACTACTGGTGCGTTAAATTGCCCTCTTACTACACCACTCGGGGGCATAATACGGTAAAGTTAAATTTAAATCAGCCTTGAATGGAATTGTGCAGGCTATGCCTTTTAAATTTGTCTCTTAGGTACTTTTAATTACTAAACTAAGTAGTGGACAAGTATCACTGTTTATTTGATCTCAAAAACATTTTTTTTTTTGAGTTTATTAAGCATAATGTAGCTTTGAATGAACGGGAAAGGAAAATTTTATTTGAGGATTTCCATCGTGAAGAAAAAAATTTTTTTTTTTTGCCGCTATTATGAGCATTGTCATGTTTCGTATCAAGTAATTGGATATTACACAAGCTCCAACATAATTTGGAAACAAAGAAAAAGATCTTACAAGTACTTAATTAATAATTCTTGTCTAATACAAAGTAAGTATAAAAGCCCGGCTAGCTGACAGGGCAAACCGTGGCAAAAAAGTGGTTGGGGGCCCTCATTAAATTTTTCGCTTATTAAAAATTCCCCGCGCCCCCTCCCTAGACGTTAGATACGCAACTTTTTATCCCGGAACGAAGCAAAAGTTATGTTCCAATGCGATCCCCCTTTGTCTTTTTTACCCGATAATTTGAGTGAGATTTTCTCGCAATTTAAGATAAACAAAGAGAGCGCTTACCCTTAATTGGAAAGCAGAGCGTTATTCAGGAAGGAACGTGACAAATAGACACCTCTTAACTTCTTTTCCACTTTCTCGCCGCTCTGGGCTATATTGGTTTTTTCGTGTACACGCTAGCCGAGAGCTTTTGTTTGTTTAAGGAATTTTTAATGAGGGTTATATTTGTACAACGGGGGCGGAATCCACTCTAATGTTTCACGCGTCTATCAACTCCATTCGGAAGAAATTAGCGCTCTTATACAATTAGCTGATAAGTCGACTTTGGAAAGTAGCACTAAACTGATGTGCTGTCCTAATCAAGCTTGTAACTAACCATAGGGACTCTGACATTCAGAAATAGGTATGAATAATTATAGCACTAAAACCCAGAAAAAGATTAGTAGGTAATGTTTCAATTTTTTAAGGAGATTCCCATCAGTTTGCCGTTAATAGAATAAATTGTCGTTAAAACAAAAAACAAACACACGCATCACAATAATCTGGCAACATGACACTTCCTCAAAATGAAAATGTAAACAAGAACACATTCTATTAACATGATTATATAAAACAAACAATTTATCCCGCGTTCGCTTGTTGATCTGTCATCGACACGGAAAGCTGTGACACGCATGACATATTCAGTGATATTTTCTTACGTCATGCCAAAGGTTCGCGACCCCATCTTCCTTCGTTAGCTCCCCTGCACTATTTGAATATGAGACGCGACGCGACGCAAGTTTACAGTTCGTATGCTCCTGTTTGCGACCCCTAACTTTAAGTTTGTTTCCGCTCCGTTGTTCATTTACATCGATCCAAACTGTTTACGTTAATTCTGGTTTACGTTACGTTGATGGTAACGAGATTTTGTTCATGTAATGGGATATTTTGCGTAAATGGAGCACAGATTTACGTTTTACTTTTAGCTGTTTGGACATTCAAAAGAGAAATATCTACACCTAAAATGAGTTTTACATGAATAGCGGATATAGTAATGATTTGGTGCAACACAAAAGAAGATAAACAACTCACACACCTTAAATATATATTTAACAATACATGCACCATTAACCGATTGGATAATACGCAATATAAATTTTAAAAAACATGAAAAGAAAGAACGCGACACTATGGAATACTTATTAAGAAAAGAAAATTCAAATAAAGAACAATCAAAGTAGGTACGTGCGTCTCAAAGTTGCACCAAATGGGAGTCCAGCTCAGCATGAATTAGGCAAATAAGAGTATAGCCTGCCTGATATTCTGCTAGATCCCTTATGTGCGGAGTGAAATTGTGTAAGTATACCCGCAAATTAAGTTATATATTTTGTAATTATGTATTTGATTACTTACTTGATTATTTATGTAGTTATACGTGCAACGGTGCACCATTTTATAATAATCTTATCTTATACCTACATATGATAAGATTATTATAAAATGGCGTACCTAGGTGTGTATGAAATAATCGATTTGAATTGATTAAAATGTATTTGCAATAAATAATTACATAAGTGTATTATAATTACAATTGAACAATATATTTATAAATAATATTTTTTATCGAAACCAGCGTGCGTGTATGACCAGATGTACAGCCTGATTCAAACTTAATGGCGGCTCGGAACATGAGACGAGTCGCTGCGCAGTACCGAATTCATGGGTCATCGGGAGTGAGGGGTGGAGTACTGCGCAGCGAGTAGCTAACTTCCGAGCCGCCATTAAGTTTGAAATGAACTATATGAACGTAAAAAAGGCAAAAAGAGTATCTAAGGATCATACTAAGCAGGTGGCGTTCTGTAGTTTCTGCTTACCCCCATAGGAAAAAGGCGTGAGTTTATGTATGTATGTAATTTAAGTATAACCGTTTCAATTCTGTAGTTCGCAGGTTTGTGACCACAAGTTATGGTAAAGGGCAAAATGTCACGGCAAGAAAACAACACCTAATTTGCATTCGCAATTTATTTGCCAAACTAGGAAAAACAACTGTAATGCCTACACATAAGGTTCAGTTTGCGCTACAGCTTCATATTATTTATGATTGAAATAGACCTTAGTTATATTATGGACGCAATTGCAAGTGCAATTAGAGAGGCCTATGGTTCAACAGTGCACTGCTGTAGACTGATGATAATGATGAATTAATTAATTTGTAGATGTTATATCCCCTGGTTTGCTTAAATACTTTACAACACGTCACAAGTCGAAACTCTACAAATTGCTTAACTTAAATGTAACTTGTATATCACCGCTTAAGTTGCGTGTCTTGTCGCTAATAAGGGTTAAACACCAAAGTATCAGTTTTAGCTGTAAAGAGATCCGCACAGAAGTGCTATAAGTGCGCAAACGATTACAATTATTCCACAGAACTTGATACCGTTATATCGCTTGTAGGGTTGACAATTTAATACTTATCGTTACTGGCGAAATTTTTATACTCCCTGATTAATGATCCTGTATGAGAAATCAGATTAGCTGAAAGAAAATTACCGAGAGCATCATCTCGAGGTGTAGTGTCTGAAAAGAGTGTTCAGAATTCCATGATCAGCAAAAAACAACGAATGCGTTGATACCAAGGAACTCAAAGTCACCAATAGACCATGCCGATCTCGCGCACTAAGCGACCATGACCGGGCATCGACCAGGTAAACTATAGAAACCGCAACGGCTAACTAACCGACCAAGAGTGCGATTCGTATCGGTTTCTTTAGTTTACCTGGTCGGAGCGGCCACTGGTCGTGGTCATGGCAGTCTAGTGCGTGAGATCCCTTAACCGGTCCTTGATTATTTCGGTTATATGGCCCGGAAAACAAACGACAATCTTGAAAGCCTAATAGAAGATGATCATAGCAAAATAGAAGGGAAAGGACCACGAGATTATAGTCTGATGCACTGGTTTGAACAAATCTGCACTACACTGGACACATTGCAATGCCGAAAATAGACCCAGATGACGTAACGATGTGGGGCAAAAAGTGATCCGCGGCTGTGTTCTGGATTGAACTACCACTTGTGGAGGCTTCTTTAACTCCGGACCCTGTCAGAAAACCAGCGTTACGAAATTTATTTTTAAATGTCGCAGCATCATGCTGAGATAAGAGCCTTTTGGCCTCCTACTGGACTCTGTTTTTATTTTAATTTAATATTAATATTTCTATGAGTGTGTTTTAGTTTAATTTGTAATCTCCTGTGCGAGTCTCAATGAATACTTTATCTTTCTTTCTTTCGGCTATTTCGTAATAGATTATAACGCAAGAAGTTCCTACACGTAACTAATCGGCCACTAGTCGTTCACATCTGAATCACCTCAAGTGTTGACGGCGCGACAACGCAGAGGCGGTTGACCGCGCAATTACTTTAGCACCTACTATGATATCAAGTACTGTGAACTCTGTGACACGAAGATTAAGGCATTTGCCTTGAGGTTTTCGTCAATATATAAATATGGATGAATAGCTAAAATAAATTAAACATTTAAGATCGTTTGTAAGTAATTTAACAGTCTCGAGTTAGAAGATATTTTTTTTAGATTTAGGTTGTCTCCCATTTGCACCCTAATTTCGTAACACACTTTCAATCACAATCAGAGAGTTTTGAAAGATATTGCTAATCCATTGCTTCATAGGTTTGAAAAATGAATCTGCTCAACAACGTAAATAACGCAATGAACGTGGGTGAACTGTCAAAATGAAACCCATTACGATCAAATGTCATTTTACATGTATTACGCAAGTACCCCGCTGGTCAAGTATATGGCAAATTGATTTAGTAACTGTTGACATAGGCTTCGAATAGAAATTAATCAGTTTTGTTTAGATGCAACTCTAAAGGCTTAGTTTGTTCAATGAAATCTCCAAACGGCTGGTTGACGTTTCCCGTAACCCAAGGGCTGGATTATACCTCGGCCAGAGGCTAAGCATTGCCATACATCGTGGCAATGCGGCCAGTCTCTTGGGTACATTACTAGTTGACAGCCATGCGGAGAAATTTTTCGACGCCATATTTTAGTTTTTGTTAGGTATAATAGTATTAGTTTGTTAGTAATAATAATTCTAGCTAGGTTAGGATTATATTATTATTTTATTTTTATGTATATTCACAGAATAAATATGTAAATGAGATGGAAAAAAAAAGACTTAGGTAGGTAACTCTTTGGGCATTTTCGATCACACAATATTATGTTTGAGAATGGTCTCTGTACAGAGTTGTTTTTAAAAAATTGCTATACTAATTCAGTTTTCAGAGTAACGTTGTACTTTTATTTGTATGATCGGACTACAAGAACCGGCGAAGTGCGTGTCGGGTCACGCACAAAGAAGGGTTCCGTAGTTGGGATGAAGAAAGAAGAGATAGAATTATCTCAAGAACAAACTTAACATTGTAGTTAAAAAACATGTCGTCCAATACATTCCAACTGCAAATTTAAGTTTATACACACAATAATGAGGGATTTACTATGTTATTTTAAGACCATAGACTTTTTATAGGTTTTCTTGTAATCTATAACTATAAAACTAGTTTTGGAGATAAAGGTGGGGAAATGGTCAATTTTCTTTAATAACTTTAAAACAACTTATTTGCAAGTAATTATAAAAAAACTATTTGAGACCCTCACAGTAAGCCCTTTCATTTGATATCTCACACGGTACAGTTTACAAAACAATTTTTTTTTTAAATCTTATTTGCCTACCTAAAGCGACCCCATATCCAAAAATCATTTATTTACACGCCCGTCTTTGGGTCACAGAAATGAATATGTGTATCAAATTTCAACTTAATTGGTCCATAAGTTTCGAAGCAAATTAGCTGTGACAGACGAACAGATAGACACACGAGCGATCCCATAAGGGTTCCGTTTTTCCCTTTTGAGGTACGGAACCCTAAAAAACGCAGTAAAAAGTTTTTTTTTTCATTTTTCATGTTGCTATATATAAAACCGTGAGCATATATGAATGTTTACGATAATGCAGACATCTACTCATAAAAAATCCCCCTCTCCCCTGAGTGCGTACTCAAAAACAAAGCCCCGGGCGCCTTGCCTTCTGAATATTTCAACAGGTCTTCTCTTTGTAGGAATATTAAGTCAATGGGGGTAATTGATCTGTTAAGGCCCCGCTACGAAAATCTATGCCATAAATCTTTAAATAGGTTAGGTGGGTATGTTCCGAAGTTAACCTCTTAAATTAATAACGTGGTATCTATATTGTGCGGAATTTGAAAATGATAACATATTTTCTCGTAAAGAGTTAATAAGCCAATGTAATTTATGATCCTAAACATTAAGGACCCCTCTACAATAGCCAATAGTTTTGTTTATTTTTTTCAAAAAAGCACGTCTACATAAATGATTAAATACATATAAACACCTACAACTACAGCAAAAAGGAGGGTTATGATTTTTACCCGACTACGGTGAAGCAAAAAGGAGGGTTATAATTTTGACCGGTATGTATGTACGTTCATCTATTACCTCATAACTTCTAAACTACTGATCATAAATGAGGTATCGTTGGAAGCGTCTTGATCGTCCGCTAATTATAGGCTAGGTGTGACGTCACATGAAATGCCATTATAATTTTGTAGAGAAATACAGGCATGCGACGCCGGCTTTACCTTAACCATTTTTGTACCTATCTTGATTTCTGTCTGAAATATTTTCTTGTTTCATACTTTCTAGAGCGTGATTTTTCAGTAGTCGGGTTTTCTGATTTATACTGAACAGTATTGACTTTCTAGACAGTCAAATTGCTGACTATTATAGCTCCCACGTATTCTTAACTAAGCCACGTTTACAAGATACAAGTTTCTTGTTCCTGCTTATTGTTGCTACTATACATGCTACAGGCAATTCAATCAGGCTTTAGTCTACAAAGCTCACCTCTCCCGCTCCTCCCAACGAATCTCAAGTCATTAAACTTGGCGACCTGGTTCTTCATCACCGCCGTGCAGTTCCTCAACTCCGCAGAACAGTTCTCGTCGTTGCCAGCTCTGACGGTGACCATGGTACCGTCCCCCACTTCCCCTAGCGCCACGACTTTGAAGGCCACGGGGAGGGTCTTGTTTGACCGCCAGTGGGGGGGTAGTACTGTGCACACCTAGAAAGAGGAAACTGAAGTTATAGGTTATGAATGGCACATAAAAAAGTTAAAAGGGTGGCAGGAACGAGATTCTTGAGAATATGTTTAAATTCAAAGTAAATATTAAAGATTTTGCAGCTCCTGGCTGGAGGCTTTGAGTGTAGAAGCTTAAGGCAGCCACAGGAAAGTGCCTCTTCTGAGGTCAACTGCGAGATGCACTATTCGAAAAAAAAAAAAAAAGAATTTGCGTAGATTTTTAAAATGCAATTTGAGATGGAAACGTTAAATTCGCAGCGATGCTAAAATATGCGTTGCGTTATAATGAGGAATATTCTACAATGGCGCTTCTGATTACTAAAAGGTGACCCTCACACTTTCAACTCATAAGGTTATGTATCGCAGCTAGATTGAAATAATGAAAGAAGTGTCTCCTTACCACATGAGGACAGCCAGTCTTCACTAACTCTCCAGGGTGGTCCGCCAAGAGACCTTCCAAGGTTCTTTCAGCGAGTAGCTCTGCCGTCAGCGGCTGACTCGGCAACGAGCCTCCATAGCTCGACGACGGAGCCTCATGGCCAAGTCCGCTAGTCGTCGAACTCACTTCACTCGATAAATGCATCGTCCTGACCACTTCCTGACCACGTCCTGACCACGTCCTGACCACGTCCTGACCTTAGTCCACTTAATCACACTTATACATTACGTCATACGTCATTAAAGTCTGGCATGGATAGTTCACAATCGTCACATGACTCTGACGGTCACGGGCTGGTCTGAGCTTGAATTTTCAACCAACTGAAGAGGGAAATGTCTTGAGGGTTGTGATGACATTTTCATTGGTGGTATCTGGAAAGAAATATTTTCATTTTATTGGAGTATTGATTGAAATGATGAGGTTTTATGCATCAGCAACCCCACTTTTGCAAATTGTATCACATTGCAACCATACTTTTGCAAATTGTATCACATTGCAACCACACTTTTGCAAATTGTATCACATCGCAACCATACTTTTGCAAATTGCATCACATTGCAACACTTGAACGATAGATCTTCGGCTTTTGAATTTTGCTCAGTATGTGCATATGCATATGGTTTGGCACTTTTATTCATAATTATTACCATAAAATGATAGCTGCTTAATGTCGTGCGAAACAGCATTATCATCCTTTAATCATCCCACTTCTAGGACACAAGCCTCCTCTCTTCGAGAGGGAGTGAGCTGTAATCTAACACCACACGGGCCCGGTGCGGGTTGGTAGATATCACACGTCTTCGAATTGTTGGTTCTAAGTCATGCCGGTTTCCTCACGATGTTTTCCTTCACCGTTTTGAGAGCAGTGGTGATGAAATTATTTACAGAAAGTAAAGCGCCTGGGTTTGAACCCATGCACGATCTACAACTTCGTGCGTAATATCAATGGTTAAATGCTACAACATTGCTCTAACTTACAAAGATATAGCACAGCATAGCTCTCTTCTAAAAGTTCCTTAAAAAGCCTAGTTATTTTCAAAACGTAATACACTCAAACTGCCATAAAATCACGAGTTGCAAGAGTGATTTCGAGCCAAAACCTTTGAACTTCGTTCAGGTTACTTATTGACAATGGTGTATGAGGCTTCAAAGTGACTTCCGCGAGGCGCAAGCACGCGCAATCAGACCCGGGTAGGGTGACAAATGAAGCGTATAGAATAAAATATTAGTATTTTTAACATACGACTTTGTACTTTGCTAATATTTACTCCAAGATATTATATTACGGGGGAAATTTAAAATGGGTTGCGTTTTATTGCAATATGCTGTTTGTTTGGTTTGCTCGCAGCGATTTTGATATTAGGGGGAAAATTTATTGCGAGCTAATAAATGTAAAGATATACCTACTATAAGAAAAAAAATTGGCTTTTTAATATAACACGAAGAGAAACTGGAACCATACTTCTTCAACCAGTTTTCCAGCGTCTATCAGTGCAGTGGGCGGGCAAAAAAAGTTAAAAAAGAACCGTCATGATGCTTCTGCTTACCCGACTGCGGGAAGTCAAAAAAGGAGGGTTATGTGTTTGTCCTGCATTTTTTTTTATCTTTATTTTTATCTCTATTTTTATCCCTTCAAAATTTCATCACATTTTGTCAAACAAATACCTAGGTATATAGGCAAGGCTAGGCTTTCATTTATTTTTACTCGAAAAATACTCATCATGCTGATCTATCGCAATTATCACTGCAACATCATTTCAATGGACATTCCCGTATTCTGGTGCATCACCCTATACACGACACGGTTGGTTAACCCCTCACTGCAAATTGTTACTCCTGTCAAATAATAATATATGTGCGTATGTTACGGGCCCTTTGATCTTTGGCACTGAAAATATGTAATAAATCATTATGATTCACTCAATGTATTATTCTGTCAGCGTCAAAATTGGAATGCCTGTTTGGACACCTACTAGGTTATCACTTTACTTTATTACGATTTTAATTTGAGTTGTTTCTGTCATGAAATTCGATGGATTTCATTAAAATACCTGCAGAGGCGTTACCACACATTACCCAAAACTAAAATAGATGGCATTTAAGCTTCCTAGACACCGAAAATGTAATTACAGAATGCCGAACCTAATCCTTTCCTAGTTCAACAATGTCACAATGTCTGATAACAAACTGACAATAATGCTTAGAACGATGGGCCCTCACATCCCCTAGGCGTACAAATAGCCTGTTATACGTTCGCGAAACACGATATGTCGATTGGGATGTTAAACTTAATTCGGTTTAGGGGTGAGCCGACAACACGCCTTTTACTGTCTTTTACAATGCTCGCTTTGATTCAAACTCATAAAAGTATTATGGATTGATCTGATGGAAGAGATAAACAGTGCAGTAGGGTTAAACTTTTTATTAATGTGGGTTGTGAAGAATCTTCAAAGATTATTGATAAATTGGATGTAGAATAGGAGTTCCTGTAATTTGTTAACCTATTCTCGAGCAAGTGTTAATTTTCTTATAATAAATTAATTAACAAACTATTAAGATAATAATTAAAAACAAATATTATATACAGATACATTGAGAAGCCCTTGCTTTTTTAAGAAATCGGTTGACCAGCATAAATAAAAAAAAATAAAAACCTCCGAAACAAACATTTCCTCATTCCTCTTTCCTACTTCATCACCAGACCCTGTTCATCGTCTATCTACAACCTATTCAATGAGACCATTACAATGAGCCCAAACACGATACCTGTGCTGTAAGTTGGTAAGGGAGTTGTTCCATTTGATGCTGCAGCATCAGTTCAAGGTTATGTTCTTCTAATATCATTGAAGTAACAGAATACCAAATTTCAAATCGATCAGACCTGTGGAAGATGCTCACATCCATTCATCAACTAGAAAAGAGCTGATAATCTTCAAACGGCTTAACCGATTTTCTTGAATCATAGCTAAGAAAACTCTCAATCAAGTAACGTTTCAAACAAAAAAACCAAAACACAGGTTCAGCCGTTTGGGAGCTAAGATGGTGCAGACAGACACACAAATACACACGTTAAACCTATAACCTCTTTTTTGTCGGGGGTTAAAAATATAATATTCTAACCTACTAACTAAAATTATTAAGTGTTAATTAGAGTAGATTTAAAAAACATAGGTAGCTAGTCGTAGGCTGATAATTATGATCAACCAAGCGTTTAGTTTTAAAACATGTTTTGAATCAATAGGTCTTAGGGATGCTCCACAATGCACGAAGATCTGATGCGGATGTTGGCACAGCGAAGTGAAATATTGATACCACCATGCATAATTATTGAATTCATATCAACGGCATATTACTTACTATGTCTACAATCAGCCAAGACAGCACTTATGGGGATAAGTGTCTACTGCATGGCTCCAGTAATATTTAATAATATACCGAAGAGTTGGAAAGAGCTGCCGATTTCATTATTTAAAAAAACACTTCGAAACTTTTTAGTGGTTAAGGGTTAGTATAATTTAAGTGAATTCTTTAATGAAAAAGATTTTTCAAGTTAGTATGTTTTTTGTGTAACTTTTGCATGCCTACATGGTATAATATGGCTGACCGTGTATTATTTTTGTTAACCTGTATAGTGTTTACCCATATTTGCAAAATAAAATTATCTTATCTTATCTTACGGGGATTGGAACTGTTTCTTCTAAACACAGGTTCTTTTATAACCTATCTAGGAGAACAGTACGATACCCACTAGGCACTAACTAGATTTAAGAAACTTTATGCTTGTGCTTTATATATTACGTTGCCATGTAATATAGGCCTAGTTAAACAATTAAATACCAACTTAATCCATCAAATCTCGCGTCCAACTTCTACATTTACTTAATGGACGCATCATAACTAAGATAAACAATCAAAGTTCACTCCCAGCTTTGCTTCCGCCTCGGATTTAGCTCATGAATAGCTTCGCAATAAAATCTTAGCGTAAAAACATACATAAAGGGTAAAGGTCGTAAATAATAAAGCATGTAGGATCGTGTAGGGGTCCCTACAAGTGGATAATGCTCGTTACCCGTGCCCTTCACAAAGGAACCCGAATGGGGCAAAGATACATTACACCAGCCGTTTCTGTTTCACTGCGCCTCCGGTTAACATTCGGACAATATTTTTAATAAAAACCTTACGCGTCGATGGACTTGAAAACGTTTTTGTTTTATAAAATACTGTTTTGGGACCACGATTAAGTTGATACGCCTTGCGTTCGGTTTTTGAATTTGAATTTGGTTTAAAACTGGGACGTTACTTTTCTTTGTTATCGCGTTCAAAATTCAAAATGAATGAACTTCTTTACTGTAAATTATTGTTGCTAATTTTGAAAAATGTACTTAAAAATATTAAAACTTTACGTGTTACAGACATAAGATTTAGTTTCTAAGATACCCCACCAATAATCTTCGATTTAATTAAGTTTTGGAAACTCGGTTAGTAATTAGGTATCTGGTTATTTTAAAATGTTGCAAAATTACTTTCAGTTGGTAGCTATCACAGGCATCAGGCGTCTAAAAACAGTAGCGTTATTTTCAGAAATCTCGATAATGGCGTAGCATCTGTGCGTATAATAAAACGCGTCAAGCCCTCCGAGTTCCAATAACATCTATTATCGGCCCAATTTTAAAGAGGAGCGAATGTGAAGGGAATCAATAGGACAGCGGGGACACAAATTCCTGAGGGTGGTCCCCGAAGGACGGTCGGACATGGATAATGATCGTCCTACGACCAGCGACGGGTACAAATGGGTTAGCAAATGTAATATCCGACGGTGTCCGAACCCTCAAGGCTCAGATATTCAAATGAACGGAAAGCCCAAGCTGTAAGACGGTGACGGACTTCCTGATTTTAAAGTCAACGCGCGTTTTGTGACGTGTCCTGAATTTATGTTAAACTGATTTACGTTTGAGTAAATTAGGGCAACTGGAACGATTTCTGCTATATTCGTTTACTTAATCATTTTCTTTATATAGTTTTAAAACTGCTCCAGAAAGTAATATCCCGTTCTTTTACTTATATACAAGTACTTCCAGGAAAATACTTCTTTTATTATATCTCTAGGAAAGAGTAATTTATTTATAAAACAATAATTGTAATAATTATATCTGATAACTATCTAATCTTAGCAACATAATAGAGCGTGGGTGAAACAGACGCATAAATGTTAGATGGTCTATTTTTAGAAAAAAAAACTTATCGACGATGTTCATATTAAACAAAACACGTTTCAACATAGAGGCTTCCAATAACAGGAACCAAATAAACATTTAAAGCTATAAAAACACTTTAAACACAAAACAAAGAGAGTGCCCTTCCTGCAATATTGGTGACAATAAACAACGGAGTACAATCAAGCAGTTAAGTAAGAATCGCGCGGAATGTGACGCGGGCGCGGACGCGGCGGCGCGGCGCGGGGCGACGCGATGTGGCGTCACTTATTAAAATCCTGACGCGGACTGAGGGTTACGAGGTTTCCACTTACAATACGACTTTTTGGTGGGATCTTTAATTGAAATAGACATGTACTTGTGTAGATCCTGTTGCATTCTTATATTATTACAGTATTTTTAGTATGGGGAAGCAATGTGTTAGAATGTTTTGCACAAATCATTATTGTCTTGTGATTAGACATTGTGAAGTAAAAAATAGCCCCGTATTTGGAATCATAATTTGTGTGATGATTAAAGTTGGATTTCTGTCGTGAATAGATCCTTTTTTGACTCAAATCTGAACTTAGTTTTTTTTTTGCAATTCCTTCAACCAACCAATTCCTACTTACAGTCCTACTTAATAATGATCATAAGTAGTTCAGAGTAGACAATTTTTTTTTACCTTGTGACAAGCTTTAAGCTTAGGCACCTATAAAAACAAACAAGAAGATAGAAAAACCTTTGATATTTTAACTAGCACAGCCTCAAAGGTCAGAGATCAACGGAATCCTTCGCGCCTACTTAAAATTACAGGTGAATCCATCATAGGGCGCGCGCCCGCGCGGATTTGCTAATAGCACATTTTAATAATGAATAAACACACATTTAAAAGCGACCATTTTGTCACTTTTATACGCCTTCAGAAAAGTCAAGTCACTTTTTTTTTGTTTTTCGTATTTAAATCATAATTTGGTTCAAATTATGGCTGCTACCATAATTATTTGCTAAAACTATGTAGGAACTTGATCTTTCTGATAAGTTATGTATCTATATCTCAATGTGATAAATAGTGTGTGAGATAACACTTTTTCTTGCAATTTAAATAAACTACGTTTCTTTTACCAAGGTATAAGTTTCGATTTTGAGTTTTAGTTTGTTTCACGTCTGTAAATAATAAATAATGTACGTTCAATATAGTGACATAAAAAGTGACTTTACTGAAAATATCGCGTAGGTAAACATGCCTGCAACACAAATTTACGGAAAATAGCAAACATTTATTTATCACTCCAACAATTTTCGTTATTGACACGTTCCTCCCTTCGAAGATGTCACTACACGCGGCGAGGGCGGCAAGATCGTGCAAAATTCAAAACGTTCCATGTTCCAAATTCAAAGGTCGCGCAAACAACAAGTCGAAGCCCGCGAACAATGCCGCCAACCCCACCCGACGAATGTACAAAGGAATTATCCGATACAGCCTCCTCGGATATCGACGTTCAATTTATTATTGATGATTAATTGTTTAAATTGTTTAGATTATTAAAAAGGTTTCATCTTGAGGTTGCGCGCTATCAATTTGATTTTTGTTTGTCACTATAAAAGCTTGTTAGCAAAAAATATTTCTTACAGGCAAGAGAATTATTCGTAGTAATCTTCAGTCGCGAGCGAGTTCTTGCAATTTTTTGTATACAATACAGTACAGTAGAGAAAGTGCTATCTTAGCACAGACAGTGGTCACTTTTCTAATTACAAGTTAAACATCATGGAAAATCATAACTAATGCGTACCTAAGTTTATTTGTCCATTAAGCAGTAGATATCTACTCCTACCTACTACACAGAAAGTGAACGTGACCGATACTGTCAGTATTTAGGCATGCATATTTCAATAATTAATTCAAGCCTCTAATCCCCGAAAGGCTACAGAATTCATGCGCGCTATCATAACTGACCATTTGAGTGATTAGCATTAGGCATGTCTAATTAAGATTGTATAACTTACTGTTTTTACTTATACCTTGATGTGTTATTGCTTTCATTTTGGTACTGTCAAAAAAAATTGCCAAGTGTGTCAAAGAAAATGGCCGCCCTACAAGTGACGTTTGATAGATTACTTCAGGCATAAAGTTTAATTTAATCATTATTAGACTATAAAAAACACTATCTTTATTTAGAACACAAAATAGAGACACCTCTGTATATAAGTAGGGTTACCTATACAGTTTTTTACAAACACAGAGAAAAGTAATTAAGTACTAGGAAAAATCCATAGGGTGTCCCGGGATCAAGCTTTCTCATGTAATAGGTAAACGTTGCTTGATAATTACAAAATAAAAATACCCAAGTAATACACACATTTTTATATACTATATAAGGTCCCATTAAAATAGATGGACAAACTTTTAGAAATCATTCAGACCACCAATATAAGGACAATGGTAAAAAAAACATTTGAAAAACGCATTAGATACTTACAAGAAAAATAAATTAGCTAACGAAAATACACTAAAAATGTTGGTTACCCAATGCTTTTATTATTTTAGGTCAAAATAAAATCACTTTAATCAGTGTTTTTTTTGCTTGGATATCTTTCGTTAGACGTACTGAACGCTGTGTTAAAATTTGTCCATCTATTTTAATGGGACCTTTTATACATTTTTATTTCGCCATAAAGCGCATCGTATACATGCGTATGTGTAGAAAATAATTCGGTAAGAGTTAACGAGCGTGTAACGCGGGCCACCCGGCCGTGGGCCCGCGGGCCGCGTGCCCGACAATTACAGGTGAAGTTTAGGGATCGCTACAACCACGCTAATGGGAGTTCACGCTTACTTTTTAACAAGTTTCCGCTCCCGACGCTGCCTAAATGGGACATAATTGTATTACGATGCGGCGCACAAAAATATAAATTGTCTTTGTCGCGAGTGTTGGAGAAGTGTTACTTTTAAATAGTTTGGAATTTGATTGTGAGTTGGTTTTGTAGAATATTTCTTGGTGTCTACGCGCGCTTATTTTAAAATAATTAACTTTTTTCATTGTCTGCCGTCCAAAATTACTTCAGAAATCTAGTAAGCGTTTTTTAAGTGTTAAAGTTTATATACATTTTTATGACGATAAATATAAATTCACAAAATAAATTAAACAAGTTCTTAAATTTAAAATTAATTTCAGTTAGAAACATTTTCCTTTAAAGTTTTGTTACAACAAAAGAAAATCTATTCAACACAAAAGGGCTCATCACGCCACAAGGTAACATAAACAAAACTACATAGAAGTAATCTAATCAAAGTCATAGGCAGTACGTAACAAAGCGTTTACCCGACGTTATCACAATATGTGCCGTTATCTCGAGTTTAATCGTCGCGGCGTAGTGTGCGCCCGGGCTAATGAGGCTGCGGTTTTTGGGAAAACAACACGCAAGTGTGCGCCCGCCGCGCCGCCCTCCACGCTCCGACAAACTCAAGTTCGCTGACTTAAACAAACTTTCTACTAATTAATTTCAAATATCTCATCATTATAGTTTCTTATCAAGTCAACCCCAAACTAATTCTAACTAAAAACAAGAAAAGTTGTCCTACCTCAAAAAAAAAAATAACGTCTCAGAAAAATCCACAGAAAACACAATACACTATCCGCACTAAAATAAAAAAAAGTTTGGACCGGTAACCGCGGAAAGGCGCGGGCGTCCGCCACCGAAACGTGGTCGACATTAAAACCTTAGCGGGAAAGAAACGGTCCCCTTATTACGTCTCGAAAGAAATTCGCCCGCACACAGAGACAGGGCGAAAGAAGTCCACCCACACAGTGACGCGCTGCAACGTGACACGAGGGGACGGGGCTATGTGAGTGTCGGGCACAAATAAGTATTAAAAGAGATAGTTAGGTTCGGGACTAGCAGGGAACGTGAACCATATGTGCCGCACTCACCTCGCATGGCAAAATCTGCGCTCAAAGGAATCCTTCGAATGTAGCAGTACCTTAGACACACATTGTGTACTCTCTTTTGTTTCTCTCCGCAGTAACTAAATGATTTGTTTGGTTTTTCCTCCTTTGAGATTATTTTTGTACTTTTTGTGCCAAAAAAAGTCGCCTATCCTCACATTAATAGTAAGGTGTTCATAGGTATTATCTAATTTGAAAAGTTTTTGTGGAACATTAATTTCGTAAATCAACAAATCTCAGAAGCAAGACGCAGTTAGTAAATATCTTTCATCAAACACGAACTCGTATAAAATTAAATGTTCTTTAGAATAAATACAGTACCTATCTCTCGATCTTAACGCGGTCTGGAAACCACATCTTAATTAGCAGCCTTTAGGAACGAACTCCACTCCCTCACAAGCTGTGCTATACTTACTGAAGTTATAAAGTGTATCGTATCGTATCGTATCGTAGTCAGATTTTCCTGTAGGTAGATATATCAATATACTTACGAATTAATCTAATAACGTTAATGAATATTTCATGATGTTTGTCGCAGTAAGTTTGGAGTCACTTTCCAAAAACCAAGCAGCCAGACCTGATGGAATATTAACCTTGAGTAAAATTAATCGCAGCAACATAAGGTCGAAAGTGCCTTCAATGTCAGACATGGCCGCATAAAGGACCTCAGAGCCCTCGAGCTAGCCGACAATGGAAATTTTATATTGCCGTAAAATTTAACTGCGCACTTTAATAACTAAAGCACCAAGCCGATATAGCGCCGTATCGTTGACAAAAGGATGAGCGTGCTTCCAGAACAACCTTTGAGTACAGTCACGCACACATGCAAGGTAGTACAACCACACGGCTGTACGTACACACGCGCACAAGGATACCTCACCACTACGCGAACAAAACCCACACGCCCACCCGCCAAACACGCCCAACGTCTTGGGTTTTCTTATAAACCACGTTGTGTTCGATGTCCCAGTCTCGCTCACGGCGCTCCAGCGTGCTGTCTCCGTCTAGCGCAATGACGAGCTTCACATAAAGCGACGCCACATTCCCGCCTTTTTTCCCACTCCATTTTGACAGCTCGTGGCTCCATATCTGGCCGGAAACTAAGACAGCGTTCACAGAAGTTGAAGAGATTGTGTCTAATACTTATTGTTACAGACTTATTGGATCCTAACAAACGGGAAGAGCAACCCACCTAAAGTATCTTCAACGAAGTGTAATTTGAACTCTAACTCAAGTAGTGAATACGTTAACTATTAATTCATATATTAACATATTTCAGTCAATAAGAACAGTTAAAAGCACAGAGCAAGAAAGTCGTTACCCTTCACCAACCCTTAAAACCCCAGCTCTGTGTGACAAGACCTCTTATAAAGATATCATGTTTGATTCAACTAATACTCACATCAAGTAACCATGGCCATGTAATTAGAAGAATGACTAAGGATAGCCAAAAGCATTTTCTGTTCCTTTCAATACTTCCTCAACATAATCATACAAAAGAGCTATACGCTCGAGATCATTCCAAGAAGAACAATATTCACAACAGCAGCCTCCTTGCTTCCCAAACCCTCTGAAACTTTCTTCAACCCGCTGCTCTAGACCAGTGTGTGAGTCGTCTTAGCGACTAAGTGGCTCAAGACGCGTTAGCGGGCGCGGGTGCGGCGCGGGTGCGGCGCGGCGCTGGGCGGGGCTCGGGCCCGCGGGCTGCGGCGCTCCGCTATCGGCACACCGAAACACACATTTTTCCCGCCGCAAACCTCGCGCCGAGGGTTAGCCGCGACCCGCAGACCTCGTTCAGAAAGAAGGAGATGCAGAATATAGACGTCTCTTTCTCGCGCTCGCACGCCTGCGCTGAAAGATTTTCCCGCGCGGTAAATTTTGACAGTTCGTCGAAGAACTTTTGGCTGACGGACGGAGGAAGGCTTTCGTCTTCTGGTTATTCTTATTTGTTTAGAAGTTCTGCTCTTTTTTAAATAATTATTACTGAATTTTATAAGGAAAATCGCAGTGAAACCGCCGTTTCCGATTTGACATTATGAAATAATTTTGAGAAACGATCTGTAAATACCTAAAAATTATAGAAAAATGTTCAAATCTAACTCCAGGGGCATAACTTAGATCACAATTGTTTTATGTTTAAACAAAGCATGCAAGCAATTTAATGTTATGGCTACAAATTGTGCTACGGCGTAGCTACGGCGTAGCGGCGGCTACAAACTCCTTGTTTTCTCTTCTCGCCTTCTTCTCGCAGATACTAGAGAAAATGAACGATTATTTTATGAGACTTTGGTGATGTTGTTGATGATTAAAAGCATAAACCATACCATTTCAGAGCAAATCACAAATGGATCTATTTTTTTTTTTCATCTGTCAATAAAATCGAAAATATTAGCAACTATAGAATTTCCACATTTTTGCCGCCACAAAACAGATTACCCAAAATCATATTTCCAACTGTCATCACACAACCAAACAAACAATGGCGTAGAACTAGTTGAAGTTGTGAGTGGGCGGTCGACCACAAACTGCTCGTTGCTAGCCCGAAACTTACATGGCATGTGGCCACAGAGTGGTGTGAACGGGTAGGTCGGGTAGTACGGGGTAGTGCGGGTAGGGCATATCAAAACAAAACGGGCAGCGATACGGGCTAGCTAATCATGCGGTCACGCGGTCACGCGGTCAGGCGGTCGGGCCGCTGACAATTTGCAGGTTAGCCGTCGACCGCCGCGACCGCCGCTGCGGCGGCCCGTCGAGACGAACGCGTCATAAAGTTACGCTTACGTATGATCGGTTGCTGGTTGGTTAAGGTAGTGTGTGAAAGAGTATTGCCGTTCTTTGTTTGAATATCCACTGTTCCATGTTAGATTAAATTAAATTATACACGGCAAAATTGACAATAATTAATCTTTTAATGTAATTGGTGTTGTACCGTTTCAATCCTAACTTTAATATTACTAGCTGCGTCCCGCGGTTTCACCCGCATAATTCTCGATCCCGTAAGAATATCGGGATAAAATGTATCCTATGTCCTAATCCACGTCATGGTAAACGTATTTGAATGAAATTTGGCACATGGGTAATGTGCCAAATTTCATTCAAATACGTTTAGCTATTTTAGCGTGAAAGCGAAACAAACAAACAAACAAACTCACTTTCGCATTTATAATATTAGTTAGGATAAATGCGAAAGTGAGTTTGTTTGTTTATATGTTTGTTTGTTTTTTGCTCTTTCACGATAAAACGGCTGAACGGATTTAGATGAAATTTGGCACATGGGTAGTCCCTTACCTGGGTTAGGACATGGCTATAAATTATTTTTTCCTTTATGTCATCTCATCACGAGCTTTACTAGAATGGATTATGTAGTAAATGTATTGAAAGCAAAATTCTGTCATTTCATTTCTTACATGCTTGCATCTCGTAGAAAACGGTAGGCAAGGTTTGACAAACAAAGTAGAAAAGTATTAGAATTAATAATTAGAATGATGAAGAGCAGTGATAGCCTAGTGGTGTGACTGTCGGACCGCAAAGTCATAGGTCTCGAGTTCGAACCCAAGGCACGCACCTCTTGCCGGGGTCGCGGGAAAGTTGCCGGGGTTGCGGGAAAGTTGCCGGGGTTGCGGGAAGTCCGAAAGGGATATCGTGGCTCCTGGCAACCTACAGGCAACTGAAGGAACATGGGTGGGTTTTAGTCATTAAGAGTCTGACATGACCTCCCGCTCCAGAGCGGGAGAAGTTATTTGATAACATCCCACCCAAAAAAAAAATAAGGCACGCACCTCTGACTTTTCGGATTCATGTGCGCATTGTATAATTATCATTTGCTTCAAAAAAGGTGAAGGAAACCATCGTGAGGAAACCGGCATGCCTGAGAGATATTTCTCGACGGCATGTGAAGCCAACTCAGAGGCCCATGGGCGGCTTTAAAACTCTGAAACCAGGTTAGTCACTAACCATACAAAAAGAAGAAGAATTATAACGATCGTTTTCATGTAGGTAAAAGTGGTTTTTAGAGGAAAGTTGAAAAACATCCTAAAGCAAAATTTCGATAAACTATCGGAAGAAAGCAAATTAAGGCACTAACGACTCTTTCTGTTCCCGAACAAGGCTGTAAAAGCCATCTGTGGCCAAAAGCAATTCGCAAAAAATGCATGCACTAGCAATTGCTAGGCAATTCCTAGGCGTACCTTGTTTAATAACACATCTGCTAGGCGTTTTCTAAGTACGTCTAAGGGCTATTTTTGTCTGATCATTGCACGATAGAATCGGCTTTACCGAATCAGCATTAAGTATATGGCATCGTAGTGACATTCAGCCATCTTCTTTAATGTCAAAATAATGAATTATCTAAACTAATATTATAAAGAAAAAAGATTTGATTTTTGTATGCTTGTGTGTTTGTAATGAATAAACTCAAACACTACCAGACCTATTTCAAAAATTCTTTCACCAGTAGAATGCTATATTATCACTGAGTAACATAGGCTATAATTTATAAAGATACCACGCGGGCGAAGCCGCTGGCAGAAGATAGTGTTTCATAAAATGGCCAGACCATTCTTTTCTTTTCTTTCTTTTTTGAAAAACGTTGCCCCACACTAGGAATTTCTCCTGTATCGTGGGTGCGTTTACAAACATTTAAACTCACATACACAAACAGCCAGACCCGGAACAACTACTTGCAGGTCATACAAATATTTGTTCCGTGCGGGAATCGAACCCGCGACACGCAGTGCAGCAGTCAATCGCTTAACCACTGCGCCAACCGTGCCGTCATCGACGACCATTACTAAGGATGATCTCGGAGAGGCCAGAGTCTCCAGTGCTGGGTAGGTTCATCCAGCTTCACGTGTCGAGATGATACTATGATTTATTTATTTTACTATGAGTGATTTTATTATTTTTGTATTTTGAGTTTTATAAATGATGACTAACATAGTTTTCAGACCTTTGTAACTAACAATTTATGTACAAATCAATTAGTCTGAATTAAATTAATTTAATTTAATTACAAAGGCTATAGGTTGATGTCGAAGGTGTACACTATTTTGATCTTTGTTATCAAGTAACTCTAACTATAATATTATAAATGCGAAAATGATTTTGTTTGCTTGTTTATTACGCTTTCACGCTAAAACGGCTGAACGAATTCGGATGAAATTTGCCACATGGGCACATCATGACCTGTATTAGGACATAGGATACTTTTTATCTCTATATTCCCACGAGATCAAGGCTTATGCGGGTGAAACCGCGGGGCGCAGCTAGTTAAAAAGTGTCCTGACTTGACAAAGTGTCCTGACTTGACAAAGTGTCCTGACTTGACAAAGTGTCCTGACTTGACAAAGTGTCCTGACTTGACAAAGTGTCCTGATTTGATAAAGAAAAGAATTTGAAAACTGACGAAGATATAAAAGATTGACTGCACCTACGTAAGTACGGTAGCAATCGACATATGGTAACACCGACGTCACTGAATAAATAACTTGACACTTGTTCGCAAATAAACAATTTAAAATGTCAAGAATAGGGAAAGGGCACGCGACCCAACCCTTCTCCTTCCGACATTATGTTTTCTGACAACCAATTTTAAAGCTGTTTGCATTTCCGTACATGTTTATACAGTGTTAATGTTTTGTTGGAACTATGTTTTCTGTCGGCGTTTAGTCGTCATGGCTTACAGTACATAGACATTATCAGCTATTTTAAACGATAAACTATAAGTGCTATGTTATCTAACAAATTATTAGTACAGAAACTATATATATTTGAAGATTAATACATAAAAACCTCTAAATACGTTTTCTTTAGAAATAAGCATCCACTTTGTACGTATTTTTCTGTTCCTTTTTCTTGCCTCTTTATATGTGTGTACATAAACTGTTAAATATATAAATTAATAAAAATCCCTAATAATATGATAAGTTAAATGTTTAATAATAAATAAACATTTTATTTCTATTCAGTTGAACTCTTTCACTCTCCTACTATTTTGCTGTGACAGCACCAGGACCACAATGATCTCATTAAATTGGATGGGGTTTTACCACCTAACTACATATTGTGGAATGCAATAAATGATTGGATATTCAGTACACACTTAGATCCGTTTTCTAAAACGATGATCAATGATAAAATTGGTTAGCAATCTGCCACATTTGAGTAGAACCTCGCTACTGGTGTTATTTGGCTGAGGTCGTGATAAATATCGGTAAAAACGATTTAACTTCGACAAAAAACTCTAATTTGCGTTACTCAACCTTCTTCAACTATGCTAACAGCCATTTTACCTCGTGGCCACGAGGTACACGCTCAAGCGACATGCGTCTTATGACAGCGACTGCGAAGAAAACAAATGAAAGAAGTTGTTTGGAGCATGCCACTAGACACCGAAACGAAACCTGCGGAGCGAGGGACGGAAACAGGTGACGCATATTTTGCTTGACGCAAGTCGCATCGCATGGCAAGCAATTTGGGTAATAATTTTACTACGACATAAGCTTTTTATTCTCAAGCTCGTGCTGTCACGAGGAAAGAAGTTCGTCGTCAGTTCATGATTTTTAGTACCATTTTATTACATCTCATTCAGGATACCAAGACTGACACGCAAGTACAATTTGGGTTTCTCGCGTTAATCGCGATACATATGAAGCTGCAAAGTTTCGCACACGTTCACATGTATCGCGACTTCACTAAGCTAGTTATAATCGAGCACAAGCCGAAATACAGCTGTGTCTGAGCAACGGGCGACTGCCGCAGTGAAGCGACACGTATCGATATCGACATATGTCGATATTTTGTTATATATTGCTACACTAGCAAGTTTACTGCACTAAGCTAGTTATAACCGAGCACCGGCCGAACTGCAGCTGTGTCTGAGCAACTAGCGCCTGCCGCAGTGAAGCGACACGTGTCGATATCGACATGTGTCGATATATTGCTGCACTAGCAGGTTTACTGCACTAAGCTAGTTATAACCGAGCACCGGCCGAACTACAGCTGTGTCTGAGCACCTAGCGCCGGCCGCAGTGAAGCGACACGTGTCGATATAATGTGTTATATTGTTGCTATCGAATGTATACTTCACTTAATTTCTAGTTATAATCGAGATTCATCATGTAGGTACGAAAGCCCGACGTTTTTTAACGAGTTTATACATAATATTTATAACGGTATTTCAGGTGAATACGTACTGTCTCAGAGTAACTAAAATAAATCACTTAAATAAGGGCCGATTTTGCAATCCTCAGTTAAATCTAGGGTATAAAAGTATCTGTCTGTTTATCAGGCGAATAAGATAATTAAAAATTTTTTTCTTATAATAACTGAATAATAGTTATCTGTGGTCTTTGTTAACCAATTTCATACATCTATGTGCAAGCGAGAAGCACAGATACATTAATCAACGTGTTAGACAAGAATAGAAACAAAACGTATGTTTGACATTTTGACGAGATTTCTTATCTTTTGTTTAAATCCAAAGATGGTCAGCAATTGTGGCGACCTTTTAGTTTTTGTTTGTAGCTAAGTTGATAGGGGTGGGCATGTATTTAGCTAAAAAAAATCAGTTACAAAGAAACGTTCTGTGTGTTAACTGTGGTTTTAAATTGTTAAATAATGTCGTCCCAAAAACATAAGAAAAGTGACATTTGGTGACATTTAAAAAACTATCGTCAATTGAATCAAAAACATCCATGTTTTCAACAATACAATGGCAAGAAAACAAGCAGATACAAAGCACATTAAAACCCCAAACAAAAGAAATAAAATTATTATTAGATATTCAAAAATCCAGAATAATGCTATTTATGGAATAAACGCCATTCGATTCTTTATCTGAGGATTGACAAATCGGCCCGTAGTCGTAGCTGTAGCTCGTAGCGGTGCTACGGTACGGCAGGAAAGGGCAGTTCCCGTAGCAATGCTACGACGGCCATCTAAGCAACGCTACTACGACGGCCAAATAATAAGGCCGCTTGTACCACAAATCACTAAATGCATTTAGACACAATCACTAAACATATTTTTATACATCATTCTATCTCTGTCATCTTCAAACGCTTGACAGAAATAGAGCGATGTTTTAAATACGCTTAGTGTTAAATGTATTTAGCTATTATGGTACAAGCGGGCCTATAAAAGTCCTATAAAAAATTGGAAATTTAATTGTTTTAATTGCCTTATAAAATTGTACTTGAATGTTGTTACAGGCAAGTGGGGAAGCTAAGGTATCATATTACCTAGTCATACTAGTAGGTAACTTAGTTTTACTTCTCACACAAATCGTTTACCAAATGTTAATAATAGTGATACGTATCACCCATGTTCAGCAATGGACATTAATAACTCTTAAACATCAAAATACAACACCCGTAAACAATACCAATTCATCATCAAAATCAAAACATCGACATGAATCACGTGTGCAGGGGTGCGCAACCCTTCCGATGCCGCCATATGCCGCGGCGCTACGCCCTTAAATTACAGAACTTCTCGCTCATAATACAGAGATATGCCTTTAATATCTGCCGGAAACTGCCTCTGTGCCTTGTTTACTTTTTGCCTCCGTTCTTATATTACAGACTGTGTGTACTGTGTGCTTACTTGCTTGGTTAAAGTGAGCGTATGTGGGTTTTGAACGTCTATTGTTTAATTAAGTGGGATAGAGTAATTTTATTGAAGGTTACGCAAAATGGAAATTATATTACATCACCGCGTCACGTGTATTGATCATAATTATTATTATTCTCAAAATTCTTTATCTAGGAAAGGTGTATTATGTTTATCTATACCTATAAATAAAAATGAAATTATGTTCGTTGCTTGAGAGCGGCTTTACAGAATTGTTTTTTTTTTTTTTTCTATTAATATTTTGTCCTTTTTTCTGTAGATTTTTTGTATGAACTCAAGACCAAAACCCACGATTCAAACGATTGATACGCACAATTCTTTTTTGTTTTGTGTACCGTCATGGAAAGGTTGGACAGGATAATTCAAGAGAGTCAGGACAATTTCCAAGAAAACACTACAGAATTCGGGTTACTACCCAATCAGAAAACACAGCACCAATAATAAACGAAAAATATATAAACAGAACAAAAAGCAATACGAGCTAAAATAGACAATAAAAATCAACCCCCACAAACCGGGATCAACCCCCACAAACCGGGAGCAATTTCAATCACAATTGCGCAACTGTCCTGAAACGCACCTGCTGACTGTGACGGGACGACACGTGCCGACTAAGAGGCTACTTAACGTAAGTGACCCTACTTACAGAATCCCAACTGTGCCGTCCAAGACACTCCAATAGCGGGCAATTTCACGAGCCCCGGCCACCATCTGCGACCGACGCGCCAAAAAATAACATTCCCCAAAAAACATTTGCGAAAGAAAGGGATATTAGTCTCCGCGGGGCAATAATCGAAGCCAATCGGCCCACCGAACGCCCCGACACGACACTTTCTTTATTTATACCATTACTTTACTGTATGGTAATATCGTAAAGAATATTTTATGTTCACGTGTAGACACCTTCTGATTTCGCAATATTGTTTGTTACCCCTGATCACTAGTTGGTATAGGGGATGTTTATTGATATTTGAGTATTGGAGTCACTTTATTAGTTCTATGGGTATAATAAGTTATTGATAGATATTGTCATGAGAATTTAAACTAGCTGCGCCCCGCGGTTTCACCCGCATAAGTCACGATCCCGTGGGAATATCGGGATAAAAAGTATTTTATGTCCTAACCTAGGTCATGGTCTACCCACGTGCTAAATTTCATCCAAATCCGTTCAGTCGTTTTAGCGTGAAAGCATAATAATTAAACAAACAAAGTCACTTTTGCATTTATATATTAGTTGGGAAAATTAAATAAAAAATTACTCTAAATAAAGAAACTAACTTCCGAAGGATTGATATTACCACATACATATATTATATACGTCGTTCTCATTACCTCTACTTACGATTGATGGCGTTATAATCAAGATTATTTCAAGTGTGAGGCAAAAATTCTGCCGCGTTTCTTTACATCCTAAAAGCTAAACCAGCTATCTAATTACGCAACACATTTTCGTAAACAATTACGACAAATTTGTTTCATTTTGACAGTTCAATAACATTAATTGCGTTATTTACGTTGATGAGCAGATTTTTTTTTCGAACTTATTGTGCAAAGGATTAGCAATTTTTTTAAACCAGAATAAATTTTATTCTGGTTTAAATTCTGTCATTTTGGTTCCACGACTTTATTCATATTAATGGGTTATATGATACTAAGTACAGACGCCAGCAGGTCAACCTACCCGAAACTGTCAAATTTTCCCAATCAACTTTGAACCTTATGCTTTAGTTATAAAGTTGAAAATCTATTAAAGAAATTTGACAGATTGTAGTAGGTTGATGTCTGTACCTAAATATTATGTCCGAAACGTGTATTTTCAATTTTAAAATCGTTAGAACTTACGTTAAGTTTTCTCCGACTTACGTTTACTCCTACTTACGTTTACTCCTACTTACGTTTACTCCTACTTACGTTCACTCCTACTTACGTTTACTCCTACTTACGTTTACGTCTACTCCGCGTTCGTGCTAGGCCCATAGTCCAGGCTGAAATAACTTTTTAGTGTTCAAGTTTGAAAGGTAAACCCACTGTAACACTACTTCTACAAACGATGATAAGTGTAGCATAACAACATGGTGGTGTTGTAGTCGATATTAGTCGTCAAGATTAGATTTCGCGAGAGGCGACAAGCCCGCGCGTCGGTGTCACCAACACTTCGCGACCCTATACCGTCAAGATATAGCTCGTTCACTGAAATACGGTGCATTGATGGTATTCCTCTACTTTTGCATCAGTCACAATCACAGTGATCTTTATTGTCATTGCTATAAGGGTTGCTATTGCGTTGCTGTTGTGAGATGTAAAATAATTGTGAAATGACTGTTTACAAATACAGTCATTTCACTAATGCTCGGAATATACGAACACGAGGCTATTATTTTTTCAAAGTTAGGATAGCAAGCTAGAACCTCTGTATACTATCCTGGCTTGGCACAAGCTAGTGCTGTTTAAACGATGCTAGTAAATTTTAAGCCAGTAACTTTGCGGTGACTTAGGCCGCTTTCCGAATTAGAACATAATTGCTCACAGCACTGACATCAATAATTTGCATTCCGATTTAGATATCACGATTATGACAGCTGAGGGCTGCCAACAGTTCGGGACGCTCGTGAACGCGCTCACAGTGCTCGCTCAACGTCAAAACTTGAATATTCATTTTTTTTGTGTATATACTACAAATTTCTTCTTCTTCTTTGGTTAGGTGGTGACGGTAGCCTGAGGCACAATTTCGAAAATACCACGTTAGAGATAGGATGCGACTCAAAACAAAACGGAACAACAAGCATTTTTGACAGCGCTCACGGTGATATTAATTTAGGGCATGGTCGGCGTTATCGCAAGATGGCGCATGTCATGAAGTCATCTATGACGATTCACAGGTCATCGTTATCGCGCTCACGCTAATTCGGTACGGGTGGACGTCTTTCGGCTGAAATGAAATCACCATGATTACCTATCAACCATATTAATCGTTGCTCCACCGAACCTGTCTATGGGTGTAATTATTCCAAATCATCATCATCAGCCCACAGAAATCCACAGGCTTCTTTGTACGCCACCGAGTTACTTTTACGAACACAAAACAGAAAGCGCACCCTGCCACGCCGCGCGGCCATCTTCAATTTCTCCCGCCATTTCCTCGCGTATTTTTTCAATACGCGTTCAAGATCATTTAACATTTTTATGTGTAATCTTGCTGGATAGCGATAAGACAAGGAGATTTTTGCGCGCCTCACTTTATTTTATCGACTACGTTTTACGGCGAACTCTAAACAGATTAAATCTAACAGTAGGGCGTCTTCCGGACACAATGTTCATTTATTGGCTTGTATTTTGGCTTTATAAGATTACTAGGGATTTTCGCGTTGAGTTTTTCTTATCTTCTGTTTATCGACACAAAATTGTAGCTACGTAATAAGTGTTACATAATTTACGTGCCCTGCTACGGCGCGCGGCGTAGAGGTTTTTAGCTAAAAATATGTAAGAATTTCACTTTCAAACGTTTTTTGCGGGAAAAGTGAGTTTAGTAGAAAAAAATACTTATGAAAATGAACAACTTTCAACTCGTTTTGTGAAGAATACCTACATACGAGTAATTTATTGTTCCATATGGTTAAGCAGTCATCGGTAACAGTCTTTATTATAGCTGCTATATATACCTACCTACCTATCGGAAGAAATGTGAGTTCACCCTTTCGTGTCTCATCGTTTTTTCTTAGATTTACGTAGGTACAGACTACATGGCAACACCGGTTCACATCTAAACGCGTTCACATAGCATAAGTATAACAGTCTACGTAATGAATCGTATAAAACACGAGTTTTATAACGCGAGCGGCACATTGAGAGTCCTTTTTAAATTATACAACATTTGTATGGAAATACAAGCGTCACCCCTGGCCCTCGCCGCCTCTTTAAAAATACATCCAGTGTTATTTGTAGCCTGGTTTGACGCTCACTCGCGATTTGATTGCTTTTTCATGGAGATCATATCGTGTTAGACATGCATAGAAAAATTTGAAACGATACCTACATAAGGGCCGTGGTCTTTTGGAAAATAATGAGCATTCAATCAGTCTGTTAATTTGTAGGTACAAATCATAATAAATTAGAAGGTATACTTAATCAATAATTTTAAAACTAAAACAATCACATCAAGCTCCTGAAAACTCTTTAATTTACTTAATAATAATCTTTCTCAAACTTCATAAAACAATACATTTCAACATGAAGGTTTTTCTATAGGTAAGTTGACACACCTCTTGAGACTGGCCAGTGTCTCAAAAAAAAAAACACCTAAGGACCTTCGTATTTATTTTTAAATTAGTTGGGTAGGTACTTTATGGCTTCACAGATTTTATGGCCTGACTACAGTTCACATATTGTAGGTACCTACTATACTTTTGGGTTAAATATTTATGTATTTTTTTATATTCTTAGTAAATAAACAATGTACAAATATATAAATTATTATTACCCTTGAGATATGCCAAGGTACCTACCAAAGATATAACTATTTTCTTAAATATTTATTTCGCGTTTTCTGGACTAGAACAGTAACCATAAAAACAGCTGAAAAAAAAAAAAAACCATTTTGTCAAAGTTTTTATCTTGTTTGTTTCTGTTCTTTGGGGCCTACCTATAAGGTGTCCCAACACATATAACAACACAGGTACGGCAGTTTCCGTCGACTCAACAACAAACAACACTCGCAATCACTAGTGCAAATGTTTACGGTTCTATTCTATTCGTACGTGCGCCACACTACTTCAATTCGAATTTTGAACCACGCGTTTTTTTTTCGTTTTCCTACGTCAACAAAGATATAAAAAAAAGAAGTGTTGAAAGTCTCTTGAAATCTCGAAATGACAACTTACCACGCAAAAAATGTTAATAAAAAGAAGGAAAGTTCCTAGGTTTTCTTTTTCGTTGTCCCACTGCTGAAGATCGTGGTATACATGCTTCTAAAAATGTCCGAAAGTCTGTACCTATAGTCAAATGGAAAGACATACTTGTAGGATTAACGGACTGTAAGTAAATAGATATGTAGGTAAGTACTATATCAAAATTAAAAGGGGCGCCCAGTCACCGAAACCTCCAAAAATGAACAACTTTTAAAAGACGCACGTGTCGCTTTGTTTTTATCATATTTTCCATCGAGAAGGCCTTATTTTATTATTTCTACACGTAACCTTGCCGTCCGCAAGCTGGAACAATTTTAAACCACCTTAACATTACAACAATTTAATATTTACGACCTTACATCATGGTCATAGAATTGTATTTCAATTGTGTTATGATAGGTTTAAGGTGGGAACGTCAATTCATGCCAGCTAACCTTATATTCTTGGAAGAACGGTTGGTAAATTTTCAATAGTCACTTTATTAGGGGTGAGGGCGGAAGCAGGGCGAGTGAAACTGCCTTTATTAGATTTTCTAGAACCGTGAGTCGGAGAGTGGTGAATTGCATGGCCTGCGTTCGACACCTCGATATTGAAAAATTGTTACGAAATATTGGTACCGGGTTTTAAGCTTAGCAAGTTGGTGCCAACTATTGCTGAATAATTGTAATATTCATTATTATTGACATTTAATTCCGACATAACTATAATTTCTCAATTTAATTGTACTAATATAAAAGAAAATACTTACCTAAGTAAAAATAATTTTTCATGCATGCTAATTTAGGATGATAAGGGCAGGTGAATGATAATTGCAATGCTTGTAAAAGGCTGCTAAGTCATAAATACTAACATAACATAACACCAATATTGTAGGTACACTAAGTTCGCAATAAACGTTTTGACTTTGACTTTGCATTTATATTTACTTAATAATTGTGTGGTACCTACCTACCTACCCATCTGTACCTACGCTAATTACGTAGGTAATACACGATCAATTGAAATTTGAATCGTTTTGAAACAAATTGCTAATCCATTGCTTCATAAGTTCGAAAAAAAAATCTGCTCAACAACGTAATTAACGCAATTAAAGTTGTTGAACTGTTGAACTGTGAATGTTGTAGATAGCTGGTTTTCATCTGCATGTACTTATGTGTAAAATTATGGCTAGATACAGGATATTTGATAACTCTTACCTAACATGACATGACATTGACGGCACGGTTGGCGCAGTGGTTAATCGATTGACTGCTGCGCTGCGTGTCGCGGGTTCGATTCCCGCACGGAACAAATATTTGTATGACCTACGATTAGTTGTTCCGGGTCTGGCTGTTTGTGTATGTGAGTTTAAATGTTTGTAAACGCACCCACGACACAGGAGAAATTCCTAGTGTGGGGCAACGTTTTTATAAAAAAAAAAAAAAAAAAAAAAAAAAAAAAAAAAAAAAAAAAAAAAAAAAAAAAACATAATAATTACTATGGGGTCGTGCATTAATCACGTTTTTAAGCCCCCTGGTGATACGGGGTGAGGTTTTAGACTAACCCCGCCCCCCCTACCCAAAATCACGTGTATTTTTTTGGTACAAAGTATCTTAAGAATTATCTTTAAATACAGGTTTATATTGTTGCCTGGCAACGGCGAGTCAAGTTATCACGACTCACGAGCTCTATTTTGGAAAAAAAAGTAAAACTATTTTTGTTACGAATTATTAGGTATGCACAATGTCATTGTTGTTGGTATGCCAGGAATCGAACCTGAACTCTTTTGCAAAGAACTCTTTTTTAACCGCTTCTGTGTGGTCTACTGGTTAGACCACCTGTATCAGACCTAGAGGTCCCGGATTAGATTCCCAGTGGGGGCAAAATTTTCTGCTCGGTTGGTTGGTGGTAGGGCTTGTTCTAAGTCCGCCTGGCTAGCTACCACCATCTTATCTAAGTCTGTCGCCATAACAGCATTGTCGTGTTTCGGCAGTTAGAGGTAAGATAGCCAGTTCCTCCATGGTTGAGGATTCCGTGTGAGGCTCGCTTCCATCTTCGGCCTTATCATTACTTACCATCAGGTGAAATGCAGGCAAAAAATGAAGTGGAGCATGATGTTGCGGCTACATTGCATAGGTACATACATAATAACTATTCCAAATCAAAGAAAGGGCAATTTTGAGGATTTTCCTCAAATGCTTTCACTGAGAATTAAAGATTTTTGGCTTTCACCACAGATAAATACAGATGGTTCACTCCGCAAAATCATTTAAATAAAAAGAGACTCTTGCTACGACACAATAAAGCGCAATTCAGGTCGCACAACGCTAATTACCTAGGTACAATTATATTCACCTAGAAATTGCGACTCTTTCTATCGCGTAACTCTTATATCCTGACTACGTTACAGCCACTGAATTGGCCCGACAAGACGGGCCCGCCGCGTACTTGTAGCTTCATTTCTGAGGTACACTATCATATCTTTGACCATAGACCATAGATCATAAATAGACATATTATATATAATATATGCCCCATTAGGTATAGGTATACCTATCTACGAAACTCACAAATTACCCATACTATGTCTATTTTACAATTTCATTACCTATATCTTTGATCATAGATCTATAATCATAGTTAAGATAGTGTAATATCCTGTAATCCCCCCTAAAATGTGGAGTGAACCATCTGTATTCATCTGTGCTTTCACGTCCTTCGTACTGAGCATACAGCAAATTCAAATTAACGCCATCTACTCTTTTCTGCTTTAACTAAATTTGATATCAGCCACGAGAGCAGTAAGTTTAAGCTGGTGGTTGAAAGCAAATTTTGTTATATTTTACAGATGGCGCTATAAATATGAAAGCAAGTTGTTCGCCTAAAAATGTTTTTTGTTTCTAACTAGCAAATTAAAATGGAAGCGTATAGAGTGCTGCTAGCGGCACTTTATCCCTTTCGGATAAAGTGCCGCTATTTGCGACATAATAGTGGAGTTGCCTTGGACCCGGCTAAAGTGCCGTAAGCATTGCATTGTCATTGTCACTGTCACTTATTATTTTGTTTGATTGTTGAGGTTATTTCGCCGCCCTTTGTATTGAATGATCGTATTTGTTTTAGAACATTTTACACTCTATACACTGCCAATTAAAATATAGACAATCCAAAAGTAATGGGACATTTTGATGGCTAACAATGCTGCCTACTTGTTTGAATTTGGAATTGTTTTGCCACGATTGCTTTTCAGCAAACGTGCATCAAACGAAATTGCTTATTTTTACTTTCGTTCGGACATTTACCTTCTAAATACGGACTCACACTTGGCCGATTTTTTATCTTCAAGTCACGTTTGTATTTTTGCAATAGCAACATCCCCGGAAAAAGTGAGGTTATGTATTTATTTCTTCCTATGATGTGTCAAAGTTTTTAACATAAACATCGTTTTGGACTAATTTCAATGAAATGTTAACTTGTACTTGAAAATTATTGAATACTTTATTGGACGCACAATGGCTGTTGTGATTGAAACGACCCTTGGGGACATCACCGTGGATTTATATCTAGATCAACGACCCGTAACATGTTTGAACTTTCTGAAGCTGTGCAAGATGAAATATTACAACTTCAACTTGTTTCACACTATCAGAAGTGGCTTTATAGCCCAGACAGGCGATCCATCAGGTGAAGGATCAGGCGGGCAGTCTATATTCGGTCTGCTGGAAGGGCCTGACAAACGATTCTTTTCAGGCGAGAAAATGCCAAAAATTCGCCACACGGATGTAGGATTGCTCTCAATGGTGGGCACAGGAGACATGATGATTGGTTCACAGTTCTACTTCACCCTCGGTTCTGACTTGGACTCTCTAGATGGCATACACTGCGTTATTGGAGAGGTTACTGAAGGACACGATGTGCTGAGAAAGTTGAACGACGTGATATGTGACGAGGGCCACCGCCCGTACCGCGATGTGAGGATCACGCACACGGTGGTACTTGAAGATCCCTTCAATGATCCGCACGGACTAAGAGCACCATCAAGGTCTCCATCTCCCAGTGCTGAGCGCCTCAAAGGTGGTAGAATCGCTCCCGACGAAGAGATAGATGAAACACAAGGAAAATCTGCTGCAGAAATACAAGAAATGATTGAAGAAAAAGAAGCTAAAGCTCGAGCCACTATCCTAGAAATAGTAGGTGATTTGCCGGATGCTGATATTGCTCCCCCTGAAAATGTACTCTTTGTTTGTAAACTGAATCCAGTCACTACTGATGATGATCTAGAAATTATATTCAGTAGATTTGGCAAAATTGTTACATGTGAAGTTATTAGAGATAAAAAAACTGGTGACTCTTTGCAATATGCCTTCATTGAGTTTGGAGATAAAAAGTCATGTGAAGATGCTTATTTCAAAATGGATAATGTGTTGATTGATGACAGGCGAATTCATGTTGATTTCTCTCAATCTGTATCTAAAATGAAATGGTTGGGTAAAGGTAGAGGTGTCAAATATTTTAATGATGCAGAAGCAGAAGAGAGAGAAAGAGAAAACCACATCAGAAATGAAAAGCCCATGCATCATAGAAGCAAGGAAGGTGAACAAAGGCACCAACATAATGATAGACATCAACACAGTAATAATAAAAGGCCTGATGACCGAGAAAAAGATAGAGAAAGAGAGAAGCGATCAGAAAGAGATCACAGACGTGAAAAAGAAACAAATCTCAGAACAGATGATAAGTCACAAAGGAAAAGAAGCAGGAGTCGATCTAAAGTGGATAGACCAAGGGACAACAGAAATAATCATTCTAATGACAATAATGTTTCAAGAAACTCGGAGAGAAGTGTCAAAGAGTACAGAAAGGAGTCAAATAGATATGAAAATGTGAGAAAAAGAGATAATTCCACTGATAATAATATTTCGAGAAATTCAGATAGAAACATTAAAGAGCACAAACGTGAGTCTAATAGGCAAGAAAATGAGAGAAATAGAAATAATTCTAATGATCATAATGTTTCAAGGAACTCTGAAAGAAATGTTAAAGAATACAAACATGATTCTGGTAGACATGAAAATGAAAGGAATAGAGTTAATTATAATGACCAAAATGTTTCAAAAACTTCTGAGAGAAGTATTAAGGAGTCCAAACATGAGTCTAGTAGACATGAAATGGAAAGGAATAGAGATAATTCCAATGTTCAGAGATCAAGATCATCTCCATCCAGGCAAAGAGATGGAGAAAAGACAGAGAACTCAAGAGATCACAAAAGTAGACATGGAAAAAATGATAGAAGAGACAGAGAAAAGGAAATAGAAAATAGCAAATCAAAACATAAAAATGAAGATGTAGAATCAGTGAAGGGTAAGAAGCTTAAAAAAGATCCAAAGAGTATTGAACCCAGAACTCCAACACCTACTGATGGTAAAAAAAAACGTAAGACCACTTCCAAACACACTGAAAAGAAGAAGGAAAACAGCAAGAGAACCGCCAAGAAGAAACGTAAACCTTCCACATCATCAGAAAGTTCATCAGATTCTAGCTCTTCCAGTAGTGAGACTAGTTCATCAAGTGATGGAAAACGTAAGAAAAAGTCTGTGAAGAGGAGGAAGAAAAAATATTCTACTTCAAGTACTAGTAGTACTGACAGCAGTACTTCCAGTTCATCATCCAGCACGGATTCCAGCTCTTCCAGCTCAAGTTCTGATGATGGTAAAAAGAAGAAGAGTAAGAAACGTTCCAAGAAAAAGTTATAGGACAGTATAAAACGTAGGCAGGTACTAAGTGTACTAAGTAGACATTTAGACAGTGTGTGAACTTGACCGCCAAGTTGATGAAGCTTAGCTTAGATTAAGTGACCCGTTTGCATGTCATGTAGTGTTTAAGTCAGTCTCAAATGTATATTCCATGTGGCCATTTGTATATGTATGTACTGCTTTCAATATTTAAATTCCTTAGTTTACCTAACGGACTGAGAGGACACTTATACTTAATACACTGTTCTAATAAAAAGACATTGGAAAGTGTAATTAATTACAAACGCAAAATACTTTAAATAAAAACAATAACACAGAAATATAAGTAGGTCGTTAAATACGATCTTAGACATACTTATTAATATTTTATCAGAGAACCAATAAATTAAGATTGTAATTATCAATCATTGATATTATATGTAAAATAATAACACCAATAGATTTATATGTAAAGTTAGAAACATACAGCACTTAAATAAAATGTACCTATTTTAATGAAATATTTAACATAACATGACCCCATTTCCCTGAAGGGTTAGGCAGAGGTGTACCTATAGTACACCCTCATTTCGCCAGTTATGTCATACTTAGTACCAGGGGGCGAGCCTATTGCCATCGATCAGGCACAAATCCAGACTCCGGGCTGCTACTGAGAAATTCCAATTGGAAAACCCAATAACACTACTATGCCCGACCTGGAAATCAAACCCTCTCATGCTCAGCAGTAGCACTTGTGACCACTAAACTAACGAGGCAGTTAATTAAATATTTATTATTATAAATATATTTATTTTATGGGCATTGGGCATAGCTAGGATAGGAGAGGACGCATAAGTGTAGACCCAGCCTATTTCTAGTACAATTATATCTTATATTAGTATTGTTGATTGGTATTGTTATGCACTGCTAATATAAGTAAATACTCCTTTTTTACTGACTATTTAAGGTCACGTATCAAGCAATATTATAATTCAATAGACTGTGTATTAAGCTTATAGGATGTTAATTCAACGTGTGATATAAGCTATTGTGGTCGTGTGAACGCCTACCAAATTGTTTTTTTTTTTTAAACTAAATACAGTCAACAACAAAATTTGATAAACAGTAGTTTTAAAAATCATCGAAATTGACACAAAATAACTTGATACATTGCTTTTCTGATTATTTTGTCCAAAAGTTAAAAGTTTGTGCTCAATTCATAATATGATTTTTTAAACTGAAAAGTTCACAACGAACTGTCGTTGCTGACCGTAGGTACACTGAATCGGCTTCGATCAATAAAATTGTTAGTTGATGGTCGCCAAAGTTCGAGTTCAACTATTCAATCCGATTCGGTAGATGGAAACAATATCAAATAATTGATAACACTTATCTATCTATTGACTGAATTAGATCGAACGACGAGTACCTATAAATCGGTTCTAAGTAGGTAGGTAATAATTTATTTCCCATTTTACTGTTAGGTAGTGCATTCGTATATTTTTACACGACTGCCCAACAAAAGGAGAGTTACTTTATTGCATTTTCAAATCAATAAAGTTTCATTACCTTGAATTTTTTTCACAATTTATAATGTTACACTACTTTTTTTGTATTTGTTATATTTCTAAGTGCCTATATTAATAATTCCACCTGAGTATTCAGGAGCTGTCTTCTTCTAAGTAAGCCGGATAGAAATCGTAATGTAGGTATTCGTCAAATAATTATGAGTATTTTTGTATATTAATAAAAGCGTTCATTGCACGATTTATTTTATTGCCATTTACAAATTACAAAGCATCCTGTAAATTAAATATTACCTACATACATTTCTAAATATGTAAGTAACGACGAAGCAGTACCTACCCTTATTGCATAATACTTACACAATTAATCAGAATCTGAATCGTTTTAAAACAGATTGCTAATCCATTGCTTCATAAGTTCGAAAAAAAATCTGCTCAACAACGTAAATAACGCAATGAATGTTGTTGAACTGTCAAAATGAAAGAAATTTGTCTTAATCGTTTACAAAAATCTGTTACGTAGTTAGACAGCAAGTCTACAGCACAGTTCCTCAAATCGCCAACCTTCCCTACATGTGTTCTGTTGCTAGCAGAATTCGCCGTAGAGAGCTGGATTAGCAGAGAGCCAGCTCTAGTGATGCGAATCTTTGGCATCGCAGTGAACAATGTTACGCTGTTGTAGGTAGGTACGTACCTACCCTTTGCTCTTCGTGGGATAAAGTCCAACGGTGTTTGTCTAGAAAGTTGAATACCTAACTATAGTGTGACCATTAGTGCTGTGCACTCCCTGAGGTATGCGCGTGGCGAGACGGGGGGGAGAATCGGCGGCTGCGCTCTGTCAGTGCGCCGTCGACGCTCGTACTTCGTCTTCGCCTCCCACCTCGCCGCGCATACCTCAGGGAGTGCACAGCACTAATGGCCACACTATATCCCAAATCCCATCTGTCCCATCTGTCAGTTTTTACCCGACTGGTAAAAACTGCAGTCGCAGTCGGCTGCTGAAGCCCAAAATGAGGTTATTGTTTTTAATATTACCTATATATTTGTAGGAATAAAAAATTACATGTCTGAGTATACATGAAGGAAGTTAGGTACCCACTTGGGTGTCTGTATAATGAATAGGAGTAGGCAAGTTAATTTATGAAGAAATATGTAGATTGGCCGTTATTATTGTAGTTATAGCAAAGGAAATCATAAAGCATGTCAAAGTTTAAAATGGAAGGTAGGTAATCCTTAGCTAGCGTCTATTTACAGGACGTGCTCTGGACATAATCGGGAACGTTCCATTGGCTTGCCTTTGTGTGTTTAAGTGTCAGAACGAGAAGATTACTGTCGTTATATGAGCCCATTGTGCACCTTCGGTCACTGTATTACTAAAGTGTGTACCGGATCAACGGGGTACCTATAGGTTTTATGGAGATTTTATACTCATTTTTTTAGATGCATATTTTAGGTAGAGTGAGATGGCAAAGTACCTAATGGATTTTCAACCTAATTAGGAGCTCATAATACCTATTAGGTTAAGTTCAACAGAAGGTAGATAGATATGGTAGGGTATGGATATGCGTAGGTACTTTTAAAGCCCAAGGCTGTCCGTTATCACGAGTGAAATTTTGTTCAAATAAATTGAAGTGGATAATAGCTACTTAGTAATTACGTACCTAATGCCTGCATAATACCTATTATAAACAGCAATAAAATCGCGCTTTTATGAACCGTTTGGCATAAGTACCTATGTCCAGCAGTGGACGTCACATCTCTATATGAGAGTGGACTCCTAATATCTCACATGAGATGAAGCTTCATACCATCTTCATACAGATAGTTCGTACCTATATAGGTACACAAAACACAATAGAACTACAATCAAGGGAAGTGCTCTCAATCTGTCTACTAAAGGCACGGACTTGGAAACAACCTTAATTCGGTCGTCTGAAAGTGAGTGTTAAAAGCTGAAACAATGTTTAATGTAACGTAATTAATAAGCGCTGACGCCGATAGCGTCTCGAGTCATCCACGGCAATTACATTTATTTTATGAAGGGCTTGTTTAGTTCAGCCGTGGCGGACGTCATACCTAGATGGACGGCAGGGGCGGACTGGGTGGGCATCGAAAACTAGAGAAACTGGCCTCCTGGAGAGCAGTCGGGCCACATAATAAAAGGAAAAGACATCAGATCAAAACCCAGTGGTACCTACCTACCCAAGAGACGGTCAAAGAAAGGCGACAGAAAGCTGATGAAATATCAGACACGTCGCTGGAACAGCATGGGTTAGAGTGGTGATATGAATCTGTTTCAAAACGATTCAGATTGTGATTGATCGTGTATTAGGTACGCAATTAGGATACAGGTTTCTCACGATGTGTTTCCTTCACTGATGTCATTGGTGTCAAAACAAACTTAGAAACTAGGTAGGTCTATATAAATCTAAATAGTCACATTCGTTGATCGGTACTTGTCCGGTTTCAAATCGCTTACGCTTGCTTGAGAGGTAGGCGTCTTAACCAATGGGTATCAATGCAATAGTGTCCGATAAAAAGGTTAATAAAAAACATAACCCTGTCTTTGCTGTCGCGCAGTCGGTTAATAATGAGGAAGCCGAGCCCTCGGAAATCCTAGTAACCAACACATATTATCACAATCACTTTTTCTTCCACCACCAAACTATTAAATATTATACTAACTTTTTATTCATCAATAATACTTAGTGAAAATCTAGGACGATTTTTGAATTTATACGAAATTTCTTTTGGTGTTGAAATATATGATGTGACAATAATTATCGATATTATGTACAAAGAATATGTAGAAATATATATAGCTTAATGTCGTAGGTCTGTGTATACTGACTATTTAAGCGTCTGGAAAAAATTGGCTTACAACGGAAGAGCGGAGAAGTTTATGGCAATTATCTCTTCATAATAATATTATTTTTACATTTATAGTGATCTATCAATAAAAGTGCAAATTTGAAGTAAGCTCTTCCTAATAAAATAAAAAACACACGGAAAATATCAAAATTCAAATGATTCAATGCGCAGAAATTATTCGTAACACCGATAGCACAAGAACTTAAAATTCATACTTACCGCAGTACTAAACCATAGACAATTTCCAGCGGCCTTGTTGTTTACAACTTTGACAAATTCGAGAAAAATTGTGTTTAGGTGTTTGTTATTATTAACTAGCGGCCCCCGCTCCAGCTTCGCAGTTTTTACGATTTGAAAAACATCGAGATTTCTTAGGTAAACGTAACTTTAAGATTAACGTAGGTATTATACAATAAATTTCGGAATAAATTCTCTAAACGATGGTGAAAACCTGATCAAAATATGTTGCGTGGTTTAGAAGAACAGCGCGGACATACAGACAAACGCGAAAAGAGACTTTGTTTAACCCTAAATTCGAATTTGTCCGACCCACCGGACAAGTACTATAGAAAAATCTACCTCCCTGTCTGTATTTATTTTTATAACAAAAAAACTACTAAGCTATTGGGAGATTTATTAAGTTTTAGTAGAAAAATAAATTTTGCGTGTGACAACCCCAAATTTGACAGTTGGCGAAAAAATGTCGGCGAAACCGCGCACTACGAAAATATTCCAGGTAATTTATTAAAAAAAAAATATTTTTGCTTGTGTTGTGTAGTTTTTCTGTATGTGTTTTGTGAATTTAGTCAAGCCACGTTCGAATAATACGATTCCATCGCTTTTGCTTATAAATTCACAATAAATAACGAGTTTTTTACTTGTCCGTCACACCGGACCTCGTCGAAACATCTGTGTTTGATGAGTTGTATACCTTGTCCGTCACAGCGGACCCTGTCGAAATATGGACGAACGTTGAAAAATTTGTCAGTCCTGTCAAAACTTTACATTTATTCACAGTACCTACCTACTTCTTGTATACAACTTTTATACCTAACCTTTACGTAAAACTAACATGCTAAAAACTAAGCAATTACTATAACTATCTCCAAACACGTACTTATCTACCAATGTAAGTACTGGGTAATCACTGTGCAACGGCTGTCACATTTACAACACTAACATTGACTCTAACCTATTTTTTGTGGTGGCGGTGTTTTGCTTAGTTTTGCTTTTCTTTTGCTTCAGTCTTCTCTGCATGAACGCACGAAAAAGATATTGGCACTTGTTCCCAAAGAACGTGCACCATCTGAAACAGGCGATAGCTCCGGCGCCGAAAATGATCCTCATCCATTCTCTCATCCGCCTTCTGCCGTCAGTTCACCTGCACCATCAATTGCATCTTCGCTAGAGCGCTTGAATATCGTAGATAGCTCTGATGAAAATCCTGAAAGAAGTTTTGAATTCGACAACGACTTCGCACCTTTGACTCCAATTTTACAACAAGTTTTCCCGAACCAGTCGCAGGAACCCAATTTTGCAAACTTACCTTCAATATCGTCTTTACCCTCGTTGCCAACACCTGTAAATAGAAAAAGGAGACTCAGGGGACCATCAGTTGTGACAAAAAAGAGACCAAAGAAAATCCAAAAGTTTTCCCTCTCGTACGAATGGAAACACCGTACCTTTTTATATAGAGCCCAAGTAGAAGATACTCCAGCAGTTGAAGATCCTCCCGCAGTTCGTTCACCTTTAGATTACTTTTTGACGTTTTTCTCCGCAGATGTGATTGCTAATGTTGTGCAAGAAACGAATGCATATTCTGTGCATAAAACTGGTCGCTCTATAAATTTGACAGGAGACGAGCTTCGCGACTTTATTGCTACCCTAATTTTGATGGGCATTGTGTCCCTACCATCGTATTTAGATTACTGGAGCAAAAAATACCGGTTCGACAAAATTGCCAATGTTATGCCGCTCAAGAGGTACGAAGCCATCCGCCAAAATTTACATTTTGCGGACAATAACTTTGAAAATTCTGACCGGTATTATAAAGTTCGCCCTTTGCTTGAGGGAATACGACAAAATTGTCAGGCTCAGGAGAGTGTAACAGGTGAACGTACCTTCAGTATCGATGAAATGATGGTGCCGTACAAAGGACGTAAAGCAGGCAAAAGACGACAGTATATGAAAGACAAGCCGATCAAATGGGGCTTTAAGATTTACGTTCGGTCTGGAACTTCAGGAATGATTTACGACTATCTACCATACGGGGGTGATGATACGTTCAGGTATCACAAGTTCACCGATGAAGAGCAAACGTTAGGATTTGGCAGCCACGTTGTGCTTGGACTCTGCCAGACCATCAAAAAGAAACCAGCAACGGTTTGTTTCGATAATTTCTTAACATCGCCTGAACTTGTTTACCTGTTGCGTGAAAATTATGGTATTTTTTCTGTAGGCACCATTAGAAGCAACCGTCTTAGAGGAGCCGAAGACAAATTGATTAGCGAAAAGGCACTGAAAAAGAAACAAAGGGGATCTTTCAGTCAAACCGTCTGCCACAAAAACAAGTTGTCAGTTGTGAGGTGGCATGACAACAAAGCTGCAACTCTAATCAGTTCTTATACTGACGCTGAACCAGTGCATAGAATCAAGAGATACTGTAAGAACGCCAAGAGGAAAGTCGATGTTGATTATCCCAATATAGTGAAAGAGTATAACAAGAATATATGGGCGGTGTTGATTTAGCTGACATGTTAATCGCCTTGTACAGAACTCCGTTCAGGAGCAAGCGCTGGTACATGACAATATTTGCACAAATAATTGATATTTGCGTCAATAATGCGTGGATCCTGTATCGAAAACATGCAAACCCTGCCACTAAATGCATGCGGCTGAAAGATTTCCGCTACGAAGTGTACCTAAGTTTGATCAGCACTGACAAAATTGTTACCTATCAGAAAACGGATGAATGCACGATCAGGCACATGTGTAAACCGAGACCGGTAGACAGTTCACGCTACGATGGAGTTTCACACTTTCCGTCAGTAAAGGAAGAAGGTCGTTGTATGTACTGCAATAAAAAAACTACGGTTTACTGTCTGAAATGTGATTCACGACTTTGTTTTGTGACGGGCAAAACTCCTCGCAACTGTTTTTTGAGTTTTCATGTAAAATAATGCAGGCCCTTATAGTTTTTTTGTAATTTTATAAAAAATGTATAATCTTTTTATTATACAACTTCTTTACCTTATGTTATGCAATTTCTTTCACGAATTCGGCGAAGTCCGCTAGGACGGACAAATCATTTTAACACTTTTTTTACTTATGTTCGATAACGTCCGGTGTGGTGGACATCGAATTTCTTCACAAGGGTGGAGGGTAGATTTTTTTTTTAGTTTTTTAGGGGTTCGGAAAGACCATGGAAACAAGGTTATTTAATAAAATTTTAATAATTTTACTATCACCTTCGCCGTCGAAAGAAGGGAATTTTTTTTTTTTTTTAAACGTTGCCCCACACTGTGAATTTCTCCTGTGTCGTGGGTGCGTTTACAAACATATAAACTCACATACACAAACGGCCAGACCCGGAACAACTAATTGTAGGTCATACAAATATTTGTTCCGTGCGGGAATCAACCGCACGATATATGATATATATATATAGAGATATATAGATATAGAGGAGTCCGGCCCTGTGCTCCACACTGCGCATGTCGCGAATTTATCGACAGGAGCAATGGGTTTTCTCTCCAGCCTGAGCTCAGCTAAACGACACTCGCTCCCTGCGCTCGGTCACATAACAGTCGCAACCTGTGTTCCTCTGATTCGAAATTAATTCTATATTAATTAATTATCCTTGCATACTGAGATTCGGCAACGATGTTATTACTTAATTTAACCGCATTTTTTGCGGTTTTTCTAATGGGAGGTGCAGTACCGACGCCTACTAATAAAGGTATGTATCTAACCCTTTGTTTTTTTTCCACGGCTTAATAACGATGTCTGATTGCTGGTTTATCAATCTGCGCAAGGATATTTTCGGTTCATTTGTGTTGTATTGGAGAGAGTATCGATCAGTCGCGGCCGGGAGTACTCTATATATAGCAACAGGTCAACAGGTGTCCTTTCTGCGCCGTTGTTGTTCTGCGGCGTAGTTCCACCTTTTTCCATAAAGTATGACCTTTTGGACACAATAACTTATAAATAGATGCCGTTATCGATTCAAGTAGCCCATTCATGAAATTTTCATAGAATCCTCTATAATAGAGCTGTCTTTGATGTCTCCTGTGTGGGCGTTGTTATTTAGGTACCTTTTTCGGTCAACAAAGAGCTTATAAATAATCAAGGTCGAAGCCAGAGGATTCTAGACTCAGACTGTTAGTCTGTTTCGGCTACTTTCTAGAATAATAGGTAGGTACTTAACCATTAAATTAAATCAAATAGAAAACCGGCCAAGTTCGCGTCGGACCACGCACAATGAAGGGTTCCGTAGTTGGGATGAATTTATCGCAAGAACAAACTCTTTGTAGTTGAAAAACATGTTCTCCCATACGGAATGTGTGGGAGAACATGTTTTCGTAAGCACAAATGTAAGTTGGTCGATTATTAGGTACTCGTTTACTTGTAAAACCTACTTAGCTGTGATAGTTTTTCTTTTAATTTCATTATATATTACTACTGCCGTGATTTTTTTTACATATCTAAAACCCACCATTTAGCTGGCAAGGGGGGGGACACTAGACTCTAACAAAAAATTGCAGTTTAAAGCTTAATATTTCGCTAACCGACCTGTGAATCCTAAAATGGTTTTCACAATCTCGCAATATTTTTGAACGACCTTTCCAACGACATCCCACACCATGTGATAGATGAGAAAAAAAACATCCCCACTACATTTTTTTTAATGATTTTGTTTTACCACTTTGTCGGCGTGATTAATATGTATACCCATGCTAAATTAATGACAGCTTTCTAGTAAAAAGAGTCTCTGGGCTAAGCCACGGACAGACAGACGGACATGGCGAAACTATACCTAAGGGTTGGGGTTGGTATGGTGTACGGGACCCTAAAAACGATATTAGCTTCCATAAAATAATAATTTCGTCGGTAAAGGACTTCCATCATAAGTTGTACCTACCGATGAAAAAAAAACCTACTTAGTCGACACGGGACACCTAGTCACATTGTCGCTTGGAAAAGAATTGTAGATACGGTCTACATATAACAAGTTATCGTTTAGGTAATCCCGCCTTTGATTGGGTGAGAGAATGGAACTAGTCGGAAAATTGTCATTCGTAATATCTCAAAACTTCATCAGTGTATCGACTCCGCCTTTCTAAGTCCACTATTGGACATAGGTCTACCTGAACTAGATCAAAATTCCGGTGGCTCTTCGTCTCAATGCGATCGTCATCGAATTCTCTAAAGTTTCCATCTTACGTACAATTATAGCATTCGAGAGAAATCCAAACGATATAACTTTATGGGTAGGTCATGCCGCCATTGCTTCTACGTCAACCATTCTCTGCCACGTAATTTGGTCTTCATTCCTCGTTCAATCTATCTTTAATTTTCACTTACCTGGTGTCGCCATACCTAATTCTTACACAGGTATTAAGCATGGCAAGCAGCTTCAGATTATTTGGATACATAAAGACATATCTAAGCTGGAAAAACATTCTTATGTAAGTACTACTCATAGCGTCAAATGGATACCTACTTATTTATTTACACAAAGGATTCCATGACAAAAACTGGCCAAGTGCGTGTCGGACTACGCACAATGAAGGGTTCCTAAGTTGAGATGCATTATCCTAAGAACAAACTTAACATTGTAGTTGAAAAACATGTTATCCATACATTCCAACTGCAAAATGTAAGTTAGCACTTTAAAGCTCAATATTTCGCAAACGGATCCCTGAATCGACAAATAGTTTTCACACTCCCGCAATGTTTTTAAACGACCTTTCCAACGCCACCCCCACACCACGGGATAGACCAGAAAAAAAATCATCTCCACTTCACGTGTAGGAAAGATCCTCTAAAAAAATAACGAATTTAAAAAAATACCACTTTATCGGCGTGATTAATATTTATAGCCATGCCAAATTACAGCTTTCTAAAGCCTCGTGCAGACTGGAACGACGCGGCAACGCAACGCGATTCTATCAAAACAATTTCTAAGAAAAAATCATGGTAGAACAATAACCGTTGTCGCGTCGCGCGAAGAGTCGCGCCAGTCTCCACGCGCCTTAATACTAAGAGTCTCTGAGCTAAGCCGCGGACAGAGACGGACGGACATGGAGAAACTAACCTTGCTGACTACGGAACCCTAAAAAGACCAATCAATCAACATTTCAAGGGGGAAAAAAAGAGTAATAGGATTACTCCTAAGCATAATATCCAGTACCTACCTACAATAATTCAAAAAGAAAGAACGCTTTAGCACCATCTAAACACAGATGGAACTTTTATTTTATGAGTTCTGTTCGAACTTGTCTTGAACGTATTCGAACACTCACGATGTCTTGAACGTATTTCGAGGCACACTATCAATATAAATAACATTTTAGATGGTGGCGGCCCAATTGGTGAGCTCCCCGAGAATTGGGACCAGACAAAAGACGACACTCAATCGCTTTTCCTGAATAAGAGCGATAAAAATGACTTGGAGCCTTACCCGTTGGCTCTAAGCGAGGAAGGTAATGATAATGGTACACCAAAAAAACTTGTTGCTTTATTATGTACCTAAGTATATGTACCTATTTATCAAAGGGTAATCGAACATCTTACCTGTAGATTAACCTATTATGGGTTTACCTGTAATTATTATTTTATACTTATTTAGCGCAGATTCGGTCGTTAGTTTAGGGCAAGATTTACAGACCGCACTTATTTTACTTTATTTAACGTCTCATCCGAATATGAACCTTATAAGAATTTACAAAAAGTTCACGTTCGTATGAAACGCTTACTATACTTAGCAAAGTAAAACCAAAATGCGGTCTACGAATGTTGCCCTTAGTTTGTCTTAGTTTTGCTAGGCAAAGACATTAAATCTTAGAGCGGAATAATACGGCGAAAATGGCGGGCGTGATTTCGCCGTCTTTTTCCGCTTTACCTTTAGCTGACGAAGTAGTTGTTGTAATTTTAGTTGACCAATTTTACTGTAATCCCAATTACTTATATACACTAATGATAGGTAAGGTATTATATTCCCATTGGCATTTCGATAACGTTTCGGCAGTGTTTCTAAACTACGGTAAGGTCTTCTTAAAACCAGACTTCTTAAAACCATTATCCAGATGCAAGCAGTCAACTTCTAGACGTAGGTGTACTAATACCACCTAATAGGACTTCGACAAAGTGCACTGTACAGCAATAACGCACTGATTGTGAAATTGTGTGCACAATAGCGCAGTAGATGGACAGGTTGCACGTCCGTCGTCTATTACCATCCTTTATTGGCCGATGCAGCTTAAGTGGACAAGAATAGAATTAGATTTAGGCGTAGGGATTGATATAAACGTTAACTAATCATTAACCTTAATCTGAAACTAAAAATACCTAGGTAAGTATATTTTTAGACGAGCTCCATTATCAGCGGCACCCCGCATTCTAATTTTGCGTAATACATTTTCAATCACAATCCGAGAGTTTTGAAGGATATTGCTAATAAGTTGCTTCATATGTTCTAAAAATTTGTCTGCTTAACAACGTAAATAACGCAATGAATGTTGTTGAACTGTCAAAATGAAAGCCGCATTGCTACTTTTAGTTTGTTACGCAATTATCCCCCTGGTTTAGACGTCTTATTTAAATAAATTAGCAGTTTTAAATTAAGCGAGTAGGTAATTACTTTCATTCTAATGTTGGGTTAGGTGCACACAAAGATAACCATTACTTAAATTATTTCATGAAAACTGACATAAGTAGTCTATTATAGCCGATTATTTTTAGAGACCTGCGTTTCGTTTCAACAACAACACCAATATTTCTTGCAGGAAATTCTGATGGATTCGAACAAGGAGTAGATCAAAGATTCGATTCCCCCCAACCGAATGGGGAACTCGATAACTTGATCATGAGGCCTGAACTGTACGGTGAACCCCCAGCCATGGAAAGTTTAGCCACCAGCTACGACTCCCGGCGACGCAAGCGGGGAAGCGGAACTAAAGTCGGCGGCGCCGGGGCTGCTACTAAAGTAGCCACCAAATCCGGCTCGGGCAAGAAAAATCTGAAGTGAGTGCTGTAGCCATCTCGGCCAATACCAATTGCACTTTCTATTAAAAGAACACTAGACTTACTATATTCTATTTTTTAGACCGGAGGAGCACGATGCCCTCTCGCCCGTGGACTCGATGACTCACGAACACGACGCACACCGCCGCAAGCGCGGCAGTGGCACAAAGGTGGGCGGCGCAGCCGCCTCCGCCAAAACCGCCACCAAAAATTCCGGTGGAAATAAAAAGAACTTCAGGTCAACATAAACCTCCATCATAGAATAGGTGTAAGTATGTAGGTCAACAAAATAATATCGTTACTAAATAATTTCATTTACATTTAGGCCCATCTCAGAACGTCGCAAACGTGACTCTGGTCTCAGCGCCGCTGATGTCCGAGCTCTTCTGAACTTGTGGGAGGCGCAGGAACGCAAGAAGCAGGAATGGAACGCGCAGAACCAATGGGTACCCGAACATTATTATGGAGTCGGACATGGTAATACTGAAGACGAGCAGCCTGAGGTAGACGAGAACGGAGACATCTGGTACAGTGAGCCTGTTGTCATCTCTCCGCGTGAACGAGACTACCCTCGTCACTCATACTTCTCAGAACAGAACCGCATGGCCCTCGCTCATGGTTACCCAGACATGTATCAAGTAGGCCCGGCAGAGTTGGCGCAACGGTATGAGGAGGCTCGTCGTAAGAGGCAATATGCTAACAAGATGAAGCGCTTCATGGTCGCCAGGAAGCGCTCGGACGGCATGATGAGCCACCAGAACAGCTACCGGCCCCGCGACGACCTGTACACGCTTGCCGAGCTGCTGCGCTCGGGCCCGCGAGTGCAGGAACAAGATATTCCTGTATACCGGCGACTGATACTGTAAGGCGTTGTTAGAAAGCGGTGTCCATTCCGAAAAACCTGCGATTCGTCTAATAACAATGTTCAAGTTTCTGGAGAAAAAGTCAGAACGCGAGAAGCGAAATAGCAAATTGAAAAGTCGCTTGTTGTCGGATGGACGCCAAAGAAGGTTATGATTTGGAGTGGGAGATTGTCGTGCATTTAATTCGCAGTTTGTAGCGGATACCTAACAAACCTTAGTTATAGGAATACTTAGTATTAAAACACTGACACAATATCATCAAGTAGTAGAATATGAATAATTTCTTATTTTATGAAAATCAACATTTTATGGCCTAAGAATAGTTAAAATATTTAAAATCCATTTTTTATTTTTATTCGATTTGCCACTTTTCTCTCCGGAAAAGTATTTTATTATATTTTAATTAATGTAAAGTTTACTTTAAGTCTATTTTGTGTTTTCTCTCCTTAGGATACCTCAGTTCTATACCTATTTAGTATCTGTTACTTATAATTTAATGAAGTGTATCCAATTTTTTTATTATCAAATAGATAGGTAGACAGACAGTTTCATTAAACATTGATAGTTTTTGGTGGAGTTAAACTTCATATTTTACTAATGTACTCTACATTGAACTAGAATTAGTAATTGTATGTAAATGTAAACTTGCTGTATTAAATTAGTATTATATTAAATTATTGTTTTAATATGTCCACTTATCAAACCTTAAGAAACCTTAATAAAATACTGGCTACATACTCGTAAATTGCTGTCAACTTTAACACATCGTGTCAATATCGAATATTTAGTGATATTTACAGCGAAATAACGTCAGAAAAAAAATTAATTAATATTTTCTAAAAACTTAATGTAATTTAAGCAAAACTGCACATTCATAAGTTAGTATGAAAAGAAACACTCACAATAGTACTATAAGTATTAATCAGAGTACGCCAGAAGTATCGCACAAGGACGCAGTCACTTCTACTGAAAGCCACCCATCACTAGATGTCGAATCTACCGCGACGAACAACTCGACGTATGCATCATTTTATTGGTTGATTAATTACTTTAAAATGTGTATCTCTCGGTTAGTGAATGACGTGTACACATCGCTTGTGAGTTACTGGTTCCCCGGTCGCGTGATGCTCCCGCCTCATATACTGCATCTCATGGTAGTGCAGAACAGGCTCCGCGCAGAACGTGAGTCGCACACGGTCACCTACAGCAGGTACAAATTGATCAATCACTCCTGTCTTAAGTCGGCAAACGAACGCTCAACACAAACAATTTCGTTGGTTCCAGAGAACTACCCGAAGCCTCCTCGCCGCTATCTATGAGTAAAATCGTCAACGCATTTACATCCTATATTCTTTCCAGCGAAGATGAAGCGGTCATTCAATATAAACCCCAGGATCTTGATTACCTTAAAAATGACCGTAAACCGATGTTCGTCATCGTGGACTCGAACTACGTCAGTAATCCAAGTTCCAACGAATTGCTCACTAGTAAAACATTTCACGTGAGAGATTCGGTTCTGAAAAGACATTTCAACAAGAATGTAAAGTCTGTTGAGGTGCCTTCTACGAGCAGAGACCTCAGAAATAATATATTAGGGCCACTAATGGAATCGGACTCAACTGATGAAATGCAAATGATTGACATAAACCTCCAAAGTGATAACGATCTATTGATTCATGCAGATTCTGAGTGCGACAATGATTCCATAGTCATGTCTTACCTACATAACAAAGATGCTTTTCTGGAGTTGGAAGGTACACTAATGTCAACTAAAAAGAAATCGTCTCTACTGGAAAGTGTGCCAAAAATGGAAACAATAGTAGAGAGCGAACTGCCTAATTCCGTTCCGATACTGACTAAATCTGATTATCCTTCATTGGATTTTCTTAAAAATGGGGACAAAACAAATCAATAATCTAAGGTAGCGTAGTCAAAACCAGGCATATGTAAATGAATAATGAAATTAACTGTATCATCTTAATTTCATTAAAAAAAAAATAAAGATTCTTGTTCTTTTATTTTATGTTTATTCCTGTGTTTTTAATACCTAAGTTAATAATGCTTTATGTACCTAGGTAAGTACCTATCTACAGTTGTTTTGCAAAACCTGTTAACATGAAACCATGCAAAACATTTACCTACTTTCAAAATGTTATTATTATGTACCTCTGGCGTCCCACTGTAGGGTTTACAAAATTTAATAATGTTACTTGCTTTGGTCCGCGTGAATTCCAGTTACCAATTAAACCTCAGCAACTAGACAGCTGCGCTGGCGCTGGCGATGACGGGCGCGAGCAGAGTTGATTAACAAAATATGATTATGTTCATTCATAAGTTACCTATTATTATGTACACTTACTTATTGTCAGAAGACCATGCATGGATGTGTGTTATTGTTACCATATTTACGTGTTTGTCTTCGGTGCTACCTATATCAATTTCATACTAATATATTATTGTACCTACACACAGAATATTCCGACGAGTCCTTATTAGATGTCCGTATACCATCGTTCCCGCCGTCGCCAAGATCATTATCTGACGCGCTAACAACGCAGAATACTACGGTGTTAAACGAAGAGGAACTGCTGCATCATGACCATGAATGAGTTCTTGGTAGCAGCCGAACTGGGAAACAAAAATATGTTAGATATCTTAATCGAGTTAAGAACTTCTTTTTTTCCTTCTTTACTCTAATTGTCCGCGGGTGTCGTTAGCTAGTTAGTAACTGAGAGCCTATTAGTTACTTTTTAATTAATAGTAGATTGTTATACAAGGAAGGGATGAAAGGGATATTCTGTAAAAATCTCATCGTGAAAACTTAGGTGAAGAGAGCGTGAAGTGTGCTGTCATCGCACTGATGCTAAGGATGGACACTATTGACAGCTCACTTCACCTAGGTTTTCACCGTGTGATTTTTACAGAATGGCACTGCTGTACTTAAACGTAAATAATTACAATAGCACTCTACGGCATGCATATTTTTGACAGCAGGGAATTCGTTTCCCCGGGACGAAAAGTAATGTTTTTATCCAGAGTAACTTCAAACGTACTTTCCAATTATGAGAAATGAAAAAATACTTAGTACCTAACCTACCACCTAGTTAGTGTCTGCCTACGGTAGGCAGAGACTATAAGCTAGAGACTATAACTAGGTACTATAATCTCAGGCCCGTGGGGGGGTAGGCAGCCTACCCCCATGGGAAAAAGGCCTGAGTTTATGTATGTAGATACATATGGTAAGTAGCTGTGAATAGAAATACAAATAATATTTTTTTGCTTGCCATAAAATTAATGTATTTTTTATTATTTAATTAGTAACACACACGCTATAAAACTGATTTAATATTTTGTAAGAACTACGCCCCAAATAATTTGGGTTGAGACTGATAAGTGCCCCAAATAATTTGGGCTGGGGCCGATGAAGACAGGAGGATGATGATGAGCATATTTTCTTGCAGAAAAGGAACCAATATACAAGTAAGGGACCACATCGGCCGCAACGCACTCCACTTCGCGGTCTGTTCCGGGAACCGACATGTTGTCGCCCGGCTTCTGAAAGCCGGCGTCGAACTTAATGTTATGGATGATCTGGGGATGACGCCGTTGTACCTCTGTCTGATGAGAAGGTAAAGCCAAGTACCTAGCTTCTGACGTTTCTTATGTGCAAATGTAAGTTTTTTTTTTTTTTTATGAAGTTTAATTCTTACCTATTAATAAGTAAACTCACAGGCAAACATAATGTAAAGATACTTAATACGTAGGTTGGTAAAGGCTCCCGCAGACAGGCGAGACGCGACTTGTGGAACAATTTCTATAAAAATCTTCACGGAAATTGTTCTACCGATACTGGAGTCGCGGGAGCCTTAATTTGTATTGATCCTAATCCAGTCCAAACTCCAAATGCCCGTTTAAATGCACTCTTGACGATTTGCATAATGCCCCTGACACTGCGTTAATCGTGGCCACGTACTAAGCCCAAAGTGTTTATTTAGGTTCTGCCTGCGACTTTGCTCGAGCCTTTCTCAACAATTGGGCTATCCAATGCAGCAAGAATTTTTCAAATCCGACTGTTAGTTACGGAGATTACCCCCTATATACAAACTTACAAACAAACAAATTTTACCTCTTTATAATATTAGTACAGATGTAAGTAGGACCTTCGATACAAAAATAGGTACTAGTATTGCAAAAACCAACGGAAGATTTCTTCTTCTTCAATTTTACAGGCGATAGGTACAAGCAGGTGTAATAGAAATAACGGAATACCTACCTAACGTACTTACCAATAGGTGACTCATGATTATGAACCACTTTATGGGGCAAAACCAGAAATTGCGAAAAAATTGCAGATACTACCTACATTTTGTCGAGTTAGATATGCGAACATACGTATACAGGGTCTAATTAAATTTGCCAGCGAAACTACGCAGACGTGATTATCAAGGTATATATCGATATTTAAACACAACAAAAAAAAAATATTTGATTATTTTTTTTGGTGTCTGACCGCTGTGCCGTTAGTTGATGAAATCTATTTTATCGTATTGAGATATCGATACTCAAAGTCAAAGTGAAGTTTACACAAAAGAACTACACTACCGGCGCGGAGGTTGATGACCCCAAAAAAAAACATCAATCAAATTAATTTCTTCTCACACCACCTGTTCGCTAATGTCAAACTACCTACATGTCATGCAAACTTAACCTAAAGCAAGTCAGACCTTGGCACTAGCCGGGCATTAATATTGCTTTATTCTGAATTTCATTATGACCCGCTGGTGCATAATGTGATTTGAATTTAGAACGTGGACCTAAAAAAAAGTCGTTTGAAAATGTTTACCTTAAAATATTGTTATATGTATAGGGTTTTTTAATATATCAATACCTTAAAAAGAAGAAAACTTTTTTGGTATTAAAGTACAGCTCGACCAAAAAGTTCTTTCTTCATAGGTTTTAGTTGCCGTTGACGAACAAATTAATTTAATTACACAACTTATTAGAGATAATTATTATAGTGGAATAATAAGTAATAATAATGTACATTAATCAAATATATCAAACAAAAATAATTACAAAAACAAATGTTTTCTATTTCCAAGTCCAAAATTATTACATAATGTGCTTAGACTCGGCCGCTGTGGCGGTATCTATGTAATATAATAGCGGCATCTCATCGCAACCATGCTCTGTGATCGCAACAGCTGACACACAACGTGAATATGGGCTCTTAAACATGGACTTAAGTCTCCTCGGTTAAAATAGACCTGCTTTAAACGGTAAGCTAACGCTTCGGTACACTATAGTAAGCTAAGCACATTAACAAAATTTACAAAATTTTAATTTACACATTAAAAAAAAAGATCAAATCTAATTCAAATCAAAATCAGTCAACTTGGAATACAGTCCTGAGCCACTCCTCCTGGGATGGGGCGGTACGGTCGGCTGAGTCGCTGACGCTACGAGGATTGAAAGCAGGTGGGGCTCTAGACCTACTCAGCACGCAGGTTTTAAGCGGCTGGAGAAAACGAAGCAAGAGTACGTGAATTCCGCCGACTTTTTTTTGCTTCGCCGCAGTCGGGTGAAAATAAGAAAAAAGAAATAGATGTCGGCGATAAGACACTATCTATGCTCTAGTAGTAGAAGGGAATAAAAGAATCAATTATGAGTTGCTACAGGCGCGTTCTCGCCGTTAAATCGTAGCAAGCCGCGTCGCGAGTGAAAAAATTGTAAGTTACTAATTAGAATTAATTAAGTTATACGGAGCTAAAGTTTGTTTACGCACAGTAGCGCCCTCTCTCGTGAGTCTCTTCGGGGATAAAGTTGTCTTTTATCCCCGGTGATTTTAATAATTTATTATTTTCAGTCAATCTTCGAAACTGGCAGAATTATTATTTGATAATGGTGCCAAATTTGTACCAAGATCGAGTCCTATGGATACGGGTTTGTTCCTGCGTAAGTATTTTTTTTTAATAATTTTAAGTAAGTAAGTACATGGTAGAATTTAAACAAAAACACATTATGAAGACAAGACCAAATTTCTCTCAAAAGTTCTCAAAGGGTTTAAAACCTTTGCGGGAAAGTCCGAAAGGGATACCGTAGCCCCTGGCAACGTACTTACAGGCAACTGAAGGAACACGGGTGGGTTTTAGTCAGTAAGAGTCTGACACGCCCTCCTGCTCCACCCAGAGCGGGAGAAGTTATTTGAAAATGTCCCACCCAAAAAAAAAAAAGAAAGTGTTTAAAACCTGCAAAGTGCTGAGCATAATTTTATTAAATAGGTATGGCAATTCCCAATTGTATACTCTTTCCTTTCAATTGAAAGAAAAGTCTTATTCCACCCTAAAAGTAGACACCTACAATTATTTTTATTTTTATTTCTTTTCACAATAATATGAATCCAACAATTAGGTATCTAATCTAGATCTATTTCAGAATTTGTCATGATGTGTATTCCAACCAAAGAAGAAGAAAAAATGCTTCGCCTTTTAGTTGCGAACGGTGCCCAAGTAAGCGATCCAGAAGCACCAGGTGGAAGACAGGCATTACATTTTGCAGCTATGAGTAATAATACCTACCTTATCAACATACTAGTGGACTTGGGAGCCAATCTATTTGATGTTAATCATAGACATGAAACACCTAAACAGGTAGCGGCGACCTTTAATTGTAAAGAGGCGCATGGCCTTTTAGAACATTATGAAGAAGTGTGTAATGTCACAGATGAGTAGGAGTGATGTCTAAGTATTAATTTTAGGAAGTGTTATAGAGTGCCGCTAGCGGTACTTTATCCCTGTCGGATGAAATACCGCTATTTGCGGCATTTTTGTAGCGCTGCCTCGGCCCGGCTAAAGTGTCGTAAGCGTTAGATTGTCATTGTCACTGTCACTTGTTATTTTGTTTTTGAGGAAAGGCTTTAATTTCTTTCATCTAAAGCCGGATAAACTTAATTGTAGCCATAAGGTTAGGTTATAACTGTGACCACACAACGCACGAGTCGAGCGGTGCCGCGGGAGCGGCCGGCGAGTGCCAGGGTCCGTTTAGGCAAAAGAAAATGTAATGTTTTGAGAATGTGGTGTTTTACAACGAACTAACGTCAATAATCAAACAAAATAACAAGTGACAGTGACAGTGATAATGACAATGACAATACAATTCTTACGGCACTTTAGCCAAGCCGGGGCAGCGCCACTATTATGCCGCTAACGGCACTTTATGCGAGAGGTGTATACTGCCTTAATTTTACATTAACGAACCTGGTAGAAGGGACTAAGAGGAATCAAAGAATTCTGAGATACCTTATTAATTAAATGTTTCGTTTAACTCATAGTTTTACTTTTCAGTTTCCCAGGATAGGCTAGGTATCCAATAAAAGGATAAGTATTTTTACATTTTTCAAGTAACTAAGGGATTGTCTATACATCACGTGAGGCTCGAAAGGGGGGAGGGGGTTTGGAAATAATCAGGAAATATCACAAGGGGGAGGGGGGGTGCAGTGAGATATCATGTGTGAAGTATGCGAAGTATACCTAAACAAAAAATACAGTTTTTTTAAACTGATATATAGGGTAAATTCGTTAGAGATGGCCATAGTTTTTTTAGGATTAAATAAAACTGAAAATATTGAGATCATAATTAAACTTTTATTTTTAAGAAAATCAACAACAATCAGTCTTTAAAAAATCAGCATAAAGATATGTTTATAATATTACAAACATACATATAAAAAAAAATAAAAAAAAAACAGAACTGGCCGTCTCACCCGGCTTATTCGGGAGTGATGGCCGTAGTAGTACGGGGCAGACGGCCGGTACTGGATTTGCCTCTGCCTTTCCCCTTTCCTTTGATTTCTGCTTCTTGGAGGTCCTTTTTCTTCTTTTGTCCACATTTAGAGCACATCTCATCAAAAGGTGTACAATTCTCATGTACCCACAGATTACAGATTAAACATTGAAGCCAATCTTCAATGAGATGGGTTTTATAATAATTTTCGCCACATCCAGCACAATTATCAGCTTCATTTTCTGCGTCTTCTTCACCAGATGTATCACATAATATTGGTTCCTCCTCACTAGTGCTACTTTCAGACCTTCTGTCTATCTGTTTGACAGCTTTTCGTTTTTTTGCTGTGCTTTGGTTTCTACGTAAGAACATTTGGAGCCAGTCATAGCCAGCCTTTTCTTTACTTTTATTAAATTTGTGTTTTACCTTTAACTGCTCAGCAAACTGGAAAGCAATCATTCTTACGTCCTTAATTGTTAGTGGAAATCCTTTTTCTTGCACCGATTTAATGTGACGGGAAAGCTTCTTTTCATTATCTTCCCCAAGCATGCATGATGGTCCCATGGGTCCCTTTACATCGTTGTTCTTCTTGTATCGTCTCTCAAGGGTTTTTCGAGGTATGTTATAGACAATAGACGCTTTATAAACAGACATTTCTCCATTTTTTAAACAATTTATAGCGGCTTTTAATGAATGTTCAGTCCAGTTCCCTCTAGTAGCTACAGCTTTTCTTTGGTATCGATTTGGCATCTATAACAAAAAATACAAGCGTTAAAATAGTGTAAAAAAAGCATTAAATAATAAGGTCATCTTTACCCGACTATATATGGCCAACTCTCCTTTTTTTCCGGGTGAGATGGCCACTACAAATTTTAAACTTACGAATAACAAGTACTTTACCATTTTGAGGTTAGAATGAAGAAAAATATACACGAAACACAATATACTCACTAAAACACAAAGAAGTAATAACATTATTAGTATTTCTGGTTGGTATACGAACCTACTATAAAATTTCATCACTACTTAATGAAATGAAGGCCAATTTACTTACTTTTTGATTTATTTTTGCGCAAGGTTTTGTTCTCACGTTGTTCCGTGGTGGCGCACGAAGCGTACTGAGCTTAATACAGCGCCATCTTGTGATAAATGAGCAAATTATATTGATTGGCCAACTCTCCCGTACGGCCATCTCTAACGAATTTACCCTACTGATTTCAAGTGACGGTTGATGACCCCAAAAAACTCATCAAGTTATTTTTTTTTTGTTTCATCCCCTATTACATGGGACTTGAACATAACTGGCGAAATGTGGGTGTACCTACTACAAGTGTACCTACACCTCTGCCCAACCCTTCGGGGAAACAAGGCGTGATGTTATGTTATGTGTAAATTAACATTAATTTGTTCCTTAGACACCTCATTTCGCCAGTTAAACTAAAAGCCTATTGCCATCAACCCAGGCACAATCCGATGCTACCTTCTGAGAAAATCCAGATAGGAAAACCGAATAACACTGCCCGGATTCCCAGAATCGAACCCAGGACCTCATGGTCAGCAGTAGCGCTTGCGACCACTAGACCAACGGCAGTCTATAGTAATTTGTTTTCCATAAGCAATCATAATTCAGTTTCTATATTTTTAATATTACGCTGATTGACGGCTTAGACTATGTGACTCAGTGCCTCTCCTTCAAAAAGCGAAAGAACACAAAAAAAATCCCGCGAGCCATTTTTCAAAACATTGATTACTTACAAAATAATGTTTATGATTATTAATTTCATTTATTTACTCTCATAAATGTGTTATACGACGTATAAAACGCGTGAGCATTTGCGATTGCCAGAGAGCACAGAGTAGGGCGATGGCAAATTACGACCGCGACCGCCCGCCGCGCGCCGCCCCGGGTAGCTGCACTACCATTGTAGGTACTACTTATTATCAAAAGAAAATAATAAGTAGGTACCCTTCACTGTTATTTATTTCAGATTTTGCATCACAGTGATTTTTATTGTCGTTGTATTGCTATATGGCTGTCCGAGGTATTAAACATCTGTGAGTAGCCTGTAGAACTGTAGTACACACGGCTACATATCTAGCTAAACGTTTCCAGTTTAAGCTGATCTCGCGTTGCTTAGGATTTCCGAACAATGAGAGGTCAGCTTATACTGGAAAATATAGCTTGAATTGTAGCCGTGTGTACCTACTTATACCTAATTAGAAATTCGCTGACAGAAAACCGTGCCGAACAGCTGATCTAAAAAAAAGAATAGGATTTCAATCTTTGGAATACTTAACTAACTGTGTTTATTTTATTTTTTTATTTGGGGAAAAAACAAAATCGTACATTGTATATTATATCTAGATACACAGTTATAAGTAAATGTACACTACGTTTCCACATGTTACTAGCTCACATGGCACAGGGGGGACACCCAGCTTTTGGCACAGGGGGGGGACAAATTAGAAATTTCTTAAGCCGGGTCCTCTAACTCATCAAGTCATACAAATTTTCATAAATTGATTTCTTTCTAGAAGAGATTCTAGTATGTCAACAACCAGAAAGCCTGACAAAATGCTGCGCTGCGTGCTGCTTTTAGACATTTCTTATCATCTTTTGTGCAAAAAGTGGTCATGAGTTGCTCATTATTCAATTTCTCTCATCATTATCAAAACATTTGAAGCCTTCGCAGCCTAGCAAATGCGCAAGTAAATGTATAACTGAAATAAAATCGTTTCTTGTTATATAACGGTTCATTACTTGAATAAGATAACGATTGATTACTGGATTATGATAACGATTCATTACTTGAATAAATAAACAATTTATTACTTGCATCACAAAACTGCATACAAGGTCCACAATTACTTAGGCAAAAGAGGGGGTAAATTAGACAAAAAATCTTTACCACTTCACATGGTATTTTACCTACAAATGGATAATTTAAGTAGGTACATGGTATTTTACTTATTGGATGATCAGAGCAATAAAACAAGTCCATTACGGTCAATATCTTTGATTAACTCAGTTACTAAGAGTGTCACAAACCGAACAGCTATCTAATTACGCAACACATTTTCGTAAACGATTACGACAAATTTGTTTCATTTTGACAGTTCAGCGACATTCTTTGCGTTATTGAGCAGATTTTTTTTCAAACTCTTGAAGCAATGGATTAGCAATTTGTTTCAAAACAATTCAAATTCCAATTGATCATGTATTACATAATTAGGGTAAAGATTTAGCTGAACAGCTAAGCATAAGAAGTTCTTTTTTTTTAAATGTTGTAGGTACTTTTGTGGTTTGTCCGTTGTCGTCTAAATATTTTTACCAAGCACTGTTTGAACAAATTCAAATACAAATAAGTATTGCAATATTTTCAAAATCATTAAAAATATAAATATATAGTAGCTTGGCCAATTTGTTATCTCCAAAAGTAAAGTCTCAAACATTTCATTTAGGTAAATCTGCGTTGAGCATTTCATTAAACTTGAATGGATGGTTTATTCCTAATAAAACCAAAATTATTCCTGTCAAACGATGATTTCCCATTCTGAAATAGACTAAAGTGACACAACTTGCGCTCCTGCACACGATGCCGCCACCGCGCCGTCGCCGCGCCGACGCCGCACAACTACACTGTACATACGAGTCGCGCGAAGACCGCCACCGCGCCGCCGCCGCGCCGCCACCGCGCGCGTTCCCAGTTATTTCATTATCCTGATTCATTCCATTGCCGGCCGCGTATGAACATGCACGTGACCGTGGCCGGTAATGGAATGAATCAAATAGATGCGCGGTGGCGAGACGAGGACCGCGCGCGGTGGCGGCGCGGCGGCGGCGCGGTGGCGGTCTTCGCGCGACTCGTATGTACATTGTAGTTGTGCGGCGTCGGCGCGGCGACGGCGCGGTGGCGGCATCGTGTGCAGGAGCGCTAACTATATTTTAGTTTGACAGTAGTATTAAGATGGGTTCCCTATCCATTTGCATAAAATTTTAAGACCTAATATAACTTAGCATAATGTTGTTTGGCATAATTATATTTTCGCATAATATAATTACGCATAACAGCTTACGCATAATTTTTTAAGCATAATTTCTCTAACCATAATAATGATTAAGCATAATATTCTAAAGCATACATTTATTAAGCATAAAGTTAAAGCATAAATTTATTAAGCATAAAGTTAAAGCATGCAAGCAAGCATGCAGCATGCAAGCAAGCATGCAGCATGCAAGCAAGCATGCAGCATGCAAGCAGGCATGCAGCATGCAGCATGCAGCATTCAAGCGAGCATGCAACATGCAGCAGGCAGGGTTTCTGTCACGGCTCCGGCGCTGCGGGCCTCCGGCGGCCCCACGCGTGCTAATCGTCGCAGACGGCATTCGCTCACCACCGCAGCTTCGGCTTGTTGGCCGGCTTCGCCGGCCAGCCTCAGCCGCGGTGGCTCGCTCGCAGCCGCCTGCTCCTCAGCCCGCGGGCCGCCTCGCTCCTACGCGCCTACGCGATTTTAAATTACACTCTAGGGGTAGGACAAACAAGACTACGTGGAGTCGGTTTTGCAGCAATTCGGTTCTTAGGCCTACTAACGTTATGCGAATCAAATTTATGCCAAAACAAATTAGTCTTTAAGATGATTATGCCAACATAAAATGTATGCCTAAAAAAATTATGCCGAAGTATTATTATGCCAAAACAAATTGTGCCAAAATCGTTATGCCGAAGTATATTAGGACAAAGAACATTATGCGAAAAGAAGGTATCCCATTAAGATGGTACTGAGATTTTAATTTAGTGAAAATGTCTTTTTTGCTACTCTGAATGTGACGTTTTTCACCAAAAATTTTAATTGTCTAACTAAATTTGACCATTTTTAATCGTGATTAAAAATGGTGTATACCGTGATGAATACTATTAGATGTCATGAACTAAGATTCACACCAAGCAACACCTCGACTGCAGGTGCAAAAAGAGTACTGTATTTTTTTCTTTTCTTTTGCTTATATCTCGAAAATGCAGTGTCCTATCGCAAAAATAATGAAAATTTCGACCCCCTTTACAGAACCTGTTACCCCTAATTTTCAAAACGTATGTAATAATTTTTCATATAGGTATTCCATACAAAAAGGGGAGAATTTCATATAAAATACGTCGAGGCTGCCCCCACAGCGCGCCTCCGACTCTAAAAAAATTCATTGGGTAGGGCAAACAAGTATGTACCACGTGGTGTCACGATTGTCAAATTCGATTTGGGTTGAAAAATATATAGACAGAGGACAGGAGGTGGTGTAGGGGAAACTACGAAATCCACGAGGACAGAATTGCGGGTAAAGTGCTTAGACCTACTGGCTGAATATTCCTTACATTTTTCCAATAAAATAGTATAAATCAAAGTCACTTTTCGTGTCTCTTTGTTTCCGCTTAGATTTTCTCAACTGCACAATGGATGTTGCTATAGTTTTACTTTACTAACTTATCATAGAGAGAAAGTATTCATACCTAATTAAAAATATCTACTTTTATATTATCTATCTGACATAAGTAATATTCTCGATTATTTGACATGTGGCATGGCGCCACATCAGTAGATCGCATCTGTGCGAAGCAGAGGTAGTTCGCTCCAGCACATTAACCTACTAGAATCTGTCTAATTTCTTTAATAGATTTTCAACTTTATCACTACAACATAAGGTTCAAAGTTGATTGGTAAAATTTGACAGTTTCGGGTAGGTTGACCTGCTGGCGTCTGTATAATAGGTCATTTGCAAATCACCTAACATCGATGTTAGGTGATTTGCAAATTATTGTACTCCCTCGTGTAGTACATCCTCGTGATTTGCAAATTACCTAACCTATGTAACTTGTATATTGGTACGTACCTATTCCGATATGGGTTCATGAATTTCACGATATTTAGGTAGGTAAGTTAGTTTAGCTATTTTCTGAACTAACTTACCTACCTAAATATCGTGAAATTCGTTCACCGGACAGCTGAAATCAGGGAACCAGATGAAGATGATGCATAAATCTACCATATTTTGAAAATTATTTATCAAAGTAAGTATAGATAGAGACGCGGTAGCATATTTAGAATACTGCAGGTAAGTAATTTGGAATACTCTGACATAGCATTACTTACCTACATGTTATTTCTTAAACGTCTGTGATTTTTTTTCACCTTGTAAACTTATCAAAGTCAAAGTCAAATAATTTATTTCAATTAGGCACAAAAAAGGCACTTTTGAACGTCAACATTTACAGAAAAATAATAATTGATTCTAGTCGGGGGCGACTAGAATCAATTTTTTTTTTTTCCAAAAGGTAGTTTTCGTATGGAGAAGAATGGGCAAGAAACTCCACCGTTACACTTTTAAAATGTTTTCACAATATCTTGTATACATCAATTATATAATTATATGTGCAGACGATGCACCTAGAATAAGATTACCATACCACGATAGGTAAAAAAATTAAAGATTAAGGAATGACAGATAAATTAATTATGTGATAGATGCATGGTGCTCAAATATTTACAAACATTATAAAATTATACGATATTCCTATAACATTTATACAAGTAATAAGTAGTAATAAGTCAGTGTGTGAGTTCAAGTAATCACAGGAATGTAAACTCAAAATTTAAAAAAAATAAAAATACTATACAATTAAATTAGCAACCATTTAGATTTTGTCTAGATTCTAAATTGTCCTATGGAGCAGGACCAGCATGTTTCCAAGCATTTTTAATTTTTTATCTTGGATATAATCCTCTAATTTGTAATATGCTTGTTTACAAAGTGTATTTTTTACATAAGTTTTAAATTTTCTTTCATATCACAAGGTATTCTGATGTAACATTTAGCACAGTATCCCATAAAAGATGTATGTACTTTAAATTGTCTGAAAAATGGTTGATCTATTTCATCTTTATTTCTAGTATTAAAATTATGTCTACTTATTTTGTTAAAAAGATGTAGATTTTTTCTCACATACATAATATTTTCATAAATGAATTGGCAAGGTACCGTCATAATATTATACTTTTTAAATAGTTCCCTGAGAGATTCGCGACGACGTAGATTATAAATGGCTCCGACAGCTCTCTTTTGTAAAATAAATATAGATTCAATGTCAGCAGCCCGACCCCTCAGTAAAATGCCATACGACATAATACTGTGGAAGTAGCTAAAATAGACCAAACGCGCGGTTTCTACATCCGGTAACTGTCTTATCTTTCTAACAGCATAAGCGGCCGAACTTATATGGGGTCCCCATTGTAACTTCTCGTCTAGCGTGATTCCTAGGAAAACCGTTTGATTAATAAATTCCAGTTTTTCTCCACTCAATATGATGTCACATTCGCTACTTCTAACATTTGGTAATTTAAATCTATTGCATTTTTTATTTAGGTAGTACCAAATTATTTACCGTAAACCAATCTTGGACCTGAACAATAAAGCTATTCACGTCGTCAAGATTTTGTGACCATCGGTTTATTTTAAAGATCAATGATGTGTCATCAGCAAATAACACCACCTTCGGTTGATTTTGAAATAATTGGGATAAATCATTAATTTAAACTAAAAAGAGGAATGGACCCAATATCGAACGTTGAGGAACGCCCATTATCATTTCAGACCCTAATGAGTTTGTGCCGTTGACTTGAACTTTAACCTTTCTATCTTTCAGGTATGATCTTAGCAAATCAAGAGCTGTATTCCTAATCCCATAATGCTCCAGTTTCAGCAGAAGTGTCTCATGGTCTACGCAATCGAACGCCTTCGAGAGGTCGCAAAAGATTCCAATGGCATCTTGTGCTTCTTCCCAGACGTTAAAAATGTTCTTTATTAGGGTGACACCGTCGTCAGTGGTACAATGCCCTTTGGTGAAACCATGCTGTTGATCATGAAAGATGGAATTTTTATTAAAGTGACGTAAAATTTGATTGAGTATCAACTTTTCAAACACCTTACTGAGAACTGGCAGAATTGACACAGGCCTATAATTATTGGGTTCCTTACTATCACCGGATTTGAACAAAGGTACTACTTTACTATGTTTCATGAGATCCAGAAAGACTCCTTGGTCTACACTGGTATTAAATATGCAAGCTAAATAAGGCGCAGTGGTTTCGATGATAGATCTACAGACTTTTGCAGTCATTCCCCATAGATCTGCTGTTGGTTTAATTTTAAGCTCTTAAAAGCTTTTATAACAGCCTGGGGGCTTGTATGCTGAAACGTTTTCAAATTCCTGAGCTATTTCTACATCTGAGTTGATGGGGCCATGTGTAGTCTCTAAATTAAATTCAGTATTACGCTGTTTTTTTCCTACCGGTTTCATTATTTATTATTTGCCAGGTAGTTTTTATTTTATCATCAGCTGATTTTATTTTATTGCTAATGTGAAGAGCTTTAGCCATTTTACACACACTTTTAAAAGTTTTAGAATATTTTGCAACATACTGATGAAATCTTGTATTATTCATAATATAGGCCATTATATCGACACCGAAATCATTAAGGTGTCATTTAAGTGTATTATAAATGGTACTAAAAGCATTACGCCATCTTGACATTTTTGCTGATGGTCAGACGGGAACGAAACGTCTACAACGCGCAAGCATGAGGTACAAGGTTCTTTTGACGTGTGGCCAAAATCTGAACTATTACTATTAATATAACTAAGTAACTGTCAGTGGTGCCGATTCTCTTGTCACAAATGCCTCTAAACTAGACTAAAAATCACCAAAAATTTAGTTTATTCCTGTCAAACGACGATTTCTCATTCTGAAATAGACTAAAATGACACAACTTAATAAAAAATAGCTACTTTTTCTTTTCGGGGCTCTACCTGTCGTTCCTCCATTTAATTTTCATTTTATTTTTATAATGAATTTGACAGCTGTCAACTTGACTTAAATTCTACAGAGAGGAGAGGAAGCTAGCTGGCGTTGGCATCGAAACGTAAATTATAATGTTTACGATTTTTCATGTAATGGTACACCACTATCGTGGTATGACATTTGTTCTACAGTTTCAAAGATGGCTGCCTTGTCGCAGTTGCTTTTCTCTGCCAAACAATATTGAGAAAATTGAGATAACCAACTATTTTTACACTTTTATAAAGAAAATTAGGTAGATCTTAATAAATAACGTTAAACTAACGTGCTAGTCATTTTGATAATGTAATAACAAGTGTACCCATGGCTTCCAATGTGCAAGACTCGCCTGCTCAGCAGACATTTGTAGAGGAGATAGATTACAATGAGATTCAGGAGTTATCGGTAAATATCAGGACATAATTTGTTCTATAGTGAGCTATAGAACGTTAATTAGAACTAAAAGTATTGAATTTGTGTCGTCAGGTGGTGGGCAAAGGCGCGTTTGGTGTAGTATGGAAGGGTCTGTGGCGGAACACACTAGTAGCAATAAAGCACATCAATTCTGAGGCTGAGAAGCGGGAGTTTTCGATAGAAGTGCGACAGTTGTCTCGCGTGTCGCACCCGAACATCGTGCGGCTGTATGGAGCGTGCACGAAGGGCGCCCACGTCTGTCTGGTCATGGAGTACGCGGAGGGAGGCTCACTGTACAATGTGCTGCACAACCGCCCCAAGCCTAAGTACACTGCAGCGCACGCGATGAGCTGGGCTAGACAGTGCGCAGAGGTTAACATTGTTTTGATTTTATATTGCTTACATTATGTTTAAAACTGTGAAATAAGTCTTCTTTCTTTTTCCTGTGGTTAGTGACTAACGAACACTGGCCTCTGACTTGGCTTCACATGCCGTCGAGAAATATCTCTCAGGCATGCCAGTTTCCTCATTATGTTTTCCTTCACCGTTTTTGAAGCCAGTGAAGAAAGAAAGATTGAGACAAAACAACTTTAAAAAGTATCAGTATACCATCAGTAATTATTATTGGAAATCTGAATATTTACACATTTCTTGAAGAATGTCATTTAATATTACCTTTATTTTCTAGTTATTCATATACAAGCGGATGTATAAATAAGTGCACATAAATCACTACAAAACAATGTTACATTACAGGGTGTTGCGTACTTGCATTCAATGAAACCAAAGCCGCTGATACACAGAGATTTAAAACCACCCAACTTGTTACTTGTGGGAGGTGGACAGAGACTAAAGATCTGTGACTTCGGCACTGCTGCAGATAAAGCTACGTACATGACTAACAATAAGGGTAGTGCAGCTTGGATGGCACCTGAGGTTAGTAATTATTAAATAATATGGACTTAGTAAATAATTTATTGATACTTCAGAACTTCACCTTGTATACATTGTTTCTATGAATAGCATTGGATACTTTGCTACCATAATCAGCCTATAATGTTCCAACTGCTGCTGGGACCGAGGCCTCCTCTCTTTGTGAAGAAGTGGGCTGTAATCTACCACACGGGCCCAGTGACCGTTGGTAGATATCACATGTCTTCGAATTTTTGGTTCTAGTACATGACGGTTTCCTCACAATGTTTTCCTTCACAGTTTTGAGAGCAGTGGTGATGAAATTATTTACAGCCCCTGCCTGGGTTCCAACCCACGACCTACTTGTGATACCACTGGGCCACCACTGGTCTCATACACACTGCTGCACACTTTGCTAACCATACAGCGTTTTTAGATATTGACATATTATGTCTTGATTAAGAATAATAGGTTAAATTTGCCTCTTTAAAGGGTCCAAAAGGAAGTTTTCCCTCCAAAGTACACCACTGATCAGTGCCCTATTTACAAAAGGGAAATAAATAGTATTTAGATTGGATTAGACAGCAAAATAGATTACCTAAATAAAAGATATTCAATAATATCTTGATTGTGCTCTTTTAAGTTAACATTCTAACTTTGTTTTAGGACACACTAAACAGTTTAGACACTGATGTGATTGAAAAACATACTTGCCATTTAATTTAATGTAGTTCACTTCACACCCATGTTAGTTGTCAAGTGGTAAATTCTTCATGGATTCTTGATAAATGATTGACATCTTCAACTAAGCTCAAGAACAAATTAGCTGAAGAAGTGAAACCAAACTTTATTTGCCAGTCTTATGCTTTAACCAACACATTATTGAAAAAAAATAACTTTGTAGAAAATGCCTATGGCATTAAGTCCGCCTCTGTACATATTTTGTGTGCTTGAAGTATTAGATAAATAAATAAATTATTGCTAGATAAATATACCTGAAATTATTCTACACATTTGATTTAAATGCTTGCTGTAAACTTCATCATTAGCTTACAGCAAATTGCAGTGGCCCAACCTCTCGATATGCACATCACTAAGCTTGATCATAGCTTATACTTCAATAGCTTGGCATGACAATCCTAACTTATATTTTTAATTTTATAATAATATAAATGTGCAAGAGTTTGTTACGCTTTAACGCTAAAACGGCTGAATGGATTTGGATGTAATTTGGCACATGGGTAGACCATGACCTGGGTTGGGACATTGGATACTTTTTATCCCAATATTCTCCCTGGATCGAGACTTATGCGGGTGAAACCGCGTGGCGCAGCTAGTAAAATAATAATTATACTGCCAAGTATGACATATAAACCTATGGAAAAGCTGTCTATTATTTACTAGTGGAATACAGGTAATTCCTGTGAACAGGGTTTGATTTATTTAATTATGCAGAGACTAAAATTTATTTGTGAGAAATAGACAAGTAGTTGCTTAGTCAATCTTTTTGTCAAAGCATCTCTTAATTATATTAGGATTTGTAAAAAAACGGTAAGGTTTTTGTTTTTACACTAGCTGCGCCCCGCGGTTTCACCCGCATAAATTTCGATCTCGTGGGAATATCGGGATAAAAAGTATCCTATGTCCTATTCCAGGTCATGGTCATGTGGCAAATTTCATTCAAATCAACAAACAAACTCACTTTAGCATTTATAATATTAGTTAGGATTTTTCACACATACATAATAAATCCATTGTAAATATTTTTAATTTGATATGATAAGTAATTAGAGGTAGAAAATAACACTGTAAGTATTTTACTGGTGCTTGACGCCAAAATTACGTAGAATAACACATATTATTGTTATGTTTTATCAAACACCAATAAATCCATGATGGGACTTTGCAATTTAACACTAAAACTCCTTAGTGCATTTATAAAAAACCTGTGAAAGGCAGGATCTATAAATACAAATAAAAAAAAAGATGATTATCAAATCATCTTTCTAAAATTATCATAACAGATACAAAATTCGAACAGCTGATAGTGGAGGGCCTTTCTGGAGTACAAAGTAATAAAACAATATGGCAATCTTATCATATCCGTGCCCAAATCTTTTACTCTATCTTAATCATACATATTTCTTCGTAAATATAGTAAAAGGTTTCATTTTCCTGTATTGAGGTCTTCTTAAAAATCCTCAATACCCATTAATGCTGGTGATTGATACGTGTGAGAAGAGGTTTTAGTCCTGGACACACTGCAGTTCACATAACTTCTGCTCTCATGTCCGATAAGCTAATACAGTGGTAAAACGATTGGCATAAAATAATAGTAATTCTAGTAATAGTTGGTTCATTTATCTATAATAATAAACTTATTTTCTTTATTTTACAGGTGTTTGAAGGATCAACATATACAGAGAAATGTGATGTGTTCTCATGGGGCATTATTCTATGGGAGGTTCTGTCCCGAAGGAAACCCTTTGAGGAAGGAGGGTCAGCTTTTAGGATAATGTGGGCTGTGCATACAGGTATTGTATAAAACTGAGTTCATACTGGTTGGTAGGTCGATAGCAGCGTGGCATGTGTGTAGATGTAGTAATAAGATTTCCTTGAGAACCATGAAGAGTTGGATTTTGATACCTTGTATGATTTACATTTGTACCAATTCAGTAAGAAGAATAATTTAAATGTCAAACTTATGTATGACATACAACACATTTGAATATTTTGAGTGTGAAGTATATTTTTATTTAGTTCAAAAAAGTACAAAAATTAAATTGAACTATTGCAGGTAAACGCACCCACGATACAGGAGAAATTCCTAGTGTGGGGCAACATTAAAAAAATATATATATATCACACTAGGATAAGCAGAATGCTGACCAATCTGATCTATATTTTATTGAAATCAGTTTCAATTATGTGCACCTATGCACATACTTGAAACTGATTTCAATCTTGTTCCAAATAGTTTTTGTTATGGCCATTAAACAAAACAAATGCCTACATAAACCATAATCCTAGTTGCATGTTACTCATCATCTGTAAACAATATAACTATCTATTAAAAGTTTTAGTTCCATTGAATTATGACATCATACTGATGTGATTCAGTCCACCTACCATCATTATATCCTTCCATAACATTCCATTTGGTGCATCCTTTGAGTCTAAACCTCTTTTGAAATCTGACATTTGTTATCTTAGAGAAAAAAAAATCTTTTTTTTTTAAGGAGTGTTCTGAATCCGAATACAAAAAGATAAGGTGTGATTTTATTAATATTATGAAAGTTCATAAAGTGTGATCTCTCTGAGTTAAGTTTTATCATCAAAAGTGTTATTAAATGAGTTCATAATAAAATTCTAGGTCAAAGGCCAAACTTGATAGAGGGTTGTCCTGAGCCAATAGAGCAGTTGATGACACAATGTTGGCACAAAGTTCCTGCGGAGAGACCCAGCATGGCCAAGGTAAGCCTACCTTCCATCCAAATATAAATGAAGAGTGTGAGAGAGCATCTGTTGCCAATAGTAAAGGTTACGCTATTATAAATTGATTACTCACCTGTACTGGCACAGGTGTTCACATTGCACAAACCAAAATAATAAAAGATAAGGAAGTGCGACTTTTTTAAAGGTTTAAATTTTATTTATATCTGTCGGCCCGCCCCTACTTCGCACGGATGCAATTTAATGGCAACATGTGAAAACATCGAGATTACTGGGGTTTTATTATGAAGAATTAATGCCATCATTATTCCACTGCGAAAAAAGGATGGTGCTAGCGGCCTTGTATTGCTCCGTCTCTCACTCACACTGGAATAATGGTGGCATTAATACGTCATAATACGGCCCCTGTACTATATATCTGAGTTAAATATTAATGTATACACATAAAACTTTCGGAATAAATGCTCTAAATGATGGTGAAACTCGCATCAAAATCCGTTGTGTAGTTTCGAAGATGTAAGTGGTCTACAGACACGAAAAGCATTTTTTAATCTATGTATAGATATAGAAGACTAAGGGTTGAGATTGTAATAAGGGAACAGACCACCTCGCTCTTGTATGTGCTAGTAGAAACGCTGCAATAACCAATTTTTCGTGAGGCATTGTATTATAATTTATTTTGCTTCTGATCCGTCCGCGTATGAGATAGCTCATGTTAGTGTGGTGATATTTGAAAATAATCATAACAAAAGTAATCTCATCTAAACGAATGTTAGTAAAGAGAAAAAAAATGATTTTTTGTATGTTTGTAATGGATAAACTCAATACTTTAACAATTTAAAAACTAAAAAAATCTGTGTCTGGAAGCAACATTATCAGCGAGTAACATGGGCTATAATTTATGTTTCAAAAATGTTAGAGATCCCTACGAAAATTGCAATAATGTAATCTTCTATACTATATCTATCTATACTAATAATAAAGCTGAAGAGTTTGTTCGTTTAAACGCGCTAATCTCCAGAGATTTGCGCTATCAAATGTTTTCAAATGTGACTGGTAGTTCCAGACTAGTCGGATTTGAAAACGTTTGGTAGCCCAATTCTTAAGGGTAGGAAGGGTATTTAACATCACGCTAGGGCCGAATTTAGATGCCGAGTAAAAAAAAAAGTCACAAAGAATGCTAAGCGAAAACGGAATAATAGCGCGGGCAAGCAATGCGACGCGACGGGGTGGGTCGGGGAACAAGAAATTTCACGCGGACAAAGTCGCGGGCTGAAGCTAATGGCAAATAAAATGAGATTCAGAAAAAAAACATAAATCAATAAACTAGTACTTAATGTCTGTATAAATAACGTCCTACCGCAAAGGCTAGCGTAATAATATGTATTTCGTGAATTCCAGGTTGTAGACATAATGTCGGCGCTGTGTGAGTACTTCCCGGGCGCCGACACGCCCATCAACTACGACGACTGCGAGGACGACGACACGGAGTGTGAGGACGACGAGTACATGCAGTACGACACGCAGGACAGCCTCGACACCGACCACACGCTCTCACAAGTACACATCCCCACGCCGTACGACGCCACCGCCTCCAACCCCGTCCTCCTCAGAAACATCGACCATACCATCCAGCCGCCCCGGCCGCGCAGCTTCGTCGAAACTCAAGTGAGTAAGCTACAGCACTTAATGGCCGCCGAGGCGCAACCCAAAACCTCGGCCTTACCTAAAGATGAACCGGATGTACATAACAGAATAGGACCGGTTCGGATTCCACAGCATTTTAAAAAGCCGGAAGTGTTTACGGAAGCGGGGAGGTCGCCGGTGACTATCAATCGGACGTCGAGTTCGCCGGTCGCGTCGGAGCCGCGCGCGCCCAGCGAGGCCAGCTCGCCGCAGGACTCGCGCCGCGTCGTGCGGAGCCCTGTTATCTTCAGCGAGAGTTCGTCGCCACGCCGCCTGTCGCCCATCGCCAACTATAACATCGGTAACATGAACCCGCGCCACATCGACATAGAGCAGTACTGGAACAGAGAGAACGACCAGCAGCTCTCTCCGGCCAGGAGCGTCTCAATCACCAGCAACTCCAACTCAATGAGGAAAGAGGACTATAACCAGAACTACTGCGACAGATTCAGCGCAGCGAACAGTCCCATGACGCCTGTCAAAGAGTACAACGGAAATCTGTCACAGAGAGCCATTGATCCGAGATATCAAACGCCATTACAGATCGAAGTGGATCCAGTAAGTCCAATAAACGTATATTTATACCTTGTCCTGTCCCTTGAAGACGCAAGTTATGTAGTGAAGATAGCACAACCGGTGGAGGAGCAACTAACATAATTATAGTTATTATATTTTATGTATATATTTGTATGGTTTTATGCATTATGATTATGACTATCTAAAGTTTTGTAGCTTTATATAAACTAGTTGTTTAATTTTTCAGAATTCATGGGAGTTGATCGACGTGCCAATCGGTTATGATGATTATGTGGAAGTGAGAAATTCTGCTGGATTTGATAAATACTATACAGTGGGTGAGTATTGCATGCTGTGTTCATTGTTGATTGTGATATTGTTGTTATTTTTAAGTCCCGTAAAGGACCATTCATGTCTTGTTCATTGATTATAAATACCAAGTCTTGAAGGCCTGGACTGTTGCGGATTCGAAACAGACAACAACCAATGTGTATTTTAAATGTACTTTCACAAGTTATACTTCATTGACTGACGTTGAAAGAAACACAGACGATTACATACATTTTCACCTTACACAGACGCAAGTTATTCTTAATTCAAATTAACTGCTATAAGGGATCTCGCGCACTAGACGGCCACACGACCAGTGGTCGCAATGTCGCAACGGCCAAGTAGCCGCTCACCATACATTACCACTGCACTAGGCGGCCACGACTGGCCGGAGTCGTGGCCGTCTAGTGCGCGAGATCCCTTAAACGGCGCTAATTTGCGACATATTTGTGTGAGAGTGTGATAAAAAGCCTCGCAGTTCAGGTGGAATTACAATCGTTTTGCTACCAATATTTCCGTGCAGTGTAAGAATAGTACAGCACTTTAGATGATTCAGAGATTCGTCTAACTGACCACGTGTTTGACTGACGTGGGGGCGCGTGAGTCTAAAGTGAAATGGCTTTTAACTCAAAATAAATACGCACTAAAACTGAAAAACTCACATAAATCAGAGACTATTGTTTTTGAAATGTGTTTTTAAGGTGAGATTGAGTCATGTAACAGTCTAACAAGCTAGAACCGAAAATAAACGGGACATAGAATGTAATGTATTGTCACCAAAGAGCTTTTAGATGTTGTAAAAAGAATTGGCACTCAAAATGTTTAATGCAAACAGTCACAATCCGGTTTTATACATAATTATAAACTCTCTGTATGACCGAATATGTCTCGGTCGCCCATTTTGTTACAGTTTAGATTTTTATGTAAATCGATTTATGAATAGAAGATAGCAATCTTCAACCTATAGGTAACTTTTCTATTCATTCAAACCTCTTGTCCCATATCTAGTACAGTATCTTGAATCCGTCGGGAGCATCGGAAAATAAATCCTTTTTACCCTCCCCAACGACAAAAAAATATTAAAACTGTTCAAATCATGATCCATCTCTAAATCTTGTATGGCATGTTTCACCAATTTCTGGTAAGAAAGAAAGAAAGATACGTGTAACGGTGTAACAATAATAAGCCCTTAACGGATCTCGCGCACTAGACGGTCACAACCACGACCACGACCAGTAGTCGCAGCGACCAGGTAGACTATAGAAACCAATACGATTCGGGCACTTGGTCGCAACGGCCAACTAGCCGCAGACCGGGCCGGTATGACCAAAGTATATATACAACGACCAAACTATAGCCATAACCGCCCGCGTACTGGTTCTGCGACTGCGAATGCAACCCGGCCGGCCGTCGTCAGTACATGAGTATCCAATCATTAATTTTCCTAATACGTCGTTTCCGCAACACGCACGCGATTTCTATGTCCATACTGTACGAGCTCAGAACAACAGGTACAGTGGCATGACAGCTGGCCGCTTCACGACCAGTAGTGGTCGAGGCTGCAAACTTGGCCGCAGCTTGATCGCATCTTCTGCGACCACGACTGGCAGGAGTCGTGGCCGTCCAGTGCGCGAAATCTCTTAAACACCATCCTTGTCAGATTGTTGCAATTGTGTGCTTCCTACTTTAGAGCATAGATGTCGTTATTCCAACTTGTATACTTCCTACACTTTTTAAATTTCTAATTTCTTCTTAATTTTCTTAAAGCTCTTGGCATTGTTGATTATCATCGCTTTATTAATTTTGTATCAAGTTTTAGGTTGCTTTAGGCACTAGTTCGATCTCTTTCTCACCTGATGGTAAAAAATGATACGACCGACTCATTGACCCCAGCTAGAAAAACTATTTTATAGTGTTTTTTTAATGACATTTTTCGGCATTAATCTCCAGGTTTTCATGGCCCACAGAAAATTATGAGTTTTAAAGAGCGTAAAGATCACAAAATACTGAGCAAATAATCATTGTTTGCCCCTAGATTCGGTCAACATAATAATCCCGAATACTACTACCAAATAAAACTATGCACAAGTAAGAAATTTAAAAAATATTCTGCAGTTAACAAAACGAGCAACCTAGCCCTACATTAGACTAAGACATTATAATAAATGTGATAGTTATATCGGTGCAAAACATAAGAGCGGACCATAACTCAAGAGATTCGAGATTGTCGTCTAATCTTGTACCAATGCATCAGCGCGTGAGTAACCGCACACAAATAGCGGAGTCCTGGCAGGACACGCTCGATCACTGACTCACGCGCGCTAGCATTTGTTTTACGTTCAGCAGCTAATATGTGGGTAGTTTTGTTTTTGTTGTGCTGAATGTGTGCTTGATGTTTACCAACATAAGTATATTGTGATTTTGTCTTTTTGCGGAATTTTACTCCTATTTCTTCATTTGTGACTCACGAAAGATGTAGAGTTATCTTCTCTTCTAATTAAATAATACACACGTTCTAGGCATAATATTACATACGAACACCCAAATGAGAAAAAAAAACACCTTAAAAATTGTACTTCACATATTAAGTTTTTATTGTACTTTGAGAGTGATTTAATTTTATTTATTATTGTATTAATATAAATTCGTCTGAGAACGTCAAAATTTTCTCACAATCCATCAATCGTTTCCTTGGTCTTCCTCTATTTTAATTCTATCTAGCTGCTGCCCGCATGGATTCTAATTCGTTTTCTAAAATAAAAGTGAAAGTCCGTCAAAATCAGTCCAGCCGTTTCGGAGATTAGCTGGAACAAACAGACGGTTAGATTTTTTTTTTTTTGCCGATCAAAATATCTCAAAAAGTTAAGGACAGCCTCCTAAGACCGTTTTCCTGTAGCTACAACGGTTAAGGTAGCTGCACTTACTGCCCCATCTCAAAAATCCATCCTGTATACTGTCAATGCATTTAGTAAAAAGCTGCACTTACATTTCTGTTATTTTTTTCAAAGGATAATATCATTTTTATGGTTATAATCTCTTATGTTTATGAACAACCTTTCAAAGTCTTTCAGTGACTTGGAACAACATCCAAGATTCGCAAACATCCTCATTCACTGTGATTTCAGTAAAATTCTGCTTCAATTCCATTTTTTTTTATGGAACTATTGTTTTAAAATAATGACAGCTTGATAAGTCATAGGCACGGGGGCTGTTTTTCCAAAAACCTAAATCAACCTGTTATAACTGAACAGATGCTTAGTTTTTTTTTTTTCAATCTATAATACAAGCTTAAGTCCAGCAAGACCTACCTAACCACAAATAATTTCTTCAATTAACATTTCAACACAGTGGTCGTCAATCGATTGTCATCGAGTCGCTGACTTTGACAGACTGCAACAAAAAACATGAAAAATGTAAAAGCAATTGTCTACTCAATTTTCTGTCAGCATTTCAACGCGTACATTTATTTATAAAACAAACAGTCTATCTGAATATACACTAGTTTTCAGGATACGTAGGGTATCATTTACAGTCTGGCTAACAACAAGAGCCCTAATGTTAATTATAATGCAGTGTTAGCAGTTCTGAGAAAGCAGTACAGGCGCGCCGCCATTTGACAGCAAATACCGCGCACTCAAATATCAAGCGCTTAGTCATACGAACAGACATGTTATACTAGTTTTATTATTACATAACTTATTTTTGCACTTTGCTCGAAATAAGTGCGTTAGAGTATTAAAAGATACTACTGCGTCTAATCCAGGCTTTTAAACACAAAGTGAATCATCGCCTACATTATAAGTGGATGTTTAAATGTGGATGATGGAGCCAATCTTATTTGATGTAATTATTTTTGATGTTTGTTGCAAATCTGTTTATAGTTTCTTTAGAGTTCATTTTCTTTCTTTTTGTGTTTAAAAACTGTCAATATTGAAGAAATATTAACGCTAACATTGCTAGAAATATTACCGTGTAACCTATTTACTTCCACTAACGCCTTGATGAATGGAGAAGCGCTATGGAAGAATATAATAATTTTAAATTTCTCAATAATAAATGAGAGGCCGACTGTGTAGTTCCGGCATTATTATTATTAGAGATTTTTTATACATTGCCGAGTTCTAGATTCGATTTCGGGTGAGATCATAAACGTATTTATTTGTTTGGCAGATACATAATAGAAGTGTGTTTTTTTTAAACTTGCAACAGACACATTGGGGTCAAATCGGAATGGTGTTAACGTTGAAGTGTCTAGTAATAGCAGGTTTTAGTGGTTCGCAATAAAAACGTTGCGTGTTTGTCGTTAATGTCGTAGTTGCACGTACCGGTGCGTGGGCGCAAGTTGCGTGGACTACGGAACGTTGCTGCGGTGTGGTGGCGCCACACACACATTAATGAGTAATTTTTCTGTCTTACTTTATAGATTGTAAATAAATAGGCGTGTTTTGTTTTAAAGATCGAGTTTTCTGGAAACGGCAAATGTTTTGGAGCAATTCGTTGTTTTTAATGTAAAGCGTTTTACAATATCATCGGGTATAGTCCAGCAGTACGGTAACTGCAATTATATTGTTTCGTATGCTCTAAATAATTATGTGTCCGAAATAATCAATAAGAATTTTGTGCTTTTTCGTGGCAGTCAACGATTGCACAAAAATTCATAGACTAAATAAATGTAAACAGTTGACCCAATTACATTAATAAAAAATACTGTTCAATTCATAATTCCTTGAATGAATCTAAAATGGTAGCTTAAAATGGTACTTTATTCAATAAATCTTGTATGTTAAGATTTCATAATTCGTAGAACACTTTTCCGCCACCAATGGAGTTTATTGAGAATTTAATGACTAATCTTATACAAACCTAGTCGGTTCTAACTCAACATCAAAATAAATCTTGAATAAAGGCAGAGTATCTCTGGACGTCACATAAAAACAAGATGGCCAAGTTCTTTGAAACTGTTCGGACTATTAAACTTTCAGTTTTCCTTGTAGAAATGATTCTTGGTTTCAAGTCAACTATCGGATTCCGAGATTTCGTTCTGACTAAAAAAAAAGTCAATTTGAGAAAGACGCATTGTGGGTTTCACTTTTTTTTCTTTTGTATTTTTAATTGTCTTCTTTTCCTGTCTTCAAACATGTGTGTCTAATTAAGTAAAACTGCTACACATAGGTACTTGAATCGTAATCTTTATTTACAATCGTGAACCGAGATGTTTGATACCCTTCATGATACGTACCGGTTATTCGTTTGACTTCGTTCACCTTTGACTTTGAGTGATCGAGTGCAATTCGAAGAGCGTTGCCATTTCCGAATCAAAAACAAAACGCAATCTTTGGGAAGTATACAAGAAAATCTTCCAACCGCATCTCCATGTTTTTACCGCACACTTACATGTACTGCAGCTGTCATAAAAACACAGAATTTTTCCTGACGTATGTATTGATTAGTTATACGCGTGTGTATGCGGTCCAGATGCGGCTCAGGACGGTCCCGCCATGAGTCACGCTTCTCCGAAGGGGCCGGGACTATTTTAGACTGTGTCCGCTTACCTTCTAGGAACCGGGTAGTGTGGGACCAACGACCGATCGCAAAGCCAAAGTATTGTTAGATCGGTAACGGGGTTGTTCCTGCCCACCATTAGTTCCTAGTTTTATTCTCGCTAAAGTGGTGAATCCAGGAAGTCTTTACTTAGCTGCAACTTTGTAGTCGTTTTTCGTTGGACAGCTTTCGTGCGTGCGTTGCGGCGAAGTCATTATGTTTGGCATGCGTTTGATCACCTTTTGACTTGTTAATTAGTTAGGATATGTGATGTATGTGAGTAGATACCACTGCACTGGTCCAATCATCTTTCTCCATGATCCATGTTTATAAATCGCATGGTGTTATAGATATTTAGCCAGTGTTTCGTCTGTGTGCTCCTGCTTCGAATTCCAGGGGATCCTCGCCACTTTTCTGGTTGGTTTCTGCAGATATGGTTCGCCTTTTTTTTATTCAGAAATGATAGATTTACCACTTTAATGGTGCCGATTCTCTTGTCACAAATGCCTCTAAACTAGACAAAAAATCACCAAAATCTAGTTTATTCCTGTCAAACGACGATTTCTCATTCTGAAATAGACTAAAGTGACACAACTTGACTATATTTTAGTTTGACACCACTAAGATGACACTGAGTTATTAATTTAGTGAAAATGGCAATTGCTATTCTGAATTTGATCATTTTCACCTAAAACTTTGATTGTAAAAAACCAAACATAACTTAGTGCGGATTTCACCAATGAAATTGAACGCGTTCAGCACATCTAAACGCGTTCAAGAGTTAGTGCGCGGTGTGTGGAGAGTGTGGAGAGTAGGAGCAGTGTACAATATTCCATAACAATTTTGACACTGACAGCTCTTGAACGCGTTTTAGGGTGCATTCCGAGTTACGCTGTAATCGATTTGAGCGCGCTAACTCCTGTACCGAATTAACATGGGCGCGATAACAGTGTATCTTCAATCGTCATAGATGACGTCATGACATGCGCCATCTTGCGATAACGCCGACCATGCCTTTTACTAATATCACCGTGAGCACTGTCAAAAATGACAGTTGTGCTGTTTTGTTTTGACTCGCATCCTATCTTTAAACTAACGTGGCATTTTTGAAATTGTGCTTCTGGCTACCCTTTGCCACCTAACCAAAGAAGAAGAAGAAAATTGTGGTATAAACACAAATAAATATGATATGCAAGTTTTGACGTTGAACGAGTACTGTGAGTGCGTTCACGAGCGTTCCGAATTGTTGACAGCCCTCAGCTGTCATAATCGTGATATCTTAATCGGAACGCCAATTATCGATGTCAGCGCTGTGAGCGATTATGTTCTAATTCGGAAAGCGGTCCTAGAAATGCTGACGGCGGCGTTCAATTTCTTTCTTCACGAATGAAATTGAACGCCGTTCATCAGCCCTTAACCTGACTATTTTTAATCGCGATTAAAAAGGTATGGGATAAAATGAGTTGTCATGAACTAAAATGTACACCAACACCTCGACTTCAGGTGCAAAAATAGTATTGTATCTTTGTTTCTTTTGCTCATATCTTGAAAATGGTGTGTCCTATCGCAAAAATAATGAAAATTTCGACCCTCTTTAAGAGTCATGAACCCCTAAAACTCAACATGTAGGTAAATTTTTTCATATTTTCCATATTCGAGGCAAACAAAACAAAACAAGGGTACCACGTGGAGTCACGATTGTCAAATTCGATTTTAGATGTGTCAACATTTTTTTTTTTCCCTAATATCTTCAAGACTCAGCCAAAAATAAGGAATTTTAGTGATAGTTTAGTTAGTTTATTTCGGTGTAGGTACATGAGAATCGGCGCCATTATTAAGGTCTTTTCGTTCTGTCGGCGGCGTGATCTGAGAATAGTGTTATGGGTCGTTAGTGAGTCGCGCAGTATTGACAAGCATCCGCGCAGATGGCTAGACAGATCACCTTTTGTTTATCTACCGCTTCCGCCCGTCTCAACAACCGTCGCGTTGACACATCGCGAATAGCACCCAATAACAATGCACACACTTAATAACATAATAATATATTATGTTATGTTCTTCGTCAAAAACGTTCGCAAATGAGTATGTTTTTCCCGCAAATAATTACCGGCAGACATTGTTGTTGTGTGCTGTGCAAAATCATCGCGATGTGATATATATCAGATAGTTCCCAGTACTTTCAGGCATGTGTTTTATAAGATTTATCTTCGTAAATTGCACTTAATGGGTATTTACAATTAGGGCTAACAAGCTTGACAAATATCCTTCATTCATAATTATTCAAGTACTTCTTTTGGAGAGTGAAATTTTTGGGCAGTTGTTGGATCTTCGCGAAGATTGTCCTGCGCGAAGTTGAATCTAGAAATATTCCTCAGATAGTACAATCAAATCCAAAGAATAAAAACACTGAATCCATGTAACATCGAGCATAATATTTCGAATTGCATAGGAGTACTATGTAAGATTAATTCGTTGCAAACTGTAGACTGAATTCGCATCCAAGAATTACCAAAACGGTAGCTAAAGTGTTACAGAAACATTTAGTATAGTTCGGTGATGTTGCAAATTTCGCAAATGTGTTAAGTGAGACGTGCCTTGTGGCTCGGCCCTGCTGAGTCAGAGAGCAGACGTCAATGCGGTAAGAACAGTATCGCGGTAAAGTAAATAAGTCGTAATATTTTCATGGGTGCCGCCGCGGCGGGCACCTCGCCCGTTATGCGTTGCTCAAATAAACAAACGTGTTGATTTTTATACGGTATCGGCGTTTCCAGCGGCGGCCGAACATATCCAACCGTGATTCCAGAGAACGATCATCCTTGTTACATGTACCTACTCACTTTTGACGTTACTCGGAATATGCGTGGCTAACTCAGAGCTAACGAGAAACCTATTTTTTTAAAGGTTTTTTAGCAGGTACATAAATGCTTTTTTGGCTCTGAACCTTGTATGATTATTATTTATCCTAGGTTGACCTTTTATCATCAAATTATTAATGCAGATTTCAGTCTGACTCTCCTGTAGCGTTTAATAATTGGAAATACGTTAATTTAAAAGGATAATAAACTTGAGAACCCAGGAGAAACGAAATTCGGCGTCGGGCCTCATACATACTTATTTTTCGCGATTAATATTATTTCTTTTGATTTTTACAAATAGCTGTACGCAATACTTGTGCCAACTTCATTTGGAGACTACTTATTGAAAATTTCGTCTATAAGCTCTGCCGTTCGCACATCGGTGCATCATGGTCAAAAAAATAATTCATTCACCTCTCATAATCCTCAAAATCTAAATTAAGCGAACGCATTTGTCCGGTGTCAACAAAAAGAAGCGCGTCGGGCCACGCATGAATCAGCGCGATACAATTAATCTAATTTAAGGGGAGGCATGGGACGGGCCGCGCGTCGCACAGTCTCGCGTTCCCGCCGCGGCCGGCGCATCGCCCGCGCCCGCACGCTGCACTCCGATGCAACCGCGCGACCACGCACGCGCACACGCACCTCATGATCTAGTGTAATACCCAGTGAAATGCCGCAAACAGACTGTTCCGTTCAAGTTTCGATAACAGTGCAACCGGGTTACGATAAATTGCAAGTGTTCGTTGACGTTTACATGAGTGAGTAGTCCGTTTTGAACAGTAGTTTGTTTGTAGTGTTGAAATTATGATGCTACCCATAAAATTATGTAAGCCAAAATAATTAAACAGGTACTCGAAATCGAAAGGAAGCTTTCAGGTAACTACGGTGAATTTATCACAAAGTTTTATGTTACCAAAACTATTTCACAATATTGTAAAATTAATATATTGTAATTATTAGTCCTTGAACTTGTGTTCTCAGTTATCTGTTCATGCAATGTTGAATACTGAATGAGCATTATTAAACGCTCTTGAAGTAATGAATCTAAAGAGATATAGACTATCTAAGACTTCTTCTGTCCCTTACCAATAGTCCTGTGCTCAAAAAGCAGCTGCCATTGGGGAAAGGCAGGGGGCTTACTTTTACTACCAAGCTTTCATGTACACTGGTCACGGACTGTTGAGCAAAGAAAGCCATTTGCAACTTACACGGTTAGTCTTTGAACTATTTGACAAACTTTCTTTAACTATAGCTACAAATCCTAGAATTGGTTACGGTCCACCTTGAATATACATCTCTTCTCTGCCTGGTCTTACAAAAGATTGAGGATGTTCCTTGCTTGTTACTTTAGAATCTGCTGGCTGCTCTGCGGGTGCAACTGCTTAGATGTGAAAATGATCAATTGTTTATCTAAACTCGGCCTGGTTTTGTCAAATCTTGCTACCAATTTTGCTGACTGGGATCTGAAAGCAGTCTTATGATCAAATATCTTAGAGAATAATGTGAAAGCAAAATGTTTATGCTGAAAGTATGATTTCTTGTCTTGCGGCTAAATGTAAGAATGTGCATACCCTATCTGCAAACTGATGTTCCACAGTCAGCTTTTAAGAATTTATCATCATTCTCTGCCCATATCCCGATTTATTTGACGTCGGCGCAATTTGTCTTTTCAATTGATTATTTTACGAAAATGTTTACACTAAGAACTCGCAATAAATAAATATATTACAGTTACTAGCACCCATCGATCAATACAAAAATAAGAATTGACTGACACAGTAATCACGCGGTAAATTTTCTCCTAACGATCGGCGACAGTGAAATAATCGTCTGTCAAAAGGTAATGCCAAAATCTCTCAGCTAACGGCTATCTAGCAGCGACAAGTGACGCTTTCGGCGCGACGATGAATCACTGCTAATTATTTTACGATTCGCGAGCAGAGCTGCGCGTGCGACGCCCGAACTAAACAATTAGATGAGCCACTTACACACCACTATACATATGGTTGCTACCCTCCAAAACTCTTCAGTCCTCTGTATGGCAACACCGGCCTCTAACCGGAGGATCTCGGCCACTGTCCAAAATTACGACTCTAAAATTATTCCCAATGTTAACTCTTTTGTTGTAAGAGATCTTTAGGAGACGCTAATAAACAATCCTCTTTGAAGATTCCAAAATAGTGTTGTTTACAACGCTCCGTAGCGTTAACAAGCAACCCTTTACCTATGGTAACGGTTCTCTCAATGTTGCATCTGGTTAGTTCCAAAATAACTCGCAGTTTAAACAAATCTATGATAGCTAGCTTTCAAGACTCATCGGTTATACCTGACCCAGAACCTGGCCTGAGGCGTTATACAAGTTGGACAATTATGTTTTAGATTAACTCAGTAAACCTCATCTACTTTCTTCAGCCTACGCCGCGATACGTTTATAAACTGTTGTATTGGAGCCAAACTGACTATTTTCTTTGATCTTGATCTGTTACCAATAGCAACGCTCTGACGTGACCTTCAAACTGAACGCACTTCAAGTCGTACCATATGTGGTCGCAACAATAACTATAATAAACATCGTAAATACGGCAGTGATGAGACATTTTGCAGACGGCGCCTACTGTGATTCAGTCTGGAGCGCGATTGCCTTTATAGATGGTGGTTGGTCGCAGCGGCCGGGCCGTTGGCATCGGCATCGCGACATGACTAACCGCCGCCCGCTCTAGATACAATCAAAATATGTGACAAGTTTATTTCTATTCGGAACAACACATTCTGCTCGATATATCCCGCGCCTCAAAGTTGAACATCTGCTGATTTTTTCTACGACATAAGTAGGTCGGGGCTCGCAACTGCGTCACGCGCCCTGGCCGCGTCCGCTCACCGTTCGCTTACGTTTACGCTAAATCGTTACGCTGTTTTCCTATGCCGTCGCATCGTGAGCTGTAATATATTTCTTGATGCAGCTAAATGCACACATGTAGTCAATAGGTTGTCGAATCTACTGGCAGCCGGAATGGACTGCCAGTGGATTGGACAACCTGTTGCAGAATGCAATGGGAAATGAGGTGCTAGCTGGTAGCAATATACTCGCGTACAGCCTATTTCCCATTGCATTCTGCCTTTCCTACACTGTTCAAGTCAAGGAAGATTTAAATCAGTAAACCTTGAATTTGTCGAGGTCATTTTGTTATATATAATAAAAAAAAACTCCGTCCTTATGTCATGTCATAAAAGTAGATACAAAATCAAAACAGTACTTACTGCAGCAATTTAATTAATATAAAAGCATTTATCAACTATAAAACAGTATATTTTAAATGATGTTAAAATGCAATCTGTGGTCTAGTCAGTATTCCAGTAGTAAGTAAAATTATATCTGTGTTTTTGTCGTCAGTTAAAAATACCTTTATTGACCGCCTTTAAAATGCATGTTCAACCTCTCGTCATGATTATTTACGCAAAAGCTTCATCAAAGTATACTATTCCATCAAAAGCACCAAATATAGAGCTTACAAAATAAACATAAATTTTATCAAGAACAAAATCAGTAAGATACACATATAATCAGTAAGATATAAGTCGACGTAAGACGGAGCGTGTGTTGTGGCGTAGGGGCTGGTCGATCGGCGCGCGCGCTCGGGTGCTCCTCAGAAATACCCGGTGACTCAGCGCGCGTTTCACAACGATACCTTTGCCAATAGCTTTTGTATTACTTCCTATTGCTGGTACTATTTTCCTCCACTATTCGTTGGAAGATTCCTCCCATCAGGCTTTGATAACTTCGGTCTTACGTCACCAAATGTTTGCTTTCAATGTTGTTGTTTCTTTGATGGGTTAATCAATAATATTTATACAGAAAATATTACTGAAAATTTAATTAGAGAGCAGAACTATTGAAGGAATTTCAATAAAAGCTTGTTTCTCAGTGTCCGACGGACCCTGTGAAACTATCCGCCAGATGTTTTAGAAAAAGAAACAGAATTGATATGAAAGTATCCGCCAGATAAATAAACCGGATCTGGGATGTGGTGAACAAGGGCATTAAACTTTTGTTATTATCAATGTTGAGGATAATCTTTGCACAAAACATATTTTCGAAAAAGTTCTTAGCATTCGCCAGCGAAGCAGAAATTCAATAATTTTCTGTTTATACCATCAGACAATGTACTAATTGATGACTCATCTATTTTTATTCTAAAACCTATTGTGATCCTTGATCCCAGGACAAATATTGAAATTAAAACAAATTCAATAGTAGTGAATAAATGGACGTTTAAAAAGATTACCAGTTCCTTCCTACTTAATTCGTGATTGTGGACCAGGAAATCAATAATAAATTAAATTTACTGTTTCTAAATATTTACTTTCTGAAGCTTATGATTCAATGGTTTTTCCTTCACGTTTTGGCATCACTTCAGAAACTATCTGGAAAATAATATTCAACGGTTTAAATGTTTCAATAGGTGTTAGAATAATACATAATTGTCAATAGTATCGTAAAACGTAACAAAACAGTTGCTCATCTAATCCACTTCCGAGTGGCTCGGCCGGTAGCCACTAGCCACCCACTCCGCGTAGTAAACTGAACCACAACAACATTCCTCAACTATTGCTGCTTTGCGTAAATTAGCACCACCACACTATTCTTTAAACAATCACTATTTCAATAAAGAATTAAATCCTCTTCAACCCGAACTCTAACATCAATCTACTTCAAACTTTACGTTCACGATCGTAGTCCAGAATAAACGAAGTTACGCCCGTTTCTATTGATTTTTACGACTTGCCTCGAGATAGCAAATCTTCAGTCGCATCTGTCCTATGGAGTCCTGCGTTGTATCCCCGCCGGTGGCTCTTTGATGTGATCTGGATACAATCACCTATATAGCACATTAACGGTGACTGGCCCAGTTCTAGTTTCGCCGTAGAAGTTGGCACGAAATTGTAAACTGCCCTCTTTACCAAAGGCGCTAAATATCCAAATAGCATTGTACTATAAAATGATCTTATTCACCATCCTCTAAAGCGTGGGAATCAATCGTCGAATTTACATTTGCATAATATTTTAATTTGAAGTAGGTACCATAGTCCCTCTAATATAATTTACTTGAAACACTTGTTGAAAAAAGATGTTACTTTTAAATCTCCGTGAGTCACAAGTTTGTCTGCTCGCCGTTACAGATTCACATGTATTATTGTCCTTTAGGTACTTAAAAATCGTACACAAGGACGCCTAAATTCGCTCGGTAGATATTTCCGGATCGAATGAAAGTGTCTCCGATGAATCAGACATTTTTAAATGTAAGACGTAATTCCCTGTCATTTGCCCAACGTGATCCCAACATTAAAAATTTGGACATTCTGTGAATTTTTGGCACTCGTTGGTGAAGTAAGTGAAAGCATTTCAATTTGGGTGTACCTATGTTTGTAACATAGCAAATATTATAAAAAATATTGTCTCTGTTAATGACATATATACAAAAGTGTCCGTGAGTCGTTATAACATTTCAACGTCTTGAAGCGTTAACCGACTTTGTGACAGACATTTGCCTGCTTGTCAAGTGGCTGCTCATAAATCGGCCCGCTAATAGAATAACTGTCGTTTCGCTGACAGTATCCGCGAAGTGTCACCGCCACTGACGCAATCGGAGCGGTCTGCGGCCCGTCCCGACGCCAAATCGAAAAGATATTAAAGCCGCCGATCAAAGAGAGCTTCCCTCGCTCACCAGATTTATGGTATTACCGAAATGTTTTGTAGATCACGCGTAACGTTAAACATGGATTAAGAGACGTCTACATAAAATGTACTGTAAACGGCTTTCGGTAAACTTATGTGACACTAACCAGAAATTGTGTAAGACCTGGTGTCTTACACAAGTAAGGTTTAAGAAAAATTAGACCGAAAGCCATTGATATCTACAGATGAAGACATGAAATTATTTGAAAAGTGCGTCTTATCTCTTACTTAGGGCTGATTTTACCTACGTCAGATATGTTTTATATCTCGCATAAGAGATATCTGACGTTGGTTAAATCTACCCTTAGCAAATAGTAACTGTATTACTATTTGCTAAGGGTAGATTTACTATGTATTTTTGAAAAGTTTTAAAATTTGGCCCTTCATTTTCAAGTTTTCTCTACATTTATCTTTTATTCCATCATCAGTTCTTAACCATAAGTAACCCACAGCAGTACACTGTTGGACATATGCCTCCAGTTGCAGGCCATTGAGCTCGTTCCTTGACCATCTTCCTTTACTTTTATTCGTTCCCTCTTTGTTATCTTTTCACCAATCTATAAACAGCAATCGTGCCTCATTAAGCTCACTACAATTACTTCATTTTCAATCTTCATTATATTTTTACACGTCATCAACGTAATAACGGAAGAGGGAACAGTCAAAGACCTTTAAAACTTCAAAGTTACGTCATTGTTATGATACGAGTTTATTCGGTGACCGCAGACGTTATAAATGTATGTATTGTGCTATATGTACTGTAGCTTGCTCAGATTTCAATTACTCTCGGCAGAACGATGCCCTGCCTTGCATTGGCTTTCAAATATGTTAATTTTATTCCAAAAAGTGTTGAATCTATTTAGCTATATGCTATCCGTTTACCATACTTGGTACATAGCGCTACATTTCCTAATTTGGATAACAATCTTCACTAAAATAAATTGCGAAAGATTCTTATTAGATTTTTTATTTATACGAGTGTTGACTGTCTTGTTTCTTCAGTTCTTCAGAACTAACAATCTCGTTTCTTCAGCTCTCCTCAGCAGCTCATACTGAGTCGTCATAATCCTTTAACATCGCTTACGTCCCACTGCGGGATATCAGCCTTCTCCTTTATGAATGCTACTCGCGACCCGAGTTATAATATTATAGTTTTTATTCATTCACCAAGTATAATATATAGTTTAGATAAGATGGAATTTTAGAATCACTTCAATAAGTCCATCTAAAATTCCGTCTAATCTAAACGCGAAACAGCTACGGGATTTCAATTTGATAGATAGATCTCCATCTAATTGGGGTCAGGAATCGCATATCCCCTCGTCTCATCTTGAAAGATTGCGCCAGAATTAAATGTACAGTTCCCGGTTATAATTTTATAGATTCATCGAAGTTTGCACTCGCTGTGGCGAGTGTTAGTCACGATCTTCTAACTAGCGTTCGCAGGCGATCTGTTAGCGAGTTTGCCCCCGATGCCTTTGTACGCCCCCTGCTCGTTAATTATCACTTCTGTAACGCAATTAGCTTCTTATGTACTATGTGTTGTTCATTAGCGTATCGCGGCAGTTAATAGCGTTGCCGTGGTGTGGGTAAAATAGTAGTTACCTATAGTTATTGGGTCCAAGAATAGTGTACTCATAAATTTGATGCTAAGTTTTGAAGTTTTTGGAGACACGACTTGTTTGATATTTAATTGAATCCTCTAGCTCAGCAATCTGTAGTATGCTACTCCTATTCTTGACTTGTTAAAGATGCTCTAAAATAGACACGAATCCTAGTCTCGTAAAAAGCATCGTTCATAAAATAATAAAAGTTTCCTCAAAGCGTTTTTAAAATACGAGGTCTAGATGCGGAAACTTAAACAAATACCTCACTTTCCACTTCCGCCGTTAAGATTTATGCGTTGGATTATTCTGAGCTCTTTGGGACTGCGTAAGTTATACTCTTAGTGTAATGAGCTATTAAAGCACGAGTTGGCACGTCGAGCCAGCTACATTATGCTGTAAGTCTGTAAGGGCACGAGCTGCTCACGCTATATGACATCCTGTTATTTGTTGTCGCAGCCTGCTCGTGTCCACAATGTCTTGGTAATTGATGTGCAACACTTTAATATACGAATTTTGTGCTGCGTATTGGATCTAAACATTGCTGAATTTGATGTTGTTGGAACCACATCTAAAGCTGAATTAACAATAATCGTTTTGTATCTGAATGCGAAATATCGGTCTTATATAAAGGAAGTTCTAGATCTATAGATGTTTAGAACTTGCAACATGCAAAGTGCATGAGATGTTTTTGTGAAACGTTTTCGAATGAGCAACATCTATGTAGGTGGAGAATGTTTTCTGTTGCCCACATAGATCCTGAGTATTTTGTTTACTATCATACAACAACAACAAGTTATTTACTCGACGGTAACTAGTTAGTTTGCGTGACGCTCGTGTGAACCACCTTCGTCAATACGAGCTTCATTTTTGGCGAGTTCTTCCAATAACATGCCCAAGTGTTGTGACAGTTTTATAAACGTTTAACACATGTCACATGTTGATGGTGACATGGCATGCATTTACGTCGGACCTACGTTACTTTTGCGCACTGCACATTGGCCTGGCAATGCACGCCGCAATCGCACCTTTGAAGTAGGGCTGTGATGCCGCAATCATTGGGCCCTAGTTTATCCCTGCGCAAGCCACGCTAACATCGCCCGCGCCGCACGCGTCATGTGACGCGACCGCATCGTCGGCGCTGATACGCTACATGTATGTTTACAAGCCAAACGAAGTTTACAATCACCGATAACCTGTATGGTTATGAATCAAAAGGAAACAAGTGGTGCAGGTGAAGCGGGGTGCGGCTGTATGTCGGTGGTGCGGTGCCGGGTGCAAGAGCAGCGCGTGGGCGCGGGTCGTCGACCGGTGCACAGAGCGCGGCGCGCGCCCTGCCAGCGAAAACGGCAGAAAACCTCACGAAGGGCGGCAGCACACGGTGTCCGCATTTAGCTCGGGCTGACGTCGCTGAGTCACCGCTCCGCGAATAGCGTTGGTTTGTTGTTGCATCGCTCGCTCCCGGCTCTCCCGTCGATTATTTCGAGCGGGCGGCGGTGTGCACAACAGTCCTCGGCGCACTGTGTCCGCGAGAGGTCGCGCCATGCCCCCGCTGCCCGCGCCGCCCGCGCGCCTGCGCCGCCCGCTCGACGCGCGAGACTCGCGAGACGCGTGTGACGCTGCAGGCATCGTCACCACCATCAGGGACACAGTCAGCTGTAGTTGGATATTTTATAGTGAGTGTCGCCCGCGCCGCCTACCCGACCACAGCCGCCCTACACCGTGGACCACGTTTTGTGTTAGCGCGCGCCCCGAAAACTGTATTTTTATTTGAAGCTGTTCAGTGTTGTCTACCTTTATAGGCTCGTTCGTTTCATTCGTTTGGTGTGAATTTTCTTTAAATAATATTATTGCGTACGTCGTCGATAATCGAGTGCTATGTGAATTGAAAATATTCCTCATATTTTCATCCGAAACTCTGTAAAAGTGATACAGTAACGTACGTACAAGTATACAAAAATATATGGATAAGTAAACCGTCCCTCACTTCCGCATTGAGTATCAGAAACTTCCAAAATCAGTTTACCGTTTTGTAGACATTACTTAATTAAAAACACAGTCGAAAACTCACATAAACAGGCGTGATACAACAAACAGTAGCCACCGATTGTGGTGAAACAGGCGCAACTCTATTGTATCGATGATGAATTGCTTATCAACGCCTTGTTAGTACACACTACCGCCATCTATTTGCGGGAAAAGGAATCAAAACGTTGAAAGCAACAAATCTAGGTGAAGCGTCTGACATCAGCAAGTCCGGAGTAAAATTAACTCTTGACGTATTTAACCGTGCCGTGGGACTGCCGCCGATTCCTCCAAACATTCGGATTGTTCTCGCATTGGCTCCTCTATTAGATGATCATTGTTTTAATTGCGTCATTGAATCGCGCACGGCATCATTATTATTAGTTGCGTATGCGTCTTGTGATACGTAATATTTTGTTGCTACCACTGCTTCGGCGGTGAATTATGTATGTGTAGCTGTACTGTGCTCTATTTGACGTAGTTTTGAGCTTTGAAAGACAGCTTTTGTTCTTTCTATATTTACTTTGTAGACCTTGTGGTTATTGGCCAAGATCTTCTTTCCTACAATAATCATTCTGATGAAACAATTGTTGTAGTGCGATTGCCTTCGTAACACTATTTCCGCAGTGCGTACCAGATTATATCTATATCCCACTTCTAAATATGTACTAAAATGTATGTGTTTGTATTGCTCAGGTAACACTAGCGCGTCGACAGGGGGCGAAGGCGCCGCGCCGCCGCCCTCGGAGCCCGACCCGGCGCTGGACTCCATGCACATGATGCTGGACCCCCACCTCAGGCCTATCTCGCCGGACCTCAACAATGAGGAGTCCAAGCGGATATTTGAAGAACACAAGCAACTTGCTCAGGAGTACCTCAAGGTGAGATTTCCGTTTGTGATGATTATTTGTGAAAACCTTCACATAAAAATGATGATCTTCTTGTCTTAATCATCTAATCAGGAAACATACCGGTCAAAATCATAATCCTCCTTTTTACTTCGCTGTAGTCGGGTAAAAAAGTCATGCCATGACGCTTCACAATAAAAATGAATCCATTTTGCTTTCTGTTCAAATTTATATATTTATTACATAAAGCTTTATATTTTGAATGGCCAAAGTCTGATTTTAGAAAGGAACGACTAACCTAACAAGCGAAATCGTGTGGTGACTCCATGGCTTTATCATGTCCATAATAATATGCAGTTAATCGTAAGAGAACATACAATCAAACCACGTAAGAGACGGCGATAAACCCATAGTGCGTAATTTACACGTATGGATTAGAGGACAGGAGGATAAAAGATGTAAAAAACCAGTTGTCTATGTATAATGTCTATGGCTAGATAGAAAAACTATTCATCGAAACTCATTTAAAGCATATCCGTTCCGTCGAGACTAAAAACATATTATGCAATATGTTAACCGTTTAATTTGTATAATTTCAGATTCAGACTGAGTTTGCATACCTCAGTAATCACAAAGCAGAGTTGGAGGAGAAAATGGACGACGATGAGCTTCGGCAGAAGAGAGAGATTATACAGTTGGAGAAAGAAAAGGTAAATATTCTACTTTTGGAGATTGAAAATGATGAATTAATCCATATGTTAATTAATGATTAAATCTTAAGGGTACGCTAGTCGGTCATTCTTCCATACAAACGTAGTCGTCTGGTTGACGGTGTACGTTCAAAACTAAAAATTATATCAATTTGTCTTGTCATTATCTAGCCCAGTATGGAAGCAAGTTTGAAAAAAAAAGAATGGTTTGGAAGTTATGAGCGTCGAAACCATATTTCAACACTAATTTTGACTCGTCTTTGGGCGTAAATAAATAACTTATGTAGTAAAATAGAAAATAGAACCGATAAAATAAAAAATGGAAAATAGGAACCGTACAAGTATAGATAATTTATTCAATAGTTTTAATAATTTTATTTTGAGTAAATACATCCAATACTTTTTCCATAGTATCTATACGCCGAAAGGTCTGTTCATGAAATTTTACGCGCACGTTTTAAAGCATCGTCTATTTCACTAAATAAATAAATAATTACACTAATTAGCATGCATATTAGTCACGCCCACCAACGAGGTCGAGCCGTCGACTAGCGTACTCTTAAGGAATTCATACTAAGTACTATAAATGCGTAAGTTACCGTCTGTCTGTCGGTAACTTTTCACGCCTAAACCACTGAACCGATCGTTATAAAATTTAACAGATAGGTAGCTCTGGAGAAGACCATAGGATACCTTTTAGCGGATATTTGCGACTCTCACTATGTGAGTCGCAAAAACCCGCTGGATATGGACAAGACCGGCCGCTTTGGCAACATTTGAGAAAGGCTAATGTTCAGCAGTCTTTCGGCTCAGACAATGATGGGATCTGACTGCTTTGTGTCCGGGGCTGGATAATTTCAAGAAGTAAATGGCGCTATGCCACTGTTGGTGTACAAAACTAATACACAATATGTTTTTTTTTTCAGGACTCATTGATCAAGCTATACTGCAGCCTAAAGAAGCAGCTAGCGCGAGCTGAGAACGACAGCTGGCTACATCCAGAGGAGATGCCGAACGAGTGACCGCGACACGCTGGTGACCGACGGGACCACTGCGACTTGCTTCATGTGTCATTGATCTCAACATACCAAATGAGCCTTCAACTTTTCGTTCTCTCCTTATTTACAGGTTTAGTTTATAATGCATGTTTAATTAAAATAATGACGCTCGTACGATGAAAATTACTGTTTACGCAACAAGTAACCAACGCCCTTTCGCGTCCAAATGATGTAGTATGTGGCTGTGAAACAGTGGGCGACCGTGCGTAGACGCCGCTTTGTGTACAAGCGCAATTTACAGTTATCTGTAGTATATAGTTTTGAAACCTTGACATTTTATCAGTTTCGCTGTTATTATACATAACCATTTCTTTCAATCTTCACTAACTTTACCACCGTAAACAACTAATGTCTTTGTCGTTGTAAAAAGCACGTTTTAGTGCTTTATATGCGTGAGTGTTCCCCAAAATATTAAAGTAGTTTGTCATACTTTTATACGGGAGTATAGAAATGTGATTTTGTTTACATTATTTTATCTCATTCGATCATTTATTTTGTAGAGTGTGGTATGCATTTGTTTTGATTGTATAAATGTAAGATAGTATTTAGCAGTATTAGATAAGTTAAATTATGTTAAGTTTAATAAATTTTTGTGAAATAGTTTATGGTTTTCATTTATACATCGCGCAGTTGAAATACTTTATGCGAACCAGGAACTTAGTGTTACGTGACCGCTGTCCTGCTGGCAATTTGAGCTGAGAACTGCCTGAAATAAGAGTTACATAATAGGTTGGGGAAAAAGTTTCTTCGCATTTTTTAAGAAAATTCAAAACATTTTTTAACATAGTATGTTTACATTTAACTAAAGTATGTAGGTACCATTTTGTTCGATAACTTTTTGCCATCTTGTAGGTAGGGACATGATCCCATTGCTATAGAAATTTTGGGACTTCTGATCAAAATACCGCGACAAGTGGTTTTGGCAGTCCTCCCGTGATGTTAACCTGACACTGCCTAAAGAATTCTGAAGAGACCGAAACAGGTGGAAATCTGAAGGTGCAAGGTCAGGACTATACGGCGGATGCATTAACACCTCCCAGCCAAACTCTCTTAATTTTTGCTGAGTGGCTAAAGATGTGTGAGGTCTAGCGTTATCATGATGAAAAACCACACCCCTTCTGTTGATTAATTCCGGCCGCTTTCTCTCAACTTCTTGCTTTAATCTCATCAGTTGTTCGCAGTAGAGTTCAGAATCGATGGTCCTGGGGGCCTACCACCACCTCTTTAAGCAGTATTATTTTAATATTACTTTAGTGTGGGAAAGAGATGAAGCTCTACAGGACGTATTGCTCCATCTCTTTCCCCCACTGAAGTAACATTAAAATAATACTGCTTAAAGAGGTGGTGGTAGGCCCCCAGCCTGGTGGTAACAGCTCATAATGAATAATGCCCTTCCAATCCCACCACACACACAGCATCACCTTGTTGCGAGTTAACCCGGGTTTTGCCACAGTCTGTGAAGCCTGACCGGCCTTTGACCACGACCTTTTGCGCACGTTCTTGTCGTACGTGATCCACTTTTCATCACCAGTTATCAGCTTCTTCAAAAATGGTTCGGTTTCATTACGTCGTAATAAAGAATCACAAATGAGTACACGGTTCATTAGGTTTCTTTCAGTGAGCTCGTGAGGTACCCAAATATCGAGCTTTTTTGTGTACCCAGTTTTTTTCAAATGCGCCAAAACTGTTTTGTGGTCAATTCCCAGTTCTTCAGCTACGTCGTAACTACTAATATGCCGATCTTGCTCCACTTTTTCAAAAATGGCATCCATTTTATCCGTAATAGGGCGACCAGAGCGACGTGCATCTTTGACATCAAAATTTCCGGATTGAAAACGCTTAAACCAAATTTGTGCTACTCTCACAGACACTGCACTAGGTCCATAAACATCGCAAATTTTTTTCGCGGCTTGCGTTGCATTTTTACCTTTTTTGTAGTAAAATTTTAAAATGTATCGAATTTCTTCATTAGATTCACTCATCTTGACAGTACGAAAAACAAATAAAAATCACACATTTTCCTAATTTGAATTTGGAATTATGTTCTTTAAAATTTAAACTTTCAATGATACCAAAACCAGCCAGATACACATAGTATAGCCAAAGAGATTTTATTACAAGTTCATACATACTATAATGCGAAAAGACTTTTTCCCCAACCTAATATAAGGGCTCTGCTGCAGTTGTATATGTACGGAATTCATATAAAATAATTATTATAAAATAGCTTCCACCTTTTACCAAATAGGAGTGCGTGAATAGCAAGAGATAGCTTTATGTCTAAGCTCATTTTCTAGAACACGCACATACACTCATACAGACTGTGCGCGCACTCGACTACAAAGGAATACAGGTACACTACTTATGGTCAACTCCTGCGCATTGCTGCTTTATTCTGGTTAGTGCGACTTCTCTCACTGGGCGGTAGGAATATCGTGCAAACGCATAAAATTGCGAGAGGTGCAATGCAATGTATACAACCAGTGTGGGTGTGTCAACCTGCACCATTTCTTACCTTCGTACATTGCTCCGACTAGTTTTGTCTACCACGCTAATGGCAAGACCGCTCACGCACCTACTACAATGCGGGAGAGGTGCAATGCTACGAATAGTTGTCAACCTCCATGCATTTGTTACCCTGGTACTTTACTCCGACTAGGTCTTCACACAACTTCAATGCGGGAAAGAGAGGTCCGATGATTGAAAACGTCCCTTCATTGGTACTACCCTGCTACTCTTGCTACGACACAATAAAGTGCAATTCTGGTCGCACAGCGCTAATTACCTACAGTTATATTCATCTAGAAGGTGTCTCTCTTTCTATCGCGTAACTCTTATATCTTCCGACTATGTTACGCCCACTGAGTTCGACAAATCGAGTACGCCGCGTACCTACTTGTAGTTTTATACCTAAAATGCGGAGTGACCCATCTGAATTCATCTGTGGTAACACCAAATGCGAGTCTAATACTTTTTCCTTGTGTTTAACATAATGATAACGATGTCAAAGTTAGTATCGATATAACTATTTTTGGGGAAAATATCCATACGAAAATCGAAACTGATTGAAGCCATCAATTAAGATATTTCGTTTTTTTTTGAGACTTGGAGAAAACAAATAAAAATAAAACGTCAGTCCAAATAATTTATTATTTCAATTGTCATAGTCACAATATAGATTTTTTTCGTTTACTGGAATGGTGAATTAATGTTATAAACAGTAATTGATGATTAATTTGGCACTTCGGGTTAATTATCCATCAATATTTGTTGAGATTCAAACCTTAGACAAATAAATGCTTTTACAATGAACACATCGTCATTGTGGTGTATTATATGGACGATTCTTCAAGTAACAACTTATGTACAATATAATTACAATAATCGTCTACATAACTACAATACTGGGCCGCGGCGTCGGAACAAGGGGCGGAGCCACTCACCGGCGCGACCGTAAAGTTATACAATATACAAAACAGTGTCGGGTGAAACAGAAATCCTTGAGAATCTATATTTACTGTTTATTTTTATTGTATATTTATACAACTATAGAATGTGATGTACTGTATACAATTTAGGTAAATAAATAAACTTGCAAATTGTTCTACTACTATCATAAATTTACAATATTTTTTTACTTTACATAGTGATATGATCTTATGTTTATAAATGTATGTAATAAATAGTAATAAAAAGCGATATAACTCAAATCACTAACCAATTTAAATACATCCAAATTCATGTACAGAAATAATTCGGCATCGAGAGGAATATTCTCGGCCCTTTTGAGTTCAACCAAATCATTCAATTTCTACTAATGAAAATAACATAACGTCACATTAAAAATACGACATAATAAGATAATAGTCGTCTAAAAAAATATATTTTCGTTGTCAGGGCCCGATGTATTATGATAAACTATATTATTTTAAATTATACAGGAATGAAATCTGCTAAAACTTCCACTTAGCTACCGTACTATTAAGAGAAAATCATAATAAAGGCAATTCCATCAAGCCTTTTTAGTATAATGATATACATACACTAAAATATTATCATTATTTTATTAACTCCTATGAATAACGCCATGATTTGAAACATCATAAAAATAAATAAGGCAACAGTCGCTTTAAAAATATAGAGCTATTGTTACATCTACACGACGATATAAAATCGATAGATATATATAGTCAAATCATGCCATTTTGTAGGTGTAACAATGAGCGTATGAAACAGTTCCCTTAGCTACACATATAATAATCTCACACTTGAAATAGTGTGCATAACACAACACGGTGCGGTGATCGCAACTAACACGATAGTGACAACTCTCGAAACACAACATACGTCAACTACAACTAACTGGACATAAATGTATGAAAATATTCTCTCAGGAGTCGATGGCCGCAGTGAACCTAACAGTTGTTAAAATACTATATTAAAACGAAGATTTAAACTTACACTATCGGATTGTGGGTGGCAACTCGAAGGCAGTTTATTAATGGTGTGACACTCATGTGCCTCTAGCTTTACTAACCGATCATGATAAGAAGCCGAAAGTATTTGAACCCTATCTTAGTGGCAAAGATTAGCACCGCGAGCATTAAACCATTCTATACAAATACTAGAAGACAACGAGACGATCAGAACAGTTCGTATTTTGATCAAATTGTTATAGGAAATGCACTTATTAGAATGAAGTATACAGTTTAAGAAAAAAATGTTAAATGTTAGAACAACTTGTAAATGCTATAAGTAAGACTGGAAGTGACAGAATTATTCTGAAGACTCTTGAAAAATTATATTAAAATTTATAACGAACAAGAGAAAATATGTATAGATAAAGACAAACATTAACTATTTGAATAAAAATACCTAGATTTAACTGGTCATGGAATGGAGTATTCTGCAGACACCAGAACTATTGCGCGCGCGCATCTTACCAGTTATTTTTAGTAAATTTAAGTAACTAAAGTCTACTAATGGCTCGTCCGTGGGCTCAACCACCAATCGTTATAAGGCGATACAACGTATTTATAGACAACACTAGCTCTCGACAAGCAACAAAATAGTGATTCATAACTTCATAATTATAATAATATTTTTTTATAAATATCTCTCACAATTACATTCGTCTATTTAAATAAGAAACAATCTCAAATAAAGCACACTCTAAAAACATCCGACGCAATACTAAATTGAGCAACGTTTACGGGGAATACAACAAATTACAGCAATTATCATGTATGTATTGTCAACAGTTCTCAGGACCACGTGTCATACATTAAATCTTATAGATATAAAACTTCAGATTTAGGAATAAGGAATAAAATCTGATATCTAACGGGAGGGGAAGACTGGTATGGTCAATCGTTGTCATTCCTGAAAACAAAAGAAAAGTTTAGTCAAAAGACGGTTCTGCAATTGTTTTTGTTGTAGAGACAAAATAATGGCTTTTAACAGCTTAATATTTAGGTAACAAATTAATAGGTATGTTCTATTTACATTTTAACTTCACCGAGCTATGTAGCAAATTCAAGGAGGCTTGGAATATTTTTCGCCGAAAACATTTGATAAACGTCAAATAACAGAAACCTTTGTCATTTCAACTGTTATAATATGTATTCCAGACAATTAATTTTTAACGAAAGAAATACTTAAGTCAATAAAATAAAACAAATAGTGCCACTTTATAACAATGACAGTTAAATAAAACAAACATAACACCTTCTCAGACATAAAATTAATGGTTTCATATCTTTTAAAGTATTTATTCTATTAATAGTTTGTACTATTTTTATTGTATCAACATTTTACGTAAAATATGAATGGCTCATTATTTTCTTCCGTAAGTAGGTTGTTAAATACTTGCATTTCAAGTGCGTATGAGTCACAGGACAATGCACGAAGCAGATTGGATTAGTTTGAATTAGCCTATGACAATAGTTTGTAATTCTCTAATGCATTAAGTTCGCGACTTGTCGCGTGTTGCATTGTTTATCCCTTACTGTGCCTTCGCACAGGCGAAACATTCCCAAAAAATCTCTGTTTTCTGTCCACATTTAGGCCCGGCTTGCACCACAAATCCCTAAATACATTTAGCGCTAAATGAACAAATAAACATTGTTCTATTTCTGACAACTGTTTCAAGTTGACATGGGACAAAATGATGTTTGAAATGTGATAAGCGCTAAATGTATTCCGTGATTTTTGGTGCAAGCGGACCTTAGAACAATATCAATGAAGTCAGGCGCGTTTTGAGAAAGATTGCCTCAGAGTCGCGACTTTCTAGAGAGCCTTTAAACAGCAAACTACGATTATCAACTCATTTGTACATGAAACTTTTACGGTCTAATAACGATGATAATGGCGAATGTATCTAGTTGAGTTTCTACTTGCTATCTATATGGTGTGCAATAAAAAGTTTACTACCTTTTACTTTAAACTTACTCATAGGTAAATAAAGTTGATTTCAGAATGAAAAGATCAAAAACTAAACTTATGTGTGGGCATTACTTGCAAGTTACTTTTGCAAAATCTCATGACTGAATGTGTAGTTGACTACTCTAACTTTAAGGTCAATTTTATCAATTAAAAAATTACCTTAAAGTTATACTAGTATTAGGCACTGTAATTTTTTTTTCGTGAAAATTTCGTTTTCGGTTTCGAAATGAAGGTGCGGCGATATAAGGAAAAATATAGTAAACGTATTATTGAAATCCTTAGAACGGCCTTTCCTTTGGTGTCCCCCTTCAACCCTAACAGTTTTTTATCAGATAGTATTTTCTCGTGGGATAATTTCCATCCTCCACAATAGCTAGTACAAAATATGTTTCACTATTAAGAGTTATCTGTCTATTGAAAAATAAGCCCTTGGAAGAGTTACGTGGAAATTGCACGATATTTTGATTTAAATCTGTGTCCGTGGACCGTGGAGTGTCTTGCCCGTTCTTCTCCATAGGAACCTACTAAGCTTTGGAATGGGCAACTAGCTTCATCTTTCTGACTGACGAACTCCTTGACAATTCAAAAGTGTCAGTAATTGGTCGAATTGAAGTAAATGCTTTGAGTTTAGGGGCTCGTGCAAATCGAAAGCACATTAAGCCGCTGGTTCCGGCTGTTGTTCGTAGATGTTTAACAGTAGTTACGTGTCAAAAGCCCAAAAATCGGAGACCCAGTCTTACTAAGGGGTATCGTGTTACCCAGAAACTGGGTTGTGAAGGTCAGATTCAGTCGCTGCATGTAAAATACTAGTATTCAGATGCATTCGGTAAGACTGGAAACCAACCCCAACATCGTTGGGAAAAGGCTAGGCTGATAGATTTTGATGAAATGAGCGCTTTACCTGTGAAGGTGTCCTACTAGCTAGCCTGGTCGCGCGCGGCGCGTCGCGCCTGCCACTTGAAGTCCACCTGCATGAGCCACTGCTGGCCGCGCGACCGGTTGCACTGCCGCAGCACCGGCTTCCACACGTCGCCCGCGTCAGGCTTGTCCAGACACATGCCTGTGTTCGTGTGCTTTATTGTTCGCGTCTGGAAAATATAAAAAAAAACGTGTTAGTTGCTGTCGTTTTTACCGTTTGTCTGAAGTTTACAAGGTACATGACATACAGACGTCTATTTAAATAGGTCGCTTGTGATGTCGATGGCGAATAAAACTATTCGAATCAGAGATTAGTTGTCTCTTTTAGATCAAACAATCATAATGTCTTACATGAAGTTTGTCAGCAGGTTTTTCAAAACAAGGAATTTAAATTCTATCAGAAGACGGAGGGTAGTGACTAAGGCTATTAATAATGGCCGCAAACGCAACAGCTACGTGTGATACTGTGCCCGATTTCTGGCTCGGGCATATTGTTATTGAACTTATTCACAAGGAAGTTCGCAGTAACAGCCCGGAACCTGGACTTGAACGAGTAATGGCAAAAAACTCGCCGAGTACTTGGACCTTATAACAAAAATAGCAAAATTCAGTTGCACACCTCTGGCTACCCCCTTACAGTTACAAGCGTAATATTAAATTACCTTAGTATCGTACGTCCACTCCTGGTTGCCGCGCATCCCGTGGCAGCGGATCAGCTTGATGGGCCCGCGCGGGTGCGCCGCGTCCAGACAGTTGTCGTCAGACATTATCTGCTTACGCTTCGTATACGCGAACACCTGCATACAAAACAATACGGTGAGAACGCTGTTTTAAATTATTGCGTTGTGACAGCTTTTGTGTGAAAAATATCTTTCTTTCTTTATTTTAATGCTCTGAAGCAGCCCCAAAGCAACTTACCATCGTTTCAACACCATCCTGCAATACAATCAAAGCAAACGCATACAAGACATTATTGTAAAACTACTGCCGCAAGCTTGCTTTCTTCAGTTCTAAGCTAGGTTAATAATGCCGAAACAATAGGGAATACGCATGTAACTTTTTTTTCACTAATTCTATAAAAGACAGTAATATAAACCTATAAAAAGTATTATAAGTTCAATTGACGACACGGTTGGCGCAGTGGTTAAGCGATTGACGTGTGCGTACGCGCAGCGGAATGTTGTTGAATTTAAAGATTTTAATTATGCAGATATTTAGTGTATGACGTCGTATAATTGTGTATGGTAAAAAAAAATTTGTGCACGCAACCATTGTGGAGAAATTCACCAAAAACTGATTCCGCTGGGCGAACGTTGTCCTGGCGGAACTTTTTTTAATCCATAGACTTTAGAAGAAAAGAGATGTGTCCAAAAATTAGTGTGTATTTGTGTGTAATTGTGTATGTATGAATAAAACTAGTGCATGCATAAACTTCGGAGAAATTCAAGTTTCCGCTACGCGAACGTTTGGCCATTAGCTAGTTTTCATATAAAGCGCTTACATAGAGAGCTGTAGATTTTTACATACGTTGTTTTGAATTTGTTTATATTTGTTTAAAAAACAGATTTAGAAAAAATCGTAGGGCTTAAAAGATAAAAATATAAACGTAAAATACGCTTATTAGGTCTTAGTTCTTAAAGTATGCACTTTGTGGTCTAGATTTTCACGTTTATACAAACCTTGTAAGTGTCTGCAACATGTTGCCAAGTATCAATGATGTTCCGTTAGTAACTAAAGAGTTATAGGACAAATTTACCATGAACAGATCACTGTTTACAAAGCAGTCAAATATCACGACGTTCTGAAGGAATTGCATGGTAATATGTATGTCAATAATTAGTGTATTCATTCAACTATTCTTATGCAAAATTTCATGTCATTAAATTCAGTAATTAAAGAAAAACAATTATAATACTGACGAAGCATCGAAAACCTACATAACCCGACCAAGTTCGGATGGCTACAAAAAAGCGGCCGTGCAATATATTTAGGTAACATCCCAAAATTTACAGTATAATACCGGTATTGAATTGGTATAGGTGATAACACAATTGTTGTTTCGATATAATTTATAGGTCATTTATTTTTGTACACCTACGTTTTTAAATGTATTTGACTATGACAGAAAGTAGGTACTATTTACGTAGGTACTTTATTTAAGTATGCGCTTGAGACTTGAGATATAATCTAAATATATTATTTAAGACAAATAAAATTCATACAGCTAATTTCTATTGAAGATTTCACGGATCAGGATTCTAACTATAGACCCCTTAGGGAATGGACATGCACGAGCGTGACATGCACGAGCGTTCCCGCAATTGCTTTTTGCAATGCAATTGTTTTATTTTCTCCTAACGCTTGTGTACGCAACTGTACCATATTAATAAATACTATATTGGAAGGTTAAGAACGTTTCTTAGATATATGGCACGGCCGCTTTTTTGTAGCCATCCGAACTTGGTCGGGTTATGTAGGTTTTCGATGCTTCGTCAGTATTATAATTGTTTTTCTTTAATTACTGAATTTAATGACATGAAATTTTACATGTGAATAGTTGAATGAATACACTAATTATTGGCATACATTTTACCATGCAATTCATTTAGAACGTCGTGATATTTGACTGCTTTGTAAACAGTGATCTATTCATGGTAAATTTGTCCTATAACTCTTTAGTTACTAACGGAACATCATTGATACTTGGCAACATGTTGCAGACACTTACAAGGTTTGTATAAACGTGAAAATCTAGACCCCAAAGTGCATACTTTAAGAACTAAGACCTAATAAGCGTATTTTACGTTTATATTTTTACCTTTTAAGCCCTACGATTTTTTCTAAATCTGTTTTTTAAACAAATATAAACAAATTCAAAACAACGTATGTAAAAATCTACAGTTCTCTATGTAAGCGCTTTATATGAAAACTAGCTAATGGCCAAACGTTCGCGTAGCGGAAACTTGAATTACTCCGAAGTTTATGCATGCACTAGTTTTATTCATACATACACAATTACACACAAATACACACTAATTTTTGGACACATCTCTTTTCTTCTAAAGTCTATGGATTAAAAAAAGTTCCGCCAGGACAACGTTCGCCCAGCGGAATCAGTTTTTGGTGAATTTCTCCACAATGGTTGCGTGCACAAATTTTTTTTTACCATACACAATTATACGACTTCATACACTAAATATCTGCATAATTAAAATCTTTAAATTCAACAACATTCCGCTGCGCGTACGCACACGCGATTGACTGCTGCGCTGCGTGTCGCAGGTTCGATTCCCGCACGGAACAAATATTTGTATGACCTACAATTAGTTGTTCCGGGTCTGGCTGTTTGTGTATGTGAGTTTAAATGTTTGTAAGCGCACCCACGACACAGGAGAAATTCCAAGTGTGGGGCAACGTTTTTAAAAAAAAAAAAAAAAAAAAAAAAAAAAAAAAATTCCAACTACTGCTTGTTGCTCAAAAAAAATATGAAACTCCAACAATTTTCTTCTACAGTTCAAACGTCCATTTCTGTCGCGGTCAGGATGTGACGTCATTTGGTATGTTATTGCTTTGTTTACATCTGTTTTTTAAGGTTTTTAACCCCAAATTATATAAATTAAATTGTTTTTGTGCTTTATTCAAGCAGAAATCTTACTTGCAAACTTACCTTAGTGAGAATTCAAGCAGTTTGTTAAGAAAAGATATTTGTTCACATGTTTTTTGAGATCACTTTCGAGATTTTCGAAGATGACGCGTTTCTAGTTTGCGTTCCGTTTCATCAAAAAAACATAACATAAAATAATGAATAATGCATTAAAAAATGACAAATAATTTGGAATATTTTTCTTAACTTCCATATAATGTATATTTAAATAATGAATAAGTTTTGAATTACGTGCATTCCCTATTGTTATAATTATTTAGTAAAGTGCTGAAAATTTGTGGTAGGTAGATTATATCGGACGTTTCTACGCCTATTTTAAAAAATAGATAGGTAAGTACTCTACGAGATTCGGGCTCCAACCGACCCGATAAACTATACTGTCTTTATTAGAAGAGTTCTAAACCGTGACTATATCGATTCAACGTTCATTTGCTTACCATTATAAGCACATTTAGCGAAGTGTTGATACCAATATATCTCCTCCCTAGATTAGAATATCGGTAAATAATTCCAGACAGTGTGACTACATTCGGCTACCTTGTCCGACATAACATGCCTTACCCTCAATGACCAACGTGCAGTTAGTAAATGAAATAACCTCCCTTTACATTTAAAATCTATGTACGAGCTAACATTACATATTTTATATTATGCGAATGAAATTCGTGTAATAACTGTGAACAGTGTAGGTCCTTGTAAGGCGACGGTAAACAATACATACATGTGTTAGAGACATTTCTCGCAATTTTTTTTTTTTCTTCCTCGATCTCTTGAACTGATAGTAACGAGAGGTAACGTCATTACTTTTGATAATTTAGATAATTTGTGGATTATGTAGAATGTTTGGATTTAGAAACTGACCTGGTTTCCGCCCATTCCGTGGCAGTAGCCCATGCCGAGCGGTTGTCCCGCCTTCCCGCCGAGCGTATCCAAACAGTTCGACGTCTCAGTGTTGCGAATCTGTAAACAGTAATATTTTGTCGTCAAGCAAACATACTTCACACTTGTACAAATATTTCTTAAATATAATCTATTGATATTTCAAAATACTTAATAGGCTTAATACGTTAATGTGTTGAAATTTATCAATAACATCTGTTTATATAACAGTATTCCAAAAGTTTTCCTTTTAGCAGTGTAGAGGCCTAAATTTTTCCAGATGTATGTTGTAATAGATAGACAAGTACATACACTTACTTGCATAGCAGATGAATTGAGATAAGAAATAAGTCAAGCAATCATTTAATTAATTATTCAGATAAAATTATAAAATTTAGAGGAATAAGTAAATAAATACCCAATAAAGTAAGATTTTACCAAGATTAAACACACTTATGAGATCAAAGTGGTCACTTTTATCGATATTAACACACTTGACATCAAACTGGTCACTTATTTACACATCTTCTTGACTAGCAGATGAAAAATGTATATTTGTCTAAACCGTTAACAAAATGTACTGTTATATATAATATATATATATATTGTGGTGAGAAAAATAAATCTTACCTTAGCTAAGCTTTTATAAAGTGCCCAACTAACCTAATAATTATTATCTATATGGACTAGATGAGACATTTTCCTACTGTCGAGACATCCTGCAATAAAATGACAAAGGCACACTAACCTCTCCAAGATAATAGTACTCCAGCGGCATCTGACTCTCCGGGTAGATATTTTCTAGGTACCACCTGAAGCTCTTGCACTTCAGGCGATCTCGCAGCGCCTTCCGCTCGCTGACGTCACCGACCGGCACGCTCAGGGCGCCTGCTCATCATATCACACATGTAATCATAGCATATGGCAAGAGAAAAACTACATTATCAGCAACTTTCTTGTTTTCTATTTGTATTTGTATGGTAATTTCGAAAGTCTGTCAGTCTGATTATCGTTTGAATTCTGTAGTGCCTGTTTTTAAATAAGAGGTATAATCAAGCACGAAAATGGCAATCTTAAAACATTTACTATTACCGAGTCAAATTAAAAAGTACGTTATTAAAAATCAATTTAATTTACATGGCAAAACTACTGTTAGTTAAAAGCATGATTACGTTATACCCAACAATGACGTACAAATGAATTTTGATGCGATCAAACTGTTAATGACTGGTTAATTTTGTTAAATACATGCTGGGGTAACACTTGCTTACGTTTCATCAAAAAACGTAAATAAATGTTCACATAAATATAGAGGGTTAATTTGTTACGTGTGTTAAACGAATATGAATGAACACAAAATGGTCATATTAATATTATTTATGAAGCAATCAACCCCATATATCATAATCTGAGCTAAATACGTACAGACACGCAACATGTACAAATCATTGACACAAAAAAAAGTAGAAAATATGTTTCCCTCAATTTCTTTGTTCTAACTGTTATCGATAAATTTATGATGCCTATTGAAATATGCTAACTCTTATCGCTTAGCCCACCTGTTCTGAATAAAGTCATGGAAACAGAAATAAAAATAAGCGGGGCATTCCACTTTATGGATTAATAGCTTGTTCATCAGGTGCTTTGTATAAGAAATTGGCTTTATTCTTCCATTTCTATTCATTTTGTCTTGGTTTGATAAAGCGTCAAGTTTTTGAATTATTTTTTAATGCCTAAAGCCTAAATCAACCACTAAGTGGCGAATTTACATGTTCTAAAATTAGTTTTTAAGTAAAGCTTGAAAACTTGAGTCAAAACAGAACGGCGTTTTCTTCTGTATTTTTACTAAAGGAACAAGTATATCTTGAGATCTAGTACCTATAGACATTTTCTGTTTTTTTTTAAATCGTTAGCCACCAAGGATCAAGCTTTCCTCTAAAACAAGACTACAAAAGACTCAATTGAGAACAGGCGTGCCCGTACCCGGGTTAATATTGTAGTAGAAATGCTTCCAGTCGTCGAGCCAGACCTCTGCGAGGCGCGCGTTGTTATGGTTGACCACACGGCCGGTGCCTCCGGGGAAGGAGTAGGGCGTCGTCTTGCGGAACACGTGGCCCACGTGCGAGCACGGCGCGATCTCCAGCCGCCCGCCGCACATCCACACCTGGCGCGCCCCACCACCCCGGTTATGTACCCAAAGCGTAGTAGCCAGGAGGATTTGGTTTCATTTTGGTCAGACTGATTTTGGTCTTTCGAGCCGAACCACTTATGAACCCGTCAGCATCAGAGAAAAAGTGAACAGGCATCTTCTGAGCACGTTCGTTCCATTGTAGAACTCATCCATCGCTCTCCATCAGATGAGATCGAGGTCAAAGTAGGCCCATTTCACAATAAAAAAAAAGGTTTTAAATATAATCTGATGAGAGCAAAAGAGGAGAGAATGAACAGTCTTTTAACCATAACGTGAGCTTCTTTTGTACGTGGATCTTTTTTCGTACGTACCGGCAGGCAAGGTAGAAGAGCTGTTGTCGATCTAATATCAACTTATTCTATTAGTCAATTTTATTAAGTTGTATTAAATGTGCGTTGTGTTTGTGCAGAATAAACATATTTCTTTATTTCTTTCAGATTTGATATTATAAACTAAATTATTATTTTGGAAACCCAATCGCAATTCGCGGTATCCACTCGGTGGCTTTTGTATGGTTTACTTTAGTAAAATGTCAATACAAGGCCTTAGATCAACAATAGGATAGCGTTACGGATTAGGAACAAAAACACATTGCTCAAGTGGCCATGATTGCATATAACTTGATTATAAACCTTAACACTCAAACGTAAAGTTTATTATCGATTGTAATATACTTCGATTGAAAATTTAACGTTTTTAAAATAATAACGAAAATATTTATGGAAAAATAAAACATAATTTCTAAGCAGCAAGTTTGAAAAAACTATGTAGGAAAATAAGACTACAACATTATTTGTGGTCTTATTTTACCGGCCGTTAAGGATACGCTCATCGAAAATCTAGTATTATTATTGTTCGAAGTACAAGGCCCTCTTACAGCGGCTCTGCACGTTACAGGAACTTATGGACGCTACTGAAGATGCCAAACTCATTGCCAAATTCTGGGCTGGCTCAATTTAGATTGCCATCGAAACGCTAAGAAGGCCTCTTTTGTGGCGGTATGCCGAAAGACCAACATTCAGTCATAAAAATCGGTCAACTTGTCTCGTGAAAGGAACCTTAAGCGACATTAGTCTACTTACACATTAGTCATTGTTGAATTAACTAGGTACGTAAATAATACTTTGAAATATGAAAACATTATAAGATTTTCTTAAGGCCATAGCGGTTATCTGAGTGTTAATTTATTCATAAAACTTAGCAGTAACTAAACGTCTCACTGTAATTAATGAACTAAGTTATTAACTAAACCCGTTAGAACTAGCTGTATTTCAGTTTTTCAATTTAATATGGCAGCAATACAGCATGTATCATGGCTTGTCACTGAAACGGTACATTGAAGTAAGTAATTGTTTCTCGAAAGTAGTGACTCAAGATCTTCAATGTTATAAATTTACACTTTTAGATGTAGGTACTTCTTATTACCAGCGGAATAGTGCTTATAAACATATATTTTTTTTCATTTTTTTACGATCAGGTTTCAACATACATAAGACATGTTTCATCGATACAACATCAATGGCAAAACAATCAAGTATTATTGCAACTAAACTCCCCGATATCTTCAAAGTGTTTTGTGACAACGCGATAAAATATAATTGCTTTACAAATATTATATCACATCGTTCTGTTAAGATTTTAAGTTCCTTGACGAGTCTTTATCAACGAGCGAAAGTTAACCGATTTTTTTATTAAGTCCTTGGATTTATTTTTCTATTCAAATTGCCTTTCTTCCTGGCTACATTCTGATGTTTTTTCACATTTCACACTTGCTAGGACTGACGTCACTGTGTCGTGTCTGTTACTCAAATACAGGTAGTTGCATTGTTATGTACTCAGCTGAAGTACCACCCAACAAGTGTGAAATCTTCATACAGCCACAAGCAATAACAAAAGTAGATACATATATTAATGACACTTCCTTATTTATCTTTTGTCAAACGAGCGAATTATTGTGAGTGCCTGAGGCAAAATGAGATAGGAATATCTTACACTGTTAGCACAAAGTTTAGCAAAGTTAATACTGTGTAAAACTAAACTCTTATTATATTTAGTTTAACAACAAAATGGAATAAACCTACAAAATGTTCCCGGAATCGTTACTAAAGTTACCCAAAAGAGAACAAGACCAAGAATTTGCAATTGTTTTGAATAATCTAACGATGGAGTTTATGTTTGGTTTCAATAACAATCGGAACGATTAGTCTAACAATAATATAAGCAACGTATAGTTTAGTATTTACATTGGAATTGTATCAGATCTACCGACCTCTTGGTCTAATTGGTATAATAGGAACAATGGTCACTAGATGACCTGTGCCTCATTAGGTAATGGTCTAATGTGTCTCGTCTCTTACAACTAGTACATACCCATTTCTGGAATTTTAACAACAATCTGGGATTAATATTAATTACGTATAAACAATACACACATAGATTAGGAAATACAAAACAGGAACCGATATGTTAATCGATCTTCCTCTGTAATTATTAATTTAATATTATATTCATAGCTGTTATCGCAATAACACATAATTCTATTAAGCCATGATAGACGGGTTGCGGCAAATGATACAGAAATAGCTAATAAATGAGATGTAGGCAATCAATCGTTATTATAACTGACATATTTTGCCAGCCCTATACCAAGAGGGCCAGAAAACTGGGCTGGTCATGAGCCTTCGTTGAACCATTTTCCAGATGCAATATTCTTAGGTTCAATTTTAGATATCGTGCGACATTAATGTTTTGTATGTCGTAATACTACCACCATAATTTCCACCAGGAATTTCTCAGTAGCAGCCCGGAGTATGAGTTTGTGCCCGGTCGATGGCAAAAGGCTCGCCCCCTTGCCCTTGAGCCTTTTGCCGACTTAAAAATAGAACTGGCGAAATGTGGGTATATTATAGGTACACTTCTGCCCATCCCTTCAGGGAAACGACACGTGATGTGATGTTATGTATGTCGTAATAATATTACCTAATTAATAACTGAAAGCCACAAGATATATTAAGCATTTTTCCATCTGCACAGCCTGGTCTTGTCTGTTTATATTTTTACTCAAGGTTTATTCAATGGTGTCAACAGTCTTTTTAAACCGTGTTTACTCAAATAAATAGTAACCTGACCTTTTTTTTTTTTTGTATGGGAAATTATCAAATAGCTTCTCCCGCTCTGGGTGGAGCGGGAGGGCGTGTCAGACTCTTACTGACTAAAACCCACCCGTGTTCCTTCAGTTGCCTGTACGTTGCCAGGGGCCACGGTATCCCTTTCGGACTTTCCCGCAACCCCGGCAGGCATCGGTCCTATCGGACCCCTTCACTTGCTGACATCTCTTTGAGGCGCGCGTGGAACACAACGCGCCGTCGACCCGCGCCTGGTCCTTATCGGACGGCGAGCTACCCATTGCTCACCGTCCGCAAGCCCGCGCCTACGGTGGCCGGGAATCGGCCTGCGATTCCCGACGCCCAGGGCGTCTCCTGTGGCGAATAGTAACCTGACCTTCGGAACTATCTCATTTAATCATCATAATTATATCATTTACCACAACCCATAGTCTAAAAAGGATTGCTGTGGTTAATTCTAATACTGGTTGAAGACAAATATTAATTCTCATAACTCATTGCTTCTGCATCAAGAAGAAGCAGAAAATAATGTAAAACTTCCAAAAGAAAATATAGAAAACAGCGAACAGAATTAAAAAAAGCGTGTTACAGAATCAAATAAACCTAAGAACGTATTTTTTTAACACAAAAATCCAAAAAATGGACTATTAATAGATTATTAATTTTAATATTTAATTCTGCAACACAACTATAGAATAAAAAATAAACATAGATACAGATAACAAAGAGCGGGAAAACACATAGATTGTAAAAAAGCGATGAAGCAAAATGAATGGAAAATAAAATGACATGCCGAGACACATGAATGCAGCCGCAATGGGGTTAATGTCAAGCTTTTCTGGATTATCCAAATGTTAATGATGTAATGTATCAAAACTTTACGTTGTTAGTGTTATATCCCAAGCCACAACAAAACTTTTGTATTTCGTACCTTCACTTCTATCATTTTGCTATTCAATTAGGTACCCTATTTTATACGTGATATGGTAATAGATCGCATGCTGCGATCCTTGCATTACCCTTATGTTGTCCTTAAAACGCAAGGAAATCGCAGTATGCTCAAACTATCATATTTGATTCTTACTCAGTTAAAAGCACTCTAAACTACAAAAAAATCCGACATAATTGCCTTACATTAACAGTGTAACCACACATAACCCTATATTTAGAGCAGTTTGAGTAGTCCGGAGTACGAAAATAAAACTCAAGGGCTCGTTCAGACGGCTACTGGTTTCCAGTAATCAATTTAAATTTATAATTATAACTATCGCATTAGCGTTCTGGCCATCAAGCCAAACTGTTTTTTTATTTCTTAATTAAGGAAATATAATCCTTAAGGAAATAAATACCAAAACGCGTTATCCCTATTTCATGAAACCGAAGCGCGATTACAATAACTTCACTAATACTAAAAGACCGATGTCTTCCTGTTCGAATGCGGAAAACTGGCCGTCTGAACTCTCCTCGATAGCAAAATGTTAGCAGTGTCGGCACATTCCAGACTCGAACCTGGGTTCATGGCGTAATAGAACTCTCCCCATTCGTCCATCCAGACTTCAGCGACGCGGGCCGCGTTGTGCAGCACGACGTTTTGCACGCCTCCGGGGAAGGAATAGGGCGACTTGTCTCGGAACACGTGGCCCACGTGTGAACATGGCACGATCTCCAGCCGCCCGCCGCACTGCCAGACCTTTACCCCACATTTTTATTTGTAGCGAGAGCTGATACTTTTCCTCATCCGGCGCAAGTCAGATATGCTGATAGACCAATCTTCTTAATTCAATGAAAAAAAGAATGAGCAGGTCTATCCCGGTCTTTCAGCGTTACTAAACTTGCTGACTGGCCTAACTATTTACAAGAATACATCAGCTAGTCTCCTTCAAATTTCTGAGCACGGTTTTTTGTATGAGTGTGCGCTTCATTAGTTGTCTAGCTGGCTGGACTAGGTATTTCGTCTATCCTGTAATGCATAGACCAGCAAAGTTTGTAAAATATTTTAAGATCAGAGAAAACATAATTTTAATAAACTTACCACATAGGCTCCGGGAAAGAACTAATAAAAGATCTAAAACATTCGTTTTAAATTTGTCAATCTGGCCTAAAACAGTAGGCTGTTCATAACCCAAGGACTACCGTGTAACAAGACATAAGCCAATTCGCAGCTAAACTAAGTACAATCTATCTTCTATTTTTCTAGTTCTCCTTTCATTCTAATAAGAAAATTTACCCTGAAGCTCATCTCGAGGTTCTCTCCACCCCAGATGTCCATGCCCTGGTCGTAGGAGCCGATCTGGTAGAAATAGTCCTTGTCGATGGCAAACAGTCCTCCCGCCATGGTGGGCGTACGGAGCGGCGCCGTGCGATCGCCCCCTCGTCGCGCCATTTCGCGTTCCGGCACTCGATACCTAAGATTAAATAAAACAGGATCTTTAAATAAAAAAGACTTTACCTTATCTGACAGTCAGATATCTTCCACGGTAGACAGAATAAAGTAATAGTCAAGTCACTAAATAAATAATAATGAGACAAGGACACACTTATTAGATCCAGTATTAAGAGTAAACGAGACAGAGATATAATTTCTCTATTTGTTTCACTAAGACAATTAATATACAAGGGTAACACTGAAAGTTTTTAGAACTGGCTGGTTAGAAACAAATTCAATGAAAGATTAATTTAAATGTCGAATTTTTAACTCTTTGGTAACCTGATGATGTACACTGAATTCATCTGTCATTTATTCCTATAAATTGGCGGCAATTTGAAAAGTGCGTGTAGCGCGTCAAACTGAATTTAATGCGAGAAAATGCTCGCTCTGTGATTTATTACGACTTTCGTTGTAGTCTTAGTCAACAACAAAGTTAAGATAGACTTCGATTAGCCTTTCGTGATGAAGCCCCATCACGTGCCACTCTTTACAACTGTTTCAATGAGTTGCAAGCGGAGTCATAGGAATCTTACTGATGACCTGCGGGACGTCCTACAACGGCGACAACTGACGATAGCATCATTACTGTGCGGCGCATGATAGATGCTGATAAGAGAGTGACCTACCAACAGATTCGCTTCAAGCTTAGGCATTGGTAGGTCAGGTGAACTCAGGTGCAAAAAATGTAGGTGTTAGCTATGTACTAGATGGATACCTCATAATTTGACCGAAGACCAAAAACGCCGTGAAAGTTTATTTTTTTATTTTTTTTTAAACTTTGCCCCACACTAGGGATTTCTCCTGTGTCGTGGGTGCGTTTACAAACATTTAAACTCACATACACAAACAGCCAGACCCGGAACAACTAATTGTAGGTCATACAAACATTTGTTCCGTGCGGGAATCGAGCCCGCGACACGCAGCGCAGCAGTCAATCGCTTAACTACTGCGCCAACCGTGCCGTCAAAAGTTTGGTCCATCACTCAGTGGTTCCATCGAATGCGACGTTGTTTAGAAAGGAACAGAATATTTCGAAAAACAGTACAGGTATTAACAACTTAATGGTTAATTCAGTTTTTTATTTTCTTTGAACTTTCAGTTTGTCCCACGTATACAAAAAGTTGGGCCAAGTCGCAAGCCCAAAACGGATGTCACGCACGGTGCGATTTCTTTTGAAAATATTACCCGACTACCGGATAGTACAAGTTTACAAGTGACTGTCAAAAACTATCGCTATATCATACATAAGGTATACGCTGGCTAATCTATACAGTATAAGTATACTATGTGTTCAATATATACAAACCACATTTTATCTGTCAGCTTGGTTATCCAACCGGCAAGTGACTTAGCCGTAATGAAAATATTACCTCCTGTATTGATAATTGATAAAGCTAGTTCCGCGATCAGTTTTGCGTATTGAGATAATGAAATACACTTTGTTGTTTTAAATGTAATTTAATTCTCTATTAATTTTAGGTAGGTATACACGGGGATTTTAAATTCACTGTTAACCTATCAGGGGGTAAAAGTAATCAGACTACTACCGAGTTCTGCTAGACCGTACTACTAGACCGACGTTCACTATGAGAGCAACTCTGAAATATCGAAAAAATATCAGATGTTTCATACAAAAATGCAATATTTACCTGATGAAAATGTATGAAACTGATGCAATTTTTTTTTTGCTATTTCGTAGTTGGTCACATAGCAAGAGTTGTAAAAGTTGTTGCCAAGTTGCAATTCTTTTTTTGCTATTTCGTAGTTGGTCACATAGCAAGAGTTGTAAAATTTGTATATTTTTGTAGCCGGACCTTTGCTCTCCGGATCAAAACGCAACAACTCAGTTCCACAAAATATTTATTATGTATCAGAGGAAAATATTTTGTAAAATTATTTACCTATACCCAATATCATTTTACACCAGCTATATGTATAAAAGGAAAGAATGAGCAGTACATGGCCGCCCGTGGTTTTAGGTTTAATTTGACTTTTACGAGCGCGATATAAACCTTACACAAGAGTACTGGACTTATACTGTTCTGATAAAACACTTATGAGTCGTGGTTGGTCGTAATGGCGACATTTTGATATAATTTCACAAATAATTAAAATAATTTATACTAAAAGACATTTCGACGAAAATTTTTTTTTTAAGGCCCGTGAAAATATTGTTATTAAAATTTCAAAATAATCGAGAAAAACTACTTCGCAACCTAATAAACGCATATAGTGCGTGACAAATACATGAGCAAGAAATTAGAAAACATGCACACTAGTTTTGTAGGAAAGTGAAAAAAACAATACTTACGTTTTTATGAGACTATTTATTATTTTCGCAATAGTTTCAAAGTATTTCGCAACCTCACGGCGGTTTGTAATTACACTCTTATTAGATCGCAAAGAGGACTACTAGCGATATTACACTTAAAATAGCAATAGTGAGAGGACTACCGGTCGAACACAGCAATTTGACATTCACGCGCGGTTTACAGCACTTTAAACATTTTTCTGAATTTTTCGGTGTTACCTGTAATTTTTTATTATTTTTAGTCTAACTAAAACCATAGGTTAAAACAGGCCACAGATGATAATAGCCATTATTTAGCAGTAAAAATAGTGATAGATCCCACCGTAACCAATTGGTCGCAGTTGACTCACGCGGTTTTAAATCACTTTTCAATGTAAAACTGCGGGGCTTGAGGTTATTTATACACTTCGCGAGAGCATTACAAGGCAATTGCAAGGGGTGAATATACTTATGAAGTGTGCCCATATCCACACTTATAAGTGTCTATAAATGTGATATTAGACTGAAAAAATATGGTGTTGGGATATTTGTAAGATTATTTTTTGCTAGCTGGAGAGTCTGGATTTGTGCCCGGTTGATGGCAATAGCCTCGCGCCCTATTACATGGGACTTAAACATAACTGGCGAAATGTGGTTGTACTATAGGTACACCTCTGTCTAACCCTTCAGGGTAAACAGGCATGATGTTATTATGTTATGTTATTTACAAGGAATACTATGTAATACTAATTGTCAAATTTCCCACAAAAGAAAAAAAAAATTGCTAGACATGTTTAAATCATTGATTGCAAATGTACTAATTGATTACTAAATGTTGACTTTATGCTTAGCGACTACGTTTTATGAATAACTAGTTATACGATTCGTTTTGCTAATAACTATATTTTTGTTTAATATTGTAGCGTAGTCTGATAACAGACTACGCTACACGTGTTAACGAATAGCGATAACGCTATTCGTTAACGCCCGGTTCCTGAAAGGCGCGTGTTTAATTACTGAGATGTGCTGCACACTTAATCAGGTCGACATGATACGGCATGGTCGGCAAAAACTAGTGGATATTTTGTAGCACCCTTTACAAGCTGCCAATCTCAGATAACTGCAGTTATTCAATTTATTTAAGACGCTGACAAGAGTTAAAGCGTGGTCACTGTCGGACTGCATATAAAAGAAAAAGAAGCGCGATGACAACGCTTGTAATTAATGCAAAACATCAAATAATTATCTATTTATTAAAAAATAAAAGGTTAGTTTACCGTTAAATTGTATAGAGCTTTTATTTTAAGCGTTTTTGGTAACAACCAAGTTCTGAGAAATATTATGTTCAACATTAACATATATTTTTTCCGCTACCACAAACTATATAGATTTGGCAATTTGTTTTTTTTGAAGACAAGCCTACTTAGAATATTTGCCTCTTGTCAGGGCCTTAAAAGCGACCTTTACTTAGCTCTATAAGAACAGCCCTGAATACCCAATGCCCAATCCGTCTATTTTCTATCCGGCTTGAAGTGCAACCAACCCTCACTGGGGCCCGCGTGGTGTATTACGGCCCACCCCCTCTCACAGACAAGAGGCCTGTATCCTAGCAGTAGAACATTATAATTATTAAAGAACATTATGGTTTTAAACAGCGTTTTCGCTACCGTGAAGCGTGCAAACGTGCGCTGTGACGTCACGTCATTACTAAAAAACGAACTTAGCGAACCCGTTCGCCTATTTTGTATGTAATACCATGCTGCAGACGGCACATGTCGCATTTGTAATTACGCGGCCTTAGTCCCTACTAAATTTTAATATCCATTACGTCTGCCCGACGCCACTTGAACTTAATTATCTTAAGAGTCAGATGCAAGGAAAATATTTCGGTCCTAGAACTTCATGTGTCTTTAGGAGTAATATAACCTACTTACATTTTTATTTTGTTATTAAGCCGTCATAATTATATTCAATTTTTTTAAAGCAATATATATATTATGTGGACTAACCAAGGTCAAATTAAAAAAAATAAAAGGCGCACTTTTCCGCCTATCAATTAATTACCCTAAATAAACAAAGAAAGCGAGATAATGCAACCCTATCAGGTCAGATATTGATTGCGCGAACGTATTAAATATTATTGTTAAATATCCAGTGTTATATAGCCTATGTTTGTGCCTATCTATTAATTATGCTAAATTAAGTATAGAAGACGGAATAATCACAATGGAAACAAACACGCACACTTACACACACACATACCACAGACACGCCACACACACATTACAGGTACACAATTGCACATAATATACTATACCATGCCTGAAATCACCACTCTAGTCTCCACTCTGAAATTCGTACTTCAAGCCCAAAGATACAGACTAATTATCTAGTTTGGCACTCACTGGCAAATAATATATTGTAACCTAGCTGTAAGTAATATTTTAAGCTACTCAAATCGTCTCAACTTGCTGTTAACATTTGAACCTGCTTACTGTATTACTTGGACAATAAGTATTTTCTGTTAACACTCAATAATCTAAAGGCTTGTGCAGACCAGCGCGACGCGACGGCGCGACGCGACACGAACAATACAATTTCGAAAAAAACTTCACGGTATAACAATAACCGGTGTCGCGTCGCGCTAGTCTGCACGAAGCTTAATGTAGCAGCCCTATCACATCCAATATCAATAGCGTGAACTTATTAATAAGCGCAGCAATCAAGGTGTTCTTTAGCGCGACCGTCAGGAACCTAACAATGGGACGGGGTGTTACATCACAATAATCAGCAATAACAATAGCACGTACGTTTGTGAGTTGTGCCACAAAGCGCACGCGCTTAACGCACTTCCAATTAGTTGACATTAAACAGGTGATTTCGTTTCATTTAACTGAAACACTTGTTGTTATTACCGTGAAAATGGACCGTGTAAGAGCTTTGTAGTGGAAATTAGTAATATTTTCGACATCAAGACTTAATTTTTTCTTGAAATCTTGCTATAACTTTAATTTTTCATGCCCAATGTTTCAGTAACGAATTTCGTATCAATCTGCCTAGACTTTTCCCAACTATATTGGGGTCGGCTTCCAGTCTAACCGGATGCAGCTAAATACCAGTATTTTACATGAACCGGCTGCCTATCTGACCTCCACAAGCCAGTAACTGGGTAATACGATACCCCTTGGTAAGACTGGTTGTCAGACTTTCTGGTTTCTGACGACCCGTAACGACTGTCAAAGATCCACGAATGACAGCCGGGACCAACGGCTTAACGTGCTTTCCGACCACCCATCCACAGAGCAATCCTGGCAAGCGCAGCTTAACCTGACGGATCTACCCCGTGCGGCAGTTATTACTTAGCCACGACTTTGGAATTTCGTATGAATCCTGAAATGTATTTATAATACTGGTGTTCACCTCAAACAATACTTACTGAAACTGTTTTTTTTTTCTTTTCCCCCTGATTAATGTAGAAAAAAAAAATTGTGTACTTACCACCTAAAGTTGAGCTTCCAGTTGAATCCACCCCACGTCATATCCGACGCCTGAATGTACTCGAAGGTGGTGTCAGAAATGACGTCAATGATGGGGCACACCACCGTCGTCCGGTCCTCCACGATCCTCGCCAGCAGCGGCTCGAGCCAACCCTCTACAATTGTAAACAAAATATAAGTTAAAATCTATTAAAGAATAAAATTTCTTTAGTATCGTCGACCTCATAATTGTTATCACTTATCATATCACCCTAAGATTGAATATCGCTTGCACCTCATATAACGACGAGGTCTATTTGTCTATGTGACATGACATTTAGATAGTTTCAACTTTAAACTCGCGACAATTTAAGAAGTCCGATTTGACAGCTATAAAAATACTTAGTGAAGTGATGGAAAAAAAATCGGTTGCATTAAAACTGATTCTCGAGATATATCGAGTTATCATACTTAGAGTTTATAATCGGCAATTTCCCCACCCTAGGAATTTCCTGCATTATCTGCATTACTTAAAACTTATTCTCGAGGCATATTGTTTTATTACACGTACGAGTTTGTTATATTACGCACCAGTGGCGTACCTAGATGCAAGCCGTAGGCACGCCACTGATATGTACCCGTGCGAAGCCGGGGCGGTTCGCTAGTCAAGAATAAAATAGATAATAATAAAAGTAAAAGTATAGATTTTTCAGAACATTGATTTCACAACACTACGGTATGGAACCCTATGACATGACATTGTAATATCGTCCTGTCAGAATATTAATCAACGATTAATACGTGTTTTTGAGTGTATTTTTCCAATATACAGTGAAACTTGGTGTTTACAAATGATATTCATTGTTATAATGATGAGATAACATAGTTAAATAGGATAATGTTTTTTTTTCTTTCGTGACGTTCATACAAAGTTATCGCGGTATGTACAATGAGAAACGTCAAATCGGACTTCTTAGATTGTCGCGAGTTTAGTGATGTTCCAATTTACTAGGAATTACTGTAAAACGTGGTAAAGTAATTACAAGGTTGACTATACACTATTCAGAGATCTCGCGCACTACGCGGTCTCGACTGGCCGCAATCTTATAGAAAGTCTCGGCGTAAGTGATCGGACCACTGGTCGTGCGGAACTTTTTTCTTGGTCGGAGCTTCTGAGGATAGATCCGATCCAGCCTGTCCATTGCTGCCCAGCGACGCCCTAAGCTGAGGTCTGTACCACACAGGGGGTGCCCTTTGCGTGTAGTCGCTTAGTTTACGAGTTTTTTTTGCCCTGGCTGTAGGCCTTATTTATAAGGATAAAACATCCACAGGATAACCCGGTTATGCATAAGCCAACTTCCTAGGTAAACCGGGTCAACAGACTCAACCTCCTAGGTTGGTGCAAGTCGTGGTTGTGATGCGATGATCCTTAACCTCCTCCTTATTTTCACTCTCTACTACTTCTGTCAATGAGATTGTAGCAATATGAGCTGTGTATATATACGGAGTATAACAAAGCATGTACCTATTATTATTCTATGAATCTATTGTCTATGATCTATTGTTTGTAGCAAAGTTTACTAAATTCTGTCACTATGATATTTTGCTGTGAGCGTGACTAACTTTGTTGATATTTATCTACCTCCCAGTTCACAATACAGTATAAGGTAACTCAGTAAAGTACATTTAGATTTATGCTACATTTCAGGAATAATTTTACCTAATGTGGAAAACCCCATAATCGAATAGTGACGCGAGTCATTTCAGTAATTATTTTTAACCGAATTCCATAGAGGAGGCGGTTATGTTCGACTTTAGGTATTTTTTTCGATATTTTCGTCAATTGTGGACCGATTTTGAAGAGGAAGCTTGCGCGGTGGTCCCATATAAATTTTATTAACTTTGCTTGGGTAGTTTTTGAGTTAGCTTCAATAATACGTACTTTTCCCACTTAGTCTATGTGGACGATGTTATATTAAGTTCCTGTCACTGTTATTTACATAGCAGGTACTGGTATTCGTATTTGTGTGAGGTAGGTACTACAACTAAAAAGAGAAAAATAAAAACTTTTACAAGAAAAAAAAAAAAACTACAGTAGGCTCGGTAACCCATTTTATTTCGCTAATGCGCCGGATTATCAGACACGTCGGATTATTGGATTTCTATAGGAAATGTCAGCTAGCTAGTAAGAAATAATTTTAACACAGATTTGCAAAGTAAAAAATCTTTATTAGTTTACGTAATAATACTTATTCGTACTCGTAGAACTGGACCGGACTCCAGAACTACAACGAACAATGCGCGCGCTCTGTAATCCGGCACTTTTGTATTAAATCTGCCGGATTAGAGAGTAGGAGGCCTAAGTTAGGAAACGCCGCGCCGGATTATTGAACGTGTCGGAATAGTGAGCGCCGGATTACCGAGCGACTACAGGGGCCGTATTATGACGTATTAATGCCACCATTATTCCAGTGTGAGTGAGAGACGGAGCTATACAAGGCCGCTAGCACCATCCTTTTTTCGCAATGGAATAATGATGGCATTAATACTTCATAATAAGGCCCCTGTACTTCCAAAAAAACATTACAAAGTGAAAAATAACTTTAATTTAGGAATTCGGTGCCAAAAGACGAAAATTCCTTAGGAAAAGACCTCCGAAATTAAAGTTATTTTACATTTAGTAGTATTTTTTTTTTGGAAGTCGGTTGTTTTTATATACTTCTTCCGTTTTATGACGTTAACCTTTCACGGACTTAAATAATTATTTAAGTTATTAAATAAGTATGTTATGCAGGTCAAGACAATGTATGTTATTAAACGAAACCATCTCGAGCTCTTGTAAAAATATTTAACAGTAAGCATTAAAAAATATTATTAGGACTGCGGAAAAGATTGGAACACCTATAAAATCCAGAATTTCGGAACATCTATTCAGAATTGGCAGGCATAAAGTAGCCTATAAAAATAGGAATCTTCGCATAAAGATAAAGAATGTTCTCTTCATAACTAGGACCGGCCGTATGTCTATAAGAAGCTAATGACTCGGATAAAAATATGGGATACCAATAACGGAGTTGCGTCATGCATGCTTGAATTTTGAATCAACATAGTATCTAGCTCGGAGCGAACAATGCATTTAAATCATTGGTATACTGATCTACCGCTCTACAGTAATAAATTATGATTAAGTGAGTTGCACCTAAATTGTTGCCTAATAATCTTAAATGACTGGTTTTCTGGTCTAGATTTGAGGCGTTTAGTAGTAAATGAAAAGAATTAGCTGTTGGCTGCACAAATACATTAAATCTTCAATCTTTAACTAGGCTTCAGCGAAAGTATAGCAAACCCGAATGGTGTATTCTTGACTAATACTATATAAACACTGAACTATGTAGAAACATCCGGAACTAGGGACCAGAAATAAATGGGCACTACGTCACAAATAAACGATTTGATTTGATTTGAACAAAAATATTAAAAAAGCCAGGCCAAGTGCATGTCGGACCACGCACAATGAAGGGTTCCGTAGTTGGGATGAAATAACGCAAGAACAAACTTAACTTTGTAGTTGAAAAACATGTCTTTGCAACCGCAAATGTAAGTTGGTCGATTATTACTCGTTAATTTGTAAAACCTATTTAGCTGTGATAGTTTTCCTTAATTTCGTTATATATACTAAAGCCGTGAATTTTTTCACTTATCCAAAATCAACCAATTAGCTCGCTGGGGGGGGGGGACTACACTCTAACAAAAATGAGCACTTTAAAGGTTAATATTTCGCAAATTAGATCTCAATTCTCCCTGAATCCAAAAATGGTTTTCACAAACTCACAATATTTTTGAACGACCTTTCCAGCGACACCCCACACCGAAGGATAGATGAGAAAAAAAACATCCCCAATGTACGTGTAGAGGAGGTACTAAAAAAATATATACCCCTGCCAAATTACAGCTTTCTAGAACAAAGAGTCTCTGACCTAAGCCGCGGACAGACCGACAGACAAACGGACATAGCGAAACTATAAGGGTTCCTTGTTTACTACGGAACCCTAAAAACACGAACGGTGTATCCTGACTAATATCAAATAAATACTAAACTATGTACCAAAAATAAATACGGATCTAGAGACCAAAAATAAACGAATATCGATCAGCTGTTTATTTCCGCGCACTCGTGGGCAGTCGTAGGAGTCAGTTGAGGTTAACCGGTGACTTACTCTACACTTGGTACTTAACCTGTTTTTTCTTGAACACGGAAAGTAAAAGGACCTAAGCAATGCATTATTGCGAGAAACGTATTGTGCAATGCGAATATATACTTTGACCGAACCGATAATATTTTTATAGATCTACAAGCTAACGAAATGATTTGAAAAAGCAGAGAAGAAGGTATAGAGTGTTGGCCTCGTGGTTGTAATTCTTCATGCAAATTTCAGCTGTATTCAAAAGGAACTTGGTTGAGTTTCAATTGTTATAAAATCGATTAGGGTCAAACGACATGCGTATGTCTGATGATAACATTACTCAATCAGCAATTTGGCTTCTAAGCTTGATGATTGCAAAAATATTTATTACGTGCGATCTTGAGGATCCCCAAGACAAGAACGTAGCGGTCACAATTTTGTAGCTATGTAAACATTTTTACAGATTACAATTTATATAAAAATGATTAATTACCTGTACATTCGCAATGGGCATCGAGGAACGTGATGACATCACCCTTCACATGTTTGGCGCCCAATAGACGCGCACGGATGAGACCAGACCTGTTCTCAGTGCGGAACAAATGTGTCGGTACCGGCAGCGTCTTTATGTAGTCTTCTAGCTTCTTGCCGAGATGTTCTGGTGATGGAAAACACTATAAAATATCTTCGTCTTCTTGACCTGTCTGCATGTCATGCTGGCTCTCAACATGGTGGATATGTCAAGTACCATATCGTTATTGAAATAAAGTTCATTATGTAGTATTGCAATACCGCCATTTTTGCGCTAATACGTCAAGTTCAGTGCCAGCATAACATGCTGTGTGCTTAGAGAACCACCGAGTGCGTTCCCTTTAAACGTTGGAGTCACTGCGGCAGATTCTGGATATGGCAGACGAGTTTGACTGCTACCGAAAGGACTGGCCTGCATTAGTAGAGTGGGTGGGGAAACTGGGAGAGAGGCCTGTTTCAAGATATACATATTGAAAGATTCTCCTGACCTTGTCCTAATTTATTTGGGGTCCGCGTAGTACACGACTACATATTAAGCTATACATTTCCAGTATAAGTTGATCTCTCATTGTACGAAAATCCTATACAATGCGAGATCAGCTTATACTGGAAATGTATAGATTGATATGTAGCCGTGTGTACGTACATAAGTATTTCTATACCATACAGCTCTAACATCCATCATCTCAGTGTTCACTTCCTTCCAAGCCATATCATGTTTCGCACAATCTTTTCTTGGATAAACACCTTATCGATGTGGTACATTAAATGATCACCTCCACCAGTAACAACGCAAGTACGTCCGGTGCATCTAGGTAGTCAGCCACTCTACTAATCTTACTGACTGCATAATAAACGTTATACTGTATATATTCCCTAGTAGAAAATATAAACACCGATACTGATATATCGGCGATATTTTGATTTTTCCGATACATCGGTAACGATCGACGATATTTATATGCCGATACTCCGACAAATTTCAAATTTCGCGCATTTAAAAAAGTAAACGCGAATAAAAGATTGACGCAAAAGTACTTTAGTTTCCAAATGAGTACTGTCGCATCCGAAGACTATTTTCTACAGCAGGCCGGTCCGTTTGTATAATCAAACAGACTTGCGAATTCTCCGCATAACTTGAGAATGATTTGTTAAAAAAAAAACTTGTTAATGTTAATTATTAACTGAGAATATTTTTGTGACTAAGTTCATTGAATATTATTTAATAATTTATTTTTTCATTTAACCATCCGTAGCGGTATCGGTATCACCTATACGTATTCATAAATATCGGCATCGGTATCGTTTCGGCCAAAATGCGTATCGACGCATCCGTTTCTACCGACACGAGAGAAGAAATCATAATTAATATACCCAAATAATTATGTTATAAACATTTTATGGCGTTCTTTCCGTATCATTACCATTGTGATTACACAGACAAAAGTGATACCTCCATTGTTACAAAGACATAACTCAATGGCAATTATTTAATTGAATGCTGATGAGTATGTTACGTTACACTTTAGTGTGTTGCAAAATATTTCATTTTCGTCCACTTGGCAACTGGCTTTCCAATCCAATCTTCTAAAACGCGCGATTGGGTCCCTAATATACTTAATTTAGATTTTTCTGAATGATGAGTACCTAGTCTTTTTCCAGCATCCAGGTAAGTACTTTAGATTGGCGCCACCACGGCTAACATTGAAAAAGATACAAAAATAAAAAATACACATTTACAACACCAGTAAAGCAATATTTGAGCATCTCCAGTCCGACTGTCATCCAAAGCTATTGACATAATTTTCCACAAGATTACATAAGAAATATCACCCCCTGTTTAAGAGCTTGCTGCACGCAAAGACTGGGTTAAGGGTACACTAGTCGACGGATCGAACTCGTTGGTGGGCGTGACTCATATGCATGCTAATATTAGTCTAATTATTTATTTATATATTTATTAATTTATTGAGTGAAATAGTCGATGATTTATAACGAACACGAGCGCGTAAAATTTCATGAACAGACCTTTGGGCGTATAGATATTATGGAAAAACTCCTGGATGTATTTACTCAAAATAAAATTATTTGAACTATTGAATAAATTTACGTTTCTATTTTGCAATTTATTTACTACATAAGTTATTTATTTACGCCCAAAGATGAGTTAAAATTTGTGTTGAAATATGGAAGTTTCGACGCTCATAACTTCCAAACCAATATATTTTTTTCAATTCTGCTTCCATACAGGGCTAGATAATGACAAGACAAATTGATATAATTTTTAGTTTTAAACGACCGTCCAACAGACGAGTAATCACCATACTACGTTTGTATGGAAGAATGACCAACTAGGGTAACCTTAAGTACACATTTTTATACCTTTGCTTGTACGTGACGTAGGCCGTCTCGACAAGAGGCGCCAGTGTACAAGTAGATGCATAACTGAAGTATTATACTATCTCATTATACAAGTAAGTAGGAAGGAAGTAGCTATATGTAAACGAGCTTTATAAAACAAAAGCCTTTCAAAATTACAAGATGTTGACATTGTAGTTAAAATGTGGAATGTTTTGTAATTCTACATACACATAAAACGTAATCGGAATAGTAATACAAAATAACGTAGTAGCTCACTTTGCGAATAATGCCAAATACTAAATATCATGAAGTAACAAAAAATTAAATCCGATCAGATATTGGGCTGTATTAAGATATTAATTTGTAAAGCTGTATTAACACTATTGTATTAACAGCGGCGTCGAATAATATGAATGACTGCTTGTGCTCTGGCGCCACGCCACTGGTCAGTAAGGCAGTAAATACCCATCACGGGCTGAGATGACAAGTAAAAGGGTCGAGAGCAGCACAATTGTGACGTAAACTGTATTATTATGAAAATAATTTTCTAAAGGACAATTATTTTACATAATTTTCTAAAGGAAAATTATTTTACCTTCACAAGGAACATAGAAGAGATCGTAATTAAAATGGAGGGAAAAGTGAATATAAAGGTTTGCGTTATCTTAACAATTATTATCATTATGAAAATTTCAGAAATGTTTGTCATGTATACGAGTCTCATACAACTAAACGAAGTGTCTGTGTATAAAATAATTCATACGGAGAGAAGTTATTATAATTCCTAACACTTGAATATTATGAGCGAGAATTAAATAATTTCTTGCGCTCATTTGCAATGCAACTACTAACACCAGCTAAAAGGAGATTTAGGGCGCAGTCGGACTGGTTAAAATGACATAGATGCAACAGGAACTAACAAGAACAGAAATAATGTAGCATGCCGCGTGCAAAACTGCGAGAAAATGCCACTGCCGTAATTATGTTGGTAAAAACATTTTTAGTAAAAAGTATTTTAGTTCAGTATTGTCAGCGTGTCAAATCGTCGCCGCACTAGTATGAAACCAGCCTAAGAAGCATTCAAGGCGAACGTGGATTTTATTCATTCATGATCTTAATCTACATATTTATTCAATAATATGCATGGAGAACAGAAACCATCCAGCACGCGGTCAAGTCACTAGAAATGTTAAGATACCAAAATATATTATTTTTATAAAACGCATTACTCTTCAATATGTTTCTATAGTTGACGTGGTAGACGTTGATCACGACATTCTTACCGATTCGGCTACAAAAGGTAAATTATAATTGAAGATGATAAGATACACTGTAGATAATATAAATTTGTTGAATGCGGGGTTTTTCGTTTATCAGTTGCAAATTAAAGACTACGATACGATTACGATCCAAGTGTTGAAAAAAACTGAGAAGTTGTATTTATAAAAAAATATGACATGAATATTAAATTCTATTTAATATTAACATAATATTTTATTTACAGTCTGACTACTTCTGACACAAATGTAGGTTTAAATATTTTCTTTATGTTTTTAAGTATTAAGTCTTCAAGCTACAAGAGTACTGTAGATTTTATTTTCCTTTTCAAAGCGTTGTAATTAAAACATGTTATTATTGCTTATTTATTATAATTATACTTTTAATCCTTTTCAATAAACGTCTGTGCACTCAATGTGCACTGGTGCTTCCGCAATTTATTAAATAGTCAGTACTAATTTTCGGGAGAAAACATTATGTTTAGTTTATTAAGACGGTTTACGTTACCCACATGTAGATTTAACGACAAATTACTGACTCGTCCTGAGTCTTCAATTAAGAGCCATTCACACGGCCCAGTCGTTAGCCAAAAGGTCATGATGAGTCGTGAATGTCACTCACGAAACTAATCATACATTAAAAAAATCTAAGAAATGATTTGTTTTTTTATCACCACCAAGACTGTTACTTGAGAGGTAGAATTCCATCCTGACGGAGTCTGCGTTTCCAGACAGCTATAACCTGGGTGTTATCAAGGCCTAAGTGAATATTTTATTTCTATGCAAGCATGCGTGCACCATTGTAGACCACATCATCGCTTACCATCAGTTTTTATCAAATGCTAGGCTGTCTTCAATCTTCTTCATTATTAAAATGGTTTTCTATTCCATTCTCCCATTTTAAAAGAGAGTGAATGATAAGTGTCATATTATCATTCATTCTCTCTTCATTAATATCTTCCCTCACACAATCCATACATCCAGCCTATCAAATATATATTTTATTAAACGTACCCTTTTCACTGGCGTCATCAACGAGGATAATCTCCTTGAGTAGAGGGCGTGGCGACCGGTTGATAGTACTCCATATTGTGCGTATGAGTGTCGTCCAAGCTTCATTGTGGAATACTATCACCACGCTTGTCGTAGGCAGGAGTGTTGGGTAAGGTTTGTCTCGGCATCTGATGGAAAAATAAATGGTCAGAAACGCTTGCATACTTTCAACCCCCCTCAGGCTGGCTTTCCACCAGAACTGTGCGAGAAGGTGGAGCAGAAAACGAAAAATATTCACCAATAAAATTGCTTCATATTAAAAATGGACCAATTCTATTGGTAGATTCTTTAAACCCGCTCAAAGGTTGAGTTTCGATAGGTATACCGTATTTTAACGCATTGCTTGCGTATTCATCAACCGTTGACCGGATAATGGAGATCGAACCGTTAAGAAGTAAGTTCCAAAAACATCTCTTTTACAGCGCTTCAACAGATCGTCTTGCTGCATAGTTCTTCCTACTTTCATCGTATAATATGGTAGCTGTTTTAACCAGTACTACTCATACTACTGGGGCACTAAGGCTATAATTCTGTACGAAATGAAATGCATGCTTGAAAGCACTTTCATAATGTGACAGCCATGTGTTGCGCCACGCAATGTAGAAAATCATAATTAGTTGTGTAGTAAACACTTCAAATAACTGTCCACTTTAACACCCGTAGCCGAGTCTTTAGAGTAAACGAAGCTACGGTGAGGGATAAACTATTTTCTATGGTTCGTACACTTTTATTCGTAAGTAACTGGAGGAAGCTTGTTATGTTCACTAATAAAAATGAACTACTTTTAGTATTCTCTGTTTCAGGTCTCATAATGTGATTTCACTACGATTAACAAAACGGTGAGTTTCGAACGTTTCCTCCGTCTTGCGGAATACGTAGGGATATGTTGAACTCCACAAGAGGAGCTCGTGGCTAAGTAATAACTGCCACACGGGTCGATCCATCAGGTTAAGCTATGCTTGCCGGGGTTAGTCCGTGGATGGGTAACCATCTTTACATAACGAGACTCCTCCGTGCCTCGGAAAGAACGTTAAGCCGTTGGTCCCGGCCGTCATTTGTGGATCTTTGACAGTCGTTACGGATCGTCAGAAACCCGAAAGTCTGACAACCAGTCTTCCAAGGGGTATAGTATTACCCAGTTACTGGGTTGTGGAGGTCAGATAGGCAGTCGGTCCAGGTAAAATACTGGTATTCAGCTGCATCCGATTAGACTGGGAGCCGACCACAACATAGTTGGGAAAAGGCTAGGCAGATTGATTGAAATGTTGAACTTCACAAGTACGCAGATGCATAAGTTTTAAGAAAACGTCAGATCCGGCAGCCATACTGAATAGTAAAATGAATAGATATTCTAATGAAAATTGCACTTTATCGTGAGGAAATTTTGGTCCTTCAAGCCAAAAACGTAAAAAAAGATAAATTCAACAAATAAACTGTTCATAAAAATGCTGTCATTAAATGGCATTCAAAACGTATTAAAACTGGTAGGTTTAACGACGCTCAAACAGCATAAAGTCAATCGTAATAGGTCATAAACCTTAGAAGTCGCTACACACGTTTGTAGATGGGTAAGCAATACTTGTACTGCGATAAAAACTTCATTCTTTTGTACTCTATTAGTCAATGTTGGAACATTCACTGGCTAAGTAGCGAAAATGGTGTGATGACAATTTAGGCCATGTAGACTTATGGGATCTTTTGACTCAGTTAAACTCTATAGTCTATCGTGGGTTGGTGACAAATAGGACAGGTCTACAAGTTTACCGCACAAATTAGCATAATTTAGATCTATTTATAGATAGCTCAACATTGGTCAGCGGTCCAAACCTGTCCAAATTTTCCAAATCGCGCCAAGCATGGCTATTTAATGGCGTCAAACTCATAGGCGAACAAGCTGACGGGGAGTTTGAATGAGAAGAGTTACCGTACCAATATATTAGTATCAATAAATAGCGGTAAAATATCGAGACGGGTTCCGCGTCTATGTCTGCTTGCGCAAGAGTTTTGTGCCAGCGCGTCGCGGCATCCTCAAATCATCGCGTCATCGCGTGTATTACCCCCTCACTTTTACAAGGTTAGCGCTGTGGGCGCATTAGGAAACTCCATTGATTACTAATAGCTGTGGATGACGAAGGCGACGCGTCGTCTGATGCGTTTTAAGAAAATTATGGGTTGTTGCAACTTTGTATTGGACAATCTTTGTCTGTTTGTAAAACGTTTAAGATAACGACCACAACAGCCTCAAAAGCAGAACGTCAAGTATAGCTGCTTATCCACTCTGAAATGACGCGCCCCACTACCGCATTATACGCACACGACAATCCGGTAATGCGGTGTAGCGCGTAATTTCAGAGTGAACAAGCCATGACACCGACAGTTATCCTACAGTCAGGAACATCTAGTGAACGCTTTACCCAAATAGTTGTTAACACTTTGGTATTCATAACACAAACTTCGCAAAGACAACCTCCATTCATCACGAACTTTATAAACAATATTTCATAAATATTTTTTTATAAAAAGGGGAACAAAAGTATTTGTTTAAATATTATTGTAACGCTGCGGTCCACGTGCTGTTTGCAAATCAAAATTATGTGATACATTACTAAACGTCAATATGTACTGTTGTAAACCGAGATTAAATAACACGCCGATTAAATAAATCGTACAATGGTTCACCGTGCTGTGACTAATATGTGTAACAAAATTTTATCGCACTTTCTACGTCAGATGTGATGTTAAATTACCAACGTTTATACACTTTCAGAGTATTTATTGCTTTTGCATATTCATTAATTACTCCTTGATATAAGGCCGTACGTTGTACATATAATTATTTCATTCTATTTTTTTTGTTTTAACCTGAATTACTTTTACTGACCATCCCGTAAGTAATTTAAAAAAAAATTGTGGAGCCATGTTATGAATGTTTCAACACATTTACAATCTTGGATAGAATGCCATATAGCACTCCCTCATACACACGCACTAGTATAGTTTTTTTACGTAAAAGCGAAAACGCTACATACGTGCGGCGGTAAACGGTGTTTGCAGATTACAATAACAGACAGTGTTAACTTCTACGCCTCTTAATTCTTGTCTTCTCGCTTATCAAATAGCACTGTTAATTTGTGAGGTCAACCATAGAGCCGGCTGGTAATAAAAGCCGGTGAAAAGGATGTTAGAATGTTACACTAGTAAAATTGTCGGAGAAACAATATAAACTTGGGTCAAGGAATTCCTTTGATGTTGAGTACTTCTCTTCTCTATGAGCAGAGCAATGCAACCACAACAATTTATAAGTGAAAAATGACTATTGCTGTTTTACCTCGTAACTCGTAGCCATTTTTACTGCAGGATTTATTGTTTTATTGAGCAAGGGAGTATTATACAGTATGATTAAATTATAAAGCAGGACTGGTATTATTTCCCATGATTTATAAAACAAAAATCCAAAAGGGGAGTTTTCTTTATCGATATTAGGTATGTTTCCGTATAAAAATTACCGAAGGTCACAGCTATAAAATTGATATCAGTGTACCTACGCAGTGATAGAATCATGAACATAAAAAAATAATTTACAAAGATTAGATGGTAAATCTAATCAGTTACTAATTGAATTCTGAAAAGTGCAACAAGTAGTCATGTGGCACACCCTCTAGTCGCCAGTTTAAGAAATATGTGTCGTGTAATCAGGAACATAAGGATGTAATTTAAAAATTCGAACCATACCTATATATTATAATGACAAAAAACTTACTTTGCAACGTTGCTCAGATGTTTGTTACATTTTAGGATAATATTTTCCTTTACAATTCACTAAAGTGGGAAAAAGTTTATAACAACAGGAAAATACGAGAACTGTTTTGAAAGCTTGCTCAAGGTCCCTACTCTGTTGTCAAATTACCTTCATGTCAAGTAATTTATCTAAGTTTTGACAGCAGTTCACTGATCAGGGGCCGTATTATGACGTATTAATGCCACCATTATTCCAGTGTTAGTGAGAGACGGAGCTATAAAAGGCCGCTTGCACCATCCTGTTTTCGCAGTGGAATAATGATGGCATTAATACTTCATAATAAGGCCCCTACAACTTGATTAGGTTACCAAAACGGGTGTAAATACATATTATTATTGCATAGTTTTACACCACACCTTAATAAGAGGGTAGTGTATATGGATGGGGTCTAGTGTTGCAGAATTATCGATGGTTCAGAGATCTATACTGCATAACCATTCGGCACTGCGACATGTCGATGCTTATTTAAAAATAAATGACGCAGCATCGTGCTGAGATAGGAGCCTTTTGGCCTCGTACATACAGAACTTCCTGCTTTTATTTTAATTTTACTTTGTTTTTTATTTATGATGGTTGTGTTTTTAGGTTAATTTGTGATTTCCTGTGCAAGTCTCAATAAATACTTTTTCTTTCTTTCTACTAACTATCGATACTATTCCATCATTAAAGCAAAACGACTTAAAAAAATACTTACTTTTCAAATCTGACGTCTGTCAAGGACCTGTTGATTGAGATCATGTCACTGGCCAGCAAGTTGAACTGATTCTCCTGGAACTTGTCCAACATCAGCTTTTCTTGTTCTATCGGTATGTTCACCGGCTTACCTGGAGCAATGTCACATTTTAATATAGAAGTTCTTAAAGCTATATTTTACGGATGAAAAAAAATATAAACGCACTTCGTATTTTGTTAAACGTGGTTACCACGCGAAATAATGTTTAGTTTCGATTTTTTTTTTTCAGTGTTATAAACATGTAATGATGTAAATAGTGTATTGTGTATATGGTTAGGGTTGCCAACCTTACTGTTAAAAACAGTATTATACTTTTTTTCACTCTAAAATACTGTTTACTGTTCAACCAAAATAAATGACCTATATAAATATATTGTTTTCACTGACAGAGCTATACCTAAATAAAAAGTTTTATCTAGGCCGCAGTGGTTCAGAAAACCCTAATTTCAAAATAAAACTGTTGAATGTCTCGAATTTTCGGGACAAAGTAAATAGTTAAATTATTATCAGAACACCTTTTAAATACTAGTATTATGTATCTAACTAAATCATTAAAACAAAGACATAAAATACCGTTAATTTTTTGAGCTACTGTTTAATTTTCCGAAATACAGTGTATTTTCCCACTTTGACTACATACTTCATTTCTGTACAAAAAGTTGGCAACCCTAATAGTGGTATTTGTATAAAATACACATAAATATACTCATAAATCTGATAAAATTTATATTATCAGATTTGAATTGATTTATTGCTAGCCTTTTCCCACCGTAGTTGAGAAAAGGCTAGCAGATAGATGATGATGATCTACTAGGATAAAATCTTAGAAGTCAAAAGGTTTTTCGGGGATGTGACGCATATTTTCCCCCAACTCGTTCTTTTTGTGTTCTTTCTTTGCGTCATGTTTATCGCAAATAAACGTATTATCTTTCTTTTTAACCGACTTCCAAAAAGGAGGATGTTCTATGTTCCTCTGTATGTATTCTTTTTTTAATGTATATTCATCGATATTTTTGTCAATTATGGACCGACTGTGAAATATATTTTTTATTTGATAGAAGAAGCTTGCGCGGTGGTCCCATATAAATTTTACTAACTTTGCTTGGGTCGTATTTGAGTTTGCTTCAATAATACGATTTTTCCCACATGTCTATGTGGATGATGTTATAATAAGTTCCTGTCACTGTTATTTACATAGTAGGTAGTAGTATTCGAATTTGTGTGGGGTAGGTACCACAACAAAAAGTGAAAAAAAAACTTACTTCCAAAACAAAAACACTACAAAGAGAAACATAAATTTAATTTCGGAAGTAGGTTGTTTTTTTTTGTTTTAAAAAAGCTGCTATGTAGACTGGTTTCACGAAAATTAACAACACAACCGGTAAACACCCAAATTGTTTAATGTTTGTCTATTAGTCCTTTTGTCTGTTATTAACCTCATATGAGGCTAAACTGATTGACCTCAAGTTAATGGGTTCAAGTTTGTGTCGATTCCACGATTATGTCGATCATCGCATATGTGCCTCTGATTCCGCATTAAAGTAAATGCATCTAACACTTAATAAAAGGGATGCTGACAAAAAAAAAAAATGTATTTCTCGTATTTTTACGTAATCTAAAGATTACGGCGATACATTAAGTTAAAATGTGCCATGACGTCACAAGTATGTAGATTTTATATTTACTTGTGACGTAGCAACCCCCACTCCCCAGCTTTAATGCGTTTTATCTAAGTCATTTTTTAATAATATGATAAAGCAAAAAGTACGTGTCTCATATTTTTTTATTATCTGACTGACGGACTAAATAGAATTTCTTTTTTTTTTGCCAGGCATCATCCCTATTAACATCAATAATATGCTTTCTCTTTTCTCTGACGCAAACTTTTCTAAAACACACATATTTACTTATGTATATCTAATTGAATTATCTATTGCAGACAGGTAGAGAGGTATAGTCGCGTGACGACAACGGATCGGCACTATAAGAGTTTTTATTGCTACCACTGTTTATGTACCTACTATTATTGTTATAAATGGACCAAAAAATAATTTGCGATAAATATAAATGTGGTTTTAATAAAATGTTACGTCACTAATAGATCTATTAATGTTATTATTTTGTTAGTTTTACATCGTTACTAAAACCGCCCATTAAAGAAATGAAGTCATTTAAGGAAAAGATTAGCTTTTATATTAAGTGGAGTGACCCTTAATCTAAACATAAATTAAATAATAATTAATTTCTATGTCATAAAATAAGGTCCCATTAAAATACATGGCCAAATTTTAACACAGCGTTCAGTACGTCTAACCAAAGATATCCAAGCAAAAAAAACACTGAATAAAGTGATTTTATTTTGACCTAAAATAATTAATCGCATTGGGTAGGTAACCAACATTTTTAGTGTATTTTCGTTAGCTGATTTATTTTTCTTGTAAGTATCTAATGCGTTTTTCTATATTTTTTTTACCATTGTCCTTATTTTGGTGGTCTAAATGATTTCTAAAAGTTTGTCCATCTATTTTAATGGGACCTTATATACACACATCAACAAGGTCTAGGGATATTTCATACTCAATTAAATAACTCGAAAAGTACTGGCCGCATTGTAATCTTTCATACACCGATTTGTTTGTAATTTATCTCAGACTAATTCCAAATTCAAATTTTTGAAAATTCTTTTGTTTCGGTGGCATAAAAATGTCTTGATGTGTAGGAGAGGGAATTTTTATTTGTGCGAAATTTAGAAAACAATACGAATTACGTTTAGTTACAGTTTTTTTTCATTTTTAAACGAAAGATAAAGTTAAAATTGAGGTATTGTAGCCATGCAACGCCAACATTTGACGAGGGCGGAGATGTTACGAGCTGTGGGAATGCTGGAAGCTGGGTCTGTTCAGCGTAATGTTGCTGAGGCCATAGGGACCCACCAAAATGTAATTTCAAGATTGTGGACACGCTATCGTGCCACAGGTGAAGTAGCGGAGAGGCACCGGGGGCCAAGTCGCATCACTACCCCCAGACAAGATCGATTTTTGCAAATTACTGCGCGAGCTCAACCAAATGCAACGGCGACTCAATTGGTCCAAAGGCTGCGAGTGGAACACCAAGTGCTTGTGAGTGACCAAACTGTAAGAAGGCGACTGCATGAAAGCAATCTACGCTCTCGTAGACCACTCCGGGTCCCACCTTTACGGAGAGGCAATCGTGGACGACGATTAGAATGGGTTCGGAACCACGTGGACTGGGGCCGTGAGCAATGGTCCAATGTGCTGTTCACGGATGAATCCAGGTTCGGCTTCCATCCAGATTCACGAAGGACGCGTGTTTGGCGAGTTCCTGGACGATGGAGCCGTCTTCAGAACCCTCAGGAAGTTCACCCATACCAAGGAGGAACAATTATGGTTTGGGCAGGAATTCGTCTTGGAGGACGGACGGATCTCGTTTGGGTGCGGGGCAATATGACGGCAGAACGATACGTCCAACAGGTGCTGGGGCCCGTAATCTTGCCCCACAGAACACAAATGGGGCAAGATTTCCTGCTCATGCACGACAATGCCCGGGCACACACGGCGAGAACGGTAGCAGCTTGGTTACATACACACAATGTTAGGGCCTTAGACTGGCCTGCTCAATCGCCAGATCTAAATCCCATTGAGCATGAGTGGGATATGCTGCAAAGAAGAGCTCTGAAGGAAGTTCCTGAAAATCTGGCTACAGAAGATCAACTTTTTGCGCACCTCAGAAGGACATGGGACAATATTCCGCAGCAAGACATTGACAACCTTGTTCTGAGCATGCCGAATCGTTGCCGATGTGTTATGAACATCATGGGCGCTTTCTTAGACTACTAACTTCAAGTTTATAAACACAAATTAAATGATTTTTCTATTTTTTTCAGTTTTTACTCATAAATTAAAAGTTAATTCATATACGGTTTCCGTCTATGCTTCATTTTTTTTCCATAAAATCCTGAAATTTTAATCGAAGTACCTTAACCATTATTAAAAAATGGTAGAATATTAAATAACTTATCTTTTAAATATATACATGTCATATAAATAATTAACACATTGATAGTAATTCGCTTTTTTAAAAATATCCCTAGACCGTGTTGATGTGTGTATTATGTGTCATACAAATTTTGAACACAAGCCTAGTACAAGCTCTGCACGCGAACAATCTTCGGCAACATGAAACAAGATCAAACAATAGAAATTTATTTTTAGTATTTTTATACAGCCAGGCAGTCCTTATCTGTTAGACTTATCTGTGCTGCGAATAGAAAGTTAGTCGCATACAAATAGCGTATCATCAAAAATGCCATTACTAACAGGCATGACTTTCAACTGAAAGTAAAATAAACTAGATTTTAATAGGTAAGTATGTACAAAAATATAGAAATATCGAAGTTTTTGATCTTTGAACTGAAAACTTCTTTAGGCGCGTTGAGCGATTTTTGGTAGGGGATAAACTTATGGATTCGCGTCACCGACATGCTGATAACTGTTTATTTTATCAGGGTGGTAACACAACCTTGAACTTTGCGAATATGTTTTACATACTATTAGTACCTAACACATAGGACAGGACATTAAGTGTCCCATTGTGAACAGCTCTACATTTACATTCCAGGCCAGAGTCATTTGAGAATCTCCACCTGAGCAGGTTTTCCATGATTCGGCCAACCTGGGTCTGGAATCTGTTTAAAGACTTCCAGGTTAGCCAAGGCAACTCATGTCCAGGTGGGAGATTTTCACCAGGTGGAACAAATCATTTGGATAGGAAAGCAAAATTTTTAATTTGATGTAATCTCAACTCCTGGGTAGAATCCTAACTAATATTTTAAATGCGAAAGTGAGTTTGTTTGTTTGTTACGCTTTCACGCTAAAACGGCTGAACGGATTTGGATGAAATTTGACACGGGGTAAACCTTTTCATCCTGGATCGCAGACCTGTCTCTGGCAACAGCATATATAGTATATCTAATAAGGGTAGAATATCGCTAATTTCTCAAATAAGAGATCTATACTAATAATAAAGCTGAAGTTGTTTATTTTGTTTGTTTGTTTGAACGCGCTCTTGAACTACCAGTTGGGTTTGAAAAATTATTTTTGAATTTGATAGTCCAATTCTTAAGGAAGGCTATAAGTTAACATCACGCTACGACCCTGAGGAACCGAGAAAAAAGTCAGAAAGAACGCTAAGCGAAAACGAAGTAAAAGCGCGGGCGGGTGATGCGATGCGATGCGACGCACACGACGGAATTGGACGGAGGAACGAGAAATTTCACGCGGACGATGTCGCGGGCAGAAGCTATCACTGACAATATTTGTAGACCAGCATAATTTATAAGTGTCTTTTTATCTATTTCTTTTTTTATCTAAAAGTAATTTATCACAACTTGTAAAATATTTTTGATGCAGAAATTAAATAAATTATGTGCACACATTGGTGTGATTAATTACAGCATATTGAGCACTTTTGGTTCTGAAATGTATTCTCATTAGTACACTATTGATAGAAATACTTTATTGTAATCATAAAAGAAATAATGGAATAAGTGAACTTTGATCTAAAATTTATGTATTCATAGAGAAAAAAATGTTTTATACATAAGACTTGTACACAGCTGTGAAACAATTTTTTTAAATTAATTGCATCAGTAGCTTAGCATAATGCTAAAGAGTTTGTTGCTCCACTTCATGCCATCCTAACTACTAGGAAGTAATGAAGGGAGAGTGTTTTGAATATTGTCTTTTGTAAACTTATAAAGGGCTGATTCTCAGCATTAACTGATTAAAAGAAAAAGTTCTTCGTTATTCCAATATAAAAAAAAAATACCTACCCATTTCTCCAGCTAATGAATCCCCTTGTGGTTTGACGAAGGGTGCTTTCTCCCACCTCTTGAGCCTCGATCTTGGATATGGTGACAGTAGGATTCCGTCTTCTCCTATATCCTGTTCAACCTCATTAACTTCTAAGTTAGTATCGTCATCATCAATCTGGTTTCCGTGTTGTGCTGCTGCTATGGCCGCCTTTTTGCCTCTGTACTCTCCTTTAGACTGTTGGGCATAAACAAGAACTTTTTTTTGTGATCATGATGTAGCACAAGAGAGTTTCATGTTGTCATTATCATTTGAGTCACAAGATGTGCACTGTTGGACAAATGCCTTCTCAAACATGTGTCGTAGGTCTCAGATATTCAATTAATTAATGCTTTGTAAAAGTAATGGCTGTTTAAATTTTGTTTTTTATTCTTGTTTTAATCAGATGCCACTAAATGCATGGTTGTTAAAAATACTCTGAATAGTTCAGTGAAACATTAAATCAAAAGTAAGAAGAAACTGTTGTCTAGATCTTAGGCATTCCAAACATATTATGATTCATAGATAAATAACCATTGTGTAGACACAACATTTTAAATTCCTCATTGAAGATGTTATTTAAATATACCTATAGTAGGCTAAATTATAGTCATAAGACCATAGAATTTTTAAAGTGCTCTACATTTTGGTATATTATTTAAATGATGATAAATTATCAAAATATGTAAAACAAAACATTTATAAATCTTGTTATTAGTCATTTTAATAACCAAGTTTACCATGAAGATCACCCAAACGAAAGGTCATATAAGTCATTGACATTCTATGTTGCTGAGATGAGGTTCAATGCAAAGTAGTACCTATACCTATTCAAATAAAGTGCTTTTTGTACAATCATGGATAAAGTTATGGTAAAAAATCACATGTGAGAGGCATGCAACTGTCCAGGTAATTCTAAGCATAATATATTATTTTAGATATTTTGTCAAACAAGGTGACAATTTTCATGGGGCAGTTAATGATTAACTATCAGCAGAATTCTTCAAAACAACCACTTCATAAATTGTGACATACTTTATTTTTTTGCCAGAGTAATATATAATGCAAGACTCAATACAACTTAGATAAATAAAATATTCCAATAATTATAATGTCATTATTTTCTTATGCCTTTGATAGTTTCAAGTTAACCTTTGAAGAATGGGTCAGTGGGTCATCTTAGGGGAATGGGGTAAATATTAGAAATTTTATTAAATTCTACTTAGATAACACACAATACAATACCTTTACAAATTTTTGAATCTGTTTGTGTGTTGCAATTAGGAATCATTATATCTCCCTTTCACTACTCACATTCTGTTGCTAAATGACTGTGCTTACAGCATGTGTCACCAACATAATTATATGAAAAATGAAATGCTTTTAGAATTCCAAGGTAGGTAGGTAGCATTGACCCATATTACACTATTTGACAAATCTCAGAAATGATAAGGAAGATAAAGAGGTGTAAACAAAAACTTTTTCCAGTACTGTCACATCCAGACCTTGAACTTTAGCAAATCCTACCTGAATAATATTATCACTGTCTGCTTTTTTACTGCAGTCCCAACCATCACCGAAGCAGTCGGAGTACATGGCCAGGAGTACGACGTCCACCAGCAGCCATACTAACGAAGTCAGCAATATTATCCGACATGTGTGTATCCGTATTTTACTCCTGAACATTTTAACTGATCAAGTTCGTACGCACTCGAGTTCACTGCCTCATGACAACACGGCCACACGAATGTCACGTTATCTTCCCGACCTGCAACACACGCGAATTTTGAGCAAACAAAGCAAAACTCAACGTACGTTTACACGGATTAAACTTTGACACGACCTAAATTGAAACCATTTAAGCCCATGATACCTTGCCTTTCTAGTTAAATTTAATTATAAATACTAAAAATCTAAGCACAATTTCACAGTAAGTAGGTTTCCGGATCTAAATTGTGAATACTGCACTAAATAATTCACAAAGTTTTATTTGTATTAGTACCGGTTGAAAACTATATATTTATATAACAACAAACTCACGAGTTATGAGTTAAAATATTACCGTTTTATTTTCTGTGAAATCTAAAGTTTGTATGTAATGCAACGATAGTGAATGTTGGCTCGCGGTCGACATTCAACTTGTGTCGACGACAATCAATTCCATCGACAATCACCATTCGCCAATCGCGACAAGCCAAAACGTATACGTCAAACATTCTACCGTGTCAAAACCGTAGGATTTGATTGCCATACTACAAAAATGATTCGTATACATTTGTCGTAGTCGATTTTATGGGTTTCTTAATGAGTGAGGCATTCTAATTATGTTCCTTGGTGGTCTTAGAGCATTTAACCTATGGAGATGGCATAGCTGAGCGTACCCCTCTGCCAAAATCAATTGGCCATATGGCGTGATATGGCCATGCACGTTATATAAAACTAGTTCACTCGCCGACAGCCGCCATTGTGTATCGTGTTGTGTCGGAAGTAAGTGCTCCTAAAAATGGTTAATTGTGCAGTTTCCTCTTGCAAAAAGCGATCGGCCACTTCAAATTGTGTGCGTACGCGCAGCGGAATGTTGTTGAATTTAAAGATTTTAATTATGCAGATATTTAGTGTATGACGTCGTATAATTGTGTATGGTAAAAAAAAATTTGTGCACGCAACCATTGTGGAGAAATTCACCAAAAACTGATTCCGCTGGGCGAACGTTGTCCTGGCGGAACTTTTTTTAATCCATAGACTTAAGAAGAAAGTAGATGTGTCCAAAAATTAGTGTGTATTTGTGTGTAATTGTGTATGTATGAATAAAACTAGTGCATGCATAAACTTCGGAGAAATTCAAGTTTCCGCTACGCGAACGTTTGGCCATTAGCTAGTTTTCATATAAAGCGCTTACATAGAGAACTGTAGATTTTTACATACGTTGTTTTGAATTTGTTTATATTTGTTTAAAAAACAGATTTAGAAAAAATCGTAGGGCTTAAAAGATAAAAATATAAACGTAAAATACGCTTATTAGGTCTTAGTTCTTAAAGTATGCACTTTGGGGTCTAGATTTTCACGTTTATACAAGCCTTGTAAGTGTCTGCAACATGTTGCCAAGTATCAATGATGTTCCGTTAGTAATTAAAGAGTTATAGGACAAATTTACCATGAATAGATCACTGTTTACAAAGCAGTCAAATATCACGACGTTCTAAATGAATTGCATGGTAAAATGTATGCCAATAATTAGTGTATTCATTCAACTATTCACATGCAAAATTTCATGTCATTAAATTCAGTAATTAAAGAAAAACAATTATAATACTGACAAAGCATCGAAAACCTACATAACCCGACCAAGTTCGGATGGCTACAAAAAAGCGGCCGTGCCATATATCTAAGAAACGTTCTTAACCTTCCAATATAGTATTTATTAATATGGTACAGTTGCGTACACAAGCGTTAGGAAAAAATAAAACAATTGCATTTCTTGAATGAAAAATATTTTTTTAATAATAACGCCACTATCTAGGTACGATAAAAACAAATCTTCAATTAACAAGTACTTCTCTATTTAAATATCCGCGTACAAAAATATTTTTAATTTTTTTCACACAAGAATATTTTTGATCAATTCATAACTACAATACTTAGACTATTTAACTAAAGGATTAAGCGTACCGAACTTCGAACAAAATAATTCTGCATATTTTGGTGGGGTGCGGGGGAACACGCTCACATACATAAGAAAAAAAAATCGATTCAAGAAGTAGTTTTTTTTTAAGTTATTAGATTGTTTGATCCACTAAAGTTGCAAAGGGGAACGCTCGTGCATGCCTAGTCTATTGGTTAAATAGTGTAATAAGCTACAATATGATAAATATTTACCTAAACAGTAGTACATACTTACATGTGGTAAATATTTAATTTCCCTAAGGGGTCTATAGTTAGAATCCTGATCCGTGAAATCTTCAATAGAAATTAGCTGTATGAATTTTATTTGTCTTAAATAATATATTTAGATTATATCTCAAGTCTCAAGCGCATACTTAAATAAAGTACCTACGTAAATAGTACCTACTTTCTGTCATAGTCAAATACATTTAATAAAGTAGGTGTACAAAAATAAATGACCTATAAATTATATCGAAACAACAATTGTGTTATCACCTATACCAATTCAATACCGGTATTATACTGTAAATTTTGGGATGTTACCTAAATATATTGCACGGCCGCTTTTTTGTAGCCATCCGAACTTGGTCGGGTTATGTAGGTTTTCGATGCTTCGTCAGTATTATAATTGTTTTTCTTTAACTACTGAATTTAATGACATGAAATTTTGCATAAGAATAGTTGAATGAATACACTAATTTATTGACATACATATTACCATGCAATTCCTTCAGAACGTCGTGATATTTGACTGCTTTGTAAACAGTGATCTGTTCATGGTAAATTTGTCCTATAACTCTTTAGTTACTAACGGAACATCATTGATACTTGGCAACATGTTGCAGACACTTACAAGGTTTGTATAAACGTGAAAATCTAGACCCCAAAGTGCATACTTTAAGAACTAAGACCTAATAAGCGTATTTTACGTTTATATTTTTATCTTTTAAGCCCTACGATTTTTTCTAAATCTGTTTTTTAAACAAATATAAACAAATTCAAAACAACGTATGTAAAAATCTACAGCTCTCTATGTAAGCGCTTTATATGAAAACTAGCTAATGGCCAAACGTTCGCGTAGCGGAAACTTGAATTTCTCCGAAGTTTATGCATGCACTAGTTTTATTCATACATACACAATTACACACAAATACACACTAATTTTTGGACACATCTCTTTTCTTCTAAAGTCTATGGATTAAAAAAAGTTCCGCCAGGACAACGTTCGCCCAGCGGAATCAGTTTTTGGTGAATTTCTCCACAATGGTTGCGTGCACAAATTTTTTTTTACCATACACAATTATACGACGTCATACACTAAATATCTGCATAATTAAAATCTTTAAATTCAACAACATTCCGCTGCGCGTACGCACACCTTCAAATTTACGAAACCATGGCGTTTCCTACCACATGTAAGTATAAATTACACATCAACATAGTTTTATTTAAGTACAATGTCGAAATAATGGTTAAGCGCCGTTACGATAGAAAAATACATTGGTACGTTGGTAGCGCAAATGCAGTACAGGGGCTAAGGGATAGAGACTTCCATAGTGCTGGGACAACGTGAGTGAATGATTGATAAAATAAATGATTTATTCAGTCACTAGGACGTTCAGTAATATTTTCTTTTTTGTATTTATTTCTAAAAGTCGGCTATCTAATTACGCAACACATTTTCGTAAACCATTACGACTAATTTGTTTAATTTTGACAGTTCAACAACATTAATTGCGTTATTTACGTTGTTGAGCAGATTTTTTTTTCGAACTTTTGAAGCAATGGATTAGCAATCTGTTTCAAAACGATAAAATTTCTGATTGATCGTGTATTACGTAAGTAGGGATAAGGTTGAAATATAAAAAAAATCCCGCTAATCGTGTCGCCGAATCGGCTTATTTAAACTGATTACTTCCATCTTATATATTTTTTCAACAGATTTCCAAAAGACACTGTAATAAGAGAAAAATGGAGGATATTTTGCGGTAATACAGAAACTTGGAAACCTACGCGTACTAGTGCAATCTGTTCAGAACATTTTACGTCGTCTAGTTTTAAAGAACTTTCTACTAATAGAAGGAAATTAGTTAAGGCAGCGGTACCCACTTTAAAAAACATTCTTGGCACGGAAGAACCGCCAGCAAAATTAGTGAAGAGTGCAAGAATCTCGAGGACTGGAAAGACTACACCTGCCATAGCAACGGAAGTAGTTAATTTTTCTTCATCCAGTCAATCCATACACAACCTATCCAACCCTCAACCATCAACTACACACAGCCAATGCATTCCAACAACGACAACATCTGTCAGTGAACTGGTCGAGACTCCAAGAAAAAGGAAACTGCGCAAGCAGTTGCAGTTTAAAAATAATAAAATTCGTAGATTGCAAGCGAAAACGCGATATTTAAAGAAAAAGGTCAATACTCTACAAGAACTTCTTAACAATTTAGAAGATAGATCACTGATAGACAAAGAAGATAAACTTGTCTTGAGCAAAATTGGTGTTACGGAGAAAGAACTTCTTAAACGACAGATGAGAAAGAGTGATAAGCTCCCTCGGACGAAATATTCATTCGAGTTGAGATCTTTTGCACTCACTCTACATTACTATTCGGCAAAGGCGTATAAGTACGTACGCAAGGTATTTCAGACATGTCTTCCTCATCCAAGGACTTTATCTAAGTGGTATAGGAACATCGATGGACAGCCGGGTTTCACGAAAGAGAGTTTGTTTGCTTTAAAACTTAGAGCTGAACAGGAAACTAACAAAATTTACTGCGCTCTTGTTTTTGACGAGATGAAAATCAAGCTATATCCAGTGGGATCCTCGAACAAAAAGATATTATGGCTATGTTAACCACGGATTCGAGTCGATTTCAGACAGCTCCGACAAAGCAACCGACGCTCTTGTTTTTTTACTTGTGGGCATAAATAAAATATTTAGAGTGCCCATTGGATATTTTTTGGTAAAAGGCAACAGCCGCACAAAAGTCACGTCTAGTCTCAGAAGCATTATCACTTGTCCACGAAACTGGGGTTGAAATCAAATCGCTGACATGTGACGGTGTAAAAGCTAATCTCGCAATGGCAGAAGAGTTGGGATGTTGTTTCAAAGACCCGAATAATTTGCAGACCTATTTTTTGGACCCTTCCTCAGGTCAAAAGGTTTCATTTTTCGCCGATCCCTGTCACATGCTGAAACTCATTAGAAATACATTTTCAGATTATGAATATTTCATAAACGAATCGAAGGACCAAATAAAATTTGAATATATTAAAAGATTGCATGACCTGCAAGAAAAAGAGTTGTTCTATTTAGCAAACAAACTCCGAGCGAATCATATATATTATAAAACTAAAATAATGAACGTTAAGTTGGCGACTCAATTATTTAGCGCAAGCGTTGCGGATTCGCTATTATTTTGCAAAAACAGTTTGAAAATTTCGGAATTTGCCGATGTTGAAGCTACAGCAAACTTCATAAAGTTAATGAATGATGTATTCGATATCTTGGATTCACGAACAAAAAGTTATGGTTATAAAAGAGCACTAAGCAAAGACAACTACCAAGCAGCTTTCGACCGACTTCAAGAAGCTCGTCAAGTGCTTTTGCAATTAGATGTTGACCTTGAAGAAAAAGGAAAACCATTAATGATCCGAAAGAACGTATTGAAATCGCCACGATTTACTGGCTTTCTAGGTATATTGATATGTATAGAAAGTACTCAGGTTTTGTTTCAAGACTTGGTACTAAATGATAAATTAAAATATATCCCTATGCATAAAATTAGCCAGGACCACATCGAAATATTGTTTTCCGTCATTCGTAGCCACGGTGGTTACAATGATAACCCCACTGCACGTCAATTCGAAGCCATTTACAAAAAAATATTAATACATACAGAACTCCAAACAACATCTACAGGCACAAATTGCATTCCACTAGAAAAAATTACTATTCTGAACTGTACCTCAGCTATTGAAAAAATTAACAAGACGGTCATAATACGCGGCGATGAAGATAAGTTGCAACCGCAGATAAACGTTACCTTGAGCAATGAAGACATTTTAGAGGATATTGAAAGTCAAATATTTATTTCAGCCTTTGGAGAGAAAGTAATTGAATATATTGCAGGGTTCTCGGCATTTACTGCATTAAAAACTTTGAAATGTGCCACTTGCATAAGAGGACTGTTAGGACCTGTCAATAAAAAAAGCCTCATATACCAAAAAAGCCGAGGGTATCTGTTATATGCTTCACAGCCGGTAATCGATTTGTGCCGAATATGCGAAAAAGAGATTCGTAAGAATTTGAACGATAAAAATCAACTCAGTTCAAAAATAACCACTCAATTTATCGTTTCAAATTCACTAAAATATCTTGTAGGAAAAGAACTTTTTCCTAATATTGCACATCATGCGTATGATAACGGGTTAGTTAACCATACTTTAGAATTAGCGAATGTGATTATGGAAAAGTATACAAATGTTCGTATATCCTTTTTAACCAAAAAAGTAGATCCGCAGAAATGTGTTCGACATGTATATAATAAACTGGTACATTTCAAAAATCAATGATTTCCTCTAGTGATCATTGTTCAGTCATATGACTATGAACAAGACTATGGCTACGAAGCCATGTCCGCATGTTTTCCTATCTAAGATATCAAACACATTATTTAGTTTGTTTCATCATTTAGCTAGGAATCACCGAAAACAAATAGTAAAAAAAAAACAGACGTGTAAAAGTGCTTCTTTTTCCCCTTCTGGCTACTGATCCATTATCGAATATTCTGCCAGCGTCTTATAGTGATTTTGTGATTTATAAAAAATAAAAGTTTGTCTGATTGTATTGTTTTATTATTTATATTCTACCCTCTCCTATTTTTTGACAGTATACATTAGGCCCATTAAAAAGAACGGGGTTCAAGTACGAATCCCGAATTCTCGACCCTAACACAAAATGACAGTGACAAGTCCATACTATTCTGAGTTGAAATCTAAAGGTACCTATGAGTCTAGTTTAAACATTATTGTATGCCAAGATTTTATTGCCATCCCTAGTTCGTCTACCCTGGTTTTTGCTGCTTTTTAGCCATTTGTTGCGGCGTTCTTATAGGAAAGCAATAGGGCATTTAATTATATAATATAAAAAAATGTTACATTATAAAAATAAATACAATAGTTCCTTTTCCATAGTGTACCTAATATAAATTGTTTTGTCATTACTGGCTACCTGCGTCGTTTCGCACGCCAATAATCGTATTGCGTGTTTTTTATGTGTGAAATTAGCTAACTATACAAGAAAATAAAACGATTGAATATTTTGTTCATTCATTCATGCAAATACCACTCATTGTTTGTGTCACATCACTAGCAGTTTGTGTTTTTATTATCGTAGGACAATTGCATAGATACGCACAAATTTGTTAATGTTGTGTGGTTTTTTCATAGTGTAGTTAATATTTTATTGTATGCGTTTGTAGCAATAGGAAGCATGTATCTGTGTGTGGTTGTCAAATTTTCATAGTGTGCTGTATGTGTTTTCCTCGCCTCCCGCAGAAAGTGACAGAAAATGTTGTTCGACTATTCGCTGCTTGCCATCTCCATAGGTTAAATGCTCTAAGATCCCTATTCGTGTCTACACCATCGACAATTTTGCTTGACGTGCTTGACATTGACTAATAGCTGACGGTGACAGTGCTAAGTGTACTGACTGACAGTCTTGACATTTGTGACTTTTGTTATCAATTCATTATCAATCTTGCTCGCAAACTCAGAAGTATCTTGTAAGTTAAATAAATATAGCTACTGTGGATATAATTTAGCTAGTTTGCCTGTCCCACTGAAGTGCGGTCTTTTATACATAATATATCGGATATTTTTACGATTTAATAACGTACTGTAATTTTTATGGATAACTGAAGAATGTGTTCCTGTACTTCGAATAGAAAATAAGTGATTTGAACAGCAGCTGTTGTTTTCTTAGAAAAACCCAATTAATACCGCAGCGAGTTATGGTGTGACAAAATGAATTTCCGTATCAAATTTCCGCTCTACACCGAAGAGAACCGAGACTAATTAAAACAGCTGGAACTGCAACAAGTATACGTCGCGCTTCTGATTGTAATTAGGCAAGTGTTAACTTTCGCTAATTATTACGTGTCATTTCATATTAGCCTCATTTGATTAATAATAAAATTATGAACAGAAACAAGAACAATTCTAGGATGGTGCGAACCACCGAATGCGAGACCGAAACAAAGACTGCAAACACGCCATACAGACTCATTACAAATGAGGAAAAGCCGCCTGACATTAAATTTGAGAAGGAGAACTCATGGGTGGCTGGAGTACAAATGTTTGTGTCCTTCCTACTGGCTGGGTTTGGCATGGTGGCTGCCAGTCTCCTCCTGGATGTGGTGCAGCACTGGGATGTCTTCACTAAAGTATCCGAAGTGTATATCTTAGTGCCAGCCCTCCTCGGGTTGAAAGGTAATCTGGAAATGACATTAGCATCTCGACTGTCAACTCATGCCCATTTGGGACATCTGGATACTAGTTTGGGATCCCTGGTTGTGGGTAATTTGTGTTTAATACAATGTCAGGCAGTTCTGGTGGGGTTCCTGGCGGCCATGGCTGCTGTGGCCATGGGTTGGATACCTGAAGGACAATTTGACATCCATCATGCATCATTGTTGTGTGCGTCTAGTGTGTTAACAGCATCATCTGCCAGTTTTGTACTTGGTTTAATCATGATAGGAGTGATAGTGGTATCAAAGAAGATGCATATAAACCCTGACAACATTGCCACACCAATAGCAGCCAGTCTGGGAGATCTGACAACCTTGGCACTGTTATCTTGGATAGCATCACTACTGTATAAATCTATTGGCACAAGCATAATATTACCATCTATTATTATCATTATTGGAGCGTTTCTTGTACCAGTGTGTGGCTATATTGCTTGGAGCAACAAATTTACAAGACAAGCATTGGATGAAGGATGGGTTCCAGTTGTTTCTGCCATGGTAATAAGCAGTGCTGGAGGACTTATACTGGACCACACTGTGTCAGTGTACACAGGTATTGCTGTGTACCAGCTGGTAATCAATGGCATAGGAGGCAACATGGTAGCAGTACATGCTTCTAGGTTATCCACCCAATTGCACACAGGCCAAAAAGAAGGTTCTGTAATGGGGAGCACCACAAAACTTCTACTCCTAATGGTGATACCGGGCCAATTAATATTTATTTACACCATAGGATACTTAAGAGCTGGTCATACATCCACAACACCCACTTTCATATTAATTTATATGTCGGCTGCAATGTTGCAAGTGTTCTTGTTGTTAACCATCAGTCACTACATGGTCGCGTGGATGTGGAGGATGGGTATGGATCCTGACAACTCAGCAATACCATATCTTACTGCACTGGGTGATTTACTGGGCACAGCACTCCTGGGTGTGGCTTTCAGCATCCTATATGCGATAGGTGATAAAGACAGTGATTTGGGAGACTAACATAGTACTCAATGTAATATCTGCTTATGCTGCTCAAAACTATTTAGAAGCTAATAAAAATCAAATAATTATTTAAGACAATACTAAATAAGTAAGCAATTCTATTCTAAATATTTAGTATTTAAGCAGTATTATTCAGTCCTGTGCCATTATTACCTGACTGCGGCGAAGCCAAAAAGGACGATTATGTTTTTTATGCTCATGTATTTACATGAAATGTGGCATATACATAACTTATGACGAGAGTTTTCGACTATCAGTAAGTTATTTGCTTCTGTCCACCCCTACAAATTCATGCAAAACTACTTTTATATGAGTTAATTACTATCAATACATAGATTGTACTTACTTTATAAATAAACCTTATGCAAATGTACATAAAATAAGACTTAAAAACATAATTCATATTGGTGCTACTAATATAAAACAATTTTAAAATGAGGATATTTTTATAAGTACTTAAATAGAAAACATAATTGTGTGATTTTGAATAAATAAAGTTGTTGATTTTGATAAGTCTTTATATTATACCCGGCTTATTTTAGTAAAAATGTCGCAGTGATTTATTAGGGTTGCGGGTTCGATACCCGTGCGGTATTTGATTGAATGACCAGAGTACCTGGACAGTTTGGGTGGCCCAATTTTTTGGTAAGATATTAGTGAAAGAGCATTGATCATGATCAATTTCCAACGTAAATATTAATGGGAATTACCTAGTCCATTAGCCGTAAACCATTATAAAGAATGCTAATTACTATTTATTGGTGTCGTACGGCAAATGACAATATAACAGCAAGTCTAGCTAATGATACAGTGGCGGCTCCAGGATTGTCCATTGGGGGGAGTTTTTTGTTTTTTTTTGTTTTGGAAATGATCAAATAACTTCTCCCGCTCTGGGCGGAGCGGGAGGGCGTGTCAAACTTGCTAACTAAAACCCACCCGTGTTCCTTCAGTTGCCCGTACGTTGCCAGGAGCCACGGTATCCCTTTTGCCGGCAGGCATCGGTCCTATAAGAACCTTTCAATTGTGCTGACCTCTCTTTAAGGCGCGCGTGGAACACAACGCGCCGTCGACCCGGGCCTGGTCCTTATCGGACGGTGAGCTACCCATTGCTCACCGTCCGCAAGCCCGCGTCTACGGTGGCCAGGAATTGGCTTGTGACTCCCGACGCCCAGGGCGTCTCCTGCGGCGGCTAGGGGCGTGAGGGCGCGAAATTTGCCTCTCCCTTACGCGTTCCGCCTCCTCCTTCGGGGGCATTAATGCTTCGCAGAAGGAGGCGACGGCCTCCCATGCCCTCTCGCTCCGTACCATGGCCTGGACCAGGGCAGGACGCGAGAAATCCCCGCCACCGATCGCCTCCACGAGGACACGGCGATGCTCTGCCTAAGACGAGCAGACCTCCGAATTCTCCACCGTGTCCTCCGGGCGATCCACGCAGTGATGACACCCGGGCGTTTCCTCCCGCCTGATACGAAACAGGATCCTCCCGAAACAACCGTGTCCGGTGAGGACTTGCGTCAGGCGGAAGGTAAGGATGCCGTGGCGCCTCTCTAGCCACTCCTCAAAGAGGGGACTTATCGCCGCAATTGTGACGTGCCGAGCACTGGGTTGCGACAATCGCACTTTCCATGATGCCATAACATCCCGCCGGAGCTCTGTCCGCTGTGCCGTGATTTCTGGCGGCAGCGGAGTTACGCCCCGGCGTTTCGCCTCCTCGCGCCACTCTCAAATGTGCACGAGGACTTTTGCCTCCAGATCCCGTGGCGGCAATCCAGCAAGGAGGCTCACCGCCTCACCAGAGACCGTGCGGTATCCTCGGACCAGCTGGGTGGCCATGACCCTTTGGGACGCGTTCAACAGGCGGGCTGGCGGCCGCTTCAATGAACGTGCCCACACCGCACGACGGGGGGGGGGGGGGGGGGCATGACCCCGCTGAGTGTAGGTATTAGCAAAGTGAACAAAAAGCACTAAATACGACACTTGCAATATGGCGGCGAAGATAATGAGGCAACACGGCGCGATGGCGGCGAAGCGCGGGCGGTAGGCTGGCGGTGGAGGCAGCGTAAGTGGCAGAATGAATGGCACGTGGATTCAAAATTCACGTAAACAAAACATCTTCTAGAAATTTTTAACTTGAAAACATAATACTTATTAAGTTTAAGGATAATTAACGACAATATTGTCCCTTAGATAGTGTAATACTTGCTAAAAAGTTTAATTAGAATAATATCAAGTTCACGTTCAACATCATTTAGAGTCGACTCCCCGCACTTCTAGAGTTCGTCGTGCCAGCCGGCCAGCTATCGAATTACGCAACACATTTTCGTAAACGATTGCGAGAAATTTGTTTCATTTTGACAGTTTAACAACATTCATTGCGTTATTTATGTTGTTGAGCAAATTTTTTTTGGAACATAAATGGATTAGCAATCTCTTTCAAAACCATTCAAATTCCGATTGATCGTTTATTACGTAATTAGGGTACTGGTTCGTGACTAGTTACGGCCGGCACAACACTATCGATGTCGCCCGTGGCCAGTGTTGCCAACCCGTACGATAATTATGGGGGCGAACGATAATATGACCAATGGTACGATGTACGATAATGAGGAATTTATTTATAAACGTTGTTTGTAGTTAACTAATGATTAGCAACTTAACCATATATTTTTGACGTTTTGAACGTCGCACTTTAAGAAGCGTTTAAAAATAAACCCCATTATGTATAACGTACAGACGCCAGCACATCAACCTACTACAATCTGTCAAATTTCTTTAATAGATTTTCAACTTTATTATTAAAGCATAAGGTTCAAAGTTGATTGGGAAAATTTGACAGTTTCGGGTAGGTTGACCTGCTGGCGTGTACGATAATTTTGAAAAAAATTATGTTCCATTAACAAAACGTATTTATTTGTCAAACAAAATTAAACGCAGAAAAAAATAAATGTCAATGTTAATTGTGAATAATGTCAACTTGAACAATGAGGTATCTCTCTCTCTCTTTCCGCCTCTAGTTTTTTATTTAATTTTCCAGTGAAAACACGAAAATATCAACTAAAAACTATATTCAAACTTTTGGAGTTGGCAAGACTGCCCGCGGCCCCGCGCTGCTAGGCCAGTTCAGTTCAATTTATACAGTTTACACGCACAATAGTTGGGAGTTTTCTTTGCCCAAAGTACCCCGACTATAAGCCCACATTCCCACGGACGTAAAAATATCGCGGCGGGATTATATCGCGCACTAGATTTTCAACTCTCGGTGTTAAGCCAAGCGCTGAGAATCCAACGCGCTAGAACGCACTCTCGTCCCAGCGCGTTGAAAAAACACTGTGGGATTTTCAACTCTCTGCGCTAAGCAGAGCGTTGAAAATCCAGTACACGAAACAAAATCGCCGCTGAAAGAAACACGTGGGTTTAGCTCAGGTTCGCACAACTTGAGCTAAACCCACGTTCGCACGGACGTTAAAATATCGCAGCGGGACTTTATTTCACACTGGGTTTTCAACCGTATTGTGCCAAGCGTTGAGAATCTAAAGCGTTGGGACGTATTCTTGTCCCTGCGCGTTGAAGAAATACACTGTTGGATTTTCAACTCTCAGCGCCAAGCAGAGCGTTGAAAATACAGTGCACGAAAAAACATTGTTTATGGCGACGGTGGGCGTTAGTGTGACTCCAGCATAAAGGGGAACGCACTGCATCGCCGACCAAGACGACCCCATGTCAATCAGTGTCCGTAAAAGGAAAATTTTTAATCCCGCCAGTGCGCCCTATTTTTAATGTGCAGGTGTTCGGTGTAGTAAGTAGCGCGTTCCTATATACGGGCGCGATTGAATGCGTTGCTAGCGATAGATGTCGAGTCATTTGAGGGTTAATGGTCAAATTTGTTATACTTGCGAAACAGAGTTAAGATTTGCGGACGGAACCCAACGTTTTCAAACCGTAGAAACAGCTGTAGTAAATTTTGTAAAGGTGCAGGGAGTTGCAATAAGCACTCTTTTTATGGTCATGCCCGGCGCAACCCATTCTTTACTAAGTATGAACTTCATAGTGGACGCTTGCATGATACTCGATTTCGAGAGGAATTGTTTCTCGTTACGAGCTACACGCTTACATGAGTATGAACGTTAGTACCAAGTTGCGGTCAGTTCGACGATTGGCCTCCACGAGCGCGAGGGCATTCTCCTATCACCGACTGGTAGGGACAAGTCGGCTGCATTGTTGGAAAATAACGCTGATATCTTCAGTCCAGGGGGAGGGCCTACGCCCTTCGCCTTGCACAAGATAGACACGGGTAACGCCGCGCCTGTTGCAACACCCCTTTATCGACTGACTCCTGCTAAGAAGGAGAAGATAAGAGCTGGAATTGATAAGATGTTGGAACTGGAGGTAATAGAAAAGGGTAATGTGGTGGCGGACACACTCAGTCGTCCCGTATGCCAGACGTCGATGGATGTAAATCTCGACTCTACCGGCGATTTCTGCCTAGTCTCAGTAGACATACCTCACCGCAGCTCCAAGGAGTTGCGAGCAGCTCAGCTCCAACATCTTGAAGTTAGGAAGATACTTACGGACTTTGAAGACGGTAATGCTGCTACTCGGTGGACAGATCGAGGCTATTATCTTTCAAACGGAGTCCTTTTCCGTTTTGATCCCGGATGGCGAATCCGAGGACCCTCAGCTGGTAGTCTGGCTCTATGGGCACCGAGATCATGAACTCCATGATGCGCCCAGCGCCGGTCATTTGGGCCTGGAGCGCACTCTAAAGCTCAAAGAAAGATATTTTGCTCAGATATGCGTCAATACGTGACGAAGTGTCATGCCAGTCACCTAACACCGTATGAAGGTGATTCGGACGTTGTCGTCCATGTTAGGAATAATGGCAGACCCCGTAAGCTATCGGTTGCCAAGCCAGCTCCAGAGCCTTCAGCTGACTTTGAGGGGGAGTATACAGCGCGACCCCTATTAGAGTCGACTCCCCGCACTTCTTCGTCGTGTAAGCCACGTTACCCGGGCCGCTAGGCAAGTTCAGTTGTAAACACCCAATGCGCACGCTCTGGGCGACCGTAACCTTGCGTCTCGCGAGCCGTCCATTTATGTGTTTCTCTAAGTTCTATGTTATTTTATGTAGATACACTTCGTTTCTTACACCAATATACACAGTTTAGACGCACAATAGTTGGAGTTTTCTTTGTCCAAAGTACCCCGACTACTTATATTTTGCAAATAAAATATATCTCACATCACATCCCACTGGTCAAGACTTCGAGAGCTTAGGCACAGTAGGTATACTAGTAATGATTAGTAGTAGAAGATAAAAATTGGAATTACCTATAGTCTTTCATCAAGTTCCATAACCAACTACTTATAGTCGACCTCATGTGATGTCCTACCCCTGCTTTATAATGGACTGCAACATGCAAGACAAAGTACGGGTTGCAATCATCTCATAGATCTATGAATCGTAGGAGAGAAAAAAAACCGTTCTGGTGTTTTTTTTAACAACAGAAAAGTAGAGTCTTATCTCCAATCTCCGTTAATCCTTTTTGAATATTCCATGAATATGGATCTGGCAGCACTACGAAGTGCGGTAAATTTTTTATTTCTCTAAAACTTGAAAGAAGGTCGAATTTACTTTTGTGATATTTTACGTCTAGATGACATGGACGAGCTTTTTAGAAGTCTTTTTTAATTCGAAATGTTTCGATCTATGTTTGTAAGAAATCAAATTTTGAACAGTGGGCTAAAAAAATCAATACGATCAAACATCAAGAGATGTTTGTGCACAGAATTGACCAAAAAGAAACTTTGTCAGTAAGTTCTTTATGATTTTCGTCACAGTTTTAGTAGGTGCCTACTTAACCGACTCATGGCCAATGACGCGCCTGGGGCGTCACATCGAACTTACATAAAAAAAGATTTTAAAAAATTGAGATAAAGAGAACTACCACTTTTTATCCTAAATTAAACATTGAAGTTGATACAATACCCTTGGCCAATTTAGAATACATATTTTATAAGTCAGGGATAGCAAACCTTTGGTAACAGTTTACAAACTTATATGGGGTGGAGGGACACCGACGACGCGAAAACGGTTACCACCCCGTATATTGGCGTAATATTATTTAAGGTGGAAGCCCGCGAAATTTAAATTTTCTTACGTTTTTTACAATTTGCAGGTCAGTGTCAGGTTGTATGTTGATTAAAATATGATTCGCGACCATAATAAATAGTGTGACCAAAAAGTGGCTTATCTGAGTTATAATAATTAAAATCACACATATATATTGACTATTGGTCATGGTACATGGTCCCATGAATTTACGCTTTTTTGAAATATGCAAAATCGATTGACTACATTCAGGAAAAATTTCGTCTCCTTGCTGAGTATCTACAAATAATACGTTTATTACAAACAAATGACCTAATACAAGTAAATTTACAAAAATGTTGACGACCCCCGTAACATTTTACTAAAATAAATAAATCCTACCTTGTGAGGCAGTATTTCTTTTGAATACCAACGAATACGAATCGAAGCACACAAAGAACGACGATGACGCGCCTGCCGCGACATCGTCCAATGTTCGGGGCCTGGCTAAAGTATGCATGAAAATGATGGTGGCAATGAATCAGTTAAACAATGTTGGTGTTTGTTTTTATTGATATTTATCAACGCTCAGGGACGGATTTACCAGGAGGCAAATCAGGCAGGAGCCTAGGGCGGCAAAGGACCATTGGGGATTTTTATGGACCCCACCCTACAACAGTCATAGGATACATGTCAATATGTTGATAAGAATACAGAAAAACACTTTACGATAGGTAATGGTGCCGATTCTCTTGTACACCGAACTAAACTAACTAAACTATCACTAAAGTTCCTTACTTTTGGCTATGAGAATCTAAAAACTTTTCTGGAAAAATATATCTCTAAATTTAAAAATATTTTTGACAACTAAAATAGAATTTGATAATCGCGACTCCACGTGGTACTTGTTGCTTGCCGTACCCCTTGCAAATTTTTTTTAGAGCCGGAGGCACGCAGTGGGGGGCAGCCTCGACGTCTTTTATATGGAATGTTTCACTTTTTGTATGGAAAATATTAAACATTATTAACTATATGCTGAGATTTTGGGGTTAATGGATTTCACAAAGGGGGTCGAAATTTTCATTATTTTTGCGATAGGACACCATTTTTGAGATAATTATAAGCAAAAGAAAATAATAAAAAAGATACAATACTGTTTTTGCGCCAGAAGTCGAGGTGTTGGTGTAAATTTTAGTTCATGACAACTTATTTTTTACCACTCATTTTTCAACCGCGATTAAAAATAGTCCTTAGTTAGACAATCAAAATTTTAGGTGAAAAACGTCAAATTCAGAATAGTAAAATTGCCATTTTCACTAAATTAATAACTCAGTGCCATCTTAATGCAGTCAAAGTAAAATATTGTGAAGTTGTGTCACTTTAGTCTATTTCCGAATGGGAAATCGTCGTTTGACAGGAATAAACTAAATTTTGGTGATTTTTAGTCTAGTTTAGAGGCATTTATGACAAGAGAATCGGCACCAATGTCTTTTTTCAAAATCGATGCGAGTTTTTCGGTTAGGCTAACATAACACATAACCTAACCGATAAAACGATCATGTAACTCCTCAATGATGGACAGTATTCGCATATTCTTGTGATTGGGTAATTGTGCAACAGATCAAAGTAAACAGCTAGTTTGGTTAGGCTAACCTTTTTGTTTTTGTTCTGGGGTGGAAAATCCTCATGGATGTCCTCCGCCCTGAGGCGGGCGAAAGGGTCTGTCAGACTCCTACTGACTAAAAACCACCCCGGTGTTCCCTTTTCCACACTTGGACCGGGGATCATCTTGTGCGCCTTCCATGAACCCCGACTGGGTCACCTCATGTTCACGGGAGGAGTAAGGTGTAGGACTCCCCCCGTGAAGTCAAATAGGGGCGCGCCTGGAACACTACGCTCTGTCGCCTCGGGTCCTGCTGGATGGGGGAAGGGGGCGTCCTTCCGGACCTGCTTACGGCGGCTAGAAGAGGGCGTTGTCCGCCCTCCGCCGACGCCCGATCCGTCTACTGCGGATCAGGAGAGTGGTCTTAATCTCCCCCTCCCTTTCCGCAGCCTTTTTCTGCAAAATGACGGTTTTACAGAAGGAGATTACTGCATCCCACGACACGGCGCTCCCGACCATCAAACGAGCGACAGTCAGTAGTAGGGCATGCAAAACCGGAAAGTCATCAAAACCGGTTTTGAACATGGTTTTTTTGGGACCAAAACCGAAAACCGGAGCTAGGTCCGGTTTTAGCAAAAAAAATCGAATGTAGTATAATTTAAAAAGAAACACCATTTTTTGAAATACCCACTAAGTCTACAAATAAAACAAATTGTATGATACATTTCTTTTTAATCCAAACCATAATAATTATTGTACAGATAACAATGAACTTATAATAGTATAAAGATTAATTAACTGAGATCAAATCAACAACAAGTAAGTTTTTGGTATCTTTGGTACCTATTAAGTCTGCTATCAAAAATAATATATTTTAAACATAGAAAACACAATCAGCATCTTCAAATATTAAACACAGCCACCCACAATTACCAAAAAAATCAACATTTTTGTAACTTTGAAGACGAACTACAAAATAACATTATTATAATATGATTCATATTGCACTAAAAAAGAGATCAATAATCAACTATGTATACTAATTTAAATAAAGCATAAATCACTTGTTTTCAAGAGATCGCTGTTCTTGATAATGTGATCTCAAGAATATAAGTGCATCCAACATTCGATCAGACAGCGAACTTCTTATTTTGTTACAGAAATACCCAGCACTCGAAAACACCCTTTCACTCTCAACACTTGTTGGTAGAACACATTAAAAATAATTATATGCTTCGGTGCGATACACACCCCGATGCCCTCCGCTTTCATACATGGCTTGCTCTACTTTTACGAACCCAGCCAGGTCGAAATCTGACCGATTTTTGGGGGTTCTCTTTCTCTTGCATTTGTGTAATTCCTTCTCTAGCTGCTCTTGAAGAGTTAGCTCTTCAGCGTCAGATGATGACGATTGCGAAGGTATGGACTGCTCGGTGAGTGATATTAAATCTGTAAAAATCATTTTCTCTAAGACTTGGTTCTACTCTTACGTTATGGCGCAATTACACCTGTACCTTGATTCACGTCAATCAAACAAGACAAATATCGTTGACGTTTAATAATTGTCGTTCGGTCGTCCTATAAGTCCTACCTACCCAAAATAGGTATTCACGTATTCTTTGAACGGGATTCGATAGAACGACAATCCAAACGGCTCAGAACAGAACCGAATCAAAGACTTTTGTCAGTTATAAAGTTATCTATATAACACGAATAATAAAACACAAGGTTTGATTAAATCTTGCTTGCTGTCACAAGTGGTGATTGTGGTGAACCATAATGTAATATAATTCGGGCTAACCCAGCAACTACTGGATGTAATTGCGCCCTTCGTGTCGTTTCATCCACGAGCTCAACATAAATGTACATTAAAAGACACAAAATATAATAAATTAATAACTAAGTAAATACTCACATTTTGTCCTAGCGTCGCAGGCGAGGGCGGCGGACACGCACTTGCACTCCCGGTAAGGGTATTACTGCAACAACGCAGGCGCAGGCTGGCGGGTTACGGGTGCGGGGTGCGGGGGTAGTGGAGGGAGGCGTGTAAGTGGGTGGATGCAGGCTGTGTTCGGTTCGGATACATTTGATGCCTCAAAATTAATTATTTTTTGAGTGTTCGAAAAAAATTTTGATAAAAATCAAAATGTTAATTGTTACTCAATAATGGGAAAACCGGAGCTGAGCTCCGGTTTTGGCTCTCAAAACCGGTTTTCAAAAATCGTTAAATTTTGGCCGATTTCCGGTTTTGCGCAAAACCGGAAAACCGGTTTTGCATGCCCTAGTCAGTAGCGACAGGTCGGCTCCGACTTCTGATACGAGGGCACGGCGCGGCTCCTCCCATGCGGTACTCTCTGCCAGTGTATGCTGCGCCGTGTCGTCCCGACAGTGGATGCAGTGATGGCACCGAGCAACCATGGTTAAGCTATCCGCCGAAAGTTAGGCTAACGCCGCCATCTGGTGCCAGGTGCTCTCGGAGCATGACTGCTTTGGAAAGTACCTGTGTCGCATAAACAGGGAGCCGGACGCTCGGAATTCCTTTCGTTGCTGAACAACGAAAGGAATTACTAGATTATGAAAAAAGATGAGATAGCGTTTAATACCATCTTTATTTATCTAAAGTTTGCCAGAGATATCACCGAGATAGCTGAACTGTTCTCTGTTCATGACTGATAAACCAACACAACACTCAGTGACTTTGCTTATAAGATTACATCTCAAACAGGTGTGAATGCTAATATAATATAATATATCTTTATTTCCCAAAAATACAAGAAAATAATTATTAATATGGTGTTAATGCAGGTACCTTTTCAGATAAAAACTTTTGAATGGAAAATAATATAATAAGTATGAAAGTCTTAAAAAGAGTACACACAGCTGCGTATCAAGCAATACATCTCCAGTATAAGCTGATCTCGCATTTTAAAGGATTTCCGTGCAATGAGAGGTCAGCTTATACTGGAAATGTATTGCTTGATATGTAGCCGTGTGTACAATAGATTATAAAAATAACTTGACAGTTTTACTTGACACACACCACTGACCCAAGGTTGTTTAGATCACTGCAGCTGTAGCAAGGCAAAGAAACTTTTACACTTTCCCTCAGCTGCTAGTCGACCTTCTAATCAATCTTCTAATCATTTATCCTTCAGACCTAAATTCTGACAAAGTTTCTGTAATCTCGGTGTGGGCAGAGCCTTATTCAGCAGATCCGCAGTGTGAGCAGAGACCACAATTTGATTTTGAAGCACAAGTTGAAACTTACGAAAAAATATCTCACTCGAACATGTTTTGTTCTTCGATGAATCTTGGGATTACTCGTATGTGCTAGTTTCACCGCAGCTTGGTTATCCATAAATAAAACACGGATTGACCATTCAAGTCTTTTTAGCCAAAATAATTCTCGTGCAGCCTCGCTTGCTGCCACAAGCTCGGCTTCTGTGGTGCTGCTAATGGCAACTGAAGTTTGTCGTTGACTAATTCAAGAGATTACACCTCTTGAAAATAAACACAATACTTCTGTCGTAGAACGATCTGTTTCCAAACATCCAGCATGATCGGCATCACTGTAGGCTTTGATTTGGTTAGAAGAATCCGCATCACGAACAAACATTATTCCTCTTGATAATGTTCCTGTGACGTCACCTTAAATCCTACATCGCGCAAGCAGGGTTTACCGCACGACTAGTATATATACAACGTCCTGAGTCCCAACATTAATCGTCGGGCAGTTGCCTACCAAAAACAACACCCGTCTCGTCTGAGAATCCTCCCTTTTCTATAGAGGATGAGAGAACTTTACACCCGATTCCTCATACCTTTATACTGGTGACCCCGAACATGGACATTGACGCAGCCTTTAAGCAGCTAGTTCTGAGTGACGTCATCATCATCGCTTCCTTAAGCCTTCGAGCAGCTAGTTCAGAGAGAGGTCATCATCTGCCTTCCTTAAGCTTTCGAGTCACACAGCCAGCCAGCACCCACTCCACGGCTATCCACGGGTATCCTGACAACCAGCATGCAGGAACGCGCAGACATGGTCATCAACCTCATCAATTACAGCAGACAACTCCGACTCACCGTGAATTATGTGGCGCACAGTTCAGACTCCTTGGAACCTCAACTGGCTGGTAAGTATCGCAAGATACACGACTCAGCCCACTATCGACTTCCGGTTTCCGAAAGTGAGTGATGTGGCGGCATCTACGGTCAAACAAGCGGTGAAGTTCCTACTCCATACTTCGTTTGTTGTTTCAAATCGCATGACGTTCTTAAATTTTCTTCCGTCACGTTGCTTGTAAAGATTAGTAGAGCGTTGCTGTCAGCCTTCCTATATTTTAACAATTCTGCATTCAAACAATCAGTGCAGCATCACCTATTTCTAAAACTGGTTTTCGAAGTTTTCCTTCTGCCGCCTCCTGCCCCTGCTCTGCCCCGCAGCATGATGGACAACATATACTTCCATGTATGCCAATTCTGGCTACCTATAAGCTGACCGATCTGAATCTTGGTGCTAGTAAGATTTTCCACTTTGGCAGCGCCGAAAAATCTTTCGTTTTTTGCTGACTTGTAAGTTAATACGTCCTGGGTCTTATCCTTTGTATCCTGGACCCATAACCTAGTGCAGGTACCATTTTCAGTGAAAGACTGAATGGAAAATAATATAATACCTACCTATGTTTGAAAGTCGTAAAGAAAGAGAGTATGTACACACGCGGCTACATCTCAAGCTATACAATTCCAGTACTGACCTCTCATTGTACGGAAATCCTATACAATGCGAGATCAGCAATATACTGGTAATGAATACTTAGCTTGCCGTGTGTACAATAGATTAGAAAAACAACTTAACGGTTTTACTTGACACACACCACTGACAGGCGCGGTCGCAGCCTAAGATTTTGGGAGGAGGTCACCATGGGTGCCGAGGAATACCAGGGAAAAACTCTTTGACCTTCTAATGATGCACATTTTTTAAATAACTAAACCTCTTTTTAACTTTCTGATCTTTTCTCACAGTTGGTCACAGTAACTAAGCCCCGACCAAACTGGCTCGCGAGCGACCGAAACTTACAACTTACTGACCGTACTTTATGATGCTGTCAAATTGGTCGCCAGCTTTTTTTATAAATAATAATACGAGTAAGTTATGAGGCGGGGAGCCTCCTTGCCGGATTACCGCCATGGGATCTGGAGGCAAAAGTCCTCGCGCACATGTGGGAGTGGCGCGAGGAGGCGAAACGCCGGGGCGTAACTCCGCTGCCGCGAGAAATCGCGACACAGCGGACAGAGCTCCGGCGTGATCTCATGGCGTCATGGAGAGTGCGATTGTCGCAACCCAGTGCTGGGCACGCCACTATTGCGGCGATAAGTCCCCTCTTTGAGGAGTGGCTAGAGAGGCGCCACGGCGTCCTCACCTTGCGCCTGACGCAGGTCCTCACCGGACACGGTTGTTTCGGGAAGTTCCTGTTTCGTATCAGGTGGGAGGAAACGCCCGGGTGTCATCACTGCGTGGATCGCCTGGAGGACACGGTTGAGCATACGGTGGAGGTCTGCCCGGCTTGGGCAGAGCATCGCCGTGTCCTCGTGGAGGCGATCGGTGGCGGGGATTTCTCACGTCCTGCCCTGGTCCAGGCCATGGTACGGAGCGAGAGGGCATGGGAGGCCGTCACCTCCTTCTGCGAAGCAGTAATGCTCGCGAAGGAGGAGGCAGAACGCGTGAGGGAGAGGCAAATTTCGCGCCCTCACGCCCCTAGCCACCGCAGGAGACGCCCTGGGCGTAGGGAATCGCAGGCTGATTCCCGGCCATCGTAGGCCGTAGGGTTTGCGTACGATGAACAATGGGTAGCCCACGCACAATGGTCCACCTGACGGACTAAGTGCGGAAACCAAACCCCCTAACATAGAACATGGGTAGCTCGCCGTCCGATAAGGACCAGGCCCGGGTCGACGGCGCGGTGTGTTCCACGCGCGCCTCAAAGAGATGTCAGCAGAAGTGAAGGGGTCCGTTAGGACCGATGCCTGCCGGGGTTGCGGGAAAGTCCGAAAGGGATACCGTGGCCCCCGGCAACGTACAGGCAACTGAAGAAACACGGGTAGGTTTTAGTCAGTAAGAGTCTGACACGCCCTCCCGCTCCGCCCAGAGCCGGAGAAGTTATTTGATAACTTCCCATCCAAAAAAAAAAAGGCTCGTCCAAAGTAGCGCGACGACGCGACATCGGTAATTGTTCTACCGTGAAGATTTCTTAGAAATTGTTTTATTAGAGCCGCGTCGCACCGGTCTGCACGACGCTTTACCGTGTGCGTAAAGGTGGCTTCCCACGGTGCGCGATATTGCGGACGCATGCGCACGACCCGCACGGCCGACGACCATGCACCACGCATAAAGGCTCTTCCCACGGAGCGCGATAATGCGGACGCACGCGCACGAGCCCGTACGACCGACGACGTGCACCGCGCACCAAGGCTTTTCCCACGGTGTGCGATATTGCGGACGCACGCAGACTCAGGTCTCGGCAGACGTCCCACCGAGTGAGACACTGAAGTCACCGACCGAACGGTTCATTCGGATCGCTTCGGAATACTTCGGATCGCATCGTTCGCTTGCCCATTAATAGCTCTCAATACGCCATTGTAAATCTATCTTTATTGTCAATAAGTTAAAGTAGAAAATACTTTGGCACATTATCAAAACTACATTGTTTAATTTTGCCTGTTGTTACGTAAAGTCATAATAAAAACAAACAGTAGTACTTAGTACTTTTTCGGTTGTTGTGACAAAATGTCATGCATGTCGCTGAAAAAAAAACATCCCCACTTTACGTGTAGGGGAGGTACACACGATTAACACACGGAAAACGATTTTATCATTTGAAATCGAATATTTAACCGTTTGCGTAAAAATCCAAAAACGCCCATGTCTAAAGATTTGCTTACGAATCTATTTATATGCCAAGTTGGGGCAGTAACAAAGTTAACATTGGTAAGCAAAACGATTCGTTTTTGTTTATAGGAACCGAGCATACCTCGCGCACCTTTGAAGTTTACTGACTTGCCGCGGATCGGGCGCACTGCCACGGACGCGTAGTGCGCTACCACGAACGTTACCCTTCCCATGGTGCGTGTCCGTGCAGGCTGATCCGCGGCGAGTCGGTAACTTGAAAGGGAATGTACCCAAACTCAGACGCACCGCGGAACACGCGTCTGCGCTACCACGCGCGTTACTCTTCCCACGGTGCGTCGTGCGGGTTGGTGCGCGTGCTTGCGCAATATTGCGCACCGTCGGAAACCAGCCTAAGTGAGGTAGTAGCGCGCGTCGTTTCAGACTGGACAAGCTATACCTACTTACATGGCTTCTCTATTTAGAATTGAAATCCATATCTGTTGGTTGGTTTGGTAGGATCACATAAATTTTGACGTAACAATTTTTTATGTCTTTATTCTTTTCAGAGTAATAAATGCTCAAAACAGAAGAATTATTGCCATACCACAATGGATACAGATCAGAAATTATGCGGACCTACCAAAACACTCTAAGGTGATGTTGCCAGCGTTGTCACCAACTATGGAGAAAGGTAGCATTATGAGCTGGGCAAAGAAGGAAGGCGATAAACTGAGTGAAGGTACTTATGGATTTTCTGCTATTTTATATTGAAAGAAGAACAAAAGGTGGAACGTATTTGGAATGGAGAGCTCTGGATCATTCACAGAAGGATATGAGTGATGCGGCATACATACTGAGTAGTAGTTTGTATGTAACAGCCTTTTCCCAGCAGTGGAATGATGCTGCCGATGCTGGTTGTCAGTAACTGGTGGATATGGGATGCAGTTATGACTGATGATGATAATGCCAGTATTGGCAGTCTAATACATTTCAATAAATTAATGTGAACTAGGTAAAACACAATATTTAAAGCTGTTTAGGTATAGCTCATAAAATCTCTGGTACCTCCTATGTTTTAGGTGATGCTCTCTGCGAGATTCAAACGGATAAGGCTGTAATGGTTTTCGAAGCCCCTGAAGAAGGCTACCTGGCTAAGATAATACTCCAAACTGGAGCTAAAGATGTGCCAGTTGGCAAACTATTGTGTATCATTGTAGAAGATGCAGCTCACGTAGCTGCATTCAAAGATTTCAAGGATGATAGCCGTAAGTGCGATACAAAATACATACAGTAGGAGGTGATATTGTTTTGTTAAATTTAGGTAAATATGGTTTTCCCGTGTTCTTGACTGTTTCTGCTTTTTTTTTTTAACAAGACGTGTTTTTTTTGTGGCAGCTCTTGTATTTGCTTCACCATTTTTCTGACTTTATTACATTTGCATAACTGGTTGTCTAATTCCTGTATTTTTCTTCACAGCGGCAGCCGCCGCCGCCCCCGCTGCTGCCCCCGCTGCCGCCGCCCCCGCCCCCGCCCCCGCCGCCGCCCCCCCGCCAGGTAATTTTTGTTTTAAATTACTTAACTTAAATGTAATACTTTTATTGATACAGATAACCTTTGTTACAAAAGTACTTAACGATTAGGTTACAGTTCAGATAAATAAAGGTAGCTTAAATAATGGAAGCCCTGCCTCCTAAACAAGAAACTAGTGACGTTCTACTGTTACTTCGAATGTTCCAATAAACTTTTCTGATGAAGAACCTAATTACTTATTTCGGGCAATAACAATTAACACAAAGCTATCAATGTGAGTTAAGCTATCGCTACGCATCCTCGCTCATCTCTGGTGGAAACGCAGCCTTAGAGTGCCGGCAGACGTGAGTGTAGATCGTGACCTCTGACATACTCTGACAGACTTACCTCTCGACAAACTATTAACCACTTTCTTCACCTCCTTAGCAGCACCCGCCGCCGCTCCAGCAGCTCCAGCACCTCCACCCATCGCACCACCAGCTGCAGCCCCAGGTAGGCCCGGTCTAGAATTCATCTTACTAGTTTGATTCCAGAAACTCCTAAAATTCTTTTGTTTATGGCTCTTGACTATTAAATCATACCTACGTATTTGTGAACGTTCGTGCAGACCAGCGCGACTTGTCGCGCGACGTGTCGCGTGGCGATATTGTAGAATCGCCTTTCACGCTAGCGCGATATCGCGCGCGATTCGCAACGCGACACCGACAAAGGAATGTTCCTCTGTTGTTGTCGCGCTGCGAATCGCTGCGATATCGCGTACCTGTCGCGACGCGACACGAAGAAAGTATAAATGGCGTTTTATTATCAATGATGGCAGTGCATTCCAAGCTGAGCTCAGTAGTAGACGATCTTCGTCAGAAGACGAAGGCTGGTCTGTGTTTGCTGAGCTTGGGGTCCTAGGTGTGATTCCCCGGTCGGTCAACATAACCCAACCTAACCTAAGCTGGTTGTAAGCTTGACCACGCAAGCACGAATGACGAAACGAACGAATTCGGTCGTGCTTTTACGAAGTACTTATTAAAAAAATCAAGATTTTTTTATTTATTTTCCAATTTATGTGATTTCGGAAAAATAACTTAATTTCTACAATATGTAAAGTGTAGGTACACGTTTTTATTAACACGGCTGCAACACGTAGGAACTTATGTCTTATTTTGAAAACATCTTAATTTAAACACCCGTAAAGTTGACAACATACGAGTAGGTAGGTATATTAGAACTAACCTAGGTGCCTTCTTACTTTTAATTTACTTATCAAACTAATTCCGTACCTGTCTCCGTGAATTCTTCTCTAATAAAATTGTGCTCAATGTATGATACCACAGATGAATAAATGCGCATAACTGGCGAAATGCGGATGTACTCCGTATCCTATAGGTAGGTACCTACACCTCTGCCTAATCCTTTGGGGATTACAGGCGTGATGCTTAAGAAATACTCTGCTGTTTAAGAAATAGGTACTCGGTGATAACTTAATTCTAATTAGTGATCTTGATGATTTGTTGGTTACAAACGGTTTCGCTTTTCTTCGTACACAATATTTGCTTCTGAGACTAGTCTCTCACTCTATACACTACTGAAAGGTGACGAAAGGTATTTTTTAACAAAGTTAAAGCTTTGGGTTAAAAAAAGTTATAAGCTGTACTGTTTTGAGTTGGTTGACCCACAGTTATAAGGATCTGCCATACGTAACTGAAACCATATTTGACAATATGACTTAATTTTTTATCTGCGATAAAATAAAACACAGTACGCTGTGACTCGACTTGCCGGCTAAAGCCAACTCCCGCCCGTCACCCCCGCACGCACCGCACCGAAAAGTGTCGTAACCTATTCGCGTGAAATGCACTGGATCTCCCACCGAATATTCGATATTCGGCCAAATCATTATTCGTTGCATCTCTAATATATACTACTGCCGAGATTTTTTTCACGTATCCAAAACCAACCATTTAGCTGGCGGAGGCACTTGACTCTAGCAAAAATTTGCATTTTAAAGCTTCATATTTCGCAAACGGATCCCTGAATCCAAAAATGGTTTTCACACACTCCCAATAGTCGGGTCGCGTCGGTCTGGACGTCGCTTTATACTGTGAAGTTTTCTTAGAAATTGTATTGATCAAGTCGCGTCGCGTTAGTCTGTATGAGGCTTAATTAGCTCCTCTTGCGATGTTCTAAATAATTGTTTTTCCAAAGATTTAAGTTCTATTCCAACAATGTTGGAAATAAGGTAGATAGGTAAATCAAAAATCATTTTAAGAAACAGTTAACATATCTATTGTCGAAATCATGAATCAAGGCTCGTACAGACCAGTGCGACAATGTCACGCGACGCGATTCTGCGATATTAAATCACACAGGAGACGGAGAGGCGCGACGCGGCTCTAACAAAACAATTTCTAAGAAAACTACACGGTAGAATAATTACCGGTGTCGCGTCACGTGACTAGTCGCGCTAGTCTGCACGTGCCTTCACTCCTGTGTGAATTGTCGCGCGCCTTTTCATAGAAATTGTTCTACGGATATAATATAGCAGGATCACGTCGCGCGACAAGCCGCGCTGATCTATACGAGCCTTGATTCATGATTTCGACAATAGGTATCTTAACTGTTTCTTAAAAATGATTTTTAGTTTACCTACCCACTTTATATCCAACATTGTTCGAATACTCAGCACAAGAAATAAAATCTTTATAAAAACAATTATTTAAAACATCGCAAGAGGAGCTAATTAAGCTTCGCGCAGACTAGCGCGACGCGACTGCGTGAGGCGACTCTAACAAAACAATTTCTAAGAAAACTTCACGGTAGAATAATTATCGGCGTCGCGTCGCGCTAGTCTGCACGAAGCTTTTTTCCAAATCTCTTACTTACCACAGATAGGCACCTACTTGTCTACTAAATCTACGCGTTTGTACATTGTAGTTGCCCCTGCGGTGGGTGCGGCAGCGGGCGACAGGGTCTTTGCCAGCCCCATGGCGAGAAGGCTCGCTGCTCTTAAGAATTTAAGACTTGGAGGTAAGAAATACATTATCATGCTGATTTCAAGGCTCGTGCAGAACAGCGCGGCATGTCGCGCGACGCAATTCTGCGATATTTAAGCCTCGTGCAAACAGACGCGACGCGACAGCGCGATGCGACGAGCCTTGTGATACGATAAAAAGGCTCGTGTAGAAAACGACACGACTTGTCTCGCGACGCGACACCGGTAATAATTACCGGTGAGAACAATTATTGTTCTACCGTGAAGTTTTCTTAGAAATTATTTTGTTAGAGTCGCGTCGCGCCTGTTTGCACGACGCTACATGCGAATCGCAGCGCGACACCAACAAAGGAATGTTCCTTTTTTATTGAGAGAGAGTATAAATGGCGGCGCAATACGAGCTGAGCTCGGTAGTAGACGTTCTGCATCAGAGGACGAAGGCTACATGACATTTAAACCCAACCTAACCAAAGTACCTAAACTTGACCGCACGAGTTCGAACGGTGAAACTGACGAAGTCGAACGTGCTAAGTGACTTAGGTAGGTGTACAGAAGTTTTTTTTTTTTTGTACTTCTTAGTACAGACAGCTCATTTATGTACAGACGCCAGCAGGTCAACCTACCCGAAACTGTCAAATTTCCCCAATCAACTTTGAACCTTATGCTTTAGTGATAAAGTTGAAAATCTATTCAAGAAATTTGACAGATTGTAGTAGGTTGATGTGCTGGCGGTACAGACGCCAGCACATCAACCTACTACAATCTGTACCATTTATTTTTGAAAGAGTAACCGTGGAGTTTCTTGCCGGCTCTTCTCCATAGGAAACGACCAATTGGAACCGTGCACCTAGCTTCTGACGTTCCATAAGTGCCCTTGTAGGTTTATGTGAAATAAAAAATACAAAAAATATTTTTGTGATTTGGTAAAAGTACCGTAAACTGCCCTAACTTTGCCTGGCGTCCTAAGTTTGCCTATAATGAAAATGATGTAATATCTTTTTCATTTTACTTGTATGGCAAAGGAAACTTTGAGATTTTATAGACAGCTTTAAGTTTCGATTGCCATACAAGTAAAATGAAAAAGATATTACATCATTTTCATTATAGGCAAACTTAGGACGCCAGGCAAAGTTAGGGCAGTTTACCGGTACCGTAAAGTATCGTTTCGGTAGTACTTTTACTCATAAAGATTACTTTCGACTGCAACACATTTTTAAGGTTTTGTTAGAGGACGAGGGCATGATAGGTTCTTCATCAATTGATGAAAATAGAAGACAAGAACGTAGTCGCAATAAACGCAGGTAAGTCGCAACATAAAATTATCTATTGATCTGACTGTTGCACGCGTTGTTGCTATGTACGTTTGAATACCTACACAGTTGGGATGCAATCTATCTTGTAATTAGCTTCACTTTAATAAAGCTTACCTACGGCTGAAGTTCCGTTTAATACTCCTACTTTATTCTGGAAGGTTTTTCATGATTAGATTTGATTATCATTTCACGTCAAAGTCTATAGGTACCTACGGACCTACGAGGACATAGACGCGCAATCTTCGTGAAAAGGTTACATACAATGCCATAAATAAAATTACGAAAGTCATTAATCTCGTTAATGATCGGTTACAGAAATTGTCATGTGTTAGTTAACGGTTAAAGCCTCGTTGCAGACTAGCGCGACGCGACTCGAAAAGAAAACTTCACGGTATTTATAAGGTCAGAAGTTTGGTTTTGGAGGTATTTAGGGTGAGAGAATACTTTAGTGAAAATGAAATAATACTTAGTCTAAGTACACATTTCAAAAATCAGAATTTAAATAATTAATAAAATAATATCAAAAGATGCGTTACTGAAAGCAGTAACGCATCTTTTGATACCATTTTCATTTCTCTATCATAATAATTGAGGACGCTCAAATAAATGAACTCGAAGAAAATATTTGATAATATAGACAAAGATGTATACTGTTTAAATGAACAAATAATAGGTCTTTACCTATGAAATTGCCGTTTTGTATGAAAAAATTTAAACGAATTTTTTTCATGTATTTTTTATTTGTATTAATCGAAGTAATCACCCATGCAATCAAGGCATCTAACTTTGCCAACGCAGTGGCAGTTTATTGATGCCCTTCTTAAAGAAATCAGCTGGACGGGAGGCAACAAATTCTTCAAAGGCATTTTGTACTGCCTCTCGGGTATTGAATTTTTTTCCCGCCAAGAAGTTATCCAAAATCTGGAAAAAGTAGTAGTCTGTAGGCGCAAGGTCTGGTGAGTAGGGCGGATGACGGAGAGCTTCCAACCCCAGTTCTTGCAACTTGGAGACCGTCTGCTGTGCAGTATGAGGTCGCACGTTGTCGTGCAGGAGCAGCGGAGACGAGCGATTGACCAATGCTGGTTGGAGATGTGCCAGCTTCTCCATCATTGTGTTCAGTTCTTCACAGTACACATCTGCAGTAATGTTCACCCCGTTTGGTAAGAAGCTGTGATGAATCACACCGGCGCTAGACCATCAAACAGTGACCATCACTTTTCTAGGGGTAAGTTTTCGTTTAGGGCATTGTTTAGGTGCTGAACCAGGATCCAACCAACTTGCTGAGCGCTTGCGGTTATCAAACAGAATCCATTTTTCATCGCAGGTAACAATGCGCTTCAAAATTCCTTCATTTGTGTGTCTGTTGAGCAGTGCAAGGCACGTCTCGACGCGTACTTCGCGTCGGCGATCATTGAGTTCGTGGGGCACCCATTTGTCAAGCTTTTTTACCTTGCCAATTTGACGCAAATGGACCAATATTGTTTTGACGCTAACGTCGAAAGCTGCTGCAAATTCAGCCGTAGATTGTGTATCATCAGCTTCCACAATCGCCTTTAATTCGTCATTGTCGACCAGTCTTCGGACGACCGCGAGGTTTATTTTTCAGGTCGAAATTTCCAGAACGGAAGCGAGCAAACCAATAACATGTGGTGCGTTGGTTTGTAGTGTTAGCTCCGTAAACGTCGTTGATGTTGCGTGCCGCTTGTGCCGCGTTGCTGCCACGACGGTACTCATATTCCATAATTACTCGAATTTTTAACGTATCCATGATGACGAAAAAGACTGAAATGCGATGAAAATGTAACACTAATCAATAAACAAATGACTACTTTTGGAAAAAAAAATCCATGTTTTTAAAATAAAATTTATTTGAAATTAGAATTCTTAGCCAAACAAAAATTTATTTGATTTGAAATGGCCAGTACTGCAGAACGGCAATTTCATAGGTAAACACCTAATATTAATAATTTTCTTTAACTTCTTTTTCCCGATCATAAATAGGTTAACATAATTTTGATACTTATACAAAAATATTCTACAGCCTAATATGTATCATTGAATTATTCCAAAAATCTTTTTTTTTTCATATCAAGATCATATTTTTTTTATAGGTCATTTTTTTATATACTATATTATTAGAGCAATTTTCACCCACTAGTCAAATTCAAAGCGAGACACGGCCTTACAATTCCATGACGTAACAATTTACGTTCCGTATGTACATAAAGAACTACGGGTACGACTTTCCATTGCCGTTCGTCGAATTGAGGGTGGGAGCAGGGCGGGGAGATGGGTGGAAGGGGTACTACCCCCCCTTAAAATGAAAAGTTGCGGAGCCCCCCTTTTCGAGTTTTTTTTTTTCTGAGGAAATTTCCCTCATTTTATGGATTAAAATTAATAATAAGTGTAGAAAACCAGGGGGGACCCTTGGGGGGGAAGGGAGGTTCCCCCCTACGGAAGGGGGGAACCGACTTCATAAAAATAAAAATAGGGGAACTGATTCAGAGGGATTTCTGTATCCCTTTTGAGACTGCAACTTCTCCGGCGCTGCGGGAAGAGCAGCCTCTTTGCCTCGATGATGCCTACGGTTTGTTACGGCAGGCGGAGGCTGCTCTCCCTACGCGCCTCCGGCTCTATAAAAACACTCTAGGGGTAGGACAGACTCGTACCGGGTGGAGTCGGGGTCAATAAATTCGGTTCTTTGACATAAGTTGAACCTAATCTATTTTATTTGTTATCTGCCCTAATAGGTACTGTTTTTACGTTTCGTTCCACAAGCCGGCAAAAGACGGTAAACATTACACATTTTAATTGTAATAGCTCATAATGAAAATAATGCTATAATTTAAATATAAACTGTTAAATATATGTGTGCATGAAAGCTATTGAAATGAGTACAAAATATAATTATTTACGTAAATTTGTATAAAATAAAATGTTACCGAACGTATGACAACTTAACCATTGTTAAAACGAAACGTTCAATGGCGAGAATTCTATATAATCTGTGGTAGGGATTGACATAAATATTGCAAAAATAATTGATTTTCAATATTTTTTTCTCAAAAAGTACGCGTCTCCGCGTATTGAACCTTTGCGTGTGTGCTTATAATAATATAACCTTTCTGTAAAAAAAATATCTACCCCCAACTCGACGGACGGCAATGGAAAACTGAGCCAAAAGCTTTCATAACTGAGAAAATAGTTGCTTAGGTGGAATTATTTTTCACACGCATAACCTCGAGAACCGTTTCGTAACGACCAGCGTTTAGATGGATGTAATGGAGTTCTTGAATTTTTTTTTTGACGTTTACAGTAGAAATATTGCCAGAATCATAATAATATAGTAATATGGTATGTTTTTAGTTTACAAGTACCGACGTTACTTAGCTGGAATTTCAATGACAAGAATTAAATTGATTCATTGAATTTATTTTCTTTGATAAAACGTTTATATGTTTACTTGTGTCTTTAAATAATATATGTCTTTGTACAATAATTGGCAAATCTACATATTCAATGGAATTCTGTGGTAATATCTGGGCTTTTCAGTGCTCCACCCTATGGTGGACATGTAAAATCTGACCCTTTCATCCAAGTATAGTTTTCCAGGATTACGTATTTTTTTGTTTTTCAACAATCGTACTAAGTTTTTTTTTAAATAATTATGACTTAAACAACAACCCTAAAGGTTTTTCTTCTGAGTAATTCATTGCCGAAGTGGATGGACAACATATTATTATGATGGTGTGTTTTTTAAAAATTGCTCATTAGCTAAACATTCCATTTAGATTTTTTAAATTTCATTCACTGTTATTGAAATCCGAGGTTTTCATGTTTGTAACGCTTCAGGCACTCCACTAATGTAGAAATTAAATTATGTTTCCAAAATCACATGAATTGAATAAACTTTAAAAAATCTTGATTTTTAAATACATAGGGTAAATACTTCGTAAAAGCAAGACCGAATTCGCCGGTTTTGTCATTCGTGCTCATGTATGTGGTCAAGCATAAGGTACCTTACCTACGTAGGTTAGGTTGGGTTATGTCGACCGACCGGGGAATCGAACCTAGGACCCCACACTCAGCAAACACGCACAGAGCTGTCTCTTGTTTTTTTTCTTTTGGGAAATTACCAAATAACTTCTCCCGCTCTGGGCGGTGCGGGAGGGCGTGTCAGACTCTTACTGACTAAAACCCACCCGTGTTCCTTCAGTTGCCTGTACGTTGCCAGGGGCCACGGTATCCCTTTCGGACTTTTCCACGACCCCGGCAGCTGTCACCGTCCTCTGACGAAGATCGTCAACTACTAAGCTCAGTCGGAAAGTCGTCGTAATCGGTTTTGGGGCCTTTTTTGGCCCCTTGCCCGAGGGATTTTTCTCTCGGCCCACGAAATCGGGGGCCGGTCATTGGGTTCCCCTCCCCCTCCTAGGAGGGGGTGGGAGTGCTTTACTGTACACCTGCTCGCCGAGGGGTTTACCTCCCCTCAGCGCGTTGGGGTGTGTTTCTGGGGTGTATCTGTGGGAGCGCCCGAAGTGTTTCTCGACGCCCGTCCGACCTGGTCCCTGCCGGGTGAGATCCCTAATTCACTAGGGAAGGCCCAGCCGGCCCAGGCCGGTCTAGCAACGAGTGCGTCAGTTTTGGTTGGCGCTCCGCACAGTGGGAGGTTACGGAGGTTATAATAATTTCCTGTCACTGTTATCTACATAGCAAGTAGTGGTATACGAATTTGTGTGGGGTAGGCAGGTACTACAACTAAAACGTGGAAAATAAAACCTTTAACAAAATAAAACCGACTTCCAAAAAAACACTACAAAGTGAAAAATTAATTTAATTTCGGAAGTCGGTGGCAAAAAACGGAATTCTCGAAACTCGACAATAATAAAGGAAACTTCACGGTAGAACTCGTGCAGACTAGCGCGACTTGTCGTGACGTGACACTACTTGCTATGTAGATAACAGTGACAGGAAATTATTGTAACATCATCAACTTAAACTAAGTGGAAAAACCGGACAAGTGCGAGTTAAACTCGCGTGGTGAGGGTTCCGTCCGTACGATAATTATGTATCTACCATGTTTTTTATTCCAAGATAATAATTTATCCCAAGAACAAATTTAACGTTGTATTTGAAAAACATGTTCTCCTCCCATACATTCCAACTGCAAATGTAAGTTTATACGCACTATATTGAGAGTTTTACGAAGTTATTTTAAGACCATAGACTTCTTATAGGTTTTCTTGCAACCTATAAGTAAAAAACCATTCTTTGTAACAACCATTCTTTATAAACTTGGTACTTGTTCCCATACTATGAAATTAAGTATTAAATATAGAAAGAAAAGAAAGAAAGAAAAATAGGATATTTGTCACAGAAACACGTGCATAGAAAAAAAACAACATATAAACATAACAGAAATATTTGGCATCTGCACGTCATGACTGTGACAAGAAGGCTTCCACTCAGCATAATAAGCTTTCATATGAAATGTATTTCGACTCTGTTGGTTGAACGTTGAATTTGCTCATCATTCTTTTGTACTGGACACCTGATATTTTTTTCTCGATTACGTTGTCCCATGAAGAAAGTTGTTCAGTTTGATAGTCGGTAATAACCCTGTAGAAGTCAAATTCAAACTTTAGTTTCATTTGAATACAATCCTTATCCTTCCTTACATAATTATTATAAAACAAAGTGTCTGTCTGTCTGTCTGTCTGAATGCGATAAACTCAAAAACTACCGAACTGATTTATAAACGGTTTTAACCCATGGACGGAGTGATTCATGCGAAAGATTTTTATGTATAATTCATTAAGGTTTTGTGCAAAATGGCTGAAAAAATAACGATTATTGTCGAAGATGTCAGAAAAAATCATGCCGACTGGGAGCTTTACTGGCGTACGCCACGTAAGCCGTAAGAGATACATTAAATTTATGTTCTACAGAATTGTAGATCTTAAAAAGTTCAACAAAAAATCAGCAATAGCATGTCTATCTTCTATGGATAAGCATTTTTATCTTTCTGAATTTGCTAAAAATTTCTTTAATATTTCCGAAGCTAGTTTGACCGGTATTATATTTATCCTTATCCAATAATATATGTTATTTAAATTGGGCATTTAATTTAGATAAAAATATGCCTTTTTTTTTTTTTTGCGTGGGAAATTATCAAATAACTTCTCCCGCTCTGGGTGGAGCGGGAGGGCGTGTCAGACTCTTACTGACTAAAACCCACCCGTGTTCCTTCCGTTGCCTTTACGTTGCCAGGGGCCACGGTATCCCTTTCGGACTTTCCCGCAACCCCGGCAGGCATCGGTCCTATCGGACCCCTTCCGTTGTGCTGACATCTCTTTGAGGCGCGCGTGGAACACAACGTGCCGTCGACCCGGGCCTGGTCCTTATCGGACGGCGAGCTACCCATTGCTCACCGTCCGCAAGCCCGCGCCTACGGTGGCCGGGAATCGGCCTGCGATTCCCGACGCCCAGGGCGTCTCCTGCGGCGGCTAGGGGCGTGAGGGCGCGAAATTTGCCTCTCCCTCACGCGTTCTGCCTCCTCCTTCGTGAGCATTACTGCTTCGCAGAAGGAGGTGACGGCCTCCCATGCCCTCTCGCTCCGTACCATGGCCTGGACTAGGGCCGGACGCGAGAGATCCCCGCCGCCGATCGCCTCCACGAGGACACGGCGATGCTCTGCCCAAGCCGGACAGACCTCCACCGTATGCTCAACCGTGTCCTCCGGGCGATCCACGCAGTGATGACACCCGGGCGTTTCCTCCCGCCTGATACGGAACAGGAACCTCCCGAAACAACCGTGTCCGGTGAGGACCTGCGTTAGGCGGAAGGTGAGGACGCCGTGGCGCCTCTCTAGCCACTCCTCAAAGAGGGGACTTATCGCCGCAATAGTGGCGTGCCCAGCACTGGGTTGCGACAATCGCACTCTCCATGACGCCATGAGATCCCGCCGGAGCTCTGTCCGCTGTGCCGCGATTTCTCGCGGCAGCGGAGTAACGCCCCGGGTTTCGCCTCCTCGCGCCACTCCCAAATGTGCGCGAAAAATATGCCTTGACATCATATCATTAAAATGAATACTTTAAATGATATCACCGATACCAAATTACGCGTAACAAAATAATTGTGGTTGATGACAACGCGGGCACAGCAGTAGGAGTCAATGACCTTTTCCTCGGCTATTAGGTATCTAATCCCGGTAGTACCCGTGGGATATTTTCCGACATTTACCTACGCGGGCGAGGTCGCGGGCAATAGTCACTAATTTAATTAGACCGTAGAAGGCCGCTAAAACTTTGGTTTCCTAAGAAAACGGTGAACATTCACACAATAACGGCTGTCCAAAGACAGAGCGTTTTTTCGAGATTAATAAAATAAAATATTGGCTAAAATTACAGAATTTCATGGTGGTCGGTTATAATCTTATAATATGACGGAACTACTGCGGTTTTACTGCTATGGTTTCGCGGCGGAGGTGTGATACCCGCCTAAAGCATTTGTGGTAACTCAGTTTAGCTTCGCCCCACCACCGAGCTCTGGAATTTCTTTCTTTATATTATTACTTGTTCATATTTCCATTTTACCGCCCTTACGGGTCAGGTACATCTGAATCTTTATAGGTTCCGTATGTCCGAATGAAAAAACAGAACCCATATAGGATCACTCGTGTGTCTGTCTGTCCGTCTGTCACAGTCACACTATAGATTCCAGGAAAACTTATAACAAGTCTGTGGTCTTAAAATAACATTGTAAATCTCCCAATATTGTGCGTACAAACTTACATTTGCGGTTGGAATGATTAAGAGAACATGTTTTTCAACTACAATGTTAAGTTTGTTCTTAGGATAAATTCATCCCAACTACGGAACCCTTCATTGTGCGTGGTCCGAGTCCGACACGCACTTGGCCGGTTTATTTAACATAAGTTTAGTATCTCAAAAAATTCGGTCAGATGCCTAGAACATTATTTTAGGAGTTGTATTACTTTAGAACATTATTTTAGGAGTTGTATTAATTATGTAAATCTCGAGGATGCAGCGACGAAGTGTAATATAATAATTTACAATCACATGAATGTCTGCCTCTATTCTGATGACATGAAATAAAGTAGGTACACACCTACTGAGTCATTACTGAGTATCTTGTCAGATGTATCAGTACCTACCTACTTAGTATTAACTTTGCGAGTTTTTTTTTTCCATTTTATTTAATTATGAATTTTAAAAACTAGTGTTTAGTAAGGCGTGATTTGATGAATACGATTTTATTCTGCCTTCAAATTACAAGGCTCAGATATCTTATTTCATGCCATCAGGACAAGGCTCCGGCCTGTACAATTCACTGAAGAGTACGGACTTGTCAGCCGCGGGTGGAGCCGCGCCGGCCGTGGCGGCCGCGCCTGCTGCCGGAGGCGCGCCTGCCGTCGGAGGCGCGCCAGCGCCGGCGCCGGCGCCTGGAGCCACCTTCGTGGACATCCCGGTGACTAGCATGCGCGCCACCATCGCCCAGCGGCTCACGGCCGCGAAGCAGACCACCCCGCACTACCAGCTGACGGCTACCGTCAACATTGAGAAGACCATGGCGATGAGGAAGCGCGTCAACGAAAAGCTGGCTGCTGAGAAGGCTGAAGTCAAGGTAGTAGGAGCACTTTTTAGGGTTCTGTAACTTCCGCAGTCAAACAAAAAACCCTTATTCTTAGAAGTACCTACCACGTACGAATACGATCTTCAATAATTAGTTCTGACAAAATTCGCCGAAAATACCATTAATTGAGTACCTACTTGAGTAATAATAGTCCAGTCATTGGGTAGGTTCTGCCTTACAAAAGGTTAAGGAGAGTTCAAATTTGGCAGAGTAGTACAGGTTAGTGTCCTAATTAATATTCCGAATTTGCGACCTTGAGTGACCGCCGCTCGCGCTGCCATATTGGAAAAATGGTAACAAAAAACAGTTTTTCGAGAATATCTTCTCTCCAGCGTCATCTAGGTTATAAATGGTCGGTAGAAAAAGATAGAGCATGAAATTTCCTGCAAATTTTATGAGAAACATATTTTTATCAGATAAATAGTTCACGAGTTAAAGCAACAAGTTCAGAAAAAAATTACAATTCGCAACATCGCAAATTTTTTTTCATCCTCTATCATTTTTGTGTGTGACAGTAATTAGGTACCTACTAATTCTCTAAGCAAGACGGTGCTCTTTATAATATGCACATTTTCAGCTTTCAATGAATGACTTCATAATAAAAGCGGTTGCTGCGGCTTGTAAGCGAGTTCCTGACGTCAACGCTCACTGGATGGACACTTTCATTAGACAGTAAGTTCATGTTTGCAAATCTTCGAGAGACGATAGTGCCACAACATACGGTATTCTCACTAATAATATTATTGGTTAGATTCCTTTTTTTCGCGCTAGTGCGCGACGCGACTTTAACAATACAATTTCTAAGAAAACTGCACAGTATAACAACAACCGGTGTCGCGTAGCGCCGTCATGTCACGCTAGTCGGCATGAAGCTTTCCGAAGAATAGGTACTGTGGCCCAATTTTTTAAGTAATATTGTGGCGTGTAGTTTTGGTTTTGTCCTCCCAACTTATCGTAATGAATGAGTTATTTTTCGGAACACAAGCAAGTCTTTATTTATCACCGAATCATTTCTTGCTCTCTTTCTCAGGTACGTTCACGTAGACGTAAGCGTAGCAGTAGCGACCCCTACTGGATTACTCACGCCGATCCTCTTCAATTGCGATTGTCGCGGTATCATCGACCTCTCTAAGAACATGAAGGAACTTGCCGCTAGGGCCAAGGAGGGCAAACTGCAGCCAAATGAGTATACGGGTGGCACTGTCACTGTGTCCAACCTTGGAATGTATGGTGAGTGGAATAACATGAATTCTTATTCAGCATCATACTTCTGTCCTTAACCCAACATATTTGGGATCGGGGCAGCAAATCTTCTTGTGCCATACATACTTGCATCTCTATGAGCCGAGATTCAGTAATGACCCCAGACACTTCGGTAAGCAGTGTACCAATATTCGGAACCTGCACTCACTATAGGCCTTTAGCCTACCTACTGCCTCGCTCGCGCCGATTTTGTTAACCAATTTGTATGGAGGTATTGGAGATGTTCAAACCGGAATTACCTAGTCGCTCACCCTTTATCCGACTGCGGTGAAGCCAAAAAAAGAGGGTTATGTGTTTGACCTGTATGTATGTCCGTCCCTATGTACTCTCCTAACTACTAAACGCCTGAACCGATTGTGATGAATGATACGTAGTTAGATTCGTCTTTATTACGCGAGTGTCACTGAGTATATTAAAATTATAAAAAATCAAAATGGCTGGCAGATTGGTCGGGTAACAATACCTATACGCACGCAGTCGCGTCGGATTTGTCTCTGTGTGGCCAGAGCTTTTTTGATTTTTTGTCGATTATTGGTATTGCGTTTCCCACAATTATTACTGACCAAGTGTAAAACTACTTTCGTAGTACTGAAAAATAAACCGTTTCCTGTATTCCTGTTATTGTATTTCCAGGTATCACAATGTTTAATGCCATCATCAATCCTCCTCAGTCGTTAATATTGGCGTGCGGTGGTATTCAGGAGATCGTTATACTAGACAAAAAAACGGGAGATATGGATGGTAAAGGAGGGTATGTTTAATTTATCTATAGTTTGGATTCATTTTTTTTTTCGATGAACATATCTGTAGTGGCCAGATTATTGAATACTCAGTTTAACAATATGAACAGTTAAACGCACGACTACTTCATGATGTGGCCAAACATTAGTGATCATTTATCGTAAAATAGTTCGATTATCCACCGGTAGAGGCGTTGATGTCGTTTTGTTTTTGTTGTGCATCATAGCGGCGGCATACAACAAATCAAAGTCGCCACACAAAAGTGGAGTTATTGGGTTTCTAAATATGATATTATGGAAAGCGATCAACTTGGAAGTAGCGCTCGCCGGCCGCTGCCGCGGCGTGAAATGCAACATAGCAGGGGCGATGGCTTCAAACATCCCGATTCATACCGGCTTCCCTTCGAACACAACCACTCTATCGTCATTGAATAATCACACTTAAAAGTATTTGATACACCATAAAATTAAAACATTACAAAACACCTACATTACTATCATTAAACGTTGACGTTTAGACAATATGGCCAATGTTAAAAAAAACAAAACTACCACAAATGGTGTTATTTGCTGACGATACCTACTTCCTTAATTTTTAACGTAGATAGATGTGCTACAAATTTTGACGACATAAATAAGCCCTACTGCTGGTCCAGAATTGGTTCACTGGTAATAATTTAGTATTAAATGGAAAAAAACGAAGTGCATAAAATTTTAGAAGTCAAAAGTAGTAATCAAGAGAAACTAAAATTTGTCGATAAAACTGTTTTCCTGGGGATCACGCTCGACTCAAGGCTACAATGGGCTCCTCATTTAACATCTCTTGCAGGACGGCTAAGTTCAGCAGCATATGCTGTCAGAAAAATCCGTCAATTTACTGATGTAGATAACTCGAGGCTAGTCTATTTCAGTTATTTTCATAGTATCATGTCTTACGGTATTTTACTATGGGGACGGGCTGCAGAATATAGTCTATTTTTATTCTGCAGAAAAGAGCGATCAGATCCGTATATTATCTCCGCAGGCGCGACTCTCTCTCGGTACCTTGTCAATATATCTATGAAAACATCATATACGTAAGAAAAAAAAACCATCTTTTAAGAGGCGATAGACATCATTATAATACAAGAAATTGGGACCTATTAGTTCAACCAGGTTTCAGACTGACTAAAGTAGACTTATCTTTCCTGGGGTACTGTTTAAAATGTTATAAAATTACAATAAAATTCCTCCCCACATACTTCCAACTGAAAGAGACGAAATTCAAATCTTGTATAAAACGCACACTATGTAGGCAGGCATATTATAAGTTGGGGGATTACATCACTGATAAAAATGCTTGGCTCATTGCTGGTACTGCTCCACAACCACAACTAATTGATTAACATTTTGAAAATACTGTTGGAGCTGCTGAAGATTATAAGACCATCTTTGTTTGTATAAAGTCAATCTCCTTTGTATTATATAATTGCATAGCACAGGTGTGAATACTATGTACTAAAGAGCTATCATTTACCGGGTAATATGTATTTCATTGACTTGAATGTGCCCTGGCGGCTGTGAGTATGTCATGCTCACTCGGATGTCTCGCTGATGGCGGCGAGTGTGTTGGATCATTTACCTCCCTTCAAAATGGTTGTGCTGAATGGTGCTGATCCATGCATTATGTTCGTGAACGGGCACCGTCAGTTGGGACTGGTCATTTCTTAGCTGGAATGGCTTATTTTAAATTTTTGAATAGTACCTACCTTGTTTATTTCTTTTTCTGTTCTCACATGCATAATTTCAACATGAATGATGTAACCAATATTTTGTACCAATTTTTTTATTTAAAAGAGTGTCTATGGAGTTTCTTGCCCGTTCTTCTCCCTAGGTACCTACTATGCTTTGGAATGGGCAACTAGCTTCATATTTCTGACTGACCGACTTCTTGACAATTCAAAAGTGCCTGTATATGGTTTAATTGAAATAAATGCTTTGAGTTAACTGGCCATTTCATGAAATGTTCAAATTCTAAGATCTGACCACAACATATCCATACTTTTACGTCGCGAATGGCATTTCAATCAACATAACGACCCACATAATGTTTTATTTTATTGAAGTGTTGTTTTCCTATTTCCAGTTTCCGAATAGCTAGGTTCGTGACGTTCACCGCGTCTGCAAACCATCGAGTGATAGACGGCGCGGTTGGCGCAGTTTGGTTGAAGGCTTTTAAAGAGAACATGGAGGACCCTGCCAACAATATCCTCTGAACACTGCCTAAAAGCTCCACGCATTTTGATTTATCCTAATTGATTAGCGAGCTTAAATCTATCTATCTAAACTGGTGAAGGAAACACTCAGTGCACAACGTCGGGATCTTTTAGGACAATATTGGAAAAATTTATATTGACAGGTACATCAAAAACGTCAAAAAATCGTACTTTTGGAGGCCCAGCTACAGGGAGCGTCTTGCATACGCAAACAGTGTAGTAAGGTGAATATGGCGAAGTCTAGCTAGTAAATGGGTATAAGTGGTTGAAAAGGCTGAGAGACTGTCAAACTAGATAAGGCGCCAGCATTATGATACTTGCCTCGCTGTTCTCCGTAACACTAAAAATTTGCGATTTATAAATCTTTAGTGTTACGGTGACCCTTCTCGGCTTCGCATGGGTAAAATTTACTCATCTATCTAATCTCATGGTATTCTGTTCACAACACATTGTGCACAAGTTCTGAGCAGTACAGCACAAAAAAATACTAGGCTTGCATGAATGCAAACTAGTATTTAATTAATATTATTAAGTACTTCTTTTTTGTATATAGTTAGGACACCATCTGGAATAATGTACCTTTCAAATGGTAAAAGAATTTTTCAAATAGGAGCTGCGGTTTCGGAGACTACCCTAACCATATATACAATCTCACAAAATTCAGTTACTGTTTGTATTTTTTTTTTTATTAATTTGTAGATTGTTTTTTATAAAGTTTTTACTGATATAATTTATAGATATTATTATTAAATAAAACAATGAATTTTGATGATTTTGTTTATTTTCTTAAGCTAATGTCAGATGTTTACTTGACCTCACGCAATCTTCTGACTGCGGACCTGCAGGAGGAAGCAGCTGTGGTGGAGAATACCCAGGCACCACCAGCTACAGTCCTCTTACAGCGCTTGCAGGACCAGATGCCGACACAAGAACGCTTCATGGCATCCTGGAATAAGAAATAAGAAAATTAGTTAGATCAGCAGGCAAAGTCTGAGGGAAAATTATTTCTAATGCTTCGGCTACATTGTCGCGATAATGCGAAGTACACTTGGCGCGCTCTCTCGCACACCACTCGGTACGCAAGCAAAATACGCGCTTTGACGTGGATTTGCGGATACCAGCCCGTATTACCTACATTGTCGCGATAAAACGAAGATTTGTGCTGTCGCGACACATCTGGACACATCGCGAGTCGTCTGGACACATCGCGAATCGTCTGGACACATCGCGAATCGTCTGGACACATCGCGAATCAGTCAGACAAACAGCACGCGTACAGTAAGAGTCAAATAACTTTGCTGCTCTCGGCAAAGTTATTTGACGCCAACTATAGCATGACAACCATAGAAAGGGCTTTGTTGTCGGAAGAATAGACAAAATGACACAATTGTGATTGTTGATTGATCATTTTGTCTATCCTTCCATCGACAAAACCCGTTTCTATTGCAGTCATGCTAAACATGCTGGAATGTTTTTTTTTTAACAATGTGGTTAATATAGTTCGTCGTAGATTGAGCACAAATCTTTGCTTGTCAACATAGCCGTAGCATAAGGGATTAGAAAGAATGTAGTGATAATATACAGTAAAATCTCAAGACTTTCTGGCAAAATCACAATGTTTACATTGGATTTGACAGTTACAAGTTCAGAAGTTTTAATAAGTTCAGTCTCTAAACAAAATGTCGCAATTAAATGTAATAGATGAATACAACAGAAAACTAGAAAACATGGTTGAAATGTTAAAATTGCTAAATCATAAGTAAATGCAATGATTGTCAATGAAGTTGTGATTAATCAGTTAAATTTAAGATTTATTTAATCAAATAATAACAGTGTTAGCGTTAAATAGTATCATCTGTAGGTACACTCGACTTATGCTAGTTAACAAAACAGGTAGGTGTTGCAACCAGCACCCTTACTAAGTTATAAAACTACTTGTATTAAGGGCAGTGGTACAAGCCCATACATACTTCAGTTTCACAAAAGAAATTGCAGGCAGAAATTGTGTTATTTAACATAAAACCATTGCTGCTTGTGCAGTTAAATATTAGAATAATTAGTCTTGTAACGCTATGAGAAAACATAACCCCCAAAATCATAATAAACTTCAGTCGGTCGAAACTACATTATGATGTGATCAATAGATATCCTTGTAGTAACAGCATCATTCTTCTATCAATTGCCCATGTTCGATATGTATTGGAAACATAAGTTTACGATACTAACCTTACCGCAGAACGAGCAAGTGTATTTTGCGTGCTGGGTGACTTCCATTTTTTTTACCATTTTACGCAGGGAGGCACCGTAACGTGTGCCATATTTGCCGGTGATTCCGACCTTCTTCGTGCGTTTGGCCTGAAAACATTATAACATTTCATGTAGTTGCATTGAGCACTGCCACCAAACTTTATCGACTAACTATCGATATAGATAAGTGTCCGTCGCACAAAATATTTATATTGAACACTAAGAATATTCACTAGCACCCTTTGGATAAGGTTTTTCACTGATTTTATGAACGGATTAACTAAATATTCACAAATTAAATCTCACCATTTTTGATAACCTGTCTAACACTTCGGTTGACAGAAAAGAAGAGAAACAACAATTGACAGCTTGGTGTTACCAACCAAAAATTTTATTCGTTCTGAAAACCGTATTTTACCGAAAACATTATTAGTATTTTGACTAAATTAATTATCAATATAACCCATGGATGTCTTATATATAATTATACGATTAATATTTATTAAATTTCTTTAGACAATCACAATAATAGACAATCACCAAGAGATAGTTAAAATAGTCTGGTCCATTGCTGCGCCATGACGCCGGATCTAACATAACACATAACCAGTGCTGGGAAACTCCGAACAAATATTTTTTGTATGGGATTTGTGACCGTTCTTTAGCCAACATTCAGAAACACACGTCAAAATGACATAATCACATAATGACCAACATTACATTACGAAGTGGTCACAAACATGTCTGCCTTCGCGCAAGTATTATTGTTTGTGTTGTGATTTATCTGTTTGTTTTTCCTTTTTCTATATGATTTCGGTATATAACATATCAGAATAATTGATGGTGATTCCAAGTTTGTGAACCATCATGGGTAAGGGTCACAGAATATGTGGAGTTTGCGGTATCAAGGAGGCCTGGCATACTGTAAAAATGTTGCATTTTTCCAAGTTTTCACTGAATCCATACCGGTGAGTACCGATATTTATTGCTAATGTGATCTTGTGCTCACCTAACACAATGCTATTAATTTACAATCAGGAAATTAAAGCATCATTCAAATTCTGTAATACGACTGGAGCCATCAATGAAGATTAATTATTATTGAAACTCTTGAAGAAATGGTTTAAAACATTGTGCCTACAGTAATATTTGTCTAATTGTAATCTAATTTAGTCTAACTAGGTTGACTTATAGATATATGGGTCAGAGACTCATATTATATTATCTACCTGTGACACCATTATGTAAATACTGGGAATATGAAATAAATCTTTTTCAGTTTCATATTCAAAGTATAATAATCTATTCCATTTAGTTATGCTGATAGTGTGAATTGGGGGATCTCTTAACTTTAAATCACACTAAATACATTCACAGTCAAACTTAGTCAGTTATACGAGTAAGCTTAGTTAGACGAGTAAGCGAGTAAACTTTTATATTTTGTGTCTTTCAGCTGTCGAGAGTGGCTAAAAGCAGTTGGTCACTTAGAACTAGTGCATCTACCAATAGAAAAACTGCATGAGCAGCGAAATGTATGTGCTAACCACTTTGGAAGTAAGTATTTTAACAAATAGGGAAATTGTCTACAGAAGTGAAGTAGTTTCAGTATAATCCTCCATTAAGCTTTTCATGAGATGATGTTACAAACAGACAGAGAAATAAATTCTCAAAATTGATTGAGATGATTAATAGAGCACAAATTAATTGTGCTCTATTAATCATTTCAAATGAAAAGATCCCTGCGTTTAATATGCAGAGAAATGTTTACAAGTCAAATCGAAAATGTTGCTTATATTTAATTAATTATGTTTACAGATTTAACACAAAGGGAAAATCAGTTGATGGAATTGCAAAAAACTAAATGCATCACTAAGACATCGTCTGGCATCACTAAGACGCAGTGCAAATCTCTTGGAAAAATTTGAGTCAGATGTGCTGAAAGGAATTGTGACGTTGGTGCTAAAAATCAAAAAACGAAGCCATTTTGCCCTGATACCGATGTTGCTTGCTCATTTATATAAATTAATAAATACTGAAATCATTTAAATCTGTTTTATTTACCGATTTATCAAAATAAATTAGGTTTGGAGCCTCACTATTATCTGCATAGAATGCATTTTATCGATATCGATAAGTTTATTGATTTCTATACGTTGCGCATCCCTATTTATGACAGTTCTTCCCTTCAAGGACATGGTTGTCAAGTTTGTTATAATTTTCATGTTGGTAGCTATGTTTTTTTTTATGTGGTTGGCTAAAGACGGTCACAAATTCTCAAAAACTGAATGTTCTAAGTTCCGCCTCTTAATTACATGCTCTGTGCACATAACGGTGTCGATGTCGCATGGTCGGTCGTCTGTCTGTCTTCTGTCACAAGCAAAGGTCAAGCAGAGTGACAGGTTGTTTTTTCTAGGTTTGATTTACAGTAGAAGATTGTGAAGATATAATATTCTGTTTTTAATAAAGTTCACTGGTTCACTGAATACAATCGTATATTTTTATTAAGTCAAAGATTGTTACGAATACATATTTTTCGTGACTATGGTAATAGTCTAAAGAGGTACAATCTTTACAAAGATAAATCTTTAAAGTTGTGTTATTCTATGCTCTTGTAACTTTTCAGTTACAAGAGCAAAATAACACAACTTATATTCCGAATTCAACAGGTAGGTACCTATTTCAATTTGTGTCGGTTCCAAGACATAGCAGCCTTTTGCTGTACCTAGCGATAATAACAATGGCCCAAATGCCCATAAAGTCATGATTTTTAGCAGAACATAAGTGTGGAGGTCATTTAGGAAGTCGCTCCATGTAAAATACTGGTATTCAGCTGGATCCGTTTAAATTGGAAGCCAACTCCAACAGTTGGAAAAAGGCTAGGCACATTGAATATGTATGATCATGAACAACCTCGTAAAACGATTAAAGCAAAATCTCAATACTGGGACATTCGATTTTCATACATTGCAATTTTCGACAGCTTATTAGTTAATTTTGTATTGTATTTTAAGATTTGATAAATTATATTTTCTGTAAATTTTAATAATAAATGTGCTCCTAAGCAAAACAGTTTAAAGAAAGAAAAGAAAGAAAGAAAAAAAGGTTTATTTGTCACAGAGACACGTGCATACAAATAACAAAAATATAAACAACAGAAATATTCGGCAGCTGCACGTCATGACTGTGACAAGAAGGCATCCACTCAACATAATTCAGTATCAGTAATTAAATTAATTAATTTAGTATCAGTAATTTATAGATTACACCAAAGTTATTCATCTACATCAATGATTTACATCCACAAATGTGATAATTTGATAAAGCAAAAAAAGAGAAGTGCTCAGGTCACAGATAACTTACAATGTTTGTGGTCTCAGAATGACAGCAATTTGAACCAATTTCAACCAAAATTCAACTCCCTTGTGAATTTGTGATTGGTTCAAAAACTGTCAAAACTTTTGATTTCCAGATCTCGAATAAGCGAGGTTTGTTAGCATTTACAACGACCTACAATTTAGTTGTAGGTCGATGATGCCAGTTTATGGAGAATCTCCCCAATATGTGGGAAAGCTAATTCCTACTATAAACCACTAGGTCAGCTGGGTGCATGTGATGTGATAATGACTGTCGCATGTCTCGTGATTATTTGATATTGTCTGAACTATAAATAATAACAATGTGTGATTAGGTTATCTTTTTGATTCTTTGCCTATTTTCAGGGTGGATATTAAAATTGATGTTGATGATCAGACGAAAGTGGCTTGCTAGTGAAAATATTGAAGGAAACTGGAGATAGTATTTTTTTTGTTGTCATGGATTATAACAGTCTCGTTGATACCTACATAGAAAATATTAATTATGTGGGTACCAATACTCAGCTTCCCGATCGCGATGCGATAAATAGAAATTGATTATTGGAGATAAAACTTCTTTGGATAGTATGTATAAAAAGTCGCTCATAAAGCCAATGTTAGGTTGAGATAATTGGGTTATTCTGGGTAAAGTTTACGGTAAACGCGAGACGGCCATCTGGCAACCCACAACACTGCCGGTACGACTTGTAAAAAGGTCGATTTTACGGAAATTTTAGCCGTCCCGATCACCTGGACGGACTTGTTTTAACAAAAAACAAATCAAAATGTTGCGATCGATTTTTGTACGAAACCAAGTTTTAAACGATGCCTTGAAAAAATCCTTACGGTCAAACCTGACGAGATGCATGAGCACAGAACTGTCCAAAAGGAAACTTTCTCACAAGTAAGTAACATGGTTTTAATTATTTCATTGTTTAGATTAAAGATGTTGGTGTTTGGTTTCATTGATACTTATGCTGGCATCGCAAATATTGTTACTTGTTACCGCTCAAATAAATTCTGCTAGTTGCATAACCAAAATGTCAATGGTTTTCACCTTGCAGATTCATATTTTAATTAGGCGAGAATTTGCCGGCTATTCCACGTGTCTTGAATTACAAGGGTAATTCACAGTCATTAATTGAATGAATGTAATGTTTGGGGAAGTATAGCCAATATACTGTGTTGGAAGAAACATGTCTATGGAGTTTGGTGCCAGTGAACTTGAACATAAGCACTGGCGATGTGTAACATGGGCGTTCTACTAATTCCTATGGTTCTAGCAAGAGTAACAGCGATCTAGTACCATTTTATTATCATGCCATGAAACTTGTTATGTTTTGTGATGTTTACACCATTACACAAATGGATACAGATGGGACACTCTGCAGTTCAGGTATGAAGCTACAAGTACGCGGCGGGCCCGTCTTGCTGGGCTAATTCAGTGAGTGTAGCATAGTCAGAAGATCTAAGAGTCACACGGTAGAAAGAAAGGCAACTTCTAGGTGAATATAACTTTAGATGATTAGCACTGTGCAAACTGAATTGAACTTCACTGTGTCGCAGCAAGAGTTGCTTTTTATTTAAATGAATTTGTGGAGAGTTCCATCTGTATTAATCAGTGACCATTATGACTTTCTTTAGTTTTGCAGGTGTAGTGTCTTTTAGTTGGATAAGAAACAATTAAGATCTAAGTAAACAAAACTAATTTGATCAAGCTGGATTCCTTCATTATTTGATTCTGATCTTAAACAAGTTCTGCTTATAATTGAGCAACTGTAGTGTTACATATATTGGATATATAAAAAGATACAGCACAATCATTTGATAGGTATATTTAAACCTATTAAAATTGTCACAATACAATAGTTTGATAGAGTAAGAATAAAAATTTGAATATTAAATGATTCATTTAAAATTTTCATTACTTATCTTGAAACTGATAAGATTGACTGAGAATATTTTATTATGTCTACTCTACATCTTTTCTGACTAAATCAAGATCGATTCAACTCCACTGTAGAAATGTTCCAATTATAAAAGCATCAATTAAAAGTTACAAACTACATTTTAACAATTAAAAGTTAAATCAATTCTTAAAATAAATACCTTTAGTTTTAATAATAAACAATGCAACATTTACATTAGATATTAGGTAATTTGGTATATGTAGTGTAGGCAGGGTATAAATGTGTATAAAATATTACAAAAACTCAACTGTAGATTGTGCTTTTACGCTATTGGTTCTGTGGTTCATCTTAGCGTGCAAAAGATTCAGATTCTCCTTTCTTAAGCCTGGGTCAGAAGACCCAGCCTAAGGCAGTTATCCTACCACCGGCGATTAACTAGTAGCGACTAGAGCTAGCAACTTCAAAAGAGTTGGAGCGCAGCGAGTGCGCGACGGCGACAAGCGATTACTGGCTAGTGTACGTATGTACCAAGCGCAAGTCTCTCAGCGAGTGTTCAGCCCTCTAACCGAGCGTCGCTGAGCGTGTACTCTCTTTGATAGCTCTTAGCCGGCGGTATGAACAGTCAGCAATCAACTATTAATATATGCATCTTGTTTGTTTGCATATCTATTGTACGTTTCTTGAGCGAGAAAATAGGCGATAGTTAGTCGCTTCCTCGCCGGCAGTGGGACTACTGCCTAATGTCATAAGATAATAAATTACTTAGTTCATGTTATTGAATAGTAAATAATTACATAACCAGCAATATCAGTCTTACCTCAAAATCAATCTGCCTAGCCTTTTTCCAACTATGTTGGGGTCGGCTTCCAGTCTAACTGGCAGCTGAATACCAGTATTTTACATGGAGCGACTGCCTTTCTGAACTCCACAACCCAGTTACTGGGTAACACAATACTCCTTGGTAAGACTGGTTGTCAGACTTTCGGCCTTCTTACGACCTGTAACGACTGTCAAAGATCCAAGAATGACAGCCGGGACCAACGGCTTAACGTGCTTTCCGAGGCAAGGAGGTGTCTCGGTTGTTAAAATGGTCACCCATCCACGGACTAACCGCGGCAAGCGTAGCTTAACCTGATCGATCGACCCGTGCGACTGTTATTACTTAGCCAAGAGCCCCTATCAATATCACCTCATTACTTCAAAATAGCTGATAACTGAGACTACATTTCTGACATTAAAATAATAACGTGTTAAAAATAGAGATTCCAGATTTTCATCAAAAATTAATTAAAAAGAAATCACTTGATCATGAAATGTGATGAGATAATTTTATAAAACATGTTTGTTTATCTAAAAGCTTGCAGATAGCATTGAGATGTCTGAACTATGCCTAGCTGATAAGCTAACACATAATATATACTTATCTCTCAGTGACTGATAATTATTTTACACATTATAAAGGGTGTCTCAGTAAGAACTAGAATTTAAAAAATATGTACAGAGGTAGTAATGACATTCACACATGAAACAAAATTTCGGTTAAATGCCCAGCAACTGTGGGCATAAGACTAAAGCATAAGGTTCAAAATTGATTGGGAAAATTTGACAGTTTCGGGTAGGTTGACCTGCTGGCGTCTGTACCATCACATATCATAACTATTTCTGTATGACATATAAATTAAATTGCCAATGTTTACCTCCAACTCATCCGCTAAAAGTAACAACTGATAGCGGATCGCCAAAGAAAAAAAAAATATATATATTATGTCTTCTTTCCAGAGTATTAAATTCTCAGAACAGGAGAATATTGGCCACACCACAATGGACCATCCAGATAAGGTATTACGCCGACCTGCCAGGTCACTCAAAGGTGAACCTACCAGCATTGTCACCAACCATGGAGAGTGGTTCCATTATCAACTGGTCGAAGAAGGAGGGTGACAAACTGACTGAAGGTATGTGTTTTCCTTTATTTTATATTTTAACTAGGTACCCTCAGCGGTTTCGGCTGCTTGATATCTTTATAAATTATAGCCTCAGTGATAGCAATTTACTGGTGTAAGAATGTTTTAAATCGGTCCAGTTGGTTTTGAATTTATTCATTACAAAAAAACAAACAAACATCAAATATTTTCTCTTTATAATATTAGTTTAGATGACAAGTAATATGTACAGTAACATGTACACAAGTAACAGAGAAGGGACATAAATAATCAGCAGGAGAAAGATGATAACATGATTAACAGTCTCTTGAAGGGCTCTATCCACTAGATTAGTTTAAAAATGGAACAGGATTTGCATGAAATTATCTCTTATAAGTTAACTAGATCTTATCTGATGTTGGTTAAACAGGCCATAGAAAATGTTGTATTGAAAAACAGAATCTTTTACATTCACGAAGCTCACGAAATCTCTTTATTCATTTTAGGAGATCTTCTCTGTGAGATTGAAACAGACAAGGCTACCATGGGATTTGAGACCCCTGAAGAAGGTTACCTGGCTAAGATCTTGATCCCAGCTGGAACCAAAGGGGTGCCCGTTGGTCAACTGCTGTGCATCATCGTAGGAGACAAAGCTGATGTAGCTGCCTTCAAAGATTTCAAGGATGACGACTGTAAGTGCAATGCAAAATGTATACTGTTATGTAATGGAGATTATTTTTCGTACTAAGTACCATTTTTAACAATATTATCGATATTCAGGCTAAACTATACTAAATTAAAATGAGTATTTTAAATGCTCATCTCAATCACGAAATTAGCAACTCAAAGTTAGTATTAAGTCATTAGTTTCTATCAAAACAGTTCTACTTAATGTAATAAAATAGTAAAATTAGCGATACAAAATAATAAATATTATCACTAGCAAGTCTAAAATCTATGTTAATTTCACAAAAGACTAATATTCATTGTAATGCTTGTTGTTTTGTTAAAAATGGAAATCATCAAGATTTGGATAATTTAAAGACACATTTGGTAGATTTGTATTGTTGTATCTAAACATCAAATCACAGTAACGTAATGATCAAAAATTCAAATTCAAAATATTTTATTTCACATAAACCTACAAGGGCATATGAAACGTCAGAAGCTAGCTAGCTAACGGTTCCAATTGTTCGTTTCCTATGGAGAAGAGCAGGCAAGAAACTCCACAGTTACTCTTTTAAAAGTAAATGATTTTTACAATGTTTTCAAATTACAGTGTTAATAGGTATGAGAGGACAGTGTAGGCCTATCAGCAAGTACCAGGTACTTAGCAAGATAGAAAATGGTTGATCATTTTCTATTTCAACATAACTAATATTGGCTGTACATTTGCATATATTTGTCTAACTAACCTTTAATAGTACCCCATAGCGGCCCTCAGTGCGGCCAGGCCTCTTGCCAAGAAAAAAGGATTTAGTCACCTGCAATCTTTCATTGATTCGTGAAGAAGACAGACAGTATATATATGTATGCGTTTCTTTTTCTTATCAGATATTGGTTTATATTGGTTTAATAGGAATATTTGTTCAAATGTATATGAGGGGTAGAATAAATCCCGTAAAGATTATAAGTGGCAGAATCAACAAGCCTGTATAGTGATGCAGCTGGAACAAATGCTGGCAACCTGGGTGATGGAAATGAAAATATACAATGGACTACTTTCCTAAGCCTGCATTTATAAGTGTATTATGACTACAGCAGCCGGTGGGGCCCCGGCCCCCGCTGCCGCCGCGCCCGCGCCGGCCCCCCCGGCGGCGGCCCCCGCGGCGGCCCCCGCGCCGGTCCCCACTCCCGCCGCGGCTGCTCCAGCGGCCCCCGCTGTGCCTGAGGGCAGCAGGGTGCTCGCCAGTCCCATGGCGAGGAGACTCGCTGAAATCAGAAATATCAGGCTCGGAGGTAAGAATCGCATGATACATTAGACATTGATTGACACTACTTTTATAAACAGGTTGTTATTTATTCATTTTTGGATTTAAAAACATGAATCAATAAACAATTCAGCAATCTTATAAAATTGTTAATTTGAAAAAAACGTTGTTTTGTCTTTCTCCAGTTTATTTAATGTATAGCCTCGTACACTAAAAAGAAGCCTTGTCCTTTCATCAATAACGTATTCTCAATTAACACAATCCATTTTGCATGTTGTTTGTCATAATAAAATGAATGTACATCCAATATCAATCAGCCTCTATTCTGATGGCACGAAATAAAGCACATACTGAGTATCGTTTTAAGTATCAGTAGAATTAACAATTCGAATGTTGATGTCTATTTGTTAAAATTTCATTGCCTTATAATAATGATTAAAATTAGAACTGGTATTTAATAAGCCGTAAATCTATAATCCTGGTTTTGAATGCCAGAGTGAGCTCTACTCTCTCAACTCTTTGAATCTGACTTTAGATTCCAAGGCTCAATATTTTATTTCATGCTATCAGGAGAAGGCTCCGGCTTGTACGGCTCACTGAAGAGTTCGGACTTGGCAGCCGCGGGCGCCGCCGCCCCGGCCGCTCCCGCGCCCGCGCCGGCGCCGGGCGCCAGCTACGTGGACATCCCTCTGTCCAGCATGCGCGCCACCATCGCCAAGAGACTCTCGGCCGCCAAGCAGACCATCCCGCACTACCAGCTGACGGCCACTGTCAACGTTGAGAAGACCATGGCCATGAGGAAGAAGGTCAATGAGAAGCTGGATGCCGAGAAGGCTGGAGTAAAGGTACAATACGCGTGTTTAAAATGAATTACTGTCTCAATGAATCCGAGTAGAGCTGTGACCAAAGTAACAATATAATAATTATCGACAAATCTGCATAGATCTTCAATAGTAATATCGATGACTATTTATCGATAATTTTATGAAACTAAAAAGGTTTTTTTTTAAATAAATTAATTTTTCCCTTAGTTATTGTTACTTTATCCTGTGTTTTCAGGTCTCGATGAACGACTTCATAGTAAAGGCGGTCGCTGGGGCGTGTAAGCGAGTTCCCACAGTCAACTCACACTGGATGGACTCCTACATTAGACAGTAAGTTCACATTGGTTTTACCAATAGTAATTATCCAACCGCAAGAGAATAAAAGCGGACATAGGCAAGTAAACGCGAGATATAAATGTGAATTAATCCCGCGGTTAATATGATTTATTTTCAACAACTGCAAGATTGATATTTTTGTGGAGTTGTAGGTCGGTCGGTATTTTTACTTTTAGGGGTTGATTATCTAAAAATCTTTTTGGCAGTAAGTCACAAAACTTTTATATATATAATGCACTTACATTAATTGTATTACTCGATAGTTATACTCGAAAACAAGTAAAAATCAACGACTCACTACTCGAAAGCTCACTTCAAGCGGGATGGGTGGATTTAATTAAATAAATGTAATTCGTTCGCACCTACTCGAAGCGAACCGTCGAGCTTGACTCATGGAAAAATGGCTAATCATAGCCTTTCAAATTGTTATAATCTACGGGACACAGCTCTTTAATCACGTTCACATGGCTGTAATGAGAGCGGCGATCTAACCAATCTTTTATCCAGGACCTTTTATTTTTTTTACTTTTATGTTCTTTTATAGCTGAGAATTGCTAGATTAGCTAAATGCAGCCAGTCTCCTTTGTTGAACAAAAATCTTTTGGCTCGAACGGTTCGGTGAATACTGAACGTCGCGCGTCGCTCGGTAGATAAATGCTGAATGTGTGAACAAAAGCCCGTGCCGTGATTTTTGCTCGACGTGTTTGCGTGTAAAACCGTAGCTTTATAGAGCCTCTTATATCATTGAAATAAGGTATAAATTGGATTCATAAACAGCGCATTCATGAATTGCAACGTACCTACTTACTGACTGCATCATTTCCCACTTTTTGCCAGATTCGCCAACGTAGACGTAAGCGTAGCAGTAGCGACTCCCTCCGGTCTGATCACGCCGATCCTCTTCAACTGCGACTCCCGCGGCATCATCGACCTCTCTACGAACATGAAGGAACTCGCTGCTAAGGCCAGGGAGGGCAAACTTCAGCCTCAGGAGTTTATGGGTGGCACTGTCACTGTCTCCAACCTTGGAATGTACGGTGAGTAAATCCAAGTAAAATTCTGTACTGCTGTAATGGAACTATTGTGCAAAATTTAATGCTTCGAGACCCAGCGGTTTTATTAAGTAGATGTTCCTTTGGAGTAGGGCAGTTTTATTCTCGGAGTTACCTTGCGTCATCGAAAGAAATAGAGCAAGGTAGTTACCTTGCTTCTGCGAATCCCCTCATTTATGTCAGTTGACATAACCCGAAGAATTGCCAAACGCGGGGCACACTGCTCGTAGAGCATTTCGAGTTATATTTCCACCACATTCTTCGCTTAGTTGGAGCCAATTTTCTTTATTAAATCTCTGTTACAATTCCGTTGAAAACTTGCGGAGGCAGTTTTTTTGCGGAAGGTCCGCATTTGCGGAGACGGAAACAAGGTTTGATTATAACCCTAGTATGTATAGGTATACACTTCTTACTATTTCCACAGATTAGTACAATGGTTCACTCCGCAAAATTATTTAAATAAAAAGCGACTTGCTTCGTCACAATAAAGTGCAATTCAGGTCGCACAGCGCTAATTATCTACAGTTATATTCGCCTAGAAGTTGCCTCTTTCTATCGCGTAACTCTTATATCTTCCGACTACGTTACGTTATTATTTTAAATGTCTCAAAAAACGGCCATCGCCCCTTTATTCTTCTAATCGATAGTATACACTGTTTTGAATGCTAGAGTAGAACTCCCCGAAACCAGTTCAGCTTAGAACCAGAGCTATATTTTTATTCTGGTTATCCATAGACATCAAAAGAATTGTTATAAGTTGTTTATGCAACGTTTTTATGTTTTAAATAGAGTATGCGATTCTATTCGAAACTGTTATTCCTAGAAAGTAAAAAAAAAAATTAATTTAAACCAAGTTATGTTTCTCCGATTTTTTTTTTTGCACCGGTTCTATTGTGTACAGACGCCAGCAGATCAACCTATCCGAAACTGTAAAAGTTTCCCAATCAACTTTGAACCTTATGCTATGGTGATAAAGTTGAAAATCTATTAAAGAAATTTGACAGATTGTAGTAGTTTGATGTGCGGGCGTCTGCACTTAGCATTTTATTTTCACACAAATTATTGTATTGTGTTATGTTAACCTGCCTATAAAATACCAGATGCTTAACACGAAGGAATTCGGGGTTTTCGAATAGAAATTAGTTTTTTTTAAGTTTTTTCACAAACCAAAAACATTTTAATGTTTCACAATAGAAAATGAATTGTCTCAACAAAAATGATTTGTTGGATTTTTGTGTGCTGAGAGTGATATCATCAGAGAAATAATTTAAAACCATAGAATCATATCTTCGATTTCCTGATAGATTTGCATCTGATGTTTTTTATAGTGAATAGTACAGTTCTGAAGAATATTTTAAGATAAATATTTGGTGCTACTTACAAAAGATGTCCGAAAAGGAATAAAGATAAAATCAAGCATATTTATTTTTCTATATAGTGAAATTTTTTCGGTTTCGCCTATATTGTATATAATGTCAATAAACTTCAAAAACAAATGTTCAAATATTTTCATCACATCGTTTATTTTTGCGTTTTTCTGAAAATAAAAAAAGAAACGAATAAAAATTATGACTCTTGTTTTAAAGTATATGTAAGATCTGGGAGGTCTACTGTCGCATTGAAAATAGTTCATACTTTCGATAAATATAATAAAATAGTGATGACCGTTTTTCTAGGCATTTATTATACTGTGAGATGTTATTGAAATGAAATGAAATGAAATTGTTTATTCTGTAAATAGGATATTGCAATCACTTTTACACGTCATATTAAAAAAAAAAATAAAAAAAAAAGAAGAAAATCTGAAGCCGAACTCATCTAGGAGTTCGGCGTTTCCTATCTGACTACTCTGAGAAGAAAGACCGAAACAAACTCAGAGGTCACAGTCTCTTTTAAAGTCCAGACATAATCTTGGTCAGGCCATTTATGTTGGTCATTTGCTTACATATTTTTGATGTGAAACTGTTTGTTGTATTTCCAGGTATCACAATGTTCAATGCCATCATCAATCCTCCTCAGTCGTTGATCTTGGCGTGTGGAGGTTTACAGGAGCTCGTTATTCCTGACCAAGATGACTCTCGAGGGTAAGTTTATTTTTGCTATTATTTTTATTGGATTTATTTTATCCGCAGTAACCAACGAATAAATTACTTTGATCTTTTTATTTATGCGTGCAATAGAGTTACTATGTATTATGTTCGTCATAAAAAAAAAAAAATACAGCGGTCATCAAATCATGACAGAGAGAGTAGTAAAGCGCACGTCGATGAATACAATTTGATTTCACAGTGCCTTAAATTTATAGTAGTAAGGTCGGTTTTCGTAGTTCAGTCTAATTGACGCATTACTTCTCCATTTCCAGTTTCCGACTGGCCAAGTTCGTGACGTTCACGGCGTCGGCGGACCACAGAGTGATAGACGGCGCGGTGGGCGCGCAGTGGATGAAGGCCTTCAAAGAAAACATGGAGGACCCCGCCAACATTATCCTCTGAACACTGCCTAAAGGCTCCACGCATTTCGATTAATGGGCATATGTTTACAAAATATCAACAAATATGTAAGAGCAAAGCGTGTGAGCAATTTTAAAAGTAAGGGTACTTAAATGTAAGTGTCAAGTCGTGTTTATTTAAATTATTTTTTACACTTGTAACTTCTACTTGACCATCGTGGGGTCGTTCCCGCCATTTTTTCTTGTGCATAACGTAATCAAACATTTTGACACCAGACGCAACTGTCGACTAAAAAGTTTCAGCCGCCGTTTTTGCGCATCTGACATTACAAGATAATCTCCTGTGACAGACGGATGGACACCGGAAAATTCTTTATCATTTTTTATTTTTTTTGCAAGCAGTTGTCCATAAATCGAATTGTAAAGGGTTACTGTGATTTCCTTCGATTAAAGTGCCGATACTAGTTTTGATAAAATTTAATTAGTTGTTGTCTTTTTACAAGTTTATTTATCTGTGCTGTGATTATCTGTCTCGTGCGTTCGCTTGTAGATAGGCAATGTATAGAAGAACGTAGATATAGCGAGAACGCGAATTAATCGAAGGAAGCGTGGTTTTTAACAAAATAAGTGATTATTTATTTAGTTTTATAAGGAATGGTAATCGTACAATGTTCAATGTCAAAAGCTCCAGCCCTATTTGTAATATTGTAAATATTTTTTTAGGGAAATCACGCACTTATTGAAGAATATTTAATTGCCTAATCCGGGATTATGTTTACATATATTTTATATCGAATAAACCATTCGCATTTTTTGTATATATATTTATTTCATAAAATTCTAACGAGGTTTAATTAGTAGTGATTGGAGCAGAGATCTAACAACAATTTTTTTTGAATATTTTTGTGCCTTCTGAAATTATGATGAGATATTATTTGAACCACAAATACGAGGTATACTGGTATATATGTATGAATATTTTGCGCAATTACGGGCTTATATAGTCTTTTGTTCACACCTGTTTATTAAATTTTGAAGATGCAGATGCTTTTATGAACGTTTGTGGAATATAATACATATTTTACATTTAGACTTATTGTTTTATTGTGCCTCAATTCTTGGTCCTATTTACTTGTAAACAACAGTTGCACTCTGATATAAGTTAGAACTGACTGCCAAGAATAATGACAAACAGCCAAATACAGCATTCAAGAAAAAAAAAAAGATTTTCCGAACGGTAAAAAAAAACCGGTATCCTTCGGTGGTACGAACGGTTCCATACCACCGTACAATATTTAGCAAATAAATGAAAATACTAAGAATATTTTTCATCTTAAATTTTAAAAACCGTCAAAATGAAGAATGGCAGCAGAATTGTTGATAGAAATATTGAGCGTCCTACTTATGTCACCGTGATAGATACCGACGAAGTAATTTACTAAGTTTTATCAATGAGTCTGGAGAAAAAATCGTGATAGTTGAAATCTGAATTGACTAATAATCATGGTGTTGTTTTCTTTTTCTGGCTTGTCTTCATGACTTTTAGCTAACCTGAACTATTAATGCTGCCATGCAATAAAATCTTGGTCAAGTTACATTTATGTGCATTATGCATTGCTTTACGTATTTCATTATGAAGGCTTATCCTAAAAGTTGGTAACGTCGCAAATAGCTGTCAAATATACCTGCTTTGATTAATTTGGCAATATGATTGTAAATATTGATTATAGAATAGTGAACTTAAATATTGATTATGACTCGACTGTCTCGGACACCTTGGCCTATCCTGTAGTAAGAGCGTAGGCCGAATAGCACGGCACGCCAGCATCAATGACATCATCCGTCGTGCTCTTGGCACCGCCGGAGTGCCAGCTGTTTTAGAGCCCAATGGCTTGGCACGCGACGATGGGAAGAGACCAGACGGAATGACCATAATGCCTTGGAAGGTAGGTAGGCCTTTGGTGTGAGATGCAACGTGTGTCGACACCCTTGCGCCATCCCATCTTCCTAGCACGGCGGGCTGTGCTGGGGCTGCTGCTGCAGGTGCGGAAAACCTCAAACGGCGCAAATACTCCAATCTTATTGGGACTAATATGTTTGAGCCGTTTGGGGTTGAAACACTAGGGCTATAGTCCGAGTGCCCACTTAGTTTTTCAAGACATTGCGGCTGGTCGACTGTTCACGTGACCAGAGGGCTGGCCTATTCTTTGGCCAAATAATCAACATTGCCATACAACGTGGCAATGCTTCCAGCCTTTTGGGCACTTTTCCTGTTGACAGCGATGCGGACGAATTTTTTGATGCCCTGTAATATTCCACCCTTTTTATACACTTGTATATATTATTATTTTAAGTCTGTTAGTTTTTAAATCATGGTCAATTACATAATAACACAGTGAATAGTTAGAAAAAAGAACTTTTGATTTTGATTTTTTTCCCTTTAGCTTTAATTTTTTTAAATAGAAATACACAATCTGAAAATTTCAACCTATTACGGTTCATGAGATACAGCCCGCTGACAGACAGACGGACGGACAGCGGAGGCTTAGTAACGAGTTCCGTTTGGCACCCTTCGGGTACGGAAATCTAAATATGGTTGGTTCCATAGTAAAACTCGGTACTCGATATATCCACACAGTTCCAGGTCAGCCTGCTTAGAGCCGATGGCTCCGAGCCATTCGGGTTCCATATTCCTTAACACTTTCGACTCCACCCACTTTTCATAGAACTCATACGCCATGCCGCCATACATATTGGAAGTGAACCCTCCGGGAGGGCTACCGGCATTAGGTTTGCGCTAAAGTTAACCATCGCGGATCGTCAACGGCATTAGGCTGAAACCGTGTTATAAAACACTGCAAAACGAAGTAAAGTAGTGTTTTCAGGGGGTCTTGTCGCTTCACGTAGCCTTTTAAATTTTTTGTGAATATTTGTAAATTGAACAAAAAAAAAAACTTGGATTTTAAAATCAACGTATACCTATAGTAATAAATCTTGTTAAAATTTACATCAGATTTTGTTTTCACGGCTTATACTCTTGCTACTGTATTCGAAAAACCTACATTTAAAATTAGCCCTCCGCTAGGGTTCCCGGCATCCCATATGCGACTAGGTGAACCCTCTAGGAAGGCACTGAACGTGTTAATGTCACTGAATTCCCTGGAATATTGAGGGCCCATCATGAACGAAATGAACTTCGTACGGCCCATACAAAATCTTTGCCAGCAATCACTATCGTCTCGCCCGACGCACGAATGATTTCTGGCATATATTTTGTACGGGCCGTCGGGTCTAAAGGATGGCCCGGAGCAGAGATCTCGACCCCCTTATTATTATAGAGTCTATTTATTATAGTCAAGTAAAGTTACAACTAGTAACTATACTAGAACTTAAACCTCGACAAACATATGGTAAAACCTAAGGCCGCAAACACTTTGGATGCGTTTTCGTACGAATTTCACTTGTGCGTACATGCACTAACACGCACGAACGATCCCAACCTCCCAAGTACAGATGCACGTCAACCTACACGAAACTGACAAATATTCCCAATCAAAAGTTGAAAATCTATTAAAGAAATTTGACAGATTGTAGTAGGTTGATGTGCTGGCGTCTGTACAAAGGGAGCGCGCAGACTGGGTGTGACTTAGTCGTACGTATACGTACGTATAGTTCCGACGTCCGAAAACAAATGCGATATCACCGATACACTAGGTAGGTACCTATTTTATTTGACGGTGATGACCGTATCCAGTGAGCGCACTCAATTCGTACGACCATGGTCGTACGTGTACGCACGAGTGAAATTCATACGTAAACGCACCCAAAGTGCGCGCGGTCTTTAGGTTACATTGGGTTACACATAGGTAAGGGAATATACTACTCTGGGTTTGTTAATACGTGTAACCGAAGAAAATAACAGAATAATAATTTGATACTTAGCGCAAAAATGACCTGGATAAACGTTGACCATTGTCGACTGTCCCGTCCTCGACACACCAAATAGAAAAATAATTTTATGGTAATTAAGCCTCCAATAACAATGAAATAGTCTCGTTACACTCATTAGGGTCATGGCCGGAAATACCTACGCGTGCAAAAACTTGACACGCGACGTGACATAATCATATGGGACAACACCTGTCAAACTGTCACCTAGTATTATTTTATAAAAGCTGTAATACGGTCAAATACGGTACGAAAACTTCCGTTTTGTTTGAACTTTCGGTATTTCGCTTTTTAGAAAAATTTGGTAGAGCTCTTTGTAAAAGGGGTAGTCTGAGGAGGGTCTTCCCTTTATAGCAGAACTTTTTATGTCATAATATTATTTTGCATAACAGCGGATAGCATACATTTCATTTCGCAGAAAATCGTTTGGCATACACTCATTTATCATACATTAAAAACTCATAATTTTGTAAGTCAGAATCATCTTTAGGTATAAATTTCATATTCATAATAATTAAAAAGCAGAACCATCATATTGCAGAAAGTTCACACAAACATGTTAACATGCAAATAAGCATACACCATGCATGCAGCAAGCATGCAGCATGCAAGTGAGCATGCAACATGCAGTAAGCATGCAACATGCAGTAAGCATGGTTTCTGTCACGGCTCCGGCGCTGCCGAGCTCCGGCGGTCCCACGCGAGCTTATCGTCGCAGATGGTTTTAACGCTCACCACCGCAGCTTCGGCTCACCCTCAGCCACGGCGGTAAGCGTTAAAATCACCTACTCCTCAGCTCGCGGGCCGCCTCGCCACTCCGCGCCTACGCGGGCTTAAATTACACTCTGGGGGTAGGGCAGACAAGATTACGTGGAGTCGGTTTTGCAGCGATTCGTTTCTGTCACTAACTTTTGTAGCACAACGTATTGACCTTTTAAGACAATATTTTAATTTAATTTAAGATTAAAAATGCTATTTTAAAGACATGGCCAAATAAAATAAATTAAAGAATAAAATAAAATAAACTAAAGAATGCCTAATAAAATTATTCCAAATAAAATTCTGCTATCTTAAAAGTATGCCATTGTAAATTCGGAGATATAAACATTCTGCCAAACAATAATTATATTATATCATTTTTATGTCTTTAAAATATTCGTTTAAAGAAGATTATATGCCTAGTGTGTTATGCCAAATAAATTTCGGAGCATCAAGATTCTGCCAGATAGAAGGAACCCGTCTGAGGAATCTACCACTAAAACAATTTTTGCCCGCCAAGCAGCGTTTGCTGGTGGTGTAATAGGGGCAGAAGAGTCATTTCAACTTTGTCTGAGATGGCAATGGTCCTACGAGTCTTTTGGTACCTATTGCAGATCAGTTGCAGATAATATGTCCATAATCTGTGATCACTTGCGATGGCAAGTGATGAGGTAGGCCGCCTGAACCTGAATGCTGGGGCTGGGTAGTTCAGTCACTCGCTGTTTCTTGTGTAAAGTGACGGTGAAGTTCATAGATATCTACTTACATATTATGTAAAGTATGTAAGTAGAAAGATACATAGGTACATACCTACCTGTAGCAAATGATATTCACGGTGTAAAATTAGTCACAATTACCGTAACAATAGACAATAGAATTTAATATGGGAATGCGTCTTGGTTTATTACCGGTGTTCTTTGTTGCGCGAAGAGCTATGTAGATGATTGGACGGACTAACTGTCATTAGAATTTCCAACATCATAAGTACTGTAATTCCTACTCATAAGATCCTAGCTAAAGATATTTGTTGCCGTTCATACTACCTCATAATATAGGTATACAACTAATAACTAAGATACATGGCAAACACCTAGTTATCTACAACTACATTTCATGAAAATATTTCTAATAAAAAAAATCACCAAAATGATAGATAAACCATGACGGATACATCGGGAACTGCAAGGACTCCAAATAAGATAGGCAGTCCTAAGTCGGCGACGACAACGGAGGCAGACGCTACCGAGGACAAGAAAGAAAAATCAGTGAAAGAGATAGTTGTCATACATGACCAGGAGTTCTTCCGACATGACACCGGGGATACATACGACGGGGAATTCGAGGCCAAGAAGAAGGATCACTCTGTTAAGATGCATGGTGAGGTTACTTTCTTTTATAATAACATCTGCGTCTCACGAAGTCAAAAGAGGTATTAGGATAATTGACTGCCTCGTTACACTACACTATCTACGTAGTGACTGATAGACCAGAGAGGTTCCAGAATTCAATTTCCAAGACGCCTCATAAATTATGGCAATAGCCATAGAATAATGACAAGTAATAAGTGTCAATTTTTTTGTTGCACTATGTGTACACACGGCTGCACATCAAGCTATACATTTCCAGTATAATCTGACATCACATTGTACGGAAATCCTATACAATGCGAGATCAGCATAAACTGGAAATATATAGCTTGATGTGTAGTCGTGTGTACATGCGCAAACAAATTCCCGCTGCGCCAAATCCTTACCAAGTTACGTGCACGGACTGCAGCAGTTCAGTCTGGATTTGTGCCCGGCTCATTAATAGCAGTAGGATTACCCCCTATTAGAAAGGCGCGTGAAGAACTCTGTCTACTCCTTCATGGAATACCTACAGGCGTGATGTTACGTTATGTCGGTAAATCACACCACCGTAATTCTCTCTCCCATGACTAAATTAACATAAATAACTGCAAGTTGCAACCCAATGCATTCTCCAGACTAGCGTGTAATATGCAAAACTTAAATTCTTGCAATTACTATGCGCACGCTTCAGTCAACCTTACATTTGCGGAACAAAACTATGTATTGTCTTGTAAAGCTTACCGGTTACGTAGGAAGCTGACTATTTTTGACATATCGAGTGTGGTCTAATGGACCGCATCGTAATCCATTCCAAGCCGCGCACAGACGAGCGTTACGCTCTAATTACTTAAACAGTTGTGTTTGTACTGTTCCTTGTACTTATATTTATCTTATGTCTAGTTGATAGTTCATATTATAACTTCTCCGTTTCAGGGCAAGGCGTTTACACAACAGCTGAAGGCGACAGTTACTCAGGACATTGGGAAGCAGACAAAATCGTCCCCACTAACCAAACTATCATAGCATACAATGACGGCGCGAAATTCGAAGGAATATTAAAAGATTGGAGTTACTCCGGTAAGGGTACATATACCTATCCAGATGGGAGCGTATTGACGGGTGAATTCTCTGATAACTGTCCAGTAGGTAACCTGGTTTTGAGGGATCCTAATGGGCATACATGGTTAGGAAAGGGTGAACTCGGGTTCGGGTGGTTTGAGCCCGTCAATCACTTCTATGAATTGTTGGAGACGACTCACACCAGGATAAAGCGGCGTCATAAGACTGTTCCGGACACCTCGGCTACTGCTAAACCTACCTCGGCGTCTACTATTAAAACGACTTCAGCTTCTACTGGAGCTACGAAGGCAAAAACAACAACAAAAAAAAAGTGAAGTAATTTATGAGCCTTGCATTATTTACTTGTACCCTCAATGAAAAGTGATAGTCACGTAAACTCACGTGTATGAATAAAAAGTAGAAGACTTAAGTACTTTTATGTTATTTCTTATGATGATTATGTCCGCAATAAGAGTATTGACCCTAAACCGTATCCGAGACGGATGGTTGAACAGCTATTCGTTAGCATACGCAGACGAGATGTGTAATAGGTCAGGAAGCGAATGAGTTCCAAGTTGTCTTGTTAAGTGTGAACTTGTAAATGTATAGGCGTGCTCCAATCATTCATGTAAACACACGATAGAACCAAATGTAAACAAAGGAAACGTTTGCTGGATTGAGAAACGCACCTCTGTGAGTACCTAAAGTACATGTAGGTATATTGGTCGCTAACTGCAGTTAGTCACTTAACTAGTAAGGGGCACTCCATCTTGTGGTACTGCCGGTGGAACCCACTTACGATACACGTAAATCATTTGGTTATACTAATACAGTCTTGGACAAAAATTTCATAAATTAAATAATGTAAGTATCTAAAATATTTGCTAGTGTTCGTGAAGGCGGTAGACGATGATCAATATAGGCTATCATTGCATTGATCATCGTCAATAGCCTACAGTAATGCATGAAGCATTTTTCGAAACGAGAACCCTTACATAGATATAGAACTTGTACCTATTTTATTCACCTTTTTGGAGTGAAGTTAAGCAACTTATCTACTGGATGAAAGCAAACAAAAAAATGAGTAATGATGGCAATTTACGGCAGTAAGATAACACTTATTAGGTGAAGCATGAACTGTGTTTGCAGAAGGTAGTTATTTCAGGCGTAACTTTGATAATGACTGCTCATAAACATCAAACGGTATTATGATTTATAAACAAAGCAACAAGTGGCAGCCTGTGGCAGCCAGTCGAATGATGTAACCTTTCATATTAAGAATGGCTCGTTAAGATTGCGCAGTTTTCCACACGACTCCATTTGGTATGATGACATTTATTTGCATCGTCATTGTACAGACTGCCGGCCGCCTACAGACTATTTTGTATCACCTCAACGATTAGTGATTACAAAGCTTGTGAACGAACTCTTACGTTTGTTATTTTGGCCTCGAATGTACACCCACATTTGAATACCACTCTCGGAAGGTCTCTGTGATCTTAGGAGGTTTCACTTATCAAGCCTATTTCGTGCACCGATAAGGGGGTCGAGGCGGGTCAACTTGAAGTGGTGGTACGGCACACTTTAGAGAAGCATAGGAGTGGCCCAGTGCGTGACTCGCAGCCGTGTATCTTGCGAACTACCTCGGTGTCCATAATTAGTAATTAGGAAGAACAACAGAATGGCTCCGAGGTGAAGGACACTGGTTTTACTATCTCTTTAATGGGCTTGTTGGCTATTAATTCGTGACGGTACACAGAGGGGGTCCATGTTCAATGTTATCCCGACTGTACTTTCCGTATCGTAAAATGTATCCGTGTACAATGTTACCAATTCTTGTTAAGCCTTTTGACACGTTTTTGAGTTACAGCGTGATTTTTCTAGTGAACATAATTCTTGGAAGTCTCTTGTAATAAGAACGCACATTATTTAAATTTTTTTTGGGTGTGAAATTATCAAATAACTTTTCTCGCTCTGGGTGGAGCGGGAGGGCGTGTCAGACTCTTACTGACTAAAACCCACCCGTGTTCCTTGAGTTGCCTGTACGTTGCCAGGGGCCACGGTATCCGTTTCGGGCTTTCCCGCAACCCCGGAAAAAATAGGAACGTTCATTAGGTATATAATGGAACTGTCACATATCTGAATAATAACATTATGTATTAAGTTCATCTAAATTTTAAAACAGATACACGAAGAGACTTTTTGTGTCAACAGGTTACTTGATTTCACCTTGAGTCGCCTAAGTTATAAATAACAGGCAAATATAGCCAAGTGTAGATATTTTGTGCAAATGTGGAGATAGTACATCGACTAGTAATCTGTCATTGCTAGAGCATTTGCTAAGAATCATGTCAACAAAGACATATCGCATCAGGTCTGTATAGGATGTTCTCTTTGAATGAGATATAGGTAAGAAGGTACTAGGTACCTACCCAGATAGAGGTGCCTTTATAACCTTGAGTTAAATAATTGATAATAGGTAGTCCTCCAAACCGAATTTCGGCCATGGCGACGATATCAGCGGAGACCAGCCATCAGCGCGGGAGATAATATAGTGCACAAGTGTGTGCGCAGACACATGTGCACTCTCTTCCTTCACTATCATAGTCCGAGGGGACGGCACTCCGACACGACCGGAGAGAGATCAGGCGCAGGGCCAGCTGCTTACTGGCTTTCCGAGGAACGGGGGTATCACACCGCCAACTTCTGGACTCCGGGCTGTTACTATTCCTAATGGAAAAACCCAATAACTCTTTGCCCAACCCGGGAATCGAACCCAGGACCCGCTCAGCAGACGCACTTGCGAACACGAGACCAGGCAAATAACTAACCTATATCTATATCTACAACCCTCTGTTGTCGTAAAAATGATGTCATGTAAGATTATCTGACATGACAGGATATAAAATATATATATATATATATATTTTTTAATTCTAACTTAATAACAAGGACAATTAATAAAGCGCTCTTTCTCTCTACTTATTAAAAAATTTGCTGTGCCCGACAAGGCCCATAATTATTTTTGTTTTTTAAATTTATTTACCACTTGCAATTGTACATTATGGACGATTTGAGATTTGATCTTATAGCTATTTACAAATAGACATGCACAATAGAGATCTACATAATATGACTCTATTTTCTCTTCTTAATTATTCTCATTTAAACTAATTTTAATATTGCACTTTCAAGTTTACGTCTTATTCAGGAAAATAACCTACTGAAATTGCAACTAAAGTCTCCACTGCCTACCCAATGAAGGTCTCACAGGGTATACTCCCACAACATGACATGCATCGTCCACTAAACGAATGAGGAAGCGGTACTACGGAGTAATAAACTGACAACCAGAATCATACAAGGCGCGCACCCATTAGCGATTTCTAATGCAATGCACCACCACTTATCTTATCCGGAACCAAACATCAATTGGCGTAATTCGGCGAGCGTAGCAGCGTACTACGAAACTACGAGACTACGACAGCTTATCGACACCGTGAAGTGAAGCGAAACTACGAAATTACAGACTGTTGAGTGTTGTCAGTTCGTTAGAGGCGCGGCAGATGTCGAGCGGCAAAGACGTGAGGCGCGAACCGGCGCGCCGGTACTCGCCGCCCGCGCCATATCGTTATCACCTTATCAACCCTTATCAGTTACTCATCGCGAATCCGATCGCACGCCGCCATTCGATACACACGCGCCAACAGTTCGATCCAGATGTGATTTGTTTCTGATCATTTGATCATGTACGGGATTTCAGTGTTAGTGTTTTCATGTTTACTGTTCGTGAAAATCGAGCATGGAAACTGTCAAGGTGAGTTTTTCATACATTTTCCATGTTTTTCTCGCTGATAATGAAGGCTATTGTTGTACTTGTATACATAGATATCATGTATGGATATGACTAACAGTCTCTTACCTAAGGTTACACCAAAGTTACTTGAGTATACTTTGCATACTTAGGTCCTTAATTCATGAAACTGTAAATGCTTCAGTAAACTAGTTCTTACAATGTTTACTATGTGATTAACACACCGTATGAAGGTTGTGATAAGAAATTCTTTAACACACTTGAATGGATATGGATAAGGTTTACCTAAGTGTTTCTGTGTCAGTAGGTAGCTTTTCAGGATGGAAATAAATTTAATTTTAATCGGAAAGGATTAAAGAAATGATTTTATGATCTTAGTGAAGGTAAGCAGAGGTTAAAGTTCTCTGCTGTGCGCATGATATTCACCTACAATATGAAGTCACAAGGGGGCGTGCCCGTCAACTAAGCAATAAAATTATTGCTGCAACATAACTAAGTGGTAAGGAAAATGTGACCCTACTCAATCAAACTGTGTTAAGAAGAGAATAAATTGTTAGGTATTTTTAACTGTTTTCTTAACTTGGTTTGTGCTACTTCTCTAATAAACTCATGAAAAACTATAAAAACTACTTAGGTATTTTCCGCAGCTTCGCTCGTGTGCCGTTCTGAAATTATCCCACGGGAACGTACTTCCGGGATAAAAGAACCCAGAGCCAAATTTCATCCAAATTCGTTCAGCCGTTTGAGCGTGAAAGCGTACGTATAACAAACAAGCAAACTACCTTTCGTATTTATATTATTAGTTAGGATTATAATTACCTATTAAGTCTAATAGACCAACTATCTAATTAAGCAACACATTTTCGTCAACGATTACGACAAATCTGTTGCGTTTTGACAGTTTGTTGAACTGTCAAAACCTAGTGTGGAATATATAAAAACAAAAGACACTCAACAAGGAGTTTTACACGGCTTTTATGTAGTTAGTTTCTATAATCTACGTCACGTTCGATACAAAGTGTGTGAAATGTAACACAATTGCAGAATCCGTCAACACATTATTTGATATTTCCACACGTAGTAATTTCTGATAGAGATTGTAAAGTTGTGTGGAATGGAATGCAATAGATATTTAAATATAAATACTATTTATATACCTGAACATTTTTTAAACTTGTTATTTTCTCAGAACCACGAACACCATTGAGAAAATGTTCTTTAATTCGAATCTATTTGTCAAAATATTTAGTATCGGCTATCTAATTACGCAACACATTTTCGTAAATGATTACGACAAATCAGTTTCTTTTTGACAGTTCAACAACATTCATTGTGTTATTTACGTTGTTGAGCAGCTTTTTTTCGAACTTAGGAAGCAATGGATTAGCAATCTGTTTCAAAACGATTCAGATTCTGATAGATCGTGTATTACGCAATTAGGGTACTGTTCATGATTTTAAAATGACGTTAATGTAACGCATGAATGATACCTGAAATACAAGTTTTTCAGCACATGCAATAAGCTGATAAAGTAGAAAATCAAAACGAATAAATGAAGTTTCTATCCTTGAAGGTTGACAGCATAAGTACAATATTATTAGATTACATTCTAAAACTACCTACTACTCAGTAGTCAGAGAGTCAAAGCTGAAGTTTTATTTTTCAGATTGAAAATAAATTAACTCAAACAATGTTTTAACATTAATCATAAATGGATATATTAATTATTATCTACAAACAGGACGGAAGTCTAAAACTATTCATAATTAAATGTTATTATGGCAGAGCTGAGCATGATTAAAACAAAATGAAAACTTATTCGTTATCTCAACACGGACATAAATGTAACTTCAAACGGAGAGATTTATTTTATGCTCATACGGTAACTAAAATAGCCGAAACAGACGCAAGGCAGGAACACACCTGTTACGGACATTCGTTTTCGAAAATAGAAAATCGGAATAGGATTGACAGTTTTATTTCGAGTTGCACGCCGGGAATGCGTTTTCCGAGTTAACAACTCGTTTTGGTTACAACACTAGCGTTAAAAATATTAATATGTTCACTGTTCAACTGAAATAACATTGTGTTTTGCTGTTAATGCTCCTATTTAGTTTTACTGCAGACGTTAAAACTGGGTGTTATTACCGCTACAGTTTTGGTATTAGGAAGTCTAGCCTACTTCCTACTTTTCTTATAAATGGAATCAATATCTCGTCTATATAATCGAAACCGAAAAGTCGGTTATCGTCGCCTAAAGTACTTATTATACCTACATATTATAGTAAGTACTTAAGGCGGCGATAAACGACTTTTAATGATTTAATACTGAAGATCACATCTAAACGAGTAGTGCTAATGATTTGGAAAAAATATATGTTAAATTAGAGCATTTTCTTAATAACTTAATCTGTGAATATTTTAAATTATGTTTATATTACGTAAAGTTATGTCTAACGCGGATAAAAAACTGGGAATCACGCAAAAACTACTAAGCGTATTTTTCTGAAACCTTCACGATTTTAAAGACAATTTAATTATTTATTATGTAACGTATTTTATTATAATACCTTTTGATTTATGTATAATAAAATTATAATGCGTCGAATTTGGGACAGCGCTCCTTGATGGGCGAGTCCTATTACTGGCTGCTGGACGTACGACGCGTTGCGTGGGCTCAGCACAGAACACGCAAGCTAACCACTCAAGGCCGTTAGCATATATCGGCGTCATAAGGGGTTCAAAGTTATAAATTTTACATTAAGTTAAACTTTAATTAAGTGAGATCAAACTAATGTTATGGAGTAGACGTTTAGTTCCTAGTAGCTAAAGAGAAATTAGCCGAGTTCTCTCTCCGACGAATAAAGTAGGTTGTCAATCGTATCATTCCTCCATGTGCCAATAAAACCATAGACTGCGGCATACTGCGATCACCAATCCGATTTTCTAACGCAGCAAAGTCGCTAAAGTGACTAGTGGGACTTTCATAATTTACCAATAAAAGCTTTACGGGCTTATGAAATTATAGGTGAAGGGACAAGAATATAACTAATCATAATCTTAACTATCTTAATATCTTCTAATATCATAATGCGAAAGTGAGTTTGTTATTTTGTTACGCTAAAACGGCTGAACAGATTTGGATGAAATTTGCCACATGGGTAGACCATGACCTGGGTTAGGTCATACGAACCTTTTTATCCGGATATTCCCACGGGATCGAGACTTAAGCGGGTGAAACCGCGGGGCTCAGCTAGTATTATAATAAAGAATAAGATTTTTTTAAATTTTTTTTTAAGCTCTCACGGCTAATTGGCTGATCCGATTTTTATGAAATTTGGTACTGGGATACTTTGAACCCTGGGGTGGGCCATAGGCTTTTTATCGACATAACACGCGGGCGAGGCCGCGAATGGAAGCTAGTGTTCCATAAAATAGCTGAACATCGTCGTCCCTCAATAAGGATTCGGGATATTCGGGTTTATGTTATTTCCTTACTGGCCAAAAGCTTACGGTGAACATGGAGTAGGTAGGTAAAGTGAATGGGATATGTGTGAGGACTAGCTTCACAAATACTTTTACACCGATACTGACAAAATATACGTGCGCGTAGACAGTGGAAATAGTGGTGAGATCACCGATACGTCTGTGGGTGAGATTTTCGCCATGTGGGAAGTGGACTCAGTGACCTTATGCTGATTGTTGTTACGGCCAATGGACTAATTGCCAATAGCCTCGACTATAACCTTAAATGGCGCCCATTACGCAATTATAAAACTTACCCTTAAATTGGGGAGATAATAGTACCTCTCGAGTGTTCCCTGTTTCCGGAGACCTGCCCCGTTGAGCTGGGACTATGTTCCCCATGTTGATGGTTAAATCGCCTTATGCCAAATCTTTCTTCCGTGGTGGTCTACGGAAGTGATTCGAAAGATTTGGCAAGTAGGAATACTGGGCGTTATATGAAATAGGAAGTTGTAAATCGAAAGTTGGATAGGCTAAATAAAATAAAAGCTCACCATTTACGACTTGCTAGTACTATTTAATTTATGATGCAGTTTTACGCCACTTACAATTTGATGCCAGATTAACTGTAGTATTTGATAAAACATGTACCTACTTACCTAGGCACCATGATAGATAGACGCACTAGGGTTTATACAAGCGCTGGCGGTCGTATCCCATATCTGCATGGAGTTGGAATACACTTTCTAGCATGACTTTGTCGGCTGTATAAATGCGATTTTTGGTTATTCGCTATGGACTGCAATGCTTGGTCGCCCAGATCTGCCTGAAAATTCCATGTAAAAAACAGGAGGACAGCTTTTTATTAGGTAATAGGTGCCCGACTGATAGATATATAGGTCACCGGTGTGTGTTGGTTCTTCGGTTTAGTTGCTTATTGTATCTTGTGGAGTTGATGCAGGGATGTTCAGTAAATTGACACCCTACATCAATTTGCCGTGTTATAGCCATTTTATATAACTGTCAATGAATGACAGCTGTTATTTGAATACAGCGGCGAGTGCTACTCCCAAGTTGGTCGCAGTTACTTGACTATTTTTACTTCACCTAACACCATGGACATTAATGATATGGCCAAACGTCGACTGACATAGCATTTAACCATTAGGCCATATCGTTTAAACGTCAAGTTTAAACGATGCTGCGCCCCGCAATCCCCGCGCCAGCGTGAGGACGCGTGTAGACGTAGACGCATCGCGCCAGTTGTTACTTATCCGTAGATTGTTCACGCGTTTTGTTTTTCTAAGATATTCCACGATGGCATAGAAATTGAATGTGGACGAACCATTAAAATTTGTGCAGCTGTATAGAGAGCACGAATGCTTGTGGGATAAGCGGTGCGTTGCTTAAAAAAATATCAAATGCGCGCTTTGGCATCAGAAGCCCTGCTTGATGAAATAAATATAGGACTGACTATCGATGAAGTTAAAGCAAAAATTAAGAGTATTCGAAATACTTACTATTTGGAAATCGACAACATCGAAAAATCTACAAGATCTGGGGCTGGAGGAGACCTTTATAAGCCAAAGGTAATATGGTTTGATGAATATGATTCATTTGTGAAGCCTGTTACAGTGAGGAGAAAAACAACAGTAAGTAAGATCATATATTGTTTATTTTAGACCAACAATCATTACAATTACGACCACACAGGTAAAGTGAAGTTAGTTCGTTCTCTTCGTACACACGCACCGAGCGTTTATTTTATATTATATTAGTACAAAGATAGTATTTTTAATTTATACTACTTAATTGCCACTACCTTCGTTCATAAACATATTTTTATAAAGTTCTCTCTTCTCTCTTGCATTTTCTGCTGAATGATTGCTACCTTGATTGGCAATACTCTGTAGGGCATGTATTTGACTCCTCCATGAACCTGGCTGATAATTTCCCTCTTGATCTTCTCTATCTACACAAGTTGCAGTGATGTACGAAGTTGATCTCTTTCGTAGCCAATTATGAAGGGCACAACAAGCACAAACGATTGCATCTACTGCTTCCAACTTAGTTTGTATTGGCTTTTCTAATACCCGGAATCTACTAACTAAGATCCCAAATGCATTTTCGATTATACGTCTGGCTCGAGATAACCGGTAGTTATAAACTTTTTGTTCTGTACTGAGATTAACACCTGGATACGGCTTCATTAAGTATGTCTTTAGCGGAAATGCCGCGTCCCCGACAATCACTCCGTTGTCAGGTAATAAGTTATTTTCCAGGTCTCGGTAAATTGAACTATTTTTAAAAAGTCCTCCATCAGATGCGCTACCACATGCGCCAACATCTATATATGAGAAACAGTAGTCGTGATCGGCAACAGCTAGCAGTACGATGCTGCTTGTTTTTTTATAATTGAAGTATAAATTGCCACTTTTAGGAGGAGCTTTGATTGACACATGTTTTCCGTCTATGGAGCCGTAACATAAGGGGAAATTCCATCTTGTTTTAAACCCAGTTTCGATTATTTTCCATTCGTCTGCATTTGGTACCTGTAAAAAAAGGCAATTAAATTACTTTTTCTTTTGTTTAATTACAGGATAACACAGAAGTCTCATATAATAGTTAACAAATATCATCGTCGGTTAATACACCGCGCTCGGAAAATGGGGTAGAAAATGAATCTGCAACAGACACATCACAAGAGACACAACAAGAGGCGCAACAAGAGACACCATAATTCACCCATAAAAAAAACCTAAGCGGGGCAAATTATCACAATTATCTGACATTATAAAAGATCTGAGAAACATTAACGACGACAACACAAACACATCCATATGCAGCGAAGAAACAGATCTAGATATATTTGGGAAAAGCGTTACGGCACAAATGAAAAAAATATCAGAGGAACAGGCAGTCATCTGTAAATAAAAGATACAGAGTGTATTAACTCAATGCATGCTTGCAGATATAAGAGCCAGGAATGCATTTTCTTTTCATATTCCACAATTTTCTCAATCAGTTCAGCAATCTCAAAATATGTCAACTATTCATTGGAATCCAGTATCTCAAACCTATCTTCCTCCAGAGCAAATTTCAGCAGATACTACAAGTTCTTCTTCCACGAGTTTCCAGTACAGCGATGATACTAATACTGTTTTTTTTCCCCTGTGACTCCATATAATAATGATAGTCAAGGCGAAAGCGTACAAGACAGTGATGTCATACAATTTGCTTTCAATATGAATGAATGAATGTAATGCACCGACCATTGTTTAACCAGACTCGATAAATCGAATGAACCCCGAGATTTGCACTAGAAGCATCATGCTTCATGGGGCTACAGAAGCCATTGCATATCAAGGAGTAGACCGGGGGGCGCGGAAATGGTAGGGAAGACCGTGCCTTTTGGGATAAGGAAGGATTTGCGAGCCGTACCGGATATGCATCTTTGAGTAGGCAATGGAATAGTGATATTTATCTATGGATGGGCATCTTTTTACGAAAGCGTGTCATACAATTTGCTTTCAATAATGCTTAAAATTATTTGTTTGTTGGATTTTAATACAGTTATATACCTATTTGATTTAATACCGTTGTGTACCTATTTGATTTAATACCGTTGTGTACCATTTGAATTAATTAAATAAATAAATAAACACTTACCTCAATAAACTGTTTTAATGCTTCATAAATTGCTCGACAAACTTTTGGTATAAATACTGATATAGAAGGTTTGGAGACACGGTAAAAATTACTCAGGCTTCGGTAACTCATTCCAGTAGCTAAGAATGACAACGTTACTTCTAGTTTTATTTTTGCTGGTAATGCATCTCTCATCAGAGTATCTTTTCGCTGAATCGTGCTATGTATAAGTGAAAGTAACTCGTCAAAGTTTTCAGTCGTAACTCGCAATGCCAATCTGTACTCGGAAGGATCTTCTAATCTTAGTTGTTCTAGCAACAAAGCGGAAGCTCCAGTTACAGATCTATCCCTTAGCCATTTTCTCATCCAAAGTCTTTTATTCTTTACGATTTCTTCCTCTAATATATTGATCAACTCTTCTCTTAATAGTGCAGAGATGTTCTTTATACATTTCTTTTTCAACTGCCGCCGCATTTGTCCCGAATTCATTTTTTTTTAAACACAAAACACCACAAGAATAGTCCAGGTATTCAATGAATCCATTGGCCTCATCTAAACGACACGGGCCAGGCCAGCGCAGGCTTGTCGAAGGCGCCAGCGTCACTGACTTCGTATAAACTCTGCTTTAAAATAAGGATGACGTTATTTGATAACATAAGGATAACTTAAGCTTTGACATTGGAATATTACCACACATTCTATTGTAGTTGATTTTACTTTAAAATCGCACGTTACAGCTATTTAACCACATTGTCGTAATATAAACATGATAAACTGAAGCAAATAAAATTATGTGATTGCTCATAAACTTAATTCCTTATAATAAAATACAACAGCACCCTTCTTGCGTAACACACGATCAATAATAAACTGTTTCATTTTGACAGTTCAACAACATTCATTGCGTTATTTACGTTGTTGAGCAGACACATTTTTCGAACATATGAAGCAATGGATAAGCAATATCCTTCAAAATCATTCAGATTATGATTGATCGGGTGTTACGCAAGTAGGGTGTAGGTAGGAAACCTAAATGAATGATATTGTGGTCTTAATTAACTTGCTTCTTGTAGGTCAGTAGGACGTTAGGGGATCCTGTCAAGAGTACGGACAGCAGTGTCCTCTTACATAAGAAGTTTTAAGGGCATGAGGAACAGGGTGTCAAGTTCACTCATCCTCATTAGAAAAAGGGAGGATCCTCCGACCAGACGGGTGCTGTGTCTGGCAGGCAACTGCCCAATGGTTGAAGTCGAGAGCTGGTATATATGTCGTCACGGGGTAAACTCTAAGGGGTTTATTTATAAACGTTGCTTAAAGTTAAGTGACGTTCAAACGTCAAAAATGTATGGTTAAACAGTCGCTAATCATTACTTAACTTTAAGAAAAGTTTATAAATAAACCCCTAATTGCGCGATGCAGGATTTGTGTGACGTCAGGATGTTGTGTGACGTCAGTTCTTTTTGATGCGTAGATTGTATGTGGCGAAGTTGATGCTGCCACAAAGTAAAGAAAAAACTGTAAGATCACCAATATCATCGTCAAGCATGATGATACTGGCAATTTTTTTTATTTTAGTGAATATTGTATCGGTCATTGGTCCAGTTGCTCGGCTTAAGGTAAATTATCAAACAAACACCCGTTCCCGACCATAATAAGTAAGTTAAATATCTTGGAGTGGATGAATTGAATATCTGGAGTGCTCCATGTTCGGCAGTAGAGCTTCACGAGCTGATACGTTGTAACATAAACATTCTTAAATAACTCGCTTTAGAAATACCGGACCTACTTAAACCACAATCGATCAAACAAAAAACTAACAGTAAACTGTAATCAACAAAATTGATTACACATTGTCGCCGAGTCCGGTTGTTGTATGTAGGTACATTTATGTATCTATTTCGGATAGTATCGGTCTGTTAACTCTACGAGCACGTGCTGGCAATTGTGCCGTATTTGTGGAGATTATCTCTGCTCAAGTTAGAAGGGGATAGCAGAAGGTTTGGCCCGGAGCAGTGCCCTATTTTGAAGGCAGAATTATAGGTAAAAAGAAAAGCCAGTTTAGAAAGGTTGGTAACAGGCTGCGGAAGCTGAGCCTGCTCACTCAACTAAACAATTATTATTCTATCGTTAGATACTCATGAAAACTTTTTTGATGCATGCAACACGTGTTGGTTGAGCCTCCAACGGTTTTTACACTTTTATCATCGTCATTGTTTTTGACTCAGAGATGTGTGCAGCTTAAAGGTACAATGCTGTAGCCGACCGCAGCAGGCGGCAGCAGCAGGCGACGTGTCGCTGCAACACAACTGGTTTCTATGTACTATCGAAGAACTTCACATCTAAGCAGTTTGAAAACAAAATCCCGTGATCACAATGACCACATCTGTTACCGCCCCGGTTCTATAGCTGCCGAGCGCTGCAAGCAAAAATAGTCCTTACGTATATAGATATGAACTTCTTCGATGGTACCTATTTCTATGAAATACCTTCCGTAGCTAATGACACGTCGGTTTCATAGAAACATATATAAACCAGTCATGTCGCGGCGACACGTCGCCTGCTGCTGCCGCCTGCAGTCGTCTACGGAATTGTACCTTTAGGACGCAGGCTCTATCTCTCCTTTTGTCCCCCCAAATATTGATGCAGCATTAATTTGCACCAATATTTAAAATATTACAAAAGAATAAGAATATTATGTATCTACAATACTGTCGCAAATGATATGAAGTGAATCTTCTAAATCTTTTGCCTTGTGGTGTCCCTTTTCGGCCGTAATCTGCTTTACGCCCACATAAATTATGTCAACGCCTGGCGCGCTTAATACCACCGATTTTGGTGGTCTATTTTAACTTGTTCGTCGCTCTATTCCATGTGTCAAGTGCTTCTTAAGATATGCCATCCCTTTTTTGTTTGTTTTGGATTGGAATGAATTGGATGTTTGTATTTTTTTCCTTTTTTTTTCGGAACGTAGTTTAACGATTTCAGAACTCACCTCACCGGTTGAAGAAGTTAGCGGAAAGAAACCTTCGTTTTGTTTAACAAGATTATCAAACATTATCTTGTTTTAAGCTTTACATACGCTTATACTTATACTTTGCTATGTATTTTTGCTCAGGAACTTATATCGATAGCCCGAGAATTTTAAACTTGACATTGATAATCGTAAAAACAGTAAAATTATTTTCAGATACTTCTTTGTTAAAATAAGCATCTACGTAAGTTTCTTCGTATTTTAACTTGGGATTTGGAGAGATGCTCTACAGCAACATAAAAATGGAGTGTCTGTACTCTTAACCTCCCAAGGTACTTTTTATTAAAGTATGTACAAATTGAGTACATATTGGGTACAAAAGTATTGTAAACTTATAAATGGAAAAACATGTGGTGGGGTTGCTGGGGAGCATGACATAAAGTACCTTTACTTACGACGAGGTAAATGAATAGTTCAGTTATTGCACCAATAACGCACCTACCTAATATTAAAATAAATATGACGTGGGTACCTAGGTACTCGTATAATAGCTGATAGGTTTATGCCCATCAGTAACGTAATTATACTTGTATTCGCTGGAAACATAATAATAATATAATTAGTTATGCCAATGCCAATATTTACAATTATCTAACAGGTAATCCGGGTAATCACAAGCACACGATAGAGATCTTGCTATAGAGACAGCCAGCTATTCTTTACCGGGGAAAAGGACAAATTAAGCCATTTAGCCAAGTAGATGAGATTAACAGATTAATGCTGTGTTAGCTTTTAAATAAACAAACAAATTGCATACCTACCCTAACTACGTGTATGATACTCCGACGCTGACCAATAGGTAGTTACGTCATGGACGTACCTACCTTTCATTCTTTTATTTCAACAGGGAAAATCTATTTTGCCCACTATGTGCCTACCATCTTTTTGTAACTTCTCAGAATCAATAGTAGGTTAATAACTTGAAATAAATAATACTTATTTATTCGAATAAATAATACGACCTTCCGCACTATGGTAGTGACTAATGGGCACAAACAAAGAATAAAAAACCTGTATGACATATAAAAATTGGCGGGAAACTACTTTTTGGTTTTACCCACACAACAGGTATTATTTTGCTAAATTATTTTGCATACTATTATTTAGAATCAAATTTTTCTAACTGAACAGACAGCTGTGCTGTTGGGGAGTTTGTTGCGGCACTTCTTCTTCCCAGCTAAAGCACTAGGAAGTGGTGAAGAGTGGGCGTTTTGGGGGACTGTCTTATGTAATTTTAACGTTAGAAAAGTGCTGATTCTCAGCCTAGTTTGAATAAAAATGACTTTTGAATTTTGAATCATGTTTTACCGTTTTGTTTATTATAGGTACCGTTGTAGAATTTTATTATTTCGTATGGTAAATTTAGTTTTTTTTTATTTATCCGTTAGTACAACAAATGCTGAACAAGCTGGTGTGCATCGAGCACGATGAGTGTGGCGCATGCTTGTCTGCCGCGTCGCACTGCCGCTGGTGTGCTGACATCAACTACAACTCTGGAGCCCCGCGCTGCAATGATGACGAGAGGTGAGAAAGAAAGAAATTTATTTACGGGCTCATAAAAAAGAAATGCTCAATATTATTTATACATATAGGTAGGTATATAACAGAATGATATAGGTAGGAGAATTAAGGGTCCCGCAAACAGGTGCGATGCGACCGACGATGCGACGCGACACCGATAGAACAATTTCCGAGAAATTGTTCCACCAGAAACGCGTCGCGCCTCTCTGTGGGAGCCTTTAAAGTGTAAAGTCGACTTTAATTCAAGAAGTTCATGCCAAATCAAGGCTGGATATTTCTTCTTTCTAATTTTGATAATTGTAGGTACTACTAAGGCTACTTGAAGATTGTATGTGTTGTAAAAGACCCCTTTAAGGCCGAGCAGACAGGCTCGACGCGACGTCGCGACGCGGCACAGGTAGAATAATTTCCGTGATGTTTCATAAAAATTGTTCCACCAGAGTCGCGTCGCGTTTATGTTGGAAAAACAAGTAGGTAACTATACAGAGAAAAAAGTTGCTGTGAAAATAAATAAGGACATTTATCGATCTGTAAGTACCTGCCTGCACGGTGCACCTTGCTTGAATAGCCACCTTAGCCATCTTATGACATTTAAAATTACTACTTATTACCTTAAGAACTATTTGTAAGTAGATAGTGTAAGGCAAGAACCGGCTGTATCCGTCATAACATAGGGCTTAGGTCACGCTAGTAGGCAAATAACATTAATAATAATAAATATTAACGAATGGACAATTAATAACACTTTCACGGAAAAGCATAATTTATTTATGATGTTGCAATGTTCTACAATCGCCCGTGTAAATTATCTAGCACAGGTTATTAATTAAGTATCTAACTTAGTTTGTTAGGTAATAGACCTTTTGTATTATAAATTCTATACCCTATACAGGGTAGCCAGGCGTACAAAAATACAATGAATTCTTTGGATTTACATTCCTTTTTGTTTGAAAAATGTGGTTTTAATAGTGATGTCGTTTTGGTAATTCATAGGCATTTTTCTGTGAAAAAGGAATAAACTTAATAAATGTGTAATTAAACGGGTTCAAAGGTACATATTTAGTGCATAGTTAAATTGTTTATAGACACATATACAGGGTGGCAGGGACATCGACGCGAAAACTGATAACATGGTTTCAGTACATGATTCTGAACCACCCCCGCGTTGATATTTTTCGTCGGTTATTAAAAAGAAAACTGCTATTTCATAGAAAACTTCAATACCTACGCGGTCAAAAAGTATGGAACAGCAGATCAAAATTTCAACGTTCACGGGCGTTCAGAATCATGTACTGAATCCATGGTGTCAGTTTTCACTTCGATGCCACCCTGTATATGTGTTTATAAACAATTTAACTATGCACTATATATGTACTTTTAACCCATTTAATTACACATTTATTAAGTTTATTCCTTTTTCACAGAAAAATGCCAAAACGACATCACTATTAAAACCACATTTTTCAAACAAAAAGGAATGTAAATCCAAAGAATTCATTGTATTTTTGTACGCCTTCATAATTAAGGCCTAACTTGGTATTTAAATAGTGGAAATGAAATGCCCATCGCAGTAACAAGGGATCATCGTCTAGTTATCTCGCGTAGATCTCGGCAGTTAAGCGACGCCCACGACACACGGTAATTGGACGGGGGACCGTTGACGTGGTACTAAGTAAGGTCGGATGCTGCCGTCCTTGACGTCAGTGAAGATGGGCAGTGTGGTTTGATGGAAGCAGTAGATATGGCCAATTAAAAGTTAATTTTGTTGCGAATCCTAAGTTTGGAGCTCATAATATCCTTAGTGCTTACACCATCTCAAATATTTAGGTAGTTTCGTTTTCAAAGTTTAAATTCAAGCTGTTTACTTACAGAATTTATCATTTTAAAGGCAGCATAAATTACCGGTTATCTACAATAGTTATGCCAGGAGCCTGTCTTGGGTAGCTTGCCGTCCGATAAGGACCAGGCCCGGGTCGTTGGCGGGTTGTGTTTCGCGCGCGTCTCAAAGAGATGTCAGCAGAACTGATGGGGTCCGCTAGGACCGATGCCTGCCGGGGTCGCGGGAAAGTCCGAAAGGGATACCGTGGCCCCTGGCAAGTACAGGCAACTGAAGGAACACGGGTGGGTTAGGAGCCTGCCTTCAGGTTTTCCGGACATATTATGCATTTAACTACGCATTGTCCGAAAGGCTTATATGATGCTGGGCTGGGTGGCAGGAATAAGCGCTCAACGCAGAGCACCGGCAAGATGGTCAGACACGATCAAGAAGGCTGTTGGAGGCAACATTTACAGAGCGGTCCACATTGCAGAAGACCGGTGCATAATTTGGAGACGCGTTGTATGAGGTCGCGATCCTCAGCATTGAGGGAACGATGAAGAAGAAAAAATTGAACCTTTGTCAAAAACATTGCACAACCAAACTTCAAACTTCAAAGTCATGTCTCAATTTAACCTTTATAGAAACCAATACCACAACCTCTTCACACAATCGCTTCTACTAGAACCAAAGACAATAAAAAGTTCCGCTTTATTTTGCTCAATCAATTAAGTGCCGCGAGCGCGACGCAAGCGCATTCCTCGTGCTCACTTCACTGTTCCCACGTTCACTGACCGATACTTGGGCAGTCCATAGTTCGGCTGTTCGGCTCCCCAACTAATCAAGAGATCGTTGTTTGATAGATTATTGATTGTGCAGAGAGCGAATGAACGATTTTCAATGGGCTGGTACTTATAGTACCACCATTAGGTACTTACTGGAGGAAAGTGGGTAACGAAATTAAAGTGGCCCATGTTGAGTGTTTTGATGTTGTGGTACTTATTATAAGAAGACTTGCGACTCGCCCCTGGTTTGCACCGTTTTTCCGACTTGATAAAACATCAAGATTTATTTATTTATAGCTATACTAATATAAAGTCGCGGGCAGAAGCTGGTTATAAGTATGTTTATGCATGTATAAACATTTTGGAATAAATTCTCTATACAACATGTAAAAAAAACCCTGTCCAATCCGTGAGGGCGTTGTTAGGTATCGTACTGAGAGTATATTTATTTGGAAATTTACAGGAAAAAGAAAAACAATCACATCATTTTTTTTCAATAGGGAATTTAACCGGTTTATTACATTGAGCGCGCCGGCCGTCGTTTAGCAGGTATCTAAAACTTATAACTTATGCAGGTATCTAGAACTCATAACATATGTATGACCCCTGTTGAAAATTTGCTAATTTTGAATGGATTTGGGGTAATTTTGGTACTAAAAATGTGAATTTTAAATAGAAATAACTTTTTTTTTTTTTGTTTTTTTTTTTAAATATTGTACGATGGTGAAAACCACACCAAAATCCGTTGACTGTAGTTTAGAAGAACAACGCGGTCACACAGACAGGCAGGAAAAGCGACTATAATTTATAATATGTGTAGATATCGATTTTTTATTTGATTGTTTGTTTTGATAGTTGAAGCTTGTTGAAAGTGTTATCCCAACTTAGTTCGATTGTACAGAATTAGCTAAGTGATTGAGGAAATACACGGAAATAAGTTTATTTTATTTTTATGTTTTAGTTTAATTCAATTTGAATTACTCCATTACCTAAATATGTAGATAAAGACCAGAAAAGTGGTTAAACTTAAAGTTAACACTAACTTAGTAATAGATAATTTGGTTCTCATCAATTACCTACACGTATTAAGGCTCGTGTAGACTAGCGCGGCAGCGGTAATAGTTCTATCGTGAAGTTTTCTTAGAAATTGTTTTGTTACAGTCGCGTCGCGCCGGTCTGCACGACGCTTTACACGTATTTGCTTCATACTCAAGCGGTTATGTCAGTAAAAATAGGTCATCTCCCACGGGTGCCGTTTATATGATGGGGTCAAGAGGATATAGCCTTCACCTACCTATTTGCTAAAAAAAACATTAGAAACATAAGTATTTAATAAAGTAGTGTGGCTAGATGAATGAATGAATGTAGATGAATCAAACGTGTGTAAGGATTGTAGTACCTACGTGGCGTCATGTAGTCTTTGCCTATTTCTTTGGTAAAAAAGAATAAATAGATTACTTCATTCATGATTCTCCACTGCAGGCGTGGGGCAACGGGGTTGAGGACCAAACGGTTTTTGCCTGGAGTTAATAGTCTTTACATATTTACAGAAAACGAAAACATGTTTCATTTTCTTTACAATTTTTTTCCCAGTCTCGTGAACACTGGCTGCAGCCAAGGTCTAATCCAGCGGCCTGAGAAGCCAGTGTGGGAGGTGGTCGAGAATAGTTCGCTGCAGGACATGTCGCCCAACAGTCAGGAAAATGTGGTTCAAATTCAACCACAGAGGATTCACCTATCATTGAAGCCACGTAAGTTAAAAGCCTATCAACTATGCTACTATAAAAAGTAACATTTTGTGGGAAGCTTAAAGGGCCGGCGGAGCATGCGTAGTTCATACAAACGTAATACCAAAATAATTTGTAAATCAAACATATTCTTAAGGTAGTGTGTATTTATTCCGATTGGATTATAGAATAAATAGGCTCCCAAATATATATTTTGAATGAACACTGATTTAAAGACTAGTAATGAGAAAAATAAGTTTTCTATAGAAATTTGAAATTCCTCATATCTCGTCTTTATATCAGTGTCCATTCAAAATATATATTTGGAAGCCTAGATATTTTGTATCTATATCCAACCGGAATAAATACACACTACCTTAAGAATATGTTTGATTTACAAAATATTATTTTGGTATTACGATTGTATGAACTACGCGTGCTCCGCAGGCCCCTTAACATGTTTTTATTGAAGATTCAGTTAGCTTTGTAGTGTACCATTTTGCAATCATTTTGTAAACTTCTTTTTTCATTATTTATTTATTTGTTAACATAATTATTTATACACACTTTCTATTCAAATTTTCTGTTCGATTAGTAATTTTACAAGACTTTCACCACAATGTGCTGTTGTTAGACAGTCGTTACTGTCTAAAAGATTCTAGTTTTTCAACTAGAATATTTTAATATTAGAAACACGATATAAAAATACATACATAAACATGACTAAAGTTTAATACAGGTTAAGTATTGAGAAAGCTTTGTAAAGACGACAACAATACACTATTAGGTTTGGGCTTCATCCGCTTGAAAGTAATTTTACTAATATCACGCTATTTAATTATGCAGCATTAAATGCTGAATAGTCAATGCTATATATTTTACTACAATATTATTGCAACAAACTAAGCAGTTCTCTAGAATGAGGTAGACCATGTGTCGAATCTCTTGCGCCAAACCAGCGACACAGCTCCAGAAACGAGAGAAAATCTTAGAATCAGCACATTTTCTTTTTACCAACGGGTAGCCCCCAAGCTTAATCAAGAGATGATTACACGACAGTTAAATAAAACGGGAAAGTGGGGGTATGAGAGGGGAACGCAATTTTCAGGCAGCATATGCTAAATAAAATACAGTTTTTAATTTTTATATTTTTTCATTTAATCATTTATTTCATTTATCATCTTAAATATAATATAATATACATCTAACACTCAAATATATAAATTATGTACAAGTATATAGAAGAAAAAAATATAAATAATAAAGGAGCAAATTGTTTCAGGGGAAACGCAGAAAATTCAGTTTTCTTATAGACCAGCCAAAAATTACCCCCTAGACTTATATTATTTGATGGATCTCACTTGGTCTATGAAGGACGATAAGGAAACGCTCGTTTCTTTAAGAGATGATCTGCCTTCTTTGTTGAAGAATCTTACTGATAATTTTAGGTAAGTCAGTTTTTATGACAATATTACCGTTACTTGCTTCTTAAAGATACTCAGTCGTCAGTATGTAGGTATTAATTAACACATAATTATAATAATTTTCTTTGAAAATGGTCAACCAAGACATATATCGGCAAAGACCCTCGATGGCTCGATGGCAACAATCATTTAATGGAGCATTGGATGGAAAGTATCGTATTGAAAGGCGAGATCTGTTTGTTAGCAAAAAAATATAGCTAAACTTATTTCCAGGCTCGGTTTCGGTAGCTTCGCCGAGAAACCCCTAATGCCATTCATAAGTACGGACGCACGAAGATTGGCAAACCCTTGCTCAGTGGAGGAAGAAGCCTGCGAAGCGACCTACAGCTACAAACACCACCTGTCCCTTACAAACCAGGTAACATTGTAATTGATCCATTCACACGTCACAATATTGTAAAAGGAAATCCCTAATATGTTTTCTTCCATTTTTAGTAGCTCGTAAATAGACAAGGTTAATTTGCTGTCCATACAATGTAGTGGTCAAATGCATTTAGATGCCGTGTTATTTAGTATCAGGGTACGTACAATCGAATAACTTCATATCTAAGCAGTTTGAAAACAAAATCCCATGAACACGATGACCACATCTGTTACCCCCCTGGTTCTATAGCCGCCGAACGCTGCAAGCAGAAATAGTCCTTACGATACATAAACACACTATACCCCAACGCAGAGAGGAAAGGGCGCTAACCACCATGTTTTCATTTCTTGACTCACCCACTTTTCCTAGTTATCTAGCCCCCGACTTTCAGTACATTTGTGACAACCACAGTAAAAATCTACGGTCATCAAATAATCGCGTTCTTCAATGTCCCACTTCATTCATTCTTCCTTCTTCGTTCAGTCTACCTATCTATGGAATGCGCTCCCCCAGGAAATCAGGATGGCAACCAACCGATTATCCTTTAAAGTTAAAGTTCGCGAGCACATTCGTAAGAAGCTGGCAGTATCATCACAACGTTAATGTTTTCTCATTGTTTGTCTTATTCGTGTATTTTTGTATATTTATTTGTGCTTATATTTATATATAATTAGACATATATATTATATTTATGGTTTGTAATAGATATAATTATGTGTATCTTTATAGGTACTTTAAAAAATATATTCCTCAATTTCTCGTAATTGCACCTACCGCTTTTTGTCTCTGCATCACCCAAAGGTTGACTGGTAGAAAATGCCTATGGCATTAAGTCCGCCTCTGTACGTTTCTGTGCTTGAAGTATTAAATAAATAAATAAATATGAAGTTCTTCGATAGTACTTAACAAACCATTTACATTTTTTATGCCTTGTGTAGTTTGTTACAATTTGGTCATCTCCTGTAATTTCCTGATCCAAAAGAATACCATTTACCGCCATTCTTTCTCCAGGTGAACGAGTTCATAGAGCACGTGAACAGTAGTTCAGTGACTGCTAACCTGGACAACGCGGAAGCTCAGCTGGATGCCCTGGTGCAAGTCATAGCATGTGGCGACAAGATCGGATGGGCCACGCACAGCAGAAAGATTGTCATACTGCTCTCTGATGGACTTATGCATACAGCTGGGGATGGGAAACTTGGTGAGCAAAATTAATAGTAATGTGTTTAGTTTTTTTTTCCAAAGGTACCTACTGATGATATAGGAGATATCCTAGTGTTAGAGGCAAAGCTTAGAGCCGGCCTCGTAGATTTCTTCTTTGAATTTATAATTTGTGGCAATCACAAACTACCTATATACGTACATATGTATTTGTAAGTTAATGTTGAGTCCTTGTCAAGTCAAGGCTGTGTCCTTAAACCTAAAATAGATGTTAAGGAAACAGGAAAACTTGTAAATATAGCATTACATGCGCATTATAGAAGCTTAGTAACTCAGACCATTTAAATCGCGATCTCGTAGTTTTGAACACTTCCAAAGAAATCCATTTATCAAATAAAATAATCCTATGTATTACAATGCCACATCGGAATACCTACTTGAGTGCAAAAGCCGACATCATGTGAGATTAATCAATACTAAAATGCGACAAAACAGTTATAGAAAAGTAGACAATCAGTTACCAGTTATCAAACACACATGCGACGAACATACCAATACCAACCAAGTCAAACGCCGTAATAAATAAGATTTAAAATTACATATGTCATCTGATAACGGATCCTAACCTGTTAAAGGTGGCGCGACTAAGAAGAACGATGATCAATGTCACTTGGACGACAAAGGATACTATTCCGATGCCGCTACTTACGACTATCCGTCGGTAGCGCAGTTGTATAGGCTCTTGGAAAAGTACAAGGTGAGATTGAGTCCAAGATTAAATTAAACACATTATCTTGAACATGATAGGTTAATAGAGTCATGTCATTATGAGTTGAGAGAAATGCAATGGGTCAAAACGAATAATTTTATCCCAAAATACTATCATAGGATTTTTTTTAAATCATACAATGTTAAAAGCGCAAAATTGAGAAAACTTTGTATAGGTACAGACGCCAGCAGGTCAACTTACCCGAAACTGTCAAATTTTCCCAATCAACTTTGAACCTTATGCCTTAGTGACATAAGGTCCAGTTGAAAACCAGCGTCAGACACTAGTTGTTTGGCATTTATGCTGAACTGGGCCTATTTGGCACAGCCGTGAGGCACACAGTACTATTCTAAGTTATTTTTATTTTTTTGCTTTTGTGTAAATATTGTGTGCCTTGACCTGAGTCAAATAAATTGATTTACTTTCTTTCTTTATTTGGTGATAAAGTTGAAAATCTATTAAAGCAATTTGACAGATTGTAGTAGGTTGATGTGCTGGCGTCTGTACGTAGAAGTTTATTCGGTCAAAATTAATTGTCTTGACACACCCTGCATATAGTTTAATAGACTGACATTGTCCCATCAAACTTCCTATAAACTACGGATGATCAAACATTTAACGTTCACGACAATTTTCAGGTCAACGTTATTTTCGCCGTAACGGAAGGTGTAAAGGATCACTACGATAGTTTGAATCAACTGCTCGAAGACTTTACCTACGTAGCCAAGCTAGAGAGTGACAGTTCCAATATTCTGAAGCTAGTAAAGACTGGTTACGAAGACATTGTTAGTGTGGTTAACTTTCATGACGATGCTAGCTTGGGACCAGTTAAAATTAGGTATTTTACGGACTGTGGAGTTAAAGGTGGACCTTTGAAAGAGGAGACGAGATGCACTGGTGTGGAGTACGGTATGACGTTGCGGTATGAAGCGCATGTCACTTTGGAGGCGTGTCCTGAATTTATTCAGGTCAGTAATCAATAATATTTCAGTAAAAAACATAAGTTGGCTTCCGTTTCTGAATTTTCGTTTTGAATGAAACGTACCTCTTTACACACTCTACTACTCTCTTTACGTGAATTGCAATAGATGTATCATCATAAAAATTAACTGTCTTGTGTAGATGTTTGTGCAACTGATACGCATTTCTCGGTTTCTTCCAGCTGCCCTGACTCTTGAACACATTTGGAACTTTATAACTTCACTTGATACGTTTCTGAGTTTACGATTGTTAATAATTACTATCATAAAATAACCCATAGAGAATCACCGTCTCGCGATCTGTTGAAATGCCACAATATTCAAACATCATCCTAACAAAATTGTAAATTCTTCCAACAGTCACAACAAACAATTCGCATATCAGAGTCTCAACTGGGTCAGGACGCTCTGACCCTGGAGGTGGACATCCAATGTGGGTGTGCGTGCAGCAGTGAAGTACAACAGGACATGGCGCCCATGTGTCATGTCAACGCGCACTTTGTGTGTGGCGTGTGCCAGTGTAATAAAGGATGGTAAGCTTTCAACCTTTGATGTCGTCATATCAGCTGTTTTAACTTCCAGGGGACTCTCAAAAATCGTTTCAGTTAATGGATCTAAAATATGTCTACGATCATCATGCTTGGCAGAATTTTATAATTGGAAGAACCGCTGGATAGCAGCCTGTATCAAGTTATTCCTAATTTGAAGAAAGCATCGTTTGTAAATTTTTCAGTTTCCGCACCATCATCAATTTATGCGAACTTTTTACAGACACTATACATACATAAACGGAAATTTGAGAATGCTATAGAAGATTTGTCACACTGCTTGTCCTTAAAACCTAAATGCACAGTAGTAAGACAACTTTTCGCAAGTAGTGTTCGACCAATTAGCACCTCGTCTGCAATATTTGCCAGACCAATAATGTGTGGTGGATATTCCAGGAACTTGAATACTTGAATACTTTACTTCCTACCTATTCTTGGTATTTTGACGTCCCGATGAGCTCATTATATAGTTTGAGTTCTCAGTTAGAGCTCTTTTCTTTCGATATTGAACGGTTTTAGTTGACTTATTGGCTATGGAGCTAGATAAAAGTATTCTAGCCATAAACTATCGGCAATCCTTAGTTCCTCAAGATTGAATGTGTTCCTATTATGTTAAAAATAGAGAAAATGTCATGTCATAATAAATTTTCTAAGATAACGAAAGTGTTTAGTTTCAAAGACCACGCATCAGAATTATCTAACCTCTGCCACCCTATCTTCCAGGTCCGGTCCATCATGCGACTGCGCGATAGGTAACGAGAACGAGTCAGCAGAACTGATGGCACGGTGTCGCGAACCGAACGCGACGCAAAACATAGCATGCTCAGGCGCAGGCGACTGTCTGTGTGGCGAGTGTGAGTGTGACCAGGGCTTTACGGGACGGTACTGCCAGTGTGAGACCTGTGATGTTAGCTTGTAAGTATGACACTATTCCTTGTTACCCGACTGCGCGACAGCTAAGACAGGAGATTTTAGACGTCAATAACGATGTGTTGAAAAAAAAATCCTACCTTGACAATGTATATCAAAATAAGAAGATTCCAAAAATATCCACTTAAAAGTTGAAAATAAAAAATAATTAAAAACTTCTGCTACAAACTTCGAAACAAGATCTCTTTTCTCAAGTCTGCAGTTGGTGACATCAATTCTGAGATTGAACTAAAATAACTGTTACCATCTGCATCAGAATGTGAGGACTATGTGGATATTTTATTTTTACTGTTTTTCCTCTTTCTTTAATTTTTTTCTTTCTTTCTCAGTTAGTTTAAATGATGATCTGGCAGTTTGAGTACTTTATGCGGCCTATATACCCAAATGTCCTTTCTTTGGTATTGTTCGTCGAGTTGAGCTCCTTAAGTTCTGAGTTGAGCTCTACGATTACTGACAAATGCTTGCACTGACTGGACAGGTCCACTCAAATCTGTGTGGTTCTTTCCTCAAAAGACCATTTCAGACACTACATGGTCCTCATATGGCCTGACCAAGATTATGTCTGGACTTTAAAAGAGACTGTGACCTCTGAGTTTGTTTCGGTCTTTCTTCTCAGAGTAGTCAGATAGGAAACGCCGAACTCATCTAGCATTTTCTCCTTTTTTTTTTTAATATGACGTGTAAAAGTGATTGCAATATGACTATGTCAACAAAAATTTTTGATTTGGTGTTATTACAGGGTTCCATATTTGGTCCTTATTCGTTTTTCTTATGACATTTTTAGGGTGGAAGATTCTTTTTAATTATTAGATTAGTGTCTTTTTGGTAACAAGGTCTTTTTCTTCACTCGTAACAACCAGAAACGTAAAATAGATATTTGCAGGATACAAATTGTACAGACTCTTAGTGATTCAAGTAGTCGCAAACACGACTATTGATCGTAGACTTTTTCCATCGGAAATTCTCTGTATCCAGTACCTAGGTAGTAATCCGAACGGATGTGTGTCCGGTGTAATTGCATACAATGCCACAAAAAGACAGTTTAACGGTTTCAACCTGTATTTTTGTCCCTGCAAGAATTTCTATATTTCTTACTTCATTTGATTCTAACCAGACGCGTAATACGTCGTTAGTTATTGAGAGCATTAGTATATACACTTTATGTTACCGACTACCGACACTTTGGAGTATTTCTGGATACACGCAGAATGTTTACTTGTCTCATTTGTAATAGGCGCGTTAGTTCCTACTGATGGCTGTTTAATGGTCTGGTTAATCTTCCTTTATAAATAACTGCTAGTAAAGTTATGCAAAAGAATGAGGTCAAAATATTAAAATGGTTGCTTCTTACACAGGATCAATGTATCTAAACATATTTTCTTTATTAGGCTACTATAGTATAGCATTCGCTACTATAGTATAGCTTCCGCATTATAGTATAGCATTATAGCATTCTACTCGTGAAAGAATGTTTTAAATCGGTCTAGTAGTTTTTGAGTTCCTTCATTACAAACAAACCAATATACAAACAATCAAATCTTTTCTCTTTATGATAATAATTTAGACTAGTCGTGCAACTGGTATCTTAAGGTTAAAGCAAGAGCAGACTTACATAGTTCTTAAGTATTCACATAACCACCTGTCGACTCGTTTATCACTCGTTTATACTTTCATCGCTGTCCAGCAACGTCAGCGTCAAAATCATTCAGATTGAGATTGATTGTCAGTTACGTAATTGCGTAACTGACATTGACGTGTTTTGACGCCGGTAGCACGTCTCCGCCGCGAAACCATAGAGCGAAACTGCAGTAGTGCAATTCAACTGGCTTGCGTCATGTTCCGCTACTCGAGTTGCGCTACTCGAATTTCGAGTAGCGGAACATGACGCTAGGCAGTTGAATTGAACTACTACGGTTTCGCTGCTATGGTTTCGTGGCAGAGGTGTGCTATCGGCGTCAAGGATATTGCTAATCCAAATGTTCGAAAAATTTGTCTGCTCAACAACGTTAATAGCGCAATGAATGTTGTTGAACTGTCAAAATGAAAACTATTGCTACTGATAACTGTGATACGCAATTACCCCGAAGTCCTTATTTTGAGAATGGTCGAGAGTTCTTTTGATTCATTAATTCTATCTTTAATATTCGTCAACATCGTACTTCACACAATGCACAAAGCAATGCTTATTTACTTATTCCAATATACTTTAAACATTTTCAGAGAGAACAGCCTAGAGTGCGGTGGTGTTGGTCGGGGAGTATGCGTATGTGGACAATGCGCTTGTACTGAGGGATGGAGTGGGTCTGCGTGCGACTGTACTGACAGAACAGACACTTGTATATCACCTGCTGGCGAAGACGTATGCTCAGGACATGGAGACTGTGTGTGTGGTGAGTTGAACTAGAGACAAGGTAAATAAGTACTTTCGGTAGGTTTTTGTCACCTAAAAAAAGTCTTATTTAAATCGGCAGCCCCAAAAATGACCACCGTTTCCTAAGATTTACCCCAGCGAGTAGCGGAACAAGACGCGAGTATTAAATTGAACTACTGCGGTTTTGCTGCTATAGTTTCGCGGCGGAGGTGTGCTACCGGCGTTAAGCTGGGAAGAAGTTGCGCAACAATCATCTTTACACCTTCTGCTTTCAGAGTTTATTTATTTATTTATTTATTAAAACTTCTCGCACTCAAAGAGGTACAATGGCGGACTTAATGCCTTAGGCATTCTCTACCAGTCAACCAAGGGTGGTGAAGAGATTAGATGGCAGGTGCTCTATTTGAGAGGAACAAAGAGAAAACTATTATTAAAAATATATGATAATACATACGAACTAAAATAGTACTAATTACACATACATACTGTAATGTAGGTATATCGATAAGTATGTGTAAGGCAGGTAGGTAAGCGCCGAGCGACAGCCGGCAGTTCGCAATAAACGACTAACTGAGTGCCCGTGTTTCATTGTGTCTTTCCGCCGTAGTAAACATCACAGTGGCGACGAGGACTAATTGCCAAAGTGAATATCGCGTGCGTATTGGAACAATAGTAAAGATGTCGATAGGAAAAATAAAAGCGAGCATTTATATGCACTCGAACAAGTCTTACAGCGACTATCTGAGAGTGGGCTTAAGTTAAAGAAAGAAAAATGCGTGTTCTTGGCTGATGAAGTGACCTACTTAGGCTATGTTGTTTCAAAAGAAGGGGTCAAAGCAGACAAATCAAAAATTAAAGCTATAAATAAGCTAGAAGCTCCAAATAATATTAGTGAATTACGATCCTTTATAGGAATGGTAAATTTTTTTTCTAAGTTTATTAGGAATTTCAGTTCCATGTTAGTACCACTACACAGATTATTACGTAAAGGCGTAGACTGGAACTGGGATGAACAGTGTGAGCGTGCGTTTACGCTGATAAAACAAGCTTTAATGAGTACCGATGTATTAGCGCACTACGATCCAAACAAACCACTAATCGTGACGTGTGACGCGAGCGCGCGGGGCGTGGGGGGCGTGCTGGCGCAGCCGGGACCGGACGGCGACCGCCCGATAGCTTATGCGTCACGTTCGCTCACTATCGCGGAGAAGAACTACTCGCAAATACATCGCGAAGCACTAGCGATTATTTTCAGTGTACGTAAATTTCATCAGTATATTTACGGAAGAAAGTTCATTTTACGCACAGATCACAAACCCTTAGTATCAATGTTAGGCCCACAGACGGGGATACCTACAATGACGGCTAGTAGGATGCAGCGATGGGCAGTGATATTATCGGCATACAATTACGATATAGAATATATTCGCACTAATGAAAATTGCGCCGACGGCTTATCACGCCTGCCAGAGAATAATAGCGTTAAAAATGCAAAGGAGGAATCTATTCCTGAGCAAACATACCTACACTTTGCACAAGACGGGTTGTTGCTTGATTATACCGAAATTAAGAAACAAACGGAGAGGGATCCGTTAGTAAGTAGAATTTTGAACTACCTACGAGACGGTTGGCCAGATAAGTGTGAAATCGTGAACTTACAACCGTATTTTAATAGGAAAGAGGAACTGTACGAGGAGCTAGGTTGTGTCATGTGGGGTCACCGGGTCGTGATACCGGAAAAATGCCGGGATAAGGTTTTAAAAATCATCCATGAGCCGCACATGGGCATCGTAAAGTCAAAGGCGTTGGCACGCAGCTACGTATGGTGGCCGGGCATCGACGAGGCAGTGGAGCGCGAGTGCCGCGCGTGCACCGTGTGTGCCGCGTACGCGGATGACCCCCCACGCGCTGCCCCTCGCCCCTGGCCCTGGCCCGCCAGGCCGTGGTCCCGGTTACATCTAGACTTTATGGGGCCTATGTGTGGGAAAACTTATTTAGTAGTGATAGACGCGACATCTAAGTGGCTAGAGGTATTCCAGGTTCCCAGTACGGCAGCGAGTCATACGATGGTCAGGTTGCGCGAGCTGTGGAGTAGGTGGGGAGTCCCCAGGCAGATAGTCACTGATAATGGACCGCCGTTCACTAGTTGTGAATTTTCACAATTTGTGCAAAGTGACGGTATCCAGCATATATTCACAGCTCCCTATCATCCATCATCAAATGGTGCCGCGGAAAATGCTGTTAAGACTTTGAAAAGAGTTATAAAAAAAGCTTATTTAGATAATAAAAGTGTAGAACACGCTTTAAACACATTTTTGTTATATTATAGGAATACGGAACACTGCACTACTGGAATAAGCCCATCAGTCGCACTTATAGGGAGACGGTTGCGAACCAAATTAGACGTGATGAAACCCGATATAGAAGTTAGAGTACAAAAAGCGCAGCAAGGGCAAGTTGACAGTGCGGGAGGGATAGAAAGGGGGGTGAAAGTTGGAGACGACATTTGGTATCGACAATATCTAAAGGGGGAAAAATGGTTGCCCGGCACTGTAGTTAACTCGTCAGGGCCTAGTAACTATAAGGTACTAGACAGTAGCGGTAAACAGGTGCATAGACACATCGATCAGCTTAGGCGTAGGATGAGGAGTTCTCTGGTAGTCCCCACAGAGTTGTCAAGGTCGCCGGAGTCTTCAGCTGCTAGGCTAACACCAACATCGCCCCTCGAAGGCCGGTCGGAGCGGCCGGAGGCCTCGGTGGCGTCGTCGCCTGAGCGGGAGCCTGTCTCGTCTACGCCTCAGAAAAATTATCAGACCGGCCGTGATAAAGCGGCAGAAGAGTTCTCGACTCCACCGTCCACGCTTGTACCGCCCCAGTCTCGCCTCATTAGGAAATGTAGGTCAAATAAAGATGTTAATTATAAGATTTAGTTTGTTATTAGTTAAGTACTTAGATAAGGAGTTGTTGATTATGTTGTAAAGAGTGTTGGTTATGTTATGAGACTTAGTGCCTGTTTCACAATCTTTGTTACGGCACTAACATCTGATTAATTTACATAGAACAGAATTAAATTACTCGTCGACTTGATCGGACTTGTCAAACAGGCCCTTAACTTAAAAATTGATCAGAGGTTATCTTGCAAATTATTCATTAAGTACTGAGCAGTGAACGATATGTTTCATCTTTAAGTATTATAGTAAATTGTTGTAATTAGAATTAGTTAACTTGTTATTAATTAGTGGTGGAGGGATGTAATGTAGGTATATCGATAAGTATGTGTAAGGCAGGTAGGTAAGCGCCGAGCGACAGCCGGCAGTTCGCAATAAACGACTAACTGAGTGCCCGTGTTTCATTGTGTCTTTCCGCCGTAGTAAACATCACACATACATATTTACATATATATATATATATATATACATATTATATACGAATTCAAGAGAGGGAGGTGCTGAGATGACTCTACCTACTCTATTTATTTTGAAAATAAATCTGCAATTTCCGCTTAAATGCATACCGACTGGTGGCCGTTCTGATATCAAGAGGAAGCGCATTCCAAAGAAGAATGGACTGAATATGAAAGGAAGAATGAACAAAGTCAGAAGTATGAGAAGGACAGAGTAGGAGAAGATTATTAGAAGAACGCAGATTCTTAGAGTGTGAAGAACATAGATATTGGAAGTGAGACAAAAGATAAGAAGGAGGAGAGGGAGAGTTGAGAAGGGAGAAAAGCGTGGTCAAAGCACGCAAACTTCTTCTTTGGCGAATGGACATCCATTTGAGCTCAGACCTATAGCTCGACACATGATCGGAAACTTTGAGATTTTATAGACAGCTTTAAGTTTCGATTGCCATACAAGTAAAATGAAAAAGATATTACATCATTTTCATTATAGGCAAACTTAGGACGACCAGGCAAAGTTGGAGCAGTTTACCCAAATTAATTAAATATTTAAAATATGTCAACAATACAAATTTCAGATAAAACAAAAATGTCAAAAAATTAAAATAGGATATTAATACAAGTGTCAAAATAAGTAATAAACGAATTAAATATTTTTAGAACATAAATAATAAAATATAAGCAAGTACAAAAATAATAAAATATAAATGGAATATAATTCATAACGTAACTATATAATACTTTGTGACTATATTAGATTTCCTTCCCACCACATTTTATGATCACACCCTAAAGATGTATGGAACAAGAAGATATGGTACTCCGATCCCAAAATAACTGGAATCATTCCAGTTATTTTGGGATCGGAGTACCACATGCGTAGGAGGATTATAATTATGACGATTTTATGATCTCATCTATAGTCCGCGCGCGACTGATAGTCACCGCGTGAGGTATGTGAGCGGTGAGACGGGGGAGGTCACCATTGACAAACTTCGCAGACTGAGTTAGCTTGGCCTTTGTCTTCCTCCCGCGTCTCACCGCTCACGTACTTCAGGCGGTGACTAGCAGTCGCGCGCGGACTATAGTCATACTCCAGTTCCCAATCTTTCTTTGGACCAATAATTTCCGGTGATTAACTTTGTTTTTATTCTAACTTCATTCTTTCCACCAGGTCGTTGCCAATGCCACGCGGCAGATGAGAGCGGCGCCAAGTACTCCGGCATGTTCTGCGAGTCGTGCGCGACGTGCGACAACCCGCTGTGCGTGCACGCCGAGCCGTGCGTGTCGTGCCATCTCAACACCACCTGCACCGACACCTGCACCATCGGGAACGTCAACTATACTGTCGCCGAGAGGTTCAATGAGACAGGTATGTTCTGTGAGTCGTGCGCGACGTGCGGCAACCCGCTCTGCGTGCACGCCGGGCCGTGCGTGTCGTACCTGCATCATTGGGAACGTTAACCATACTGTCAACAAGATGAGCAGTAAGACTGGTATGAAATTCACTTTTAGTTCGGCTAGCTTAGGGGTCAATATTCTTTGCAGCAGCCAACAGAAGAGAAATTCAGGAGAAAAAAAAAAGATTATGAGTTCGACTGGTACACTGAGCTTAGGTTCATTTATTTTTTATTTAACCGGGACACCGCTGCTTGACGGCAGTTAAAGCTTCTTAACAGAGACCTCTATAATTACTAATGTTTTAGCTGTTATTAAGCTAAACGGTAGTCAGCTAGTTAAGCCCGTCTTCTATTTCCAACAATCAGAAAGAAGCAAAAAGTTTATGTGTTTCTTTGTAAATATACTTTGCATAAATTAACCTTTCGAGTTAATGCACTGGACTCATACGAGGCAGAGAAAGTATACCGTTAGAGGTTAATGTGAAAAAATTACATCTAAACTTGTGGTTAACATTTCACTTGAAAGCGTCAAAAAGTAATGACAGCCATCTACGGGATTGTGGTTTGCGGTTCAGAGTCAGTTTAAAGAGCACTAATTATGTCATTATTGAGATGAGCTTGCCTTTAAAAGTCCTACTTTAGGTTAATTGCTAAACTGAAGTGGGTACTAGTTTTCTCTGAATTAAGTTCCTTTATTGGTAAAGCATTTCAGCTGCTGCAAAACGCGTTCTTCTTTAAACTCTATAGAACGGGAGCTGCTTGATTTTCGCAAGCTCTAGTTGTGACCTTGGACAAATTAACATCTCACCAAGCTGCATAAGCCATTAAGTTCACAGAACACTTACAACTAAATATTTTGTTTCAGTAAGTGACAACATCACGTCATGCTTCCTCCGCCTCGAAGAAAACTCGTTGGAATGCGAGTACAAATACACTTACTCTCCTGAATCTTCTGGGGTCGAAATATCCATCAATTCCAAGGAATGTTACACACCAACTAGTGCTAGAATTATGACGAATGGGTTAATAATCATGGGCTGTGTGGTTGCCATCGGGTTGATCATCATTCTGTTCTTCAAATGTGCCCAGATATTCTCCGACAGACGTGCCTACGCGAAGTTTGTTAAAGAAGCACAAGAGAGCAGGAAGAATATGCAACAACTGAACCCCTTGTATATTTCGCCTATTTCAGAGTTTAGGCTTCCTGATTCGTTTCCCAGGGATAAGAATGATTAGGTTTTTGTTTTTTTTTAATTTTGTATGTACTTAAAGTGTGCTTATTTAGTGAGTTCATTCGTCTTCAAAAGGGTTATTGAATTAATCCATGCAAAAAGTTCCACTTTAATTTGATTTACTTTTTATCAATTTTGTCTACTTTAGTTTTGTATATTAGTTCATTTGTTTACTATAGTATTTTTATTTAAACAACTTCAAGACACGTATGTATACACACATTGTCTCGTAGAACAAAACATCATAAGAATCCTCTGTTTGTATATTATTATGTGTACTTAGAATGTCCTCGCACTAGTCGTGTAGCCCAGCGTAGGCTGCGTAGCCATTGTTGTCGCGTTAATTTCGCGTAGACCCTGCGTAGCAGCTACTTAAATGCGGCGTAGACCCCGCGTAGTAGCTGCGGAGACGCGGCGTAGCAACGCATCAATCGCAAAGATGCTGACTTTGACGAATACTTACATAGCATGTAATTTTTTTTTAAAGGAAACTATCCGTCATATTGAATTATTCCAGTTTGCCCTACCAAGCCGCCCCGCTGGTGGAATGCCTCACTCACTCTCACTTCTGCACTGGTGGATTTAGATAGATTCTAGATTATGTAGATTCCACTGCAAAATTTGAGGCATTTCGCTTTGCCAAACCAGTGGGGCGGCTTGGCAAAGTGGAATAATTCGTCATATTATGCCTGCAATATTTAAATAGTACAAAACATATTTTATATAAAGCTTATGTACTTACTTGGATAAGTAAATAGTTAAGTTTTCAAGTTCGTTCTCATTCGTGCCTTCGTCGTCACGTATTTTTAATATTATTAAGACTTTTAAGGATGACTGTCATAATAAAGGAAGTAGGTTAATGAAAAATGGCTTTTCGTGAACATAGAAGAGTCTAAGGAAAATAATAATTAAAATATACTTCATTTTTTCAAATTTTAGCTTGATAATATTAAAGTATTTTTGCTAGTCTTGCAGAATTGCATTTTACGTCTTAATAATAAACTGTATCTAATTTTAGTCATTTAAAGTTAAGATCATCAGCAAAATCGATGGAGAAACGTAAAAACACAATTGTGAAAATTATCTTGGCAATGTAGCCAAAATAATAGTTTGCAAACAGATGAAATTTCACGGAGATAAATAGTAAAAATCAATAATTAATCTATGCAAATATAACTACTTACTTATTAAAAGTTATTTTTTGACAAAAGCACAGACATACTTTTAAATAATTGTTCAAATGTGCAATGAATTTTATGAAATCTTTTATATATTAGTAAGTTCCTAAATATAAGTTGTTTTGTCTAAACAAACTGTTTTTATAAAATGTTTGTAAATAACTAAACCAAAAATAAAACGCTCGTTAACATTTTCATGGTTTTATTAATTTTGACGCGTTCATAGATATCCTCATTATGTTTCTGAATAATTTGTAATAATCAGAATGAGTATCGTTGAATGCATCAATCACTTCCACCGCAACATATTGGTAAAAAAATAATAAGTACAAGAGGTAACACTATGTGTGTGTTAGTGTAAACTGTACCACGTATATTTAACTGCTTTAATAGAAAACAGTGTCGTATCTAGTGGGTAGTGTATAGAGTGCCGCTAGCGGCATTCTATCACTACTGGATAAAGTGCCGTAAGCATTGCATTGTCACTGTCACTTGTTATTTTGGTTGAGTGTTGAGGTTACTGATCCTTTTTAGTGTATATTTGAAAACCCCAAAGTGCGCAAAACCATAGGTGCCGAGAAAAAAATCACCAAAGTTTAGATTTGTGGGATAGTGGGAGTGTTAAGGTTGGGGAAGATCACGTAGCGGATCTAATTTTGTTTCCAAGCAATAACACGGTGTAGTCGACGGAGCCCCGCTTAGCGGGGCTCCTATTTCTGAATGGCTGTCCGAGTCGGGGTGCCCCGAGTCCCGAGCTTGCATCGCTCGCTCTTACATCCTAAGTTCTCCTAGTAACAGTAATAGTAACTTTGCTTCTTGTACATACCTACACAGAATGTCAATTTTATTGCGCAAATAAGTTGTTTTTTTTATCAAAAGGCAGCGAACGAACCTCAACACTCAACCAAAACAACGTGAACAAGTGACAGTGACAATGCAATGCTTACAGCACTTTAACCAGTTCTAGGTAGCGCCACTATTGTGCCGCAAATGCGGCACTTTATCCGATAGTGATAGAATGCCGATAGCGGCACTCCAATAATATTTTTCTTTTAATAGGCAGCCTTATTACTATTCTCAACGCTCAAACTCAAGGAAGACCTTGTATGTTTTTATATATAATTCAGTTATTATTCAGATGCAAGAGTTGTTTGCCCTTTGAACTACGTAATTTCTTTCTTAATGGTTTCATGCAACCGAGTGCCCTGTAGATAATGATCCAGTTTACCCAAACTTCGTAACGACTTCATTATCTGGAAGACTTTACAATAACTAACTAAACTTATTTACATTATCCTTAAGCAGTTAAATTGTAGTCCCATTCCATTATTTCATTATACTTAAGTATAAATAAAAAGAAAACTTATTTTATAAGAGGTATACTTGTAAATACAGAATGCTCTTTTTTTATAATATTATGAATTAACTTTTTCTTCAAATTATATGTATCATAAAAATTACAATTGCAAAAGAGTACAATTTAATTACTAATATTAGCGGTAGAATCTTATTTATAAAATCACATCCAGAATGTCTTAATTAATATTTTAGTTTGACTAAGTTACACGGGTGTCCGTACACAACTAATTCTTATAGAATTTTAACATAAAAAATATTATGTACATAATTAAGTACCAACTTATTTGATATGTGAAAGATAAAATTGTGGTTTTTGTCAAATAGATTGAACAACCAAATGGTTATTCTACAAAATTATGGTAATTACTATCTTCTGCTAAATTATGTTACTGGTAGGTATGTATACCAATGTATACCAGTAACATAATCTTGTTTTTTGAAGAATCTCATCTTTGCTGGCTATGCAATAAGCAAGTTTGGTAAGTCAGGTATTAATAAAATGCCTATTAGTCTTGAAAAGATATTATCCCTTCGGTACGAAGGATAATAAATGCGTACATGGAGCTAGAAAAAAAATGGTTTTTACTAAAAATATACAAGTGTCCTACATTTTCTTGGGCATTGTTTTTACATTGCTAGAGGTAAGTATACAATACAGGGTGGCAGGGACATCGAAACGAAAACTAGAAGTTTTCGGTTCAGAATCATGTACTGAAAATCCATGGTAACAGTTTTCGCGTCTATGTCCCTGCCATATGTATGATTTTGCATACCTCAAATCTCTATACTTTTTCTGTGAATGTCTAGTTACCCATAAAATGGTACATTTAATTTTGTACTTTTCTATTTTTATACAGCTGTAAAAGTTGATTAATCAGTGAATAGCATTTCCTTAATTCCGTTAGCTTTGAAATAAATCTATGCTACCATAAAAAGAAACGCGTTAATTACGTCCTACAAGTTGGTTCCTACATGCCCAAAGGAAAACGATTATTTTTACAAAGTCATTTTATAAGGCCCCGTCAATTTAAGTTCATATAAAAGGCAAAACGGCAGTCATAGATTGTATAGTACGATTACATGCGATGTTGAACACATTGATGTCCAGACTTAATATTAGTTTAGTATGTTGTACATGTAATTTCATATCAACAAGCCGTAACTGCTAACCTGTTATTGTTCAACAAAGAGGTACGAGAGGCTCAACCAACTTAAGGTCATCATTCATTTCTAGGAAACATTGTTTTTTTTTAAATAAAATGCATTGTGTTTCAAAACTTGATAGTCTATCCAAAAACTTCATAATTTACCTACAAAAGGTTGTAACATAAACAAAATCTTCCGAATCCTTTTCAAAGTCTTTCTGTAGAATACACTTTTGATTATTTTACAACCTGCTGTATATGTATAAACATTTTCCAGATTAAGTTTGTAGGTACGTCATTCCTGTTTAACATTTGACTTATATCTTGCGTGCAAGTTAGCATGAGCCTCTCGCCTCACATAACTAGTGCTACAACCAAACTCGTGTGGTGACGTCACACTTGTCGGTCGTGTCGCGCTGGCGGCAGGACGGTCATCGGGCCGGCGCTGGCGCCGTGCTTAGCGTCGAGGGACGGTTCGTTGGCAACTTTAGCAGCCACAGGCGGGGAACGTCCGGCGGGCATTGGCACGGGCACTGCGTCAGGAACTAACCCTCGGATCGCTTCAGATATGCACGGCCATGGCACCAGCCTGGAAAGATAAAGGTTTGGTTAATATGGATGGTTTTATAGTGAGCCAGATCTATTGGGAGTTTTAAGTAGAGACTATGAACTAACAAGAAGTTGGCCGATGAAGATACCAAATTATTATTATTTATTTTTTATTAAACGTTGCCCCACTCTAGGAATTTCTCCGGTATCGTGGGTGCGTTTTAAACTCACATACACAAACAGCCAGACCCGGAACAACTACTTGTAGGTCATACAAATATTTGTTCCGTGCGGGAATCGAACCCGCGACACGCAGTGCAGCAGTCAATTGCTTAACCACTGCGCCACTGCGCCGTGCCGTCAAATAATGGTAATGTATTAAAGAGATTTGATGTTCAGTATAACCTGCTGGCTCGCAAGTTTGCACGGTGTAACAAAGAGGTAAAAATTGCTCTTTTTAAGGCATACCTACTGCCAGACATTTTATACCTGCAGCCTGTGGGTTCGTTATGCGTCTAGATCTTTCAATGCCCTACGGGTCCTGTACAATCATGGTTTTAGGATGCTGTTGGGGTTGCCTCGCTTTTGCAGTGCATCAGGTATGTTTACTAAGGCCAGCATGGATTGCTTTAGGGCAATAGTAAGAAAAAGAGTGGCCTCCCTGATGCTCTGCGTGCGCGGCAGCACCAACAGCCTTCTGAATACTATATTGGGAAGGGATGATTGGCCGGTTGTGAGGCACTGGAACATCGTTCACGGATCTGGAGGTGCCCTATATAATTTGAAATAGCGGAATTGTAAATAATAATAAATAAATAATTTACTAACTTAGTTATAAGTAATATTTACTAACAATGTATGGAATGTTTTAATCTGAAAATAAATGATTAAATTAAATAGAGCTACAGAGAAAATACCAAAGATAACAAATGATCTGAACAAAGAACCAATGTCAAAATTATCGTATAATTACATAGGTAACGCTCAGATTAACGGGCCGGCGGAGCATGTGTAGCTTAATATCAGTGTCCATTCAAAATATATATTTGGGAGCCTAGATATTCTGTAATCCAATCGGAATAAATACATCATCGACATCGTGGAGAACGTGCGCCAAAAGACGAGGTACATGCCGAGGGTGCAGTTACTAAAATCGCACCGGAACGTCAACTTCAAGGCGTTCGTCGTGCGAGTACCGAACTGTTATCTGCCCCTCGTCATGGAAGAGGACTTTTGGCCGCAGGATGTGGTGTTCCGTCGCTTCCGCGGACAAGTTCCACAGGACAGCACAAAGTCAAGCTAGTGCAAAATGAAGTGCTACTAACATAGTCTAAGCCTATTTATTAACACAAGTTTGTTTATATTCAAATATGTATGTTTAGGTTAAGGTATTTTTCTATGGGCCACTGTTGCCTGAAATAAATGGTATTATTAATACACACTACCCTAAGAATATGTTTGATTTACAAATTATTTTGGTATTACGATTGTATGAACTACGCGTGCTCCGCAGGCCCCTTAAGTTACGAGAACACAGGTTACAAGTTACCACAGCATCAATCAGCATTGATACAAATGAACGCCTGAATGGAGCAGTTGTTACATAGGTCGTGTCAGATGTCATACAGGAGTATTGTGTCATGTCGAGCCTGTGACTCTTGTGTCATACGAGTTGACTTACCACTTGAAAGGCAACAAGATGCGGAAGTATCCAGGAATGAGGGCGAAAGGTTCGTCCGTGCGGATCGCAAGCACCACGCGGTCAGCAACGTCGTTTGAGTTCAGTTGGGGCACGAATCTGGAAACATGAATTCTTAAGTTAGTATTTTTTCTCGCACTTTATAGTTATTGGGTGGTAATAAAGCAAATGACACAAGACATTAAAAGGTCACCACCTTAAGTTTTTTAGGCGTTATGACGACGTATTTATTCGGGTATTATTCGGGTTCAGTTAACTCAGGCCGACCTGTCACTGACCCAAGACATTTGCGGTACCAATAGAATCCAGGTGCTTTGCCACCTCAGAGAAAAAGCTGAAATATATTATGTGCTTGTCTTTCTATTCTTACCATAGATGAATACAAATGGTTCACTCCGCATTTTGGGTATGAAGCTCAAGTACGCGGCGGGCTCGTCTTGTCGGGCCAATTCAGTGAGTGTAACGTAGTCAGAAGATGAGTAAAGCGATAGACAGAGAGGCAACTTCGAGGTCAATATAACTGTAGGTAATTAGCGCTGTGCAACCTGAATTGTACTTTATTGTGTCGAGCAAGGATCGCTTTATATTTAACACTTTCGACTCCACCCACTTTTCATAGAACTCATACTCATACGCCATGCCACCATACATATTGGAAGTGAACCCTCCGGGAGGGTAGCCGGCATTACGTTTGCGCTAAAGTTAACCATCGCGGACGGCCAACTAGGTTTAAAACCGTGTTTTAAAACACTGTAAAACAAAGTAAAATAGTGTTTTCAGGGGGTCTTGTCGCTATACGTAGTTTCCAACCTTTTAATTTTTTTGTGAATATTTTTAACCTTGAATGAATGAATGAAATCCACCGATCCCAGCGTGGTTTAACCAGACTCGATAAATCGAACAAAAACTTCAAATGCTTGACTTTGAAAACCAACGCGTATACCTACTAATAAATCTTGTTAAAATATACATCAGATTATATTTTCACGGTTTATAATGCTGTATTCGCTAAGAAAAACTTACATTTAAAATGAGCCGGCATTCCATATGCGTGATATAGTGATATGATACTAGGTGAACCTTCTTTGTCTGTGTTCTTACATAGGTTAAATGTGAGAAAGGACCGCATGAAAAAAAAGAGGTTTTTCAATAATGTAATGTATTTTTTGACTTTGAACCGTTGATGTAATTATGGGCAAAACCAGTTGTATTCATTCTTTACATCCCTTCCTTTTGTTTGCATTGTATTGTGTTGTGCACCGGGTGGATTGACGATTCATACATTTATAAACGTGGATAAAAAAAATGCGAAGACAAAGAAATTAGCACAAATCATCACCTGATGTTCTCACATAAAACATTATGCAAAAGGCAAATTATTTAAAAAACACAAAAACCCGACTGCAAAAACACATAACAGGGGCCTTATTATGAAGTATTATAATGTCATCATTATTCCACTGCGAAAAAAGGATGGTGCTAGCGGCCTTGTATAGCTCCGTCTCTCACTCACACTGGAATAATGGTGGCATGAATACTGGGCCCTAAGGCCCAGGCAGAGAAAAACAAGCATTATAATCTTTAGAATTAAGCTATCGCAGGCGGGGGACAAACGGTATTAGTAGTGGGGTTTTAATATTTTTATTTATTTCAAGCTTTTTAGTTTTATTAATATAATATATATTTGGAATTTAAGCTTTTATTTGATACTAATATTGTCGTAATTTATTTAAATACCTTTCCCTCCTCTTTTTTGTATTTGCAGATGCAATATATAAATATTATATAGCCTATAGTCTTACAACTTGTCAATAAATTAGACGATAAGAATCAAACAGCTGTAATAAAAACACCTACGAATACTTTTTTTCGTGAATAAAAATTAATACATTATGCACCAAAATATTGCAGGACTCCTAGCAAAATCTGTATTTTTGAATGTTGCGCCATAGAACTTATAAATTATAAAATTGTAATTGTATGTATATATTGAGTAACATATCCAAGTAATATTGATGAATTTATGAGTAGATTAGAGATATTATTACGTGTTCTGATAAAAAACAAACTTTTATTAATGTTGTACTGGCGGGTCATTTTAATATAGATATATTGAAGAAAAATGAACAGACTCAAGAATTAGTTTTTTCATTTAAAATCATCTGTACGTCAACCGTAAGGGACTACAGTAAAGAGAACATAGACAAATTACATAACAGGTAAATACTACCTCAATAGCCTATCGTTTGCTGAAGTATATGAAGCCAAGGATCCAAACATTGCTTACAATGCCTTCACAGAAATGTTTTCTTTCCTATATACACAGTACTTCCCTGAAACTCTTATCTCTGTAACAGTAAGAAGAATACCTAGTTGGGTCTCTCATTTTATTAAAATATGTAGCAAAAAGAAACGTCAATTATTATGGCAATATAGACAAAAACCTTCCGAAATGAATAAAAATAAATATAACAGTTATTCAAAATTGCTTAAACAAATAATTTATGTAACTCAACGCACACAAAATATACATAATGGTCACCTACAATTTCACGCACAATGGTCCACCTGACGGACTAAGTGCGGAAACCAAACCCCCTAACATAGAACATAGAAATATACATAAAATTAAAAGAGCAAATAATAGACTACTTGGGAAATAATAAACCAAACAAAACTAAACTTACCAAAAAACACTATAGTCAAAATTCGATATACTAATGAAACTGTAACTGACCCCAAAATGATTGCAAATATATTTAACGATTAAGATAAAATTAAACCTATGAATATAGCTCGGGAACCACAGTCACTAAACATATTTTAGCCAGAAATGAATCAATGTTCATGGCCCCAAGTCTAGCATTTGATATATTAGAAATTATCGCAGCCTTAAAAAATACAAACAGTGTAGGATACGATGGCATAAGTACAAAAATTGTTAAAACTGTAGCATATGATATCTGTGGCTCCATAAGCTACATTATTAATTTAAGCATCAGTGAACGAATATTTCCGAATGCGTTAAAAAAATCTATTGTAAAACCACTATTTAAGAAACTGGATAGGCTAATGAAATTTTACCGGCCAATATCATTCATACCTATAATTTCAAAAATTCTCGAAAAATATATTTATAAGGAACTTAATTCCTATTTTGAAAAAAATCATATATTCTGTGATGAACAGAAAGGATTTAGGGATAAAAAGCAATTAACTTGGCCATATACGATTTCTTGCATACTATTATGATAAACATGAATAAAATACACTAGTCTGTACCATTTTCTGCGACATGACACAGGCATTCGATTATGTCCAACATAATATATTACTAAATAAACATGATGCATATGGGATAAGAACATATTTAATCTAATACAATCATACCTAAAATACTGCAAACAAGTAACGCAAATTAGTAGAATAAATAGGAGCTCCAAACGTGAAAAGATTTTCACGGCTTGCAAACGTACCGTCCCTCATGGAGTTCCGCAAGGCAGTGTACTCTGACCACCATTGTTTGACATCCCATGACACTGTTTGCGGATGACAGTACGATAACTATTCCATGCCATAATAGGAATACATATGAAACGGACTTAAAAAATACATGAATTGAAGCGGTAACGTGGCTGAATAATAATAATAATATAAAAATTAATAGAAATAAAACTTTCATTATGCACTTTAGCCAACGAACATCATTACTCTCTAGTCTTGACATCGAATTTAATACTAATAAAATACAGACAGCTAATACTACATTTTTTTAGGCCTAATAATCGACAGAACTTAAATTGGAAAGCACATATAGAGGCTCTAGCCAAAAGAATAAGTAGTGGTGCACATGCGTTATATAAATTATTACGTACTCTAAATATAGAAGCGCTATTAAGGGCCTACTATGGTTTAGTTGAATCCATCATTATATATGGTGTTATCTTCTGGGGTTACTCAACCGATAGGGATATCATATTTAAAAGACAAAACTACTAAACCTACATAACTACAAAACTACCGATAACTGTAACAATTATTTCACTTAATATCATATATTAACATTACCTTCACTTTATATATTTGAAATAGCAATGTTCGTAATAACAAATCCACATTTGTTTCCTCGTATGGCAGACACATTTCTAAGAAATAGATGTGATGATAACAAACTATGTGTACATAATTATATCAAAAACTGCGTTTGTGCGCAAAGTGTTTTTTGCATGGCACCAATTATCTACAACAAATTGCCCAAAAGTTGGAAAGAGCAAATTATACCTAAACTTAAACAAACAATGAAATTGTTTTTGGCACAAAAAGCATATTATAAGATTACAGATTTTTTAAACGACTCATGGTAATTATAAATTAATAAAATAATATAACTAACATTGTAGTAATTATGGTCATGTAGTAGTGGAGAACTTAAATATGCCTGTATTATAAATAATTGAATAATAATAATAATTGTAAAAGTTAAAAATCATCGATTCAATAATAATAATAGTACCTAAGATATTTGAACGCCATGAAAAATGGCAAACAAGTCGTGAGCCACTCCTATTTAAGATCTTGCATGCATGTATTATTTTAATTCTGTATGTATACATATGTTCGAGCAAATACAATTTCTTTCTTTCTATGTAATTCCTACAATTAAGAAGAATTTAACGACACCTCATAAATGTTAAAATCCATCAAGCGGTTTAAGCTACAGAGCGTGCCAAATAAATAGACATACATACATACTTAGTAGGTAGGTATTTCTAAATTGTTTGCTTACCCTCACTTCTGATGTATTGACGGCTGGACGTTTGAATAAGTTTCTTACCTAGAATTGACTTCTTCAAACATGCCAGTGGAGCGTATAAAGTATGGGCATATGAGGGAAGTTCGGACTCCTTTGATGCCTTGGGATTCTAGCTCCAATCGCAAAGCCTCATCGAAGCCACAGGCAGCCGACTTGGAAGAGCAGTAGTCTACCAGCTTGGCCACTCCGACGTGGCCGGCCATGGAAGCAATGGTCACTATGTGCCCATCGTTGTGTTCGATCATGGATGGTAAGAACGCTTTTACCGTCTGTGAAAAAGAAAATAATTTATTTATTTATTTAATACTTCAAGCACATAAATATACAGAGGCGGACTTAATGCCATAGGCATTTTCTGACAGTCAACCTTCTTTAATTTGTTAGGTAAGTACAAAAAATTGGGTTCATATGGTCATCAGAGTCTCTGAACCAAATTCAATGTCCTTTTAATCCTTAGTTGCTATTGACCGTCTACATCCAATAAATATTCCGGTTTTTATCAGTAAAAGTATTCCTCCCCGTTGAACATGTGGTAAGCACTATTTAATAGGTTCGATGGCCTCCCTTAATAAGATTTATTATGTTAGGACGTAATTTATTCAAAAATATGATAAAATCCGTTTTCGCGCCTGCCGTAACTATGTGAATTATTTATCCTGTACAAAATTAATGTATCCTCACGTAAACTATGCGTTACCGGTTCAATTGAAATATTAGTTCCTACGTATTACGTTAATTTGTGATTTTCATTAATAAGTTTGCTAAAATATAACTGAACTTTATATATTTCAGCTGTTAATTACATATTGTTACTAGTGGCAACTTCTCGAGTTGTCAAAGATGTTTCATTGTTAACTAAAATTAAACAATAATTAAAGCTTAAGTACCTATTGTATGCAAATTAGACGTAAAATCAAGGACTACTTAATGAATAACAACTTCATAAATGTATTATAACTTAACTGCCTCGTTGGTATAGTGGTCGCAAGTGCTAGGTACTGCTGAGCACAAGGTCCTGTGTTCGATTGCCGGGTTGGGCAAAGTGTTATTGAGTTTTCCATCTAGAATTTCTCAGTCGCAGCCCGGAGTCTGGATTTGTGCCCGATTGATAGCATTAAACTTAAACATAACTGGCGAAATGTATATGTACTAGGTACACCTCTGCCCAACCCTTCGAGGATAACAGGCGTGATGTTATGTTATGCTATTGTATTTATGGCTGTAATTTTTATGGTGTACATAATAAAGAGTATTCTATCTATATATAATAACTTAGGTATTACACTAAACAATTAGACGCAAGAAGGATTAGGTAGGTATATTTACCTACTTGGAAACGAGCAAAATGACTTTTTGTATGTAGTTATTCTATTTAAAAAAAATATATGAACCTATGGTGTTTTAATTTTGTCTGATCTTGATCCGATCTTTCGGTAAGGATAAAAAACCAGATCCGACCACTGCGAGAATAACTCTTTTAATTTTTTCAATGCCTGTTTTCGCAAAGAGGTAGGTAAGTTCTATTTATAACCTTGTTTCCAGTTGATATTATTTCCACGTAAACAAACACCAACTTTATGCGAGGGTAAATAAAATAGAGGGTGATACTAGACTGACTAGTACTGTCAAAAAAGTCATCACAAATATGAAGTTGTAGCGTAAACTGAACCTTATGTGTAGGCATTACGGTTGTTTTTCCTAAAACTCGTGTTTGTTTACATGTTTGGGAAATAAATTGCGAACGCAGATTAGAGAGCGGCCTAGAGAATGTAAAAGTAAAAAAGCTTTATTCAGTCCCGACAAAACACGGTACAATATGAAAAAAAACTAGTAACTGATTACATTGTGCTAGATTTTTACAAATTCTCTGGACCCTACACTGGGATTCCCTGTGTCGTGGGGTGCAGACTCATCCAAAGTAAGGCAAATAATTATTTATTTATTTAGGTGAACTGATTAATTAGTACGCCCACATTTCACCAGTTATGTTTAAGACCCATGTAATGGCGAGCCTATTACCATTAACCTGGCTTAAACCCAAACTCCGGGCTGCTACTGAGTTATTTCAGACGGAAGACCCAATAAACTTCGACCGATCTACGAATCGAACCCAGGACCCAAAGTTCAGCCGCTGCGCTTGCGATGACTAGAGCAAAGAGGTATTGGTTCTGCCTCGTTGCTCTTCGCCCTTTTTTTTTATTACAGACTCTCGTTCTTTTGACTTACCCAGAAGTGTGCTAAAATGTTGACATCGAACGTTCTCTGAATGAGATGGTCGGGCGTGTCGAGGAGGTACCTTCCGGAGACCACACCAGCATTGTTGATCAGAAGGTTCACCTGGAAACATTATTTCATTATTGAAGTATTCAACATTTGAGCAGATTCTATTTTCTATGCACGAATGTTTTCAAAAGGACAGCAAGCCAAGTACAGTCAGGGAAATAAATTGCTAAGCAAATTGACACCCGTGTCAATTTACCGCCATTGCATATAACTGCCAAATATAGTTAGTTGTGTTTTAAATATACGGACAATTTAAGTTGGTATACTCAAGTCCCCTTAGCGTGGCAATAGCGGTCATTGACCCATTTACATTTTCAAGCATTCTTTATTTAAAAAACTGAAATAAAGTCCGTTAACATCCAGATTCAATGTCTATCGTGATCTACAACATGTTCCAATAACGAAAAACTATGCATAGTTTCTTGTTTGGTACGGAGAGATATTAGGCAAAGGGCAATGACCGCTAATTGCCATGCTAAGGCGACTCGGGTATAGTCAATTGGCGTATAAATTAATTTCCCTAACTCTACCATCCCGTTTACATTCATTATACTCATTGTCCTAACACGCCTGATAGGATTTTATTTTTATGTTTTTTTTTTAACCTATTCAAATTTATTTTAAATCATATATGACACATCTTATATACACTACATAAACAAACACTAAATTAAATAACTAACTATACAAATAAATACAAAAACAAAAGGAGATTTAGGCGTCGAAGTACTCCTCCGCATCGCTGTCATCCAGAAACATGCCCAGAAGACTGGCAACATTGCCACATGGCAATGGCAATGGCAATCATATGGCAATGCTAATTCTTTTGTGTTAGATTTGAATTTCGAACAGAAATACATCCTATTAATAAAATAGCATGGAAACTGAGATATAAGCGGTGGAATTTTCTTAAGGAAAGTATGTACCTATATATAGTTTACTCAATCCTAATTATAGTGCGAGCTTTCTTTAGGAACTTCAATTGCGTTAGGTATGTTGACATTTTTCAGTATGTCTCAACTTCCTGACACGCTGCTGTATCAAGATAAATCATATCCATCATCTTATCTCCTTATCAGAATATTATAAAAGCTTTCCTAGGCTTTTGAGTGTTTGCTAGGAATATTAAGCACCTAAATATGGAGATTTGTATGGAAAATAAGGTTAGCTTAAAAGTTTTCTATTGTAACTTGATGCTATTGCTGATTTTTATAATTTTATATTTATACTAAGGAATACTTAAATCGAAACAAAACGAACAAAGCAAAATGAGTAGGTATGTAGGTAAGTATCGTAGCGGGTGGCGTTCTGTAATTTCTGCCTACCCCCCATGGGATGAAGGCGTCCATTTATGTATGTGTGTATATGTATTTAAAATTTTAAATCAAATGAATGCAATGCTTATGAGCGTTTATTCTGAAAGTGGGCAACGTCGCAAACATGTCAAATATTTCGCAGTTTTGATTAATTTGGCAATATTGCTGTATGGAAATAAGAAATGTGGCTAATTAGCGAACTAGAATATTAATAATGAATTGCAATTGTAACACTAAATTTGATGTTGTAACCGTTATAGGTTACAAAGTTGGAAAGTTTCCAAATACTTATTTTTACATCTAAAACTAAATATTCAGTGTTAGGATATTGATTATTGCATTTTATTATTAATATTCTAGTTCGCTAGTTAGCCACATTTTAAATTTCCATACAGTAATATTGCCAAATGAATCAAAACAGTGAAATACATATTTGACAGTTATTTGCAACGTTGCCCATTTTCAGTATACACGCTATAAGGAAGTAATAGGTTAAAATGTTTAAAACAAAAATTAAAAACAGCAATACAACAATTAAATGTTTAAAGCTAGTGTATATTATACAATTAGCATTGTAGTAATTGCTGTAATTATGAAATAAAAACCTTGATGGATGTTTTTTTAAAGCTTAACGATGTTTTGTATCTTTTTCTTCATTAATTTCATGGTTTTTTATTTAAGTACAAACGCCAGCACGTCAACCTACTACAATCTATCAAATTTCTTTAATAGATTTTCAACTTTATCGCCAAAGTTTAAGGTTCAAAGTTGATTGGGAAAATTTGACAGTTTCGTGTAGGTTGATGTGCTGGCGTCTGTAAGTGAAATGAATTAAATGATAAAGTTAAAGATCATAACTCTTTATGAGTTTGCTTTGTCAATATTGGCGGTCTTGAAAAGTTTATTAACACCTTTGTACAAATTCATATATTGACATTCAATAAGGAATATTTAAAAAGGTTATACATACCTGTATTAACCAAAAAAAATGTATTAGTTAGTACCGAACTAACATATAGCTTTTGATGCCACTGTATGTACATTTAACATCGCATCGGTCCAACGATAAAAATAACTAAAAACGGTTTAGGAAGAATAATTGTTGTAAACATCGATTGTTGTAGAACAGTGGTGGCCCAGAGGTAACGGTCATGACTTACGAGTTGTAAGGTCGAAAGTTCGAACCCAGACAGGCGCTTTACTTTGTGTAAATAATTTCATCACCACTGCTCTCAAAACGGTGAAGGAAAACATTGTGAGGAAACCGGCATGTCTTAGAACAAAAAATTCGACGATATGTGAAGTCCACCAACCCTCACTGGGCCCGCGTGGTGGATTACGGCCCACTCCCTCTCACCCAGAGGAGGCCTATGTCCCAGCAGTGGGATAGGCTGATTATAAACATCGTTATGGGGACGAATGATTTACAACAGCCAACAATTATGGGGACGAATGATTTACAACAGCCAACAATTATGGGGACGAATGATTTACAACAGCCAACAATTATGGGGACGAATGATTTACAACAGCCAACAATTATGGGGACGAATGATTTACAACAGCCAACAATTATGGGGACAAATGATTTACAACAGCCAACAATTATGGGGACGAATGATTTACAACAGCCAACAATTATGGGGACGAATGATTTACAACAGCCAACAATTATGGGGACAAATGATTTACAACAGCCAACAATTATGGGGACGAATGATTTACAACAGCCAACAAGCGACGATTTTATACAACCTGGGCTGTAAGCCCCGAATGCCCCGATAACCTTGCTTACTGGTTAGTATTGTTACCACGACCCGATCTATTCATAAATAGAACGTTCCGATACAGGAGAAGAAGTATCGTAAAATATAGGAACAAAGTCTAGTCATCTCTACATACCTTGCCAACTTCTTCATCGACCTTCTTAGCGACCCTGTAGACGTCTTCTCTTTGGGTCAAGTCTACCACATACCCGTAGCATTTGCCGCCGATACCTTTCACCAGCTTCACCGTGTCTTCCAAGCCTGAAACAGAACAATTTAGGTCATCAGTACATTGACTTGCTTAAAGTACTTATACTTTTATTTTTAATGAGTATAGTTTTTTGACGTCTTCAGAATGTCAATGATAAGATTGCCTCTTTATAATACAGGGTTACAGATAGGTACTAGAATGTTCGGTCAAAGACTTTTGTTCTAAAATCAAACTAAAAAATGCTACATCATTGACTTAATGATGTAATAAAATATTCTTGTTGAGATGAGAGGCTAAGGTCTTAAAATTGCAACTTATTTTATTTAAAAAAAGAACCTGCATGGTCATTAGGGACACCTAATAGCCATGCAGGTTCAATAACCTCTGATGAGCTTGAACTTTTCTGACATTCAAAAGTAATATTGTGCACATAAAAGTAAAAAGTTCAATACCCAGACCAATAAATCGGATATTACTGTATTCGTCCGTAACTGAGATACCTAAGGCGCGCCTTTGACGTGTCTGAATTTGTTACTTTCATTATCTCGTCACTTCTGTAACCAAGTGTATGCTAAAGTATGCTTTCTATAATGAAGTTGATGACAATGTCCATTAACAAGTCGGCCAGTCCGTTATAAGTAGGATTTTTTTGTGAATTTCGTCGAGGCGAGTGTGAGTGGAAAGTAACGGGTCGATGCAATACGGACAAAAATCATACACATGTGAGTTTTATATCCGTTCGCAGCATTCAAGTGTGTCCAATAGCACATACATAATCGACAAAATAACACGTAGGTAAACACTACAGAAGAAATCTTCATCACAGCGACGCGGCTCTAGTGGAACATTATAGCAGTGATAGCCTAGTGGTGTAACCGTCGGACTGCCAAGTCATAGGTCTCTAGTTCGAACTCAAAGCACGCACCTTTGACGTACGTGCGTATTGTATAATTATCACTTGCTTCAAAAAACGGTGAAAGAAAACATCGTGAGGAAACCGGAATATTTCTCGACGGCATGTGAAGCCAAGTCAGAGGCCCATGGGCGGCTTTAAAACTCTGACACCAGGTTAATCAATAACCACACGAAAAGAAGATGTGGAATAATTTCTATGAAAACTTCACAGAAATTGTTCTACCTGTGTCATGTTTGCAGTCTCTTTAAAGACGAAAAAAAAAGATTAAGTACAAAAAATGCACATGCACAAATTCTCAATTCAACTGGGTTTTGCGCATTTATTTATTAGTGGATTCGCATAAAAAAACAAAAAGTATCTTTTCAAAACTTTGATTTAAAGGTACGCTAGTCGGTCATTCTTCCATAGAAACGTAGTAGGGTGATTACTCGTCTGTTTGACGGTGTACGTTCAAAACTAAAATGTATATAATACATTTGTCTTGTCATTATCTAGCCCTGTATGGAAGCATAATTGTAAAAAAAAATTGGTTTGGAAGAAATGAGCGTCGAAACTTCCATATTTCAACAGTAATTTTAACTCGTCTTTGGGCGTAAATAAATAACTTATGTAGTAAAAAAATTGCAAAATAGAAACCGTACAGGGATAGAAAATTTATTCTAAAGTTTATCAATTTTATTTTGACTATACGAGTATACATCCAGTAGTTTTTCCATACGCCCAAACCAACGAGTGTGCGCCGTCGACTCGCGCCCCCTTAAGATACAGATATATGCCAGTGACCTTGAGTTGTTAGCTTACGTGTTCTGTACTGAGCTCACGCAACGTGTACGTCCAGCCAGTAATAAGACTCGCCCATCAAGTAGCGTTGTCCCAAATTAGACGCATTATTAATTTATTATACATAAAAAAGGTATTTTATTAAAACACGTATACAAAAGATCCAAAATAAAATTATCTTTTAAACTGTGCAGATTTCAGAAAAATACGCTTGATAGATTCTCAGTGTTTTATCCGCGTTAGACATAACTTTACAAATAAATTTCACTATGTAATACATATAAACATAATCTAAAATATTCCTATATTAAGCTATTAAGAAACTGGTCTCCTTTAACATATATATTTTTCCAAATCATTAACACTACACGTTTAGACGTGATCTTCATTATAAAATCATTAAAAGTCGTTTATCGATGTCTTAAGGAAGAATACCTACATTAAAGTCTGATAGTCTTACTCGAAATGCATAACTTTCCATTTCACATGTAACAGGAAAAAGTTCGGCCTACTTAATTACAGTTAATCAGATTAAAGTAGTGTACTACACCAAATCTTGTATGTCTGTCTATGTTGCATTTGTGTGACTGTGTGTGTTCGTTGTCCGTGAAGCGCGGAAGCAGCTGCGGCTGCGGAGTGCACAAACGCAGCGTTACCATTTACAAGCGCATGCGCTGTGCGCGGGAGATTGCTCTTTCGGCCGTGCCATCGTACTGTTACGGAGCGATCAAATTTAGATGTTACATCCATTTAAGTTCAAGTTTAAAACATTTTACTTCACCATTCATAGGCAATTTTCATTTTACTTCACCATTCATAAAAAAATAGAAGAAGTCGTTTCCTATGAGTAAGAATCGTTAATAAGTTCCACGATTATTCTGTATCTTTTGAGTAACAATCTTTCGCAATAACGATAGCTGATATATAATAAGTCTATCAATTTATTTATATCTCAATGTTTGAAAGTACCTAATCGTGTTTACCAATTTCGTCGATGCTACTTCTAATTTGTGTCGGATACTCGTAGGTACCCGCTGTTTCTTTCTTTCTTACGTACGTAAGCACAATGTTAGATGATTAATAAACATTATCAGTTAGTAACAGAATCGTCAGATAGTTTTGGTGTTCCTTCGATGTCACATATTTGAGCTGCCACATTGAGTAGGTATGCCTTCCGTAAATGATTATATAATCCGTCATCTTGTCTTGAATCATGAAATCAGATATTATTGCCGAGCTGTTCATATGTATTACTATGGTCTTAATGCCCGTTACTGTACATGTTCCGTAAGGTTTTCGTAAACGAAGATCAGCTATAACCACGCACGCAGCTATTCTTCGTGCAATATTTAAAGGGCAAACAGTTTGATATGCGAGCAGACTGTAAACGAGTGCTCTTGGCCGAATACTCTTGAAATTTGCGCCTGATTCAATTGATCGAACACGAGGTTCGTTGCACAAGCGCTGGAATCCGGCTCACCTTGACAGTTTCATGTAATTTGGCCCATAATTTGGCTATTGGTTTGGTTGCAACTAATGCTATAGGCACTTATTTACTGGTAGGAATTTTTGTTTATTGTCCATTTAAATGTATGCAACAATATATTTTTATCGTACCTTATAAGTACGTTTTGATTTTGTATTTGGCCGTTTCCGTCTTTTTTGGCAGAAATTGTAAATTATATCAGAAGAGACGACATACAAGTTCGTTTGCTAAGCGGTTCAAGTCTTTATGGTAATGATGCCTCAATCCGACCGTTCAACGTTAGGTGGTTCATATCAGTATTTTCATTGGTGGCAATTTTTGGTTAAACGTTTACCTACCATTCTCGATACCTTCTTCATTAGCAGAAGCATTTTCCTGACCTGGCCTATCATTATCACCAGCAGCCTACAGCAGTCCAGTGCTGGCCTCCCTAATTGCACGCCATTCAGCTCGATTCTCAGCCTATAGTTTCTTCCGCTCAACTGTCGATTTGCCTTTAGAAGTCGATAACAATAAAAAATATATTGTGTCTCGTTAGTGGCAGATAAACTCACGCATAATTCATTCAGTTAATCCTGGTAATTATAATTAAGAACTTACGAGTATTATATTTACGTATTTAGTTTTTGTTATTGTTTTTCGCACAGCAATAATATTTTTTATGTTTATCTGACAAGTAATTTTAAATAGTTTACTGTATGGTTTACGTACTTGAATAATAAATGGGTAGGTAATAAAATTATAAAACAGGAATTTTATAGCGTCTGCAGTTATTATAATGATTGATAATTAAGGTAGTTACTCAGTTATTTACAGCCTTGATTGATTGGAAGAGATGCTATACCTGTTTGTTGAAATGAAAATGTCAAACAACGTTAGTTTGTGTAAAACTTAAGCAGTTTCAGGCTTGTCTCAAGTGCAAAAAACGAATGGATGATGCCTGGGTCAAAAAAAAGAAATTCTATTTCGTCCGTCAGTTAGATAATAAAAAGATATTAGACCCGTATTTTTTGCTTTATCATAATTATTAATAAAAAATACATAGATAAAAACGCATTAAAGTTGGGGAGTGGGGGTTGATACGTCACAAGTAAGTATAAAATCTACATAATAGTGACGTCATGGCACATTTTAACTCAATGTATCGCCGTAATCTTTTGATAACATAAATAAAATAAAGAATATAAACTATTAACTTAGTACCTAATATGCGTTGCTTAATCCAAACCAATATCCAAACATTTGAAAACTACTTTTCTAATTGGTTTCGGGTAACGATCGGCGAGCAACCTTAACATTTTTATTGCAATAATTTTGCATTTAATTTACATATGCTTACAAGTTACAATGATGTTCTAATGTTCTATCTTTTTAAATCAAAGCCGTTTAAAAGATACAAACTTAACTGTTGAAAACACGATACAATTTCACAAACTCTTTTTCCTATTACCAGTATTTTATCTCATTAAAGAGAATCGACGGTTATTTTAATTACCCAAACATAAGCTTTTATAAGTAGTATAGTATTCAAAAGTAAACTTTAGGGACGCAATTTTAGTATACATAGGTCAATTACGATACAGATACACGATCAATCGGAATTTGAATCGTTTTGAAACAAATTGCTAATCCATTGCTTCATAAGTTCGAAAAAAAATCTGCTCGACAACGTAAATAACGCAATGAATGTGGTTGAACTGTCAAAATGAAACAAATTTCTCGTAATCGTTTATGAAAATGTGTTGCGTTATTAGATAGCAGGTTTCTATACACTTGATAGAAAGACTCTACTGCAAACCAACCGCAACGTAATCACTTGCATGAAGACAAGCAATCTAAAGCGTTATTTTCTCGAACATAATGACGATAACGTATAGGGTTATCAAGCAGTTAAAAAAAAGCTTGCAAGATCTCTATTTTATTTAACCAATTTTTTTAAATCATTCGATTAACGGCTCTTGAAATGTTTGGTTGCAAATTGGTTCTTTTTAGCCCGAAACGTGAATACCTTTTACGTATAATAGGTCTTGCATGCGGTATGCACGAAACAAGAAACGCTAAGGCAGTTGGATATTTTCCCAGCCAATTTTGTACAATCACCATCAGTTCATGACACTACATACTCTTAAGGTCAGCGCACATCGGCGGACGGCGGGGCAGAGTATTTTACGTAAATTGGTACGTATCTAATGGTAACAAGATACAGATTCCAAAGCTCAGAGACCGACCACAGAGCGTTAAAGGGGATTTCTGTCTACGGTGTTGAGGAGCGCGCTGGTGGATACCGTGGCGGGATCCGAGGGCATGCGACGGTATGCGCTGGAGACCGCTAGCATAGGATCGCGGGGGAGAGGCAGTGCAAGCGGGGATCCGCATTTCCCCCGTGGCATACCGCGGGATGCTCCTCAGCAAATTCTCCTCGACGCCATCCCTCTCCATCCGCCGGTGTGCGTTAGCCTTTAAGCGTCAAAGCAGCTATTATCAAAGCCTCACTGCATTTAAATATGGAACGTTGGATCGTGGGATACCTCTTACAAGCTGAACTCTAAAGAAAATAACTGTGGCATCCCTACGTAAATAATGATGGCAATTACTAAGCGTTATCTGCGATAGACTCATGCGCATAGCGGTGATATTACAAATGGAGATCGATGGAGGCTTTGATAGGTCGCAGGAATTAACGATGAATACCTCCATGAACTATTATTAGAAATCGGCTTTTGAAATTATTATAAAAGCCTCCTTTTGTTTTCATGCCTTTGATTAGATTTTAGGCCGCAGTATGCATATTCGGCGCGTGTCGATTTGTGTATAGATATATTACAAACTAATTATTTATTTAAGGTACTTTCCCTCAAAAGGTTACGATAAAAACTTAAAAAGCTCCATCTAACGGCTAATGACATTATAGCTTTTAAAAAAACATTCGAATTAAATTAATAAGAAATATTTGGGACTATAAAATTGATCCAAAAAAATTTGATTCTGATAATTGTACCTATACCTACCATTTTAAGTATTTTACTTATTAGATCTTGAAATAAAAAAAACACAGAATTGTTTTTGAAATAGTCTCTGTATGGTCAACAATATGAAGGTTTTCAGGGATCCGTAGCCAAATGCTTAAGACGACTTCACAATTCAAATAAAATTACAAGTTTGTTGAGTTACAAGTACCTATGTAGTTACGTACATCTTTTTCGTAAATGTCTGTGTAATTTGTTGTACAACAATATCAATAAGTTTAGTGTTTCGTCCGCTGACAATGTATATGCTAATGCCAGCCGGCATTGACTAAACTCTCTGTGACAGCACTTTCATAACACACTCCACATATTTATTGTTCTTTAGGAGCGGCCATGTCACAGTTGCCACATTTTCTGAGTTACGTTTCTTTATATTGATTTTAGAAAAAAATGTGTATAAATGAACTTGTGTATTTGTATGTCAAGCTTTCTGTCCTTTCTATAATGAAGTATTGTTATGATTTCATGAATGTCAATTTAAAATTAGATTTAGAGACAACTTCGCCTCGGCTTCGGTTGCTATAGGATAATTAAATATCAATGATGATGAATGAATGATCTAAACGTGCCTCAAGAAATGAGAAGTAATGGTGAAAACCACATCAAAATTCATCAATCAAATTGGTTTATCTATATACGATACATCTTAAAGGTCCCTTCGATATAAACGACCAAACAAAGAAGAATTATTGACTAGAGTCTAAACCTAAGTTCGGATTCAAATGATCACGTTGGCCGATTTTTAGGATTCACCCGAAGGGTGTATAATAAAGATAAAATAATTAGCTTTATCTTTTAACTTATTTTTTTATATACCATTCAAGAAACGTGCTAATTTCGGCATTATTTGCTAAATATTGAACGGTGGTACACCCTTTGTGTGCGAGCCCTACTCGCACTTGACCGGTTTTTACTAAATACTTGTATAAAAAATAAGTGGGTTAATGAATTCATGAGATGATTAAGTATAATTATGGGTTTTACATAAAAGACGTCTGCATAGCTCTACTTTGGAGATCGATTTCACAAAGAATTAGAATTTTCCTTACACGGACACATTATGAACTGAGTACCTGATCACATGACAACGTTAAGTTATACGTTGAAAACCTGTTCAGATAACATAAACATCACGCTTTGTTTTCCCGAAGGGTTCGGCAGAGGTGTACCTATAGTACCCCCACATTTCGCCAGTTAGGTATGTTTAAGTCCCATGTAATAGAGGGCGAGCCTATTGCCACCAACCAGGCACAAATCCAGACTCCGGGCTGCTACTGAAAAATTCCAAATGGAAAACCCGATAACGCTTTGCCCGCCCTGGCAATTGAATCCAGGACCTCATGCTCAGCAGTAGCCTTTGCAACCACTAGACCAACGAGGCAGTCAATCAGCTTAACACTTTCGACTCCATCCACTTTTCATAGAATTCATACACCATGCCGCCGTACATATTGGAAGTGAACCCTCCGGGACGGTTGCCGGCATTACGTTTGGGCTAAAGTCGCATCGCGGACGGTCAACGGCATTAGGTTCAAAACCGTGTAATAAAACATAGTAAAACGAAGTAAAATAGTGTTTTCAGGGGGTCTTGTCGCTATACGTAGTCACCAACCTTTTAAATTTTTAGTGAATTTGTAACGGTGAACCAAAAATTAAAAAATTAATAAAAATGAGATTTTAAAACCAACGCATATACTAATAAATCTTTTTATTTTCATGGTTTATAATACTGTATTCGCTAAGAAAAACCTATATTTAAAACGAGCCCTCCCCGGGGTCTCCTGGCATCCCATATGCGACTAGGTGAACCCTCCAGGAGGGCTCCCGGCACTGAACGTGTTAACAAAGTACATACTTAGTTTTTAAGTGTTGGTTTATTTTTATTCAATTTATAACTATCAGAATCACAAAAGCAGAATCTCCAAGTATTTGCTCGTATTCACAATGAGTTCGAACACTCGCGATGTCCCTGACACAAAGCTTTGTTTTGAGGTAAACAAGTATTATATTTGGTAACAGCAACTTAATTAAGCTAAGTGGCAAGAGAAGAAGATATGTTTTACTTTAATTTTAACTCACAAAACAGGTTGGCAGCGGCAATTATTATTGTTTTAACGACTTCTTTAAAGTCTGATAATTTTTACACGGACACATAATGAACTAAGTACAGATCACATGACGACGTTAAGTTATACGTTGAAAACGTGTTCAGATAACATAAACATCACGCTTTGTTTTCCTGAAGGGTTCGGCAGTACCCCCACATTTCACCAGTTATGTTTAAGTCCCATGTAATATAGGGGGCGAGTCTATTGCCATCAACCGGGCACAAATTCAGACTTCAGACTGCTACTGAGAAATTCCAGATAGAAAAAACCCAATAACACTGCCCGACCGGAGAATCGAACCCAGGACCTCATGCTGAACAGAGACCTGCGACCACTAGACCAAGGACGCAGCTTTAGTTTGAGAGTAAGTAATTATGTAAATAATACAAGGGCTATTTATCCATCCTAATCCATTAGCTTTGCTAAGAGTTTATTCCAGTCATTCGTTTAAAGTTAACGCAGGCACAATTACGGTTTAAATTATTATATTTAGCGGTTGTACATAGTTTTTAGCGAGCGGCAGTGCAATCGGACTTCATTAGACCTTAAACTTTCACGAGCTGTTGGGTATTTAAAAGTTACTACTGTTACTATCTCTTCTGGAATCGATTCATTTGATTTTATAGTTCTACCGATTTTATGAGCACTAACTTTTATATAGGGTGACATCACACGATCACAACTCTAAACCATTTATTTGTCACATAATTCTACACTTGTCTTCCCATAGCGTAGATATTCATCGGTTATAAAAAAACATATCTGCTGTTTCATCGAAAAAAAACATATCTGCTGTTTCATCGAAAAAAAACAACATATCTACTGTTTAATCGAAAAAAAATATAATTTGCTGTTTCATCGAAAAAAGAACATGTCTGCTGTTTCATCGAAAAAAAAACATACCTGCTGTTTCATCGAAAAGTACAATACCTACGCAGTCAAAATGTAATGGAACAGCTATAATGTTTTTTTAATAACCGTTGAAAAATTTGAACGCAGCGGGGTTCCGAATCATGTACAGAAACCATGGTGACAGGTAGCGCATCGATGTCCCTGCCACACTGTATAGGCAGCTGTAGATAGCCTACCAAAGTTATAGTCAAAGTATAGAACTGAGTGATTCCTAGAGAGCCTTGACAAAACACTATATTTGGAGAGAAAGGCTCGCATATATTTGTGACGCTAACAGCGGAATGTGAAAATGTATTTTCTTAGGCATATATGTAGGCAGTAGGGAAAATTGCTTTGTACATAAACCATGGTTTATATTTGGCGCACTGACGATAAATAGGTACCTAAGGAAATGACGAAATTAAATAAGCAATGACAAAGATTTAAAAAAAAAACAGAAAAACTTAAATATGTTTTAACTAGCTGCGCCCCGCGGTTTCACCCGCATAAGTCTCGATCCCGTGGGAATATCGGGATAAAAGTTCCTTCTCCAGGTCATGGTCTACCATGTGCCAAATTTCATCTAAAGCCGTTCAGCCGTTTTAGCGTGAAAACGTAACAAACAAACCAATTCACTTTCGCATTTATAATATTACTAGCTTTCGCTCGTGGCGTCTCCCGCGTGGAGATCGGAAATTATCCCACGGGAACGTGCTACCGGGATGAAAGTATCCTATATGTTAATCCAGGTTATAAACTATCTGTGTGCCAAATTTCATCCAAATCCGTTCAGCCGTTTTTGCGTGATTGAGTAACAAACATCCAAACATACAAACTTTCACATTTATAATATTAAGTAGGATTATTTAGGAATAGATAGGATTTAAAGCGAAACTGACTGCCTCGGACCCACGGCTACACATCAAGCTATACATTTCCAATTTATGCTTATCTCTCATTGTATAGGATTTCCGTAAAATGCGAGGTCAGCTTATACTGGAAATGTATAGCTTGATGTGTAGCCGTGTGTACCAACATGGCAGTCAGTTTCTCCCATTGGTCGCAAGCGCTGAGCTTGAGGTCCTGTACCGTAATCATGTAATACACGATCAATCGAAATTTGAATCGTTTTGAAACAAATTGCTAATCCATTGCTACATAATTATGTTCGAAAAAAAATCTGCTCAGCAACGTAAATACCGCAGTGAATGTTGTTGTACTGTCAAAATCAAACAAATTTGTCGTCATCGTTTCCGAAAATGTGTTGAGTAATTAGATAGCGGGGTTCGATTCCCGGGTTGGGCAAAGTGATATTGGTTTTTCTATTTGGAATTTCTGAGAGTCTAGATATGTGCCCGGTTGATGGTAATAGGTATAGGGTTCCTTAGGTTCCTGGCCCTTTTAGGTGGGACTTAAATAAAACTGGTGAAATGAAGATACACCTCTGCCCAACCCTCTGTCATGTCTCTGTGCTGTACAGGCTGTCCGGTCACTATGTAAACAAGACTAAGTCATAAGTCAAATATTATCAATCATTACCTTCATGTTACCGATTGAAGTAAGTATGTAGTCATAACATTTCTTTATTTCGTTTAAACTGTTCTTATTCAACCAAAAAATTTAGGTACATACCTACTGATTGCGGACTGTTTTAACTATTACGCAAGTGTTCACATTTAAGGCGACGCTAACTGACTTTTAATGATTTTATAATGAAGATCACGTCTAAACGAGTAGTGTTAATGATTTGGAAAAAATATATGTTAAATTAGAGCGTTTTTATAATAAATGAATAAAGGAATATTTTAGATTATGTTTATATTACATAGTGAAATTAATTTGTAAAGTTATGTCTAACGCGGAAAAAAAACTGAGAATCACGCAAAAATTATAAGCGTATGTTTCTGAAGCCTTCACCATTTTAAAGATAATTTAATTATTAATCTTTTAGTATACGTGTTTTATTAAAATATCTTTTGATTTATGTATAATAAATTAATTATGCGTCTTATTTGGGACAGCGCTCCTTGATGGGCCAGTCCTATTACTGGCTGGACGTACGACGATTTGCGTGAGCTCTACTGCAACACGCAAGGTCACTGGCATATATCTGTGTCTTAAATTGATGTCATTACCGTTATTATGTATCTGGTGTACTACAAAGTGTTTAACACGCAAGCTAACCACTCAAGGCCACTTGCATATATCTGTTTTAAATTGACGTCATTACCGTTATTATTATCTGGTGTACTAAAAAGTGTTTTAATTCTATTCTTAGATTATTAGCCCGCTACTTCCCCGCATGAAATTATCGCTCGCCCGCGCTATTACTTAGTTTTCGCTTGGCTTCTAAGGGTTGTAGTATGATGTCAAATAGCCGTAACCTTTCTCAAGAATTGGGCAAATGACAGCTGTCATTGTCAAATGTTAACTTGTTACTTCAGTGGTAATATCGATTTTCTGCCTAACCATACAAATCACCGTAATCGGGAGTGAAATATCTGGTAGGTATTATTATTCGGGTTGAGTTAACTCGGACCGAGCTGTCAGTGACCCACAAAACCAGCATAAGCTAGCCTCGCATTCTATTAAACATCCGTTTTAATGCTGTCTACTGTACCTACATTATTTTTTAATTATCTCTTGCTTTAATAACGGTGAAGGAAAACATCGTGAGGAAACCGACATGTCTGATAGATATTTCTCGACGGCGTGTTTTTAAATTTGTTAACATTAATTAAATAGGTAAGTACTTAGCAGACCGCATTAATTTAAATCGCTCTAATAACTTTGCAGAATCACAACATCCTACATTCTTAAAATCAAGTGAAAACTGTATGATTGTTAATTAATTACCTACAGTGATGTAATGTGAAGTCGATACATGTAGACTGTAGTTTATTAAAAATCTATGATTGGTATGAAAAGTTTATGATTGGTATGAATGGTTCACTTTTCAATGACGCAACCTAACGAACTTTCTATAGGAGACTGAGAAACTCTTGTTCTTCTATTTCCGTCATGGTTTTAATATGTGGTTTAAGTGCGGATTTCCCCAATGAAATTAAAACGCGTTCAGCGTTTAACGGCTGTCAGTGTACAATATGCCATAACAATTTTGACACTGACAGCTCTTGAACGCGTCTTAGAAATGCTGATCGCGTTCAGTTTCATTAGTGAAGTCAGTCCTTAATAATCACCTCTTGATTATTAAGGGCTGATTTCACTAATACTCATTAACTCCAAGATGATTTTAATTTACGAAAACACTTATTTCTCAAAACATTGTGAGTATTTTCTATAACGTTGGGACTGCTGGAACACAGGAATCCTCTCGAGGAGAGGCCGTAATCACCACGCGGGTCCAGTAAAGATTGGTAATGTCTTTGAATTTTTGGTTCTAGGACATGCCGGTTTCCTCAAGATGTTTTCCTTCACCGTTTTGAGAACAGTGGTGATGAAATAATTTACACAAATTGAAGCATCTGTCTGGGTTCAAACCTACGAATTTAAACTCGTAAGTCGCGGCCGGTACCAATGAGCCACTGCTCTCGTAAGCAGTGAGTATTTTAACTCGGCCTTTATTTTACGCTGCTAGGTACAGTCTACCGCATGTCAGTGATAACACTTTGACCTTGACCTTGAGCTCGTCTAGCGTAGTACGGAGTTTTAATAGAATAAAAGGCCAGATTCTACTGGTTTGATTACCACGGACGTGCGGCATACTATTATACTCTCGCGTCCTATTTAAAAGCGATCGTCGCGCGAATGCACGTTCGAACTTTTTATTCGGTGAACCTGAACCCGTGGTCGCGCCGACAGAGGGCGCTTTCCCGTTTTCCGAACAAAAAGTGACATTATGCATGCGACCGATCGCGTATTCGCGCGACTTTAATTCGATGTGATGAAAACATAAAGTTATAAGTCAACTGTAAACTACATACCTAGCTCATTTTCGCATTCTTAATAATTGCCTGAATATACCTGGATAGACTGCCTCGTAGGTCTAGTGGTCGCAAGCGCTACTGCTGATCACGAGATCCTGGGTTCAATCCCCGGTCGGACAAAGTGTTATTGGGTTTATCCATCAGTTCAGAGGAATTTCTCAGTAGCAACCCGGAGTCTGGATTTGTGCTCAATTGATGGCAATAGGCTCGCTCCTTATTACATGGAACTTAAGCATAACTGCTGAAATGCTGCTGTACTCAACTCTTCGGGGAATGTTATGTTATGTTTATGCATGGATATATTCGTAACTCATTTGTAACTTGTTATACTAACATGACAATGTAAACACGTTATGCATGTTATGCGGCAGGACAATGGCATGACAACCTGCAAGCTAACACCCGTGTCATGTCACCAGCATGTCTATGACACACCTTGGCTTGTGCTTACATAACACCATTTTAAAACGAGGCTTCGTAACTAGGTGAAAATCTTATGGCCGATTATTCAAACAGAACTCAATTTTAAGTCGCCGGTCCATAAGGCTCAACATGAACATTATATTTTGTAAATATGTGAGCACCATGTATCTATCACATAATTAGTTTATCTGTTGTTGCTTCATTTTTAATTCTTAATTCTTTTTACCTATTGTGGTATAATAATTTTATTCTAGGTGCATCGTCCTCACATATAATTATATAACTAATGTACTTATACAAAATATTGTAAAACATTTTAAAAGAGTAACGGTGGAGTTTCTTGCCCATTCTTCTCCATACGAAAACTACCTTTTGGAAGGGGCAACTAGAATCAATTAATTTTTTTTTGTAAATTTTTGACGTTCAAAAGTGCCTTATACGGGCCTACTTGAAATAAATTATTTGACTTTGACTTTGACTTTATTACACTAACTGCTATGGTATTAATTGATCACTGACTGAAGTAACAGCAGCTGAGCAAATCACTGAACACGAGTTTCGAAGTCTGTTAGCTCATTTTTGCGTATTTTGGGGAATTGGGTGTAAGTCTAATACTGTCCCTGTCCGTCCTTGCCACATAAACAAGAAATCTAAACGTATTCTAAATTAAAGTCGCTTTTGGTGTATGTCTGTGTGAGCGCGCTGTTCTTCTCAACAATGCAACGGATTTTGATGCGATTTTCACCATCATTTAGAGAATTTATTCCGGCAAATATAATGCATAATTATTATTTTAAATAATCCTTTACCTATAGGATTAATAATCTTAATTCAAATTTTATTAACTCTCTTATTAACTGGAATAATAATTAAAATGTATTGTTTTTCAATTTCGATAGTTTGTCAAGTCGTAAGAGCCGTGCGAACCTGCAGCGTTTCGCTATCCTTATCCTCACATACTCGTATTATAAAACAAAGTCCCCCGCCGCGTCTGTCTGTCTGTCTGAACGCGATAAACTCAAAAACTACCGAACGGATTTTCAAGCGGTTTTCACCAATGGACGAAGTGATTGATGAGGAAGGTTTTGGTGTATAATTCATTAAGGAATTCATTTTGAATTGACCTACCGCGGTTTCGCTGCTATGGTTTCGCGATGGAGGTGTGCTACTGGCGTTATTGTTGAAGATGTCGGAAAAAACAAGGCCGACTAGGAGCTTTACTGGCGAGATTAATAAAAATTATGTGCTACAGGATTTTACGTCTTAAAAAGTTAAATTAAAAAATCCGCAATGGCATGTCTATCTTCTAAGGATGACCCACAATAACCATTTTTAACCGACTTCCCAAAAAGGAGGAGGTTATAAATTCGGTTGTATTTTTTTTTTTTATCTTTCAGAATTTGATAAAAATTTCATTGTTATTTCTGAAGCTATTTGGACCGGTATTATATTAATCTTTATCCAATAAAAATATGACATGATATCATTTTAAGTGAATTGTTTAAAAAGATATCACTGATTCTAAATTACGCGTAACGAAATAATTATGGTTACCGGCAACGCGGGCGCAGCGGTAGGAGTCAATAACCTTTTCGTCCGCTATTAGGTATGTAATCCCGGTAGTACGTTCCCATGGGATATTTTCCGAAATACACAGGGGCGAAGCCTCGGGCAAAAGCTAGTAAGTCTTGAGGTTAAGACTCAATTAGAGGTTCGTCTCACAACCATAATTGTATTATTGTTTATACGAGTATTTTAATAGTTGAGAATACTTAGGGGAATAATGTGAGGCGTTTAGGGGGGAGGGGGTCGAGCCGAATCTCACCCAATCTCACGTAGGGGAGAGGGCTCGGCAAATATCACGTATGCTTTTTTTCCGCAAGAAACAGTGTACCTAATATTGCGAAAAAACTGGTTTAAATTAAGTAAAACATGTTCCTTCATGTTTCTTCTAAAATATGGCTAAATCCTACGCAAAAATGAGAGGTGTTATGGGACACCCTGCTGGAACGAAATTACAAATTCGCTGTATATTACGTACTTAAACAATGAATTAAATGAACAACTAAATGAAAATATTATGAAGGAATGGTAATAAAATACTCGCATGTACACACACACTCGTATACGTATAGAAAGAGACAGAGAAATACTAGTCTAACTAATCTTAAATAAAAATAATTAATAAAATTATGTGTTTTTAATAAATTCAACGCAATCAAGCACAGATTACCGTATTTACACAAAAATACACATTTAAAAAAAGGGCAGGAGGTTAAGCCAAATCTCACGACATCTCACCAAGGGGAGAGGGGGGTCGAAAAATCGCCAAAATCGCCTCACGTAATTAATGTACGTACAATTTGATGAAAATATAAATACCTAGCGATTGAAGTAAAAGCAAGGCTTACAGCGTGTTTTCTCACGGGGAAGGCTCAAGATCTGGCATGTGAACAATGGAAGGTTATTGCACTTCGTTAAGTAAATTATAAAAGATACCTAATAATAATTGAAATCATTCTTTAAAACGGATAATTCTTTGGGAAACACTTTATAGTTCCAGGTTGTTCAAATTTCCGTTAACTTCTAGGAACTAATACACACTTCTTTTTTTGGATTAACTTGGATAACAACATACTTTTCAAAGATACAATCTAGACTCGTGCAGATAGCAAAAAATGGCATAGGTATATATAACCTTATCTGTCAAAGGATATTAAAACAGTAGGTACCAAAGTAGACGGCCTTGTACAGCTTGTTGAATGATCGCGTCTTGTACAGCATCCAAAGGCAGAATGGTATACTTAGACTCAATTAAGGCACTATCATAACCGTTATTAAACCTTTAACCTTAATGAATTCTTGATGAATTCCTAATGGATGTCTTTAGCCTAGATTGCAGCCCATTTGTTTCAAAACCAATCATTTTTATAATGATCCTTGGTGATGGATGAAACAATTTTACATTTAATTGGTTATAACATCAAGCACAAGTTAAAATTACTAATTGATGTTTAATTTGGAACTAAGTACCCAGACTTCACGACCTTTTGAAAATAAACAAAACTATGAACTTTGTCACATCATCATAATTATCAGCCAAAAGTCGTCGTATGCTGGATATTAGCCAACTTGTACTATATTGTTTTATTTGTACGTAGTTTTAGTAGATATATAGGTACTGCGATAACAAAATTATAAAAAAAAAATATCTGTCTTATAAAATTATAGACGTCTAACCTTGTTTAGCTCCGGTCAAGGTTTACAATATTATCACCTAGGTATCGAGTGTGCTCGTATATTTCGTTGTCCAAGTGTTGTTGGCAAGAGCAACGAACAAATAAAACGCAAGGTCTCACCGCTCCATTGCTCAGCCTTACGCCTTCTCCTCAGAACCATTTTCGCAGAATAATGTAATTTCTAACAGACCATTAAGATATTAACTTTGCAGTTTTATAGTTCTTAGACGAGCAGTCAAAGAAATGTTTATAACTGCGTAAGTTGTTGGTTTAGAAAGGATAACTTTCATACTAACAGTTCTTACATATTTATTTTACACGAAAACGTTTTATGTCTAGCGTTTGGCAAGGTTGTGTATCTACCAAAGGCCAATCAGTTTATAGACGTTCTTTTTGTAAACCTGTTTGTTTGTTATTGGATTTGAGCTGATCATTAATTCCTTGTTAAATCAATAAAATATGCCTAAAAATGACAAAAACCTAAAATAACAAGGCTGAAAATAAGTTTTTTCTAGGTGTTATTGTGGGACCAAAGTTGATGTTCGTGTCAATGACTTTTTTATTAACATTTAAATGGCTGTTTAAACATAAAACATAATATAAATAACTATAAAAAATCTAGGATTTCTTATAAAGAATGATCGATTACAAAAATAATGAAATAGAGTCAAGCGATAGCGCTTTTAGTTTTTATCTAGATTTCTGGTAATACAAAACGCTAAATCTGTCTTTAACTATTCTTTTTTTGTATTTGTTGTAAATTATACCATAAAAATAATGTATTATCACGTAAAAATACATTTTAACAAAGCAATAAACGTTATAGCCAGTATTATTTTTATATTTTTTATTGTGGCAGTTTATATTATAAAAATGAATGACTTGCTCAATAGCACACCTAAGACTTAATACAAATTGCCGTTATAAAGGCAACGAATTGTGTAGTAAATATTGAACAATCAGTGTTAATACGCCCAAAATGTTTACCTTGCTTGTCATTTTAATAAAAAATATGTGTTGGTATTTGAGATAATATATTTTTGTCAGTATGTTTATTATTTTCTATAGCCGGGGAACGGGTGTAAGAGAAACGCAGGTGCTTAGGAATTGCACTATAATCATATAGATCACACAAGTTACAATCTATCAGAACTTTTGAGTTAAAGCACGCGCACATTCGCTCGCTAGTGGGTAGTGTAGTGGCTATTGTAGTAGTATCATTTTTATTTATTTATTTATTAACAATGGTTGACTTACAGCAAAAATAAACAGAATAAAAAATAGTATGTGAGACTAGATTTAGCTATCAAAATGGTAAAATTCTGACATTAAAAAAAAAAAAAATTTTTTTAAGATGACTTGTAAAACTGATTCCAATATCCTATTTACAGAATAAACCATTTCATTTCATTTCATTTCCAGTCTGGGTTGCCATGGTAGCATTTACATTTTGCCGCAAGCTATATTTTTCTAATATTCATTATTTTCTTAGGATGGTCGTATATAAATCCAAGTAGACACTTTTTTTAAATTTAGCTATCTATATATTCTTTCTTCAGTCGTCTGCCTGTTTCTTGTGTATTTTCACAGTAGGTAATTAATTCCGATAAAATATAACCAGATCGCTTCATAGACAAAATAATAATCAACAGTAAAAACATAATTCTTAAATCAAAACAAGATCCAATTCCGCATTCTTATCAACCACCCAAGTAGCACATTAGTGAATTTTGCAACTTATCTTATAGCTTTAAGTTGTAAATGAGTGGTATAACAGTATTTGATAAAACTTATAGCTCCAAACACTACTCATATTTGTATATGAGTACCTCCTATCACTCTTAGTTGCATAAGAGTATATTTTGTTTATACTTTATATCTTATTGTTGCATAGAGTCGATTTTGTTACTTAAAGTTGAAAACGGGTTTTGATTGTTACCAATTTAGAAGCAACAGTGGTATATGAGGCCTTTAAATCACTTGTAAGCAACTGTTCCATTTAAGCTGTAACATACACTTATTTGGCACTTCTATTTCCAAACCAGTAGTATAACAGAGTAGTATATCACCTGTAGTGGCTAAAGGGATCATTTTGCAACCTTTTTGAAACCTAACGTGATTGCATCTTTCAGGCCTATTGTACTCTAATATGCCACTCCAACGCGTAGATAAATTTCGATAGTGGGTTCTTGAAAACCAACAGCAGCTATTTCCACTTATTTAAAACCACTAACGATGTAACAGTTCCCAAAATACATAATTGTGATTACTTAAGTCAGATCGTCCTGCGCGTCACTCTGTTGATAGCATTTTTTATTTCTGTTGTTGTAAAGTTCATGGTTTAAACTACTTCATCAAAAATGAATTCCGTGAAATGGAAAAAAATTAAGCGATGTGGTAGTTTTATCATCGGCAGGTTGTACGTACTTTAAGAAATATAATTGTCGTGGACATAAAAGGTTCAAACCATGAAGTTGTTAATCAGCAATCCCAAGATACTCGTAATGTTGAAAGGTAATTATATCAATTTAAAATTATAATGAGTAATCTTCTAAAAAAATAGCTAGGTGATATAAGAAAAATATTAATTAGGTTACTCATAAATATAATTGTGTCAAGAAAAAAATTACTGTGGAATCACGGGTTCCGTACATATAAAAATTAATTAACATTCTTTTGTGTGTTTTAAATACATTTTGAACATTATTTGTAGTGTTTTTAAGGAAATCCAGTAGTTATTTATTAAACGGTAATCAGATTTGAACAGAATTTATATCGAAGACCTGAACAAGAATTCCACCTGTACCTATACAAATATAGGTACAGGTGGCATTCTTGTTTCTTTGCAATTCCCGAAATCTGCAAAGAAACTGAGCTTGGAACTCCACTTTTTTTATTTGTGCACGTTGGACGCATGAAAAGTATCGCATAATTATATATTATCTTGCTTAATAACATAAATGAGTTACTAAACAAGCGTTAGCTCATAATCGAATTGCAAGAACAAATAATATCTCGTAGCGTAACATCAAATACGAGTCATTATGTCATAGGGAAAAATCAAGATACTTATATTGTTATGTACTTACATATTTAAATTCATTCGACAATTCTATAAAGTTTTTTGGTATGATATTGTCTTGTGATATTCTGTGCTATTCGAAGAAGTCTGTAGCTATATGAATAATCTTTCTACGCCTACAGTATATTATAAGATCTGTGCCTATTTTTTTCAGCCTTGATCCTGGTAATATAATTTCTAATCCATCCTCTGACGATGAAAATTCAACTGAAATTTCTGGTGAAAGTGACGGTGATGACAACAGCTCAAATGAAAACAAATGTGAATACAAACACATTCTTCAATTTCGGGATGACATCAGGGCATGGGCTACAGAAAATAACATAAGCCATTCGGCCTTGAAAACATTAGCGCCACTTATAAACTCTAGGATGCCAAATTTGCTGCCGGTAGACCCAAGAACGCTCATGAAGACTCCGAGGAAGATTGATACAATATTTGTTAATCCTGGTGAATATTGGCATAATGGTATTGCTATACCTCTTGCAACTATTTTAAAGAAATATTACAAAAATCTACTAAATTGTATTTACAATATTTCTCTTTATTTCAACATAGATGGTCTCCCAGTATGTAACAGTTCTAAACAGCAGTTCTGGCCCATATTGTGCAAGATTTTTGAATTACCTATTATCAAACCGTTTATTGTTGGGATATATGCGGGTCATGGGAAACCTAACGATTTAAATGGATATCTACAACCTTTTATTCAAGAAATGCAAAAATTACTTCAAAATGGTATACAAATTGAAAACGTTAAAGGTACTGTTACAATAAGATGCTTCGTTTGCGATTCACCTGCAAGAGCAATGATAAAAGGGGTTTGCAACTTTAATGGTAAACACGGGTGTCACAAATGTACTACTGTTGGTGAATATTCACATGTATCTCATACAGTTATATTTCCCGAGTTAGATTGTCCTGCTCGAAATGATGAAGACTTTCGTAAAAAACTCTACGGTAATCATCACAAAGTGGATTCACCTTTACTGGATCTCCCAATTAATATGATTAAAACATTTCCTGTTGCGGATTCCATGCACTTGATTGACCTAGGGATTATGAAACGCCTTCTTATTGGCTGGCGCGATGGAAATTTCGGAAAAAAGGAGACAAAATGGCGAGCAAGTGATATATCTACAGTAAATAAATTTCTGGATAATTGCAAAGTACCTTCTGAAATCCACAGATCTGTCAGGAATCTCAGTCATTGGAAAGCTTCTGAATTTAGAACGTTTATGTTATACCTTAGTGTTGTTATATTGCCAGAGGTACTAAACAGCGATGCTATGAAACATTTTCTAACATTTTTCTGTGCGATAACAATTTGTTCGAATGAAGAATATTTTAATTTCTTACCGTTGGCTAAAGACCTGCTATTACTGCTGAGTATTTTGTGAGAAATTTCAAATTGTTTTATGGCATAGATTTCATGACAAGTAACGTTCATAATTTAACACATGTTGTTGATGAAGTGCAGCATTTTGGAATTTTGCAAAGTTTTAATGCTTATCCATTCGAAAACAAACTATACCTTATTAAAAATATGCTACGAACTGGTAACAAACCTTTGTCTCAAATAGCTAAAAGGCTCGGAGACAGCGATATTTTGGACCTCAATTATACTATAGAGAGCTCCAGGGACTATCCATATGTGAAAAAAAATTGTAAAAGTCATGTTAGTTTTATATTGTTAAGATTTTATTATATCGGAAAGAAAAACGGACCGATTTTTTGTAACAAAGAAACAAGAGATAATGGAGAGAAGATCTATTAAAGTTCAGGAAAACAAAATCATTCTAAATTGTAATGCGATTATTAATAAAGAAAATGTTTTTGAGCGTCCTATGTCGTCTTCTTATCTCAAAATTTTTAAATATAAATTGACCACAAATGCTGGTACCGAATGTGTTCGTTTTCCTGAGGATATAAAATATAAATTAGTAGCAATTGAACATATAACTGAAATGTATTTGTTACCCTTGCTTCACACAGTTTGATTATTTTACTATTAACAATAATTTTAAGATTACAAATAAAACAATAATAAATGTATAAAAATGAGTTTTATTTTTAAACATCTGACTTACAACTACATTGGTAATCACAAAAACTTGCAGTCACATAATTTTCGTTATTGATTAAAAATATGTAATCATTTACCTTCTTCGATTATGATTTTTGGACTTCTTGAGGACCCCTAATTCACGGGTACTGGGAGATCCACAATAGAGCTAATTATTACTGCTGGTAGTAGCATCCACTGGTCAGCCACTAGCAACATACAAATAAGTGATTTTTAGACCTTACAGTTCCAAATAGGGAACAAATAAATGAAAATAAAAACTATGAGATGCCATAAACATCGCCATGTTTAGAAAATGGTTGTCCTTGAGAATATTTTGTTTTGAAAGTATTTTATCACACTAACGCATAATCACTGAGTTTTGTTAATTGTAACTGATGTACTTTGACATTATACTTACGTCTAAAACCATTACGTTAGGTTTTTAACAGTTTTATTTTTTTATACTTTTATTTCGCCAATTGATTTAGCACACTTTATTTAATTGTTCTTGATCAAATCGAAAGCGCTTCAAAATTTACAAAGAAACCATACTATACTTTCACAGTAACAAAACATTCGCAAGGATTTTGTGCTGTAAATTAATGCCTGCATTATATCAGTACACGTGAAGTTTTAATACTCACCAAATAGATGTAATCCAAATGAAATGGCTGTTCACAGTACAAATTCAAAAACACTTCTCGACTTATCGCCCCTAAAAAGAACTTTGAGTTTCATTTTTCACTCAATGAATGAATTGAAACGTCATATCATTCAATCAACCATTCACTGCGCACAACTTACACCCATAGTTCTAATTGCCACTTAAGGTGATCGTGAGAACTCTTATGGATTTCATTTGGAACCAAAATTAAGCTGCAATTTTTCTCCCCGTGGTTCTATAATGTTTGCATAAGGGTTCTCTCCACCTTTATAGAACTTATTCATGCCTATATATTTCACCCAAGTTTACAAACAGATATGATATGGAGCAATTTTACCACCCAGTTGTGTTACTTGGGGCAGTTTTATGTCTCCGTATCAACATTTATCAATTCTCCAACGACGGTATTATATATTTTCATACTCTTGAAGAGTAAGAACCACAGATAATGTTTACCATACGAAACACATGAAATCGAGGTTTCGTTAGAGTTCACTTTGTTCTGTGTTCCCGAAAGTTATTGTTGGCTTTACCCAGAATCAGCTGATTTGAACAATTTGCTCTGCCGGTAGTAATTTAAGAGCGCCTATCCTAAAAGTTGGGAACGTCGCAATTAGCTGTCAAATATTTACCGGTTTTGATTAATTTGGCAATATACTGTACTGTATGGAAATATGAAACTAGTAAACTAAAATATTGAAATGCAATAATTAATATCGTAACACCGAATATTTCGTTTTAAATGTAAAAACTTTTCAAATGCCTTTTATACACCTAAAACGGTTACAACATCAAATTCAGTGTTATAATTGCAATTCATTATTAATATTCTAGTTCGCTAGCTAGCCACATTTCATATTTCCATACAGTAATATTGCCAAATTAATCAAAACAGTGAAATATTTGACGTCTATATGCGACGTTCCCAATTTTCAGAATAAACGCTCTTAATTAAGTAATATAAGGTTTTGTAAGTCGTTTTAACTTGAAGAAATTCTGAGAAAAAAACAATAGCTTCATCTTTAGAAGCAGAAATTCGACATTCAAGGAGGTGACCTTCATTGATGTTTTTCTTTTCTATCTACTTTACTTCTAATTAATTCTTGAAATCTTAATAATATGTGTTCTGTTAAATTACAGATATCTACGTCAGGTGAGCTAAATGGTGCTAATCCATGCGTCATGTTCGTGAACGGGTGCCGTCAGTAGAGACTGGTCATCTCTTAGCTGCCATGGCTTATTTTAATTTTTGAATTGTTCTTTGTTTTTTATATTTTTATTACGGACGCTTTTAACGTGCACGTCTTTCTACATTGTTCTCACATGTATAATTTCAACGTTAATGATGTATATGCCAATATTTTGTAAAAAAAAAAAATATTTAAAAGAGTGTCCGTGGAGTTTCTTGCCCGTTCTTCTCCATAGGTACCTACTACGCTTTGGAATGGGCAACTAGCTTCATATTTCTGACTGACCGACTTCTTGACAATTCAAAAGTGCCTGTAAATGGTTTAATTGAAATAAATGCTTTGAGTTTGAGTTTGAGTTTGAGGCTAGTGCCTGGCATATTCTAGCTTATTTATCGTAAATCATAGATTATATCTCGATGTTCATCATTTGTTTCTTCATTAGTGCTTTGATTAACTTTAATGCATTTATGTTACAGCCAGTTGCGGAAACGAACTTTAACTTTTAAAGCTGTCATTAAATACTAATCTTCCATTATCTTGTTTTAACTTGTTGCAGAAAGCAACATTAGACTGGAATGGTTCTTTGAAGATATTAATGTAATCATAGCAATAATGATGCATTACGTAATGAGGCGTTAATTTTTGTCTTTGTGCAACTGGGTGTAAATCAATTAAGTACTAATTAGGAATATTACGATCCCTCTTTACAAAATTATTTAAAATTAGTCAAATTTGGGGCAAATGATTGCGGTCATTTCAATTTTCGTGTATTTGATCTAGTCGTATTGAGAATCTTTATTTAAAAAACATTCGTAGGTTCATACGACTTTCTGCTATGTCTATTTTGTGGAAATAACCAACCCGAGCGAGGTTCACATTATTTTAGTGATCGTGCGCTTTTGTCATTTCTACAGTGATGATATGATCGTGGACGTCCACATCCATGTGGCGGCATACTGTCATGCCGTCACGAGGCAGTAAAATGTATGGAAATATAATAAAGTCGCTTTTAAATTTCCATCCAACTCCACGATAACGTTATAACGTGCACATATTTCCATACATTTTTTGAACGTGGACGGGGACGTCCAGGATAATATCAAAACGTTAGAAATTATAAAAGCGCATGTTGGATACCTATTAATCTGAAGTAAATGCTCCACACATCATTAATGCGTTCAGTGCCGGGAGCCCTCCTGGAGGGTTCACCTAGTCGCAAATGGGATGCCGGGAGCCTTCACAGAGGGCTCATTTTAAATGTAGATTTTTTCTGAGAAAATACAGCATTATAAACTGTGAAAATAAAATCCAACCAACGCATATACCTACAAATAAATCTTGTTAAAATATACATAGTAATTTAACAAGATTTATTTGAAGGTATATGCGTTGGTTTTAAAATCCTTGCATTACATTTTTTTGTTCACTCTTACAAATATTCACAAAATAAAATGAAAATTAAAAGACCCTCTGAAAAACAAAATTTTACTTCGTTTTACAGTGTTTTATAACACGGTTTTAAACCGAATGCCGTTGACCGTCCGCGATGATTCCCTTTAGCGCAAACCTAATGCCGGTAACCCTCCCGGAGGGTTCACTTCCAATATGTATGGCGGCATGGCGTATGAGTTCTATGAAACTGGGAGGATTCGAAAGTGTACATCTTTATTATAATTATCAACCAAAGTGAGGTCGTTAAGTTGTAAAGATGTAATGATAATAACCTAACATGATTTTCTGTTCTTTGAACGTCTTTGTCTCAATCTGATAAAACTATGCATATTGATATGAATTTTTTATTTGTTTTAGTCTTGCAGTAGTTATTTATCATAATTGTTACATAATATATATGTAACTATATATTTGATTTTATTTTATTGTAATCGCATCTTTATTACTTGCAGGTGCAAATAAACTATTTTTATTTATTTTATATGAAATCATCATGTTGTTGCTAATCATCAATGTTTTATTTTGATGTTCATATTTTCTTTGATCAAATTCAAACTCAAAGCATTTGTTTCAATTAAACCACTTACAGGCACTTTTGAACTGTCAAGGAGTCGGTCAGTCAGAAATATGATCTACCCACTTACCTTTAACTTTCGGAAAAGACTCATGGATACGTAAAACGTTTCTAGTAAAATAGCATCTCCATCTAAACTAATACTACGATAATGAAGAGAAAATATTTGATTTTTTGTATGTTTGTTTGTAATGAATAAACTCAAAAACTACTGGACCGATTTAAAAAATTCTTTCACCAGTAGAATGCTATATTATCACTGAGTAACATGGGCTATAATTTATAAAGATATAACGCGGGTGACGCCGCTGGCGCTATCTACTTATTAATAAAATGTAAAGTTACAAAGTAACAATAATGAATAAAGTATACAATTATTAAGTGCTTCTTTACATATTATCCTTTATATGTACTTGGAGTCGATCCTTATACAGCCTTTTGAAACATGTAGCAAATGCGTACTCTATAAGCACGGCATTTTCCATCGTCGCCATAGCCATAGCGAATTCTGCAAACACCTTTTGCAATACTCGGCCTTAGGACAGTCGAGTGACAAGCATTAGGTCAGTTTCGACAACTCTCTTTGCGAGATAAACAAATATTTACAAGCCTTCATACAATAAACTACCTAGAATACGTATACGAAACTTGACGCCATTACATTGCGCATTTACAACGGATGTGTTGACAACCTTATTAGAGAAATTACGCAATGGACTACACAACTCAGTAAAACGGTTTTTACTGCAATTGCAAACCTAGTATAATAACCTGTCTGTGCAAGAATGATGATGCTTGTGTATTTCACATCTACTTATTTATTTATGTAATTTATTGTATGATGTAATTCTGTTGTCGATAGTTTATTACTAATTATCACCCACGGAATTTTATTTAACTTAAATATTATGAGATAAGATAGAGAAATTCATACCTAGAGTCCGCGCCACCACTGAAGTCCATTTGACGCGGCGCTAATGTTCATGTTATTGCATCACATTGCATTTAAAAAAATGTAGTTCCACAATTTTCCGCCGGCCACTAAAGATAGTGGCGCGCACTATAGAGTCGACTTTAATTTTGATAAGATAGTTTCGACCGTCGTTACGGGTCGTCAGAAGCCCGAAAGTCTGACGACCAGTCTTACCAAGAGGTATCGTATTACCCAGTTACTGAGTTGTGGAGTTCCGATAGACAGTCGCTCCATGTAAAATACAGGTATTCAGCTGCATCCGGTTAGACTGGAAGCCGACCCCAACATAGTTGGGAAAAGGCTAGGCAGATTGATTTTTTTGTTTTGAAAGTTGAACATATTTTTATAAAAGGTCTGAAAATCTTCAAAAGTAGGTACTCATAGAAGTACCTACTGCTAATGGTCAGGCAGCTAATAAAAATTTAAATATGGAAATAATTAAATTAGTAACTAACTTAACAGAAGTTGACGTTGCTTTGCATGAGCAGATACAGCAGATAAAAACTATTATTGTCCACCATAATATCCAACAAAATTAAAATTAATCGACCACAGAGGACGTATAGTAAATTACATAATGGAAAAAAACTTGTAAATACGTACGACGGGTATTTTTCGTTTTTGTTGAATGTTGACCTGTTACTCGTTCTTTTGGTTATCTCTAGCGAGATGAGACTTTAGACCTTAAGGAACCTGTCCCACCGCTCCGACGAGAGCGAATTGCTATCCACAATTTTCTCGCTCAAGAAACGTACAAAGGATTGTAGGTCCCATGTAAGTATATAGTATTAGAGATAGATTAATTCAATTAGTTGTTCCGGGTCTGGCTGTTTGTGTATGTGAGTTTAAATGTTTGTAAACGCGTTTGGAATTTCTTTTCAGGAGAAATTCCTAGTGTGGGGCAACGTTTTTAAAAAAAAGAAAAAAGAGAAAGAGATATAATAATAGTTGATCGCTGACCGTTCCCTCTGCCTGCGAGTACTCGTTTGCTGCAGAGACAAGAGCTATCAAAAAGGGTACACGCTCAGTGACGCTCGCTTGGCGGGAAGAACAATCGCTGAGAGAATCACGCTACATACGCATACCAGCGAGTCGTCGCCGTCGCGCACTCGCTGCTCGTTGCTCGCCAACTCGTTATTAGTTGCTAACTTTACTCGCTTCTCGTTATTCGCGGGCGGTGGGACAGGTGCCTTAACTGACTTTAAGAAGAAAAACTTGAAATATGTACATACATGTATGTAATATATTTACTTAGGTACTTGTACCTTGTGTAGCCTGCAAAAACTACAAAAGGTTTAAGTATTAGAATTTGAATATTCGCTACTGGTAGGTATTTCGTGAACTTTGTGTCATGTCATTTTATTCTACAATGCCTAGGTGGCGTCCACGGCTGTGACGTTACATACGGAAATATATATTTTTTGTTAAATAACTAACAATGGATCATGTTTCGATAAAAAGTTATTAAATACTTAAAAGGATCGGAATCGATATGGGGTTGGCACTACATAAGAAAATAAGAAGCAATACTGAATTTTCTCTATTTATTTCAAGAGGACGTGCTCACTTATACATGCCTATCACATAACCATAGATAATAAATACACTTGAATACGCGCACATAACAGTCGTTTTACGAAAACAATCAGCGCAAATTCAATTTTGAAACTAATTCTAAATTCGCATTCAGTGATCGAATGGAACCATTTTTCTACCATCCCGCATAACGTAAGGTTCCCTTTTGCTGTCAATCTTAACAGTAGGTACCTACTGTTGAAAATTGAATATTGTATTTACAAAACATATATATAGTCCTCCAGACCGTATTTCGGCCACGGCGGCCAATCTCAACGGAGACTAGCCTTCGGCGCGGGAGATATTATAGTACACAAGTGTGTGCGCAGACACATGTGCACTCTCTCTTCCCTCACTCTCATAGGGGATCTCCGATGGGACGGCAATACGACACGACCGGAGAGAGATCAGGCGCAGGACCACCGGCTTAACGTGCTTTCCGAGGCAAACTTCCAAACTTCCGACTTCCAAACTCCGGGCTGTTACTAAGAAATTCCTAATGGAAAACCCCAATAACATTTTGCCCGACCCGGGAATCGAACCCAGTATTCCACGCTCAGCTGTCGCGCTTTCGACCAGGAGACCAACGGGGCAGTTACATTTACATAATAAAATGGAAGAGAAGATATAAAGTTGAAAATAAGATTGTATACAAAATAAAATGGAATTGTTTACTCAACACAGCTGCAGTATTACCAGCCAGGCACGTGTAACATACACAATTAGTACTAACAATGTTAAACATGCGACTAATTGCCTGACTCGGCACAACTCTCGCTTTGACTGCACTGAAACCGGAATCGGATAGAAATCGAAAAATTGTAAACTGTGTTCTGAATCCCTATGTAGATAATACGTAAAATTAATTTCTAGATAAAACATGCCATCTAATTATGAAAGATATAGCTCAGTGGCGGATCCAAGATTGTCGTTTGGGGGCTTGACCCCGCTGAGGGTAGGTTTTACTAAAGGAAACACTAAAAACCGGTCAAGTACGAGTCGGATTCCTGCACGAAGGGCTCCATACCATTATCTATAAAAACGCCGAAAAAATCGTTGGGTATGGGAGCCCCCTTAAATATTTATTTTATTCTGTTTTTAGTATTTGTTGTTAGAGCGGCAATAGAAATACATCATCTGTGAAAATTTCAACTGTCTAACTATCACGGTTTATGAGATAAAGCCTGGTGACAGACGGACAGACAGCGGAGTCTTAGTAATTGGGTCCCGTTTCACCCTTTGGGTACGAAACACTAAAAAGCACACATTTTATATTGCATAGCGCGTAGAAAGCCTCCTCGGATTACTTTTCGCAAATTCCTCAATGACTTCGTTAGGTTGTAGACTACCAGAGATATCTCGGTGAATATACATGGCGGCCAAACCGGGCAGCGTGAGTAGCAGAATGAGTGGCGTCGATGACGATGACGTCAACATTCGTCACTTAAACAAAACATCATATACAAAAAAACTTGAAAACATAATACAATAGGTATTATTGAGTTAATGATAAATTGATGACGATTGTACCTTAGGTAGTGTTATGCTTGCTAAAAATGTAATTAGAATAATATCAGATTCACATTAAAATTTGTCACAGAACTCAGATACTTTTTGGCTTGAGCCCCTTAGCCCCTTATGGATTTGCAATTTCAGACTTATCTATAATAACATTATAAAGAGGTAACACTAATCTATACTTAATAATATAAAGACGTAAATTAGTTTTTTTGTTTGTTTGTATGTAGGGGCTCATCTCCGGAACTATCGGCCCGATTTGAAAAAATATTTTTGCATTGGATAGCCCAACCGGCCCCTCTCAAAGAGAGGAGGCCTGTTTCCCAATAGTGGGTGTTTGAAGGTAGCGCCTTCAAACAAACAGACTCTCTGGAACTACCAATTACAATACAAAAATTATTTTTCAGATGACATTTGACAGCTGTCTGTTGACAGCTGTCATTTGACAGCCGAATTCTTGAGGAAGGTTATATATAGGCTATTTAACATTGCCACGGACCTTAGCCGAGCAAAAAGAAAAAGAGTCAAAAAGAACGCTAAGCGAAAACGAAGTAATAGCTCGGGCGGACGATGCGATGCGACGCAGTGAATTTTATAAAAATGCGGCTGTTATTTTAGTATCGTATAGTGTCGTACAAGTCGTCTTGTTGGCTTGTTGTCTTACGACTTCCATGCGAACGAAGTCTCGGGCAGAAGCCTGCACTACACACATGCTTGAATATATCGCTACATAAAGGAAACTACATGGTTTAATGCAAACATGTGTATTGCCGACCTTATACTAAGCTCCTAATACACGGAGTACAAATTTCCAGTTTATGCTGATCTTGCATTGTATAGGATGTCCGTACAATGCGAGGTCAGCTTATACTGGAAATGTATAGCTTGATGTGTAGCCGTGTGTACATAATTATATTTATAAAGATTATTTATCTTTAAGATGTTATTCATCACTGTTTACAGATGCTTAGTGTCTTCCGTGTTATGTATTTTAAATACATGGCGCTAAATAATTAAATGTCAAGTTGTATTTTATTTTCGCACAACGTCGTACATATTAAAAAGCTACAATATTATAACGTGGTAGTATACAGTGGAAGATAAAAACCATGCAGGCAAATACGTCTGATGCAATAATATTAGAACACAAATGTAAAATTAATACAGTTTAACTAAAATATTTTATCACTACATATTATAAAACAAAGCCCCTGTCTGTCTGAAGGCGATAAACTTAAAAACTACTGAACGGATTTTCAAACGGCTTTCAACAATAGACGAAGCGATTCATGAGGAAGGTTTAGGTGTGTAATTCATTAGGGTTTGTGAAAATTGGCTGAAATATGACGATGTAAAATACTCCAAGTAAGATGAACATCAGTTACATTTTAACCTAACCCACATGCTCGATGCAACAGGCTGATACAACACTACGACGGATAAAAAAAGTACTGCTCCCCGTGCGAAGCTGGGGCGGGTTGCAAGTGTTAAATATTTAAAACGCCGTAAATCCCCACAGATTAAAACTATTTAAAATTTGGATTTAAACCACTTCATTGAATAATTTAAACAAGCTGTGAATAAAAATATAAAAAACCAACGTTTGCTTTATATTTCAAAGATAACTTGTTTGTTAACCTTTGCCTTGCTCACGTAATAATAAGTATAAGGAACGTCATATACATTAAAAAAAACCGCCCAAAAGCATGTCGGACCACGCACAATGAAGGGTTCCGTAGTTAGGGTTAATTTATCCTTAGGACAAACTTAACATTGTAGTTGAAAAACCTGTTCTGCCATACATTCCAACTGTTTGTTTGTACGCACAATATTCGGAGATTTTGCATGTTATTTTAAAACTATAGACTTCTTATAAGGTTTCCTTTAATCTATAACTATAAAACCCCTCGGGTTTTTTTTTTTTAAATTTTATACTTTGTTGTTTCAGAGATAAGGGACCCCTCCCTTATCTCTGAAACTACAAATTTATATACTAACCAATTTTATACAAATTGGTTAATTTTCTTAAATATCTTTAAAAGTATTTATTTTAAAATAATTAAAATATTGAGATCCTCACAACAAGCCCTTTCATTTGATATGTCACATGGTACAGTTTGCAAAGCTTTATTTTTTTAAATTTCAATTTGCCCTCGAAATGTCGATTAACGAAAATTAATAGTTTAATTTGAATTTTGAATATGCGGCCATATTCAAAATTCATTTATTTTCGTTACCTACTCGTCCGTGTTTGGATCACAGAAATTGATATGACTGTGTACCAAATTTCAACTTAATCGGTCCATTAGATTCGGAACAAATTGGCTGTGACAGACGGACAGATAGACACACGAGTGATCCTATAAGGGTTCCGTTTTTTCCTTTTGAGATACGGAACCCTAAAAACAGCTGTCATTTTTTAAATTACCAAATTATACTGTAGCAAATTGGCTGACGTAACCTACTTATATACTTACATACTAGGTAATTTAATTCGGTATACAATAATGGTAGGTACAATTTTACTTCATTGTATGGAACTTATTGTTTGATCTCCATTGCAACACAAATGCGGAAAGCGTACAAGCTTGAGTTGAGAAACAATCTTCAACACGTCTCCACAACTGCGCAGGCGCATTACAAGATTAATCTCGTGTGGGGATGTTAGTCAACCGTGTATTAAACCCTAGATACACGAACGACTGAGTTATAGACTGGTTTGGATATACACGCTTTCAAAGTTAGCTACATTAGTCCCAACTCATAGGTTTTATAAAACACTTCCTGTGCAAAAAAGATCATCGAGGAACATTGGCAATTGATAGCGCATATATTGCGGAAGGCATCGCAGAAGCTTGCAAGGACACTCATAATCTACGTTTTTATAACTCTACAAAAAACCATCTATGCAAACCAAGTGATTACCCGTACTCAACATCACACGGTAACTTGAAGCATTTACTTATAAAATAGGTACCCCAAAATGACTCGACTGTGTACACCACACTTAAATCGAAGAACGTTCATTACATGAAAAAAGGCCTTCACAAAATTACATGTGTACAACAGACAGGTACAATAAGCTGCATTTGTGGTTCTACATAAGTTAACCACGCCATGTTGCGGTTCTGTGATGAGAGAATGACGGAAAGCAAAATGTTACGCGCTATCAATTTGGCTTCAAATTTTTGGTGACCTTTCCAATGGCATTAAGCTGGAGTGGCATCGTTAAGGTTATAAAACAAAGGCAAGGGGGGATAGCGGATGATACCGCTTTGTAACATTATCCATACTTTATATTTTGTATCAATTTTTTTATTTAAAAGAGTGTCCGTGGAGTTTCTTGTCCGTTCTTCTCCATAGGTACCTACTACGCTTTGGAATGGGCAACTAGCTTCATATTTCTAACTGACCGACTTCTTGACAATTCAAAAGTGCCTGTAAATGGTTTAACTGAAATAAATTCTTTGAGTTTGAGTTTGACTTATTTTATGAATGTGAAAGTTTGTTTGTTACTAAAGAACAGATTTCAACTAAATATGGCATAGTGAAGGATAGAGGACACTCGAAAAATGGCTTAAGTTTTCCAGAGAAAGCTTAAGAAGACGATCTAAGTGGATAAAGCCGCGGAAGGAATCAAGTAAAATTAAAGGCATGTAGTACAACTGCTAGGGGATTGCTTAAAAGCTAGCAATGCATCCATGTTGTTTGACAAGGTATAATTAAGCGTTTGGCTGTGACGAAACGAATGATTACTAAGCAAATCTACATAGGTATACAAAAAATGATAGGATTGTACGTATTTCTGAATTTTGTATTGCTTTGTAATGACCAATAGACCGCTCTTTGTTGATCTCTCAGCACTTTTTGCAGATCAGTACCCTAATTTCGTAATACACGATCAATCAGAATCTGAATCTTTTTGAAACAGATGATGAGATGATCCATTGCTGCATAAGTTCGAAAAAAAAATCTGCTCAACAACGTAAATAACGCAATGAATGTTGTTGAACTGTCAAAATGAAACAGATTAGTCGTAATCATTTACGAAAATGCGTTGCGTAATTAGATAGCAGATACTGAATATTTTGACAAATACGAGTAGATTTGAATTAAAGAAAGTTTTCTCAATGGTGTTCGTGGTTCTGAGAAAATAACAAGTTTAAAAAATGTTCAGGTATATAAATAGTATTTATATTTAAATATCTATTGCATTAAATTCCACACAACTTTACGATCTCTATCAGAAATTACTACGTGTGGAAATATCAAATAATGTGTTGACGGATTCTGCAATTGTGTTACATTTCACACACTTTGTATCGAACGTGACGTAGATTATAGAAACTAACTACATAAATGCCGTGTAAAACTCCTTGTTGAGTGTCTTTTGTTTTTATAGATTCCACACTAGGTTCTATCATAGAACTCTGGCTTCCTGTCTATCGTTTTTATCAACTTTTTTCATCTGCAAACGAGTTTTCTGCATGGCCAGTAATAAACCATGAGAGAATATTTTATTTATATTACGTAATTAAAATGCAGACGTGTCACCGAGTAAGTCATGATTATCACCTGTACGTGCGTTGTTATAATGCGGTAATTAGTCAACTGACCTTGTTTGTTGATATCCCATAACACGACGGTGCAGCCGAGCCGCGCTAGCCTCAGGGCTATAAGGCTGCCCAAGCCACCACCGCCTCCTGTCACCACAGCAATAGCACCCTTAAGGTCCTTTTTATGTCGGCCTACAATGGTGTCATATGTAGCTTTTATCACGGATCCGATGCCGACGATGACAAACATTATAACGTCTATAATCGCTTGCACGACGGTGTATTTATTTCTCATACATTCTGGTATCTCCCTCGTGAGGGGTCCTGGCCTCATGCCATTCATATACTCCTGAGTTTCCACAGACATGTTTGTTTTAGGTTTTTATTTTATTAATTAAATGTCCAACCACTGAGCATCACTTTTCACTTATTGTTTTAAACACTTCACTCGTATTTGGTACCTGTAACAAAAAAGAGTAAATAAGAAACATGTTTAACATTTATAAGTAAAATGTTATCATTATTATGTCGTTATGAAACTGCCATGTAATACTTCAACTAGGTACATGCTACTACATATATCGACTTTTACTAACTGCCTCGTTGGTCTAGTGGTCGCAAGCGCTACTGCTGAGCTTGATGTCCTGGGTTCAATTCCCGGGTCGGGCAAAGTGTTATTGGGTTATTCCATCCAGAATTTCTCAGTAGCAGCCCGGAGTTTGGATTTGTGCCTGGTTGAAGACAATAGGCTCGCCCCTTATTACATGGGACTTTTAAACATAACTGGCGAAATGTGGGTGTACTATAGATACGTCTCTGGATACAAAAATATCATTGAAATATTTGGGTAAAAATTACTTGACATTGTGATGATTGCGTACGTTATTACTAGTACTTACACTACATAACTTCGAACACATCATTTAGGATTGTTATTACAAAATCCAATTAACTGTTACATGTCTTTTAAGTGTTAGTAATTAGTTTATAATCGTCATTATCTAATGTAATATGTAACCCTGCTCTACATGGCTCTGCTAGGTTGTCACAACAATTCTTAAATTTTTTTTAGCGTAATTATTTATTGCCGTACAGCCCGATGGAACATGAGGCGAGTCGCTGCGCAGTAACGAATTCATGGGTCAGCGGGATTGAGGGGTGGGGTACTGCGCAGCGAGTAGCTAACTTCCGAGCCGCCATTAAGTTTGAATCGAACTATACCAAGGGGTATCGTGTTATAACTTGGGGGCTGCCTCCACGAGCGAGAGAATCGCGGTGATATTATCGTCGTGCCATTAAATTCAATAGAAACTCTATGAACCAATCTCCACACGACGATATCATTGCAGCGATAATTTGAAGGCACAGCGTGACTATCGCCGCGATTCTCTCGTCCGTGGAGATGGCGCCAAGTTGTGGAAGTCGGGTAGGTAGTTGCTCCATCTTAAATACTTGTTCAGCTAAAAGTTAAATACTTGTTAAATACTTATTAAATACGTGTTAAATACGTGTTAAATACGTGTTAAATACGTGTTAAATACGTGTTAAATACGTGTTAAATACGTGTTAAATACTAGTTAAATACGTGTTAAATACTTGAATTATTTTAGCTTTTTTAGCTGAACAAGTATTTAACATGGATTTAATAAGTTAAATCCATGTTAAATACTTATTCAGCTAAAAAAGCTAAAATAATTCAGCTGCATCTGGCAAGATTGGAAGCCGACCCCAACATAATTTGATTGATGATATAAGATGATTGTTAACTTTTGGTGATTACTCTATACAAAACCTATAAAGATTTCATGCATTCTTCCGACACTGCGTTAGGCATTCATAATTATATTCATAAAACCTTCGAGAAATTTATGAATCTTATCTTAAATGACCAAACTTTTAATTTTTTAGTTCTTGGAAATCAGTCGTTTACGTAATCTGATTTGGCATTGAAATTCATATTATTAATTTAGTCAATATAACCTTAACATAACATGGTAAGGATTAGGAAATCGTTTAGAGCACATATTTCTAACAAAGATCTGCAAACGAATGCGCATTCGTTCGCACAGTCAAAATATTGACTTGCTAGGAATCCCCGAAAATGCGCATTAAAATATAATGAACAGAATATTTGCAAAGACGATAAAAAATTCCTTGAAATCACTAATTACCAAAAATACTTAAAAATCTGAATAACCACCACAATTAAAAGACTGCCTCCTTGTGATGTGGATGCGACTCATAAAAAATTGTGACTAAAATCGGTATGGATTTAGTCACCAATATGAGTGACTAAATCAAGTGCCATTACGACAATTATTTTGGTGGAAGAAACCGTGGGATATCCATCAATCATTGACGAGTCGTAAATGATTGATAGATGTCCCACCGTTTCTTCCTTATTCTGCAAAAAGTTTGCGAGTAGGTATATATAGTCTTGGCCTCGCTTCTCATGCATGAAGTTGTAGGTTCAAATCCGTGATAATCCAATGTGACTTTTCAATTCATATGTACTTTCCGAGTTTATCTTGGAAATTATTGACATCGGTGAAGGAAAAAATCGTGAGGAAACATGGACTTTTAGTTATTATAAGTCTAAAATCACCAACCAGTCTTGAGCAAGCGTAGTGATCAGTGCTCATGCCTTCTCTGTATGAGAAGAGGCCTTTGCCCTGCAGTGGGACAGTAATAGGCTGGTATTATTATGTATATGTATGTCGTTTGAATAGACATACCAACAACCGAATAATATGTTCAAATCGATAACATTGATTGCTATGGACTGTAGAGATCGTATCCTATTTAGTTGTAATATGCAACCTTTTCTAAATTGCTTAAAATTATGAGATAAACGCTGACAAGAATTAAGAAAAAAAAAAGAAATAAGGACTGACATATAGATGTCAAGAAAAAGAATATGAAAATAATACAGGTAGGTAAAAACATATTTTTTACCATTAAAAGAAAAGATTTACATCAACGCATAGACGTTGTATACGTCTATATGCATCAACGGTAAAAAAGATTTCTAAGTCCACAATAATTACGATATAAATGATCTTTCATTGGTTAACGTCCCGGTACTATAACAACTTGTCGTTATTTAGTACCGGGAGTATCATTTAGTATCTATTAAATCTACAGCTTCGATTAAACATGTATATAATCAAAGATCAACAACACGTAGGTAGGTACGAACCTACACTATTTGCATATTATCGCTATAAAAATGATTTATTAGTAATATATTCTACATTTTAGCCTTCGCGATTAGGTAATATTAATTTGTTTTTTTTTTTTAATTCCTTATATATTTATTTGTTTAACCAAGGAAAAAAGAACAGAAAAATATGTGCAAAGGTGATGCTTATTTCTAAAGAAATCTCTTCCAGCATACCTGCGATAGGAAAGTAGATAAAAAGAGATGAAGACAACGTGTGTAAGAGTAGAAAAGAAAACAACACATAAATCAAACGTTATTTGTTGTCATTAATCGTGTTTTTGAATAGATCTTTATTATTATATTAATTTCAAGTTCAACTGTTGTATAATAAGGGGTATTAAAACACGAATGCGGGTTTAATAGAATTACATGAGTGTTTTAATACCTAATTATGTACAGTTGCATACAAGACTTTATCTACACCCATGGTATGAATCCTCTATAAAAGGTTCTGAAACCATAGGGTGCTGTACAGTGTTGTAAGAACTATATGTAAATTCAAGGAAAGTTTAATTGCTGAGTATCTAATACAAACAAATTATGTATAGGTAATAATAGAATTAACATGCGGCGCTGTGGTAGTGTAGCGCGTGCATGACAATGTTCTTTTTTTGAAATTCATAAAGATACCACGAATTGAGTAGTGAGAATGTGGCTGTTTGATGAGTAAGGAAGGGACCGAAAAAGCAAAGGAGTTGTATAATGAAACGTACAACCTTATAACACTCGTTTGGATGATATTATGGTTACTATGACACTAATTGTTTTAATGTTGGAAATAAGCTAACTGTTTCCGAAACTTTTATAGAGGATTTATAGCATGGGTGTAGATTAACAATTTTAAAGGCTCGTCCTAGATCCATTAATGTTTAATCATGATATAATTACCTGTATAGTTTGAAAACATTTAGAATCATGATTCAGATGTAGGTACCTAATAATTGTCTGCCTTATCAAGGATACAAACATTAGATATCATTCATGAAATTCAAAACATACTGGAATGGATAATCTTTACAAATTACTGTGTTTGGGTTAAACAAATGGCAGTGTATAGAGTGCCGCCACTATTATGCCGCTAGCGGCATAATAGTGGCGCTGCCTCAGCCCGGCTAAAGTGTTGTAAACATTGCATTGTCACTGTCACTGAGCCACTGTCACTTGTTATTTTGTTTAATTGTTGAGGTTAGTTCGCTTTAAAACACCACATTCCCAAAACATTACATTCTCTTGTGCCTAAACGGACCTTGGCACTTTATCCGATAGGGATAAAGTGCCGCTAGCGGCACTCTATACACTTCCTTAACAAATTATAGTTATAGCTTTTTCTCCTTTAGTGGGTAGCACCATTGATGGTCTCTGTTTAATATTTTATATTGCATCGATATAGTATCGATAGCTACGCTTTTTAAAATCGTTGAATAGGTATTTACCTAAAGTTTAGAGGCTCTAGACATAACAACGTAGTCTGTTGAATTCTCTGCAGCAGTGTTTTTATATAGTAGGTAGTGTTTTTATACAGTTAGGACACTTAAAGTCAAAGCCATAGTCGAATAATTTATTTCAATTAGGCACTTTTGAAAGTCAAAATTTACAAAAAAAATATTTGGTTCTAGTCGCCCATTCCATTAGTCGCCCCTTCCCTTAGATATAGTAAAGTAGAACCGCTCTGATGATGAATGCAATGGCAATTAATGTAGAAGTTTCAGGAAAAGTTGGAATAAATTGCAATTCAATAACTAGGAATAAAGCGTTTTATTTCGAGATACAGAAATAACAGAAGAAGAAATGCAATAGATCAGTGGTTGGCTCGCAAGCCGCATGCGGCTCTTTGGCGTATACTTAGAGTGCGGCTCTTTGGCCTATACTTAGAGTTCGGCACTTTGGCCTATACTTAGAGTGCGGCGGCTCTTTGGCCTATACTTAGAGTGCGGCTCTTTGGCCTATACTTAGAGTGCGGCTCTTTGGCCTATACTTAGAGTGCGGCACTTTGACCTATACTTAGAGTGCAGCTCTGTACAAAAGTCGATAAATGCGAGCATAGACACGCGCAGGTGTCGAGGTTTCGGTCAATAAGCAAGATATCAAGTTTAATTTGAAATTCAAACATATTTCAAAGATTTATTTTCGAAGTATTTTCACCAAAAAATCCTTTCAAAGTTTTCCAAGGTTAACTTGTTATTAAGTAAGATGCCTTTATCATATTATTATCCGCCGATATGATGATGATGAAGGCATCCTACTTCTTAGCAAGTTAATTTTAGAAAGCGTTATGGAGTGAAAGAGGATGGGAGTTTTAAGGATTAAGAAAAGTGTATTGAGACAGTTTGGACACACAGAAAGGATGGCTCTTATAAGAAATCTTAGTTGTTATAGTATTGATATTTGGCTATATTGACTAATGAGTTTGCCGACCACTGCCCTAGACGATAACCTATTGTTGCGGAAGAAACAGACGTCGAAATTCCCAAAGACTCTATGATACTCCATTATCTCTGATTAGAAACACTTGGATTTCTATTTACGACATATCTTGGTTTTCTATCCAAACTTATTTGCTTAGTTTAATATATTAAATAAATCATTATGGGAGTAGTTGGCTCTGTTCTCCCTCACACATCGCCGATGTCGCAAGCGCAGCCAGCGGCCGGTGAATGCAGCCATTGCACAAACCACGGCTTACTTCGAGGACCGGTGTCGCTGTGAAGGTTGCCTTTAATATTATCAATGAGTTCAATTCACTCTTGGTGCAGATTTGATACAATTATGGACAAGGTTATATGGTTTTTATTTTATTGACTAAAGAGTGAATATGTAAAAATGTCGCCAACAACATCGCTATGAAATAAGGTAAATATCCCTCTGAAATATTATGGCCTATCATTCACGACACTACGCAAAAATGAAGTGTTACAAACTAGAATTATCAATGAGTAGCCACAATGTTACAGCAGTTCATAGCACTAGTATTTCAGAGGTAGTCCGTACACGAAGTGACTTACCAACGCGTTATCCTATCTGTAAGAGGGAGTGGGCCCTAATCCACCACGCGGGCCCAGTGCGGGTTGGCGGATGTCACATGTCTTTGAATTTTTGATTCTAGGACATAGGCCGGTTTCCTCACGATGTTTTCCTTCGCCGTTTTGAGAGCAGTGATGATGAAAATTCGAACCCATGACCACACGTAAGTCGCGGCCGTTACCACTGGGCCATCACTGATTCTAGCTGCTCCTGGAGCAGTTGCGTGGTGTACGGACCACCATTGAAATACTAGTGCAAACGTGTTGAAGGTGATTTATGCTATTATTAAATGCATTACACCTCTATTAAGCCAACTAAAGTTCGAAATTTCGTCAAAATGATCTCTCAAACAAGAGTCAAAAATATTTTCGGACAGATTCAGACTAATCTGTTTCATTTTGACAGTTCAACAACATTCATGCATTCAGCAATGGATTAGCAATTAGGGTGTTGGTGTCAATTTCGTCTTAAAGAATGTCTTAAAGAGCATCAAAGTTAGAGAAGCATCGTTTTATCGTAACAAACGGTTTCTAAAATAACAAGACTTGTTATTTTAGAAACCGTTTGTGTATGCTATTATTTTTTCTCTCTGCTAGTGTGATTTTTATTGGAGAGAAAGTATTCATGACTGTTGTTACTATGCCAATGTATCGTATTATTTTGCTAAATGTGCATTCACAATCACACATCACGGTATTAAAATGTTTAAGAGTTAATGGTATTTTTGTATATTTCGCAAATGATCCTCAATAATTTATAGTCAAATACTAAATGCGTCAAGGAGATGAGGTTTAACAACACAATGTGAGGATAATCATAATATAATTTACCTTGATCAGGAAAATACTATACATACATACCTAACAAAAAATAAAAGGTATATATACAAAAAAAACCGTTTACTATTACGTCAAGTTTGACGTAATAGTAAACTGAATTTATTTTTGTTCATGTAGAAAAACAAGGTTTTCCTACGATAAGAACATAATAAATAACGTATCTTGTTTTAATATTTTAAACTGGTTTAATTTATAAAAACCTATACAAAAAATATACAAAAACCTAATGTTCAACTTAGAATGACGCACATACCTACTTAGAAATATGTATAGATAGATACATTAAATACGTAGTACAAGTATTTATAGTTTTTGAGTTTTTATCGTGACACGTGTAACTTTTAGGGGATGTTGCCTGATCAAGGTTTTGTTGAGCCAAGGAACACAGGTGTGTATGAAATGTCAGAATTTTAACATTTTGATACCTAAATCTAGTCTCACATACTATTTTTTATTCTGTTTATTTTTCCCGTAAGTCAACCATAGTTTATAAATAAATAAATAAAAATGACACTACTACAATTCCACGTCCTAGTGAATCCGAATTTGAATCCCCGTTTACAGTATCATGCATATTGTAATTTTATTGTATACCTATTGTGTGTAGTGAACCTGTCAAAACATCAAAGAACAACATCGGAGTGTCTGAGGTTTTTCTCAATTAAGTTGGGTCCTCCAGAGATGAACGCACCAAAAAGCGTTAGACCAGTTGAAACTTATGGCGTCCAAATCAGCGAGCATACAAAGATCAGGGGCCTTATTATGAAGTATCAATGCCATCATTATTCCACTGCGAAAAAAGGATAGTGCTAGCGGCCGTGTATAGCTCCGTCTCTCACTCACACTGGAATAATAGTGGCATTAATACGTCATAATACGGCCCCAATTGGCAAAGATGAAATGAAACGAAATTGTTTATTCTGCAAATAGGATATTGGAATCACTTTTACACGTCATATTAAAAATCTATAAAAAATTTGCTAGTTGAGTTCGGCGTTCCCAATCTGACTACTCTGAGAAGAAAGGCCGTAACAAACTCAGAGGTCACAGTCTCTTCTAAAGTCCAGACATAATCTTGGTCAGGCCATATGAGGACCATGTAGATTATTGTATGAAATGGTCTTTTGAGGAAAGAACCACACAGATTTAAGTGGACATTGCCAGTCAGTGCAAGCATTTGTCAGTAATCGTGAAGCTCAACTCGACGAACAATACCAAAGAAAGGACATTTGGGTAGGCCACATAAACTACTACTACAACTAGTACTAAAAAATATCCACATAGTCATAGTAGAGTAATTAAAATAATATAATACTTTACAAAGTAAACATGTCATTTTGTACATAATTTTCAACAATGTCAATGTATATGTGGATGTAGGTACCTACTATATTATTTTACCAAGATCTCTGACCTATCTTTGTACGAACAAAGCTAATTATAACAAAGTGTCATTGCGTTATCAAAAGACAGGAAAGCAGTAATAATGGCTAACCTTCCAAGGCCGCTTGTAACAGGGCAAAGTAATTGCGTTATAGCAGTGGTTAATTACTTAAACCATGATTACATTCTCACTAGATACATATCTGCTGTGGTAATTATATACGTATGTCTTGTTAAGTATGCACGTTTTATAGATAAAGAAAGAAAATTACTTTGCTTACAAGTTTGTTGCAATTAAAAATTGTCTACCGAAAGTAGATTGAATTTATTGTTATTTTCCAGACTAGTTCCATAATTGTTTCACTTTTGGCGTTCTGTTTAAGTGTTAACTGCACCTTTAAGATCCTCATCATTCTTCTGGCTGTACCTATCCATATTTTTGTCGGATCGGAGCATACGCCTTTTTCTTTCATAGATTTTATCAACCGTCATTTGATCCTTCCATTTACATGTATAAAATGTATGCTCCTCAACTAGGGTATGTACAATTGTACATAGGTGCCAGGCCTTAGGGTGAAAAGATCCTATGATCTAATTCACCTGTGCAATGAAGATACAAATAAATAACTGCCGTTCACGCCAATGCTAATTCTGAAGAACTGATTACTATCATTGTTATTCTGCCTCCCATTCATGACGACAGCCGCCTAGTAACTTATCGATGACGCACGCACTATCTTTTATCGTCCACGTACTCGTGATCTGAATATAAGGATCACTGTTAGTCTTTGGGCGATGCATTCAATGTCACATTCAACGCTTCATTGAACGATTCAAGGCCCAATGAGGCATTTGACCACAAATAGTAACCGCAACATACAGAACTATTGTTTGTATGATTAACGATCGTTTCGCCTTTTGTTATTTTGAATGTTTTATTGTCCATCGAGTTCGTAATTGATAAGGAATTTTGCGCAATATTTTCGAAATGAACCTGTTTCTATGTCTGTTATGTTCAAAATGCCGTTACGTCCACCGCTATAATCATCGTTGACACATCACACACATTTTTCATTTTGATTACTACAGCTATAATGATAGTAAGCGGTGGTCATTTTGATGCATAATTCTATGACATGCTCATTATATATGAAGCTGGCGATCATGCGAACTTCATTTAGTTTAATACATATAAACCGCATGATAAGCATACATATAGGAGAGAAGAGAATCAAATGACGTCTTGGTATAATTAGAAAATAAGAGGGTAGTAGGCTAGAACATGAGATATGATAATATGGGATGTTCGCAGAATTTACTAGCAAATTTTGCACCCTATAAGCAAAAATGATGAATATATTCAAACAACTTTATAGGCTGGTGCAATAAACACCGCTTTTCAATACTTCTCTCTATTATGAGTAGAGAGACCATTATATTCGACATCAAATTGAAATTGGAATTTTATCTAATAACCCCTTAGAAAGTAAAGAAACCGAGTTGAGAAATAAGTACGCGGACCGTTTCATGGCTATGGTGCAGCGTGGCGGCTAATTGGCTGCTGGGAGTTACACACCGTGACAATAAATATTGTCCATCAAATGACCGACAGCGAAACATTTGTGTTTTGTAATATTGGGTGTTAAATAACAAAAATACAAATGTGTGTGGCCCTCTTGATGATAACTATCACCGTCGCCTATATACATTTGTTAGTAATACTAGAGGAATCGCAGCCTTGGCACCCATAAGGGCCTTATCACAGGCGATTTTCGAGCGTGCTTCTCGCTCCGTTTGCGTAACGAGAACTATTGACGTGAGTGTACAAAAGAAAGTGAGATAAGAGAGTGCACAATATTGTGAAAACGCGGAGAACACGTCGCGTAGTCGCGGCTAGCTCACTACACACCCGCGGAGAGCACGTTCACAAATCGTCTGGATATAAACACGCTAGCAAATCGTTAGTGTGATAACGGTCTTACTTTCAAATCAGTGCATTGCAACCCTGCTTGGCAGTGGCAGCAATATAAGATGACTATGGGTTAGTATGTACTTTCCCTGGCAAGCTTATTACCAAAGAGCTCTACTATTTAAGTTAAAGAAAGAAAGAAAATATTTATGACCCCGGTTAAATTAATTGTTAAGCTGATTGTCAAATTATATTGCCGGTATATTCAATCGCAACTGTAATTCTTAGGCAGCTGTATGAAATAACTATAACATGGTAAATTGACGTATGGTGTCAATTTCTTTAACAATTAATTTCCCTGAATGTACTTAAACTGGTCACTTTATATTCCATAGATTTATTTTTTAAGTCTATTTCGTCGGTGTAAAGTTCTGTTGCAACGAACGATACGTCTTTGTGTCTGATGTCATCGGCTAGTTACAAAATTATTCCGTTTTATCAGAAAAGTGTTTTGCCATATGTTTTTGTCATGTAAACATTGATAGAACTTGTTGAGCAATTTTGTCGTCAGCTCACATATTATTGACGGTAGCCAACAAAATAATGATTAGCTGTATCGTGAATTATAGGTACTTCCATTTTAGAAACACTCAAGTGTTTAATTATCACACAAGATAGGGACCAAGATGCCACCTTGAGGGACACCTTTGCACTTTGTAACGCTCTTCAGATGTTTAGTTGCTTAAACCCATATAAGCCTTTTATAGACTCTCTATCTTTCAACTTTTACTTACAATAATACCTACATTATTTGAATTATTCATACATCACGCCTGTACCCTGTACTCCCCGACAGGATAGGCAGAGGTGTACCTATAGTACACCCACATTTCGCCAGCTATATTTAAGTACCATGTAATTATTTTAATGTTTTAACTACACATATGACTTTTCATTTAGGTATCGTATTAAATCGTATAGAAAGCAAGTTTGTTTTTTAGCCTGTAATGTAAATAATTATGATAGAAACTAGAAAATAAACGGTAACTCGAAATAAAAGTTAAAATAAAGCCATAAATATTAAAACCTCTTTGATTGCTTAAAAAACGTATAGATACCTCATTTATTCGCCAGTGCCGCACCCAAATTTAAAAAAACGCAACTTACGAACTTGCCAAATTAAATCCGACAGCATCACTTTTTTACGTGCTCGTTAATTCTGACCAATCGATCATTGGTGAGAGCTGACCAATTTCATTATATGATCACTATAGTCAAGTCTTCTCTGTCTACTGTGCGCCAGAGCAATTTTAAGGATAGTTACTAGAAAATGAAATGTCTAAGGCCCGTATTACAGAACCTCACTCAAAATCCAAGCATTACTTAAAGCTCGTTTAAAGGCTTTTGATTAGTTAAAATTAGGTTTAAGTAATGCTCGAGTCTTGAGTAAGGTTCTGTTATACGGGCCTTAGTGTTCCTTTGGTTAATAGAAAGTTTACAGTCCAGGGATTCGAAAATTTGTCTTGCTTATACACACTCAATAAATTGCAGTACGTCACTGCAATTTATTGAGTGTGTATAAGTAAAACAAATTTAAAAAATAATTAAACGTATTGTTGAAAATAAAACGTTTAAAAATATTTGCATCCAATAAGCATCGAATAGAAATTCCGTGTTATTTGTTCAAACGCTTCAACAATACTGACGGAATTTGGGCTCAGAATCCTCGATCTTCATTTTCGTGTTTTGTTTAAGTTAAGAACAACGTAAGGTCATGCAAACACCACTTTTAAGATAAATGCATACGAATGCATCCGCTCAATGTAACTACTTACATATTAAATCAACAATGTACTAGATATATGCTATACATATACGTGAGCTAAGAATAACGTTAGATGGAATGCTAATATACATCACTTCACGGCTATTTGACGCTGCTAATTCTGCATCAACGTTATACCTATCAATTGTAAAGTAAGAATATGAATCTTATCAGAGTAATTTAACTAAAAGTATCTGTTGCGGAGTTAGAGTTATCATTGGTTCATGGTATGTATTGCACAATTCACATTATAGTGAATCAGTGGAGGACATGAGTTCAAATTATTGTTTTTTTAAATTATCTCCATTATGGGATTCTGATTTCCATTTTACCGCATCAACCAACACTTGTTGTTTTATTTGCAACATTTTTAATTCTTGTGTTATTCCTTTGTTTTTGACAGTCGAATAAAACTGTGAATAAAACAGTATATTACCGTTTATAACGCATTCGCTTGGAACGAAGTACCGGTTATTACGACGAAATTTTAAGGTCCCAGCATTTCTGTTTACTTAACATAGTTTTTTATTATAACGACTACTGGCTATAACAACCGTAATCCGACGGTCCTTTCGAAGTCGTTATAAGTTTTGACTGTACTAATCATAACGATACAATCCGCGGCATTTTTCTGAGTAGTGTCATGTTAAAGGTGAAGCTACATTTCCAGTTTGCGAGCACCGTTGTCCGTCGGTTTCGGTGGGGCCATGTATTTTTTGCGACCGCTTTCTCTCATGCTTTCACCATGACGACCAGTGGCCTGTCAATTTGGACATTATTCGAAGTTTGAATGTTTGCCGGGAAGTTTTGGATTTCCAATGAGTCAAATTAAACAATAGATTATGCATATTATGATAACGGTTTACCTCAAAACAATGATAAACCTCTTCTAATATCTAATAGGTACATTATTGATGCGTAATGGTCATAGCAAATATGTCTAGCACCAGTTTCTAGTAAAGTAGAAATTACGAGAATTTAATGTACATTTTTACATGTATAAAATAAACAGTTTAATGATAACCATTGTAGACAGCTACAGTGATAATCATTAATTCTAACTGTTATGAGTTTGTAAAGATGAAGAGTTTATTGTAACAAATACTCTTAGACCAGCTTTCCTCTCTGGTAATTTCGTCTCTGAATGCACATGCACACATTGATAAATGTGCAGCTAATGAATTGAACATTGTAATTGAAGAATTACCTAAGTAATGACACTTATGAAATGCTAAACTAATTAAAACAAAAGTTTTTAGTACATACTACAACTGGACACGTATAACTTAATCGTAAGACATTAAAACATCAAACAAACTGCGAAACGGTCAAAGCGAGTTTCGTTCCACCTGAGAAATGTCATAACATTTCTCAAGCTAAACTGAGAGTTATAAACTATTTCGATACTAGGAGTCGGTATCGCAATTCCTTGCAAGATCATCGCGGGCGCAGATCGATCGCCGGGTATCTAACCGGGCGGCCTTCTCGGGACGTTTCCCAACCTGCGCACGCGTTGACGTGCACAGCGGAAGGACGTACTGCCTTACACCATAGAAATACGTTAAGTGTTAGAGTGATCCATTACAGAAAATTGCACTTACAAAAGTCTTGTTAGTTTGTGTTGATGGGTTTTGATTTGATTGACCTTTTCTAAGACATTCAATCTTTAGCGTCGATTTTTGTTTCCAAATTATGGTTATTACTTTTCGTATTTTGACATCTCAACAGCCACCATCCATAACTTTATCTCCTTCATGTTTCAAAGTATTATAATCATCACTAAAAAATTAGCCACCACTTTTTATTACAAAAACATGATTCACTACGTGTACTACCAGCCTCACCATGTTTGCTGAATAGAACAGTTTCCATAATTAATTTGGATGCTCACGTGAGTATATCCGTTTTATGCAACTGTTGTATCTTCGCTGCGGGCAGGTCGTACAAAATCTGATAGAAATTAGGTAATTAGTTCAAACCAAATATGCATTCTTGTCTTGAAATTTGATACAATCTGACGTAGCGTCTTTTGGAAATGTGCATTTGCATTGTAATCATTTATTTTTTGTCGAGTCTGTTGTGAAGTAAGAGGGAGTTATTTGATTCCATGACATACTCACTTATCATTTCCTTATTATCTTGTAGAATGGGTTTTGATATCGTCAGCTAACTTTAAACTCTCGACTGGACGGTGCTGGCGGTCGAGTCTAAATGGGTCGCCATAGTATTTGTAAACAATGGGCCAGAATTATCTTATAACTCTATTGTCGTAACAATGGGCCTTACAGAAGGCTAAAAGTCACCCAAAAGGCAATAAAGAGGGCTATGCTTGGAGTTTCCCTACTACTACTAGTACTAGTTTGGATTGAATCAGAAATGAAGAGATCCGTAGGAGAACCAAGGTAACCGACTAAGCCCGCAGAATTGCCAAACTTAAGTGGCAATGGGCAGGGCACATTGCTCGCAGAACAGATGTCCGATGGGGCCGAAAGGTTCTGGAGTGGCGACCGCGGCGTACCGGAAGACGTAGCATTGGAAGGCCTCCCACAAGATGGACCGATGACCTTGTGAAGGCCACAGGAATCCGCTAGATGCGGGAGGCACAGAATCAGTCGAAGTGGAGGTGCTTGGGGGAAGCCTATGTATTTGCCAGTGTACGTACGTCTTTTGACTGAATTGATGATGATGATGTCGTAACAATTACTAAATTATACCATCCATGAAACTTTATTTTAGATACTTTTTCTACTTTTTGTTTTACTACCAAGATACTTTTTCTCTATATTGATGGCTTTAAAAGGTTGTTAAGAAAACTGGAGTTGTTCTGACAGGGCGACCCAGTAGTCCACTAAATTGTGTCCTTGAACGATTCCTTAATATCGAGAAGGTATCTTATTGAAACTGCGCCTATTTCATTTCTCAACTGCTTTGCCAGTGTGTTAATATTGAGAAATAAAGTATAATCTGCTATTATCATTATGTTATTACGAGCAATGTGATGTGTATCACGTAATTGATTGGTTTGTAGACTTTTTATCTCGTTTCTTGTCTATCGTCATTTTTATTCGTCATGGAATTTATATCTTTGTGACAATTGTTGTTAAAATAATGATTTTCTTCATAAATCTCGTCAAATACGATTAAAAAAAAAAATATGCTTACCGCAATTCAAATACAGTAAAACTTGATTTTATAGTTTTAATTTTTTGTGTATATTTTCTTGTACAATTCGTTATCTCTGAGTCACAGAGGATAAAGTTGCATTAAATAAAGTTCATTGCACCAGGTAAATGATTTACCTATTGGTGTTGTCCTTGAATTCAGTATGCTGACTGAAGTGTTGTTGGCAATTAGACTAACATTTATTTCAAGTAACATGAAAGATCTAGAGATAGGTTTGATGAAATCATGTTGTATATACGAGAGCTCATAGAGGCAGGATCGCCTTGAAATACTTTCGAACCACGTGAACTATGCGAAAACGTTTGCCTAATATAGAATCAACATTTAATTAACCCTTCGATGACAACAAACTTACCTATGAGAACAGGTGTCAGTCAGCCGGTGATCAGATGATCACAAACACTGGCACTTGAGAAACTTATTTTTAAAATTTTGAATTTAGAACAGGTGGTTGGATATTTGGATAGGTAAAGTCCGCGACGGATGTGGTAATATTTAGTGTAGCGTCGGCCTGTGTCGGCGCGCGACGCTGCAGATCGACTGAGTGAGACTGGCGCGGAGTGGCTGCGCGCGCACCGCGACCCTCAGACCCTCGGTAGACGGCCTTCACGCACGGCTCACGGGGTGACTTCCGATCAGTACAATAAACAAACAGTTTTAATGCTATTGTCATGTCGTTGACTCGTTGCCCGTGGATGTTTTATTTTTGGTCAGAATGCAAATTCTTAATGAAGAATCATTCATCAAAATTATTTACAAGGAAAATATCTGGTGGTCAAAAGACCACAGGATATTTTTCTTGTGAATATTTTAGAGTTATACCTATAAATAATGTTAATAGACGAGACAAGAACAGTATTTTAATATGAAAGTTGCATACCTACTAATTCACCGTTTATGATTAGCGTGTAATCAGGCAGAAGTAGGTACTTTACTTACCTATTGCTAGAGAGATTCATAAAAGTAATTTTAGCTGTATGTATTTGTCTCAAACTGATATATAATGACTACATCGGGGTCTGTCTCTCTTTGGAAAAATTGTGGATATTTCTTTAGGAAGTATACCAAATAAAGGAATACACTAACTTGTCAAATACAGACATGGGTTTATCAAAATCTTCTCAGAAGCATACGTAGATACTAATTCCTTGTAATTAATTGGTATGCTAGACAAAATATTAATTAACGAGTATATGCTACACAATTTCGCGTGGGTGTGAAATAGCCAATAGATTCACATGGTAACCGTAAATGATTTCAACGTCGGAATAAGTTTTGATGGCTTTTGAATTTTCGGTAAGTATATCAAGGTGTTAAACTCCTTTCTCTTTGTTGAGAGTTATATTTGTGCAGAGGAGAGTAAAATAATATACATATCTGTATTGTTATTGTCTTTTTTAACCGACTTCATAAAGGAGGAGGTTCTCAATTCAACTGTATGTTTTTTTTTCGCATGTTTTTTACGCGATTACTCCGCCAATTATGAATTGATTTTGATAATTCTTTTTTGTTTGGCAGGCTTCAGAGATGGTTTTTTTTTTTTTTTTTGGGTGGGAAATTATCAAATAACTTCTCCCGCTCTGGGTGGAGCAGGAGGGCGTGTCAGACTCTTACTGACTAAAACCCACCCGTGTTCCTTCCGTTGCCTTTACGTTGCCAGGGGCCACGGTATCCCTTTCGGACTTTCCCGCAATTCAGAGATGGTCCCATATAAATTTTATTAACTTTGGCTAGTTTTTGATATAGCTTCAATAATACGTTGATAATTTATTTATTTTTTTATTAACAATAATTTTATTTTGGTACAACTCATCCTAAACAAAAACACAATGTACAGAGTTTTAAGCATTTTAAATATAGAGTTGACGACGATGTCTGTGCTAGTATTAAGAGGGAACAGGGCCTGTGATTCTCCATACAAATGTATTCCCCTTTTTTCTTCCTGAATAATTCCCATACAGAGTATTTTTTTTCTTCTAAAAATCAAGGTCTGCTGTAGACACGTCCCTGTTATTACCTTTTTTTCAGCAATTTATTGGTAAAGAAACCCTCTAAAAATTACAAAAATGCCCCATTTTTACCGCCGCGATTAGATGACTACCCGACAAAAAAAAGTTTTTAACATAAAATAAAATGATAGAAACCTAGACATACTCTCTTAAAATTTGAATGTAAAAAATTATTGAATCGGCTCAGTTTTCGAGGAGAAAAAAGGGGAATACGAATCTTCGATCTCGTCATTTTTTTTTGGGATATAATCGGTCTGAGCTGCAAGTGTCCCTATCGCACTCTAGGGAGGCAGACTTGAGGAAAGACGACGGCAATAATTTCTGCAAATACCTATTATTCAAATTCCTCGCAAGCCCTGTTTCCTCTTAACTGTGTTACAGACACCGGCGCCTTCCTCCTACAACCATGATTTGCTAAGTAATAACATAATGATACAAATAGTTCTCATACAATTTAAGTTATGCTCAATTTCATTTTAAGTTTAATTAAAATAATTAATATTTAAATAAAAATTGAATTGAATTGAATATTTATTAGATTGAAAATACGTAAACGTATTTTTCCCACTTAGTCTATATATATATGGATGATGTTATAGTTCCTGTCACTGTTATAATTTACATATAGCAGCAGTGCTATTCTGTAACCATCTCACCGTGAAAACTTAGGTGAAGTGAGCTCGGAGTGAGCTGTCAGTCCCTTGCAGCAGGTGGAATGACAGTAGTGCTATTCTGTAACCATCTCACCGTGAAAACTTAGGTGAAGTGAGCTCGGAGTGAGCTGTCAGTCCCTTGCAGCAGGTGGAATGACAGTAGTGCTATTCTGTAACCATCTCACTGTGAAAACGTAGGTGAAGTGAGCTGTCAGTCCCTTGCAGCAGGTGGAATGACAGTAGTGCTATTCTGTAACCATCTCACCGTGAAAACGTAGGTGAAGTGAGCTCGGAGTGAGCTGTCAGTCCCTAGCAGCAGGTGGAATGACAGCTCACTTCACCCAAGTTTTCACCGTGAGATTTTTACAGAATAGATCGGCTGTACACTTCAAACTCACTTCACCTAAGTTTTCACCGTGAGATTATTACATAATAGACCGGCTGGTTTCGAATTTGTGTGGGGTAGGTATCACAACTAAAAAGTAAAAAATAAAAACATTTTGACGTTTTTTTTTTTGTAAAATGTTTTTTCTTATAACATTGTCTTCTTGTATGGGCTATTTTCGGGCTGTGTTTTGTGACTTATGACCATGTTGATTCCAAGTATAATTTTAATAGATTCACTGTTCGTTTTGATCTTGATAGGTTACGGTCTTGTATTCCGCGTAGTCTTTTTCGCTCCCTATATTCTGACAGATACAGTGATTCTATTTCATTTGGTGGGATGATGATGAAGCTCGCTTTGATGATCAAGGTGAAAGAGTACCTATTATACCAATCGATCGAATCTTTGATTTACTTATATTGACCGATCGCTCATACTTTTATACGTCAAGAATGTGAACTACATGAGTATCCTACCGGCTCTTAAAAAGTATACAACCTTTTTCGTACAGGACCTGTCTGCCCGTATCAAATGCGCCAGAGGCGCGCGTCTTGTACTCTGCGTTTTGAGCGCTCAATAAAATTGTATGAATTTGAAATGTAACGAATTATACACATCAAGGGCTGCCGTCCAAGGGCGTAATTGATGTAATTCGTTTTAAATGTTATTGAACGCCCAAAACGTAGCGTACAAGATGGAACCCTCGGGCGCCTGTTATAACAAGGGCGTTAAACAGTTGAAACAGATCAGTACCCTAATTACGTAGTACACAGTCAATCAGAATCTGAATCATTTTGAAACAGATTGCTAATCCATTGCTTCATAAGTTCGAAAAAAAAAACTACTCAACAACGTAAATAACGCAATGAATTTTGTTGAACTGTCAACATGAAACAGATTCGTAGTATAATCGTTTACGAAAATGTGTTGCGTAAGTAGATAGCTGGTTCAATAGAATGTGAAAGAACATAACAGTTGGAGGACCTTTTATCTTTGTAGTGGAAGATTTTTATTGGAAAAAGAATATTAAGTTTTATTTGACAACCTTAACGATCCTGAGATAAATCACTCACATACAAATGACAAGTTAACATACAGACAACATAACGCCTATATTCCGCAAGGGTTAGGCAGAGGTGTACCTATGTAAAATAAGCCCACATTTATGTTATGCTTAAGTCCCATGCTATAGGGGGCAACCCTATTTATTGCCACCAACGAAAAACCCAATTACACTTTGCCTGACTTGGGAATCGAATCCAGGACCTCATGCTCAGCAGAAGCGGTTAAACTAAAAAAAAGGATGAGCTTCGGAAATCATCGTCTATTTTCGGAAATATGAACGCGCGAGGATGAAATCCAATTAATATAGAGCTATTACAACCAAGAAAGACTTGCTTTTTTGTATTATGCTTATTTTGTATTACTATGATGATTATTATTACAAAATTATAAATTAACAAGTCTATACAATTCCCAAAAACTAGCCAGGGAAGGTAATCTGACAGAGAGAAAACTTCATAAAAACGCGGAATGCCTAAAACTTGAACTTTGGCCTCTGTGGCGTGAAGATCGTGGTAGTTCGGAAACACGAATATTACCGAAATGCATACTATTACTACTTTTAGTCCATTTAGTTTCGAATTATAAATAAAGCCATCGACCCTGATAACTGCATCCGCTCAAGATCTTACGAAATATGCATAAATGAGCAATTCCATTATAATATTTAGATATTAATTCTAATCGTTTAAATGTAAAGGTTGATTGAGCAACATTATGTTAAAATCGTGTTTATCCATTATAATGTTCGTATTTAAAATAATTATATGTATATAAGTATTATTACTTAGGTACCGATACTACCTATATACAATCACCTACGTAAATCTTTAATGGAGGCATCATCGCCTAATATGTAAAAAAAAAGTATTTTTACAGTGTATTTGCAGGATAAACTATAATGTTTTTATTTTTATTTGTATGTTGTGTTTTTGATCTCTGTTCTTCATTTTTTTTTCAAGGGCTTAAAGCCGAAAGATAAAATATGGTGATACCAAGACTGTGATATAATAGTATGTAAAAAATTCCTGTCCGATCCGAAAGTTATATACCTATATATATATATAGGTACCGACTGCAATAACATTACCAAAAAGTAATAAAAAGTCTTAATAATAATTAAAGAAAATAAAAAAATTATTGCTACTTAAAATTCACATTTTTAGTACCAAAATTGCCCCAATTGCATTAAAAATTAGAAAATGTTCAACGGGTCTCATAATAAGTTATGACTTTTAGAGACCGTTAAACGACTGCCGCCCGCGCCCAATATAATTATCCGGTAAAATTCCCCATTGAAAAAAAAGTGTAGTTTTTTTTTTTTTTTCTGAAAATTTCCACATAAATATACTCTCAGTACGATACCTAACAACACCCTCACAGATCGGACTGGGTTTTTTTTACATGTTGTTTACCCATATTTGCAAATAAATTATTTTTAATTTGAATTGTGAATCTTATTTTCTTAGCATTACTACAAGACACCAATGATTTTGGATTAAGAAATACATCGTGCGAAAATCTGTACTTAATAATTTGGTGATGCAAACACGTACTAGGCTGAATGCATTTGCCAAAGAGTTTGAATAATTTAACACGAACTTTTCAGCGCTTTTCAGGTATTTAGGCATTGTATTTTATGGTTACAGGATCTTGCAGTTGGGCGAACGTTTTGAACTTATATCAAAATGCCTTCTGTAGAGATAACGACCGACAGAACTCAGAAGTAACGAGCGATCTGAGTAGTAAAGATCATTTCCAGAAAAATCTGAATATTTCGGGTTCTTTAAAAGTATTTTTTTTTCACATACAAATACCACACACACAGATGCCTCACGCTTTTTTCCCATGGTTAACCAAATATCTTAGATGACCTAGTAATAGAGACCGGAATTTTTGTAATTACAAATATATTGTATGTATGTGCTCTACAGGTGTTCCGACTGGATTAAATGATGCAAGCGCGACCTCTACAGAGCGTGCAAGTGACCGCGGAATCCTATCGATGCTCGTAGCTGTGCTGTGCTACCTTATTCACTGTTGTGTTCGTAGCGATCACACTTCCGGTTTTCCTCAAGTTTTTCCCTAAAATGTGTATTCTCTTTAAGTTTTGTTTGTTCTTTAAAATTTGTTGTATCTTGAGTAAATAAATACATAGATGGCCAACCGGAAATAGCAGACCTACTTGTGTGTTTCGTTTTAATAATTCTTGTTTTTGTAAATATTTCTCACCTGTGTTGAAAAATTCTTAACTGTACAACATACTAAATTGGCAAAAAATAAGTTAAGGTAAGGTTTACTACTTTGGACAAAAAGTTGAGAGATTTACCATGTTATTTTAATAACATAGATTTCTTATAGGTTTTCCTGTAATCTTTGTGTAAAGAACCATACTCTGTATTTTTTTTCAAAATTTTAGGCTCAGTAGTTTCGGAGATAGGGTCAATTTTCATCAATTTTCTTAAATATCTTTAAAGTATTCTACTTAAAACTATGAAAAAAGAAATTTGAGATCCTCGCAATAAGCCCTTTCATTTGAAACGGTACAGTTTGCAAAACTTTTTTTGTAAATGTTCTTATTTGCCCCCCAAAAGTGTCCCCCGTATTCAAAATTCAGGTATTTACACTTCCATGTTTTGGTCACAGAAATACATATATATGTATGTATTTCTGTGACCCAAACACGGAAGACATTATACCGAAGATATCCCGGACGTCAGTTTGTACGAGATTAGGATGGCTCTAAAGCAGCTTAAAAACAAGGCGCTGGGTGATGACGGAATTACGGCCGAACTCCTAAAGGCTGGTTTACCCGTTCTTAAGGCCCACCAGAAGCTGTTCGATTACGGAATCGAACAGCTATACTAGCATACTCGAGTGTAAAACGCCACAGGCATGGAACAGAGGTGTGGTGGTACTCTTCTTTAAAAAGGGTGACAATGCCCTGCCCATCATACTTTTGAGCCATGTCTACAAGCTGTTTTAAAGAGTCACCACGAACCGTCTCGCGCGCAGGTTTGACGACTTCCAGCCTCCCGAACAAGCCGGATTCCGCAAAAGCTTTAGCACCGTAAACCACATACATACGTTGCGGCAGGTTATACAGAGAACCGAAGAGTATAACCTGCCTCCCTGCTTAGCATTTGTGGATTATGAGAAAGCCTTCGATTCGATCGAGACATGGGCTGTACTGCAGTCTCTTCAACGATGCCAGATCGACTATCGGTAGATCGAGGTGCTAAGGTGTCTGTACGAAAACGCCACTATGTCAGCCCGACTCCACGACCAGACCTCGAAACCTATCCTTCTGCAGTGAGGTGTGAGACAAGGAGACGTTATCTCTCCGAAACTGTTCACCGCTGCACTGGAGGATGTCTTCAAGGTTCTGGAAAGGGCTAGGCATCAACATCAATGGCGAGTATATCACTAACCTTCGGTTTGCCGACGACATAGTTATCATGGCTGACACCATGGAGGACCTCAGTACAATGCTCGATGACCTCAGTAGAGCCTCCGAAAGATTGGGCAAGACGAAGGTCATGTCAAATGTTCATGTAACATCCACTCTCATGAAGATCGGAGACGCTACCCTCGAAGTTGTGGACGAGTATGTTTACCTAGGACAAACTGTCCAGTTAGGTAGGTCGAACTTCGAGAAAGAGGTCAATCGTCGAATCCAACTCGGCTGGGCAGCGTTCGGGAAGCTACGCAATATATTCTCGTCCCACATACCGCAGTTTCTCAAGACGCAAGTCTTTGACCAGTGCGTGTTGCCTGTGATGACCTATGGCACTGAAACGTGGCCGCTCACAATGGGCCTTATCAGAAGGCTAAAAGTCAAACAAAGGGCAATGGAGAGGGCTATGCTTGGAGTTTCCCTACGTGATCGAATCAGAAATGAAGAGATCCGCATGATAACGCGGAAAACGCAATAACACTTTGCCCGACCCGGGTATAGAACCCGGGGACCTCATGCTCAGCAGTAGTTAGCGCTTGCGACAACTACACCAACGAGGAGTGATGATCATCAATGGTAATATTGAGGGATTTACTGAAAAAATAATTAACACAAAGTACACCTACAGTCTACAGTACGTACGTACTTATCTAAATAGTTTGAGATTTCTAGAGCTCTGTTAACTTAAATATTTCGAGCCCAATTCCTATAAAAGGTATACCAACTGTTATCGATCGTTGCCATAACGAGTCCTAGTTAAAACAAATCCATCTTATAAAAGTAACTTTACTATGTATGTTCTAGAATGTGTATTACAGCGCCATCTGTACTTTATAATAAGAACTACGCAACGTTATACTTGAGTGAATAACTTGCCTCTACGAAGTTACTATGCTGTCTGGCAAGTTACGAGTAGTAGTAGTTCAAGCAACGCCTTGCGTTCTTCAGCGGTTTACCAGTAGGGGGCGCCACTTTGATAATATCGATAAGTTACTAAAACCACACGGCTCGATCGATCGAGATGAAGCTACGCTGCCACAGAAAGCACGTTACGCCGTCGTTCCCGGCTGTCATTCGTGGATCTTAGACAGTTGTTAAATGTAGTCAGTAGCTCGAAAGTCTGATGACTAGTCTTGCCAAGAGGTACCGTGTTACCCAAGGTTTGTAGCGTGGGGGTCAGACAGGCAGTAGCTCCATGTAAAATACTGGTATTCGGCTACATCAAGTTACACTGGAAACATACTCGTAGCTGCGCTTGCATTCCTCTCAGTCGAATCTCCCGTTTTACTTATATTCAGCAGTCTGCAAACTGTCCTGACGATTTCGAATCTTTAAATAAATAATTGCTACATGTAATCACGTATGCGAGATGTATGTAGGTATGTCAGTACAGTACATTATGCACACATCAGCACTCTGTGTAAATGATTGCATGCCAGTATTTGTCCATACCATATTGTCGGTTTCAACAGAAGTGGAGGTACAACACCTTAACAAATCTTCGGTATATAATCTACAAAGTTCACGTCTTTGACCCTCACTCAAGCCACGGCACGCAATTCAATACCGAAACAAATAATTTGTTTAGAAAATAATTCATTGCGGATTTACACTTCGTTACTGTTCGAATTCTGAAGTGTTGTTTATGGAATTCAGGCTGGATAAAGGCCTCTCCGAAGTTACATCACAACGTGGAGTGCTTAGGCCTTCCGCATCAGCGTATGATGAACACATTACCACAATTAATGCTACATTCTCGTAATCCCTTTCTCTCGTCTGACTCATACTAACATTTGAATGCGATTCCACGAGCTACTCATTTTTAAGGCATTCAAAACAGTTTAAATAAGCTTTCTGGCGCCATCTTAAAGTGAAAGGTAGACACACATCATGTGAATTTCTCAGTTTGAAACCGTAAAGTCCCGTTCTAGGAGACAGGAGGATGCATATTATTATGTGTTTCTCGTAAATAAATATAGTAGAAAGTGGATAACGAAAACATGCACCACCCAAACATGACCTTAAACCATATAACCTAAACGTGATTCCATCATTTTGAATATTAGTTGTAATGTACAGGAGTACAGGTACTGATTGAAATAAAATTATCCTCCCACTGAGTTTTTCCACCCTGCCCCTGAAATGATGCGAATTAATTGAATTATAAACTCCAGTTATTCATTTTTTAATCCATGGGAAGTATACGCTGGAAACCGATTTTATTTAATTGGTAATCTATAAATCTCCTACAGTCACTTATTGCAAGTTTGCGTATAGTAAAATTATCGATAAAAGCTTACTCAATTACAGCGAATTCGGTGAACAATTTTAAAAGTAAGTACCTAGTGGTAAGAAGTGGTACTACTTACCACTACTTACGATTCAGTTTCTACTTAAGAAAGAAACCGTAGAATCGTATTACTACATCAACGTATCAGGGTGATGGGCAGCAGTGCCTTTCAATATAAATAACTCACCTAATATAAGTTTGACTGACCTGAATATAAGTACCTAACGTAAGTAACCTAACCTAACTTAAACTGACCTGAATATAAGTTTAATTTTTGACATGCATAAAAATAGTAGGTACTACGTTCTTAAACATTGAAGGCTAATGTTAAGGACAAATATGCTTAATTAATAACTATCAAAGTGTTGAAATTGATGTGTTTACAATTTAGATAGTGGTATAGAACCCAGAGACCTTGAGTGCTGGTCTAATCTACACTACTTACTTTCAAAACTGCATTAACAGCATTCTGTTACGACATGGAATACATTTTAAGTTTAGCAAAGAGTTTTTACATTAGATTTATTATTTTTCAAACGACAAATTATAATTTCAAAGAATCCCACATGTTGTTAATTCAGTATATCGCAGTCCATGGTTAGATTCGCGGTCTCCACTCCAGAACTCGTCTACTCTCATGATCATCGTCCAGCTTGACTTTTCAAGCTAAGTTTTTGACTTCATAAATGAAATGAAATTGTTTATTCTGTAAATAGGATATTAGAATCACTTTTACACGTCATCTTAAAAAAAAAATTAATAATTAGCTAGATGAGTTCGGCGTTTCATATCTGACTACTCTGAGAAGAAAGGCCGAAACAAACTCAGAGGTCACAGTCTCTTTTAAAGTCCAGACATAATCTTGGTCAGGCCCTATGAGGACCATGTAGATTAGTGTCTGAAATGGTCTTTTGAGAAAAGAACCACACAGATTTGAGTGGATCTGTTCTGTCAGTGCAAGCATTTGTCAGTAATAAATTCGATTTATAACTGAACTAAACTATGAAAACTACTTGAACACTCTGTGTAAAGCTTGTGTGATCAGCCAGCAAGCCACGTCTGAAATCGAAGCAAGAGTGGATAGTAGTCACGTAAATCACAATCAGAGTTTTTGGAGATAAAGTTTTGGTTTACAAAACTAAATACCCACTCTTAGGACAGACAGATAATCCGACCTTTCGGAGGCTACCTTAACTAAAGCCCAAAATCTAAGAACCATGAATTTTCATGAGTAACAATATTTCAGCAAGATTTTCCTAAACGTTTGTTCTTTTCATAATACAGTGTTGTGCAATTGTTAATTTGCATAACACAGTGCTCACCGTGTCAAAATTAGTATGTCCAACGTGTTTTGCCTATTTTGTGGCAATACTGCGACCCCATTATTTAGCTATAGGAACTTATTGTTGGAATTCGTTAAAAATAAAACTGCATCCATTTTTCAAAAATACTGGTTCATGGAGGTTTATTTTTATGGAATGACTGTTTCAATCAATGAAAAACAATGTTGTTAACTAAAAGATGTATTTTTATTTTTGCTTTTATTAATAAGTACCTAGCGAAAGTAGCGAACAACTTTGCTAATAGGGACGTTGCCAAAATTTTTTTTTGTCCCTCTGTTGATTATTTAAAAAATTTGGACACATATTTTTTTCTTTTTTTACGTAATCAAAAGACTATTTAAAGCAAAAAATACGTGTCCAATATTTTTTAATAATCTAAGTATTGGAGGGATATTTTTTTTTAACATATATTCTTTCTTTTCTTTTTTTCTTTCTAGTATCTAAAGTTTAAACTTTATCATCAAACAAGATACAGCCCGACAGCTTGAAGACATTACGCAGGCGCGTGCGGCCTCAGATAATGAGTATTTTACTCCTCTAGAATACAAATAAGCTGCTATAAGGTAAAATGGCTCTTTGCTGTTTCATACAAACTTAAAAAATCCGATGATTCGTGGTCGCTCACAATGGGCCTCATTAGAAGACTGAAAGTCACCTAAAAGACAATGGAGAGGGCTATACTTGTAGTTTTCCTACGTGATCGAATACGAAATAAAGAGATCCGTAGGAGAACCAAGATAACCGACATAGCCCGAAGAAATGCCAAACTTAAGTGGCAGTGGACGGGGCACATTGTTCCCAGAACAGATGGCCGATGGGGCCGAAAGGTTCTGGAGTGGTTATCGGAAGACGTAGCGTTGGAAGGTTTCGCATAAGGTGGACCGATGACCTGGTGAAGGCCGCAGGAATCGGCTGGTTGCGAGAAGCACAGAACCGGTTGAGGTGGCGGTGCTTGGGGGAGGCCTATGTCCAGCAGTGGACGTCTTTTGGCTGAAATGGTGATAATGAAACATTATTTTGTATGAAATCGGCAGCAAGATCTACAACTTAATCTATTGTCTCTTTGTACGATTGTGATTGTAGAGTCGGGGACATTAGTATTATACTCGCAGACGCACAGCACACAATCTAATGGGCAGTTTGGTACACCAGTTCTGTGTTTTAATCGACTTACGAGTTAGCAGTGTTTATGTTTATCGAGAGTGAAACTAAAAACAAATTCGATTCCTTTCACGTGTGCCTGTGGTTTATTTGACACAAATGAACAAGAACCGGGTAAGTGTTTTCTGATTTGTGTTTTTGGTAATTGTTTTTAATCCTTCTTTGATGCCGACTTTGGAATTCCTGATTTTTTTTATAATAATTGTATTTTTATTAACAATAAATAGCTTGTTTGTTTGTATTTTCTCAATTATTATTGAATCGAAACCATTTTAAATTATTTTTAAAAAGTTTGTTTAAAAGTGTGCGACTAAAAGTTTTTTTAATTAGTTTTTCATGTTTCAAAACTTCATTAATTAACCATAAAACTTTTAATTCTTTTAATTATAGTTTCACAAGAAATGTCATAATATTTTTTCAATTTAAATCTAACGTAAACAAGATATTAATAGTTATTTATGCAACTGTTAAAACACGAATGTGTGTTCATCACACGAGGTGAAGCCGAGTGTGATAATAGTATCACATGAGTGTTTTAATACCGAATTATGTACAGTTGCATACAAGACTTTATCTACACCCATGATATGAATCCTCTATAAAAGGTTCTGAAACCATAGGGTGTTGTACAGTGTTGTACTAACTCTATGTAAATTCATGGAAAGTTTAATTGCTGAGTATCTAATACAAACAAACGAAGGTATGGTATGTATAGGTAATAATAGAATTATTTATTGTAAAAATTATTAACATTTTTTTAATTACGGCGCTGTGGCAGGGAAACGCGCGTGCATGACAATGTTCTTTTTTTTAAATTCATTAAGATACCACGAATTGAGTAGTGACAATGTGGCTGTTTGATGAGTAAGGAAGGGATCGAAAAAGCAAAGGAATTGCATAATGAAATTTAGTAGGTACCACATTATGACACTCGTTTGGATGATATTATGGTTACTATGACACTGGTTGTTTCAATGTTGGCAATAAGCTAACTGTTTCAGAAACTTTTGTAGAGGATTTATAGCATGGATGTTGATAAAAAAATATACCGCATTATTAGTGAAAAAGTTAATTTAATTGACTATTGCTTCAGCAAACTAAAAATAATAAAATCCAAATCTAATAAACTGCTAGAGCAAATGAAATTAAATCTATTATTAGAAACAACTACGAGTACCTACCTAAAGTAAGTTTTATTCCTAAGCGTAAAGTTAAATTTGTTTTCCTCAACCAGTCTTTTACAGCGTACTGTTCGTAAGAGCATCATTATCAGCCTATTAAGTAGGCCAATGCCAGACTGAGCTAGACACAGGCGTCTCCAATTGGACGTAACTTTGGGCGATGTTTGGCTAATCTTTTCCATCCATACCGCATCGAAACTATCGACCGGCTACTTAGTCCACAGTTTTAGAACTGCAAGCGGACTGCTCACTTGTCGAATGTTTCGAAACTGATCAACAACAAAAAAACCGCATTGAAACTGCAATGTAAACAGCCTGCATAAGCCCTTACCCGCCACCCTAAGAAGTTTGTCAGTCCACTTACTTTGAGGGCACTGGTCCATCATGCTTGAAAAACGAATTTAATTATTCTCAAACGTACATTATTTGTTGTTTTTCCAATTGTACTCGCCAAACTCTTTAGTTTGATGGCGAGAAGCGATTGAGAGTATGATTTATGCTTACCCGTCACGGGCGCGAGCCGCGTCCGTGTCTGGTTAATTTGTAAGGACCATGACACGAGCGGGGCTCGCGCCCGTCCCGGTCTTACAGGTGATACTGCGTATTGAAGAGAGATCTTCCTTTTTGTAAGCGGATTCAAATCATCAGTCTTAAGTGAACATCTTGAAGGGCACAGGATTATGATAATTTAACAAATGATTTATCAATACCAACTTATATCCGTTACATGATTTGTTACTTCCACATTTTATCTAAGGAGTGTGAAATCTTATAGTAGCTGTAGAGGTAGGTATCGCAAATTGACTGCCTAGTGCAATGGGTCCTAGGTTTATTCCAAGTCGGGCAGTATTAAGTTTTTCTATTAAGAAATTCTCAGTAAAAACTCGGAGTCACTGATGTAAATGGTCCCTCATTAAAGGCCTTGTAACCTTATGAGTTCGGTTCGGAAATAAAGCAAAGATCACCCAGGTTTTAAATAAGCTTATTTATGTACCATAAATGTGGAGATAACACAACGAGAGCATCTCCAAAGAAGCCTTGACCGACAAACCCGCGTCTATCGGTTATCGCTTTCTTGTTAGATTTTACTTTCACCTTAATGAATTAATTATTTATTTATTTATTTATAACCACATCTCTCTACTATCCACACATCTCTCGATGTAGTGTCTAGAACTCCAGATCACTTAGAAATACCAAGAAATTCGGTAATTGGAGAGCTAGAACAATGTGATTACTAATCAATGGTATGGGTTGACTCGTATGGATGGCCATTCAATAACCTAGAAATACGGGTATGCACTTATTTCGACGTCACAAGCGACTCGCAAGGTACGGGAAAAGCGGTGGATTTACCGTTAATGGAGAAAGTCAGGGAGTAGAGCAGCCAGTCAGTGGCCCGGCGTCTCACGCGCATTACACGCACGCACCGCGGGAATATTGTGTTCTTTTGTTTTGTAGTTCGATTTTGTAGACGTTAAGTGGATTCTCTATTATAAATAGGTATGTTAAATTTTATTTTTTTATTTCATTGGCTTTGTTTATAATTTTTGTCAATGCCAAAAATTTTGAGTGATATTCTAATGTTATTTGTGTGATATTCTAATGTTTTTAAATACTTTTGGTATATGACTATTGGTATATACCTGAGAAAAAACAATTTAAAAAAACATGCACATATGAAAAGACTACACCTGGGAGAAATCAATGACGGTCACGTCGACGGAATCTATACTACTATGTATACGGAAAATCTACAGGAGGAGGCCGAGCACTGATGTTCCCCCGATGCATGGTGATGATACAAAGGCGCTACTTAATACCATTGCTTATGCCGAGTAGGTCTACCCCTACATAGTAAACATTAACCAATATGATGGCCCCAGACAGTTACAGCACAAGTTTACACCATAATAGTAACGTTGATTTACCTGTATTTAGAGTAACTTAGTACTTACAAGTATAAATGCGGAAAATTAAGAAACAGGTGTTGTGGTGTAACTTAGGTCCTTAATCCATTTGCCTACCCCGTCTACCTTCTACGAAGATATCAGAAATGTAGCTAGAAATATGATTCAAGGGAAACAGCATTCTGATTTTGAGGGTTCCCCTACCGAATGTAGAAAAATATAAGAAAAACTTACTAGTAAGTAGGACACTTATATTTGGCCGAAAATATTGAGTTCAACCTCGAAATATTTCACTGTTTTCGTTATGGTTCCCATGGAACATCACTATAGCCATCCTAAAACAAACACAGAAAATATTACATACCTATAGCACCAGATACTTACACCTTTACCTGCCTTATTTCAAAGTCCACGCACGGACCTTTCAGTAATTATTTTGAATGGTACAATAATTGCCTACAAGGAAAATATACAGACCCTGAGCACCACTGACTAAACACACTGACTAAGGGCGGGTTGTTTCACGAACACTTAACGCACGCGTATACGTCAAAAATGGCGCTAACTATCGTCAAATCAAAAAAAGCGTTGTTTCACGAAATTATGGCCTTAACGTCCGTCAAATAATAACGATTACAGTAACCGGTGCCAGACCCACTGGTTAACGTCATTTTATTCTCAAACATCTGGACATTATGGACGCTCTTTTGTTGTATTCGTCTTTGTTCGACGATAGTGTTTCTGATGATGAAACAAATAGTGTAGAAAGAAAGAAAAAGTATTCAAAACTCGCAATAATAACCTAAACCTATGGGACAAACAGGAATTGATTGCAAGATAAGTACCGTGTTTTAAAGGAAGTAACTAGCTCTATTGTTAACACGTCAAAAACGAAGATGAAATAAAATTTGCTACAGAAAATGAAGTGTGTATTCAGTTATCATGTAGGTATCAGGTAGGTACCTACCTACCTCTAATACCTACATGATAACTAAGGTATAAATCTAATACTTATTTTTATTCTAAAATTCGTTCACCATTTTTTTATTTGGCAGTAAAACCCAAAGACCAGGTACTTGCAACTCTGCAATATTATGCATCAAGATCTTTCATGAGATGTGTTGGTGACATGTGAGGCTTACATACATCAACGATATGCCGCATTATTCAACGAGTGACTAGTAGGGCTATTGCTAAATTACGTCCTCATTATATAAGCTTGCCAGCTAACGATGAGGAGAGATTAGTTGTTGCAACTGACTTTTATTAAATATTTAAATTTCCGAAAGTATGGGGTGCAATTGATTGTACTCATATCTAAATTAGTTAGTTATCACCTCTAACCAAATAAAAAAAACAAGATAAGCGCTGCGAACAATACAGTGAAACATGCCGAAACTACACCTCCGCTCTGTGCATACTCGCTCACACGCAAACATTACTACCATTTACAATCAATCTATAATCAAACTACACCTCACTAAATGCACACATGCTTACAAAACCGGCCTTATATCACTGTTGACAGCGCTATGTCTTGGTTTTTTATTTGGTCTGAGGTTGTCACTTGAAAGTTTGAAGTGAATGACGAAATGTTGCCATAATATAAAAATCTTCCAACCATTTTTATTGGGAAAAAGTACTACTTTTTACTGGCAGCCCGAATAACTTTGACGATCGGTTTTATACGCAGTGAAACAACGCTTTGTATTTAACGAACGTTAAACATCATACGTAATCGTTATTATTTGACGTACGTATGTTACGTTAACCAACCGTTTGAAACAACCGGCCCTTACAACTTGTTAAAATTTTAGGAATATCGTCAATTTTACAATGTTTGTATATATGTGAGTACCATGTTTCTATCACATAATTAATTTATCTGTCATCGCTTCTATTTTTCATTATTTTTATCTATTGTGGTATAGAAATTTTACTCTCAGGTGCAAGAGTAACGGTGGAGTTTCTTCTCCATACTTAACTACGTTTTGGAATGGTGGATGTTCAAAAGTGCCTTTTATGTGCCTATTTGAAATAAACGATTTGACTTTAACTTTGAAAGCTCTGTACTAATCCGATATAAAAATATAAGCGTATACATACAAACACAAAACATACAGACAGAAAGTCTCTAGCATGTTCCACACCAATTATAAAAACAAACTTTGCAAATACAATGTGTTAGAAAAACAACTTTCATAAATCTACTTTCTCAGCCTGACTTGTTTATTTTGTTTTAAATACAAACGAGTATATTATACTTTATTTATAATCATATTGCTACTGCTGACTCATACAATTGTTTAGAGATAAGTAGGCACTACACATACATATGTGCTGAAAGAAAGGCTGCACAATCTTCGAGATAAGACAATAATATTTTTGTTTGATTGCACACGACTCTTTCATGGAGTCTCTACTGATACAAGAAACTAACTTAGGTTTACTTGAGACATATTGTCGTAACCTATATATTCCTGTGAAAGTTATAGGTACATAGATGTATATCTATGACTCTTACCTCTCACCCAAATGTAATTCCTAGCTTAACTTGTCCATTTCAGGACCCAAAGAAAACGATAACGATAAACGATACGATTTTTGAGTGACTTGACCAGTACCCCATCTACGTATTATTTTGTCCCTTTCTACATTAACATTAAGGCCACCTTCGAGTAACTAATACCTAACCTAGATCTTAACATAAATAAAACATGCTCTCAAGTTGTTATTCTATACGCGCAACTAATCTCGTTTGCTAAGATCCTTCACGGCCTGTTTAACTATATAACTTCAACACAACACTTGGAACACGATACAATATATTTAGGTAAGTTGAATTATTTTAGTAAAGTTAATAGGCATTTTGTTATTTTTATTAATTAATTAGTTATAAGTTGTTATGTAGGTACCTATAGATTTTTATTGCATTTATGAACAATAACTTCATTTGGTAAATGAAAGAGTAAGAAAAAAGTTATCACATTTCGTAAAAAATTTGAGACCCAGAACTTGTTTTAGTCGTTCGCCCAGAATTTTAATATCAATTTAAAAACGAAAGTTTATTTAGTTGAGATGATTCACATCATTATGAATTACTAGTTAATTAACTAAAAGCAATCCTTAATTATCATGAAATTGTGTCTTATTCATGTTAGAATTATTCATAATAGGAGGTATCCTGCGTTTGCGATTCTGGTTCCAAAAATGTATACAAATATGTGTTTTTGGAAAAATAACTGTAATACCCACACATAAAGTTCAGTTTGTGTTAGAACTTCAAATATTTTTATGACTTTTTCAATAGTTCTGGCCATTCTGAAATCAACTTAGGTTTCACAAAAATAAAGTTGACATTTGTTTAAGTGCAAATAAAATCAATTGAAAAATTGCTGTCGAGCTAATGGTACTAGGATGAAAATGAAACTCGTGATTATACAGGGTCAAATGAAATTAGCTAGCGAAACCCCGCAGTCGTGATGGCTATCGTATACCATATCGTATATATCTAAACATAATAAAACAAAAAAAAAAAAAAAATTGTGGAGTCATCCACCGCAGTTAGTGTTGTTACTTAAATTTTGTTTTTTTTTGTGTAAACTTCACAGGCATGATACACAGGAACAAACAAAAGAAAACAAATTTTCTCAACTCATACTTCAAGTAACAACACTTACAGCGGTCATTGACCCCCAAATAAGTATTTTTATTTTATCGTGTTTAGATACCGATACCCAACAATCACGTCTGCTGAGTTTCGCTAGTTATTTTAATTTGACGCTGTAGTTTAACTTGCATACGTATTTAGATAAATTTTTATATTATTTAAACATGTTATATAATGACATAGCCGATAAACCGACTGTATCATTTTCTTAGCGTTCGTCTCATATTTATACCATTTTAACTTTTAACATAATAAATGCGAAAATGAGTTTTTTTGTTATGCTTTCACGCTAAAACGGCTGAACGGATTTGGATGAAATATGGCACACTTTTTATCCCGTTAGTACGTTCCCGTGGGATAATTTCCGACCTCCACAACGGCGATCCCGCGGGCAAAAGCTAGTCAACTTATAAACTACTATCTGAGCCCCGCGGTTTCACCCGCATAAGTCTCAAATCTATGGAAATATCGAAGAAGAAGGTTCCTATTGTATTAGATAAACAACCCTTTGCAAGACCTACCCTACTTCCTTCTGCATCTGCAGAAGACCATCTGCATAGGTTTCAAACTCTTACTTGTAAAACTCATAAACAGCTGAATGAAGCGGTCCGACCTTCTAAACATACTCGAAGCTTCTCTTAACTCTTTGTAATCAACGCGTGGAAACTTTTGAAAGCATACTTCGTTGCTTGCAGGTACTTCTTTGACCTCTCCTAAGAACTGACAGAAGTTCGTTGACTGGCCGTCTATTAATAAATTTGTGTGGTGTAATAAACATAGCCTCGACAAATTTACAATGATTCGTGCGGTAAACAGATCATCAACTTTTACATATCCGTTGGGTTTTACATAATCGGAAGTAATATAGGTGCACAATACATTAGGTATCTAATTAGTGTGATTTATGGGCAATAAGTATGCTAATTTTGTGTTAAGATTGGAGTTTCGTGCAATATAACTATTCACGCCTTCATATAGGCAGGCAGAAACTACAGAACACCACCTACTACGATCCTTACATACTCTTTTTGCTTCTTTTACGTTCATACGTCTAGATGTACAACAACCGACGTTGCTGGTTGCGGGCACTACGCCCCTGACCTTTCAACTCAGATAAAAGTACCTAAAGTCTAATAAATTCCTTTTTTGCAATTGCTGTTATTTCCATTTAACCGAATATCAACTTTATGGCGGTTGGATGAAGAGTAAATTAAGTTGTTTTCTGAATGACTGCCATTGAAAAAGTAATAAAAATGTTTGATGTTGAAGCGGAAACTGAACTTTACGCGTCGATGTTAAAGTTGTTTTTCCAAAAACACCACATTTGTTTACATGTTTGGAAACTAAATCGCGAACGCAGTTTATGTGGATTAGTTGTAAGTAATTTGGATTTCACATTTCATCATCATCATCATCATCATTTCAGCCGAAAGACGTCCACTGCTGGACATAGGCCTCCCCCAAGCACCGCCACTTCGACCAATTCTGTGCCTCCCGCATCCAGCGGATTCCTGCGGCCTTTGCAAGATCATCGGTCCATCTTGTGGGAGCTTGATGTTATTCGTCATGAACACTGCAACTGAAACATTTTCAAGTTCTTCTAAGTACCTATGTGCCTCCTTAATTTTATGACATCCAACTCAAGAACTAATGTACCATAGTTAGCACACACTGACAAACACCAACATCCAACAGTGCATGTAATAATGTCCCCAGTGCAGTGGATGGAATAGAAACCATCTGTCATTACAGCGAGGTGACTACAGACCGCAACAGCAGTGGTATCCGTTCACCGTAATCACTGTGAATTAGTTTTGCGAAACGCTAAAGAAATTACCTCTGTGGTAGTGCGTTCTTGAGTTATAATAATAGCGAGGAATGGAAGATGTAGTAAGTTTTGATGCAGAAACATATTAAGTTTAGATTGTTCTTTAAGACGTAGATATACGCCAGTGACCTTGAGTGGTTAGCTTGCGTGTTCTGTACTGAGCTTACGCAACGCATCGTACGTCCAGCCAGTAATAGGACTCGCCCATCAAGGAGCGCTGTCCCAAATTAGACGCATCATTAATTTATTACACATAAAACAACAGGTATTTTAATAAAACACGTATCAAATTATCTTTAAAATGGTTAAGGTTTCAGAAAAATACGCTTGATAGATTTTGCGTGATTCTCAGTTTTTTATCCGAGTTAGACATAACTTTAGAAGTTAATTTCACTATGTATAAAAATAATCTTAAAAAAGTATTCTAATATTAAGCTATTAAGAAAATGCTATGGTATTTTTTTCAAATCAATAACACTACTCGTTTAGACGTTATCTTCAGAATAAAATCATTAAAAGTCGGTTATCGTCGCCTTAAAAGTCTTCTTCATGAATTCTTAATAAAGCAATAAGCTCAAACTCAAGGCGCTACTCGCCTTTTAAGTTGGAGCCATTAGTTGAGTTAGTATCGATGATAAGAAAAGACATCTTTTGCATGCATTAGACACTTATTGGATACTTCGGGGTAGACCGAGAAGAATACAACTTTAGACATCTATAAAGGTCCCATTAAAATAGATGTACAAAGTTTTACACAGCGGCAGCGTTCTGTACCAAAGATATCCAAGCAAATAGAAAACACTGATTAAAGTGATTTTATTTTGACGTAAAATAATAAATGGCATTGGGTAATCAACATTTTTTGCGTATTTTTGTTAGCTGATTTATTTTTCTTGTAAGTATCTAATGCGTATTTCTTTTTTTTTTACCATTTTCCTTATTTTGATGGTCAGAATGATTTCTAAAAGTTTGTCCATCTATTTTAATGGAACCCTATATACGAGTATGTATATAAATAGTTGAAAGACAGCTTCAGAAAGCTACCGACTCTATTTCCAAGATCTAACTAATGTGGAACATAGATATCACGAACGCGTGACGTAAACGTAACGTAAATTCAAACGATTTTTGATCGAAAATACAGTTATCCTATACATAAATATGAACAAAGTCTTAAATTAAGTAAATATTATGTGCGTAACGAGTATTTTCGTAGAAGTGAAATTCCTATATTGACTAGAACTCAACCAGAATAGCTGTTTGATTAATTCATATTACAAAACGCATGCAGACAACTATATCTTAGAATACTAATTTATTATTAGGACCTAACAGGAAATATAAATAATGTAACACCTAATTAATTTTATATTCAAATATATTGCAGCACAATAGAAATCATCAGGGACTTTAGGTACTGTCCTTACTACGATATCTTCGCATTGAATTTAAATGGCTTTAAATTGGCCCTGTACACAATGACCGATATTGCACACAGTACTCGTACATGCCACCTAGTCACCTACCTCGACAATCGACTGTCAAACGTGCTGTTCATAGGCCGCAGAGTTAGAGGAACATCGAAGTAGTTATAATGATACTGATATGATATGATGATCATCGTCATTGGCAGTCAAGTTCCTCTCACTGATGAGGATAGGTCTCCTCCCTTTTATGCCATGCTTCCTTAGTCTGTGCAAGTCTCAACCAGGTCTTCCCGCGGTCTTCGTGTAGAAGACATGCCATCTATATACGCAACACATTTTCGCAAACGATTACGACAAATTTGTTTCATTTTGACAGTTCAACAACATTCATTGCGATATTTACGTTGTTGAGCAGTTTTTTTCCCGAGCTTATAAAGCAATGGATTAGCAATTTGTTTCAAAACGATTCAAATTCCGATTGATCGTGTATTAACGTAATTAGGGTATATAATGATACTGATATACCTAATAGTAATTATCCATTAACCCTAAAAGGACCTAATGACGAAACTGAAATCCAGTATTTAATTATGACATGGCAGACAGCTGCTAAACTTCCTTTCCTATATTTGATGCAAGGTCGAGTGAATGTTAAATGGGCAGGTATCGGATTTATCTGTTGGGAAATTCTCACTAGCAGAACTAGGTTTATCCCGGTTGGTAAATGCACTTATTAGATTGTTGTTCACTTGTTAATTTTGACCTCCCCTTTTGTAACTTTTGTAAGATAGGTATTTCCTTAACCCTTCAATATGACATTATATTTATCTCTTCATAATCTTGTTACAGGAACTAACAATGTTTGAGGGAACGAAGATCAACTCTCCGTCACAAATGGCGAGCGTTTTCGACATCGCCAAGGACACAGTCCTCTTCCTGGTGTTATCCTGCTACTACATCTTGGAATCCCTATTCTGGACCTTAGTGCCTAATGCCATAAGGCCCATGAAGAGTCTTAAAGGAGACGTGGTGTTGGTGACCGGAGGGGGCGGTGGTGTTGGTCGCCAACTTGCCGTAAAGTTGGCCAGACTTGGAGCCAAGGTCGTGGTATGGGACATTAGCAAAGAAGGTCAGTTGTGTGAGCAATTTAGTTTCCTTTTTAGGTTTGGTTCGTTTGGTAGGTCGCCGGACAACCTTAGACTCGTTTCGTGTTGGGTATAAAGTAATGTGGTGATTGGTTCTATCGTTAAGCCTTCGTAAATTCATTTGGTAATATAACTTTTGTAGGTTTCGTTAACATTTTCGACTCCAACCAGTTTTCATAGAACTCATACGCTATCCCGCCATACATACTGTTGTACAATATATATGTTTACGCTAACATTACGTTTGCGCTAAAGTTAACAATCGCGGACTGTAAACGGCATTAGGTTTATAACCGTGTTATAAAACACTGTAAAACGAAGTAAAATTGTGTTTTCATATTTGTGAGCAAAAAAATTAAAATGAAAAAAAAATGCTTGGATTTTAAAACCAATGCATATACTAATAAATTTTGTTAAAATATACATCAGATTTTATTTTTACGATTTATAATGCTGTACTCATATTCATTCAGAAAAACCTACATTTAAAACGAGCCCTCCGCGAGGGCTCCCGGCACTGAACGTGTTACGTTCTTATTTGCTTTGAAAATCATATGAGATGTAGGTACATTTTAACTTTAACTAATTACCAAGGTAATAATCTGAGTAATTTGAGGTAGGTATACCTACCTAGACCTTATCTATGTATAAGTAGGTAATGCAACACCGCCGTTTTATCGTAAAACTAAAGTCAAAGGTTTTTGGTCACTTATAATAATTGCCTTATCGTTACCAACATAATAACTTGATGGCGGCCGTGTCCGGTGTCGTCAACACGTAATTAATTAATTATTGGTTAGTTATTACGTAAAACTATGCTTTATTGGCTTTTACTTTTAGCTTGTGAAGTTGTGACACTCAATCACATAATTAACCATTATATTCGCATTATTATAAAATGATTACATCTTCGAACAGCTATTATAGTTTTAAATAAATAATAATAAATAAATAAATAAAAATCTTTATTGCAGACCACATGGTCCATAAAAAAACACATACATTTAAAATAACAGAACAAAATAACAATTAAAATTAATATTAAAATCAACATTAAACATCAAATTTAAAATTAATAATCTAACTTCAAAATTAAAAACATTTACGCGGCTATTTGCAGCCACCGTTTGTAGGTCTCGGTAGCATACATCCTATCAGCAAGGTCCTTAACTATACTGTTTAAATAAAAGAGGAAATCATTAAAGTAAGAAATAACTGAATATGAGCATTAGAAACCTACCTACTTTATGCATATTAATAATTAAAAAAAATATATATAAGTACTCATTTTGTTCCTGAATCCTTACGCAAAGTAATATTTATTTATCACAGGTTTGCAAAAGACTTGCGCAGCGGTTATGGACGAGGGCTACGAGATCGCGAGCTACGTCGTAGACCTCGCAGATCGTAGCGCTGTCTACGCGGCCGCGGAAAAACTCAAGAAAGAGGTAACAACCATTTCCATTTTATAAAAAATGATCTTTTACGCATACTTTAGGTGCAAGAATAATAATAATTTCACATTAGGTACAGTCATCAAAAATATGTTTGTCACGTTAAGGGCTACTTTTGTCTGCTCATTGTACGATAGAATTTTTAAATATAGTTTTCTATTCAATAGTTAATTTGAAAAACGAAGATAAGAGACTTGACTGTACAGCTGGACATTATAATACCCGCACCTAAGTATATCGATTGTAATCATTGATGATATTTTATGCAATTATTCAAATTTATCCCATAATTAATAACAGATCGGCAAAGTGGACGTGTTGATCAACAACGCAGGCACGGTGTTTGGTGAGACACTCCTAGATCTGTCCGACTCAGCTATAGAAACAACTTACAAAGTCAACATTCTCTCACATTATTGGGTAAGTTACTTACTAAAAATCATGATCTACTAACTATGACCACAAATTAATACAGATGGTTCACTCCGCAAAATAATTCAAATAAAAAGCGACTCTTTGCTACGACACAATAAAGTGCAATTTAAGTTGCACTCGCACAGCGCTAATTACCTACAGCTGTTATATTCACCTAAAGGTTGCTTCTCTTTCTATCGCGTAACTCTTATATCTTCTGACTACGTTACGTTCACTGAATTGGCCCGACAGCACGAACCCGCCGCGTACTTGTAGCTTCACACCTAAAATGCGAAGTACCTAAATCATCTGTGTTCATCTGTGCTATGACTCGTCGATATGATGGCGCGATGGCTGAGAGATTGTCTGCTACGCTTCGAGTCTGGTTCGATTCCACTATGTGATGGCCTACAAATAGGTGTTTCGGTTTTGTGTAATATACTATAGAGTCATCCATTTTCTTTTTTTGATGTGACTGTTATAAAAACTCTCATAAAGTGTGTTGTTGATCGAACAACAAATACTTGTCTTCACACGACTCTTAAAACAGCTTGCAAATCACTTACAAAGTAATCACCTGTTGGGTAACTTTTACGAGTGCACACAATGATCGAACGATGTGACCATGTGCGCCATGCCATGACTCAATGAGGCGCTTAACTCTAGAGTGACACTTGAAGGTCGCATTCACCTAAGTACCTAGGTACTTTTTAGTGATCGTATATTGCTAGTTTTATGCTCTCCCATCCAACAAACCAGTTAACGACATTTAGTACCTCTACCTAACGGTATTGCAAAGCGCACTCTCAATTACAATCCGAGGGTTTTGAATGAAATTCCTAACCCATTGAAGCAAAGGTTCGAAAAAAAATATCAACTGCTCAGCAACGTAAATAACAATGAACGTGGCTGAACTGTCAAAGTGAGCTGAGCGAACAATTGTCATTTTATGTGTGTTACGTAATTACCCCGCACCAGTCTAGTCATTTTCAAACCATAATGCTGCTGCCGCGTCTGCGTCTATCGTGACAAAGCAATGCGTGCCGAAGCTTCGTATGTTTAGCTCACTAAAAAGTTATCGCGCTAATGCGGTGGTCACATTAGCGGCTTCGCCACGTTTATTATGTACCGCGGCCCGAGCGATAAGTGCTACGCAGCCCGAACTATCGCGACGATAACCGATAATGGTTGGTCACATCTGCGTGTATCGTATCATTGTGCGAAGCTTCGTCACGATAGACGCAGATGCGGCCGCAGCATAAAGCGTCAATTTCAACATTGTAGGTATCACTATAATGCTTCGGCACGCATTGCTTTGTCACGATAGACGCAGATGCGGCCGCAGCATAAGAGACCCAGCCAAGTGTCAGAATAAGTCAAATAAAATAACAAGTGGATTTATAAAAACCCACTTAACTGAATTTTAGAAATCCTGTAGTAATCAAGCCATTTCTACGTTGCGCCATTGCGCCGCCCTGGAAAAGTCATTCTCAAAATTAGGAATTTGGCCTGAAGTTTATGCTAAACTTTATCATTTTATTAAAATCTAAATTCTTTTCCTTCCAGACCGTGAAGGCCTTCCTTCCCGATATGATCAGCTCGGGCAAGGGCCACATAGTGACGGTGGGCTCAGTGGCTGGTCTGCTCGGCACCTACCGCTGCACCGACTACAGCGCTACCAAGTTCGCTACCGTCGGATTCCATGAGAGCCTGTTTACTGAGTTAAGGGTATGTATTGCTTATCTATGTATAAGTATATCAATACAAATATATTATAAACATAGGTACTTAGTTATACTTGTGTGGATTAATGTCGAAACCGAACCTACGTGATGAAATATTACCTACATTATTACCTACCATACGATTGACGTTCTTTCGTCCCCACAGGCTCACGGCCACCACACAATCCACGCCACTTTGGTCTGCCCCTACTACATCAACACGGGCATGTTCGACGGCGTGACCCCTCGCTTGATGCCTATGTTGGAGCCTGACTATGTGGCGGAGACAATGATCGATTCCATTAGGAAGAACGAGGTCAACTGCATCATGCCCGGATCTGTGAGATACCTTCTGCCTCTTAAGTGGTGAGTGAAAAGTGTTCTTTGCATCTTATAATTAAGTTTAAGAATGCTATTTTCGTTTCCTCATCTCCCTATAAGTGGTGACTGAAAAGTAGTCTAAAGCCCGCTCACCACAAATTACTAAATTCGTGTAGCGCTAAACACATTTAGATTCCGGCTCAGCCGGCTAGAGCCGTTTCTAATAGTAATATGGATCAAATTCCCAAAACACATGTTCGTTACTATGCGTTTGCACTGGCGAAACATTCACAACAAAACATACTGAAATCTCTATTTTCTGTCAATGTTCCATACAATGTTTGACAGGAACTAGAGATGTCAACATGTTTTGTTGTGATGTTTCGCCAGTGCAAACGCACAGTTAGTATGAAACTGACAGGTGCCAAGAACGCATTCTCTCAACGGCCGGACTGCTGTAGTAATTTGTGATTCAAGTGTTTGACCTGAGTATCTGACCTGCTTTATTCCAGCGTAGGTAGACATAGTGCACGGAAGTTCTAGTTTTACTAGACTGCAGGAATTGTTCAACGTACAGTCGACCTCGTAATTATTTTTCCTTTTTTGTCAACAATTCCAAGTAAATTGAAACTTCACTAAGCTTGAAAATATCTGTCAAAAACACAAATAAACCTTGTCGTTTTATGACGTGCAAGTGACATACGACCGTAGGGTGGTAAACCAATAACGAGGTCAACTATACTTCAGCGAATAAATACGGTTGCTTGACTTCTTTGGTTTTCATAGAACAAAAAGCAAATGCAATAGATGTCGTGGAAATGCACGAGTGTTAGGTCACATAAGGTGGTAAGTGGCTAGACGAACAGATGCATTTAGCAGAACTCATCTAACGTGCAGTTCAAACTCAGAACACGTATGCTTACAGACTAAATAGTACTCGTATGCTATTGCTAATAAATAGTTGGTTTACCCCGAAGTGCGATTTCTTTTCCTCTTTGCAGCAGAGAATACCTTTATCTTTAGAAACTGCAGTATATAGATACCTATACCCACTTTACTACACACCAAACCAATAGGTTATGGAATCAGGCATTACTTTGCGGAAATCCATGACGGTAAAATGTTATGTCAAATATTTAGTTTTATTTATAAAAAAATATGCAACAGCACAAGATGCTGTTATTATTATGCAACATGCAACCCACTGCACTGTACTGCAGGGTGTGTATTTGCGGGCTGGAGAGCAGTGCTGCATTCTGCATATAAACAAGACTGGATCTAGTTCGTGCGGGATTAAAACTAAATAATTTACATAATATTTTACTCGCACATAGTTTTATTTTTAACAATGTTATATTTTGTCATTCCAGCCTGCTCCCCGCGAAAATGTGCTGGGACCTGATGCACCGAGTCATGAAAGGACCCCAGTCTATGATGGAGTTCAAAGGAAAGCCCAAAACTGTAGCCACTTAGATTATTAGTTGTAGTTGCTCAATTTACTTTGTAAATAACGGTTACTATATATTTTTTTAAGTAGATCCTTTTGCGATCGAATACTGAGTAACTATAAAGACTACCATACAGAAGATGATCAGAAATATAATTAGTTACGACTTAATTCTAAATAATCGCATTGTGTGGATGTAGTTGAAGGTCGCAGATTTGTGTTTTTTACGCATCCGATCAGGCCAAACTGACGCAGGTTCGCTTGTTCAGTTTAGCCATTTCAATTGATGGTAGACTCGAGATTAAAATAGAAGACTGAACATGTTTTCAGTAGCATTTAAAGATAAGGTTTTAGCAATAAACATAAACAATATTATATACATTTTTTAATTTATTTCGTTTCTTAAAAAAATCCCGGAATTACGAATATCACAAACAAATATATTGGTAAGCTTATAGTTACTATCACACACAATCAGAATAAGTCGTAGAAGTAATCGAGGCCTTGCCCCAGCTCCCATATAGCCACCCCTGTGCCGTATTCCTTCGCTAATTCAAGACGCTTCTGTATTGAATATAGGGTGGGGTAGAATATCTTCTTTGTACCCTGCGATGTTCTGAAAAGAGTTAAATAATCACGCTAAAATAGGGGATTTTGCGTGGCGTGGCGTGCTATTAAAGCTGTAACTCGGAAATCACAAATGATAAACTAGGACCACCGAAGTAAAAATAAATGAACGGTTAATTACTAATAACAACAAAAACCATGGTCAACAAGACACCAGTCACCACAAGCAGCACCCGTTCACGAACATAACGCAAAGATCAGCAATTACCCCCCTCGCCATATTTGAGGGAAGGAGGCAACCCGACCCCTGAAGCTACCGCAAGCAGTGACATCTAAGGGAGCATGACGAACTTGCTGCCGGTTGCTCAGGCAAGAATAATATGATCAATTTTCGAGGTCGCTAGCTGACCATATTACAAGACAACTCATTAAAAAAAAGTGTACCTAATGAGTAGATTACGTCAATAACAAATGAAAACAAAATTAAAATAAATTGACTTATACAGTCAAATAAAATAAACTAAACAATTAAATTAGTATGGAGTAGTATGGAGCTAGTCACAAGCCTTTTTGTCGTCCAAGTAATCTTTAACTTTATAGAAACCTTTTTCACATAGTTTGTGTTAATAAATGAGGTTATAAATTGCTCGAGTGGCTCGTTTCTGCAGCACAAATATAGCCTTAATGTCGACTGCATTTCCCCACAACAAAATGCCGTACGACATTACACTATGGCTAGTAACTTTATCAAAGAATTCGTTGTATGAAATCCTTATGACTTCGCTCATATATTTTCTCCGCGTACGCATACAATGAAGATACGTAATCTATGCCCTTACTCAGGAATTTTCGGCGCTTGTGCGGCAGGAACAAATGCATATCTATTTTACGGTGATAATTACCTGATCTCGACATAATTCTCCGCCGTATTATTATTATACGACAAAGCTTGGTTGTTCTTAGCATGCTTCAGCAACTCTATGTACTCTGTACCAACTATAGGGCCACCTCCATTAGCTGTATATGAGTTACCATAGAAGTTCAGTCCAAGTAAGATCTTGGACCTCTTTGAGGGATTCTCATCACTGTCTATGAGTTTTTCTACACACAACCTTACCCAGTACAAAGGTGCATTGGGTCCTGAAATAGAAAATTAATTAATTAGATTAAAGTTAACTCACTGTATGCTGTAGCTCATTTTTATTGATCTTAAGTCTTGCATTGGGACATGCAAAGTTTCTTGGTAATATGGATGGATTTCACAGTTGACTAGATTAGTTGTATGTATTTATCTTTTAGTTATTTTAACATTCTGTTGTAATGTAACCTTACAGATTCGATTTTGAGCATTACGTTACAATACTGCCTCCCTGACTGACGAGCTTTCGCCTGTTATGTAAATAAATCTGCTTAACGTAAATAACGCAATGAATGTTGTTGAACGTAATCGTTTACGAAAATGTTGCGTAATTACTAATTAGATAGCAGGTCTCATTGTATCATTCAGATTGCGCACTGTAATGCTCGCTTCTCCTCCCTCACTGATTTAATGCTCGACTCTGAACGATACATTACAGGCGAATGCTCCCAGTGAGGGAGCATCTTAAGATAACATTTGTAGTTATTTTTTAATAGAAATGTTTCTTGTTATGTTTTATTCATATTACATCTTATTCCAATAAATACTTGCCTGGCTTCTGAGGATTCGAGAAGTCATAAGTCATGACTGACACTGCTTCTACATAAGGATAGATATCATTAAATGCTTGGATGAAGAACTCATCAGTAGGATACCCTCGGAAAGGTGGGTAGACTAGAATTAGACTTAGATCATCATCACTCATCTCCAAACCTGAAAAGATTAAGGTAATATGAAAAATGAAAGCAGTTTCAGTATGGTAAGATAAGGGCAGAAACGCTGGCTTCAGAAGTGTATTTATCTAAGCATAGCATTCCACTATAAAAAGCTTTAGATGCTTACTGAAGCCATTATAAAAAATGAAGTATAATAATATCAGGTGATTATTCTCCTGTGTTTACTTGGATATCAACCCAAAAACTATGTTTCGTCTATGCTCAAATTGAAAATTCCAACAAGGCAACTGAAACCATAATATTTTCTGATCCATCTTAAAAGTGACTCCTTACCAAACTGCTGTATAAACTTCACAGACTTGTCAACGTATTTCCCAATCTGTGAGAGGACCTCCAGTACCACTCCGTCAAACTTCCACTGCTTGCAGGCTTTCTTAATCTCGTCTATCAGAGCCTTCTGCTCAGTGTGGGATGTTGGCTCCATAAAGAACGCTTTCAGGTCTGATGGCTGCCAGTTCTCGAAGAGAATTCTTGGCAATACTGCAACATCATTGTGATAAGAAATAAACCTGCATTTAATAATCTTAGATAAATAGTAAAAAATACAGGATAAGCCTTGGTAAACAAGCAACACTATCAGCAAATATTATCGACAAAAAGATCTCTATTCATATTTAAACAATGTAAAGTTTAAACATTTTGGAACCAATTGGTATGATTTCCTAAATAAGATATTATGGAAAGTGATCAACTTGGAAGTAGCGCTCACCGGCCGCTGCCTCGATGATAAAGTATTGGTATCAAAAGGTTAAGATTATTACTTATTAATAAAATTATAAAAGAAGTACATGAAATTGCTAACTGCCTCTGTGGTCTAGTGGTTAGACGGTGTGTCTCAGACCCAGAGGTTCCAGGCTCGATTCCCAGTGGAGGCAAAATTTTCTGCTTGGTTTGGTTGGTGATAGGGCTTGTTCTAATTCCATCTGATTAGCTACCACCACCTTTTCTAAGTCTGTAGCCATAACAACAATTATAACAGCATTGTGTTTCGGCAGCTAGAGGTAAGATAGCCAGTTCCCAGTGTTCCTGGGTTCAATCATCAATTACAATCAGGTGAGATGCAAACCATAGCCCAGGTGTTGAAGTACAGCGGTTCCCAAGAGCATCCCCTGTTATGGAATAAAAAATAAAATAAACTATGCGAACAAAACTTCACAAAGTTATACATACATTTTAGATTGGTGGCAGAGCCTTTTGCCTTGACCAACTTCATCCAGGCATGGTCAACATCATGAAGCCCAGATATGATGTATATGTTGGGAGACTGACGCTTGACTTGAAGCCAAACCGGAGACACATAGTTGAACTTAGGCGCCCAAGTCTTTGCTACATCATAGCCTTTGTTGTTCCACTATAAAATTAATATGAAATGTCTTACTAATGTTCCAATAGAAAGAAGAAAATGTTATTTAAGTGACTATTAATTTTATTTGACTTTCTAAGGAATTACAATCATAATAATGGAATATAAACAGAGAATTTCAGGGTAATACTCACGGGCGTAACGTAACCCAAAACAGCGTTCTTGAAGTTACGTGTTATTACATCCTGGTGATAAGTAGCATGGTACTTTATAATATCTTTCACCAAAGGCGTTTCATTCACTAGTTTACGATCCAACACGTTGTTTTTCCTCGGACCCTCTTGTGGTTTCACCCCCTTCTGTCCCTTTTTATCGGAGGGAGGCGATAATGTAGCCAAACACACATTTAAAAGAAAAATTATCTGCAGTACTGTTTTAATACATTTCATTTTTCCGTTATATGTCACAAAACAAGTATTTTTCTCATACAATTCACTGCAAATCGTAATTAAAAACTATTATCCGCTTCGGCTTCGACAACACACAACATTCGCCGGGTGAAATATAGAGATGTCAAAAATATCAATACTGTTGATATCGATTTTTTACATTTGACGTTTCTCACAGCACATTTCAATAATGCCTAATTTAACATATTATCACACAAAAATATTAAATTATTTAAATTGATGATCAAAAGTCGGTAACCGTTGTAATACATTTTTAATATAGTTTTACAAAACGAGTGCTTTATAAAGTTTTAAAGTGACCAATACATCGACATTTGTGTCGATAAAATAACATTTTAGGGCGTCCCTATATATTTTAGGAACCACAGATAAAAAAATATTACAAGGTTATAACCACAGATAAAAAGTTCGCTGAATAAAAGATGAACAAAATAAACGCTTCGACAGTTTAGAGATTTTTTTCTCAGCACTTATGGTTTTGTTAGATTTGCGGTTTTCAAAATTACACTTAAAATGATGTACTCTACCAAAGAAAAAATACCTTCCATAAAAATCTGGTGAACCTACCCGAAACTGTCAATTACTCCCAATCAACTTTGAACCTTAAACTTCAGTGATAAAGTTGAAAATCTATTAAAGAAATTTGACAGATTGTAGTAGGTTGATGTGTTGGCGTCTGTACAGTGCTTCCTGCAAATATGACCTAAGACAAAAGCATGACAATGACTGGTAGTAACAATGATTATGAAAGATAAAGAAGGTGCTGCCATTACATAGTTTTAAGATTGGACTTATCTATTGATTTAAAAATGATATTGATACATTAATCAAGTATTAAATATCGTATTAATTACAGTCTAGTTATTTTTCAATACGCTATAAATACAGTTTTATATTGTATATTCTAAAAATACTAGTGACTTACAATAAGCATAATTATCCCAATAATTACCATCATATTTCCAAAACTGGCAACCTAAATATCTCCCCGAATACTTGAATCAAAATCATTTTTCCTCCCATGTTTTGCCAAGTAACGAAAGTGGTGCGATTTCAAATATTATCAGTTATTTTTTAAATATAATTATCTCTGTCTGTGCTAGAACTGCTAGGCCAGACTTTATACATGTCCTTTATTAGTATCACACAGCGGCCAAAAATCTGTTCTCAACTATTACCGAAGTCCTAAAATTAGGAACTATTTGTTATCTAGATATTATTGACACCAAAAATCACTCAGGTTACAGGCAGGTGTAAGTATTTTAAAATTTGGCGCCCTGGGTCAACGCGACGATGGGACATGGACAGGGAGCGTAGGGTTCGGTCGACCAGCTATCTAATTAGGTAACGCCATGGTAACGCATTTTCGTAAACGATTACGACTAATTTGTTTCATTTTGACTGTTCAACAACATTCATTGCATTATTTACGTTGTCGAGCAGATTTTTTTTTGATCTTATGAAGCAAAGGATTAGCAATCTGTTTCAAAACGATTCAGTTTCTGATTGATCATGTATTGCGCAATAGGCATGATGCCTGGGTCAAAAAAAAGAAGTTATATTTAGTCCGTCAGTTAGATACCTAATAAAAAAATTGTAGACCCGTATTTTTAGCTTTATATCATATAATAAAAAATGACTTAGATAAAAACGCATTAAAGTTGGGGAGTGGAGGTTGATACGTCACAAGTATGTATAAAATCTACATACTAGTGACGTCATGGCATATTTTAACTCAATGTATCACCGTAATCTTTTGATAACGTAAAAAATTCGTGTACACGGTATTTTTTTTATAATCTACAAGACGGACAAATATTTTTTTTAGTCCTTATCCCTATAGGGTACATAGCGAACATGATAGTCCACGAACGTTGTAATGCTCAAGTGAAAATAACACTGTTCAGAGCGCATTGTTTGTCACTCACTATACACGTGCTGTTTCTGGGCTCATTATATGCAAAGATCATTCAGCGTTCAATATACCAATGCGTTCCAGGCAAAGGCGGATCCATGATATACTTCTGGGAGGGGGCACATGGGCCAGACAGATCTATAAGAAGTCTCCCATATCTTGTATTGCACTATGCTGTTTTTGGGATTAATTCTGTTTCAATGAAGACAGTATTCTACATAATATATGTAGTAGCCTACTTCTTCAGCGTTCATTATTGAAGCACTAATAGATTATACATTCAGGCCAGTTTATTCAGACGTTCCGATTTTATTTTAATTTTAAACCTTAATTTAACCAACCCAACTTAACATTTTAGGCCTTACTTAACTTTGGAAGAGGCTAACCCCCCCTGGATCCGCCAATGGTTTCAGGGCATTGCAGTGCAGTGGGTCGAGCATGTTCGCAGATGCACACGTTGACAGTTTCCACCCTCCACAAGAGATGCGCCGCACCAACAGCATCCTGGGTATTATTGCGGATAGGCTGGACACGCGTTTGCACCCACTATTAAAACATAAGTAATTAAGTATAACGATTTTTTACTATTACCTACTAAAAGATTTATGTAGGTACTGTATTAACATTCTATGAATCTGTCTGAATTTAATTAAATTCTTTTATAATATTAAGGTTTGCCGCCCCTTAATTTAACATAAAAGAAAGTATCTTAATTACTGCGGAAATGGTAGTGATTAAACGGCGATTTTACTAAAATAAGCAAAGAAGTCTATAGAGTGCCGCTAGCGGCATTCTATCCCTATCGGATAAAGTTCCGCTGCCCTTTGTATTGATTGATCGTAAGTATTTGTTTTACATAATTATATGAAAAGTCCCAATTACAATGACTGAATATACGAAAAAATGAAGTAGCATATGAAAATGGCTAAAAGGTAACCCAGCTTACGTGCTTACAACGCCAGGGTCCGTTTAGGCACAAGATTATGTAATGTTTTGGGAATATGGTGTTTTACAGCGAACTAACCTCAACAATCAAACAAAATAACAAGTGACAGTGACTCAGTGGCAGTGACAACAATGTAATACTTACGGCACTTTAGCCGGGCCGAGGCAGCGCCACTATTATGCCGCTAGCGGCGCTTTATACGATAAGGTTAGAGCGGCACTCTATACACCGCCAATAAGTTGTTGAAGTGCTGGCGTCTGTTCCCTAATTACGTAATATACGATCAATCGGAATTTGAATCGTTTTGAAACAAATTGCTAATCCATTGCTTCATAAGTTCGAAAAAAATATCTGTTTAACAACGTAAATAACGCAATGAATGTTGTTGAACTGTCAAAATGAAACAGATTACTCGTAATCGTTTATGAAAATGTGTTGCGTAATTAGATAGCTGTTCTTTTAGGTGTCTTAAGATACTTTATTTTGTTAGGTAGATATCCACGGGTAGCTATCAATCTGCCTAGCCTTTTCCCAACTATGTATTGGGGTCGGCTTCTTGTCTAACTGGATGCAGCTGAATATCTACCAGTTTTTTACATGGAGCGACTGCCTATCGAACCTCCACAACCCTAACTGGGTAATATGATATCTACCCCTTGGTAAGACTGGTTGTCAGACTTTCGGGCTTCTGACGGCCCGTAACGACTTTCAAAGTTCCACAAATGACAGCCGGGACCTACGAATTAACGTGCTTTCCGAGGCACGGAGGAGTCTCGGTATGTAAAGATGGTCACCCATCCACGGACCAACCCCGGCAAGCGTAGCTTTACCTGACGGATCGACCCGAGCATATCCACTGGTATATACTAGCTAATTGTGAGAGTGGGAGTGGACCGTAAGCAAGATTAAGCCCAGGTATGCACGGACGTGTTTTTATCGCGGCGATTTCGTTTTTCAACTCTCGGTATTGAGTTGAGCATTGAGAATCCAACAGAGCGCATCCAGCGCTTATCACAACAGTGTGTTCACATAAACACACGGTTGGATATTCAACTCTCGGCGCTAAGCAGAGAGTCGAAAATCCAATACGCGAAAAATAATCGCCGCGATAAAAACACGTCCGTGAGAACCTGCTATCTAATTACGCAACACATTTTCGTCAAATTTGTTTAATTTTTCAGTTCAACAACATTCATTGCGTTATTTACGTTGTTAAGCAGATATTTTTTTCGAACTTATGAAGCAATGGATTAGAAATTTGTTTCAAAACGATTCAAATTCCGATTGATCGTGTATTGTAATTAGGGTACAGACGCCAGCACTTCAACCTACTGCAATCTGTCAAATTTCTTTAATCGATTTTCAACTTTATCACTAAAGTATAAGATTCGAAGTTGATTGGTACCTAACATTTGACAGTTTCGGGTAGGTTGACCTGTTGGCGTCTGTACTGGGCTTACAGCCTCGTGAATTATTCTTATTACAATTTTACATAAGAATTTAATTTGAGTTAGACGTGTGCTACTAGTGCTATCAGTAGAGTAGATATTACTTACTAGAGATCTTTAATAAAGATAATTTCTAGGTGTAAACTGGGTCTTGCAAGAACTAAGCATAATTACACATATTCTTATTGTATTGACTCGCACGACAAGCTCGCATGAAGATATTCATACCATTTCCCTAGCAGCGTAAAACTAAAAAGAGAGACACATTTCAAAAATCTTATCCGAAAAAACAAAAGCTCATCAAACATGCAAAATATACCTACCACGGGCATAAAAAAGTGGTTTTATTTCCTTTCTTTTCGTGCAACACCCGGCTCTGCGTCTACAAAGTAAAAGAAAGTAATGCCCGCGTCTGACGATGTAGGTATGAGTTGTTGATAACTCAGTGTTTCTGCAGACACCGTGCTCACAACATGGCTCGTCAAATACAGCTTTCACGATTACTCATAACTTTCGTAATAACTAACTTATTCTTAGGTAAAGTGTACCTGCACTTTCTGTGTTTTCTTAGCATTATCATGCGTTTGCATCTTTTCAAAATATTTTGTGTTAACTAGTTTTTCGTTTATAATAATTTTTCAGGGGTGCATGGTATGCTTAGGAGCAAAAGAAGTTTAACGGATGTGAAGTGTCTCGAAAAAGGAAGGTTTTACAGGTACGTACCCTCACTAGACTGACATTTTATTGAACCCATAAATCACTTCTAAGAATTAAGAGAGCAGGCGGGGATGGCGAACTCTTGGCTTTGACTCCTAGGTCAAGTCAAGATTATTTTTTTCTCACAGATAATAGGATTTTTAATCTGAGGATCATTTATTTACGTGGGAACAAATAGACAATGTTATCGGTGATCTATGGGTGTGTAATAAAATAATACGGCCTTACTTAACTCGTTTTAGGTATTGGTTGAGTACCTACCTATCTAAATATAAAGGCTATTCTCATATTTTCGTCGCAATATAATTTTACTTAATAGAATAGATATAGCATCCGTAATATAAACTCCGCTCCTAAGATGACCCACTGACCCAAAAAATTAACAGACTTAAAAAAAACACAAAAAAATGTTTTTTTTTTATGTCGGTTAATTTTTTTTTGTATTAAGATTTTTTTCTTCAGTTTTTAGCTGTGGTACCTACCCCACACAAATTCGAATACCACTACCTGTTATGTAAATAACAGTGACAGGAACTTATCATATCATTCATATACACTAAGTGGGAAAAATAAGTACATATGATTGAAGCCAACTCAAAAACTACCCAAGCAAAGTTAATAAAATTTATATGGGACCACCTCTGAAGTATGACCTGCCAAACAAAAAAACAAATCATCAAAATCATTTCATAATTGGCGGAGTAATCGCGTAACAAACATACAAAAAAAAAAACTCGAATTGAGAACCTCCTACTTTTTGAAGTCGGTTAAAAAGGTAAGTACTCTTTCGCAAGTGCTTCCCAAAGAATCAGATATTCAAAGCCTACAGATTAGTAGTAGGCGATTTCATTGTATTCGACTTGAGTAAATTAGATCGATTTATCCCAAAAACCTCATTATTCCACCCATTCCACCAAAGGGTAGACTATAGCAACTACACATTACACAAAACCTCCCACTTCCCACAATACAAAATTTATCTGATAGTTACCGATGTGTCTTAGGTTCACTTTTACTTATTCAAACATCTTCACCACTTTCTGCAAGTAGCATTAGTAGTAAAGTATGACAAAGACAAAAGTATTCCCACGAAAGTCGACAAACGAAGATTTTACCAACATGATGTTCTAATCACAATGGCAGCTATACTCAGCCATCAGTCCATCACAGACGAGTGAGAGTGACATAACTACAGAATTAACCCGTTCAGTTCGGGAGCCCTCCTGGAGGGTTCACCTAGTCGTATATGAGATGCCAGAGCCTCCGTGGAGGGCTCATTTTAAATGTAGGTTTTTCTTAGCGAATACAGCATTTTAAGCCGTGAAAATATAATCTGATGTATACTTTAACAAGATTTATTAATATAAGTATGCGTTGGTTTTAAAATTCAAGCTTTTTTTTGTTTTTTTTAGTCTATGTTACAAATATTCGCTAAAAATTTAAAAGGTTGGAAACTACGTATAGCGACAAGACAACCTGAAAACACTATTCTACTTCGTTTTACAGTGTTTTATAATACGGTTTTAAACCTAATGCTGTTGACCGTCCGCAATGGTTAACTTTAGCGCAAACGTAATGCCGGCAACCCTCCCGGAGGGTTCACTTCCAATATGTATGGCAAAATGGCGTACGAGTTCTATGGAAACTGGATGTAGTCGAACGTGTTAAGAAAAAAACAACTAGGTGCGAGTCGGTTAATAAGGTTCCTCAGCTGTGGCAGACAGGCAGACATACAGACAGTGCAGGCTTAGTAATGATAGATAGATAAATCATTTATTTAGTGCACACAAAAAACAGCACAACATACAAAAACACGATTAAATTATTACTAATTAGCTATTAGGAAATAGCTGCAAGGTGCCAATATAAAAACAAATAAAAAAGGAAGAAAACAAGACATTGTGATGACACTATTGGCTATGACACACTTTAAAATTATGGAATGACAACGAACATAAAAAAGTGCGGTGTGCGTCTCAAGGTTGCACCAAATGGGAGTCCAGCTCAGCATGTGCCAGGCAAATACACCTGACGCTGATATTCTGCTGAATCCCTGCAGTGACATACGGACGTCGAGTAGATGACATATATTATACGAGGTGGTCCTGACTTCACTCTTCAGTTCGTTATGGAGCAAAAAAAAGAACAATACCCTGTTCCGACTAACAGAAGGCCTGCCAAGATGATGAAAGGCCAGGCCTTTTGTTAGCTAGAGGTTATTAGTATCTAGTCACTGCTCTAGAAGTATAGACCTCTTCATACTTACCTATCTATTTCCAACAGGAAATTTGACCGGTTCTTACAGTTTGATCTTTAGTCTGGTTTTCACCATCAGGAGCATCAGGCCGGTACCCTGTAGCAAGTTCAGCCGACTACTTTATAACACGCTTTTATTAGCTTGACCTGTATCTATCTATCTATCTATGTAACGGAATCTTTTAACGTAATTATTACCAACTTCAAGACATCCGCTTAATTTGATTTGCACTCGTATCAAATACCGATGACATTACAATAATTTTAACTTTGCCCTTCTAACCTCACCAGGATCACTAGGATAAAGCTTTTATTAGTTTCACTTGTAAGTGTAAATAACCATGTAAAAAAATCTTGGAAGTAAATTTTTGCCGATACTTCTAATTGTCGTATCGAAATGAAACGACATTCTCGGCATTTAGTTTCCGAGCCCAACTAACCCAACTACAGTTTCCTAACCCAACTTTACAAAACTTCTTGTACCTAACAAGAAGTTTTGTAAAGTTGGGTGAAAAAATTGCGTTTCGCGATTTTAATTGATTATTAATAAATGCTCATTTATCTACAATTTAATATAGTAAATGACTAGGTACTTATATCAAGATTTTTCAGAATTTCAACTTCAAATGACTCATTAAAAAAATATGTGCCAGTTTTTGAATATTTTTTCAATCCTTACTATTAATTGACTATTCTAGATCATCGAATCTAGTCTTACTGAATCTAGCCCACTACTGGACCCTTTTTGCTTGGACGCCCACTTATGACAATAGCGCTTTGTTTAATTCAATTAAAAGTAGGTACACGCAATTAAAAAGTGTTCCACGCTTTTTGATTTAATCATTGGTTAAAAAAGATCTAACAAGCTGTATAAGTACCTACATAAATCGTAACTCAATTTAACTATTTTATAATTTTTAGTGTGCGATAAAAGCGTGTTTTTTATACTACATCTTTTTTTAATCGTATTACCCATATAAATATTCTTACATTTATAGTAAAGTAAAGTATCGATCTCTTAAAGCTGGCTTCCAGCAATAACTTCTACCGTATAGTTTTTGAACCTATTTTACACCACGTATACCTGCATATGAAACCTAATAGGATTTAGATTATAACTATCGTACCTACTAATCTTATTAACCTTTTTTTTTTTTTTGGGTGGGAAATTATCAAATAACTTCTGTTGCGAGGGCGTGTCAGACTCTTACTGACTAAAACCCACCCGTGTTCCTTCCGTTGCCTGTACGTTGCCAGGGGCCACGGTATCCCTTTCGGACTTTCCCGCAACCCCGGCTGGCATCGGTCCTATCGCACCCCTTCACTTGCTGACATCTCTTTGAGGCGCGCGTGGAACACAACGCGCCGTCGACACGGGCCTAAGGACCAGGCCCGGGTCGACGCCGACGGCGCGTTGTGTTCCACGCGCGCCGTGACGGATCGCATCGGACGGCGAGCTACCCATTGCTCACCGTCCGCAAGCCCGCGCCTACGGTGGCCGGGAATCGGCCTGAATCTTATTGACCTAAGCTTGTTTTCTTCTGAAACGCCATCCAGGAACTGCTCAAAGATCACGATCATTAAGTACAAGATCTACTTACAGAAAATGGCCAAAATGTGACGATTAGAGAATAATCGTGACGTTATGTCACATTATCATCGTTATATCATAGATAATAGGAACAAACAATTTCCATAACTCCTCACTTTGTGTCAATTAATTTCATAATATTCAATAATTACTACATATAATAACATACACACTATGATGATCGCTAGATAAGTGTGTTAAGATTTGTTACATAAACTAACAAAATTCGCATATGGTAGTATCATTATTTAAATGACTACAACGAAATATATTATTATTTTAGGATGACTATATAACAGTTGATTTTAAGCTTAATTAATTTGTTTTTGGGTATTCATATTTATCTTTTTGGGTTAGTTACTACGATTTTTGCTCCTCGTTTAAACGAAACGAAAATCAGTACCAATAAAAATAAGGTTTCTGAAACTCTCCCCATATGATTTTGATTAATAAAAGTAGGTACTACCTATACACACTAACCTATTTTCTAGCTAAATACATAATCAGATTAAATATATCGTGAAAACGGAAACATGAAGCTTTTTATCAGTTCCTAATGGAAATTGCATGAAGTGCACTGCTTCCTCTTGCTTCCGCACCGAGACGTGAATATTGTATCGCGCGAATAAAAAAACTATGCGTGTGTGCTGCATGCAGACATAACAGAAGGATGATTTTCCGCCATTTTCGTAGCGCGGACAATGACCCCGGGCGACTTTCGCCGCAACCTTGACAGAGCCGTCCGCTTGTATCAGCATTACCATTTCCTACCACACGTCTTGAGAAATTCACTTTCGCTATGTATTTAATCTGTATGACACGTGCGTGCCTTCTCCTCGTCCTTAAAAATATTGGCATAATGCCACTAATGCTGCACGTACCTACTTCGGTAGGTATCTAACCTCTTCCCAATACATGACTATGACTGGGTAGTACTATATGCTTTATAGATTCTGGATTGATTTCTAACAAAACAGGCGAAATATCATAGATGGCAACTACATTATGTACGAGATTATTTACCGTGGAGGAAATCGTGGCTAAGTAACAGCCGCACGGGTCGATCAGGTTAAGCTACGCTTGCCGGGATTGGTCCGTGGATGGGTGGCCATTTTTACATACCGAGACTCCTCCGTGCCTCGGAAAGCACGTTAAGCCGTTGGTCCCGGCTGTCATTTGTCGTTACGGGTCGTCAGAAGCCCGAAAGTCTGACAACCAGTCTTATCAAGGGATATCGTATTACCCAGTTACTGGGTTGTGGAGGTCATATAGGCAGTCGCTCCATGTAAAATACTGGTATTTAGCTGCACCCGGTTTGATTGGAAGCCGACCCCAACATAGTTGGGAAAAGGCTAGGCAGATTTTTACTACGAGATCATTTACCTACTTCTTGAGTACCTACCTACCTATAATCTTCTATACCTACATACATACACTTCCCTTAACACGTTCAGTGCCGGGAGCCCTCCTGGAGGATTCACCTAGGCGCATATAAGACGCCGGGAGCCCTCGCGGAGGAGTGAGGACTCATTTTAAATGTAGGTTTTTCTTAGCGAATACAGCATTATATAAACCGTGAAAATATAATCTGATGTATATTTTAACAAGATTTATTAATATATGCGTTGGTTTTAAAATCCAAGCAAGTTTTTAATTATTTTTTTTGTTCTCTGTTACAAATATTCACAAAAAAATTTAGAGGTTGGAAACTACTTATAGCGGCCAGACCACCTGAAAGCACTATTTTACTTCATTTTACAGTGTTCTATAACACAGTTTTAAAAACCTGTCGTTGACCGTCCGCTATGGTTAACTTTAGCGCAAACGTAATGCCGGTAACCTTCCCGGAGGGTTCACTTCCAATATATGGCGGCATGGCGTATGAGTTCTATGAAAAGTGGGTGGAGTCGAAACCATACGTCCGTATGGTTTCGACTCCACCCACTTCGTCAATAACCTACTTACCTCATGTGCATAAGGTGTAATGTTCTTATAATAATAATTCATTCAGGAATCCGGATAGAGCTGAAGATAAGATGTGGACGGTTGACGAGTGCGCTAAATACTACCTGTGTTTGGACGGCGATGTTTTCGAGTTCCATTGCTCGCCTGGCTTGATGTTCGACGTCAACAGGCAGCTGTGTGACATGCAACAGAATGTACACAACTGCGATCTCACTATAGGTAGGTGAAGACTTTTTCGAGCAATCAATCCTCTTCATTTGCGCAGTCCACTGCTGATCTTCCCCAATGTTCGTAATATACTCTACTACTCAGCTCTAAAACCATGACTTGGTAATGACCCCAAAAAAGAGGTAGATCTGTGCATACCCATAAAAGGCATGTGCTAGTGTCAGTCTTCCAAAATGGGAGGTAGACACATCCAAAGCAGCGGCAGACGCACCCAATCCGGGGCAAAGGTCATCCGAACTAGATCCGATCATTAGTCTATTCAGTTGTACTCTTACGCAGAAGTGAATCGCCAAAAGTTGCCCATTCCATTGATTAGATCCCATCGGTACAATAAAGCATTGTTTATTTCAGAAACCCGGATCCCGAAACCTCTTCTAGATATGGCGGATTGTGCCAACGACACTCATATTGGCTGTTCCAACGGCAACTGCATTCCCGCCGAATATTTCTGTGATGGCTCCATCGACTGCACGGACGCGTCTGACGAAGTAATTTCCAACAAGCTACCATCTTGATCTAAATTGAAACATTTGTAATTTCACAAGTTCTCGCTTCATTATGACTTGCAAATCATTAACACCGTAAGCTGAATCGTTTTCTAATCGTCACCCTATTTTTTATACTTTCACAATAATATGAATGCCGTGTCATTCACCATAATTTGTATTTTCTCTCAATGCTTTTTAGGGCTGGTGCGATGTGAACTATGATCCGAACGCAGCGGAAACTTGTGACCCTAACCTCTGTGTGCTACCGGACTGCTTTTGCTCCAAGGAAGGTTATATTATACCTGGAAATCTCGTACCCAGTCAGGTAAATGTTTATTTTGGCACTCGAGATGGACACTGGAGCTATTAAATCCGTTGACTACTTCTGTCTTATTCACAGACTCCACAAATGATCACCCTTACTTTCGATGGTTCAGTAAACCACGAAAATTGGGATGCCTACACCAAGCACCTGTTTACTCCAGAACGTACGAACCCTAACGGTTGCCCAATAAAAGCGACATTCTTCGTTTCACACCCGTATACGAATTACAGACACGTACAAAAGCTGTGGAATGACGGGCATGAGATAGCAGTAAACTCAATCACGTAAGTAACATGTCAATAGAAATCGTTAGCAAACTTGTGAAGTAACAGTATAATGACGAATGTTCCAAATGTTGCAGTCGTCGAGGTCCTGAAGATTGGTGGTCGAAAAATGCCACCGTTGAAGACTGGTTCGACGAAATGGTTGGTGAAGCGAACATGATAAACAGATTCAGTAGAGTTCATATGGAGGACTTCAGGTATTTTTTCTGAGTTTTATTTCTGCTTCATCATACTTTGAGTTGGCAACAGAAGTAATGCACTTGCATTATTACTATTAGGTATGGGTACTTATTTTTCAAGTTTATGTAATGAAGTTCCTCATACAATCTACAGTATTCTACAGTAATTTCAGTTCGAACAAGAAAGAAAAAGAAATTCGAACACTAGATATGTAATTTGTTCGATCGCATTACGATTTGGAGAGCTTGCCGTTGGCGCAATATGCAGCATAAGTTGATCGATTGCTTGACGTTACAGATCACCAAACAAATCATTCACCGCTGTATGATTATTATGTATGTACTTTCACATTTATTTCGCAGAGGAATGCGAGTACCGTTCCTTTCAGTGGGCTGGAACCGACAGTTCCTGATGATGCAGGAATTCGGCTTCGTATATGATGCTACGATCGTGGCACCGCTGTCTGACCCTCCATTCTGGCCGTATACACTGGACTATAAGATGCCGCATCAGTGTACTGGTAAGACGAATGCTAAGTTTTCCCTTTTAATGTGCCCCGTCGATTAAATGTTTATCCGATCGAAAATGTGCATTAAATACCATAGGATAAGAAATTTGGCAGTTGAAGAAAATTATCTATTTCAGCTTGCAAAAACTTTAACGACAGTACCACAGAGTACTTTATACTATACTGGACAGTACCAACGGGAGAATGTTTTGATAATGGAGGGTAGGAACTTAATTGATAGGAATTTTAAACGTAACGATTTTTCCTTCATCCGAATTCGATAAAATGGTCGCCGTTTGCAAGTTTTCCTTGCTTTACCTGTTAGGTTTAAATGATAAAGATGCCTAAATCAATTTCTTTTAACACATTCTATTAAACGTTATTGATTCATCTCAACGCCTCGTAACTAGAGCGTGTGAGTGGTTAAGTAAGATGTTATAATTGTCGATGACAACGCGTCACGCGCATCCGAGTAGGAGAGATTGCGTTCTGCGCGCCTATTGTTTGTTTTATTACGCATAACTACCTGGAATGCGGAATTGCTCAGCTTTTGAATCACGTTTCGCGTTTCGATCAAATTAAGCGCCGTTATTGTGATATTTACAAGTAGATACCAACTAAACAATACCTGTTTATTACAGACAAAGAATGTTCTTTACGATTAGATTGTCAATTAATTCATTCTGCATTGTTTTCATGCACTATGAGGCTAGGTAGGTAGGTATCTTCACGACCTAACCTACATGTGCCGCACTCCAACTTGCGGAAACAAAAATCTATTAAATTGCAAGAACTTACAGATTATGTTATCTATAAAACTATATTTAAGACCTTTATGTAAAGGTTAACCAGATTTGCGTTAGCGTTCAGGTGGCAGTAGGGTTGCCAACTTTTTATATCAAATATAGTATTTTCGAAGCAATTGCGTGTAAAAATATAGTAGAAGGCGAAAAAATATAGTACTTAGGTATATTTCAAAATCGTTTTTTTTATTTAAAATATGCATATTTTTTGTTACTAGGAGCATGAACATCTATTAACAGGTTTTGTTTTTTAAATGTCTCATAACAATTTTTACACTCTAAATTAAGGTTACACCATGTTGCCATTAATTCAGCTTTTATGAGATTAATACTCACTAGAAATGATCGCAATAGGGCCACCTATTGCGATCATTTCTCGATTTTGTATTGAGATAAAAATTTCAAAATCCAAAAGTCATAAATATTCAAACACTTTTCGAACGTCAAAATTACATAAGACAGTCCCCCAAAAACGCCCGTCCTTCACCACTTCCTAGTGCTTTAGCAGTAGTAGCCTACTATATTTTTTCTTTAGAAATATAGTATTTAGGCCTCTAATATAGTAGGATACTATATTATTTAGTAGGGTTGACAACCCTAGGTGGCAGTTGCACCTAGTATCTACTTTAGAAACTCGCCGTAGTCGAGTTGGGTGGGGGCTGTTCGTGCTATCATGCACCAACTAATGACCGCACCTTTCCTCATTTTAAACAAAACGACAACGACCATAGGCCAGGAAAACACTAACAATTTTAATAATTAAAAATGATAATATCCTCACGCACATTTCCCTGTGCAACATACAATCGAAATTATCAAGAAAATGTTTGGCGTGTGTTGCGCATACGACGAATGGAGTTAGCTTATGCTCGGTTCCTATAAACAAAACGAATCGTTTGGCTTACCGATGGTAGCATTTTTTATTGCCAAACTGGGGCGGCAGTCTCGACATAGATAGCAATCGCTATACGACCGAATTCGGTCGCAAAGTCGTAATGGCGTCCCTAGACGCGCGCGACGTGTTTCACAAGTACGGGATTTTTTCGTACTTGTCAAGCACGTCGCGCTTGTCAAGCATCGCTATCTATATCGAGACTGCCACCCCTGGGCATATAAATAGGATCGCAAGCTAATGTTACGAAGTACTCGTAACATTAGCTTGCGATCCTCTCTGATATCCGATCCGATCCGATCTCGATCTGATATCCGGTAAAGCTTTGCTTCACTATTGATACCTAAAGATACAAGTCTTAATTTTTACCAATAACGGTCCGTATATTATAGAAATCGGCCATTAGCGAATAGCGTCGAAAAGAAGAAGACAGTTGAATTTTCTTTAAAACATTACGTATTCCAATTCGACGATTCGATAAGGCGTTGCCTACCATGCGGGTTGCGGACGGTGAGCAATGGGTAGCTCGCCGTCCGATAAGGACCAGGCCCGGGTCGACGGCGCGTTGTGTTCCACGCGCGCCTCAAAGTCAGCACAACTGACGGGGTCCGATAGGACAGATGCCTGCCGGGGTCGCGGGAAAGTCCGAAAGGGATACCGTGGCCCCTGGCAACGTACAGGCAACTAGAGGAACACGGGTGGGTTTTAGTCAGTAAGATTCTAACTCGCCCTCCCTCTCCGCCCGGAGCGGGAGAAGTTATTTGATAATTTCCCACACAAAAAAAAAAAGAAAAGGCTTTGCCTACCAACACAACGTGCATAAAATTCTGAAAACCTTTTAATAAAGTATGTAAGTAATAAAGAAAGGCTCAATCTATCTGAAACCTACTTTTGTTTCTAGGCAACAACCAATACTGTCCAACGCGAAGCTACGCAGGAATATGGGAGATGGTCATCAACCCTCTTTCGAATGGCGACCATACTTGTGCCACCTTGGAGTACTGCCCTTCAAACCTGACAGGTGAAGACGTCTACAACATTCTGGTGAACAACTTCAAGAGGCATTATCTGAAGAATAGAGCTCCGTATGGCATTCACTTGAGTTCGACATGGTTTAAGAACAACGAATATTTACTGGCTTTCAAGGTAACAAAAAAAAAAAAAAAATCTTTTATTCATTTGTACAAAACCATATCTATAAAATTTTATATCTCATGTTCCAATAAGTTCAGAATCCAAGAAGCCTCTACTTCGAATACATCAAATACTTTGACTTGTATAATTTTCGTTTTTCATAGAAATTCATCAGTGAACTATTGAAAGTGCCAGATGTCTACTTTGTAACATACAAAGAGCTGATTGATTGGATAAAGAGACCTACTCCAGTTCTTCAGTTGAAGAAGTTCCAGCCGTGGCAATGCAAAGAGCGTCATTTTGAGGAGGCAGAAGTCGCGTGTGTTAAGCCCAACACATGTAAACTGTCTTCAAAAGTGTTAGAACATGACAAGTACATGATCACATGTACTGAATGCCCCAATAGTTATCCCTGGATAAGAAACGAATTCGGATTTGATTAATAGTTTTTTAGTATTATAATTTATTCACAATTTACCAGTTACCAGCTAATCTAGAATAATTTGAGAGCGGACCTGAGTTTTTAGTTTATGTGACTTATTTTCTTTTTTTATGTTTTCATAATTGTAAGGGTGATATTACACTAGACGTGTTTCTCCAAGTGATGCTAGCTGTATGAACACTAATGTACTACCCTTTATAAATGTTTATCCATTGTAACAGTATTTTTATAATAATTTTGAACATATTTATGTTTATGTGTGCAATAATTTATTAAGTAGAATAATAAATGAGCTTCTGTGTCTGATATTTGGAAATAAATAGAAATATATTGTTTTATATTATTTACTTAGTTTATAATTATACCTTAAATATAGACAGACAATTAATTTAAGTTTATTATCCTTCCTGTGTAATGAAGGGGTTAGGAATGGCCTCCATACCATCCATGGGGCATATGAGAACAACAGAGGTACCTCGGCAAACTACAAGTCCTAGCGCTCTTGTATCATCTAATAGTTTGTATGGGTCATCAGGATCTGTAAAGATTGAAAATAATATGTTTAAAAATTATGGAAGAGATGGGTCAATAAGATAGTTGGTAGTTATGAGAGGGAATTGTGATAAAATAGAGAACTATGATTTGATCTATAGAGGGGACCCACATCCTGCAATGGACAAGAGAAATAAATCAGCCTAGTGTGTACCAACCCTATCAGCAAAATAAGACTTGGTTTGAAGAGTAATGAGGATTCCTGGTGCCAACATGAAACTGCCAAATGGAAACATAGTGCAGGCTTTTGTGTAACAGGAACATGATTAAAGATTGCTCTTACAGAACCAGCAAAGTAAAACAGTGTAATGTTTACGAAGAGAAAGTAAGATTACCTCTAAGAAACTCTGTAGTGTTGTCTAATACAAGGTTCAGAAGAGGATCGTATCCTTTCAGGATACCCGCCGCTTCTCGCCCGCCAGCGAATTTCACACGAATGCTCTTCTCTAAATATTTACTAAGATCGAGGATAGACTCTTTCCTTCTCTTTTCTTTATTGTCTCCAGCACCTTGGGAAGACTGGAAAGTTGAATGAAATTACAAAATTGGATAATAACAATATTGCAGGTTTAAATTAGAGATGCAAGCAGTAGTATAAATCAAAGTACTGACCTTTCCTTTATCACCACCACCTTCTTTTGAAGCCATTTTATAATAACTGCTAAGTTATTGTATTTTTATTTTCAGCGTCCCAAAACAGTGCCGACATCAAAACTTTGAGGTTAGTTGATAGTCGTTCAGAAATTGATAACATCAATGTCAAAAAATAAGGCCAGCCACATACACACGAAAGGTCAGCCTCATACACAAGGTGAAATATCGATTCGGAATTTCGAAAGAAGCAAATTCAAACAAAATCAAGAATCTATCACACCCGTACAGTAATTTCTTCGTTAGAAATTTTCTCCGATACGTAATTCCAAAACGGAATTCCGTCTGTATTATGGTCGGCCTTTTGTATAGATTTGCTGCCTTCGAAATTCCGAATAGATATTTCTTTATGGAATTCCGTACGAATGTGATCGGCTTAACAGGTGTGGTCCTCTTTGATACGAGAAGAAAAAAAAGTTACGGTTACCGGTTTCAAAACGAAGAAACTTGTCAAACGAACTGCCTGCCAATGTCAAATAATTGTCAAAAGTCAAAAACGCCCCGTATTGGGAAAAAGTCGCGACGTAAACAAATATTAAAAAAAAATTGAGATTATTAAATATTTCCTACTAAAAAACACAAAATAACTGTTGAGTATTATACAACGGCGATGGATAGTGTATTTGAAACGAAACCACTTAAATATCGCGATTGATAATCAAATGAGATATCAATGCGCTCTTCAGTGAGCTACATTCTGTCTCACGCGCCAGGAGAGTCGGTGATGTCGCACCCTGACTACTCGCAGCATGCCCAGCACCATGCCTGCCTGCTGGTGCTCGTCAAAGGCATCGGCGGTATGCTCAAGAACTTTAACAAGCTCTGGGAGAGGATACAAAGGGTCAACAATATTAAAGTTACTGGTTAGCAATTTTAGTCGTTTCCACAGTCAAAAACCAGAGTTTCCTTAATTATGTACAGTGAAAACTTTCAATAACCCTACTACCAGAAAATATAGTCATTTTATCCATGCAGTAAAGTTAGAAGTCCTAGTTTCAAGAGAAAAACCGTGTCACTCACTCACTCACCACATTGCTTTCGAAATATTACAGACATGCAATTCAGTAATTTGTCACACACCTTTACATATCATTAATAGTCATATTATTTATTGTGTGACCATGATGTATAACTCAAAAGTATGATACCTGTCTTCCATTCATAGATTCTACTGGCCAAGTAAGAGATATATGGGTAAGATATGTCCGAGACTATCCAGTGGAGAACAATGACTGGGGAGACTTCCAAACACACAGGTAATAGTATTAACTGTATTTATATACAACTAGCTTTACCCGGCCCGGCTTCGCACGGGTAGCACTAAGTACTTATCGACGGTACACCTACCTACCCTAACTTACATACCCTACCTACATACCCTACCTACCCTACCTACCCTACCTACCCTACATACCCTACCTACTATAAACCTCACGGAGCCCGAGACCTTTCCAACGAATGCAAAACCGTGGAAATCGGTTCGTGCGTTCTGGAGTTATAGCATCAGGAAGGAAAACCCGACTTATTTTTATTATATACAATAATTTACTAACCAACCTCATTTAGTTAAAAAAATATTATTGACGTGTAAAAGTGTTTGTACAAACCTATTTACAGAAAATAAAATCATTTCATAAAATAAAATAAAAAAACATTTTTAAACAGTAATCCCATGAAAATCTAGAACTATCTTATGAGGCAAAAAAATGTCTGCTTTAGAAGGCGTCAATAATGAGAATAAAATGAAAGAAGAAATCATTTCCCACAGGCGTTAATTCAATTATAATTACCATTACTTAATTTACAATGCTCACACTCAATAGAAAACACCATTTAGGTACGAATACTAATTAATACATCTACCTACAATAATGATAATTAGTTAACAGTTTCATTGAAGATTAGGTAACAGATTTCACATTTCTATATTTTTGTACCTAGTTTTAAGCCTTTTGTAACCTCATTTTTACAATATGGAATGCATTCAATGAATAAATAAATAATAATTGGATTCCACATGAACTTGGAATAAACCTGTATCTCAGGTATCTCACTCAAGTCTATGAATTGTATTAAGGGTATGCTTGTCGGTCATTCTTTCATACAAACGTAGTATGGTGATCACTCGTCTATTTGACGGTGTACATACAAAACTAAAAATGATATCAATTTGTCTTGTCCCTAGCCCTGTATGGACACAGAATTGGAAAAACAATTGGTTTGAAAGTTATGAGCGTTGAAACTTCCATACTTTAACACAAATTTTAACTCATCTTTGGGCATAAATAAATAACTTATGTAGTAGGCAAATGGCAAAATAGGGTCAGTGGGTCATCTTAGGGGCGGAGTTGTAGGAGTTGGAGTATACGCTTAGGGGCACTATGAGCAGCAAAGAAATAATAAAAAAAAAATTTTTGGTTAAAAAAAAAAAATTTTGGACAAAATTTTTGTTTTTTTTTTCAAAAATGTACCAATTTGATTGCAGTATCGGGTTGACTTGACCGTAAAAACCATTTAGGATCTGAGAAGCATGGCCCTAGGACGCACCGTTTCCGACTTATGGGCCTTCAAAGTTTTTTTATTTTGTATAAAACGCTCTATATTTCCAAAATGGTAGCTCGGATGACAATTTTTTCTGGAAAGAAGTTGTTGCTCTCATCGAAAACCATGAGATGGTGTAAAAAAACAAGATAAATCTTGAAAAAAAAAAAAAAATTGAAAATTTTCTGTCGGCGGATCTTTCACCTTGCGTATCTTTAGGGGCGCAGGACTTAGTCAAATTTTCGAAGATTTTTTAAAAAGTAGAAGTTTTCCATTTTTATTGCAGCACCTTATTGACCTTGTCTTTAGAAACCATTTAGGCTCTGAGAAGCATGGCCCTAGGACGCACCGTTTCCGACTTATGGGCCTTCAAAGTTTTTTCTATTTTGTATAAAACGCTCTATATTTCCAAAATGGTAGCTCGGATGACAATTTTTTCAGGAAAGAAATTGTTGCTCTCCTCGAAAACCATAAGATGGCGTAAAAAAAAAAACCGTACGGGGATAGATAACTTATTCAGTAGTTCAAATAATTTTATTTTGAGTAAATACATTCAGTAGTTTTTTCATAATATCTACACGCCCAAAATTCTGTGTGTTCATGAAATTTTACGCGCTCGTTTTCGCTATAAATTATCGTCTATTTCACTAAATAAATTAATGAATATATAAATAAATAAATAAAAACTAGATAAATAAATACTAAATAAATAAAACAAAAAAAAAAAAGACTAATTAGCATGCATAATTATTAGTTATATCCACCAACGCGTTCGAGCCGTCGACTAGTGTACCCTTAAACCTAAAATATTTGTGGTAAAGCAGCCACAAAAATAGTAGCCTAAGTTTGAATTAATAATGTTACTTACTTAAATGCACTACATGTAATGTTCTATTGCCACCATCAGTTCATAGACACACCATAACAACGTGTCTGTACTTTAGCTGAATAGTACAACTTAAAAAAAATTGTTTAATCAAAGTAATTGGGTTAACACAGTATTATAAAGTTTATTTTTCTTTGTGCAAAATAACGCGATTCGTTTTTTACCACCAAAGACAAAGGCGGAAGAAAGGCAGCCTTCCGAAGCCAATTTGTGAACTTATTTTTTTGTATGTTTCATTTTAATTAACATCATTATTAAGTTAATTATGATTATGAATAAAGCATAAACTGTTGTAATTATCCTTTGTAATTGTCTTTTTCTTGTTTGAAAACTCAACAGTCACATGCAATTGATTTTGCGACCAGTAGGACAACAGTTGGTCTAGTGCTCGCAAACGACTGCTGAGCGTAGGGTTTGACCTCACGGTCAGGAAACTTTATATTGGGCTTTTCCTTTAGTTTTTTTTTTTTGTAATCGCCCACAGTCCTAATCAGTACCAATTATACTTGCTTTCCTATTAATTAGGTCACCTCTGCTTTTCCGAGAATAAAGGCGCCATGTTTTAACTGCTTGTTAATTAAATTCACAGGCGATTACTAGGCCTCATAACATTGAGTAAGTTCACGAACCAAGTAGAGCTGAACGAAGTATGTCGAGTCCACGAGTCTCTGAAAGTGAAATACTCAAACACCCTGTATGACTCTCGTGCCTTCATGTTTGGTCCGATCAGTAATATGAAGAAACCGGAACAGGAACCAGAGACTTACAGCTACTTTGAGGAGGAAAGGCCTTTGAGGGAGGGAATGAGTGATATGTAAGTAATTATTTTAAATATTTCTGGTACCCTGGTCCCCCCTCCCCTCCCCCGATACGCTCATGCACTGTATAATTCAGATTATTCTCCATTGTAAGTTAATAGCTGATTGCAAAAGTTTTTATAAGATTAATTCAACAAGACCCAAACTTTTCCTTCAGAGATTGTTGCACATCAAATTGTATTGCAGATATACATGAGCGGTGATGATATAGAAAAATATAATCACCCCAAATTATTATATTGTATTTTGCAGCACAATCTAACTATTAATTTGTGTGTCTATCCTCTTTCAACCAAAATATCTTCTTCATTGCAGAGCACCAAGCGAACAAGCAGACAGTCTATCCTCTTTAGATAGCTTCCCTCAGTCCACATCCTCAAACTCTTCATACCCACTTCAAGAGGAACACTTCACCACTCCCTCAAACTTCAAAACCCACGCCATGTTCTATGGAGAGAACGACCCAGTGCCTGACTTAGAACAGAATGTGGCTGATCTTATTAACTCACTGTTCTGGGTTGTGGAGTCAAAGCGTCTGGAGAGGTCCAAGGAGAAATTAGAAAAGGTTTCCCTGCTGCTGGCTCCCTTTGAGAAGAAGGATTTTGTTGGTAAGCAAAATATTGGAATAATTAAAAAAAAACCTTTTTGGTAATATAGGTTTTACACCTGAATCGTCAACTCACAAAGAAATTGCTGTGGAAATCAAAATTTTTAGGGTTCTGTACCGGAAGGGTGCCAAATGGAACCCTATTACTAAGCCTCCGCTGTCCGTCTGTCTGTCTGTCAGGTGAAAATTTCACAGATTATGTATTTCTATTGCCATAACAAATAATAAAAATTAAAGGGACGCCATACAATAAACTTATGATTAAGAAAAAAAATAAATTAACCATGTGGGGTATCAATATCTAAAGCTCATCGAGTAGAGAACAAATATAATTTTTATTATACCCAAACTCAAAGCGTTTATTTCAATTAAAGCATTTACAGGCACTTTTGAATTGTCAAGAAGTCGGTCAGTCAGAAATATGAAGCTAGTTGCAAATAAAATACAAATATAATATTCGAAAATGAAGTTTAAGACGAATTAGTTTTAGACCATTTTTGTACGAGCTCTATCTCAACAACTAAACAAGTAAGGAATTTGAAACTTCTGTACATCATGTACTATATACGGTATTATATAATCAACAAATACTAAAAACGCCGATTCATAAGGTATTTTATTTAAATATGGGTAAGTTTCTGCAACTGCAAAAAATAATTTTGTAATTCATAGTATCATTATGAAATAGAAATTTAGCTTAGCGATTTTTAAAATTTAAGATGAAAAATAATAATATTCTTCGTTTAGTATAATACAATACAACGTTTAGTATAATATTCTTCGTTTACGAAACTCTTCGGTGGTACGGAACCCTTCGTGAGCGAGTCCGACTCGCACTTGGCCGGTTTTTTTTATGTCCTTCAATCTTTTCACTACATAAACTTTACGCAAACACGACGTTAACTTCGCGTCACGACTACTCAGAGCAAACGCACCGTATACATTGTTTTACGCAAGCTCATCGCCTACGCAAAACATACGCTCAATGCGAAAAAACTCTGTCAAACAATTCAATACTATTTTTTTATAGTGTTTGTTCCTTTTACTTTCTATAGGCCTCGACATGGAATCCCGCAACAACAAAAAGCGTTGCATGGGCCGCGTGACGAAGAACTTAGCCGACCTGACGCTCCAAGCCGGCTTGGTCGCTGACAGTCTAAGCCTGTATAATTCTTCATCTGAACTATTAAAAACTGACTGGTTGTGGTTGGCCGCAGCCAAAGAAGGTACGAAAAGTTTTTTTTTAAATCTATTGAGGCTGGCCTTACCAGGCGTGACGGGCTTAATTTACTGGTAGCAGGAAACATGTTTCAATAATTCAAAACATGGAATCAATGAATAAGCAAAAATACATGTAACAGTATTACGTCATCATCTGCCTGCCATTACCCAACTATTTTGGGGTCGGCTTCCAGTCTAACCGGATGCAGCTGAATATCAGTATTTTACATGGAGCGACTGCCTATCTGACCTCCACAACCCAGTTACTGGGTAACAGGATACCCTGTGGTAAGACTGGTTGTCAGACTTTCGGGCTTCTGACGACCCGTAACAACTGTCAAAGATCTACAAATGACAGCCGGGACCAACGGCTTAACATGCTTTCCGAGGCACGGAGGGGTCTTGGTATGTAACAGTATTACGTGTTATATGTCTCTTTTGCTGTATGCTATACTCTTCGCCGGGCACATGAAGCCAAATCCCGTCAAAGCCGTGTCGGCGACATTGGTAGATCTGTCCGCCATAGCTTCAAATGTCTAAGATCAATTTCCTTAATTAACTCATTAATTTTTTACAGGCCTCTGCACCGCGTCAGCGATTCTCCTCTACCCAAATCTGCGTAACCCCACCCCACTGCACAGGAACGCTAGTCTTCAAGAAAACTCGCCTAACAAAGCGAAGCAGCTATCCTTATTCCAGCCAAACTCCGACTCCCTAAGAAAGTTGAAGCTCACTTCATCTCCTTTACGAACGTCAAAAACTTCGAGTCCTGTCAACCCACCCAGTGAACTAACTCCAACTTCTTCCGACAGCGTCGAAACGTCCTCCAGACAATCGGAAACCGATAACGGTGATTCCGAATCTATTGCTTCCTCAAGCGACATTGAGTACCAAAGCCACAAGTCATTCTTAGCTCCCGATCTCCCATCCATTCCTCGCCAACCGCCTTCTCAGATCACTAATCAGTACTTGCTGAATGGCGAAGAAATTGCCGAGAGATACCGAGAAGCTATAATGGATTATAGTAAATATAAGAATGCTGGTGTGATTGAGACTGAAGCCTGCTTCAAAGCAGCTAGGATCGCCGTGGAACAGACCAACAGTTTGCATGCTTCTAGTTTTCTGCAAAATGTCATATTCATAAACCTGACATTGAGTGAACAAGAGAAGATTCAGCGATTTGAAACGCTTGCGGAATTATATAAGGAAATTGGTAAGTCTTGTCTGAGAAAACATTATGCTGTTTCAGTTTAACAAACATAATGGGTGTAAAAAGACACTTAACGAAACCGAGTCACGAGTTCTTACCGTCATTGTAATCATTTTTTTTTACTGGAGCATATCTTGTGGTTACAGAGATATTGAAGGTCAAAGTTCCAATATTTTTTACGAAAAAAAGTTTTGAAAAATGCGTTTTGAAACAATGCTATAACTTAACTTTAGATACGACTCCTATACCGTTGTATGCACCCGTAAGCACAATGTTTTGCTTTTGCGTGCGTTATGTAACGCGCGGTCAATCGCTCACTGTTTAACAATCGCTGTTAAGGTGAAAGCGTCAGTGTAGCCCGCGAAATTTTAGAATTGTATGTTGATCTATATAAATGAGGGCGTCCAAGCAAAAAGGGTCCAGTTCTCGGCATTTAGTTTCCGAGATATAAGAAGTTTTGTAAAGTTTTGTGAAAAAATTGCATTTCGCGATTTTAATTGATTACTAATAAATGTTTAACTATCTACAATTTCATATAGAAAATGACTATATCAAGCTTTTTCAGAATTTCAACTTCAAATGTCTGATAAAAAAAATATGTGCAAGTTTTTGAATATTTTTTCAATCCTTACTATCAATTGACTATTCTAGATACCGAATCTAGTCTTAACTCAATAGGACCCTTTTTGCTTGGACATATGATTCGCGACCGTATCAAATGTTTATTTATAGAATTATAATCATAGAAATCATCAATACAACTCTCTAAGTTCATGTAATCCTATTGAATGATTATTTCATGATATCATGACATTTGAGGATTATGCTAACTTGTTAACTAGTTGTATTGCTGATTCTAATGATTATAATTCTGTAAAGCCATATTTGTTACGGTCGCGAATCATATTTTAAAATCAACATACAACCTGACACTGACCAGGAAATTGCAAAAAACTAAAGAAATTTTGAATTTCGCGGCCTGCCTTAACGTATCCAACAGCGATTTTTCACAGCAAATATAAAAGTAAACCCACAAATAATTTTTGCTCTATGTTACTTAGTTTGATATACAGAACGCTTAGATGAAGACTTTGTGATGGGTCTATTTACACCCTGCATCTAGGCAACTTTTCCAAAAAATATGACGGAACCCTTTAAGTTTTATCAAGTATCCGCTTTTATAGACTGCCTAGTCAAACTGTAGAAAATTTTATTACATTGTTAACAATTCCCCAAGGCTTCCACCGCAAGGCCGGGTTCTGCCAGCGCCTAGCAGCCACTCGACAAGTGAGCCCCAACAACCCTAGTCCAGACTGGCAGAAGTGCTATTACTTGATGCTGCACAGCTTCCCAGGGTACAAGCTGAGTCTGGACCCTAACTACGTCATTCAGCATCAAGTTGGTAAGTTATTTTATGATCATAGCTGATATTCATAAAATACTATTTGTACATACCATTGATTGCTGTCCCACTGCTGCGCAAAGGTTAAAATACTGTATTTGGAAAACCGAACACAAAAAATATACTAATATGAAACCCATCCCTATAAACCTTAACATTTATATTGGCAACACTGCATTTTTGTCAATTTTTTTAAACCTAATAAAACTCCATCGATTTTTTTTGCGTGGTCTCCCTATTTTGTTTGATTTATTGTATACCGCCGCCATGCAAAACAAAAACAAAGCGACATCAACGCCTCTACCGGTGGATAATATAACTATGTATTTTACAATATGATCACTAATGTTTGGCCACATCATGAAGTAGTCGTGAGTTTAACTGTTCATACCGTTAAACGATGAGTATTCAATGATCTGGCCAGGTCATATCATTTCATGAAATGATCAATTTTAAGATCTGGCCACGACATATACATATAAATCAGTATTATTAGTATAAAAATACCTTCAGGGTGGCCAGCGCTTCAAATCCAGTTGTTACAAGAGCTGGTGGTCGCCGCTCGTCGCATGGGCCATCCGGCGCTAGCGACCAGACACATGACATTCTTACTGCAGACCATGTGGCCGCATCTGACGAGACAAGAGCACAGGGAACTGGCCATACAGCTGCAAGTAATGTCTCTAATCTTACTTATTTTTTATGCAGGGTATTTGAAAGGTTTGCTCATCAGTTTAACCAACGTTACCAACGAAAGAAATATCACGATTATTTTGTTATTTTTCTTATATACATAAACTCATGACTTCTTCCGATCCTGCTAAGATCCAATGACAACGATGTTTTAACTGATAGCTTAAAATAATTCTGAACTGATGCCATTACTTTTTACTTAGGCTCTATCGGCACAATGTGAGGGGGGACCCGTTCCGTTAGTCCTAGAAACAGGCGAAGTGATTCCTCCGGCGAACTTAACCCATGTGCCTCACTGCTCATGGTTCAACGCACGACCGCTACCGCCAGCGCGAGCACCGCATCTGAGGCAGGCCAAACCTGCACATGGGCCGTTCATATTCACGCCCATACACTTTGGCAGTTTGGAGAGGAATGCAAAGAAAGATGAGGGGAAAATGGGTAAGACATGTTGCTTAAGAGCGTTTATTCTGAAAGTGGACAACGTCGCAAATACATGTCAAATGTTTCGCTGTTTTGATTAATTTGCCAATATTACAGTCGCCGACACGTAACTTGGCATGGTTTTGGCGTATTGGGGGTAAGTTTGCGCATGTTATACTTAGTGCAACAAAAATATTGACACTTTTATTGCATGCCATTATTCTATGGTTATTGCCATAATTTATTTTTGAACATGTTTATTAAAAAAAACAAGCGAAAACGAATTCTGCGCACCTACGATTCTTGCTAAGTTACGAGCCGGTGACTACACTGTATGAGATATTAAATGTGGCTAAATAGCGAACTAGAATATTAATAATGAATTGCAATTATAACACTGAATTTTATGTTGTAACCGTTTTAGGTGTAAAAAAGCATTTGGAAAGTTCCCAATACTTTTTTTACATCTAAAACTAAATATTCGGCGTTAGGATATTAATTATTACATTTCATAATCAATATTCTAGTTCACTAGTTAATCAATATTTTAGTTCACAGCTATTTGCAACGTTGCCAACTTTTAGGATAAACGCTTTTAATTTATCGCATATAATCTCAAGAAGTCGACCATTGTAAGCGTTTTCGCAAAAATTTAAGAGAATTTTCGTGGCTATGTTACTAACTCAGGACAAATCATCTCACATTAGAATAGAATTCATTGTTACTATTACTGGCACAATAGTATCGTTTTGGATGTTATTATAAATAATTGTTGAATTTATGAACTGTTAATTACAATTACAGAATACCTATGGGTAGAAGACGACATATGCGAAGTGCAGATGAAGCTCACAAATCCTTTACCATTTGAACTCAAAGTTTCAAACATGAGGCTCTTAACATCAGGCGTCGTATTCGAGTCTATCCCCGAGACTATAATCCTTCCCCCAGACTCCCCGACTACAGTCAACCTTCACGGAACACCCAAAGAAGTCGGGGAGTTGCAAATACAGGGATACTCGACTCATACATTAGGTGTAAAGTCGAATTGTCGTTTGAAAAACATGCCCACGCCTCACAAATTTCCCGCTTCGTATACCATTGAAGTGATACCTAGTCTCCCTACAATAACTATTGAGACGATCGTAGCGCCCTCTGGTAATGCTAGTATGACGAGCATGGAAAATGTGGGCAGTACCACTAATATTTCTTTATTTAATGGAGAGAGTACTGACTGTTCGATAAAGATTACAAATACCAGCAATGTGCCTATTGAACATCTTGAGTTGGCTATTCAGGTGAGTTTTGAACTTTCGTTAATTATTTACTATGTGAATTCTTTACATAACATAACACTAGTAGTTCTCAAAGTGGTAGGCAGAAGTGCTTAGTAGACCCACATACAGCGTGTAACAAAAACCCTGTCCGATGCGTGAGGGTATTGTTAAGAATCATACTACAAGTCTATTAATGTGGTAATTTTCTGGAATAAAGCCACATCCGTAACTGCGGCGTTACTGCATCGATTTGGACATCCGCATCCGCAATAATTAATGCGGATGTTCATGCGGATGCGGATGTAGCACAGGTCGCGACTAGAAAGAAAATAGGCGAGGACTGGCGCGTGCTGAACGCATATTATTGACCAATAAGAGCGAAGATTTCGTTCGGTGACAAGATCCGACGCTTTTGTTATTGTGTATCATTTGTTTCTCGTAAATTTGTCATAACTAGGGGTGGGTCGTTACGTGATTTTCGCGAAACGTAACGTAACTAGTGACTTCGAAGGCGTCACCTGTTTTGAAAACTAGTGATTTTAGTAACTAGTAATTTTTTCAAATTCTATTCGGTGATTCTATAGAAGTGTTATAGTTATTTTCGGAACGAAAATATAATTAATCCGTTACATATCACAAGCTTTTAAGTTTTTGGAACGAATAAGTTTTTGTAACTACATAAGCAGTTACATCATTAACGTAATACTTACACAAATAAACTTTCCTCCATACTTTATTCAGGTTTAGGACGGTTATTTAAGTAAGTAGTTACATCTTCGATGCAGTATCGAAATTGTAACTACTTACAAAATAACGTGTTTACAGTTTGACTCGAAACTAGCTATTCGGCTACATGTCCTGTAGCCAGTTATTGTAACTAGTGACGTGAAATAATGCCCATACCTAGTTATAACCCCTCTTATTCATAAACGTGGCTTAAAGTTAAGTGATGTTTAAACGTCAAAAATTTATGGTTAACCGACGCTAATCATTACTTAACTTTAAGCAGCGTTTATAAATAAGGGGGAACGTATTTAGTTGCGTTTATTGTATAAACATTTCAGTTATCGAGTGTTATTGTGAAATTGTGAATATACAGTAAGCATTGTGCGAGATTTCTGCAGTTTATAGATTATTAAAAAAAAAAAAATAGGTACAATTCCAACGGCGCGTGACGTTTGGAAAAAAAATCTTAATATCCGCATCCGCATCCGCCGATGTGAAAAAATCTGCATCCGCAACATCCCTGATCAACCTATCACGTCTGCGTAGTTTTGCTAGGTAATTTAATATGACCCTGTAGATCCAGGGAATTAAACCGCGGTTCCTACTCAGCAGTCCCACTCGCGACTACTAGACAAGGGTGCCTACTTCAACCGTTAAATTTTTATTTTTTACTCATCTTTTACTATTTCCTTCCAGTCAAACATGGACAGTCAGCTCCAATCAAAGGTATTTCAATACTCCAACGAGGACATACAGTCCCTCCTACCGATTCCGCCGAACGAAACAGCCACAATAGCTATTAAACTATACGGTGAAGCAGATTTCCTGGACCTGGGCGGGGTAGGGGTGGAAAATCTGTTCCCTCTGAGTCTGAACTCCAACTACCCGTCGAGAGTCGGGTCCCCGGTACCGAATGCTCAGACTTCGCTGCCGACTCAGAGTTCTAACCCGCAAACTTCTTTGAGTAGCGGACTTATTCCTAACAGGACTTCAGGCAGCTTTAGGTAACTATATGTGTTTAATTACTAGTTTTTGCTCGTGGCTTTGACAGCGTGGAGGTCGGAAGTTATCCCAAGGGGACGTACTACCGGTATAAAAAGTAACCTAGGTCACGATCTACATGTGCGCCAAATTTCATCGAAATTCATTCAGCCGTCAGGCTGCGGTCTATCTGACCACACACCGACCGAGAACGACGACGTGTAGCCGTCCGTCGCGGACGACGGCCAACTGCTATGTTCGTAAATAAAATGCGCGGTCTCGCTCGCACGCTGTCCGCGACTGTAAATTGTGATGGACCTCCGCGGCGTGTCGGTCTTCCGTCGTGTGACGTCACGACGCACGCTGCCACGCTACCGGTAGCGTGCGGTGACGTTCTAAAGAGACCGTAGCTTTAGCTTTAGAGTTTCTTTCGCATTTATAATATTAGTATTTTCTTAGTTACGATTAATCTGTTTTCATAGCTAAGTAATTTTCGGTTTATTTTAGATCTAATAACTCACACACAACAAGTTGGTCGGCGCCCATTTCAGTGATGTCTCCATCCAGAGGACGCCAAATAGAAACACAGGTAAAGACTTTATGCTATACTAGCTGCGCCCCGCGGTTTCACCCGCATAAGTCTTGATCCCCTGGGAACATCGGGATAAAAAGTATCCTATGTCCTAACCTAGGTTTACCCATATGCCAGATTTAATCCAAATATGTTCAGCCTTTTTAGCGCGAAAGCGTAACAAACGAACAAACATACAAAAAATCAAATCTTTTCTCTTTATTATCATATTAGTTTAGATAGTTTTTTTCGTTAATTATTTCACACGTATAGATAGGTTTACAACAAATTCACATATCTTGCCAATAGGTGGCTTACATAATCAACCTTTAATTATAATTTAATTTATTTTTAATTGGTAAAAAAAATAAAAAATAATAATAATGTTCCAGTGCTGGAACACAGGCCTCGTCTTTCTGTGAGAGAGACAGCTGGCATACCCTTGATAAATGATAATAATAACTAATATCAATTTATGGCCGATTCCGATAATTTACGGACCGTTATTGATTGATATTAAAGTCCTCGTAGTTTTGCATAGAAGACCCTCTCATATGGAAGTAGCTATCACAGGTAAAATTAGCTTACAATCTATTTATATACCTATTGCCCAATTTGGCAATAAAAAAACCTACCATTGGTAAACAAAACGCAAACAGTGTTGCAATAGTGTTGAGAAGTTTTGCATTTTTACAATAGAATTTTAAATAAAGAAAAAGATAATTGTATTTTGTTGTTTCAGCTAATGATAAGATATTCGGGTGGCGAAGGTAAAGAGATGCACTGCCGTCAGTCGACGCTTCAGATCAATCTAGAGCTACTGCCGAGCGTGTCTATAACACACTGGGATGTTCTGCCGGCTGAAATGTAAGTATTAACTAATACGTGAATCTTAGGCACGGGCGGATTCATTGAGGGCACAGGGCACGTGCACGTGGTTTAAGTCATAATGGACTGACCTGAATGCATATCTATCAAGACATTGCTTCAATGATGAACGCTGAAGAAGTAGGCTATCTTCAGCAGCAGTGGCGTAACTATGTACTAAGGTTAAGTGATGCAGTCAGTTCGTACTCGGGCCCACATAAGCCAACATTGCACTGGCCTAGACCCTCAGTCGGCGAGAGGATTTCAACATAACGTATAATGCTAAAAAGATAGCGCGGTCCGAGGGGCCTCGCACTTCCAAAGTATATACAGCTTTCCTCAACTCGTGAAAAAAATGTAGCTAATACTATGAATGGTCGAAATAATAACTAATGAACCAATTCGAGGTGGGCTGCGTTTTCTTTTTTTTTTGCTCCGGCGTTCCTCTCTCGTTTTACCATGCCTTGCCACTGTGGCTGGCCCATGTGCAGAAACAAATCCAGCATCCGACCTTGATCGTAGGTTTAAGCAATTGGGTCATGAAAAGTGTGGAATTTGTCAAAGATTGCTGCATTGATAAAATAAAGCAACTTCAAGCTTTTAGTCGAAAACGTTTAAGTAGATTGTTGTTTATAATCACAACCATAGGAAAATGAAATAATAATTCGTTTAGAAGCAAACTGGGCATGGTATCATACGATTATACACTGGTTTTAGTTTTTAACTTTTCCTTATCCAGTCCATCCCAACTATACCTGGTCCTCGACGTGACAAACCTAACATCGGAAGAGATGGACTTCCACTACGCGCCGAGCAAGCACATCCTGATCGAGAGCAAGGAATCGTGTCGTGTACCCGTGCCTTTAGACCGGTGCCCCTTCAATACTACGCCGAGCAAACCCCTTGATGAAGGTAAAAATTACTACTACTAATTAAAACCACCAACTTTTAAAGGTTTGTTATGAGTGGGGTCGTTTTAAAATATAGTTTACTGGTGATCTCTTCACCACTGTAAATATATCTTGACTGGGTCTTTATAACATAACTTAATAAAACAAAAAATACCCAAAAGTTCTGCGAAGTAAACCGTGTAGCTGGCACACTGAAGTCAAACGCTGTAAGCAAAAAGGGCGCATCTGAGGAAAACAAACAAAGAAAAATTACCTTACTAGGTGCGCCTTTTTTGACTAGTAAGGTTTATTTATCTTTATATCTTTCCCAAAGATTTTTTTTTTTTTAAAAACGTTGCCCCACACTAGGAATTTCTCCTGTGTCGTGGGTGCGTTTACAAACATATAAACTCACATACACAAACGGCCAGACCCGGAACAACTAATTGTAGGTCATACAAATATTTGTTCCGTGTGGGAATCGAACCCGCGACACGCAGCGCAGCAGTCAATCGCTTAACCACTGCGCCAACCGTGCCGTCATTTTTGACAGATGCGTCCCTCCTGTTTACGGTGACGTATAGCAGCCATCATTTTACCGTTACGAAGAAGAGATTATATTCATTTTTCTGTAGCTCTCTCTCTCTCTCTCTATCTCTCTCTATCTCCCTCTCTATCTATCTCTCTCTCTCTCTATCTCTCTCTCTCTCTCTATCTCTCTCTCATATTGAAAGAATAGTATGCCCCAGTGCTGTATTTTTCTTGTATGTGTAGTATTCGTTTTTAATTTCCAGAGATTAATTCCAAGCATCAAACATGTAAAGCCATTGAACATGGTCTCCAAACTCCACATTATACCCCATCAAAATTTCAAGTAACCCCCAATTGTGAAATGTGTGTTTAAATAAAAACCGACTCTAGCTACGACGCAATAAAGTGCAATTCAGGTCGCACAGCGCTGATTACCTACAGTTACATTCACCTAGAAGTTGCCTCTCTTTCTATCACGTAACTCTTATATCTTCTGACTACGTTACGCTCACAGAGTCCGCCGCGTATTTGTAGCTTCATACTTCATACCTAAAATGTGGAGTCTTCTGTATTTTTAATCTTATATTTTGAATTGTTTTGATTATTTTTTGTTCATTGTTCTCACATATAGAAGCATCAAGAATAATGTACCCAGGATTTTGTAATTTCTATATTTAAAAGAGTGTACTTAGAGTTTCTTGCCCGTTCTTCTCCGTAGAGATCTACGTTTTGGATTGGCAACTAGCTTCAACTTTCTGACTAACTGACCGACTCTTAGACAATTCAAAAGTGCCTGTAAATGCCAAATGGTTTAATTGAAATAAATGCAAAGCATTTATTTGAGTTCTGTACTTATTCTGTGCCCCATGTAAAATTTCTAAATTTATATCTTTAATTTGTATGGTAATCATAATAAAAAGTATTCTATCTATCCCCTCCACAGAGCTAGTAGAATCCAAGTCAACAAACACAGGCACATCGACCAACAGCCTAGAACTGATGTGTTCGGAGCACATCACGAACAACATCTCTTTGCGCTGGCATCTGATGCAGTCGGACATTACGGGCCGCGCGTCTGTGAAAGGGATAACATTGTCGCAAGCTATGATGGATATCGTTAGAATGTCACCTTTGAACTGGGGTAAGTTACCACAAAAAATAAGTTTGTTAAACAACGTTATTAGTTGCGCGCAAAATAAGCAAAAACACATATAAAAAAGTAGTTGATGACAGGCAGGTCACACCATAATCCATAGAGTACGTCCTAATTTAAATTAGCCATTTTTGTGACATTTAAGTAAATGATTCTCGTTATCAATCTGAACCCTTACCATTTTCTATTCTCATCCACAGAAGTGAGCGTGAACAGCCAATGCATAAAGCCGCAAGAAGAATACAATTGTTCGGCCGGCGAGTGCCTGTCCCTCGGCGTGGCAGTCTGGAACCACCTCAGTAGACCACTGCACAAACTGTGCTTATCTGTGCAGTTCTATCAGGACTACAACAACGGCGTGCTGAGCTACAAGCTTGATAATAGGGTCGCTACTGCTGGGAATAATAAGTAAGTGAACTATGAATATTAGATGCCATCTCCACACGGCGATATCATCGCGGCGATCATTTGGACGGTCAGCGTGACTATCGCCACGATTCTCTCCTCCGTGGAGATAGCGCCTAAAGGTGTGTCCAACATTGAGCGGCAAGAGTCCGCCAGCAAGATCCACGAATGACAGCCGGGACCAACGGCTTAACGTTCTATCCGAGGTACGGAGGAGTCTCGGTATGTAAAGATGCTCACCCATCCACGGACCAGCTCCGGCAAGCGTAGCTTAACCTGATGGATCGACCCGTGCGGCTGTTATAACTTAGCCACGAGCTCTTCCTATTTATCCATGTATAGACTATAATATTAATAAAAAAATACAATATTTAAAGCAATTGTAAGAAACATGATATTAAATTTGTTTTATCTTACTTTGAATTTCAGAGTGGTACTCTCAACTCTACCAGAATCAGCAAAGGCCTACCACGAGTGTACCGTTGTTTTCTTGACCCCTGGCGAATACAAGATTGACATTCAGTGCTCAACCACTGAACCTATACTGGACGAAATTCCCCTCATCAAGGAAACTGAACACCTATCAATAATACAACCTTGTGCTGGAGAAGTCAGTCACATTTGGCGGTTTATACCACCTGTAGCTATAAGCGTTACTGATTAAGTTTAAACTAATTATAATTGGGTTCATCTATTCACACCTCCAGCTACCTCTTCGTGGAATACTGGCGAGATTTTATATTCATTGGATTGGACGTAGGCAAGTCAACCCACGCTAACCCACGGCACTTACAATCCACTGCTAAAGATATATTGGTTTGATATAATCATTGACTTGTCCCAAGTCTGTGCCTATAGCAGTCTGCTTCTGACCTCTCTGTTATGCTTAACCATTTTTTAAACCGACTTCTAAAAAAGGAGGAGGTTCGGATGTTTATATATATATATTTTTTGTATCTTCCGGCATAACTCCGCCATATATACTTAGACAGATTTGCAAAATTATTTTTTTGTTTTAAAGGGTATACTTCCGAGATGGTCCCATTATCATCAGGTCAGGATCTGATGATGGGTTCCTGGAGAAATCGAGGGAACTCTTCAAATATTATTGGCACACATCTAGCGATTTGGGTATTTTTTATAGTAACTCGTGAAGTTGCTTTCGGAAAGCACCGTTTGGTGAAGTGGAACTGATGATGAAGACCACAGATGGCCACCGGAACTGCTCAATAATAAGTATTTCACGAGTTGCGATTACATTACTTTAATATCGTCACAATGCATATATGGAGAAGTGGAGCTGATGATGAAGTACCAGGAGAACGATAACGATTAACGTCCCTGCATCGAGAAAGGAAATATTTTGTTAAAGGTGATGAGGTGATTAGGATTACTGAAAAGCGATAAATAAAAACTTTTTTACAGAAAAAAACAACCAACTTACAAAAAAAAAAAATACTACAACGTAAAAAATAACGTGGCAAATAACGAGAATAAAAAACCAAAGGCTGATGAAATTAAAGTTATTTTTCACTTTTTTTTTTTGGAAATAGATTGCTTTTTTGTTTTTTTAAATGATTTTCTGTTTCGCTTTTAAGTAGGTTAGTTTGTAATTTATCTAAGTTGTGTAAAAAAGTTTTTATTATTAATTAAATCATTCACAACTGCTGAAATATTGCCAGTGGATGTTCCTGCAGTATTATCTTTAAGCAAAAATATAACCACTACATTAATAAACTATATTTTTAGATATAACCATTGTGGTTTGTAACGTTTGCGCATAACTACGTCCAAGTCTAATTATACTTATTCAAATTGTTTACTTACTTATGAATATATTATTTTCTATTAAAAAAAAACTCGTTTATTGTCAAAACATAATATAAAGTTTCTATTACAAGTTGCTATTTTATTGTTTGAATTTATAATAGCTGAAAAACTATGAACGACTAGCTTTTGCCAGCGGTCTCACCCGTGTGCGGAAATTATCCCACGTGAACGTAAAACCGTGATTAAATGTATCCTATGTCCTAAACTGCAAGTCTGCAACATCTCCATTTTAATTTAGGAAAAAAGAGGCTTCGTCTGGATCCACCCTCCATACTTTTTCTCATGAAAGTCTGTTTAGCGTGGTTCAGTGGTTCAATTGGCAGTTTTTGGCAGTATTGTAATGTAGAAAATAAATTTCAAATTTCCTTTATGTTATCTCAAAATGGCGAAAATGGCAACCCTAAAAACAGATTAATGGGAGGCTTACTCTTCAAACTAATTTCGATCTAAATCAAGTTCTCTGTACTTCTCGTGTTATGTTTGTATTTCATTCAACTATGAACATTAATATTTTATTCTTATTATTTATAAAGTTGGTAATAGTAAAACGAGTTTTCTCTATAATATGTGTGTTAAGGTTGATATTTCAATCAGTCATAGAGATAGATATTTTGGTTTCGGTTCTGTTTCACGACGATCGGTAGTTATTGAGGTAATATTTGTTATTGGTATCTGGAAGATGAAACGCAGATATGCAAGAGCGTATAGAGCAGAGTGAGAGCAACATCCATTAGTTTCGTCGTGGATTTCCAAGGCTATAGATGATCCGGATGTGGCTTTTTATAAAGCCTGCAACTGCAAATTAACAACACGACTGTCCGCTGTAGACATAGAGCAACACGGGCCACCGGCTCAGGTCCGCTGGTGGCCCGTGTTGCTCTATGGCTGTTGAGGAGCATGCTACTATCAGTAAATGACATTTTTTTTAATTAATGGCTACAATGGTCACTGGTCAGCCAGTACAGTATAATTTAAAAGTTTTTTTAATTTTTTTACCATAGTCTTTGTGGTTTCTTACCTAAAGGGTGTCAACGGGACCCTACTAAGCCTCCGCTGTCTGTCCGTCCGCCTTAAATTTGACTTAAATTAAAAATATATTATGTAAAACAAAGGTGTATTTTTTTACTACTACTACGCTAAATAAGGTTGGAATTTTTTATAAAAACGCTAAAAAGAATTGGCATTTTTTAGTCGAGTCTGGCAAGATTTGGCAGATTTCAAACCAAACTATGGCAGAATGGGTAATTTTAAGATGGTCACACTGAGTGACAGTGACAGTCTGTAAAATGTTAAATCGCAACGCAAATGACAGCTGCTGTCATGCACCGCATGCACGTTCCATCTCCACTATTCATTTTGTCATTATTAGCATAACTTTTTCATCTGCCTTGTATTTTTTGTATAAAATCTGCGAAAGTAAATTATAATATGCTAAAAATGTGCGCTGCTGCCAGCTGCACTGAAACAAAAAACCAAGCTTTCTATTGTTGATTTTGTTTGTAATTGTCAATGATTGTGAATTGTGTTCCCAAGGAACATATTTACCCTCCACACATTTTTAATAAACTCCAAACCATTCACAAAATCCATTGCCGTCGCTGCTCCGTATTGATAACGCAACTTAACGCAAGTTCAACACAACAACAATGTCTGCAGTTTCAGCTACTCACTGTGTTATTGAAAACTGCCGCACAACTGTACTAAACAAACCGCCGGGAGTTTCTTTGCATTCGTAAGTTTTTATTTCTCTATGATGTTTATTTATTGAAGTGCATTACCAACTAGGAAAGTTTTCCACGCAAACAAATGGCAGGCCCATTGCCTGCACTCTTCATTAAGTATATAGTTTTGTTCCTCACGAGTCTCGTAGATGTAGGCGGCCAACTGCTTTCCTGATTTTATCATTTGAAAATTGAACCTGAGTAGGTATGTATCAACGCTAACTACTATTTCATATGTTTATAGATGTCCAGGAAGCAATGACATGCGGAAACGATGGCTGAGATTGCTAAAAAATAAGTGTTCTATGCTTGATTGGTACAAAAGCCAAATCTGCTCGAAACATTTTGAGTCGAAATATTTTGATTCACAAAGAAAACTGACGACTAATGCCATACCAACAATATTTGCACCACCTAGTTACCCTAAAATTGCACCAAAACCCCCTGCAAAAGTAAGTTTTAATTAAATATGATTTGTTTATAAATTTCCGTATTACATGGGACCTAAACATTACTGGTGAAATGTAGGTGTACTATAAGTACACCTCCGCCTAACCCTTTAAGGATTACGGGCGTGATGTTATGTTATTCTATTATATAAGGTCCCATTAAAATAGATGGACAAACTTTTAGAAATCATTCAGACCACCAAAATAAGGACAATGGTAAAAAAAAAATATGAAAAATGCATTAGATACTTACAAGAAAAATAAATCAGCTAACGAAAATACACTAAAAATGTTGGTTACCTAATGCCATTTATTATTCTAAAATAAATCATTTTAATCAGTGTTTTTTTTGCTTGATTATCTTTGGTTAGACGTACTGAACTCTGTGTTAAAATTTGTCCATCTATTTAAATGGGACCTTAGTATATTTCAGAGAAGTATAATTGGATAATAAAATATAAATATAATTAATACTATTTAATCATTATGGCTGGTTGACTAAATGTTGTCAAGCTGGTTATGATGTTATTGTGTCTTGTTTTTAAACCTCTATTATAATGCTGACAAACATTCACACATAACTTGCACCTTTTACCAGTATACTTGGTTATGGATCAACGAGAAAAGTAATGTAATACATTACTTTAAAAATAAGTAAGTTTTTGGTCAGTACATTTGTGAGTAATTACTGAAAAATGTACTGACCTGACATTTGTAAGTAATTACTCATAAATGTATTGACCAAAAACTTACTTATTTTTAAAGTAATGTATTACATTACTTTGAAAATAAGTACATTGTACAAACATTGATTATTATGAGTAATTGGCAAAAATATAGATTTATTACATACAATACTTAATACAATTATAATATTGCTATGTTTAGTCACAGAATAAATACTCGAAGCTTGACTCGGCACACTTGCCACCAAGCAAACCAACAACCCAAACCAACCCTTCAAACATGCAAGGGAATAAAAAGGAGACTGTCAACAAAAAAACTGGGTTTGTCTCCCGTGTCCCATGGACCTATGAGACAGAACCACGCCATGTAAGTTGACAATATGCTCCTCCTACTTATGAATGTGCAGTTTTTACCCATAAAATGAGTGTAGATTGTAGTGGTTACCTGTATGTTTTAATCATTAGCAAAATTCTTGCCTGTTTTTATTTTGCTTCCATGAGTGTCACTCAGTTCCCTACTTTAATTAGATTTGTATCCTTTTGATGTTGCGTGGAGCGTAATGTGTGTGTGCCTGTACATTATGTGACAACTTTCCAAATGCTGCAAAGGTGTAGCGTTAAGACCAAACAAATGTAGAGCTTCTTTGTATATTTATTCTGTGTTTTAGTTTTTATGTGATTACTATAATTACTATAGGCTTGGTTTTTTGTGTATACTACTGCACTGGCCTGCAATAATTATATTTTTAAGCCAATAACATTGATATGCGTCTCAAATACAAGTTATTTTGTCCTCAGGGCATGGAGCCAGCAAGATCTAAAGTGGACAGGTTGCTAAACAAGCTGACACAAGCTGAACTTACTGCTAACATAAAAGCCAGCATGAGTAAAATGAAGGAACCTGCTGACTTGGATGCATTTGTTACTGATGACCTCAGGTGCCGCACAGATGCACCAAAAGAGGCTGTCCTATGGCTCATGGTTAAAAAACAGGACCATTTAAATAACAGACTTATGGAACTGGTAGTTCAAACCAAGAAGCATGTAGAAATCCTTAGTAACAATTCAGAGGAATCTAAGATTTCTAAGAGAGATAATGAACAAACTATTGAGTCTCTTAAGTATATAGTAAAATGTCTTCAAGAGAAACATGCCACACTTGAAGAACAGATTGAAATTTTGACTTCTGTTGAATCTAGATAGTGTAATAAATTCCTAGAGGATAGATTCAAGCAATCATTTTGCAAGGAAATGAATGCTAAGGTTTACAGTTTTTATTTTATGTAAGCATAATGTTTCCATTTCCAACTGCAAAGTTAAATAAAATGGGTGTTTAAATATATTCCTTTTATTAAAGTAATAAATCTAGTTGCCTTAAAATTATGAATACAATATATTCAATATTGTGATTGAACACATACAGTCTCATTTGTTAAGAGGATCATGATTACTAAAATATAATTAAAATTGACAATAAATAAATACTTTGCTACTTATTATCTAACTCACTATTTACGTCTCAATTGTTTTTCCAATATTTCCCTTAATTTTAATTTCTTATTTGTTTTATCTGTCAATGGTCTGCCGAGAGGAATTATTTCCATTTGTTGCAAACGCCGCCTAAAGCGCTGGTAGAATTCTAAAACGTTAGGATCAGCCCATACATGGCGCGAGTCGAAGTCTAGGACCCTCAGTGTGTCTAGACTTTGTGCTCTGCTCAAGGCCACATATGCTTGACCAGCCTCAAATATTTTCGATAAAGACATTTCAACACAGTCCAACGTCAAACCTTGAGATTTGTGTATAGAAAATGCCCAAGCCAGATTCAAAGGGACTTGTCTGCGGCACAGCAAAGACCCATTGGAATTCTTAACATACCAGCGTTCAGATCTTGCTGTGTACTCCTTTCTATTCTTAAACCTTACAACAGGAAAGCCTTCCTCAAATCTTACAACTACTCCTCTTGCCCCATTTACTAAACCAGCATTAACATTAATATTTTTCAACAGCATCACTTGAGCACCTACTTTTAGCAACAGTTTGGAAGGAGCAATAGTCTGCATATCAAGTTGTTTGGTGGCATTATCACTGTCTTGTGATGAGAATATTTTCTCTTCACCATCCAAATCACCTAGCTTTGAATCATTTATCATTTTTGAGTCATTTGTGTGAGAGCACAACCTTGTTGCTAGAATACCGTCACTCTCAATCTTCTGCCGGGATGTGCTAGTGAGGCGCTCACTGATTTCTTTGGTGACTCTGCCAATTCTTATGCTGTTGAGAATAGAGATGAATTCTGAATCATTTTGCCTATGAACTTGCTTGAGTTCAAAACAGAGGTCAATGCATTTGTCCCAGGAAGGTGACTGGAAGCAGAACTTTTTCCCCGTCTTGCCTTTATCCATAACTGGTGGTAATTGCAGGAAATCTCCACATAGTATAAGTTGTATTCCACCAAAGGGTTTGTCGTTTTTCCTCACATATCTTGCAACTGCTTCCAATTTCTGTAATGGAAAAAGGTGCAAATGTTAATTCACAACAAAGGTTACAGTTCCTATATAAAAATAATGGTATTAGGTTTTGAATGTTCTGTCTGAATGCACCATGTCCTTGTAGTTAGTGCTCTAGATTATTGAAAAGGATAATGTTACATAGTAAAGCAGAGATAAACGGAAAATAATAAAAAACAAGAAATATACCTCAAAGAAACCTCCATCAACCATTGATATTTCATCTATAATCAGGTGTTTACATTTTCTCCATTTCTGTGCCACCAGTGGTATTTTCATGGCTCTTTCACAAAGATGTTCTAAGGTTCCACTCCCGTCTCCAATGCCAGCAAATGCATGAAGGGTTGTACCACCTGCACAAATAGAGAATAAAGTAGTATTTAATTTCATCTGATTTCATTTCATTTATTTTATATGATTTCTATTAATTTGGGTTCAGTAATGGATGTTATTTACTTGGAATAAATGAATTTATTATTATTATTACAGTCAACAACAAAAGTAGGTAACACAACAAAGAAGTAATTTATGAATGAAAACTTTGTAATTTTTACTGGTTAGTCATTATTATTGAAGAGTACCTACAGATAGATAATACTTTGAAGTATAATTTATATTTAAATTAATAATGAGGTCAATGCTCAGCTAACTAGAACAAGACAATACAAAAAATCATTTTACTCTAACCACTTACCAACATGGCAAGCAGCAACACCAGTTGAGGCAGTAGGTACAGTGACATCAGGGGGCAAAGCTCCCACAATCCTCTTCAGTAAGAAACTCTTTCCAGTTCCAGCTGACCCAGTAAAGAATATGTTCTTCCCTCCAAGACAAGCCTCTAATACTCTCTGCTGCTCAGGGTTCAATGAACTAGTATTTGTCAATGGTGATGGAGAATATAACTTCTTTGGTGCTGGACCACGTACGCTATCTTCCATTTTACGCTTCTTTGACGGAGGTGAAGGGGTTGTCAAAGTAGATTTAGGGATATTCTTCTTAGCGTTATTAAGATCAGCTACGGTGACTGGACTTACTTCTTCAAAAGCCTGAGCTTTGCCACTCAATAATTTAGACCTCATGGTTTGCTTTGAAGGTGTTGTGTTACTACTGCTTTGATCTTTGTCTCCTGTCATTTTAACGAATATCGTTCTCAAAAACCCCACGAGATTCGTCGGTGGCGCGTTCGATATGAACAAAGTACAACCAGCATTTTGAAACTTTACGCTTGCCTTTCCTTCTGCCATGAACTTTTTAAACACATTTATACCTTTTAATGCAAACCTTATAGCGGCGTGTTTCTCACTTGTTATCTCCATAAACATTTCACGAAATTCGTTTCGTATCAAGCGAAGTGAAGCTGTCTTGTAATTCACTTTCCTTGTAATAGATCCCTGTGTCATCCATTCTAGAGTCACCGCACAAGATAAAAATGAATCTCCACCTTCCATTTTTCCTGTGGCGTTACTTTTAATTCATAAAAATAATATTGATATGAAAGGCGCGTAACGTAAAAGTTCACATAAACTCACAGTGACAATGGTGACAGTTGAAACGACAAGGCTTGACAGAACCAGCCAGAGACTAAGGCCTAAGCTTCTACAAAGTTAATGACCGATTGACATAAGCTTTTCTGAGATCGGGATTCTAGTCTTTTGACCAGAGGCGGCTTTACTTATAGTGCAGGGTGTGCAGCGCACACGGGCGCAGGGTCTTAGGGGGCGCTGAGCGCCACTCGCGACACCTACAAAGAGCATGAATTAAGACCCTGCGCCCGTGGTATTGCCGACGCTGGGCGCGGTAGCAAAGCAAGGTGAGCCACGTGCGGCTCCTTTACTCTTGTACCTAATGCTTTCCGACATCATTTAAAATTGCACCATTTGCATCCGAATTTCCATTCACTGGTGAAAATATAACTGTAAGTATCCCATTTTCTGCCGCGGTCGCGGGAAAATCCGAAAGGGATACCGTGACCCCTTTTTTTTTTTTTTTTTTGGGTGGGAAATTATCAAATAACTTCTCCCGCTCTGGGTGGAGCGGGAGGGCGTGTCAGACTCTTACTGACTAAAACCCACCCGTGTTCCTTCCGTTGCCTTTACGTTGCCAGGGGCCACGGTATCCCTTTCGGACTTTCCCGCAACCCCGGCAGGCATCGGCCCTGTCGGGCCCCTTCACTTGCTGACATCTCTTTGAGGCGCGCGTGGAACACAACGCGCCGTCGACCCGGGCCTGGTCCTTATCGGACGGCGAACTACCCATTGCTCACCGTCCGCAAGCCCGCGCCTACGGTGGCCGGGAATCGGCCTGCGATTCCCGACGCCCAGGGCGTCTCCTGCGGCGGCTAGGGGCGTGAGGGCGCGAAATTTGCCTCTCCCTCACGCGTTCTGCCTCCTCCTTCGCGAGCATTACTGCTTCGCAGAAGGAGGTGACGGCCTCCCATGCCCTCTCGCTCCGTACCATGGCCTGGACTAGGGCCGGACGCGAGAGATCCCCGCCGCCGATCGCCTCCACGAGGACACGGCGATGCTCTGCCCAAGCCGGACAGACCTCCACCGTATGCTCAACCGTGTCCTCCGGGCGGTCCACGCAGTGATGACACCCGGGCGTTTCCTCCCGCCTGATACGGAACAGGAACCTCCCGAAACAACCGTGTCCGGTGAGGACCTGCGTTAGGCGGAAGGTGAGGACGCCGTGGCGCCTCTCTAGCCACTCCTCAAAGAGGGGACTTATCGCCGCAATAGTGGCGTGCCCAATACCGTGACCCCTGGCAACGTACCGACGCCAGCATATCAACCTACTACAATCTCTCACATTTTCAACTTTATCACTAAAGCAAAGGTTAAAGTTGATTGAAAAATTTGACAGTTTCGGGTAGGTTGACCTGCTGGCGTCTGTACAGGCAACTGAAGGAACACGGGTGGGTTTTAGTCAGTAAGAGTCTGACACGCCCTCGCCCGAGAAGTTATTTGATAATTTCCCACTCAAAAAAAAAAAACAAAACTTATCCCATTTTGACCGAACGTCTACAACAGGCACTGGGCAGGGCGGTCCGGGTTCATAGTAAAAAAGCGAGAAATCGAAATCGGGGTTTAACCGCATGACTGTGGTCCGAAAAGGGGCGGGGCACCGTCAAGGTCGTTTCTCCAGTGGTCAAATCAAACAGCGCGCGCTTCCCCGGCTTCCTGTCACTTCCGTCCATTTTCACGAAATCACTCACCACAGATTTTCTACTCCACAAATTGCAAGAAAGCGAGAGGAAAGATTTGCAGGAAAGCGAGAGGAAACATGTTACACCAAGAACCGAAAAGACCCGCTTCGAGGTATTAAAAATTAATAAACTATAATAAAATGTATCTACTATAAAAGGAGAAACTGACTGACTGACTGAAATATCAATGCAGAGTCGAAACTACTGGGACTAGGAACGTGAAATTTTGCACACAGCTTCCTTTTATAATGTAGGGGAGCACTAAGAAGGGGTTTTTGAAAATTCCTCCTTAAACCTATACAAACGAAATCCCCCCCGGATTTCATTTGTATGAAAAATCTTATTCCTTGAATTAATAAACTTGAAACTTAGCACAAAAACTACTAGGCTACATGAATTCAATTATAGTATTTCAATCATTAGACGTTGTGCACAATTTCTGAGCAGTAACTTAATAAAGTGATTGTATGAATTCACGATAGTGCCTATTCAATCATTATGTTATGCTACTACTTAATAGGATTTGGATGAGGCCGACTGATAGTATATAACCTGGATTAAGACATAGGATACTTTTCATCCCGGTAGTACAGACGCCAGCAGGTCAACCTACCCGAAACTGTCAAATTTTCCCAATCAACTTTGAACCTTATGCTTTAGTGATAAAGTTGAAAATCTATTAAAGAAATTTGACAGATTGTAGTAGGTTGATGTGCTGGCGTCTGTACTTTTCCATGGGATAATTTCCGACTTCACTCGAGCGAAGCCGCGGGAAAAAGCTAGTAACTAATATTCCTATTTATTTATTTAAATGGCAAGGCAACTTATATTTTTTTCTAGGTGCTTCAGTTCTAGTTCTGACTTCGCTGTTCTGGGTTGAGCAAAGGTTTGTCAATCGTTTCTCCCGAGCAGTCCGGAGTCTATATTTATGCCCGGTTATTAACGATAGTTTCTCCTATTATCTACATGAGAAATTATTTTCGAAATGTGGGGTGCGCCTTACACCTCTGCTTATTCCTTCTAATAAAAGCGTTATGTTATGTTTTCAATTCCACCCCAAATAAACCGAATATGCTCGTATGTCGTGTTTATCTTAATTCATTAATTTCACATTTAGGTCAACAAGACAAGCTGTCATTAAATTAAACGTTAGTTTTCGATCGTAAACGCTGAAAAGATAAACAAATTGTTCAGAACCTGTGGAATAAACATGTCAGAATTGCATTAAATAAATTCTGTTCATCAATTTATAGATAACTAGATGCGCCCCGCGGTTTCGCCCGCATGTTAAGTCTCGATCCCGTGGAAATATCGGGATACGACTTGATAGATCGCGCGACTATGTAGGTACAGACGCCAGCACATCAACCTACTACAATCTGTCAAATTTATTTAATAGATTTTCAACTTTATCACAAAAGCATAAGGTTCTAAGTTGATTGGGAAAATTTTATAGTTTCGGGTAGGTTGATGTGCGTCTGTACTAGAAGTAGGTACTTACCTAATTGTTTCAATCAGTCAGGTTTTTCAATCATGCATGCCTAGAACGTTCTTTTCTAATAAGTTCCTACTATTAAATAGGTATACCCAATATCAGTAGATTCACAGGGTTAGGTAGTGATCAGCCGATTTATTCTGTAAAAATCTCACGGTGAAAACTTGGGTGAAGTGAGCGTGAAGTGAGCTGTCATTCCACTTGCTGCTAGGGACTGACTGCTCACTCCGAGCTCACTTCACCTGAGTTTTCACGGTGAGATGGTTAATGAATAGCACTACTGCACCGTCAAGGGGGAAGTGATTCTACCTGTCATAGGTAGGCACAATACAACTTTCGCCCATTCGTAAAAAACAAAACTTTCATAAATGATCTAATAGTCTGTCTACTGTTGTATAGGAATATGTTTTTTTTTTCATGAATCGGATATGATTCATGATGAAAGTTGTTTAGTAAGACGGGTAGAATCACCCCCTTGAAAAGAAAATTGTTTTGAATTTCTCATTAGAAACAATAATATTTTTTTCTCTTCTGATAAGTTTCAGAAGATTAGGTACTTACCAAGTAGGTAAGCTAGGTACAGGAGATACTATCTAATCCACTACTGTAGGTACTGCAACTAGAAATCAGAAGGTAGTAAGAATGTATTAGCCTGAAACTTAGAATTCAGCTGAGGTAGGTAAGTACTGTCAAAGAACTTCATATCTAAACAGTTTGAAAACAAAATCCCGTGAACACGATGACCACATCTGTTACCGCCCCGGTTGTATAGCGGCCGAGCGCTGCAAGCAGAAATAGTCCTTACGGTGTACAGTACCTACCGATGGTACCTACCTTAATATAAAACCAAGTCTCAACTTCTCAGGCAAAATGTGAGTGAGACTCGTTTCTAAGACAACATGCTAAGGTAAGCCTGTAGGTACCTACCTACCTATTTTATTTATGAGGGGTTCCTACTAACTAAACCCTTTCGTAGATGTTGGTATACTTACCTACCTATACGTGAGATATTCCAGCGCAATTGTAACATGATCTTGACAAGACCATATCGATTCAGTGGCCCGCTGTGCAGAAATCGGCTCATCCTGACATGACGCAACCGCGCAAGCAGACGCCCGTCGGCCCGACAAGAGAATTTCATTACACATGCTATATTTCAAAAGCCTACTGTGACATTAACCATCGCTCGATGCCAAGCGATATGAGGTCATCAGTCAATCTCTTTGTAGTTTCGCTGAATTACACTGCACTCCAAGTTCCTCAGTTTCTCGCAAATCGATCTTATATCGTTAGCAGTAAAATCCAAAATTCTCAGGCAACGCTTTGGCACATGAACCAGGTTTTCGTTTTAGTGAAAATATTGAGATATTCTTGATCTTAAGGCATAGTTAAATAAATTATTGGCGGTTATTATAAGGCAGGTACCTTCTGGCTTAAAAGGGGCTAGTTATTAAGGACGTGTCGTGTGAATTTGTAGGTAAGTTGCGGTACGGACGTATTAAAATAAAATGATGCGTCGATATTGCGGGGTCCTGAACACTGAAACAGTGGCGATACTTTAATGTGAACGGAAGCCGCCACTAAACATATCAACGCCATTTGCTTTCAAAGTAAATACGATTATTTTCGCGATCATTTGAAAATATTGAATGCTGATAGAAATAAAGCCAACGGTACCGTCCCTAAAGATGACAAAATTTAAAATGGGAAATCTGTTTATTTCTCCGAAGCAATAGTCTGCTGATCTGCTCCCGGCGCTCATAAACATTTGCTTCGATTTTATGAGTCATAAGGTGACGGGTTTCTTTAATAAGTCATAAAATACCAATAAAAATAGCTTTATGGTCCATTTCTCATACACAATAATTAAAATGTTTCGGTCTCAATCTACACATGAAGTTCAGAGTCTGGCTGTCTGTCTCCAAAACCATGGGTAGAATATGGCATGATAGAACTTTGACACTTCTTTTGTTTTATTGGGTAGGTGGGATGTCAGACCTTAAGGTGCCTGCACCTTCTGGAATAGGCAGGTGTAAAATATGCCTAAATTATTAATATTAAAGTTGACTCGTCAACGCACCACCGCACAGGCCGACAGTCAAAGCACGACTGCCCTCCCAGTATCGAGACGTCGCGACGCCCCCGCAAGGGGGCGTGGCGGACGGGGTCGGGGCGTCGCCCCTCGCCCGCGGAGGCAAACCGTGACCCGCGACTACGGGCCCCTCACTACGGTCGGCCTAAAACGGCCTGCGGCCAGTGATGCAGCAAGCTGCATCTGTGTGAATGGTTGCTCTGAGTATTTCTGTAGGCGCGCCACGACGCTAATAACAATAGCGTCGCTTTCTTCACGACATCTCGGCGGTCAGTCCCCGCCAGGTGAGACCCCCAGTTACCTGGGGGAGGCCCGACGAAGACGACCAGCGACAGAGATGCCGACTCGACGCTCCTACAGGTAGATATGTAGTTTACCCTCGCCCCGCTCACAGATCTAGCCGTTTACGGATTGAGGGATAAACAGTCATGTATGTATGAGCGGCTAGTACTGTAGTGTGGCACGACTGCCCTCCCCACCATTCGGACCGGTATTTATAACCGAACGACGTGCGCGCCCGAGGCAACGAATGCTGTTATCGGTTTGTAGCGTGATATATTGGTATCTACATACACTACATTCCCTTCCTTGTTTTAACATAAGTAACCAGAATTATTAATAAGACATTTAGCATATTAATTTATATAATTATATTTACTTTTTTATTTTATTTTCTTAAAATAATTAATTGACATCTCTGGCATAACAAAATCATTACAACATTATTTAATATCATATTATGGTTTAATTTAGTGTTTCCTTTTACCCTTCCTCTTCTTCTATTCCCTTTTCTGATTCATTTATATCTTTTCCTATGTTAATTTCTTTATTTTGGTCACTTATAACTTCCCATTTTCCTTCAACTTTCTTTAAATGAACTACATTTCTTCGAGATACTTGTCCAGTAACATCGTTCCGAACACTTATGTCTCCACCTTTACTCTTTTCTACTGTATGGGAAGTTGGGTCATAATTTAGGCTTAATTTATCTTTGACCATATTCTTAACGTAAACTTTATCCCCAGGCACTAATTGACATTCACGAGCTCTTCTTTTCTTATCTGTATATTCTTTTCCAGTTTCTTTCTTTTCTTGATCTTTGTCTCTAACATCTGAATCTTCCGGTTTATGTGTATGTGTAATGTCTCCAGCCATAGGTATATTGTCACGGTATTGTCGTTTAAAAAATAATTCTGCAGGAGTTTTACCTGTAACACTATGCGGTGTACTGTTATACATAGCCAAATACTCTAACAAAGCCTCTTGCCAGTTTCTATGTTCAACTTGACTAATTTTTAGTCGTTTTAAAATGTCTCGGTTTTGACGTTCGACTTCTCCATTCTGTTGAGGCCAGTATGGTACCGTATTATGCAAAACTATATTCCTTTCAGTACAGAATTTTTTGAACTCCTCGCTGCAGAACTGTCTACCATTATCAGCTGTTATCGTCATCGGGTTACCAAGTCTGCTAAATATCTCTTTTAGACATTTTATTATGTCTGCACTGGTAATTTTACGACAAATCTTCACCTCCTTGTATCGACTGAAGTAATCGACGATTACCAATATGTAATCGCTGCTTGGTAATGGGCCCATCAAATCAATACATGTATCTACCCAAGGTTCACATGGTAATGCCCGTCGCTTCAACGGGTTTGGAGGATTTGGAGCTGAAACTAACGTACAGCCTTTGCAGCATTTGACCAAGTTCTCAGTTTCTTTGTCATATCTGGGCCACCATACTTTGGTTCTTAGTCTCGCCTTCATTAGGACTATTCCTGGGTGCCCCTCGTGAGCCGCTGTCAGAACCTGACTGCGCAATTTTTTTGGAATCACAATTCTAGTGCCTCTTAATAAAACTCCGTCGTAAAAGCATAATTCGTTTTGAAACATTTTAAAATTTTTTACCTCTTCATCCCATTTGTTGTTATACAGGCCTTCCCTTACTTTTAATATTTCTTTGTCTTGCTTTGATGCTTCCATAATTTCTTCCAGTGATACTGCTATTGGCCTGCTTCCTTCAACAACTTGATGTATATAGTTTTCCGACTTGTCTTGTGATGTTTTATTTAATTTACATAATCTTGATAAACTATCTGCAATATTTTCTTTGCCAGGCTTGTATATTACCTTAAATGTATAAGCTTGAAGGCGTAGTATCCATCTTTCTATCCTTGCGCATGGTTTTGATTTAGGACCGAATATAACCTCAAGTGGTTTATGATCGGTCACTAATTCAAATTCTTTTCCAAACAGAAAAACATAGAAATGTTCTACAGCCCAGACCAGAGCTAAGGCTTCTTTTTCTGTCTGGCAATATCGCCTTTCACAGTCTGTTAGTGTCCGGTGACCATATGCTATAATGCGAGGTCCATGATCGTTAATCTGAACTAATACTCCCCCTAGTCCTACTGGACTGGCATCTGCTATTACTATAGTCCGATCTTTGACGTCATAGTATCCTAGAGTAGGAATATTAGACAAAGCCAATTTTAATTTATTAAATGCAAATTCCTGTTTACTGCTCCAAAGACTTTTTAATTCTGTGGTTTTGCTCTGTTTCTTCCTAAGCAGTTCTTTTAACGGTTCAGTAGTTGTTGCCAAATTTGGAATCCATTTCCCAACATAATTTATTAATCCCAAGAAGCTCTGAAGCTCACCTATATTCATAGGTGGACGAAATTCTTGAATGGTTGTCACGTACTTATCCAATGGTTTAACACCTTCATGTGATAATTCGTGTCCTAAAAATTGAACCTTTTCTTCCCTGAATATGCACTTGTCCTTTCTCAGTACCACATTATTTTCTTCTAGAGTTTTCATTACTGTTTCTAATCTTTGATCGTGTTCTTCTAAATTCTTTCCATATACTAAAATGTCATCTATAAAATTAATAGTACCATTACATCTCAATAACATTCGTTCTAGGGTTTTTTGAAAAATTTCCGGGGCACAGGATATTCCAAACATTAGTCTTTTGTATCTGAACAGGCCTTTACTTGTAATAAAGGTTGTAATGTGTCGAGAATCGGGATGTAATTCAATCTGATGAAAAGCATCTTTTATATCCAGTTTTGAAAAATACTTCGCACTTTTCATTTTTGGTAGTAGCTTGTCCATTGTTGGCAAAGGGTGATTTTCACGTAAAATTGCTTTATTGGCTCGCCTCATGTCTACGCAAATGCGAACATCTCCGGTATTTTTTAAAACCGGCACTATTGGCGATACCCATCTCGAGGATCCTTGAACTTCTTCAATAATGTCTTTCTCCAACAGTTCTTTTATTTTTTTATCAACTTTTTCTTCCAGTGGAATGGGGATCCTTCTTAATGGTTGAGAAACTGGTTGTACTTTCTCATCGACTGGTATCTCCACTAAAACATCCTTGAATTTCGGAAACTCTGTCTTAGTTTCCATTTGGTCGATTTCTAATCCGATTTTAAGTACACCCATAGCCATGGCAGTTTCCTTCCCAAGCAGATCTCTAGTTCCATCAGCGATGACGTAAAAAGTTGCATTTGCCGATCTATCTGCGATTTTAATATTTGCGTCGAATGATCCTATTAGGTCAAGGGGTTTTTTACTCCCATAACCATAAAAAGTTTTATTGCAACTGAATATTTGGTTACTAACCTGTACCTTATTTTGTTTTATTTTGTCCCAGGTTTTGTTTGTGATCAAGTTACATTTACACCCAGAGTCTACCAACATTTTAACCTTTATGCCGCCAATATGGCAATCTAATATACTGTCATCATCGATTTTGAACACATATTGTATGTCTTCGGACTCTGTTTGATCTATCTGGTTTGTATTGTTCCTTTTGTTATCTCTTCTCATTCTTTTATTTTCATCTTGTTTGTTGTTGTTTCCTTCATATTTCCTTTTATTAGCTCTATTTCGTGTCATTGTCCTGCAGAATTGTCTAAAATGTCCCTTTAGCCCACATTTGTGGCAATCTTTTTCTCTTGCTGGGCATTTGCTGTCTTGAGACGCGTGTCCTGAGCTCCCACATCTTCCACATCCTGATTTTCCTTTCCACTTCTTATCATTTTTTTCCTTTATTTCTGTATTTATGTTCTTTACTCTGTTTATGTCTTCAGTTGATTTGCTGCTTCCTCCAAATTCTTCTATTTGTCGACTTACAGCTTCAAGAGTATTTGCTTCAACAATTATGTTTGTTAGTGTTATTGTGTCTCCTGTTTGTAGAATTCTCTTTCTAAGCTCTTTAGAAGAACACTTTTCTGTAATTTGATCGATTATTTGATCGTCTTTGTCCTTAAACTGACATTTGTCTGCTTGTTGTCTAAGCCGTACTAGGAATTTTTCAAACTTTTCATTTGTCTCTTGTTTGATCAATCGAAAAAGGTGACGTTCATAGATCTTACTTTGTTTAGGTAGAAAATATGCGTCGAGTTTCGTGATAGCCACTCTGAAGACATCCCCTCCATCCACTAGTGATACATTTGCATCTGGTATATTATAAAATATTTCCTGCAATTCTAGTCCACCAAAATGTAGTAGCGAAGCACGTTTCTTCTCACTACTCTCAATGCCAGCAGCTTCCAGGTAGATCAAGAGGGCCCGCTTCCAGCGTTCCCATCTTGTTCCTACTGATGAAGGTTCGCCTTCACAATCAAATTTCTCTAACGTGAGTTGAGAACTCATGTTATTAATGAATTACCTGCAAGTTAAAATATTTTTCAATTTAATGACCAGTATGTACATAAAAAGTACCACTACTGCTGACCAATAATGACCAGTAGGTATTTTCTACTGCTATTATTATCATTCTCTGATGACTTGTCAATTTAATGACCAGTAGATATTTTCTACTGCTATTATTGTCATTCTCTGATGACTTGTCAATTTAATGACCAGTAGGTATTTTCTACTGCTATTATTATCATTCTCTGATGACTTGTCAATTTAATGACCAGTAGATATTTTCTACTGCTATTATTGTCATTCTCTGATGACTTGTCAATTTAATGACCAGTAGGTATTTTCTACTGCTATTATTGTCATTCTCTGATGACTTATCAATTTAATGACCAGTAGGTATATTCTACTGCGTTCACATTTATGTGCTCTTTGATTCATTATTTTAGAACTAACATATACTTAACGCAAATCAAATAACTGAGCATGAGGTCCTGGGTTCGACTCCCAGGTCCGGCAGCGTCACTCAGTTTCTCCATTAAGAACCTCACAACAACAGACTGGAGTCCAAACTGTCGCCCGGTTAATGGCAACAGGCATGCCCAACATAACTGGTGAAACATAGTTGCACCACACATCTTTTTCTGTCCCTTCAGGGAATATAGGCGTGATGTTATGTTTTTATGTTAAGTAACTAAATCAGTATGCTTTTTCCTCAACAACTAAGATAGCATTTAAATAGTTACAAAACAATACATTAAGAAAAACAACTTTATTTTCAATCTACCTTCAAAAATAAATGTTATTTTCTCTCTATTTTTTTTTTTTTTTTTTTTTTAAATAATAAAATGTAAAACTCACTGTTTCCTCCTCGTCGCCAATGTAAAATATGCCTAAATTATTAATATTAAAGTTGACTCGTCAACGCACCACCGCACAGGCCGACAGTCAAAGCACGACTGCCCTCCCAGTTCGAGAGACGTCGCGACGCCCCCGCAAGGGGGCGTGGCGGACGGGGTCGGGGCGTCGCCCCTCGCCCGCGGAGGCACACCGTGACCCGCGACTGCGGGCCCCTCACTATATGCGGCCTAATATCGGCCTGTAGCATGTGATGCAGCAAGCTGCATCTATGTTATTGGTTGCTATGCGTATTTCTGTAGGCGCGCCACGACGCTAATAACAATAGCGTCGCTTTCTTCACGACATCTCGGCGGTCAGTCCCCGCCAGGTGAGACCCCCAGTTACCTGGGGGAGGCCCGACGAAGACGACCAGCGACGGAGATGCCGACTCGACGCTCCTACAGGTAGATATGTAGTTTACCCTCGCCCCGCTCACAGATCTAGCCGTTTACGGATTGAGGGATAAACAGTCATGTATGTATGAGCGGCTAGTACTGTAGTGTATCGCCGCTCAGTGTCAACGTGCGTCGCGGCCCACGTCGCGCCTGCACGTGTTGTGTAAGATGCATGTTTAGTAATGGTTGTCTGTATATAGTTACGTGACATGCCTATATTAACTTAGAACACGCCACGCAACAGATGTATGTGTACATCTGTAGAGTCTTATTATTTCGAGTGAGCTGCGTGTAACCTGGGTGCTGCTCACTCGAGGCGTCATATCCGGTGCGATGGGGTCAATCGTCCGCTACCAGGTCGCGGGGCAGGGGTCTCGCGTCGGGCGGGCGCGCGTGCAATGGCGCTATCTGCCTGACATGGGGCCAGGCAGAGGCGTCGGCACGCGCGAACATCGCCTTCGCGAGTCGCCCTACAAACTCGTCCAGGCTCTCAATCCCGAGATCCCGGTGGAGTACGTCATTCCTCACAAAGGGAGGAGCATCGACAATGGTCCGCAGCGCAAGACTTTGTTGCGCGCGGAGCGTCTTGCGGCTCGACTCCCTTGTGAGGGCGAACCACGCGGGGGCGGCGTACGTCAAGATTGGGCGAATGTACGTTTTGTACACGCCCAACTTGACGCGCGCCGGGATGCGGGACGAGAGCACAGGTCTGAGTAGGTTGCGGGCGACCCTACCCTGCGCGGCGACCTTGCGGACGTGGGGCCCCATCGTGAGGCGGCGGTCGATGGTCACACCCAGGTATTTGACCCGGGGCGACCAATCGACGGCGGTCCCTTGTAGTTTCAAGGGTGGTGGGACAGGCGCGTTCCCAGTGATCATCGCCTGCGTTTTACTCACGTTTACCGATAGCCGCCACTTCGACAGCCAGTCGGGGAGTAGGTCGAGGGCGCGCTGCATCTTGACCGCCGCGTACTTCGCATTGAGCGAAGTTGTTATGTACGCGGCGTCGTCAGCGTACAGCGCGAGCGTCGCCTCTGTAGTGGTGGGGATGTCGTCGGTATAACGTGAGTAACACGCCGGCGACATACAGCTGCCCTGCGGCACACCTGCCAGCACCGGGCGGGCGCCGGAAAGCGCCCCGTCGACCACCACCCTGAAAGTCCTGTTTGACAGAAAGGATGAGACCACTCTAACAACGCGACGGGGCGCGTCGGAGGTGGCCAGTTTATGTATAAGACCGTCGTGCCACACACGGTCGAAGGCCTTCTCCATGTCGAGGAATACTGCCACCGCGTACTCCTTCTTGTTGAGCGCTGTTGTCAGAAGGTGCAGTACCCTCGACAACTGGAGCGTCGTACTATGGTCCGCCCTAAACCCGAATTGTTCCGGGCGTGGGGCAATGTGTTGCACGAGGTGTCGCAGCAGGAGTACTTCGAACACCTTGGAGACTGTCGGCAGCAGAGTGATGGGCCGATAGCTCTCCGGCTTCACCGGGCTCTTTCCCGCCTTGGGCAGCATGATGACGCGCCCCTCCTTCCAGGATGTGGGAAAGACCCCCGTGCGCAGTATCCCCGTGAACAGGCGCGCCAGTGCCGCTACTGTGCGGAACGGCAAGTGGCGCAGCGCTGTGTTGGTGATACCGTCAGCACCGGGGGCCTTTCTAGGCTTCGTTTTTAGGATGGCGCGTCTGACTGCGCCCGGCGAGAAAAAGATTGGTGCCTCCTCGGGAGCTATCGGCGATGCGAAGTAGTCTCCGAGGTGTTGTCTACCGCTGCGACATGCTCGACGTCGGCGGTCGGGTTTGGGCGGAACTGACGCTCCAGGTGCTCGGCGAAGACCTCCGCCCGGTCCTCTGCTGCATACTTGAGCGCCCCGTCGCTGTTAAGCAGAGGGCGCACCGGAGCTGGGGTGTTCGACAGCTGGCGGCAAAGACGGTGTACAGACGGCCAACTGTCGACAGCGGACTGCCCTCCCCACCATTCGGACCGGTATTTATAACCGAACGACGTGCGCGCCCGAGGCAACGAATGCTGTTATCGGTTTGTAGCGTGATATATTGGTATCTACATACACTACAGCAGGTATAAACTACCCTAAGAGTATCTCAAAACAAAGTTTATTTTAGATACAAATTCCATAGTTTCAACACGAGTCTAAAACTCTACGAGTAAAATAAATGAGAATCTAACTGCATTGCAAACTATTATTTCACATCGACTATAAAACAGACATTAAATTTCATACACAGCTTTTAGTCCGTCCATGGATGACAGCATGACATGACAGGCACAAGGAATCGATACAGGAAACAAGCGCGCGCGCACATAACCCAGAATTAGCAATGTCCCCGTCGCATCTGCCGTCAGCCGACAAACGGTCACGTCGCGTCGTAAACGGAACTGTATTGCGAAAATTGTTTTAGCTAATGCATGTGTACCTACCTAAGTAACACCTTTCTACTCCGAGAGACAATATAACATTTTTTTATGGAGAATTTCTAGCACAGATTTACGATTTCGAACTTCTAGGAAGAGATGTTGTTTTGATTTTCATTTAAGAATCTTGCATTTTATTCTAATTAGATAAAGATAAACGTATAGGTGGGTATATAAAATGGGTTATAGGTTCGAAGAAATGAAATCAATGGGAAGTCACTGCAACAAACTTGAATATTAACTACCTATCTACTCGTACATGGAAGCGGTTAATCGATTCGGCTACTTTGGGGTCGCAATTTAAGCGTTACGCAGAGTTCGTTCGATAAAATGCCAGATTATCGGGAAGATCTAGATTCCCCAAAATTGCCATGCAATTTCTCAGTCATTTAGGTCCACAAACTTGCAACCACCGAATAAAAATAGTGCCAAAACACAACACAGCAATCTATAGCTGATTGTATCCTCTTTCTCAGCCATTGATATCCGTGGTCTCTTTGTTCCTAACGGACCACAAAGAAGGTCGTAAGGGAATTCTAATTGCGGTCAACAACTCGCTTGCTTGTTTACCATTAACTTTGAGATACCAACCGTTGAGGAACAGCCTCGATACGAGGAGTAGCATATGCCTTCACAAGTGAACTTTATCGCAACTTGGAACGTTGCTATCTAATTACGCAACACATTTTCGTAAACGATTACGACAAATTTGTGTCATTTTGACAGTTCAACAACATTCATTGCGTTATTTACGTTGTTGAGCAGATTTTTTTTTTCGAACTTATGAAGCAATGGATTAGCAATTTGTTTCAAAACGATTCAGATTCCGATTGATCGTGTATTACGCAATTAGGGTATCTACAGGTTTCTACGGCAATGGGCTAATGCTAGAGGAGTCTAAATATCGTATCTATTACTAAACAACGCTTCATGGATACAACTTACAATATAAATCAACAAACAACAACACACACAAGTTCAATTGAACTAAGACGAACGCAGTGTTTTCATTTTCAGTTCGATATTTTCAAGCGATGTCAGTCAGTCTGAGATAGATGCATGTTGGTTTGCTACGCGGGTTGCATACCCAGCATACCAACACGACAGTTGTATCAGGCAAATACATTAGTTTTAAAATATTTAAAACAAAAACATCGAGGTACAACCAAAACATTAATGCATACGCTAGACAGACATATCTATCTATTTACACGCCAATAAATCATATAAATAACTGAAAAAATAAATTCTGGCTTCATAAGACACTCAGGATCCACAACACAAATGAAATGTTTATTTATGATAGTAAAACAAAAACGCGATGTTTAGATTTGTTCATGTGTAATTAGTTGGCAGGGTTCCGAGTAGGTAGGAATGCCCCGGGTTGCGTTACAGGCATATGCTGAAACAAAACGATTCGTGTGAAAGCCGGACAATGCCGGGGTGACGCTGTCGTGGCCACATGTCGCAGTGTTTATGTGGACAACGTTCTTAAAAGATCTTAGGTGTTTTCATAACTTTCGGATTAGGTACAAAAGACGAGTTTTCAAACTCGAAAGCTGATTCGCTGATTCCATCATAAAAAGATGTCCCTATCACATAGGTAATAATAAAAGTGAATAGATAAACAGGTAGTTCATAGATTTAAAACTCCATCTATAAACCTAGGTAATTTTTTTCAGGTTTCATCGACTCCCTAGAAAACGGTAGGTAAGTGACGCGACGCGATCACAAATCGTTGTTGGTTTGGTAATTTCCGCTTAGTTGATAAAAGATTTTAAAACATAATATTCCTTTATTTGTTGGAATTGTCCTGAATGCGCATGAGTTTGGAGTCGTTACCGAGGGCGGCGGCGGCGTCAGCGGCGCGAAGAGATCGCCACACATGGGACGCATCTGTGCGCTCGGCGGAGGTGTACCCTTCCAACCGAAGCTATAGTGCGGCTCGGCCTCGAATATTTGTTCTAGAATATTTGGAAGTATTTGTTGTTCAAGTGAACTGGTATGCGTGAAGAATAGGAATTATTAAATGGGATAAATAAATTAATAAATTATGTTATTTTTAACTGAAAGAATGATCCTTAAAGTTAAAAAACAGTACCACCTACCATACTAAATTTTGGTTCTTATTTATTTTAATTCTGGTTGAATTAGAAATTCATGCTCAAGGATTACCATCTTATAATAGGTGGTGTGCGCATTGGTGTATTAAGATCAGTATCGGATTTGCCGAGCTCAATAATGAACGTTCTCGAAGTCTATACTTTACCTAACCTACCTGAATACCCAAACCGGCTAAGTGTGACAAAGAAACAATATCATTAGTGAGTCAAGTTCCAACTAGTTCCTAATACCTATCCATTTATCCGATGCAGGTGTGCAATGACGATTAAAAGAAGAACAAACGAATTTGGCGAATTTCCCTCTAACAAACAATGGGCTCATTATCGGTGAGTGCAGGTAGTTCAGAAACTAGACTATAGATTCGGCACACGTGTGACGTATTTTCTTCTAACCGCTGCAGCTGTGGAGGCCTCCGCAGATGTTTTATGGCGCTGAATATTTCCAAGACGCTTTATTATTTATTACGATATTGCCGTTTAGAGCCTAATCTTCGTTTTTATTATCCAGAGAAACAATGGTCATCACTGGGCAGTACTATTTTTGGCATACGGTCTGCAGATGGGGTAACTCTGCGTGGGAAAGAATTATTTTCACCGCCTTAAATTATTCTTCTAATTTGGTCCGTTAAGTATGTCTCTGGAAATAAAATATTCAGTTTAAACAAACACAGCTACATTTTCGTAAGCGATTATTAAAAAAAAAACAATTTTTCTATCTTTCTTTCTTTTCTTATTACGACAAATTTGTTTAATTTTGACAGTTCAACAACATTAATTGCGTTATTTACGTTGTTGAGCAGTTTTTTTTTCAAACTTATGAAGCAATGGATTGGCAATTTGTTTTAAAACAATTCAAATTCCAATTGATCGTGTATTACGCAATTAGGGTACAGGTTAGTTAGGATAATGTGTCCGAAAATCTATTTCGATTCGGGATAAATTGAAACTGTTGAAAACCACTTTTGATAAATCAATTTGGCTCAATAATATTGCTTCAGAAGAGCATCAATCGGGCTTCGAGGGATCTCATTATATTGAGGAAACATTAATCGCGAGTATATAGTTCATCTGTTGAGTTTCAGTGTTTGAAATAAATGCAACAATCAGCACAAAAGGTTTTTTCTATGTCAGTATACAGCTTAGTAGGTCGGTAATTAGGTAGGTACGATTTTATCTTTGTTTGAGGACTGTAGATGGGAACCTAACCTATGTATAAGTAAGCCTGAAACTGATATCGGGAAATATCTTCTACTTTTCTTAAGTAATTCCCTTACATTTATTGGAAATCGAGCATCACAGAGTCATACAAGGCATTTGTCACACAACCTGCGCACGCGGCTACAGCTGAAGTATCTACTGAACGTCCAAGTTTTCCCACAAATGTTTACCACTCAAGTACCTACTACTCGTTATCTAAAGCAGGTGTCAGTTACGAACAAAAAAGTTTGAAAATAAACCGCGGCGCCGTAAAACTCTTAACTAAATAAACTTGCGAACGCGTTAATCTGCTTTAGTTACGACATCTGTAGCCGGTAAACTGGGGGATGAAGTTTTATCATTACACTGCATTAAGGGGTGATAAGTAAAGGTAACGATTTGAGGATTAGTTAGGAGTAAGTACCTATAGGTATTTTCCAGAAACGCTCTAGCATTTTTCTTGAATTCTTTTAATTGGATAACACAGCTTACTAGCTTAGCTACTACTTACTAGCTTGAATAGAGCTCTTTGATAATCAATTATTAGCATTGCTGATACTTGCAAATCCGATTACTTATAATTTATTATTAGAAAATTAAATTAATACCTAGTGCTTATTTCAGTCTATGATAGGTAAGTAGGTAATAGTTTTACAATTAAGTTGGCAATCTTCGCACTAAAATCAATTCATGTTTTTTTTTATATTATTTATTTTCACAATTAATTTATGTTACAGATCCGAAGCATTATTCCCGCCTTTCCATTGGTTGGAAAATCATAAAAGTTGACACATTTTTAGCACCCAAGTGCATCATGTTCCGCGCGTTTTTGCAATTTTCATTCATGTTCCGCCGTTTCACTATGTTCCCTTATCGCTAACTATCTATTTCGTGAGAAATGAGAGATAACGGTAAGAGTAGGTACTTCGGTTTATGAATGAAACTAAATTGCTTGTTAGGGAATCCCATGAGCCGACACCAGATGCTGACTCGATTCATCTTGGGAATAGAAACGAAACGGTGTTTTTGAAAAGTTTTTAACAATTATTGGAACACAAAAACAGCTTAGGGTCTGCTGCAGATGCAATTGCAACACATGTTTTATTGTTTTGCCGTAAAATAATTTAAGTCTTAAAACTATTGGTAAGTAGGTAGATGTTATAAGCAAATGTTTGGGAACGGCAAAGCATCTGACTGCGTTGCAGACATAAGATATTTATGTAATAAAGAATGTTAAGAGCGAAGTAATAATGAAGATAGATAGATCCAATTAATACCTACCTAACAAAGATAATAATCTAGATTCTAGACTAATGTCTTTATTCTAGATTACCTATCTCTCTCTTTGTCACATAATAATAATGGTTGTTGCCAAGCTAACTTTAATGGGTTATCTTCCAGCGACTTATCATAGAAATTACACACTTTTTGAAGATATTTTTCATGGTATTTTCAAAAAGTTTAAGTATTTGAAAATTACATAAATAGATACTTACAAGCATTTTAATTTGCAATTAGAAACTATTTAGAAAATGGTCCGTGAAACGTTCGCATGACAAGTTTTATAATTCTTTACAGCCTATATTAATCATCTGGGTAAAATGCATTTATCTTTGTAATAACTTGTTATATTTAGAGTTTGGATAATGAAGCTATTAATATTTTGTCGGGTAGGTACGTCACCAGTGTGGTAACTATTCCCGAAATACTTATATTAAAACTCAGTCAGCGTCTCGCATCTCTTGCCGCCTTTTCATCCTTTTAACGGTCGAAATTCAAAAATACTTCATAGATAATAGTTTTCAAGATGGTGATTAGTTTGGTAATCGTTGTTTCAGTTGATAATTAAATGATTTAATCTTACCATTTTTTCGGATCTGCGGGTTTTGATACATATCTGTTTTTTAACACTAAGCAAATGGTAATTAGGGAATTAGCGAAATCGGGGTACCTAAGTGTACCTACAATTACTACCAACCTACACAAAACAGTACAGCACTCGAAACTATGGATCTGAAAAAGGGCTAAAATATAAAAATCATAATCATAAAAACTTATTTTGTAACCGACGAATAAAAACTAGAAGCGTTAATAATTTAGACAACCGTAAGAAATAACGACGATAGAAAATTTCATATTGATGATTGGTATTTCATAAAAGTACCTACAAGCTGGAGTAAATATTATAGCTTGATGATTCAGAAAACATCCGCTTACGGATGAGCAATTTTCAGCACCCTACCTAATAAAGTTTTCAATACAGAATGAAATTATAATTTCATGCTTTATTTTGCTTTAGAAGCCCTTTGTTTAGCTGCATACAAACATCGAATGAGGAATAAGTTTTAATAGAGCAAGCTAAGTATGATAATTAGTCCAAAGTAAGTACACACGGCTACACATCAAGTTATACATTTCCAGTATAAGCTGACCTCGCGTTGTACGGAAATTATATACAATGCGAGATCAGCATAAACTGGAAATGTATAGCTTGATGTGTAGCCGTGTGTACATTTACAATAAAATTATTTCACAAATGAAACTTGCCATAGTTAAAAACGAAAGCAACAAACAATTAGCGCAGCCGTTTATTTCAAATTGGGAAGACAATAATTTTAGATCACTCCTGAAGTTTAAATAGATCACTAATACTTGCGACTCGATCACTATAATTAGAAATGACGGTTATTTACGATGAATTGGCATCGCAGTTTGTTTGTCAGTATACTTATGATGGAAACGGGCGATATAAAATAATAATCTAAAATTGCCTCCACCAGAAATTCGAAGATCTTTGGCAAGAAATTCGACTTTTGTGTTCATTCGCTGCATCATCACCACCAGACTATAGAATTCCACTGCTGGACATATGCCTCTTCAATCGCAGGCCCGTCAACTCGAAACTGCAGAAAACATGAAATAACGAGATACGAAATGTATGGATGCATAAACAACCAATCATTGAACTCAGCCTATCGCAGTTCACTGATGGGCACAGGCCTCGGCACAAGAGGCGGCAAAAGGGCCAATATTAAAAAAAAAATGATGATCTATCCCATGTTTGATAAAGGCCAACACAAAATGTCAGCCACACCTAACACTGTACAGGCTCCCTCACCATACCTATCTTAGTTAGTGAGATAAATAAATTAAATATTTATGATATACCGAAGGCATCGCCTGCCATGGCCGTGGGACCGATCCTGGGAGGATTGCGTCACGGATATTTTTAGTAGCGGCGGGACGACGCGGCACAAAAAATCTTACAAGGAAGGGTGGCGCCATATATCAAGTTATAGGTGGGATTAGTGCTGCAATATTTATAAAGCTGAGTAGATTTCTAAGAGCTGTTAACTTTTAAATACGCGTGAAGGTTGCAGATTTCAAGTGGTTGGCGAAATTAGCGCGGTCCTATAACTTGAAATAAGCATAAAATATTCAGATTATTTTAAAGCCGCCATGGTACATTGACTTGCCATTAGTTTGACACTGGCCGACTCAAGCAGCCCTCACAGGATGCGAGATCACCGATGCGATCGGTTATGGCGACCGAACACCATACATACCTATACCTATCTATGTATGTATGCAGTGAATACAGTTCGGAGATGATGGACAAGATAAACAGAAAGCGATCAACACATCTTGCTATCGCCGTCTCGTTCTAACGCACGCCGGACGCAGGAGGCGGCGCGCTGGGAGGCCCAATGGAGTCGCACCGCGGTGGAGATGGTTATTTTTTTGTATCTTGTCAATGAAGGGACGGGTAGGGGCGGGCCGGCGCGGGCGCAGGACTCAGTCCGTGGTTGCAGTCTGGCTGCGCTTATCACACGCACATGTTTGTCGGAGACGCGCGTTCCGCTCCTTAAACTTACGCATTATGAATTACGAAAGTTGTGAAAATAGAACAGTGCCGATAAAGCGCGAGGAGGATCTCGAGTATCCAGAGGATGACGATCACTACTACGGGTACGTGCCGGTAGAGATCGAGAGGCACGCGGAGGCGCCGGGGTTCGCGCCATCCTCACCGACGCACCTGATGGACCTCAGCAATGGCTCCGAGCGACCCACACAACAACATCCTTGGCCTTCAAACGTCGTGTTCGACGGAGAAGACCGGGACTACCAACAAGCACCCTACGCATCTTTTGAACAACAATTCATCGATCAGCGACAAAGACAAATCCCTAGAAGTTACTATTTCGATGATTCCAATTCTCAAGATCGAGTCCGTAGCTTTTACGAATCATCTGAGATGCCAAAGATGGGAGATATCGTTTACAGAGGAACGGACGAAAGGAGAGATGAGACCGAAGAACAAAGAAGATCGAGGTCGAAGAGATCGAAAGCGTCGCGAAAGAAGACGCAATCGTTTGAGGAGATGCAGATACAACGAGTGATGGCCAACGTGAGGGAGCGTCAGCGGACGCAGAGTTTGAACGAAGCTTTCGCAAGTTTGCGACAGATCATTCCTTCGTTGCCGAGCGATAAGTTATCAAAGATACAAACTCTGCAGCTGGCGACGCAGTACATAGAGTTTTTATATCAAATACTGTCGAATAGTGATACGACGGGCAGCAGCGATTCCAACAGTGACGCGGGAAGTGAACACGGCAAATATCTCGCGCAGGACAAGTTGAGTTACGCCTTTTCAGTGTGGAGAATGGAAGGCGAGTGGACAAGTCAGACGTGATAAACTGTGTTAGTGACGTTATCTAGTGAAACTGAAAAGACGCTTATCTTATTCCATTTTATTACGATTGATTATTGTGTTGTGAGGTGTTAATGATGAACAAATTAGATTATAAAACAAAAGAAATTGAATATGTGATAGTTAATTAAGTAGTTATTAGAGACAAAACATAAATTGTAGATAATTTATACGTCTAAAAACAAAGACAATATGTAGTATTAATGATTTATTTTTATTAAAATGTAGTGGCAACAAAACATACAGCTGTATACCAAAAATTTGAATAACAATGTGCCATTTTTAGTATTTTATAAGACATCTTTACTGTTGATTAAACTTCCAATAAAAGTGATTATATTAAATATGTAAATTGCATTTTCATTTTGTATATTTACCGGAATATAATAGGACTAGGGCGTAATAGTTTAAGAGCATAAGTTTGCTGTTTTCCATAATAATTACATTTTTTTTAAACAAATTAAAAATACAAATACATAGTGGTAAGCTTTATGGCCTGTTCCAAAAGTATCTGACGAAAATGTAAACAAATGGATCAGAACGTACATGTCAAATTGTAGTGCCATTAAAAATTAATTGCTATGATTTGGTTTTGTTGAATATTTAAACGAAATTCTAAATATCTATTAAAAATCGCTTTTAAACCTCAATTTTCGTTTATGGTTTTTCAATTACAATTTAATCATATTATTCAAACAATAATTGTTGGAAAAATGGTGAGATAAAAAGTTGAAATCTTCTAAATAAAGATGAATGTTTTTACTAATTGACTTTAGTGAATGATTGCGTAAGAATTTAACCTGAACTTGGTGTTTACAGTTTGATCTGATACTTTTGGAACAGACTATACTTCTCATATTTATAAAATATACATAAGACAAAACGCCAAAAAAAAATTAATTTAAAGTTTTTGGACTTATTTGTAATGTGCGCATTTCTGGAAGACATCACAACTCTGATAACTCTCAGCGTACCTATTGTCACAATTATTTATTTACAAACACAAGAACACAGGTAGATACAAACTTATTTACATGAAAAATATTTTTATTTAGAAAACCGCGAATGAGGGAAGTTTATTCTACATTGATAAATCTCCTCTTTAGAATACACAAATGGCATAATAATATTTAAGTAGGAGAAGTAGCAATTTGTATTTTAATAAAAAAATAGATGTTTTAAAAAGGGCGGATCTTGTTTAAATTCTATTATTTTAATCAATTAGTACTCGGTGAGAGAGAGAATGGAATATTTAAACGTGTTGCAACGACCCCAAGTAATATGAGACAAGGGCAGCAAGGCGATGCTGGTAAGTACTCGCTACGTTAATTAACTCTAACGAAAACATCAAATTGTTGATTTTATAGACCTTGTAGGTAAACGCGCGTTATCTCCACACGGCCTTATGATTGATAATCGGTAAATATCTCACGTTGGTGACGTTGGTAAACTATTGCTTTGAATATCACCGAATGCTTTTATTTTACTTTATTAATTTAGTCGGTGCATAGCTAAACATTAGCAGGCCCTCTGACCACGATCTCAGGGTACAGTAGGCCGTACGTGAGTGGTAATATAACCCGTATAAGCTCAAGGTCAAGTATTACCACAGACTTGCTGTCGACTGTACCTTTACAATCAATTAGGTATTTGAATGGAAATACTCGAGATTCTATGTGCTAATGTTACCCGATTATAGTTTTTTTTATATGATATTGGATGATCAATAGTTTTGCCAGAATCCACCTTTTGGTGATTGACTATTTTGACTAAAGCATCCTTAGCTAGGTCGATAAACTCGAGACAGTGTCTGTGACTATTATATAAAGCGAAAGCGCAAAGGCAGCCCGCGAAATTCAAATTTTCTTACATTTTTTGCAATTTGCAGATCAGTATTAGGTTGTATGTTGATTAAAATATGATTCGCGATCGTATCAAGTATGATATGTATTTACAAAATAATAATCATTAATACAGCTCTCTAACTTCAAATTTAAATTTTGATTGACTGTTTCATGAAATCATGACATTTGAGACCAATTCTAAAGAGTTGTATTGATGATTCTAATGAATATATTTCTGTATATACGAGTACATATATATTTGTTACGGTCGCGAATCATGTTTTGATAAAGATACAAACTTACACTGACGTGCAAACAGCAAAAAAAATATAGAAAAATTACGGGCTATCTTAGCGCATCCCCCATAAACGTCCTAATATCAAATCGTACCTCACTGGATTCAAATATACACCTTATGACTATGAGTATCCCCTACCTAAGTACACTACAATCACTACTTTGATATTTCGTTATATTCTACAATCACCTGAGGTGTTATTGTGGTGGCCAATAAAGGAGTAATCATGCTCATCTATGGTTTAACTTCCGACTGTAATGCGGTAAATGAATATGGAGTTATAAATCAGATACCCGACGCGAAATCGGATAAAAATACCCGACGGGAATTTTAGTAGAATAATAAAAACAATGGATTTTCGAATGTCTAGGGTTGCCTCATTATTATTATTAACATCTTAAAAGCCTGCGCACTTAATATAACAATGGATTTTTAAAAACCCCAAAAATGTTTTTTTTTTTTTTGTAATTAATAAAAATCCCTTTGTACAGTCTATACGCATCGTCAAGCAATAAAAAAAACCGGCGGAGTTTTTAACTTTATTTTATTTTTTGTTGTTATAGCGGCAATCATGGAGTGAAGGCATATCTCCGGATATCTATGGTGGCAATAGAAATACACAATCTGTGAACATTTCAACTGTCTACCTATTACGGTTCATGAGATACAGCCCGCTGACAGACAGACGGACAGCGGAGGGTTACGTACCCGAAAGGTGCCAAACGGAACATATTACTAAGCCCCCGCTGTACTAAACTGCAGTTTCTCTAAGAATCGTCGAACCACAATAGCACCTCGAATCTACAATATGCACCTATAAAACAAGTTTCCTTATTTACATCTTACTTATCTATTGATTTAAGGAATTATTAATTCGTTGGCCGACATTCCCAGGTCTATCTGAAAAGAAGAATGGTTTTGTTCAATATAATGTGCTAATAGAAAAACAATTCTTTGTAGTTTCGTAAAAACCGGAATAGCGTTTTTTTTTCTCTAATCCCATTAGTGGCTACATATATTATGGTGGACCACTAATGGGATAGCCCATTAGTGGTCACAAGTTTACATATAATATTATGTAATAAATGAGTTTTTAAATATCATGAAAGTTAGAACCTGACTATTTTTTTAATTTTTGCAAACATTAAAGTCTTATCTTTTAGGACTGATGATGGTCTTCCCCTAATTTTCTACAGACTTCTACACCAAAGACTTTTGAGCCATTCGACGACTTTCTAGTACAATTAATTGAAAGCTACAGTACTACGATTAAGAGGGAACAGGGCGTACGATTCTCCATACAAATTTATTCTCCTTTTTTTCTTCCTGAATAATACTTCTAGAGCAATCATTTTTTTTAAATAAAATCAAGGTCTGCTGTAGTCATGTCCCACTATTTTCTTTTTCTCAGCAACTTATCGGTAAAGAAAATATTACCCTCCAAAAATTACAAAAATGCCCCATTTTTACCGCCGTGATTAGAGGACCACCAGACAAATTCGAAAAGTTTTTAAAATAAATGAAAATGATAGGAACGACTACTACTATTTCTTAAAATGTTTAAAACTAGACGTACTGTTTCTTAAAATGTTAATTTTAAAAATAATTGAATTGGTTCAGTTTTCGAGGAGAAAAAAAGGGAATACGAAACGTCGATTTCGTCATTTTTTTTGTGATATAATTGGTCTGAGCTGTAGCTATCCCTATCGCACTCTACGGGGGCAGACTTGAGGTAAGAAGACGTCTATAGTTTCTTCAAATACCTATTTTTCAAATTCCTAGCAGCCCCTGTTCCCTCTTAAAGCTATACGCCTCAGCAATCCTCGTGTTCCTTCAGTAGTACGAATAAGCTACCTATCGTCCGACCGTCGAGCCTCGTCATTGTCACTCAAAACTTTTGTAAAGTTCGTATTTTCGTAGATAGACGATGTTGTCGAGGCGCATAACTTAAATCGTAGTACTGTCAAGTCGGTGGGTCATTTAAATACCTACCTCATGCGTCAAATCTTTGTTGAGGGCCGGTATTCCATCCGCATCCGGGTTGTCTTTTGTCAACCAGTCTTCATCACCAGGAATCTGTAAATATTATTATTGCCATTTATATTTTGTCTGCCGCATCTGCTTGTTGTAAGTAGGTATTTCGGCAGTTTTAACAAGAGGTCCGATGTTACTGGTTGGTAACATTAGTTAACGCCTTTGATTCCACATTAAATGGGCCTAATTGAGGTTTTATACTGTGTCCGTACTCAGGTTTTCCAAGCATTGAGATTGAAGTAATGGTAGCGGGATTCGCTAGCTTTTGGGTTCGCCTTGAGATTGGATTTTCCAAGGTTACAGTTGAGGTCTGTAAAGCTTGGCAGAAGAGTTCGGAAAAAATGATGGCGCCACTATCGCACTTAGGTCACTTCGAATGGGAAATGAGATATTTAAACAAATTGTTAAAAAGGCTGCTTGTGAGTGGGTCAAAACCTACTAGTACTTGTCAGCAAAGTAGTCACCATCATAGGTCTGCATTACTTAAGTAAAATATTTAGTTCCATATGTCACAACGTCAGACTCATTTATGTCGACCTGTAAGCGCATCCCTAAAAGTCCTACAATACAGAACCTAGGGTGGGGCAAAGTTAATGAAAAAGAAGTAAAATCATACAAGGAACAATTTTCAGCGTAGGTGTCGGCGAATCGTTTCTTCGTTCTTCATCTTTCCTCATTGCTAAACTTAACTTTCGAGATAGAGACTGCGCTTGTTCCTGTTCACTGTGCGCTTGCTTGATGTGGTCCTTAAGAGTCCTCAAGATACCTCTGCTCAAGTTCACTCTTTATTTCGCTCGCACAATACAACTCGTGGACTGAGTGAGAGCGAGACTGAGCGGCGGGGAGAAGGCTCCAAGGCACAGATAGTTTAGGTAATTTATTTTTACGGTGAAAATAATGGTAATAAAAAAACATAATATCTGCTTCATATTTAGTTCAGTTATTAAGCAAAGTTTCATGATCTGATTTGAAATATTTTATTAATACTAGCGGTTTATTTTTCAATTTTTTTATTGTAACTTTGTAATGTTTATCTATTGAGACATTTTTATGGAATCGCGTTTTCGTCTAAAATAGTAGGTAATTAACATTAATCCTCAACTTTATCAAATATTTATTTCAAAATGAATGTTGTAGTATTTTCGATATAAAAATTCAAATTCAAAATTCATGCATTCAAACTAGGCTGAGAATCAACACTTTCCGAACGTCAAAATTACATAAGACAGTCCCCAAAACGCCCACCCTTCACCACTTCCTAGTGCTTTAGCTGGGAAGAAGAAGTGCCGCAACAAACTCCCCAGCAGCACAGCTGTCTGTTCAGTTAGAATAATATAACGGAGAATCATGCTAAGTAATTTGACGTAGGTGACTCTTAAGAGCGAAAGCTCTCGCGTCACAAACCAACGTTACTAACCAACAATAATATTTGTACTTTTATTTAAAAACACTACTTAGGTTGTACTAAGTCTTACGTTACCAGTCCTCGTTACATTTTACTTAGATAAACATTTCTTTCTTTTTCAAACAAATATAAAATACGAGCATACCTACTTACACAAATTTTAAGATGCCAACCCTAGTGGGGCTGAATCCATAAAGATTTTAGACTAATGGGATCTGCCCCACCAGATCGAACTCCACTTTGCCCCACCATTGAGGCGGCTTGGTAGGACAAAGTGGAATGATTCCATAATTCACACAATACTGATGAAGATGATAGACTCACCGACTGCTCTTGTTTCTGTACATTGTGCGCTTGCTTTATGTGATCCTTGAGAGCGAAGGCTCTCGCGTAGCTGGCGCCGCATAGTTCACACGAGAATTTCAGGTTGTTCTGACGCGCATGTGTTTCTGTGTGGACCCGAACGGCGTATAAAGATGCAAATGGCCTGTCAAGGGAGATGTCGTTAGTTAGGTGTTGATTTTTAAAATTATCTATATCTATCTTTTTATATAAAAATCAATGTTTGTTTGTTTGTGCTCTATGGACTCCGAAAGGGCTGGAACGATTTTGATGAAACTTTGGTAAAGTGTTCTGAGGACGCCCGCTAAAAAAAGTGGCATTGCAGCTAGTTTCATATAAAATTATAATAAAGGCCAGATATCTTCAGGGAGATTCTAAATGTATTACAGGGATCTGGTAACAGTAACATTCATAATTCAACTTTTCTTACGATACGTATCGAAAGTGCTAAATGTTAACTTTCCTGGAGACTGCATTTTCGCATTTTTTTATAAAAAAGTTAGATAAGGTACAAACAATTTCGAACTTTTTTCGTAATGAACACATGTCCTAACGAAATAACCAACATCGTGAAACATCCACAAAAAAGTCAGTTTTTTTTATTCGAATTTGACTTCCTGTTAATACCTGAAGTGGGCTCGGCCTCGATTCAGATTTAACTATATCTATTTTCGCAAATATGTATGTGATTTTGGAATCTATTTTTCCCAAAATATCTAAAGATCTAAAACAAAACCAAAATAAAGGTTTATTTACTCACCTATTACAATGTTGGCAAGAAAACGGCTTGGTATGCGAGTTCTTGTGTCCGGCGAGTTGCACGGACGTCTTGAACGCTTTGGGACAGAACGGGCACTTGTAGGCGCGTACCTCCGAGTGCGTCAGCAAATGGTGGTTGTACACGCTGTGTGCTTTGAACCTGGGCCAAGGAAGTGTAGCGTAAGATGGGGTTAAACTATACAGGGTTAATTAAATTAATTAGCGAAATTCCGCAGTCGTGATAAGTATCGATATATAATGAAGATTAAAAAAATCGGCCAAGTGCGTGTCGGATCACGCACATTGAAGGGTTCCGTAGTTGGAATTAATTTATCCCAATAACAAACTTAACATTTTAGTTGAAAATCATGAACTAATGTTAATCAGAACCTCTTTTTCAAACTGCAAATTTAAGTTGGTTGATTATTACTCGTTAACTTGTAGACCCTACTCAGCTGTGATAGTTTTCCTTTTAATTGCGTTATATACAACGTGTAACGTTATATGCGCAAAACCTGGAAATAGTTTGATCAGAATAACGAGCAGAATCAATTGAACCACTTTTTAATATAGGTCACATTTTTCAAAAAATCTTCATTAAAAACGTTGCCGTGTCTATTTATAAACAGGTCAAGCCATCACATGCGCAAACCCGCCAAAATAGGTAAACAAACACATATTGTTGTCGACCAATTTAAATTTTCTTATACGCGGGATAATAATAGCTTTTATTTCAATGCAAATACGAATATTCCATACAATACCATGAATAAGACAAAAGCGTCGTCGCAGACGCAAGAAACGATCAGAATTGCCAGTAAAACTAAAACAGCACATAAAACCTTTACAATTTTTTTAATGATTTTTATCTCTAGTCTCTGAGGTTTTGCGCATTTAACGTTACACGTTGTATACTACTGCTGTGATTTTTTTCACATATCCAGAACCAACCATTTAGCTAGCAGGACACACACACACACACTTGACTCTAACAAAAAAATGTAATTTACAGCTTAATATTTCGCAAACGGATCCCTGAATCTAAAAATGGTTTTTACGAACTCACAATATTTTTGAACGACCTTTCCAACGACACCCCACACCATGGGGTAGACGAGGAAAAAACCATCCCCACTTTACGTAGCGAAGGTATCCTAAAAATTTTTTTTTTTTTTCATGATTTTATTTTACCACTTTGTCGGCGTGATTAATATTACCATGCCAAATTACAACTTTCTAGTACTAACAGTCTCTGAGCTAAGCCGCGGACAGACGGACAGACAGAGAGACGGAAATGGCGAAACTATGAGGGTTCCTTGTTGACTACCCTAAAAACCGGCCACGTGCGTATCGGACCACGCACAATGAAGTACTTTTAGAATCATGAAATTTGGCAAGAAGCAAGGTCTAACAGAAAATCGTTAATTTGAAATCTATCACATTTTTTTTTTTGCGAATACCAGCATTCATTTGCAGTTGGAGAATTGACCGTGACGTATATCGATGTATGGGAGAACATGTTTTTCAACTACAATGTTAAGTTTGTTTTTGGGATAAATTCATCCCAACTACTGAACCCTTCACTGTGTGTGGTCCGACCCGCACTTGGCCGATTTTTTTTAAGAAAGTAGGTTTTTAACCAAGTAGAAAGAAAGTTAGTTTAAGTAAGTTGAATGTGACTGCACATTCAAAATATGATCGTCACCTTAAACTTTTGTCTGCTTATTGCACGATAAAAACTGCTTTACCTACTCAGCGTTATATTATATGTCAATATCGCAGAATGGCATTCAGCGATCTTCTTACATGTCAGACCAAATTAAAATAGTGACTTGGAAAATTAAATTTAAAAAGAATTTATATTTAGCTTTATCCTAACTAATATTATAATTGCGAAAGTATTTTTTTTTTGTTTGTTACGCTTTCACGCTAAAACGGCTGAACGGATTTGGATGAAATTTGGCACATAGGTAGACCATGACCTGGAAAAGGACATAGGATACCTTTTATCCCGATATTCCCACGGGATCGAGACTCATGTGGGGAAACCGCGAGGCGCAGCTAGTATTTCATAAAATGGAAAAACCATTTAAAAAGGTTTTAGGTTGATGTCAACTCGACATAGGTCAAACGTGTATGCTACTTTGATCTTTAATAACAAGTAATTAAATATCGTTTTCAATGCAATAAAAGTAGTAATAAAATAGTCTGTTAATAACTTCAAAAGGTATTATGTGTCCTGACTTAATAAAGGAAAGAATTTGAAAATTGATGAATATATAAAAGACTGTACTGCTGACTACAGTAACTAACTACGGCAGGGGTTCCCAAACTTTTCCAGTTCGCGGCGCACTGGCAGGTTTTAGTATTTTTCTCGGCTCCTAGCTAGTCGAAATAGGGTACAATAATACTCAAGTATTGAAATCCTTTTTTCCTAATGATATTATTTCCACATAAACGAATATCAACTTTATGTTAAGTTGATTTCGATAACTTTATATCTAAGCAGTTTGAAAACAAAATCCCGTGAACACGATCCCACACCACACCTGCAGTGCTATTCTGTAACCATCTCACCGTGAAAACTTAGGTGAAGTGAGCTCGGAGTGAGCTGTCAGTCCCTAGCAGCAGGTGGAATGACAGCTCACTTCACCTAAGTTTTCACCGTGAGATTTTTACAGAATAGATCGGCGGTTACCGCCCGTTCTATAGCCGCCGAACGCTGTAAGCAGAAATAGTCCTTACGATGTATATGTAGATATGAAGTTCTTCGATGGTACGTGTTAGTAATAAAGTTGGTTCTTCAAAAACAAATATTTGTTTTCATGTTTGGAAACTATATTGTGAATGCAGTTTATTTATATTGACACAAGAATACATTATTTTATTATTTAAGAAAAATTGTTAACTAAATACAATGGCAACTTAGTCAATGTGCGGCGAGAGCTTGGTGATGTCAATACATTTTTTCAAAGCGTGGGATAAGGCTTGACACCGCTGCTCTCATTTCTTGCTCCACATTGGTCTTTAAGAGGGAACAGGGTCTGCGAGGAATTTGAAAAATTGGTATTTGAAGAAATTATTGCCGTCGTCTTACCTCAACTCTGCCCCCGCAAAGTGCGATAGGGACGGGACAGCTGCAGCTCAGACCGATCTTATCACAAAAAAAATGACAAGATAGACGTTTCGTATTCCGCTTTTTCTCCCCGAAAACTGAGCCCATTATTTTTTACATACATTTTTTTAGATAGAGTATGTCTAGGTTCCTATCATTTTCTTTAATGTTAAAAACTTTACGAATTTGTCTGGTAGACCTCTAATCACGGCGGTAAAAATGGGGCATTTTTGTAATTTTTGGAGGGTCATATTTTCATTACCAATAAGTTTTTGAAAAAAAGGAAATAACAGGGACGTGTCTTCAGAAGAAATTGACTTAATGAAAAAAAAAATTGCTGTAGAGGCATTATTCAGGAAGAAAAAAGGGGAATACATTTGTATGGAGAATCGCAGGCCCTGTTCTCTTTTAAGCGATATTTGTTCTTTATTCAAGCGCGATAGCCCTCGTAAAACAAATGTTCTTCTTTCTTTGCTTACCTCTTGCCGCAGTGTGGGCAGGCGTACGGGCGCGCGCCGGTGTGCGTGCGCATGTGCAGGGTGAGGCAATACGACACGCGGAACGACTTGCCGCAGATCTCGCACGAGTGGGGCTTCTCACCTACACATAGTTTACATATTTATTTACACACACTACTGGTAGTGCTAAACAATAACAGCTCATGGCAAAATAATAACAGCCGTACGGGTCGATCGAAAGTTAAGCTACGCTTGTCGAGGTCAGTCCGTGAATTGGTATCCATTCATAACATATCGAGACCCCTCGGTGCCTCGGAAAGCACATTAAGCCGTTGGTCCCGGCTGTCATTCGTAGATTTTTGTCAGGCGTTACGAGTAGTCAGAATACCAAAAGTCTGACAACCAGTCTTACCAAGGGATATCGATTTACTCAGTAACTTGGTTGTGGAGGACAGATGGGCACTCGCTCCATGTAAAATACTGATTAATTCAGCTGCATCCGGTTAGACTGGAAGTCGACCCCAACGTAGTTAGGAAAAGGCTAGGCAAATTTGCCTAGCCAATCAATTGATTGGTAGTTCTTAAGAACCGGATAAAATAAGAGTATAATGATCAGTGATCGGATAATTTGGCGCTTATATACCTAAACTTCACTTTTATTCCCACGAAAGAATAATACGGACATGCCTTTCTATATAGGGCTGGGGGAAATCTAATATAGGGCTGTTACAACCATGGAAGTACTTGCCTACTAAAACAATTATGCCTACTATAAGCACAGATAAATACAGATGGTTCACTCCGCAAAATCATTTAAATAAAAAGCGACTTGCTACGATACAATATAGTGCGATTCAAGTCGCACAGCTATATTTACCTACAGTTATATTCACCTAGAAGTTGCCTCTCTTTGTATCGCGAACTCTTGTACCTTCTAACTACGTTACGCCCACTGAATTCGACAAGTCGAGCCCGCCGCGTACCTACTTGTAGCTTCATACCTAAAATGCGGAGTGAACCATCGTATTTATGTGTGCTATGAGTACCTGTATGTATCCTTTCATGTTTCACTTTTTCGTGCGGCCTCGCAAATCTTCTGTTGCAATACAAACAACTGTATGGAAGGTTCTTATCTTGATTGTTCATGGGCGCCTGTAAAAATGGACTGAATTAGATATACACTCCCAGCACTATCTCAAATTAAACTTAAGAATTTAATTTTTTTGTTATTTTGCTTTTAATGATGTTATAATTTTGTTTTATTTTTTTTTTTTTTTTTTGTTTACTGTGCAATTTTTCAAATTTTATATTTTTATGTTTTTCTTTATGTTTAGTATGTATTAATTAACCTATAACTTGTATGTCTGGTGCAAACTGTTAATAGAAGTTGGTTATCTTTAAATAAATAAATAAATAAATATACTTTACCTCGAAATGGACTGAAGAGCATTATTTTTTTACAACTCAGGCGCAAAGCCCATATATTCCTTTATATATTCATTAGAAAAAACTCCTTAGCATCGTTTCCCGCTACATGAAATGTGGTTATATGTTGCACAACTTTGTTTACCATGAATGCGGAACACTACAATATGTAACGTTAAATGCGCAAAACCTCAGACACCCCAACTGATTTTTAATTCAATTGACTTATTTCAGAGAGAAAAAAACTCATTAAAAAAATTGTAAGGGTTTTATGTGCTGTTTTAGTTTAACTGGCAATTCCGATCGTTTCTTGCGTCTGCGACGACGCTTTTGTCTTATTCATGGTACTGTATGGCAGATTCGTATTTGCATTGAAGTAAAAGCTATTATTATCACGCGTATGAGAAAATTTAAATTGGTCGACAACAATTTGTGTTTCTTCTCCAATTTTGGCGGGTTTGCGCATGTGATGGCTTGACCTATTAATAAATAGACACGGCAACGTTATTAATGAAGATTTTTTGAAAAATATGTCCTATATTAAAAAGTGGTTCAATTGATTCTACTCGTTATTCTGATCAAACTATTTTCAGGTTTTGCGCATTTAACGTTACACGTTGTATATAGCACAAGCTGAGGGCCGCGCAAAAATGACTAACTTCCATACAGACTTTCATCTCCTATTTTACCTAATTAGGAAATGAATTTTAAAAAATCTTCCTTAGTGCTCACCTTAACCCTCCCTTCACCTTTTTTTGTGCTTGTGTTAAGAAACTGTGTCTAAGTTTAGGCTGTGCGTTGTCGGTCAGTGATTTGAATTTATTAAGTAGATGTTATAAGACCAATGCAACATTCCATGTTGGTAGCAAACTGTTTCTAGCAACACAAAAACATGTTGCTAAAACAATGTTACACAACTTTTGTTTTCCAGTGCGTACGGTTTACACATAAAATCAACTTACCTTATCCACATTATGTACATTCGTATGCATTTCTAGATACTCTATAGATGTGAATTTCTTATTACAAATTCCGCAATTCATTTTATCCGACGTTTTATGGGAGTTCTGGTGGATAGTCTTGTAGTCAATCGGGATCATTTTGTTGCAGTAAGTACATCGGTATCTGCCTTCGCTCACTTCTGAACCGTCTGTGTTTTCTACCGGAGGCTCTATGGGACGTGATCTGTTGAAATTATAAAGAATTTATAGTACCGTACTAATGTTGCATTCCAATTTATACCTTATTATAATGCCATAAGAGTTACCTACATGAATCGCGCTCGTGAATTGCAGTATCGATAGATGTAAAGAATTCAGTATTTCTCGATATGTTTTCGTTGTCAAGAACAGTTTTGTTATCTATATCTATACATATTAAGTCGCTTTTCGTGTGTCTATGTAACTACATTGTTCTTCTAAACTGAACGGGTTTTGATGCGGTTTTCATCATTATTTAGAAATTTTATTTCGACCCACTGCGTCGCATCGCATCGCCCGTTCGCGCTATTACTTCTTTTTCGTTTAGCATTCTTTCAGATTTTTCTTTGTTCTCGACTCCTAAGGGTCGTAGCGTGATGTTAAATTAATAGCCTTTAACCTTCATCAAGAATTGGGCTATCAAATGCAAAAATAATTTTTGAAATCCGACTGGTAGTTCCAAAGATAAGCGCGTTCAAACAAACAAAAAAACTAAAACATACTCTTCAACTTTATTATTAGTAATAAATACATAAGTATATAGATTAACAAATCATTAAAAAAAATGAGGATGTTTTGTCAAGTGGCAAAAACCGTGCGAAGAAGGGGTCGCTATGAATAAATATAAATTTGCTCCTATTTTAGTTTCTAGTAACAAAAATTGTTTACACCTTGTAAGGTGTAAACAATTTTTATACAGTCGATTTTTGCAAATAATCCCATAAGCGTTTTTATCGCTTATGCTACTACTTACGTGTGTGTTGTGTTTTTAATCTAATTTAATATTGTATGTGTAATTTAATTAGTAATAATATTGACCGATAACTTGTATGTGTGGTGCAAACCGTAAATATAAATTGGTTTTATAATATATAAATAATAATATAAATAAATAAATAAATACTTACTTGACTGGATCGTGCATCCGTTTGTGTAGTTTCAAAGACTTGTTAGTTGGGAAGACCGTGCTGCATACAGCACATTCGTATGATACTGGCCCAGTGACGATAGATTCTTTAACGAAAACAAAAATATCAGCGCATCGAACGTCCGTTTTTCGTTTGTTTTTAATTTGAGTTTGAGGGTTTGGAATCGGACAAAAATTTACGTGCACTGCCACTAGATCAAAGATTTCAATCTTGCTATAACCAATCACAGTAATGAGGTAATGACCAAAGAACAACCGACCGACGTCGGGTCATAGGACACACGACTTTAAAAATAAGGAGTGACCTTTGATGTGTATTATAACCCCCTTGCCAATCGTTTTAAGAGGGAACAGGGCCTGCGAGGAGTTTCAAAAATAGGTATTTGAAGAAACTATTGCCTTCGTCTTACCTCAAGTCTGCCCCTGTAGAGGGCGATAGGGATAGCTACAGCTCAGATCAATTATATTACAAAAAAAAAAAATACGAAATCTACGTTTCGTATTCCCCTTTTTTCTCCTCGAAAATGGAACCGATTCAATTATTTTTAACATTACAATTTTAAGAAAGACTGTCTAGGTTCCTATATTTTTTTTGTTAAAATCTATTCTAATTTGTCTGGTACCTACTCCTCTAATCACGGCGGTAAAAATGGGGCATTTTTGTAATTTTTGGAGGGTCACTACAGCAGACCTTGATTTTATGAAAAAGAAATAAGATTGCTCTAGAGGCATTATTCAAGAAGAAAAAAGGGGAATACATTTGTATGGAGAATCGCAGACCCTGTTCCCTTTTAAAGATCAACATCAGCTTTTAAACATCATGTATAATAAATAAAGGCTGTCTCAAGATACAAGCGTAAACGTCATCTTTAAGTTATGTTATGAGCCTAATAGATCGAAACAATGTTCGTTGTTTTAAATTGGTTTTATCATATCGGGACACTTTTAGCCATTCAACTGGTGATGTTTACAGGGAGGATGCTGCAACCATCTTTTTGTTAAATAAAACATGGAGTAGAGTGCGCGCAAGATATATAGTCTGCGCGCGACTGGTGACTGGCGCGCGTAATTCTACACTGTAATATTTAAAATATTAATAATTAATATTTATTACTCTTATATTAATATTAATTTATTAAATAATTCTAGGACATGCCGGTTTCCTCACGATATTTTCCTTCACCGTTTTGATAGCAGTGGTGATGAAATTATTCAAAACGTTCTTTCATTTTGAAATTCGAAGATATGTGACATTACCAACCCGCACTGGGCCCGCGTGGTAGATTATAGCCCACTCCCTCAAAATTCAAAATATTTTTATTTCATATAAACCTATATGGGCACTTATGAAACGTCAGAAGCTAGGTGCACGGTTCCAATTGGTTGTTTCCTATGGAGAAGAGCCGGCAAGAAACTTCACGGTCCCTCTTGAAGAGAGGAGTGTCCCAGCAGAGGGAATATTATAGGCTGAATATGTATGTGAATAATTGTATACTTAATTTGACCTTACATAAACGCCAAGACGGCGGCATACTTATTAGTACCGATTTCAGACGCGCGCAGATTTATCTAGCGAGCACTCTACACCTCTCTACTCTCCCAACAACATTGGCACCGAGGCGATGTTGGTATTTTATTATGTATTGATAAAACAAGATGGCGGCGTTAGTTCCGATATTGGCCACGCGTGAGATGGTCCTTGTACAGCTTTAATTAGAATATTACATTATTGATTTACATACCTGTTTTCACTTTATGTGCTTTCATGTGTGCACACAGAGATTTAGAGTTTTCATACGCCACAGGACAGTAAAGACACGGGTATTTTACTAGAAGAAAACAAAATTGTGTTTAAATAAAAGATGAAATGTACAGACGCCAGCAGGTCAACCTACCCGAAATCGTCAAATTTTCCCAATCAACTTTGAACCTTATGCTTTAGCGATAAAGTTGAAAATCTATTAAAGAAATTTGACAGATTGTAGTAGGTTGTTGTCCTGGCGTATGTACATAATTATAGAACAACAGCAGCATAGAGGACTATTATGGAATAGTAATAGTTGTGCCTGGATGGTCTAGTGGTCGAAAGCGCAACGGCCGAATATGAGGTCTTGGGTTTCTAGGTAGAGCAATGTGTAATTGAGTTTTTCCATTAGGGATTTCTCGTTAGCAGCCCAGAGTCAGGATTTGGTGGTTGAAGGCAATAGGCTTGCCCCTATGAAACTTAAAAAAAGTAACAGGTGAAATGTGAGTGTACTGTAGGTACACCTCTGCCTAACCCTAAAGGGAATATCAAACCATTTCATGGGAGTCCAAACAGTCATCGGCTACAGTTAAGGCAAAGAGAAATACTATTAACTATTAGACCTTCAACGCACTACCGGCTAGCCGCAATGCGGCGTGCCGGTGCGGTACGCCGCATGTCTTGCGGCACGGTGCACCGCAGTCTCGCGTCAACCGGAGCGGTTGACGGCCAGCCGCAAGTCAGTGCGTTGGAATTATACGATTTCATATAAAACAGACATGCGGCGTGCAGCTTTGCGGCTAGCCGGTAGTGCGTTGAAGGACTTAGTACTTACATACTTTACATGGATGTACTTTGAACTCATCCAAATTGGTGACGGATATGTCACATGCTAAGCATTGGTACATTTTGATCGCAAACCCGTTGTCCGTTGGCACTTCTTTGACGATTACCTTGTGATAAGGCCCGCTTTTATCTAAACAAAAAAATTGTTCGGTTATCATCTTTTTTTTAAGTAAACACGATGAGAAAACATTACATAATAATTATTTAGAATTTATTTAACCCGCATTGCAAATTGCGTGTTTTCGCACACTGTACCACAGCCTACTTACAACTGACAGATTACCAGTACTTCTGGACTAGTCATTATTTTAAACTGTAAATAATGTGTCCACAAGTGAATAGCTAATTTAAAATGTGGGTTGTAAAAACATACATATACAACTTAAATTTTTACGGTAACTATGACTTGTAAAAAAAAAAAAAAAAAACACAAATATTTATTGCTAAATTGCGTATGGACAAATTGTAATTTACTTACCTAAAACCGGTTCTGTGCCTGCTGCATAAACGATAAAAAATATTTGTGAATTATTATTCAAGAAAATAAAAAAAACGTTCATAATAATTTGGCATTAACATGCCTAGAATTACTTTCAACTGGTAATAATGTATGAAACATTATTACCAGATCGAATTTACAAACTATTCCACTGACCTACAACGGGTTCAGTGTTACAATAAAAAATATGTATCATTTATACACAAGATTATATTGTTCATAATAATTTGACACTAATTAATCAATAGTACAGCCCGAAGTTAAACTAAATGCATAGACAATGTCAGAATTTTTCTGTTTATGGGAAATGGGGATGCTTACTGTATTCCTTATTAATTCGTTTCCATTTTGAGGATTGAAGATACTAGCAAAGAACCCCATTGTCCAAAATCTTTTTGGTGAATTGCCTTTAATGCATAATATAATGTTCCACTGCTGGGACTGAGGCCTCGTCTCTGTGAGAGCGATGGGCTATAATCCAACACGCGGGCCATAATCCGCAACGCGGGCCATAATCCACCACGCGGGCCATAATCCACCACGCAGGCCATAATCCACCACGCGCCATAATCCACCACGGGGGTTATAATCCACCACGCGGGCCATAATCCACCACGCGGGCCCAGTGCGGGTTGCAGGATGTCACATGTCGGTTCTAGTACATGCCGGTTTGCTCACGATGTTTTCCTTCACCGGTTTGATGCCTTTAATAATAATTTAGAATGTCTTGATATAATAAAACTAGTCTTACCAAATGGCGGGTCTGTGAGCATGCACAAAATAAAGTAAATGTTTAGAATAACTTTGTAAAGGGTGAATATTTTACTTACAACCTTATTAATTTCCCTTCTTATAAAACAGACATTGTAGATACGAGAAAGGGCATGTTCGTTCGCTCTTTAGAACTGCCTAAGAATTAGCAGTTGAAAATATAAACTTCAAGCGTAACTCTGAAGCAACAGTACAGTGTTCAAATAAATTAAAACTTTACGTTCTTTGAAATAAGGTATTCAATATTATGTTAACTAATTCAACGTTGGTGGCAATGCTATTAAGCTTCATACTTGATAGACGTTTACATACTTTTAGTGGATTTTTTTACGGTTCCCGTTTGTAAAATCCTGTCGGCAGTTTAGTGACTTAGCAAAATTTCGAAATAAGCTATTGGTACCCAAGATACAGACTTGTCTAGCCTGGGGCAAATGTAGCTCTTTTGATATGTTTTTGGCAATAAAGTTTTTATTATTTATAGCTTTATAAAAAGTACATTTACCTTTACCTTTTGCGTCGGCCTGGATGGCGTCTTTGATGACACTGTCGCAGAGTTTGTCCACTTGCAGGAAACGTTTCGTGACGACGCGCAGTCCTTTCTCCTCCACTTTCTTTGGTTCTTGCGTTTGATCTGAAAATAAAATATACTTAATTAAAATCTTAAATTCACACAGCCTAAGCCGCTGGGTCTAGAAGCATGAAATTTTGCTCAACAGCTATATCAAAGGCGAGGACTTAACAAGGATTTTTGAATATTTCCCTAAAGGAGTCCGTAAGTTTTGCCAAAGGAATATGAAAATTATCATTATGGTTAAGGTGAAACATACGGTCTGCTCGTGGCTATTTGCCCGCTAGATGGCACTGAAGTCAAAATTTTTAGAATAATTTGTTTTTTTTTTAATTGGAATTATTGAGCGTCGTTCAAACCGGCGCGACTCGACAGCGCGACTCAGCTCTAACAACACAATTTCTAAGAAAACTTCACGGTATAACAATAACCGGTGTCGCGTCGCGGCAGTCTGCACGAAGCTTAAGTCGTAGGAGTAATTTACGCGGACATTAGACTTTATTGAACTTGGTCATACCATTGCCTCAAAATCCACCCAATTTGAAAATTAATCCTAAAATAACATCTGCCATTGAATACAGTGTCGTTTACGTACACAGACGTGAGCGAGTACTAGGTACTCCCTACGTTTACAAAGATTGACAACTAGATGGCGTGCTTTAACAAAAAAGGGGTTGAATAGTTAAGGCTAGGCTGGAAACAGACCCCAGCCCAGTTGAGTGAGTATATGGGATGAGAATTAAGGGTGAAATTCGAATCTAATCTATCACGTATAAAGAACCTTACAATTTCAAATTTTGGAAAAAGCATATCGATCGATTATTAAACTTGATGCTGTGGTGGTTTTGCACATAAAACTTGATGCTATGGTGGTTTTGATTGAAGGAGGGGCTCGAGGCTAAATAATTACAGCCGCACTGGTTGATCGATCTGGTGAAGCCACGCTTGCCGCGGTTGGTCCGTGGATGGATGACCATCTTTACATACCGAGACCCGTTCGTGCCTCGGAAAGGACGTTACGCCGCTGGTCCCGGCTGTCATTCGTAGATCTTTGACAGTCGTTATTGGTAGTCAGAAGCCCAAAAAGTGAGACAACCAGTCTTACCAAGGGGAACTGTGTAACCCAGTAACTGGGTTGCGGAGGTCATATAGGCAGTCGCTCCATGTAAAATACTGGTATTCAGCTGCATCCGGCTAGGCTGGAAGCCGACCCCAACTTAGTTGGGAAAAGGCTATGCAGATGAGATGCTACGGTGGTTTTGGTGTCATTGAAATTATATTTATTTTAATTGCGTCTTTGTGTCCAATATTTTTTCTTTCTTATTTTTTATCTTTTATGCAAAAAACATCAAATGTAACCTGTTTAATTAAAGCAAAAATACAGGGAGATATTTTTTAAGATGTTACTTCATAAAAAACCTTACCCAATTTCAATGGATCCGATGAAATCATTTGATCACCAGATTTAAACATGAGTGGCTCCTCCACAATATCGCCCGTGTCAGTGATGACGCGCCGCGGTGTCTGCTTGCTGTCTGTGGTCACCAATGTGTCTTCATTCTCCATTGGGTCGAATTCAGGAACTGGCTCAGTCTGACCCTCTTCCATTGGTTCCTGAAATTAAAAATATATAAAAAATATCAGCCTATTATTGTCCCACTGCATGGAAATACCTCTTCAGATACAAATAATAATGACTAATAAAGTTGTTGTTGTTGAAAGGTAGGTATTTATTAACCCAGTGAGCGCTTATATAATTATGTTGACACACAAATTTCAATCAATTTACATTGCGGCGGAAGAGAAGCAAGTTTTTTTTTACATTTTGAACTTTATCTCCATTGCATAACGCACAAATTAGACAATAGAGATTAACTGGCAACGCGTTTCTTTTTTTTCTATTCTATCCCATAATGTGGGGTGTCGTTGGAAAGGTACATTCAAAAATATTGTGTGTATAACCATTTTTCGTTTCTGGGATCTGTTTGCGAAATATTAAGTTTAAAAAAAATGGTTGTTTTGTATATGTAAAAAAAATCACGGCAGTAGCTTTATAATGAAGTTAAGAGGAAAACTATCACAGCTAAGCATGCTTTACAAGTTAACGAGTAATAATCGACCAACTTACATTTGCAGTTGGAATGTATGGCAGAAAATGATTTTTAACTACAATGTTAATTTTTTATACAGTTTTTATTTCCTGTGTGTCCCAAATATTTTTTTTTACTTTCTTTCTTTCTTTCTTAACGAAGTCGAGAGTCACTTAAACTTCTCGTCATTGTGATCATTTTTTGTACTGTACCATACCTGGGAACTTTCTGGTTAGGGAGATATTGAAGGTCAGATTTCCAATTTTTTTTAACGAAATTAATTTTTAAGTGTTATAATTATAACTTTAAACACCCCAAAACTCCTGTACCATTGCGTACAGCAGTTGTGGGATACGTTCTCGCGTGAGAACGAAAGAGCGATTTTTCACACCAAAAATTAAATTCGTTAACAGCAATCATTCTTGCTGTGTTATTTATGGTATTTTGGTAAGCAACATAAGAACAATATGCAAGTCTACCATGTTTATGTATGTGTATCCTTGTCAATCATATACTGAATTACTGAAGCAGTCGTGAGAATCAGCGCGACTTCGCGCGTCTTCTGGCGTATCTATGCGAAATTGACGCTTCTTCGATTCTCTTCCTATGCAATGTAAATTGAACCTTATGAAAATTCCCTTAAGATCAGCGTTACCTCGACAACAACATCTTGATCATTATGGTAGTTCTGTATGTGTTCTATAACAGATGAGAATGACACTTTGCAAGTGTTACAGCTGTAAATCTCCTCCTGGCAATCTTCTTGATTATCTTCTTGATTCTCTTGTATATTGTCTGGTGTTATTACATTCTCTGAACCTAGGTTCATATCTGAAAATTACAGGACCATTATTATTTTAGTTGTCTGTTCAATTTAATATTTCAAGCTCCAGTAATGTTTTAACTATTATATTATTCTTCTGCTCTAAAATGTCACTTGACCCATTTGTCCAAATATTCGCGTCTTGGGTAATACAAATTAAACTCTACGCTCATTGAAATAAAGTTGATTTTGCATTACCGAAATAACGCTAATACAAAAAACATGTCTTTATACCTTTAACAGTAGTCAGTGATATAGTTCCATCAATATTTTGTTTTGTAACAATAGTGCTTCCTGCGTTCAAATCGGTATCTTCCTGAGTGACAATCATGTACCGGCTCTCCCCATTTTCTTTCACCAGTTTAAATTCCCGTGTTTGAAGGCATGGTTTCAATTGCTTGCTAAACAGTTCCACATACATTTTGTTGGCATCATTCAGGGCCACCTGAGTTTCGTAAGTATGTTCAGTTGTAAACTGATTCCCATCATTACTATTTATTTCTGTAAACATTATTTGGAATATTTCAAAAACTTTTTTTCTTGCCTTATTTCAAACTGGCTTTGGCTGATAGAGTTAAGTTATTAAGGATAGTAATAGACAGGCTCAACAGCATTAAAACTAGAAAACTATTACTATTTCAGTAGTACAACATTTTAGTTGCAAATTAAATTGAATTTTGTGTAGCAGAATTAAGGTTCATAATTTCTTAAAACTTCTTAGGATTTGTGATGGCAGTACATATGTCGTTAGTGGCAGACAAGAAGCCAGGCAGGAGGCCTATCCTACCAGTATATGTCTTATAGCCTATATGAAACAGAAGCATAGAATGGTCTGTTGTTTTCCAACAACCCCAAGTTATGTAGTTTTCAAATGGACTTAAAATATTATTGTATCTCATTTTACATACAATGTAAAAAATACTGATATAGCCTTACCATTCTGATATACTTTAATTTCAGAATTTCCAATAGCTGATGAGTTTTCAATGTTGTCCTCATCTGATTGGCGCTCAAATACAATGGTATGTACATTGTTAGTTGGCTGACAATTATCCTGAGCCAAATGCTCAACAAGGTCTCGTAATGAGGGGCATTTGTAGTTACAAACAGGACAATAAACATTCTCTAACGCATTAGTCAAGTGCTCAAGTAGAGATTGTTTAGAACTAAAAGTCGTATTGCAACAAACGGGGCAATTCAGCAGCTGGCCTCCCATTTTAATGGAATTTTATCAGTTTACGCCCATACAGTGTTCAGACGCCAATCATTTCTGTTATGAAAGAGTGCATTATTTTGTAAACATATCACTTTCATTCAACTTCATAAAAGTGCTACATTCAGTTTGTATCTAAATTCTCAACCCAAAACCATATTAAATCAGAAGAACTTCACACTAATTTGTTAAACGTGAAGAAAGCACCAAACGAACGAACAACGCACCATTTTTGTCAAAACTGACATTACCCGTGTGTTTTTGAAGTACTAATAAATACTCATGAAATATAATTAAAAGTGATAAATATGAATGTATAATTTACAGAATACCCCAAAATTACAAAGTTTATTGTTAATAATTCTAAATACATCAATCAAATAGAATAATTTTGCATAGGAATTTTTAATGTAAATCGAAACATATAAGATCAAAGTCTATCTTCGTAAAAGATTTACAGAAATATTGCCACATCAAAAACTGACAAAAAATCAATATTTTCAAGAAGAAGACTAACGTTCTAAATAAATTAGATAGAATACTTGTATTTCTTTGTCTCATAACTCATTCTTCTTTCTATGTCTTTTTTCGATTAGTAGTGTGATTATTTATTGAAATAATATTTATTTTTTAGTTTTTGATTTAATTGCTCTTCATGATTTCATCTGAATGGCAACATTGTAAAGAAGTTCGCCATTTTGTCGTGGTGATTTTTTAACGTAGCGATTTTTATTTATTCGTGTTAATTATTTCTTTTGAGTGCAATTAAACCGATGCAACTGAAATCTGAACACCAGATTGTGCCTGGTTATAATACAAATTAGTTTGAACAATTATTATTCAATAGTAGAACGTTGACGCTTGATATGTTTGTGTGCGAGTGTTTTCGCGGGTAAATTTGATTAAACAATATGTTGGGAAAGAGAATGCACCATAACAGCAAGGGGAGGCTAGCTAGCAAAGGCCACGATAATGGTAAACCCTCTAGTCCAGGCATTTCACCCTACAACAAGCCTGCGAAAATACCTGGTGCCATATCTGCTGGTAAAACTAAGGTAGAGCTCTGTCCCATACCATACATAAAGATACAAGATAATGCTTTACATCTACCGCGTTTCACTGCGATCGCAGCCCGCTCTGCTGATGAACCTATTGGGATGGATGAATTGGACTCTTTACAGCTAGAGCTTGAGTCGCTCTTGGGGAACACAGCTCTCCGTGTAAGATACTTCCAGGCTGAAATTGAGAGTATTGACACAAATGAATCCAAAAGAGAAAAGAAAGGAAAAGCTGCTGGTAAACAATTACAGTATCCTGTTAAAAGAAAATTTCCAGATGACAAATTAGTGAAAACCAATAGTACTAAGTTGTCCAACCAGCCTAAAGTGCCTAAGTTCAAGAACTTATCCAATGCTTCCTCGGGGGGATCTCACAATTACTCAAATGACATTGCAAATTCAGATAACTCAGTAAAGCTGGAACTATCACAGTTTGCACTACCAAAGAATAATATTCCATATAAATTCTGGAGTTCTGTAGATCCCTATTGCGCTCCTGTGACTTTGGATGACATAAAATTTCTTGAATCTTTGCTAGCACAGAGCAGCAACACAACATTGCCACCTATACCACCGCTCGGCCGTCACTACTCTGAAGTGTGGGCAGATGAACATCTGGCTGAGGATCAGAATGCTTCTAACCCTAATAAACAAAAATCATCAATGTCTCCTGAAGCTTCCAGTATCCGTAAGAAACTTGACAAATCCAATGAAAACATGATTACTGGCCCTTTGACACAGAGATTGGTATCAGCACTTATGGAAGAGAATCTAATAAATTATGAAGTGCCTGACATTAAAGTGAAACAGACAACAAACACCAAAAGTAGCTATAAGAATTCTCTTACATTAGAAAAATGCCTTAGAAAGGAGTTGGTGGAGCAAGGAATACTTGATCCAGAAGATTTGCCACCATTGACCAATCCAGCTGATGATGAAATACTTGCAGAAATTAAAAAATGCCAGACTGAACTGACTGCAGTAAAGAAAGACAATTGTCGCAATCTGAAGCATCTCATTGGGCTGTGTAAACAAGAAATGATTAGACTGAATCTGAAGAAACAACTCGATCAAGTTGATATGGAATGTATTGATATTTATAAGAAAATGGTGGCTGCAAAGCAGAAAAAGAGACCTATAACTAAGAAAGAAAAAGAAGATGCATGGAGAGCTATTAATGAACAGATCAGGCTAAATAAAGAAATAAATGCTTTGCCTTTAACAGGTCCAAATTCAAGCTAAATTTTATTCTTAGTTAAAGTATTCTATGGGGTAGTTTAAGATTGTTATAGGTACCTATTATTTAGAAATAAATAACATTAATAATTATATCTGTTCTTTTAATTCAGATCCCTAGTGTATTTTCTTGTTGGTTTATCATCACCATCACACTGTTTCCTGCAGAACTTTCATTGTCTGATGAACATAAACATGTGAATCTCTCCTTATTTTCAAATACTGAAGAATGACATAATCTAGTAATGAGCTAGCTTTGACTTATAAAAATAAATGAATGTTCTATTGATTAGCAAATTAATAATCGCGGGTTCAGTTCCCAGTAGAGGCAAGGGTTATATCAGTTCTATGTGTCATTGGGGGGAGCCGATGGAATAGAAAATTTTGACCTTCAGGTATGTACAGACGCCAGCACATCAACCTACTACAATCTGTCAAATTTATTTAATAGATTTTCAACCTTACCTCTAAAGAATAAGGTTCAAAGTTGATTGAGAAAATTTGACAGTTTCGGGTAGGTTTACGTGCTGGCGTCTGTACTTGGTCCATAAGGCTGAAATAACTCTCAGGATTCATACTACGTATTGGCATAGACAGCGCACAGCAGTACCCGTATTATGACCACCATAGCTAGCTATAAAAAGTACTCTGTGATAGCTAGCCGAAGGCGACGGCCGACGGGAGCCACAGAGTACTTTATAAAATATAGGTGGGAACTATCTAGCTGTACAGCTTGGCAAAAAAGGGTAAAATGAGGGCATATGTTACAACCCGATTCAAACTTAATGGCGGCTCGGAACACGAGGCGAGTCGCGGCGCAGTAACAAATTTATGGGCAGCGGGAGTGAGTGGTGCGGTACTGCGCAGCGAGCAGCTAACTTCCGAGCCGCACAACTTTGAATCGAAGTATAAAAACACTGCTTGCATGACTTAAAACCTACTAGGAGGGCGTCGAGTCAGCATCTCTGTCGCTGGTCGTCTTCATTGGGCCTCCCCCAGGCAACTGGGGGTCTCACCTGGCGGGAACAGACCGCCGAGATGTCGTGAAGAAAGCGACGCTATAGGAAATAGCGTCGTGGCGCGCCTACGGAAATATTCATTGCAACCATTCACACAGATGCAGCTTGCTGTATCACAGGCCGTAGGCCGATTTAGGACGACTCATTTTTTTTTTTTTTGACTAGGGCATCTTGCCGGTGACCACTAAGGTCGTGGCTGCTTAACCGGACTTTCCTGTGGCTGCCAATAGGTTCTACACTAAGGGCATCCAGCCAGGGGCATAAATGCAAACTATACTAAGTTATAAGCTAAGCGAATGCTCGCTAAGGGCACCCCCTGTGGGGTACGAACCTCCTCGGCTTAGGGCATTCGCTGAGGGGAGGACAGCAAGTTCAGGGACAGGCTGGATCAAGGAGTGATCATTATTATTAACGGGGGAATAACTACACGCTCAGCTGCGGCGCGGGCTGGCGTTTCATCGGACAAGGGTCGGGGGGGAGTATTTACTCGGGGTGGTCGCGCACGCGGTGGACCTCTGCGGCGAGGTCGGAACGACGGGTGTCGGGTGTTTTTGTTTTTCACTGTGCTGGTGGCCCTATTAGACTCCTGGAGGAGTGTGACAGGATCATCGGGATCGGAAAGGATATGCCGTGGACGGCAAAATTGACTGATGGTCGAGGGGGTATAATTGGCCGCAGCAACAATCAAGGGATTGCGGTGCAAGGCGGCGGAGTCAAAGTAACGCTTGGACATGCTAAGAAACTGGTGGATGGTTGGGATTCTAAAATCGAGATGGAGCATCTCGTTCCTAACGTACCAGGGCGCTCCCGTGGCTCTACGAAGGAATCGGTTTTGGATCGACTGCATCCTATGGATGTTATGGGGTTTTGCTTGTGCAAAGACTGTACCCGCATAGGTCATAATGGGGGGGCCGACTCAACGAAGGGTCCGTATTTATAGGCCACTGTGTTGCCTCCGCGGGCGAGGGGCGATGCCCCGACCCCGCTCGCCACGCCCCCTTGCGGGGTCGTCGCGACGTCTCGCATAGTTCAAAACCTACTAGGATTACTGGTAGTAGGTTTTGAGTCACGCAAGCAGTGTTTTTGCAAAGTAGTGCCATCATCGTAGGTCTGCATTACTAAATCGTCAATCTTCTGTTCGACCAGTATGTAAAATGGTGAATTGGTAACTATAAATAAATTACCACCTGTATCCTGTTTAATGCATGATCTCGATATTATTATGCTAATGTGGTTTTAATATTTTAAAAAAGTTGTGCACGAGCGAAAGGTGGAAGAGGATAGTAGTTCAGCCACCGAGTTTAGTTTTATAATATAAGACTTAATGTTTGTTAATTAGATATTATGTAATTAGCAAAAATCTTTTAATTAAGGTGAGTAAAAACCGTAAATCGAAATGTTACCAAAGGACCAGAATTCAAACAGTCATTGATTTAAAAAAATGTGACGTTTCGAAATATTTGAAAATTAACGAAAGTACTTACCAAAGTACTTCGCGAACCGAAATTGGGAATTATTGTTGTTTGTAAAATAAAAGTCTTGTGTTCGTCAAGATGGATAATCATAATCCACTGACTCCAAACAAAATACAGAGACTTATACATTATGCGGAGGACAAATCGTTTAATATGCCAAGACGCTTACTCAACGAAGATGACTTGAAACGGTAAGGGCATGCCTTGAACTATGAACTTTTTTTAGATTTATATTTACACATGCCAGCTGATTCTCATAATATAGTTTTTGTTGTAGTTTGGCACCAAATCAAGCATCAATGAACAAGTCTAACATCAATAACTGTGAGTCCTCTTCTGGCATTTTGGATTTAGAGAGAGTAGAAGGTAAACAGCGACCTACATAACTTTATATTAGTTTACAAAAAAGTTTCTAAAAATCATTTGATTGTTTGTTAAACACTTTTATTAAATTATTACAATGTTTTTTAAGGCTTTGGAGAGTCAGACATTGGAGATTTTTCTCTCAGCAAATCTGTAAGTAAAAGTTTTTGACTGTATTGTGACTTATTATTATATTAGCTAATCATTGATTATGCCTGGATCAACTTCAGAACCAAGCTGAGATATCTACATTGAATTTGAATTAACTGTAAGGAAATCCATGTGTCCAGTGAACTTTTACAACCTAAATTATAATCTTTTTTCATTTAAATTATGAAACATAATAATATTGATATGATACCTATAGTACCAAATCTGTACAACATTGTTATTTGAAAGATTTTATAATAATGATAAAATCTATTATTGAAAGTATTTAAAATTTCCATGGAATAAAATGGGTTTTTATATTTATTTATTTCATTTATACTAAATAATGAATGTGTTACCTAAAAGTTTTATTTTTATTTCAGACTGCATTTAATCCTGGTGAAATGACTGGTAGATCGACTGGGGCTGATGAATACAAAGCAGTGCCAACGGGCCGCCACTCCTTACATTTAGATAATATTTTCAACAAGATGGATGCACAGACTTCTGAGGTTAACCATGTAATGAGACATTCTATTGCCTCTAATTACTCTTTTCATTCCAAGGTATATAATAATCTAATTTGATTTATATCTAGTTACTAAGAACAAGTAGGTTCATTGGAGACCCAGTCTTCTTTTGAGAATATTGCAGACTTGTGTCTATTGGCTTCTGAAGTCCCATTTTTACAACTATGTAACACTAAACTCAGTTCAGCATTAGTCAACCATGATACAATCTTTTTGTTTGTGCTTAAGGATCAAATTATACTATACCATACTCTTAAGTAAAGTAAGAAATTGTGAGAATGTATTTCACTCATAAACAAAATACCAAGCACTGTAACAGAGTTTTGTATTTTGTTTTGCCAGTTTGGTAATCATTAAAATTTTCTTTATTGTTTGCAAGAGCCATGGTAGTAATTCAAGCATTTTAGGACATATTTGCTATAATAGTCACAAATGCTACTGCTGAGCATGGGGTCCTGGGTTCAATTCCCAGGTCGGGCAGTGTTTAGTGGGTTTGTCCATCTGGAATTTCTCAGTAGTAACCCGGAGTTTGGATTTGTGCCCGGTTGATGGCAATAGGCTCACCCCCTATTACATGGGACTCAAACATAACTGACGAAATGTGGGTGTACTATAGGTACACCTCTGCCTAACCCTTTGGGGAATACAGGTGATGTGATATGTATCCAAATTCTAAGACACAAACCCCATGTTAACTTGATGCATATAATTATTATGCTGATGCCAAAACCAAAAACTTAATATAAGGTATAGTCATTAGTAATACATTTGTTATCATTCATTTCAGAGAGACCTCACAGCTGATGAGGCATCATTGATTGGGCGGGAAGCTCCATTACCAGTATCAAACAACGCGAATGCAAATTTTCTTGAAAGCATGTCGTAAGTTTGCATACTGTTCATATTTTTTATCTTTTTCCTGTCAATCTTCCTGCTTATAATAATATATTCTTTATTTCGGACTACACGTACAAGTACATACAATCCATATAGTGTTAGTAACAATGACTTAAAAACTAGTAGTAGTTAGTAGTGCTTACTTTTTTTCACATGGATTTGGGGTATTTCTCTATTTCACACTATTTCTCTATAATTTAATTTGTGTTTATAAATAGCTAATCTAAATATTACTTGTTTTCAGAATGAACAACTCAAATCTATCAGTTGGGGCATATTTTAAGAATAGATGTCCAGAGTTTGGTAATGTACTAGGCAAGACAGATAGTCCAGAGCGGTCTTATAATATTATGCCAAGCATTACTGAAAGTAAGCAACTCTTATTTTTGAACTTAGAAATCCTTATTTGTGACTGATTAACATAATTATATGCTATTTGTTGGAATGTGCCCATTACCAGACAACTGGCAAGCCCTATTAGTGCATTTGGTGTAGCCATGTAGCACTGTTTGAAGTCATGCACAGACCTTCAAAGGTTTTTGGCAAACACTTGAACATCATCCTTTGTTTCAGTATCAGGCCATACCGATTCGTTACGATCTGACAACACTCCACTACACAAAATGGATAATACACTAGACTGTATACCTGTACGACAACCACGCAACATCATGGATACCTTTCCAGAGAAACAAAACAACAAACAAGCACATTCAGAAGGAAGCACTTTCATAATGCCTAAAATAGAAAATCCAAATGAACCATCAACCAGCAAAGTACCCGAAAAACAGAATCCATATTTCATGAGCCAAGTGCCAGATAAGCCGAAGTATGTTCAAATGACATTAAATTCTGTTTCGCCACAAAAGAATGTTCCTGTTGCACCTGCACCAACCAGAGAACTGGCACCAACAAGAGAAACGAATTTGTTAATAAAGAATTTGCATGCGTCTCTTAGGTTGGTGAGCGAGGACACTGAAGGTTCGGTCGAGAATTCTATCAGTATTTCCAGAATTGCTGATTATCTTGGTAAGTTTTATTTGGAATATTCATTTTGCAAGCCTGGGATAGTGGGGTCATATTCTGAAGTCTTGGAGCCATAATTTTTCTAGAGATACAAACAGTACCATTTCTATTAACAATGGTGGCTCTTAACACTCCTAGTTTAGTAACTATGCTAGTATTTGGCTTATTACTAGACAGCCTAAGCCCACAGAGTTTAGACTTATACCTTCTCTTTTTCAAGCAGTGAAACTGAATGCACACTACTATTATTATTACAGGTAAACAATCCAACGTCAGTGTATCAGACATGTTGCAACTAAACAACAAAAAGAATCAATTGAACACGAAGCAACCCCTCACCGAGTTACACATGAACATTCCAGAACCTAAGAAACAAAACAACCAGGAACTACAAGTCACTAATTTAATAGACACTCGAAAGACCGTGACCGCTTCATCCTCTGGGACAATAAACACAGTCATATCTCAGAATAAATACAAACAAAATAATGAAACAGAAATCCCAGCTGTAGTAGTGACTCGGGACTCCTTAAATAATGGTCAAATAATAGAAATTGATGATTCAAAGTCGAAGAAAAGTGCCCGATCTAAGTCGCCGTCGAGCAAAAGTCATTCGACCATGAGCACGGTACATGAAAACTTTACGAGTTTCAAATCTGCTGACAGCCCTTTACATACTAGCAAAGGTATTTATTAGATTTAAAAGGGGAGATGTAGACTTGCGCAACTTGTAAAGTGTAATCGTTGCAAAACGCGAGCGCACGTCACGTGACTTATCTGACTGACGTACGGTTTAAATTGGAACGGTTAGTGCGCGTCAAGAGATCTGCAATGACTAAAACTGCATAATAATATTTTGCTGTATCGCCAATGTCACATGATGCTCAAGTCTAAACCTCTCAAAAAGTGTTTTTGTATAATACTTTATTATAAACACTATTTCTATTCTCCTATGTATATAATCGGGTATGATTGGTTGTAGTAACTACCTAGTTGATATTTTCAGGCGAGGCCACTGCATCACATGTTCCTTCCCCAAATACCGTATATAAAGAGTTAGATAAGTCTGTAGATTGGCGCGAAGTAATGCAACAGAAAAATTTGAAACAGGAGGGCTTAGCTAAAGCTAAAGGTTTGTGGGCCTCGCTTCATTCACCAGTCTGTGGGAATCTTAACATGAATAACACATCATTTTACTAATTTATTAAAAAGTGATGGTTGATAATGGGAGCCGACTTTGATATAGTTTGGTTTACTCAGCTATTAACCTTTAGGCTAGATTATAATATTAATATTATTAACACATTCATATTCTTCATCTTGGTGATTCATATTATTATTCTAATTTGTAAACTTTCATTGTATCATGTATATTACTAATATAAGTGCACTGAATGCAAAAAGCAACCCAACAAAATGACTGATAAAGTGCATCTCCTAAAAATGGCTGTTTTCTTATTGAAGTTTTTTTCGTCTTATTTCACTTGTCACTTATTTCTTAAGAGGGTTCATCCAAGAAGTTGGCAATGTCGCAAATAGCTGTCAAATATTTACCTGTTTTGGTTAATTTGACAATATTACTGTATAGAAATAAGAAATATGGCTAACTAGTGAACTAGAACATTAATAATGAATTGCAATTATAACACTGAATTTTATGTTGTAACCGTTTTAGGTGTAAAAAAAGGCATTTGGAAAGTTTCATAATACTAGTTTCATACTAGTACTAAATATTCAGTGTTACGATATTAATTACTGCATTTCATAATTAATATTTAAGTACACTAGTTAGCCATATTTCTTATTTTCATACAGTAATATTGCCAAATTAATAAAAACAGCGATATACTTGACAGCTATTTGCAAAGTTGTCCACTTTCTGTATAAACACTCTTAACACTATAATTACTTTTAGAATGTTAAAATGTCATACCTACGTGATGAGCACACGCATGTTCTAATTACAAATGATTTCTCGTTTATTTTAGAGCAATGGGTAGAGATATTAGCTTCTGTCTCCGATGGATACGTGGGTAAGTAGAACAATATAGCGATTAAAAATTAGACAAACATATTTCATGTAAGCTTATTAAATCTATCCTTAATTTCAGGTGTCAGCTGTCCTGTTACAATAACAGTTACAACGTTATCAGATAGCTGGTTAACTGCTAAACTACAATTTGAAGATTTACCAAACGACGGAAGAGACCTCACTATCGAACTGCCCCGAATGCCTTTATTACTGTCTCCAGGCAAATCCGAGAAAATCATACTGAACATTACATCTAATGAGGAACTGAATACGGCGTTAAAATTCACTATGTACTTGAAAGACGCGTCAATCGACGGTGATATGGAGCAGAAAGGAGAAGTTGAAGTGGAAATTAAAATGCCTATGATACAAGCTATGTCTTGCGACGGAGTTAATAAGATCACCTTTCCACCGATACAAGAAAATAGTTCGCTTATAAAGTCTTTTGTCCTTTTAAGTGATTGTCCTGCTGATCTCTTGTTAGAATTATCTGTAGTTGAAGGTGATAGTATATTTGTGATCAAAAATGTTCAAGAGATAAAGAAAGGCGATGTGAACAAGATTTTGATGGATCGTCAGGGGTCGACAGAAGACAGGCAGCCGCCAGGGAAGGCAAAGGGCAAAGGAAGTAACAAGCAGCTTTGTAGGTTGACGAGTGGTAATGCTATTAGGGTTACCGTCAAATTCAATGCGCCGAAGTTATCGGATATTGAAATAGGTTAGTACCTACTAATTGTTTCAACTGTAACTACTTCATGCATGTTTCTACCGACTACACATGACGCTCACAAATAGGAAGTTTGTTAAAGCCCAAAGTTAGTCGCACTACCCCGTAACTCCTGAGTGAAAGCATTTAAACTCGAATTTGTCTAATTATTTCTCGATATTTCTATTAAGTATAATTATATATAATTTATAATTATAATAATTTATTTATTTCACCAAAAAATAATACAACGAATTACAATACTTATAGGCTAGTATTTGGGAGTATATAACATGAGAGCATCTGCAGCCGAAATAGGACGAGTCCTGTATCTTGGCATACAGCGCCAGGCCCCTCAAAATAGACAATAATACATATTAGCCCAAAAGACATGCAAAAAGATGCGTCAAAATCTTAAACAAAAAAAACTGAAACCATACAAAACTTACGTAGTGTAGTGAGTAGTGACGATGTGTAGGTGTGTGCGCGTGATTTTGTGTAAGTGTAGAGTAGTGAAAGATGTAGGGGAGTCTTACCGAAATAATTTCATCAAATAAAATTTATAATTTGACAAAAGCATTACCTATTTCTAAGTATATTCTTTTCCTGTTTCCAGAAGACTCAATAGTGACGTTCAATGGAGTGATGAACGTGAACTTGATAGGAGTCAACAGTGTACTTCGGAAAGTTGATCTGATCGGCGTTGTCGGTACTGTGAATCTTGTTATGAAGCCGTCGGTCAGCAAACTGCAACTTTCTAATGGTAAGTTTGTCAATTCACATATTATCTTCCATATTTTGAAAACCATGTCTAACACAAAAAACTGGGAAAAAGGTTAATATGAATTACGTAGTAACAAAGCCCTAAAGTTACCCGACCGAAAATAATTATGTACGTTTTCATTATTGGCGAAGAAATTAAGCAGTCACACTGGTAGTGCTTTTTGTGAAATAGATAACACCTACAAACAGAAATTTCACTCTTTGGTGTTCTTCTTCCTCATCGTGTCGCTAGCACGACAGTAATTTAAATTATGTTGGCCAAAACTTCGCCGAAAAATCCTAGAAGTTCTTGGAAAGTACTACACCGATAACGCTCTCAGAGCGAACCCCACAAAACAGGCATGCGCTTTCAATCTCCGCAACACTTTTCTATTAAAATTGATCTATAATATATAATTAATTATATATTATTTTTGATTTCTGATTTTGTTATTTCACTATATGCTGCACCGGTTGACGTCATCACGTCATCGCCGGCTGTCGCTGAAAACCAGCACTGGGGCTCTGTCTCGCATAAGGTTGCAGCATTATGCTGAGCGATGGCCGTTTTGCGTAGATGTGACGCATATTTTCCCCCAATTGGTTACTCTCGTGTTTTGTTCTTTCTTTGCATCATGGTTATCGCAAATCAACGTATTTTCCTTCTTTGTTTTCTTCTCTTTCTTTTAATATGCGTTTATACTTTTATAGAACCAACAAATATAGAACTATGTAACAATGGCTCTATATCGGGAATCTGGGTCGTGAAGTTCACAACAAACTCTCCAACAGACAGTTTTCCGTTCAAAATATCTCCATCTAAGTTCGAGATACGTCCTGGCGCATCTAAGACTGTCAGCCTGGTTTATACTGGTCCGGGAGACGGGATTTGTGAAGCGTGAGTAGAGAGACGTTTAACTACACCTTTATTTAAAAATGTATCTATACTAGAATCATTAATACACTTACGCCCAGTTTCTGGAACGAAAATCAAAACAAAAATTTGCTAACAAAAATAAACAAGCGCGCGTAAACTTCAGTGATTTGTTGAATAAATTATTAACAGTCAATCGTATCACTTGACTTGCGTTTAATTTTGAAACGTCGATAATTTTCGTTCTAGAAAGCGGTTGTAAGGAAAAGTGAAATAAAGAATTTAACTGATGCGTTCACTTCAATCAAGCACTATTTTGCAAGCTTGATTTAGTAGTAGAGTAGTCTTAAAGAACACATATTTTTTTAATATCTGATTTAAATGACATCTAGAAACTAAAGTTGTCGTATATTACAAGTTCGCCCTTGCTATTCTCAAATGAACAGGAAACCAAAGACTTAATATTAGTGTCCTTTTTGCAGAACTCTAATATTCGAAGACATAACATCTGCTAACAAGACTACTATAGAAATATGTGGAGGCTCAGACAAGCCAAAATCATTCCCCATAAAGACAAACTACAATAACATGTCATGGGTCCGGGCAGGCAGAAAGGAACTTAGTTTGAAGAATGCTACGAATAAGAAGTTCTATATAAAATGTCAAATAATAGGCGAAGGGTTCGCAATAGATTTGCCGCGGGAATCGAGAGGAAGTTACTTGGTGCCTTTTGGACCCTGTGAATGTAGACCCTTACCCATCGTGTTTTCGCCCAATTCAAGTGTACCGCATAAGGCGACGCTTCATTTAGTTTATGATAAAAATGCCGGTGATTATTCTAGAAAGGTAAGGATTTTGTTGTACTGTTTTGTTTTACGCTTATTGTAGTAGTGACATTATCATCCGAATTTCAACTGTCTACGTCTACGTCTTGAGCATAATTTTAAGATCTAACCATGTTTTCTAAGTGTCCATAAATATTTGTTTGACTTTCTTGAGTTAACTTTTCACTACAAAGCACCAATTTCTCTCTACCTAAGTCCGTAAGGGGTGCTACTCGCATCTTCGGGTCGGCATGATTCGGCACAGGCCGGGTGGCAAAATCGAATGTATCATTTCCGCCCGGCTGTGCTGAATCATGCCGACTGGAACAAGTGTGTAGCTCGCCTGATATGTATTATTATCTACATTTCCTTATTATTTCGCTCTATAGATTGTGCTATACGGATGCGCGAGCGGCGACTCTCTGCGTTGGTCTGGTCTGGTCACGTACGGCGACACGGCGCTAGTCAGGGCCGTGAGCCGCATGCCTATCAACTTGGAGCTATACAATAAGTCCACCGCACCCGCCTTTGTATGCGCGAGAGTTCATTTTAATTGTAAGTGCATTTATTTGTTAATTGTTTTGCATAAAAAGGCGCTCGCTTCCCCGGCTTCCTGTTACACACTTCCGTCCCTTTTCACGAAATCACTCCCACAGATTGCAGGAAAGCGAGAGGAAAGATGTTACACATCAAAAAGGAACTGATTCTAAGTTATTTTCCGCCGTGATAGTGAACAGAATAATTACATTGGCATTGTTATGGGCATGGAACGTAGCTAAATAACAAATGCGCCCTAACAGGTCTTATAAGTTTAGCTACTCCGCGATCAGTCGTCTGCATGGGTGACGTGTGTAACACGATTTAACAGACTTTTGTTGTGGAAGTTGCCCAGAAATCCTTTCAGTTGAATGTGTGTTCTCACAGATGTCTTGATGTTCTTTGTTTCAGTATCACCTATTTATATACTTACAGAATTTCTAATATATAAATGATAACTTACAGTGCAATACATGTGCGTATCCGCGGACGCGGAACTGGCGGGCGCGAGCCACGTAGTGCGTGCCCGCTCGCGCCACTCGGTGCGCCTGCGCGTGGACTGGCCGCGCCTGGAGCGCCGCGCGCGCCTCGCGCCCGCCGCCTCACTGGCCACGATCACAGTACTGACTGGTGCTGAGTTCACTCGGCGTAGGATACTCAAGTAAGAGAACAGTCGATACATTCTGAAAACTAAGGAGATGTGAGCTGTGTGTCAATGCCTACTAGGGCTTCATCACTAGGAGTCATTTCACTTGATGCTAGGGATTCTCTAGCTGCAAGTGAAATGACAGCTGACTTCACCTTAGATTTTTACATAATAAACCGGCAGTACAACGTTAAATTAGTCAATCAGTCCTTTGTAAAAAAGGTTGCATTTAAAGTTCGCGTCACGTAAAGTTCAATTCTTTTTGACAAATGTCCGGGTTTAAAAGGTCAATTAAAAGTCATCCATTATTCTTCGTCCATCTCAGGGGGTGTTATTTGACCTTAAATTACATAATTTTTGACCTAGGATGACCTACCTACTCAAAAAGGGTATTCCAAGTTCCAATGAATGTTTAATGCAACAAAGTCGCAAAATGTAGGTAGTGTCTTAAACAATGTTCCGCAAAAGCAAGAGCAGTGGTGGCTCAGTCTTAACGTCCCCGTTTTACGAGTTTGTAGGTCGTGGGTTCGAGCCGAACAGGCAGGCGCCTAACTTTGTGTAAATAATTTCATCACCACTGTTCTCAAAACGGTGAAGGAAAACATCGTGAGGAAACTCGCGAGTCACAGAACAAAAAAAAAAGTTCCGAGACTTAGGGCCTGCAATGACTGGCGGACGGGACGGCGAAGGATTTTAAATTTATCAATTGAATTTAATACGCAATAAGTTATACAGGTGTGTCAATGTCGTCTTTTTATTACGTTGTCATTTCCAAAAGCAGATTAAACAAATGAGATATATTTAGGGTTAACAAATGTAATAGAAATACACAATCTATGAAAATTTCAACTGTTTACCTATTACGGTTCATGAGATACATCTCGCTTACAGACAAACGGACGGACGAACAGCGGAGGCTTAGTAATAGGGTTCCGTTTGGAACCATTTAGCAACCCTAAAAATATCTCATTTGTTCAATCGGCCTCTACGGGTCAACAGCAAAAGTAAAAAATAAAACAATTTATGTACCGAAAGTCACCTCTAAATGTGTTAAATTTAAATACTCAACACTTCAGAGATGTTTTGGTAAAATTAGAGCAAAACGTTTTTCGGATTTTTCTACCTTGCTATGAAACATTTTTTTTAAAGGTTCTCATTAAGCTAACTTTTTGAAATTTGCCCAGTCTGATTATCAATAATTAAGGTACTTTTTAAAGCTATGTGCACATACTCGTTAGTATTTTTTTTTAATATGGGCATAGGAAGTTTCTCTAAAGTTTTATAAAAACTTAGGTAAACCAAGTAAAAATTAAATCTGAAGCATTGCAGAACCACACTGAACGTAATCTTGAACATAATCTTGTACCTACACTATCAAGGCATCTTTAAGCCAGATTTGAACACGCTAGGTCGATTTTTTTTTTTTTGTCGGAATTTCCATTTAAATTAGGGACATTTTCTGAATGGTTGAATCCCAACTTTATTAGTTATTTATGCAACTCTTGTATAATAAGGGGTATTCAAACACGAATGTGGGTTTATCACACGAGGCGAGTGTGTGTTTTAATACCTAATTATTACAGCTGCATACAAGACTATCTACACCCGTGATACGAATCCTCTATAAAAGGTTATGAAACCATAGGGTGTTGTACAGTGTTGTAAGAACTCTTATGTAAATTCAAAACGGGCTTGGCAATGTTCTTTTTTTGAAATTGGAGTTGTATAATGAAATTTAGTACAACATTATCACACTAGTTTGGATGATATTATGGTTACTATGACACTGGTTGTTTTAATGTTGGCAATAAGCCAACTGTTTCAGAAACTTTTATAGAGGATTTATAGCATGGGTGTAGATAAAAAATTTAAATGATAGGTGGCCACTTCCGCTTTAACCCATTTGCCTTGGACAACTACGTTTGAGACACCATGTATTTTTCAATGCTCGGTGATCGACGGAAAACTGCGTTGCGATGCTCCCAGCTCGATCACCGAGCATTGAAATATAATATATTATTATTTCGATTGGATCAGTATTAAATTCAATTGATTTTAAAATCCCGTCCGCCAGTCTGCGCAGGCCATTAATGTGACATCTACCAACCCGCACTAGGCTCGCGTGGTAGATTACAGCACTTCCTCTCGAAGAGAGGAGGCTGATTATGCTTATGCTATGTTCCGCAAAATGTGATTTTCTATGAGAGCTCGGAATGGATAGCTGTGTGACGTCAAATGTTGCTGCTCGTATTCCATATGTTTCAAGTTTGTTTAGGTGAGTATAGACTAGAGCATTTACTTGTAGGAAAATATCGAGCCGCCCTTTCAAGAAACGAACAGTGAGCACTACGCTCGACGCTTTGTTACAACTCGATTTTGCAAACAAACGAGAATTTGTGTAACATTTAGTGTCCGACCGACGGATTTTATTTTCGGCCCAGTTTCGGCCCTAAAGTGGCCGAATCTTCAGCCCGACCGAAACTGGCGTTCGTGACAGACAGACAGCGTAGACTTAGAAATGGGGTCCCGGACTCCAACAAACCGGAGATGTCCGAAGCAAAGACGAGAAGAGATGTTTTTCAGCTAGGATGTATCCACCGAAGCTGTGCGCTTTGTACCGCCGTGCGCCGCCCAGCTCAATCTCGGCGAGGCACAGCGCACATCTCCGCTTACAAATAAGCGCCGTACAAATATGATACATTTCCGCTCAGTGGCATCCACATGACTGCCTCGTTGGTCTAGTGGTCGCAAGCGCTACTGCTGAGCTGCTGGTTCTGGGTTCGATTCCCAGGTCGGGCAAAGTATTATTGGGTTTTTCCAACAGGAATTTCTCAATAGTTGACCGGAGTCTGGAATTGTGCCCGGTTGACGGCAATAGGCTCGCCCCCTATTTCATGGGACTTAAAAACATAACAGGCGAAATGTGGGTACACCTCTGTTCAACCCTTCGGGGAAACAAGGGGTGATGTTATGTTATGTGATACAAGCTCTAAGGGCAACAGCAGATGCACCTTAGCGACTCTGCGGTCGGTCACAATGGCAAAATCACACGTTTCAGAGATTACTTCGACGATGCATCGCGTTCTGGCGACTCGTTTGAGTACATTTTCAAAATTGCTTTTTTATTTTCTTCTTTTTCATTTGGTTTCGGTTGGTGTAGAAATTAAAAGGAATGATACAAGTAAATGCTCCCTCGCCGTGAGCATTGTTTGAACACCGTGTCGAGCATTTCCAGGAACGTAAAAATACATGGAAATGCTTTTTTAAATTGAGCTTTTGCTTATATTTTCGTAAGAATGTTACATTACGCTCTCATTATGCTCGAGAAAATGCTCTGGTGTATACTCAGCTTTTAGCTAACATGTTATAATTGGGGACGTATCTCAACTTGTTTAAACCATCAAGTTCACTACTATACTAGCGAACGTATTTAAGAAGCTCGAGGCCGTTTAAACACTTCATAGTGTCAAGAATATATGATTATCATCGATTTCATTTATTTTCGTAGGGTCATCCGAGATGAATCAAATGGGGAGCTGGATACTTCCCTTCTGCCAGATCACTTGAAAGTATTAACAGAGAAGTTCGCCGGAGAAGACGTATCTATGGATGATCAAATAGCCGACTTCAAAGAAACGAAGGTTTGTAGCAGCGCTGTCTATTCATTTATATCTTCCATATCTTACACCGTCTAAGACCGAAAAAGTGCGGTGTAAAGAAGTGTTAAAAGAAAGACACAACACCCCCTCTAAAAACATCCGATGCATATAAATATTCTAGTTTGTCCCTTCTTTATAGGGCTCGCTGAACGAACTCATAGGTGGTCTGCAAGAACTGACAGCACAAATAGACCTGCCTCAAGACTTTGCAGAAGAGAATACCATCATTATTAGTGACGATACTATCGTTGAGCACCACACGCTTTGCGATTGAGCAATGGTACTGAACTCTTGATTATTTTCGCTTGTCGCGGACTCGGAAGATGTTTCAGTGCTGCCAAACACGCGTCGAACGTATGGTGTATTAACTTTAGTACACCAATAGTACAACTATACCTACTCCTTCAGGAAACAGGCGTGTATCCGCAGCAAATGTGCTGAATATGTGTAAGTTTTAATTTATGTATGAACTTTGATATTATGTTATTCAGTATTTTAGTTTTATGTAATTTCGTAATATATTAACTTGCTGTAGTTTTAGTTGATTATGTTCAGTCTGGAATTATAAATGGGTTCTGCCAGCAGACGTCATAATATACTGGTATCTGAATTATTGTTTAGTCCGTCCTGCAAGGCCTTCATGCATTTTGTGATATATTCAGAAAAATTGATATAAAGAGATAATAATAAAAATACTATTTTTAATTTATATCATTTATTATTTTCTTAACCATATTTATTATTCCAATCGTTTTTCCTATTTTTTTTAATCATTGTATCTAAGAGATTCGACTGTCGATCGCAGTTATCCATTAGAAATGACCTTTTAAAAATATTGCCTACAACTTATAAAACTAAAATGCATTTCCACTTACAATAAAGTCATTAAACACCGCAAAAATGATAAAATTTAATATATACAGGACTAAATTTGACGATTCATAGAGTTCACATGGTTATTTGTTGCTAATAATTATACTAATCTTTTGTAGTAAACCCCTTATCTTGAGGATGTAGATAGAAGTGCGGGAGACAGATTTATAAACATTATCCACATAAAATAATTAAATCGGGTGTTCAAATAGGAAAGTGTTGGTCCTTTCGAGAGGTTTACTATAAAAGACTATCAACAATACATCGAGCTTGGTGTATTTTATATTATGATTATATCTCTTACACAACGAAAAATATGTTTGTATCGCGCGTGAGCACGCTACACAGACACGCGTGGACACCGCGCGTCCTCGCTCGTATCTCTCCTACTCACATACAACACCGCTGCACATTCACACACGTCGCATTTGGCAGTTTATCATAGTCATTCTCACAGTCTGTCAATATTCACATAAAACTCTTGCAATTAATATTAAAATGCAACGCGTCGCGCCGCGCGTATAAACCGACTTTACCGTGAAATGTACAATATTCATTTAAGATGGAGATAAGATGTGAATATTAACTTCATATAACGTGAGCTCCACTTGGGATGTCTACCTTGCCGTACAATCTACATATGAAAAAATCTTATTAAAATGGAAGTACTTACACATTTTTATAAAGGTTACGATACAACTAATTGGATCAAAATGGCTGACAAATTGTTTATAGTGCTTTGAAAAATACTATTTTCATGAATTCATGGAATTACACCTATAAGTCTAATAGTCGCAAAAGAAGACATTGTGGAGACACGATTCGCAAAATACGCAGTCTAAATAACCTAATAATGAAATAAAATTGCTCCAAAATATTACAGCTAAATATTCCTGGTGACACATTAGTTGTGGTTGCGATGCGTCGTATAATATATACAATACACACTCACACATTTTTACAATAGGAATTAAAACATTAAACTAAAAGTAAACCAGTCACTTAATGAGCTATAAAATAGATTGCCAACGATACACTGGCCTATCGCGGGCCGCAGACGACGCGACCCGCTGTAATGCTATTGTTACATCAACAATGACATCTCTAACATATTTATTAGTAATTGCCGAGGCTCGTGAGTTATTATAATTTGCAGTTGTTCATTCTAAATTATTTAATAACAAGTCAAGTACGTTTCTGTGCTGAGAACAGTTTACAAAAGCTATTCGCAGCAGAGAACGTACTTTTAAGAGATCAATATGGCTTTATTTATGTGGCTTGCATTAAAAGTTGAACAATGTTAATTAACACAAGTTTTGGCATTATTTAATGCCACATCTATCTTATAAATATTATCGTATATAATTGTCCACTTTAGTCGGTAACAGAACAGTACCATGGTCGCCCACCATATAATCTTCACAGAACAGAATGGGTCACAGCTCACAAACCCGTCACTACTAATTGAGGTTCCAAAATCGACATCCAACGAATGAATTAATGTGAAAGTATAATGCATTGAATTCAGAGAAATGTATGCTGATTTCAATTTGTCATTAAAGTAAAATTATCACAGATAACGTTAAAATAAAAGTATTCGCGTTGGAATCATTGCGGGGGGTGTCAAAACAATTTTAACTAAATCTAACGATTACAGATTTCTTGTGTGCTTATAATAAATTACATTTTGTATGTATTCAGTGCCGCTATCGCGATCGGCATCGAGTTGCGATGGACTCAATAGTTCTATGTCAGAATCGGTTTCTTTGTTTCAACGCAAACCGCACAGACGTATAAAATGTTTGTTGTACACTCGACGCTCACCGCGACACTTCGCCACTAAAAGCTAACATGTCAGAATTAATCAGAGTTCATCTATAATGTTCTATCGCCTTTCTGGTGTTACACTCATAAATCGGACAAAACCGTGCGTATGTTTATAAATACAGACTCGACCTGTTACATTTCTTTATCTATTTTATTTGTACCGCTTGTATTCGTATATGGAAGTAATAGTTACCGCTACCCGTAAAGGTGTCGAGACACTATGTACTGCGGTCACTCGGGCGGTCAAGGACTAGTGATCGGTTAGGACTCGATCGTTCGGAGCGGGGTTCCGCCGGCAGCGTCGGTGCGGCAGCACAAAAAGAAAGTCGGCCGACGTCCGCTCGCTAATAATATGGTCCTGCCCTCGGTTATGATGTGAATTCGCGGCACCTTTGCAGTCCGCCTCGGTTAAGTACATTCAAGCGATGAAAATGAGGAAACTATTCGGCGTCGGTCGTACGGGCCGCACGCTAGGGCGCGCGGTACAGCAGGTAGGCCGTGAGCGCGGGCGGCAGCGCCAGGCGCGACGCCGCGGCGCGCAGGCGCGGCCGGCCCACGCGCTGCCGGATCACGCGCCGGCACAGCTCCATCAGCGGCAGCGGCTCGGCTGGAAACACAACCGCGACGTTATAGCGCTACAGGGTTCTTTTGGCGCGTGGCCACAATCGGAACTAATGCTGCCATCAAATTGTTTCAATACTATTTCGGAAAAAAAAGTTCACAAATGCGTCCCCTGTAACTGTCTTTTACGATACGTACGACTGACATCTGTCGATGTAATGAAGGCAGTCCTTGTAAAGGGGTCGGGACTATGTCAAACCCACTATTTCGCCAGGTTCATTGTCGCCCTATACTACTTGTTTTATTATGGTCAGTTATCAATTGACGATGAGGTTCAGACGACTGACAGAAAGATTAACGTCTCGGTCGAACGTGCACTACTTAAATGCTTGCGACGAATCTTAATTCACAAATTCGATTTCCAGACAAAGTTTTAAGGGATACTTGCTTTATGAGACTAACCAAGGATTCCCAGGAGAGCCATCAGAATGAATGTTTCAATATTGAAGGAGTAAAGAGTAAACTTGACCAACAAAATCGATTATCTACAATCAAATTTCACAGAAAAATAAAAAATCATTTATTGAAATTTGGCTAAGAATCAACACTTTTTGAATGTCATAATTACACGAGTCCCTCCTTCACCATTTCGTATGTTTTAGCTGGGAAGAAGTCTTGAAACAAACTACCTCCTAAAATTATGTATATTAATATTTTGCCTACATTGCAACAATACCGAGAGACTTATTATAACAAGAATAAAAGAAGATGCGGCTACATCTTCTTTTTCACTTTGGGCTCTAAGTGATAGCAAACGGAACATGTGTAATTGCCGGTGAAACTGGCACTCCGTACAAAGGGATATCCAATATTCACAAAATATTGAGGAGTCAAGACTAAGGAGGAGGATGATGCCTTTTGGGAAGTAATAAGCTACCATGTACTAATGCTTATAGAATGCGAAAGTAACTGTCTGTGTCTGTGTTATCTTGTCAAGCCTTCACGGCTCAACGGATTTAGTTGCAATTAGACGGATAGACGATGACTTGGGTCAGTGCGTTCCCGTGGGATAATTTCCGACCTCTACGCGGGCGAAACCATGGGCAAAAGCTAGTTATTAATATGCATGAAGATTGTACACTCACGATCGAGCCCTCCGATGTACTTCATGGTGATCTCTGCGTGGCCCCACACGGCCGACACGATGGGATACAGCGTCTTGCCGCGCAGGCCGCGCGCCGCCACGCCGAGGTAGCGGCCGTCGGCGCAGAAGGCCAGCGTGCCCTCGTCCATGTCCAGCACCACCAGCAGGCGGTCGGGCACTAGGAACTGCTCGTCGGGCCGCAGCAGCGCCGGGTACGTCGTACCGCTGCCCACTGTGCCTTTTACGTTGTGGTATATCTGGAACGTGACGAGTATTTTATGAATTATTGTTGTTAAAATGGTGAGTACTTTGGCACGAAGGCCATAATAGTTTAGTTTTGTTACCAAAATAGTGAGCAGCTGCTCTCGACGACCTTTTTTAGGACAGCCTCCAAATGACCAGCGTAAAATACACAACACCAACATACCTTATTTCTGCCCAAATCCCAGCCCCAACTCTGGTCTGTGGCGCCTACAAGGCTCTGGTAGCCGACAGAATGTAGCGGCGCATGCGCTGTGGCCACGCCCACGACTGCGTGTGTCCCTCTCTGCCGCGCTGGCCACACCACCTCCCAGCAGTGCAGGCCCCGCGAGTATCCCACCCGGCCCCTGATGCAATCTGTGCTTTGGGCAACCGGGTGTCGGTGGAACGTTAACGCGTCTTCTTCTTTTACGAATATGTTTAGTGATCTGGAATGTAAAGAGTGGTTATTTAAGTATTTATTGCAAACATTAGGAAACTGACAGCACTATTGTTGTGTTGCGAGAGAATCTTGGCTTGCCCAGTACTGTAGTTGTGACATGCAGAATCACAGTGCATTCTATTCAGACGTTTCTATCATTCAGTGGATGTAAAATAACTAACCTAACATATGGTGACTTTCCAAGATGCTGCTTTGGACAATCGTATCCGTTGGGGTGTTTTGTTGGCCTCTTATCGGGGCATAGTTCGGATTATATGGTGTGTTTTGTACCTGTCATCTGGGTTCCACGCATGTTTCAGCTGCAGTTCGGGGTGCGCGGGCGGCGCGTCTAGCAACGCGTCGAGGCGCGCGGGCCGTGGCGGCTCGGGCGCCAGCTCGCGCGCAACTACCGCCTGTGCAACAAACAACACTATGTTAGTACAAACATGAGGTGCATTTTATTGCATGCTTCGTCTTCTGGTGTTATTTTCTCCAGAGACAGAATATTAGTCTAGTTTTATTATAGCTACAGAAGTCAGTTGACTTCGAATTTACTAGTGCAGATTTTTTTACAGTCCTGCTGCATAGGTCAGCTGAAGTCGTCATTGGTCCTTGAAACTGGTTTGGAGCTATTCGATGGGAGGATTACATTAGCATCACGCCTGCATCACCCTCATTTCGCCAATATGTCCAATCCAGACTCCCGTGGTGCTACTGAGAAATTCCTAATGGAAAAGCGATTCGAGGATGTTTGTGTTTATACCTTGAAGGGCGCCGTGCACTCGCGCGACACCGACTTAACTCCGCCGGAAAGCTTTTGCCCCATGTTCATGCCCCTACAGCGAGTGCGGGCGCGCTTGGGCAGCGCCTTGAGGCCGCCGCGCCGCGCCTCCTCCGCGCCGCCGCCGCCGCCGCCCCCGCCCCCGCCCCTCACTGAGCGCACCCCGCTCTTGTACCTGAGGAACAAGAAATTACTGATAAAGCACATCTATACATATTATAAAACAAAGTCGATTTTCGAGTAGGTCTGTATGTCCGCGTTGTTCTTCTAAACCACGCAACAGATTTTGATGAGGTTTTCACCATCGTTTAGAGAATTTAGTCCGGAAGGTTTTATGTGTATAATATTAAAGTTACGTTTACCTAAGAAATCTCGATGTTTTGTCAAGTCGTAAAAACCGTGCAAAGCAGGAGCTGGTCGCTAGCTAGTGAACAATATAACGTGACAAATATAAGAGGCGTGAATACACCCTGGTCGGTGGATGTTATGAATTTAATAAAACACTTCAACAATCTGACACATGTTTGGAGAAGAAATCTGAGATATTGTTCAACTCACTTATTGAACATTCTTTTGCGACTGCCAAACTTAATTGATAAGCAAATCATGAAGAGAGGAAAAACATTGTTAAGCCTGAAGTGAAGCTTCCCATATCACACGTCATATGAACCTTGTATGATGGCGAAAGATACAACTTTTGCATAGTCATTCTTTCTTGTTGATGATGTTACTTAACTCAGTTCACTCTATAACTCATTATTACATCAAATCACTTACTGGCGGATGGATCCAGCAATAGATCGTCATACAAATGTATTGTCAAAGTTCGAGGAAACCGGTTTCCAAGTGACCGGTGAGTGGTGGTGTCGTCACAGCAGATGCCGGGCGTCGGCGGAGTACCCGCGCATCTTATGTAACGCCGGCCGTCTAACCGTGAAAGTCACCGCTCAAAAGCCAAGGTTAACACGGCCATGGAACCTTGTTCTAACACATGCGAATGTTCTATGATCGCTTCTTGTTAATAGATTCATTTTAACTGCTGTTCATTTATCCTCAGTCGTGATGTCACGTAATTGCTCGTTTATTCCTTAATTATACACATAGTAGTGTTTGTTGGTTTGCAAATAACTTCTAAATATTGGCCACGTCGTCGTTAATCACAATATTGCAAATGGTCACGCGCGCCTGATTTGTCCATAGTCGCGAGTGTCGCGACAATTGAGGATGATGTCATCGATGGTCGCTAAAATAGTGTTGTTATACCAAACTTAAGTATTGACAACAATAAAAATTATTAAACGTTTCCAAGGCAACACTTAGTTGTCATGGGGTTCATTAGCATCCTGTATACCTAGCTATTTCTCAACTCAGTTTCAACAGATACGTGACTCAACTATTAATATTGTCACTGGTTTCGGTTAATCATGTGTTACAGGGCTAGTGGCTCGCATGCGGTTTTGTGAACAATCTATGTAGGATGGAAGGGACGCCTAGAAGGTACGCAAGCTACAAGGCCGTCTGCCTTTCCGTCGCCTAGAGCGGCTGCATGACAAAAGCGGGAAGTGAAAGGCAGTGAATGCGTCCCCTCACGTCTCGCTGCCTCTTGACTAGGTACGTACCAAAACCGTTGTTTGGCAGAACACTATAAAATATTGCGTGATGGTGGGAATATATCAGCATGATATTTTTTTTTGTTGAATGTTCTTATACTTTTATTGAATTTTATTTAGAAACCACAACCAACAATAAATTACAATTTTACAAGTGTGGAGAACTGGAGACCTTCACATTTGTTTTTTTTTTGTAAGTTACGAACTTGCGAAGCTAAATATCCTAAAACTATAAAATGGTTTCAAACAAGTTTAAAAATACTCTTGATCTGAGAAAACATAAGATTTGCCAGATTGCTGTTCCGTAGAACCCCAAAAATATAAGCTACTGACCTGACCTCAAAGAAAGGTATCATGAAGGCAGAGAGAGTCCTATCATATCTTAACGCGATAGTTAATGAAATAGCCAATGTTGCCAAGCCATGTTTGTCGTAAGTCGTAACCAACCAAATGGACGGCTTCTTATATGTATTTAGCAGAGCATCTGTTAATTTTTGACCGATAGCAGGAGATAATCTGACGAGTTCACGTGGCGAACAGTAAACAAACAGAGGGGACACGTGACCGGCCGATCTCTGACGTCTTGCACCACGTGCGTGTCGCTGAACGAACAACTATTTGCAACCCTAAAATAGACCCACGCATTGTGATGTGAGAATGCTAAGGACGAATAATTATTATCCTTTCCAAAAAAATTATAAAAAAGCATTCGGCTATTAGGTCTAATCTTCACATTGTCTTTATGATAAAAGGGTGTTTTGGATGAATTAACCATAAGATGGTGACATGGCAACTCTACGAAGGAAATGTACTAAGTATCTACCAGGAATTATTGCAATTTTACACCGGGTACTCAGCGCATGGACATTCTCACGGACAATTTGTTAATAAAATCATGTGCTACTGAAATAGCTGTGATATCACTTGCAATTGGAACGTCACTCGGCATCGTGGGAAAACGTCTACATGCCGCATTGGGGAGTATAACTAGAGTTGCAGAAATCTTTAGACTTTTCAAAACTCGTGAATAAACGTTGCCGGGTGTGGTCTCATGCAACATAACCGTTCACGCTCGGTGAGAGGTGAATGGAACATTGGAAGAGAACGTTGCTAGGCCGACAACATTAGCGTGTGCCAACGCGCGCGAACAATGAACTAGCCGAATGACGTGCGCTCTGTCACTATTGTAAATATTAAATCCTGTGCTTGCTCTAAAACAGAACTATTCATGGGTGTCACAAATTGCAGTCGATTGCCCCTACGTCTACATTTCACCTCCTACCAACTAAAATTAATGTTCATTGAGCCGAATGTTTAGAGGTATATCTAACGTATTTGTGTTTAAATTAGTAGTACACACGGCTACACATTTCCAGTATAAGCTGACCTCGCATTGTACGGAAATCCTATAGAATGCGAGATCAGCATAAACTGGAAATGTATAGCTGTGTGTACCACAGCATAGCTGATATAGGTAATTCTACCTATAAATTTACCAGGTGTTGTGGTACTAATTTAATTTTAGTACAGACAAGTTAGTCCACGTGCATATAACACAAGGTGTTAGATTTTCCTAGGATAGAATTTAATACCTTAGCTTAGAAGGATTCTCTGCACACGAAGCGTTGAAGCAAAACGTAGGTAATTAAATGGTATTATCTAGTTAAACAACCTTACAAGTACATAACTGAATAATAATATAATTGGACGATGGAGGTGTATTCTTTATCAAAGGTTATTTCTTGCCAAGGAATACATATATAGTTATAGTTGCATGGGGGGTGTGTCTTTGCAAAAACAGATGGGATAATTAAAACTAAGTTATGGGAGCAAAGGACTCTTAACATCTTTGCGGCAAATCAAAATAATCAGATCGCGAATAAAGTTGCCGAGTTCCAAGCAACTGTACCAGAGAAAAATGAGGAAATGCCAGTTCTAGGTTGCCACAGCTGGTCAATAATTTATAAGTAGCAGTATTTAGATAACTTTTGAATGGATTTGCACTAGCACATAATGTACAACATATGACAAACATCAATCGGTAGTCAAGTATTAAATAAAACCCTGATTCCGACATTTTAATTTGTAACGCAAATAAAAGTGTCATCTACATGCGAAATTAAAACGTTGGTTCGAAACTGAATTGAATACTGAACCAACGGGGATGAGAGGATTAATTGTTAATTGAATCACAGCATGTACATTTATTATTTAACCGAATTTAAAACCATACGGTGTCAGACAGTGCTTAATTGGAGTAAGTAAAGAGGATAATATAGTAAATAAGATTACTTCATGCTCGCTTAGTGCAGACTTTTCTGAAGCAAAATCGTCGCAGAAATCATTAAAATTGCGTACGTATTACGTGCGTGTAGGGTGTGTTAAAAATCAAGGCTCGACTGCATGAACACACTTTAACATTTCTCGTGACAGTTGTAGAAAGCGACGACTTCGATTCTGGGGTCATCTTACGAAAGAGTCACCGAACCATCTGGAGGTATGTGCTTAATTTTCAACGTGGCCTTTATTTATTATTTTATTTTTAACAGTAATAATTTGTGTAGACCTACTTTCCAAATGTTTTCGAACCGTCGTCTACTTTGTAAATCATTTATTGCACTCCAAATTCTTAATTACAAATGTTATCAAAAATGCCACCTTGTCAAAGTTCAAACTGTAATACCATACCCGATTGCCAAGGGGTAATATCGTCGAAAGTTTCGTTTCGCCGATAACTAAACTTTTTACTTACTTAAGCAAACCTTAGGTATGTCTATTGGACTACTAAACCGAATAAGATACCAGTAACAGTTAGTTTTAAGTGTTAACCTAATAAAACGAACACTGTCACCTTGATAAGGTACTGATTTTTCTATTTCACTTGGTTAGGCTTCGATATCACGCCGATGAACTGTCTCTGGTTAAAATAACAATTAAATAATCGCTAGGGCGTGTCGGTGCAACCTTGTATCGGTTGCCGCGTTGCAACAGAACCTTGTGTCAAGGAAAAACCTACTTAGCGGTTTCCCTGGCCCCGAATACTGTTTTTTTTTTTGGGTAATTTATATAGAACTAGGTATCTGGACGTTAGGAAACTTATACGGATGCGATACCGGAAAAGTAAAAGTCAGAAGTCTGTACGAAGTTTTGTGACGCTATGAAGTGTGTGTTGTTATGTGTGATCGGGTGTGTATGCCGTCGCGGTGCATTAGTCGACAAGTTGAATGATATAAGAGGTGTTGAATAACGATAGTGGTGGGTGATGATTACATAACGAGGCGATGTGACGCGGCGCGTGCATGCTGCGGTGCACTGCGCTCCTCGTGTCAAGGATGCCTTGACTCCGCCATATTATAATGAAGCTATTGTGCCATGGTCACACATATCACCGAAGATTATAGTCTAAAAATATTTCTGTTTCTATTAAATAGTTTTTTTTTTTTCGGAAACAAACAGAAAACTCGGTCCCGACCAAGGACTTTAAATTAATGAAACAACTATTGACGTTGCACTTGATGTGGTTAGTCACATAAATAACAAACAGGTAAAGTTCATTTATATACTATAGACACATGGAAAATCCAGTTATAGAAACGTCACGCTACGAGTTGTTATTGATTCCACGAATATTGATATTATTATATATTTTGTATAAGCGGATTACTAGTTCACTATTGATGATAACGATACTGATTAATAATTGAATTTAGAAATCTGGGTTTTCGATTTGTGATTGACGCTGATATTGTTTGATCATTAAGTGGGAGTGCGTTTTGTCGGGTCGAGCGCATGCGCAGCAGTCGAGGGCCTTGACTGCAATGCGCGCGCGCCGTAGCGTGTCAAGGGAGCGCTGCTTTCGCTGCCACACCTGCACCCGGCCTATACAGAAATGAAGGAGAAAAAACCTAATAAGGCAATTAAAATAAATGTTCAACAACAAGTTTCGTCAGCACTGCTGTACAATAATTGGGTCAGAGGTCATTCTACTAAAACACACAGGAATAGCATTTGGAAAAGGACAAAAGTCAGCAAATAAGGAAACTGGTAAGGAATCTGGGTCATTGAATATTAGCATTAGTACACAATGGCTTATAACAATATGGTGAAGGCAAAAACAATTTGAACAAGGCCTTCGTCGAACACAGTGTAGGCCTTAATGTGTATGTCATGTGAATTACCTATGTTGTGCATCACTGCAAGAGGAACGCAACGCGTTAGTTTGTTGCTAAATTAAAGTAATGCTTTGATAGAACTCAACTAGAACTGATTTATATCACTGTATCTTGTTTAGTATCTTAGGAAAGTAAAATGAATGGTAACACTCAATTACGTTCAATCACAGCGCGAGAAGATTCCGATTTTCAGTCCAATCGTGCGAACTAAACAGGGGCTGGTGTAAATAAATCTAAAACCCAAATTGGAGGCGAGACCCGGAGTATAAAGAAGTATCGTGCGAAGACAAAGCCGAGCAATCTTCTAAGTGGTCTGGAAGGCCGGCACGGGGAACAAAGCCACCCTACACCCCGCCTGCGTCGCGGCGCCGCCGCCCTCCACAGATAAGCACACCCTCCGCTTTTAAATGCCTTTAGCACCACTGAATGAGTCTCCGTCTAAGGAATCCATTGAGAAACTTAGCAATATCTTCTTCGGAAAACGTCTCTAATATAATTCTAATGAGGAATGAATAAGTAAATAATATTGAGTTGAATCTATTTGTGCTTGCAAAGGTTTATTAAATAAAGCTCAAGAAAAAATGTGGCGTGCCTACACATTGGCAACACAACTAGCGAATACCATTGCAATTATTAAATACATTACAGAAGTGACTGTATAAACGTATATTATCAGTTTATTGTTTATCTTTTATTCTAATTTTTACTAGAGTTGTCGCATATTGGCGTTCAGTGCAAAAAAAAACACGAACGAACGTCAATATTATGTTCTCTTATCCAAAATCTCAGAATATAATAAAATTACAAGTTCCCCATTGTAGTTAAGTTACAAAGGTTCATCTTAAGGCCACATTTCTTTCAAAGACTTCTGTACACTCCCAGCTTAAAGTTTAAAATCGTTTTGGGCTCGCACTGCACACATAAAACTGGTAGGAAAGCTTTTCAAGTGGTGTGCGCAAATAAGCGAGTCTTTGAGTTAGAGGCACATTATACTCGTGCCTCAGGAATGTTACAAGCCTCGTCTGTGTCTGAGCCAGCGGCGACCGCAATTTTCGGTTGAGGGATTATTCAAAAAGGGAATGCTTTTTGTAGCATTTATCACTTCGACCCAATTTTACACTTTATAAGATCCTTCACTTTTTCCGTTTTATTGATTAGCTTTACTTTGAAGATAATGATAATAAGAACGTTCTCCTTAGACTTCTGATTTTATGAGTTCTTCGGCTAGCACAGAGAATCGAAAATCTTTAAGTGGGCGAGATAGACGCGGTCAATAAGAACGAATTGGTTTTTACAGTAGAACCTATGAAATTCCAGTAACTTGGAAGACCGGGACAGACCGGGCGAGGGTGCGGCGACGTGAATTATTCATTACACTAGTACCACAACCGTCAACTCGTCGTCGGGCCGCGACACTACCCTTCAGCTTTCAGGTAGAGGAACCTTCCAGATTCAAAAGAACTTTAACGTGTCCCTAATTTAAGGGTTGCAGAAACGACGAAGGCAATTCAGTCAAGTGATTTCACTAACAAAAACAAAGCATTTTATTCATTCGATATTAACAAAAAAGAAGTTGTAAAAACTAGCTACAAATTAGTTAATGCTGAAGTTGTTGCTAGCTTGAAGGAACACGTGAAGTTCATACTATAATATGGTGTGGGCAGGAAGCAATGTTATTTGCTAAGCAAATCGCGTCAACGAAGCGTGACCCAAGTTGATGACGAGGATTCAGTCGCTTCCGTGAACACTAATGCCAACTAACTTCGTTATTTAAAATGAATTCAAATACAGTCAATCTTTTGAAGTAAAATGGTCGAAGACAGACAAGATTCAAACGAAATGGTAACACAAGTGAAGATAGCAAGCGAACAGCTCGGAGCGTGGAACAAAAAACAGATTGTTTCATTTTGTTTTTCTGTGGAAGGATCAACAATGCCGTCTCGGCTTGCTGGAAACCGGTATGAGGCGCGGTGGTGGCCGGATCAAACGCCTCGCGGGTATCGACCATAACTTCAATGTCACTCCCGATACATTTCTACTTCAATAATACTGATAGAGAACACCTTATGATACTGCCAGTAATATTGCTCATATTTTAGAATAGATTAGTTTAATACCATGGTATTACATCGATATCACAAACTTAAAAAAAGTAAGTAACACTGCCCGTCGATCAGTCATTGCAATCTGTAATTTGAGAATATATTTGTGTTGATTGACAGATCGATGATTTGTGTTGATTTTACTTAAGATAGTTTCAAAGGTCTGAAAACAGTGCATTATGCATCAGTAGTAGATCATAGGTTTCTTATATACATAAATCATTGCACGGATCAGAATAATTTATGGTATTTCGTTACATAGCTGTAGAGACTGAAAGAGTAATAATATTGTTGAGCTTTTACTGAACGAATAACTGATTGATCCAGTAAACAAAAAGAAAACCAAGTGAATGGAATGTGTGTACCGAATCGAATGACAATCACTTGTCCATGCAAAATGGATAAACCGGGAGCGTGCAAACAAAAAAAAGCATAAGGATATATGTACAGTATGAGCTAAAATGTTATAAATAATAGAGAGCACAAAAGGCAATGTATAAATTGTGTGGCGTGCGTATGTGTGTTGCATGGGGCTGCGAGTGGGGTCAACGACACGCACCCCGGCTCGCAGTGGGGCACACAGGACGTGAGTCACTGCTGGGGTTACCAGCTGCTGTCGGCAAAAACTACCCTCCTGCTTCGCCAGCCACGCGGCCGTACGCTAAGCTTTATTATTGTACTAATTAAACTACGTCATTTTGATGGCACGCTTACTGTACTTTCATTTAGATAATGAAACACAATAATTGTTCATCATTGTAACTGGATTGTAAAAATAATGAGTGTAATGTTGTCTTTGAACTTAACGCAGAGCTCAATTAGACTGATATGGAGTACAATATGGAACAGTCGAAGGTGTCTTCTCCGTATATGTCCGAAAGGTACGCGTATTTTGAGTAGTTATATTTCAATAACATAAAGATTATTAAGCTAAACGCAGTGCGGAATTCGGTTTTTGTCACCGGTTTGTTTCGCGACTATACACGAGGCTATACCTACGTAATATCGATTGTGATGTTGGGAGTGAAAGCGGCAACATATGCGCCGGCCTCATTCACTTTATGAAGTGTGGATCTCGGCGCCATATGGTTCAGGCAGCTGATTGAACTCATTTGGCACAGAGATTTAATAAACAGGTAAATGATTTCAAGTTACGGGTCAATATTACAAATTGATTTTTGTAAAGAAGTTGCTTGCATGAGCGACCATAGCAAAATACAACAGTTGATTCCTTTTCGCCAAATCTTAGACCAGTCGGAAAATTCCATAAAATTAATCACCAGCTTAATAGGAAGCGTATGATCAAAATGTTCTTTGTCAATGAAACGCGTGTGTTCAGAGGGCGAGGGACTAGACAACTGTCCTTCACCTAGGGCTCGCTGGGCATCGATCCTGTGGTTGCTCAAACCAGTATTTATAAATATTACTCGCGACAATGAAAGTCACTTCGCACTGCGCATTCAGAGTACCAGTCTACTGGACAACTCTGACGTAAATCTTTAATCAATCGGAGGACAATGCACCTAAACCTTATAGGTATTTGTTTGCTCACACAGTAGGTACATTGTGTGCTTCAGATTTATTATGAAGCGTGTCAGTTGCGTGACTCACGTCGTTAACTACCAAACTTTAAAGGCGGAAACTCGCTTAGCAAATGACGTAATAACTATTGTAGTTATTCATTATAACAAGATCGACGTGAGAACAATCGCTACAAGGAGAAGGCAAGCATTAGGCGAACTCGACTCGGCATTGCTAGTGTTCCCATGATAAAGAATAGTAGTTAGGTGAAGGCATCAAGCCGCGAGGCGTCAATAACCTCGTCGGTACGGATCGTGGAGGTTGCAATAAATACGACATCGGCGGTGCTGGCCTGGTCAAGAGCCTTTCAAGGCCGGGAGGCGAGGCGGGGAGTGCGCCCGCGCCCCACATCTGCGCCTGGGCCGAGCCACTCTTGCCCTACCGCTTGCATTCCACCAGAAATGAGGTGCTCTCGCAACCGACACTAATGTAATGGTGGAACTGTTTAAGCGATGTTGGTGCAATCTATCAAAATAGGACGTAAAAGGTTTCTTAACAGCTTTGCCATACTATACGCTCATGAAATGAACGTACTGTTACGAAGAACTTAAGAGTTACGTTTTTCGATTAATGTTGGCTGATAAGAAAATTGTCAAGGCTTGGAGCCTTAAGGTTACGGAAGAAAATCGTGACCGCCAATTTCTTAGGTATTACGTGTGCTCGGGTCGCTGGTTTCGTTACTTAGTTGTCAAGGTCACTACACAACATTAATGTCTTTGTACTTGAAATGTCGACGTTACCAAGTTTTATTGCAAAAATTGTATTAGCAGAAAAAATCCTCAATGACACCAATTTCATACTTTTCAACGACGATTTCGCTTGCACATTACAACACTGTACTAGGGCTTTTTGAATGTAAACTATTCTTACAGGAAAAGAGACACCTGAGATAAAAACACAAACACTAAACCATCCGACTCGACAGGTAGAACGCGTTGAAAAGAGACGGACACACGTCACTCGGAGGATTCAACTTCAACAAAGGATCGGTGAATCGGTCGTGACGGGAAGCGTGGTACGGCGTTGCGAACTCACCGCAGCTCGAGGAAACGCGCGGCCCTTGTTCTCCTGTCACAGGACATGTCGTATATGAAAAGGTACACTGCTTAAATCACTTCACCAACGAGATGTAGAAACCATAGTTGCGAACAGCGCGCTAGCGTACGCGCACCACGAACACTACCAGCGGCGGCGAGAGAACGCGCGCACTGAACCACGTTCGGCTTGCGCGAGCTACCTGCCGTTTCCGCGGCGCGGTGAAGCGGAGGTGCGCATCGCGGCGCACGCGCAGGTATACGTGCCGCAGCCGGGGGGCAGCCACTCTCCTAAGCCGAGGGCCCTGCCGCCCGCCAGGGCTCGTTCCCCGTCAAAACAATCCCGTCGCCGCCCCCGCCATGGCGTGCCATAAAAGAATCCGAAAGCTATAATGAAATTGGAGCCACGTTATAGTACTGGCAGATAAAAAAAGTAGGGCGAAAAAAAATTACCTACAGTTTGTAAACAAAATATGGGTTAATTACAATCAAAAGTTTCTCAGTTTAATTCGAGGATTGATATAAAATAATGACATTGCTGTTGGTGTTGATATAACATAAGTCTTCAAACTTAACCAAAGCTATCTTTCAATGGCATAAGATCAATTTATTTTCATTTAGTTAACAACATGTGGTTACTGCAGTTCCTTCATTTATTCAACTCATTATCTTAGAGAAACTTTAAGAGTAAAGTTATGGGTTCGTTCTAATTTACATGTGAATATTGTTTGTTCAAATATGAGTCATTTCAGAAGACTTGGCAAACTTTCACCAGCACTCGTGCAACAATAATTAACCGGATGAAATGTACATAATGTAGGTCCCAATCCCAATGACCCTTTGTTGGATTTGCCCGGCGATCCTAACAAAAAAGTTAACATTTCCGGGTAAGTCTTTTCATGTAATAGATTAGGTATGCAGATGATTTAATTTTAGCAACTTGATTGCACCGTTAAGCGTGTCGTGTGTAACTGTGTAAGGTTGGAGTTTTAAACAGTGTGGAATATGCAAATAGCTTTTCCCTTTGTCTGGACAAAAGAACTGTTCACAACTCGCATTAGTGCCAGCAAAGAAGTGCTGGATCCCATTAGGGACATTTTAATAATGGTTTTAAATAGGGGCCAAAATGCGATCGTGCTAATGAAAGTTGAAAAATGTTTCGTAGAGAGTAACACGACTCGTTGACGGGAGTTACCTGCCTGTATTTTGAAACAGAAAGGGCACACCTGCGATTGAGCCGTGACGTCACAAAGTTCCTTCACCTGTCTGTCGGCCGGCTATTCATCTTGTCCCCTGCCACTCTAATAGCTACTTAGGCTAAGTAAGGAACGATGCCAACGATCGAGGCATGTTGCATATTTCTTATCACTACTAGTTTTATCTTATGCATTTCACATGATTGCGTGCATATGCAAGCTTAAACAATTTAAAAAAACCGGCTAAGTACGTGTCGGACCACGCACAATGATGGGTTCCACAAATGTTTCACATATCCAAAACCAACCATTTAACTGGTAGAGGAGGAGGACGACGACGACGACGACAACACTTGACTCTAACAAAAATTAGCACTTTAAAGCTTCATATTTCGCAAACGGATCCCTGAATCCAAAAATAGTTTTCACAAACTCATTGTTTTTAAACGACCTTTCCAACGACACCCCACATCATGCTAGATGAGAGAAAAAAAAACATCCCCACTACCCTAAACAAAATTGTCTTAATATTTAATAATAAAAATAATTCATGGATTTATTATACCACTTCATCGGCGTGATTAATATGTATACCCATGACAAATTACAGCTTTGTAGTACAAAGAGTCTCTGAGCTAAGCCACGAACAGACAGACAGAAGGACATGGCGAAACTATAAGGTTTCCTTGTTTACTACGGAACCCTAAAAAATGATAAAATTTAGCTTTTAAGCCAATGATTAAGTTCTGTTCAAGAGTTTATTAAAGTTTACAGCACCATTTACCTAATGAACCAGTTAAGTGATGATTTTTCCTTGTATGAACTATTTTATTCTCAATAATTACATAGGAATAATCCGCTTAAAGTTAAGTTTCATTGTGTTCTTTTAGTCTTGTCTTCCTGTTTGTTTTATTTCTTACGTTTTTTAGTTCGTAGAATTTTGTAACACCTAAGTATTAAAAATGAAATCGATTAAGCGTAATATTGACAGGCAACCGTCCTCCCTCTCATTAACCGCAACATGGAATATAATTCATGGGAGGGAGATAACTCAAATCAAATCTGGCAAACGGATTGATGAATTTGCTGACATCACTATTCTACTAGCAAATAGGATTTACAACAATATGGCGTCCCTGTCAATAATAATACCACCTATTATCCAGTCCCACTGCAGGGCACAGGCCTCTTCTCATGCAGAGGCACGAGCATTGATCACTACGCTTGCTCAAGACGAGTTGGCGATTTCAGACTTATATTGACTAAAGTCCAGATTTCCTCACGATGTTTGCCTTCACCAATGTCAGTTATGTCCAAGATCTGAGGGCGACACTGAAAGTTTTTAGAACTGGCCACTTGTAAACGATATAATAAAAAAATAAGTTCAAATTTGGAAAATGGAACTTTTTGCCAATATTATTTATTGTGTATGTATATTACTCATTCGTCATTTTTTTACGATTTGGCGGCAAATTGAATATTGTCTGTGTCACGTCAGCATGAATTTAACGCGAAAAAATTTTCGTTCAATGGTTTTTTATGACTTCCGATGTCATTTAAGTCAACAAAAAAGTTATGATAGACTTCGATTGGCCTTTCACGATAAAGCCCCATCTCGTGCCACTGTTTACAACTGGTTTAATGAGTTTAAACGTGGTCACACTAATCTCACCGAAAATCTGCGTGAGGGACGGCCTTCTACGGCGACGACTGAAGATAACATCAGTGTTGTGCGGCGTATGATAGAGACTGACAAAAGAGTGACTTATCAACAGATTCGGACAAGCTTAGTGCACAAAATCCTCCATTGATATTCCTCCTGAACATTTAGCGGTCAGGAAGCTTTGTGCCCGGTGGATACCTCATAATTTGACTGAGGCCCAAAAACTGTCGTCTTGATTGGTGTCGTGAAATGGTTCAAAGATAAGAGGTGACTGAAATGCTGTGTTAGACATATTTACGGGTGACGAAAGCTGGATTTATTGTTATGTTCCTGAAACTAAGAGACAGTCTGCTGTCTGGGTGTTTCCTTCCGAGGAGTTGCCAACTAAAATAAAGAGAGGTCGAAGCGAGGGAAAAGAGATGGTGGCTTCGTTCTTCGGAAGGACAGGTCATTACGCAACAATTGTTTTAGAGGATCAAAAAATAGTTACTGCAGAGTGGTACACTAACAATTGTTTGCAACTTGTCTTGGAAAAAGTTCGGGAGAAACGACCTCGCAATAGGATCCTCCTTCACCACGACAACGCCTCGTTGCACACCGCCAAGCAAACAATCAACTACTTGGCGACGTCAGACGTGGAATTACTGGGTCACCCGCCCTATAGCCCCGACCTCGCACCTTGCGATTTTTATTTATTTCCAAAAATAAAAGAAAAACTTTGAGGAAAACGTTTTATGGACGCCGAGGAAGCAGTGGCTGCGTTTCAAAATGCCGTCGAAGAGACCCCTAAGGTCGAGTGGGCAAAGTGCTTTTCTCAGTGGTTCCATCGGATGCAGCGGTGTATTGATGTAAATGGACACTATTTTGAAAAGATATAATAAAACTAATAACTTGCTAGTTCAGTTTTTGATTTTTTAAGAACTTTCAGTATCACCCTCGTAAACTCAGAAAGTACATATGAATTGAAAAACTCACATTGGTACGCACGGCTACACATCAAGCTGTACATTTCCAGTTTATGCTGATCTCGCATTGTATAGGATTTCCGTACAATGCGAGGTCAGCTGAGAGGAAATGTATAGCTTGATGTGTAGCCGTGTATACATGCTCGGATTTGAACCAATAACCTCTTTAAAATCTAAATAAGAACACGAAGGTTACTTATACTCAAAATCTAGTTGTTGTCTTGTTTATTTTTCAGTCGTTTCAGTTCATGTCATTATACTAATTTTAAGAAAAATAAAAAAAACTTGTAGATTTACTTCAGTTAAAATCAACAAAGCTATTATAATGTTCGTATTAAAAAAAAATGCTATACATCATAGTCAGTCCACTCCACTCACGGATATAAATTGATCTCTAAACTAATCCGGATACGAATGATACGATGGAAACGAGTCCAAATAACCCTTTTAAAAGTCGAATTTCGATTTCATCGTGTTCCAATCAGCGTTTGTGATACCCGGATACTTGAACTACGGGATGAATATTATTGACCCTGTTTATGCATTTTCAAACTAAAAGGTTATTTTATACATTTTTTATTTTTTTATCGTCCGCTGGTGTTTCAAGTTGACAGCTAAGCTGTAAGAATATTTTCATAATCTCCACTCTTGGCAGATATAATATTGCTGCTACCTATCCTTTTTGATAAACATCAAAACAGTTCTGAACTCTGACAACACTGCAGTGTCGGAAATGACGAAATGGTTCATTCAAACACAATACAATATTCATTTGTATTTATGCAGAGATGAATAGAATATCTTTGAGTATTGTTGCTATAGTTCAGAATATCCGACTAGCAATGGTTTACAACTAAAATATGCACTTTAGCATTTTTACGAAGAAACCACGTCAGTAGTGGTAATGTTTTAAGCATATTTGTTTTTACGGCAGCAAATTATAATTTTTATGGATTTCAGATTAGTCAGACAATCAGTAATCTCCTAATGATAAGTACGTAAAGATAATCTTCGCGCCGCAGAAAAAAGTTCTATGATTTAACGACTTTAAATGTTAAATACTAAAAAGACAATACAAATAGCATATAATGTAAAACGTCGTGAATTTCCGAGTGTTTCTCTGGTGCTTGGGTTGTTTCCGCGGCTCGGCTACAAAACGGGACGTGAATTCCCACCGGAATCCTGAAACGACCCTCTTGTTTTTTCATCACTACCGAAATATCATTGTTGCCTCGCTCCCTGTTGTTCTCGGCGTAATTTAGTTTATTGTACACAAGTCAGAAACTGAGAGGCGGCTCGTAGACAATGAATTCACATTTAAAAAGATGAGGAAATTTTCACAGGATACTTCGTTATCCTGATGCGAATGTCATTAGTGACCTACTTTATTTTAAGTAAATCAAGGCTGTCCTGCAATATGATCCAGATAAGAACTGTTTAAAGGCCCGGAAGCCAGATGCTAAGAAGCGACGAATCGAAATGACGTTGCTGTTTTTAAATAATATTAAAAACATGCAAATAGTTGTCAGTTGTAGATTATTTAGAAGGTAATTTCCGATTGAACGCGCTATAAGCGGAATAGGAAGCGATGACGCTTTAGAAAACGACGGCAAGATAATATGCGATGCTGTCGCGGCGATTTAACCAGTGCGAAATCGCCGACCGCACAACATTACCCGCAACGAATATCATAAAGTCCGAATCGATAGCCTATCGTGGCTTCGATATTTATGGATATCGAAAATACACTCAATGCGACCAACACAATAAAGTGATCGTTATGGATATAATTTACGGCGCCACTACTACAACCACTACATTTAAACATGTCTGAGTTTTCCGCTGAATCTTCAAGTTTGTTCAGTTCATGTGAAAAGTCAGCTTACTTATAGAGTTTTATAAGGACCTAATATTTTTGTTAAAGATAGTTAGGTATAGTCTAGCAGCAAAAATGCTAACAAGAGGATTTCGCTGACAGACCGCTTTTTTTAGGTCCGTATGCTTGGAACATAAAGGTTTATACTTTCATAGTATGCACTACGTACATAACAGGTTAGGTACGTAATAAAAAAGCTAAATGCACGCGAAGCCGCCATTAGGAAATGGGCGCCGCCGCAACGAACAGACGATAACGATTTCACTAGGCGGCCATAGTGAATGGAGAAAATTGCGCTTTTCAGCGAAATGAAAGCCCGCTACCGTTTCAGAATTCCTGCTAGATAAAAAAGATATTATAAATTTTCGGTTCCGCCTCTCTTTTGATATTTATATGCATCCGCGCTCGCAATAAATCCCCGAACTGCAACTAAAACTGTATTTTATTTGTTTTAATAAATCTCATAAGAATTTTATTACTGGTTTGTTCGCGGATGAACTAATCGCTAATATTTGATAGATACAGGTAATTGTAAAATAAAACTCGCAGTTGCATGCAGTTTTTATTCAGGCATAAGTTGTAACTAAAGCAATTGATGTTTAATGAACTTTGTTTCCAAGTTAAGTACCACAAACGAAACCATGTTACTCTTTCTCATAATGACTCCAACTTTTCACATGAACTATTAAACTTGGTTGGTGAGGTTTTCATGCATGTTACAGCTGATACCGCTGTGGCTGCCAAACTGCGGTTACAGCTGTTACGGGTTAGAAGCAGGTTTAACTGAGTTAATTATTCTTGCATCTAATGTAAACAATCTCTGGGAAATCTCTCCTACATGCAACAAAGTTGTCTGTATTATGAGCAGAGAATGTTTTACTTCGAAAAGCTTTGTCTTATAATATTTAGGCTTTATTAATTCTTAATCCATCGCGTTAAAGAGTGCATATTGTCTTTAATTGCTAATGCCATGAAAATTAATTTGTTGTTATAGCGGCAATAGAAATATACAATCTGAAAATTTCAACTGTCTACCTATTACGGTTTTTGAGATACAGCTGACACGACAGACGGACGGACAGCGGAGGCTTAGTAACAGGATTCCGATTGACACCCCTCGGGTACGGAATACTAAAAAAACTATCATGAGAATCTAAGGCATCTTTGTTTAAACAAGGCAAATACACGAACTGAAAGCATATTATTTTTGCAAATTATATGCAAGCAATATGAGAATAAACAATTTCTTGGATATCGGGTGGCTGAGTGATCAATCGTAGCTTAAGTGTCTTTATGGCCATGCATTGTACTGGTTTAAGACGCCTGCATGGGTGTAGGGGTTTCATGTGGCATGCATGGGCCCAGTGTATTTTTTTGGGGCTGTTGAGACGATAGACTGAAGGAATAGCTGGATTTTGTGATAGTCTTTCAATTTAGTTTCGACATTTTTTGAAACCACACGTGATAACAATAAGCGTGATTTATGAATTCCATCTACACGTCAATTTCAGGTAAGCGGCTTCCTCTCTTTTACTCTTATACTGTCTTTCTTTCCTCTTCCGTTCCGTATTCTTTCAGGTCCTGAGATTTTACCACTGCGATCCAACTTCCTGGGATCAGATTGTATTATGCCAATAAAATCCCAGGCACATTCAGGGACTCTGGGGCTTAACACCGTCTTTAGATCCTGGATTGCTTTCTCCTTCGGGGATTTCAGGCGGGGCAGTATAAATACGATTGTGAACAATAAAAATTTTGTGTTAGTCTAACCGTTTTCGATTTAATAACGAATAAAGCTGTTTTATATTGAGCACATTAAAATGTTTCTGGCAAATGTGCTTTATCACAATTTAGAATTGAGAATAGAATTATTACTAATGAAGCTTGCATTCATTAGTATTAATGACCATGTAGTCGTCATTGATGAATATTTCACTTTGTGGTTGACAAGTTAATGTAGTTGTAAGTTCCATTATCTTTTGTGGTTTCTCTTGCTAAAATTTAAATGCGTATCTGTGTTTACTCCAGTAGCGAAGTTTTTGTTAGATGGAGACGAACAAATTGTCGATCGGCGGAAGTTGGGCGACAATGTGCCGCGAACACCACAACTAGGAAGAGGAAGAGATGCGTCTTACGCAATAAAGGTCGTCGCGAATACACAAAAAACTTCTTTGTTGACAAAATTCGCACGACCGCGTCCTCAACTCAGCATTAGCTGTAAATTTTTGTATAAATAAATAATTATTTTAATCGCAGTTATCTCACGCACAGAAAACGTTGCTGTAATCAGCATTCATTATGTTAATTTAATTTAATAATTTTGTGGATATTAAAGAGTTTTTTTGACATTCGTTTATTGGTAAATGGTACCTAGTAATTATAATACACAAACAATTTCAAAAGGCGTTACTGTTCAGCAAAATTGAATATTTACCAAAATAGCAGTAAACTGAATTGTTAGAGATCGTTAAAATACAACACAACTGTATCGCGCGTCGCGTCGCGTCGTACCTTTATGCGATGCTTGTTTGTTTCTGTCAAGTTGGGTAACAATAGGCACAGTGTTTCCACTGAGGTTACAAACGAATTTCACATCTGTCGATAGAGGATTTGCCAAAGCCGGGCTCTCTAACGAAGCCACGCTTGTTTGGGCATCGAACGTGTATCCCGATTCGATTCTATATTTTTATCCACATTCGAAGCTTTTTCAATCCCCTTTTAAGTAACAGATGTCTGCTTGTCTGATTAATAATGTAATTTATTGCTTTCGTTAAAACTGAGAGGAAATTAAAGTTTTGATGGAACTAGTAGGGATCGGACCAGTTTAGCTTGTAAGTGAACACTAAACTGCGCACATGTTTTTGATAAATATGGTAAACGCAATCATTTACGAATAATGATGTGTAATCATAAACACATCAAGTATCTAGTTCCTTCATGTTTCACTTAAGTACTTATCGATTAAAGTTACAGAAGCGAAACGCTTTGCTAGAACTTGGAGAGTTGGAACGAACGGTAAGGTTGGTGCAGAGGGGTCGATGAGGGATAGTTTCAAGTTTCGAGCATGGATCGCGTATAAACATTAAAACTTGCCGTTAACGACTTGGAAACCGCGCAAAATTAACTGTGGATAATGTCTAGTTAAGCGGTGGGACAGATAGACGTTAATCCAAGGCATGGTAAACTTGGGATTCTATACACAAACACTTTTTGTGCGCCATGCATAATTTATTATCTGTCTGCAGTTACGTAGTATTGTTGCCTTGATACCGGGATCGAATATCTGTTAAGCATTGCCTTGAAATCGCATAGATACTTACAATAATGAGATAATCTTGTAAATCAGTGCCAAGTTTACTAAATATAGGAATATTATCTTGTCTATTGCTAGAGACCGCCGATTGCCGTGAAGTTTCTTGTCGGCTCTTCTCCATAGAAAACGACCAATTGGAACCGTGCACCTAGCTTCTGACGTTCCATAAGTGCCCTTGTAGGTTTATATGAAATAAAATAATTTGAATTTTGAATTTTGCTAATACATATTATATTTTATCTATGAATGGAAATCAGATAAAACGTATGTTAATCAGGACTACACTACCTTAATAAGATAAATGAGGTTTGGTTGTAAAATCGTGGTTAGAATAAACTTGTGTTTCGCTTAACTTTGTTAGAGTGAATTTCACGACATCAAAGGAAAATAACAGCAAACAAGCCAGATCAGGTTAGCAATGGTTAGGAGTTAAAAGTAGAAAAAGAACGTGTGCGACATAACAATAGGTAATATTTGACAAAACATCGGCTATTCTTACAGAAATGGTGATTTGTACATGCGAATAAAATACCAGCAAACATTTATCTTTGTTTACTAGGAGAACGTCGCTTTGGGAAAACGGAACAGTCGAATAATACACGTAGGTGGTGTAAAATCTCTCTGGTGCCGTGAGCACACCCCCTACCTATATTTGTTTCTTGTCACGGCGTACGTGGCCTCATTACTCGATACATTGTATGCTGTGCTCGCTGATATCCACCTAGTATTACCTACCTATACACGGTTTTAAGTTATGTTTAATATGCATAAAACCTTGTTCGTTCGACACCACAAGGTGAGACAGAAGGTAGCTTCTTTAAAAGATAAAATCACGTATTATTTAAATGAAAAATTATGTCACATTGAAAATCACTAGGTGTTTCAATGTTTAGATAATAACATTTTGAATAGAATCGGCAAGTAATTAACCACTAAATCCAATCAAAGATTGTCGTTACTAAAATCTCCACATTTTGTATTTCTTCAAGAATTTTATGATTTTCCTGTTTATTCAGCGATGATTATTCTTGACTAAATAAACAGCCGATTAAAAATGAATGCCGTCGCAAATATTTGTTTAATTCGCAGAGAACCAGTGGTTAGTGCAGTGCATGCCGCTCAGTAAGCACGTACTCTTACCTCCATACTCGATAATACCAAGGCTTTCCACTTTCGGTTACCAACTACGTTTAGGTCGCGACACGGCATTCGTATTGAAACGCAAATTTTGGCTCACGATAATCATTCTACGCCGTATGTTGGTAGGCTCTATTGTGAGTACTTAAAAATATATCTACATCGTTGAATTTCGAAACGGTTAAGTGATATTTAAGCTAATCAAAGATACATGACAACTTTCAAAACGTGTGCCAAACAAGAATTTCATTGCCGAAGTATTAATAAAAAAATATGCGAAATTGATATATGAAACGGTTGGACCAAAAACAAGTCTTCTAAGTATGTTCAACAGTTCGATAAAATTAGAAGTAAAAACGTCACGACGGTCAAGCGATGGCTGGGGTCATACACAACGTATAACATTCGCGCTGATAAGAGATAAGAGAAGCGGTCAGACTGTGCGTATGTCTTGGCTATGCCGTCTGTTATAAACACAATTTACGACATCAGCCCATTGATAACGTACTGCATACACAGCCATAGCATACTAGTGTAGGAATATAAAAATAAACAAACAACTTTTAAAATGCAGTCTGTTTGAAGTTATGTAAATTTATATAATTCTGGTAAATCGTTGCGTTTCGTATTAGAATATCATCAATGTAAGGTATTCATTGACGATAGCGCAAAAATTTAGTACAAAGTAAATTAAGCAGTCATTTAAAGTACTTTGTATAAATATTTTATGACCAGTAAATACCGTAAGCTATGAACATATACAATGCACTTTAATTGTATTTAAAGATGATTTTGGTATATTAAACTTATACTAATGACACCACGACATTGCAGGTAAAATAACGAACGTTTTCATCCTTGATAACTCGCGAATCTTTTATAGCTAATAGCTACCCCGTAGAGGTAAAAAAAAGCCAGAGGCGTCATCCCACCGACTGCTAAACTGAAACACTCAACAGAACCAAGTCACCGCTGTGAACATTGGTAGTCGCCGTTGAGAGAAATCTATTGCCCAATCCTAAAATATAATCCCCAATTCGTATTTTACGATACCTATGGGGACCGGCTGACATAACCTTCCTTCGCAATGTCACAAAAACGAATTGTACGCGTGCAAAGCCGCAGGCGAGCCGCAAGTACGTATAATAAACAACGTTAAAATGAACGTGGAACTTTTTAAATCACGTAAATTCGTTCAAGGCTCACAACTAGACTTAGGTATAACGTTTGAAAAATCTTACAAGGAATAATTTAATACGTAATAAGTTTTAATGAAGCCTCTAAACTCGGCCCGGGAAAGTAAGATACGCCAAGTGGATATAAAAGTTAGGAGGGTCCAGCAATTGATACGGGATACATTCGAAGAGATTGTTGAACATAATAATATGGCGCGTCCCTTCTAAAAAATAAGTAGTGGGTGCTATCTCCGGACCAGCTATTTATATTCATAAAATCCTTACCATTTTCGTTACGAAAATGCTCAGCTATTAATACGCAAGCCCATAGAAAACTTCGTTAATACTAACTAGGTGTTATAAAAGTATACGTAGGTTCTACTTACGTACAAACACTGCCACGAAGCAATACAATACATATAAGGCCTAATTGTTTTTCAAACTTTACACAACATCAACATATTCCAGAAGAAACAAGGCAACACTGCACCGAGTGTATCGATTCCATTATCAGCAACACCAAGAGATATCACAACAGAAAGTGATTTATAACGGTACTAAACGATATGCACATAACTATAAATAATGTTTGTGTGTGTTTATAAAGTGCAACACTAAATATTGTAAATACACGTGCTCGGTGCAACGCGCCGAAACCAACTGGGACGGGTGACGATCTATTATACCGGTGCGCGTGCACAGGCTCTCGGTCCATTTCCCCCACGCAAGTCACTCCGTTAGATGTTTGCCGTATCGATAGTGTAGAATGCTATTACTTCACGTACCTACGCCATACACAACGCTCAACATTCTGTACGGAAAATATAATGAAAACTGTTTGAAGCTAGCTGGCCAATGTGGCCTTCACAACAATCCATTTAAAAACTGCTGGGTCTGAAAACTTTAGAATAAAGTCTATGTTGAATAGAGTATCAGTCGTCTTCGCAATTATATCGCGAATATTATCTCTTGCAATAAAGGAATTCCAGACATTCGAGTTCCTTCGTTGGAAAATAAAGAAAATTGGCCACTTGTTACATTTTATCAGTAACAGGTATCACAAAAGCAATTACGACAGCACGAACGTGAAGGTAATGGGTACTTGAATTATGAACTAGATAGATAACAATTATGGGGTTCGAAGGAATTGATATAGTGCCTATTAATATCCGGGCTGATACTTAACAATGAATTCAGTGATCAAGGTGAGAAAGTAGCAACGAAATGCACGTTGGAGTAACTGGCGCGCAAATGATTGCAGTTTACGTGATGCATGTCAAAGAAGTGCAGATGCAGTGTGGATTTCCCGTTATGCGTTCAAGTTTTTCCATGCATTCGTGATGCGTAGAGCAAGGAAGGCCGTTATTCACCGGTGTCGAGACAGGCGCCGCACTTATCGTCACGTTCTCTGACATTGCATTACATTCCCAAGTTTACGAGAACTTTCTCATTGCCTTCGTAGACAAAGTCATATATGCCTCAAAGTCGGATGAAGTGTCCTATGATAAAGCAGATATGATGGGAAGATATTGATTTCTATAATTTATTGTATTCATTGATACGCGTCTATCAACCATATATAGATGAGGGCTATAAAAGTTAATGTTGAAGGAAACCTTGGCCCGTCTTCGGTGTTTGAATAATAGAATCTGTGAGTTAGTGAGTTTCGTAATCACACGACGAACTTGGAGCATACAAAATGCTGTGTTGTAATTTTTAACATTTTAGAAAACTGTCTATACAATGTCGACTTGGAAGTGACACATCTTGTTTGTGAACATTGCAGGCAGTCTGTTACAATGTCTTATTGTAATGAGTTCATGAGTTTGCAAAAGAGAGAACAAAATGCCTTCTCGCCTTTTTTTGTACTGACTGTAAATCATCCCCACATTTTGTTCATGTGCTTTCTAATTCGGTCTGTCTCATTGAAAACTGTTTCAAAACTTGTTTTCAATCTCACTGTGCACTTCATCATTCTACAAAGGGTTTATCTACAAGTTGACTCACAAAATCCTGTACCTAGGTGCATTTTCATATTCTGGGAATGAGACTCATGCTCTAATTAACTTACTTACTTAATAACACTCATTGTAAGCTAGTTACAGTACTTCCAAATTACCTGAAACAAGATAAAAAATATTACCATTTATAGGCCAGCATTCAAGGAATGAGAACAGTGATTGTACACACGTGTTATATAAGTTATAAATAACAAACAACATTATACAACAACAGGAATATAATATTATACAATGGCGGTATCTTACTCCATATCTTGACTTTAAAGTATCCAAGGTAAGCACATGTACATAATTAATGCAGCTAAGCAAAGTTGCGTTTTCTTACATCGTACGGCGCAGAACAACAATAGGTAGCCGACAATATAAAGAAAATTAGGGTTGTTTGATCCTTCTTTGTAGGTTTTCGTATCGTAAATAGAATCAGATAAGGCTTCTGTTCCCGTGGCAGTTGAGCTTTATGTTGAGCATACGATCAATGTGGGGCGCGCGACGATGGCAATAACATCGCTATGAATAGTGGATATGACATCCTTCGCCTCTCGCCTATCATAAGTTTACAACGACACGTTTCTTATTAACGTCACTTTGAAATAAATAAAGCTAATCTCAGCTGTAAGGATTAAATATAATAGCAGTTATACGTAACGAAATAAGACGTAACGTTTGATAACCAGTAGGATGTGCGTGCTATTGTCATTCACCCTGGTGGGACCATGAAGGACATCATAACCTTCATGCATAAAAACAGAAATAACATCGCAATAATTGCATAATGCTAAAATTCAAACGTGTTTCACTAAGGAGGTCAAGTTCTAGAACCGCTTTGCCTCGTAATTAACGACACAGTCGCTTATTTCTCGTAAATTCATAATTTTATGATAATATACGCTTGGTTAAAACACTACCACCGATTTATTTATCAAGATCGCTTTACAAAATAAACATTAGCCACATTAGATATTATGATAATGTTTAGGCTTACGTCAATGTTGCGAAATGTCCACTAAAAGTCGAATGTGAATTACAAATGGAGAGCCAAACCTGCCTTCGACCTCGCGAATGACTAACGAGTAGATGAGGCGGTAAGGTAATAGTCGGTAACGTTTGCCGCCAGCGAATGGAGCAAGGTTAGCAGTCAAGTGTACGGTTTGACGGTCACTGGAAATATTACGTATGATACCGAACGTCCACCTCGGTGCTCAGCACTTCATTGCCATTAACATTAGGCTTACATAAGGGCGTCTCTCGCATTAGAGATATGATACGTATCTACATAGTTTAATATGTTTGGTTGCGGTTAGCGCAGGCTGCCTCCCCTGCACATAATACGTCCTCTTCATTACGAATGATAGGCTAATAACACGGTCATTAAATTGTCGTGACATCGATTAACTGCGATGCGATGAATTGACCGTTCGCTTGGGTTATTTCCCTCTTTTGTGAACATTTGTGGACTATTAATGAATAGTCGAGTTTGTAAAAATCTAGGCTTGTTTAATTCTTCGGTTTTTACTTATTGCCACGCTAAGCAGAAGACTTCGACAAACAGTCTATACCTACTTGATGACGTCAGTATGTTAGATTGGATATCTTATAAATATACAAATTAATTATAACTCAGGAAGAAACAAGTTCTTCGTTTCAAGGGAATATTAATCACAAAAGGGATCCTTGTAGCGTATCTCGTTTCTCTCAAAAACCTTAGTAGCAGTTTATCCGACCTCAGAGGGTGCCGTCGCGCCGGCGAAGATATTTCGGCAATTCGATATCTTTAGTCCCACCGGGTTAAGCAGGGTTTTGATCTTCGGTCTTGGGTTAAAGATTGTTTAATCGTTGGCTTTAATCAACGTAGCTTCGCCATTAATGAAATTAAAATTTGAAAGCCTTCTGAAATAAACGCCAGAGGAAAATACTTTAAATATCTTGTCAAATTCCTTGCGTATTACCGCCATTAGCTTTTCTAATGTTTTAACTAATTGATTGTATTTATAAGGGTGCGAATTTCGTGCACGTAGAGTAGTGTCTTCCCAGTCGATAGAGTGCTGTCCTTGCGGTGAGGGTGAAGATACAACGGGACTATTTATCACGCGGGAGGATGTCAGATAAGCGACGGGGCTGGGGCGCGGGGGCGACTGCCAACGATCCACACAGCTGATCGCCTCCATTACGCCGCAACTATGTTTAGTCGTGCGTATTACACAGGACACGATTCATGTTTATTTCATTAGAATGCTTCAGGTGTCGATTAGAGTAAAATATGGTAATTATTTTGAGAGTGCTGGAACCTTTTGGCGATTCCTAAGACGATTTTCTTCTCAAAAATTAATTATGAATTATGAAGAACTGAATGGCCGATGACGTTCTGGTGGGTCTAAGTGTTGTGTGCAGTAGTCGTGGCGCGGCGTCGAAACGCTTCACCGGCCGTCTGTGTACACTTGGGCAGACGCTGCGCGCGCACACCGATCAATACGCCTCGGCTGCGACGAGTTCGCACCACGCGGCCTCTTCTCTAAATTCGTGTGCTTATTTTTTGCTATGCAGCCGAATGGTTTTAATGGAAATTCAACTCGAAATTTAACAGCAGCAACGAAAACAATTATATGCTGACTGGCCAGTATACCGCAGAAAGTTTACATTATTAGTCGGCTAACTTATTTACACCAAAAGTTTGCGAACATCATGTAGTTTGTTGACGAGTAGGTCTCCATCCGAGGTATGCCTTAGTGAATATAATGTTGTGTGACTGCTATAAAACTATGGGTGTAGTTTATAGCTTAAAGTTAACAGGGTAGTATGAGCAAAATCGATAGTCCCTACTTAGCTAAATAGTTCGTGTATCCACCTTGTACGTAACATGAGGGCAATCCACCGCAGTTTTAACTACTTTGCACGTTTGGACTTTCCAACTTAGCAAGGAGGGCTTTTTGAGCTTATGGCTTGGGTGAAAGAATATCTAATCTTCCATAAATTGCATAATTACAGAATGTAACATCGTTCGATTTCCTACAATTTGACATTATCTGAATTCCGATTAGGTACGCACTTTTGTTTAAGAGCCAACATTCGAATTAGGTTTAATAAATTTTTAACGTAACGTTCAAAGTAAGTCATTGAAAACTGAGTTCCACAGATGTTTAAACTTAAATTTGGAGAAAGATACAATTTACTGACAGTTGTATCTACTACCTATGATAAATTCTTAAAAGATGGCTGTGGCATAAAAAGACGGAGGATATAATCTTAGAACATTGTACAAGCGCACCATGTCTTGGGAAGTGACAATAGAGGAGTGCAGTGCACGTCACAATGACGGGCTGGGTGGGCGGTGCACGGGTTGATTGAACTCCATTGTCAATCCCCAGGTACCAGCGAATGCCTTCACCTTCACACACAGTTCCTCAATGAAAGGCAAACTTTTATGGAGGGCTGACAATGCACTTTCGGCGACTGAATGGCGACTAAAACCTACCGGAGAATGCAAATTTCAAAGCATCGTTTCCTGCACCATAATTTAAGAGGGTTCTTTAAAGTTCCTTGCAGTTTTGAAAGTAAGAGAGTTAGTGGTTTGTTCAAGCAGAACCTTGCGAGTCGTATATTATTATGGTGCGATATGCTAGTTTGGGATAGGTTAGAATTGAACATGTAAGTCGCGCAAAATATGAACATTTTAGTGAGTTAAAACTGTATCCAAGTTGGAGAGCACCGTGTGTCGTATTGCCGGTGCACACGTGTTGTCGCAGTTAAATATAACCGGCAGTTCAACGCACGAGGGGGCGCGACGCGTCCGGTTAACCTACAACTACTGCATTCACGGGTGTTATGTGGAAATAACTGAATTAGACACCAGTACAAACCATTTCAGCAAAATCTATATTGTACGCTGGTGTAAATTGAATTTTGAATTCAGTCGACTTTTATATCAAGACAGCATAATCATAATTATTATAAATTAAAGTCGCTTTTCGTGTAAGTATGTCGTGTGTGACCGCGTTGTTCATCTCAACTACGCAATAAATTTTGATGCATTTTTCACGATCATTTAGAGAATTTACTCCGGAAGGTTTATGTGTATAATGTACAGGGTGGCAGGGACATCAACGCGAAAACTGTTACCATGGATTCAGTATATGATTCTGAACCTCGCTGCGTTAAAAAAATTGTCGTTCAGAATCGTACTGAATCCATGGTATCAGTTTTCGCTTCGATGTTCCTGCCACCCTGTATTCATATTAATCTAACATATTATAATAAAGAAATCTCGATGTTTTGTCAAGTCATAAAAACCCCGCGAAGCAAGGGCGGGCCGCTTATAAAGAATATAATCGATAAAAAAAAACATAATTATTCGAAGTAAGTATATCATGTAATACAAGCTAGTTAAAACGATATTATTTCGTAATATGAGTTAACAGCAACTTCCTTGAGATAAACATAACGATTGAATCAATCATAAACACATTACACATTCGATTCGATCATTTACTGAATAGGTATATTAGTGCGCAATCAAATGCAACAAGTTAGTGAAATATTAAAAAAAAAAAAAAAAAAAACATTAACTCTTGTGAGTGGACCGCGTAAGGTAGGCTGCTAAATTGAAAAACAAAGTTATGGAGGTAGTTACTCTCGCAGCCCGTAGGCAAGGTAACAGAATGAAACAATGATCTCATTACGTAACTTTTCTGCAACTAGGTATACTTTTATCTAGGGATGCAATGATACCGTTACGATGTTACGATGATCGTATATCATAGTCGTAAGTTTTAACGATCATTCGTTTTCGTAAACATTACGATACGATATTTACGATTCATTATTTTCCAATATTTTTTACAGTTTCCAGTGAAACAAAACGCATAACGCGTAAACTCCGCAGTGGTAGCCCACGAAATTCAAATTGCCTGAACTTGCCTATAATAAACTACGATTGTAAATAACAACAATAAATTTAAATAAATTAATTAATTAAAATTGCGTAACTTATTTTTTATTTTAGTAAGTCTATAATAACATACAAAGTAATACTTACAAACAAAGCTTCAAATAAATTCAATAAATGCAATAAAAAAAAAAAAACAATACATTCGTATCGAAATTCGTTATAGCATGGCCATTATTACCATGTATTCGTCATTCGTATTGGTATCGTAGGTATTGACCGTATCGTTGCATCCCATAGTTATATCCCTTGGAAACTGCGTGTCATGTTATTTCAAATTGATAACTGGAGCTACCTAATCAAATACATTTTCCATTTGTTCGTTACAGCGATGGATATTGAAACAAGCGTTGTGGGACTGTGGGTTAGTGCAACACCATTGAACTGGGCTAAGCGAGAACAAATGCATCGTCAGTGGTCGTTGCACAATGTCCGTCTAGAACGTGTTGTCCGACTGAATGCTTACTTGCACACAGTTGAGAAAACCGATGCTGCAACAGCAAAGACAGACAGTTTACGGAAGAGTGAGCACTAACGATGACAATAAGTATAAAACCAGATTCACATTGCATTACAAAAGTTAATCTGAACTGAGATTAACTGTGACATCGGAATGGACGTTAAAATCAAGTGGATACGATCACTATTGACTTTTGGTAATCAAATTCCGCTAATTAAATACGTTCGTTTGCTGCGACTGTTAACATTTTATAACCTTGTAAAGTCCGCTGCCTAACTACAGTGCAAAAAAATCCGACCAAGTGCGAAAGGTTCCGTACCATTATCTATAAAAACGGCAAAAAAATCATGTCTGTGGTATGGGAGCCCCACTTAAATATTTATTTTATTCTGTTTTTAGTACTTGTTGTTATAGAGACTACAGAAATACATCATCTGCTGTGAAATTTTCAACTGTCTATCACGGTTCATGAGATACAGCCTGGTGACAGACGGACAGACAGACGGACAGCGGAGTCTTAGTAATAGGGTCCCGTTTCACCCTTTCGGCACGGAATCCTAAAAATAAACAGTAATAAAAAAATCATAGTAGGTACATAAAAATACAATATTAGAATGGTTTTTAATTTTGTTTCTCAATAACCTAAGACGAGGCTTTAACACGGTCCCAAAACCGTTTTTTTTTAAGTCGATGATTATTTTTAAAAACCAAAAGATGCTCGTATTTTTAGCATTGGATTGGAACAATGGAACTGTCCGCTAAGCAAAGTCATGTCTCCTTGAAGGATAAAACACCTTAGGTAAAGTATGGGCACCGCCGTAACCTTTCTGAGAATATATCAGACGGCTTACTTACCATGTCGAACAATCGCTTGACTCTATGCTTTGTACTCACTACGTTTACTTATCGGAAAATTCATAGAATCAGCCGTGCTTACCATCGAGTGGTTTTCCATGGGAACGTTTTAAGAAAGGAAGATTAGTTTGCTTCTAAAGAATTTAATTCTTAATGAAGATTCATCCAAAAAGTGCGACAGATTTAATTCGACCATGATTTTTCTGCAATTTGAATATTAGAATGAGTTTATTTAGGTAAATCACAGTGCAGGTTGCGTGCTAGAAGTGATATGTGAACAACCGCAAATTAATTTTTGAGGCTCACATCGAAAAATAGACAAAGAGGTTCACACGACCTTGCCGGCGTGTGCCGCACTGCCAGAAGGCTGACGAACGCGGAAACGCCTAACGAACTGCCGCCTACCAACTTTACGAATTAAGTGGTTCCATGATGACGCTTACGCTTGGCTTCGAGCCTTCAACACTCGACACCCCTAAGTACCTTGAATTTAACCAGTTTTATTTTTATTACATTCCCTCTAGATATACCTAGAGGGAATGTAATACAAAAAAAAAACTGTTTGGTGTACCAAATGCACAGCGATTTACAATTTATTAGTTATTTGCGTGCATGGAAAATTAATATACTCGATAACAGCGTGATTGAAACGTACATAATGACGTCAATTTTCTTGAACGATAAGTTTGAAACTTATGATAAGAGGCAAGTTATCGGCATAACCTCCTAACACCGATGACTTGATTTGTAGTGTTGCGATTTTAAATAATGTACACTTTAAGAGGGAACAGGGGCTGCGAGGAATTTGAAAAATAGGTATTAGAAGAAACTATTGCCGTCGTCTTACTTCAAGTCTGCCCCCGTAGAGTGCGATAGGGACAGCTGCAGCTCAGACCGATTATATCACAAAAAAAATTGACGAGATCGACGTTTCGTATTCCCCTTTTTTCTCCTCGAAAACTGAGCCGATTCAATTATTTTTTACATTAAAATTTTAAGAAAGAGTATGTCTAGGTTCCTATTATTTTCTTTTATGTTAAAAACTTTTTGAATTTGTCTGGTAGTCCTTTAATCACGGCGGTAAAAATGGGGCATTTTTCATATTTTCTTTACCAATAAGTTGCTGAAAAAAGGAAATAACAGGGACATGTCTATAGCAGACCTTAATTTTATGGAAAAAAAAAGATTGTTCTAGAGGCATTATTCCGGAAGAAAAAAGGGGAATACATTTGTATGGAGAATCGCACGCCCTGCTCCCTCTTAAGGGACACAACAGTGAGGTAAAATTGTCCTCATGGTTCTAATTTACAAACGGTTGGTTATCTAGCTATCTGCGTGCGTGCCGTGGTATCGATAAAGCAATTGCACAGCAGCCACATCCTTATTACGTGTGGTAATGTTGCCTCCGTGACAGTATTTAATAAAAAAATTTGCTAATTACATTTCATCACGTTTGGATGATTCGTTCGTACAAGGTCAGCCATATCAACATTGTTATATTGAAGCAATAATATAATTCAGTTTTCCGGTGCCAGAAACTACCTATAACAAAACTTAAACCCCCTTATTCATAAACGCTGCTTAAAGTTAAGTAATGATTAGCGCCTGTTTAACCATACATTTTTGACGTTTAAACATCTCTTAACTTTAAGCAACGTTTATGAATAAGAGGGCTGATGTCTACAATAAAAATCGAATTAGTAATAAATTCAAAAACTAGGCTGAGGATCAGCACTTTTCGAACGTCAAAGATACATAAGACAGTCGCCCAAAACGCCCACCCTTCACCACTTCCTAGTGCTTTAGCTGGGAAGAAGTGGCGCAATAAACTCCCCAGTAGCACAGCTGTCTGTTCAGTTAGAACAAATTGATTCTATATGATAGTATTTAAAAAAAATCACATTACGCAACACAAAACATAATTTAAATAATAATAAAATAATAATAATAATAAAATGATAAATTAATAACCATATGTCAGCTAGCACACGCCAATAGACCAACCAAAAATATCGAGAACTATGGCCGAAATAAAAAATAAAGACTAAACGTAAACAATATCTAAATAAAAGCGTCCAGGCATAAAGGGCGTGCCCGCTTACATATAGCTGTAACTGAAAGTTATAAATGATGAACTAGGACCATCGAGGTAAAATATATAAACAGTTAATTACTAATAACAATATCAAAACCATGATTAGCGAGACGACCAGTCACCACAAGCAGCACCCGTACACGAGCATAACGCAAAGACCAGCTATTAACCCCCTCGCCATATTTAAGAATATATATATATTTATATTAGAATATTTGTGATGTGTTCTAATGTTTATAGTTGTTTATATCGAAGAATTTGGGTATGGTGGAATAGACGATAACCGCAGTATATCAGATTTAGCACAATGACCCATCTTTCCGGTTCCTATCGGTGTCGAAAATAAGGTATTATCGTGTCGATAATCTCTTATCGTGACAACATGAGGCCAGTTTATATTGCCAGTCAGCCACTACATAAAGTACAATGACCTGTAGACGAAGTCAGCGTTTGCGCCAACAAGTATTATAATGTAGTATTAGAAGTTTTACGTAAAATAAGTAATAACATACCCTGTTGCTTAACTTGATGACTTTAAATTGTTGAGCACGCTTTGTGCCAGAATCAGGTTAGGAAACACTGTAGTCGAGGCTATGTAAGTACACCTAATCTTTTTATAGCAATGTGCATAAGTAAGTTATCTGAGAATGCTTAGACATGATGATCAAAGGATCATAACTTCTGGAAGGTCAGCAGCTTCCAATTGTAAACAAAATATCACTTCGACCACCAATCTGCCCACTGAGCATGATTACGACAACATCCCCCCCAGACACCGTTCATTTTGACGGTCAGCGGGAGAGGTTCATGTTCACCACTGGGCATTTAGGATTTACGATCTGTTATAATGGGGATGTTGGGACCGATGGTAAGCCCGTGAGTACATTTGGTACAACAATGAAGTGAGGTTAGAAAGGATTTTAAAAACAAAGAAACTCTTTGTTTTGAAGTAACACGCGATAGGGAAATTTATGCCAACATAATAGGTATATTATTGAAACAGATGAATCGTATGTTCTACATACGAGTAAATATTTTTCACCAATTTGACAATAGAATAGAACGCCTAAACTCCAGTGATTGTTAGTGAGCGTTCATACAGAGGAGGCCATACGAGTGGTTCTCTGGCACTCGCCACACATGTTTACATGCCCACACCGGTACACTGAACTCAGATAAATTGTCGGCGGTTCGTGGAAACGGGACAAGTGCGGACGCCCGGTCCTTTCGCCCGCGTCTGCTGTTTGTGACTGTACTCAAACCGCGCATACCAACACCCAAACCAGTTCATTGACTACAGCGACGGCTGATGCTAATTGCACGCAAATGACAAAAATAAAAAATAAACCGTTCCCCTGGGTACGAGACTTGGTAAACACTTTATAATATTAATAATTAATCCGGTTTCGTGCACGCAGTTTTCTTTTTCAAAGCAAAAGCTTGGTATAAATATAAAGGCATCAAGATTACTTACGTAATATTAAATTTTCCGAGCGATTACCCAGTCAAAAAGTAGATTATTTCACTACAGCGGGTTTGTTGGTGGAGCCCGGCCGAAGTTGCGTGATACTCAGTCTTTACGAACTGTTCCATGGCAAATTACTAAAGATCAGCTAAACTTGATAGACCTATATACATTTATCGATTGTAAACCTGTACATTAAAACTGTTTAACATAATTTATTTTTGTTTTCTCCAATGAAATACGACAAGGCTTTCCACGTCGTATTTCAGAAGCTACACTGTTAAAAGCTTTTAAGCAGGAAGCTTTATTTCTTTATTCCAGTTCCTATTTTTGTAAATATAACTTTATTTATCTAGAACAAACAGCCGAGGAATTCGTAACATGCATTCACGCAGGAAGTATGTATTGTAATTATTAACCACGAAGTGTATTGACTTTCACATACATCATGAGTACACAAAGCGTACATACATGACGAAGATAAGACAGGATACAACAATAATATGTTTCAGATTGTAAGGGTAAGCAATAAAGTCACTCTGGCAGCTAGATCTATCAATAGTAGAGACTCGGCTGTCAAGTAAATGCCATATTTTCGCGAGATTGCGAGCGCCGAGTACGCTCGAGATGCGACAACTCCTGGGGGAGAGGAGATAGATTGCCATTGTACAGCGAACTACAGAGAGGTTAAAGCCACATGTATTTATCTTCAAAGAGTAAGTATACAGCATGATATTTTATCAGAGCTTGCCTGACTATAACATGACATGTGAACTACGCTCGGCTGTCCGCAGTATCATAACATTTTGCCACCAACATGGGTGTCTCCGATTTCGTCGTGAGGCCGTGAGCGTCAAACGACGCGGGTGGTACGCTCGGCTGAATATAAACGTTCCATAAACGTTACATGGCTACTAGCATTCACTGTAAGTCCGTGAACATATGAATAACCGAGTAACTACATTATATTCATGGGATAGTTTGTTGTCAGTGAATATTTGTTGCTCGCTGTGTGGCTTACAGGAGAGAATTGCGTTCAACATTTTCTACCCGTGTCTATTTTTGACACAAATGCGATTTCCAACCCGTTTGCTAAATACTGTTTAAGACTATATTCTATCGACTATAGTCTACGACCTAAAGCTTATGTTTAGCAGTACTTAATTAACTGGTATGATGATAAGTTTTGCTGTTAGAGAATACTTCGTTTCCACAAAAAGCTAAATTATTTGCAATGTTTGTGTTACACAAAACGTTTTATGAGTGATATGGCGGTTGCGTGTTCTGGCTCCACTAGTCATATCGTCCCATGTTGAATTTAATCGCAAAACAGATAGCCTCCAAAGCTGATCCATAGTTGGCTCTGTTTTATTGTTGATCTAGCTTGACGGTTGATGTCATCAGACATGTTATTGTTATTATATTGATCGTTAAACATACATGTTTGTTAATGATATAACGATGCAATTATAAACATCGTCTGAATGCCTTTTCAACGCTGTGGCATCCAGAGCAAGAAAATTACTAACAGAATTACTAATTGAAGAAATATCAGAACGTAATGTATGTATTAGATGAGTATGTTTATCAGTGCGGAATGCTATTCATGAAATAAAGAAGACAATCGACAAGCAATAATTTCATATTGAGTTATAATATCATGATTTAAATTGAACAATGAATAGTATATACTATATAGCTGTGCATAATTATTTTTATGTGCTCGTAGTCAATAGGTCCCCCTGCTTCCTATGTTAAGGGGACACCCTAGTTCAGCTGTCGACGTTTAGGGACTGTTCCTGATGATTGTGATGTTAATCAATAATCCAAAAGTTTATAATATAGCATACACACAACCCAGTTATTCCTAAAATAGTAGAATATTAACCTCATAATGGTAATTGTATTAAATATGACGTTCCAAATAATAAGGCTATTCTATTATATACCCAATGTTTATACCATATACCATTTAGTAATTTATAAGGAAATCCTAGATAATGTTTGTTTTAGAATTGTAATTAAGGCCTCTTGTTTAGCATTTGACGTAAACACACGGAACTAATTATTGTGGATGGTTAAAACTAATTTGCGTACCTCGTTTTTGTATTATAATGAACATGACGCGTACTGATAAAATTATACTAACTTTACATAATTATATGAGTTGATGAATAATAAGTGGTTGTGATAAGATAATATTTTGATAGTGATGTAAATGTTACCTAGTTAGGTCAAGAGCAGCTGGCATTCCAGCCGGCACGAACCACCAGGGCGGCAGCGGCGTGCACATCCGCTGCAGGCGCGGCGGGACCCTCACGCGACCATGCACCACACTCCACACCGCTCACAGTCCACCAACAATGCACCAGTTTCACATTCACCACACAGTAAAATAATAAAAACTTAACGCGCCAATGTCAACGCAGTGTCATGGTTCAGCGCGCCTTAATTGACCTGAATACAGATAACGGTGACGCAAAACAGTTTGCCAACTTAGGATTACTACCGACAGCCTCGATGATCTTCGAAGTTTTCCGGATAGTGAAATAGAGAAAAAATTAATTATACCCTTATAGTTCAATTAAACAATCGAGGAAATAAGCGAAGAAGGAAACGAGACGACTATGTCGCAACTACTACTACGAGGAATTTTATGCCATGAATTGTAGCAGCGCTAGACACGCCATCCAGAGAGCAAAGTAATAAAAATATTAAAGCTATAAAAGGACAGAATCGAGAGCGACCGGATTTTTCAACAAACTTTAGGGGAGTCAATAATTAGAGGGAGCGATTGGCTGAGTGATGTGAATAAGGGTTGTTATGGCTGCAACGTAAGGGTCGATAAACTTTTTGTTAAGGATGATTTTTTGGATAAATGAAAGTAGGTAGAAACCTACAAATTGAATTCCTTGCTTAAAGAGTTTATAGCAGCTAAGCTGGTGTTCGTTTTGGGCTCGGAGTAAAGAGAACATGTAATAGTTTATATCGCGGAATACGTCGATGTGCGTTCGCGTTGCAGCGCGAGGCGATCGGTCTGTGTGTCGCTCGGTGTGGCACTGACGTCTGCCACCGGCCGCCTCTGGCTCCGAGTACAGACTAGAGACTGCCGCGGCGTCGCTCGCCCGCCCCCGCGCTACTCAGTGTTCTGTTCTTGAGCCACCCTATCATAGCGAAGCTTGCCCTGCTTGCGCGTCGTTCCCTGAACTTGGAGACATGAGACGCTAAATTCATCGTTACTTTATGCCAAAGTTTTTGGAAGTCATTTGGATTTTTGTGGGTAACAACATCATTCTTAGCGTTCTCATTCTTTTTTAGTTTATGGAGCTTTCAGCAGAGCTCAACTCAAAGTAATGAAGATCATAAAATTGGATTTGATGAAATTTAATACTCAACTAAGCGTTAGTAGAGCTATTAAATGATGCTGCGGCCCGTGGTCAAGTCTCAATCTCAATCTGCCTAGCCTTTTCCCAACATTGGGGTCGGCTTCAGCTGAATACCAGTATTTTACATGGAGCGACTGCCTATCTGACCTCCGCAACCCAGTAACTGGGAAATAAGCCCGTGGTCAAGTCTATAATAGTTTATGTGTTTCCATCATAATTTTGGTGCTACCGTAGTATTCGGCACGTAACTTACAGAAATTGCTTTTCTTTTCCGTTTATGGATTAACCATGTCGAGAAGACGCACCCTTTCCTAATTTTATACTGAAACTTCTGGGAGAAAGCGGATACAGCCTCTTATACAAAACCGTGCCCAAAATACGAGAGAATTGGAGCTCACTCTAACATTTATTTAAAGCACGAAGGAAAATTAAAGTCGGAATCATTTGATGTTAATTAGTTCTTCGTTTAGTAACCAGAATTGAAGGTAACATCAATTACACATTAGTATAATTAATGAATTGCAATAAAGCAAACAACAATATCTTCAATCGTCAATGGCTTTTTTTTTCGATTAACATAACATTATTCTGGTTACTGGTTGAATAAAAAAGTGAAAATCTGTACTATAATGGCCTAATAGGTAAGATCTACGATATAGGTTGTAGATACAAAGAAAATTCGTCGTCACCTGAAAGATGAGCAGGGATTCGAGACATGAGATTTGCTAAACGTATTCCAATTTACCACCCCTGGCACGTACTGACGACATTGGCTATAAACCATTCCGATATCGGACGTCGAGGAACTGAGCCGTTCACAGAAATAATAGTGGCTCCCGAGCGTCAAAGGAAACCCTATAAAGTATTTATTTATATGTATTTGCGTTTGAAGAATTTCACGGATTGAAAATAGGCAAACTGGTATCCGTACCTATAGCGTTCATTTGGTGCAAGAATCATAAGATTTGGTCTTGTGATACCAAATAGGTTTTATATCAATATCATTTTATAATTTTCATATACAGGCTGTGGCGTAAATAGGAACCCAACGTTAAGGGGTCGAAACACCATATATTTATCTATATAGAAAAAAACTTACGATATTTATCAGCCAAGGAAGTGGCTTATTGTTCCTAGAACAGATTGCAATGTGGCAGTCAAGAAAAAAAAAATACCTGTACCTAATGAAATTTAATAAAGTTATTTATTTTTTTAATTCACCTCATTTTCTATAGAAATAACTTAGAACAGACTGACATGTGGCAGTCAAGAAAAAAAAATACCTGTACCTAATGAAATTAAATAAAGTTATGTATTTTTTTAATTCACCTCATTTTCTATAGAAATAACTAACTATTTTTAAATTATGTTATAAGTTATTATTATATTATTTTAGAATCTGCATTATTTGGACTACTTTTTTATAGTAATGGACACTGACGGTGTAGTATATTTTTTTTACACCATTCGCATACAATGTTACATAATTTTCCAGAGACTCGAGTTGAAAGGACATTAAGTAGGTGCAGACTACATGCTGTCCAGAGACATAGGAGTACTTCCAAATGGTTCCTTGCATCAATTTATCCATGAAAAAAAAAAATCAGGAACGATTCGGGTTAAAAAGTGTTAGTTTTAATGTTTTCCCGTTAGTTTTATATATTTATTTGATTATTGAATATGTATAAGATAGCGTCGTTGAGTTTGAACTCGTTGGTTTTATCTTGCCTCAGATTGTGTGTGTGTAGTGTCCAGGGTCTGATGATGGAGTCGGAAGGTGGCCATAGGAACTCCTCAACGAAACAATATAGCATCATCGTGTTTAGACTCATTGGATATGTATTGACAAAACGTTAGGTAGTGACTTGTGAAGGACAGCATGGTTGACATCTGTCGGGCATGCCACCGTCCGGGAAATCAATCCGACACATTTCTGGCTGTTTTCGTCTGGCTAACGGAGACTATATGCATAGGCACAACATTTTAGCCAGGATTATCCACCAGCAAAGTGTTTTCCGTTCAAGACTTGTTCGCGACATGTTAAAAACGTGGTGATAGATCGATCAGAGCGTCGCACAATGATTATTGATATAGTGGTCTCATATGACGTAAACCTCATGAAAGCCGAAAAAGATAAGCAGATTCAGATCTTGACCTAGCTCGCTCGATGTGGATGCAGCAGTCGTTGTGCCGATAGTCGTTACGGCTAATGGCATAATAGCCATGAGCCTCGACCAACACCTGAGGAGGCTGACGTAAGACAGCTGGATCAAGGGCTTGATCCAGGATGCGGTACTTCTGGACACGGCGCGTATCGTTAGGTTCCTCTCTCAGGAGCCCTGACCACCGGTAGGTTGGACCCTGTTCCCGATACCGGTGGGCTACAATTTTTTCTATTTTTAAATGCTTTTTTTTAATGGTGCATAAAAATATTTAAAAATGTAAATTATATGCATATAAATGAAATAATAATAAAGTGTTGTTCAAAATAATTACTGTCATTTAATAATAAAAATTCGCATTTGGTTGTCATTATTCATTAATAAAAAAAATCAACAGAAAATAGAGTCTCGACCGAGATCTCGGTCTCGACATTCTGGGCTATAAATCGGACCGAGAACTCGGTCTCGTTTCTCGGCTAAATATCGCCGACATTCTCGGCCATAACCGAGACTTATTCTACGGTAATAATTTACTTCATCGTTAGCTAGCTCATCGAACATGACCGCAACAGATGAATCCAACTTATGGGCAGCTCATGATTCCATAGTTTGAAGATGAGCCAATGACAAGTGACAAAAACAGTCTAAATGCTGTAATCGAAATAGCGCTTGATAGCTTTCTTAGAGAGCCAAGACTGCAAAGAAATGCAAATATTTTTGGGTACTGGTATTCTTAACCTTATAAAGTACTTAGGTCCTGCAGCAAATAAGTTTTTATCAGTGCCACCTACCAGTGTAGCGAGTGAACAGTTTTGTTAGTTATACGACGAGAAGCGACACTCTTCTCAATGGGTGAATACGCTGAAAAGTTGATTTTCTTTGTGTTACAACATCATGTTGTTTAATTTTGAATATTAAAACTATTACATTCTTAAATATATAATATGCAAAATTAGCGCATTTTTTTTCTCGATTTTTGTATTCTCGGTCTCGGCCGAGAACGAAAAGCCAGTCTCGGTCGACCCTTAAAAAATACTTTTTCCCAAAACTCCTCGGATAGATTTTGAAGAGCTTTGGTTAACAGTATAAGCCCAAGGAACATAATGCACTTTGTGTCCATTCTAGGCAGCACTTGATCCAACTTTCCATATACGGATGATCAATGTCTTTGAAATAAACACTTTTTTTTTCAATACTTGTAAAACTACATTTACAAAATTATTTGTATGCACATGTATTCTGCAGATATAAACTAAAAACAAAATTAAAAAAAATATAGAAATTTATTCATACAAATTGCAGCCAATTTATATGTTGTGTGGTATATGTTGTGTTTCGACCCCTTAAAGTTGGACCACACTCTGTATTTAGAGAAAATAGGTTAGATGAAAAGATTGGCTAAAGTTATAATTTTATTCACGAAGCTAGGAACTCGATTTTTATTTTAGTTTTCATAATTTTTCAGATTGGAAAACTAAATCAAATACCATGTTTGTTTTGCGTGTTGTCTAGCCAAATAGACAATAACATAACAATAATACATACCCTAATGGTTACGACACGCACGTTACATATATAAATCGATGGAGACGTCATTTGTCATATTATCGTTTCGGTACTTTAGACGCTTCAAGGGAGCGTTCGTGCATAATGTATATTAATATCATGTTCAAAGGAATCATTAAAATAGTCCTCCCCTACTGGTGTCACGGTAGTCAATAAAGCTTTTTTGTACTTATTTGCCAGGAAGGTCATTAAAATCAATTGGTATGTGAATGAAGAGTATCGAAAACCAAATCCAACGTAATTACTGTATATTTATTCCCATGTTCCTGTAATAAATAGTGCACTATCTATGTTTATAAAACTATGCTAATGTAGAAATATAAATTTTGGGCCTAAAAACACGTTAATGTTTTAGCTACACGCGCTCGATCATGATTTAATGTTTTAAATAGTTTAATGGCCGCGGCAAAGTTAATCAATACAGATATTTATTACTCTTCAATATAATGAAATAAAACCATTTAATTTCATCGTTTTAAAAAGGTAAAAGTTTCACTTAAGTGGACTACAGGAGCTAAACGCAAGTTTTATAATGCCTAAAAGTATATAATCCACTGCAGTAAACAAAATCAGAAAAATATATGATATTCTTCAGGATATAACTGGTAGTTTGATAGTGTGTTGAAAACAAAATATGTACAACTAATTTGATACGATAGAAATAAATCACGAAAATACTTCTCAAATTTATTTTAACGATTAAAAACCATATTCTTAAACATGATGCAACCATTTAGATTTTTAGCAGATTATTCTACAAGCAGCATACATATACCTACACAACAAAAAAGTCTAAGCAACACACGTTTTATTAATTGATACTTTATTTTTTTCTTAACAAAGTAGATTGGTTTACAATCTTTTTGTTCTCAGAAACATAATACTGGCGGATTTTAAAAATATAAAATTTTCTATTGTGTTTTGTTTTCATTAAAATAAAAGCTAATTATTTTCCCGATTTCATGTGTTTTCGTTGTTTGATCAATTTTGAGGTAAACAGTTTTTGAAAAAATTGAGTGGTGAGTAATTTTTATGTCATGGAGCGACGCCATTCAACTGCTAATGAAATGCAGAGAGCTATAGGAATGCTACAAGCGGGAAGAAATCAGTCCCAGGTATCTCGGCATTTTGGTGTCTATAGGGGCGTGATTTATCGTCTTTGGCAGCGTTACGTTAATAAAGGGATCCTGCGGAGCAGCACCCAGGACGTGGAAGGAGTACAACTGCTCGACAGGACCGATACATACAACTGACAGCAAGACGTCAGCCGATGTTAACCGCCCGGGAGATAGGATTAAAGCTACAAATCTCAAGCGGTGGTTATTAGCCACCAAACCGTGAGAAATAGGCTGCACGACAATCAATTAGGTGCCCACCTATACGCCATGGGAATTGCGCCCGTCGAAACGAATGGTGTAGGGAACACTTGACATGGACATAGGAGCAATGGGAAAAAAAATATTTTGCGATGAGTCCCGGTTTGGATTTAGGCCTGATACGAGAAGGGTAAGAGCGTATCATCGTCCCGGAAATGCTGAACGGTAGAGATGCGTCCAGGAAGTGCACCCTTACAGTGGCTCCATAGTGATGGTATGAGCGGATATTATGAAGAACAGCCGAACTGAGCTCGTTTTTGCAATATAAACGATGAAAGTTACGTTGAAGATGTCCTCGGGTCTTATGTTCACCCATTTGCACAAAGTCTTGCCTCAGATTTCACGCTGATGCAGGATAATGCGCGTTCGCACACAGCTCGGAGGACCAGAGAGTACTTGACAATGGAAAACATCTGGGTATTGCCGTGGCCTGCACAATCGTCAGACCTCAATCCCATCGAGCACGCATGGGACATGCTCTAGAGACGTGTCCTAGAAAACCAGGACGGAGTGTCGACAACCCTGCAACTGAAAGACTTGTTAAAATTACATCGGGAGCAATTGCCGCAGGATCAGATAAACAATCTTATAAATTCAATGAAAAAACGTTGCCGACAAGTTTTAAACAACAGAGGCGGTCACACTTTGTATTGAATTACCAAATAATAATAAACAAAAACGTTATTTTATTTTGTAAAACATTAAAAGTTTAATTTCGTTTTAACTTTATTTTATACTACGTATGGTGCACATATTGTTAATGATTGTGATTAAATGAAGGATTTTGTTGCTTTTGTCACAAATGCATCAAAAAAATGCTTAGTTATTATTCATAAAAGAAATATGAATATATTAAAATAGTAAAAATCGATCAAAAGTTTAAAACCGTACATGTTGTTTCGCCCTTTTTGATGTGTAGTAACGCAATAGTGTTACATTTTTTTGGTCCAATCAATAGAATTTTTTAAAATAGATAATTACTTCATATTTTGCAATGAATCGAATCGAATTGAATTGAATGAATCCACCGTTGTGTCATCGCGCTTCTCTTTCTTTTCTATGCAGTTCGACAGTGACCGCGCTTTAGCTGTTGTCAGCCTCTTAAAGGTCTATTATTATGTAAATTGTAGGTTTGTAATCAAATCATTGACGCCCATTGCAATCGTAATCAGTGCTAATTAAATATTATTTATTAGATACTGGGAACCGCCCTGAGTAAGTCAAGGATTGTAATGATAAGATGCTAAGCTTATCGTGCATCACGTTAAACATTGTCGAGCTGATAATGATAGCGAACTATCCTGAGAAACAAATTAATGGATTGCGATCGAGATAGTTCTAGTTTTTTATCGGTACCATTATTTACCCAGTCACTTAGATAAAAATCTACAAAAAGCAGTTTGTATCGACCAACGATAATAAAAATTATAGGTTCGTTCGGTTTTATGACATGCATTGGGATTTTCTCAGCTAAAACCAGTTTACAGGTTATTATTTCCATTAGGCTCGGATTTCGGAGCACAAGATAATATGTCACGGAATGTGTCAATATTGAGAACGAAATTTAAATGGATTGTTCTGGTACTTATAGTCGATGAGCAAGCAATCTGCCTCATCTCTGCATCGTCCAAATTATCCATTCTAACGTCTATTTCAATTTTAAAGATAAGGTGTTAGACGTCTAGAAAATATCGATCTCCAAGTACACGTAACATTCACAAGTTTTTTGAAAGCAACATGCGGAGATTATTTAAAACTGCTATTGGTAAATATTGTAGCTAATCATATAGTTAGCTGGTTAAACTGACATGATACTTACACAAACATCCTAAAAATAATAAAAGCAGATATCATAAAACAAATACGTATCTATGTGCTGCATCAGCTATGTCGTTGAGAAAGATTACTATTTGAAGAGTCAATACTAAAATGAGGTATTTATTTTTATTGCGTTTCATATGGGATTGAGGACTTTACCAAGATTGGTGATGTTTTCCTCAAACGTTTTAGGTGATGCAAGCGAATAGAGGAAAAAGTTGCCTCAGAACAGTTCGTTGTACTTAATTTTACGCATACGGTATAAAGCTGAATTTAGTATGAATCATTGGCGCTTAACAATTTCAATATAACGATCCAGAATGAAATATTCTATGTCCTAACCCAAGTAATGATCTACCCATATGCCAAATTTAATCCAAATCCGTTCAGCCGTTTTAGCTTGAAAGCGTATCGAACAAACAAACCCACTTTTGCATTTATAATATTAGTTAGGATTTATAGCAATCTTCGAGCTAATCAAACCACGCAATAAAATGCTGCCATGTAAAATTGACCACCCCTTTTCACCCCGTCAAGGGTTATTTTTTTATTATTTATTTTCGGTCTTAAATGGATGGTTGATCTTTACATACAGATAATCCTCCGTGCCTGGGAAAGCACGTTAAGCTGTTGGTACCGGCAGTCATTCTTGGATTTAGACAGTCGTTACGGGTCGTCAGAAGCCCGAAAGTCTGACAACCAGTCTTACCAAGGGTTATCGTGTTACCCAGTAACTTGGTTGTGGAGATCAGATAAGAGTAGCTCCATGTCAAATACTGGGATTCTGCTGCATCCGGTTAGACTGGAAACCGACCCCAACATATGTAGTTGGAAAAGGCTGGGCAGATGATGATTTGCGGTCTTGAATATAAATTAAATATCCAGTTTTGAGTTAATCGGACTGCGCGTTAAAATCGTTCCATACAAACTGACACTCTCCAATCCCCCTTAAGTTTAAAAAAACTATAAATGACAAAGTTTATAATTTAATTAGATAAATATTCAAGCCAAGTTTCAAGTCTATTAAATCAAGGAATAAGATTTTGTCATACAACCGAAATCCTCGCCTTTTCACCCCCTTTAAGGTCCTTTACTCGCCTACATCATAAAAGGATCCCTTGTGCACAAAATTTCACGTCCCTAGTCCCAGTAGTTTGAGCTCAGTCTGTCAGTGTCTCCTTTTATATATTATAATAATCAACATAACGATTATTTTTTTCTTAACTAGTGGAGCGCAGATTATCTTGTAGCTAATGTAGCCAGAATTTGTAAAATAATTTTTATATTTGGGAAAAAATCATGTGTGAAGTTAAAGACGGCTGAAGACCAAGATAAGATTAAGATGGCTGCTAGCGAGATTTACAAGAAACCTGAAACGGATAGTAGCCAAACGAAGACAATGTAAACAGCAACGTGTAACACACCAAAGCTGTGACAGAAGAGTCGAGAAAGAAGTTAACCCCGCCAAAAGATGCACCGGTGGAGCTGGACATGAACCAATCTGGCGGCAACGTCGTTAAAAGATCCATACATAAAATATCACCTGTCTCCCCACTAGTCCATTGCCTACTCAAGGATGCATATCCGGTATGGCTCGCAAATCCTTCCATGTCCTAAGGGGACGCCTTCCTTACCATTACCACGGGCTCCTTAATATGCATTGGCCTCAGTAGCCCCATGCAATATGAGGCTCCAGGGGCTAGTGCAAATCTTGGGGTTTATGCGATTTATCGAGTCAGGTTAGACCGCGCTGGAATTGGTGCATTTTATTCATTCATTGGGAAAAAATCATTTGATATGCCTCTGCTGCTGCTGTTTAGGGCAGATGTTCCCTGTTTCTTCAAATACCAGAGTATTTTCTCCCAATATCGACAGAAGATTTGGCACGGGTGGGTCAGATGCTTTGGGGGGATCCTTGATCCGCTACTGGTTATGAGGATAGTTACAGTCTGAGTTGATGGTTTCTTCCGATACTCAAAAGTTATTCAATTCAATGCTGGTTGGAGCTGAGAAACGTTGGAAAGGTGGTTCAAAAATATTGTTGGTGTGTCAAACAATTTTTCAATTCAGGGAGCCGTTTGCAAAATATTAAGCTTAAAAGTGCTAGTTTTTGTTAGAGCCAAGTCCCCCCCCCCCCCTGCCTAATTCACAAAAGTAGCATCTATATCGAAGTTAAAAGGAAAACTATCACAGCTAAGTAGGCGTTTACAGGTTAACGAGTAATAATCGACTAACTTAAATTTGCAGTTTGAAAAACATATGGGAGAACATGTTTTTCAACTACAATGTTAAGTTTGTTATTGGGATAAATTCATCCCAACTACGGAACCCTTCAATGCCGACACGCTCTTGGCCGGTTTTTTTTCTGCAATCTCTGCTAAATTAAGTGCTAAACTATCGTTAAGGTTTCCTACGTGGCTATTTCTGTTTCAGATCTTCACATTTAAAACTTTGGAAATATGTTGTTTCTGATATTCTACCTTGCTTAGTTTAAAATCTACATAATTATTTCGAATGAACTAATCTATGTTTGGCTTTTTATCTACAACTGAAGTGAGTATTTAATTTGTATTGATGTTATTTCCCACGACGTACCCAACATTATCTGTCACTCAAATGAGGTCGTGATAAAGAAACACTTAATACTAAAGATTTTGGAGTCTCGTAAGACGTCGTATCGCCTGCAAAAACATGGCTCAGAAATAGACTCAGCGTGGGTCTGTAGGGTGTACAGATAAATAGTGTATTTGGGAAAAATGAATGTTAGAGATTTAAAGTAATATTATGGTAGAATGTCACTAGGAGAAGTAGGATTCCTATATAATTGCATTGTTAGCAGGTTTAGGTTTTGATTAAAAAGACTAAAAACTGATCTTGGTTTCAGATGGGCACAAACGCCCTGCGGTAAAATTGTCGTACAACTGTAAACGAAGTGCCTTTAGCTTATTAAACAAAAATATCTTCTTAAGAAAATCTATCAAGTGGTGAAAATAAAGGTCTCTGTCCTTCTACTCCTCAGACCAAAAATAAGCAACGTTATTTTTGCCACACAAGTTGAGAATAGCTTTGAAAGGCAAACTTCCTCTTACTTTCATGGGACAGAAACGCACATCGTATAAACAAGACAGGAACTACACAATGTACAAAACTTGTTTATCCTACACTTGTTTTGCGCAAGTTTCGTCTGACATCGCAAAATATAAAATGAAAAATGTAGCTCCACCAAAAATACCATCCATTTTGCTAAAACTGGCCTAATTGCACACTTTCGCGTACAAATAAAGACGACAATGTTATGAAATTCAGAACACCAGTTCTCAATCTGGTTTTATAAAGCGAAGACATCAACAAAATGTCGTAGAAAGCGTAGCTTTCACGTAAACGCAGGAGGCAGCGGCGGATACGATATGACATATGGTATAACCGCGTTGTTGACCTTTCGCACGATGTGAACGTTGATGAAATACACAATGCAGTTGACACAAGGTGAAATTTTGTACGAAGTGAACGGCTCGGCTAAAGTAAGGATGCTTGCTGAGGACACGTTGACCCGCAAAACCTTGATAGCATTCCCTCTGCACTGTTGCCCAATCCAACTGCTAATGACTGCTTAATCACAACTATAACCTTACATGAAAATTAACATGGCAATGGTAACCAAATTATTTATCTGAAACGGTTATTTCTTTGCGAATTGTTAGATTTTGACTCTGCCAGAGGCGCTCGCCGACTTTTAGCTAAATTAATTTAATTGTGTTTTTACGACAGCCATTTGTAGTTTCGTTTGAAACAAAATGTATTATAGGTATGTATAACGGTATAAAATTGTATAAAGAAAAGAGCACGTGAAAATATATGATGATACATCACGTAGGCAGCTTCACAACCTCGACTGTTATTTAGCCTTCAAGTCTCCTTACCGTTTGAGTGTCGCGAGGTAGCATTGCGAAAGTTGACAGCACCGTACGTGAGCAGATTGTAGAGGATTCACATTCTTGTTCTGTGGCGTTCGCTTTGCATTTCAGTTTCCATTCTAATACGAATTTGCTGCTACGTTGAACGTTAAATTGGGGATTTAATTAAATAACGTTATAAAAGTTTTTATTAAGGCACTCAATCGAAGCCCGAGTGTCTTATTAGCCATTATAGTAGCTGCCACTTGGACTCCTTTAACGATAGTTGGATGGAACATTAAAGTATATTGAATACGGTAAGCTGTACGAGAGATGGCCAGTGGCGGTTAATGTCGCTCTGACGATATCATAAGAAACAGTCGTGTGCAGATCATAATTAAGTACATAGCGTCCAGACTCTTGGCGTTGTTAATGGGTTCGGTAGTAACAATGCGATATTACGACCCACTCAGGGTTCCCACACAAATAGCAAATTATATCCATACACGTCAAACAAATAGGCGCTAGAACAACAAGGTTGCGGTAAATAGATGGCGTAACTGCGAACGAGAATACGTACTATTGACGCTAGATACCTACTAGGCGCTGTAAACTCTGAGAATCGTCTAGATAAATGTGTACTTTATAATATCCCTGAAACGTGGTCTTGATTGCGACGGTACGATCATCTCGTCTAGCCTTGTAACGAAGCAAAGTTAATCACTGATAGTAACTTTCAAAATGTTACAGCCATGCAATTAATTTGTGAATGGAAATGGAAAGTGATATTGTTGTTTTTATTGCAGGAAATAAGTTTCTTACAAAACGCGACCTTAGAATCGAACAAATCAAACCCAGGCCGAGCTATAACGTTGGGTGATAATTAATCTTCGTCCAAACAGCAACACGATGGGCCCAATGCTTGTAGGAATCGTGTTGCGGAATCTTATTAAATATCTACACCTCACTGGAGTTATTGTTCACCACTCATTGTTATAATTAGTCATTAATAATCTGTCTTGTCAGCGTTGGTTGTATGATTAATAAACCGAGATATTAAACACCAGCTGGCCGCACTCAGAAACAATAGATTTTTCTCGCGTAACTACTGCAGATACAGATGTTGGATTACGTACACAATTCCATAACAGAAGTATTCATAATATTCAAATTGAAAACATAGTTAGATATGGTAATTCCAATGTTATAAAATTAATCGCCAAGTTGCAATTATGATACTCAGGAGTAACTTAACAGGTTGTAAATCTAACTGACAAAACTGCTCATTAACAAATGTGTAATTATGTGGTTGCTAGATTCCACGCATTAATGAACATAATACTTGATCAATTTGTAGTTAATTTATTTTTATATTGCCTACTTAAATGTCAAGTAGTTTATAGTTATTTATAGTACATGTGTAATATAGTCGCCGATCTTCCGTGTTTAAACAGGCTGAAAGTTATGAGCAGTAACATCTTTCCCGTAAAACGTAGCGAGTACCAACTCGAGAGTGGGATAGTAAAGTTAATGATCGTAATGTATACCTAGGCAATATAAATAGAACGGGGTCATCGTCACTTGGTGTCACTATCTGGTGGGTACGCAATTATATTAGTGGACAATTGTTCAAGTGGTTATTTCAGGACTTGGGTGAACGGCCTAGACAAACTCAAGGCTTAGGACCAGCTGAGTGCTGAACCGTCGAGCAGTTCAAGGGCGTCGGGTGAATGCCACCAGGCAGGTTTTTTACCATCGTGACGACTGGTCTTATCGAAGCCGGATGAACATTGAGCGTTGCTAATAACTAACGACTTAGCAATGTTCACAGCAGCCTCATGTCGACTACGTACATTTGGATGGATTCACTTCGCGTGTTAACAAAACACGAAAATTACTACCGATAAATGCATCCGATAACTGAACCAACGACACTCAGCTCCTCATAAAAGTGTACTTTAAAAAATTCACGCCACCATATGGGCAATTTGAAATCTCATTTGGCCTCTTCCGTTGTTTGGGGAGGCGAACCTTTACTTAATTTGAATAACGTATGAGATTCCGGTGTGAGCGGTGTTGCAATGATAACGAGTAACAGCCGTCTAAACACAAAACACTTTACGATGATACTTTTACACCATAGACATTTTCTCTCATGATCCTCGAGAAGAATAAAATAAAGGAATTCTCGGTAAAAGATAACAAGTTACACCTGCGGGGAGCCCGTATAACTAGCTATAACTAGGTAAGAGCGTAAAACCTTTGTTCTTTCTCGTCCGTGGCCCGACTCGACTCTACGAAAAATTATCTTTTTACTTTTTTGCTGAGTCGCTCCCGGAGCGGTGCGGACCGCCCGAGCAGGTAGACTGCTGAATATAATAAACGTTTATTCTATACGTACACATTTAGGTAACATTTGGAGAATGTCGTTATGCGTTACTATGGTCCCTACATCCTTCCTTCAACATGAGGTCTTCAACCACCGGAGATTGGAGCCTTTGTGAGTCAAAGCACTTAGTCTAAAACGGAATCAAATTAAAATAAGAATATTAATGGATTTTTCAAGTAACAATAGATTAGCAGTAGCAATAGATTTGCCGTGGTTATCTTAATACCACGCAATTAAAAAGCCTCTCAGAGCGTGATTGGATTTCATTTGCATTTTATTGGAAACTATCGTATCCAAGGAACTCTTGGAAATTAGACAAAGAAAAAGACCTTCGTATACAATTATTTGACGAAGGTACCTTTATCTAATTAAGTATCTATAAACCTAGTGCCTACCTACCTACCTGCCTTAAATCTTGGAAACCAACCAGGAAGTGAGTTATGACCAGGTGCAAAATATTGGTCAGACAAAAAACTAAAATTGCTATTAATGATCACTTATATGGAGTTATGAACTATGAATTAATAATATCTATGATATTATAGTAGGCAGTAGGTTAAAATAAGAATTATGGATTTTATAGCACTAAACTTAGCTAGAATTTACGTTTTTTATGTTACGATTATTATTACTAGCCTGTATGATCTCCCCACTGCACTGCAGGGCACAAGACTTCGCACTCTTTTTCGGTTTGACTGACTGCCCCCTTAGTCTCGCGACTACTGAGCGTGAGGTCCTGGGTTCTAATCCTGGGTCGGCTAAAGTGTTATTGAGTTTTCAATTTCTCAGTAGCCCGGAGTTTGGAAGTTGGTGCTTTGATACCCTCGTGCTTCGGAAAGCACGTAAAGATGGTCCTGCGTCTGATCTCTCCACGGTCGTGTTAGATTGCCGTCGTCTGACTATGAGGGAAGGAACAGAGTGGTTTGTGTACACACTTGTGCACTATAACATCTACCGCTTATTTGGGATTATCTCTAGCTTCGACTTCTATTTGTCTAGGACTACTAAGGATCAGTCCTTATCAAAGAAGTCCAGCTCAACCCGCCATCTCCGTCTGGGCCTGACGCGATGTCGCTTGCTATTGAGTGGGACTCACTTGGGTCGTGTGTTTGGCCCATTGTTCGCCTGACTGATTGGTTTAGTTAAAATTTGGGATGCTTCAGAGATTCGTACGCAGCGGTGAAAGAAACGCTGCCGAGACGTGGATACTCTAGACAAGATGGACTGACAGTTGGTCTAGGCTAGGTCATCAAAAAGATTTATGAAGCTGTTAGCCTGGGGCCCTTCTGATCGATTAGATCAGAAACAAAATCATCTCAGAATGGGAGAATATGCTTTCCTTTAACTAAACCTGGCAAGATACCACAAGTCGTAGGAGCAAACGATTTTTCTGGTTAAAATCGGAATAATTAATAGGGGAAGCTTCTCCAAACCAGGTAGAACAATGGAAAGAGGTTAGGTTGGATGGAAGTAACAAAAGAAGCTGATGTTGTCATGCTACTTAAACGAGGACTTTGTCCAGCCGCCTCCCATCCAGGCCAGTAGCATCCCATATACCACTGTCTATGGGATGCTACTGGCCTGTATATTTATTTATTGAAGACCTATAACAACCTCCTGACAGAGTTGATAGGATGCAAATAATAATGTCATAATGATAATATAATAATAATGTGATGTCATCTACCTATTCAGGGTGAATCACCCAATTGCTAGCACTCCACTAATTATCAGCACCTCGGTGAATAAGTTAAAAATATCCGTTTCTCTTTTTGGTTGTTGTATTGCAAAGTAAAAAATATACTAGGGAAATCCTACTTTATACAGTGTCAAAATTTTCAATAGGTACGTAAACATCAAAAATGGCGGCAGGGTCGGAATTCAAAAAGTCGGTCTGAAGTTGTTGGTGTTTTTCGGCCATTTTTACTCATTGGAGGTAAGTTTAATGGTCATTTTTTTTTCTGTTTCTGATGTTTAATGAGAATTGGAATGAAATCTTAGTTTTTATAAGGTATTTTTAGTTCGTTGTTTCAATAGGATTTTAAAGATTACCGTTAGATTATTTCAAAATATGGGGTGCCAACATCTGGGTATATTTTTAAAGAGAAATCCAATTTATAAGCTCTCATGCTGAAAATTACAGTTTTTTTATTTTTATTTTAAGCTTTTCAGTAAGGATTAAGAATTAATTTTGATATAAAAAATATGATATGACATCATTTTCCAAATGTTTATCCAATTTCAATAGGTATCTTTGAATTGTTTGGCGAGTGTCGACAATTATTGTAATTTGTTAAGTATTTTTCTTAGAAATTTCTTAATATTAATAGCAATAAAAAGCATTTTATTGATAATTTTAAAATATATTTTTTTTGCATTAAGTCTAAGTGCTGGTAATTGAGTAATTTGGTGCTGGCATAACTGGCAACAATTGTGCCAACAAATGGAGGTAGGTACATTTTTCAAGTGTAGTCTAAATGCTATTACATTAGCTGCAAAATCTCATGAAAAATATTTTAAATATTTAACATACTACCTAATGAAATTAAAAATGAACAAAAATTTAATATCTTTATAAATAAATTAAAACAATTTCTAATCTGTAAATGTTATTATAATGTACATGAATATTTAAATGATAAATTTAATAAATAAACAATAATATCAAAAAAATATTTATAATTACCAATGATAATAATAATATATGTATAATTTAAATAAATATTAATGTTTAATTCCAATATATGAGTGGTAAAAATTATATGTACACAATTAGTTATCAGCCTACCTACCTACACAAAACGAAAGAGTAGATTAATATTAAAATTGTACAAATATCTATAATAGCCCTCCTCCTAATTTTTATGTTGTTATGCCCGACAGGGCCCACAATGCTCCAAAACTAATGTATGTCTTTATATACCTACCACCTAAGTTCACATTGTGGAATGCAATAAATGTATTGAGTATTGAGTACATAATTAAACAAGAAGTTTTATGGATACATAAATTTAGTAAATAATATATAGTATTCTTAGACTTCTTATAGTGCTGATAATTGGGTCTGTTACCCTACCTAGATAAAGTCAATTGTTTGTATTGTAGTGCTCTATATATTTTTATTATAAGTCGATAGACAAAGAAATAAATCAAATAGTAATTAAACTATCAATGTTATTACTGATAAGTGATTATATTTGTAAAGACTACTGTAATTTCTTTGTGAGACAATAAATAATAATATGTGTAATAATAACAACGGAAATTGTTGAGGACTTGATTTTACACACAATCTTCATTGTAGGGAAGATAAAACAGCCTGAATTCGTAATTTCATGCAAAGTACCTCTTCATAAATATTTAATAGGCGTTACTTACCATATTCCATTGAATCTTTGAGAGATAACCTTACAAGCACCTAGTTTTTTATTTTGTAATTTTACCTGAAAAATGGAAACTAGAATTAGTATGATATTCTAGTAGTTAAAATAAAAAAAAACATAACAGAATGCTAAGCAAGTATGCTTTTGACCTTTAGTTGGGTCTCCAAGCTGTGCCAATGATGAATTATTTTAATTACTATTAATATAATCCTAGGAATTATACAGAATGTATGCATTCATAGTTCCAGCTAATATGAATAATACCATTTACCATAATCCAGTGATTTTATTCTTGGATGCAAAGTTCACATGAGTCAGTTAGGTGCGGTACAGATTTAAATATAAGATTTAAATCTGTATCTATTTGCTCAGAGGGAATACCCAATAGTGAATAGTCCAGTTTAAAGAGTGAATACAGACTAAATATACCTGCTTTAGTTTCCTGTTCATAATTACAAAAAAATACATTGTTAAGATTTGTTACTGTGATTTATATAATTTTTTGAATAAATTGTTTTGTGATTTGTTGTATACTGTTTTGCTGAAGAATGTTTTCAGTACACCAACTGCAGAGATATCAGTAGTGGATGAATATTGGAGGATTGTTGGAAAGATCGGCCATTTAGTTATTTTGGGATAGGAAAAGTATGAAAATGTGTGATTGGATATTACTGTCAATATTATCATCAATGTATGTAGGTACAAAATTAAAACAGAAGTTGCCTGTTTTTTAATTAGAGGATGTTGGGCAACACAATGTATTTCCAACAATACTAGAGTGGGAGTTGGAGTTTAAAATGTCAAAATATCTCTCATTGTCTGAATATCAATATTTATTTTTATTTGTTTAAATAAATCCAGTCTATGTATATCTACACTAAGTGTAGACACAGTAAAATGTTAGTAAATAGCATAATCTAATAGTCATACTATTTGAGGTAAAAATATTACATTATTATCCTGTATATGCCTATTCCATATTATAGGTGGGTAGCCAATATTTGTTAGCATTAGCATTACTGTCCCCATTTAGTATACCTACATGAAGAATTTTTCATGAGTAATAATGTGTAAGTAGGTACGTATAAAAAAAATTACAGCTTCATTTATATGCAGAAAATTTTAAAGTTTCCAAGACCATACAATGCAAACACAAGATGCACATTCAAATTAAAAGACTGAGTCAGACCTTGGTGTTTAGGAAACGAATGGCGCGACTGACGCCTGTTTACTGTAGCTAAATAAGTATCCAGCTGTTCACAAACTCACATATACCAAAGTACTAACTACGTACCTACTATGCGCATTGAAATAATTCCCGGTATTGTACGAACCAACGCAAATATAACTGCATAAACTTCTACAATACTTTCAAACTACAAAATTGAAGCCGACAGGTTACGTTACGTTTAATGATTATCGACCCATGTGGCCAGCGTTGAAACTGCTAATAACTTTATCGTAATACTAAAAGTAACCAAGAAATACCTTCCATTTCATAATGATTTGAGTATATAAACTGCAAGTTTGAAGATCACATGCAGCTATGGCATCGATTTCCGATTTTACTTTGCAAACCAAGCGTCGCTAGAAACAATGAAAACATTTTTTACCTTCGTTTTCGTGACTCCACGGTGCCGCTTTAGATTCCCAGCGCTGAATACTATATTTATTCACAGCACTTATCATCACAATACTATAAATAGTTTAGTTACTAATTCTACCATCAAACTTTTAAAATAATTGTAATAAATTTAAATAACATAAAATACACAAGCTATGGATAATACAAGCAAGGGGTTCGGGACATGACACAAATCACAAAACAAACCAATAGAAAAAGAGAAAAAAACAAAACGCACGACGCGCATGCGTCTCTTGTTCTCTGTCGGTAAAGCAGGGAATTAATTATTTTTAACATCAATAATAGAGTTGTGCTATGTTTGTGACTTTGTGCTGTCATTTTATTGTGTCAATGTATATGCCAACATACTAAGTCCTCAAAAAATCAACACAATTGACAAACTTCCTTATAAACTTTCATCCCCTATTTAACTCCTTTAGGGGATGATATTTCAAAAACCTTACTTAGTGCTGCACTTTCATATTATAAGAAACTCTAGTTCTTCGCCCGCGACTACGTCCTCGTGGATTTCGAACCCGAACACCCTTCCACCACCTTTAAAAGGTCGTTTTGGAAAATTAATCATTTCTATTATTTACCTAGATAAATATGTGTCATATTTCAAGTGTATGAACTGAAGGAATGAGTTTTTCATACGAACTGTATTGTATTGTACGTTCACCCCAACAGAGATTGATTTTTGAAAAAATATGTATTATGTTTCATACTTAGTTTGACCTATAATTATTTATACCAATTATTGATTTAATTGAAGCAAGTAGTAAAATCCTCCCATTAAAACTTAAAACTTTTCACCTAGTTAGGGGTTGATTTTCAATAAATCCAAAAGCATGTTACAAATATTATTTATTTGTCAAGATCATTAATAACAAGCTACAAATTAATAGAACCGCACATTAAGATTCTTCCATACAAACTTTAACAACCCGTAAACTATAACAACATAACTATGGGGGTAGTTTTAAAAAACTAAAAACGTCAAAACTTATCACATAACTAAGTACATATTTGTACCAAGTTTCAAGTTTTGAAACAAACGACAAATTCTCCCTTCTCGTCCCATTAGGGGCAGAATTTCCAAAAATACTTCCGTTTCCAAAGATCCTTCTCTTTCGTTGGAACTCACAAAATTTCATGCTTCTAGACCCAGCGGTTTAGATTGTGCGTTGTCTTTTAGCGAATTAATGAATCTAAGATTTTTATTAGGTGGAGCTTTCTGAAAATGGGCAACGTCGCAAATAGCTGTCAAAAATTTCGCTGTTTTTATTAATTTGGTAATATTACTGTATGGAAATATGAAATATCGTTATCTAGTGAACTAAAACATTGATTATAAAATGCAAAAATTAACATCGTAACATCGAATATTTAGATTTAGATGTAATGAAAGCATTTGGAAAGGGATACCGTGGCCCCTGGCAACGTACAGGCAACTGAAGGAACACGGGTGGGTTTTAGTCAGTAAGATTCTGACATGCCCTCCCGCTCCGCCCAGAGCGGGAGAAGTTATTTGATAACTTTCCATGCCAAAAAAAAAAGCATTTGGAAACCTTTCAAATGCCCTTTTTACTCCTAAAACGACAACATCAAATTCAGTGTTATAATTGCAATTCATTATTAACGGTTTGGATCACTAGTTAACGATATTTCATATTTCCATACAGTAATATGGCCAAATTAATCAAAACAGGTAAGTATTTGACAGCTGCCAACTTTTAGAATTTGTTTTACTACGATTTTGGGAAACTCCTCAGCAGCATCGTATCGTCAAAATGTTTTGACGAAAACACCGCATACGGGCAAATCTGAGTTCGTTCCGCCAAACTGTTAAATATTTGAGATAATTTGGGAATTCAAATTAAATTCGATGAAACAAAATTTAGTTTTTTATGATTTTTTAATCAAATTGGAACCTAAGTTATTAGTCGATTTGTCAAACTAAAATCTAAACTGTAAGGGGTAGCACTAGTCGGTACAACAGGATTTATACAGTCAGCGCTATCTAGCCGAACAAAAGCGAAACACATGCCTTTGTTTTGAGTAAATGTTTTTATTAAATGCCACTAGATGTCGCACAAAGCCACTTAAAAGACCGATTTTTTACACCCGTTTCGGTTATAGTGTAGTCATTGGTATTTTAATAATAGCAGTTGTACATAGATGGCGCTGTTTCAAAATAATTAATAATAATTTTTCAGTTTAGTAGGTACGTATTTTGTGATTTTTGTATAATAATAAAAAATAAAAAATATTTTCTCTCACAATGGTTTTGTAACACTTAACAGTTTTGACCAATATGAATTTACATTGTGAGAGCTGGTGCCTGATGTAGGTTTAGGAAAACCTGTGTTACAGGTCACCAGGCCCCACTTAGTGGCCTCATACCAAATTAACGAGCAGGTAACATGTATTTCTACTGAACAAAACAAAACAGCTGCCCTCCCCTGCCCTCTCCCTGGGTACTTGTACAAAAAGGGGGATGTACTCTCTATACAACAAACTTTATAGACAGTACATCCCACTTTTTGTACAAGTCGACTGTAGGAAAGCGGAAGGGAAGGCCCGCAGCAATTTTAAGTAAGTATAGCCTTTGTACTCTTTCCGCCTCTATCAAGTGCGTTTTAGCAGCACCTCCCCAGGATATGATGCAGTAGTCTATAAGCGACTGGCATACGGCATAGTAGACCATCTTCAGATTCTTAATTCTTTTACCTATTGTGGTATAGTAATTTTATTCTAGGTGCATCGTCCTCACATATTTATATAACTAATGTACTTATCCAAAATAATGTAAAACATTTTAAAAGAGTAACGGTGGAGTTGCTTGCCCATTCTTCTCAATGCGAAAACTACCTTTTGGAAGGGGCGTCTAGAATCAATACAATTTTTTTGTAATTTTTGACGTTCGAAGGTGCCTTAAAGGGCCTATTTGAAATAAATGATTTGACTTTGACTTTATTTTGCTAAACGACGGCCGCCCGCGTCCCGTGTAACAACCCGGTAAAATTCCCCATTGAAAAAAAATATGGCGTTTGGTTTTCTATTTCCTGTAACTTACCACATAAATAGACTCTCAGTACGATATCTAACAACACCCTCACGGATCGGACAGGGCTTTTTTTATATGTTGTAGGTATGTGGTTTGAAGCTGAGGAGTTGGTCCAAGATATTTAATGTGAACGGTTCTTTAAAGAGAAGGACATGCACATGGTTGGTAGTTTGACCAGCACGTGTGGGCCGTTTTAGAAGGTAACGTGGGGGTAGCGCGTGCGATCGAAGTGCAAATATAGCATTTGCACTTCGATCGCACGCGCTACCCCCACGTATTTGGTTTTTGTGACATTGAGAGTCAGCACATTACTCTGTAATCACTCAACAACCCTGTTGAGCCCCTTTTGAGCTACACCAAAGACCTCATTCCAGCTATCACCACAAAAAAAGAGGGCCGTGTCATCGGCAAGTGTAAAAATTTGACCATTACTAAAGTGGAGTTGACAGAGGTCGTTGATGTAGAACAAGAAGAGGATCGAGCCAAGTATGCTGCCCCGAGGTACTCCAAAAGTCACTGGCAGGTCGTTACTCACCCTATCATCAACTCTAACTTGCTGTTTCCGGTTAGATAGGTATTCCTGAAATAATTTTAGGGGAATACCTCGTACTCCCATTTTTTCCAGTTTGCCCAATAAGTGTGGGACAGAAAACGTTCAACGTTTTTTATAATAGGGATGATGCTTGGGTAAAAAAAAAGAAATTCTGTTTAGTCCGTCAGAGATAATAAAAAAATTTAGACACGTATTTTATGCTTTATCAATAATTTATCATACTATTAAAAAATTACTTAGATAAAACGTATTAAAGTTTGGGAGTGGGGGTTGCAACATCACAAGTAAGTATAAAATCTACATACTCATGACGTCATGGCACATTTTAACTTAATGTATCCCCGTAATCTTTTGATTACGTAAAAAAAAAAAATACGTGTCCAATATTTTTTTATAAATTACCGGGCAGACAAAAAAAAATTTTAGTCATCAGCCCTATTATTACAAAAACTAAAATGTATAATAATGGCCTGTCATAAATACATTAACTTCGTGGTTATACCTACTTACTTAATTTAAAAGGCTAGAGATTTTTACCTTTTTATTAATCAAGAATTTATTTTGTTCGGAGAAAGAATCAACAGCATCTCTCAACATCAAGATCGATGATCAACTGTGTTTCCACGATGTGTTTACGACTTCCTGGGATAAAACGCAGCCAATAATAAAACAATAAGGTGAACTCCATTTCACGGTGAATTATCTTTGACAGAGAATCTTTGGAGACAGGCTGTAAAGTAGACGCGCTCATTCTCCACACTCGTTACCGACAGTTTTAGAAATCGGATACATTTATGCATCCTTTGCGACTGAGAAACGATTAGCTGAGGTTGGTGTGGTGGCAAAGATTTAAAATCAAAATACTACAGACTAATAAAAATATTACTCAAACAAAAAGACAGTAAGTAGGTCCAACAAACACATCCAAGTTAGGAAAAGTTTGTAAAATAATAATTTATATTCACCGGGTATCCCAAAGTAATTGATGCTAAAGGAGCATGTGGTATAAGATCATTTTGTGTTTTACTTTTTTCAGGATTAGGTAGGTAAGTTTCAACCTTGGAAAATAAAACTAGACTTGGCATCAGGGCCGGATTTAAAAACGTGGAGACACCAGGGTCTCGACCAAGGAGGCCCCGAAAAAAATTTGGAAGAGACGATTTTTATTTTTTTATGATTTATAAATCATAAAAAAATAAAAATCGTCTCTTCCAAATTTTTGTGTGGACTTTTGAGATGGGGCAGCACGGGTGGGTACCTTCACCGTTGTACCTACAGGAAGGTCTTAGGAGACTGTCCTTAAGTCTTTGAGAAACTTGGATCCGCATTCACAGATTTTGCAAAATTTTTAGTCTGTTAGAAAATGGGCAATTTTCACAAAAACTTTTTTGATGCCAATCGATCCTGTTTCATATAAAGATCAAAAAACTCTTTCGAACCAACTAAGGCTTGAGTACTAGAAAAGTCAGTAATCGCTAAAAACTTTTCTCATATATTTCGTAGGAAATAAGACTCCAACTTACTTCTTCTGAGTCTCAGAAAAATTGATTTAATTCGGTTTTTGGGATCAAAATAATTCAACGTATCATATAATATGTATAAGGCTATCAACACAGGATCTGAAAAGAAAATTAAAAAGGTACGTACCCTGTGCATGTGAACTTTGCTAAAAAAATCAAAATGTGGAGGCCCCTTCTTGTGGAGGTCCGGGGCTAGAGCCCTTGTTGCTCTACCCTGAATTCGGCCCTGCTTGGTACAAGGATGTGCCTAGAATACTAAACGGTATTAGTTTAACTACATACATAATAAAATGCGGCATCTTCCGGCATTTCCTGCGCGTTACAATCCTATGCAAGTAGGTACTTAATTAAACTTGAACATCGAGGAGAAACGGAGGCACGTATACCTAATAATGAACAACATCAGCGTTTTTTTAACAGGGTAATTATCTCGTGCATAGTTACCTTTTGAATTAATCCGTCAACAAGTGTTTGTTTTTCTAAGTAGTGCTTATCTATTTCTTCATATAAAATTTCCAGCTATCTAATTACGCAACACATTTTCGTAAACGACTACGAAAAATTTGTTTCATTTTGACAGTTCAACATCATTCATTGCGTTATTTACGTTGTTGAGCAGATGTTTTTTTGGAACTTATGAAGCAATGGATTAGCAATTTGTTTCAGAACGATTCAGATTCCGATTGATCGTGTATGACGTAATTAGGGTACTGGTCGTTACTTATAACTTTTATGAATGCAACCCAAGTTTCGTATCAGCTGCCCTCTTCACAACCATTGGGTTAGGTAAGGTACAGACTTAGGTATGGAGAAAGAGAAAACTTGTCACACTTTTTTTTTTAAACTTCTAACATAAGCCATACCAGCTAATGCTGTTTCCATGGCCTCTTTTAAACCGACTTCTTTTTGCGACTGTTCTCAATGCGATCTGTAAGTTTTTTGAAGTGAAAACTTCTTTAGGGGCGTTGAGCGATTTTTGATAGAGGGCAAACTTGCGGATTTGCGACACCGTGCGCCGTAGTGCTCTGTCATAGAATGTAGATGGCGCTAATACCAGTTTAAAGTTTTCACTTATGTTGGCAGTCACCATTTTTGTTTTTTATTATTATTACTATTTTTTTTATTTTTTTTGATGGGAAATTATCAAATAACTTCTCCCGCTCTGGGTGGAGCGGGAGGGCGTGTCAGAATCTTACTGACTAAAACCCACCCGAGTTCCTTCAGTTGCCTGTACGTTGCCAGGGGCCACGGTATCCCTTTCGGACTTTCCGTCAGTTCCGTTCCGGCAGTCGGTAGTCACCATGACTGCCTATTTTGTTTTGTTACTTTTATCACGCCTGTATTTTCCGGAAGGGTTAACAGAGGTGCACGCATATTTTTCCAGTTTTGTTTAAGTCCCATGTAGAGGGCGAGCATATTGACATCAACTAGGCACAAATCCAGACTTCGGGCTGTTACTGAGAAATTCCTGATAGAAACACTCAGTAAAACTTTGCCCGACATGGAAATAGAACTCAGTATCTTCATGACGTAAAAGTCAACTGTTGAATACCTAATGTCAGAAAGATTTTAGGCAAAAACAAGTAACCAATCCTAACCTTAGCAAAAACCTATACTTTTAATTTTTATCTCTCGCGCGACCTATTCAGGTGAGTATACACTAGAGCATTTTGTCGAGCATTTCCATGTTATGTAACGTTCTTATGAATGGTACAATACAAGCAAAAGCTCTATTTAAAGAAACATTTAAATGTAATGTACCGTTTCTGCGAATGCTCGACTATGTTCGACGTAATGCTCATGGCGTGTGAGCATTTACCTGTAATATTTCTTTCTACCCTGCGTTCATTGTAACGACCTGCCCTCGGCCCGAGGTGCGCGGGCTTCGCTTCGCCCGCGCTCGTGACTTTGCTCGATAAAATGTTACACCGAAACGCTCGTTGGTTTTTAAAATCAGGTAGTAACAAAACATCGAGCGTCGTGTTCGAAGTGCGGTTCGGTAAAATTTTAAAACGGCGAATGCTCGATGTTCTGTTACAAGTAAATGTTCTAGTCTATAGTCACTTTACGTAGAGTGGTCTGCACGCGGTCCAAGCTTAGTATACATATTTAGTAGAGGTCCCAGAGTATATCGTTCAACAATCCCCTCACGAAGAAAACAATTACTTGAACATATCCAACATTGCTTACGACCCCTCCATGCCTCGAAAAGCACGTTAAGCTGTTGGTCCCGGCTGTCGTTCTTGGAGTTTTGACAGTCGTTACGGGTCGTCAGAAGCCCGTCTTACCAAGGGGTATCGTGTTACCCAGTAACTGGTTTGTGGAGGTCAGACAGGTAGTAGCTCTATGTAAAATACTGGTATTCAGCTGTATCCGGTTAGACTTGAAGCCAACCCCAACATAGTTGGGAGAAGGCTAGGTAGATTGATTGATTGATCCAACAGTACTTACTCACAGCTTAGGTACATTGTCTGCGACTCCATCAACAAAGTAGGTTGCCGCCAAAATCTCTGTGACGTTTCACCTTTTTAAATTGCCTTCATTTCGTCGGCACGTCAAAGGAGGCAAGGGCACGGGGAGGCAGCCTCGTGCCTCAAGTGGCCCTATTAGGTCCAGCCTCTTGCCTTTGACAAGCCACCGAGGCTTGACGTGTCTTTGAGATAAGAATTGGGTCGACTTTTCTTAGGCACATCAAAGAATAAGGTAAATATGTTGTAAAAGAATTATGTATTTGTTGGAGTACCTAATCATGGTTATGTGATTGGGGTCGTTTATGTTATTTACTTGAAGTTTTTCGTGAATTAGCATTGCTTTTTCCACCTACCTAGGTACACCTACTGCATTCAGGGATTAGACGAAGTGGTCCACATAGACATGAATATCCTTTGCAACATTTCTTCAAGAAGAATTTCAGCTCATGTTAATTTACGTTTAGGTCCATAAAAGCATTATACTGTGTTAAATTCCTGCTGGAAGTTTGAAGTTACCTTAAGCATAGCACCTTTTCAATCTTCTTTTTTCCAAAATTCCGAACATTCTGACAGATTTAAAAAAAAAATTTGCACTCTCCTCAATCTGTAATCACAACAAAATGGGTTTAATTTCTGAAATAAATGATTTTTAACCAACTTCCAAAAAGAAGGAGGTTCTATGTTTGTAGCATGTTTGTTTTTTTATGTATGTCCGTCGATATTTTCGTTAATTGTGGACAGATTTAGAAAATCATTTTTCCGTTTGGTAGAGGAAACTTGCGGTGTGGTCCGATATACATTTTACTAACTTTGCTTGAGTAGTTTTTGACTTAGCTTGAATAATACAGATTTTTCCCACTTAGCCTATGTGAATGATGTTACAATAAGTTCCTGTTACTGTTTTACATTGTGTATTCGTGTAGTCGTGGTATTCTAATTTGTGTGGGGTAGGTACCATAAATTAAAAGTGAAAAATAGAAATCTTTTACAAAAATAAAATTAAAACAATCGACTTCCAAAGGTTGAACACCATAGACACCGACTTCCGTAATAAAAGTAATTTTTCACTTTGTAGTGTTTTTTTTGGAAGTCGGTTCTTTTGTTTTTGTAAAAACTTTTATTTATTTAAAGGTGGTGTTGTCTGCTTTACCTACCTACTCGTGGTACTTTATTAGATAGGTATTCAATTGACATTTGTGTTTAGCACTAGTGTTCTCAGTTTATAAGATAATGAAATTCGATTAAAGACATTAAAGGCTATCGAATTCTTGAGATATTGTCAAAGCCAATAGCTGGAAATCATGAGGCATTCATAAGAAAGTAAGTGACGGTATTATGGATTATCCTCTACCACGTATGTTGTATCCTCTACGAGTCTTTAGAATCCGCCTGTCACTAGGGACACTTTGAAAATGTGCCTGTCTTTGAATCGGAATAACGCTACGTATTGAAAAATAGGTATGCATGTGGTAAAAATATCCTATTTCATGCATACCTATTTGTGTTTTTGTATTTGTGGGAAAGTACCTACTTTCTACCAGCTAAAGTGTGGTTTGCATGGTGGCTGTGAGAAGAGGGTGGACACAGTGGGCCCGCCCATGAGCAAAATCTTTTATGAATGTTATAGGTATTCTTTTGTTATAATTGTTACCTGCCTAAGGTACTTGATAACACTTAAAATGGTATTCTTTTCAGCTATTGGCTTTAAGCCTGCTTACAACGTTACTGTTTGTAAACCTACGAGTATTTACAACCTACTTTTCTACACCCCATTGCTCTTAGAAGTAACTTATTAGTTTCTCAAAGCGCATACATGTAGCTAACGTCACAACAACTAATTAAATGTTAACAAACATCGGCTCTGATGGTCTCGGATGACCTGGATACGAACGGAGGCTGGCGGGCGCGGCGGCATGGGTGGGGGTGCAAATCGATGTGTTGCCATGGCAACCGCGACGTCTGCCGAGGAGCCTGCGCTCTACTGTCCCTTTCTGTCTCGCCTTGATATCATATCACATGCTGCGTGGAAGAAAACGACCTAAGAACCACCATGCTTCGAGGAATTTGTGATTGTAAAGGGTTGGTAGTAAGGTTGAAAATTGCGTGTGCTAAAAAGTTTCAGGTGACTTTATGGTTTCCAAAAGCACATCTTCGTACGATATAATATAAGGAAGAAACTCTCTCGAGTCGATAAAGTCAAACATACAGTTCGTGTTCCGGGAAATGCAATCTTCTTAGTTCGCCATTAGGTGGCGTCTCGAGCCCTCGAGATACCGACGTATTTTAGCTACCTATGTCTGCGGTGACACTCAGTGGGTGGCTTAACAAGATATTTGGGGTTTGTTCCGAGTCTGTTAACATCTGGCCCCCTTAATTTATGGGAAGGGTAAATTCCTCTCAAGGTGTAGTAATTAATAATTTATTTTTGTTCTCGGGGGCTGAATGCGGGATTGGATTATTTTGTTATTCGATATCAAATCTTGAAACCTTACAGCAATTTGCTTGATGCTATTATTTTGTATGAGAACGGGAAAGATTTAATATAATGTTTTGTTGAGTTATGTACACGTGTAGGTATTATTGTTTTTATTGATAATAAGAATTCACAAGAGTTATGGAGGAAAATCGTATTCTGTGTCGTTGAAATTCAATCGATTTGATGTAAACTCTTCAGAAGGGATCACTAGGCACGTTTATGGTTTCTCAGAAGATTGCGCAAGTTAAGGAAAGTAATTTTGAAAGTAAAAGCAGGAAATAACAATTATTTTGGACGACGAACTTATTTGTTTTGTGAACTGTAATTTTACAGGAAATATGTCCCTGGTCTACGTGACTTCAAGCAGGTAGACTTCACAGGAAGGTGATTTCATAACGACGATACGTATATGGAAACCCTTCCAATATTCAGAACCCCAGTACTTCTGAGGGAGCCTTTAAGCGATTGAACGCGCATTTTGATGGATTAAATAATACTAATAACTCCACCGCCGAATCTCTACGTTGACGTCGTAGTGGGGCTTGCGCGCTCCAAAGTCTAGGTCTGTGCCAGTAGAGTTTACTTTGCCGGAACAGGTCTAGGATGAGGAGCCAGAACAAGAGAGATACAGAAACCCGCAGGGCAGCATGTGGCGAGCTGTTGGGCAGTAGTGACCCCACGGACCCTATCTCCCGGGAGAAATCTTGTTCCTCATCTCTGGCTTGCCTTTATTGACCGGCTGGAGTACACACTGACGAGAAACAGAGCTCCCACCTCATTCTTGCCTTAATTGGCCAGCTTGAGTGGAGATTCCCATGAGCAAACTCGGAGGAAGGAAGTATTCCAGTAAGTGCTCGTAGGGACCTTGACAATCTTCCGGGATCTGGGATTGTTCTGAAAACCGTGGAATACCTCTCCACTCCTCAAGCATCTCAGGGCATGTTGCCCCCTTGTTGCTACGCCAATATGTGCTAGCGACAGTTTTCGGGGGCCCATTATTGAGTGTGCAAGTCACCCCCTGCCATTTTATCCGTGTACATATAAAACATTGATCAGGCAGGGGCCGCAGTCCTATAGTTCCAGGTAACCAGTCAACTTTAGCCACCCAAACCCATAGTCCAATATCTTTGTTTCCATATCCTGCAATAGTCCTACACCAATCGCGGATTGTCCTTGGGTGCCCTTGCGTAGTGCGAACAGGGATAATCGACGGTTGGTGCCTCATTCCATTTAAATCTGTATGTGAGTTGGCTTCGGCCCCTCGTATGCCTTCAAAAGAACCGGGATAAATGTTGCCGAGAATACCAAACCTAGGATACATATAATCAAGTCAGATACACTATAAAGAGACCAAACAGATACTAAAACAACAATTCCAACTATTCTTAAAATACAACTCTACTCACGAAACACAATAAAAACAATTAAGGCATTTGCTATCCCTGTCCTCACCTATTCGTTCGGTATAATCAACTGGACCAAAACAGACCTGAAAAACCTGCAACGCAAAATTAACACAACAATGACTAAATTCCGTAAACACCACCCAAGATCATGCCTGCAAAGGTTAACACTACCGCGGAAGGAGGGAGGCAGGAGACTTATTAATATTTTAAATTTACACAACCGACAGATCACAACCCTCAGAAAATACTTCTTCGATAAAACTGCATCTTCCACACTTCATAGACTAATAGCACAAAAATATCAACACTTAACACCCCTTAATCTTAAAGACACAACTGAACAGCAAAACGAAAGAGTCACTGATGACAAAACCAAATGTCTAGAGTGGACCCAGAAGTCTCTACACGGGAGACATCGCCAAGATTTATGTCAATTAAATGTCGATAAAGATGCGTCGAACGCGTGGTTAAATCGAGGCGAACTCTTTCTGGAGACTGAAGGATTTATGCTCGCAATACAAGACCAAGTTATTGAGACCAAAAACTACAGAAAATACATTATTAATAATTTAACAATCGACACATTTACAAAATGCAATAGTTTACCAGAGACAATCCAACATATCACCAGCGCCTGCAAATTAATAGCCCAGAAAGACTATAAAACATCGACACGATCAAGTAGCCAACGTAATTCACCAAAAACTAGCTCATAAATACAAATTTATAGACACAAAATAGTACCATACTATAAATACAACCCTTAAACGGTATTAGAGAACCCCACAACAAAATTGTACTTCGACCGCGCCATACTCACCGACCGTACTATTCACTTTAATAGACCAGATATAACATTAATTAATATTGTGAATAAAACTGGGTTCCTAATAGACATCGTCGTGCCAAATACACTTAACTTACAGACTACAATAGCCGAACACAAAGAACTGAATGACGAAATAACCTGACTGTATCTGCATCTACAAAAAGTCACAATCGTCTCCATAGTGCTATCTGCAATAGGAGTGATACCCAAACAGCTTCTTCAGTCCCTTAGTTCCCTCAACCTGCCACCTAACACCTACCACCTGCTGCAGAAGGCAGTGATTCTCAATACATGTAGGCAAGTGCGAAAATTCATCCAGTGTGAGTTGGACAACTTGCACCATTTCTCCCACTCAAATTTAGCTTTGGCTAACATACAGCCTACTGCGGATAACCACGCGTCATCAAATATTACCCTTTCAATTAACCCCACTGATGAACACTTGGCTTAGGTCCGTGCCATCAGCTCTACCCGACTAGGCCGAGGAAAACAAATCTAGAAATAAAAATAATAATGATAATGGGTTAAGGGCCTGATTCAGAAGGTACTCCTTGATACAGCTCGTATTGGGAGGAGGTTCCTGTCTCTGCAGCCCTAACCACCGGTAGCTTAGACTCTGCTCCCGGCACCGGCGGAACACATTTTTTAATATTTTAAATGTATTTTATATCGTTTAAAAAAAAAAAAGTATTTTAAAAAGTATAATAAACGAAATAATAATCAATTTATTTAGTTAACTTTACAAAATTCTACAATATTTAATCTTAGATAGAGGCCTCCTTTTAAGTATAAAAAATACCTGTGCTAGGAGACCCCGCTCTTCTAAAACTAGAAACAATAGTAATGTAGGAGTGAAGTACATATGAATCAATTCAACTTATATCTAGGAAGGTGAGTGTTGTGTGTGTGTGTGTGCGAGTGTGTGTATGTATGTATGTACACATGCATACATACACACCCTCGCTAACACGTATGTTCATGTCGGTATGGGTGTGTGTGTGTGTGAGAGTGAGTGTCGCTTATTTTCAAATTATCACATGATGCTTTGTAAAAGAGTTTCAATGTCGTCATAGCTCTTACGTTTTAGCCAGTCTATTAATGTTTTTTTACATTCTCGATAAGTAATGGGATAAATATTTAAAAGTTTATTTAATTTGTTGTAGATGGAAGCGGATTGTCTGGTGAACTGTCGTTTTGCATATTAGGTTTTAGCCGAAACTTCCGGTGCAACAAGATATTTTCTTCTTTTTTTGTTAAGGCTAGAATCATAGCGAAGAGAAAGATGGCCACTTAGTGAGTAAAAGTTTTCAGTAGGGAATCTATACGGCTTAAAATACATGACTTTCAAGAGAGACCTTTGCGCTCTTTCCGTTCTAGGAATTTGATTTTAGTGGCCCTGCCCCATAAATGTATACAATACGTTAGAAATGACTGGGCCAGTGATACGTAGGTATATTTGGTTTAAATGAGATAGCATGTCTTAAAGTCCTGAAAATCCTAATGAGTTTTCTGGTTCAAGACGTGATCATATCCCTGTGTAAATGCCAAGATAATCTTTGGTCTACCATAATACCTAAATAATTTATATCAGTTACTTTTGCTATTTAAATGCTAACCTGATTTTAGTTCTGTAATACGGGGAGGATTCACAAACGCAAAACTAGCGTTATGTATATGAATTCCTACCGCTACTCAGACTGGTTCACTAATGTTTCACCAAAACACAGTTGACAAATTTTTAACTTACATCCAACGTTTCGTTTATTATATATATTTCACAGAATATTCTAGTCGATTTTGGTAGGGGGTCGCAGTTCTAACTTAACCTAACCTTTTTTGTGAGTAAAAATATTTAACCTGATATGATCAAGTCGTTTGTTTATTTATTTTATTATTTATGTACACACAGAAAAATAGATACAGACATAATCATAATTGTGAGTACAAAGGTACTGCTTATTTCTTAAGACATTCTTATGCTTCCAGCAGATCTGCGACAGGAGAAATGAGAAAGAAATGTAGACAATAGTGTGTGAGAACAAGAAGAGAAAAATGTAAATATGCGAACAACGAAAAAAAAAAGCGAATATAAATATGCGATGTCGTTTCTGTTTTCTAAGGATCTAAGTAGAGGAAGCGTTTTAATTATGAAGTCTTGAATACTACACCGGAAACAATACCCAAATCCAGATCGTTTGCAACTTTGAATTGCGGTATGGCTTACGGTAACTTTTTATGAATTAATGCTAGTAAGCCCTCTCGCAGCTCAGAAGTCCAGGGGTCCTGAATACTGGAAGGGTATCCATACACGCAACGACGATCAGGATAAAATTCTATATCTCTTCATATTGCTAACTTAGTTTTCAACTTCCCCAGATGGCTTTGTTATATTAACCTTACTCGTAAATTGATATTTAGTTCCTACTCTTTTCAAAATATTTATGCGTATAATACGTACCTATGTTAACTGTGTGTAGCTATAATCATAAAGAAAGTATAGTCATGAGCATAAAGGTACCATTCCGTACCCGACCGCAGGCAGCAACTGCACGCGACGTGTCGCGGCGTCATGATTCCGAACCCGACCGCAGGCGGTAGCAGCCCGTATTCCAGTCGGTAGATAGAAGATAGAAAAACGTGTTATCGCTCGAGCGTTGGCGGCACTACTGGTCTGCGGTCGGACTGCACGTGTCGCCTGACACTCGCCCGTAGCTGCCAACGACGTGTCGCTAGCTACGGAAGGTATTTCATAGAAATTCATAGAAACCAGTCGTGTCGCGGCGACACGTTGCCTACAGTTGCCTTCTGCGGTCGGGCACGGAATGGTACCTTTAATATACGAAATGCAAAAGCGTTATTTCTATTGGAATTCTATTGCAATTTTGAGAAAAGACCTATTTCAGAATAGTATACTTGTAGCGGCATCTATATCACTACATGCGAACTACACATCAAATACCTTATGTCACACAAAATCCTGACGTCACACAAATCCTGCATCGTACAAACAGGGTTTACCGCGCGGTCAGCATATATATAACTTCCCCGACATCAATCATTGGGCAGTTGCCCACCAGACACGACACCTCACCACACCATCTGGTCGGATGATCCTCCTTTTTCTATAAAGGATGAGCGACTTTACACCCTGTTCCTCACGCCTCTACATGCTTTAGGAGAAAATCGATTTGAAATCTTTTGTAAGGGTAGGTAAGGTATTTCTTATACTCGTGACTACACTAACTATCCCTATGCAAAAAAGAAATTGTAAGAGAGAAAAGAAAAAGAAAATTCACTCGACACCTGACACAATTCCTTGTTGCTATTGTTACGTTTATCAAACAGATCCTAAACCGTTTTTGTTTTGAATATGCATGGGCAAACATGGCGCCCGCTGGCGCTGGCTGGCGTAAACATTAATAAACATTAATCATTCATAAAAAAGACAAAGCGACTTCTGAGTTACGTATCTAACATCGACCTTACCGTATCATTAAAAGGTACGTGGCCGAAGCTCCTAATGACCGGTCAGGGCTGTGCGTTGTCTGTTGTCTGAAGTATTTCTTGATTATATAAGTGTTCTTACAAGCTATGGACCCGATAGGATTTGACGATCTTCCATATAAACTTTCAAGCCCTATTTACCCCTTTAGGGGATCAATTTTTCAAAAATACTTTCTTAATGTTAACTTTCGTTATATCTACATGTAGGGAATTCTTGTGCAAATTTTCATACTTCTACACCCAGCTGTTTAGATTCAGCTTAGTCTGTCAATAAGTTAAAAAAAATTTTTTTTTTTAATTAAGTAGATGATAGTTAAGTGGACCAGTGCGTTCTTACGGCTAGAGGTTTTTGTATTAAACCCACCGAGGGCTTCAAGTAAGATAAAATAAGATAAGTCTTGATTTGCCTTTAACATGGTATAAAGTTGTTACAGACATAACATAACAAACTAACTTTTAAAAGTTAATTAAGTTAATAATGCAATCATTTCTGATAGCTAGCTGCTACTTTCAAGTTTCTTTTGTGTTTAATTTAACGCACCTTTCGTAGGAAGATAACCGTTTTTTTTTTGTTATCCGGAAACTTGTGAAAATTTGATAAGTTTCGGTGTAGATTTAAAGAATATAACTCAGGCGAAGCCTCTATATCTTTTCGTATCCTATTTTTTTCCCGCTTGCCATGCTACAGATGATGAAAAATTGCAATTGCAAAATTGCAATTTTCGATAAAAATCTAGTTTTTAATAAATATATTTTTTAAATCGACTTTTTTATTAATTCTACTGTCACAACTATTTGGTATTAGCTCCTATCCTTGACTACTCCGGCACAGCCCTGGCGGCCAGTCGTGTGACACGGAACACGCTAATATTTATGTAAATTGCAGAGAATATGATTAGTCCGCGTCGCCTCCCCCGCTGATAATCATATTTACGGCTTCTACCCCCCTTTTCCCCCTATCTCCCCACTCCTCCCCCAAGGGGGGGTTGCCTGCGTCCTCGATGTTCTTCAGACTCGTGCCTATCAGGCCCGGAGTTATGGGTTGTGTGCAGGTGGAATTATAGATGTCTGGTTAGATATCTTGTTGACACGCAGTCTTAATAGAAATGTTTGGGGATTTTAATTTTTTAGGGACGGTGTAGGTATTAGTTCCTTCTGAAGTACCTTTGAGACCTTTAACTATGTTATTATAGTATAAACGAATATTTAAACGACAAAATATTGGTGCTAACATAATCTAATAAGTATTAACAGAGTAAACTATTGTATAAAAAACCCAAATATAATAATATTAGATTTATTTCAGAAGACCGATCAATCTATGTTTTCAAAGCTTCCACTTTCCTACTATTTTGCTGTGCCCGACAGGGTCAATAGTGATCACATACAATTTTAAGTTACCATCAGGCGATTAACACACGGCACCGCGCACCGCCGCGGCAGGCGGTGAAGCGGATCTCATGTCGCATTGACCTCTATTAAATCCGTTGATGCCTAACACACGTACACCGCCTGACCGCGCGTTCGAGCGGCGCTCTCACCGCCACCGCCCCGCCGCGCGGCCGGCCGCGCGGCGGGGCGGGGCATCACACACGGGGCGCCGCACTACCGCGCGGATCGTCATGAGTGCAGGATGTGTTAAAATAACATGAATGTTCTATTTAGAGTTCTGCTTCGTAAAAATGGATGAACCCAATATCTTCTTTTTATTTTCTTTTTACGCCATAAAAGCGAGATTTTTGCCACCACTTCGGCGTCCATTCTTGCCAGTGTCTGTGATCAAACTGGTCAAATCCGTGTTAAATCCATCCGCGCTGACAGGCGTGTAAACCGCCTTACCGCGCGGCGCGCCGCTACGAAATCCGCTTTACCGCCACCGCCCTCCGAGGCGGTGCGCGGTGCCGTGTGATAATCGCCTAGGTAGGTACCTACACATTGTAGAATGCAAATAAAGTATTGAGTAATTTGAGTACAAGCTTCTGCCCGGGACTTCGTCCGCGAGCCTATAACCTTCCTCAAGATTTGGGTTATACAACGCAAAAAGATTTTTTCAAATCCAACTGGTAGTTCCGGAGATTACCCCGTACATACAAAATTAAAACAAACAAATTTTACCTTTTCATGATATTATAGTTTATAGTATAGATTGAGTAACGAAGCATTTCTTTGTTATAGCAAAACTATTTGCGGCTCTCCGGTTTGTTTCATCTGAGACATCAAAGGAAGTCTAGGGGTTCCTTCCAGCCTAAGTAAATTCAAGAATGAGGGTAGCAGTACCAATAAACCAATGCTCGATTTACTTACAATATTAGGTACTGCAGTTGCGGCCCAAACGTGATCGGTAACAAGAAAATAAGATCTCGTCGGAACCTCATGTAGAAATATGTTCATTTTAGTAATTAAACAATCTGCATTACTGTAGATAAATATAATCATTTTAATCAGTAAACTGTTATACACTTTAGATAATTCAATTTTCCTGATACAAGTAAAGGAAATTGTAATCTTCAATTATCAGTTTCTTAGAACAAACAGTCCAACAGTAATACTTACAGATAAACAAGATTATCATCAAAACAAAAACGACGATTATGAGATAACGGTGAACGTGGGAGTCGAATTTTGGCGTAGAATAGGATGTTTTCCACCAACTCGCACTGCGCCCGCGTAGTGGATTACGAGTTGCGACACACTCCCTCTTCAGAGAGAAGCTTAGCCCCGAGTCCCAGTCTTGGGAACATTTAAGGCTGATTATGTCTTGTTATCATATATAACTGAACTGAAAATCCTGGAGTCCCGTCAAATGTGGTGATGACTGCCACTGAGATATCTAAGCTGCTAAAACTTCAACTTCATTCTTCGATAATAATGGTCTGGCAGTCTAATGATGGTCTGGCAGTTTGAGTAGTTTATGCGGCCTACCCAAATGTCCTTTCTTTGGTATTGTTCGTCGAGTTGAGCTCTTTAAGTTCTGAGTTGAGCTCCACGATTACTGACAAATGCTTGCACTGACTGGACAAGTCCACTCAAATCTGTGTGGTTCTTTCCTCAAAAGACCATTTCAGACATTAATCTACACACTCCTCATATGACTTGACCAAGATTATGTCTAGACTTTAAAAGAGACTGTGACCTCTGAGTTTGTTTCGGCCTTTCTTCTCAGAGTAGTCAGATAGAAAACGCCGAACTCATCTAGCAATTTATTTTTATTTTTAAAATGATTTCTAAAAGTGATTGCAATATCCTATGTAAAGAATAAACAATTTAATTTAATTTAATTTCGATAGTATGAGCAGGTCCCAAGAAAAAAACCTACCGCCACGCCTGATTGCATATACTTTTGGTGCCATTTTGAGAGACAAAATGTCTCATGTTATGGATCGTGTGAGCATAATATAATATTTTAATTCCACTGTTTTTCAGCCGTCATTGCTGAGCTCCTCTATGTATTGATCCGCTTTATTTTAGAGTCGATAAGGCAGAAAATATAGTCCTATAATAAGATTAGATATCATTAATAATTCTTGTGGTTAGATTGATTTTTTGTAAGCTAAATCGGCTATCTACGCGCGAATAATATCTAGTTTTTATTTTTTTATTGTTGAAGTTAAACAGAAAGAACCTTTCTTCGTCCCAGTCGCAAGGATTTTTAGCATTAAAATGAATAACATACTTTTTGCAATAGGTAATCTTATCACTGAATACTTGCAGCTATCCACGAGGTGACTGATATGAAACAGTGGAAGAAATATATTAAGATTAGTCTTGGCTGGGGGTAAGAAAACGAAGGATGATTATTTACCTAACATTTATTTGTAAAGAGTTTACAGCTACCGCTCAGCATGAGGTTCTGGTTTCGATTCCCGGGTCGTGCAAAGTGTTATTGGGTTTTTCCATCTGGAATTTCTCAATAGCCCGGAGCCTGATTGTGCCCGGTTGGTGGCAATAGTCTCGCCTCCTATTAAATGGGACTCGAACGTAACTGGCGAGTTGTGGGTTTACTATAGCTACACTTCTGCCAAACCCTTTGTGGAATACAGGCGTGATGTTATGTGTACCTATTTAATCGACTGACTGGCTTTTTTCGTTCCAATTTTCTTATTCTAATACAAATATTCTAGAATCAATACTCAATCGTCAAAAGGCAAAATGGGAGTTATACTTAATTTCCTCACCCAACGTAGGTTAGATACTAGTATCTATAGCTTTCACAATTTCTTTATTATGAAAAACTTAATAATGTCGCAATCATCTTATCACTATTCATAATGTATTGGGGGTGTGTTTATAATGTACGTAAGTAGATTTTTCAAAAACACACCCCCAGCTCAAGAGCCAGAAAAAGTATTTATTTTCAGCACTCTTTTAGGTCGAAGAAAAAGACAAAGAAATCAGTCATTCATTTTAAAGACACATACATTGATACCTAATTAATTTATAGTACCTAAAAGATAAAATATACGTCATACTGGAATCATACTGTCTGCTCTATCACAGCGCTTATGTGGTATACAACTTTCTTAAGTACTAAATAATACCTAGGTACATAGAACTTAACCCGTGTACGATTGCTGGTGTAAGCCTTACTCGTATGTCTCCGACACTCGGGGCATGGGGGATGGGGGTGGTGGATAGGATGAGGCTATCCCCCACCCCCACTGTCCGACGATAGTTTAGACTTACAGTACAGCTTGAGTCGAATGCTTGCTAGAACGTCAATATGTTGGCGGGTTTGTAAAGATTACGGTTTGAATTGGATGGGTGAAGATTAGATATCTTATATGTCCAAAAAAAGGACTGCTAAAAGCCGTTTTCACATTTGATTATCTAATTAATGTAAACAAAATCATGTAAAATCATTTTTTTAAGTAACTATGGAATTTCTTGCCCATTATTCTCTATATGAAACTAACATTTGGAAGGGGCGACTAGAATTAACTGTTTTATTTTCTTGTAATTTTTGACGGCCAAAAGTGCCTTTTAATGCCTTTTAAAATGCCTTCAGGGGTTCCCAAACTTGTACAGTTCGCGGCGCACTTGCAAGTTTAGTATTTTGTTTCGGCGCCCTTTCTAATCGAAATAGGCTACCCTATTTCGATTAGAAAGGGCGCCGAAATATAGGCATATAAATTAAAACATTCACTATATGAAGCTGAGTTTTTATATTTATATTGACACACAAATACATAGATTATAAGAAAAATAAGGAATAAAATACAATAGCAACTCAGTCAATGTGAGGCGTGAGCTTGGTTATCACCAACATCCACACATTTTTTCAAGGCGTGGGATAAGGCTTGACATCGCAGTTCTCATTTCTAGCTCCACATTAATCTTTGAGCGATATTTGCTCTTTATTACAGCTACAGCTGAAAATCCGGCTTCACATAAATAAGATGCTGCAAAGGGAAGGAGAAATCTTAGAGCCTTTATTTTGTACCCACGAATACCTAAGTTTTGTTGCCGGAGAACGGTAAACAGGATCGCCTCCCGGCGCACCTCTTTACTCTCTACGGCGCACCAGGGCCCCGCGGCGCACACTTTGGGAATCACTGGTCTACTTAATTGAAATATACCACTTCACTTTGACTAAGATGGTGGTGATGATGTTTAATATAGTACAGAATCACTATTCAGAAAAAATAATAATTGAAAAATAGTAAAATAATTCCCAGTATCCCAAAGTTAACAATGCAGACAAAGAAAATGTCTTTGTTAACGTAAAGTTACCTTCAAGAAGGCGAAGCCTAATGGCCTGTGCAGACTGGCCGACGGGACGGCAGAGGATTTGAAATTTACCAATTGAATTTAATACTTATCCAATCGAAATAAGGTTACATTTCAATGCTCGGTGATAGACCTTGGAGTATCACAGGACAGTTTTCTCTGAAGCATCGAAGAGCACGCTGGAGGATATCGCAGCGGGAGGCAGTGGTATGCAAAAGCAACTTTTCGACTACGTAGTTGCTAGTGGAATAATCAAATCCCGGCGAGCGATGGCTACTCGGCGGCTGCCGCGGCATACCGGCAGATGCTTCGTTAAGCTGGCGGATGCTTGCGAAATCGCAGAGGATTTTTCTTGTCAGTGTGCGCTTGCGGATAGAGGAATCCTCCTCGATGAACTCCCCTCCCGTCCGCCAGTCTGCGCAGGCCCTAAATCTCCATAGCCTGGTTTATGTTTATTCTTATTGAAAGAAGACGTATTAGTATCTAATCTATGTTAGTCTTCGGGCCATAGGTACCCGTCTTGCAAAAAGTTTCAGAAATAGTAATTATTAATGTGAAATCGACCGACGTCACCTTCGTAAAGCATCATCGATGTGTTGGCAACTTAAGTGTCATATAACAACTCCCCCTTACAAAGTCTCGAACGTTCATTGAAGCTTTTCAGAAGGCCGTGTTCAGCAGATGTAATTTTTTGTCTTCAGCCGTAACGTCCCTTCAGATGTAATAAGCTGAACGGCTGTTTTCTGGAATTATTTCGTAACAAAAATATTGAACAGATGTAGCTGACTGAAAAGAAAATTTTAAGAAACCTTAAAAATCCCTCCCCTTCGACTAAACTCAGTTAAATTTAATCAGAACATTACATAATGTTCCACCTTGTGTTTCATAACTTAGTTGTGAAACTTTTGACTCTTCCCGAAGCTCTCATTTGTGTACTTACGACCTGTACTAAGTTTTGTTACTTGAGAGGCAAGGTTAGAGAATAGGTACGTAATCAACTGTCGGTTAGTTTAATAGTTTCATTTAGATAGTTAATATAAATTAAATGTGGTGTTTCAAGCCAGTTGAACCTTGAGCATGAAGCTTGTCGTCATAAAGGCGTGTAGGCGTCGTCGGGCCCGTGGGTGTAGTCGCGTAAGGCTCGCGCCGTGCCGAGTGACAGTTGGTGGTTAGCCGCGGCTCGGGCCGAGACAGCGCGGCCGGTCACTATCGTTTCCCGCGTGAAAATCGCTTTCCCCGCGGTCGCGGTGCGGTAGAGCACGTGAACGCAGTGTCCCGCCGACCGCTCGCGTGATACGCCGCGCTCCTCGCGCCGCAAACCGCACCTTACCCCACGCATCCTGCAGGACCGGTGACGTACGCTCCCGGCGCCCGCCCGCGCGCCACTGCCGATCCCACCCGACCAAACGCGCGCGCTATTCAACACGTCCTCCCGAACCATTTCAGAAAAACTTTTCCAATTACATTGTAGTGTGTCATCGATCGCCATTTAATAATTGAGGAGAGTGTCCTGTGCTGTCACTGCGGTGGCTATGCGGTCCAAAGCCGTCGCGAGGCGCCTCCACGCGCAAGGTGAGTTCATAAATATTTCTTGTCAACTTTCAAAGTCGTCTTTACTTTCACGGAAAATTGTTTTGAAATTCGTGTTTCGTTCGGTGTGTTTATGTACTGATATATAGATTTGAGGATGCGCAGTAGGTATGTACAGATAAGGACAGTGATGCGCTGAGCGCGCGTGCCGATTGGTCGGCGCCTCCCCCGCCAGACAAGATAGCGAGGGACATCCTCCGCGCACCGCCACACAATTTCGCGCTCTATTATTATACGGTAGAGCTTAAATTTGGATGCGTGGCCTTCGGAGGGATGTTCCCTCTATTGTCATTTGTCATTGGATGAGCACGGAGGCTTTTCATTATTTACTTTGTTTATGTAAGTACGGTAAGCGTGATTTTAATCTGTTATTTTATAGGTATCTATTGTTATTGGGATTAGTATATCTTATTTTCTTTGATGTATGACCTATTATTTGGAAGTTTATTTTACCGATGTTTGATCGAATATAGGTACTAATTAGGAAATTATAATAATAATATGAGGTAAGTTTTCAATTAACATTTTATATATCTAGATTTATCTACCTACAAATCAGTCGCCACATATTCTTTCGAACAAAAGAAAGTCTGAAGCCAGCTCTATTGACATTTCACCGATAAGAGAATTACTCACTAATAGATGCAAGTAGGTACCTAAGGTACAGTCACAAGTATGAATACCTTACAATTACGCGAGACACAGCAATTTTCTCTTAAACTATTGATATAAATTTTATAGTATTTTCGAAACTATACTTTTATGAAATAGGCCTGTTCTCAAAGTTGCAACCGTTATTTCAAGAGGCGATTGCTTTTGAATTTTGCGTAACTGTGAGGTGTTTATGCACGTGACCGTACCTACCTACCATACCTACCTTGTTGATAGTTGATTGTTCTAGCCAGATGAGTCAGGTGTGCCCGGACAGGTGTATACTCGACCACTCATAGGAAACCAAAGGTGTTTGCAGAAAATTCTTTTGTTTGCTCAACTTTTATACCATTTAGAGGAGTTTTGTTTCTTTGAAATGTATTTTAGAGTAATGTTTATGAAGAACAAGACAACCTAAATAGGGTGTCTTGTTTTTATTGTGCAAGAGAGGGTAGGGTATGGTTTCTAGCATTATGCTGTGGTCGTGCGTCTTTCTCCTGGCTGCCGTAAGGTGTTAAGCTCATAGGAACGTAGCTCCCTTCGTGTTAACAACAATCACCAATTTGTCTACCAAGCGTGGTGTTAGTGGTTATTTTCCTTTACAACATTTGTTTAATTGTCTTAAGACGAATTTGGGCTCAAAAAAGGTAAACAAAATATTTAATATGCATCTACCTACAGCTGCTTTGACTAAGGCGGTTAGTCAAGTTCATTATTTTTGAATACCTGCAAACTTTCTTTCAACCAGCATAGCAACAACGGTTAATATGTCAACAAGTAGGAATAGTTACTTGCTATAAACATTATAAACCCTTGATTTTACATGCCTACTTATTTGCTTCACATGCGGGTTTAATTGACCTGAACAAAAAAAAAGAAACCACTTGTACCTATATATAAAAAATATCGATTGTATAAAAATCTTAATTTTTACATCAAAATCTCAAAAATTGACATAATCATCTTTTTATCAGAATAGAAACTCCAAGTCGCCATGTTTTTATAGTAAGTGCAATATCAACATTGACGAAAACCTCTTTTCAATGTTAATGGTTAATAATACAGTTAACAAAATAAGTAGGTACTAGGTCTACGACCGTGCGGGTAAGCACTGCTCTCCTAGATAGGTTATGAAAACCTGTATTAAGGAGCTTATCAATGTATCGAGACAGTAGTTTCCAAACATTGGTTGCACAACCATCGAGCAACCAATCTTCCGTTTTTACGACTACGTTTATAGCGAGCGTGTAACAGCCTTAGATAGGTGTGTGTGCACGTTCCAAGGTTTTATATCTATAAACAATATATTGGAAAGTATCTTAACATGTTAGAAATAAAAATGTTGAAGGAACTTTATTAATATAGACTCCGAGGCCAATATTGTAAAATGATTTTCAAGCTTTAATGCTGTTTTAAAGCTGAAAGAGGACTAATTCCCGTATTTTTAAAACGTTCGTATTCTAAATTCAGTCTCGATGTGTCAAAAATACATCTAATTTACCTGCATTTTTGACAAGTTGTTGACATTGATTGACGTAGTTTTAGATGTGAACCGTTTTTAAGTACGAAAATTGGCTGATGTCTTGTTTAAACTCTTTGAGAAATCTTTACTATCAATTGACCGATTTGAGATCAATTAAAATAGTGTTTTCTTCACAGTTTTTTTTTGTTATTATAACAGGCCAAAGAAATCTAAATCTGGACATTTAATCATGAAATGACGGTTTCATTTCATGATTAAATGTCCAGATTTAGATTAGATCTCCATTGGCTCTGATTAAAAGAATTAGGCCCGGACTCCACCAAAGCGGAGACGAGACGAGAGGAGAGGAGATGTGTTTTAAGCAACCAATAGAATTTCGTTATTCACACATCTCGTCTCCACTCAGCTTCAGTGGATACCACTTACCTATTTTTGGACGGCGCTATTGAAGCGGAGATGTGAGCTGTGCCTCGCCGAGATTGAGATAGGCGGCGGTACAAAGCAGAGATGTGAGCTGTACCTCGCCGAGATCGATCTGGGCGGCGGTACAAAGCGGAGATGTGAGCTGTGTCTCGCCGAAATCGATCTGGGCGGCGGTACAAAGCGGAGATGTGAGTTGTGCCTCGCCGAGATCGATCTGGGCGGCGGTACAAAGCGGAGATGTGAGCTGTGCCTCACCGAGATTGAGCTGGGCGGTGGTACAAAGCGGAGATGTGAGCTGTGCCTCGTAAGCTGGCGACGACGGTGCGAAGCGGAGATGAGAAGAGATGTGAGCGGCGTGCAGTGAGCCGTCGCCGCTAGTTCCCACCGCGTCGCACTACCCGCCAGCCGCACGCAGCTCAGTTTCACTCTAGCCAGCACACATCTCCGCTCCAGTTTAGTTAGTACACATCTCCTCACAGCTTCGGTGGATACAACATAGATGAAAGACATCTCTTCTCGTCTCCGCTTCGGATATCTCCACATATTACCGCTTTGGTGGAGTCCGGGCCAAAATATAAACTTTGCCATGTAGTAGGCACAACAGACAAGGCAGGTTAAAATAAAGGTCATGGATTCTACGTTAATTAAAAATCTAGACATTATCTAGAAATTATTCATTAGAAACACAGCGAGTATTAATGTATTAGTCTGCTTTTACGAGCGCCCACCGTTACGTACAACTATCTGTTCGTAGCATCTCCGTAGCAAATAGATTGTTGTAGCATCGCCGTAGCAAATAGATAGGCTACGAAGCTATTATACATCCGTAGCAATTATACAGTAGCAATTTCGTAGCAATTGAAGAAGCTGATGATTTCCTTTTATTTTTTTGTCTTGATTTGTTCTGAATCTACAATTGATTACCGTGTTGTGTATGTTGTGTTTCAGTTAGGCAGCCGCTCCATGTAAAATACTAGTATTCAGCTGCATCCGTTTAGACTGGAAATCGACCCCAACATACTTGGAAAAAGGCTGATGATGGTTTTGTTCTGAATCTTCATTAAATATTTTGAGTCTCTGATCTGATTTCATCACAAAGTTAAAGTTACCAACGTTGGTAACTGTCACAAAAATGTTTCAAAATTTTGCATTTGTTGTTTTTTCAGTAAGAATTACTCAGTTCAAAATTGGTTTCTGATAAATTGTTTGCGGTCTCATTTAATTGTTTCTCTCCAACTCCTCTCCTTTAATTGTTTTTTATATCTCATTATTATTATTACCTTTCGGGATTCAGCTTTTCCTAGAAAGCAATATATTTATCTGTCTTTCCTATAACCTAGAGAAAACGGACTTCGATTAATTCGCAGATGTCTTTTGTCGCTGCCATATTATATATAGGTTTATTTTGTAAATTGAAAAATTCTCTTCCGTTACGCATAATTGCGGAGTACTTATAGGACATGAACGAATACAGTGAGAACCATTTTCAATAGATTTCAAAAAGTGTATCATAAAATTTTCACAAACGACAAAACCAACGAATCTACGCGTCCTCGTTGAACGTTTCAGTACAAAACCCATACAGTACATAGGCTAGATATATTGTACGTTCGAACATAAAGATTATATTGATATGGCGTTCATATCTGACCGTTTTTATCGTGTCATTAAAACGGAATGGTTTCGAAACGCTATCCGCACCACGGTTGCACTTTACACGTTTATAACGCATGTAAATATATACGATTTATGTTTCAAATTTACATATCCATTGGATTTTTTAATTGATCCGTTTGTTATTGGGGTTATAAAGGTTGTTTTGATGGGTGGTCTGTAGAGGCCAATTTGGGTATGAATGCACCATGGCGTAATAAGGATATTTCTCAGGTTTCTTGGTCGTAAGACGAGAGAGATGTTGATTTCATAATATACAGAGGTAAAGTTTTTGGAATTAGCTATGCATCTACTATTATCCTGTATCCATGTTACAGCACTTTCCCACAATAGCTAAATAATGTATCCTCTTGAAAAGATACATATTGCCTATGTTGCTTAGGTAGGTAATTCATAGTGTCAGTTCGACCTTAATATGCGTATAAAAATACTGTGACGATAATCAAGTTTTAGAGTTTGTTATGAATGCGTTGATAGCCTAGTGGTGTGACCATCAGACTGCTGGGAAGTCATAGGTGTTGAGTTCGAACCCAAGGCACGCACCTCTGACTTTTCGGATTCATGTGCGTATTTTATTATTTTCACTAGCTCCAAAAACGGTGAAGGAAAATATAGTGAGGAAACCGGCATGCCAGAGGGATATTTCTCGACGGCATGTGAAGCCTAGTCAGAGGCCCTTGGGCGGCTTTAAATCTCTGACACTAGGTTATTCACTAATCACACGAAAAGAAGAAGAAGAGTTTGTTATATTTCTTAAATGGCGGGTGTTTGTCAGATTATATAAGGTCCCATTAAAATAGATGGACAAACTTCAAATCATTCAGACCACCAAAATAACGACGATGGTAAAAAAATAATAAGATAGAAAGCATTAGATACTTACAAGAAAAATAAATCAGCTAACGAAAATACACAAAAAATTTTGGTTACCCAGTGCCATATATTAATTTAAGGTCAAAATAAAATCACTTTAATCAGTGTTTGTTTTTGCTTGGTTATCTTTGGTTAGACGTACTGAACGCTGTGTTAAAATTTGTCCATCTATTGTAATGGGACCTTGTATATTATCCATGATACGAGTCAGAAATTTATTAGTCAAACAATGCTTCTGGAAACACTCTTTATGTTATCTGAGTCTTTAAATGAAATTTATTCAATTTTCATGATGACGCAATCCGACACCTTCGTACCTTCATATTTCCAATATACTATAAACATAAAGATATATAGGTGCACGTCTTTACGACTCTCATAAACGTGTGCCGAGCCAACGATCTTCTCGGAGTGTCGGGAAATTCGATCCCTGACCGTTGCCCTTTGTGAGAATGAGTTGATTGCCCAGCCCCAGCAATTCGTTTGTATTCGATTCTACAATCGATGCTCTGGATGTTCCGATTAACTTTCTCGATGTTGGGTCTTAGATTTTATCATGTCTAGGGTTGGGGGCGGGTCGAGTTGGATTTTTCGGAATGTTGGTATGTATATAAAAGCTTATTTTTTTAGTAAATAGGAATTTACTTTTAGGTAACGTTAGAAGTTAGTTGGTAAGTTAGGCTATTGATTACATTTCTTGTTGAGTTTTCATAACGTATTTTAGCCTGGCCTTTGTACAACTTCAGACTTTTGTGTCTGGGCTTCTAGTGAGTACTGTTGAATAACAGCATCAAAGACATGAAAGTATTGTTCTAAGGCAACATTACCTAATGAAATGTAAATACGCAATCACAATGGTTCTCTAAACAAACTTCCAGGGCTAAGAATTCGCGTCGCGTTCTGGACAATGGCGATATCTTCCATAAATAACCTGAACAATATTCAATAAGCACGACGGTTTATTCCTCCAGGAATAGTAGTCGTAAAGCTCGCAGACATACCTACGGACGGATCCTCGAATCACAATAACGCTGGAGCTCAGCAGAATCCATAATCTTATTTTTGTACCGCACCGCGAAGCGTGAATTTCGCAATTACGAGAGCGTTTGTGGGCGCAGCGGAATTTAAGCGCAAAGCTTTCTCTCATAGAGGTGAGAATCGCGCGGAACGACTTTCTCAAAATAAACACTTCTTGTCTGTACACGTGCGAATGTCGACTTTATCTCGGAGACGGAGAGTTACGTGCGGGAGCGGCCAGGTGGCGCATGAAAGCGGACTCTTTGCGATGGCAGGAGGGCAGATTATGCGTCGCAGATGTTGCCGGGCGACATCCATTGTGTTCCCTCCTATAATTTTATCGAAGCTGATTTACGATCGATTGTTCGGCCGGCGGACAGTCGGCGGGGCGCGGTGTGCGTGCGCGCGCGCCGGTGTGCGTGCCCGCTCGTAACTTACCTGCAGATGGCGCTCGGATATGACGAGACCACTCGCCACAAAATGCCCTCGTAAATTAAGAAACGACGTCTTGGACCGTGTTCTTTTCAGCTTTGTTTTATGCATGCGCTGTGTATGAGTTTCCAACTAGTGACGCCTTTATTTATAATATTTCTGTGCAATATAAGTTGTATGAAATATTACGCTACCATTGTGATGACTAAGCATTCTAAATTGTATGAATTATGATTAAGTTTAAGCTTATGATTTTTATTAAAGAAAATATAAATCTTAATATTGAGTCAGCGTGTGGGCAGATCTTTCCTCAAAAGATCATTGTAGAGCAATTTCAAATTACAATACTTTAACGATTTTGATATGACATTTCCTGAAGCTCTAAAGTTATCAAGTTTTCAAGCAGGAAAACGGCTCCTTTATGTAAATGCCTTATTTTTTAATTCTTTATAGGGGTTATTGGTGTGAATTTGTTACATCACATCATCCCAAATTATTTGACTAGGAGTTTCTACACTTATGTTGTAGCTTAGAAGTTAGAATATAGGTTGCTTCAGTTCCTTAAAGCATATGACCGTAGTTGTAACTATCTGGTGACCTGTAATAAAGGTTTTTATATAAAACTAGTTCAGGCTCTCACAAAGTTAGTTCCTTGTCCGTATACTATTGTTAAATATTAGCATTAAGTACCATGTGTAGAGAAAATAAACGTTTTTTATATATTTTTTTATATTATATATCATCACCTGCCTAGCCTTTTCTCAACTTTGTTGTTGTCAGCTTCCAGTTTAACCGTATGCAGCTGAATACTGGTATTTTACATGAAGCGACTGCCTATCTGAACTAGTAATACGATAACTCTTGGTAAGACTCGTTGTCATACTTTCGGGCTTCTGACGACCCGTAACGACTTTCAAAGATCTGCGAATGACACCCGGGACCAACAGCTTAACGTGCTTTCCGAGGCACGGAGGGGTCTCGGTGTGTAAAAATGGTCACCCATCCACGGATCGACCGTGGCAACCATAGCTTAACCTGATCGATCGAACCGTGCGGCTGGTATTACTTAGCCACGAGCCCCTCAACCGTAGTCTTAAACAATAGCCAAATAATAATTATTGTTTACCAACAAAAACAAAAATGTAGCTAGTTTTTTCTTCAATTTGCTTCTTCAGCCCTAACAAAAGGCAAAGCTTTCTTCAGCAGATGTTTATACAAGGCAGGCGGCAGCTAATGCCATGATAAAACGCTCTCGATAAAACAGCCATTATGTATTTTACCTGCAAATTGTTTTCCGGCACAATTAAGATTGAGTTTCAATACTCAATAACATCGTGTTAAGCTGTAATAGGCTAAGTTTCAATGCGAGCGGAGAGCGGTTATGATTAGTGGTGATTACTTAGGGCGAATCTCAACAATTAAACTGAACGCGATCACCCCAACTGAACCGCGTTAAAGTCTGTCAGCTGACAGCTTGCAATAGCTGTCGCGGTTTAGATGTGCCGGTCGCGGTCAGTCTTGTTATAGTGAAATTCGCCCTTAGTTTGTCCACTTTGAATCTAACTTGAGTGACTGCACCACACATTTCAAAAACAAACTAACTTGATTTTTTTAATAAATCATTGTGAATTCAGAACTCGACACTTTTATTTGTACGCAATTTTGTGTTAAATACACATACTTTTCGTTTTCATTGAATGAATTGTGGGTGCTGTAGCATAGCTTGTCAATGATTATTATACGCAGATATCCTGTTAGTTTTTTGTCGATGTTCAACAATAACCAAGCCAAATCATCAAAGAAACGAGAAAAATCAAAATTCTTGGTCGAAAAGAACTAAAGTAAGAAATAAATTTCTAAACAAGAAGGTTCTACATGTTTCTGTAACTCCACGACGCTGTTAAAATTGTGCTATGTTCTCTTAAACTGCCTTCCAAAACATTCAACCAACTCTTTTATCACCGCGTCGTGTCGACTTTCACACCACACAACAGAAGATCAAGGCATTTTGGAACAACAGCATTCACTTGTAAGGCTTATTGTGCCCTGAAAGAACTTTCTTTTCAAAAGAAATTAATCTTTTACATTAATTCAAGGTTACAAGTATAACGTGTAAATTACGCAAAGAGTTTTAATTTAACTAACGCAGTAGACAAAGGGAAATTATGAAATTTTATGCAATTGAAAACAGTCGTGTGGGAAGTTATGTTTTGCTGGGAAAAATGTGAATAATAATATTGTTTTTGTTTCGCCTAAAGTAGGTTGATAGGTTGGTACATTGTCTGGCCGATGTACTACGCGTTGTGTTTGGTACTATCAAAGTCAAAATTTGCTAAGTGCACTAAGTACCAAAAATATTTAGCACATTGAAAAGCCAAGCAAATGAATGACGGACTACTAAAAAGTAAAGCAGCTCTCTGAGTAGCTCTCTATATTAAAGAGAGCTACAAAGATCTTTTGGCGCCTGAATGACATTGACAGGGGGGCGTTGTTGGTAAACATTTGTAAAATTGACACAGAAATTGTATTGATAAAACAAGATGGCGGCGTTAGTTCCGATTTTGAACACGCGTCAAAAGAACTTTGCAGCGTTGTAGTACTTTTGGGAAGAGAGCGTTTTCACCCGTACCAAAATTTTAAGATCTGCTAACTATTTCCCGCTAATACTAGGACCTCGTCCCACGAGCGATTTGCGGGTCAAACGTATGTAAAACAAGAAATTATTAGGGAAAGGCGTTAACTTAAAGTCGTTAACATATTGACAGGCAAGTGTTGCCATAACAAATGTTTTGATTTCTTTTTGTTTTGATTCCGTCTGGTTTTTATGCATTACCTCATTGTGTTGACGTTTTTTATGCTCGACAATAATAGTTGGGTGTGTACATACAATCGGAATTACTAAAAGTTATGGATTTTTTTATTGTATATGGGTCAATAATTAATTTTCATCAACTTTTCATCCGAAGATTCATATATATATTTTAAATAGTTATTTCAAACTTGGTTTATCTATTTTAATTAACGCTAAGCCGCTGCCTAATTAGATAATATGATAATATGGATTATACATTGTAATCTGTAATAGTCTGAAATAAAGATTGATTGCATTTGATAATCTTTATGTTAAAGAAATGGTGTATAACAAATATAAAATTATTTAAAAAAAATGGCTGTCTTTTATACTCCGTTTTCCTTCTTACCTTTGTCACCCCTTGCAATCCTTATGTCTAGATTTTTATTTATTTTTTCTAAATCTAATCATTCATTATTTCCACTACCTCTTCAAGATAACTATTAGCATAAACAAACTGGTGTATAGTGTAGAAATGTGTGCGAAGGCGAGTTATAATTAAAATAGAGTCAAGGAATGAGGTCGGGAGCACCAGGGCTTCACTTTGTACAACAACCTTTCAATTACGGCCCGAGGGAAATGTGTTCTGGACCCAGACTTAGGTACACAGGAAAAACTAAAGAAAATGCTCGTCTTTATTTATATGTATATTTTACTTATTACGTACCGAGATATGGATGATTGAGTACGGGTTTCTATCGGGTAATGTTATAGTGTTTATTAAAGTATTAAAAGTTTTCTTAATAGTTCTTTCTTAAAAGTTCGGAGAAGAACGGAATCAGCTTTTACGGAATATTTCTACAGATTTTTCTGGTGAGAGTGCCAAAGTAGGTACGTACTACTATGAAATCCATGAGTAAGTCTGCCAAAGTGCTACTTACTTGGAAATCGTTTTTTAAGTATTTATAACTACAGTTTGGCCGTCAAGAGAATGCGTTCTTGACACCTGTCGGTTTCATATTAACGAATATGTGTTTTGCGGATTTGATCCATAATACAACTAGAAATATCACAACTGACAGGTGTCAGAATCGCATTCTCTCGACGGCCGGATTATAACTGAATACAGCGATGTTATCCTCAATTGCAACATGCAAAAATGCGGCAGTATATCATTGTAAACTCAGGATTGCATGTACTATTGTTTTAAGAAGATTTAATGATTATTTTTTCGTATGTACGAAAATATCTTAAAAAGATTACTTACATAACAGTCAGACAAACTGTATGGCCACAATAAAGCATTAATTTTCATTTCTTAGTTCACTTTATCTACTCACCGTCTGCTGCCGTACATTACTAAGTATATTGATAAGTTTGAAGTTAATTTTCTTTAATGTCAGATGTTTAAAATCTATCAACTTATAGGATTCCGTAGGTATGTGCCATTGCCATATTTTAATTTTAGTTACACATTGGGCGTGAGAAAACTAATTTAAAACTTAATCTGGTTGTAGTGATCCCGCTATTGTATTCTGGCGAAATGACTCCTGCATGAATCATGAGTTGATGATGAAGCAAATAAGTTAATAATTTTGAAGCAGTGATCGCTTCGAGATCGAGATCGAGGTCAAGAGCTGGCACATTACGAAAAAACAAACATCAGAGAGCAGTGATAGCCGGTCACACCACTAGGTGTTACCGTCAGACTGCCAAGTCATAGGTGTCGAGTTCGAACTCAAGGCACGCATGTCTCATGGCGTCATGGAGAGTGCGATTGTCGCAACCCAGTGCTGGGCACGCCACTATTGCGGCGATAAGTCCCCTCTTTGAGGAGTGGCTAGAGAGGCGCCACGGCGTCCTCACCTTCCGCCTAACGCAGGTCCTCACCGGACACGGTTGTTTCGGGAGGTTCCTGTTCCGTATCAGGCGGGAGGAAACGCCCGGGTGTCATCACTGCGTGGATCGCCCGGAGGACACGGTTGAGCATACGGTGGAGGTCTGTCCGGCTTGGGCAGAGCATCGCCGTGTCCTCGTGGAGGCGATCGGCGGCGGGGATCTCTCGCGTCCGGCCCTAGTCCAGGCCATGGTACGGAGCGAGAGGGCATGGGAGGCCGTCACCTCCTTCTGCGAAGCAGTAATGCTCGCGAAGGAGGAGGCAGAACGCGTGAGGGAGAGGCAAATTTCGCGCCCTCACGCCCCTAGCCGCCGCAGGAGACGCCCTGGGCGTCGGGAATCGCAGGCCGATTCCCGGCCACCGTAGGCGCGGGCTTGCGGACGGTGAGCAATGGGTAGCTCGCCGTCCGATAAGGACCAGGCCTGGGTCGACGGCGCGTTGTGTTCCACGCGCGCCTCAAAGAGATGTCAGCACAACGGAAGGGGTCCAATAGGACCGATGCCTGCCGGGGTTGCGGGAAAGTCCGAAAGGGATACCGTGGCCCCTGGCAACGTAAAGGCAACGGAAGGAACACGGGTGGGTTTTAGTCAGTAAGAGTCTGACACGCCCTCCCGCTCCACCCAGAGCGGGAGAAGTTATTTGATAATTTCCCACCCAAAAAAAAGGCACGCATGTCTGACTTTTCGGATTATCATTATCACTTGCTTAAAAAATGGTGAAGGAAAACGTCGTGAGGAAACCCCTCGGAAATGCCTGAGAGAATTTCTCGACGGCATGTGAAGCCAAGTCAGAGGCCCATAGGCGGCTTTAAAACTCTGACACCAGGTTAGTCACCTAACCACATGAAAAGAAGAAGATGCAAATAAAGATACTTACTAAAAAGTGCCGAAAATAATTATATGTTACACTTTTTCTTGTGATCATCTTAAAAAAGACTTCATTGATTCTTAATAAGTATTTTTTTAATAAGGTATTGCAATTTCATATTAGTATTTATCGACAAAATAACTCATCATTTTATGGTAAAAAAATCTAGTTTAGTATCAAATGAAAACTTTCGTATTTCACATTTATTGTACGGGACGCTATATTTTCTTAACTACTATTTTTAATAGGCAAAGACAATAAGCTAATAACTAATGTAGACCATAAACCGGTATCAGGCATTCTTTTGATATCTTAATTAAATCGATATGTCATCTATCAAGATGTGAATAGCATATCAACAGTCATTTGTAGGTAGGTAGGACCTACGTGGTTATTCGTAAATCTTTGACAGTCGTTACGGGTCGTCAGAAACCCGAAACTCTGACAGTCTTACCGGATATTGTGTTACGATAAGGTACTGGTACTGAGTTATGTGCAGTTCGGATAGGCAGTGTCCATATTAAATGCTGCTATTCAGCTGCATTCGGTTGGACTGGTACCCGACTTTAACATGGTCGGGCTAAGCAGATGATGCAGGAGCAGTGATGGCCCAGTGTTAACGGCCCCGACTTACGGTAGTTGGTCGTGGATTCGAACACAGGCATGCGCTTTACTTTGTGTAAATTTCATCATCATTTCATCATCACTGCTCTTAAAACGGAAAATATTGTGAGGCACTGGCTTATGCCAGTGCCTCACGATATTTTCTACTTTATATTTTCTAATTTTTGATTCTAATTTATCCTAGAATCAAAAATTCGAAGATATATGGCATCTACCAACCTGCAGTGGGCCCGCGTGGTAGATTACATCCCAACCCCTCTCGAAGAGAGGAGGCCTGTTCCCAACAGTGGGCAAATTAGAGGCTGATTATGCATAAATTATGATATATGTAGTAAAGATAATTTAAAGGTATTTGGAAGCCTGATCAAGTTTTTTCTAAATATCGTGAACTTAAGCTAAAATATTATGATTGAAATCAGATTCGACCATGAACATCTAGGAACCAGACATTAAAACATTTTTATACCTATTTATGACAAATCACATTATGACTATGTTAACATACGAAGATGTGAAACTGAATAGGTTTCCGATAAGATGCGTGATCTCAACCAGATAGGCTTATCTGTGACTCATTGAGTGTTTCATGCAGCCAGCATCCGAGTGAAAATGCATTACGGTTCGTACTGCGGAGTTTTCTTAGTAATTGCTCGATTCGCGCGTAGTATCGCTATAAAAATGGATACGATAACTATGTATCTGCGTGATTGAATACAAAGATGTTCTCCGTTTATTCAAGTTTGTTTAGAGATATATTTTTGTAACAATTTAATATGCTCTGTAATAACATACGGTTTTATCAATATTCTTGAAATTCGAAAGAAGATTAGTTTTCCTTATTACTTAATTCTGGTTTTTAGTTTTTGATCATAAACTGCTTTACGTTTAGCATTCTTCTCAAATTTTACTAAGATTTTGACTTTAATTCTTTGCCAAGGTTGATAACAGACGTTACAATTTATACAAACTCATTCAAAATAAGTGATCACTCGTGTAAACTTGAACTAGGTATCTATAACAAAAACAAAGACGCGGTGTCATCATTAATGTGTTTGATAAGAGATAAGATATACGATGAGTGATGATGGTTCGTGCTGTCATCAGATTATCGTACAGTCAGTAGCAAAAGTAGGTGAAGATCCGGGGAATAGACACCTTTGCTTAGCTTCAATGCAATACAATAACAACTTATTGGTGGTTTACAAGGGATTCTAGTTTTCTATTCGCTGTGTTGGAAAACTATGGCTATCCAAAGTTTCAGACGAGGTTTATGAATTTAAAATGACTTTATAATTATTACTTCTTTGAAATCAAGTTATTCAAGAGTAGAGAATACTTTGCTTACTAGTTCTCCCCAAAACGAGGGTCTGTATAAGAATTTCTGCGATGATAAAGGAAATAAGGTAATAATAATTGTTTTTTTTTTAAATAATAATATTGAAATAAACAGCCTTGCGCCTAGAATTCGTGATTTAAAAACTGTTTCTCAATTTAAATATCGAGTAAAAGAGCATTACCTTTCTTCTCAACTGTGAGTATTTATATACCTATAGTATGTATGTTTATATATTTAAGCTCTATGTATTTATTTAAGTATATGATAATTTATTACGTTATACGTGTAGGTTTATTTTAATATTTTAGTTTAGTCTTCGCATATTCATACATTTCTCTTCTTGTTCTCACACACTATTGTCTACATTTCTTTTTCATTTCTCCTTTCGAGAAATTTCTTCCAACAGACCTGTTGGAAGAAATTTCTTAAGAAATAAGCACTACCTTTGTAGTTATAATTGTGATAATTATTTTACTGTGTGTACATAAATAAACAGTTATCAGTCAACAACATACAGAAATACTGTCCTAAATATAGGTAGACCCTGGCTCCCACATTAGGTTTATGCCTGTGACTTGGGAGAATACTTTATCGAAATTCCAAAATGTTCATCGACTTTTGACAGTGATTGTACTTTCGAATTATCTTTTTTATCAAACGTAGCGCGTGGGTGATAAAGTCAAGAATGAAAGGATTACTTACTCTTCTATTGGGAATTCCTATGATGTAACTCTTTGTATTTGGGTAAGTTATTATTTCGTAACTAAATCATAGGGACTACTGAATTCGAACAATAATAATTAATTAATAATATGTTATTAATTTATTATTGCAATTTGAGTGAATTTGTTATTTATTTTATGCTATACCCAAAGTAGATTAGTGTAGTATGTTATGGTGGGACGAATGTATTTTAACAGCTGTTATATTATTGTGTCGTAACAGGTAAGTTTTGTTTTTTGTTTTCAGGAGCCTTACGGACTATTAAAACAATGAAAAAGCATTCGTAGGTAGGAAAATTTGCTAATTAAAAGCTTCCACATGTATAAGATTTTTGTAGATTATTTTAATTACATACTTATTGAACGAAAGGTTGCTGTTATTGTAAAAGTTTCTCATATATTTTCAATGTTATTTTATATAAGTTCCTAAAATATTTAAATACCTAGTAAATAATTTTTATTATATAAATACAGTATAATTATAAAAGACCGCACTATAACATTAGGTAATGAACCTGGAATCATATTTATAAAGGAGAGATAAATAAATAAATGACAAATTAATAAATTAATCACTTTTTAACTACTAGTTTTTCACAAATTTACATCACCAAAAACATTGAAAAACGTATTTAGTTTTTTTTTACCTTTCGACTCCTGCAACTGACTCCTGCAAGAATCTCTCTTTGATTCCTAAGACTCATAACTATTACATTATCATCTTGTAACTACATTCTTTGCGATCAGACTTTTATTTAGCACTAGCGACCCGCCCCAGCTTCACATGGTTTTTACGACTTGACAAAAAATCGAGATTTCTTTATTTTATGTACGTTGAATATTAATGTATTTTACACATAAACCTTTCGGAATAAATTCTCGGAATTATGGTGAAAACTGCATCATAATCCGTAGCGGAGTTTTAAAGATCAACGCGCTCACACAGACAGACACAAAGTGCGACTTAGTTTTACACAAATTTATTTGTTTTTATTTTATTTTATTATATTCATACTTTCATTTGTTTTTACTTTCTCTCCTCCGTGGTTTCCCTCTATCCACGCCTATGAAGTAAGTAACAAATAACTGCCCAAACACTGGCATGAGACCTTGACACCTAATGTTGCACTCAGTGGGACCCCGTAGCCCGGGGCGAGATGGTCCATACACATTGATTGCTCCGATTGCCCCGGACTATTGGCAACATTGCCCTGTGCTATTGGCTACACCTATACTTCTCAAGGGTAAGGTTATAGTTATTGTTATTATGGCAATGTGATGGCGGAAGCAATATTGGTGAATGCTAGTTCAAGGTTTTTGTGTATAGTATTGTTTTTGTGTTGTTAGGATCATCTGAAAGTTAGGCTTTAAGAGCAGGGGCTTTAGGATTGAGTAACTATTTAAAACAGCATATTTAATTCCTCTTAGCTAATCTGAAATATTTTTTTATGCTGTGTTCTAGGGCTAGAAACAAATGTTTGTTAATACAACACAGATTATATGCCGGTGATCTGAGTGGGTTCAAGTCAAGCATCGAAGGAGTGATTTTTAAAAGCATGTCCCTTGAAAAGTATTAGTAGTTACATAAACCATGACTTTTTGGCTTGGAATATGCATATGAGAATATCCATAACTTTATCTAAAAGTCATAAAATGTCCAAAATTACTTTTATAAGGCAAAAGTCGCGAGTAAAGTGCACATTAGCTAGTTTCGACGTACCGGTACCAAATTCGGGTTTCATGATAAGAATTACTAAATAAAAATTAATGAAATAGCTGAATAAAAAGTAGGGAAATGGCCTTAATAGAAAAGGGCCTTATCAGCACATAAAGAAATATGTCCCGGCCATAAACATTAGTTATAATTACATCTGCAACCGCAACCGTATACTAGATACTGGGGATTAATCTTATCAGAAATGTCATTCTCCTCAGGTTATTGAGTATTTCTTATGCTATATGCTGTATTATTCGAAAAGTGTCTTATACGAACTGCTATTTAGCTATTCAACTGCTTTATATTCAATATTACTCGCATAATAATGCATATTCTTTCTCACAATTTGCGTAAAATATTGGTGAGTTTTCAAAAATATTTGTTGCTTAATGACTACTCAAGTAAGATAACAAAAAAATATTGCAAAACTGTGGTGTATTTCGGTGTTTACTATTATGATAATAACCTTTAAAATAAAATAGAAATGATTGATATTACATTTAAATGTTAATGTCGAATGTTTAAGAAACTAATATTAAGTATGCGTATGTAGGTATTATGCCAATTAGACTTTGATATTAACTCGACTACTTTCTTAAGGGGACTGCAGGCGCTAAACGCAAGTTTTATAATGCTTAAAAGTATGTCCACTGCAGTAAACCAAATCAGATAATTATATTAGTAACATAGTGTGTTGAAAACATAATAGAACTAATTTATACGATAGAAAAAAAACAAAATAACCTCTAAAATTTCTTTTCATTATCTGCCTAGCCATTTCCCAACCATATTGGGGTCGGCTTCCAGTCTAACTGGATGCAGCTGAATACCAGTATTTTATATGGAGCGACTGCCTATCGGACCTTCGCAACCCAGTTACTGGGTAAAATGATACCCCTTGGTAAAACTGGTTGTCAGACTTTCGGGCTTCTGACTACCCGTAACGACTGTCAAAGATCCACAAATGACAGTCGGGACCAACGGCTTAACGTGCTTTCCGAGGCACGGAGGGGTCTCGCTATCTAATAGATGGTCACCCATCCACGGATCGACCTCAGCAAGCGTTGCTTAATCTTGAAGATCGACCCGTGCTGCTGCTATTATTTAGCCATGAACCTCTAAAAATGATTTTAATGATTAAAAATCATTTTAATATACATGCAGTTATTCAGTTTTTTTGTCAGATATTTCTATAGTGTTTTAATTTCTTAGTCCAATCGATAGATTTTTTGTAAATAGATAATTGCTTCATATTTTGCAATAAATTACCAGCGTTGTGTCATCGCGCTTCTCTTTCTTTTCTATGCAGTCTGACAGTGAACGCGCTTTAGCAGTTGTCAGCGTCTTAGGAATTGACAGCAATACCACGTCTAGAAAATCTATAGATAGCCAAGTTTCTCAACAAAAAAAATCATACCAAAGTACGCCTTATGGTAATTATAATAAATGATGGTAGGTAAGGGTTATTGTCCAGCGCGCGCGATGCGATGCTATCTAGCTTCCGAGCGTCGCGCCGCGTCATTATCATAATAGCCTTGAGACACGAAACTTATAATAAAGGGCAGTTGAACCGTGATCAATCAGGTTTGCTTCATTATGTCTTGTAAGCCTGAAAGAACTAAAAATACCTAATGGAAGTACCATTAGGTATTTTTTAGTTCTTTCTGTTATTTTAAAATTATTTTTGAATTATTTTTGACGGCACGGTTGGCGCAGTGGTTAAGCGATTGACTGCTGCGCTGCGTGTCGCGGGTTCGATTCCCGCACGGAACAAATATTTGTATGACCTACAATTAGTTGTTCCGGGTCTGGCTGTTTGTGTATGTGAATTTAAATGTTTGTAAACGCACCCACGATACAGGAGAAATTCCTAGTGTGGGGCAACGTTTTAAAAAAAAAAAAAAAATATGAAGTTGGTTGTCGAGATAATTTGGCAGCGATGTTTCTGTAGTTTACATTCTTAATAGTTCATGTAGATGACTTAATTTTTGTGCAAAAATCAACTCTTAATGTATGGTATTTAAAGGAGATATATATGGCTATAAGCAAACTTAACTTATTTAGATAATAATTAGATGAAACGAAGTCATAGTCTACATTTTTTTGTTACAATAAATTATATTTCTTGATATTCAAAAAAAAACAAATTAAGTTTATATAACGCTGGTTTGATGCCTTTAACACTTAAAATAAATAGAATAATTACTGTTCAATAGAGACGATCATTTTCTTCGAAATGCTGATCGAAACTTGCAGTAACATAGTTCGGAAAACTATCATTGAAACTTGCTACTCTCGATAACGTTATCAGAGTGATAGATGATCTCGTGTGACAGGTCGCACGTTCGATTCCCGAGTCGGTCCCATTGTCCGCGTGACGGATCGACGGCGCTAGTCAGATATACTGTCACTGACAGCTATCTAAGATGGTAGGAACATTCATTGTATTGAACTTTGATTTAAGTTAATGATAAATGTGTCTAAGTTGATACGGCGAAAATAGGAAAACTATTTTGACTGTATCTTAGATTTCGTTTTTGAACACTCACAAAAATCTTAAATGTAATTAAAAAAATTAGGCTTATGTTTTTTAAAGTTTGACAACCAGTCTTACCAAGGGGCAATTGGGTTGTTAAGGTCAGATAAGCAGTCAGTCCATGTAAAATACTACTACAGTATTTAGCTGCGTTCGGTTAGACTAGAAGCTGACCTTAACATAGATATTACACATAGAGATTAGATAATGATGTTGTTTAAAGTTTATAGAAGCAAGGAATCGTCGAGAAGGCGTCGAAAACTAAGCAACGAAATCTATTTAAACACCAATTTTCTTATACAAATTATATCCGTAAATAAATCATCAAACAATAATGGAATACAAAACAAAACAAAAAATATTCTATAGGACATCCGTAACCACTTCTATCTATGTGCTACGTTGCTACGCCGCTACGCCGTAGCAAGACAGCTGTAGCAAAGAGATAACAATTTATTTTTAGAACATTGCGTGGCGTAGCGTCACCGTAGGGGATTCTATTTTTAAAACTGATTAGATTTGGTTCATTTCGCTCTTGAATGTTGACGGTCGTTAGCAATATATTTGTGACTGTCACATGCTTTTACTGGTTTGAAGATCAATGTCTAATGGCTAAGAATACTTGATTTACGACTAGATATACTTTTGTACGAAGGAGATTTATATTAAAATGTTTTTAGTTGTAAGTCCTTTTGAATCTGCAAATGGCTAGTATGCCACTAGACGTCAAGCCTCTTTTATATTTTTTAAATCAATACCCTGTACTTAATCCGGCATTGAGCTAAAACGAATAACAATACTAACTACGTCCTTAGGATTTTTTTGTTTTTAAGAATTATTTACAATACACTACTTACATAAAAGCACATTAGAATTGAAATTTGGGCTTCTGATTATAAAAGAAAAAGAAATAGTTTGATACAAACACTTGCCAGTTTTAAATAAGTATATCAAGTTTAAAAACCCCTATAACTACCTACTTTGTATTAAATTCGACAGTTTCATCGGTAGTCATAATAACGATTTGTGAGACAAAACACATGCTGTTTATAATATTGAGCACGTTCCCTTATTACTGGGCCATTGTGTATTGTTCGTTATTACCAGTAACTGATCATAAAGGATAGCGTTACGAATACGATACTTCAAACCATAGATAAGGATTTTGGGCGCCATTAGAATGAACGCATGGAAGTAAGTAAGTACTAAATGAACCACTGTTGAAGTTTGCTGTCAGTTTCCTAGAATTTGTCTATGATTAGGAGTCACTAGTAGAAACTTAAAGTTAAAGTTGAGATATTAAACAAAGTAGTAGTTAAGTTCTTAGAAAATTCAGTAATAACTTGCGTTATATGAATAGTTTGAAGTGAACATTTGTCTAACTAACCCAATTATTGTAGTAATATGACGTGGAATTCTTTATTTTGTTCTAACAAAAACACAGTTAGAAAAGATACATACCAAATGTCCTTTCTTTGGTATTGTTCGTCGAGTTGAGCTCCTTAAGTTCTGGGTTGAGCTCCACGATTACTGACAAATGCTTGCACTGACAGGACAGGTCCACTCAAATCTGTGTGGTTCTTTTCTCAAAAGACCATTTCAGACACATAATCTACATGGTCCTCATATGGCCTGACCAAGATTATGTCTGGACTTTAAAAGAGACTATGACCTCTGAGTTTGTTTCGGCCTTTCTTCTCAGAGTAGTCAGATAGGAAACGCCGAACTCATCTAGCTAATTTTTAATTACTTATTTTTTTAAGATGACGTGTAAAAGTGATTCCAATATCCTATTTACAGAATAAACAATTTCATTTCATTTCATTTCATTTCACCTGCAATAATAAAACAGTGCAATATTCGAACTGCCTCATTGGTCTAGTGGTCGCAAGCGCTGCTGTTGAGTATGATGTCGTGGGTTTGATTCTCAGGTCGGGCAAAGTGTTAATGGGTTTTTCCATCTGGAATTTCTCAGTAGCAGTCCGGAGTCTGGATTTGTGCCTGGTTGATGGCAAAAGGTTCACCCCCTATTACATGGGACTTAAACATAACTGGCGAAGTGTGGATGTTCTATAGGCACACCTCTGGGAACCCTTCGGGAAAACAAGGCGTGATGTTATGTTATTTAAGCTATTAGAAGAAGAATTGTTATCTAAGCTATTTTTTACCGACAACCGTATATATGAATTTTAATTATCAACTTAGACAGCTGTTATTTATTTATTTATTTAATACTTCAAGCACACAAATGTACAGAGGCGGACTTAATGCCATGGGCATTTTCTACCAGTCAACCTTCGGGTGATGCAGAGACAAACAGTGGTAGGTGCAACAGAGAGATTTGAAGATTTTTTTTATATTTAAATATAAAGATATACATATATACCTATTAAAACTAAAAAAAATAATAAATACACATATATATACATATATATAAGTACAAATAAGACAAACAATGGGAAAACATTACCGTTGTGTTATGCATATCTTTACAGAGAGTAGCTTATATCGTAGATAGCCCCAGAAAAAGCTTGGCAACTTTCCCATAAAACATCTCCACAACATTAGAATCAGATGAACTGCAAGAGATTTCCACCACGCCTCGATCCGATTAGGTTAATTAGGTTAAAATTTATAATTGGCCACGCATACCCGAGCGCTGGATTTTTGTGCCGCGAGCATTAAGCGCTAATGAGAACACATGATATTTTACGAGGTCGCTAATGCTGGGTAAAGCTGGGTTTGCACTGGGTTGCTGTCGCTTGGTTTTTGTGCCCTGGTAGGCAGTTGGTTGATGTAAGGCTAGCGAGATTTATGGCTATACTTACATAAACGTCGCTACAGAAAAAAAAACTGTGGCAAAATGGCTATCGGCTGTCCTAAGCGACGATCAGTAAGGTTGTTCTTGTACATCGAGGATTCAAGTATTCATTAAAATTTCAGAAAGTTAAGCCGTCAGATCGCTCTATCTTTGGTAGTTCGAAATTGGGTTATATCTTCAGATATGGGGTACTACCGTGCCCCGCCAAGACTAGCTAAAAACAGAAAGCAGGGGGGCAATACCTACCTTTTCTCGAAGCGTTTCTTCGTATTTTTAAACCCTCATAGGTTCGGCTTGAATAATGCTAGAGAGCTCAAATTCTCAGCATAAGACGTGGTTAGCAGAATAGTAAAACACACTAGACAAGTTTCATTTGTCTAGCTTTTATACTTTGGATTTTATTGATAGCTGAAATACGTCACTGCGTCATTCACTCAGTCACTCACTGACTCGTCCAAAACCTCTAGGGCACTTCCCGAGGTCCTAGAAAGCTGAAATTTGGTATGCACGCTAGGATTTGCACACAAATAACAAAAATAATAAGAAATATGTAACATTCACCCTGCAACCCCCTTAAAGGACGCTGCAGGTCTGTATTTCTTACGGATAATAGATACCCACAAAAAGAAATGAAATTCCACCAAAAAAAATCATGTTAATACTGCCAAGACTCACATAAAGCTACCAGATATAATGTAAAGCCAAGCGAGAACTCTACAAACCTTACTTAATTCTTGGTCAAAATGTATGGCTTGGCCGTAAGAGTGTCTGTACGGTGGTCGCGAAACGGCCAAGCCATACATTTTGACCAAGATGTAAGGTTTGTAGACTTAAGGGCTTGACTCCACATTCAATCTGTTAGTTATGTGTTGTGTGTTAGTGAGTGTTATGTGAGTCCTGGCAACCTTTAAATGAAATGTTTTTGGGGGGACCCCCATTAGATGAATGTAAAGAATATAATAATTTTTGTGGGATTATTGTTATTAACATCTTCAACATTGTATGGCTCTCCAATCCTTAGTGGGTCCTGGCTTATGTTAGTACGACAAATCACAAATCTGTATTTGCCTCCGACAGTTTCTTATTTAACAAAAATATAGGCCTACAGCTGCCTTCATTCGTCGTATAGTGAATACATAGCCTTATAGTGTAAATTGTAGGCAAACTGAGAGCGGTTCTGAAGAGGCTTTAATACATGTAGTCTTACAAATAGGTCAGGAGTACACAAGTGGGAGCAATGTTGTGAATGAGGGCGTTTTTTGTATAACAGTTGCAGTTTTCTTACTTATGCTCTGACATGTTAAGCTTTGAAGTATGTTGGAAGGTTTATATTGAGTTTATTTCTTTAGGATATGATTCTTTGCGGTTATTGTTTATCGGTTATTTCCCTAAAATGTGGCTTTTGTTTAGATAGCAACACTTATATTTCTACGAATAAAAAGTGATATTTCTATTCTTACATTTTTCTAAAATCTGTCATTTTATCTCTCGGTTTTCCCGTTTCTACGGTGGCCATGCTACGTGTGCTGGAAATTTAAAAATAAAAGGACGAAAACAAGCAATTTTACCGTAAGTTGGGAGAATTCCAAAAAGAAAAAAAAAATTGGTATCGGAAAAAAATACATTACCTTTCCTCTCAACTGTGAGTATTTATATACCTATAGTATGTATGTTTATATATTTAAGCTCTATGTATTTATTTAAGTATATGTTAATTTATTACGTTATACGTGTAGGTTTATTTCAATATTTTAGTTTAAGACTGCTTATTGATATTTTTCTCTTCTTGTTCTCACACACTATTATCTACATTTCTTTCTCATTTCTCCTGTCGCAAGTCTCCTGAAAGAAATTTCTTAAGAAATAAGCAGTACCTTTGTACTCATATTTATGATTATGTCTTATCTGTATCTATTTATCTGTGTGTACATAAATAATAAAATAAATAAAAAAATAATAAATAAGGTAAATTGAAGAAACCGTTTGCAAAGTTATACGATACAATATACGTAGGTATATCAGGCATCTACTTAAGCCTTGAATAAAAGAACCACAAATACATGCAACTACGCATTAACGAACCAGAATATCTGACAAACACTTTATACATACCTTCTATTTACATATTAATCTCGCCAGCTAGCGATGGCGGCCCATCGTAAACATTTAATTGGTGATAAAGGCGAATAATTGGCCGGCTATCGATCGATCGCTAATGAAACTGAATTACTGTGTTACTGCCTAACGATCTGTGCGATATCTCTTATCTTTTTCACCGGGCATGTGTAACCTAGTCTTCCATTAGAAGCTGGCTGTTACTGCGTCGATTTGAATAAAGAAAAATAATAATGTTGCAAAATGGGCATAAATCCTTCCTAGAATAGGTTTTATGCTGGCTGGTTTTGTCAGTTTTAAATAAAGAATCTTAATTCTAAAGAGGTCTACTACCTTTATTCTAAAGAAGACAGCATCTTCGAAGAAATTAACATCTGTAGCTTGTTTGTGCATGGTTTATTGGATAGTTTAAGAAAAGAAAAGTTTACAATGGGAAAAATATTTTTAACTTAGGAAAGGTTTGAGGTCTGATAGAGTTAAGACTTTACTTTCTCAACCAAGTAATTTTGACATGGTCATGGCAACTCAATAAATGTACAGTTAAGTTACAAACAAATCATTTTTGGTCGTACATAGAAAGCTTGGTCACAAACGACACAGTATGTTGTCCCATTCAGCAAAACACTATCGAAACTGATATAACGGTAATAGACATGTTACCAACAAATTTCAAGCCGCTTGAAAATGTGGGTGGCTAATACAAAAAGCGCTTAACTGCTGCCGTTAACATTCTAATGGAGTAGCTCCACATTATAAATAGGTTAAGTATTTTTGATAATAAGAGGTTATATCGTTATAAATGCTTATTAAGGCTGCGTAGGGCGAAGTCACGTCAATTAGTCGTAATCTTACTTCGTGACTTGTGACTTATGAGTGGCCGATCTTCAAGCGTGGCCATTGCTGCCGATTTGTATCAAAGAAATCGGGCCACAATAAATATGATCACGACATGTTAGTTAATCGTTATAGTTTAATGGCGTAGATTTGTCATCGGGCCGCGACCTTCTAGTAATATGAGCGTAAATGAAACGAATCAAATATCAGATTGTTGGATCTGAAGGCCATCTTTTTGTGAGAGACATTGTAACTAAGATTCTAGTTTGCAAAATTGTTTTCTCCGATACGAATTTCTCTGACTAGAAATCAATAGCGGAGTTCCTACAGACAGGGGCAGTCGTTCTGCGTAACAATGAGATATTCTGTTTCTTTTTCAAATGCTAAACCTTTAATTATTGATCTGAAAGGGATAGAGATGGTATCGTAAGCAAAGCTGTCCCTATTTCCTGAAAATCTTTCCTTCTCGTGTGTCTACTCGGGTACCATATATACGAGCATAGCTTAAGCTGAAGCGAGAGGTTTAAGAAGTCAGTATTTCTGGTAACGGGGTCGCTATATTACTTAAGTATTGCCAAATGTGCAGAACCCTTTACTCATCCCAGCCTGATGGGTAATATCTAGCAAATAAAATCTTGCTTCATAATTTCTATTGATGTATTTGAGCATCAAACCTATAACAAATATGATCACGACCGCGACATTTTACGACGTATATTTGTCACCGCTGACCTTGTATACCTACCGTGTTTGAGTGAATAAAAATAATTAAATACCTTGCCTTCGGACCTGCATGTGTGAGTAAAACCTTATATAAAACGTATGTAGATTTAGTTGCAATCATGTAGAGTATTATGTCGGGAAATTATGCCTGTTCAACAATAAAAACGGATGGTTTAATTTCTCTTTATTTGCTGTAATCTTGCGTTGTTGTGTTTATTTTTATGTGTTAGTTTGTTGGCTGTGGGTTTCTAAATAGGCATGTGTTGTATATGGCAGTCATGCCGGGTAGAAGCCTTGCTACTTGACTGGTTAATCTTTTTACGACACGACTTTAACTAATGTCATGTAGTTCGTGTCGGCACGAGAGAAGAATAGTGGTGTAAAGCATGGTTCAGTGGTTCCCGTCGTAGGAAAACCCCATCTTCTTCCAGTCATAGAAGTGTCATGAAGGGCACTATGGAGGACACTATGATGATTATTTCAGAAATATCTTTAATTGTTTGTTAAGGTTTTATAAAATACTACCTTCCGACAGCAGCTTCGCCCGCGTGATAACTTTATAAGTTATAGCCGATGTTACTTAGTGATAATATAGCATTCTACTGGTAAAATATTTTTTTAAATCGGTTCAGTAGTTTTTGAGTTTATTAATTACAAACAAATATAAAAATAATATTAGTGTAGACTAACGACCCGCCCCTGCTTCACACGTGTTTTACAACTTGACAGAACATCGAGATTTCTTTATTATATGTAGGCTTTAGTATACACTTAAACCTTCCGGAATAAATGGTTTAAATAATAGTGAAAGCCGCATCAATATCTGTTTCGTAGTTAGAAGAACAACGCGGTCACACAGACACACACGAAAAGCGATTTTAATTTATAATATGTATATAACATACTCGTACAAGCATAATGATACAAGTAATCAACCCACTAATTTCTTCACGCAGTTTGCCTTATTTTATTAGAGGAAGAACACCATTATTTCACACATTTTAAACAAAAACAAAAGACAGACAAATTACCACCCTCGTTACCATAAACTATATCTTACTTTTTTCTAGTGTTTAGCGCAACCATAAAGTGGTCACGGGAGTCGGGGAGGCGGTAATTAACTTTCAATTTGCACACATCAGCGTACAAACAAAGAAAGTAGCCATCTTGATATGGACTATTTACATAGAGGGCTGGCCCCTTCTTAAAATAACAATTTTGAAGTAATTTAGATGTCAGATCACTAATTAGTTTTGAGTTTTTCGAGAGGTTGAAACTATTTTTGACAAGATTGTTTGAACGACATGTTTCTCAATTCGGCCACTCTTATTCAAATTGTAGTAATAACACATGTGGTATACATATACATACACCTTAAACTAAGTATACAACATAATATGTGTTTGAATATTTCTTTTATAAAAAAGCTTGTTAGTAACTTATATCAAGGTTACACAAACTCTACTCTAAAAATATACGAAAATCATTGTGATAAACTTAAACTTTTTTAAATTAGGTGTTTCTTTTGTGCAACAGAAATTCCAAAAAAAAAAACAGCATTTGAGGTTTCATCACGTGTTTTATAAAGCTTCTTAAAGCCATAGTCATGACCACCTTACTATAAAAATAACCAGCAAGGCTGAGTGCTAGATTTAGCGATAATATCCTCAAGTTTCTTCAGCCACTTTTTTACATCGCTCGACTTAGTAAACTTCCGTACATTATTAGGAACAAGTTGACAATGCGAAGTATAGCCGTGTTTATCAGTGTGTGCCGTGCCTTAGCTTTCGTGAGAGAATTCGTTGGATCGCAACGTTGCCGAGTGGAAATGACTGCTTGTTTATGGAGCACTACGAGTGCTTTTTTTCGATAATAGCTTTTACTGACAGCTTTGCTTGAAACGTACAATTGATTCTTTTACAAGTGCTAGAAAAGAAACGGGGTGAAGTTTTCATACAAAATTATTTTAAAATGCCTCGTTCATATTGTCAGTTTGTTCGACTTTACATTTACGACATTTTGAATACCTAAACATACCTACGTAGATTGATTGATGAGTCAAGTTATCATATCATTCTGATATGTTTGCGTCAAAGTGCAATCATGTGTCATTTATTTGCTACTCTGATTGTACTAATGACTTTAGAACTTACTAAAAGATAGGTGTATCAGTTTTCTTTTTTTTTTTTGAGGATGAGTTTTGTTTTTCTAGGATTTACCGTCGGACGTAAGAATGGTTTTCTGTGTTAAGTTCGTTGGTTTGATTGGTTCACAGATAGTTAATACAAATGTGGAGACATATAATAGTTTATAATTCTTTCTTTCTTTATCGTGTGGTTAGTGACTAACCTGGTGTCAGGGTTTTTATGCCGCCTACAGGCCTCTGACTCGGTATCACATGCAGTCGAGATATTTCTCGACTGCCTCATGATACTACCTCATGATGATGAAAATAGACAGATAGACAAAAGATGACATAATTTTATGGAATAATCTATTGCATCACTTGCGGTTTTATTCAAAAATATCTACAGTATATATTATATTTTATATACAGCATATATTATATTTATGTCCATATTTAACGCAATACCACCAAAACAAATATCTACAGACTAGATATTCACTTGCCAAAGTTCGCATGTCTGCAGCAGGAAGGCCGTGATCCACTTACCGTCGTATCGGATAAGGAAGTCCGTTCTACTCACCCCTACCGTACGGAACGGATCACTGTAATCTAACTGATTGACTTGCTTTTATTGGGAAGCAATGGGGCTTTGCTGTCAAAATTGGTAAGAGATTGGTTTATGGGTTAATTTAAAAGAAAAGAGACTTAGGTCGACTTTGAAAGTTTGAACCAAGGTTTCAATCCAAGAATGAAATACTGATTGTTCACAAAATTATTTTTGCATCGAGCTTTTTACTCAATAATCTTTCATCCTAGATGAGATTAAAACATCTAATACTTAGGTATTAAATACATATTTTGATATCGTTAGTTGACGATGCAACATTAGTTGGGAATAAAATCAGAAAGCATCGAAGCTTTTTAGCTCTTAATCTTTGTTATAGTTTTTATAAAAGGTAGGTAGGTACTTCAATGCTGCTTGCTCGTATAGTCATAATCAAATCTAAGTCAAGCAATAAAAACCTAGGCGAAGTCATTAATAAGCGGCGGAGCTGGTCACGCATGTCGCGGAGTCCGGCGCGTATCTACCAACGAACACATTTTCTTCATTAACTTGTCCGCCTCCCGAGTTTTTTCTACGCCGCAGTAAGCTCTTTTCATATTAGAATATTCGCGTGTGTGCGGGCGTAAATCACTGGATTGTCACTGCGGTGGACTTATAATTTTATTGTCGGACGACGGCGACACGACAGCGCGCCCGTCACGCGACGACGACGCCCGAACGCCTTCGCTCACACGACAACACACGGATCCCGGTTTTATTGTCCCCGCTCTAATTATGGAGTTATTTAGAATTAGATCTCACCTGAGATTAGGGTCTAGACGTACACCTGACCAATCAGACTCACTCTTTCGTGAGAGATTAATTATAATTGGACGCAATATAAAGTGGATGATTAAAATATTTTGATAGCTCGAGCACTCGCCGGTTGCTTTACACAAAAATGTTGCCGATTCGAAACGTTAGTTCGTGCTTATGGAGATATCGCGTGAATGAATTAACAAGGTCCATTATAGATGGGCAGTTATAAGGAATCATAACTTTATGTTTAGTTCTTGAACTCGACACTTTTATAGTTTGTCCTTTAAATTCCAACCCGTTAATTATGTACATGGTAATATGAAGCAATTATGAATGCTTTCCTTTACATGTGTGCTTAGTTCCGAAGCCAACAAACTTGAGATGACTTTGTTCTGCTCCAAGCTAATGTTTCCACAAGTTTTGGGAATAAAATAGGTAACTTAAAATTGTTTTATTCTAAGATATTGGCAAAGGTTTTTAACCCAAAAACATGTCAAGCAAAATGACAATATTTATTTCGTCCGACCACTTAAAACGACAGCCGACTTCGACAACCACGTAGCCGTCCACTGAAAAGTAGGTTGTCCATTGAGCCCCGCCTACCTCCATGCTGCCATTATGCGACAGGATGTCGACCAGACCCATAATAGGTGTCATTATTGTGTCGTTCAGAAATTGCTTCACTATCGGAGGAGTTATCAGGCGCTTTATAGGTCCAGATTACATGGTATGTACTTTTTTACAGGCCGCATATAAGTGGGCTTTGTAGGCCGCGTGGCCGCGAACCACCCATCGCTTACTGTTCATTACGGTTTTTAATTGGGTGTGGCTTAACTGTACAGTATGAGTTCGTAATGATGTTTAAAATAGTTTACATTTTATTACGCGGCTCATTTGAAGGCTTGGTTATCGTTGTGTTCTTTTGTGTTTCAAGAAAGTAAATGTAAAGATGTATTTATTAAATATTTCCACTTCCAACGAAGAAACTAAGCGGTAACTAAGGCGAGGAAGGCCCCACCGATAGTTCCACTACAGACAACTCAGAAGTTCTTAGAGAACAATAAGAAAAATAATGACGTGTAGAAATGTTAAATTATTTTCAGGATGCGGCCAATGAATAGCGCAAGGGTTACCCCTCAATCATCACCACTCTTGAGAAATGGATTTTTCTGAAAATGAATGAAATTATTGTGTTAATTTAATTATTTATTTTTTCAATGAAGGTTTAACAAATACATAAACGTTAACAATTAGTTACAGGGACAACGACGTATGTGGAAAATAATAAATGAAAAACCAACTACATACAATTTTAATTTAATTTTGCCTCACCTTGTTATCTTCCAGTAATTTCACAGACAAATAACAGTCATAAGCGGCTATTCGCGTTAATATATTCACCGTTTGTGGAACTCGTATCCCAGCCATGATAATGAGTGTGGCTATGAATAAGTGGCCGCTAATACTGGCGGATATCCTCGCGAGCCATTCTTGGCATACCACCTGAAGTGTCATGCGAGCTCAAAAGTTTCTGAATTCTTTTGTTTTTATTGTTTTGGCTGTCTGAAGTGAGGGCTTTGAAGGAAAGTGTTGGAAGAATAAAATAAATTAAACAAAGCATTTTTGGGCTACTTGCGAGAATGGTTTATGTAAAATGAAACGGCTTTAACGGACCTAATAAAAAATCCTAGCGATTCGTTTATGTTTTTCGTAGAAAAGGCGTACATAATTATCTAGGAACGGTAATCAGGATTCTCGAGTGAGTTACTTTGAAATTATGTTACACAAAAACTGAGTGATGAAAATGAACTAACGATAATAAATTAAGCGACCCATGAGTACGTCGGATAGCACTTGGATGAAGTTCATACAAATAAAGTAAGTGAGAAAAGACAAATCCTTTACCTATAGAATAAGAGGGATAAGTAGGTAAAAGAGAAGAAATTGTTATAAAAACCTAAGTAAAAGTAGATAATAAAAGTATTTCTTCTTAAAGACAATGTTAAAGAAGTCAAGGGGTTACGTTCTTGGACAGACATTGGACTCACGCGCGTCGTGACTCAACGTTAGCTCATTTTCATAATTTCCATAACAAAAATGTAGGCCATTGACCCCGGCGGGTGACATTTTTGTAACCGTGTTTATTATTTAAAAAATATAAGAATTATCATGGACCGGTAGGCTTTTTGGTGAAAAATAGACTAATTAGGGCTGACCATGGTTGGTAGATAAAGTGTTAAGATTAACCTAATGTGTATTAGGTAAAATGTACAATTTACATGGTTAAGGACAATATATTTCATTAATTAGTTCCTTTAGATATGGGTAAACATTAGCTCAAAGAATTGAAAAAAAAAAGTGCTTTTTCGAAATTGAATTGAGTAGTAGGTAAGTACTGTAATCAGAGATTTATTGTATTTCATTAATTATTTACCTATTAAGGTACCTACTCTTGTCGTAAAATGTATTGATTTAATCTTGAATGAATTAGGTACTAGTTTGAAATCATGAATGAATAAAATATATACCCACATTACCTACTCACGATGAAAGTAACAAAATTATACAAAACTAGTTTCCGCCAGTGGCTTCGTCAACGTGATATCTTTATAAATTATAGCCTATGTTACTCAGTGATAATATAGCATTCTACTGGTGAAAGAATTTTTGAAATCGCGCCAGTATTTTTTGAGTTTATTCAGTACAAAGAAAAATACATATCTTTTCTCTTTATAATATTTGTGTAGATAAGTACCTAAGTTATTGTACAGAACATGAGAACACTTAATATTTTGTAGATAAGATTAGTTTATCGGTAAATAAATCTCACAGTACGATGACTATGTTTTATTAGAATAACCACTTAACGCCAATCGTGAACTGTGAATTGTGATTATATAAACTTTCCTAGATCTACTGTTGTTACTAGAAGCGGCAAGCGAATGGCGCTACGTTAAACTAACCGTGGTTTATATAAGAGGTACTGTATCTACACGTCACACATTAATCTCTGTTTAATTCATAATATTATAAGAACTTTATCTAAGATAAACAATCTTTCTTCAATAACTGACAGGGAAACCCGAGTACTTACTAACTTATACTCATATCTTCTGCAAATATAAAAAATAATGTAGGTACTAGATCGCATCTACAACTTCGTGCCAATCATTTCTATTAATTTACAAAGCATTTAGTAAATGTAAATAAATCCTTTACTGACATATGTAAGTTTGTTATACATTAAAGAAAGTTCCTGATGTTAGTTTGAAAATATTTTATTATAATATATATTTGCACACCGGTTTAGGTAGGATATAGTTAAAGGAGTTTTGTTGTCACCATTTACCCATATTAGGCAAATAAATTAATTGATTTGATTGATTAAATAAATACCATAAACCAAATACCCGAACTTTTTCACAACTCCCTGCACAACACCATATCATAACCAATTTTATGTCATTTCCAGTCATCATAATAAATGTGTTGCGCCATTAGTTCATTTTAGGGGTAGATGATGTATCCAGATTGAGGGGTCAAGTGTCCCCCGGGGGGTGAGATATCCATAAAAGGGGGGTAATTTTGACCGCGCAGTCAGATCGAATATTGCGATAATGACCGCCAAGGGGAATAAGACAGGGTTTTATATGAAATTCTTAAGTCCTTAATTGACTTAAAGATAGGTATCACGCTATGGATATTAAGTAATATTGACTTTTAATTATTTTGTTTGTGGTGCCTTGGTTGTTGTTATTTCAGTTTTGATTGTTGTAATGGGAGCTTTCGATTTATTTATTTTCTTGAATGAATTTTGTTTTTGTTTTGTAAACTTACTGAAGAATAAAAATTACCTGGAAAACATTAGGAGTGGTGTTTGCCCAGCAGTGGGGCATTTATAAAAAAAGTTATCTTAGGCGTTTTGTTTAATAGTTTTGAGTTTGTGTTAGGAGGAACTTAGGAAGTTGTGATAATGTGTATTAAAAGAACGCTGCTTCCACGTATTTTGTAGCAAAAATACAAGTTCAAAGTGCTTCATCAAGAAGTACTACAAAACAGATGTAGGTATCGTTCTTCGCATGTTTTATGTTCAAAATTGCATGCATTGAAAACAGCCAGCAAAAACTTTTTATGACAGTGTAATTTTGAAGAAAATTAAAACCAAATGAAGCAATGAAACCTCTTACATACCTACACAGATATTAAACAAACATTTCCACAAAGGCCGTTTGAATAAAATTAATATTCACCGTCAGCGGAATACAATTTCCCGGAATAAGCAACACGACTCAAAGGCCGACCATCGCAGGTTTTCTGCGAAACCCGACTAACAAGTACTTATCACTTTCATGTCGAAAACTTACATAACACTTCACATCAGCAGATTTCCTTCTGAGAAATGTTCTATGAAACTTATGTTCGTAACTACGACAAACCCTATGATATGAGTTCGCAGTTCGCACCTCTTACAAGAAACTATCACGTAACACAAGTATTGGCTACAAGAGGGTAGTTTTTATAACGTCCACCAGATGGCGCATGTCATTTACTGCAGCCCTACACCAACCAACTTACGTTGAACTCCCACGTTTTATCCAAACGCTCCTAAAAATGGTGGGTTTATAGGCATTTTGGGAGGAAGGGTAGGTCCAACTAGACTGGTGATCTACTAGGAGGTTAGGAGTCAAAAGGATCAGTTACGGTATAACATCAATTTCTGCAGTTATTGATAGAGGGACATAACAATATCATAATTCAAGTTTCTCGGATAGATATGATTTATTGTAGGTAATAGGTAAGGTTGGTCATGTTTTGATTGATGACAATAGCAATAACAATATACTCGTATAATCTCAACTCAAACTCAAACTCAAAGCATTTATTTCAAATAAACCAATTACAGGCACTTTTGAATTGTCAAGGGGTCGGTCAGTCAGAAATATGAAGCTAGTCGCCCATTCCAAAGCGTAGTAGGTACCTATGGAGAAGAACGGGCAAGAAACTCCACGGACACTCTTTTAAAGCAAAATATGGTTAATATGAAATATATAACAATAAATAGATAGGGCTTAGAAAATAGGAAAACCGTACTATTCCAATACTTTCTTATGAAGTTTTCTGTTGCATCTAAATGAAGAGCAAATATTATTGTTTAAGTTCTGATATTCCTGAACGGAGTCACCTTTCGCTGATAAAAAGATTGTGTCTAACACAACTGACAAGATAAGATGAAATGAGAAATGCCTAATGATATTGATGAACAAACACACATCAAAAGTGTCTCGGGATCAAGTACGTTTTAGAGTATCGCCGCAATTGAGGATTATTATTTGAACTTTTTTGGATCGTTATTGTTTTTTTTTGTGAATTTTGCTATTTGAATAAAGAATGTTCTTTAAATTTTGATTAAAAATAGAAAATCAACTGTTAATCAGGATTCCTATAAAAGTGTGTAATAGCGTTTTTCAAAGCCATTAAAATTTCTGCATCGGGACTGAAAAAAAATGTATCGATATGGAGCGACGACATCATTTGACACGAGAAGAGATGATGAGAGCCGTCGGAATGTTGCAAGCTGGTTCCAGGCAACATACTGTGGCTGTCGCTCTTAGCACTACACAGAGCGTCATAAGCCGCCTCTGGACACGCTATCGTATCGAGGGCAGCGTGGCCGAACGACATGGAGGATGATCTTGCATCACCACTCGCAGACTGGAACGGTACATCCAAAATACTGCTCAACGGAATCGTACCATGGCCGCCATGATGTTGGCTATGAGGCTCCATAGCTCTTCAGGCTTGCTGATAAGCGATCAAACCATCCGAAATTATTTACGTGAAGTCTGCGTTCCCGAATGCCGCTGAGAGTTCCACCGGGGTGCTATAACCCCGCAATCGTAGGGCCCGTTACCAATGGGCTTGCGAATACAGAAATGCGGAGGAAGAAGACTGGCGTTGTGTTTGCTTTTCCGACGAATCTCGTTTCAGTATGAGGCCGGATACAAGACGTTCATTCATGTGGAGGGGGAACAATAATGGTTAGGGCCGGTATTTGGATCAGTGGAAGAACCGATCTCATTTGGATCAGAGGCAATCTCAATGCTCAGATTTATGCGGAGAAGATTGTTTCAGACGTGATTATCTCTTTGCGAAGCCAATTGGGTGATTCGTTTCGACTAGAAACGTAACACACACTCTTGCCGATGCTCGCATCAACATTTTGCCGTGGCCTGCTCAATCGCCAGACCTCAACCCAATTGAGCACGCATGGGATTTGCTCCAAAGAAGAGCTCTGCAGAGTATGGATGCCGTGCATATCCCACAATAACTTTTTGATTTGTTAGAAAGAACGTGGGTGGCCATTCCATTAAAGTGATTTTAAGCATGCCAAATCGCTGTGATTGTGTGATTCGTGTCAATGGTGTAAAAACAGATTATATTTTTATTTATCTTAGCAATAAAAAATAAAAAAATCCTCACGCCTTCTTTTTTTTGTTTTTTATTGCCCAATGAACTCTTCTCTTAATTTTGTATAGTTAGTTGGTTTTTAATTTAGTGTTTGATTGTATATTAAGAACTATGTGTATATTTTAATATTTAAATTATTAAAATGGACCAATAAAACCAATTAACTTAGGTTAATTTCCCACAATTTGCAAAAATTGGAATTTTTCTTAATTTTTACAAAATATAGGTATAAGCTGTTAACTTAAACTGTTGAATTAAAGTAAGAAGCCAGTCTGGAAGACTAGATTAGGTAAATATTAATTGGATATTTATTTATAGATAAAAATGTATTTGATTCCACTTGATGACACTTTTGATGTGTGTATTAGCAACCAAAACCAAAGTCACCATTCTCGCCAGTTGATATAGTTACTGCTGTCTACGACTCATTTTCTACGATCAATGTTCTCAGACAACAGTAAGTAGCAGATTTATTCGGACGAATATTTGAAGGAAATCCAGTCCATTTCAAGTTCCGTATCTAATTGTGTAAGCCAGTAGACTTGGATCACGCTATCCTTAACAATTTGGACTAATGATACCACATTCTAACAACGAAGAATTCTGAATTCTCAAATACTAATTTCAGGTAAGTCCCTCCTTAACTGAAATTGGTATTTGAGTATTTGATTTATAAGGATTTGTAGTAATATGATTAGGCCTATCTGATTCGCTCTATCAGAGTCTAGCAGCTTTTGTAGACAAATAATAAAAGTGAATAAATTATGAACAAACAGATTTTGTTTTCCTCAATTTGAGTCAAGATTTTGGAAAAGATAAACGTAATAATTAAAAGATTATCCTGGCGAGTTTGCAAAATCATACATTTTATGTTAAATAGTCTTAATAAAATCTTACCAGAATCTAACAAGTATATTGGAATATTCTAGAAGTTTCAAAGGTTTCTTCAAGAAACATTTACTTACCCAAGTGCTTATATCATAGGTCACATTATAATGACGAGCGACGCAATATGTAAATAGTTAGTAGAAAGGAGGGAGAGGAGATGGCTATGCGAAAACCAAGTGTTAAAATCACCGTTTTACTAATGACTTTTCGCATTGAGGTTTAGTAAGTGCGAATTGTGCGAAGTTTTCCTTATTGAATTTACTATTTTATGTGAGATTATGTTGTTTGGTGATTATTGTCTTTTTCTCGTGTCGACAATACTAATATGAGAAATATCTCACGATTTGGTGGAAGGACTATATGGTCAGCTGGGTTGGTACCGGGGCTGACTGTGGAGGGTTCGTGGACTGGTCTTTAAAGGCACCTCGATAAAACAAGCGAAAGTCTAATTACGTTTAGGGATTTTTTATTATATATATTTGCATAAACCCTCTATATTTCTTATAATTTTATAAATTCTTCTTATAAATTTATAATCTGCTATATTTGCATAAGCAACACAAACAGTTCACTTAACATATGAAATATATAAATAAATCATGCAGTTATACATACATAAACTCACGACTTCTTCCAATTGGGGTAGGCAGAAACTAAGGGAACGCCACGTACTCCTTACATACTCCTTTTGGTTCGTTTACGTTCATACATCTGGTCATACACGTACGCCGGTTGCGAGTACTACGCACCTGACCTTTCTGAAGAACATCACCATCATTAGGTCACTATAATATTATGTCCTGGGCGTTCCCTCGCGGCGTTTCCACTCACATCTGCCTTGTAAATACCTTTGTTATAAGGTTACATAATGACTCAGGAAAACTGAGGTTTTTCTCTTGTCCTCAGAGCTGGCCGGGTATTTATATGATTGTATAGAAAAAAGTACCTAGTTTCGTTAACTTGATCATGAATGAATAATAAAGAAACTTCTCTCCCAATTTTTAACCACCGAGAGAGTCCTTTGTTTTACAAAAATGTACTTTTACAGCGTGGGTTTAAACTCGCAATAACAATGAAAACTCGCCCAAAGAAATGGGGGTCACTAACAAAAAATAATAAACAACATCTCTTATATCACAGAGAGAGATTTTTTTCAACTTCTCCAATTTAGCCGCTTCGAGATTACATAAACAATTGCGGGCTGTGCTGTAATGGTGGCTTAACGGCTGGACGAGGCGGGGGTTAATTAAACAATAAATAGCCGTATAACCCCCCGCCCCCCGCCCGCCAACCTAACGATTATTATATTCAAAAGTCGCAGCTTTGAATTCGCATCACTCTCTGGTAATGTGTCAAAACGAGCCGAGGGTACCTATTCTCTAAGTCGATTTTATAAAGTTTCGAACGGTCGTGACATTTTCCTGGGACATAATATTGGACACGTTAAAAGGTATGACTCCAACCAACACTGCACGCGGCAGTGCTGCCGCATCACTAATAGTCCACATACATTTTCTATAGGTTTATATGAGATTACATTCCAAGCACGGCAGCAATGCTGCGCGACATTGCTGCGTCACATTACTGCCTTGTGAAGAGCGGGCGTTTTTAGGGGACTATCTTATGTAATTTTGACGTTCGAAAAGTGCTGATTCTCAGCCTAGTATGAATAAATGACTTTTGAATTTTGAATGTTGATTATGATAAAATAATTAGTTGTTTTAGTCAGGATGAGGCGTATTTATTAATAAATATTAAACAAAATCATAGTAAGTATGTTAGTTCTATGAGACTGAGACTAGTTTTTACTAGTTTTCTAATCAGAATTTTATATGATAGCTAAATATTTAGATTGATTAAATTCTTATCGGTGCTACGTAGCAACAAATCTTCTTGGAAAACGATGACTTAGTAAACCACACAAAAATCATATGAATGGCACCCTACTACTACATAACTAGACTATTATTATCCCACTGCAGAGCAAAGGCCTCTTCTCATACAGAGAAGGCCTCGTGCCTTCTCATTGATCACCACACTTGCTTAAGACGGGTTGGCGGTTTCAAACTTCTTTTAATTATAAGATCAGGTTTCCTCACGATGTTTTCCTTCACCGCCCACTGCTACACAAACCCGTTCAAAAGTAACGCACGACACCATATGACTCACAGAACGACTGACTCTAGAATAGGTACCCGCCAGTCATTACGAGTCGCTCGTTAACGTTCTCTAATTGCATCGGTTTAATATAGACTTTGTTAAATAAAATCTCTCATCTACCCCACCACCTCTACCCCTGTTCAGTGCCTTTTTTCGTTATTTAGCGCGCTGCAGATGCCCTTAATGACGCGTTTTGAAACTTACGATGACACTTGGCGTCGCTCCGGCCCAGGTCCGCCTCGGATGTTAATTGCACAAGGAATTAAAGAATTTCCGTTCTTCCTGTGAATTAATGAATCGGCCTATGTATAGGGGAAGTAAATGTTGTGATTTTATTCACGAATGGGAGGTGTTCTGTGTTATGTTATTAGGAGTATGTGACTGTGTGGTTGGTTGGATTCACTTGACTCAAAGGCAGACAGAAATACTTGAATTATGTAAGATCTTGTATTTTTTTTTTGGTTATATGGTTGTGTGTTTTCCGTAAAAGTTTTGCATTTCTATGTTATCATTTAAATGTCAGTTCCTTCCACGTGCTGCGGTGTTTAGTTTTTGTACTATTTCTTATAGGAGATCATAGACTTACTTTATGATCTCCTATATCATATTTTAATTCTAATTAGAAACATCTTAACAATTTTATAACAGAGAATTTAATAAAATCTTTCACATCTTACGTGTAGGTATTAAATAAATTAAAGCCTAATAATCGCAATCTTAAATTCCTTCTAATTAAATTTTGCTTCGAAGATCTTCCCCCAGTTTTTAACTTAACTGTCCAAGTTAGACCATAAACACTGAGAATATATTTCGTAATATTTAATAAGGTTTATATTATAATTACCGATGAGTTGAAGATTCGTTGGGAGTCGTGGTATGAGTGTAGTTCAGAAGTGCGCGCCACGTGGTGGGAACATTACGCTCGGCAATTCGCGCACGATTAAAATTATCCTACTCAGTTATCGAGGGAGTGACGACGTAGACTTGAGTATAAGTAGAAATGACGCGGGTTTCCTACACTGTTGTGTGTTTGCACTAGTTTCGTGATGTTGAGATGATTTATTCCGGTAAGACGTCATTTGAATGGGACGACGTTTGTTTCTCAAATTCTTGGATTTTCGAGAGTCGGGTTTTATTTATTTAAACGTGCACCTTGGCAGTAATCCTACGTGCATAAGTCTTTAAGCCGTTTCCTAGCTTTTTTTTCGTTGTCTTTAAGTCGAACTAGATGCAGCTATCAGTTTTAAGGTACCATTCTATAGCCGACCGCAGGCGGCAAGTGCAGGCAACGTGTCGTCGCGACACGACTGGTTTCTATGAATTTCTATGAAATACCTTCCATAGCTAGCGTCACGTCGTTTGCAGCTACGGGCGAGCGACAGACGACATGTGTAGTCCGACCGCAGGTCACTAGTGCCACCAACGCTCGAGCGATAGCACGTTTTTGTATCTTCTATCTACCGACTGGAATACGGGCTGCTGCCGCCTGCGGTCGGGTTTAGAATCATGACTGCAGCAACATGTCGCCTGCAGTTGCCGCCTGCGGTCGGGTACGGAATGGTACCTTTACTGTCATTTTAAATACAACAATAACAAAGTTTTCATAGATTAAAAAAAAAACCTAAATTCGGTAAAACAAAATAAACAATATTCTAGTTCGAAAGTTAAAAAAATACCAATACAAAAGCTTCCAATTCGAAATTCAAATTCAGTCTACCGTTCAATAAGTCTATAGTCAAGACGTTCAGCAAGACGGGCGTCAGTAAGGAGCGGATGACGACGTGATTGGCGCTACTTAATTAATCCAAGGGCTCCCTAATTAATAACAATAATTCGCCGAGTTGTCGCAGATGACGTCACCAACCAACAATCAACACTCGACAGTCTTCATTCGAATAAAGTTTAATTGTTTTGGATAATTGGAACAATGGAAGTCTGCGAAACTGGAACAACCCGGCTTGGATGAAATAATATTATTTGTCGTGACAAAATGTTATGTCAGACTCCGTTTATTGTTTTAAACTTGGCTATGAATCTGGTTGAGTCTTTCTTTTGTTTATTTTAGTTTCCATGGTAGTTGAGTTCTGAATGACTTTTGAATACGAAGACATACTCGTTATTTCCCACATTGCTAAGAAATAGAAACTGTACTTCAATGCCGTTAACAAGGCCGTGTCTTAAAAGAAAGCGATCGTCGCTCGAATACGTGATCGTCGCGTTCATATGTCACTTTTTGTTCGCGTTCATATGTCACTTATTGTACCGAAACGTGTGGTTGCGCCAACAGAGGGCACCTTACGGTCTTCCAGTCCAAAATCCCCTCTATTTGGACGCGGGGTTAGTCTGTTATTTCCACAAGCTATCGTCTTTTGTTTCCATTTTCTCAACCCTACCTATCTTCTGTTTTGATTATATTCAATGTAGTTTTTAGGGTTCCTTAGCCAATAAATGGCAAAAACGGAAGCCTTATAATTTCACCATGTCCGTCTGATAGGATGTTATACAGTCATTTTACTTAAGACTAGTGGCGCTATATCGATGAAAATTGGACAGAAAGTGTATTGTGTGCACCGCTAAACAATGGTGTAGTAAAAATACGAAAAAACAAATTAGCGGTGGCGCTTCCCAAGCATGTAACCGGATAAAAAAAACAAATCAATGTACATAAGCGTGTATCGAAAATTAAAAAGGTGATTCTGTTTTTAAGTAACTTTTTCATTTAAGTCAATACTTTGTGAGATACTTATAGGATGTTTTTGGTACCTTCCGCAGAAATAACTGAGTATTTTTGTAGTTTCTTGGAGAAATACTATAAAATAAAAACTTTTATTTGCTGTCGATGAAATCAATATTGTGCAAGCGTAAATATTCATCCCGACTACGGAACCTTTCGCTGCGTGTTTCCGACACGGTCATGTCCGGTTTTTTATATCTTAAAAATGTACATGCGTCACATGACATGCTTGCATCTTCCTTTTGGACTGCAGAGTATGTACTTATCTAGCAGATATCCGTTTTATAAGCTTGATAAAGAGCTATTATTAGATATATCTTCAAATTTATCAATGAGTATCTATCTACCTATCTCCTTGCTTGTCATTTAGATCATTGGCAAAATCCTATTTTGATGATGATAATGGCACCTAATTACCTACATACATATTCACTATATCCGCGTATCTCACTAATTCATGTTTTCACTTATAAAAATCACAAGCACACTCACAAATAGACACACCCTCTCACACTCACTCATTCACCATATCACATAACTAACACAAAGAGAGGTGCAGACAATCAGACAATCAATGTAACCTAGACTACTATTATTCATTTGTTTTAGTAAAATGCTAGCATTTAAGAACTTTTTTTTAATGTAACTCGAGGGTATTGGCGCTGTTAGCCGAAAAACAGGTTCCGCCTAGTTCGGCTCCAGATGCTAAAACTTTTGTGTACTTTTGTTTTCATAGCAGTTAAGTGTAAATGAATGTAATCTAAGTACTGTTTTCATGAAATAAATCTTATCTTATCTTATCTTATCTTATACCTACGAAAGCTATTTTAAGCCTTAAATGAAGACTATGATGTACAGGTATAAATCTTTTGTTTCTTTTTTGTACTTAGTATTACTTGTTTGTATGAAATACTTATGCAACTGATATAAAACCATCGAATATTATCATTATTCGTCATGTTATCTAACGGCAGTGTGATTTCATCGGGCAACTGAGCTGCATAGATAATTGTTAAGTATTGGCTATTGAAAATCTTGGTCGATGAAAACCGATCCAACCGGTCCAACCGATCCGCCCAGACCGTATGAAGAAATAATAATATTTGTATACTGACAGACGAATTGAGAACGTTACTTTTTATGTCAGTTAAAAAAGAAAAAAAAATATTCCGCACAAATAAAACGCACATTAATACTACACGCCAAAAGCCCAATATTCGAAAGAAAGTAAATAAAAAGAATACTTGAAAAATTGTATAAGTCAGGTGATGTTAGATTGTAATGTTTGATTTTAAGTCAGGTGCGACCCGCGGGCTAAACTTTGAGTACCGCTGCTTGAAAATACATAAGTACATGAACATGTGTACGTGAGGACTGGTGGTGGCCCAGTGGAAACGGCCGCGCCTTACGTGTTGTAGGTCGATTCGAACCCAGGCGTACACTTTACTTTGTATAAATTATTTCATCACCACTCTCTCAAAACAGTGAGGAAAAAGTCGTGAAGAAACCGGTATGTCCTAGAACCACAAACTCGAAGACATGTGACATCCACCAACCCGCACTGGGCCCGCGTAATGAATTACGGCCTGCTCTATCTTACAGAGAGGAGGCCCAGCAGTTGGAACATTATAGGCCGATTATGCTATACGTGAACATGCGAATTACGCACCTCAGTCAAGCCGGATAAGGCGACGTGTCATGTATAATAATATATAAATCTGTCAGATTATTACATGAACAGTAAAACAACGTCAATACTAAACGATATTTGACTTATAGCTGTAAAATAATCGATTTATTCCACTTTGTAAATACACCTTATTAATAATAATAACATAGTTACTTTAAGACTTATTTAGGTTTCCATTCAAACATGAAAACGAAACAAGGTGACAAGGGAGGTTAAGAAGCCTTACAGACGAACATCTTCCAAGCTTTACTTCTCAATTATGGTAACAAAGGTGAGACTTGTCTCAAGTAAATTGCGTGATACCTGTCAAGTGACCGAGGGCGTAGATCAAACGTTCTTTGTTTTATCTCCGTGTGACAGGGCGCCACCTAGCGGGCTTCGCGGCTCTTTGTGCCACTTGGAAATGTGTAGGTGACACTTTTTTGGTTATTTCTCTGCTTATTTCCATCGTATTGTGAACAAAAACGTTCTGTTTCTTTGTGATGTTTTAGACATGCTTCGGTAGCTGTAGATGTTTGGTGTTATTTGGTTATTGACAATGGAACGGAAATCATCAAAGAGCTTCTAAGGGTTTTAATAAAATTATATATTCTGAATGTTTTGATACTTTGTGAAAATGTTTTGATACCATTTAGCTTAAGTTTTATGAAAAAAAAAATGAATGATTCAAATCTTTACCAATGAGGTACCTACTTACCTACCTTCCTCAATTTTTTCCGTCCAATACCCTGGTTGACATTATCCGCTAATTTAAAACAAATTTAACGACACCAAATATATTTCTAAGCACGTTCCTCCAATATAATCACCAAATTACTAAACCAAATGTAAAACTAACTCACTCATAATGTCTCATCACTCAAACCAATAATAGTAACACTGTCGAAATGTGTTTAAATCCAGCAAAACATTATGAAGTGGGCAAGTCCTAACAGATCATGAGCCAATGTCGTAAAGTCGAGACTTTACGATCGACGTGACGGCCGCGACGAAAACGCACGAACGATGACGGATCGTGTGTCTCCGGCTTTATGGTGCAAAAAAAAGTGTTTTGAGATCTGTCCTTATATTGAGTTTCTGGTGAAGTGGACCACCTATGTTGTGTTGATATCAGTACTGACTTGTTAAGAAATTGTGCGATTAGTTAGGTACGTAATGTTAAGAGTTGGTTTTTAAAAGTGGAAATATTGATTATTTATGTTGATAATAAGGGATTTAACCAAAGTTGCAGAACATTTGTTTCACAGAACTTGGAACTATCATAAACAACAGGTATATGTAATTTGTGCCATATCTATTTTTCCAGTCTTTAGTAGATTAATGTGATTTTGGCCTCTAAAATTGTGTGGCACAAGCTCTGCCAATCACACGCCTAAACTCAAATTACCAAATTGGCAGGAAAACACTTTTCGCATCACAAGATTTTAATGGGATTGCGTAGTATTGTTATGAACGTGTCTATTTTGAGGCATGAATATCGAATATACAGATTTGAAATGTTTATACGGTTTAAACAACAAGATTGACAAATAAATTGGCAATCATCTTGATTGAGTCCCTCGAATCACCTTTTTTGACACCTATGAGCACCTATGAACATTCTTTGTTGGAAGCCACACAATCAAAAATTATAATGGTCCAGAAAAACCTAGCTTTACTGTCATTAAGGCTCTCGCAACAGGCGCGATGCGACTCTATTAGAACAATTTCTATGAACATTTCATGGAAATTGTTCAACGAGAGTCGCGTCGCGCTGTCTGTGGGATCTTTTAGAAAAATCCATCATAATAATGATGAACCCCTCATTACCATGGGCTTCATAATAATAAATCATGAAAACGAATAAAAAACCGTAACAAAAAAAAAACATTTCTATAAAACAATAAAAATGACAAATTATCGCTACAAAAAAGGAACGTTAACACCTCCTATGCAGTAGTAATGGGGTCATTACAGATAATGGTTAAAGGCCATTTATTTCATATCTGTATTTGCTCATTCGCGCCCTAGCGGGACATGTGTAACTCAATAATTTCATTGTGCCCCGGATTTGGTCCACAATTGCGTGAAATTTACCACTGGGTGCACCCCAACCCGGGACGAGACATATGCTGCGGAACCCCACACATAAACTATCTGATCTACGTTTGGTTACGCTGCTCAAAACTATACTCTGTGAATCTTAGCACGTTTTATAAAATATACTTGTAGATATAACGCGTATTCAATCAGAAAGACTTTGATCTGAATTTATCATGTCATGATGATTGGTTATGATTAGTCCACATAATTGTTATCAGTATGATTTTTTGTTATTCGTGATCGGTTCATGTTATGGCACTTTAATATTTACAAGTAAGTGACTTTTTACACTTTCCGTCATTATCTCTTTCCCTATATCGAATTTATAATTATTTGACAAATTTTAACCCTATTTCGCTACCGTAGGTATGCTTTATTTTGACTCAAATATTAGTTCAACAAAGATTGCGAGAAAGTTCCCCATTCTGAATCTTAACTCTGCTTGATTTTTAACTCCCTTGCTGCGGGGTCAATCTAAAACAACAGCTCTTCTTCTTTTTTGATTATTGATACGCAGTAGCTATTCAATAATCTTTTGAACATCGTCATAACTCACAACATATTCGTAGCCAATCCCCAATATTATGATATCGCTTTAAATTCGTCAATGTTTCGCTAATTTGGTTTGCGCAATGGGGGAGTGATGCCGACTGATGCCGACAAATCCCCGCGTCCGAACGGCGCGCAGATGAAAAAATATGACATCTCTATAATAGACGATAATGTTCCCACCGCGAGTTAATGTTAGCTTGATTAGTTATTATGTTATTTCTATTTCTAATATCTTGTGTTTGAAAACTGAAAACAGGCTAAGAAGAAATTATTATTGGGCCAATTAATGTGATGTGGTTATTATTGAAATATTTTCTAGTACTTCATTATTTTAGGAATAAGAGTCGTAATGAATGTTCATGTATCACCAATTATTTTATTATAACAGCAGCACTTTAAAGCTTCAATCGAACTGCGGCAAGTTCCGCGACAAGACGCGGGTCCGTAACATTCTTCATGAATGAAGTCTCCCGCGTCCCGGCAGTGTTACGTGTCCCAGTGTGAGGCTAACTTAATGTGATAAAAAATAAATTATTAGTGAATAATATTTGTGTGGCTTAGCGATACCATCAATGATACTGTCATGACACTGAATGATTAATATTGTCTCAGATTATAACTGTTCCTAAGATAACAGTTCGATGATTTGACACCAAAATAATGCAACTGACTCCACCCAGTCTGCAAATATCTTGACGACGCGTCGCATTTAAACAAATGCGTACCTAATTAAACAAAGAAAAACTGAAAACAGTGACGTTCTCAGATAACCTAATAAGATTACAAAAAAAAAAAAAAAACTATTAATTTACCAAATGGATGTAAAACTTAAATCCTCTACATAATTATGTCAGCATCATTACTCGGGAGTTGGGACGTCTCATCTCCCCAAATCGACAATATCTGTAGAGGCGCGTGGCAAGTAATCCCTTAACCCTCCGCCTACTGCGTCGCGTGAGAAGTGAATTAAATCGCCGCGGGGTCCGATCGACCACTTAACGGATCGTGTTCGTGTCTTAGGATTGATAGTGCGCTGCGGAGGGTTGTTGAAAGTCAATTCGTGTTTGGTGTCACTGCAGTCGCTTTATTACGTGTTAGAGGAAATGCAGTTTTCTTATGAACTTTCTGATCAGTGGGGGAAAACAGAAAATTGTGGCGGTGAGCTTGTAATTAATTGTATGTTGTGTTTCAGGCGATATTTTATATTGTTCACGTTTTTGTAGTGTAGAGAAAGTGGTAATTTCAAGGAATTTGGTTGTTGAAAAGTATGGCAAAGTAGTGCTTTAAAAGATACACCCCGATAGCACACCTCCGTGGCGAAACCATAGCAGCGAAACCGCAGTAGTTACATTCACAGGTCAAATGAGATTCAGGATCATTTCTTGATTTTAAATTCGTAGATGTTCACTTTGTATGTGTATTTATTAGTATCATGGAAACCAAGGTTAACATATAAAACATGAAAAATATTAAGGTTTTTAACAAAAGACACAACTTTACTAATTGATCAATCAGCAACAAAATAACCCCAAACCATGGAAAATTCCCGACAAAATTATTACATAACCAATTTAAGACATTGTCAAAACTTTATTAATCTTTATTAGTACATCGGGCGTGAACAAAAGTGATAAATGCTCGGAAGTTATTGTTCTAAATAATCCTTTCAGTTTACAAAGACGACCCTCTGTCAGGCGGCGTTGTATTAACCCTTAAATGGCGTTGTGCGGGGGTCGCGACACGCGGACTGTCACATTCACAATATAGCTTCATAGTTTATTATAATATTTTCGTTCAATATTGCCCTCATTTCCCCTCAGTAGCTTTACACGTTACACACTACGGAATTTATAGAGCGGTCAGTTTTTATTACGGTTTCGTTTTAAAAGGAAGAGATTTATTTTATTAATATTTTTTTTAAACTGAAATTGTTTTTGAAGCTTTTATTATATATATTAATGCTAGCTTTTATATACTAATACAGGCCTATTAGAATAAGTTGTGCTAAAATGTTTAAAGTTTACATATCGTATTATTTTCTTTGCAAACGTATGAACCAATGATAATTATTATGTATAAGTTCCCATTACAACTAAGAAATTAGATTTCAAGTAAAGCATGACTATAATAAATGTACAAATTCACCCCGTGCGAATAGTCGCGCCCTTGTACGATCTGCGATGAGAATAAATCATGTAATTTGGTGACGAAATACGAATTCCGCATCCTGGGCCGTATTACTGCTATGGGTGGATTTGTACTGTTCAAATGACAGCAACACGCGGTTATTACAAGAATTACAAGAATATGACAATTTATACCCCGAAACATATTACATTTGGGGAGTTTACTCATATGATCAACTGCAAATCTCCTTGCTTAAGGGGGAAAATGGATTTGTCGTATTCAGGAAAGGGCTGCACGCAAATCTACTTGAATATTCTGTTTAAATTCACATTTAACAAGCATTCCGTGGAAACCAGCGTTTGTGTTTACACATCAAGATTTCCTTCAGTAGTTTCTAGTGTAGCTATATCAGTACATAGGTACTGGAAGTCATAACAGTGTATATGTAAGCCGATCGATGTGGCTGGAATGGGTACATACAAGGCGGAACAATAGGCCAAGGCGTCGACACAATGGACAATGCCCGTACCTTCGATACGATAAATACACTCATCTGACGTCTGTCTGTGTGTGTGTCGATATGTGTTTTATATTGCATAACGTGTTTGTTTGGTTTCTACTAACAATACTACTGAACTTATGTCTAACTTTAATGTTACAGAACATTCCTTTACAAATTCTAATACAAAAGCTTCATACTTTTGCTAAGTTCTGTCGGTAGAACATCGTGTTCTAATATTTATTGACAACGGGTGAATACGCATCACGTTTATTTTCGGTAATTCATAAAACTATATTGGCTCACAGATGTCCGTAACGCTAAAGCTCGTATTATTGAAGGCGTGGTTCTGGTAGATAAGTAGATTTGTGACAGTACGGTAACGACACACATAAATTTGTTCGGGCAAACACCGTTACGCGGCTTAGCTTCCTGGCAAACAAGGGCGCCGGGTCCGAATGATACCACCGCGCGTTTGAGGGTTACTCTTTATTAGCTCCGAATATGCCGCTAATATTGCTAAATAAATATCATAAAAATATTATTGGCTGGCATTTTAGGGACTGCTGTTTTTTATTTACGAAATTGTCATGTTGTATTCGTGATAAGAGCAGAGCTATCAATTCCAGACATTTCAAAATAAATCTCATCTCATCTCAACCCAAATATACTGTTTTAAGTTCTCTGACCCACCAAAGAATGACCTTAGTAGGTACATCTGACACCATACAGGAAGACTATCGTTGCATAGCGCGTGCGCCGACCGGTGTTCGATCACAATGCAGCGGAAGACGCCGCCCTCCGCAGATGGCGCTCCTACCAACTTGAAACTGGTTCAAACTGGTTTCTAATAAACGCGGTATTATTGACCCCAGATTTGAGGGCTGTTATTATTCAAAATCTTGAGATGCCACGTGTCTTTACAGACCAGCTTTTTTAGGGTTAATTATTGTGTTTAAGTCATTCTGTCGCTGCATATTTTCGGTTGGAATTATTTTTGCAGAATATTCATGAATATGAAAATTGGAGCTTTATCATGCAATGTTTCCATGTTGGTGCGAATATTCGAGACACTAACGAAACGTAGGTATCTACTTCGTTATAATTTTATCGCTCTGTGTGTTTTTGTCATGTTTAGTAAACGATATAACCATTTCATCAGTTATGGCTAAAAAGGATAACGTTACAATTTCCCCTTAACCAAAATACATAATGATTGAAAATTACCTCCGTGGTCAAATTTTCCCGTTAAGTGAAGATGGAGAAATCATTGTTATCTATTTCAAGGTTTTAGTTACCATAGTTCTGTACCTCTTTTAATACAAAAATGATGATTGAACTTTCACCTCAAATAAACTATCGGCTTCATTTGGACATCTCATTCACCCATTCCAAATTAGGAAGCTGACATCCGACAGTTGCGCCAAGGCACGCGACACACTAGCAACAAGCACACAGACACACAAAGATAAGAACACGCGCCAATTCGAGTGGCGTAATGAATGTGCCCTAAAATAAACCGCCGTACAATACGAACATCTTGTGTTACACGACTTTGTATAGGAGAGGAAGTGGGAGGCAGCTGGCTGACTTCTTTTCTTCAATTCGTAATGATGGTTTGTAGACCGTAGTGCTGCGCCTTTGTTCCGTCTCCTGTCGCGTGCCTCCGTGTATTATTTGACTAAGTAGGTGGAAAGGTGTTCGTGTAATGTACCGTTGAACGTCTCAAGATGTTTTGATTTGATAGCGGGGGTTGATGCCGAAGCCGCGTAATTATGACTTTTTTTAATACACATGCTACAAAGACTCGTATGTTCTCGCGACATCCTTAGTCGGGTTGCACAGTACAAATGGCTGTCGATTGGAACGCAGATTAAGTGGAATCTTATTAGAATGGGAGCTGATATCAGTATACTGTAGGTGCCAAAGATATCGATAATATTCAGTGATAAAAACAATACAATGGTGATAACAATAGTAATTATGTTGACGTAACAGAATCTGCAAACGGCGGGCAGATTTTGCTCTGATTTAAATGTCAAAGTCAAATAATTAATTTCAATTAGGCACAAAAAAGGCACTTTTAAACGTCAAAATAAAAAAAAATCTAGTCGCCCCTTCCAAAAAGTAGTTTTCTTATGGAGAAGAATGGGCAAGAAACTCCACCGTTACTCTTTTAAAATGTTTTCACAATATGTTGTATACATTAATTATATGTGAAGACGATGCACCTAGAATAAGATTACTATACCAATTCCAATGTTCAAGGACAACTACACACTCATAGTTGATCCTAAAATCACATTTTTTTTACCTAACTTGAGCTAGCCGAACCGTTCAAAGCTGGATAGAAAAATAATTCATTGTTTATGACAGCTTCCATCATATTCCTTCCTATCGATCCGAAGATATTTAATGTACGGTCAGTGCTCTTCATTACCTGACCCTACTAGAAGAAGAGGGGAAGAGGGGTCGGGTTATGCAGAGCACTGACTGCACTCTGTACACTCTCTCTCTCTCTGTGTATACTCTTCTTCAGTTGTGGAATCTGTCCAGCAGGTGTACTTTTGCTTAAGACATGCTTATATAAAGCCTAATTACGTACTCATTGAAACTAAATGAAACATGAAAATAATATTTTTATTACAGCACGTAGTCCTTATTCAAGAATTACAACATATTGATTTAATATGTAAGGCTGTGTGCACACTGGAAGACAAACAGTTTTGCCTATAGTAAATAAAGTCCTTCCACAATTATTCACCACTGACAGCAATCTAAGAAGCAAACCACCAGCAACCTTATTGTAATGATAATAAAGATCACTTTGATTTTAACAGTAACAAGGACTGTTGAAAATTTTTGTCTTGCCAACTATTTTAGGCAGTAAATGTTTAAAATTTTGACTTTAGGATAGTTTTGTTGTGAGTGTTCGCGCTATATATAGTATAATAGTTTTCATAGTCTGTCTAATAGACATTATTAACTCAGGCTGAGATCTATTTGGAGTCCGCACCGCCACTGAAGTCCCTTTGACACGGCGCTACTGCCTATGTCATTGCATAACATTGCATTAAAAAAACGTAGTTCCACAATTTTCCGCGTGCCTTCTTTCGTGGCGCGTACTCTAAACGTTACTTAGTACGTACATTATTGCTGTCACTGTCGCCAAACGTCAAATTACAAGTGACAGATAGAGACAGTACGGGAAAATGTCAAAAGCTATGGTTTCTGGACTGTGGTGGCTGCCACGTAGCGTCTGCAAGTAACTGGTGAATGAAGACACTGAAACGTTATTGGAAATAAGATTCTAGGGAAGCACATGCAAGTAACGTTAATCAATCTCGACCTCAGTCTGCACACAGCCTAAGTGCAAAATAATAAAAAAAGGTAAGCAATATTAAGATAAGCAGTTTATCTTAGTTTTAAGTACATTGATATGCTTAAGATATATAGTTTAGATTAGGATGCGATGGTGGCTTGTCTGCCATTTCGGTAGGATTTGTTTTTCCAATTCACAAATGATAGTGACGAGTACGTTATGTCAATGGCAGTGTCTAAAATAAGTTCATTGAAGCACCATATGAGTTGTAAGCACAGGTACCAAGTTCTTCTAACTTAACAGACACCTGTGCTGCTGGGGAGTTTGTTGTGCCAGTTCTTCTTCCCAGCTAAAGCACTAGGAAGTGGTGAACGACGGGTGTTTTAGGGGACTGTTTTAATGTTATGTTAAAAAGTGCTGATTTTCAGCCTAGTTTGAATAAATGATTTTTGATTTGGGTTTTATTGAGTTGTCAATATGATAGCCAAGGTTATGTTTTTTTAATCGATCTTGTATTTTTTTTTATGTTGCACTGCATTTGGAACGATTTTACATAATACATTGTTTTATCTCATTTCAGCTAGGTGTAGGTCAATTCTTAGTTCTACGACTGCCTAGAATCGAAGTTAAGCTATTGCGCAATAAAATCAGTACTAATCAGTACATGGAAAATTTTATCATTTTATCACCTTATATCATGTCGTGTGTCGTCGACGTCATTAGACAGATGATCAATGTGGTTATGTAGGATAAGATTAAACGATTCTTTATTATTTATTTGTATATTATATACATATATTTTAGTGTTAACTTGTTTAAGTACATTTCGTTGTAAACGAAATTAATTATTTAATCCGTCAGCGCGTGATTTGGTCACATAAGGTGATGGCCAACCATCTGCAATGTGATCGCATCACACATCTGCAGTTGTGCGCATCATGATTAGTTCGTGATGAAACCCTTTCTCTTATAAATTGAAGATTTGTTTAAAACTTGCAAAAAGAAACTCAGTTCTTACAATGTAGGCTTGACTTTAGTCACTTTAATTGTTTTTCCAAATCTACACGCACCACTTTTTCATAATATAAGGTATCTAACAGAGTTTTATACATTCATAATATTTATGAAAAACTATGTTATAAACATTTTGCCAAACAGATTATATTTTTATAACAACCATATTAAGGATGAACAGCTGACAGCTAGAACCGTGCGTTTGCACTGGCGAAACATTCACTTTAAAACATGTTGAAATCTCTGTTTTCTATCAATGTATCGGCTCTGCGTTCGCATTGTCACGCAACTTGTTGACACGAAATATGTTTGACGTTTCATATCACATGACATGTTTAGCAGACAAACTGCCAAATTTGCCTGTATGAATGTTGCAACATATTGTCCACTACATGTTGCGATGTTTGGAAAACACTAACTTGAGATCTGTCTTAAAACTTACTCATGTTGCGTGCAGTGCGAATGCAAATTCAACAAAACATGTTATGAGATTTGTTTCATGTGACAAGTTTTGGAACATCTACATGTTTTATGTTTTCTGGGGCAAACGCATGGTTAGATAGTACATGATGAAGACACCAATGCGTATGCGCTTAGTTTCATGACTGAAGATGAAGTTAAAAAGGAGATAATGGCTTTAAATAATACTAACTCCGAAGGTTATGATGGAAATAGCAAAAAAAACATTAAAGCGTGCAACCCTGAAATAATTTCGATATTGACATATTTAATTAATCTTTCATTTTCATCAGGTACATTATCTGATGCCTTAAAACTATCAGCAGTAAAACCACTTTACAAAAAAATCATAAAAAATGACGTGAAAAATTATCGCCCGATTACTCTAATTCCTATTTTGTCAAAAGTATTCGAAAAATGTATGCTCAACAGACTTGTCGACGTTTTTTTAGCAAATTAAACATTATAGCAAATGAATAGTTTGGATTCCAAAATCACAAGTCAACAACACTGGCACACGGTCAACAACACTGGCGCACCCTTTTGAGCAATATCCTGAGTAATCTAAATAATAATCACATAACAACAGGACTTTTTTTCGACCTGTCACAAGCTTTCGACTTTGTAGCACATGACGTTTTATTAAAAAATATAGAAGGCACTGAAATAAGAGGACTAGCACTGCAGTGGATTTCGTCTTATTTAAGAGGTCGGATACAATACGTTGTCATAGATATACACTGAATCTTCTTGTAGGTATAATGATAATTATGTTTTAGGTGGGTACATGTTTTATGCACGCACGGTGATGACTGCGGATAGTTATTTTTATGTTATTTAATCATATTTATTTATATAATTGGTTGTATATGTATGGTAGCATTATATTATAAGTACTATTTATTTTATTTTATTATTATTTATGTATAATTTATTAAACCTGATTTGGTTTCCGTACGTCTTTTTCGGGTGACCACTGAAAATCAGCGCTGTGCTGTGGGTCCCCATAGCACTGCATCATGCTGAGTGGAAGCCTTCTTGTCACAGTCATGACGTGCCAGCAGCTGCTGACTATTTCTGTTTTGAGCTCGTGATTATATTTAAAACTATTATTTAAAAATATTATAGTTTATTATCTTTTTTTATGCACATAATTCTGTGGCAAGTTATTGCAAGTTAAGGATTTGTTCTGTTCAAAGAGAACATAAAAAAAGTTTTGTACAATATGACTTAGAAAAATGACCAAGTTCGTATACCCGACCTTCAAAAGAAACACTGCACTATTTATATTATTATCTGAAGATTTTCGATGTCTAAACCTTTAATATGAATAAATTTTAAAACTAGTTTTTAAGATTCCTAATTAATAAAGACTACTTTTAAGATTGCTGTTAAAGATTATTTATGTTTACACCCGCTACTTCCTTTCATATTTTTTTTTATTTTGTTTTTTTTTTTCATCTTGATTACATTCGATTGTGAATTGTTTCTTCTTCGAAATTGACATTGTTCCTTCTTCGATTGTGCGATTTCACCATACTTTTCTATACTCAATAAAGACAATCTACATCATAGCTCGTGTCTACATAAACGTTCGTGGTAAATCGCTTAGGTATCCATTACGTTCGCAATTTCATATAATTATCCGGTTAATATCCTGTGTTGAACCCTCTTCAGTGCTGGTCGGTGCCGGCACATCATTGAGGGCACTCCAACAGATAATATAGGGTAAAAGGAGGATGATAGTTTGTATGTAAGTTCGTCATTTTTGTCGATGGGAAGTCTAATCGGCTTGTCAAAACTAAAATCGTGAAAAGATTTTTTTTTTTAAATATGTTTATATGTTGGTTTGTTACGCTTTCACGCTAAAACGGCTTAACAGATTTGGATGGAATTTGGCACATGGGTAGATTAAAGCCTGAATTAGGTCATAAGATACTTTTTGTCCCGATATTCTCACGGGCTCGAGATTTATGCGGGTGAAACAACGTGGCGCAGCTAGTAATATATAAAACTGTGCCGGAATATTCTTTTAACACTTTTGGTTTTGTTTCAGGAGCTGATGAAGATGGAGAACCTTTAGCAAATGATGATAATACAGGTGAGTCTCCTGCCTAGTCTTTTCTTAGTCTCCACTAGCTCATATACATTATACTATTATAAGCAGTCAGTTTTTCCTAATTATATTTCCCCATTTTCGAAGGAAATGCATATTTTTGTTTTTGGCAAATCATTAAACTTGATCTCTTTTTAGTTATTGTGCATACCTATAGCACCCGGCAGTCGAAAATAAAAGTTTTCATATCATAATTCATTAATTATTTTTGTTCAAAACGTTGAGCGCCAGAATGGCAATACTTGTAAGTATCGATGTTATCAGCATAATATCGATAAGGTAAACACAAAATTGTATTAAATTGTTATCATTTAATAACTACTCTTACGTAGATCAAGGTACTGTCTGTATCTATCTACTATCTCTATGATATGTTTATCAACGCGTATTATCTGTTATAAGCCGTGGGTACTATGCTTATAGAAATAAAGACTATTGTTTTGGTTGTACACAGCTACATATCACGATCTCGCTTTTTATAGGATTTCCAAACAATGAGAGGTCAGCTTATACTGGAAATGTATCGCTTGATATGTAGCCGTGTGTATCTCTTAAGTCCAATCTATAATTACATAACATATATAACGTTATCGACAATGATATACATACACCTACTTAATTTTATGTACCTAATATTATACATACGTGCTTATCTTTTGTACTTAGAGTAGGTAATACTGGAATCGGAATTCTGTACTTTACATCTGTATTTGTGTTCCAAATGTCTTCCAAATCTGTTAAGCTATTTATGCGTGATCGAGTGATAAACTTTCATTTTATTTAACGTAAGGACTTGTAAGGTTCTGCCGGGGTTGCGGGAAAGTCCGAAAGGGATACCGTGGCCCCTGGAAACGTACAGGCAACGGAAGGAACACGGGTGGGTTTTAGTCAGTAAGAGTCTGACACGCCCTCCCGCTCCAGGAGAAGTTATTTGATCATTTCCCATCCAAAAAAAAAAAAGGACTTGTAAGGTTTTCAGTTCCCATTGTTTGAAAATGCAAAACTCTTGGCTGAGTTCTGAGCAAAAACAAAATGCAAACGATACTATACCTAATCATCTTATCAGATCTTTAGAACAATCGAAGCAGTTTCCATATTACGGAAACTCAGTCGCAAGTTGGTTGGAGTTGGATTATCTATATCCGCTACGCAATTCTTTCAATTTATCAATGCTGAATCGATATATTACCCAGTAATACTCATTAATAATGTAAAATATATTCTTTTATTTATTAATCGATGTTATTGTCACATTGTGAACCAAACAAGGCATCGCTTACGACTATGACATGAACGATTACTTATCGCAGAGTTCGTCTAATCTCAAATAATCATTGTCTACGTGAGTGACGATTTTTCAGTGATGAAAGGATTGCTGAAAGTGGACAGGTGTCTCGTTTGTTGTTGTTTATCTATAAAGAATTTTTATTGTTTAATTAGTAAGCTGTTCATGTTAATTTGTTACGGTAAAGGGTGTTTGAAAGTGCGTGCGGCTATAGTTAGTAATACTTGCCGGGTAAGTGTTACATATTATTTGTTTATACCTTTAATATTGATAAATTGTTAGTCAATGTTGAGATTTATTTTTTTGTCTTTTGCTTGTCTAATGCCATATTATCGCACGACTCATAATGCGACGCATTAGAGAGCGCTTTGCGATCGAAAAAAATATTTTGCCTCCTTTCTGTAACTGTTTTTATTGTTACGCTCCTGCGCGCAAATGTTTTTTTTAATCCAAATGTTTCGTTATGCAACGACTTCGTAACTAAATGAGTAATTTTAATAAATCAAACAAAATAATTCCAATAAATCAGAATTGTTTTGTCTAATTTTGGTTCAAATTTATTTTTGTTTAGCGTTGAATATCACTGCCCTGTATTACCACTCCTCCCTCTTTTCCCTCGCTTGTCATGGAGTAAATGTGAATATAAATATAATATAGCTAGGTACTTAGCAAAGCTAGTTCAATACGTCCGTTCCGGCGGAGACAAACTAAGTGAACACTTTAAGACGTTAAACATGAAATAGGCTAAGTTAATACGCTGTAGGTGCTAAACTTAATGCTGTAAGGTTCTAAAATGAATGTCTTCAAGTCTGTACCATCGTATAATTGCATAGGTTTTGTGAAAGTGGCTTATTAGAGGAATACCTAAAAGTAATAAGACATTACGCGAAGAAAGGTCAGGTGCGTAGTACTTACTCATAACCGGAGTGCGTGTGTATGACCAGACCCTAGTGTGAGTTTCCTTTAAACAAGTCGGCTTTACGCATCAACCGCGTTCGGCGCTCCGATTGGCTCTTCACTGGTGAAGGCCGGCCAGCTGCCAATCGGAACGCTGAACGCGGTCGATGCGTAAAGTCGAGATGGTTTAAATAAACTCATACTAGGGCCTCTGATATATGAACGTAAACGAAGCAAAAGGAGTATGTAAAGATCGTAGCAGGTGGCCTAGTGGTAACGGCCTCGAATTACGAGTTGAAGGTCGTGGGTTCGAACCCAGACAGGCGCTTAACTTTGTGTAAACAATTTCATCACCACTGCTCTCAAAACGGTGAAGGAAAGAATCGTGAGGAAACCGGCATGTCCTAGAACCAAAAATTCGAAGACATGTGACACCTGCAAACCCGCACTGAACCCGTGTGATAGATTACAGCGCATTCGAAGAGAGGCCTGTCTCCTAGCAGTGGAACATTATGGGCTGATTACGCTTCTGCCTACCCCCATGTGATCAATGCGTGAGTTTATGTATGTATGTAGTTTAAGACATACATTTGTATTTCATAACATGATGATGTGGTTAGATTTCAATTGAAAAAAAAAGAAATACGCCTCTATAATCTTTTAAAGAATAAAGACGATTCAGTATAATTTTATTCATAGATATATTACGTACATATATTTTTGCAGACCGTCATGGTTTAATCTGTGGTCGAAGCACAGGTGTTAGTAAACGTGGCATGATGTTATCGATCGATGTCGATAATGGTCACGTTTTGTTGGTTCTTTTATCTTTTAAAGATATTTTGATTTCTAAGAAATAAAGGCCGGTTTGTTCACGAGTAGACAGAGTGAAATGAGTAAACAATTGAAGGTACTAATTACTTAGAAATTAAAGCCATAGAAATGCTTGTTACAAGGGTTGTTTTGTAAAAAAAAATCTCCAATGGTTTTGATTATTAACCTCATTTGAATGAATGGTTTTGATCTTCCAGATTCCCCATACGATCAATTAGGTTGTGAAGTCATTTGTTAGTTATAACCAACATGGTAGTGAAATAAGCGTCCAACACGTGTTTTGAAAGTCTTTGTCGAAACCTAAAAACAGAGAACTTGCCTAGCTTGATGATGGGCTTTACACGCCTCTAGTGCAATCAATTTAGTGCTCTAATTAAATAGTTTTGTGAGATTCGGCCTGTTAGGTTTAATACTGGGGTGATTTTTCAACCGACAGATAACTTTTATCTGAAGAATAAATACGGTACCCACTGCTGGCTTCTTCTTCTTCTTCGACAGGGGCGGTTTGTAATCTACCACGCGGGCCCAGTGTGGGTTGGTAGATGTCACATGAATTTTTCGAATTTTTGGTTCTAGGATATGTCGGTTTGCTTCACCGTTTTGAGAGCAATGGTGATGAAAATATCTACAAATACGGTGGTTTGACACTTTTTCCATACTAATGCTGTCAATTTTATTCCTTAGTTAAACGTTATCCGACGATTGGAGTATAAATAAATAAACGGATTCATAGGCAATCAAAGTTTTATTAAATGGTTATGAGAGTGAAGTAATTAAATAAATAGCTTATGTATTTTCTCGGGTTATCCGAGTAAGCTTTAGTTACATAAGGATTCTGAGTGCAAAATCAATTGTGATTTTTTCTTCAAGTAATTTTGTTGTACGTTATTTGACAGCTGATTTATCAGAGGTAAGTAACGGATATTATTGGCAATCTTTCAGTACTTATCGTGTTATTAACGTGAATTTAATAGGGATTTATAACGCACCTCCTTTTTTGTTTTTTTTGTTGCGACATTCTCAAATAACTTCTCCCACTCTGGGCGGAGCGGGAGGGCGTGTCAGACTCTTACCGACTAAAACCCACCCTTGTTCCTTCCTTCAGTTGCCGGTATGTTGCCAGGGCCCACGGTATCCCTTTCAGACTTTCCCGCGACCCCGGCAGGCATCGGTACTAGCGGACCCCGTCAGTTGTGCTGACATCTCTTTGAGGCGCGCGTGGAACACAAAGCGCTGTCGAACCGGGCCTGGTCCTTATCGGACGGCGTGCTACCCATTGCACACCGTCCGGAAGCCCGCACCTACGGTGGCCGGGAATCAGCCTGCGTTTCCTGACGCCCAGGGCGTCCCCTGCGGCGGCTAGGGACATGAGGGCGTGAAATTTGTCCCTCCCTCACGCGTTCCTCAGAAGGAGGTGACGGCCTCCTATGCCCTCTCGCTCCGTACCATGGCCTGGACCAGGGCCGGACGCGAGAGATCATTGCCACCGATCGCCCCCACGAGGACACGGCGATGCTCCGCCCAAGCCGGGCAGACCTCCACCGTATGCTCCACCGTATACTCCGGGCAATCCTTATAATGATGACACCCGCGCGTTTCCTCCCGCCTTATCCGGAACAGGATCCTCCCGAAACAACCGTGTCCGGTGAGGACACTCCTCAAAGAGGAGACTTATCGCCGCAATTGTAGCGTGCCCAGTGGTGGGCTATACAATCGCACTCTCCATGACGCCATGAGATCTCGCCGGAGCTCTGTCCGCTGTGCCGTGATTTCTCGCGTCAGCGGAGTTACGCCCCAGCGTTTTGCCTCCTCGCGCCACTCCCAATGACGCACCTCCTCAGTTACCGTATCTGAGATATCACTGTGTTATATGTTATACAGATATGTTTTTTTCTGAAAATAACAATTTGATTGCTTTAGTTTTTCTTAGAAGAATACTTTTACATAGGATGTATGTTTTAGTAAATCGATATTAAAAATCTGTTTATGTATTTACATACAAAAGTTTAGTAAACTTTCATCAGAAAATGGGTTGGACATTAGCGAAATAATGTAATGAAAATCTGCTCGGTTCATCAATGCTATGTACAATAATATTCTTACACCACCTTAAAAGCAATTCACAACAAAGATGCAAATTCACCGTATTAAGACAGGACACGGACTGGTAAGAACCAAACCATTCCAAAGAACAATTAACCCAATTACAACTAACAATAAAATTATGAAAACTTTATGGGCGACGAAACTAATGATGAATAACAGAATCCGTATACTGCGTTCGTAATTAAGTTTGAAACATGTAAACAGATATGTGTTTTATTAAAAACATCTTTAATACCTACACAGTTAGTATATTTTAGTTTGCACTACAACTTTAATCGTTTTGATGACTTTTTCAATTGTACTAGTCGTTCCGAAATCAACTTAATTTAAACGAGCATAAAGTTGATATTCGTTAAAGTGGAAATAACATCAATTGGAAACAAGGATTTGAATAGACTGTAGGTTTCATAGTTCGATAGTTAAATGTGTCGTGAATCGATTCTCTTCCCGGTCGTAACCGTGTGTCATTAAGCGTCGGTCGTAAACCACGGTCGCGGTCGCGGCGATCGGAATGCGCTGCGAGGCACGCCCGCAACCGATAAACCGGCTTCTGTCTGGTGTTGCCATGCTTGTTGCTTGGGAAGTTTTCTATGTAATTTGTGTGTAAATGACAGATTGGAAGAAGAGCCTATTGGAAGAAGAGGAACCGAATGATCACATTCTGCGAAGGCGAAGAAAAAAAACGCTCATTAAAATTTGGTTTTTGACGTTTCATGCCAACTCCTTAATGCAGATTCACCACAAAAGTGAAGAGTACAGACGCGTAATGTCGTTGTAATTTTCATTTAACAAAACCGCAGGAATTAAATTGTAATAGGTACGCGGAAAAAGAGATTTAAAGTTTTCTTACCTGGCAACACCACGAGTCCGATAAACAGGCTTCTGTCAAGGCACTAATAAGCGCCTCCTCGCTTCCTTTCGCTCGCTCCGCTTTACGAGCGCTGCAGCGCTGCATCGCTCTGAAGCCTCATTCGTCGCGGTGCCTAATTAAAATATGCGAACGTTGTCTCGGCTAACTTTGATACCTGCAAGAAATATGAGCGAACCTATATGGAATTATTTGCACAAGTAGTAAAGTTGTATTATTTTACGTAAAGCCTGTTCAACTCTTTATGAAAAACTTAATAATTATGATAAAGTCGTTCTTCTAAAATTTTCCGCTGGGGAATGTATTTTTTTGCTTGTGACTGTTTTTGATTGAATATGTATTCAATAAGTAGATAATTATTGATTTAAGATCTGTTAAGAAGTAGGTACTAGCAAAACTGGTCGTTTATAAGGTGGACTGGGAATAAGGACATTCTGGTAGTGGTACAAGACAACGCATTTTACAACTAGGATTACTCTGAAATTCGCTAGAAGTGCCTGAAAAATTACATAGCAACCCTATGTAATTTTTCAGGCACTTCTAGCGAATGTCAGAGTAATCCTAGGTGTAAAATGCAAATAAAATGAATATCTTTGTACGATTTTTTTTTTAAGTTTTTAGTTTAAACCGTAAAATACTAGACCATTCCTTTTACCTACTATTATTTTCTGGCAGTGAACCTTTTCCTGGTCATTAACCTTTGCCTACTAGAATCTTGTTACTGTGATTTTGTTGTTTGTTCGTTTGAATTATTTGTGAGTTTTTCAGAAGCCTTATCAAAGTTTCATTGTTTTTATCTGACCATTAACTTTAAGGATGTTCTAGCTTCAGCAGGCCCGGTCATTGAACCATATTTTCGATATCTCAATATTATTAATAACTGTTGTTTTCCTGAATCATGCGAGTAAAGTCAAACAATTTATTTCAAATAGGCCCTAATGAGGCACTTTTGAACGTCAAAATTTACAAAAAAATTGAATTTATTCTAGTCGCCCCTTCCAAAAGATAGTTTTCGCATGGAGAAGAATCAATGGACAAGAAACTCCCCCGTTACTCTTTTAAAATGTTTTACAATATTTTGTATAAGTACATTAGTTATATAATTATATGTGAGGACGATGCACCTAGAATAAAATTACTATATCACAATAGGTAAAAAGAATTAAGAATTTAAAATGAAGCAACAACAGATAAATTAATTATGTGATTATGCTCACATATTTATAAACATTTTAAAAGTAGACGATTTTCTTAAAATTTTACCATTAATAAGTCAGTGTGTGAGGAAGTAATCACAGAATGTAAAATCAATGTAATATATAAAAAAAAAATATACAATTGAATTACTGCAACCAGTTTGATTTTGTCTAGATTCTAGATTATCCTATGGAGGAGGACCAGCATGTTTCCAAGCATTCTTATCTTGGATATAATCCTCTAATTTGTAATATGTTTGTTTACAAAGTGTACTTTTAATATGAGTTTTAAATTTTCTTTCATTTAATTGCAATATATCACAAGGTATTTTGTTGTAACATTTAACACAGTACCTCATAAAAGATGAAACTAACTACTACTTTAGATAATCTGAAAAATGGTTGATCTATTTTATCTAGTATTAAAATTATGTCTATCACTTATTTTATTAAAAAGATTTCGATTTTAATATTTGATTAGGTGCACTACTTAGATACCAGCTGTCCTCCTTTATTGGTGATAGACAAACTAACACGGAAATCACAATAACCTACGGTAACATATCTTTTGTTATGTTTTTATCTAAAGACTGGGAAAGATTTAAATTGTTATGAATTTATGATATAATGGGCGTATATTCTCTTTACATGTTATATAGGGGTGGCACGTGCAACAGTTTTACATGAGGACCAGCACCAATTAGAAGCAATATCAAAACCGGCGGCTGAAGTGCCATCATTATCTCGGCTGTCGCACGCGAAGCTAACTCTTCCTCCCCTGCCATTGGGCATAAAATTCTATAAAATATTCATGGGTTTTTGGAGACAAGTGGAGTGAGCAATCCTGTAGCATGGGGTTGGAACATAGTTAAAGCGTTTAGGTCGAGAGTTGTTGAGTACCTTCAGCCTTTTGTGGAGTTTTCTATCGTTTTGGTGGGTTTGTACGCAGCTATTTTGTCATTCGTGGGGGAGCGTGTTTCGTTTTGACAACCCTTGAATAGGGTAGCGCAGGCATGCGGAAAATTGTGGAATATTATGTGCAGTATTATGTAATATCCGATTAGGAAACGAATATCCGTTTATTTATTAAATGATGATAAGTGAATGGTAATAAAGTTTTTCTGTGTATTCAGAACAATACTCAGAAGGACATACTTATATATCCATTTTATAGATGATGTCCTTCAAAAAGCACAGATGCGTAGTAAGTACTTTTAACCACGTGTGTGGCCAGATGTAAGTAAGGCTCGTAACACGTGGTATTCAGTAGGTATTTTCTACATTTTTTTTACATTATTCACCATTCTATAATCTAATCTTCAGTAGATACGTACCAATAAAATTTATTAAACCTTCGTGTAATGTTATGCTTATGACACACACTTACATAAAATCGATCACAGAAGTAAAAAAAAAAACAAGTAGGTACAAAGTCTTTGATAATCGTCCACAAAGGTATATAAAAGGTAGTTTAGCTAACGTACCGTAAGATTTAAAGTAAGCAGGAATGTAGTCGCCATGGAGGGTTACCGATGTATTAATATCGTGAACGTTACAGTACCTAACGACTGTATAAAAGCAGTGAAGCATAAGCGCACTGATTGGATACCTATTTCTGATTTAATAGGATCCGCATATTTAGATATCCGCGGTACGTGAGCGAATACGAAATATACTCACCGCGCAACACTATCAAATACTTTTACACTACAATCAGCTTTAACTTTCAACGAATAAAGATCATAGCAGCGTGCATGATTATGACAAGTGACATTAAAGCAAGTATTTTTTCCGTTCGTATGTGTGTTGTCGTATTTTTCACGCTGGCAATTGGCGAATCGTACGTCTTTTAATGTGTTTGCGTGAAATTTTAATAATTGACGCATTCTCTGAACTCATATTGCAGCTAGATAAAAACGATTTTTCCATTGAAGATAATTATTTTCTCAATCATACGAGTACGTCCGAAGTATGATTAAGAAATGCTTTGCTTTTCATAAATCCTGGATATAAATATGATTATAAATTTGCATTAGATATACATTTCATCATCCCCGATAAAAGATTACCCTTTTTATCGTGGGTGTATTCAAACGTGACTAGAGAATTTTACTCTGTGATTACGATTGCTTTCTGATAACGAAATACCTACTGTGGTTACCAAGATTTTTAATAAGTAAAATGGTGAGTGTGACAAAATTTCCTTTTATAAGGTGGGGTGGGGTTCATCGCTAATTGATAACAGCCGCATGGGTCCATCAAAGATTAAGCTACGCTTGCCGCAGTCGCTTCGTGGATGGGACCCTGACCATTCATCACATATCGAGACCGCTCCGTGCTTCGGAAAAAACGTTAAGCCGTTGGTCCCGGCTGTCACTCGTAGATCTTTGACAGCCATTACGGGTAGTCAGAAGCCCAAAAATCTGACAACCAGTCTTGCCAAGGGTTTTGTTGCTACCCAGTAACTAGGTTGTGGAGGTTAGACAGGCAGTCGCCTATTGGCATTCAGCTGCATCCGTTTACACTGGAACCTGACTCCGAAATAGTTGGGAAAATGCTAGGCAAGATAAGGACATTTTGTACAAACGCACTATACTTATTAGATATCACGTTGTGTTGCTGCAGGTCACGATTGCGTTCGCCTGTACGTAAAATTGAACGTATCGAACTTAACCCTTTTTTTCGTAACTGCAGCGAAACTCAAAATAAGGATAATGTTTAGTAACTTGACACTCTTTAAGGCTTTGGAAGTTTCATTTTAATCTTCAGTGGTTTAGATTGTGCATACTTCACGTTTGACTGTCAAGTCAATTAATCAGTTGATTAGTCGGGGAACTCCCCGATATATCGTGCTTTATAGAGGCAACAAAGCACAAAAGGTTTCTGTGGTATATAATCATTTTCGAAAAGTCAACCTCGTTACTGCTTTGGGTTTAAGTTGAATTTCTCTAGCACGTCATGCAATGAAATGGTCTATTTGTCCGTCTGACAGTTGTACGTATTTTCTCTGTTCCTTTCTTCTTGTATGTTTATATGTGTATACATAAACTGTTAAATAAATAAAATTAATAGTTTCGACTTTAGTAAAATTTTAATTTAGTGGAAATTTTAAATGTCAAAAGTGATAAACCGATTACGAGGGCGACTATGCCTAAACAACTTATAATTTGAAAAAAGTACATAAGTAAAACTTCATTCGTGAGAATAAAAATCATAATAAATAATGAAAATGGGTTCAATTAAACGATTCCATCCACTGAGTTCTTCCCATATTCCGACACAATGGGAACAAACTCTTATATTACTGTGACCATTGTACTGGGCTTTTGTTCTTTTTTATTGTTTTACCCCTTTTCATCGTGCAGAGCGCCATTGATAGGGAAAAGATATAATTTTTTATAATTATTAATAGGAACATATAATGCGTTAGTGAATAGTTTCTGGTTCATTCTAGATAGATAAACAAGATATTATGTATATTAAATAGATAAAACATATAGGCATATAATTTAATCGAACCTCAAATACATAATATCCCATTTTGTTGCCCTAAAAATACGAAATACGTACTTAATAAGTAACTGCGACCAACTTGGATGTAGCCTTCTACCATTGTATTTGTTTGAGTATAGCCCTGGTTACAAACGATGTTCTATTGTTTACTGTTCTATTAACATATTAATTGCACTTATAATAGGTATGTAAGTATTTTCCGGCTTTTAACTAACTATTGTTAATAATAATGTTATAACGTAAAAACAATATTTATTAATGAATTAAAATATATTTATAATTCAATTAATAAAATAATAGCATTGTTCTAAAAATAAATCCTTAATGTTTTTTGTCCTGAATCGGTTTTAAATGGCTTCTTGTTTATTTTTAACAATAAAGGTTAACGTAGTATTCCTCAAAATTTTATTTTAATTTTTGTTTAACGTTTATTTACATTTCGATATCTTTTATCAATTCTATTTCATTTGTATTTTAATTTTAATGGGACACATTACTAACGTAGTTTATAAGTCTTACCAACAATATGAATCATTTGTGTTCGAAATAAATAAATAAATAATAATAATAAAAGCTCGTTTTGTCACTATCTCACCAAATGTAAAGCGACCTTAAGCCCTTAATATTTATTGTTACTAACTAATTCCTAACAATCTATGGACTGTAATGTCAGTTTTTTTTTTTTTAAGCTTTTGGTAAACACAAGTACTTACAGCAAAAGTTAAAAAGTCACATCAATATCATCATGGTTTTTAACCCTAAAACAAAGTAGTGCAACCCCCACTTGTTACATCGCCGGCATCATCCAATTATCTGAACGAGAACGATGATTAACTTATTCAATCGGGTATTAATCAAAATCGCCGTGGGCTATTTGTGACGCGGTAAAACAGGGTTATCCGTGGCTCCGCACGTGTCTGAGGTGGGGTGGGGTTAACCCCCCACAGCCCGGCGGCTATACGAAATTAATTTCAAGTACGCTGCAGGATTTGTGTACATTGCCTGTGTACTGTTATCCGGGTAATAGGGACGTAACTGTGTATTTTGCAATTTGGTCATCATAATCTGTGACTTGAGAAAAAAGATATAATTACTGGAAGTAAGTTCTTCCAAAAGGTTTTCAATGTCTCACGTAATATTTACCTAAGTAAAATATAAACAATTAAAACCTACGTAACTATTTGCAGTACAGTAGAGTTAAATTGTAAAAGTATCAAATAAATATGGATTTATTATTTAAATTAAAAATACCAAGCTTTGTCCAAATTTTCGTTATGATAATAGCTTAAAAAACTCTAATATTAACATCACCATAACTGTCCAAAAGCTTTTTCGGCGAAACCTATACAATTCCAACAAGATTCCACCCAGCTTTCACTTCCTCCCCTACCCAACTCAACCGCGGCAGTAAACACAGAGAGCGGGATGTTGACTCTGCCCGGCCACAGCGCGTATTATCCGCAGATACCGGCGTTTATCTACGGCTAATGTTGTTCACCCATACATTTTTGATTAGCTAATGTTACTCTATCCAACATTGCAGTATACGGTCAACAATATGGACTGGTTTGTGATCCTGTTTTGTTTTTGTTGGTGTGATTGTGAGAAAGAGATAAAATACAATATCTTTGGTTTGTGTTTGGGGTTGTGCTCGTAAGAATAGGACCGCTATATGATTTACATTTACAGTTAATTCATAGTCTTCACTAATGTGGTGAACACCTTAGAACTAGGTAAGTGTTTTAGAAACTTTACTATTGAAGAGTTTGTAATCAAAGTACTTGAATTCGTTTTCCTCATTAGAAACAAAGCCTTGCTGCGTAATCTTCCAAACAAAATAATTGGAACGAAAGAAAGTTCAAACTCACCTTGTAGAACTTCATTGACGAGTCTACTACATAAGTACAAATACTATGAGTTTAGATATTTTTATATTCATAATGTTAAAATGACTCAGAATATTTAAGAACATGTGATTCAGTTCTGATTCACTTATGATTTCTTGATGTACCTCCATCTTCCATAAACTCATCAACACACCCTACCTATGTGCCCACCTACCTACTTCAAATCTCATTCCCCGCACGCACCGCTATCAAAGTACCGACTCTCACACAGATTGCCCATTTACAGATCCCCTGGCATAAAGCCACATAGACACTTACGTGTATAACGGCACATGTATTTCTCAGAAATGTCCCTTAGAGGAAGAGAGGCTTTTAAGAGGCCGAGTGAGTGGAGAGCGGTGTAGCGATCGGCTCCAGTGCTCACCCCGAACGACAGTAAAAAATATGAGCATCCCGCCATCCCCCTATATACCCACTCTCCCCCGCGCCATCTTGAAAAACTTTGTCACTTGTAGCCGCAGATCGATCTGTCTCTACGACGTCTACGGCGTAGCGGCGTAGGCGGTATTCGTAGCACATTTTTAGAATCATGCTACGGTATCTTGTCTGTTTTCGTAGCAAGGAATTTCATCTTCGTATCTTTACTGGAATATTTTGAATGAAATGTATTTGTCCTCATGAATGATTTTTTTTATTAATGCCCTTGATTATAATGACATGCTTAGTATTGCACATCTGTTTTGATATAAAATATTATTGCTTCTAAAGCATGATGAATTTGATGATAAATAATTACTTTAATATAATAATAAATACATAAATTGCGGTTAGATACTAAAATTACCATCATATAACATGTCTTAACGTATAAAGTTCTAAAACAACATATTATATTTTGACTTACATAATAATCATACACGAACAGTAACGACCGTATTCGTACGGTTTCTCTTTTAAAGATGTTGCATATGGTTTGTTTAATCAAAAACGTGATTATTATGTACCATCTATTGTAAAGACCCTTCATAACATGACTTATGTCATTGAAATGATAATCAGTAAAAGGATTTGTGTGGAATTATTCACATGACTACCTTAACTAAGATACGCCCTGTGGCTACTGATTCTTTTATGAATATCAACACTTAAACTGAACTTTAGCCGCATGAAGAGAAGGTTGATTTTTGCGTGTGTTTTTGGCAGTTTGAATAGAAATAAGGACACCTAAGGGCCTCAGCAGGTGTCCATACAAATGTACTCGGTAATGTCCATGTTATTTGTGAAGTCAAAACGTTTGAATGAAGAACTTGAATGGAATAATATAATCCAAATGTATGAGACAAATCTTTTAAGATCACAGTACGTACTTAGGAAGTAGGGCTGAATATTTATTATACGTTAAATAGAGTAGAATTGGTCAGTTGTATTTGAAGGGTTTTTAGCTCTGACCAGTGCATATTTTTTTATATGTTTTTTTTGTTTGGTAACCCTTTTTCAACAGAAGTACCTACTGATAAAATAACTGACAGATTTCGAAAAGATTCTGTAAGTACCGTTAAAAAAAATGAGATTCACACCTAGTTTTTTTTCTTTATTACACTGTAACCTATTGATAAATTATTGTCAGTCGTTCAAGGTTACAAAGGCCACAAAATTAAGATGAAAAAGATAACTTAATCTTTTTAACTGGCCCATAATTTACACATAAAAAGATGATCGGCAATATAACAATAGGCACTGATTAAACCTATCTTAAATTCACACATTTCGCAAAAAAAAGTGATCCCAAACCCTTATGTCAAAAGGTCAAGAAAAGGATCGACCCTTCACGCCTTTATGGAGACAGGTAGGAGATAAGCAGAACCCTTCCGAAGATAGCGAAGTCATTGTTGCTTCAAAGGGTTTCGGAAACCAAAATTAGTTGCATTCAAATCCGCGTGACAACCATAACGAACCGTGCGAAATTTCACACAAAAGGCGAAAAAGCGAAGTAAAAAATAGCTTTTTTTGGGTAATTTTTTTCGCAAATTTGGGGAGTCAAAAGGGTAATGTCATGGCGTGACCCCCCACATGTCATGTTTTGATTGCACCGTATCCCTTTTTTAACGGCTTTTTTAATAAGAGACTTCTCATGTGTGATCTTAGTCGTTTTTTTCACCAATTTAATTGATTTAAATTTCATATCAATCTGTTTAAGTCGAATACTACTAACTGTGCAGCAGTTCAAAGTTTTCTGGTGAAGAACTTAAACTTTTATTCTTTCACGTATAACTTTGCTTTATATACCACCTTGAATAAAATCTAGTCTAAATAGGTATAGGTAATAGGCGTCTGGCCTAGATCTCATACAATAAATACCTATCAGCGTATGATAACGTAATCAAATGGATTCGATTGTTTTCGGTCGGAAAAAACCTATACTTAGATAATTTTAATTAATCGGTCCAAATAGGTTTATGTTGTAGGTGATATGACTGTTTTATTATGGTGTTTGTACTTACCATGTAGGTACAAACTTGTTATATTTATCCTACATTACTCATATTTCTATACCTACGTACCTATTATGAGTAATGTTGGATAAATATAACACACGACTCTGTTGCGTCGCCAGTTCTTGGCTTGAACTTGGCTTGACACGTTGCCGCGTGTCTAGATTAAACTAAAAAGTAGTTATATATTGTTTTATGAATCACAACACAAATTCTTGATTATGTTTGCATTTTTATAATAAATTCTAATTTTATAAAAACTTCGCAGACTAACTTAAAAACTTCTTAATAATCAGTATAACAAGACGTCCACTCAAAAGAATTCCATCAAATGGTTGGGAGCCTCATCTAACGGTTTGTCATTGTCTTTCCACAAGTAGTTGCGTACAAAAATAATACAAGTCAATAGAACAAATGAGTTATACGCATACGGATTTATATCAGATGCATTGTCGTGCAATCGTTCAGGGGTTGAGAACATTCATGCGAACTTGCCCGACCGACTTCGGCAATGTCCGGATGCCTTTATTATTTCGAGGGCCCTATCAAGTGAGTTACGTTTTGTTTTTCCATTCGTTTACATGGTGTTCTGTCTGTGAATGGCAAAACAGTCGTCGAAAGGGATTTACGTAGGACACGGGTTTTTTTAAATTGACATAATGTGTTATCCGGTTCGGTTACTAGGTCGGCTATAAAGGATTTGGGAATATCTGGGAAAGATAATAGACATATAACTGTGAGTAGTTTTTAAATTTTCCTTTGTAAGTAGGTTCTTTTTGTGGTCAATCTTCTGGTATTGCCTCAAATAAGAGTTTATTTGTCACTAACGAGACATAATATAATTTAATTATAATCGATTTCTAAAGGCAAATCGACAGTTGAGCGGTAAACTCTATGTAATATTTGAATTCAAATTGAGAACATGCTGTATATTGAGTAATAAAAACTAAGAAGTAGAGCATTAATTTAACTAAAACTTTTGTTTATTGACGATTTCTTTGGCAGACACTCGACTTTAATATACCATAAGTGCACCGCAATTTATTATGAACTCTATTTCTATGATCTAAGATAGAATTTCGTTTGAATGTATGTTACCTCAAACAGGGGTACTAAAGAATAGATATGGGGTCCGACTTGGATAGAATTCTTTTGATTGTAAGACCCACAACGGACCCCAACGTATATTTGGACAGCAACCTGAGAGGTCTGAAGTGCTCCCGAGGTTTATAATTACTATAATTTGGAGGTAGATGAAGAAATTTCAAACGGTTTAAAAGTAGTATATAAATGTCCATACATGTTTGTTATGTATTGCAAGTAAAATTTAAAGGGAGATTGTGTTATGAATTTATTTTCAAAGAAAAGATTAAAGTCTCGTTTATTCATTAATGGTGGTCATTCAAATAGGTTTGTTAATCAGAACTTGCTTCTCATGAAAAACAAAATTAGTTAGAAGTTCTGAATGTGTTTAAAGGTATGTTTCCGAACCCCGCTGGATGCAGCAGTGCTGCCGCGGCGTTTTTGCCGCAGCTGTGCTTCGAGCACCTGCTGTTCGTGGTGTCTCATCGTTTTGTTGCCAATTCACTCGTCAACATTCACGTGTTATCGCTGTAATGAACGCCGCTCTACTGGTTTGACGTGGCGGTAGGGCGATACTCACAGAGTACTTTGTAATATTGGCGACACTGCCGTCGCAGCAGTGCTGCCGCGACATTGCTGCCGTGCGGAACACATGATTGTACCTACCTCTAAAAAATAAGTACTGCTTACTTACCTGTAATCTTGTATAAATATAATGGACAGATGAATGACCCCTGTAACACAGGTTCCACCTAGCATGGGGGTCATTGATCAAATTTCTGTGCACTTGTAAGTCCTACGCTGTAAATGCTGCGCATAACTACTTTGTACATTACGTTTGGAAACATTTTTTTTTGCGTCTTTGACATTTCTCGGGACCCTAGGGTCCCGGACCTTTGGAAGGCGTACGAGGGGCCAAAGCCAACTCGTAGAGGCCCGTTAGACGTGTTTAATGATTTACGGTTATTATTATTATTTATCTTTGTACTCATAATTATTATTATGTCTTATCTGTATCTATTTTTCTGTGTGTACATAAATAATAAAATAAATAAATAATTAATCTCATATAAACCTATAGAAAATGTATGGGGACTAGTAATGACCGCGGCAGCACTGCTGCGACAGAACTGCCGCGTGCTGCGGGATTTGGAATCATACCTTGAAGCAGGTAGATTTTATACGAATGTAATATATACGAACCTAGCAGGCATTAATCAATTCTCGCCCTTCTTTTTCAGCGAAGAAGCCATTGTCGTACAATGAGACAATCGTCGAAAATTTCTCCAACAAATTGTAATAAATCTATCCATAAATTAACAAAACTTCGCAGTAACGTGATTCGCACAAAAGAAGTCAAAACAAATAGGTACGTTTGCATCGGTTTTTATTAAAAACGTGATGAGCCTCGCATGATATATGGACTGGAAAGCGTTACGAGTGAAGCTCTACACAAATTGGGGTGCACACCGTTTACACTTTATTATTTTAGTCCTGTACTTTGCCGGCAAGTGGCTGGTTAGTTATTTAGCGCGCGAAATTTAGTACTACTAAATCATTTTAATAGAAAACAAGTTAGAAAGTTTTTTCTAAACAAGTTAGAAAAAAATTCCAATGGTTGGAGTTTTCTTTGGTTGAGTACCTATTAAAATAGGTGTGGTTCTATTGAACTGACTTTTTCTTAATGTCTTTAACAAAGGGTAAAAAGAAAAGTAGATACCGGGCATATAAAAAAGCACAGTTGTGAATTCATTAATCTATTAAAAATTATTCACATTAGTACTCGTAAATGTGGATTCTTTAACTTGAAGTAGGTAGTAAAAAAAACACTTAAAACATATTGGGGTTAATTTGTGTTTTAATCAGCACGTTTGATAGTCAGATTTTCCTATTATCCCTATATTAATGAACCGTTGCTTAATTCGTGTGCACCACGGCATCGGTATGACACGCCACACATCCCTATGGTGCGTTGAAAAAATCTCGTTTTAAAATAAGCAATTTTTCACGGATCACGCGTGTGCACCGGGCTCAGTTTAAATTTTGATTTACTGGTGCCAAATGCGTGCGATATCTGTCTGAGTTATTGCATTGTTAATGCTGCATCACACATGTAAGGAGTGTACACACTAGTGTAAATGTATAGGGATGTGCCACCTGATATTTTAGTCATTTGTTTTTTGTGCATGTTTCCTCGCTTTCCTGTAATCAAGATCGAAATCTAAATAATCAAATCTGTGGGAGTGATTTCGTGAAAAGCGATTGAAGTGTGTAACAGGAAGCCGGGGAAGCGCGCGCTATTTGATTTGACCAATGAGCGTGCGCGGTGCTAGAGTTGGCCGTCAGAAACGACCTTGACCCTGCCTCTGTAATGTTTCTTATTACTAAGGTGAGATGTCAGATGCTACAAATCATATGCGACGTCTGGAAGTCAAGGTTATTTTTTTTATGAAAAGCGAAAGGAAAAGAGACAGTTTTCATCGTAAAATATTTCTTAAATAATATTTGTACGCAATATTTTATATAATAATAAGACATGACTGGCATATTTGTCCCTGCTGTAATTGTACATTTAATCAATAATTTGTCATTTATAAAAAAAATGCTATTGTTATTTTAGGTACTGCGTAATATTTTATGACTGGCAAAATTTATATAAATAATTGAAATTAATTACCTTAAATTGAAAAACCACAGTTGTGATTTCACATAGATACGTACATAACTACAGTGACCTAGAAATAGGTACAGTTGAATCAAAAATGTATTATTTCTTAGCAAACATGATATGATTTGGGTTAGAACCCTGTATTGGTATAGAACCTAAATGAAAAATATATTTAATTACTGTCGACCGTCTTGCTATGGATTTCGAATATATAAGACCTACGAGGAAAATATTTGCCAACGATTAACGATACAAATATCATTTTTTTTTAACATTAACGTACCTATTTGTATAAAATTAGACTGATTGCTATTTATAAACAGGATAAGTTAGGATGGAATAATATTTAAAATTATTTTAGTGATTGCATTGTCGTCACTGTTTAAAAACTGGGAATATTTCTGGATGTGGTAAAAGGACATCATATGTAATGCAGACAATCACGTTTACCAGAAATGGTATTAACGTCACTAAAGTGACCGTACGCAAAGTGAATTAACTTGTTATCGGAAATTCACAGCTCGACTTTGAAATTCGAACGGTGTATGTTCGAATTTCGAAGTAATGTTTGGAGAATACTTTTTATTTCAGTTAGTAGCTTTTATCCAAAATACTAAAGGCCACCTCCCGTAATAGCAAACCTTACTGCCAATTGCTTCCGCTAGAGGGCACCATTGCACTAGATAACAAAAACAGTTTGGTTTGTTTACCTCGTGTTAAAATGGCGCCATCTGGTGTCTCAGCTTTGCGTAATATTCCCTATTAGCACACAACATCAAATAACATCACGCCTGTAATCCACGAAGGGTTAGGCAGAAGTGTACTTATAGTAACACCCACATTTCACCCAAATGGTTTTTATTTTTCCGAGTTTCTAGAATCGCTGCAAAACCATTAACGTACTTTACATGGCACGATGTGCATGATACAGAACTTTTCATGGAATATCTATCTCTAAATCTCTTCTTCTCTAATCTCTAGTCTCTTCTCTAAATCTCTATCTCTATCTCTAAATATTATAAATTTAAGTCACTTTTTGCGTTTGTCTCTATGATGAGGTTTTTTACATCATTTAGGGAATGTATTCCGGAAGGTTTATATGTAATTCTTTTATATTAAACGTAAACGTAGTACTGAAACATGACATTTGTCAAGTCGTGAAAAACGCTCTTTTTTGAGCGCTTACATGGCGTGCGCTGACTAAACCGTAGCAGATAGATAAAATTTATATTCTACTGGATTGTCAAACAAAATCAAATTGTTGTTGAACAAAATCAACAGAAAAGTCTGCTATATTATATGTCTATCGTCTAAGGATGACCCACAGTAACCATTTTTATCTTGTAGGATTTCATTAAAAAAAAAAAATTCCGAAGCTATTTTGACCAGTATATTATTCATCCGTATCCAATAAAATATGTTATTAAAATTGGCCATTTAATTAAGATTAAAATATGCCTGGACATCAACAAGATATCAAGATATCACAGATTTAAAATTACGCGCAGCAGAATAACTATGGCTGACGGCATGGCGCCATGACTGACAGGGTTCAATGATCTTTCCTCGGCTGTTAAGGCACTGCGATTATTGAAATGAATTTATGAATTTAATTAATAAAGTTTGATGACAGTATCGTGGTGGTTGAGGCAAAAAAAATGAAAATCGTGGGTTATCTCAGCGCATCCTATATCTATTCATATTGTAAATTAAAGTCGCTTTTCGTGTCTGTCTGTGAGACCGCGTTGTTCTTCTAAACTACGCTACGCGATAAGGTTTTCACCATCGTTTAGAGAATTTATTCCGGAAGGTTTCTGTGTGTTATACATTAACATTTAACTTAGATATAGCACAGAAATCTTGATCTTTTGACATGTCACCACATCAGAATATTGCACCCGTGCGAAGCAGGGGCGGGCCGCCAGTAAACTATAATTAAATGTGCATAATGGGGAAACAGATAAATAATTTAGGCAGAAAGGATATAACTCTACCTACCTACAGCACGGCCTAGGCTAGTTTTAAAGCCCTTAAAATGCATCAATGGAAATGTAAGATTATCACGCTTACTCAATAAAAAATATACTTACTAATCTTATCTTACACATGACATACTGTTTAGATAAAATAGAATGAAGTACCTTAATACTTACTATGACCTATATCTAAACATTGTCCACACAGCCTTTGTATGATCTGACGTAGCCAATTACGTGTGATCGTGACAAGCCCTTTGAACATATCGACAGGTACCGTTTGACGTCACGCGACACCTGCTAATTCAATTATCTTGATAAGTCGTAGCTAGAAACAGAAGCTCTTGTGTTGTAATTGGTATTAGTTGCTAATTGTTACTTTACAGCGTGGTTGGTAACCGAGTGTATGTAGGTGGTGTAGATACGGGACAAAAAATATAAGAAAACGTTTAGTTTTGCGTAAAAAAATATTAAAGTTTTCGACAAAGGCATAGCTTGAAATAAGAAAAAAAAAAGTTTGAAAAAATATTTAAAAAGTGGAAAATTATTTATTTTAATATTCTGATTGAAGACTTTATTAAAAAACTTTTAAACCAATATTGCATCATTTATGGATAGTTAAATTGATTTAATTTGCTTTAAGCCTACCCAGCCGATGAAATACCTAATTTAAATGCGTTATTTTTCTGTTAATTCACAAATCTAACCACCCGGATATCCAAATAGAACGCAGAGACGATCTAACACAAACGCAATGTTCACAAAAAACTTGAAATTGAAATATTGTCACAAAGAGAAACTCTTATTGAAAAGTGGCAACCGCCAGGGGTACCAACAGAAAGAAAATTAGGATGTGAGCCGTCAAAACTTCAGACGCAGCCCATCACAGCGACATTTTAGAGGGATGAAGCCCCCGCATTACACCTCACTCATTATTTATCACATTGTCGACGAAATTAATGGGCGACCCTCGTCAAATGATTTTTATTTTATAAAATAAAGCGCGGCTTCTGACAGTTTAATCATATCTTTGTATTTCTAATGGGAATGTCTAGACACTCGAATTTAACTTTACTTTGAGTTTACATAGTAACTTTGTTGTAATTTTAAAGTTTTGCTTTGAGGTCACGTACTTTCGTAAGACCTACGTTGGTACTTATGTACTGAAGAATTCATTACTATTTTCCATCTGTACATATTATAAATTGAAGCCGCTTTTCGCGTCTGTCTGTGTGACCGCCTTGTTCTTCTAAATCGCCGTTTTCACCACCATCTAGAGCATTTCTTCCGGAAAGTTAAATGTCTATTTAACATTAATATTTTACTTAATATATTTAAGTACAGAAATCTTGATGTTCTAACATGCCGCCATTGCATCCGTGCGAAGCAGGGGCGGAACGTTAGTTAGGTATTCAATGACTTCGTTTCTAACCTACGAATTTAAAGTTTCTAAAACGCGTTCAAGAGCTGTCAATGTCAAAATTGTTATGGAATATTGTACACTGACAGCTTTTGAACGCGTTTAGATGTGCTGAACGCGTTCAATTTCATTGGTGAAATCGCACTCACTAAGTTGTACTAAGTTAGTAAGTATGTAATACTGAGGAAAACTATCTCGATGCGTAGCCTATTTCCTCAATTTTGTTACAATTTCGGTTTCATTCATAAATGTTTCATTCTGTAAATAGGCAAATAGGATACTGTAAGTTTTATTGACCATGTATCATAATCATAACTATTTTATAATTGCAAAAAATAAACGTGAAAACGTCGTCGTCTCATCAACATGATTGAGATCGATCGTGAAATTAATTTCTAAATCCTATACGATTAAAAAAGCTATATTTGTATATATATTTGTAATCACGTTCTCGAAAACGGCTCAAACGATTTCGATGAAAGTTGCAATATAGGGGTTTACAGGGGCAAAAAATCGATCTAGCTAGGTCTCATATCTGGGAAAGTTAGTTTTCTCCGTATTTCCATCCGAGCAGAGCTCGGTCGCCCAAAGTTTAGTACAAGATGGCTACCTTAGAATAATGACATGGCAGCATGGAATTAGGAAGTACCTACTATGATGACAGCATGGCATTAGTATGTACTATATAAGGATACTATTAAATGAGCATTCTCTATATTCACCAGAGCAGTGCTCCGTCGTCCAGGTAGGTACTATATATTATCATGTCTATTGTTTCAAGGTCAAAACTTGTCCTTTAGAATTTTCCCCTTTCCTCCAAAACTACAGTTGGTCCTCAATATTGCCAAGTGCGCTTTGTTGCCAATTAGGAACACTATATGTATTTAGCTTATTATATTATTTTTGTCGCAGTATTCCTGCCGATAACCGACATATTTAATTAGCAGGATGATAGATATCTGGTGTCAGAGGTCAGCTACGAGGAAACCAAGCTTTTTGTAACAGCGTAACGTTAAAACAGCATCGTTAAAATATTGTTTTAATCATCAATTTTATCATTTAACAGTTACAAACAGTTTTAATTACGGGAAACTTCGTTAGTGTCCGCCATTAACACTTATCACTAAATGAACATTTATCTTTATTTTTCAATTTTAATGATGCAGTGATAAAAATAATATCTAACAATAACCAAAAAATATATCTGAAATTTATTTTCGGGTAATTTAGATTTAGAATTGTTTGACCTAAACTGAAGTTTGATTGTAATTCTTAAAATTTCTGTTCCCTTGACAGAGGAGTGGGACTTTCACGAAATTCTTAGGTGTTGGGTATTCAAGTAGCGACTTTATTATGTTTTGTTTAGGGTTGGTGTTCTATTGTCGTTCGTAGGATGTAAAATTTATAATTGAAGGCCGTAAATTAAGGTGACATCGACAGTTGTGACTCGCGGGGAGGACGCGACGGCGGCGCCGCGACGCTCGCTGGGGAAAGCCCTGCCAATATTTTATCGAGAAGGTAATTATTTGATCGGCACATTGGGGTAACAGATGAAACTCGCTTCCCGTAATGTCTTTCTCATACTTTGTATTAGAAAAATGATTAATGATTGAGTTATCATTTTCAATTATTTTTGGTGGGGTGATGCTCCTTATTTATTTATGGTTGGACCACTTTTGTACTAGAAACGAGCTGATAGCATAATTTGCAACTTTTCAAAATCATCGTAGGAGCAAGAGCTATGTTCTAGTTCAAAACATCTTCCATAAAACGTAATTCTGAAAAATAGTTGCCAGTTACTTAATTATAAAGCCGAGCATAAAAAATACCATTCCAAATTCGAAAAACCGGAATCACAAATTCCCAACAAAAACTCACTGCACCTACCTACAGGGTGTTGAAACTCCCCGAATCGGATATAACCAGTTGGCGATCAATCGCGCCGTGCCTCCCGCTGGCTGATTTAATTCGCGCCTTGACAAAAACCCTTTGACACATTCACTGGTGACAGATCACAGCCGGGCGTCTCGCGCCTCGCTGACGGCTCCATTATCATTGGCGAAATGGTTTGTGCGTAAATGGGTGTAGACTGTATGTCTCATTGATTTTTAGTATGTTTAGGAACGTTAGTGGGTGTTTTTTTAATAGGTAACTTTATAATATCATGCTTTTATTCCCCAACGGGATGTAGAGGTGTATTAGAGTGCCTACTATAACTAGTTGTGCTATTGTGAAATGGATTAGAGGGCTAGTTTATTGTCCGTACCAGCTTACTACTATTCCACTGCAGGGCACAGGCCTCTTCTCATACAGAGAAGGCACGAGCATTGATCACCACGCTTGCTCAAGACGGGTTGGCGATTTCAGACTTATATTAACTTATAAGTCCAGGTTTCCTCACGATGTTTTCCTTCACCGATGACTGTAATGTCCAAGATAAACTCGGAAACTTGATGATTGTCTGTAACCGGGCAGAAATTTAGACTGGAGGAATATTTAGCTGTAGGTACTTTTTAATGAACAACATTCATGGCAAAAACAAAACTTAAAATTTTTATCTAGCATCAGAACAGAGTCAGTCGTTGAAACTTTCTGGATCTACGAGTATTTATGTTTAGGTTTATCAGAAAAGGAAAGTCCGGTCAAGTGCGAGCGGGTCATATTCACACGTAGTTTTAGACTGTATTTTTAAGTAAAGAAAACTATAATATCAACATTTTATCATGACTAATATGCATGCTTTCTTTAATAGAGATAATAAATGTATTATTATTATTTATTTAACCATTTATGTACACACATATATAAATAGACAAGAAGAAAAGAACAGTAAAATACGTACAAAGGTGATGCTTATTTCTAAAGAAATCTCTGTATCTCTGTATTTTTTTAATTTTTTTAACGAAAATTATTTACATATAATATCTTATATCTAATTCATTAATAAAAATAGCAAAATGATATACAAACTTAACTAAAACTATTGAAAAACTAAAATATAGCATCGAAAAATTCATCCGCATCGCTGTCGACTGGTAATGTACCCAAGAGACTGGCCGCATTGCCACGTTGTATGGCAATGCTTAGCCTCTGCCCAAGGTAAAAACCAGCCCTTGGGTCACGGAAGTGTCAAATAGCCTTTTTGATATTTCATTGAAGAGGCCGTGAGCACTTGGACCCCACGGCCCGAGGGTTTCAACCCCAAACGGCTCGAAAATATAATTACCTGTATTATACTTTCGTCGCTTGAGGTTTTCTGCAGCCGCAGCGGCAGCACCAGCACAGTATGCCGAGCCAGGAAGATGGGATAAATGTATTAGATATATATCATTTTTCACATTCTTCGTCGTGAAAATATTCGATGAAGTTTCATATATAGGAAACAGAATTTCTTGCTTTAAATTATCTTTTTAAATATCTAACACAATTGACTTATAACTAAAAATAAGTTTCTACCAGACACAAAATCATTAAACCTTGTAGTCGTGTTTAGGTTTCTAATCGTCGTAATCTTAATTGATAAGGTATCTTTTATCTTATCATTCAAGGACATTCTGACCTATGTTACTAAAGAACTATATTATACTCCTATGTATGTTTAGTTTTAACAGTGGTTTGGGTGCGGAAAGGGATTAATTTGTAACAGATTAGCTGCGCCCGCGGCTTCACCCGCATAAGTCTCGATCCCGTGAGAATATCGGGATAAAAAGTATTTTATTTCCTAACCCGGGTCCAGGTCTAATCATGTGCCAAACTTCATCCAAATCCGTTCAGCCGTTTTAGCATGAAAGCGTAACAAACAAACAAATAAACAAACTCACTTTCAGTTGGGATAGTGCCATTAAGCACCGCAATGAGAGAGAAAATAAGAAGTAATTCGCCTTTTGCAAAACTTTCGAGACACTTGAAGTTTTTGTGGCTCTTATTAGGGTACCTACCTACTGAAATAAATCAATATTAGCGAATTAGCAAGGATACTGGCGGTGCTGGCTGACTACCTAGTGAGCCTGACCTAGTTAGTAGTTTTTGTTCCGACCACCTCTGGATTGAACGTACCGAAATGAATGAAGTGGTAAGTTTAACCTTTTTGCGAAGCCTTTAAGACACTGAAGTTTTGTGTCCTCATCAGACAATAGCAGTCCACTGCCACACACACGCCTCGGTAACATGTTTCCAGCTGCTCCTAGCCACCACTCTCCATGTAGCCTGAGATTTACGTTTTTTTTTTGGATGGGAAATTATCAAAAAGCTTCTCCCGCTCTGGGCGGAGCGGGAGGGCGTGTCAGACTCTTACTGATTAAAACCCACCCGTGTTCCTTCAGAAGCCTGTACGTTGCCAGGGGCCACGGTATCCCTTTCGGACTTTCCCGCAACCCCGGCAGGCATCGGTCGGACCCCTTCAATTGCTGACATCTCTTTGAGGCGCGCGTGGAACACAACGCGCCGTTGACCCGGGCCTGGTCCTTATCGAAGGGCGAGCTACCCATTGCTCACCGTCTGCAAGCCCGCGCCTACGGTGGCCGGCAATCGGCCTGCGATTCCCGACGCCCAGGGCGTCTCCTGCGGCGGCTAGGGGCGTGAGGGCGCGAAATTTTCCTCGCCTGAGATACCTTACGTTTTGTTTCACGGACTCCGCTCTGCAACAAGTACTGCCCCAACAGTCAAGGCTCCAAGCATATGATTGCTTACGAAGGATTTGATGGCTCGCTTACCTGTCCCACCACCGACGAGGAAGCAACTAGCTATCAACGGTTTTTTGCTCAAGAAATGTACAAAAGATTGTAGGTCCCGTGCCGTAAGTAAAAGAGATACCTCAGAGAGAGAGAGAGAGGTAGAATTGATCGCTGACTATTCACACCGCTGGCGAGTAATCGTTTGTCACAGTGACAAGAGCTATCAAAGAGAGTACTTTGGCGGGCAGAACACTCGGTAAGAGATTCATGCTCAGTCCATACGCATACGCGAGTAATTATTACTCTTCGCCGGTGCGCACTCACTGCTCGTTGTCGTCAATTAGTTCTACTCGTTCCTTGTTAATCACCAGCGACGAAACTCCTTAGCGACCACAAGCTTCCTCTTATCTTACTATTGAGACACCTCTTCTTAAGAACAAAACACTATCGCGTTTCGGTGAACACCTATCACTATTGGTAATTAGAACAGCATCAAAAGCGGCGGTTCACAGAAGATGGTACGAATACTGATTCTGTGTATATTATAGGATGCAAGGTGTAAAGGTCAAGTCGATGGTGGCTGGGTGGCCGTTATCAGTTCTGGGACCGCCGGAAGGTCAACAGTAGCTTTGTTTATCTGACTGATAGTGTGGCACTTAATGAGTTTAGTTTCGATGTACTTTTAATTGTATTTTAGGGTGTTGTGGTGACTATGCTATGTTTTTATCTTGATTTGATGTCTGTTTGATTTTTATGAGGTGACATAGTGATAAAAGTGGGATTGTCATTAATGTTTGAAAAACAGAAACGGGAGGGGGAAGTTTGCTTTGTAGGTTTTGCTGTTTTATTCGTATAAAAAATATTATTTACCTACGGTATAATAATTTTGAAATAATTTCAATAACTAGGCTCTACAGAATCTATATTACTAAGCATTATGAAAGTTTAGTAAGTTTTCAGAGTCTAGATAGACGTAGACGTGTCCGCCTAACACGTGTTACAAGCTAATAAAAAGTATTAAAATCTAAAAACTTGAATTTAGGTACTGTAAAAGACGATTTGTAATGTCTTTTAAACTGCTGAGGCATCAAGTTATTCAAGTGTCTGATAAGATAGGTATATCTTTGATGATTTTTCAAACCAACCCTATTTTTTTCCTCGCAAATCTTAATCAAATATCAAAAACATCACTAAACTCAAAGATAACAAGTCAAAACAAAAAAATAAAATCAAAATTTGAAATTAGAATGCGAATTTTTACCGTTTCCAAAACTGCACCTATTCTGTATTCTTTCTCACAACAAAGTCGCAACGTCGAGTACGATATCGAATTTCGCAAAAAATCTCGAACATTGTCATACAAATGTATCTGTTGTTATGGGCACGTAATTGCTGGGCTGGTGTGTAATTTGCGAGAGTCCTTTGTACTGGAGTCAATGCGCAGCCGTTGTTATCAACTCGAATACGTACACTTTGTAGGGTCCGAATTTTAGACGTAGAAGGTGAACGATGGATTGTTGGTTCGTGAGAGTGAATGAAAAGTTTAGTACAATATTATCTGAAAATTAAAAAAGAAAATTATTTTCTCATGACTCTGACCGTAAACGATTGGGAGGTTTTTGTGTTATAGAAATTTTCTACTAAAGTACACAAATGGGTTGGCTCCTTCAACTCTCTTGTATACCGTTTACTCCTATAGCTGATGCTTTTACAATTTTTAGGGTTCTGTACCTCAAAAGAAAAATCGGAACCCTTATAGGATCACTTCGTTTTCGGTCCGTCAGTCTGTCGAGACCCATTTTCTTAGAAACGCGCCAAGGTATCAAGTTGAAATTAATATAAAATCTATGTTACCTTGAAGCACTAAAAAAATCAAGCTTCTAAGTCAACTCAATAAAAAAATACGACTATTTATGTGACATATTTGGATACTTGCAAATAAATCAAAACCTACAGGATATTTCCCGTTGACCTAGAATCATGAAATTTGGTAGGAAGCAAGGTCTCACAGCACAAGTAAAGCAAAAAGTCTAAAGATGGATAATTTGTAGTTTTATCACATAAACATATATTTTTTTGCGATTGCAAACTTACATTTGCAGTCCAATTGACCGTGCCGTATATCGATGAAGAACATGTTTCATCCCAAAATCATCGCAACTACGGAATCCTTCATTGTGCGTGGCCCGTCACGAACTTAGCCGGTTTTTTTTTCATCTAATTCCTAACCAAGATTTTTTTCCATTTTCATAAACGTTTGAGAAAATGACTGCATCCGGGAATATTTCAAAGTCATAAATTACTAAGCCATCATGTATAACTTCCAAGCTAACAAACAAGTGAATTAGCTAACAAAGAGCGAAAACATCGTGATATCTAAATTGCCAACAAAAAAGAAACTAACGCGATAAATAAAAGCCCTCCCCTCCATAAAGGCAGTTCCACACGGCACCTAACCGCAACTCAAGACGCATTAGCAGGATTCCTGTAATGACTACTAAAACTGAAGTGAGGATAACACTGTAACTTGGGTTTGTATGTCATAGGCGGTAGCGGGGTTAAAATAATCTTGCCACTAGGCAAAGCGGAACGAGTTGCAATTACGTAATATCGCGTCCGGAAAATTCTGTACTTACTTCTGTCACTTTAGCTTTACTAAACGTTGTGGATTAAGATACGTGGATTTATTCAATGAAATAAAAATATTTGACAATTATTTTCCATTAATGGCATTTTTTTGGTATCATTATAATCTACTGTTTTGGAATTCCATAATGAATGATTATAAAATTGTGTTAATCGATCAATATATTCAATAATCGTGAAATTATCTTGTGATATCAATGAGATAGGTACGTCTGATAACAAATACCAAACAAGGTAATGATTAACAAGCAAAGTCACGTAATATTAATAGCCGTGATCTCATTGTCAATTCAGCTATAGGTAGAGTCTACAATCTGCTGATAGTAGAACTTTTGCACACGATTTATGTTCGTACTTATGGGTGTATTAACGACGCGTCGGTGTTACGTCAGTCAAACAATAATTTATCATCATTGGCAGCCTATTCTTCTCCACCCACTGGTGAGCCTATAGGCCTCTTCATTTTTGTGCTATGCTTCCCTTGATGTCTGTGTAAGTCTCATTCAAGTCTTACTTGTGGTCTTTTGTGGATCATCCACCCATCTGGCTGAATCTCTCAATAATTCAGTTTATTGTATCAAATTAATCCAATTTCTAAAGGTAGTACCTATATTTTCCAAATGGGGGGTATACAGGCGTGATTTTATGTTGCTGAGGAAAATGGTATGATCAATTTGCAGAGAAATGAAAATCGCTGCAAGTTTAAAACTTGGACGCAAAGAAAACTCAGCTAGTAGGGTGGGTTGATTGATGAGTCGACGTTGTTCTCTGATACCGGGCTCAATTACACTACGATTACTTAATTTGACATGATACTTCCCCAGTTCTGACGCTCTGCGATTAACGGCAAGTGTTTTAGAAGTACGCTCCCCTTAATTAACTCTTGACTCCTGACTTGATCTATTTCAAACCAAAGTTGCGAAGTTGAAAATTTTGCACGTAAAGTTAACCTCACTAGAGTTTGTATTAGGTAGTTCTTTTCTTCATACACATCAATTTGATAGTCAAGAAAATATTAACATATATACACTGTTTAAATGTATATTCATATTTTGTTAGTCTTGAAAGCTGACACTGACGAACACACAAAATCGTAAACTGACGAATAGCACCAAATTGAATTCTATTTCGAAAACCGAACTAGATTTTATCTCACTGAATCAAGCGCTATAATTGGCCGGTGATCCAATGATGAGAATAAACAACAATGTTTACTGTGCACGCGCGGCCGTCATGCGAGAAACATTTCCATCATGTTTCAGACATTATTAACTTAGTTGCTTCCGTTCCTGTCGTGTGCTGTTTTCAAAATTGACCACCATTACACAATTAAGGTTAAGTGGGATTGTATCCTTTGGACTAGATTTTCGGTTTGTTTATTCTTTCATTATCTTTTTGACCATCGGTTTCCAAATTTACAATGCTCAAAAAAACTTAGCTATTTTCTGTTTTTTATCGAATCTGATCGCGATTTTTATATTTGCCACTTATCCAAAATGGGTGCTTACGCAAAGATCGTGAGGTAATCTCTATCCTCAAGTAACAGCTATACTTTCTAATGCTATTTTATTACGTCTATAAATTGTATAGAGTCGCCCCAGGAGGCGCTTACGGAGTGGCTATCGCATTTTTCGATTTAGAACTCTCCTCACTCAAAATTGAAATGGCTCGCCCCTTTGTCGGAACAATTTAAATTGGACATTTTAAAGGTGATTCTTTTCGTGGTCGTTGAACGTTCGGGTGTTCGTGTTAGTGAAATGGCTTGTATCGGGGTAGCAGTGGGTTGTGGGGCGTTGCGTTTTGGGAACATTGATTTAGAGGAGTTAATAGAATTAGATGATCTTGATTTAAATGAGGATTGTAATAATGTGGTTAGTTGAATAAAATGAAGATTTGGACACTTTTTTAATTGATTGCTTGATCAATTAGTGCAGTGAAGATTCGATTAGATTCTATCAAATAGCAGTTCACAAACTTGGCTATTTCCAAAATAAACGACACAAAACTTCTCACTTCCAATTCGCATTACATTCTACTAAGATTACATTACTCCAGGAACCGATCTATTGTGCTCGCTCCATTGAGGGATATTTTAAACTCCATCGTTTATCCTTTGAAAGCGCTCGGACAGTGTTGGCGGCAGTTTATCACGCCGATAGCAGCGATCACAATGGGCATGCATTCACGGAGCTACAGTGATGGCTTGCCCTGATATGTATCTGGGTTTTAAAGTCATTGCATCGTTCTGCGTTATGATCTAATTTTGAAGTTTGAGTTGAAGCGGGTGCAGAAAAATCTCTAGAAGCTAAAGTTGAAAGTTTTCGGATTGGATTTCGTAGGGCCGTAAAACAGCGAAGCGAAAAGTGGGCCTTATCGGGACGTAACTTGTGCTACGTAGCTGTTTGCAATCATCGACACTTTAATAATTAACTAAGGCGAAATGATTTTGACTTTGAAACTAAATCAGGCTCATTGTAACAAAGAGAAATTCCTTTTGACGCATATTTGTTTTGAGATGAAATGATTGCACGACTATTACTCTACATAACTTTACAAATCTGACTATTATGAAACATTTTTCACCTGTTTCAGGATCTTGTTTATGAGTTATGATAATGGTGACTGAAAATCTATTGGTTTTTTTATACGTTTATATCTGTAATTCGTATGGCGTATAATAAAGAGTATTCTATTTTATTTTATTCTTGCCTATAATAGTCCTAGCCATAGTATTTTGAGCGGTGTGTTTTGAGTAGGTATGACCACAAAACCGCTCAAAATCCTTACTCCACTCAAGTATTCCTGTAAGGTTGTCAAGCAACTAACAAAGAGGGGTGGGACGAATCACCAAGTAAAGTTGTCGCCACAGAAGTGACCCTGGTCCGCTCTGTGTCACGTAGCCAAGTCATTTGGAATTCAGCTCGGATCCTATTGGTTGCCACGGGTTTGTTTCGACGGCTGCCATAGTTCCGTGTTCAGCAAATAGCAGTGTTCGAACTTTGAAGAGTTGATTAATATTTATTTATTAAAACTTTATGCACAAGTAAAAAAAATACTGTACAAAGGCGGATTTAATGCCTGAGGCATTTTCTACCAGTCAACCTTAGGGTGGAGCAGAGACAAAACATGGCAGGTGCAACATAAGTAATAGATAACTTGAAAATGAATACTTACTAATACATACATACATATAAACCGAATAAACTTTGTCAGGAGAAATAACGATAGGTAGAGGAGAAAACAAATCCAGCAAATCAGCGCTGCAAAGATTCTGCCAACTTTTCACGAATATGTTCATGTGCCTTCAGTTTGAAAGATAACCGACTGGTTGCCATCCTGATGTTCAGAGGAAGCGCATTCCAAAGAAATACCGCCTGGACAAAGAAAGAAGAGTGAATAAAACCAGAGCGGTGAGAAGGACATCGTAGAAGACGATTGTTGGTAGAACGAAGATTTTTACTATGGGCAGAGCATAGGTATTGAACATGGGAAGTCAGGTAGGAAGGAGAAGTGGTTAATATCATTGTGACTGTTTTTGTTAATTCTTCGAACAATATGAGCTATAAAAATTTTGGTAAATACTTTTTATGGCGGATTCCTATATTAAATTTACGGACCATCACTGGTTACAATTAAGACTTTTGTAATCTTTACCGATAATGAAGCAAAGACCTCGTATCTTTGCATAGTATGAAAGTAGCTATCACAGGCTTACCTGTCTTATCTTAATTAGCTTAACGAATCTATTTATTTTCCCAGTTTGGCAATAAAAAATGTCACCATTGGTAAGCAAAATGACTCGTTTTCGTTTATAGGAACCGAGCATTAATTCCCCGATTTCAAAGCTGGTGCGCTCGTATGCATTATCTATACTATTATTTGTTCTTTTAAGAAATGATCTCTGAGCTATTTACTATAAAATGTGGTATCTGATTAGTGCTGAAGTACACACAACATAGTGTCCTACATTTTTGTTGTTACTATCTAGGTAATTATATTTAAATTCAATTCAAAATTCAAATTCAAAAGTCATTTATTAAAACTAGGCTGAGAATCAGCACTTTTTGAACGTCAAAATTACATAAGACAGTCCCCCAAAACGCCCACCCTTCACCACTTCCTAGTGCTTTAGCTGGGAAGAAGAAGTGGCGTAACAAACTCTCCAGCAGCACAGCTGTCTGTTCAGTTAGAAAAAAATGAATCTATATAATAGTATGCAAAATGATATTTACATTACGCAACACAAAACATAATTTAAATTATAAAATTAATAGCCATATGAAAACTAGCACACGCCAATATACCAACCAAAAACATCGAGAACTATACTCAAGCAGAAATAAAAATAACTTAACGAAAACAATATCTAAATAAAAGCCTCCAGACATAAAGGGCGTTTCTACTAGATACAGCTGTTACATAATTTCTACTAACAGTATGAAACAATATCTTCTTTTCTTTTATATATCAGACGCGGCCTTTTCTTATTCACAATATCGTGACGATATCAAATATTGTCCAATTCTAGATTCTTCTCATCAATGAACTCCTTATCTGGACATGTGGTACTTACCTACGTATTTTCCTTGAATATGCCATATTTTCGGTTTCACTACTTACGTATTAATTCTATTATTAACTTAACCTACGCAAGCATATTCTCCAACTACGTTTTAAATCATATTAGTACGCATTTGCAGTATATATATATTGATTATTTAATTATAGATCTATAGAAGCCAATAAAGCGGAAGTAAGATAAAAATTAATGATTTTGGCATTCGATCATTGTTTGGGACGTAATTAGGTCCTAATTAGGGAGGCGTTTTCTGCTCCTCTCTCAAATTTGGCTTGACAGCAGACATTTTTCTGGAACAAAACCTTAAATTATTTAACTTAAAATAATGTTAATTATTTTAAGTTAATAAATTATAATTTAAAAAATTATTTAATTATATCTATTATAATTATTTAATTTATAGGTTTAAATTAATATGATCTCTTTGCTAACTATTTAATAAAATTACAGCTTAAAAATGGTGAATGAATTCATTGACAATAGATTTTGAACTATATTATTATTTGGTTTCCACACGGATAAGTAAAATTTTGCGGTTACGTTACTGCCTTCCTTAAATTCATAAAGTCGTATATTAAATGATATAAATTCTCGCTTGGGCAAAATTTTCATATGCGGGACAGGATAAATGTGATATGTGGGACATTCTTTAGAAACTAGTAAAATTGAATTTTATGGTTTTTGTAGTATGAATGGAATTAGCATTTTTCCTTGAAACATGAATGAGATTCACTGAAACATTTGAAGCAACACTTTCTTTTCTTTTTTTTTGTATAAATTTGTCTGTAACTATTTAGATGGTCGTAAATTCAAATTTGGAACAATAATGACACTTGACTTCAAAACTGCATGAAAACTATAATGACACATCACTATTTTGATGTTTTAGACCTTTACATGTAATAAGCTCGGTAGCTCGATTCCGGAAAGTCCGGGAGTGTGAATTTGACGTTAAAGTTTAAGTAACGTTATGCAATGAAATAAGTACTGTTTCCCTATTAACACTTGAACATTTACAATTCGCCAATTTCCATGAAAACTTGACACACAATCGATTAAACAAGGACCGCGGAATCGATTACAGCATCGGTAGAAACGGGAAATCGATTATCGGCCATCGTGTCTGTCGCAAATCGATTCTAGTTGTCACCTTCACGTTTTCGTGTTCAGTTTGTCATTCATAGGAAAGGTAATAAAAATTTAAATTAAACTCGAATGCTTACATACCTATCTCTGTCGAAAAAATATAAAATATTAATATAGTTTCTTTGGTATTGTAGATTTATTAACCATAATGTCTGTTGGAGATATAAGATAAGATTTTCAATGTTCTGTGAAAAAAATGGATAAGAGGGATTATGCATTCTTCTTTAGTTTTTTACACGATAATATCGAACCTGATATGGAATAACATCGTAAGCGACAAAATTTAGGTATTTCACTTTTTCACTGTAACTTATGCTAAAGTAATTTAGGTTCTAATGCAAAAATCCTTAGATTCATAATTGCATAAACTTCAAAATAATAACTAAAAATATTTTTTATCGCAAACGACAAAAGTAAAACTTTCATTTAAACGAACAATCAGAATTATCGTATCCGACTTATCGTAAGTAACGTTTACTTACGATAAAACATAGTTTTAAGATCTGTTCAAAACCTGTGATGCGTTTAGTTAATAATAATAATGACTAATTTATACAGAAAAAACAAGAGCATAAGTGACGATTTTTGAAAAACAATATGAAATCATGAACTTCTCTTTTATCGTAAGCGACAATAGTACTAATTATTCAACTCTTTTTGCCATTATTTAATTGACTTTAATAAAAGCCTAACGTGTTTTGCAATGTATACAAAAATTTGAGTTCTATAAGTAAACTATAAAAAATAATCAATAAAATACGTCTCTTGTAAATTTTAAGTATGTCGCTTACGATGTTCTTTCTTATCAGGCTCGATATGTTCGAATGCGTAATTTATTATTTTGATATATTTTACAATGCGTTAAATAGATAGCAATCCACAATATGATAAGGTAATCAAGGTAGTGATATTGTGGTTTGGTTGTATTTTGCAGTAGTGGCCCAGTGGTAACGGCCGCGACTTACGACACCCACGAGCCACGAGCATGAGCTGTGAGTCCTTACAAACGTAGGTACGAACACAGGCAGTCGCTTGATTTTGTGTAAATTCTTTTATCACTACTGCTCACAAATCGGTGAAGAAATCATCGTGAGAAAACCGGCGTGTCCTAGAACCAAAAATTTGAAGACAATTGGGCCCGTGTGGTGGATTACAGACTCTTCGAGAGGCGGCCTCTGTGTCAGCAATGGGAACATGATAGGCTGATTATATAGGTATATATATAATCTGTGATATGGCATCGAATCAATTAGGTATGTTGACCCAAAGCACAAACTACATTTCAGTGGATTCACCTGGGTACTATCTATCAGTGTTGTTTAAGTAGCGCATATCAACCTTTATACGTCCTAAAACGGCATTCATCAAAACTCAAACTCAAACTCAAAGCATATATTTCAATTAAACCATTTACAGGCACTTTTGAATTGTCAAGGAGTCGGTCAGTCAGAAATATGAAACTAGTTGCCCATTCCAAAGCGTAGTTGGTACCTAAGGAGAAGAACGGGCAAGAAACTCCACGGTACACTCATCAAAAATTTGATACAAAATATTGGTTACATCATTCATGTTGAAATTATACTTGTGACAACAATGTAGAAAGATTTGCACGTTAAAAGCGTCCGTAATAAAAATATAAAAACAAAGAACCATTCAAAAATTAAAAGAAGCCATGGCAGCTAAGAGATGACCAGTCCCAACTGACGGCACCCGTTCACGAACAAAATTCAAATTATTTGCAACTAAAAATGTATTAAGTAAATAAGACTACCTACGTCAAAAAGACAATAACGAACGGGAAATAGGAAATCTAGTTTAGGTATTTAATAATCAACGTACTCTATACCCAAATATTCTTAAGTTAACAATAGGAAACTGTGGTTATACCACCTTTAGTTTACCTAAATTGAATATAGATTTATCCCATCCTGTTCTCAATACTGCTGATTAAAATCAATAGAAACCCCTTATTTGTCCGAGACAAAGCGAGCTAAGCGGCCATTACCGCGTTTCCAGATAGATAGAGTAGTATAATTTCAGTACTTTTGGCTTCGCCGGTAGGTATATACCGCCGGCCTCGTTCTCGATGCCCGAAGCACCTGCCACATCACTACAGAATCCGCTGACAGACAAAGACGCAGATAATAAGGCGCATCCCATTGGTGCATCACCGACGAGCCCCGCCCACCGCCCGCGGCGACCAATGGCGCCGCCCGCCGGAGATCTTGAGCGTTATCTAGTTTATCTGCCGTCTCGCTTGGCACATTCTACGGCGATAGCTATTTTCAGATACGCTAAATAAAACGCATTTGTGCACTGAAATTTTATTCGCTTATGAGAATGGACGTCTTGCGTTTCATGACAGTTATGTTTAGATGTTATAATTTTTATGTTGTTATTTTATTTGTTTAGGACGATGCTTTACACAGTAGTAAGTTATATTTTAGATCTAACAGCTCCTGAAATTATGTTACATTGTGTTGATTGGTTGCAAAAGCTTTCTCTAAATACAAGAAGAAAGCTATTGTAACTAAAATGATTGTGTAAATACACAACTCGAATTTAGAGCACCTGAAACAGTAAATTATGTATATTAATTCGTAAATTTTGCAGGTAGGTAGGTACTTCCGTTGCGCTTAGGCAATCATTTCAACCAATTTCAAATCACTTGATGATTTAAATTGGCAAAAAACAGCACGGTAGCATTACAGAGCGATTGAATACGATACGATAAGACTCCAAGATTGCTGGCTCGCATTCAATCAAGTTTGTTTTCTTAATCGGCGCCTTGTCTCGTATCAGTGGCCAGCACGAGTGGACCCCCTCCACCCCCACACACCATACATTCACTGCACACAGAGAGGTATTCAATTGAAATATCAGAGGTCTAAGTTATCTGGTCGTGTTGTACAAGTGATTTGTTATAAAGCACTGTCGATAACTGAAGGGCTATTGTTTGTAGGTCGCTCCCGATGTAAAATATTGTAATAGTGTTGTTATTGTATTCTTGTTATGAATTTTATGAAAGAATTATGGGGTTTCAGGAAGAGGGATACTTAAAACAGGACCAAAAGAAGCCTTTCTGAGTAGGTATTGCCTTCGTTGGTAACTTGATATACATATACTTATATAACTTAAGTAGAAAAATAGTTGTAGGTCTATAGAAAACTGATTGCGACAAAACAAAAATAAAACATAAACCTCTTTTAATCTGGATGAATGGATGTTATAAATTACCTTTACACGAAGGATTTTCACAAATACAAAAAAGCCAACAGCAGCTTTTCAAAACTCCAGCCAACTATTTTCCAAAATATAAAGCGTTGTCCATTGAAAAAGCTCGCCGATTATTTTCAGACGGTAACCTTGTATTGCGACCCCGAAACGTTTGTGAGAGAGAGAGGGGTGTAACACAAAGACACGGGCGGGGGGCGGGGGGCGCGGGGTGGCCCGGGTGAGGGTATGTGATTCGGGATTCTAGGGATGAGCTGGCTCTCGCTTCCTCTCGCGTTATTCTGGCACAGTGCGTCGCCGACGCCGCACATACCGTGCCTCACTATCACACGCAAATCGCACGCGAGTATACCGACACGCGTGCGAGGACATCACTACACAGAAAATTCACCTAATTCAAAGTTAGAATTTTACCAACTCATCTCCGATTTTATTCTATAGTGCTGTGCAGACTTTAGTGTTTAGAAATTTTACTAACATTATTTTGTGACAATCCAACCATTAGTGAATTAGAATTAGCGCGATAATTTTAATTAAAATTTATTAATTATAGTGATTACGGACAATGTTAAATAATATTTGTACGAATGCTGAATTTTGATACGAGCTACAGAATGAAGATGTCTGGTGAGTTAAAAAACTGAAGATAAGAATAATACTTAATAGCAATAATTTTAATTTGTGATTTTTTTATTTGCTTAATTTATTACGTACCAATTCAATTAATAGACGATCTATTATTTGACTTGTATATCAATCCATCAAATTAGATTATAGGTTGATTAACAGGTTTATTAATTTCAAGTACTTTGGTAGGTTTAATAAAACCAACCTATTAAGTGGAATGAAAACCAATATACCTACCTATTTTGACAAGCATATTATTTACGATCATCATCTTCTGCCAAAATAAAATAAATTTTCCTAAGTACCCATACTTACTTTAAACCTATAGTAACAGAACCTGCCGCAACCTTAATTTCAGGACCTTATTACTGAATGGTTTTATTTTGCAAAACAGTAACCTGCCCAATTGAAGATTACATAAGACCTTTTGTTTTCAGTAAAACCGTAGAAAACCACTTTTCTTTTCACAGTTATGTTAACGAAACTTCTAAAATTTTATAAGATTGAATAACTCTAATTGTTTTTTTTTAACTATTTGTGTATGATCTAGCAAAGCCATGTAATATTATTTAGTACGCAGCTTTGATATATTTTTATAGTCTATGTTCTTCACAAATCAATTACCTGATCACCAATTTCTATTACTATAGATACCTACAAACAACACCTCTTCTTCTACCTTTCTCTAAATTGCCGATCTTCTACTTCAAACGAAAAACAGTCTAATAACCGTAAAATCAGATAAGAGGATAAACCCAAAGAGGCCAAAAGCTCTTCAAATTATTTCGCTTGTTAACCACAAATAAACATCACTAACCGTCTCTTTTTTATCTGCGCTCTTAACATTATCTGTGGTTCTGTCAAGGGTGTGCGAAAAAGAAAAAAAAACTATGAATCTATATGATAATCATTTTTTTTTTCTTTTTAGTTTTAAAGCTATGTGTTGGATTGCTGCGATCGTTTGGCGGACGCCGCCGGGTCCAAGAGATTGTTTGCTTCTTGTGCAACACACCTTGCATTGTTAAAAATCTTGTTTACATCACGCCAGTGCGAAAAAGAATCAGAATACTGGATTGTTTGATTAGCTTCAAAAATATCGACACCGACTTTTATTTTCTTTTGTTGTGAAACGAGTTATCGATATTTTTCGGGACTGTTTACTGAATTTGAAATGTGTAACCACAGTTTTAGTTGGTGTAGACATAACTAATAGGTAAACATACCTATAGATAAATTATTACAACATTTAATTAACGCTATAATCAACTATGTTAGTTTGTAACCGCAAATTAACTACAGTTATAATTAGAACATACCTAATCCCCATTGAACTAGACTCATACCTATTTCCATACACGCCATTATGAATATTTAGATATAAGAAACATTCTAATATCCCGATGAATGATTGCAATAGCATTGAGCACAATAAGAGAATACGCACCCACTTTGAGACACCAGCACCTTTTCATATGATAATTACGAAGTTGAAAGCATCTTTCAGTTAATTTCTTATGTGGAAATTTGCATAAGCAACCATGGTTACAACTGACTCATTAAAGCGTACCGCACCTAGGTAATGTTAGAAAGTACGGGTTTCCGCGAACGCCTGGCCATTCAGGCCCTCGCGCCAAGTGAATTTCTCAACGCCGCCGAATATGATGAGCTAGCCCAGCACTAGCTTAGCATCACATTCACCTGCTTAAAAACAATTTACAAACGAATTTAAACCTTAACTCGGACGATAAAGCGTTAACTTTACTTATAGTGTGTTTATCGCGCGTCTTTTGTCGAGTTAAGAGTGTTTTATGAGTCAACACAGGCCGGGCCGTGAACTGTCGTGACAGAGAGCGACGTAAACCGCGCTTATTGTCAGTCTCCGTGGCTAACACGTGAAATCGACAAGCCGTGGGGTCCATTGGACTAAAAATCGCATGAGATGCTCTTAAAATCTTCTGTCCTGACACTATTATTAATTATTAATAAAACTAGGGCTTTTATGATGGGAAAGTTGCATTGCAGCCACAGTTGCGTTCAAATAACATAAACCAATCCTCTAACATTAAATAATTTCCACCAATTGGTTTATTACAAACTAACGGAATATCAACATAAAGCATCGGACACACGAGTAATTTTCTCCATTGCTCAAAGAAAAACTTAGCCCGAGGAACAACTTAGCAGCTCCACCGTGTTCTATGTCTGTGCATGTTCTTATTTTAAATCTGTCGCGGGTTTCTGCGGAAACCAGAGATTTAACGACGGCTCGTCCGCATTGTCCGCGCACGAAGCGTTCGCGGTCAAACGCGACAAATGGACCTTGCGACGGCTAATTTGAATTTGAAATTCGAACATCAGTTTTATGGGACTCCATTCCTTAAGTTGGTAAGTACGTCCCGGGGTTTGCATCGGTATTATTTGTATAAGATGTCTGTACGAAAGTAGGTCCGTGGAAGCTTTGTTATAGCAACGCCAGGCACTTAAAATGGAGAAATAAGAAACTGAAATTTTATGATAATCGAACTTATTCTGATATTTGAAATCATCATCAACCTTATAGCATTAAATTGCTGAGCTTCTTAGATCTCACAAATTGCACGCAACATCGCTAGATCTTCGGCTTCAACCATCTATTAATAGCGCGTTAAAAACACTAATTAATAAGTTTCAGTTCAAGTAAAAAACAGCTAAAGTGGAATAACCTGACCTATCTTCAGATAACAAGCACTTTGTCACGTTCCTATTTCGGCAAAGCGTTTTTATGACAGTTCCTGAAACGTCACCTAGCAACGCGCAGTTTATAGACGCGTGCGCAGACAGCGCGTCTACGATCTGCGCCCGCGCCGCCCGAGATGATTCACGGAATTGTCATTCATAATTTAGTTATTATCTGTGCTGTAGACAGCGTGGTTTTATCACGTTCATTCGAACTTGTTTTATTTAATGGAATGGCCCGAATTTAGAAGATAACAGATATTTATGGAATACGGATTTTCCAATTGTAAATGATATTGGTGTGATTTAGGTTATACGTGTCTTGTAACTATAATCATTACAAGGTCTATAAATGCATTTTTTATGAAACCTAAAAAGATAAGGTGGTCTTAATATTACAAGAAAAGAAATCGATCTCATAACTTACCTTAGAAATTGTAATCACATTTTGTCAGGAACAAACGACATAAGTTCGACATTCAAACGTATCCTGCGCATCCTATATCAGATTCCAATATCAAAACGTTATTTTTAACAGTAGACACTAAAACAATTTTACCGTTCCAAATACAAAAACGTTCTTTATAACAGTACTCTAAATAACTGTTACTTAGTACTAAATTCAGTTACTAATTAAAACAAAAACAATTGCCGGCTACAGGTGAACTGGCTTAGCAACAGGGTTCAAATGTACTTACATTCAAAGTATTCTAAAGACATGGACAATATGGACATCCTGCCCATTGAACGCTGCACTTTATAATGTAAAGCAGTTATCATTATTTCCTTTCTCGAATAATTTTATGCCTTTTTTTCTGTGCCACGTGCTATAGAAGACAAGATAGGGGTTGTTTTAACAAGTATATTAGAGTTATACTTTGTAGGGTAGTTTGATTAATGGCGTGTCTCTTACAGTGCAAGGGTCGTTTATGGATGGCACGCGTAACTATGAATTTAGTCTTCTTCGATAAACACGGGGTGGGTTTTTGTTTTCTTTGTAATTCTTTATGATTTTTAGAGGGACTGGCATTATAAAAAATATTAAGACTTATGTTGGATATTTTTGTGTTAATTATTTTTGAAAAACCGATAAAAAAAAAAAAACTTTTCTCACTTAATACCTACATTACTAACCTACCTAATAATCTTGGCATACATTTGCCACATGTCACACATACACACGCCATTGTGGGTTTCGGGTTTAACCATGGTATAGGTACTTATCAATTCCGGTATTCCTATTAGATTAGAAGTAATAGTTTAGTTGGTAGGTTTAAGGAAGAAAATATATCTAAATAACGTAGGTATTCATTTATTTAAACATGACCAGGTAAAGTTGATTCGTAAATATTATTTATTAAGGTCAACCCATGGAACTTATCTCAATGTCATGCTCATGATAATGTCGGGTTCCTAATATGTAACTGTGACGTCATTCTAATCGACCTAATAATAGGTAGGAAACAAAAAACCTACCCACGAAAATGGGATAAGTGAATTTAGCAACTTGGGTTTAAGCTACATACCTATAGGTATCCAATTTTCGTGTTTTTTTGTAAACTGAGATTTTTTGAAAGAACATCTCATGTTTTTTTTTAAATAGAATTTAGGATAAAACCTATATTTATGTGAAAAAATACATAAGTAATTGTTGTTACTGATAGCATAAATACACAACCTACCTCAAAATAAACATTGCCGAAAGATCTGCGGTAAAGAATTCAAGTTTTAATTAATAAAATAAAATAAAATCTGTCTGTGAATTTGCATTTAGTAGGGATGAACCAAAGACACAGACAAGCGGAAGTTCTTTGTGAACAGCGGAAACAGACATAAAGCGATCAACATCTTGCACGTCTTCACTTTTTTATAATTCGCTCGATGCTAAACTATAAAACATACCAGCCAGTCAGTTTATTGCTCTCAGACATGCGTTGTTTAAACTTGGAAGACATTTAAATTAAGAATTTAAATAATAGGAAAGAAGCAAGGAGTTCAATTGAGGATTCGGAACGATTTTTCTCGTTTTTCTAAGGTTTAAAAATTAAGGTTAATAATTATTTAGTTCAGTCAAATGCAGTAGAAACTGATGATTTGAAGTTGGCATGCAACTTCAAAACATCAGTTTTACTAGAGTAAAAAATACATACATAATATTATTAATTAAAGAAGTTATTCTACTAGATTCGTAATCCGATAAATATTAAGTAAAATACTCTCAAAGTAACAGTTATCAATATACCTAAGAACAGTTAAAAAAAACCTAATACTCCAACCTTAATACTCTATATTTTATCAAGCGCTTGAGATCATATTTACATAATATATTAGCTAACAGTCTTAAAATCATAATAATGTTACATACTTAATACTTGATTATATCTAAGTTGATATCAAGTTGACAATTGGCTACCTCGCAACAGTTACAAATTAAACAGGAACCTATGTGGTCCATAATCGTCTGATTAGATTAAAAACGGTGACGGTAATGAACACAATGCAAACGAATATTAATGATTAATAGACGTGTCGTCTACATGTCTGGAAATTAAAACTGAATCAATATTATAATGAGAAGTCGTGAGATCGTAACGGTACACTAAACATATTGTTTAGTAAATGAAGGACGATTTAGGGCTGATTTCACCAATGAAACTGAACGCGATCAGCATTTCTACAACGCGTTCAAGAGCTGTCAGTATCAAAATTGTTATGGAATATTGTACACGACAGCTCTTGAAGGCGTTTAGATGTGCTGAACGCGTTCAATTTCATTGGTGAAATCCGCACTAAATAAGATAATACAGAATAGTATTCATTATTTACTTACTGAGTAATATCAACTAATCGACCCTCCTCTGTTTCGCACGGCCGCGATGTAGGTACTGATGTGGAAACATCACAAAACATCGAGATTTATGTGCTTTGTCTAAGTTAAATATTAATTATTTATGTACATAAACCTTCTGGAATAAATTATCTAAGTAATGGTGTAAACGGCTTCAAAATCCGTTGTGCAGTTAAGAAGAACTAAGCGGTCACAAATACACTCGAAAATAAGCGGCTTTGTATTATACTATGACAGATGTCGGCAACGGTGAAACTCCTCCGTCACATTGTCAAATCTATCGCCGGCAACATTGAGATTAGTTGACCAGTTCCTAATTCGAGCTATTTTGTCCACAGCAGCAGACAGCCAAGAGTCTGGCAGTCCACCGCCGAGCCCGACTGACTCTGCTACATCAGAATCAGCGCCCACCCTAGTTCACATCAAGCAAGAAAACATGCCTCCAGGAACTGATGTTAAGGAGTACTACGGTACTCTAGACTTTGGGCTATCAGACACATATCTAGCCAATAACTTCCCTGACTATGGAAGAGGATACCTACCCAGACCTCTAGACCACTTAAAGTCGGTCAAAAGCGAGGATGGAACGAAAGATGACGATCCAGGGGATAGAGACTTTGTTCTACCTAATGGTGAATTAATATTCAAAAGTGGAGGGATATTTGCTAGGGTGAATATAGCTAATGGAACTCAATATGGACCTTTTCTGGGATTGCTGGAGAATCAGCCGAAAGACAGGCGATTTGCTTGGGAGGTAAGTTGTTTTAAAGTCAGTATCTTCTATTCTGTGCAATTTTTCAATATGCCAAGCAATGCCGCTGTCGACCATTCTGCCAATGTAAAAGTCATTAGATAATCTATCTTTAGTATCGGTTCAAAGTTCTTTGATGAGTCATACTTCATAATCCCAAAAAACAAATGAAAAAATCAAAAGAAACTTCAGCTCAGACGTCGTTAGTCACGCAGTCATAACTATTCCACAAATAATCCACCTGTGCTGTGAAAAAGTGATGATAAAGCAATCATTCTTCCTCGTTTTAGTTAATTTACAATGAACCACTTGTACTCGGGTCAAGTGCAAGTGTCAAAAACCTCGGTCTGTCCATAAATTAAGTGCCGAAACTGAAACTCTGTCAAGCACGGATGCAATAAAGTGTCGACTTTATTGATCCTCCTTAAGTTCCTTGCGTGTCCTTTTGAGTGCACTCCTTTACTGACACACTTCATTATTTTTAATTTGTTTGAGCTTATGACGTTTGAACAAACATTTAAATCATTTTTAGGATAGGGCCAGGTTTTTTTAGCTGTTTTGGTAAATTGTTTTTGAGATAAAAACACGATTTTTACTCAATTCGTTTAAATTATGAAGTGATGAGTTTTGGTTTTGTAAATAAGATTTAGATATTATCACTCTTTTCATAAATCTTTTATTAACAAAATTCCCTCAAAATCTCACTTTATCTGTAGATAATCTATAGAGTACATGTGAGCATCGGATGAATGAAGTAAATTGTTCAATTGAACGCATCAGAGATTTCTGCGAGGGGTGTGGCGAGTTTATCTCTGGTAGGAAACGGAAATCAATTGTTGGATCGGATTCCTGGATTACGCGAACATGTATAAAGTAATGTAAAAGTATTGGGTTACTTGCATGTGTCGTGTACAGAATGTTGTATGGGATGAATGTTGCGCAATTAATTCGAACGATCTGTCCTCAACAAATTAAATATGTACTGAAATACAAATAAATCTGCTGAGATATCCATCACTTCAACGAAGGTAATTTTGAGACTTCCTTTTCTAGGAATTTTCTGTTTTAGCCAAATAATCAGATGATGTGATTACTCGTTAAAATTCAATATTTAAATGTTAAAATTTACTTTATTGTTGATTTTAAAATGTTTTACAGTATTTACACTAGGTTAAAAATTACCAAATTAAATAATACCAATAGGTTTCAACCTACTTACAAAAATAATACAAATCATTACAAAACTATTTTCGCGAACTCTTGTCCTCAGCACAAAGAACCGGACGCAAATCGGACATAATAGCGCTGCGATGCGCAAGCGCCTATCGAATGTCAGGCTGCGCGGGATAGATAACGCGCATGCGCGAATTGTGGGTGTAAGGTTGCAGTCAAACCACAGCATTGTGTCCTCTGACGGACATGTAGTTCCGGCTGTTAGTACCATAGACAACGTTATTATCTCGTTTTTGTACAATGAGGTAGTTTATGGAACTGTCATGACATTGCAGACAGTAGATTAAAATGGCGGTTTCGTGGAAGAGCTTATTTTGTTGTCGTAAACAATTAATAGTCTCAATTGTTACTAAATTAATTATTTACGGAAATGTTTAACTGTTACATTGGCTCAACTGTTATGGGAGAAGAGAGTCGTTGCACAGGAGTCCTTTATATTTAAATTATTTGTTTTGGGTCAGTTACCACCACACCACCAATTTAAATCTTCACATGAATTTGTGAATCGCAGTTGTCGGATTTACAAAACTAGAGTTGCTTAGATTGTATAACTGAACTTAGGAGGAAATGGTGTTGCACTAACTTCTAACCGCCAATATGTTTGAATCCTTATTGATTGATAAAGTCGTTTAATAAAAATAATAACAACATAACATCACGCCTGCATTCCACGAAGGGTTAGGCAGAAGTGCACCTATAGTACACACAAATTTCGTCAAAGAGGGAACAAGGCCTGCGATTCTCCATACAAATGTATTCCCTTTTTTTTTCCTGAATAATGCCTCTAGAGCAAAAAAAAAAAAAAAAAAACTAGTTCTGCTGTAGACACGTCCCTATTATTTCCTTTTATTCAGAAATTATTGGTAAAGAAAATATGACCCTCCAAAAATTACAAAAATGCTCCATTTGTACCGCCGTGATTAGAGGACTACCAGACAAATTCGAAAAGTTTTTTACGTAAAAGAAAATGATAGGAACCTAGACGTACTATTTCTTAAAAAAAAATGTGATACATAATTGAATCGGGTCAGTTTTCGAGGAGAAAAAAAGGGAATACACAACGTCGATCTCGTCAATTTTTTTGTGATATAATCGTTATGTTATGTCTGAGCTGCAGCTGTCCCTATCGCACTCGACATAAGGTAAGACAACGGCAATTGTTTCTTCAAATACCTATTTTTGTTCCCTCTTAGGTCCCATGTAACAGGGGGCGAGTCTATTGCCATCAACCCGGTACAAATCCAGGACTCAAGGTCGCTACTGAAAAATTCCAAAAAATTTATTAAAATAATAATCTTCTCTTAATTAAATCAATTGAATAACTGAAGACTGACAGTTCATAAACTCAAATAATTATAATGCTCATGCGCAATAATGAGTGGCCAAATACCGTTATTTGTAGCTTTTTAACCACATATGCGGTGTGTCAATAATTTTGGCATCGTGCACATAGTATGTTTTCAGTATTTATGAGGAAATTGATATTATATAGGTTAATAGATACTGTTGTTTATTATTTTATTACAAATTTAATAATAACATGTTATAATTAAGTTTGTATGCGTTGTTATTATCAGTACCTCAGCAAATATCGGTTCAGTAGGTATTTGATTAAGTATTTGTTTATTTAAATATCCTTTTTTCAGTTTCGCCATGTCCGTCTGTCTGTCTGTCTGTCTGTCCGCGGCTTAGCTCCGAGACTCTTAGTACTAGAAAGGTGTAATGTTGTATGGGTATACATATTAATCACGCTGACAGTGGTAAAAAAAAAATTGGTAGGGTGGTCCCCTACTTGAAAGTGGGGATGTTTTTTTTTTTTAAATTGTTATAGTTGGTTTAGTGGTCGCAAGTGCTACTTCTGAGCGGGTTTGATTCTCGAGTCAGGCAAAGTGTGATTGAGGAATTTCTCAGTAGCAGCCCGGAGTCTGGATTAATGCCCGATTGATGGCAATAGCTCGCCCCCTATTACATGGGACTTAAACATAACTGGTGAAATGTGGGTGTACTATGAGTACACTTCTGCCTAACCCGTCGGGGAAATACAGGCGTGAAGTTATGTCACTTAGGAAAATACTGTTCTTGGTTTTAGTAGGTTTAGAAAATGGTCTTAGTTCTTATATTTGAAATCCAACAATGCAAAATAACCGCTACCTTTTATGACTAGAGATCGGATATTCGGATGCATATTTACCTTAAGTTGAGATGTTGGATATTATGGAAAGCACATTTGTAACAAAAAATCCCGAGATTCCGGGATTGACAAATTTAAAGTTCTGATTAAAGAATAGAATGTTTTATTTAGTTACGTTCAGGTGTTGGCTAATATGGAATGCACTTTTGTATCGATCGCAAAAATGTCGCGATTCTGAATTTATAAATTTAGTACTTTTGTACTATAGAAATGCAAGCTTATGTTGTAAAGTAGGTTGCCAAATTGGCAAAGCACATAGCGACAAACAACTTGGCGCCTTGAGTTTCGTAGGTACCTATATAAACTTTTATATTAACACCGCAAAAGTAACCTTCAAAAGAGGGCTGAGAAGTCGTTTCTATACCATGTATTCGATTACTTGTGCATTCCCGGATTTTATTGAATAACGGGATTCATAGATTTTTTTTATTAAGATGCCACTTCCATAATTTATGCATTCGAATATCCAATCTCTATTTACGACCTACTCATGACGTCTCAAGCTAATGATTCCTGTGTCATATTATAATGACCACAAAATGAACTATAATAATAATATCTTCTGCATTACCTTTATTTCATATATTTACATATAATTTACATTTTTAAATATTTTTATAAAAACAAAGAAAAACAAAAACATTTAAAAATATAAAAAATAGTAGCCCACCGGTATCGGGAACAGGGTCCAAGCTACCGGTGGTCAGGGCTCCTGAGAGAGGAATCTCCTAACGATACGCGCCGTGTCCAGAAGTACCGCTTTCTGGATCAAGCCCTTGATCCAGCTGCCTAGCGAGAGCCTCCTCAGGTGTTGGTCGAGGCTCTATATCTTCTGCATTATAATCTAGTAAAGTATTCTTTCTACATGCTCGTGAAAATCAATGTAGCGTAACCATTAAGATCACACACCAAATCACACATAACACCAATAGCAACGTCTGAATCATTATATTCTTCTACAATTCCGAATTCTTCGCTTCAGCAACCGCAAATCTCTTGATCTGGTTTTGTACGTGACGTCAGTTAAAAGTGCCAATTTCGGCACGTCATTAGAGGTGCCCGTTGTGGCACAAACGCTGACCAAGCTTCCGATCCGGTGCCTTAAAGGATTCTTTGATGGTTGAACTTGCTTCACTAAAGAATAACGATGCCGGTAATGATCATTGTCCTTTATGATTTTGTGGGTTTTGTGAAAGATGTATCATATACCTAATAGAGAGTTTGTGGGCATTTAATGAAATGAATATCGAATATCGATAGTTTTATTTTGTATTCTTTCTTTTTACTTGTGTGCCTTTTAGTCTGTGCTAAATAAATGTATTTTCTTTCTTTCTTTCTTTATAAAATCATTTTTCATTCCGAAGTAGACGAATTTGCGGAGTGCCTCTTAAAATTTCCGTTACTGTCGATAAATCGTCCCGCATTTAATACTTTTACTTAAAAATGAGTTAAATCGCAATTTCACATGTCTACACAAACTTAAAGGGGTTAAATTCATTGTTGAATTAGTGATGGCTATATTATCTAACCACCGTTACCCAAGCGTCGATATCTCAATAAAAATCTTCAGCAAAAAACATCAGGGTAATCAAAGAATCCTTTATTTGAGCATTCCGTGTCAAAGTGCATTCAAAGGTTGCCAATATACCCTAATTTCGGTAGTGGCGTGACCCCCGTCAACAATTTTTTTGAACAAATTCACACTTTTTTACCAAAAAACCGATAAGTAACGGTAAATTGTATAAAAGAGATGTCGTATTCAAACTTTAAAATGAAAACTTGATTGGCAAGTTTTTTATTTTCAATAAAAACGTCACCAAATCTCTTGAAACGCATCTTCTTCTTGGTTCGCTAATAAAACTTCTTTTATTCGATTACCACTCGAAGTAAAGTTTAAATATTTTTCTCACAGATCTTAAAAGGTTGTCAGCGAAAATGATTTCTGGTTTTGATGAGAGTTTGGCAATTATTATTTATTTTGTGCCAATATCTATTTTAACCCTTGTTAAGGCACATGCAAATTAATAACTGCAGTTGATTTAAACATTTTTAGAAAATTATTAATGAAATGGATGAATTTTTGATGAGACAAACTAGTTTGTGACAAAGCGATCATCTCACATCAAATGTCAATCAAGTTATGAATATTATAGATTTCGTCATTACTTTTGAGAGGGTAACGTGGGGACAATTGTCAGCCATGATGTGAAATTGGCATGTAATGGATTCCGCTAATTATTATTGGTGTATGAATTTTTTATACGCTGGTGAATTAAAAAGCTGTATCGATAATATTCGGTTGGGCTTTACAAAGGCTGGTCATGAATGATTTATTGCGTTCTGTTGATTTTTCGCCGGGAAGCGTTGGTGCCCGAGTAATATGTTAATGATGTTTATTTTATGTGAACATCAAAAAAATTATGTATATTTTTTCGTTTTGCGATAATTACACAGGTTTTAACCAGTTTAACTAATGAAGAAATTTTATAAATTAGACCCTGGTCGTATTTTAAAGTTTGAACTTCATATTCCATTTTGATTGAAAGTTTCCAGCTATTTAATTCATAATCCCCTGGACCCATGATTTAAAAAGCGTTAATTTTAAGTTCGCATTTAAGTCAGTAGCGTTGAATCCGTTGCATTACTGTCAAAATATCTGTCATATTCGTGTGACATCCTTTCATTTCTGGCCACCCCCTTCGGCAAAGGATTAGTGATACACGCGGCCCTATTACATCTTCATTACGGTAGGCGGCTGTCAAACCATATTGTAGTAATAACAATAAAAAATATTATTGTTACTATGTTTATTGCCTCCATTGATGATATTTATACGTTTCGCACTGATCTCGGCTTACAAAGAGACTACAGATGCGACATGCAGTTGTCATTCTGACAGCGAACAGTGGCGGACAAATTATTTAACAATTTCAATAGGTAGGTAGGAGGAAATAACAAAGTTTTGGTAATTAAAATTATGTAGCAATATTTTGAATGATTGTATAACAATGTTTATTTCGTTGATAACCTTAAATGTATAAAATTTATTTTTGCTATTAACTGTTTTGTTAATTCGGAATAAAATAACGAATTGACAACTTCTGTACATAAATTACTATGAAATGTTCATCGAAAATGTCATGATTTCGAAAACAACAAATATACGCTCTAAGCAGAAAAGTGAACTATTTATTTGTCCTACAATGCATTATCGCAATGGCGGATCAATGTGGCATCTATGACAGACAGAAGCTGTCAAATTGACACCTGGTCCATCTGACACCATACGATCGGCTATCGTTTGAAATAGAATTGATTTATCAACAAAGATTGTAAAAAAAGTATTATAAAGTAAATATTATATTTTATTGAATAAATAAATAAGCTAAGTAATAACTGCCGCACGGGTCGATCCGTCAGGTCAAGCTACGCTTGCCGGGGTTGGTCTGTGGATGGGTGACCATCTTTACATACCAAGACTCCTCCGTGCCTCGGAAAGCACGTTAAGCCGTTGGTTCCGGCAGTCATTCATGGATCCTTGACAGTCGTTACGGATCTTCAGACGCCCGAAAGTCTGACAACTAGTCTTACCGAGGAGTATCGTATTACCCAGTTACTGGGTTGTGGAGGTCAGATAGGCAGTCGCTCCGTGTAAAATACTGGTATTCAGCTGTATCCGGTTAGACTGGAAGCCGACCCGAATATAGTTGGGAAAAGGTTAGGCAGATTAATTGTAACAAATTAATTTTCCCTGAAAGTCAGAAATGCAATGACAATAAAATACGGACAGGATATTTTCACATCATAAATGAATAAATATAATCAATTAAATTTCCTACATTCCTTCCCCATCTCTCTATTTAATTGGCAAGGTAACCTATCACTTCAATAAAAATACATCTTCATAAATATTGACAACATCTTGCAGGGGTTTGCCCCTCAGTCTTGTGCAAACATTACTCTTATTATTAACAAGTAGACACTTATCAGTTAATCTTACACTGTTACACAATAGCTGCTAATCCCGGGCGTGATAGAAATTTATCTTTGCTTCACCGTCATTGTCACTTTGGCCCGGTCTCCCCTCTGATTCAAAGTTGGATTCGTTCTCACTTGCGAGCTGTCGTGTGATTTTTTATTGATTTATGTAATTTATAAAGATATTGTTTTAATATTTTTTGTTGTGTTTTTCGATTTCTAAGTTGGTAGCTAGGTCCCTACTAATTTAATACACAGAACTTAGACAGAAGTATTTTCTATAAAGTTGTAGATACATAAGAAAACATTTCGTCGGTCTTTACATTTCTTCTGTTCACGATTTGCACTGTAGCTTACAACAAAATAAACAGAGAATTGCCGTCTACAGAATAGCTTTTTCCATTTGCCCTCAAACTTTTTCCATACACCTATATATTGTATAGGTAATCTCATTGCAAAGTTTACTCACGAGTCCTCTCTGCGGCTTCTTATTTGCTCCAATATTTTTCCCAACAATTCGTGTTCGCAAAACAGTGCGGGCGTGCACAGTGGGGCAATATTTCATCTGAGCTGGCCAGAACAATAATAGCCTGTGGAGTCGAAGCCACGGCACGTTCGCGCCACAATGTTACCCACCACCAGTTTTTAGAGACCTCCCTCGCCCTTACCTAAACTTCGATAATTAGACGCGAAAAGAGGATGGTAGCGGAATACGAAGTTTCAAATGTAGATGGTTGGTTGTATACCATCGCCAGCATCCGTGTAGACAAAATAACGAAATACTCCGAAAGCAATGCGATATAGCACCGGTTATTGGGTTAGGTTAAGCGTTGTTTACACTGAATGCTCGGCAGAGGCAATTGTTGATGCGTCCGATGCCAAGTTGCTAACTTTGACGTTGCACTGTTATTCTATTTTGAAACGGGTCAGAATATGTGAGTGTGTTTGTGAAGTATTCTTAATAAACAACAGCTTATTACTATTTTTCTTAAAATAGTCTCCTAATTACACTCAACTTTTACTTTTAACAAGATTTACGAACGGCGTAGTATTTGTGTTTCGCGTTTATCAACCCCAATCCCAATCGCGCGCAGCTTAAAACACCCTATAACTTTATTGGTCTACATTTGACACCAAAAACAGCATCTATGATCTACAAAAAAACATACTGGAAATAACCGAATAATTCCGGATCCCACCGATTGTCACCGTGACGGAGCCGCCGGTGTCTTTGTCGCACTGTGCCCGTTTTTTTCGCTTGTAATCTTCTGGTTAATCCGTTTTAACGCTTCCAGATGTGAGGTTGCACCTCTGTGGACGATTTGCGCTTGTTCCCAAAGGATTCGATTGCTCTTACGCAATTATTAAGGTGTTTTTTTGTGGTTTTATTGCGTTTAAATGAGATATCTGGCATTTATATTTTAGATTTTTAAAGTTTTGGATCATGAATAAAATAGTAAATAGCTACCTAAGTGAGTGCAACCCAAAAAGACATAAATTATTTAAAGTTTTGGAAATATATATGAAATGTTTTCATAAGTATATTTTTACTTCACCTCCCTTTCATGTAGGTAAATTACATTGGTACGTGACGGTTTTATCGATGTTTTTTCAAAACTGCGAGCCACTCAGCCCTCGCACAAATATCATGTTACTGTTCGTCTGTTTGTGTTATTTTTACAACAAAACAAAACCGAAAACACGGACAATTGGCAGCGGTGCGATTGTTCACCGATCAGCGAACAAACGATGGACTTGCTTTGTGCCAATCAGTAGGGAGCTGTTGATACCCGATCAATGGGACATCATGACACCCACCATGCACCTAGCTAGCACTCTATTACTGCCCTGGTAAAGCCTAATTTCGTTTAAATAGTACCAAAATAGCTGCATCCGTTTTTTTGTATGCGATCCGTTTTTTTGCGCAATGATAGCCGTCCGTTCGTGAATATTTGGTGGTGTCAGGAATTAGAACGTTTTGTCTCCCGTTAATGGTTGAAACGTGACCGTATAAGGTGGCCACAATTTTACAATAATGTGTCCTCTGTAATGTGACAATGATCGGTGAAATCCTATTGAAATGTTTACGGCTAATTTATGGGTGAGAAGAAATTGATGAACGTTAGCGGCAATAATGCCGACCGGTTCAGAATGGCTAATCCTGGATGAATGATTTGAAGAACGTAGACAGTAGAAGAAGTTAGATTTATTATATTTACAAAGAGACTCTGAAAACGATTGATTGCTTTTATATTTTTAAGAATAATAGACTCATATATAATATGTATAATTTTTAATAATTATATATAATTTTAATAATTCTCTGCAGTCAAAGTCACGGTTATTGCTAAAATACTAGCCAAACTGATTCATCATCATCATTATAATTGGCAGCTCTGTTCCACCCAATGCTGACTATATTTCTCCTCACTTTTGTACCATGCTTCTCTGTCTGTGATTACAACTCGTATATTTAACCCCCGACCACGACGACGTTGATGTGTAACACAAAACAAGACACTATCTAATCGTATCGGCGAAAAAACAAAGAAATAAAGAAAAAACGCTACTAAATAAAAGTCCGGTGGATAATACAGGAAGCAATGCTTTTCCGTTGCTGATAAACTAGACAAGTGAAGGAAACGCCGGTGGAAATGTGAACAAGAACCCTGAAGAGGGTTACTTTTTCAGCATTTCTCTTTTTTTCGGCAAGCTGATTTTTTCCGCATAGTCCGACGGAAGCGTTTCGTTAAGTGATTTGTTAGGCTAATTAGATGAGGGTTGAAGTTGCCTGTTTAGGATTGAATACTGACTTATATCTACTAGTTTTATAAATGTTTATTTTAATTTCGTGAAGTCTTTTCAGCATGGACGGCAATTCAAAACTTCAGCTATCATTAAAAAAACTAGGTGGGAATAAATAGGCTTCATACCTTTCAGTAAAATAAAAAAATGCCACGTATGCTAACTCGAAACACGCAAATCCCTTTGTACGCAAATTTTTACATAAAAAGCCTGCCCATTAAATTCGCGTAACCTAACCTAAATTCAAAGATACATAGCACATAGGTACCGGTAGTAAGATCAACGGTCCAATTTGGCGCAGGGGTAGGTATGCGCGGGTAAATAAGCGCTCGCAAATTGTTATCTTGTGAAACGAGACGTGTGATTCGACCAACGATGCGTGATCCCTGCAAACCGCGCCAGGAAACGCTCTTCAGTTAACGCTAGGGAAGGGCGCGGCTTGTCGATAGTTTTTCGGATATTTTGTGCAATTTTAGTGGGAAAGAGATTGATATTAAAATGATTGCTTTACAACACAGTAGACGTTTTTGTTGAGTAAAACGATCTTCTGAAAAGGAATTAAGTTAGTACCTCTATTTACATAATATTGTTATTGCTTAAATCTTAAGGGGTTTAATAAGATTATGCAATGTAAACTAGAGCCAACTTCTCCCGTTATTTACTTAAAAACAGCAATATAAACAAGTCGCCGTCCTAATGAGACTAAACTATGTCGACGTTTTAACATCACTAGAAAATTTATGAAATGTAATTTTCTGACGTGAACGAGTCACGAACATTTGTAGCTTTTCCGAGTGTACCGGGAAATTGCGATCTCTGCTCTGAGCGCAAAATATGAGATCTACGCGCAATTCGTTTAAATTGCAACCGTGGTTTTTATAATATAGTACTGTGCACGAGTTGCACTGTAATTGGAATTTGAACAAATACTTCACGTAGTTTACACCTTTCGTAGGGATGAATGGCAGTTTTGTGCACGTGAATTTGTCACTAACCGTTTGAATAGCGTACAAATTTCTGGTTGTATTTTTAGCAGTTTCGTCTCCTGTTCTCTTAACTCTACCTCCCGTATTTCAAGTCATTTGACGTTTTCTTAAAACATTTCTCGAATCCACTCAACACTACCTACTTTTCAAAACAACTTGTCCAATACGTCTCTGAAACTTCTCTTAAAATTGGGTAGAATTTGAGATAAGTATCAAATGATCAATATAAGTAGATTCTTTACAACAATAGATATGTCTTTCATCAAAAACTTCTGAATCATCCACCCTTTGCCACCCCGACAGTCCTATCTATCACCACGTATTAATTTCTCGATCCATATTTCACATTGTAACCCTAGTTTGTAACAAGTGTCCACGCAATTGGCATCCTTGCATCCTTGACCGGGCGCCATCGATGACTGATGGCTAACATGTGCCGCCGGCACTTGGCAGGCAACTCATCGTAGAAATAGGGCTGGCGCCAAATTTGGTGGTGGGTTTCTTGTAGTTTAGAATACTTATTGTTCGTTTGAGCAGAAGCTTTGGGCATAGTGGACGGTGCTCTGAGTTTTTAGGGCCGTAACAAGGGTCTGTTAGGGCATGCTTACTTAGAATTTCAGGTCCAGTTGAAAACCAGCGTCAGGCACTAGTTGTCTGGCATTTGCTGAACTGGGCCTATTTGACGCAGCCGCGAGGCACACATTCCTGCTAGTATCTTACAACGCACCTTACACTTTTTATTTTGTATTCTTACTTATTTATTTATTTACACAAAGAAAAATACATAGGACATAGAACACATAGGACATAATCATAATTATAAGTACAAAGGTACTGCTTATTTTTTAAGAAATTTCTTGCAGCAGACCTACTGCTGTTTCTTTTACTTGATTTCTTTTGACTTGTGTTCCTTTTAGTCTGTGCTAAATAAATGTATTTTCTTTCTTTCTTTAATTTACTTTTTGGGCACTTAATATTCAAATAAAACTCTAAATTGTGTGCCCAACTGTAAAGTTAAACATTTCAACATTTTTAACTTTTCTTATTAAAAGTACTTAAAGACCTATTTGAAATTATTGAATAGAGCCACTTTAAATGATAACCTCGGTGGATATTTAAAATAAGAACAGTACCTAATCTAATCCAAATGTAGAAGCGGTCAAGAAAGGCCAATGTAGAAGCGGTCAAGAAAGGCCAATGTAGCCACCAAGTATGAGGTTGATTCCTCCATCAAATACCAGCACCACTCTTACAAAATACCAAAATATCTCGCGCATCAGCCCTAAGACGAGGGTGCTCTAAGATAATTATCTTTTTTACCGCTCGCACCCGACGCAGCTCCTAATACCGTGATAAATGCCGCGTAAAGGCTTGTCGTTGACGCGGAAACCGAGGGTAGGCAAACATTTTCGTTTGATTAATACTTCACTTGTTATAACATTATGTTAGTTTCATTGCAACAGATGCTTTTTATATTTTCCACGTAATTTTTTTATACTTTTTCCTCCACGTTAAAGAGGGATCTTGTTTTAATTTTACGCTGAATTAGCCACCTTGTTTTCTTGAGTATTTAATGCGTTGTCAGATGTTTCGCTCGTAAATTGGTTTATTTTGTGCATAGGTAGGTTTTTATCACTTTTATGCCGTTATTGATGGGTTTTAAATATGTAGTTTTTGCTGTTTTGCGGGTGCCAATAATAAAACAATATTTGCCACGTGTAAACTAAACCCGTAACTATTAGTAAAGATATATAAAACTACAGGTTTAAGGGACAATTAGGACACGTTGTCATTTCCTATTTAACATTCATCAGTAAAACCCCACATTTCATATAAACATCGATCGTCAGCCTTATGACACTTATAAGACAATCAACCGATCACTGACTCTAAATTATTTACACCTACAGGTCGATAGCACCCTTAACCTCTGTTTACTGAAGCAATAGATCAAGTTTAAAGGCCCTTATTTAACAGTACAAACACATAACCCTCAAGGTACACATCTTCATGAAGGCATCAGGGGTAATAAGGCCCATTATTGGTATTATGACTCAATCGAAAGCATAGGGAAATTTGAGGGTCTGCCCGCAAATTGTAGGTTGGGTACCCCTGGTTATGTCTACCTTGTTATTTTAGACGGTTTAGGGAAAGATAATGGTTTGTTTGTAGAATATATAGCTAATTATAGTAGAAGGGCTTGGCAGAATTATGAATACGTACCTATTGCGGTAGGTCAGTTATTGCATATTGGTTCCTTCCTATTAAACTAGTAATTTGATCAATAGTCATTTATAAAAATACAAATAACAATGCCTAATGATCATTTGTCGCTACCCTAGGTAATAATCTAAATATTATATACCTAAAGCAATTTTAAAGACATGCTGACGATATGTATTTCACAGTTTCCTTTCTTAAACCTTAAACTTAAACTAGTACTCCTGGGTACACCTGTAAGATGGTTATCCAACCTTTTCGCACCCAGTTTCTATCCCAAGTCACAAAACTGGTCATAAATAAACCGAAACAAAAATTAAAAACCAAATTATTCAAACAAAGAACAATAAAAAAGTGCTTTTAAAAAGAGAGATTTATAATCCCCGAATAAAGATATTTATGAAAATTAAATCATCACGCTAGGGGACGGTTAGATTGGGGAGGTGGATGACAAATGGACAAGCTGTGACGAGCCGTTACATCGTGACGGGGACTAATAGCGCCATCTATTGCGGTGTCGCGGTGTCCGTCGGCTTGTCAGTTGTTGATAGAGGCCGTGAGATGGCGCCACTAATCGCGTTTTTATGGAATGTTTTATTTTATTAGTCCTTTTATTTATTGAAGTGTTTTGTTAATTATTTTGTGTTAAATACTAAATATTAATTTCACTTTTTCGATAAAATGAACAAATGTGTGTGTAACCTCTTGAACAGTAGAAGGCACGAATTATTTTTATCTTGTCTAAGTGAACAAACATTCTGTAACACCTCTTCAATATAGAATTTTGGTTTACTAACATCTTGGTTCATGGTTCCGAGATTATTAAAAGCTAGTAAGAATGCTCGGAGAATTTTCTCAAGATACCATGTCTTGTGAACTTACAAAAGTACATTACACGCCTGACAGGTGGCGCTATTTCAAGTTCATTGTTGTATCATTTTGATTTCTTTTCAGCAGCGCAATTCCAAATATTTCAATTACGTATTCTATTAAATTATTGATTTCACATGTTTTAATTAGTGTCAATGTTTAATTTCAATAACTTTACATAAGTGTAAAAAAATCAACCATCTCCATTTTAACCCTATTTTTTAATTTACCTAGAATCAATATCACTAACTGCAACAATTGTATTTTCATCATTTCCAGGTACGAGATAAGAATGGCGTCAGTGGCTGGTTGGACGCCACTTCAGAGAAGGGCAACTGGCTCAAAATGGTGCGCTCCACCAACTACCCCCACGACGTCAACGTACAACATCTTTTGTCGGCTGGACAGGTATGATCATCTACTCTGTTATGAAGTCACACAAAAAAATCACCAAATAAATCTGCCCTTGGCGTTATATATTTAGTGCCTCTGCGCCATCTGCCTACCTATTACATTAATATATATTTTATATCCTCAAAATACTAAGCATAAGTATTTAATCATAGCCAAAAAGTCCTTTCCGACTCTATTAAAAACACCTCATGCACTTCTCAACTTGAAATCGACGATTAAAACTAATAATACACAAATCAACGAATGATTATCACAACGGTGCTCGCGGCCCATTGTGGCACTACCCCAATTAAATTTGAATGTGGAACGTTGGTACTTCCGGTGGCAGAAAATCGGTGTTCGACTGAACAACTGTGTGCCACTTCCGGTCAACGAGGGGAGCGAACAGATGCGGTGATTAGATTCATGTATTTGTACCCCTGCCGAGGTTAAACGGCTATATGAAATTCGAATACAACGAACTATGATATTCTGATTTCTTCTTTGGTGTAAAATTATGCGTTTAAAAAGGGAGTCGTATTTTTCATGTCAATAAAGCAATTTTGTTTATCTTTAAAAATAAATTGGGAAAATAAAATGTAACGTTTTATTGAAGGCTTTTATGTTTATTCGTTGTTTACCTATATTTTTGACTAGATAACGAGGTCATTGCATCAGGTAGGTACAAATGGTTCCAGAAACATACAAATATTCCTTTGGACTTATTTTTTTGCCCTATCTCCCCATAATACCTTCCTAACCGAATAAGTTCCTAGCGGGCAAAATTACCCATTGTCATTTGCCTTTTTACGCTTTCGACACTGATTACGAAAGGGGTTTAAAAGATTTTCAATGAAAATTTTGCCACCATGTTTCAGGTGTGGTACAAGGTTGTCCGGGAGATACCCTCCGGTCAGGAGCTGCTGCTGGGTCCTCGAACACCTATCTACTTGGATGACGTGCTCTCTTTGGACAGTGAGTACCTACTTATTTATTTTATTATTTATGTACACACAGAAAAATAGATACAGATAAGACATAATCATAATTATGAGTACAAAGGTACTGCTTATTTCTTAAGAAATGCGATAGGAGAAATGAGAAAGGAATGTAGACAATAGTGTGTGAGAACAAGAAGAGAAAAATATAAATATGCGAAGTCTTAAACTAAAATATTGAAATAAACCTACACCTACTTACTTTTATTATCTTAAAACAGACACCTAATACCTATGATAAGGTACATTATGTTTGAATAGATTTTACACAGGGTTTTATTTGGAAGAGCAAAGAGACGATGAGCCTCGATATTTTTTTATTATCGTACTAGTTGCGCCCCGCGGTTTTACCCGTATAAGTCTCGATCCCGTGGAAATATCGAGATAAAAAGTATTTTATGTCCTAACACAGATCATGGTCTACCCATGTGCCAAATAACATCCAAATCCGTTCAGCCGTTTTAGTGTGAAAGTGTAACAAACAAACTCACTTTCGCATTTATAATATTATTATTATTATTTATTATATTAGACAGTTAGTCATGCTTTACACCTTTCTGGCTGATTAGATTAAGACTATGGAAATCCCTGTGATTTTCCCGTCCCTAATATTCCAAAGCGGTATAATAATATTCCAATATTACAATACTCCAGTCATAGTTTTAATTTTCAAAATAGTTTTCTTATGTATTGCTACATTTGGCAGAATCTTTGAATGCAGTCAAACGACAGCGTCAACAACTCAATAGTTTCTTTTTGCCAATTCTCACTCTTAGGGCCTATTTCGCGACATCCGAATAGCCACTATTTACCGAATAAATTCAAAAATGGAACAGAATTTGTTTGAAATGATCTGCCAAGTAAGTTAAGAGGAACTTAATCGTAGGTGGTGAAACAGGCTCTTACACTTACAGCAGAGCTCTGTAACTATGAATATAAGTAGGTACCAATATGGCTAGGATTTGTATATATGTATTTACAAATAGGACTCCCAGGCTATGGGTGTCGGTTGAATCACGGTCACGCGTATTCACGCTCCGCTGACACGCGGGGTGACAGTTAATTGGAGTCACCTGCCCTCTGCCCTGCGCGTTGCACGGCGACCCTTGACGACTCATATGTTCTACAGATACAGGACGATGTCAAATAAAATGTGGGCTTTATGACAGATACTTAGTTTTCATGTAGGATAAGAAAAGCTTACATTAAATAAGGCGGCTGTTAAAAGACTTGTGTAGTGCGTAACACACATAAAATGGCAATCGATTGCAATGCCATTAATTTTTTTCAGTTATTTACATTGTTGAGCATACGATTTTTACAAACCCATGAAGCAATGGAATTTCCTTGCGTGATACGCAGTTAGGTGCGATTTTAGATAACACTTCTTCTTTAGCAGCTACGTTACATAAACTAAACAATGGTAAATACTAGGCAATTTCAAACGGACTTATGATGTGGGCAGCCTTCTTTAAACCACACAACCACGTCGTAATCGGTTAATAGTGTAAGGGAAAATAGTACAAAATATTCCGATACGACAGTCGTTATGTAGTTGAAATTATTACAATTGCACGTAGTAGGTATTCCGTATTAGTCATCGCCGATGAATTCATTCACGACTATTGAGACTGGATCACTGGGTATTTAAATTGGTAAATCAAATGACATCATTTAGTCTACATTCCTTCGTTCGAATCGTCTTTCAATACGCGTAATAGATATTCAACTATCATTGCAAAAGTGAAACTATATCTTTGAAACTAAGTTTAGCTTTGTAGACCTAGACCTTTTTAAATATCAGCATTAGTCAGGTTCTGCCAAGAAGTAGGCACATTTAATTATCCCATTTTCGTGTGATTATTGACTAACCAGGTGTCAGATTTTAAATGCGTCTGATTTGACTTCACATGACGTCGAGAAATATCTCTCATGCAGGTTTCCTCACGATGTTGTTCTTCACCGTTTTTGAAGCAAGTGATAATTATATACAATACGCACATGAATCCGAAAAGTCAGAGGTGCCTTGGGTTCGAAATCAAGACTTGAGAGTTCGACGGTCACACCACTAGGCTATTACTGCTACAATGCGGTAAAACGCGGTTATAATGCGGTAAAGTAACGAGATATTTAAAAAACATGCTGTATAGGCACGAAAAAATCTTAGGGCTTGGACACACCGACACACCGGTGCCACGCGCGCATGCGATATTTAATTTAGATAAATCGCGACGTACGCGCTGCCGCCGCCGATGTGAAAAATCACGCATATGCTTTTGTTAATGCGAGGGTGACTGTTTTAAGGGTTGTTTGTTTTTGTACTAGAAGAGACAGAAAAGTTGCACCATTAGGTGTTTTAAAAACAGCCCGCGCGGTCCACCAAACAAGTAATCCTCTGCTTTACGGTTTTATTGCAGACTGCCTTATTAACCCCACGGAATACCCTATCTTGAATTCATATAACAGGACTCTAGACTCGAGATATTTCTCGACGGCATGTGAAGCCAAGTCACGAAAAGGAAGAAGATAGGACTACATATTTAGTTTTATTATAGTCTACATTTACGGTTTTATAGATTTTCTCTTATTCTTATTTTGCAGGGTTCGATTCTATTCTATTCTATTTATTCATAGTGATAGAATTCTGTGACAAATCTAGTGTCACACATAATCTCTCGTACCAATAAAATTCAACAATCTTGACAACCCCTGAAGCACGCTTTGTGCAACGACGTCATACCATGTCACATCCAGCAACCGCACACGACCCGGCCCGGGTCTTCAGTGCTTCCTGTACCGGCTTCCGGTCCGGCGTCGCACCCGGCACGGTGTCGGTGATTTATGCGATTCCAATTGCACGTAATAGCCGCCTTGCTCTAATTGCGCATTGACTTGGTGACTTTCCCTTGCATTCGACACTTGCTAGTGATTAGGACTTTAGTGAGACAGTTACTTAAAGTCTGTTATCTAAAATCTGTTCTAGACGAACGAAGAAATTGTACTGAAGTTAGCGTGGAACTAGAAACACTGACTGAAAGATGGAGAAACCAAATGGTTTCCTTTGATGTTAAATAAGCGTAGATAAGACTGATGAAATGAAAACAAAAAAAAGTGGGAGATGGAAGAAAAATCATGTCTTACATGACTTATATAGATGATAAAACATAAAGTGACCTGTAAACAGTTCGTTTTGTTTAGATTTATCAGTGTGGCCGCTATGGTTTCGGTGCTCACATATCTCGCTTTAAATAATTCCTTAAATTCGGTCCATGTTATTCCTGGGTAGGATATCGTTGTTTTATTAACTAACTGTAACATGGGTTACTGACTACAACCTTTTGTTTCATGTAATATTTTTGAGACATCTATTAAAAAATTACAGAGTGAAACTATAACTTTCTAAACGGTTACTTTATTTACAACTGACGTAAAACTGTTACCAAACAATGTAACATAGTCACACTTATTGAGGGATTATTTACCTAAATAACCACAACTCACAACCCACATTCATCAGAGTAACATAAGCAGCATGACAACCCAATATAACGTCCACAATGACTCTTAAATATCCATAATTAGAAACTATTTGCAGTCAGCATTTGTTATAAAAGCTCCGGGCATTGCGCAAGAGTTGATTGATGGACCTTCGTCCCAACAGAGGCCACCTATAGCTCCATTCATTGATATGAATATCTTTTTTTTGCGAAAGGATTAATTCGGTTCGAGATAGGATTTTGAATAAATAACCTACATGACAATGGTGATCGATTGCATGAAGATAATTTATTACCAAATATTTACATACGTTTTCTTAAAGTCTTAGACCATACCAATCTGTTACGTAAAGTCAGGCACCTTAAAATTCTCCAGATAAGAGATAGTAGACTCATAAATAATGACAAAGATTTATTGTAACAGAAATATTTTGTAAAAGGTCATTTTAGTAATCCTAGGCTCATTCCGTTGGTAGGCTTTTAAAGTATGTGAATTTTAAGTAGCTTGTCTTGAGTTCAGATTGTATGAATTCCTAGTGTAGCTATGAGCGTTTTAATGTCAGAATTTGGTCCATATTTTAGATCGATACCTAAGCTGGAGTCTATTTAAACTTGACAGATTTCATACTAATCTCTTTCCAAATCTAGTTTATACAATTCATCTCCCGTCATACGCAATAACAATAATGTGGAGTTAACCCTTTATTGGCCGTCCTTTTTTCAAATAGCCGCGTGCACTCGTGCGCGTAATGAATGAGTGTCGCGCGCTGACATTTGTCATCGCGCAATTGTCGCGCAGATTAAAATTGATGACGTTGCTTTGTCCGACGGCGCACGCACTATTGTGTAGTTTTGTAGTAGCCTGTTATCTCGCTTCGTGATTATTATTTTTAAAATTTATAAGAAAAAATGGATTATGACGATTATGATTAGACGTAGTTTTACTTTTATCCGTTTCTAGACAGCATTATATTGCAAGAAATATGTGTGGTTAAATAAAAAAGTTACGAATACATAAAATTAAACGTAATTTATGGCAGTCTGGTTAAGAGCTATGAGGACGTAAAACAAATAACTTTCAAGGTGTTGTTTTAATTACTTACCCATTAAATTATTTGCATTATGAAAATGTTATTATTCAAGCTTTATATGAAGCTTCTAGAGACAGTTTTTAAATGGAAGTAGTTGTTAGTATTGCATACACAAACATCCAGTACAAACCCAAAATTGAAACGTCATACAAACGCAACGGTGCCCTTGCAAACAGGATGATTAATCAAAAAATTAACCAACGACAATAGTGCCACCCTCCATTAAACCGGCGACAATCGCTCGGCGTCCCACATCGCGTATTTATTTAACAATCAAATAAATATTACGCACAATAAAATAGAAATATTTCAATTTAATAACAACGCCCCCAGTGAAGGGTTGAATCTGGTTCGGGAGTCGGAGCCTGTTTTGTTCACAGATTAGATCGTTTACTATCTTGATGTCACGCGAAATTGAATAATTTTTATACCACAATAGATTGTGAAGCGTGTCTCGACATTTTCGTTTTGGATTTTTTTGATAATCCTACTGTAATATTTTTCGGTTAATTAATCTGATAACTGAGATAATTATTCATCCGTAAATTTAAATTGCCTGTCGGCTAATTTCATTATCCTGAGTGCGAGATGGATGAAAAAGATTTACTCGAAACTGGCATGAATTAAATTTTTATTCAAAATTATTTTCACAAAACCTTCTGAATTCTACAACTCTACCTACCTCACGAATTTAATTTTCCAACGTAGAACTTCAATACAAAATTGTTTTACATTCTTAAAAGGCCGCGTCCACATATTTTTTGGCCCATATCTTTCAACATACATCTGCGAAGCCTTCAAGGGGCTAGCACAAACTTACGAAGCGTACTGAGACCGTTTTCGCCGGCGGGTGTAACGGTAAGCTGCGCGTGCGACGCACCTGATCTGAAGGTACAGCCTCTGGCGCGAATAGGACCTATTTCCACGCAGGAAGCGAACCTTGGACTAACAGATTATCGACACGATTGTGTTCTAGAACATGGGGATATTAAATTGAATTGTTTTGCGGCGATGATTTTGTAGTAAATCTTATGCTGCAGTGAATAAATGTAGAGAATACCGGTACCCAAAATTTATTTAACGGGTTTTATAAAGAACAACATATTTGGATCGTTACAGAGAAGAAATAATATTTTTGGGGTTCAAAATAAGTACTAACGTGATATGCCTTTACTTTTTTAACATTTTGTAAAAATAAAATTAGATATGGGTTGGAAAATCCTAAAGTAAGGTGTCGATTTAAAAAAAACGGTTAAATCCCCTTCACTAATTAAAAAAAACTGACTTTTAATAACACAAGTCAAACGGCACACACTTATAAATTGCGAGAAACAACAGGTGTACTCGTTTGGGGTGGAATTCATTACAAAAATCGGTAAGTCACCGTCACGGTGCGCGGGCGCAGGACTGACATCTGTGACGTCGGCGTCGTGGGAAAACTTAACGATCGTGCACCCTGCCTTAATACGCAATATTTATTTATTTACTCCAGCAGTGCCTTATGGTTTTGGTCAGTTTACTTATTTTTGTGTTATAGTGTGGGAACAAATGTTTAGCTTTTCGGTCCTGCGATGTTTGAAAACGATGTTGGCTGATGGTAGTTTTCGGTCTGGAAAATGTCAGGGCCCAACCCATTTTAACGCACCCACTTACGACATACTCACTGTTTTGCTGTATAGTATCTTGAAATTGCAGACTCAGTAATAGGCATTTAAATAAAAGAAGATTTAAATATCTGCTTAGATCTAAGATTTAAAAGTTGAGCATGTAGCAACAATATTCCCCAATTGAGCGATTTCAGAGTTTCTCACCATTTTTCTTAAACACAATTTTATCATTCCCTATGAAAATTGTTCTTCCCAAATCACGCCACCGCCTCTCAGAACTTAACCCTCAGCCCGCTCAAACTCCTCAATTACGTCACTTAAAACTTTAAAACCACAAACAGTACAGTTGTCACGCACAGATGATTTTCCATATTTCCCCATCGCGGGTCAAGTGAGCATATTAACCCTCGCCTGCAGGTGGGGTGGGGGTGTGACTGGCCCATGATAATTTGTAACAAACACTTCAGTGCTGTACTGACATCGCACATAGTTTTACCTCTGACCTCTTGTGACATCTTTGGTGATTCCGTGGCATCCTTTCCATTTTGTGAAAATTTTGGAGGTATGTAGTCTTATGTTTGTTGTTTTAAGACTCGTTATTGTTTGCAATAGTTTTAGATTTTCTTTTGAATAACCGTTTTATTGTTTCTTTTTTCTGATTAATTGTGTTCTATATCCATTAATTTTCCGTTAATTAAATGATGGTGTTTTTTTATGACGATACTGTTTACATTGTGCTATTGCGAATTGAGTTTTACGATTAGATGGAAATGTTTAGACACTTCAAAAGAAAGTCCGAATCCTGAAGTTTCAAAATAGTAACATCGCGCAATGTAGGAATCGAATATGCACAGAGTGTTAATAAACATTGTTCAACCGAGGCATTAGAACAACTTGCCATGTGAAATTGTAATCCATCTTCCGACTATTGCCTGCATTTTCATTCAATATTCATTCTATCTGAATACTAATACCACATAATCAAAAGCTGAACTCATCTGAATCTGCTCCATATTCATCCAATAATTTTTCACGATATTGTCGGTTCATATTTGCCCGATGATATCACGCTGTTATCTTAGCCTTGCCTTATCACGGATGCTCGTTAAACAATGCTCTAGGCGTGGTTTCGTCTCGTCGTGACTCGAATTAATTCTGCATGTGTCAATGCGAGCCATTTCATACTTCCGACGCCCTATTCGTGATCCAAAACGTCAGAATATGACGATAATTCTGTGCAAACGTATGACATGTCCTACTCTGTTATCAGCCGTCGGATATTTTGTTTGATATGTTTCCTAGAGTATGTAATTGTCACATGGTATTTAGAGAGCATTTTACGTCAGTCGGAAATTACTTTAGAGTTGTTTTAGCATCGTGTCAAGAGACAGGCAGGAAATGACGACTTTCTGTAGGTATCATATTAAATTAAAGATATTTAACTTTTTACGACTTTTTTTTCCTCATGCTTAATTCTGATTTTCCCAACTTTCAACGCGTACGAAGCTTGATCTAGGGCTCATGAGCAGTCAAACGGAAAACATAAGACGATGTTGAGAATTTTCTTGAACTTTTATTTTATGGCAATTTCGGTTTATTCAACAAAATTATGTATCTAAAGTATAACTCTTAAGCTTGATTGCCTAACAGGAAGGCACAACTACCACCATAGATGTACAAAGTCAATGAATAACAAATTTAGTCGTGTCGCCGTCCCATCGCAGGCTAGTTATGCATGTTACGAAACTGTCCGCGGTATAATTGCATGGTTCCATTGATTTACATAGCCCTTTATGCCTCTTAAATGACTTACACCGTGAAGGAAGTGTAGTCTACAGGTTGTATGATAAATCGAATTTCTATCTATTAGCTCTGCGCAGACTGAATCAAGACTGTATATTAGATATACTATCTCTGTATGAAATTATGATGGCGCGCACATTCGGAACAAAACATTGTGTCAAAGTTGACGACTTAAAGTAGTTCACCAATTTTAAGACTGTCAAGTACCCTGGCCGACAAGGTGATAAACTTAGTTAACAGTAGTCTTCATTAATGTCCCTCTTTCGGTTCATGTCTATTTTTTCTTTTCAAATTGTGTGTGACAGTTACTTCAAGCTAATTAACTTATTTAAAAGGGATTTTAGCAACTTTCGTACGTCTGCTTTTAAATGTATTATTCACTATAATTTCTACACAACAAATGTATAATATTCTAATGTTAATCTCGCCCACATGAATAATGTTTCTACAACTTGTTTCAGAGCGTCAGTCATCTATTGAGAAGTTCAGTTCTCTGGCGTCAGCTGATGACGAGGACAGAGAGGACGCCGACATCCGCTGCAGCTTCTGCGATCTACCCTTCCCTAATATCGATGTGTAAGTACATACTTGTATTACAACTTATTTTTTATATATTGAATCCGGGTTTCTATGTTTTACTGACAGCAGACTGTATGTGTAACGGCTTGTTATATTTACAAATGCAGCAACATTTAGATTGATTTCTTATCGTGGTACGGTCCTCAGAATAATAGTGTATTATCCAGTGGATGAACTTAAAAATACTGTTGTGTCCTAATATATAGGTTTGATAAGGGCACAAAGAAATGTTGCTTATAGAAAGAGAAGACGAAATCTCTATTGCCAACACAGTTTACTTTTAATCTTCTAATTTTATTCTTATCAATTATAATATTATTCAGTAGTCGCGTGGCAGTTCAGTTTCATCATCACCTTGCAGATAACATTCAGCTTTATTACTTCTAAGGTTAGGTTAGGTTAGGTTTATAAGGGATATTTGCTAAGCCGTGCTACGATAGACGATATGATTGTATCGCCGGTAACTCTATTTATATCGGTCTAGGAAATTTATTGAGCCCTAACCGGCTTAAGTGGCCACTAAATAATTCTTATCACAACCATTGTTCCAAGCATTAACATTAAACAGTTTATAATATTGCCATTGTAACACGTCATAGATGCGTATCTTTGTTTCTTTTAACTGTTAAACTTTATTCCGTAAATGTTGCGTTTGAGTAGCCATTTAAATAGTAGGTACGTAGTTAAAAGTCTAACCAACAAATTAAATTCGAATCAGTCAATCGCGCGTCTCATATAAACGGTTCATTCAAGATGTCTGCCGGTAGAAGCAGAAGTCTATCAATTTCAAACGTCTTCGGAACCATTAACCTCCTGCCATTAATATTATTTGGTCGTAGAGGAGCGGGCTGTAACGATTTATTTAGTGCTAGTGATGTGCTCGTTCGATAAGACGCACCTCGATGATTTGTTGCCGGGCGGGTCGATGGCACGCGACGATTCCGCGTTTTTGCTGTGACGAGCAGATGGCGACTCCGGCTAAAAACTATATGACGCTCATTCCTTGCTTTCTAAGACACAGTGTAGCATAGCACTATATGATAAAGAATGATTCGCAAAACAATCAATAAAAAATAACTACAAAACAAAACAACAACAGAAGCCCGATAAAAATCAGTAACACAAACTAAACGTCTCATCACGAATGAAAATATATCATGAATTTATTATCTATGTGACAAGCGATGGAAGGCCATAATGGCGTGTGTCATCATATTCTATCGAAGCGCTGGCTCGTCAATAATGCAAGAGATCGAGATTATCGACATGCACCGTTCTAACGTATCCTCGCAGTGACACAGTCCTTATCGCGGCCATCACTATTGTTTTAAACGTTTACAACGTTTGTAGGGCATCAGGAGATCGATTAGTAATTAGATGTGCGCTACATTGTTGCTTTTTATGTTCTATGGGCTATTTAAAGTAGGAATGTAAAATTTAATTACCTGAATTCGAATCTGAGATAATTTAAGCTAGAACATCCTATAGAAATTCAAATGAAAACCTGTCTTCTGTAAACATCAGATTCTATTCCAAGATACATCTCGTTGACATCAGAAATGCATTAGATTCAGTGTCATATCGCATCGTACAGTAGTAAAATCAGCTATTCTTATTATTGATGTATTCAATTATAGTGTCACGTTCGTTCCGAATACTTGTTCGGGCGTATTATAATGCATCATGTGTATTACGAAATCTCATTGTAATCACTCTTATCGAATCTCTTTCCACTCTTACTTTCGTCAGAGTGCAGCTGTCACAATTGGAATGATCATCGCCGCTGTCACACCTTGAATCGATATCAGATCGATCAGGTAGCGATTGTGAAGGCGAGCACTAAAATTACAGGCTATACGATCGTGATCGGATCTTTTGTACGATCATTATTATTTGTCTAACGCGGATTTATTTTTATTTGGCGGCGGTCTTGTTTGTAGCTAATTCAATATAGGTGGTAATTTTGAGAAATTAAATTGCCACGGTAATTTGATCAGGTCAATTAATTTTTCAAGGAACATTTTGATGGATATGACATTCGGTGTTATATAATTGGTGATTAACAAGCTGTAATAACGGGTTCATTTACATGTGGTATACAAACAGTGAATCGGATCGGCTCGGCGTATAATATCGATGCTATCTATTCGGACATGTACTGAGCTACGGTATTTCTCAACTGATTGTTAGCGCTAGCCGGGATCTACAATCGATTATTAAAATGTAAGCATGTTCGTTGGTAGTACATCATTAGTCTGGCGCGGAGCTAAAATGACGCTTGGTTATTTTTGAATGGTTTATTTTCTAATTTTATTTTATGCTATATTTTACATAGTAAATACAGCAGGATTATTTTGTAGGCTCTATCTATGGTTAGGGTTTATGACTAAGAGTTAGCATTAGCATTTGTTAGTAAACATTCAAAGCAGTTTATATAACTTTTAAATTGTTGTGTTTGTTTTTGGGTGGATTTTCAAAATAAGCATTTCCATTTGTCGTGTCTACAGAGCAGTGGTGGTTCAGTGGTATAGGCCTTGACTTATGACTTGTAGGTCGTGGGTTCAAACCCAAGCAGGCGCTTTACTTTGTGTAATTTATTTCATCACCACTGCCCGCGTGGTTGTGTATGTCCCACTCCCTCTTAAAGAGAGGAGGCCTGTGGTTATTTTTTGTTGTGACTAGATGTTCCTTTCTTTCATTGGATCTTATATCGGAAGTGATAGTTGCGTTCCGGACTTATTATTTATTTAATACTTCAAGCACAGAAATATACAGAGGCAGACTTAATGCCATAGGCATTTTCTACCAGTCAACCTTTGGGTGATGCAGAGACAAACAGTGGTAGGTGCATTACGAGAAATTGAGGAATATTTTTTTAAAGTAACTCTAAAGATATACATATACCTATTACAAACTATAAATATAATATATATGCCTAATTATATATAAATATAAGCACAAATAAATATACATAAATACACGAATATACTAGAAAAAATAAGACAAACAATGGGAAAACATTAACGTTGTGATGATACTGCCACTTCTTACGAATGTGCTCGCGAACTTTAACTGACTTATCACATCGGCTTTTACAACAACGAGCTTTTAGCGCATCTTAGAATAATTTAGCGTCATTTTAGTGACCACTTAGAATCGGTCGTGTGGGCGGAGCTTAATAGATCGACTCGGAACGAAAGTTGTTCATTGGATGTTATCAATTCGTGAACATGTAGATTATTCCTATGATCGGCGGATATCAACGTCTACAGTATGTTCAGTTTCGATCAGACTGCGGACGTAATGTTTCTAGTTAGAGATTAAGCGGAAGCTATCTATGAATGATGGTTTGTTAATTGCTCTGCATGTGTAGCTAAAGAAAAAAAAGGTCTTGTTAAAATTCTGATTGTAAGAAAGGAGTGTCTAGAGACACCGATGCTTAATGTGTTGGTGTCAATAAGAAATTGAAAAAAAAAAAAACTTTTAATACATTACGAGTATAATGTTTGTTTAAAAAATAAGAGGTATTTCACTAAGAGCACTGATTTCAGCAGCATTGGTCCGAACCGCACTGAAAAAATTTTTTGATGAGTGCGGTTCGGTGGACCAGTTTATCAATATTATTTTTAGTCCCCGAACGGCACCTACGTAAAATATTTTATACGATGTTATGACAATATTTTTATAATTCAGAGAAACAAACAGCAATATCACTAACAGAAGGTACTTACGACATATCATCAAAGACAAAAAATGGACCAGTCATGGTAGCCAACCCAACTGATAACAAACCAATGTTCTATTACAACGAACAGAAAGAATGCAATACACTTTCAATTGTTAAAGAAATTACGTAACACTACACTATTAAAAGCTACAACTGTTCCAAAAGATTCGTTTACTTAGATGATGTTGTGAAGTAATGAAAAAATACTCGTATAGTTGAAGTTTGAGATCGTATGCGGAGATACGATACTTATGCAAGTGTGCCCTGGGGCTATGCGTTGTATCTCAGTTGCGCGTGCGTCGATTACGAATCTACTAAATAGCATAGAATGTACTGAGGTACTCATTTGGGTGATGTGTTGCGAAATGTATTGATGGAACTCATTATTGTTTATTGGGCTACTTAAAATTATTAGTTTGAGAAACATAATGGGAATACTAAGAAATATTAATAAGAGTATTAGATATAATATGGATACGCAGCGAATGTATATGCCGAATCAAATGATATAGCATAAACTAAAATAGACAAAAAAAATATAAAAAAAGTCAACTGAAACTTACCTGTATTTTGCATTGCAAGAAACCTAATAGCAGGATGCTAATTGGCTAACTATATGTGACACAGATTTCAACATGGATGAACGTACGTCTCGTTGACTAGCAAGAGAACGCAACGGACGAATAGACAGTAAGCGACGGAACCATTACTGACGGTAGATTTTATTCCTAAGATTAATTAAAAGATACTGCGACGGGCCCGCCGCCGTGCAACAGTGAAAATGTTCCATCGCGGACTCTGATGACCACGACGCTTTCGAATAGATCGACGTAGATCTCCCCGTGCAACAACTAGTCAATGCTATTTCCTTAATAAAACCAGCGATGTAATCTGTGTTTATATTAAAACGCAACTAACGAGGTGTAACAGGTGCAGCGTTAGAAAATAGCCGGAGGCAGCAAGGGTTGCGTGTGGTAGACCAGTTATGCCAAGGAGACTCACTCCAACCGTTTTTGCAAATGATATACGTTTTCCATCAAGCGTCGACACGTTATTATGACGGTGATAACACTATTTTCTATGGAATCAGAGAAAATGAGGGTCACATGAATGAAGTACACGGAAGCAATGCGAAACACATAAACTATGCGTCTAGTGCGGATTTTGCTCATAAAACGTGTTCATACAGAATTTATTGCAAAAATGAATTCATACATACGCCGAGGAACGAAAACATGTTTGAATTATATATGGGCGAGTGTATAAGTTATGTTCGCGTGGGAGATCTCTATGCATAAAGATGTTATTATTTTGTCTTTTCCTGTAAGTAGTCTCTGTATGGATCTATCTGTATGATGGATATATGGCAGTGCCCTATTCGAGTTCGTTAGCGTAATCTCCTCACTTTCTAATAGAGTCGTTGGTGGTATGCGATAAAATAAAATTACAATATAAAATGAAGTTAAATTACTGTCGCTTTGAAAGTGCGACTGGTATAAACTAGGGTAGTTTGTGAATGCTTATTTCATGCAAATAGGCGATACAAATGTTAAACTAAACGAAGACGCTATCAAATACAAATGTAATTCCTACTTTATTTTGCGTGAAATAGTCTTCTTCATGTTAACTGGGAAACAAATGAGGCCCCATATAGCGTTGATTTTAGAATATACCTTTACTATTTTATAAACACCAAATCCTGAAGCTATTTATAGTTCTTTAATAAGATTATACTATACAGGGTGGCATCATTGACGCGAAAAGTGTTACCATGGATTCAGTATATTATTCTGAACCACGCTGCGATTGTTGTCAGTTATTTAAAAAAAATATCTGCTGGTTCATAGAAAAGTGCAATACCTACGCGGTCAAAATGTATGGAACAGCTGATTTTTGAAGTGAAAACTTCTTTAGGCGCGTCGAGCACTTTTTGGGTAAACAAAAAGCGTGGAACTCGCGTCATCGTCACCGAACGCTTTCCATGAGCCCAAAAAGTACACATATATACTGTGTATATATGTGTACTTTTTAGGGGAACAAAAAGCGTGAAACTCGCGTCATCGTCACCGCACGCTAGTTTTCACTTCTATCGGCAGTCCACAAAGACTGCCCGTTTAAAAAATAAATAACCTACGAAAAATTTCAACTAGGGCATGCATTCCGGAATTCCGGAATTTCGTAATTCCGGAATTCCATAACAATTTTTCTGATATTTCAATTCCGGAATTGAGAGGAGTAATATCGGAATTCCGATATTCATATTTTTTTTAATATTTTTAATATTATCTTTACTGAACGCAACCAAACTTGTCTGCGGAACTTTCCACAAGCCCCTGTTACTACGCAACCCTCCGCACTAGATTCTTCTGATAATGACGTACAAACTTTACAAGAACAGCTCGATAAAGAATTAGAAAAATGCAATGAAATTTGTAAGACTAACAATCTCTCGACTAATTTTGACCTCCCAGGCTTTGTCAAATTAGAAAAAGCTATGTATGACAACGGAGGAGACCGAGGCGTGTATCTGACAGAAGCTTACAAATACATTTTATGCGTTCTACCAACGAGTGTGGAGAGTGAGAGAGTATTTTCCTGTGCTGGCTACTTTTGTAACCGAATACGAAGTTCACTCTCTGATAAAATGTTAGATGCGTTATTGTTCTTGAGAACACATTACCAAGAACAAAGATTCCTTTCAAAGGAATAAATAATTATGGTTTTCGTGATTTACTTGATCTCATTATGTTTGTTTTCAATTTTTTTTTTTTGCTATTTTACTTTATAATTAAGAGAAAATGATAAGACTGGAAGGAGACTATTTAGTATGTAATGGATGTGATACGTGATACATACTACGATGCAAATATCGTATGTTTTTATTCATATTATTAATGTTAATTCGGTGATAAATAAGCCCTGTTGATTTTTTACGGTTTGAAATGTTTAATTAGAATATTAAGGGAGAAAGATGACTAAATACGTTTAATTTATGTTACTAAAACTGATTAAAAGACTGACATCATTATAAATCTTGTATGATTTGAAAAAAGCTTTAAAAGTTACTAGTTCCGGAACCAGTTCCGGAATTCCGGAATCAGATAATCACCAATATCGGAACTCAGTTCCGGAATTGACATCTTTCCGATATTGCATGCCCTAATTTCAACGCAGGAGGGTTCGTTCATATTCATGTACTGAATCCATGGTAACAGTTTTCACGTCCATCTCCCTGCCAGCCTGTATACGACCACATATATTTTGGAAAACACCAATGTTACACATGCTAAACTAATATTATAAAGAGAAAATATTAGATTTTTGTATGTTTGTAATGGATAAACTAAAAAGTACAAAACCAATTTTAAAACATCTTTCACATATAGAAAGCTACATTATCATCAAGTAACATGGGCTGTATTTTATTTTACAAAAATAAATTGAGATCCCTACAACATATATTATGCACTAAAGCAAGATATCAAAAAAAAATCCTATAAAAGTCATTATTTGGCGTGCGCTGCGAAAACTATTGATGATACATAAAATAATATACGCATTGTTTTTGATATCCACAAAAAAGCTCCGCCAGGCTATATATCTAACTATGATAGTTAAGTCACAATAACCGTTTTTTGTTCAAATTAGTAACGGGTAACACGGGTAGAATCGAAAGATGATGACATTCGTATCATTAGTATATTAATCCTTATCCAACTACATACTTTCATAAGCTTGTAACATTGATTAACTACTTTTAATCCCGGTGGGATATTTTCCGACATCCACGCGGGCGAAGCTGCGAGTAAAAGCTAGTAAACAATAAAGCATGTCTTTATAAATACTGTATACCGACACAAGTTTCGAGGACAACAAGTTCAACGCTATCGATATCGGGTCAAACCTGACACGGACAACACAAGCTTTGTTTCAAAACCCACCGGAAAAAACATCGACTAAAACTGAACAACAACTTGCCGTAAAGGTACAAAAGAATGTGACTATCCTTGAGAATAACAGCTAAATCTAAACGACCTTCAGGCTGAATCCCCGTACGCTAACTTTCTCTACACATACGCGGATGTCAATATCAAGGGGAAATTTTGTCGTCCTTGACATTTCGCCGGCTGAATGATATTTTTATATAAATTTTCTTGTATTTCGTTGCAGTCTCGATCGGCACTTGATAACGGAGCACGCCCAACCGGCCGCTGCATTTCATTGCGAACTCTGTAACAGAGCTTACAGCACTCGGGTACTGCTCCTGCGACACCGTGCGCTTGCGCATACAGACATCAGAAAGTACCCCTGCGAGAACTGTCCTAAGGTGTGAATTGAATACTTGTAGATAATAATATAGAGTAGTTTTATATGGAAATTAATTTTTCATCGTAGTTTAGAATTACTTTTTATTATCCTGAAAAAACATGGGTTTATTAATATTTTGACTTTTTGTAACATAAATTCTCATTTCTCAATTTTATCTTTCAACTATAAAATCTAACTTAAATCATTTCTTACCAAAGTGAGGCCTTCTTGCACCACAAAGCTCTGAATATATTAAACGCTAAACGAATTTAAAACATCTTCCTTGTTCTATCAATCGTTTGAAGTTGACATAACAGAATTATGTTTTAAATAATAATAAGATTAGTAGCACTAAAAGTAATTAGTGCTCTGTGGTGCAAGCAGGCATAAATGGGTCATTTTTAACTCCCTGGGTTTGATTTTAAAATTAGTGGGTCATTCACCGGTGGTATTTGTTTCACCGTTTGCGAAACCTGATGTTATTTCAGGTATTTACCGATCCTTCCAACCTCCAGCGCCACATTCGCGCGCAGCACGCGGGAGCCCGCAGCCACGCCTGTCCTGAGTGCGGGAAGACCTTCGCTACCTCCTCCGGCCTGAAGCAGCACACCCATATACACTCCAGCGTCAAGCCCTTCCAGTGCAAGGTTTGCTTTAAGGTGAGAATCTGTGATTTTATCTCCTTCAAAGTTTAGTGGATTATATTATGAATCATTTTGAAAGTATAACTGATCACAATCAAAATCTTGTTTATCTTCTTTTTACGAGTTATGGAGCTAAAATGATTAGGTCCCCATCTATATACATCCAGATACATACATAGTTAAGTGCATGTATTTTTATGTTTTCTAAAAGCCTATTGTCTCTGTTTCCAGGCTTACACTCAGTTCTCCAACCTGTGCCGTCACAAGCGGATGCACGTCGCTTGCAGAGCGCTGGTTGAATGCGGAAAATGCGGCCAGTCCTTCAACTCTTACGCCTCTCTTACTAAACACAAGAGATTCTGTGACACCGCTGCCGCCGCTTCAGTTAATCTCCGAGGGCAAATGCCCCAAGGTTTACCACAAATACCGTCACTACAAAACGTCGGGATGAATAACCATAACAACACGAACCCGTTCCCGATGTACAGGGGACCCACCCTGCCACTGCCATACAATACATTTGCTCACTACCCGGCGCTGTTCTCTGCCGCTGCTGCTGCTGCCTGCCCACCAGAGTTTCTAAGCCCATTGCTCTTCAACGTTCAAGGGGCAAGACTCGCTATGGAGCATGACATGGCCATGTCTAATGCCAATTTAGTATCCAAGCAACAGGAAGGCCGACTATCAGTAAAAAGCATGGACAGCTCAAATTCTTTAGATGACAACAAAAAGCCTAAGGATTTAGATTTCGAAAACAAAAGAGACAGCTATAGTTCAGATAGGGCTACGCCCAATAAATCACATTGTCTCTATTCTAAGCAATCACCCCCTTCCGGGGAGGAAGCATCTTCTCAACGCCGACCGTCACCAGTGATGCCACTGCCTACACCGATTGCTCCATTCAATTTCTCAAGAGATGAAATGAAGCGCAAGTCTCCGTTCAACTTCTCTCTCAAGCTGAATAATAATGACATTCAGGGTAACAAGTCTCTATCACCATTGCCCAAAGACTTATCCAAGAATGTGATCGAAGACGATAAAACTTCTGAATATTCTGATGTAGAAGAAGATACAAAGAAAGATGATGGCGACCAGCCTTTAGATCTATCAGTGTCAAGGAAACAGAACAATAAGGATTCAGAAGCAGACGATGATGATCGTTCCTTTCGTAACTCAGTCAAGTCTTATTCACCTCCTGAAAGTCCCGCTGAGAGGAGCAAGACTCCTGAAAACGACACGACAGACGTCGATGTCGAAGGCGTAGAACCTAAAAGGGAGGAATCGCCACCGCAGCTAGTATCACCACCTTTGGCGTTCCCCATGCCCGTTCACCCGCAGCACAGCAACTTAATCGATGCCATGTACCGGCCACGATTCCCATCGTTCCACACTTCCGAATCCCTTCTAAACTCGTCGCACTCTCCGTACGTTCCAAGTCCGTTCAATTTTTTATCCCCACTTCTCGGTACTGATGGACCCGACAGGCAACAAAGCGCGTATGCCAAATTTCAAGAGCTTAGTTCAGGGTCAGGAAAGCTACGTGATCGGTATGCGTGCAAGTTCTGTGGAAAAGTTTTTCCGCGCAGTGCGAACTTGACCCGTCACTTACGTACACATACTGGTGAGCAGCCTTACAAATGCAAGTACTGCGAGCGCTCGTTCTCGATCTCGTCGAACCTTCAGCGGCACGTGAGAAATATTCACAACAAGGAGCGGCCATTTCGGTGTCCCTTGTGCGAAAGATGTTTCGGGCAGCAGACTAATCTCGATCGTCACTTGAAGAAGCACGAGGCGGAAGGTGGAGATTCTCCTAGCTCTGCGGATACTGAGAGGGAGGATGCGTATTTTGATGATATTCGGTCATTCATGGGTAAAGTGACGTGTTCTCCGGGAGCGCGCTCTCCGGCGGCGACGCCCCCGCACGGGGCGCACGGGGCGCACGGGGCGCACGCGGCGCACGCGGCGCACGGCGCGCACGCCGCGCACGGCCCGCGCCCCTCGCTCGCTATCTCCACATAGCCCCCGGCTTACCCGCTGCCGCCGCCGCCGCCGCTATGGACGCAGCCTTTTAACTGAGATATGTACGTGCTAGACCGTACAGCATGTAGACTGGAAAGGGCATAAACATTTTATGAAATAAATTATTTGGTCAAGTGGTCAGCATATCTATTGTTTAGTTTGTCGTTTTCAGATTAAATGCCTCAAGGTTGAAAGTATCCTGTTTCAGTGAAGTGAACATTGACGTAGGATCGTTGTAAATAAGTAAGCCAGTTCGAGTAGAGGACACGAAGTAGTGCCGAAGTCAAGACGGAGCAGGCAGGCTTTAATACTAATTAGGTATTACAATAGAAAAAACGAAAGATATATATATGGCGTGCTGTGAATTGAAAACTAAGTAAATTGTGTAAAATAATAATATACTTTTAAAATCATCACAAAATTAGGTAATCACAATATTAAAATGAACTCAAAAATTTGAATAACTCCTGCAGATTTTTTTTTTAAAGCATTTTTAATATCTGTACTAACTTTCAACTGGTTTTAAAGGCACAATTAAATCATACTTTATCAGGAAAAATTACTTTACTACCAGTGTGATTACTGTCGATAAGATTGTATCGTCACTATTACGTACAGTGACGCCTCTTTAACGTTCACACTGAGAGCAATATAGATAGAGTACGGATTTAATACGCAATTTTACGTTCATGAAACTGTATGTATTAATTATTAAATAAAATCTAAAATCTTTTGTTTGTGCTTTAGCTTACTTAAGATCGCTGTAAGCTCGCGTTGATATACGTTTTAGGTTACACTAAAATGTATATCAATAAAATTATTCTGGATTGGTTTGACATTAACACGTAGCTATTATTAATTATTATTTCTTGTTCATTGTAAAAATGTTTTACTAGAGAAATACGTTATTATAAGCGACATGACAAATCACTTTAGTATTTACTTATTATAAATAAATATAATTATAGTAAAATTAATTTAAGAATACTTGTAGATTTGTTAAGAAAAAATCGTTTTGATGATAACTTAAATATTTGTTCCTAGTTCATATTTTGTGATTTAAGGTTGACTTAAAACGTATTTTCTATAATAATAATTGTACATAACATTTTTTGTCTGTTATTGTGTAAAATAGAGTAAAAGTTCATTAATTGATGTTTAAAAAATATCAAATGCTTCGTTCAATTTGTGAGCTATTTTCAAATTGAATCCGAAGGGACTTATTTTATTTTAATTTTAAATTATATTTTTAAAACACAAATGAATTTGAGGTTAATGAAATATGGATACAGAAATACGGTATTTTCATTATATTTTGTAAATTAAAAAACATAGTATTGAGGTTGCTCGTTTAGTCAGTGTAAACTACCAAAGTATTTCTATACTAAACCAAAATTATTCGATATTTATTTGGTAAAAAAATATTATACGCAATATAATCCAGTAATTATTGGCATTGTGAATAAAATCTTAAGTTATTTGCGTCTTTAGAAAATCAATTAATAAAATAATATTTTGTTAAATTTGTTATTTACACGATTGTTGTACATAGGAGTTTGCGATAAACACAAAATGCATATCATGTGTTTTATATTAAATCGAGGCTCAAACATTTTAGCGATACTTATTACAATAGTAACAAGTATCCTATAAAAGTTAAATGTATCTTTAGAAAATGTAATATAAATATAAGAAATAACTTCGTAATATTTTCTGCAAAGTAATTTCGATCACATTGCTATTCTTTGCCTATCTTCTAGGTATAGCTAGTACCACAGTTTTAAGAGATCCTTTGTCTTTAAGACTTTGATCACGAGCAGTAATTTAAAAAATGTTTAATAATGACATCATTTGTCAGTCACAACCTACTTGCATGAAAATTCACGTATTACATAAGGGCCAGTACACACTTGTATCATAGGTTTTGAAGCTTGTATCTTTGGACCGTGTATTATAATGGAAATGAATGCAATACTTGTAAAGTAAGATATTTGTAATCATATCACTCGGAGGCACTAGTTCGATAAGGTTTTAACGTCACACAATGAAGTTGTATGTTAAGTACACTTGTACCTATTTAATTTCAAGTTCAATTAAAAAATATTAAATATTGTAAACGCATTGAAAAATAAAACAATACAATAAAAATTATGTTGTGTTAATTTGAAACTCTGTAACCCACCATCACACTCTTGAAGAAATGACGGAGAAAATAAGTGAACTACTAAAGAAAGTACAAAAAAAAAACTATCGCTGTCGTAAGAAAGCTGGGTTGAGAACAATATGGCTAGATGAAGAATACTGACGATGACAAGGCTTATACTGAACCAGCAAACAGCGAGCCTGAAGCTGACAATTTCAGAAGAAGGCCGAAAGTAGTAGGACTGATAAAAGTAAACCAAATGTAGTTTTTGACTCTTAACAAGCTGAGATGGCGTAGAACAATGAATTTACCGAAAAAGTTATAAGTAATAGGTAAAGTAGTCGAGACAACTTGCTCATTACTTAAACACACACAAATAAAACACCAGTGACTCATTTTTATAGAGAAACTCTAGTCTTGCAAGCTGCATGCCGACGTAATAACGACACTCGAATTACACAAATATGTAATAAAGTTTGCTCGTGATGGCCCTCTGCCAACTGAACCTAATGTTAGAATTCTCACGTATTCACTTAATTACTGCAAGATGGCGGTGACACGATTCTAAATATCATCACGTTACTCTTGATACATGAGATAACTCAGTTGTGGGGGACATTAGTCATCGTGGGGAATGCTTGCTGGATTTCGTAAACGTCTTCTGTAGAAGTTGGGGTTCTCCAATGATAAGTAACTCAAGGTCTGAAATAGATTCTTAACATTAAAGTAGTTAGATAAAAAGTGATCACACGCCTCCCAATGATTAGAGCCTTAGAAAAATTCCTACAGTAGATAGGTACGGTAGAGGGATTGCTGATAGGAGAATTCAATTATAGCTACATTCAAATTCATAGGTTGACAAATAGATTAATGAGGAGGAAGATGGTGCTGGCAAAGATTGGAAATGAAAAACCACCCTTTGAAGTTGTTTTTCAAGGTGGAGGAAAATTGAGAAAGTGTTGAACTTTCCTTTTTGGAAATCTTCATGCCAGCCAGTAAGTTTGGTAGCGATAGCGAAGCTGATTGCTATTATATCTATTGTCCTGTATATCCTTATGGTTTTTGAACAGGAGCGGTTATTGTCATACTTAATCCTATTAATTTTTAGAAAGTAATTCCAAGCTGGTTTTTCTTTTTCAATAATAATGTTTTTGTAAAATCCTCTATAATTTTTAGTTAAAACCCTGTTAATGTTGTAAAAACCCTGTATCATGTGATTGCCTTGTCACTGTTCATGTATATGGTTATTTCAGGCTTGTTTTGACAGGAGGCGCTGTCTATCGTTCTTATTGGAATGAAAAACTATCATTTATCTTTGTATCGTTTTGAATACATCTTTTGGATCAGAAATATACCTTCTTCTCCTTTTTTTTAAGTAGTATATTTATCTTTATTCTCCTAGAACTTGCACTGATACTTCATTTAAACGATTATACACAGTAAAAACCAGTTTAATTATTTATTAAAATCAACTTTCAAAATATGTTGTAACACAAACAATATACAAGACTTTATTTAAATGTCAGTTACTAATCACACACCATACTGTGAAACATGAACCGTAGTTAAATGGTAACATGCATAACCATCATAGGTTATTTTAAATGTTTCTATTAATTGCGAATCCACCAATGATTACTTGTGTCTAATGTAAGATCGTGAGTTTAAAAGGACACGCCGCCAAAGAGCCAATCACAGGAGTCTTCCAATGTTTACTACCTCGCGATTGGCGAAGACTTCATCAAAACATTTCATATTATATGTTCGATTGTAACCGCTGACCTACAAACTGTAAACTTTACGCGCGGTTACAAAATGAACGTTAAAAGCGATAGCCATCGAACACTTACGAAAATTCTGTAACAAGTCAAGTTTCCCTCACAATAGCAGGTTCAAAACGTCAATTGTGTAAGTTGAAAGTACAATTCGAAAGTACACACATCGTCCTTGAAACTGATCACTCAATAAAACTCGCAAGTTTACAATCGATCCTCAATTAAATGTCAAAAATCAGTTCACTGGCGCAAGGGTCGACGAAAAAGCTTGACCTTTTGGGAGATTTTAATCACTTATTATATAAGTGATAACCTCGAGCGAGCGGCGTTATCAGTGAAAGCAAGGACGGAACAAGGACGCAGATAGCGCAATTACACTTATTATCGAGCGGCCGGTTTGTGCGCACGCGCAGCCGCCTTGGTACCCTATAATAGAGGATTAAGTGGGCGATTGAGTTCGGTCCCTGACACGCCTCATTGTCTAGGATAAGAAGTTAAGAACTGGCGCACCTTAGGTGAGTTACGTTCATCTCTCTCGATCTGGTAAAGATTTAATTAATTGATATTGTGAAATAAATTAATTGAAATAATGCAGTGAAATTTTAGCTTAAAAGTTGAAATTCTCTCAATCTTAATAAACAGTCAACATAAATAAAATAGTGATGTGACCACGCTGCATTTGCTTCGCGTACATTCTCAATAAGGTCTTGCTCGCTAGGAATCTCGCGACACTATCGCGACATGTAGTCACTGCGCTGCCCACTCTATGTGCTAGGGTTGGGTTACATGAAACAAAGAAGTAGCAAGGACTGTTCTGAGAAAGGTCTAGAATCAAAGTACCTAATTGTTGAAGGCTTACTATCTCCACATTATCTGGTGCAAGATGAAAATGGCATGTTAATTAGCACATCAATATCTTATAAGTTATATACTTACTGCTGATTAAGATTGAAATTTAGAATGAATCATCATGATTTTAATTTTATTATACCTTTCCCGTTTTATAAACACCTTGTAGCTATCGGAAAAAATGGAGTTCGTAGCGTTTTATTAAGCTTATTGACCACAAAGACCGCGCTATAACAAAACTACGGATATTAAATAACGTTTATTTTACGACCCCACAAACCTATAAACAACATTTTCGATTCCAATAAATCGACGGCACTAAAATATAGGTACCTAACTGCCTAAGTATATCTAAGTATTCCGCCCACATTTGATTTCCATGTAAAACCACGCTATCGAGTTGACACCGCGGCCATTGTCCGTCCTTCCCGCACAAGGCGCCACGGTGTCCCGTTTTACAATCGTGGGTACACCCTACACGAGAAATCTGTCTTATTAGCTGGCCCTTGCAAATGTCATAGTGGTCTAGTGGCCCTTACTAAATGCAACATGTGATATATTGCACAAATTCTTGATGTTAATGCTGAAATACTTGGTCGTTATCAACTTATATAGATCTCATCTTGGGTCAGTAATTTTGGTCTAGTATGTCAATTAGAAACTGAATTGTGAACGCCTAATTTATATCTAAGTGTTTTATAAGTACATCGTTCCAAAAATAGGTGAACATAATAGAATGGAGAACAATTTTGAGTTGAAAGTTTGGGTGGTCACAAGACTTAAGTGATCTAAAATCTTGTCTCTGGCTTTGAATTTATTAGGCCTGCAATCTGAAGCCCGACATTAAAACAATTGAACAGTTAGCAGCTATGCAGCTATAGAATATTTCGCACTATATTCTGCTATGTCAATACAAATTGCTGTATTGTTTAATGTCCATACATCAACACAAGTTCGCATGCTGCAATTAAATCTCGACTTGTTTTTTATATATTTTTTCTGACCCGCTGGTCATTAGTACGGTTATAAATCTCTCTTCTGTCCGTCCGTCGTCGTTAAGAACTTCATTAACTTTTCGTTGACATGAGTTTTTCAATTGAAATCATGAGAATGAGAACTCGAGTTATTTTAATATCGAGATTGCGATGTGACAAACCGTCAGGAAATCGATTCGGCTTATTATTAACTGCTCCAACTTTTCGAAAAGTTGGAGCAGTTGGTCGATGTCATTATTGTAATGCGACTAGAGTTCAAAATGAGAAGTACAAGTCGTCCAAATTAAAGTGTAGCAGGCAGCTCTTAATTTAAATGAGTTGACAATCATTTACCGCCGCTCATACGTGTAATTTTATTATGAGAACTGCGGTAATTCCGTGAAATCAATGAGTGATAATATTATAAAAATAGAGCAGGTAAAATACTTGTATTAATTGGTCAGCCACTGATTACTGATACAGGAGTCTCCACCCACTTCGTTGTGATAAATCAGAAATGATAATTTTACGAGCCACATCCGTTTGAATGATATCTGGGTGGTTATGACTTATGAATTATGACGTACGGTCGGGAACTTTGCGGATGTCGGTGTTAGGATCGCGCTACTTATCGTATGTTATGTATTAAGGCTATTATTATGTTGGGCAAGGCCCGATTGATTAATCTAATAAACATTATCGTTGTTTATTAGATCCTGTTACACTTTAATTCTATTTTTGGGTTTTGATATCCTTGATCCTTGAAAAACTTAAGCACCATAATGCCATCTCTAGATGGATTAGGAGAGAAGGGATACTATATATTTATGCAGAAGTTGAGGCAGTTAAACTAAATCTATACACAAAAGAAAAAATGAAACTAATACGTTTCTATTAGAACTGTTAATTAGATATCTTATTGGAATTGAAATAGTTAAAATGCTTATGAGACAGTAAAACACAACGCACTTTACACTTTATATTTCTTTTTTACTTGTAGTAAATACAATGTTGTGTTGTGTACTTTTTAGTCTGCGCAATTTTTTTTCTTTTTTTTTTTTTAAAGGTTTGAGTTATCATAATGAAACCTATTGAACACAAAACTCAGATAAGTAGTGACCTGAAAACGTATAGGCAATTTTCATTCAATAGGTACATACCGTACATGTTTGTTTAGCGTAGCAGTAATACTATCATCATATTTATACTAATAGCTATCTGAAGAGTGAAAGGAACACAGCCTATCTGCTGATTATCCGCCCGCGCGTTTGTATACCTAATTGAAATGATGGAATTAGTGTACCAACTGCAGTGGTTGTGGGCGTTAGCCTACTGATTACTGCATTTGTCTCCGAGAGGCTGTGGCACTTCCTATTGGTATCGTGTAGTTCTATTTGCAACGGGATAATTATGATAGAATTTAGAAGAGCAGATGAATATTACATGAAGAGTATAAATATATGTAGGTATCAATAATCAATAATCTTTATTACACAAGAGAGTGGTTACAAAATAGTGTGCTAGGTGGTAGACCTGTGTTACAAGAGCCAGTGCCCTCCCTCTCTCAGTAGGAGATATTACAGAATCTTATGCAAAAAGATTAACAAAAATAAAAATAATATGGTAACAATAAAAAGCGGATAGAAGAAGCCTGTATTAAGTTTGTGAGTGTTTGTGTGTATATTTGTGTCTCAGTGTGAACGAACATGTGTGTCTGTGGGTGTTTGTGGAAGTGTGTGGTATAGCTCGTCTAAGCTGATGATGCGCCCCACTACCGCATTTAGCACGCAGCTTTAAACTAAGTAGTGGGGCGTGTCATTTCAGCTTAGACGAGCTCTAGGAAGCTACATTGTGCTATTTTACCGAATCACGTATCGAAGGTACAACGAACTGGAGTTATTTTGGTCTAATCAGCTTTCGAGAGTTGAACTCTTTGGATGTTTAGTTTTATAAAAGCTATAATAAGCTTGAGTGGGTGTTTGAACTCTAATGTTAGTTTTCTTTAATGGACATTCATCAGCAGCTCCTCCTCTGGTTGAAACTATGGAGAAATAGCTTATACTTATCGTGGTCAAATCTGTCAGGTGGTCACTTATACTCATGTCACTCATGAAGGCTCTGTCAATGTTCATTAGAATAAAAAAAAACCGGCCAAGCGAGTGTCGGACCACGCACAATGAAGGGTTTCGTAGTTGGGATGAATTTTTCGCCAGAATAAACTTAACTTCATAGTTGAAAAACATGTTCTCCCATACGGAATGTATGGGTGAACATGTTTTTGCAACAGCAAATGTGGGTTGGTCGATTATTACTCATTAACTTGTAAAACCAAAGTAGGCTAATGAAAATTAAAACGAAAACTATCACAGCTAAGTAGCTGTGATAGTTTTCCTTTTAATTTCGTTATATTATATTACTATTGCCATGATTTTTTTCACATATCAAAAACAAACCAACTAAATGGTTGGTTTTGACACAGTTAACTCTAACAAAAATTAGCACTTTAAAGCTTAATATTTCGCAAACAGATCCCTGAATCCAAAAATGGTTGTCACAAACTCACAATATTTTATTTTCGACCTTATTATTTATTATTTACGACCTTTCCAACGATACTCTACACTATGGTATAGATGAGGGGAATAAAACATCCCCCCTTTACGTGCAGGGGAGTTACACTAAAAAAAACTACTACTTTGTCGGCGTGATTAATATGTATGTACCCAACCCATGCCAAATTACAGCTTTCTGGTACAAAGAGCCTCTGAGCTAAGCCGCGGACAGACAGACAGACATAGCGAAACTATAAGACCCAGCCGCCGCCGCCCGCAGTCGTGAGGCACACACTATTATTGATTTATAATTATTTTCACTTTTTATTTTGACACTATGTGTTTCACGAACTGTGTCCAAATAAATATTATTCTTTCTTTTCTTTCTTTATAAGGGTTCATTGTTTACTACGGAACCCTAAAAAGGGTCATTAGTGTTTGTTTTATGACTGACGGACGACGGTCTCACGGTCTAAGGCTACTTTCCATACACATCATTACCTAAACCAACGAAACTTCTCTCAGAAACAACCACGGATGTACTCGTTTCGTAAGTACAGTTCATACCGGATATTAATTAGCTAATTAAATATTCTGTCCCACGTTAATGACACGTAAAAAACACGGAGAACACATGAGACGTTCACAGGGACCATTTTAAGTTGACACCCGGCGAGACATGGAACTAAATGAAAATGGGCAAAAAGTGAAGCGTTCAGCGCCATTATGAGAGGTCAGGGTAAACCGGGCACTTAGTACACGATCGACTAAGTTTGACAGTACCGTGATGAATCGTGCTGAACTGATTATATCGTCATCTCGTCATACATACGCGGGAACGAGGTGGGGCCAGGTGACCGTCTTGATACGTAACTTTATATATTTAGTTTTAAGGACATTAAATATGTAATTAGGAACATTCTTTGAAACGCTTCATAATTTTGTTCTCTGAAGTTTTCAATTTACCTATTTACAAAAACAGTGGAGGATCGTTAAGAGGGAAAAGGGCGTGCGATTGTCCATACAATTGTATTCTTCTTTTTTATTCCTGAATAATGCCTCTAGAGCAATATTTTTTTGACGTGACAACGTCTTATAAATTGGTTTGCCGGGTGACACTTCAAGAAACTGCGTTACGCTCCGCTCACGTTATGCGCTCACAATGAGAGCGAGTGAGAGGCACGCGTCCCTTCCACTCGGGCATGGTTAGCCCGCCTAAGAGCGAGAGAGACAGACATAAAAAGTGAAAGGCACGCAAAGTCGTTGTCACGTAAAACTTTCGCCCGTATACCGACTTTACAGGCAACCAATTTTTTTCATAAAATCAGGGTCTGCTGTAGTCACGTCCCTGTTATTTACTTTTTTTCAGCAACTTATCGGTAAAGAAAATATGACTCTCCAAAAATTACAAAAATGCCCCATTTTTACCGCCGTGATTAGAGGAGTACCAGACAAATTCGAAAAAGTTTTTAACATAAATGAAAATGATAGGAACCTAGACGTACTCTTTTTTTAAATTGTAATGTATAAAATAATTGAACCGATTAAAAATTGTCGAAAAAACATTGTCGATATCGACGTTCTATAGCTTCTGTAGCTATCCCTATCGCACTCTACGGGGGTAGACTTGAGGTAAGAAGACGGCAATAGTTTCTTCAAATACCTATTTTTCAAATTCCTTGCAGCCCCTCTTCCCTCTTAACATTTTTGTTCAAAAAGAACTGTGTTTGTTAGTTCACGGCGCAGATAATAGCAAGCCGAATTACTATGAGACTTAGAAAGTGCTACGCAATAGAACACAATAAGCTAGAGCACTGCCATTTAAGACTACCCCCCTTTCATAATGCAGTTCCTCCAACGTATCTAACAATCAGAAATATTTATTTTTCAGGTCAGCGATTCATCAGATTTAGTACTTACAACACACTCGGTACATCAATACGACAAAACGAATAATCAATTCAATATTTTTCCGCTACACAATTAACACCGACTCATCGGTATACCAGTCGGCAATTCCATTAACGATTAGCAAAACGTCACAAACTCGTGACAAACGTTTAGCTTTGCGGAGATCCTGAATACTGTGCAAATAACTAACATTATTCCGAGCTACTTAATATCACAAGTATATTGAATACTTGTGATATATAATATCTTAATAATAAAGAAACTAAAGAATTTAATAAGATATGCCATAGCTAAGTTGTTATACGAAGAATGTTTATAAAGGAAACCATTAAGGTTGCTATTTCTGTGTCCGGAGGTCACACTACTAAAGGTGAATCTGAAGATTTTCTAGACCATTGTTTACCTTCAAGCTTCTCTCCTATACATTGTCAAATGAAATTACTTAGCGAAACTCCGCAGAGTTATGTCTGCGGAGTTTCGCTAGCTAAACTATGAATGTTTTATACAATGTGTAAAAAACCCTGTCCGATCCGAAAAGGGCACATAGGTATTGCAATAACATTACCAAAAAGTTATAAAAAATCTGGTCTATTGAAAATAAAAAAAGTTTTTGCTATTTAAAATTCACGTTTTTAGTACCTGGGACGTTCTTCTTTTTTATCGACAATCTGACCGGCAAATTTTTATATTTGTTAAAAAAGTAAACATGTGATTTGTTTAGTAAAATGTGATTTAAATTATTGCCTCGTTATTGTAGATTTCAAAAACATATAATGCATCGAAGTATTACTTGTAATTTTTGTTTTATTTCAAATTTCGTAGGAATGGTACTAAAAAAATAACACCTCGGTCACAAAAATGTTTATTTTTTTTATTTCTCATTTAAAATCAGATCTTCAGTTTCTTATTACTTTCTTATCAATAATATAAACATTCATTGCTATCTAGCTTCATTGGACGGAATTCTTAAAATAAACATTTAAAAAAATATATCCTATACCACTCTGTCACATTTTTGCTTTTTAAGACATTAAACTATTTAATATTATGAAATTCGCCCTATAAAATATACTTGAAAATCTAGTGAACACCTTTATTGTTTAGCATGTAATACTAGAAAACGTTATTTTTGTAAATATTACCAATAAAGTGGTTCATACATTACTTTGAACTTAAATTATAAGGGGGACAAAATTGTGACAGAGTGGTTAACGAAGTGACGGAGTGGTAAATAATGTTTACCCGCCGAACATATTTCTGTACTTTTTTTAGTAATTCTTGTATTTGGTCTTGAAGTTTAATATTTTGTCTATAAAGTCGTGATCTATCCCGTCTAACTTGTTTTCTTCCCCTTGCACTGGCAGTAGACGAGGCTGGAGTCAGTGAACGAGATCTAGGACTTAATGGATGTAGTCTGGGGCTTGAAGGAGGTGGTGTAGAAGCCGGAGTGATCATCAAAACGTTCTGCAAAGCTTTCTGTCGTTCTCTTCTTTTCTTATTTCTAATCTGCCATTGTCTCTTTATTTTTTTGTGTTCTTTTGGTGTCATATCTTTAACTAACTTTTTACGAGCATGATATCTTTCTAAATCTTTTCGTTTCACTTCTGCAACGATTTCAGGGTTTTTTTTTCTTTTTTCACGACACCGTCGCTGTCTTTTAGCCGCAGATAATGCCATTTTTTCATTTGCCTGATGGTAACACCTAAAATTACCAAAATGATCGACGATATAATAACCAACATACGAAAACTAACAATCATCTATTATGAATATGAACTAAGGCTCTAAGTTCCATACAAAAATGACCACTCCGTCACGAGTTATACCACTCCGTCACATTTTTGTGACAGAGGTGATTCGTGACAGAGGTGTAAAATAGTAGTGTTTGAGATTCTCAGCATTTTCCTAATTATAATTTACGTATAAAACTGGGCATATATGAAATATTTATCAGGAATCAATAAAATAATATTAAAACACAGAAATTACAATAACACTTGAAAGTAGTAACTTACGTGACAGAGCGGTCGCTAAATAAACACACGCACTCCCTTTTACTGTTTGCGAGCGACTGGCTGGTATTGCCGGGGCGTAGGGACGCATAGCGAGGGTCCGGGGTGGAGGGGGACTATTCTCTTGTCTAGTGACCAAGGTCAAAATTGCTAACGCACATTATTTTGTACCATAAAATGCGTGACAGAAGGTAGCAACAAAAAACATATACGTCGGGAGACAGCCAATAAAATATTTTTTTATTTAATAATAGAAACATTAAAAATGATTTCTTCTTATTAATTTAATAACAAAGGTTAAGTAGTTTAGTAAATGTTTTTGGCTAGAAACTTTCAATGTGATTTTTTTTTACGAGAGTAGTTTGTTTACATTAGTGGTCATAAAGGGACACACTTTTTTTGTACGTAAAACACCTCCGTCACGCTTTTTGTATACTATGTCACACTAATTTTCTAAAAAATATTATTAATTAAAATCTAGTTTTGAGGATATTATAATTATTGCATTGTCAAGTATAGATTTATAAAAAAAAATAAGAAATTTAGTATTTAGGAGCAATATATTTATTTTTTTTGCGAAGAAGACAAGTCATTGTCGATAAAAAAGAAGAACGTCCCACCTACCAAAATTATCCCAATTTCATTAAAAATTTGCAAATTTTCAACAGTGGTCATAAGTTATGACATGTAGACAACCGCTAAACGACAGCCGCCCCCGCGCCCCGAGAAATAAAATCCCCCTTTGAAAAAAAATTGGGGGGTTTTTTTTTTTTTTACTGAATATTACACCACATAAGTAGACTCTCGGTACGATACTTAACAACACCTTCACGGATCGGACAGGGTTTTTTTTTACACATTGTATAAACACGTCAAAAAAAAATCGTTTAATTTTTTTTTGTGATCAACGTCCGGTGGTAGTGTACTTGAAGTATTAGTTGAGAAAATCTGTCTTTATTTTGTTTTATCATGTTAAGATATCGATCGATAACCATCACGTTTTCAGAGTTTTGCTAGCTAATTTAATCTGACCCTGTAGTATGAATTTTCTCAAGGATGGGTAAATTTTTCAGTTCAACGTAGATTTTTTACTAGTCGCACGTTTGCTAAGCAAGCATTATTTAGCTAAATAGTGCATATAAAAAACCCGTTTGCAAAGAATAGGCTTATGCTGGTTGGTTACTAAACTTAGGTTGATTCTATCCAGATATTTTGATAATTTTCGATTAAAATTCAATTAGGTACGTAAAGGCTCCCGCAGACGTTCCGTAAAGTTTTCATAGAAATTGATCCACCAGAATCGCGTCGCGCCTGTCTGCGAAAGCTTTAGCTTCTAATGGTTAAAAAGCCCAATACAGACAACGAATAAATTAGTATATACTTATGTAGCTTAAGAGAAAACATTACGCCCAGGAAAGAACAGAAATAATAATAAATGTGGTATTTATTTGTTAGTTTTTTGTAGAAAGCCCGTGGACAGGGGCAGCGCGCGGGCGCGTGCGCTGGCGTTGCCAATACTAACATCTAATTGTGCTATCGTTCCGTTTTGTAGTGTTGGGGCTAATAGGAGGAATTTATTACAATTAACTGTTTTCATTGGTGGGTGGAAAAGCACAGGTTGTGAGCTGCGACGTATATGTAGGAACTAATCGGCAAATTATAAATGCTCCAGCAGACAGGCGCGACGCGACAATGCGACACGACTCTAGTAGAATAATTTCTATAAAAACTTCATGGAAATTCTGCTATCAAAATTGCATCCCCCCTTAAGACCGGGTTGGTTATGATGATGGCAATAAGTCGCTAGGTGGATCATCGCAGCACAGTTAGAAGTCATTAAGCAATAGGTACCTAATAGTATTAGAAAACTGACTGAAAATGATGATGCTTTTAACCACTACCCATGGTTTAGTAACCATCATTGGATTATATTTTTTTTAAATTGTGGGCAATCATGCCATAATTCCATAGAATTGGTTCTGCTGGCAATAAAATGACATAACAACATAGACGAAATCTCGATCGGTAAATTTTTCGCATGTAATATTATGGTACCTAACTGTAATACACGTAACAAAGATTCCTAACCGACAAATCTCACGTGAAACAAGAGCAATTGGTCGGGAAACAGTGACCGTTACGAATGGCGGTCGATGCGGAAACACATCGATCGATATAACATCGATACACGCACATCTCTAGCAGGGCGCGGCACTGATGCAACGACACGCGAACTCGTGTGTCTTAGATATGGCATGGTCACTATGATACAAGCGCACTAAGTATCGAATCGCAACGTAATCGATATTTATGCACGCACTTCACTAGTGCCGCTATAGCACGGGCGCTCGTCCATCTTATTAAGTCACTGCTGCACACTAGTTTACAATTTATTGATATACAATGTAATCGATATTATTTAGCGTACAAACATCACTAGTATTAGCCTAGGCGCGGCGGTGTTGCAACACGCGAACCCTCATGTCTCGTAGTTTAGTTCGGCCGCTGTTTGATGCAAGTGTGCTATGTATCGATACGTAATAAGATCGATATTGTTGCACGCACATCACTGGTGGTACTGGTGGTTGGGCGCGGCACTGTCGCAACGGCACGCGAACTCGTGTGCCCTGTATCTGGGCTCCTGTTAATGTCATGGTAGTTGATCTAAGTTAGTGTATCTAAGAATGAATCTTTTGATTCTTTGCGCATTAAAATTGTCATAGCATGAAGATCTTTAAAATCTACAACGATATTATGTCGTTCATTGAGAAAAATCGTCTCTTTTTTGCAAAACTTGATTAAATATGTATACTGCATACTGAAAGTCTTTCAACGTGGATAACTAATCAAATTCCTAGTGATGTGAATGTAAATAAATCGGTCAATATACTGTCCTGAAACTACTAATCGTCACCGACTGATCGTCACCAAAGAAAACTAAATCGCTCGAAATAGCCCTATAAACTTATTTACCTCAGCATTGAATGCTCCAGCAGAACCGCGCGGTACAAACTGACCTAATCTCCGCAATCCGCATGACGTGTCGCCCGCGATCTTATTTGTAGCGTGTGCCGAGTCGCGACCACTGCATACTGCGCCATTGTGTACCACGGACCTATAAGGGTCTAAGGTAAGGCTTTCCTGGAATCATAATAAGGTAGGATAATACGACAGGAGATGGACGCAGGACTGTGACGATCAATCTTTTCAGGTTTTATGTTTAGGTCACACACATGATCTTCGGCTTCAAAAACGATTGAGGGTTCTTATATAAAAGAAAAGTAAAAAATACGAAGGTAGTGCTCTTGTTTCTGAATTGAGGATACCGAGAGTTCATGGCGCCTCGTGCTTTTAGTGTCTCATTTTAGTAGATTTATTCAACGTAAGAAAATTTGGTACATTTCACTTGGAAAGGAATAAACCGACTTCTGTCTTTTAATCATACCGAAACTGGGTTTCGTACTCAGGCAGGCTCAGGGGTTTACCAACATCACGACACTCAAGGTGTTGTATGAAGCGGTAGTCAGGAGTCACTTTGTGCAGTCACATAGTGCAGTCACATAGTGCAGTCATATGGGCTCCCCATGAGGCGAAATATAGGGTCATGTTGGAACGTGTTCAAAATAAGTTCACTAGACACTTGTATTTCAAGCTTTATGGGGTATATCCATTTTACCCATTGATGTACCCGACACAATTTTTACTGGGTATGGTAGGGTACAACGCGTTAAAGGTGCGACGGGACTTTGCACTCGCAGCGTATGTAGTGAAGCTACTGCGTGGCGCGGTGCATAACCCGGGAGTGCTGCGGCACCTGGAACTTTGCGTGCCTGAGCGGTACGTGTGGAGGCGGCGACACCCGCCCCTGCTTGCTGTGCCTGCAGCCAGAACCAACCTACTGGCGAGGACTCCTCTCACTAGAGCCGTGCGTGTGGTGAACGAGGTTCACGAGAGGGTTGATGTATTGTGGTGCAACTTGAGTGAATTCGCAAAAGCTGCATTATATATAATATGTTATTTAGATGTAGGTTAAGATTTATGTAATTTTATAGGATGTAGTTTAAGTATTTACCATGTAAGGCCTCTCTATCGCATTGGATCGCAGATCTGTAATGGTAGTTGTAGGTAAGATTTGCGTAAATAAATAAAAATAAATAACATTGGCAACTGTGACAACTACTTCGAGGCAGAAATTGATGTGATGGTAGAGCTTACTGCCCCGATGTAGATATTTTACTTCTAAATTTTCGCAAAGATGGAGTAACCTTCTCATCAAGGCATCGTCATCAAAGTGTTACACTTTTTACCAAGTTTCCTCCCTTGCACCACGTATTGCTTCGATGTTGATTGCGTCTGATTATGTCATTGTAATAAAAAGTCATACTGACTCACTTGCAGGACCACAAACCAGGGTCAATACAGTTTACGGTGCCATAAAATAGGCCATAAAAAAACAATTATTTTTTAAATCTTGAGCTGTATGACTTTAAATTTCATCAAACAAAATTTCAAGGCGATAATTGGGCAAAAAATACCTCTTCTTATATCTTGTAAAGAATATTTATGGTAGTTGTATCCAGGCTTATTGCTATCAATCCATATGAGCTTATAATTGCTATCTTAAAAGTATGTTGAAAGGGATTTGAAGGTACTATTTTAAGCATAAAAAAAAAAAAACCTTGAAAGTAGTCGCTACAACGTGTGCTCCAGAGATCTATTTGCTATTAGCATTGGGTAAGTCCTTGTTTTTTTCCAAAGTATCAATGTCTAAATGTCGGCTCAAATCTCAGAAGTCTTTTAAAGGAGTTAGACTGTCAGCTCCACCCTGAATGATATCATGCCTTATATCATTACCATTGACAATCGTAAAATGTATGTATTTATTGTGGCTATCTTTGTAATTTACCATATTTGTCACCAATTTATGTTTTGATACAATTCCGTTTCGAAGAAAATGTGTCATTGTAGTGGATGTAGGCGTAAGGCTGGCGATCTGTCACTACTTAAGATTTAATGTGAATAATAGTTATTTATTAGCATTATGATAACTGCATATCTGTTGACCCAAACTTGGTTGCAATTTTACCAGAAATTATAAGTCCTTTCGTGGTAAACCTCATCCTACGAGTCTTGTAACAAAATATTCGTTGGAACTTACTTTGCTTTCCTCAACGCGGACATAAACCTGAAACCTCTCATTAGAGAGCGAGAGAGAGAGATTTCACGTGCCAGCCTGTTGCAGGCTGTCATCACAAAATAAACAACTTGTATGAACGCCTAGGCATAATAGTCACAAACTTTAACTAGACCATAAAAAAATAGACCGAATTTAGTGCCTACCAAACCCCTTCTTAAAATAATACCAACCTACCACCAACCAACACAATGCAGTCTAAGTATAAACCTTATGCAATAATCAAAGAATGAGTATATGCCAGCTAGATTCTATTTTCAAACCCTTATCAGGCAGAGGATACATTACAAAATTTCCACGCGAGACGAACACTCGACCTAATTAGCGGGTGGCCATAGAAAAAACGCATTCTCTTGTAACTGTAACGGAAGCGAGTTGACACATTTTTTGTGTTCCGTAAGGCGAATAAGAAAACGGTGGTGCTGTGAGCTTCGATTAATTACTCTGCTTATGGCGCCGATTTAGTCGAGTAAAAGCATTTTAGTAATCAATTCACAATATTAAAGGCAATTTTTGAGATTATTTTTGAAATTCTCAACAGATATTCCCTTAGAACTTTTTTAGTTTCACGACTTCAAGTTCTTGATGAAATTAGATGAAAATATAAATAAATAAAAAAAAAACATAGCACAAACAACACACACAACCAAAGCAAAAATGTGTCGCCTTAATAAAAATAGTAATAAGCCAGCAGAACTCTTTCCCCGCCAAAAACTTCTAACTTAACATATTTTTTGCTTAGTATCGCTCACTGCAAAAAACGTACCGCACCTCTGCGCACGCGGCTAAAGATGTTATCGAATCAATTAGTGCAGTTAACTGTTTAATTGCATTGTAATTAAAGGCTATATTCGCTCGGCTAATCAGCACGCTACCGCTCTATATGGGAGGGACGTTGTAGGCTTGGGATTTGGTCGTATTGCTAGCTGAGATTGTAGGGTTTATATGGTGTGTGAAGAGAGAGCTATTAGCGTTTTTCATGTGTGTTTGATGACCTACACTGAACCCTCACGTATTCTAAATCCAAACTTAAGTGGTGTTCTATCGTGGCGTCGATTGCTTAAAATTTGATAAATTATGGGACAAATGGAGCCCTATCTACATTCAAACTGAAAAATAATATGTCTCACACAGAATTCAGTTTTATCAAACCCCTGAATATTAATATTATAGTAGGTAAATAAGTCTGTATGAAAACAAATTAAATACATCATTACATTACATTTAATTTATTTATTAATAAAAATCTTTACATTTTGTTTGAACAGTCACAGTACACGTCTAGGTGTAAACATCCACAAGCAAAAACGAAAGTACCTAAACACGCTCTCGCCGCGACCACGACCATACCTACTAAAAAAACTAACCCTTTAAAGGTGGCCGTACATTTTTTTTCTAGCCAGATTCCCTGAGCATGGCACGTATTCCAGCGATCATGTTTCGTCACTCGGATGAGAACTCACCGGTCATCGAGACCCAGACGTATATGGATCCTAACACAGTCATAAGCCATGTTGAGAACAGGAATGCACATTCACTTGTTTTTAGCGTATTAGTAAGTTACGGATAGTAATAGTTAAGATTCAGACGAGTTTTCATAGGTGTATTTTTGTTGGGTAATAGAGAAATCTTGGAAATGTAGTGTAGGGTGGTCAAAAGTTTTGCTGAAAGTGGGTTGAGCTGGTGCACTTAAATTGTATGGGATGTCGATAGATAAGGTGAGAACTGAACAATAAATTATTAATACGTAATTAAAATACAAAGTTAAAGTACACTTACAGGGGCATGTCCATGCTGAAAATAGTTTCAAAACCTAATCTCTAAAGATCAAGTTTGGATCCAAGGGGGGCTGTGAGGTTGAGGTCTGCCCGGATTAGGCAGAGCATCGCCGTGTCCTCGTGGAGGCGATCGGTGGCGGGGATCTCTCGCGTCCGGCCCTGGTCTAGGCCATGGTACGGAGCGAGAGGGCATGGGAGGCCGTCACCTCCTTCTGCAAAGCAGTAATGCTCGCGAAGGAGGAAGCAGAACGCGTGTGGGAGAGGCAAATTTCACGCCCTCACGCCCCTAGCCGCCGCAGGAGACGCCCTGGGCGTCGGGAATCGCAGGCCGAAACCGGCCACAGTAGGCGCGGGCTTGCGGACGGTGAGCAATGGGGAACTCTGTTGGCCGAAGTAAAAAAGGAGTTACCGGAAATCTACGGTTTTTTGTGGCAGTGCTATAGGCACCCTTCAAAATTACTTTATAAAGACAACGCCTGGAATCTGCAGTCGGATGCCAACAAGGTGATCTCCTCGGGCCAGTCATTTTCAGTTTAGCAATTCACCCCCTAATACAACAACTAAATTCAAAATTCAATGTGTGGTATTTAGATGATGGGACTCTAGGAGATCACGAAGATACTGTTCTAAAAGATCTCCAATTCCTCAAGCAGCAGTTCCAATTCATCGGCCTCGACCTCAACGACTCAAAATGTGAAATTTACCCTTGTGACGATACTGACAAACAATCGACTATAGATATATTCAATTCAATAGCCCCAGATATCAAAGTTTTGGAAAAAAGTTCACTGCACCTCCTAGGCTAGGCTAATTTTAGAATACAGTTTTTCACCTTTCGTTGATGAAAAAATTAAACATTTCAACGATATTTCGGATAGACTTTCTAAAATTAACTTACATTCGTCATTCACCCTCATCAGACACTGCTGTTTCGGTCCAAATTTTATGTATTTTCTCCGCTCTTCCCCTTTATGGAAGAAGCTACACCTTTTAGACAAAATCGATCAAATCATTCGAAGTACACTAACATCAATCATAAATGTGGCTTTGGACGACCGCGCGTGGCTGCAAGCTACACTACCCATTCGTTTTGGTGGGCTCGGCGTCCGCAAAATTTCTAGTGTGAGCTTACCGGCGTTCCTGTCCTCGGTTCACAGCACCGAAAAGTTAACCAGAAAAATCTTAACTGCTTCCCAGGTTGACTCTGAAGTGCCGTGTTTGAATGATGCGATGAACGCCTTGAGAGTGGCTTGTCCGGACACGGAGCAGCCCGAGAACCCGTCTTCCCAGAGATAGTGGGATGAGCCGCTCTGCAGGTTGGTACGGAATAACCCCATTAATACGTCCACCAACACTGCTGGGCGTGCCAGCCTATTGGCTGTGGAAGAATGGGAATCGGGCCTCTGGCTTCAGGCGCTACCTTCCACTTTCCGACTCGCTACAAGTCTGCGTTTGGGCGCTCCCTGCGGAGCTCCGCATCGCTGTCAGTGCGGTGAAGTAGTCGACCGCATCGGACACCATGGTCTTTCCTGCAAGAGCGCTGGTCGTTTGGCACGGCACGCAAGCATTAATGACATTATCCGTCGGGCTCTTGTCACCGCCGGGGTGCCAGCTGTTTTAGAACCCAATGGCTTGGCACGCGACGATGGGAAGAGGCCAGACGGAATGATCATAATGCCTTGGAAGTTGGGTAGACCCTTGGTGTGGGATGCAACCTGTGTCGACACCCTCGCGCCATCCCATCTTCCTAGCACGGCGGGCTGTGCTGGGGCGGCTGCTGCAGGTGCAGAAAACCTCAAACGGCGCAAATATAACAACCTTATTGGTAGCTATATTTTCGAGCCGTTTGGGGTTGAAACTCTAGAGCCCAGTGCGCATCGAGTATTTCGGGACATCACCAAGCGGTTGGTCGAATCTTCACGTGACCAGAGGGCTGGCCAACTTTTAGGTCAAAGAATCAGCATTGCCATCCAACGTGGAAATGCTGCCAGCCTTTTGGGCACTTTTCCCACTGACAGCGATGCGGACGAATTTTTTGATGCCCAGTGAGTTCTTCCTTAATATTTTTTTTTGCTTCTGTATACTTGTACATAATTTATATATATTAGTGTTAGATGTTTATTATATTTAAGTTTATGACTATACTCGTCATAATAAAGGCAATCTTCCCATCATAGAAAATCATGGAAAACATTATCTAGGGCCAAACCCTGAACACGTTGTACAAAGTCATAAAAATAGTACCTACCAAAACCATCAATTGAAAATGGACACGCTAACAACTGAAAAAAACTTTCAGCAAGTCTGATTTTGAAGTACTGGATACTGGACTGGACTTTCTTGTATGTTTGGTCTGTTTTATACAATTATCTCTTTGGTCTCAATGACAAGTACATTAATTTAAACACTTAAGTTAAGTAATTAAATATACAATCTAATTACCGGAAACAAATTGCAACTGAGAGGTCAGCTTTAAAATAACTAGAAGATCGATTAGTTTGTACACTAATTTGTCAGTTGTATATGGTAGTAGAAACATTAACGATTAAGTCAAAAGCGACGTTTTTCCACCATTAACATTATTTTGAGCATTTAACTTTGCTATTTGGAAGATGTTACAACTGAAACTACTACAATGCTGGCTGCTACTGAGAAAAGAACATTCTGATTTCAAACATTTCTTCGGACCCATCAGTGTGACATGCATTGCGGCTTTTCTACAAGAATGTTGAATTGATGACTAAATAAAACCGGTAACGGAATGTAGATTTGAAGTTTTGTCGTAAAATCGATACTAAGTTCAGCGCTCTGAATCGATTCTAATTGGGTAAATCGATGGTGGACGTGCGTTACTCACTCGATGTTTACGAGTTCTTGTTAAACTCTACAGATACACTGATGGATGCATTAAACGTACTTGTAGGTAGAATTTAGGAAAACGATCGTTAAATTGCCTATAAAGTATTACTGTTTATCTACTAACTAATTTTATGGAGGCAATATTTATAAATATAGCAGATTACTAGAAGTTTAACGTGGTTATAACAATTTGCATATTTACGCGGAGTTAAGTTAATAGTTTAGTAGTTATAACGTTTAAAAACGTTTTAGGTAATAACGGTTGCAGCTATCTAATAATGATCTGCATAGTTTAAAATCTAGAAGCCCTAGCCTTGGAAGTAATGTGTGTTTCATGACCATATATGGGAACAACGTTGAATTAATTAACTTTTAGTTTTAGGTGTTAATATTTGTGGTCTTGACCTAAAAAATTCGTCACTTTGTAACATAATAATAGTTTGTTGTCCGTACTCTAATTGCTTTTTATAAATTTAAATTAGGTCAATGCAAATAAATCCTAAACAGGCTTTTTCCGTAAAAAAGAAAGAAAAATTGTATTATTGTCAAACAATTTTTCTTTCTTTTTTTTCTTTGTTACTTTGTTTCAGAAACACGTACACATAAAAACGATAAGTTAAGTCATTTTATGATACTTTGCTTATTATGAGCTGTGATTACTAAATTTTCTCATTGCGTGTCGACACTTTGATGATCATCAAATTTACGTTCACCGTAAGGAACTCTTTCCTGATCCAATATTAGTGTTTAAAACTAAGTACATTAATCCCAAGTCTTCAAGTCTACGGCTTAAACTAAGACTGAGTCATAATCAATAGGTTTCAACCTCTATTTCAGAACCGGCCGGCAATTAACGCCGAATACATAAAATCACTTTCCTTATCCGAAGAATTATTCGATTACGAAGTAATTAGCAACACAAATACTGAGAGAAGTTTATTAATATGTACGCGACGGGCTCCTCTATAACGCAACGAGGTGTAGTTGGGGAGCTGACGATTTAAATCGAAACAAAATAATTGTTCTAAATGTTAGGAAATTGTTGTAGGAAAAAATAAAGATCTCTGCAACATTATGTCAATCACTTGTTTGATTACTATTGTATTGTGATTATGGGAAAGCCGGAACCTTGGGAATTCCTTAATCCTTTTTTTTATTAACTATGGCATCTCGCAGGTGACCACTAAGGTCATGGCTGCTTAACCGGACTTTCCTGTGGCTGCCTTCAGCTTCTTCACTAAAAGCCTCCAGCCAGGAGAATAAACTATTCTAAATTAAAACTAGGGGAGCGCTCGCTAAGGGCACTCCCTGTGGGGTACGAACCTCGGCTTAGGGCGTTGCTGGTGAGAGGACAGCAAGCCGGGACAGGCTGGATCAAGGATAGATCATTATTATTATCAGGGGAATTTAAAGCTACGCGCTCAGCTGCGGCGCGGGCTAGCGCTTCATCGGGCAAGGTCTTTAACCCAGTCGTTCGATATAATATAAGGGCCCTAATTTACTATGACCACTTAATGATTCCTTACTTCTAAATTACGTCAATTCCTTAGCTAAAAACGACATCTGCTAATAACGTATTCTCTAGAATTGAATATATAAGCTCTGACAAAAAAGTGAGGCCGATTCTAGCGGACATTGTTCGCTAGTTTATGAGTTACCCCTTAAGTTCATGCTCGCTTGCACCACAAATTAATAGAGCCGTTTAGCGCTAATAATATTTAAAATATCATTGAGATAAAAACGATGATTGTTTTAATGTCTTTTTGTATTAAACATTTTAAAGGATTTATGGTACAGTAGTGCATCTTCTCTAAAATTACAAAGCTAACAAAATTCATACACTAGCTCCCAACCACATTACAAAAACCGGACGCAGACAAAAACGTTGCAAGAAGTACGGGAGTTAACGAGAGACGCCTTAGTGGACAAGAAAAAATTCTTGCGCTTGTGGGTCATCGGATAAGGCAACGTCGATTGCGCTGCAAAACTCACCTTCCATACGCAGACACATTAATATTACATTAAACCAGACGTTCGTGCGTAATACAGGCTGCATGTGTCAAATTGAAATATACGACAATCACACGCAAGTGACGTCTACAATAGATACGTTAATTGGTTGTGACTCAGGTACGCCAGCATCGCCGTCTGTACCTCGCGTTCCACGGGATAACTTACGATTATTATCATGATTCATTTATATGTCACTTCGATTGTTATCTCGTTAATGACTTAATTTTATTTGCCTTAGAATTCTTTGTTGGCTATGATATACTTTTATTTGTTAATTGTAACATTTTTCGCATTATCTCCATAGCCATATTTTACTTCACACGCTGTAATCAGGTGAGTGATGTCACATGTGATCTATGTTTGTAATGGATACCAAAGATTTAACGATTAATGTCTACATTATGATGCATTTACTGAATTGTAAGCTGTTGAGACATACGTAAAAACATTTCAAACTTGGGCATTAAAAATATTTCAACGTTCTATTGATCGTATCTTTGATTCCATTTTGGTTTGAGTTTACATCGGGCTCTACTAGAAAGGGTGGCAGCTTATCACTAGTCTTTTACGTAGACGGATAATGAGATGCTGTATTAGTTTTTATTTTCATAGCTTCAGGCGCCATCCGCCATGTTTGGCATCTACATAAACAGGCATGGCGATGTGACGTGAATTCATACACTTATATGTTTTTTAAGATTTATCGTCGATTAAGTAGCTGCCATGATCCGTCCTTCATTGTAAATAGTTACAACTGCCTTAACTTCAAGCTTAAGTCATACATTAAGATCTACCTTCATGGCTTTCTTTTCTTTACTTTGCCTGGGACTGTGTTTTGATTGTTTTTCTAGATTGACAAAGAACAGCACCCTTTACTTTTGATTTTTCGATAATTTGTATTTCTTCTTGAGCCTGAGTTACGTTCTGTAATGCCTAAGTACTTACTCGTTCCTCTACTTCATTACACCTGTACCAGTACATGTTATCTTAATTCCAACATCATTAAAATCGAAAGTACCTACCTAAGAAAGCGGGTACAACTGAAACAAAATAATAAATACGAGTTTATCTAACTAAGTGGTCTATTGAATTGAAACATTGCGAAAACGAGCCTTATTGCGTTACGAAAATACAAATTGTGTTTGATACGTAATACCAGGAGGTGGAGGGGTAAGCGGGGGAGGTGCAGAGATTCAAAGGAGCGTGTGCCTCTAATTTAGCGTGGACGTCGCTGCCTGTTCAACCAGTTCCGTTACAAAAGCAGTAGGGATCTCAGGTTTTGTTACACAAAACTTAGATATAGGCAACCAAAGTTTGTCGAGAGACCTAGTTGCGTTTCTAAGGAAATGATTGTAGTGAGTGTGTTGTCAATTCTCTTCGTCGTAAGTAAGAGCGAAGAACGAGTCGTTGACGATTTTTTTGTACTCGGTCAACACTTTCAGAAAACGAAAAATCTGTCTAGCCTTTTCCCAACTATGTTGGGGTCGGCTTCCAGTCTAACCGAATGCAGCTGAATACCAGTATTTTAATATGGAGTGCCTGCCTATATGACCTCCAAAATCCAGTTAATGGGTAAGACGATACCCCTTTGGTAAGACTAGTTATCAGACTTTCAGAAAATGAATAGATATTATAACGAAACTGGAAGACCCAGTGACACATTCAGAACGTGAATATATGAAGAAAGTTGGAAGAGGAGGGAAATATGTATTGATTTGATTAATTAATAAAACTTCAATATCATTTACACAGATGTTTGTGATTTTGAACTGTAAATAAAGAAAATTATAAATTCAATTATAAATTATTTTCCAAAGATTACAGTCTAAGTACAGAGCTTGACTTAAATACTCAAGTCTTGTTTTAAGTTCCTATCAACGCCATCTAAAGGTGACAAAGTGACGAATGACGCCCATTTCAAACACCATCTCCAAACTATGAATCAACACAATTTCAAATTCAAATTCGGAGTAGAATATTCAAATGAGTGTAATTAAGCCGCACGCGCACACCGATTAGCGGCGCACGCGTGTAGGATGCCCTAGCTTTCACAAATAAAGACCATATTACTCAATTACTGGTACCAATACTTTGTGTAGGAAATTACTAGGATTGTTCAGATAGTAAATGTTGTTTAGAGTTTGTGTATCAACTATGTAAGCTTGATCAAATGTATGGTCGTGTTCTCAGAGCAACTCTTGAGGAAGTGAAGTTACTGAAGGTAACATGGTTTGAATTGTATGGAGTTGTAAGACAATGAAGACTTAGAAACATGTTGGATATTGTGAAAGACTATGAAATGAGGTGGTTGAGGATGTAGAAGAGGAAATAAAAAATTAAGTCATTTGTACGGAAAATCCCGACGCTATGCCAGGGACACTGATGCTATGCGGAAATAAATGGAGAATCGGTTAGATATTTTCAATAGAGTACGAATAGAAGCTCCGTATGTTGTTTTCTGTATTGGTAACTTGAAGATACGTGGTCTCATGGTTATGATCATATTATGTCCAAATCAGATAAAAATGAAATATACAAGTTTTAAGTTTACTGGTGTGCAATAAAGTATATTCATCTAACACGAAAATAAATAGGTGGTCTAAGCTCAACTCCCTTAATGATTGATATAGGTAGGTACCAACCTAAGTACTGTTATTTGTACCAGTCTATCCTAGTTTATAATACTGGACAAGATACTCCAGTCAATACATTGTAAAAGTAAGAAGGGTTATCGATCCATTGGATGTAAATATTTGTATTACAAATAGGAACAGGTTGCAGTGTTCCGCCTACGAACATCAGGTAACCCGTTTTTGTCCCAGCTGATCCAAACGACTTTTGTTTTGTTCGATAAATGTTTGCGTAAATGAATATTATATCGGCAGATAGATAAAGCTAGCACGAATTCATCTGTAAACATTATGATCATAGAATTAAAGATTTCGCATAGTTTTGGGTCTTGAAGCAATCATGTTATGGGAGATATGGGTTTAAGTTTACAAGTAAAGTATTAATTTATACTTTTACTTATATACTTTTAATATTAAATAGAAGTAAAATTTGTTTGTTTGTAATTTTGTTTGTAGGAGATAATCTCCAGAACTACAACTCAGATTTGAAAAAATATTTTTGCGTTTGATATTGCCCAATTCTTGAAGAAGGTTCTCAGCTCGGACGAAATTTTCTCGTTGACTTCTCGGACTTCGTCCGAGCGTAGTGCGTAGTGGGATATAAAACTTTTGGATGATAGAATTTCTAGATTTGCATTGTCAAAGTGACAGTGAGCTCGCTGTCATGTTCTCTTGTATTCATCTAGACGACACACAATGTATACTAATCAGAAAATGTAGTATCTTGTGAGACCAATGATGATCTGAAGAAAATAAGTGGACTCTATAAGCGCTGGGACAAGGTGTAACCCTGGCAGAATTTCAGTGAAAAAATATTTGATTAAGTCCTATTGATTAATGCTTAATAAAATGTGGCAATTTTCACATGGACTACAGAATCGTTACCCACAGTAGGTTACATTAGGAATTTGAAAAAAAAAAACAAGATTTACTGTCAGCTTCAATAGTCACCTCAGCTAGTTATCTAACCAAAACTGAATGCAAAACATGATACATTATCTTTAAACATCAGCAAAAATATACGTTACTACTCATTACAAATAACCAAAAACGAAACTCAGTAATGACGGCTATCGTTTTTATCTGACTAATTTTTAGCTGTCTAATGAGCTGGGACTACGATTAGTATGAAATTATACTTGTCCAGTATATCTTGACATTTCATTTCAGGTGGCGCTACTGGTAACGCCGAAGAGCGACTTGTCAAAATCAGTACATATTTAAGTTTAGTTCCAAGTTTTGCCGTATGTCAGGTTAGACTTGCCGCTCTACTACTCCCGATTGAGTAAAGCAAATAAGCGGTGACACTACCAAAGCTAGGATATCTATTTACTTGCATACTTGTTAGTATGTGCTGTGAATTGAGATAGCAAACGGAATGAATACATGTATTAGAATAATATGCTAAACTTTTGCAGATAAACCAGTCCAGACTCAAAGCAAGTTTGCTTCGAGTTGAGATGCCTCCGATTCAAAACAGCAACGAGGAAATATTTTCTAACAGCCGTCATTAACATTTGAGGAAATCATAAATTCGCTGTCACCGATACCGCACTAAACGCGTACCCCGAGTGGAATCCTGGTGCCCTACCGAGTACCGTACACAATCGTTCGCCAGCTGCGCGATATCGCTTCGCTGGCGAACGGCAATATTTCACCGGGCCGCTGCTATCACCTGTCAAATCGTACAAGTGTTCCGCCCGGCCGGGACCTATTTAAATATCAACTGTTTTAGACGTAAATACTTGCTCTTTGTCTTACTGTAATATAGGGTGTAAAATGCTAATTGTTAAGTAGAACTTGTTTTATTTTATTACCAGCATTTGTCGAGTACGTGACTTGGGATTGGGTAATATAAAACTGTTAACTGCATTTGATGGGCCAATTGATAGGATGTAATGGGTTTGTAAGGAGCTAAGAGCAGTGGTTGCTTTTAAGTATAGAAGGCTACGAATAATAAAAGTAAGGAAGCGTAATTACGAGTATGAACAAAATCAATGCAAAATTCTGCTCCAGTCATCACTACATTGACAAAATTATCTCAAGTATTCGAACGAAAGAATACACATGCAAATAAGCCAATGCGCTGCGCTCGAGTAACGCGTTCCATTCCGGCAAGTATTCGTAGGTAGAAAGAAGGTAATAATGATAACGTCCTTTCGAACGGTAGAAGGTAATAATGATATCGTTCTTTCGAACGGTAGAAGGTAATAATGATATCGTCCTTTCGAAAGGTAGAAGGTAATAATGATATCGTCCTTTCGAACTCATTAATATAATTTCTTGGAAGACGTCGTTGTTCAGGACGATAATTTGGTATGGTAATGCATGAACGTAGGTATGCAAACAAACTACCTACTGTAAGACACTCCGTAACACAGTAATTCATTGTCTCTTTTCTCTCCAAGGACCGTGTTTCATAACGAGACGACTCTACTTTACATACATTTACATCCACTTTGACACATAAAATACAGTCGGATGTATCGACGCGTGTCATCCGGCCGAGCTTTCAAAACCCCGAGTGCGACGACTTAGCCATAAGAAATATTTATAACGCTTTGTATGCAAAATAACCTAATGCATTTCACTACACATAAAATAGTGTCACTTTAATAGACACGTCGTTATACACGATTGTCGACCTTACAACTATGCGGCGTCGATGTGCTTTTATTGTTTGAGGCCGCGAATTCAAAGGCGAATATCGAATGCGAATATCGTCACGTGGGTGAGCCCCACAATCTCACTGGGATTTGAATAAAATCTGCATATGGCCCTTGTAGTTTTTGATTGATGATATTATGTAGTGATGTAACGCAAGCATCGGTGATGTGTTTACGATGTGAAAGGTGACGGTATGTAGATTAGTATCACGCGTTTGGTCTGACACGCGTTGCAGATTGACACGTATGTCAAGGTCGCGGTTTCACTTCTGACTTGTCAAATATTGCTTTGTTCGTTATTTTTTCATTGTATCTAATGCATCGAACGGATTTGTTCGGAATTTTTATCGAGTCACGCGCAAATCATAACGTTCGTTCGACTAAAAAGGAAATGTTTGTAATTATTAATATTATGACATACTTACAAAGGTGTGAACACTTTTAATCATAAATAATTTATTTAACATCGTCGGATATCTAATAATATGGTGTCAGTGCTGGTAATAAATTCATGTAGTAGGATGCAATTAATAAAATGTGAGAAATAGTTGACATATTGTGTCGCGAATGGAGGCGCTGCGTATATTTTTGTTTCTTGTAAGGACTTTGGTGCATAACCTTTTATATAATCATTCATTATACGATTGTCTCTACCGTTTACGATAAGCATCAATAGTTCTATTCAGTGATTTCTACATAATAAATTGTGTGCGTACAATAAATTGTATGGCACGAAAGTCTAGTTAGGCATCTGAGGAGGCTAGCGCACGCAAATGCATCCGCTTAAAGACAGAGGGCATTCTTATTGGCGAATAAGGTTCTTCCTAGTTATTTGCTGGTCCTATTGAGATGTTCCGCACCGAGCTGCTGACACGCGTATGGTCTCCGGCACACCGCGGCCAGCTATTTCAATAGAATGTTAGTGATGTTCACAAAGACCAGTTACAGACATCGAATAAGGCTCGAAGCTCATTCAAATAGCATTTGCGTTCGGCTTTGGTTGCGTAGTCGAGAGTTCGAGCTGAAATTTTCCAAATGCGAAGTGCGAAATTAAATGAGAGGTCCATTGATATGAAATCAATGTGATAAAACATTGCCTTTGTGAAGTTTCAATCCCGCTAGGAGACTTGTTACTTTGGAAAGACTGAGTTACAATTCGACATAGCTCTAGTTGAACGTGGATGGCGGCAATGTTTATAAAAGTAATTGCCAAAAACCTGTCAAATTCAGTACATTTCATTTTAGTACTCTATTTCGCCACTTTATTTAGATCCCTCTTCGACTGTAACTTTCGTATTTCTAAAAATGCTTAACTGATTTTTTTTTGTTGTTTCATTTATCCTGTAAATCCAAGGCTAGTTCTAAAATACAAAAATAGGCACTTCTAACATTTGATTTAAGAAGCTTCTAAAAGCACTTATCAGCTCTAAGTTCTTATGAATTGCTTAAAAAGTTATACCAGCTAGCTGAAATATTTTCAGACGTTTTTAAAATAAATTCTATTGTTAATTTCTAATCCTTAATTTTGCGTCAGTAAGTCCCAGCCCGCTGGTAAGCCACATCCGTATAAGGCAATGATAATGTCCCGCTATGTCCCGGGTGGCGACGACACATGTCCGGGACAATGGCTGCCCTATTGTAATTGCGAGGGTTATCACGGTGTACAGTCGGCGAGGTCAAAGTTGTAATGAAATGGAAATGTTTTATGTTTTCTATTTAGGTACCGGTGTGTTTTTGTTTTTAACGGTGCAATATTTATCAACTTTTGTATCGAAATATTTCAATCAATCCTGAAAGTTTCCTAAGTTCATTGATGAACATTCTTTAGTTTCAATATAATTTTCATTTTACGCAAGTTTAAAAATTCCCTTTTGTTGGCATACTTTTTAAAACTTGATATAATGCTGATTTCATATTACAAAATAGTTCTTACATATGATTTCATTACTGAAAAAAATGGAGACCTAACCTAAACTACTTATTATCCTAGATTACGAGCCGATCATCATTTTTCATCCAAGTCCGAAAGTTTCAGGGTGTTGTGGCATCTATATTGCCACATGCGAACTATGCATCACACTGACGTCACACGAAATCCTGCATAGCGCAAGCTGGGTTTACCGCGCGATCAGAATATATATAACTTCCCAACATCAAACGTCGGGCAGTTGCCCACCAGACACGACACCCTGGTCGGAGGAGTTTCTATGCAGGATGAGTGAACTTTACACCCTGTTCCGTATACCTCTATAAGGGCACCATAAACTTTAATTCCGATTGGACAAGGTGGGCATCAGGTCATATCATTTTTCCCTAGAATTTTCAGACCAATGCGGGCACACGAGTTTGTTTTTATTATTATACATATAAACAGTTCACTACATCAGCTATACATATATATGCACTTAAAACAATGAGCCCCCCACCGCCTATTGTTCATCCAAACCCCAATTAGGTCCACAAACCCAAACAAAAGATGAACACTATACTTTTAATCTAAGGCTAACTATTACCGTCAGGCTTCCGTGTACCATATAAATGTTATCTCAAGATATTCCCGTGGCAGATAAGTTTAATAATATTATTGTTTTCATAGCATCCGTGGCCGATGGAGGGCGATGTATTCGAGGCATCCGATATGGAGTCACCATCTGATAGTGGCTGGATCGCTGGTGAACGCACTTACAATACCTAAGGTGGGATTATGAGAGAGCAGAACGTGGAGCGGAGCGATTTACGATATTCAATATCCCAAAATGACTAGTACAATAACATAATCACAGTTCGCGGTCATTGTTGCAAAGTCAAAGTCAAATAATTTATTTCAATTAGCAAAACAATTAACAAAAACATTTAATTGATTCTAGTCGCCCCTTCCAAAAGGTAGTTTTCGTATGGAGAAGAATGGGCAAGAAACTTACCTTTCAAATTATTATTTTTTTGATTGTGAAATTATCAAATAACTTCTCCAGCCCTGGGTGGAGCAGGAGGGCGTGTCAGACTCTTACTGACTAAAACCCCCCCGTGTTCCTTCAGTTGCTTGTACGTTGTCTTCAGTTCTGCTGACATATCTTTGAGGCGCGCGTGGAACACAACGCGCCGTCGACCTGGGTCTGGTCCTTATCGGGCGGCGAGCTACCCATTGCTCACCATCCGCAAGCCCGCGCCTACAGAGGCCGGGAATCGGTCTGCGATTCCCGATGCCCAGGGCGTCTCCTGCGGCACAAATGAATGGCCTTGTATATTAATGGTTAAACTTGCCTTTTCGAAGATCAAGATAAAATATTGTAAAATTTATGGGATTTGGTATCATGAATATTTTGTGCTCCTGAAGGTAACAATTTTTGACGTGAAAACGTTTTTTCATACGGAGTACTGGTAGTAAGTTCAATATTTCTGACCGTCATAAACATGTAAGATTTCAATCGCTAATAACAAGACTTTTAATGATTGAGCACACAAAAGATAGGTCATCTTTATAACAATTTTAAAACAGGTTATAATTTACCTATGACTTCACATCGCGAGGGCAGGTGCATGCGCGCGACACTCTATTTTTCACAATATGTCGAAATTCCAATTAGTATAGTGCAAAAACATATTCAGCTAGAACGGTGATTCTGGTGTCGTTCCTAGCAGTTGACAAAAGACTACCAGGACCTAAAGAGATATAACAAAAACATTTCGTAAAATAGGGTAAAATGCATATAAAGTTGACATTAAAATAATTTCATATATAGACTCATATCGGCCGTAAATCTGTTCAGAGATTTTAAAAATTTCCAATAGAAAAAGCTTGCATCATAAGGAATGCAATGAACCTAAAAAATCTAGTGCCGAGCAAATACAGTAGCAGCGGCAGTATCAGAAACCGTAAAAAAAATTGTTGCAAATTTAAGATGTCGGGACATCGCCCGATATCGGCAGGAATGCAATGAATATATTTTTTTGTAATTAATTGTAAATATTAAATAACATCGTTAAAGAAATATGTCCACCACTCGTTTTCACGAAACTGTGCGGCAGGGCTCGAACTACACTTAACTCTATTTTTTCATCTGGTAGCTTTGCTGTTCCCTAAGCAAACGTAGATCTTATGTGATTAATCTTGTAACACTATGAGAAAGTAGCGTCCAATCAAATTCTAGGACAACTCACAAAACAAACTTTCAGATTTTTCCACATTATCCGCTCCGCTTCTCGCTCCACTGTTGTTCGCGCCCTAAGTTGCACTACTATCTGTATCTTAGCCCTTCTTTATAGTAAGTAATCATCATATAAATAGCTGCATTATTCCACTATTTAACGGTAGAATCGTTTTCAGATTGCGGTTTTGTATGTAATGATTGGATATCTGATTATTGGCGGTATTACGAGTACATTGTGTTCGGAACCTGAAACGGAGGCATTGGATTCATTTAGAGAAAAGCCTTTAAAATTGTACGTAGTGTGCGTAAATTATACTTAAAGGACTGGGCGTTATATTTATTTTACCTTATGAAAAAAATTAATAACGTTTTCATAACACGCATGCGGACTGTCATGCTTCCTTGTGAAAATTTTCTAGGTTAAATGCGTAAGCAGTGTTTGGCCCGGTAAGAAGGTAAATCAAATTATCGATTTCTTTAATCATTTTGAAGTAAAATACATATCTATAACTGTTCTAGTATTATTAGCGCGTAGTCAAAATCGGAACAGACGTCGCTATCTTGTTTCGTCATTACTTTTCACAAATGTTTACCAGTAGTGCCTCCTTATCTACGTCATTCGAGTGCCAAATAATCCTTTGTAACATTTTTTTAAGGAACACGTTGCAAGTAAGAATCCGAACGAGAAACTCATCTTTTCTGAAGACTTTTGTACAGACGCCGAGTCACACATCCTTAATAACGCGACACTACCTAAGTACACGATAGCTGAATTAATCCTTAAAAGCGTCTAAGCTACCCACAACACAAGCACAATACTTTCCCGTCGTCGCCACAAGAGTACCAAAGGATTTATCAAAGCCGGGAGCCGTGAGGAGAACCTCCGTTATTTATGTGTGCGCACAAAAACAGATGTGCGCCGCAGGAGTCCAGTTGCCCACGCGCATGATTTAGACCCTTACTTCAAATAGATATGTTTACGTCACTAAGGAAATAACGTAATGACTGTTATCTTTGTTTGTTGATGGCATTAGCTCATTAAGACTGTGAGAAGTTGTTGTTATTGTTTTGTTACTCACGTTGTTTAAGGTAGGTTTGGTCAAGCGAGGAAAATAGGGAACTTTGATTTTTTTATAACAAACTGTGATTGATCGATCTTTCTTAGTTTTCGTGCAGTGTTACGACAGGCGATAAGGAGTGCCTATAATTATGATATTTTCGTTCCCTTATCTGAATTCAGGTAAAATGCTGTTATTTTTATGATTGGATGTATTATATATTTTTTGTATTCGGTTCGGAGGGGCTTGTGGCTAAATGATAACAGCCGCGCGAGTTGATTAAAGGGTTAAACTAAGCTTGCCGCGGTCGGTTCGTGGATAGGTGACCATCCATTATATATCGTGCCGTGCCCCGGAAAGCACGTTAAGCCGTTGTTCCCGGCTGTCATTCGTACATCTTCGACAGTCGTTACGGGTATTCAGAAGCCCTAAAGTCTGACAGCCAGACCTACCAAGGGGTATCGTGTTACCTAGTAACTGGGTTGTGGTTGTTGAGGTCAGATAGGCAGTTGCTCCATGTAAAATACTGGTATTCCGCTGCATCTGGTTTTACCTATTGTGGTATAATAATTTTATTCTAGGTGCATCGTCCTCACATATAATTATATAACTAATGTACTTATACAAAATATTGTAAAACATTTTAAAAGAGTAACGGTGGAGTTTCTTGCACATTCTTCTCCATACGAAAACTACCTTTTGGAAGGGGCAACTAGAATCAATTATTTTTTTTTGTAAATTTTTGACGTTCAAAAGTGCCTTATAAAATACTACTACCTACTTGAAATAAATGATTTGACTTTGACTTTGACTTAGACTGGAAGTTGACCCCAACATAGTTGAACTAGGCAGATTCGGTTAAAATCATTATATATTAAATTAACTGAGCAATCCTACTCCAAACTAGTCCTAACTAGTACAAAAATATAAATATCCTAACTAATATTATAAATGCGAAAGTAAGTTTGTTTGTTTGTTTGTTTTTACGCTTTTACGCTAAAACGGCAAAACGGATTTGAATGATATCAAATGGCACACGTATAGAGCATGACCTGGAATAGGACATATGATACTTTTTATCCTGATATTTTCACGGGATCGAGACTTATGCGGGTGAAACCGCGGGGCGCAACTAGTTGATTAGTAAATAAAAGAAAGAAAAAGATAATTAACAATCACAATTAATTTTAATGAAGTTAATACGCCACGGTGATCCATTACACACCTGTAACAGAAAAACAAGCCGGATGTCAAAATACGCCTACAGATGATAAACGCACAATCGCCACATTCATTACAGAAAAACAAAACAAACACCACAGTCCAATCAATACACGAACAGTGACCACAAAACCAGAATCAGGAACAGTGTATACGGTGCGTGAAGAATCCCATTATTATAAGGTGCATCATACATTCCGGACATTGTAAGTGCACGGTATGAGTTAATGCGAGCGCGGCGGCGAATAGTCCTATATCTGCCGCCCGCAGAATGTACGGATAAGCTACCTGAAGTGGGCCTAGGAAGGTGGTAGAACTGAATTTTTAAGATTTTCTTCATAACTTATGACGAAGAGTTAGCATTAGCATTTGTTAGCGTTAGCATTTGTTAGCGTTAGCTATTGTTAGCATTTGTTAGTATACATTCAAAGCAATATATATATCTTTTAAATTGTTAAAGCAATATATGATTTTAGTGACTTTTGTTTTGTTTTTGGGTGGATTTTCAAAATAAGTATTTCCATTTGTCGTGTCTACATTGCAGTGGTGGCCCAGTGGTATCGGCCCCTATTTACAAGTTGTAGGTCGTGAATTCGAACCCAGGCAGACACTTTACTTTGCGTATTTAATTTCATCACCACTGCTTTCAAAACGGTGAAGGAAAACATCGTGAGGAAACCGGCATGTCCTAGAACCAAAAATTCGAAGACATGTGACATCCACCAACCCGCATTGGGCCCGCGTGGTGGATTATGGCCCACTCCCTCTCACCGAGAGGAGGCCTGTGTCCCAGCAGTGGGAACATTATAGGACTGCTGGAGAAGTTGAGATAAGCCTTTTTTTTTTTGATTACGGGGGGGGATCCTCATGGATGTCCTCCGCCCTCCCCAGGGCAGACTCTCAGACTCTTACTGAATAAAACCACCCCGGTGTTCCGTCTCACACTTGCACCGGGGATCACGGGATCTAATGCAACTTCCGCGATCCCCGCCTAGTGCCGGCCCGCCTCTGCGGGCCATCTCGAGTTAGGGGGGAGTGAGGTGTTAACACCGCGCGCGTGGAACACTACGCGCCACCATCTCGGGTCCTAAGGAGTAGGGGGCGACGGATTTTAAGTTGAGATAAGCCTCACCCAAGTTGCGCGTTAAATATCACTCTGTTCTCTGCCTTCCGAATCCAATTTAACCTCATCGCCATTGGTCTAGCTAGCCGAACGTCTCATGCTAAGTACGTGTGCTGATTCGCGGTTTACACTCAAGGACTCGTCTCCTCCAACGGTCATTGTTCCATTGCCTGACTTCGACAACTCATCACTGCCGTTTCAGTAAGCTTATTTTGTAAGCTATGTCGGTGACACTAATGCCGGTAGCACACCTCGGCCGCGAAACCATAGCAGCAAAACCGGCCACTGTATCCCTTTCGGACTTTCCCGCAACCCCGGCAGGCATCGATCCTACCGGCCTTAAGGTACAATTTCAGTTTTTTGAAGAACGTTCACATTCTAATCTCAGTCTGAATCTGCCAAAAATTGTATAATGTTTTTGACATTGATTGTCACTAAGATAAGATTGTGACTTAGAATATTTTTATTTAGGGGAATTGGCCTGCTGTACTTTTTGGATCACGCAAACTCATGTTCGAAAGACCGCCGGATTTTGGCTTAAAATCTTGATTTTAAGACGCAATCACATGACTGTAACTCTGTTCTAATAGGTAGTGAGTATGGACAGTAACAGTAAATTATCTTTAAATACTTAGGTGTAAGCTACAAGAGGCGTTATAACTAGGGCGTGACATTAGATAATTTTGGACAGCTCTACCTCTTTTTAGGTCTACATTCATTTGGCAGCGCATATCTTGTGCGCAAGAGTGCATTGTTTATCTACCGCCGCGTGGGGTCGGCCAATAAGGTAGCGGGTTCGATCCCAGCTGCGCACTGTTTATTACGGTGCGGGTATGTAGCTAATAGATAGAGATGTTCCTTGCGTTAGTGTTCTTTGTATTAAAATGTTTATGTTAGAACGCTTTCGAGCTTCTGGGATATTGAAGAGAGTAAAGCACCGAGGTTGAAGGTTTTTGTTTCAAGTTTTGATCTTAATCATTTTTACCCGACTACGGCGAAGCAAAAAGGAGGGTTATCATTTTGACCGGTATGTATGTATGTATGTTCATCTGTTCTCACATAACTTCTAAACTACTTATTGTAATTAAACAAATGAGGTATCGTTGCAAGCATCTTGATCGTCCGCTAGTTATAGGCTATGCTGACGTCACATTAAATCCGGAGTCACACTTAATCCGTTCAATGTATGCCTTAACACGACGTGTGACTCCGGATTTATAATTTCTCTGTCTGTGATGTCTTGTTTACACCTTTTTAGTTGACGTTTTTTTCGTAGTTGAGTTTTAGTTTTTATGACTTTTATTTTTGTATAGATGATTTGTTCAATACGAGAGTATTTAGATTGTTAAGAACAATGGTGTGTTTTTCTTAAAGTAATAGTAATGCATTGGCATTTCAGGATACAGTTTTTATCACCACAGAGTCAATAGTGTTCACACACCACATGGTGAAAAGCCCTAGTCGTTTTCAAATTAACCCAGACAATTCAATTCAAATTCTCAAATACATTTTGTGTCAATAGTCAGAAACAGCAAGCAATTTTATACGTAAGTCACTTACGCGAAATCAACGTAGAACCTTCATAATAAGTAAAGTTTCTACCTCATTCCTCCTAGCTTGATTGTCACGCTCAAGCCTCATAATACGGTTAGCAGACCTGCAGGCTCTTCGTGACCATAGGTTAGAAGGCGTGTAGCGGGCACACTACCTGTCTTCCTTTCGTTACGAGTTTAGCGTGGTGATACTAAACTATGTACATATATAGTGGGTGCAATGGTAGCCTATAGGCTTTGGTAGCATTTAAAAATATACAGTACGACACAACTTTGCATTCATTCATTTCAATTTTATGAATGTATTTGGTTATATGATTTCACAGGTTAATGCGTTTGCGTAAAGATCATTTTCACCTAAAGCAGTAATAAAGATTGGTGAATGCGCACTCAGTTCAGATGGTGATTGGTTTTACGAATTTTGCCAATGCTACATCTAAGTTATGTTTTACTGTACTTTATTATGTCATTTATGGCAGAATGGATCTTAAAAACAGGATCGATAAACCGACAGTCACTGCTTCTTCCTGAAAAAAGCTTTTTCGAGAATTAAACTCAAAGCATTTATTTCAATCGAAGGTGTTGCCACAGTCATCAAAATTATAAGTGAACTACCAGTTAGTCTGTGGCGGCATCTACAACGCCACATGCAAACTACGCATCAAAGACCTGACGTCACACGAATCCCGCATTGCGCAAGCAGAGTTTACCGCGCGACGAGTATATACACGACCTCCTGACATCAATCGTTGGGCAGTTGCCCACCAAACACTACACCCGTCTGTTTGGAGGATCCTCCCTTTCCTATAGAGGATGAGTAAACTTTACCTGTTCCTCATGCCTCTATAAGTCCAACGCCTGCAATGCATGGAGTATTTAGCTGGAATGGTCTTCTGAAAAATTTGCTTTCGTCCACCGAAAATATTTTTTTTGGTTTTCTATTAATATTTACTTATATCAACTCATCACCAATAAATTTTTCAAGAGTGGTGAGCAACAAAAAACTTCAGATTCCACGTAAAATCCTTTGGCTTACAGTTTATGTACAAGTGATGTATGTCAAATTCAAAGTCAAATCATTAATTTCAAATAGGCCCTTATAAGGCACTTTTGAACGTCAAAATATACAAAAAATTTAATTGATTCTAGTCGCCCCTTCCAAAAGGTAGTTTTGGCATGGAGAAGAATGGGCAAGAAACTACACCGTTACTCTTTTAAAATGTTTTACAATATTTTGTATCGGCACATTATTTATATAATTATATGTGAGGACGATGCACTTAGAATAAAATTACTATACCACAATAGGTAAAAAGAATTAATAATTAAAAATGAAGCAAAAACAGATAAATTAATTATGTTATAGATACATGGTGCTCACATATTTACAAACATTGTAAAAGTAGACGATTTTCCTAAAATTTTACAATTAATAAGTCAGTGTGTTATGAAAGTTAGCATCCAGATAGTATCTGGAGATGTGTCTATCAATCTTCTGATGTCGTATCTCAAGACTGCTCTAAATTAAATTAGAAAGGCGGACTTATCTAATTTGCGTCAGTTTGGTTATTAATTTGCGTAGGCTAATTGTCGGTGGCCGGTCATCTCTATTATGTTGACTGACAAGGATCTGTGGGGACTGGATGTTACTGTTAGTAAATGGGATTTGGTACCTTTAGGTGGAAATGAAGTCTTGAATTTGAAAGTATGAAGTTTAATATAGGATACAAAAGAAAGTAAAATGTTTAAATTAAATACTTTAAAAAAATCTTACTATGCTTTTCCAGTTATGTTTTGCAAGCTATTGACGAAATAATAATAATAAAGAAGCTAAATGTATAAAGACAATGGTTGAAGAGATTACTCTTTTTGATAATTAGCTTTATATTAGAGTAGCGACCCACCCCGGCTTCGCTTCGTGTGCAATTTACATTGTGAAGACGGTATTCTGTTCACGATACGTTCTGCACGAGTTCTGAGCCTAACCTAACAAAAAGTACAGCGAGACTTGCTTGTAATATATTTAAGATAGTAGGTATATTAGTATTATTAAGTACTTCTTTTTGTATATATTTACGTAGCTTATGTCCATCTGGAATTATGTACCTTTCATTTAATGCATGTATTATTACTTTTACTACTTATAGTTTTTATATTATTTATTATCAATTATGCTATTTGAATTTTTTTTTGTTGATTTTTTTTTTTTTAAGTAACTAATTATATTTGTGTGTTCTTTTGCTCTTATGTTACAAATCTGTTTTCATGTATTTATGTTTTTTTTTTATATATAGTAACATCACAAAACTTGAAAATATTGCAAGTGCTGTGCACACATTTAAGTGGCAAATTCACTTTAGAGTTTAAGTTTGATATTGTACCCCTAAAATGTTCTAGTGAATAAGTCGTTGGAGTGCCGTAATTAAATAAATAAAATAAATAAATAAATAAATAAAAGGGGAAAAGGATTTTTCAAATAAGTGCTGTAGTTCCCTTCGCTTATAAACAAACTCACAAAAGTCGTCCTCTCTCTTCTAATATTAGTATAAATTTACTTACATTAGGTACTACAAAGTTTACAATTCTTAAATTAGCAGACTTTGGAGCTTCTAATTCAAGCTGAAAATATATGATATTTTCATCCTTCATATCCTTTTGTTTCACAGCTATCTAATATCGATCACATCTAGCTATATGTATATACCTCACCTATGTTAGCCCACACATTCTGTTGATAAATACCACGGCAGATTCGCTTAGAGGTAATAAATTTCACAAGATTACCGCCATAATGATTAATATACGCTTCGGTACAAAAATGAAGAGCCGCAGCCGATCGATCAACGTGGGTGTTTAATATGAGCGTATGGTCATTTATCTTTATCGATTAGTGCTATACGGTACCGGTACTCAGTACTGGCATAGAATGAAAATATATGTGTAGAAGCGAGCGCATTATAAAATGCTATTATTTTTTTGGGCCGTAAGAAATTAACGTTCAACCTCATCAGAATTGTCTTGTACCTTGCAGTTCACGTGTAGGTACATCTCTATGACCCCATCAAAATTCGTAGCGTGTGTGACTGCTTTGATCTCGAAAACTACGCGGATACGACACACGTAGCAACTGCTAGTCTCTGAAGCTAATTTCGTGTATGTGAACTAATTCCATCAGACTGGTATGGTAGTCTCGGCGCTCGATCGCGAAAACATTGACATCCCAGCAGTGCATGTAGGCTCTTTGACGAGTCGTAAAAAAGGCAAAACAATCGAAAATCATCGAGTGTAGGCCAAAGATTTAAATTATTAGATTTCACCTCATCATACTTATGTCGCACAAAAAGTGTTAATGTGAGAAGAGTGAGTTCACTATTCCCGAATATGGCATTTCCATGGCAGCATAATACGTTATGTGTGTCAGAAGTATGAAAAGGAAACAGAAACATGACCATGAAATAAAATCGTTAAATCCGTCGATATAGGTGGATCCCTGCTTGTACCGCTGGTTAGCCTTATGCGAGAATCTGAGTTTCGCATCTGTATGGTTTTTTTATTCAATGGTATCGATAATGATTGCAGGGTAATTCTCAACTAGATGGCGCGGAGGTAAAATTATAGGGAGGTGTGTGTGTCTTTGTTGTAATGGAATTAGAGGGAATGAGATATGTATTTAATGAACGATGGCGGGTAATCAAACGGATAAGGGACGGAGTTAATTTAGCGTTGTACTGGGCTAAGCATTGATGGATTAGTGAAGGCATTTATGAGTCACCAAAGGTTTATTGGGGTTTAATGTTCATGTTTCACTACTTACGTAAAAAAAAGGATTTGAAGTTACATATATATGACGTGGTAAATCCGGTTCCGGTATCGTACAGTGAAGTTGTGTCATACTAGTGTTCCTAATAAAAATACGATTCCAGTGTACTAAGTGAATATCCTTTGTAAATACTTACAAGAATGATAACATCATAAACCGAAGAATTAGAGTGAAAAACCTATTTAAAACACAGGATTAATTTATAACCAACGGTAAAATAAGCGTTGCCATCAAGTTACAGAAAATACCAGTCAGCTTACAGAAAAAAAACACCAAACGTATTGCTGAGTATTGAATAGAAGATAAAACCAATCTAGGAAGAAAATGAGAAATTAAAATCTTAAGACGTAATCTTAAAGAAAAATAATCTTAGTCTGCACGGGGTAAAGGAACCTAAGTTACTCAGAATTTTACTAGAGAAGAACTACAGAATAGGAAGCAAAAAGCTGGAAGTAAAAGGAAAAGTGGAAAAAGGAATAGAACAAACACACACTCCTCTCAAAACATGGAAAACAAAGAGGCAACAGTAATTAATTTAGATTCTAAACTACAAAAAACAGACGCATTCGCATACATGCGAGCAAGATCATTTTCGCTGTTTGAAACCAAGAATTCGAATAATACAAAATAGGAAATATATGACACCGGCAACCTAAAACAACCACATAAATCAACCGATAAGGCAACAACACTAAAAACAAAACAAACACATGAAGCAAAAACTACTTACAATATCTCCAATCCGGTTGGTCACCGTGGGGAAATCGATCAACACCATATCCAAAATTTCAAAAGGAAAAACTGAAACAATTAATACTAGAACTTTAAAAATCAGAAGAGAGTCTTATAAAACTAGAATCAGCGCTGAACAACACAAACTGGGACATCTTGGGCCTCAGTGAAGTTAGAAGGCAAGGGGAAGTGGTAGAAACAAACGGACAATTTTTTTTCTACCACATAGGCGAAACACCCGGCACCACGGCGTGGGTTTTATAATTAAGGAAGAGCATGCACGCATTGCCGTCTTGAATATGACGATTTAAGGCTATGCCCACAGAAGCAAATGACAAAGAGAAAACAAAAGACATCGAAAAGATCTATTTACAGTTGAGCCAAACAGTTAAAGATTTCTCTCATAAAAATCTTATCGTAATGGGTGATTTCAATTCTCAAATTGGAAGTAGACAAGACTTCGAGGATACTGTAATGGACCCTCATACCACAGATAGATGAAGTAAAAACGGAGAAATACATTTTGCTTTGCATTTGAACACAACTTCATGATTCTAAACAGCAAATTTCGGAAAAAAAAAGCCGTAGATGGACTTGGAAATCTCCTAACGAAGAAACTAGAAACGAGATTGATTTTATTCTCACAAACAATTCAAGAAGTTTTGACGATTTTAGCTGTTAAGCTGCAAAGAACTTTAACTTCAACACAGACCACAGAATGATCAGAGTGAACCTCAAAGCGTTACCAACAAAAAAACTAGGACCGATTATCTCCCAAAACCTAGGAAAGGATTAAATCTAGAAGAATCTCTCTAAATAAAGAAAAATCTACAAAACACACTTAATAACTACTATAACACAGAAACACAGCTAACAGTAGGTACAAGAAAAACACGACCAGATAAAAAAAAACTTTACAACGAACAGCCAAGACAGAAAATAAACCTATAGACACAAAAGTACCGGAAAAGATAAAAAAATAATAGAGAAAAGGAAAAACCTGATAATAGAAGAACACAAGAACAAAGGAATTCGAATGGAAATATCACAATTAAGCAAGGAAATAAGAGTAAAAATAGAAAACAAAAGAAATGAAACCGAATAAAAATACTAGAAGAAGAAATCACCAAATCAGGAGGAATAAGGAAAGCGCAGAAAAAACGAATAGACAAAAAACATTGAATTCCAAAGCAAAAGGACAAAAAGAACAGAAATTGTTGAGGCAGTTACTGAATTTAACACTGCTCTTTACAAAAATCAAAAACAAAGGACAGGCGATTGACCTCCAAAGCGATACAAACCAGATTCCAAATATATTAGAAATGGAGACAGAAAACGCTGTTCAAACGCCTGGAACAGGTATTGGTCTTTGAAGGAGATTATGAAAAGCCCTGAGCTTAGCCCAAAATTAAAAGGGAAGTTATTTGATTCGTGCTTGCTGCCGGTTCTGACATAATATGGATGCTAGACTTGGGCTTTAACAAAGTCACAAGCCAACAAATTAGCTGTGAGCCAACGTGCCATGGAAAGAAGTATGATGGGAGTAAAAAGGAAAGACCGGATTAAAAACAAAGATATAACAGGTAACGACGGTGACTGACGTCAGACGGAAAATCAGAATACTTAAATGGAAGTGGGCTGGTCAAACCCTCAGAGGCTCAGACAAATGGAGCAAAAGAATAACAGTCTCGTATCCGAGAAATGGCAAACGAAATAGAGGAAGGCAGAGAAAACGCTGGAGCGACGAGCTGGAAACTATGAACTCGATTAGCAATAATAGAGAAAAATGGAGGGAGATGGCCTTTGCCAATGGGCACACAGACACAACAATATAATTACCTATTATAATTTTATTTTTAACTTTTTATTTACAACTTGTTAGTAATTTCATTTTAGTAGCATAAGTTTTAAGTAGTAGGTCTGAATAAATGGCTTATATAATATTATTATTATTATATATGACGCAACGACCATACCCATAAGCTCGATAATCTTTGTAGCTTTTACAGTTTTGATTGATAATATGACAGATGTTTAAATCACCTGCACTGAGGTGAAGGGTCTCAGGTTCGACCTCAATTTGATAAATCGCACTCCGTCTCGACTTACCACTAATTACTGAAAAGTCTTTAATTATTGCAACACTGAATAATGATCGACATTAAAATGTTGCCACATTTTGCACTTAATAATGTTGAAAACTGTATTTAATTTTATGTCTGTTTGTACAGACATCATAATTAAAGGATTTTATGGCTGAATTAAAGATTGAAATGCGTTGATCACTTCTAGACATATAATTGTGATCTTGTTTTTTCTTGAAAGGTGATGAACTGGGCAACTAATAAAAGAGTGTTTTTTTTTTAACAAATGGAAATTAGAAAGTCAAGCGTTACTTTCAAACGATTTTTATAATACTAATAATAAAGGTGAAGAGTATGTTTGTTTGAACGCGCTAATCTCTGGAGCTGCTAGTCGGATTTAAAAAAATCTTTATGCATTTGGTATCCTAATTCTTGAGGAAGGTTATACGATATTTACCATCACGCTACAACGCTTAAGAGCCGAGCAAAAAGAAAAAAAGTTAGAAAGAATGCTAAACGAAAACGAAGCAATAGAGCGGGCGGGCGCTGGGATGCGACGCGGTGCGTCGGGGGCCGAAATTTCATGCGGATGAAGTCGCGGGCAGATTCTAGTAACTAGAATAAAAATATACTGAATGTGCGATACAAAATATAACTTTATTTACTACTCAACAAGATACACATTTAGTTGAGATAATTCGAAAATGCCTCGCTGCGTCGCGCTGCGCCGCGCTGCGCCTCGGGATGCCTCGCGGCATAGCGCGACGCATCACGAAGCAGCGAGACGTGGGGCTGCCAGTGACTTCACGATACGCCTCGCGAAACTACTGGCCTCTTCAAGCATCGTCGCGTCGCGTCACGTCTCGATTCGTCTCGTCTTTTTCTAGTTTGGTTGCTAATCCTAGTATGGTTGTATATCAATAAAAACCTTGACATACAATATCAATAAAAACCTATGTCCTTTCCCAGGGTTCAAAGAAAATCCCCATACCAAATTTAATCACAATTGATTTAGCTGTTTAGCCACGAAAGTGTAACAAACAAAGAAACAAACTCACATTCGAATTTATAATATTAAGCTAGGATGTCATTCAAAGAAAAATGAAGGTGTCCGCAACCATGCCGCAATTTCTTGCCATCAGTCTCTTATAAAGTGTGTTCAATTGTTCATGTTTATTATTTTTATTTACATCAACACGCTAATTAACTTTTATTTCAACGTATCAAAAGTCAGTTTAACAACACCTTATTTAACAAACACCCCGCCTTACGAATTTAGGATCAAAACATTCCATCAACTTTGACAGTTGCGACACTGTTGCATTCAAAACCGAACTGAAAAGGATTACTCGGCTTTAAATTTAAATTCTAAATAATAACTAAGTCTGCTAGACGTACGCACGCAACTTGCGCACGCGCGGGCGGCAGCGTGCCCAATCCGCTCTAATTTCACAAGATTATCACCACAGAGTATGTTGGCAGTAGGTCAACTCGGATATTGATGGGGTACACCTGCGTTTATTGTGTTACTGGTGTTTGTAGTTAGACTATGTTTGTTTGGCTCATTAGGCTGTGGTATGATATTGGTAGTCTAATTAGGATTGGTGTTGTTTACTTTTGAACAATAAGTAGTGTGTTTTGATTGTTTTCAGAAACATGTGATTGATGTGTTCTGAATTTAAAGCTAGAGCAAGTGATGAAGATGTCTTATTCGTGGCAAAAATGAGGCTCTAAAAACTCTATTACTGCTTAGTGTTAATGTGTAGGTAGCCTATTTTTTTGGTACTATGATATATTAATTATGATATGCCCGAAATAGAAAGCTTGATTTATGTATGATTGCACATAAAAATATCACGAAAATATACAGTTTAGCTCCTGCTTGAGCTATTTTGGTGCATATTTTTGGTGTACATTATAACATAAAAAAAAACATTATAGTTATAGCCTAGCTCCTCGAACCCACATTCCCCTCTCATAACATCCCCTAACACCTTCCTTATCATGAGCACCGCGTTAAGCAAAATTTCTGCGTTATCACCGTCAACATGGCCGCCTGGCTGTAGACGTCGCTCGTCGCGCACTATATCACAGCGGATATTTACCGCCGGCCACCGCCCGCCGGTGACAGCCTTATCTGTTATCAGTATATGGATAGATACCTTATTGGATGCTTGCCGTATCTATAGTTTGGGCTCTGGCCTTGAGATTTGGAATGGTGGAGTTTTGTGTGAGTTTTGCATGAGTTGGTGGCAAGTAAAACGAAAGGCGATGCGTTGATGTCTTTTGTTCTTTACAAAAGACATCAACGCATCGCCCTTCGTTTTTCGTAAAAAGTTTTCGTTTGACGTGTCGTTTTTGACGTTTATTGGATTAAAAAAAATCAGTCTGTTTACCATATAAACCTAAATATAGGTATAATAATATTATAGTTTTCATCGACAATGGTCTGCTGAACTATCTTTAGATGTTTATTTTTCACAGGGGCCAAAATATTTATAACAGAGAATTACGTTGTCAAGTTACAAAGAAACTACTTTTTGAAGGCTTTGATTTTCAACATGTGATTTATGAAAATATTTACTGTATTAACACTTTATTTTACACAATTGGTTCTTAATGGATTCCTTAGGAATACTTGTTAAGTATTACTATCAACAAAATCGCAAATATACCAACTTTAAGTAGGTACAAGAGGAGTTAAACCGTCCTCAGGTTTGAGAGTTAGATAGAATTCCGCTCTGGCTAATTGGCGCTGACAACCATCGCGAGAATGTATGATTTAGATTCGCTCTTGCAGACTCTGTTGCACATACCTGCAGGCTAAATTACTGTTACTGGTTTAATTCTTTAATTAAGTCGTGTTATAAATGTAACAGTTTTATTACGTGTGGTAAATAAAATAATTAATTGGAATTATGTGTTTGCTGTAACGGAAGACAGAGATAATTTGAAAATCCTGATGCAATGATACTTTATTGACTTTGATAGCAAAAGCTGACACATGCTCTGAAGCTTTATATAATTTCAACGTGCCAGACAAAATAACTTTTGTTAGTACAACCCAGAGCAGCAGTGTCTTCGTTGCTAGATAACTACGAGGGCGGCAAAATAACAGCTAATAAGGACCCTCGGTAAGTGTGTCTAGAATTTTCTAATACCTTTTATAAAGTTTCATATTGAGACACGAAGCAACAAAATACTATCTAGAGAAATGTGGCCGCTTTTCTTTAGATCGATTTTTCTTCGTAGATCGTGTTTGGGCGCCCTCTACGTTTTTTCTGCCAGCTTAGTAAGAACCAACCCATTTTTCTTAAAAAAAGTAAAAGAAACAATGATGTTTAAAAAAAAGTCCTTGAAACAACCAACTTCGCTGTAGTCAGAAGTTTCATCTCCTTCATTTTGAAAGATTAGTTCTAAAATCAAAATCACCGATAAATCCTATCAGTACAAACTAAATCGGCTGAACTATAACTATGGCACTGTTACGCCAGTGAAAGGGAGGGTGGGCATCTATTTTACTAGACCAATACCACCACATCTTTTGTGTGTGTGCATAATGGTTGCGACAAGGGTTAGTGGCCTGGGAGTGGCCAAGGCAGCAGGGTACTTGGTACTTGCTAGTGTCGGCTTCAGGCTTAGCTCTAGATAACAGCATGCGGAAGCTGCGACGTGCTACAACCTGATAAGGATGTGTAGGATCATTATTGTGTGATATTTAACATGAGTGTTCTGTAATATTTATGAGTACACAATAATTTACTTGTTTACTGTTATTATTGAGATTTTTTTAGATGATCAGCATTTTGTTTTAATAGAAATAAAATATTATCCTTGGTGAAAATAGACAAATGACAATATTTTAACAAAATGTCTCTGTTTATTCTAGCAGTTACTGCTTGCTACTGGTTATTGCTTGGAGTAATTTAGTAATTAAAAAGAGTTTTACTCACCTCGTAAACTAGAATTAAAACTCATTAACACATGTATGCTAATATACCCCTAATGAAATAATTGTATAGGCAGTGTTTGGGCAGAACCGTGAAGATGAAAAGCAAAATACCTCCAGCAGTAGGTCAGTCTGTAGATTATTATGTTAAAGATGATGATGACAACGAAGATATAAACCTAATTTTAAAAGAATTTAAATGAATGTTAGTGTTACTGTACCTTGAATTATGAGAGGCTTTAGTACCCAGTAGACTTATGCGTCAATATTAGATAGGTACCTATATCGACTAGCAACTAGAATGCTATCAGGTGCGTGAGTCACTACCTATGAAGCTTGTTCAAAATTCAAATGTATAACAGGATTAAGGCAATTATAAGGACATTTGCGTTCTTATCTATGCATACCTACTAAATTATCGAGGTAGTAACAACGAGATCTAAGTTAAATTCTAACAGAATAGACGTGTTGTTCCGTTCAGCTTTGTATTTCAATCAAATATGGAATTCATTTATTCAAATAAGGCTGTAGAAATTCTGAGGATTTTTTTCCCCTACAGCAGTAGTAACATAGGTTAACAAAAAACGCTTCAAAGTAGGCACATTTTGACAGTCAAGAATTACAAAAGAAAATCCCTTCCTAAAAAGGAGTGATTTCTTAAAATGATTAAGAAAAAATCGTGAGGAATAAAATCAATCATATTATTAAACAAATGAGTTTAGTTTCATAATAATTATGAATAGTGTAGTTTGCAATGTTGTCTTATCAGAAATCGCGGATTCATCACAACGACCAAGGGTCGATCAAACATCTTTCTCAGCTCTACGAAACACAGCCTGATATTTGATCTGCCTGTTCTATGGGCTCTGATGTATTTATCTAGACCCTCTGGGTATACTGGAACGAGGAAGTATGAATATCGCTGTAGGCTTGTTACGATATCTGCCGGATCATTACTATTACAGCCATGATAAAGGGATAAAGAATTGACAACATTAATAAGAATGGAGGAGCTTGGAAGATATCAAAATAGTTGTATATGGAGAAGAGCCCGTAAATTACAGACAATAGGTCATTTAAAAACATAATGCAATTAAATAATTTAAAACGCTGACAAAGGAAAAGCATGTAGGAAAATATTTTTATGCAGATATTTTCGCGGCAATTACAAAGCAAAGCGGCCGCGCAGCTGCGATCTCTTTACAAAACAATGAGTCAACATCCCATTTAAGTACCACCGATGTTCCTAATAGGTACAATGTAAATATCGACACCAATTAAAGTCCGTACAATATATGTCGAAACATCGCACAATTAACGCGTCACACAATGTCAGAAGCGCATAAATCCGGCACAACCCTGAACTCCAAGGCTGTCCCTAATTATACCTTTCGAATGAGACGTCATTTCCTTACGCTTACGAAACATTAAATGTAAAAAGAGGCTTTTTCGCGTTTCAAAGGTGTGAATTTAAATAATTGCAATAATCGCGGCGCTGGACGGACATGCGAACTTAATGAACGGGGCTACGCGTGAAGAAGACAGGCAGACTGCCGACAAAGAGTCGCAGTACCCGTCTGTACGACACCTTAAGTTTCGGCGACTCCGTTCACACACACCTCTGGGAACAATTATAAATGAGGTCGATTCCATATCGGTAATTCTCGCCTCAGGTATTCACATTTCCCTTATGTGTCCATATTGTACTAAGTGTAAAAAAATATAAAACTCGTAATATTCAACGTCTTCAATACAAGCATCCTGTATTTTTCAATTAAATTTTTATAATCTCACAATTTCTTTATGAGTGAGAACGTCGTTCGTTTTATAAGTTTTATGTAGGGGGTATAATTTCATACTCTCATAAGTTTTTACGTATCAATAAATATTTGGTTCGTCTTTAATATTTTATGAATTTTGGAAATCCTACAATTGAATGAGAACGGAACCACCATACTTTCATAATTTCTATTACTTTTTTATTTTATGTTCATTTCGATGAAAATCGTAAATAAAGTTTGGTCGATGATTGGTGCATTATGGGTACAAATAACAGGATTCTCTGAGCCATAAAGTCCTGATAAAGTAATTGAGATGCACACATGGTTCAGATTCTTCATTTCCGAGCCCCCGTACTTTTGCCATAGTAAAATTTTATTACCCAGCATTTGCGACAATTGTATTAACGATTGATCGAACTTGACTCACTGATTAAGGCTTTGCCCTTTCCTGTACAGGACTGAATAATACTTTCCATATTATTTTCTCACTTTTATTGCCTGTAATAAGCCATTTAATCCGTAATAATACTCGATTAGTGCAAATAGAAGAAAGGGTGTCAGTTGCTGAAATGACGTCGTAAAGTATTATTGCGAATTCGTATTCTCGATGGGCATTCGAAATGATGACGATTTTCTTTTGTTTTGAACAGTGTAGCAAAATAAAAAAACAAATGACGAAATGGAACATCACTAAAGCCAACATTTTGTATTTGGAAGACTAAAATTGTTGCAATACAAACAACAATTTAATTAGCAGCAAAGACACAGCTATGAATATTTATACAGAGTTTAGTGAAGTGGGCTATTGACAACACTGTCAGTCCTATGTTAATAACATGTCATTGGTGTCAGCACTCCCAGCAATAATATTGATGAGATTGACAGTCGACGTACTAACTATAAATATTCTGAAACTACGAAGTATCACTTTCAAAGCAGGATTTGTAATAAATTAAAATAGAAAACGAGGTTATAAAATAAGAGCTCTGGTTTGGAATACTGTCTGATATAGAGTGATTGCTCCATATTATAACACACAGCTATTAATTGAAGTTGTAATGTACAGATTAATAAAGAACTTACAAAGAAATATACTTCTCTTCTATTAGAAGCAGAGTCCTTTTGACCAAGCAGAAGAAGTCAGACAGAAATATAGCATAGCGATAAAGAAGAAACATTCAATTGTTTCAATCCGGTAATACACAATTTTAATCGGTGACTGATACCCTAATGTTGAGTAAGCAATCCTGCGACCAGACTGGCGCGGGCGGCTATCCGGCCAGTGACCATCACTCACTAGCCAGACAGGCCAACAGCTAAACTTGTCTACACACGACCCGACCGTCCAGAGTGATGAATGTCCCGACTTAACCCACTTGACAACTCATTTTCTCGTAACAGATTCCATTACCAAACGCTCAAATAACATAGTAGCAACGATCACCTTCGCAATAGCAGACCATAATGGTAGCCTTATTCATACGACCATCATTATTTTCTGTCTCGCAACAAGGCAAAAACAATCAATAAAAATAAATCATTTAAATAACCATAAACACGTATTACAATGCGCCGACATTACATCTCCTAATGATTTCGCTAACGAATCATTGAAAGTGGTCGGATCGCGTGCGCGCGCTCATGTCCGCAGCGATCTAATCGCGGGTATGTGTGTGTGTGCGTTGAGATTGTGTGTGTGCAATGCGGTCGTAATAATATGAAAGTGTTGTCCGGACCCCGCCCTAGCCTCGGGGCCGCTCTGTGTTCCATTTACATCTGCTCGAATACTTTATTAAGCCTTCTGTCGAGCGCGCTCCAGATTCTGTGCCTTGTTGAATTACTGATAACGATAACGGATACCGTAGTATTCTTGTTGCTAGTCTCCGCCAAAACGTGCAAATAAATGTATTATCTTTCGCAGACTGATGTTTCTGTATCTCGATTTCAAAGTATGAGACAAACAGCTTGCAGCATTTTAATTTATCCAGGTGATTGACTTCACCTTTAATCTCGAAAATAACCTCAAAGCACATTTCATTCAACGTTAAACGTTCCCCGACAACATAGTAAATAATTTAGCAGTATTTCATCCAGCTACTTAAGACATTTTTTGACTTACGATCGTCGTGATCCAAAGTCAACTTCACTTGATGTATTGTTAAAATTTATAAGGCAATTATTAATAAGAAGTACCTATACCAGTCCGGATATTAAATCGGTCGGCGAAACGGTAATAAATTGCAATAATTTCAGTAAAAGCTCCATTTATTATAATCATCAGTGGGTATTTTCTAGTTACACTAGTATTTTGAGTCGACTATCTAAACTGGAGTATCAATACTTGTCTGAGTTTCACTGAACGATAGTAATGTTTTTGTAATATCTATTATTATCGTACAATTACTGTTCGACATGTTTTCCATGGCGGTTTGAGAATAGACAAAGATAGAGGCGGTCGTTGGTAATACCAGCAGTTTCTGGGATAACCAACTACTGTATTTGCATAATAACAGAAACTAATATGGTATTTAAATTATTTGGATCATAACAATAGCAATGAATTATGTACTCTACGTACCTTCCCTGGTGTTTGGAGGAATAGATAATCTGGAAAATAATATACATTAATATTATATAGATTACATGAAGTTATCCGGAAAAGAACATAGCTTGCAAAGTAAGCAAGCTGAAGTTGCAGTGGGCTGGACATTTTTGTTGAAGAACCGATGACCGGTGGAGCAGATGAGTCCTGGAGAGGAGACCGTGTTTCAGCAAACGTAGGAAGACGGTGGACTGGGTGTTGTGGCGCAGCCTGGAAGAGGCCTATGTCCAGCAGTGAACTGCTATACGCCGGGTTGATTGTTGATTGATACATGCAGATTTACGTCAACCAACATCCTATTGTCTATAATGTTATACCTAGGTACTGTGAATAATGTTTTAGAATTAATTAAGGCTGAGGAGGTACCTAGTACCTACCTACAAAGCAGACTAGTAGATTATTTAAGACTTTACCCGTAAAAGGGTAAGACAAATGGCCATGCACTTACAAAAGCTGTCTAAAGGGACCACAAATTATATTTTTACCCATAACTGGCTTTATTTATTTGCACCTACCAATAAAGTTTTTACACAAAAGTTTTTCAGGATCAACAATGTCCTAAATAAACATTAAAATCCCTTTACTTAGTCATTATCATCATGCCAGCCCCTTATCCCTATTTCAATTTAATTGGAGACAGTCCTAACATAACTGCAATATTGATGAATAAACAGTGAGCCAAAGAACTCAAAACACGTGGAGGTCAAAGATCAGTGGATGTGCATACACAGTGACAGGTTATCTTCGAGAATAGCATCACATTTCTCTCAATGACTCATGTTCTCCTAGTACATAGTAAGTGGATCATTAATATTTATGTTGCTAATAAAATCATCAATCACTTGTATACTGTTTTTATTTACATAGAACTTTTTAAGAACGTTAGCAGTCTGGACTGCCTCGTTGGTCAAGTGGTCGTAAGCGGTACTGCTGAGCATGCGGTTCTGGGTTCGATGCCCAGGTTGGGCAAATTGTAATTGGGTTTTTCCATCTGGAATTTCTCAGTAGCAGCCCGAAGTCTGGATTTGTGCCCGGTTGATGGCAATAGGCTCGCCCCCTATTACATGGGACTTAAACATAACAGCCGAAATATGGGTTTACTATAGGTACACCTCTGCCTAACTCATTGGGGAATACAGGCGTGATGTTATGTATGTAGCAGTCAGTTGTGTTGGTTTTTCTGAACTTACTATATAACATTTTATTGACCCACTATAGGGTACAGGCATGTTCTTATCCAAACAAAGAATGAGCATTGATCGCCAAGGATGACGATTTCAAACTCTGTCAGAGGTGGTTTCTATGAAATCACGCACGGAAGGCATTAAAATTGTCTTATTTGTAGGAGGTACATGCGCGGTTTTGAACCCTCACCCCGATGCTTAAAATGCAGATCGGTTCCTCCGCTTCATCACGACAACGGTGACAAATAAATTTCAAGTTACTGGAAATATCACTATATGTGCTAGTTAAGAATAAGAACGTCACAGTCCATGAAATAAACCCCTGACTCACAACATGAGACAACAGTATGGTAAAGATCCTATTGATTTTTAATTATAAACGTAACAAGTAATACTTATACATATTAGGAATTCCGATTATTCCACCCTCAAGCCAACAGACTAGACATTGTCCAATAAAGCACGCACTTACAAATGGGGCCATAAATAATGACACACTTCCGAGTCATGTGTCATTATTAATACAATAAGTCGTAAATCAATCAGCTTACATTTACCTTTTTGTATTTCATGTCCAATAGAATCTGATGCATAAATAAATAAATAAATAAAAATAAAAATTGCAACAATGGTACTTAAGTATGAACAGTCTTAGGATGTTTGTAACAATATTATGTGTACTGATACTGAATCCCAAACTAGGCCAGGAGCCTGTATCTTGGGAGACAGTGTTCAGCATAGAATAAAATGCGAAATTATGAGAAAGAATTATGACATCGGTATGTTTTTCTCTTCTCGTTGTGTGGACTTTGAATAAATTAAAAATATTGAAAACAATACGCCGTTTTTACAACATAGCGATATTAAAATAATACGTTTTTCGTACCATCAATTTTTACTGTGCAAAACCACAGGTCTTCATTCCAAAGCTTGAATTTCCAAAAGCTCATATTTCTTAATTTAAGCAAAATAATCATTATTCGAACAAAACAAAATTATATCAGCCTAAACAATTGATAAAAAAAACCACCTAACCGCGTCCGCCAGTGTATCAGTGAATTGTTGTACGCAACAGATCCGAGTCAGTTATTCTGCGCAGGATCACGTCTGTGTTGAGTTGAGACACTAAAGGTCTGTGCGTACGCTTGCGAAACTTATCGTAAGTAAATAGAGCAGATAAAGGTGTGCGCAATTTCTACGAAGCCTAACTCGTAATTTGTCGACAAAATTTGTTAATTACGTAACTTTGAAGCATTCAATGCTCATTCGTGCTTGAAAAATGCACAGTCCGGTACGTCGGTTGTCAAGTTTGTCATCTAAATTCTGTTACGTTAGGAATTCTTTGTAGTCATTAATATTTGCGTACAATGTCGTCTTGCGATTCAGATGGCGTAGTTTTTATAATGAATGCGAATCTCGTTTTTTTTTAGTCTAGAAACAAGGCTGTTTTTTGTGTAGGAAACGAGATGATGTTGCGTAGGAAATTAGGTGTCTCGATCATTAGATGACACGCTGTTTTTGTGCTCTAATTTTTTGCTTCTGTATTTTCCTGTTTGGTACATATTTCGTGATAGATCTGTGTGTATTCATTAACTTTAGTGCTGCAAGTGAAATTAGTGGAATTGTTAAATCATTCATCATCACAAACAGACTACAATCATCTCCTACATACGGCTACAAATCGTCCATTGTTCAATCGACCGTCAAAGGGGTTGTTTTCGAACTAAAACGTAATTTCATCAGAAAATCTTAACAAATCAAAGAATTAAATTCCGGTTCTTAAACCAGCCAGAAAAACTTAAAAAGAAAAAAAAATAGATTCCATAATTTAATTTAATCATGAAACAAAAAAGCACGGAATCGTATCCGCAATGATTTTGTAAAAGAGATGTCTCACTACTGTAAGACAAAGCCACGGTCATTGCGTAGGCGCAGCAATCACTTTGAATACTTTGCAGTAATTGGACGATAACCTTGGCTAACTGATATTGATATCTTATAGCTTTTAGTTCCTAATTTCAACGGCCTATTTTATAAGAGATAATCTTGACAAGCATTGTAAATGAGAATGTCATATTTAATGCGTATTTGGTGTTTTTTGTTTTGCTTTGATAGTTTGTAAGGTTAAATAATTGCAATGGGTATTAAGTAGAAACAGGTACGCAATTCATTTGATTAATATAAGCATATTAGTCAAATAGGACTTCCTTATCCTGGACATTCTGGCAAAAATTTGCAACTTCATGGAACAGCATTATAACAAAAATGGAGAGCGAGCTTATTGCGATCGTAAGGTGCAATGACAGCACCGATAACTTAGATTAAACTTGGGTGTTTTTCGCCTCGTACTAGTATCTGACTTAGAGCCCACTTAGCCATCCAAGGTGATCAAGGCTACCCAGCTAAATAGACCAATGATATTAAAAAGGAACCGAGAAAAAACTGGACACGGAGGGCAAAGAGGAGGAGGCGGCCTGATATCCTTAAGTATATTCGATTGAAGGCAAAAAAAAAACTATCTTGAGTTCAAAGTGACTTTCAAACCCCCTTTGTCTTCCAAATCATTTGAATTTTCCACCTAACACTCATTTCCTACTATCTTACTATTGTCACTAAAATACACTAATAATACAATTAGCTGCTACAAATCGTCGTTACTTGGTCATTACCGATGTATCATCAGGCTGTGAGGCAACTTCACGCCAAGTTGCGCTGGCGCACGTGCCTCTACAGCCATCGCTACCGTAATACTGTAAGCGGTGGTAGAAAACGAGTGTTATTGCAATAGTATATATAATAAATATATAATAAATTAGATGAGTTTTTCTGAAAGGTTTTTTGTCCAAGTAATACAATTCATGGGTAAATAGGTTGAATATACAGTTATTATTGCCAGCGTGAACCATTTTTATTATAAGTTTGTTACCTAGATAAAAATAAATATTCCTTGCTCTACAGTCTACAGTTCTACACTTTACAGGAACCATTGTTGTGCAATTTCGGAACGTTGGTTAAATAGTTAAAAATTAAGACAAACCGAAACGAAAGTGTAACGCAGTCGCTTTAACAAGAACGGAACTTATGTCCTGAGAAATATATTTTCTCAGGACATAAATTCGCAAATTTTAGCACACATTTTATTTATGCAAAATAAGATAACGGAACCGGATATTGCATTATTTTTATCTTTAATCCCTATCTGCCATTCATTTGTGTAATAGTTACATAATACTATTTCCCACACATTCATTCAACAGCTCTAAAAATACATGTACTTTTTCGCCTTTTGAGGCTATCCTTTCTAGTGGTATTTTCTTGAAATCATCGGCAATAAGAATAACAGTCCCATTTCTTTTCAACCCATTAACTGCGTTCATTAAGATTGTATCAAGTGCTTCTTAAATTGATTTTGAGCACAGCGTTTTTAAGGGTTATCGTATGTGAAATGATCACGAACAACTTAACTTGGAGAAATTATGTGGCAATGACCATTAAAAGAAATGGCTGGGGGTCCAACTTAAACTTAAAGGGAAGCATCTTACATTACATTACATTTACAGCTTTCCGAAAAAAATACAGGCGTGTTACTATTTATTTTTGATCCCATTCTGGTGGGATCTACAACGCCAAATGCGCACTACGCATCAAATATCTGACGTTACATAAATCCTGCATCGCACGAGCAGAGTTAACTGCGCGAAAAGTATATATACAACCTCCCGACATCAATTGACGGGCAGAGTGCCCACCAGACACAACACCCGTCAGGTCGGAGGATCCTCCCTTTTCTATAGAGGATGAGTAAACTTTAATCCCTATTCCTCATACCTCTATACCTTAAATTATTTCATTGTACCATCGAAGGAGTTCCTATGTATATACAGTAAGGACTATTTCTGCTTGCAGCTCTCGGCCGCTATAGAACCGGGGCGGTAACAGATGTGGTCATCGTGTTCACGGGATTTTGTTTTCAAACTGCTTAGATATGAAGTTCTTCAATAGTACATTTCAGAATTACATCTTTTACAGTCAAGCGCATATCAGTGGTAACACTTGCACTACGAAGGCGCCCTAACTGCTAGGACATACAGGCGATATCAATGTCAAATTATTACCACTGTGAAATGCGGTCGACTGTACCTACTACTTCATAGCCACACTTGAGACGTAAAAAAATTGTGCCGAAACACAATGTTATTCGCTTCCCAGCTAAGAAGCGAATAACATCGTTGATTACGAAGCCTTCACCAAAAATTACAATAATTAACAGCTCTACTTATCTTAAAAAGTTGTAACAATATTCGTAAATTAACTTTATCATTACTCTACAAAGTCTTAAGTAATCCTACTTACTATAACAGCCTTAAGCCCGGCTTCCACTGCAAAAGGATACTTAATGCGCAAGCAATAAGTTGAACGAAGTCCAAGCTAAAATTTGTTTCAAATTCCACTAAGAAACAGTTTTGAACATATGGTAGGATTTGACTTCAAATGTAAAAAATAAAAACATGCGGAGTAGTCTTACTTCTTGGGGACCGATAGAAGTGATGACGATGACGCGAGTTTCACGCTTTTTCTTCACCCAAAAAGTACACATATATACACGGTATACATATTATTATAATGAAATGAAATGAAATGAAATTGTTTATTCTGTAAATAGGATATTGGAATCACTTTTACACGTAATCTTAAAAAAAGAATTAAAACTTAGCTAGATGAGTTCGGCGTTTCCTATCTGACTACTCTGAGAAGAAAGGCCGAAACAAACTCAGAGGTCACAGTCTCTTTTAAAGTCCAGACATAATCTCGGTCAGGCAATATGAGGACCATGTAGATTAGTGTCTGAAATGGTTTGAGTGGGCCTGTCCTGTCAGTGCAAGCATTTGTCAGTAATCGTGGAGCTCAACCCAGAACTTAAGGAGCTCAACTCGACGAACAATACCAAAGAAAGGACATTTGGATAGGCCTCATAAACTACTCAAACTGTCTGGCAGTTTGAGTAGTTTATGAGGCCTATCCCATCATTAAAACTAAATAAGAAAGAAAAAAAAATTGGTTGCCTGTAAAGTCGGTAAACGGGCGAAAGTTTTACGTGACAACGACTTTGCGTGCCTTTCACTTTTTATGTCTGTCTCTCTCGCTCTTAGGCGGGCTAACCATGCCCGAGTGGAAGGGACGCGTGCCTCTCACTCGCTCTCATTGTGAGCGCATAACGTGAGCGGAGCGTAACGCAGTTTCTTGAAGTGTCACCCGGCAAACCAATTTATAAGACGTTGTCACGTCAAAAATAATAATAATTAAAAAATTCACATAGTCCTCACATTCACAAAAATTTAAAAAAATAAAATAATAATTTACAAAGTAATATATAGCTCATGTAAAGCGTTCGGTGACAATGACGCGAGTTCCATGATTTTTGTTCACTCATAAACTGAAGCCTGAAGAAGTTTTTTACTTCAAAAACAATAACAAAAGTAGTTAATACAAATTAGGCTGATAATTAATCAGCACAACAACATAGTCCCCCAAAACACCCAGCCTTCATCACTTCGTAGGGCTTTACCTGGGAAGACGAAGTGGCGCAACAAACACCTCAGCAGCAACAGCCAAGGGTTCATTAGAAAACCAGCGTCAGACAGCATTTGTCGGGCATTAATGCTGAAATGAACCTTTTTGGCGCAGCCGTGAGGCACACACTATTATCGCTTTATGATTATTTTAACTTTTTATTTTTGTATTATGTGTTTCACGAACTGTGTTCAAATGAATATTATTCTTTCTTTCTTTCCTTTCTATTCTTTCTTTCTTTCCAAGGAAGAGAAGGGAGCGCCACTAAGTAAGTTTTGATTGCTAGTCGAACAGAGAATGAACGGATACCACTTCGTTTCCTTAGGTGGAACGAGTTCGTTTTTAACTATATTTATTCGTTCAGTCCTTTCCGCTTGACTCTTTATTGGTGAAAGTATACTTCTAAGAAGTTTAACGGGGTTCGTACGAGCCCGCTACGCTTGCCGTGGAAACCCGGCTTTATAACTCGAACAGCCGTACTCATTAAATAAAGACCTACACAATGTGCGCCTTAGGCGCTTCGCCGGGGCGGGCGGAACCGGGAGCAGCAATTAGTCCTAACAATGTTGCCTTTATACACATTATCTTTGATTTTTCGATAACATCTGTTGAGTTATTGTATTCTATGAGCTGTATCCGTGAATGTTCCTCCATTTTCTCTGAAGGCCAGTTGGTGAATCATTCGTGTACAATAATGAAGTAGTTTGTAAAGCACAAAGTACAGTAATAATGTTAAACAGGTAGCGATGTAGGTATCAAAAATGGCAGTAAGTAATTCAAAGGTCAAATAAACGAAGCGTCACACGGAAGGCGGAGCTGAGCCTCATGTGAATACGCCTCTTTTCTGACTCGAATCTTGTAGGTAGGTATAGTTGACCTCGAAATTGCTTTATCACTTTTGACAACAATTCCTAGAAAAACTAAACTTAAGGTCACTAAGGCTGGCACGGTGGACTGTGCTGGCGACACTGCTTCGGCTGCTGAGACCCTCAAGCGCAAATACTGTAACCTTATGGGTAATTACGGGTTTGAGCCGAGTCGAAACGCTCGGGTCATGGATCACGAATGCGCGTCTTTTTGAGGAAATTTCTCGCCGACTGGTCGACACTTGACGTGACCGGGCTGGCTCGTTCTTTGGCCAAAGAATTAGCATTGCCATTCAACGTGGCAATATTGCCAGTCTTCTGGGCACGTTTCCGGATGACAGCTATGCGGAGGAGTACTTCGACGCCTAAGTGTTCTTTTGCTTTTGTATTTATTAGTATAGTTAGATATTTAGTCATTTAATTTAGTCCAGTAAATAGTAGGTTGAAACAATCTAACAGTTACATAGACAAATAGACCTTGTCGTTTTATGATGAGTAAGTGACATAGAACCTTAGGATGATAAAGCAATTATGAGGGCGACTATACCTTCCCTACCCACGTTATCGTCGAACAAAATGGAAAATTGAGGGTACATAACAGCATTTCCAATAAATAACACAAGGAGGTAACGCTCCAGAATTTATCTACAAAGATGAATAGGACCACTAAACATTCGTTAGCGCCCTACTTCCCTGATTAGCTACGGATTTACGGAACTTACAGATCCAGATTTCCCTGAATCCCTTAGAACCTTTTCAACAAAGTAACTAGTATATGTACCTGTCAGCCCATCTTTTACGGCGTATTAAGTTGAAAGTGGGATTGTTAGGTGCGCCCACGCACGTCTGTGGGACACTATCCGCGGAGTAAATCAGGCTTGTGCAGGCTTGCACCACATCTTGTAGACTTCATCGATAACATGGACATGACATGACGATGTAGAGTGGATTTATAACAAACTGTTTGTTTTGTTAATCTTGAAGTGTATCAGATTTTTTGGCTGTTAACCTGTGTTGGATATGTAACGGGATTTTGGAGATAGACTGAACCTTTAACTCAGGCTGTAAGGTACACTACTTAGCCAGAAGACGTCCCTGGGTAAGACAGATCAGAATCAGATCAGGGGGTCATCTTGACTTATTTGTTGCGAGAATTTGGATTTTTGGTGGACGTAGGACTTGACGTCATATCATCGCCGCATCCCTCGGAATCGAACAAACTAAATAACTTATCTTCTCTTGATATTGGCGGAGCTACTCTACCATTTCCTAGAGTGTAGCCGGGAGCGACAACAAAAGCATAACACAACCATAATAATTATTTATTTAAACTTGCTAAAAAGTTTCATTGAACGATTTTTCAATGCAACTCTCAGTCGGTAACTGGTGCAAACAATTACATTAAGAAATGAACGTCCTTTCGTCAACTGTCAATGCTATGGATTGTGCAACCGCCATCAAGTCTGGCCATTTTGTTCCGACGATACTTATGTAAAGTTCATTTAATTACTGCACTTATTTTGAAGTTGAAAGTCACTATAAAGATCAGATTTTTATGGTGGATCTGGTAGAAAATAAAGTGTATGAAATGGATATGGCGAGATTTCCGTTTAACGCGGATTACAGCAGTCTGATTCTAACAATACAACGAAGAGAAGATAGATAGAATCGAATATAACGAAAACAAACAAAATAATGGATACCAGCCATTCGTAATCCCTGCAGTATGTGTCCTGTTATAACAAAGGGATAACCTATGTTACCCAGTCTTATTAGGCATGTTTTAAACGAACTAAACCTTATCGAATGATCTGTTTGAGAAATGAAATTACGCTCAATATTAAACGACCAATTAAGTGCCCATGTAGGTTTATGTGAAATAAAATGTTTTTGTTTTTTTTTAATTATTCAATAGTTGTCTCACAAGCCTTATCAAGAAAATAAATTGTAATGAAAATGGATGAAACAAATAAAACAATATCTATAATTTAACCAGAAACACATTATTAAAGCTTAATAAAACTGTTTCACAAACAGGCACAAAGTCCTCTGCACACACTGCTCGAGTGAAAGGGCCATTTTATGTTCCACGAACCGATTTCAATGCGTTTTGGCGATTAATGTGCTCCGACAAGTAACAGTGCAACTTAATATGAACTTATATTAACAGGTTATGTCATTAAGTCAGGTGGTATATGCTTAAATCTTTTTACTTTTGTTGGTGATGAAAGTACAGACTTAGGTACGACTAAAATCTTTCATCATTCCTTGTATTTTCTTTAGGTACTGTGGTATAAAAACGAGTGAACCTTACAGTAGTCGCTCATGATATGTAACATCTGACATTTGGCTGACAGTACCAACCACTCGGAAAATGGGTTGGTACCATCTGACATCTTGGCTGACAGTACCAACCTCTCGGTAAATGGGTTGGTACCGTCTGACATCTTGGCTGACAGTACCAACCTCTCGGAATATGGGTTGGTACCATCTGACATCTTGGCTGACAGTACCAACCTCTCGGAAAATGGGTTGGTACCATCTGACATCTTGGCTGACAGTACCAACCTCTCGGAAAATGGGTTGGTACCATCTGACATCTTGGCTGACAGTACCAACCTCTCGGAAAATGGATAGATGTTATACATTAAAATCTGTCACATAAATAATCTTCAATCAATTACTATTAAAACATAATTATATTAATACCAGCCTATTATTGTCCCCCAGCAAGGCCGAGGCCTCTTATACAGAGAAGGCACGAGCATTGATCACTACGCTTTCTCAAGACGGGTTGGCGAAAATCACAATTACCTACGATAAATATAAATGATCATCAGCCGCACGGGTCGATCGATCAGGTCGCGCCGTCGGTCCGCGGTCGGTCCGTCGATGGGTGACCATCTTTACGTACCGAGTCTCCTCCGTGCCTTGGAAAGCACGCTGTCATTCGTAGACAGATAGTCAGACAACCAGTCTTATCTAGGGGTATCGTGTTACCCAGTAACTGGGTTGTGGAGATCAGATAGCCAGTCGCTCCATGTAAAATACTGGTATTCAGCTGCACCCGGTCAGATTGGAAGCCAACCCCAACACAATTGGGAAAAGGCTAGGCAGGTTGATTGTTCAATAATCAATTGGGTTCTAATGCGTACGATTCTTAGCCTACAAATTACGATGACTTAATTAAAATTGAATCTAGAATCATTAATTTAAGAGCCAAAAGGGGGTATAAAGGGGGACTGCCTCGTTGGTCCAGTGATCGCCGGCGCTACTGCTTACCATGTGGTCCTGGGTTCGATTCCCGGGTCGGGCAAGTGTTATTGGGTTTTTCATCTGGAATTTCTCAGTGCTGCTGAGAATGCCTGCCCGGTTGATGGAAATAGACTCACCCCCTATTACATGGGACTTAAAAGTAACTGGCGAAATGTGGGTATACTATAAGTAGGTACACACGGCTACACATCAAGCTATACATTTCCAGACATGGATTAGTAACAGAGTTAGTAACAGAGTTCCGTTTCTTCTGAAAGTCAAATCATTTATTTCAAATAGGTTAAGGCACTTTTGAACGTCAAAATTTACAAAAAAAATGAATTGATTCTAGTCGCCCCTTCCAAAAGGTAGTATTCGCATGGAGAAGAATGAGCAAGAAACTCCACCGTTACTCTTTTACAATATTTTGTATTGTAAAACATGTACATTAGTTATATAATTATATGTGAGGACGATGCACCTAGAATAAAATTAAAAATGAAGCAAAAACAGATAAACTGATGTACGTCCGTCCGTCAGTCCATATGTCTGTCAGCGGGCTGTATCTCATGAACGTAATAGGTAGACACTTGAAATTTTCACAGATTGTATCATATCTCAAATAAATGCCCCAGTTTGTACTTGTGATTTTTAACAAATGTTTGGAAATGATGGTTTTTCATCTGGAATTTCTCAGCAGCAGCCTGCCCGGTTGATGGAAATAGACTCACCCCCTATTACATGGGACTTAAAAGTAACTGGCGAAATGTAGGTATACTATAAGTAGGTACACACGGCTACACATCAAGCTATACATTTCCAGTTTATACTGATCTCGCATTGTATAGGATTTCCGTACAATGCGAGGTCAGCTTTGTTACGGAAATTTCCATACTGGAAATGTATAGCTTGATGTGTAGCCTAGCCTGTGTACCTACACCTCTGCCTAACCCATCGGGGAATACAGCCTTGATGTTATGTTATGTAATTTAAGGGTATTTTAAATAACGATAAGTCCGAACCTCATATGCAGCCATGAAAAGAAAAGTTAAAGGTAAATGTAGTGCTTTTTTTTCAGGGTCCTTAGAAAATCCGTAATGTATAAATTAATAATTATGACCTTAAAATATCTATCAAATTAAAGAAAATTACCGCAATTAAAAAGCAATCAACAAATTGCATTGTAAAGCATTATCTCTTCATTGAACGTTACAGTTTCCTAGAAAGGTATTGTATCAAATCCGGCATAACATCCTGAATTTAATTAGTGTTGTTTATATTTTTTTCAGTGATTATAAAGAATTTATGTATTACTTTATTTACTTTCCTTCCTCACCTTCGAGGCCAAAGCAATTAATTTATGCATCAAATTATATCGAATTTGACCGTGTAGCTTTCCATATCCTGTTATAGTGTTTTAATGGCAAGAAATCCTGTAAGAAAAATACTTGCTTTTATAATCTTTTTCCGGATCCGTCTGAAATAAAAACTTAAACTTTTATTTAAGCAAATTTTTCCATATGCAATGACGTTAGGCAGAGATATAGCTATAGTAAACTCACATTTCTCTAGTCTATGTTTAAGTCCTATGTAATAGGGGAGGAGCCTATTGACGTCAACCAGGCACAAATCCAGACTCCGGGCTGCTACTGAGAAATCCCAGATGGAAAAACCCAGTAACAGTTTACCAGACCCGGGAATCGAAACCACGACCTCATGCTCAGTAGTAGTACTTGTGACCACTAGACCAACGAGACATTGCTGTTAAAACTGTATCTCAAATATATTATAATGATTAGGATTAGGTAACGTATATTTTTCATAGTTTAATTGTTAAAAAGCTACATGTATTTAAAAATATATGCTATATAGGCGAATATATCCTCTAATGAACTGTTTTAGTTTAAATTGCTGATCTCTCTTTTGGGTCACAGGAACGTGTTCACGTAAGATTATCAGTTGAAACATACTCAAATTAATAAAGGAGTTTCTTATCAGTATCTTAGATTTCATCACTCAAATATCTGGCCACCGACCCTACCAGCACAAATTCAATATTTTATTTTATAATTACTAGTTGTCATTCAAGGTGCACCGTCTATCATTATAAATTATAACAACTTCTGTGTCGAGCACGCGAGCATTAAATTAGCTAGAGTTCATTGTTAGAAATCAAAAACATTGCTCCGGGTGATATAATGAAACAAGGACGCGCCCACAAGCCTTAACATTTTGGCAAAAGATACACATCAATCATAATTATTTGCATACATACTGTTAGTCACGATTTTAGGACTAAGAGAGCGACCAGACTAATAAGAACTCTAACGCCATTATGTTTTAATTAAAACTAGCTAAATCTTTTTTCCGGTTTTTTTAAATATGCCTGCATATAGCCCTGTCATCAGGGCAAACGTATGGTAGGATGCCCTCAGGCTACGTGTCGTGACGATCTTCGTAGGGTGGCTGGTGGCAGCTGGATGAGAGTTGCCCAAAATTGAGTGTGTAATTGGAGAGGCCTATTTCCAGCAGTGGCTGATGATGATGATGAAAAAAGGCAAAAGGCAAGAAAGGGACTCATTTATAAGCTTATGACACCTAAATCCTACTTTGATCTATTTTTGCCATGGGTGGCAAACAAACAGGCGGCCCACCTGATGGAGTAGTCACCCCCGCCTAAAGATTCCTGAAATACCAGGGGACCACAGGTGTGTTGCCTATCCTTTTTTGAATAGGGTTCTGTCTTAATATTTTTTTTTGAAGCTGCCCATGTCATATTTGCGTATCTTAAAGCCTTAGCCTCAGTAAAAGAAAGAAAGAAGCAAGAAAATCATTTATTTAACACAAACTAAAAAGCACACAATTTATACAACAGATAAACAATTAAAAATCAAATAAAAAGTGTAAAATGCGATGTAAGAAATTAGCAGGCGAGTGTGTCTCAGTACCATTAATTTCTAAGCAGACCTTTAGAGGTCCGAGAGTCTATATCATACTGACAATAGCACAGGTCTAATAATACTGGTCAATCGTTATCTATGCTTACTACAAAATTAATCGAAGCGATATAGGTATGGGCCATTAACGTCCGTGGCTATTTAAAAAAAAAATTAAATCATCGTTTGGACAATAAAGATTATCAACTATCTAGTAAGCATATCAAGTTCCTTGCCTCTTCATCTGGACCATCTGCATAAAATGTAATATTTTTATTGAATTTTGAATTCGTTTATGTTTTCTTAATTCGTTCGCAATTTATTTGTCAAACATGTAAACAAACACGAGTTTTAGGAAAAATAACTGTAATGCCTACACAAAAGGTTCAGTTTGCGCTACAACTTCATATTTTTATGACTTTTTCAACAGTACTAGTCAGTCTAAAATCAACTTTATTTACACTTTCATAAAGTTGATGTTTAGTTAAGTGGAAATAACATCTATTAGAAACAAGTATTTAAATAGACCTTAGATATGACTACACAATGGGTATGTTTTGTTTAATAAGGCATTTCATTACTCCATCTTTTGATTTAATTGATGCTTCTTGATCTGCTTGTGGTTGAATTTATGCGAGACTGATGTAAGACAGTTGCTTATGACACTTCATTGTTGGTAAACAAGAGCTCTTTCGAAAACAAGAAGGGAATAAGTTATACCTGAACTGGGATAAAAGGGGGTAAATTTTTCAGAAGAATAAATTTTTGCCTGCACTAAAAATTTAATTATCTTTTATTAGAACATAAGCCGCAGGCCAGTATAAATTAATTAATTCAAATCATAATATTTTACACGTGATTTTGATCTCAAGATAAAGTCCTAATGGTTAACAATAAATTACATAAAGGATAATTTGCATAAAGGTTACCTTAATTACTTTAGTCACACGTACAGCTAATTAAAAGCTAGAGATAATGCATGCTCAAGAAAAAACAGCACACATTTTATGTAAGGACAAAGCAATAAAGTAAAGTAGTACTCAAAGACATGACTGGGATCCCGAAAGAGGTAGGCAGAGGTTATAGAAATGAAATGAAATGAAAAAGAACTTTCAATCATATTTCGCGGAAATCCCACGTGGACGAGCCTATCGCCATCAACCGGGCACAAATCTAGACTCTGGGTTGCTATTGCTGATGAAAAAAACCATAGAGAATAACCCAATAGCACTTTGCCCAACCTAGGATCGAACCCTACGCTCGGCAGTCGCGCTAGTAACCACTACACCACCACTTTAGCTACAACAAAATGGCCGTACAATGATCTATAGTGACCTAATAACGCAAACAAACTGACATTAATACGTTTCGATTGACAATCACATATTAACAAAGAACAATTAATTATCATTAATAGACACGACGAAAAAAAATCGGATCTTCGTGTTTGAAGCGGCATTGAGATGACAACGGGTAGGATTATGTTATAACCAATTAACACAGACCTCCCCATCCCTTCTCAAACAATTACTGGTATGGGAGAAAGGGGGAGTGTAATAGTGGTCTAGAGCTCAAGTTATATTGGTTGTTGAGTTGGCTCGAGTCACGCTCGTGTCGCGACCGGCCACGACCGCCGCCCTAGCATAACATAACACATTCCTCTCGTCAAACTGAGCTTCGAAATTTAACTGGAAAAAATACCAAGAGCTTGCAAGGACAAACCACAAAATTCTAGGGAAAAAATGTACTTCGTTTAAATCTAGGTATTGGTGGCAAAAAACGAAGCTCATTGAATTGGCATGGGTGAGTCCTGATTTCCAATTCAATGTTTTTTGTATCGCCTGATATAGTTTAGTACTTGAAATTATTGGCGTGTGATCATTTTCGGCGCTGCTGAGCAGTGTATGGTTTAACGACTTAAGAGGGAACAGGGCCTGCGATTCTCCATACAAATATATTCCCCTTTTTTATTCCTGAATAATGCCTCTAGAGCAATCATTTTTTTTTTCATAAGATTAAGATCTGCTGTAGTCACGTGATTGTTATTTTATTTTTTTCAGCGACATGTCGGTAAGGAAATATGACACTCCAAAAATTACAAAAATGCCCCGTTTTTACCGCCGTGATTAGAGGAGTACCAGACAAATTCGAAAAGTTCTTAACATAAAAGAAAATGATAGGAACCTAGACATACTCTTTCTTAAAATTTGAATGTAAAAAAATATTGAATCGGTTCAGTTTTCGAGGAGAAACAAGGGGAATACGAAACGTCGATTTCGTAAATTTTTTTTGTGATATAATTGGTCTGAGCTGTAGCTATCCCTATCGCACTCTACGGGAGCAGACGTGAGGTAAGAAGACGGCAATAGTTTCTTCAAATACCTATTTTTCAAATTCCTCGACCCCAGACTTACAACTCACCACCACTGCTCACTTGACTTCGAAAAGACTTTTGAGTTTAGAGATTCTTTATTTGTTCTTAAAGACTGTGGCGGCATCTACATTGCCACATGTGAACTACGCATCAAAGACCTGACGTCACTCAAATCCTGCAGTGCGCAATTAGAGTTTACCGCGCGAACGACATATATACAAGCTCCCGACTTCAACCATTGGGCAGTTGCCCGCCAGACACAACACCCGTCTGGTCGGAGGATCCTCCATTTTCTTTAGAGGATGAGTGAACTTTACACCCTGTTCCTCAGACCTCTTAAAGACCATACATTGCTCAAGAAAAAATACACAACTATAATGGTCTTCCTACACCTTAACAAATATTTTCATCATAATAATATGAAATCTGACACACCTACTATCATTCAACTCAGTCTAGTGAAAAGCTACACTGTTCTATTAGTTCTACATTCACAAAAAAAAAAAAAAACAATTTGCACAATAGTCTCGATCTCAATTTCGCGCATGCCTTTTATTGAAACGAAACTAGTTTAAAAACCACTCGTAATATTTTATGAATTTTTAATATTGAAAAGATTTATTGTTCATTGGTCGATAAATTATAATTTCTTTAAGTTAATGTTCACTCAATCGGCTCCCATTAAGTAGCGACTACTTTATTTTTAAATAAAAAAAACCGGATCTGAGCGATGGCCTTTCTTCGATGGATCCGTATATAAGATTATGATTTTATAGAGATTATGTAATCGTAAAGAATATACGACACGGGTACAGGTACCTATTAGAATTTTTACGCATTGTCAAGCCAAATAAACTGCTGCTGTTGCAGTATTTAAAAGAAGAGTGAAAGAACACTATCTTTCCACTTCGTCATAGTTGCGTAGGTATTTATTTTGTATTTTATTTATTTTAGAAGTATGTATGATTGTATGTATGTAAGTAAGTTTATCCTCATATAATTTGTTTTATTTTATTTAGTGAATTGTTTTGATTTTATGTATTTTACTATCTCTCTTTTTAACCTCTGTCCTATCGCAGGTATGCTGGAAGATATTTCTTTAGAAATAAGCATCACCTTTGTACGTATTTTTCTGTTATTTTCTTCTTGTCTGTTTATATATGTGTACGTAAATAGTTAAATTAAATAAATATAGGTAAGCAATCAATTAATAGGTGATAATTTAAAGTACATTGACTGAATAAGTGGATAAAGTATCACTTTAGCGTTGGGCCAATCAAGTGTGCTTGAACGAATTAAATCAAACTGATAAAATTATCCAAAAATATAATATTTAGTTTGTAGCTGAAAACTCAGTTTTGCAAGAGTGTGCAATGTATGAGTTTTGGTTTTTTACATTTATCTACGGAACTCCAAAAGCTTTCTGATAATCGCCCATTAAAACTGGAACAAGTGAAAACTGACAAAAATCGAAATGTCAACCTGCGACCTTGCTCCAGACACGTCTGTGTTAATTATTTGTAGCATTTAAAGTACTGTTTCTACTTTCATTTTTCAACACATTCTTTTAGCATTTGCTTACATCCTTGCGTAGGTAAAACCCAGATGGAAGGTAATTTCCTACGCTAAAAGTCTAAAATAACCCAAAGAAACCCCTAATAAATTCGCCATTAATTTGTGGATTTTACCTCGTATTATTGGGGAGAAAACTTATTCCAAGATCAGTTTCAGTATTTTTTTTTGTCTGAGTAATCACTTAAAAGACCTTATAGTTATCCTGGCAGCAGATCTAGCCTTAATAAGTCTCAACTAAATTAATAGCCATAAAAGAAAAATAAACTAATTTACCAAAAAAGCGCTCAACATTAATTACACGCTTTATTACTTTAATAGACATTATAAAAATAATAATAACAAACAATAATTATTGCGTGATCGGATCAGAGACGAAACTTCGAAATCGAAATTCGAATAGTTACAGATCGCACGATAACGGGCATGACCTCGTCACTACTTTGACGTTTGACGCTCGGATGTCAACCGATCCTATATAATAATAATTAAAAGAGTTACTTTGTCCAGCCAAGGTCGCCATTATTTGAGCAGTTGAGCTATTCGGAGCGAGGTTGCGACGGACTTTTCACTCTGACGCAAGATATGCACGCACGTTGGAGGATATTATGTGATATGTTATTATATTTTCGTTATGGACAGTGTAATGGATGCTTTATTGCTGATGGTTGATTGCTGTGACATTGAACGTGGGTCTAACCCTTATTATATTTTTTGTTATGACCGCGGTAAAGGTTACAGGTCGTGTGTTAATACGGCGGACGTAAACAATGTAGTTATTACGACTTTAAGATTTTTCGGAAGGAATGGTTTTAGGCTGGTTTCACAGCTGTGCGGGAGACCTGCACGGGTAGCACCCGCAGTGTTCTGAAACAAGGGAGTGGTACGATACGTTGTACGGGCTATACCCGGAGCGGGTTGCGTACGGACCGTCCGTGTCGCTGTGAAACAACTTTTTAGCGCCTCACGTGTGTCTCCGTTCTGGGAGTCCGTACGGGCGGCCCGCACGGGTCTCCCGTACAGCTGTGAAGTCAGCCTTATTTAACTCAATTATGATGGCATTCAACGGTAGCTCTAGCTAAAGGAGAACTGATTACATGTTGACCGTTTGTGCGCATTTTGGCAGAGAGACCGCAATAAAGAAAGAGCGGATTTATTTTGTGAATTGGAAAACAATAAAATTACAAAGATCTTGACATTATTACACGTGCTCTTCAAGGCTCAAAAGCTTATTAAGAACGGTCATCATCTAAGATTTAACAACGACAACATTCTTGGATTCGAAGATAACTGATCACATAACCTTAAGTTCCTTATGGAGCACAAATCGATCAGACATTTTATAGAATCCTATACAGAAACCCATAGTGCCCGCCACTCAGCATGACATCATTTCAACATTTTTCCTACTAATTACGCGTCTCATAATATTCCCATCGGTGGAGAATACCGAACTCCGAAAGGCATGTTGCAGTCATTACCGTGTCATCAGTTATTTCTCATAAATGCCGCTTCACTAGAAGGATTCACTTGCATGCAGGAAATAATCAAAAAGCAATGATGATTACCGCTTGTGTTGTTCATTTATACTATAAAGGATCATTACTGGATGTTATTGTGTTAATGTTGAATAATTCGCATTTTTAAACATGTTCGTTGCTTATTATTGTGTGGTTCTAAGAAGTTTTAATTGGATGAAGTCTTCCTATAGATGAGAGGTGATTTTAATCTATTTATTTGATATCCGGCTATCGTATTGTTATGTGGCGTATCCTTTTAGTATATTTTCTTTCAGATAGTGAATTGCTAATCAACTAGCAATACGCGTAGGGTAATCGTAAATATTTAAGAATAGAAATATGAAAACAAATAAGTTAGTATAAAATAAATAATTATAGCTAAAAATGTACTTTATTTCAAGAAAATAATACTACCGCTTTGGCAGCTAAAATAGTCTATTATATTATCATAAAAGTTAACACCGCCTTAAATCGTAATTTATAACGTTGGTAATTATAATTAATTGCAACTCATTATTGTTGTTATTTACACACTTTGGTTAAATCTTTAACCACCTTGTACGGTTAAACGACGCAGTTTTGTTAATCCAATGAATTTTAATTCATTACAAGCTGATGAGATGAAAAGTGGTTTAAGTTAATTGTTTTGAATTATCAACCTTTGTAAAACACTATACAATGCTTAATAAACGTCTTATTGCAAGAACTTTAATTATATATCGGAAATTAACTTAATTTTATTGAGAAAAGTTCAGCTTCACTTTGAACTAAAATGAGAGGACAAAAACGGTCAAAACTTATTTAATTTAAAATCTTGTAATTGGGTCATCGCATCATTAAGATTTGTCTTGGGTAGGCCAAAAGATATCCATGATTACTGACAATATCTTTTACTTATATCCTCCCTCTACAGGAAATCGAAAGTCACCCATAATCGCCCGTATTCTCCAGATGCATATTTAGGAAACAGAACCATTAGAAGAACACATGGCAGTGTTCTTAAATGTGAAGTCATCATAAAGGGGAATCCGACTATAACACTAATAATAATATTAACTTTCGAACAACCGAACCATTTAGAAACAGTCTGTACTTTGTTACTATTTTCTAAACAGTTGCATCAGAAATTAAGAGATCCGCGGGAGAACCAAGGGAAGAACTTCAGTTAGGCTATTTTTCGGGATATATAGGTTATATATCCCGAAAAATAGCCTAACTGAAGTGGCAGTGAGCCACATTGCTTGCAGAACAGACGGCCAATGGGGCCGAAAGGTTCTGGAGTGGCGACCGCGTACCGGAAAACGTAGCGTTTGAAGGTGGACCGATGACCTTGTGAAGGGCGCAGGAATCCGCTGGATGCGGAAAGCACAGAACCGGTCAAAGTGGCGGTGCTTAGGGGAGGCCTATGTCCAGCAGTGGACTTCTTTCGGCTGAAATGAATGAATGAAGATGAATGAAATAGTTTGATGACGCATGGATGTCCTTCATTTGTACGCAACTAACAGCTTATTTTCCCCAGTTCAGTATTGTAATCAGACACGTAAAGAAACATTAGCCGACAATCATCTTGCTTAGAAGTTACTTTAATGTGACGACTTCATACATAATGCAAATAAACTAGAATCTATGATCTCTATAATTTCCATATTAATTTGCTATTGGACGTGTTTTGCATCACATAAATCTGTATGATACCCTAGCATCAGTTCGAGCTTCCGCAAACCGATATGTAATAATAAAGATGGCGTATATGGTGTGTGACGCAGAGTGGCGAGTAAATGGAGTGACAACGAAAACATAATACAAATTATCTCAACTCCTACCATTCATACACACAGCCTGCAATTTGAAGTTTGTCAATGCTAAGTAGAAAAGTCCTTTTTCTCAAATAAACTCACAGATTCTACAACTATTATTAGATCTTTGTACCCAATCCAAATAGTCGCACTGTTTAGTTTCTGAGGAAATAGGATTTATTTAAAAACCAGAACTTTGGTATGCATGTACATGGCAATTGCAGAGTTATTTTCAAAATAAATAAAGTAGAGTCATCTCAACACCTCTCTCCCTTGAATTATATATAATATAGAAAGAAAATACGTTTATTTGCGATAAATATGACGCAAAGAAAAAAAAAAATATAATAGAATATCGGTATATATTACAGTAAAATATGTATGTATGTGTATAATAAGTTTATAACCTATTTATGTGCTGTAGTAACTATTTATTCATTGTGATATAATAAAAATAAAAAAAATCCTCAAACAGAGCACCTGCCATATAATCTCTTCACCACCCTCGTTTGACTGGTAGAGAATGCCTAAGGCATTAAGTCCGCTTCTGTACCTTTTTTTGAGTGCGAAAATAAATAAATAAACTTCATTTACATATTCCTCCGTAGCAGGAACGATAAAGCAACATTCTCGTTGTGATTGAAACAGACACAAGTTCATCATAGTCAAAATATAGCATCTCCAATTGTACGCCATCTAAATCGATCCTCGATTACTCTAATCCATCTACTTCCAGTCACCCGCAAAGATCATCGCTCCGCATAATCTTAGGGCATTCTACCCTACGTTTGCCGATTTGAGGCCACGCAAGAACAAAGAACAGCTAATTAATATAAATTTACTGTTGCAGGTGCAAGGCCACAATGAGTTCGAGTTATAAGGAAAGATACGCTGATTAATCCATATTTGTACTAAAGAAACTCTATTTGTCTATCTGTTACCTTAACTTCTAAACGATTTACGATGAAATTTGACACACAGGTAGATCTTGACCTGGGTTAGGACAGGATATCATACCTTTTTATCCCGGTACTACGTTTCCGTGGGATAATTCTGACCTCCACGCGGGCGATGTCATGGGCAAAAGCTAGTAAAGTATAACTCCAGAAGGAACTCAAGGTCTTCAGCAATAACCAATCAGGTGATTATCGGCCATGTTATAGATCGTAATTGTTATAAATAAGTAAGTAGCAACTGATTGCTGGCCCAAGACTGCAGTTGAGTCATTCCTCTTTAATATTTAGAGCGGTTATTATTTGATCATTCGTGGATAAGTAATAACAGCCGCACAGGGCGATCCATCAGGTTAAGTTACACTCACCGGGGTTGGTCCGTGAATGGGTGACCATTTTTCCATACCAAGACTCCTCCGTGCCTCGGAAAGCACGTTAAGCCGTTGGTCCCGGCTATCATTCGTGGATTTTTGATAGTCGTTACGGGCCGTCAGAAGCCCGAAAGTCTGACAACCAATCTTACCAAGGGGTATCGTATTACCCAGTTACTGGGTTCTGGAGGTCTGATAGGCAGACGCTCCATGTAAAATACTAGTATTCAGCTGCATCCGGTTAGACTGGAAGCCGCCCCAACATAGTTGGGAAAAGGCTAGGAACATTGTTTGTTTTTCATTATTTGATTATTCGTTTTCATCTTTCATAGATTTTGATCGCCTCCCTATTACGTGGGACTTAAAAATAACTGACAAAATGTGGGTGTACTAAAGGGACACCCAACCCTTAGGAGACTACAGGCGTGATTTTATGTATTTTGATCAAACCATAAGCTCTCCTACCTAAAATATTGGAGATTTAATGGGACATGAACTATACTCAATTTTGGTTTAGGAAATTAAAAAAAGGTAAACAAATCGTAAAAAGGGTTTTTTTATAGATGACACCTTCTCGTTTACAAATATTTTGTAACTTATAACCAAATTAAATTTATTTTAGATTTATACCATAGTTTCCTCTTTTATTAATGTTAAACTTTATCATTTATTCTTAAATTACTCTTCGTAGATGTAACTGCTTGAGCACATTTTTTTGTTAGATTTATGATAAGTCTGTAATATTTTGTAATCTGTCTATTGTAAAGAGCTCAAAAAGATAGGGTATCTAAACGTCAACGAATTATAACGTGGCTAAATTGAAGAGTACAGCTGTGACGTAGCATTATGTACACACCGGTGTACATCTCCCGCCTGCACTACACCACTAAGGCGGAGGACATCGTGGAGTACGTGCGCCAAAAGACGCGGTACAAGCCGAGGGTACAGTTACTAGAATCGCACCGGGACGTCAACTTCAAGGTGTTCGTCGTGCGAGTGCCGAACTGTCATCTGCCCCTCGTCATGGAAGAAGACTTTTGGTGGCAGGACGTGGTGTTCCGTCGTTTCCGCGGACAAGTTCCACAGGACAGCACAAAGTCAAGCTAGTGCAAAGTGAAGTGGTTCTAACATAGTGTAAGCCTTATTTATCAACACAATTTTTTGTTTATATTAAAACATATATGTTTAGGTTAAGGTATTTTTCTATGGGTGTCGCCTGAAATAAATGGTATTATTATTTTTAGTTTTTCACTATTCATATGACCTTGGGGTCCCGGACCTTTGGAAGGCGTACGAGGGGCCGAAGTCAACTCGCAGAGGCCCGTTCGACGTTTTTAATGAAATGAGGCACCAACCGACGATTATCCTTGTATGAACTATGCAAGTACAACCCCCTGGTGTAGGACTATTGCAGGATATGGAAACAAGTATATTGGACTATGGGTTTGAGTGGCTAAAGTTGACTGGCGACCTGGAACTATGGAAGGACTATGGCCCCTGCCTGATCAATGTTTTATATGTACACGGATAAAATGGCAGGGGATGACTTGCACACTCAATAATGGGCCCCCGAAAACTGTCACTAGCACATAGTGACGTAGCGACAAAGGGGCAACATGTCCTGAGGTGCTTGAGGAGTGGAGAGGTATTCCACGGCTTTCAGAAAAATCCCAGAGCCCGGAAGATAGTCAAGATCCCTACGAGCATTTACTAGAATACTTCCTTCCTCCGAGCACGTTTGCTCTTGCGAATTCAATCCGACCAATTAAGGAAAGAATGAGGTGGGAGCTCTGTTCCTCGTCAGTGCTCACTCCAGCCGGTCAATAAAGGCAAGCCAGAGATGAGGAATAAGATTTCTCCCGGGAGATAGGGTGCTACTGCCCAACAACTCGCCACATGCTGTCCTGCGGGTTTCTGTATCTCTCTTGGTCTCCTCATCCTAGACCTGTTCCGGCAAAATAAACTCTACCGGCATAGACCCAGACTTTGGAGCGCGCAAGCCCCACCACGACGTCAACGTAGAGATACGGCGGTGGGGTTATTATTATTATTATTGTAGCATGACAACTGAAGTGACAGGTATTATGTTTAGTCGGTTACTTGACAGCTCTCTCGTCACGTGTTCTTTTTGTTTACCTTTTTTAAGTACCTAAACCAAAGGAGTACCCATAGGGAAATGTGAGTGTCCTATATATACCTACCGACCAATACAACATGTATTACAATCTTTGACAATTCCGATTTGTTTTGTAAAAGGCAATTGATGTTCCAACTTTTATCAATTAATATAATTATGGTAGCCTTTTCAAAAGCAAGAATGTTACGCATTTAGATTGCTGGTTATCTGTTCAGAAATTCCATGAAGACCATTTTAGCCCAGCAGCCATTATGATGATAAAGCTAGATATTAACCTTCTGTACTTTAATGTATAAAAACCGGAGTTTTTAACACTGCAAATGCTACTTGCATATGCAGGTTTTAATTCGTGCAAAGTAGATGGACTTTTAAAGTTCAATACAGCACAGGTTGTTATTAATGTGACAGCTTGATGGGTTTGATAATAACTCTTGCGCAGGTATATACATCAAATATTTATAACAAACATTAATTTGCACCTATGTGTGTGTATATTGATTTTATTTACCACATATTATAAAGTTGACTGCCTCGTTGGTTTAGTGGTTGATGAGGTCTTGGGTTCGATTCCCAGGTCAGGCAAAGTGTTATTGGGGTTTTCTATCTGGAATTTCTCAGTAGCAGCCCAGGGTCCTGATTTGTGCCCAGTTGATGGCAATAGGCTTGCCCTCTATAACATAGGACTTAAACATAACTGGGGAAACGTGGGTGTACTATAATAGGTACACGTCTAGTCAACCCTTCGGGGAAACAGGGCGTGATGTTATGATATTTTATTACGAAGTTCCATCACCTGCTTTATCATTTGTTCTTGGAAAAGAACTGTAATAATCTTTGGCCCATATTATTTTTAATTGTAAGTGTTTGAATTTGATTAGATAGTTTTAGGCCCGTATTACAGAACCTCACTCAAGACTCAAGCATTACTTAAAACTAGTTTCAACCAATCAAATGGCTTTAAACGAATTTTAAGTAATGGTTGAGTTTTGAGTGAGGCTCTGTAACACTAGCCTCACTGTATGCCGAATTTTAACAGCTGTTGAGGAGTTAAACTGATTGCTATCTAAATGCTGATTAGATTAATAAAATTAAATAAAGTAGTAATTTAATTTGGGCACTGCCTTGAGCGACATTAATCAAAATCGTCATAAAGCGAGCGATTAACTCATACATCTTAATTTATATAAAGCTATCATAAATCGTTTTCGACATCTATAGGTAATTAACCACCATATTTGATGATAAATTTCTCATTATCTCCGGAATGTCCTGTATTAAGGGATATTTTAAATTGCAAAAATATTCTAAATACTTCGATAGTAATAATTGCTAATTGACATGTGTGACTTATAACTTTATAACTCTATACGAGTATTTTGAAATAGAGCTTCATTTAGAATTCCGATATTAATCGGAATCTACTGATACGGATCGTTGCTAAATAAAATGCTAAGTTAGTTATAAAATAACGTTTTAGGTAATACAGGTACAACACTGCTTACCTACCGAAGGAAGACGAGGTTACGATCTTGTTTGATGAGAGAGATATACAGGATGTCTCGTAATTGCATTATTAATTTATGGGATCGCCCCTTATTAGCTACATCGGAGTTAAACTTTTTTTTTTCTTTTTTTTTTTTGGTTGTGTAATTATCAAATAACTTCCCCCGCTCTGGGCGGAGCGGGAGGGCGTGTCAGACTCTTACTGACTAAAACCTACCCGTGTTCTTTCCGTTGCCTGTACGTTGCCAGGGGCCACGGTATCCCTTTCGGACTTTCCCGCAACCCCGGGTGGGAGTTTGGCTTAGCTGGTGAAATGTGGGTGAATTCTACTTAGCGTTTCGATGGCAATGTATGTATTATCAGCCCAGAATTTGGCTACGACTTTGGCACCTTCAGTATCGTTCATTATCTCCTAAATGTGGGTTACTCTTCTGCTTACGTCCCATCTATGTGCCTTCCCGATCGGGGAATATTGGTGAGATATTAAATAAAAATTAAAAACCTAAAATGTTCAAATTATTGCAACGTCCGAGTTTTCTTGGTTGGTTGTACAACTAAAGTACCTACTCATTTTCTCTTCCTCTGCTTATCCCACTTCAGTAATTCATTGTCCAATTCAAATTTAAACTTCTTACCCCGAGTACAATAAATCGAGAACCTACAAGTGCTCTGTAGGATGAGTTTATACGACGCTTTTTAAGTACCCACTCAAACGTTTTATAGCACCAATAGAATGTAATCACTTGTTCGTGGCAACAGTAAGAAGTACAGGTGCCATTCTGTTGGCTCATTACAGTAGAGAGCCGTAAAATAGACCCAGCTTTAAGAATGCCGGAACTGGCTCGACATATCACCTTTACTGATGGCATTGCATTATTTTGTACATGTAACCACATCGCGTTATTAACAGAGGCAATATTGTTTAAGATAACCAATCTACAGCGTAATAAATAGACTAATGAGTGTCAATATCAAGTGGACCAATGGTGACGTGCGCGCGCGCTGATTTGTATAGAGTTGTTGATACCGCATGTCTACTTTTATAAGTCCTGTACTCGTAAAACTTAATATTAGTTGTGGTAAAAATATAGCTGCATTAATGCATGACTTTTAAAAATTAATTTTTATTTTTCAATGAAATAAATATATGTAATCCTTAGTTACAAACTTACCAATACTTTGTAAAGGAGAAAACTTTGCAATTTTCTTTTTTAATGGGATTTTCCTATTACCTACATGCTTATTTTGATAGTCGTTTTAAAGTCCCGCATTCCATAAATAAAAAGAATGCATCTAAGAAAGAAGTTATTTCTACTTCAGAGAGGTATTAATCCCTCAAATGAATACAGAGTAATGGTCAAAAATCGTGCGCCTGCGACGCCCGAAGGTCGTAACGACGCTAAGGCCGATCGGTCACCGCGAACAATGGCCATCTGTTGTAATTACTATTACTTATGACTTGTGCAACCGATAGTACCTCCGATACGATACACGGGCGATCATTCATGCCTACCACTACTGATTTTGAACACGAGTGTACTTTATCAAGGGTTTACGGTGAATGAAAATAGCTAGGAATGTCAAAAAATATTGAAAGTTCAAAGAAATAGCATGTTTAATATTCAGTTTATATAATAATTTCAAAGAGCCCATAGAAGGTAAACTGGTGTTTTTAAAATAGGTGGGTGAATAAAATTGAGGAAAAAATCTCTTTCTATACATTCCCATTAGGTTTTCTGCTTTTATCTTATTTTATTAAGTGTTTCAAGATATCCAATGGATATTAAAATGGCCTCCTTATTGTTAGATCTTTATTGTACAGTAAATAATTATAGCCGGCAGAAATTAATTGTAACTGCAAACGGAAAGCACAGTAATGAATTATGCAAGTGGTAGAAATGACTCACGTTAGGTCGTCACTCACGGTTGCTACAAATTTTTGTTATTCATTTTAAGAACACGTACGTGTATAGCTGAATACGAAAAAACAACACAAACATAAATAAAATATTTAATGACAAAAAGAAATAAAGATATTTTTTTAAACTTATAATAGCTTCACTTCACCTTATTCGCTGAATTAATTTAAAATAGTATTCAATAACAAAGTTTTATTTTATACGAAAAAAATATATAATTATAATTTCAAAGTCTTTGACAACCCTAGTCCGAGAACGCACAGAAAGAAAATACAATTCATTCCGTAGATGACAGAGTATCGATTTCTTTTGTTTTAGCTTATCTCTGCTCCGGAAATATCATATTTATCAGCATGAAACACAATTTGATGTATGTATTAACTTTCAACAATGGCGAGTAAACAAATAAAATACCTTTTATCGAAATTTTTGCACAGATTTAAGTTTTTTACATAGAATTGTTAATTTATGATTGATTTAATTAGTTCTTTTAATGGAAATATTATAGATATTGTCCACCATTCTTCGGCCTTAAAAATGTAGGACTAATTTTATACCGCAGACAAGGAAAATTTTAAGATTTTAGCGGAAACTTTTAAAGTAATTATTAATACATTTCAAAGAAATCAATTAGTGGTCAATTTACTGTTTGCTAGTGTAGGCCTTAAAATCGTGAAAAGGGTAATAAATAATGCGGTTATTTCCTCTATAGCATGAATATTAATTTAATTATTATAAAAATAGAAAGAAAAAAAAATTGTGGATTTTATTTTACTTCTCGTTAAACAATAAAGTTTTGACTAGTTATAGTTGGTAAAATAATATGCACTGCAATATATTTCGCGTGGGTTCCAGATCGGATAATTGAGACGTAATTTTATTAGATCTAGAATGATTACTAAACATACTTTACTGCTAACATAATCATAGGAATTTGCTGCCGATAAATTTTTCTATGATGAACTTTCGTAACATGTTTCATCAGCCACCGCTTCTTTAAACTTGAAAGTAATGGCCGAATTCTCAAACGCATCACAATTTTAAGTCACTGTCAAGTGTCATACCGTATTTTAAGGTGTATTATAGCAACTGAAAAACTTTCAAGAACGCCTAAAACTTAACTGTGGTTTGAGTAATCACACTTTCACAACGCTAACCAACCGAAATAAATTGAGATGCAACGTTTTCTTCGTGACAAAACAAAATAATAAAGTCTCCCTGTAATGTAACAAAACTGACGCGTAAAATAAAATCATCAAATTGCGTGTTTGTGTAAAAAAAAAAGAGATTGACCGAGATCTACATAGTGCGATAACGAAACGTTTTCGATCGAATATCGGTTTCATTGTCCACCGGTACACGGAAGGCGATTGGTCGTAAGTAATTACTGTTTTGCACGTAACAATTGTGTAATAGTTATCGATATAAAAAATATATCGATTTATGTGATCGAATGAATGACGTGATGGCGTGGTTTCTCGGTATTTTGATTAAACAATTGTGTAATTCTGCGTACGTTTTATACAAAAGGACGTTGATATGAATGTTGGCCATGAAAGCGAGATGTTTTACGATTCTCGATGCAGGTTGCATAAGAAAAATTGCAGTGTAAAATTATAAATAAATCATTTTTCTGTATAAGTGTAGTAATTGCACGTGTCAACACTTGGTATTCTCGGTAGCTGTTGATTTTAACTATGCTGTTTTGAAACTGTGATTCGTTTTGTGGATTACTTTTACTGTTAATCTTAGTCCCCTTTTAAAATTCTGGTGATCTAAAGTACATACATCTTTTATGGGGTACTGTGTTAAATGTTACAACATAATATTTTATGCTAAAAGTATTAGAATTAAATGAAAGAAAATTTAAAACTCATATAAAAAGTACACTTTGCAAACAAGCATATTACGAATTAGAGGATTACATCCAAGATAAAAATGCTTGGAAACATGCTGGTCCTGCTCCATAGGATAATTTAGAGTCTAGACAAAATCTAACTGTTTGCAAATTAAATTGTACAATATATTTTTTTTATAACATTGATTTTACATTCTGTGATTACTTGAACTCACACACTGACTTATTAGTACCTATTACTTGTTAAAATGTTAGGAATATCGTATAATTTTACAATGTTTGTAAATATGTGAGCACCGTGCATCTATCACATAATTAATATGTCTACACTAGGAATACTACTACTGATTACTACTACTGATTTTTTTCGACTACTGATTTTTTTTCTACTACACACCTATTATTACTACACCTATAATTGATGTATACAAGATATTGTGAAAACATTTTAAAAGAGTAACGGTGGAGTTTGTCGCCCATTCTTCTCCATACGAAAACTACCTCTTCGAAGGGGCGACTAGATTTTTTTTTTTTTGTTGTAAATTTTGACTTTCAAACGTACTTTTTTGTGCCTAATTGATATAAATTATTTGACTGACATTTGACTTTGACTTTGGGAAGAAAACACTTCCTCTCTCCTTAAAAATCGTCATTACATATAGTTCCTTATTGTTCTCGTTTCATTTTTATATATGTATATATTTATTGTATATATAAATGGTACACAAATGGTACTCTCCTTCTCCCTTTAATACATCCAAAGGTTGTCTGTAAAAGATGCGTTTTAGCTATAAGACCGCTCATCGTTTCACTCTAGATAAAATGTCTATATTTTTTATGCTGTATATAATAAAGAGAAAAAAATCCTCAATTCTAGTGATCGCAGTTTATGCGACTGCTGAACCTGTCCTTTTTCTGGACCTAGGTTCCATGTGTTGTTGAGTTATATTGTGAAAGTTTCAGTGCCAGGCCCGAGTTTGAATTTATTCCGGTTGTTGTAAGCTCGCCCCTTATGGGGCCGGCGCGGCGGAGCCTACGTAGTTCATACAAACATAATACAAAATAATTTGTAAATCAAACATATTCTTAAGGTAGTGTGTACTTATTCCGATTGGATTACAGAATATCTAGATATAAAGACGAGATAGGTATGAGGAATTTCAAATTTCTATAGAAAACTAATTTTTCTCATAACTCTAAACTCTCTCTCTTTAAATCAGTGTCCATTCAAAATATATATTTGGGGCCTAGATATTCTGTAATCCAATCGGAATAAATACACACTACCTTAGGAATATGTTCGATTTACAAATTATTTTGGTATTACGTTTGTATGAACTACGCATGTTCCGCAGGCCCCTTAATGCATGGGGCTAGTAACGGAACGTAATTTAGAAAATTATGGTTCACCTCCCACCATATCAATATTTTTTAGGTGAAGTTGGACGTGGGAGCCGTTTTCCAAAATTTCTAAAGAACAAAAAAAAGTTAAAACAATATTCATAGTTAAGTAGGTACAGACAATTTGCAATCTAAAACCTTTTTCACAACTGAATTCAGTTTTTCATTGAGCTTTTGACAGTTCATAATAACGTATCTATTAATAAGTACATAAATGGTCAAACGCTTGCGACTGCGAACTAATGATCATGATTAATGACCAAACGGATATGCACATAGTATCATTATCTAATGTTATGTCAATATTATTCTTGCGGTGGTCGTTAAGTTGCACTACGTCATCAATTAGCAATCATTTAGTGTAGAAAGTATAATGTACGTTGTTTTATTTGTTAGTAATTATTGTAAGGTATATGGTGATTTGGAAGGTGCTCATGGCTAAATAATTACTGCCGCACGGGTCGATGGAAGGTTAAGACCGACGTTTGCCGCGGTCAGTTAATGGATGGGTGACCATCAATTACATATCGAGACACCTCCGTTAAGCCGTTGGTCCCGGTGTTAGACGTAGATCTGGCAGTAAGTCGTAGATCTGGCAGCGGTGGTAGTCGTTACGGGTGGTAGTCAGAAGCCCGAAGTCTGATAAAAAGTCTTACCAAGGGGTATCGTGTTACCCAGTAACTGGGTTGTGTAGGTCAGATAGGCAGTCGCACCATGTAAAATACTGTTATTCAGCTGCATCCAGTTAGGCTGGTAGCTGACCCCAACATAGTTGGGAAAAGGCTAGGCAAATTGATTTGTGGAGATTTGGTTGTATGTGCTAAATATAATACCCTTTTTAAGTAATTTAAGAATTAAGTGGGTATATCTTGGTTTACACCAAATTCTTACCAAATAACAGAACATGGAAAACTGAAAACTAGCAATGAGCAATATCATCAATATCGAGGTAAGCCGTAGTACTAGTCCATATGTACAGACACCAGCACATCAACCTACTACAATCTGTCAAATTTCTTTAATAGATTTTCAACTTTATCACGAAAGCATAAGGTTCAAAGTTGATTGGGAAAATTTGGCGGTTTCGGGAAGGTTGACCTCCTGGTGTCTGTACTACAATTTACAGTAGGTAGCAAACTAATAGTTTAACATTTTAAGAAATATTATTGTTGGTGTATGTTGGTCGTGAAATTCCTTTCAGCCTACATTAAATTGATCCATTTAATCCTATATGGGTTGATCTAAAACCTACACATCATAGTAATCGATTTTATTATTGATTATGTATTGCTGTAGGTGTGACACTGATTTGAAGTACGCTACTGATTCGTGCATATTCGAGACGATAAATAAAAAACCAAGACAGAGGCTGAAGGCTGTCAACAATGAAGTGAAGCCGGTTTCGTAAACATGTGTGCACTTTGTGTGGTGTAGTTTCAAAGAATCATTTATTTCAAATAGGCCCTTATGAACGTCAAAATTTATAAAAAAAATTGAATTGATTCTAGTCGCCCCTTCCAAAAGTTTTTGCATGGAGAAGAATGGGCAAGAAGCCGATACTATTTTAAAAAATGGTGGTGGTTCGATTGTAGTATCATTGTAAAAGGTTGTAAATGTGTGTGTGTGAGCGTGTATGCACAGAGCAGCGGTGTAGTTTTGGCATGCTTCACTGTATTATTCGCAGCACTCTGTCTTGGTTTTTTATTTGGTCTGAGTTAAAGACAATGTGTGGGAAATATACCCTTACATGCAGCATAACTATGCCAGCAATAAACAACGAGACAAAAAAGTAATAGAACGCGTTTAATTTGTAATTTTTCAAACACAACCCAATAATGTTTTCATTGTGCGTCCAAGTTTACACAAAAAAAATAATTGACGCATCGACGGCCTCACAAATACCATCAGACAATTTAATAGGACTGTCAAAGGCGCCTTAATTACTTCCTAATATTGACAAAGCAAGTTTTTGTAGCTCCCGGACCATTATGTCAAGCGTGGTTTGAAAAAATACAAGCACCGGTTCATTCCTAATACATCCTACTATTGACTTTAAGTTGGTCTCCCCACTAGTTGCTTATAGTTAGTTTACATACTTTGTGTACTAAACAAGCCCACGCAATTATATACCATATCTCAATCAATTCAAAGTCTATTTTCTGTTGTGACATTCAGTGACGTCGGGTGTTCTTAGTGAATCCAATTATAGTATTACTTACAAATCACTTCTAGTTTGTTGTACTGTGAGTAATGTCCATCTTTGGATAGACTGTGGACATCAATAGCTAATGGATATGGAAATGGATTACATTCGCAGGTAAGTGTTCTAGAAAAATCACCATTTTAGTGTTAATTGGCGACACTTTGAACGCTTCCTTGGCCTTCCTCGAAGCTTCTCATGAATATGCAAGTTTCTCGTAAGTGATGAAGTCAGCACCTTTATATCGGGTACTTTCGATATTATTCTTGTGTACTTATGGCCATCTGAGCGTTGAAATCTCACAAACTTTAGTCAAATATACTATGAATTATAATAATATATAAATGAATTTTGTTTTATCTATAGCTAGCTGCGCCCCGCGGTTTCACCCGCATAAGTCTTGACTTACGTCTGTACTTTTTATCCCGAGATAAAAAGTATTCTATGTCCTAACATAGGGCATGGTCTCCCCATGTGCTAAATTTCATCCAAATCCGTTCAGTCATTTTAGAGTGAAAGAGTAACCAAACAAACAAACTCACTTTCGCATTTATAATATAAGTTGGGATATAAATTAAAAGGGATATTGGTACGTATGAGATTGATAAACTCCATTTGACCGAACACCGTGAAAGCAGGCACAAGATGTTTTCATGGAGTAGGTTTTTAAACACTTTTTTTTTTTTTGTTGGAAATTATCAAATAACTTCTCCCCCTCTGGGTGGAGCGGGAGGGCGTGTCAGACTCTTACTGACTAAAACCGACCCGTGTTCCTTTAGTTGCCTGTACGTTGCCACAGGCCACGGTATCCCTTTCGGACTTTCCCGCAACCCGGGCAGGCATCGGTCCTATCAGACCCCTTCAGTTGCTGACATCTCTTTGAGATGCGCGTGGAACACAACGCGCCGTCGACCCGGGCCTGGTCCTTATCGGACGGCGAGCTACCCATTGCGCACCGTCCGCAAGCCCGCGCCTACGGTGGCCGGAAATCTGCCTGCGATTCATCTGCCCGACGCCCAGGGCGTCTCCTGCGGTGGCTAGGGGCGTGAGGGCGCTAAATTTGCCTCTCCCTCACGCGTACTGCCTCCTCCTTCGCGAGCATTACTGTTTCGCAGAAGGAAGTGACGGCCTCCCATGCCCTTTCTCTCCGCACCATGGCCTGGACCAGGGCCGGACGCGAGAGATCCCCGCCACCGATCGCCTCCACGAGAACACGACGATGCTTTGTCCAAGCCGGGCGGACCTCCACCGTATGCTCAACCGTGTCCTCCGGGTGATCCACGCAATGAACAGTGTCCGGTGAGGACCTGCGTCAGGCGGAAGGTGAGGACGCCATGGCACCTCTCTAGCCACTCCTCAAAGGGAGGACTTATCGCCGCAATTGTGGCGTGCCCAGGTTTTTAACCACCTCTGTGGTATAGAGGTTAGACCACCTGTCTTAGACCCAGAGGTCCTGGGTTCGATTCCCAGTGGGAGCAAAATTTTCTGCTCGGTTTGGTTGGTCTTATTCTAAGTCCGCCTGACTAGCTACCACCTTCATATCTAAGTCTGTCGCCTTAACAACAATGTGAACAGCATTATTGTGTTTCGGCAGTTAAAGGTAAGATAGCCAGTGCCTTAACAACAATGTGAACAGCATTATTGTGTTTCGGCAGTTAAAGGTAAGATAGCCAGTTCCTCTGTAGTTAATTATTCCATGTGGTTGAGTGAAGCTCGCTTCCACCTTCGGCCCGATCATCACTTACCATCAAGTCAGATGCAGACCAAGACCTTCCCAATTACGCGGGCGAAACCGCGTTCAAGAGCTAGTCATATTATTAAGCCGCTGAAAATGTTTTTTTTGTTTTTTTAAATAAACAGAAATTTTATTGATTGTAATTGATGAATATCTAGCTCAAACAAGCATCCAAGTAACATATTTAAATATTTTTTTTGTGGCATTGGATGTATGCTGCAAAAATGTTATTTAAATATGTTACTTGTCAGTCATTTTTGTATGCTAGTGTCTAAAATTCATTTGTCAATAATATGTTCTTTGGGAACGCACCTAAGAGCAGGAGAGAGGCATCTCCCTTAGCCTGAAACATCAAAATCAGACAATTACGAACAACGGAAAGTTAATATATTCAGGAAGATTAAAACATGACACTCATTATTTCAGGTCCAGTATTGTAAAAATTCAAAAATCTAATCTACAGCGGTAGAACCTCTCCTCTAATCCATACACGAACAAACGAACGAGAGCGAATGTATTATTCAGGCGCGTTATCAGGGCGCGCGCTCGAGCTTCACAAATTGTGCGCTCGCGCAGCGCCGCTAGATAACCGACACGTCACGAAGCTGGTGTAAGGAAGTCGGGTGATGGATGTTGAATGGTCAGGAAGAATAGGATGTGTGTTCAACAAAATGAAGAATGATGAAGTCGCGGTTGCTGCAGAAGTGGGGCGATAAGGCGATGTGTCACTGTCTGTAAAATGTTGTGTTTTGTTTTTAGAGAATATCTTGCTGTTGAAGAAAGATAAACGTAAGAAAGTGCATGTACATGTTGCAATTATACAGGGTGGCATTGACATTGACGCGAAAACTTTTACCATGGATTCAGTACATGATTGAACCTTCAACGCAGGGGGCGTTGTAATTTATCGTCGGTTATTTAAAATAAAAACTGCTGTTTCATAGAAAAGTGCAATACCTACGCGGTCAAAATGTATGGAACAGCAGACTTTTCTTTATAACCGACGAAAAATTTCAACACAGTGGGGGTTATGAATCACGTACTGAATCCATGGTAACAGTTTTCGCGTCGATGTCCCTGCCACCCTGTATATGAATAATAAAGAATTTAGAGCTTTTTCGTTGCATTTGTATTATCTAAGTCATCATCATCAGTCTATAATGTTCCCACTGTTGGGACACAGGCCTCCACTCTTCGAGAGGGAGTGGGCCACCACGCGGGCCCAGTGCGGGTTGGTAGATGTCACATATCTTCGAATTTTTGGTTCTAGGACATGCCGGTTTCCCCACGATGTTTTCCCTCACCGTTTTGAGAGCAGTGGTGATGAAATTATTTACACAAAGTAAAGCGTCTGCCTGGGCTCGAACCCACGACCAACAACTCGTAATTCGGAACCGTTACCACTGAGCCACCATTGCTCAATTGCTCCATTATCTAAGTACATAAATGTTACTTCTACAAGTATAGGAAAACAGAGACTTACAATTATATAAAGAATAATTGCAAATCATATTTGTTTAGACAAGAATAATTTTAGCATCAATAAGTTCATGATTGAATACGAACAACGACAGTTTCGTCACATAACAATGCAGAAATTGCGAATAGAATGTATTGAAGTAAAAATATTGGAGTTGTTACATTTATTTTGTACAGTCAACACCAGAAAATCACACGACAATGTTTGTGACGATCAATTTAATAAATGTGATGGTGAACCCAGTTCACCTGTCTTGGTTTTCACCAATGCGAATAATCGAACACTTATTTCACTGTATTAGGTATCAACACAAGAACGATTATCGTTACCTACCAAAACCGTTGGTTATGCGCAACCGTAAACTATGCTGTCCACAATCCACGTGGGTGCAATAACCATATTGATAATCGGAAATTAGATGAAAATTTTACAAAAAAAAAAAATGCGACAAAAAAAGAAACTGAAAAACGAAAAATAAATCTTTTAGTCTAAATAAGCTCCTAAATTAATGTAAATTGCTCACTTTGAGTCGGCACACAAACAATCAACGAAGATCAACAACTGACGCGCTATGAGCTAGGCCGGTCAAAATTCAAAACATTTAAGGGTAGGTATATTTTTATTACACTACAATGTAAATAAATAAAATAGAAATTGTTTAACATCTAATTTGTTATCAATACAGACAATCAATCTTCATGAATTTTTATTTTAAAATTGTTTTTGGAAAATAGTAGTTAAATGCTTTTACTACTTATTTCTTCTTTGTTTTACTCTATTTTTTGTTGTTTTATGTCTGTGAAAAAACACGATTTATTTTATTTTTTAATTTACTAATAGAATTTTAAGTTTGAACAATGATCACTTGCAGTTTATACTGACTGTACTAGTCGTTACGGTCTGGTGATTAAACAAATTACTTTCATATTGGTTGACGCACTGACTAGCAAGCTTTCGATGCAAGTTTCATCACCACAAAATAGTATAATGAAATACTTTGTTCAAGAAACATTGTGTGCATTTGAAAAGGCGCTGGATTTCTTAATTAAAATTTTAGTTAGCTTTTTCATTTTCAATCTCCATTAAGACACAGATGAATACAGATGAGACACTCCGCAGTTTAGGTGTGAAGCTACAAGTGCGCGTCGGGCTCGACTTGTCGGGCCAATTCAGTGAGTGTAACTTAGTCAGAAGATTCTAAGAGTTACGCGATAGAAAGAGAGGCAACTTCTATGTGATATACCTGTAGGTAATTAGCGCTGTGTGACCTTTTTTTTTTTTTTTGATGGGAATTTATGAAATAACTTCTCCCGCTCTGGGTGGAGCGGGAGGGCGTGTCAGACGTCGGACTCTTACTGACTAAAACCCACCCGTGTTCCTTCCGTTGCCTGTACGTTGCCAGGGGCCTCGGTATCCCTTTCAGACTTTCCCGCAACCCCGGCAGGCATCGGTCCTATCGGACCCCTTCATTTGCTGACATCTCTTTGAGGCGCGCGTGGAACAACGCGCCGTCGACCCGGCCTGGTTCTTATCGGACGGCGAGCTACCCATTGCTCACCATCCGCAAGCCCGCGCCTACGGTGGCCGGGTACAGCCTGCGATTCCCGACGCCCAGGGTCTCCTGCGGGGGCTGGGAGCGTGAGGGCGCGAAATTTGCCTCTCCCTCACGCGTTCTGCCTTCTCCTTCGCGAGCGCTGTGTGACCTGAATTGCACTTTATTGTGTCGTAGCAAGAACCGCTTTATTTTTAAATGATTTTGCGGAGTGACCCATCTGTATTAATCTGTGACTGAGATTAGTTAAAAACTAAGTGTAATGATCGTCTTAATAACTACTGCCTATGGTTAGATGGAATTACAGTTTTACTTATGCGACTGAATAAATAAAAATGTTGTGTTTTGTGTTGCCAGTGCTGCCAGCACTGGTAACTAATATTCTCAGACTATGAAAAAAACGCCCTGTTGTTTCCGCTTTCGGCGGTACCATGGTACTTTATTACTACTACATAAGCATAGTGTAAAGAAGTTCCGAACGAGTGTATCCATCAAGCATTAAACCGTTGCTATTTATCATTACTGGTAGACCCAACCCTTGCCCCTTAACAGAGGCTTTCTTTAGTATTCCAAACGAAAACAAGCGATTCCGACAACCATAAACTAATGGGTACGTGACGTCTAACGGAAAAGCCACAATATAGTCAATCTTAATAAACAATCGTTAAGTTACCATGGTTACAACAGCCTACTTTCTTTCTTATCTTTCGAGCCACCTGTCGAACGGACGCGACTCGAATCGAGTGCACGGATACGAAGATCGATATCGAAATGTTTCATAAAAAGAGTTTCAAAGTACATCCGAAGTATCGATTTTGTCTATCATATTTCGAATAGGTTATTATTAATTTCGGTGAAAAATATTTTTACAGCAACTTATTTGTGGCAACTGGTTGATGTTATTTTAAAGAATTTCCAAGACTTTTGTTTGTGATAAAAATTATGAATTTTCGAGTTCACTTCATTTCGTTTACTTTAAGGTATTCTAAAACAAAAAGAAAGAAATATAAAAAGCTTATTCTGCACAAATAAAGCACACATTATTATAAAAAGCTTCTACTTCTACGCTTCGAAAAGTATTCTAAAAAGATTTGACATATTTTTAGAGATTATTCGCAAAGTAAAAAAAACAAAATCCGAAACATCAATCGAACAAATGGGAGTCGAACCATCGAATTGCATCGAATTCTTTTTTCAATTATAATCGGCAAATGATAATCGCGTGAAACTTCAATTGGGTGATTGATTCGTGACAAAAACTGTATGAAGATAGCGAAATTGATCATCAGAGACGTTTTTGTTCATTAATGAGAACGCAGTAACAGTGTTTTTGTTCACTGAGATGCAAGTCGATTCTGGTTCACTTTTTTCGAAACATAATTACAATTACCTTTTTCCGAGAACTTCGTATAATAGTAGTATTTACATGGAAGGCTAACGGTATATTAAAATGTCATGATATATTTGTGGGAAAGTGGAGCATTTATTTATTGACATCAATATATTGAAGAAGTTTCCTAATTACAGTTTCTGTTTTGGCTCTCCATTTCTAAGCTAAGCTTCTCATTCTTCGTAGTTTTCAAGATATTTTTGAAACTAAGTAACTTAACGCGGCTTGCGCTAGGAGTTGACTGGTAAAAATCGTCACGTAAGGAAAAAGCGTTATGCCCACTCCATACGACTTTCTCTCTCTCTCTGTCTCATTCTATTATATTATACGAGTGTGTGTGTGTGCGTGCGAGTATCGCGTAAGGAACTTGCTCCTTACGGGGTTCCCCCGACCGCATTTAGTGCCCCTACTGTTGGACATAAGCAAACAAATAATGAAATATCATAAAATATTTATTTAGTTCTTTGTGCATACATGAGATGTCTCGTAAGGAAGTAAAAACAAAAGAAGATGTAAAATATTTAAAATAAAGAATATTAAAAATGAAATATGAAAAGAGGTTTTATATCTTATTGTTGGCTCTAACACCTACATCGAGAACATAACTATGCAACACATAAATCATTGATAAGCCAGACCTTATCAAAACATCATCTAAACATACCATACAAAAAACCTACCTAAAAATTTTCCTGACCAAACAATGCACTTTAATTTCGTTATTTATATTAAACACAGCAGGCAGGAGGCCTTTGTATCGCCTAGTTCAAATCATAATAAGCCCCTGTAATCAGATACTGGAACACTTTTAATTTTGTACTGACCTTCGTCTGTCGGCCATTCACGAGTGAAAACGAGAGGCAGATTAACAATCGCGATCGTGCTGTACCTACCGCCGATTGAAGAGTTTTATTGTTGTACTGCCGGGGACAGAACCGTTTGGTTGGAGGGTATTTAGAGGTATGAAGAACAGGGTCACTCATCCTCTATAGAAACTGGAGTATCCTCCGACCAGACGGGAGTCGTGTCTAGTGGGCCACTTCGCGACGGTTTATTTCGTCGTATATAATTATAAGGTCCCATTTAAATAATGGACAAACTTTTAGAAATCATTCAGACCACTAAAATAAGGACAATGGTAAAAAAATAATAAGAAAAACGCATTAGGTACTTACAAGAAAGTTTTATTTTTCTTGTAAGTATCTAATGCGTTTTTCTTATTATCTTTTAGCTGACGAATATACATTAAAAATTTTGTTTACCCAATGCAATTTATTATTTTAGGTCAAAATATAATCACTTTAATCAGTGTTTTTTTTTGCTTGGATATCTTTGGTAAGCCGTACTGAAAGCTGTGTTAAAATTTGTCCATCTATTTTAATGGGACCTTGTATACTCATCGCGCGGTAAACGCTGCTTGCGCGATGCAGGATTTGTGTGACGTCTGGTCTTTGATGCGTAGTTCGCATGTGGCATTGTAGATGCCACCACAGGTATAATTTAATTTTCGCTTCCTATGGGTCACACACCGGTCGATGTGGTGATACTTGGGAAGGTTGGTGTTGGGAGTGCACAGCTGCACACGTTCCTGTAAATAATTATGTTGTCAAGTTGTTTTCGCCTTCAAAATCTTCCTAAACAAGCTCTAGCACTCATCTGTGTAGTGGTAAAATTGGTTTTTGGTGTTAAATGATTATAATTATGCTTCCTTCTTATCCAAGACATAAGAAAGACATAAGAAGATTTGGCAAAATTGAATTACTGTGATTTTCTGTTTCAGATTTTTTTTACCTAACAGTTGATTCAGTAATCGTTCAATACTTTCACATCAAAGTTAAGTAAACTTAAACACATTACCTACATAGATATTTTGTTATAAATAATTGAAAAAAATAATTGTGTCCGTAAGAATTTCCACCGCGACAGTACCAATGCGCCCAATAGACGGGCGTCGCCGCGAAGCCTTCGACTGGCCGGCACGTGCGCAAGCGACGCAAAAATGACGTTATCCATTCCTCAAACGTGTTTGAATAAGATATAAATAAAATAAAATGTTGCATCAAGGAAGCATTTTTTGTAATAAGTTAGTTAATGAGCATTATAGGTAAACTGAATAAATGACTTACTGCCGAATCCAATAAACTATTTTCAGTAGAAGACAGATCGCTATGGATGGTAGACAATAGTTCTATGACTTGTAAAAGTGATTGCAATATCCTATTTACAGAATAAACAATTTCATTTCATTTCATTTCATTTCATTTCATATTTCATTTCATTTCATTTCATATTTCATTTCATTTCATTTCATATTTCATTTCATTTCTCTGACAGATTAGAAAATCTGTCAGAGAATGCCAACTCCAGTATTCCAAAATTGTATGATCTAACTGGTGTTAGGTAGGTTATTGGGTTCGGCAGCTAGAATAGGTTATGTACAACTTACCAATTTTGTATTTTCTTCTGGGATAACGCGGAAGTGTAGCGTAGATGCTGAAACAGGTAAAGCATACATTATGTATACTAGTTAATCTCAAATTCATAAAAATAAAACGGGCTGCCTCGTTGGTCTAGTGGTTGTAAGCGTTACTGCTGAGCATAAGGTTCTGGGTTCAATTACCGGGTCGGAAGTGTTATTGGGTTTTTCCATCTGGAATTTCTCAGTAGCAGCCCGGAATCTAAATCAAAGTCAAAGTCAAATCATTTATTTCAAATAGGCCCTTATAAGGCACTTTGAACGTCAAAATGTACAAAAAAATTGAATTGATTCTAGTCGCCCCTTCCAAAAGGTAGTTTTTGCATGGAGAAGAATGGGCAAGAAACTCCACCGTTACTCTTTTAAAATGTTTTACAATATTTTGTATAAGTACCTACATTAGTTATATAACTATATGTGAGGACGATGCACCTAGAATAAAATTACTATACCACAATAGGTAAAAAGAATTAAGAATTAAAAATGAAGCAACAACAGATAAATTAATTATGTGATAGATACATGGTGCTCACATATTTACTGTCTGGATTTATGCCCGGTTGATGTTATTAAGCTCGCCCCCTGTAACATGGAACTTAAACATAATTGACTAAAGATGGGTGACCTATAAGTACTCTAACTCTGCCTCTTCAGAGAATACAGGCGTGATAAATAAGACCATTTCATGAATCTATGGGTAATGCTATATTATTCATCAAGTTTATAAGATCTCACGGTTTCCTACACCTGAGAGACTAAAATTCTTCCAAACACATAGTTACGACATAAGTGTACCTAAACACTGCGTTCATATTTCTTCATAAATTAAGTAATCACGAAAAAAGTTCAGTCGAGTCGTGAATGTGTCATAAAAGAACATGCTTGGCATTCTTTAGATTTTAAGATTATACAGATGATAATCTATGTGTGCTCCTGTTGTCACAGCCTCATTAAGTAAGGTAAGAAGGTATGTAGCAACTTAAGTTTAAAAAGACGTGCGTTTTAAGTTTTTTTTTAACTTCGATTGCTAAGGAAAATAGCACTAAAATCTTTCAACTTGGTTTTTACATCACAACTGCTAATTAAACAAGAAAAGATTATTTTGGTCTTTTCTGATCATCGACACTTAAATACGTCATCAGAAATTCTTTTAAAATATTAACGCGTAGGTACGGATCGTTTTCCTAGAAAGGGGTGATTCACAGCGTGACGTGAGGACAGACTGACCTCCGTCAACGTAAACATTGCAATATATGACTAATTAAAATGCATGGATAAAATTAAGTTACAATTAAATTCCGGAAAAAAATATTTTACTCACCTATAGTACAACACTGTAATTCCTGAAGTTGTTAAGGAATCAGGGATCTACTAATAATTTATATAGATACCGAATCTACTCATTCCCCAAATAGGATGATTAGTTTACGGGAGACAAAAGCCAAGCATTGATAATGGAGTCTCCGTCGTCTTATTTTCGAGTCAATGGTAAATGTAAAAATATATCATTAAATTCAAATTCAAAATTCAAAAGTCGTTCATTCAAACTAGGCTGAGAATCAGCACTTTTCGAACGTCAAAATTACATAAGACAGTCCCCCAAAACGCCCACCCTTCACCACCTCCTAGTGCTTTAGCTGGGAAAAAGAAGTGGCGCAACAAACTCCCCAGCAGATGCATTATGTTCGATGACTTAGACCCAGTAGGTGGCCACGTCAATGGCGGCATCAGTGGCGTTTTCCGGCCATAGAAGTATAGGTCTACGAACACTTTGGAGAGTCCGTTAAAAAACAGAAATTAAAATCCAAATATACTTTCTAACGACATACCCAACCCCAAACAGGACCTCCTTGGACCTAGCGCCAGCTCGTAACTCTTTTAGAGTAAGCTGAAAGGGGAGTACATACTTCTCAAATGCAGGACGTCTGTCGGAACAGGTTTATTCAAACTACTTTCCTCAACCGGCTAGTCCGAGTGGTACCCTGCTTTTTGTTACATGATATTTTGATATTTAATGTCTGGTCTTTAAAAAAGAACTTGAGCCCTGTGTTTGTTCCCCATTTCTTTTCAGGGGTAGTTAGCTCATCTGACTACCCCTGAGAAGAACTTCGACTACATAGATGTAGCTTATTTTACTTATATAAACATGACGTGTAAAAGTGATTCCGATATCTTATATACACACATCAACACGGTCTAGGGATATTTTTAAAAAAGCGAATTACTATCAATGTGTTAATTATTTATATGACATGTATATATTTAAAAGATACGTTATTTAATATTCTACCATTTTTTAATAATGGTTAAGGTACTTCGATTAAAATTTCAGGATTTTATGGAAAAAAAATGAAGCATAGACGGAAACCGTATTTGAATTAACTTTTAATTTATGAGTAAAAACTGAAAAAAATTGAAAAATCATTTAATTTGTGTTTATAAACTTGAAGTTAGTAGTCTGAGAAAGCGCCCATGATGTTCATAACACATCGGCAACGATTTGGCATGCTCAGAACAAGGTTGTCAATGTCTTGCTGCGGAATATTGTCCCATGTCCTTCTGAGGTGCGCAAAAAATTGATCTTCTGTAGCCAGATTTTCAGGAACTTCCTTCAGAGCTCTTCTTTGCAGCATATCCCACGCATGCTCAATGGGATTTAGATCTGGCGATTGAGCAGGCCAGTCTAAGGCTCTAACATTGTGTGTATGTAACCAAGCTGCTACCGTTCTCGCCGTGTGTGCCCGGGCATTGTCGTGCATGAGCAGGAAATCTTGCCCCATTTGTGTTCTGTGGGGCAAGATTACGGGCCCCAGCACCTGTTGGACGTATCGTTCTGCCGTCATATTGCCCCGCACCCAAACGAGATCCGTCCGTCCTCCAAGACGAATTCCTGCCCAAACCATAATTGTTCCTCCTTGGTATGGGTGAACTTCCTGAGGGTTCTGAAGACGGCTCCATCGTCCAGGAACTCGCCAAACACGCGTCCTTCGTGAATCTGGATGGAAGCCGAATCTGGATTCATCCGTGAACAGCACATTGGACCATTGCTCACGGCCCCAGTCCACGTGGTTCCGAACCCATTCTAATCGTCGTCCACGATTGCCTCTCCGTAAAGGTGGGACCCGGAGTGGTCTACGAGAGCGTAGATTGCTTTCATGCAGTCGCCTTCTTACAGTTTGGTCACTCACAAGCACTTGGTGTTCCACTCGCAGCCTTTGGACCAATTGAGTCGCCGTTGCATTTGGTTGAGCTCGCGCAGTAATTTGCAAAAATCGATCTTGTCTGGGGGTAGAGATGCGACTTGGCCCCCGGTGCCTCTCCGCTACTTCACCTGTGGCACGATAGCGTGTCCACAATCTTGAAATTACATTTTGGTGGGTCCCTATGGCCTCAGCAACATTACGCTGAACAGACCCAGCTTCCAGCATTCCCACAGCTCGTAACATCTCCGCCCTCGTCAAATGTTGGCGTTGCATGGCTACAATACCTCAATTTTAACTTTATCTTTCGTTTAAAAATGAAAAAAAACTGTAACTAAACGTAATTCGTATTGTTTTCTAAATTTCGCACAAATGAAAATTCCCTCTCCTACACATCAAGACATTTTTATGCCACCGAAACAAAAGAATTTTCAAAAATTTGAATTTGGAATTAGTCTGAGATAAATTACAAACAAATCGGTGTATGAAAGATTACAATGCGGCCAGTACTTTTCGAGTTATTTAATTGAGTATAAAATATCCCTAGACCGTGTTGATGTGTGTATATACAGAATAATTAGGTAATTTCATTTCAATCAATCAATTTGCCTAGTCTTTTCCCAACTATGTTGGGGTCGGCTTCCAGTCTAACCGAATGCAGTTGAATAATAGTATTTTACATGGAGCGACTGCCTATCTGTCCTCCACAACCCAGTTACTGGATAATACAATACCCCAGTAAGACTGGTTGTCAGACTTACCAAGGGGTATTGGCTTCTGACACCACTTTTTCCACGAATGTCAGCCGGGACCAACGGCTGAACGTTCTTTCCGAGGCACGGAGGGGCCTTGGTAGCTTGTTTGGCTTACCCATCCACGGACTAACCGCGGCAAGCGTAGCTTAACCTGATCGATCGACTGATCTGCTGATATTACTTAGCCACAAGCTATTCATTCATTTCAAAGTGGTCAATTAAATTAACCAAAAGTAGCTATCGCATTCTACTGCTTTAATGGTTTCTCCAAAAATCCGCTACAACTCCTTCCGCATCCGTCATTAAAATACGGAAAGAGTGACAGCACGAAAGCTCGGAATTTATGTTAATTTATTGTTAATACCCAAAAAAGCCGTGGAAAAATTTGTCGACATAATGTAATTATTTTTAGCAAGGTTGATTTAAAACGAGAGCAAATCAGTTCAACTGTTACTAGGCGCGAAATAATTCTTACTAAAAATATACCCTCTCGGTTTTACTGTAAGTAAGGGATTGAAAATCTTTATTGATACATAACATAACATAACATCACGCCTGTATTTCCTGAAGGGTTAGGCAGAGGTATCCACCCACATATTGCCGACTATTGCCATAAATAGGGCAATTCCAGATGGAAAAAGCCAATCCCAATCTTTATTGATACTAATACTTATTCGCACTTTACTCAAGATAGGACAAGACAAGACAAGACTAAAGGCAAATAATCTTTATTTATATTCCACATAAACAACTGGACAAGATAAACACACAATTTGCATAGGTAATCAAATAATTATAATATAATTGCGGCCGAACTCAGCCGCACCTGACCAGTGCAAAGCTAATCTCGACTAAATGCGCTGTTAAAATGTCGCTTTAAATGATCGAATCCTGCTCTTTATTTCTCTGCAATAACTAGTTTTGTGATTTTCTAAAGATAAGTACTATTATTGTGTAATAGACAAGTACACTTAGTTATATCGAATCAAAGTCACAATAGTTCAACAACAAGAGCTTTAGTGGCCTTGTTTCTAATGGTCAAACATGTCGATTGAATTTTCGTTTTTTTTTTGGGGTTTTTGGTTGATTCGAACAAATTATCTCGCCAGTAATGGGCCAATCGTCTATGTACCAATAAGGACGCCGACAGTAAAAAAAAAATTAAAATTATGTACCAGCAAGAGATTACGGCAATACATTGAGTTAAAATTTGGCATGACGTCACTCCCCGGTAGATTTTATACTGAATTGTGACGTAACGAGCCCCCACGACATTAATGCGTTTTATTCTAATCATTGTTTATTAATATGATAAAGCACAAAATACGTGTCGAATATTTTTTTTTTTTATCTGACTGACTGACTAAATAGTTTTTTTTTTACCCAATCATCACCCCTATTGCCTAAAGGCCCGTACAGACCAGCGCGACGCGACGGCGCGACGCGACTCGAACAATACAATTTCTAAAAAAACTTCACGGTATAACAATAACCGGTGTCGCGTCGCGCTGTCGCGTCGCGCTAGTCTGCACGAAGCTTAATACGTATTTCTGAATTTTTCAACTCGTTCACAAATTAATTATCTTCGTGCGAATCAAATACAGAAAAAATATATTATTTAAAAGCGTCTATCCGCCCCTTTCGGGCGACATAATCCGTGCGAATCAACCAATAAGCTTTTTTTGGTGCTGTTAAATTCGAGAGTCATGTTTACTGTGTGCTTGTATGCTTTTTGAAATGCTGAAAAGTCTTCCAATCGAGCTTAGCGAATACTTGGACAGATTTTATACCAACTTATTGTTGTCCCAAGCATATAAGCTTATCTTGATAAGCTTGTGCAAATGCACACAGTGGCCCTTCAATCGTTTGACAGTTAAGTAGGAGCTGTAATCACGACCTCTCGATCACCTGTCAGTGCCTTACCCCAGTGGGCTGATGTCGTTTTAAAATTATGATTGATTGTAAAAGATTGGAAGTTTAATCCGAAGTCTGTTTATTTTAATATTATTCAGCCAGAACAACTACTAACCTAGATATCAATAATAATTAGATCTGAAGAAACTGATCTGAACAGAAATAAAACTCACAGAGCTTATCCTAACTTTTTACAAATCTCTTACAAAAGGTTTGAAGACCTGTTTGAAGGATAGGCTTTTTCCTACCAGGAAAAGCCCTCTTAATCAAAGAAGGAACAAACTTCTCTCAATGGTTTCCATCACCGTAGATATGTAGGTAGATGGCCAGTGACCAATACGTGTCAGTTCCAATCTTAAAAAACAATATTGTATATTTTCATACAGCAAACCACTATTTTGCCTCACCACATGACATTCGTGATCTATATACCTCAACGCGGAAAACTAGTGAATCAGACAGCCCTCGGAGGCGCGGGCGCAGGAGCGAGGTCGCACCGCCGCCGCCGCCGCCGACCGGAGCTCGTGATACCGACTCCAACATGCCCGCAACGCCACGCCTCTGTGTAATTGTTATTTTAATCTGTGCACCGTATAGATTCACGATCAGTTTCATTTAAACTAAGTTTTTACTTAATTAATATCAATAGATTATTAACACTAGAGTTTCACATAGAGAAATACACAATGTCGAAAGATTTGTATGTTATAAACAGACTGATAATCCAGTTGTAAAGTGGAAATCGCAACTGTAATCACCGACAATATGAAGAAGTTTAGCTAAGCACAGAAACAAATTAGAAAATCGCAAGTGGGGGTAAATTTTCCAACAATTATCTAGAAAAAGCAAAAATTGTTATGATGAAATAGTGACATTTTAGAAATTCCCGGACGAGTTCTTTCAACGATTCAAGCTCGAAGTATTACTGCTGTTAGTCTCATGGTCACAAGCGTGACTGCTGAGTGTGAGGTCCTGGGTTCAATTCCCGGGTCGGGCACAGTGTTATTGGGTTTTTTCATTAGGAATTTCTTAGTAACAGCCCGAAGTTTGGAAGTGGGCGGTGTGATACCCCCGTGCCTCGAAAAGCACATTAAGCCGTTGGTCCTACGTCTGATCTCTCTCCGGTCGTGTCGAATTGCCGTCCCACCAGACTATGAGAGTGAGGGAAGAGAGAGTGCACCTGTGTCTACGTACACACTTGTGCACTATAATATTTCCCGCGCCGAAGGCTAGTCTCCGTTGAGATTGGCCGCCGTGGCCGAAATACGGTCTGGAGTACTATATATTACAACAAAACAAATATATTGCAAATTAAAATAAGTAGAATTTTACATCAAAAACACAAATTCATACATAAATAAACGCACGCTTTTATCCCATGGGGTTAGAAACTACAGAAAGCCACATACAACGAGCTTTACATACTCCTTAACAACAAAAACATTACGCTTTTGTTTTCATCATTACGTTTTTATTCGACGCAGGAACCGCTTGTCTGGTTTCTTTGAAAGCATCACCTGGATTATCACATATTATTTTAATAATACACTTATTCGCAATAAACACAACGTAATCAAAACTTGTTTCTTATCAAACTTCAATCTCAGTGATCGAATCAAATAAAAAAGAATCTGTCAATATGGCCTGCACGTACAGTACGACACAAATTAGATGTAGCATAAAATGTTATTTTAAGTGTTAAGTAGGTATTTCTGTTTCTTTATCGATTAGCGTCTGTTGTTGACAAAACATAACCTCAAAACTTTTAAACGGGAATATCTTTAATTCTAGACTTCCTATAAAAGTATAGCAGAAGACAAAACTGTTCAAGAATTCAATCTCTACATTTTTAAATATTTTTCATAGGTAGACGCAAAAAAAAAATGTTAACAAAAATTTGTTAGGCATTTCGCCATTGTTCTTTAAATTTGCATTCATTTATTTCAATTTTACGAATAATAAATATTTTGGTTATATGACTGTACAAGTTATTGCGATTGCGTAAAGATCACCTAAAGCAGTAATAAATATTGGTGATTTTGAATGTGCACTCAGTTCAGATGGTGATCGGTCTTACAAATTTTGCCGATACGCACGACAAATGGGCGCGGTCTCTATTATTGCAACTATTTCAGTTGTAATTTATTCTAAATTTTACTACGCATGATACATATTTATTATCACTTTTATTTACATTTAATTACCACCACTTAGGCCTAAGCTTTGCCAATAAGAATGAGCCTATGTAGCTTTTATGGAATAAATAAATTAAAATGTTATGATATTTTATCGAGTAATTGAATAGTAAAAATAATTATGTTCATAAACCTAGCTTTTGTTAATTGAGTAGAACCTTACTTCATTGCAATAAAACTATGCATTCAAGAGTGATTTTGCAAATCAATATAAATTCCTTCCTTCTGAGATATTCCTTCCTTCTGTTATGGTTTGTCTATTATATACGCACCTATGACCTACCTAAGTAACCACAAAAAAACTAAGTTGCAATCAAGGCAAACCCATCGTCGAAATGACTAGCCAACTCAAGAAACAATAAAAAAAAGTAATTAGAAATCTGATTACCAACACAATAAAATCCTAATAGTTTCAACTACAATGCATACGATCACTTTCATCTTCATTTACTTCAGAAAAAAAAACAACAAAAAATAAAAGAAGAACGCAGTACGGACAGCGAAAGCAATCGAGATAACCGCTAAAGATTTGTAATTAGATCTTTGACACAAAAAAGGCCTAGAGTTTAGTGTTGTCCGTCAAATAGTTTAGATAAGCTATTCTAATCGAGATATCTGCATCATTGGCATTTATAGAGAACTTCATTGTTACTTGCTACTTTCGTATAGCAGAAAATACAGCATCAAATTCAGCGGCCACTAACATATTCCATGCTAAATAAGCTCTTCCGGCCATTATTTTGACTTTAATAGACTCAAAAACGTATATAATTTAAATGTAAATATATGTTTCATACGTCTGTCAAATTAGTGACTCGTGGCCATTTCGTATGGTGACAGCTGAAAAACGTTAGTATCACTAACGTTAACGTTAGTAGACTATCGAATAGATTGCGTTAAGTTTACCTATCGAAATCTATAGTGCTCATGATGGGAATTTTAATTCCTTTTGTGACCGCTCGGGGCGCTGCACAATATTTCATATAATATTATATATTACTTACGGACATGCTAGCGACTTTTGGCTGTGTAAACTCATGAGCTATGCTTTCATAGCATGATACGTTGTCACAATAGATTACTTAACTTGATTCCTTGAAAAAATCTTCTTCGACTTATTGCAGTCACCAATGTACTGTTTCCAGGTGCGATGAATAACAACATCACCTCTTATTGTTCTGTCCTGTCTTTGCCAGATAAATGTGGGATTTTTGTCACCGATGTAAAAACCCACTTCGATTTAAAAGACAGCAAGAAAGCGCTCAAAATGAGACCAGTTCTATTAGCCCCAGTTTACCATCTTATCGCCAAAGATCAAAAGCGTTAGTCTAGATACACATACAATTACTAAAAACACGGCAACGTCAAAAACAATTACCGCCATACAACGCTTGGTCGAGTCATTGACAGTTAAGAGCTTACAATTTCCCTCAACATCCATTGCGGCGTCCGCCCTATTGCACTTAACCTAATAACAACTGCAATCTCGGCCGGTATTGCTGTCGAAATTGCGGGGTCATCTATCCGGGCACTAATTGAGACAGTTTAGCTTAAGACACTGCCCGGTCGACAGACGTCCGTAAATTGGCCGTTTAAGGTGAAAGTCAGGACCATCAGGGCCCTATGTGGAAATGTTAAAGTTCATTGTAGCTCCTGATATTACAGGCATGTTATGGTGTTGCTTCGCTCCGGGGCGCTGTCCGAGGTTCTAGCCGCATTTACGCTAAGGTCGAATGCACTGCCACTGTTATTATTTTATAATACGAAATTGAAGGTAGTCGGCGCAGTTTAATACGCTTTAGCTAGCAATTTAAAGTTGCATGCCACTTACCTAATTATGTAATTTTTGCACTTAATAACAATGGCGAAAAATTTGGTACTTACTTAATTGTAAGCTTACCTAATGGTTGTCTTTCGATATAATCGAAAAGAAGGACTACTCCTAACTCTTCAGAATAAATTGCACGTGTTAGTCTAGATACAGAGCCGCACCCAGGCTTCTCATAAGAGGATGAAACGAACGTCACCGTGCTTGCTTCCTGCATGTTAGTAATTTTCTTGCAATGTTTTTAGGTTTTCACTGAAACAGACGGATAGCTGTACAAGAACCTTTTGGCGCGTGGGCAAAATCGGAACTAACGCCGTCGTCTTGTTTTTTTTAATAAGTTTGACTAAACAATGTCACAACGGCGCCCCCATGTCAACGTCATTCGAACGCCAAAAAATGCTTGTAGCACTCTCAGTTCGTCATACACTTCCAAGGTAGTCAAGATCATACAAACCAAAGGCTCTAATGCCATCCGCCTTAACCAGAATCCGCCGATACCTCGAACTGTTTGAAATGGTGTACTGTCCATGCAATCTGATTTACGCGCGCGGCTCCGGTCCTGAAGCCAACGTCTACTATAAAGTATACGTTTACCTTTTTAGGAATGCTAATTCCTGTACAGATTATTCATTGCTCTTGTCTACATAAATTTGTTGGCGGTACACTAAAATTGTATGGAAGGCGGCGTCGGTGACAATATTTAAGGAATTTAATAATGCAGAGCTACTTTGGGTTTACGATATGCCTTAATAAGGGCTTGTAGGTAGAAGTAATCTGTGCAGAATTCAATCTAATCGTTTATAGTAGTAGCATCCGGGTACAATGGTATATGGTAGGTGTCGGTGCACTTTAGATATTTCACCTTTGTCTCTGGGAAAACAACGCCAGAGGCATCGCAGATATAGAACATACGGTGGAGGTCTGCCCGGCTTGGGTGGCTTGGGTGGCGGCTTGGGGCACCGCTATGTCTCCGTGGCGGCGATCGGCGGCGGCAATCTCTGGCGTCCGGCTCTGGTCCAGGCCATGGTACGGAGCGAGAGGGCATGGGAAGCCGTGAGCTCCTTCTGCGAAGCAGTGATGCTCACGAAGGAGGAGGCAAAACGCGTGTGGGAGAGGCAAATTTCGCCTAGCTACCGCAGGAGACGCCCTCGGCGTTGGGAATCCCAGGCCGTAACCGTGGCCCCTGGCAACACACAGGCAACTGAAGGAACACGGTTGGGTTTTAGTCAGTAAGAGTCTGACACGCCGTCCCGCTCCGCCCAAAACTGGAGAAGATATTTGATAATTTTTAACCCGAAAAATAAAAAAAATAAAAAGGCATCGCAGAGATGCTTCTGGCCACTTGCTTGTTTTCCTAATATAAACGAATACCAACACCATCACATACAGCTTTCTCCTCGGCTTATCTCAATTTATTTGGGGTCGGTACCACGTCTTTTTCTTCCATTCTTCTCTATTATTCTTCATCTCGGTAGTTACTCCCTTTCTAGCCATATCATTTTTCACACAGTCCATCCATCGTTTTTTTAATCAAATGATTAAAAACACCGACCGAAAGAAAATATGCTGTGGAAGCTAGGATAAGGCAAAACAGTCTCTACGATAGGCAAAAACGAGCATATCCAGAAAGAGATAATACTTTATAAAAAGACTGGTGTTAGCAATAAAGAGACAGAAGTTGAGAGTAGTGATGTCTCAGTCACCCCGAGAAATACTTCAATCTTAATAAAAAATTATAATAACTCTCAATAATTCACGATCAAGATACAACAACCAATTTCATACCAAACACCAGTAGGTACTAATTATATTGAAATGTACATTTATCTATCCATTAGTATAAACATTAATAATGATAAAATAAAAGCACCTGTAAACCTATCATTTATCTGCAACGCTAATAGCGAAGACCTTTGCTGAAACACCAAGGCTTTAATTAACTATATTGTTCTGTTACACATTGAATATTTAATATTTAAAGTGTTGTTATTTGTTTTGTTGTTTTTTTGATTTGCTTAATGATAGTATTTGCTACTAGGTTGGGTCTTAAGTTTCAGATTTATAATCTGAGTAGATTGATCTTTTGACAGGTGTAACGGAGTTAATAATAAAAAAAAAAAAAAAAAAAAGTTTATTTCATAATCAACAGGTTTTAACAAATAAGTTGTAGAGGCCTTCTTTTAAGTATGGAAATACCTGTACCAGAAGACCTCCCTCTTCCATAACTATGTATACAACATACAGAGCCTGTTAATAACAAAATTTTTACAAAGTAGGTAGAATAAAAAATAAATAAACTAGAACTAGAGAATTTAAAAATAAATAATTAATTAGATACTTGAAACCGTAATCTCAGACAATTTATACATTATCCCCACTTACTCTATTTCTGTCTATTTCACTATTTCAGCATTAGCCATTCCAAGTAGGTTTTGGAGCGAATGGGTTGTGACAAAAAGGTTCGAAAAAACTAAAAATTAATCAATTGATGCAATGAAATTTGAACCCCGACGGGTATTACATTGAGCTTGTTTTTCTAATTTGATAATTATCTCAGATTCCGATTTCAGGCAAAGACGAGTGAGTAGTGTGTGTGTGTGTCTTTCTGCGTGCAGGGGGTGTGGTTATGAGTGTCGTGTGTGTGTGTCATTGTGCGTGTGTGTGTGTGTGTGTATGTATTTGTGTGAGCGAGTAAGAAAGGGAAACCAAAAGCATATTATCGGTGTGAATTAGACAGTTGTATATTAATTTTATTAAGTCCATGTTATCATTCATTTCGTGTGTAAGGTAAGTTTAGTTTAAGTTTTAGGTATGTTTATTTTATTTTTAATTTATTATATCATTATTAAATAACCGGATTCAGAAGTGCTTCAGTTTCCTCATAATTAAGAGTCTTTAGCCATGCAGTCAGGGCTTTCTTGCATTCATAATGGGTTTTTTGGTTAAAAGGCATTTTCTTGCTTATGGCGTTATAAAGAAGAGTAGCTTGGGCAACATACTGCCGCTTTGCGAATGCGGTACGAACTCTAACTCCGGCTATACGACCGTGGTTTCTGTTATCGTTTTCGTAGAGTCAATGCTATGCAAAATTCAGGCTGACTGGTGCAACGAGGGACATAGGAGGATTAATCGGTATTCGATCCTTGTTATAAATAATTATGTGAAATAATATAATTATTATAACTTAATATTTTTAATTATAAACTTTTTTTTTGTATAAAACGTTACCCGGATTTATCCTGTGAGTAACCACTAACATGTATCATGCACAAACACCAGTACCTGTTGTTGTATAATTTTAATACAGCGTTTTTCAGCTAGAATTACTTTAGATGCGTATATGGATAAGTGGTATAAAGTATTAGTGAGTACTTCCGACAACTTAGACGGACTAGAATAATACCAATTAATCGAAACGAAACCATTACAGAGCATTATCAGTAAAAAATATAAAAAAGTTTCAGATTCTAGATCTCATTGTTTTGTTTGGTATAAGCACTACCTGTTATATAATGTTAGTATTTTTTGTCATATAGTTTACTACAAAATAAATCTTAGACTTTTTAGGCCCCAGTTTTCGTTTAGGTATGTAATACATGGTTAATCCGGATTTGATAAAGCCTGATTCACACAGTGTTATACCAAAACTTGAAGCAACAATAAAACCTACACGCAAACTCGCATCGTGTAACGGCTTAAGGGTACTACAGGACTTAAACGTGCCTAAACGCAAGTTATATAACACCTAAAAGTATATGATCCACTGCAGTAAACAAAATTAGAAAAAGATATGATATTCTTTAGGATATAAGCTAGTAAGATAGTGTATTGAAAACATAATAGAACTAATTTGATAAGATAGAAAAAATCACGAAGACATAAAAAAATATGTTTAACGATTGAAAATCATATTAGTATATGTATATGCAATCATTCTGATTATTCTACAAGCAACATATTAAATAAAATAATAATGTTTTAATTTTTTCGTTTTTTAATAATAGTGTTTTAATCCAATCAATAGATTTTTTGTAAATCAATAATTGCTACATATTTTGCAATAAATTACCTGCGTTTTGTCATCGCGCTTTCCTTTCTTTTCTATGCAGTCCGACAGTGACCGCGCTTTAGCTATTGTAAGCTTCTTAAACAAAAAATCTCGAATTTCACTCTACCGCTTGCCTTTGCGATACGGCCTCTATTTGCGATACTTCTTTATATTTCCACACTATTCGGCTACCGCAATGATCGTGTGCAAAAGCGTGATGAGTGCAAAACCTGACCACATTTTTCTAGTGATATGTACTTAAAAAATAAACACACATACATAACATAATCAGCCTATAATGTTCCCACTGCTGGCCTGTGAGAAGGAGTGGGGTAATCCACCACGCGGGCCCAGTACGGATTGGTAGATGTGACATGTCTCCCAATTTTTGGTTCTAGGACATGCTGGTTTCCACACAATGTTTTCTTTCACCGTTTTGAGAGCTGTGGTGATGAAATAAATTACATAAAGTAAAGCGCCTGTCTGGGTTTGAACCTACAACGTACAACTCGTAAGCCGTTGCCACTGGGCCACCACTGCTCTCACATTTAAATATAACTGATGAAATTTGACTGTTATAATACGAGCCTAAATGTGGCTGTTACTATACACAGCCACATTTAGGCTCGTATTACAGAACCTTACTCAAAACTCAAGCATTACTTAGAACTCGTTTAGAGCCTTTTGATTGGTTGAAACTAGTTTTAAGTAATGTTTGAGTCTTTAGTGAGGTTCTGTAATACGGGCCTGAGCTATTGTACTAAAACATTGATGTAATATTTTAGAACAAAGATTGAAAACGAACCCACGACCTACACTCGTAAGTCGGGGCCGTTACCACTGGGCCACCACTACTCTATAAAAAATAAAAAACAATATTAAAGGTGTGCTAAGTCTAATTACTTCGTCTTAGTTATGGCGCTCAGCTCTTAAAGCCACTCGTTCGTATATAAACGAGCATAAAATTACTGGACCCCACGCTGGGGTCGATTAAAATACATGTTTTTTATTGTCTTTAAACTAACCAGATGGTATGTTTAACCGCACTTAACGTGGTGTTTATTTAAATTAATTTCATAGGGCGTTTATTGAAGATAGATTAATTACGGAAATGTCACACGAGGATAATAACCGCATAAGCAGATGAATAAGCAGTAAGGAATTTATTGGCGATATATTATTATTCTATAGTTTAGCAAGATTTTGACATGGTGGATGAAAGGTCCATTCTCCCGACATAATTACTATCTTTGATTATCTTTTAAAATTAAAGTTCGCGATCACATTCGCAAGAAGCTGGCAGTATCATCACAACGGTAATGTTTTCCCATTGTTTGTCTTATTTGTGCTTATATTTATATATAATTAGGTGTATTTATTATATTTATAGTTTTTAATAAGTATATATGTATATCTTTATATTTACATTTTTTTAATTCTCGATTCTCGCCATTGCACCTACCACTGTTTGTCTCTGCATCACCTAAAGGTTGACTGGTAGAAAATGCCTACTTGCTACGTGCTATAAGTATTAAATAAATAAATTACCCTTTTTGGACATGCATTGAGACGTGGAATCAGAGCGACTCCATGCAGCTACCGCAGTCAGAGGGACAAAGCAGCAAGTATGTATCTACATGCAATATCCATTGCCTTGTAGTGTAAGTTTAATGTAGGTAATGGCCACCGTTTTATAATCACATATTTTACCTATAGGACATGTTGTAGTGTAAGTTTAATGTAGATATAGCAGGCATTACCAACTCTGTCTACAGCTCAGTTGGTGATACTTAAAGCGATACAATATAATTCCCTTAGGTAGGCCGATAATTTAATTATTGTATTTGACCACAGCATACTTAACCCTTTGGATTGGAATAGGTTTCAAATATCCTATCGTTATAATCAAAATTCCTTACAAACTCCACCTACCGCATAGCTAGTAGAACAAAGCAGTAAGTCCGGTATTCATCGCGAGTGTCCTTTAGTTAATAGTTTAATTGCGTTGTTCGGTTCGGGGCAGCGATAGAGATCAGCGCTGCAGCGGTGCGGAGGTCACCTGCACGCTCCGTGCTTTACTGAACTATTCATCAGGCTTGCATAACTTGGGTAGTATTCATAGTTGAAACTCAGCACATAAACATCACGCCTTGTTTGCCCGAAGGGTTGGGCAAAGGTGTACCTATACCTAATAGTACACCCTTTCGCCAGATATTAAGTTCCATGTAATAGGGGTGAGCTTATTGGCAGAAATCCAGACTCCGGGACTACTGAGAAATTCCAGATATAAAACCCCAATAACACTTTGCCCGACCTGGGAAATTGAAAACAAGACGTCATGCTCAGCAGTAGCGCTTAGGACCACTAGAAACAGTCAAAAGTAGTAGTTGGAACTTACAGATTCAAAAATCTCACTTGATGTTAAACCGATCCGTTCGAATTTGGCATTCGGTTTTGCCACTAGAAACTGGATCCAGTTGTCCAGTAAAAAACAGGATCCAGTTTACACGTACAGTTTAATGGAAGTGCTTCCCACTTGTATTTGTACCTGTGTTTTTATTTTTTTTCTTCACATTTTAATAAAAATTGATAAATCTTTTCTAAAATCGCCCATGAGATTACGAAAGGTACTCAATCAAGGTCGATCGTTATTTCAGCATTGGGTGAAAACAAAATCTTCTTTTTTTTACACTGCTAGCGGGTGGTGGCGTTAATGCCAATTTAATCATAAGCGTGTTCACGTCCATCAAGTCTGAATTTTATTATACGACTAATCTAAAAAACTAATAACCGTTCGTTGCTGTACCGCAAAAAACAGGCAAACTACTATGTGTAAACACACCAATGATTTTTGCGGGATCCAGTAAAAAACCGTTCCTGCAGCACTGGACAAAGGGCCGGAGATGGCCTCTTTCATACGATTTTACTTTATTAGTATACATGTTGCTTGTCTTTCTCATCTATTATGAATGCAATTACTGCGACTGATCACATACTCACAAGCAGTGATTCACTTATGTCCCTAACGTTGACGTGACTGACCGGTGACTAAAGTGCGGATGTACCTTTAATTATGATGACACAGTCTAAATACTTTATAAGTGCCTCTTTTATAAATTATCATATCGAACAAGACAATACATACATCTGCAACGCCAACGTCAACGTCAACGTCAACTTAACTTCCAATAAAACATCAAGAAACAAACTATGAATACGGCACACATTTAACGTCAGCTAAGTCCGATGAGTTAATAATATTTTACAGAATTATCTCAAAGCGAGGATCATAAATAACGTTCTAGTTAATTTTTGTATGCTGAGGTTGAGGTCAGATCTAAATGATTGTTCCTGACCAAATAATTTATGGGTTAAGTTCTTTGTTTACTATTTAGTAAGTTGTCTGACCTGTGGTCAGATGTTTAGCCGATCCTTCATTTACAAAACAAGACAAGTTATAACAAAATGTAGGTGATGTAATTTCCCATGTAGAATCAGAGGCTCAGGATCTACCTGAAAACGTAACCAGCCGCATGCAAGGGAAGACAAGTAAGATTGTAGGTTTGTAAGGGACTTTGTGTAAGCGAAATGTGCGTGTACACCTCTGACCAACCTTTCCGGGAACCAAGGCGTTATGTTATATTAGGATAGGTACGCACGAGATATCACCAAATGCCCAAATTCCCTTACAGGGTGCATGTCTTAATACTGCGCCATGAAATTTTAATGCATGCCTACTAACCAGTGTCTTACATGTTAGCAAATAAATTAATAAATTAATATTAGTGAATCTTCTATTATGCGGGTATACGATACAATAGGTATACATAAGTTAATACAAACCACTGAACACAAGTTAAAATTGCACACTTTTAGGTATCTTTATTTGCATCCACTCTAGTTTTTCATCTCCTGCTCTTGGCATACGATATTCAACGTGGATGGCTGAAAAATAATCATAATCATAATCATTTATTAATTTTCGAATATGGGTACAAAAGAAAAGGTCTTATACAGACAATAGTGTCCATTAGCCATATTCTACCACAAGGCATGCAAAATTACAAATACACTGGTATCCATGAAAGTTCAATTTAACAATAGAAGACATTATTTAAAATATCGTATGGACTAACATTATGTAAGTCTGTCCTGTAAATATTCAGTGACAGAGTAATATGCTTTTTTTAGTAACATTGTTTTTATATTGTTTTCAAATACATTTCTTGTCTCCAGAAGTGACTTTGGTAAATGGTTATATATGCGTGGAGCCATACATAATATACTTTTATTTAATAAGGCTGTTTCATTGCTTGGTAAACATGTATTGAATTTGTGTCAAAATAAAATAAAACCTCTTTGTTATTGTTTTTAGGCATCTGTCCCACCGCTGACGAGGAAGCGAGTACTTCTCAGCCATTTACTCGCTCAAGTAACGTACAAGAGATTGTAGGTCCCGTGTAAGTACAACAGATATGTACATATATTAATTGTTGGTCGCTGACTGTGACGGTGGATCGAAAAAATGCTCTCGAAGACATTGGAGCTTAAATTTTAAAGTGTCAGTTTTTGTTTGACATGGCTTCTATTATGCATAAATATATCATAGGATACAATCTGGTAGGCAACTTGGCAACTTATATTTTTAGATAGATTTTTTGACATACTTCATATAACGAGATTATGCATAATATTGACTATTAGAAGCCATTTCAAGCAAAAAACCGACATTTTATGCTCCAATGTCCTCGAGAGCCTTTTTTCGATCCACGTACGCAGGCGGGTACTTGTTTGTCACGACTAGACAAGCGCTAAGCGACAAGAGCTCGCTCAGAGACACTCGCTTGGCTGGCAGATCACTCGCTGAGAGACTCACGCTCGGTACTTGCGCATACCAGCGAGTAATCGCTCGTCGCCGTCGCGCCTCACTGCTTTTTGCTCGGCAACTTATTTCTAGTTGCTAGTTGCTAACTCTATTCGCTTCTTGTTTAATCGCTGGCAGCGGTACAAATACCTGATGCAATGGTTCGGACAAATATTAAAAGAGATATCAATTTTATTAGAAATTTGACTAGCCAAATCTGTCGGGAGCCGCTACATAATTACACTATACGATACGGCTGTTTAGTTTCAAAACCGGTAATTCGTTTGTGGTGACTAAAAAGTCCTGAAAAATATTAGTAGTCCTTAAAATATTTGGAAATAAGAACAGATTGTTAAAATTACCTTTCTTCAACAATTGCACAATTTCATCAATGCTTCTAACTGGTGAATTTGGACCCTGAGGTGCAACTGCGGCTCCGGGGCAAGGTGCTGTGGAAAAATATTTTATAGAACATGATTATCAAATATCAAACACAGTATAGGAATAATGCTGAATCGGGAATATTGATTGGATTTGATACCAATTAAAAAACTCATTTGAAAACTAAGATTTTTACAATTAACGCATTATTAATTAACTGATTAGTTCATACAAGGATATTAACATTGTGAAAGTTAGCGTCCAAATGTCAAAAAATAGCTCAACCAATAAAAATGAGGCATTCCGTTCAGAGCACCAGATGAAGAGCACCGATGGAAATGTTCCCCATATTATTATTCCAAATTGCGCACCCACGGTTGTAATGATAGTAAGAGAGAAACATTAACTATTGAAACTCATTTCTATCAACGTGGAAAACCATGGGTGCTATTTGCACGGGTGCTCCCAACGGGATGCATCATAAAACATCACAATGGAAGGTATTCCGAAATTTACTGAAAACGCATAAAAATAGCATCGTCTTCTACTTTAAAACGCTGCAGCTGGGGCGTATGAAAGTAGAAAAGATAATATCAATTTAATTGTTGTAAGGGCTTACTTGTTGTCACTGCTGTCGAGTTCCCTGGTGCGGTGATTAACTTCTTTTCAAGCTCCTCTAGAGCTTTTTTTAAATCTTCCATAAAGACGGGAATTTTCTTTTCTGTTTCTGAATCTAATCATAAAATTAAAATTTTATGTCAAAAATATTAAGTTTTATAAACATACTTTTTTATTTTTTTGTGTCCTCTATTGGTTATAGGACCTTTTTTTAATAACTTCTTATCTACTCCATCGAGCTCATGATTGCTTTGATAACTTGTCTTTATATCTAAAAGTTATTATTTTTTCTTTTCTGCCAAATCTCAACACTACATTATAATCAATATTATCGACCATAAAATTAATATCTGCATTGTTTTTGTAGACAGTATTAATTCGTTAGACTAAAAGGTGTACAATACACCTACATGGACAAGAATTTTCAATCTTTGTTCTAAAATATTACATCAATGTTTTAGTACAATAGGTCTAAGGCTCGTATTACAGAACCTCACTAAAGACTCAAGCATTACTTAAAACTAGTTTCAACCAATCAAAAGGCTCTAAACGAGTTCTAAGTAATGCTTGAGTTTTGAGTAAGGTTCTGTAATACGGGCCTAAATGTGGCTGTTACTATACATTATAACAGTCACATTTCATCAGTTATATTTAAATGTGAGAGCAGTGGTGGCCCAGTGGTAACGGCCGCGACTTACGAGTCGTACGTCGTAGGTTCAAACCCAGTCAGGCGCTTTACTTTGTTTAAATTATTTCATCACCACAGCTCTCAAAATGGTGAAGGAAAACATCGTAAGGAAACCGGCATGTCCTAGAACCAAAAATTCGAGGACATGTGACATCTATCAACCAGCACTGGGCCCGCGTGATGGTTTACGGCCCACTCCTTTTCACAAAGAGTAGAACTCTGTCCCAGCAGTGGGAACATTTTAGGCTGATTATGCTACTAGTGGGTGAAACAATTGCCTTCAAATGGGCATCAATCCAGACCGGAGTCTGGTTGACTCCTAATCGAGCTATGCATTGAATTTTATAAAGGAGTACAGATGGTAGACACAGAACAATATAACAAGCCGTGTGGCCGAAGGAGTTTCTCATCGGCAAAAATAACTAACTTTCATCTCTATTGCACCACTTTAGGGGATGAATTTTCAAAAGTCCTTACTTTCGCTATAAGAGGGGAAACTTATGCGAAATTTCATGCTTCTAGACCCAGTCTTTTAGGCTGTGCTTTGTCTGATAGTGACTGAATTTAAGATGTTTATTAAGTTGATTAACTTGTTCCTGCAGCAGGTGCTGGCGCGACTGGTGGAACTGCAGGTCCTGGCACGACTGGTGGTTCTGCAGGTGCTGGTACGACTGGTGGATCTGCAGGTGCTGGCACGACTGGTGGTGCTGGAGGTGCTGGCACGACTGGTGGATCTGCAGGTGCAGCTGCAGGTGCAGCTGCCTGTCCTACTTCTGGCGGTGCTGCCGGAACCGCTAAAATATTCCAATTTTACGGAAGGTACATCAACGTCTGCCCAGCTTTTTACCCGGATGCAGCTGAATCTGCCTATGTCAAATTTCTAAATTTATGTCTGTAATTTTTATGGTGTACAATAAAGAGTATTCTATCTATCTAATATCAGGGTTTATTGACTGATCAGTGACTTTGCTGTGACGTGACTGATGTGTATGCATGGTGTACCTTTCTTTATCCTATTTAGCTTTCTTTATGAAAAGTATATTATCACATAGTACCACAGTCAGTCTCAAAAATATGTATATGTGGGATTGATATAGATGAAATAAAAGTAGTGCATAAATTAGATCAATTTTATAATAATTATTACAGTAAAACAGAATAATTACACAGTTTGCACAATGAAATTATGTAGCAATATTGCATTAAAACAATATATATAGCATATCAATAAATAATAATAATCACCAGCATTTAGCGTAGCAACATAATATACATTTATTAAAAGCAATTTAAAATAAAACATACCTGACCTTTCAAAATTGTCTTGTCTAGTCCGTAGTCGAACAAAGTCTGAACGGTCGAGCCACTTAGGCGCACTTAGGTGACAACAATTCATTTGACTGTCTTCAATTTGTGTTCCATGATATTGTATCAATGTGTAGCTACAATCAAGTACCCAATGTGTTTTATGTTTTGTAGCTACCAACAAAGATTGTAGACAATTATATGAATTCTTCTCGATGTATATTTTTTTTTTGATACTGACAGTGCGTTACAGTCATATACTATGTCATAAAACAGGCTAAAGCTGGATATAGGTAGGTGTCTCATGCACAGTCACAGCCAAAATATGGTCATCACCTTAAGGGCTAATTTTTATCTGCTCATTGCACAATAGAATCTGCTTTTCATACTTAGCATGATATGATGCGTCGTAATGTCAATACCGCAGAATTACATTCAGCCATCTTCTTCACATGTCAGAACTTGGCAGAACGAATTAAAAATGGACACTGAAAGACTGACAATTAAATAAAAAAAAAAAAAAAAAAAAACATAAAATGGCCAGACCAATAAAAAGGTTTTAGTTTGGAATCAACTCGGCATTGGTCGAGGAGTTATATGCTATTTTGAACTTTCTTATCAAGTAATTAAATATAGTTTTCTATACAATAGTTTGCTCAATGCCATCTTCAAAAGGAATTTATTATGTGTCCTGACTTGGGCCGAGGGTTGAGTTAAATGACGTGTGATTGGAGAGGCACAGCAGTAATGAATGAATAAATAATGCTAGACTGCAGGCAAAAGCCCCTTCTCAAGCATTGACCACCTTTAAGGAAAGAATTTGAAAAATGACGAAGATATAGAAGACTTGACAGAAACACATCAGTCACGTCATACCCAAGTTATCGATCAGTCAGTAAAATACTGATATTCAGCTGTATCCGGGGAAAAGGCTAGGCAGATGGAACTTTATTTATAAGGAATATTAGTAAACGTAGCTAAAAAAGGTGGCGTTCTGTAGTTTCTGCTTACTCCCATAGGAAGAAGGCGTGAATTATGTATGTATTAGCAAACAATTTTTTATCATACCTTTTTCATCCTGCGTTCGTGGAACTAAACAAAGAGATAAATTATTTTATCATAATGCAAAACGATTTTATCAGGCATTTTGGTCAATATTTCTTACTTGGTTTGGGGTGATGAGGATTTATAAGCTGAATCAATCGTCTTGGATTATTTTTTACTTCCCTTGGAACTGACCCATGAAATTCTATGTCCATTTCTATAGCATGGTTTGGTAGATCAGCTGCAAATTATAAAATAAATGTTATCAATAATAGTGTAAAGCTTTAGCTTCCTAAGAAAGCGGTGAAAGGTCACACAATAACGCCTGTCCAAATGCAGGGCGTTTTTTGACACCTTAATGTCAAATACTGGTGAAAATGCCATTCTATGAAGGCCGTTATTGACGACCACCACTCTTCTAGGAAACCGTAGCTTTACCCACACTGGCGGACTAAGGGGAGGGGGGAGGGGGGTGTGGCAGTTGCGGTTCGCTCCGGGGAGCCCCAAAACTTTAGAAATATTTTTTTTATGAAATCCCAAACAAAGCCAAAATAATCATGTTCAGTAGGTAAGTGAAAGGCAGTCTTTGTTGGGGGCCCCTACGTATACTAAATATAAAATGTAGAGTGCAAAAATTCTCGAGCTCGCTCCGCTCGCTCTTGTATCCTACATTCTCGTTTTCTCAAACTTTTCCGGGAAAGTCGACCAATTAACTCCTATTTATGTATCCTTTTCGAGACATTATGTTCAAAAAGGTAAGATTTTACGTCGTCTTATATTTTGCATTCTTCTAGTTCACTCTCAAAGTTTTATGCATACCTAGGTGGGCTCCCTCATTTAGTTTGCTGCCTTGGGCCCCCGACAGGCTTAGTCCGCCACTGTTTACCCATAAAACAGACGATATTGCTTGTACTTCTCTGGCACAAAAATATTGTATACGTACTTACAATAAATTGAATACCTGAATAAATAGTGGAAAAATTAAATACCTGATAATCTTCGAAGTGGATTCATATATTTCTGGATGATATATTCAAGGGTGTTTCGGTTATGGTGATCTACTAAAACAGCAACATAATTTATGTTCTAATAATGTATTCTAATCATAATACGGTAATACTATGCATAATTTTCAGTTCCCTAAAATTGCGAAAATGATAAAATATTGCAAACAAAATTAAAACACACGCCGTCCCCGATAGGGGAAACATAAAACGAAATTCCACAAACATACAATATAGTTAGTGCCTATGCTAATTTAAATAGAACGTTAACAGTAAATGCCACCTAACATCTAGATTTGTATTAAAATGAACTGTACAAAAATAACAACTTATACATAATTAATAAAATGAAAATATAATATCCTAACTTAACTAAAATAATTAAAAAACTGAAATATGGTGTCAAAAAATTCCTCCGCATCGCGGTCGACTGGTAAAGTTCCCAAAAGACTAGCGGAATTGCCACGTTTGTATGGCAATGCTAAGCCTCTGGCCAAGTGTGATTTGTATTATTATTTTACTTAATTAGTACTTACAGCGTATAGCAGCGCACTCCTGTTTGTGAATAAACATCGTCCAAAATATAAAGTAAGCCATGACTGAAGACATGACATAAGAAGGTCATTTGACCATCATTACACCACAAAATTGAGGGACTATGACACTTATTGAATATTTGTAAGTATAACTTACTATACAGTTCAACATTACATTATGAAACAGCAATGTTGTTAAAAATAAATTACTAAAACCATAAACGTTATCGAAATCACTTCATGCGGGGAAATAATAATATTATAAAGTCACGCAAAAACATAAATAACGGCATAATATAGTTGTGGAGGGGAGGTGAGATAGGCAGTCACTCTATGTAAAATACTGATAATATTCAGCTGCATCCGGTTAGACTGGAAGCTGACCCTAACATAGTTGGGAAAAAGGCTAGGCCGGTTTTGAATACTAAAAAGAGAGAACAAGTAAATGAAAAGAAAAAAGATGATGCAGCAAATTCAATAATAGCAGAACTGTACTGAAAATATCAACACATTTTATTATATTTTTTACTAATTTAACTTATATGTAATGCAAGGTACGATTTACGACCATACCAACACGCGATAGCGGTTATTAGATATTAATTTTAAAATATCAAGGCCTGAAGGTGATTATGAAGAGAATGAATCAGGGATATATGTAGATCACACCCGAGACATCATTTTCCGTTTGTGTACATCACAACGAGTTCATGACAACAACTTGCGCGTATGTTTTACTTTTGCGAAAATGGAGGTTCCTTCAACGCACGGAAGACTGATCTGAGCTCCAAAGAGAGGACTCCAAAGAGGAACTGGTTTTCTTCGTTGTCTCTATCAGTTTGTCATATTTTCGCTAAGAGCGTATTTAAAATTAAATAATGGAATAACATTTTCGTAGCTTTTAATGGTTTTGTCATCTTTTTCCTCATGTCTGTCATTAACTGTGTCTGCATATGCGTATACGTCCGAGTCTCGTACTTCTATGTTTTCTGTGGAATATTTATCAGCTTTTTCATGGTCACCTTCTAACGTCCCTAAATCAAATGTTATGTCTCTATCTTGTAAAAAATCTTCATTATCGTTTATCATTTCTGTAGAGTATGTACTCTTAGTTGCTACGTAATCTGCAATTCGATTAAGCTCTTTAAAGTTTAATGGATCGTGGGATACATATTGTGAATTGTGTTTATATTTTTGGGTGTGCATATCTTTGATTATATCTAAACGTTTTTTTATGTCTTTATCTTGTGCTTTGCCTGTCTGCCTAGCATTTTCTGCATCTAAATATGCTTTTGTTTCACTATCTTTTTCCTTATATTTTAATTCACCTAAATAAGAATTTATTTCACTGTCTTGTGAAACTTTATCCTCCTCTATTGCATTTTTGTCTTTCAATTCATCTAAATATGCTTCAGATTGAATGATTTGTGGAGTTTCATAATCTTGTTTTACATTTTTAGATTTTAATTCTTTTAAAAGTAATTTTTTTTTGCGATTTTGTGCAGTCTCCACACCTTGTTTTATGCGTCTAACTTTTACCGAATCTTTGAATGACTTAAGATCCTGTTCATTATCATTATTTATTTCTGAGTCTCTTGAAACAGAATCTTCTACTGAATCGTAATTTAATCTTTGCGTATCGGCCTCATATGTTTCTTTGAATCGCATTGATGCTTTACCCTGTGAGGCGTCATTGCCTACTTCACAAAGTTTATCATCTATTTCAGCACCTGAAACAATATGATTTTTATAGAAATCATAAAAATAATTGACATTATAAGTGAAACTTGAGCTTTCAGAAACTAAACACGTAGTCACTTCTATTTTACATTATATTTAGTACAGAGATATAAAACATAATAAATGACAAATAAGTTAGTTAAAAAAAAAAAAAAAAAACTGTAAATAAAACGAAAATTGTCGATGTAGCTCAAAATGCTACTAGACTTAAATAGGACTGAGTAGGCCACATCTGCCGTATGCCAACCAAAACCGTAGGACTATAAATCACAAGATTTAATTTTTAGCGCTGAAACACAGGATCGCTGCAGCCCGAAAAGAAGATGGCGATTTTTGTGCGACATTAACATTATTGTAATAATGTTTTTACATACAATAATGTTAATGTCGTAAAAATATCAACTAGGACCTACCTACTTAATATCGATATGATAATAATTTAACCATTAAAATAGACATTCATTAAAATAAATGTTCAAGTATTGCAAGTATCTGAAGGTTGATTTTTATCAAGATAAGTCATCAGGCATCGTTGTAATGCGGCAGTATCTATAGGTCATTAGTTCAAATCTACCGTTCACGACCAACATTACAATAATTAGAATACACTTTATTATTATGTTTTAACTAGGTGACGTCATCAATTTTTGAACCCAGTGCCCAAAAGATATATACAAGGGCTGATGCAAGTTTATCGTAATCTCCCTTATGTCAGCCATTCCTTGCTAAGTCGTCACGGGTCATGTCACCTGGTCACCTGAGATAAATAAAATGTAAACAATCTTGCCATACCTTTTACTTAAATTCAAGAATAAGTTTTGTGTTGAAAAACTAGAAAAACTAATTGTGCAGGTTGTTCAAGCTTGTTTAATTTATTTTATTTACATTTTATCTAAATAAACGAATAATAAAAACTAGACATGAAAATATTTCGCGAACTCAAGCTGCTGGCGAGCGTTTCGCGTTGTTCTTTGCGCATCCGAACTTTTTTTAACTAAACGAATTAAAGAACGCAAAACTCTTTCCCTTAGCTCTTGTGAGCGAGTTGTTACCAAAAATTTACCATCCATCAGGATATTCGTAAGATCATCAGCGCCCGACCTAATTCTTTTTTCACCAAGCATATACCCCGAAAAAGGCATGGTGGTCGTAGTTCGATATTCACATGCTGTAAAGAAAACGATTGTTATTCTTTTTAGAAAAAATCGGCTTTTTAGAGCGTCACCTTTGTCACTCATACCTGTATGACAGTGTCTTTCTAAAGGGGTAATCATTTTAACAATTGTTATTTAAACATTAGGGAGTTTAATAGGAATAAATTAACCGGCAGTAATTTAATTTTTCGGTGGTTGGTAAATTAGTGTGACCGTAAAACATGAACAGTAATAAAAAGAAAATGGATTGATTATTTCATCCTACATACAAAAAATACTCAAGTTCATTTTTTGCGACCATACATTTATTGTGTAATAAATGTATGGTCGCAAAAAATGTTGGAATGAGCAGTTAGATAAATAGTTCGGCAGTTCATAGGTTAGGTTGGAACTGCGACCCACCACGCGTGAGTCGAATGTGTCGCAGTAAATAAGCCGGGGCATCCCCGATCAAATGGGTTAGGTTAGGTTAGAACTGTGACCAACCGCGCGCGAGCCAAGTGAGCGAAGCAAGCGGTGCCGTGGCAGCGGCCGGTGAGCGCTACTTGCAAGTTAGATTTCTTACCGACTATTTCCGATTTGATAACTACCGACACGTAACTGCCCATTCAGTAATTTTACTGCTTAATTATTTATTTAATTACCCATTTAAATATTTGTTAGGACTCATTTTTATGTAGTTAACTGCTCAGTTTTTTACTGCCAACTTTGTTAATAAACATGCATTTTGTGATTTTTAATTTACCAAAACTACAGTACTGCCCTGCTAAGCCGGAAGGCACTGTCTCAATCGGAGTAAGTTTTGAGAAAATATAAAAAACTTCTTAGTGTTTTTTTTTAATGTTTTAAGTTTTATAGCGCTATTTGGCTTATTTCATTAGATACGAATTGTTGTAGCTATTCAATGGTATAAAAAACTAAAAGGACGTATCTCAGAGATAGCGCTTTTCGGTTTAGCAGGGCAGAATAAACAACAGCCGATTTAAATCAATGCCTTTTCTAAAGTTCGATGTGTCATGTCATTTTCAATCGGGATACTTACTGTACCTATTTGTATTTTGCCGAGATAGAACACAGAGCATTTCGTCTAGTACTGAAGCAATTTCCACTAAGTAACTACCTATTGGATGTAAAGTTAATGATATGAATACTCACGAGGCCGACATTTTTTTAATTCCACAAACTTTAAAAATTCTCTCATAAGGTTCGACCAGTTTTCCGGCCCGTTCCCTTCTGAAAAAGAACGATGACATTGATATAAACTGCAAATAGTTTCTACAATATTATTTTTACAATGATCATTCTACTATATTACGTGAATTTTCAGAATCAGATTGTCTTTTTATCAGTTCAAATGAATTAAATTGCAAACTTAATTTTAGACGTAATAAACCTACCTTTTTATCCGATACTACGAGTATTAAATGCTCTGGTAAATTCTAAAAAAGGGTGCCCAGCGAGATTCTTTCAATTAAAAAGATAAATAATTAAAAGGTCTTTTTGATTTTTGTTATGTTACAAAATATAGAGTAACAATAATAATTTTATTTTCAAACAGAACTCGTCTAAATTATGTTCACTTCTCTTGCAAGCAGACGATGAAAATCCACACATAGGTAAGGTCAGAAAGAAGAAAATAAAAACCATACCGTCCCCTCGTATTCCAGAAAGTTCGACAGGCTTTTCCGCTGTTGTCACAGGTTTCATGGTTGTTGTTACAGGTGCCTTGGTTGTTGTTACAGGTGTCTCAGTTGTTGTTGCAGGCTTCTTGGTTCTAGTCGCAAGAAGATTTTTTGTAGTATATTTCTTTGCCGTTATTGGAGAAGGTTTTTTAGTCGGCCGCACACAAGTCCAAACATTTATCCAGTCTTCACTGGTAATCATTTTCATTTTCCAGATAAGTGGATCAATTGTCGTGGCTGTGGTGGTTTCTAATTTTAATTTACAGTGAGAGGGATTAACCAAAAAACCTCGCCCAATAGGATAAAGCTTCTTAGTTGGTCTTACACGAGTTCCAGCATTTATCCAGTCTTCACTTGTAAGCATTTTCATTTGCCAGATTCGAGGATCAATCGTCGTGGTCGTTGTGGTTTTTAATTTTAATTTACAGCGAAAGGGACTATGTTTTACAGCGGTCTTTGTCGTTGTAGTGGGTTTGGTAAGAGGACAAATATTCCTTACAGTAGTTTTTGGTGTAGTCATTTTAGTAGTAATTTTTTTTGTAGTCGTTTTAGTAGTAATTTTTTTTGTAGTAGTTTTTTTTGTTGTAGTCGTTTTTCTAGTGGTTTTTTCAGTTGTAGTATTTTCTGTAGTCTTAGTTTTAGTCGGCCGAATTTGTGTTGTAGTTTCTTGTAACTCAATTTCTTTTATTTCTTTGATGAGATCAGCCCAGTCTAATTCTGTTGATATGTTTGTATATCTTGGCGCTGAAATCGTAATATGTTGCGGTCAGACAAAGTACTTAATTTATTTTTTCACCATAATCACAATTAAAGAATTATTTTTAGATACCCAATAGAACAATATTGTAAGTGCCTGATTAACAGTGGCCCAAACTATCAGAAAAATTGAACAGAATTTGTAAGAACACAGTTGAATAGTAACCCAGACTTATCCTGAGGTTGTAAAACAGGCTAAAATATACCTAATAGTGATACAGATAAGAATTGTTTTAATACTCACTGGGCACCAACTTTGCACCTACCTACCTAAACTAAATAATCTGCATGACTAAATACATATTTGAGAGCACTTAATTTTATGAAAGTGCTGTTACATTCAATCTAACTTATAGGTAACAAAATATGAGTGCTGTCATATCTAATAAGTATTAGTAAGTACCCTAAACGAAATATATATATAAAAAAGCCCTAATAATATTATAATATTAGATTTAGTTCAAGACTGAATAGTTAAGTTTTCAAAGCTAAGCTTCCTCTCTACTACTATTAATATATACAACGTGCTACTATAATGGCGAAATTCCTTTAACACACGGGTACTGCTAGTGGCCAGTAATCATAAAAATTATAATTCAATCTGCAATCTGCCTAGCCTTTTTCCAACTATATTGGGGTCGGCTTCCAGTCTAACCGGATGCAGCTGAATACCAGTATTTTACATGGAGCGACTGCCTATCTGACCTCCACAACCCAGCAACTGGATAATACGATACCCCTTGGTAAGACTGGTTCTCAGACTTTCGGGCTTCTGACGACCCGTAATGACTGTCAAAGATCCAGGAATGACAGCCGGGATCAACGGCTAAACGTGTTTCCCGAGGCACAGATGAGTCTCGGTATGTAAAGATGGTCACATCCATCCACAGAACAATTCCGGCAAGCGTAGCTTTACCTGATGGATCGACCCGTGCGGCTGTTATTACTTAGCCACGAGCTAATAATAACATAAAATAATTTGTGTATTAAAAAATAAAAAAAATCAAAAGCTCGCAGACTTATAGCTCTCTCTTTCCTTCAATTCGCCTACTCTTTGCACGTTATTCATTTTAATTTCATTGATACAATGTTATGATCCGTGACCCCAGCAAATGACCTCTGCGCTACAGTTCTTTAAGTACAGGCTGTTGTAGTTGCTCAAATTATATTTTATAAAATTGTAAATAAATTAATAAATAATTATGTTTAATGAAATTAAAATATCTTCGTACGAAAATGCGAAACCGTTTAGGTGTGTTAAATTAATGTCGTCATTAAAGCGGCGCGCGGTATAAGTTTAAGGTGTCACCTAAGTACACATTGTGGATTGGAAATAAACTATTGAGTATTCAGTACTGAAGTCCAAAATCTTTTTTTTTTTTTTTTTGTCTAGGTCTTCTCGTAGTTGACCTCTGAGGTCATGACTACTTAACCGGGCTTTCCTGCGGCTGCCTTAAGCTACTACACTCAAAGCCTCCAGCCAAGGGCAAAAACTATTCTAATTAAAACTAGGCGAGCGCTCAATAAGGGCACCCCTTGTGGGGTACGAACCTCGGCTTAGGGCGTCGCTGGGGGCAGGACAGCAAGATGGGACAGGCTGGATCAAAGATATTTCATGATTACTAATCGGGGAATTTAAAGCTACAGGCTCAGCATCGACGCGGGCTGGCGTCCAAAATCTTTAACTGCCTAATCGATATACTCAATTCACGTGCATAGCAAGTTGCGCGTGTTTACCAGTTTTATTATGAGAGTGAGCATTCGGCGTGTCATATAAAATTTAAATTACACATCAATGTCAGTTTGTCATCACAATAAAAGACTTAACTTTCGTCCTAAAGATGTGGCGTGGCTTCATAAATTTCCATTCCTTACCATCAAAATATCTTACGGGCAAGTCTCTTGGAACTGGAGGAAAATGTTTGAGGTGTTTTATTTTCGTATTTATCAGTATCACATAATTCACAAATTACTACATAGGTAACTAATAATTACTCTCATAACAATGGCTGTATTTCGCATAAATCACAGTGTACGAAATAAAAACGAAATTAAAGTTCATGTTAAAGCGTTGTTTTTCGACTTTTTAGTAACGTAAGACATTCGTCACACTGATTTTCCCATTTTAAAATTACACATTTTCTATTTTACAAATATCTTGTAACCAATATGAAAATGTATTTACGAAAACTTGAAAATGTTAACAACAACGTGTGCAGTACAAATATTAAATTTAATAAGAGAATCGATAAAGTTTATTGCGAAACACAAAATTATTGCGTTCGTGGATCTCGATAGTTGTCGTTGTTTGAGAACGTACCTAATGTTGGTCTTATCGCGTGCGCCTGCGACAATCGTGACGCAGCGGCCATGTGTGATATGATAACTATGATTTGCTGGAATGTGCACTACGAAATATTTTAATTCGTTCGCTTTACGTGAAGAGGAATTCAAGATATGATCGATAAAGGATAAGGACAAGAACATTGAGGACATGAAGAATAATGTTGTTTTGTTTTTTTTGTACTTCTAACTATATTGTTTGTATCTGTTGTCATTTGCAAGGTTGTCAAAATGGCGTGCAGATTACTAGATGTACACGAAAAATACATGCTGTTTTATTTGTTTTATTACATTTAATAGTTTTTGTCTTATAAGAGCCATTCCGAGAAAAATTGACCCGTTACTAAGCTGGACTAAATGGACAATTTTAAAATGCCACTAAACGGATGTGACGAACTCCCGCTTTACTAACAATAATGACGACAAAACCAATATTCTTTGTTCTTTTAGACGAAATCATTATTTAATTACATCCACAGATATACGCAAATGAAAGAATGTTTTAAGAACTTGCCAGCATCACGTTATAACTGTGACTATAGTGTACTTCTTACTACATGTAGTTCGTACCTTTCATCACCGATTACCGCGTCACAGTTTCCCGATGGCTAAAAAGAAATGGCTGATCCACCACAATAACGTTACCATAAAAATACCTTGTTTTGGTAGTTTTGTTCTATTGAAAACAAATAAAACAGTACTGACTAAAGTGAAATGTCCACCTTGATGCTAATTTGATTATCATTATTTTAAGAATTTTATTGTAATATAATTAGATGTGTTTATAAAATTAATGTTATAATTTAACAAAAAAAACAGTATTCTTTAAAACCTCACAAAAAACGTTGAGGTGTGTCTTAAAAAAACCATCAACATCGGTTAGTTAAAGTTAGCGACAGGAGGTGTGACACGCTAAATTTGCCTGTTTTGCTTCTTATTTTTAATTTTTAAACAGATATATCAGCAACAATTGACTCCCTTATACATTGTTTTTAAAGCATAAGAACTAAACAGTACATTAAAAAAAACTGCATTCAATAGAGAATAAGAATGTTTTGTAAATGTCTGTGACAGTACTTTTTCCTCAGGGTAATTTTTTCTCGGAATAGCGCATAAACATACGTATTAGTGCAAAGTATGATTTTAAAAAGAAAGAGTCATTTAATCAACCCAGGCTGGATTGCAGACCACTGCTGGACATAGGTCTATCGCATGGTGAGTCACAACACCCTGTTCTTCGTCTTCCACATCGAGTCTGTCTCTGTCACCATTTTATGGTCGTCGGTCCATAAAGCTGGCCGCTTCGCTTGCCGATACGCGGTCTAAACTCCAGGACTCGTCTGCTCCTCCAGTCATCGATTTTTAGATAAACATATCCAGCCCACTACCACTTCAGCTTTCTTACTCTGCAAGCTATGTCGGTAACTCCGGTTCTTTCCCAGATTATTTCATTTTTGATTTTATTCATGAAAAAGAAAGAGTAAGTTGGTTTTATTTAAGGAAAATTGACAAATTTTAAGTGCAATTACAAAGTACATGGCATTATTGTAGTTTTTTTCTAGAAATTGCTTCTCATTTCAACAAATAAAAACATGTGGCTTTAATAAGTCTTTACAATTTATTTATACGGGCGATACTTTAACTACCTATTTATTTATTAGAAAAACATTGGACTGGGATTATGCACCATGCAGTCATGTAACTTTATGGATAAGTGCACCATGTTCGTAAGGGTAAAATTTCCAGTATCCTGCTTGGCAGACAGATTGAGTTTCACCGACTCTGTTTAGGAACAGTCGACAGCGCGTCGGTGGTAACAATTTGACCTTGGGCTGGAATAGCGTAGTACCGAATTTCAATAGAACGCGAGGCCAGCTTGTACTGGTTTTGTTATTACTGACGCGGCCTACTGTACATTGTTATACCCAGTAGGGAAGGGATGGTCTAATATCAGGAATTATACGACGAATTAGGTTATGTGGTATGCTTGCTTCTAACTTTTTTTATCTCTCTCCTTTCTGTATCTCAGTTTTACCAAAAAGTAGGTAGGTATAAGGTCAGGCATAAGACTTTCAACAAGAAGGGCCTTTTACCTGTGCTCCACTAAAATACTCAACAAAATCTAAGATTATCATTTCAAGTATCAAGATTGGTCCCTCTACCGACTATTTACGATACTTATAAAATAGCCATATAAGTGTAAGGATAATATTAATAAATATGAAACCGGTGACATTAGCACATAGTTATGGTTATCAGCGACACTTCATGGGCGGCGCGCGGGCATCCAAAACGGTGTGTGCCGTGTACCGGTCAGAGTCGTGACCAGTACCGACCCCTTTGTTCCACATTGCGGCTTCTGCTTATACATATTTATATTCTAATGGAATAGAAAAACAGTGTGAAACAGCTACTTGTACCAATGTTTTAGCCTATAACACACTGTAGTTATGTTATGTTGGTCACGGTTTATTCTACTAGGAAATTTTTATTATCAGCCCGGTTTCTGGATTTGTGCCTGATTTTAGTTAATGCTCCTATTACATAGGACCTAAACAGTCATCTGCAGCATAAATATGTGGAGAGGCTTCGTGCTAAGCCATCGCAGCAGGACATGGTGGAAGCAGTTTGACTCCCACATAACCCTTGCTAGCTCATGGCATCTTGGACAGTACTCAATGTTTAATATTGAGTTCCTTTTAAAGTAAAGCAAGTTTCAACACTGAGCACTGGTCCAATCTGAAGTGATCTCTTCAAATCCATTCATGTACCTAATATCAATTAAAATTAAATTAATCGCACTCAGAAACTTATGATATATGACTAAATTTGTGTCTGTAATTTTTATGGCGTACAAAATAAAGAGTATTCTATTCTATTATATACTATTCTATGATAAGTCCTTAAAAGGAGTTCGATCTAGCAGCCTAATCTTTATGGTTACACTGGCGGCCGATCGGTAAGGGCTAATTTGGGGAGATTTCTATGCAAATTTAATTACACTGCAGTTGCATGCTCTAACGAAGTATGCCATTAACTGAGGCAATACACTGGTGATATTAATTTTCATGATGTATTGCACCATTCAGCGCGTTCTTTGGTGGTTATTTTCTGGTTGGGTAGAGGTTCTAAATAGGATGCTAGTATGCCGCATATCATGATTCTAATTTATCATGATATTTTCTGGGTACATCGAAATATCTCAATCAACATACTGTAGTACTCTACTCCTTATTCATTAGGGACTTGTTATAGGAATTTAGTCTTTATAAAAGAAACTCTAGCCTTCCTGGTTTTCGATATAACATTACGATATTGTGTCAGTGAAAAACCAGTAAAATATATTATTAAAAATAAACGAAAAAAACTGTACTGTTGTAAGTTTCTATTATAGCACTTAGTTTAGTAACGACAAATTCAAACATTTTGTAATTTTTAATTGGTACCCACTTAATACCTTTTGGGTATTAAGTAGGTACCCAAATTAATTGTTAAGAACCTACATAATGCATTACGCATAAAACTTACACAAATCACGCGATACTTTGTCAAGGATTTCTTATTAAATACTGACTAATGAATATCAATTTGATATAAATCAAGTAGGTAAGTAATAAAATAATTATGCAGTAAAACGCAATTTGACTGCTTTGGAGATTATTACCTAGTGATATAAATATTTTTATTACAAATAATTATAATTATAATATTATAATGAGGCTTTTATATCTTTTTGACAATACTGGGAACGGAAATTACTCCGCCATATCATACATTTTGATATCACTATTTGCTTTGAGTATGTGAACCGATTTAGTCAATATTACAAAAACTGGCCAAGTACGAGTCGGACTTGCACACGAAGAGTTCCGTACCGTATTAAGATCGAGCAAAAAACACCAAGAATAAACACCTTTTTGTATCCCTTTAATTATTAACTTTGTTTAATTTTTATTATTATGCATATGCAATAGAAATACACAATCTGTGAACATTTCAACTGTCTACGGTTCATGAGGTACAGCTCGCTGGATAGACAGGCGGATGGACAGCGGAGGCTTAGTAATAGGGTTCCGTTTGGTACGGAACCCTAAAAAGGGGCATTATTTCCAAGAAGGTATACTAAAATTAAGCACTAAATAGACGGTTTGCTAGTTTTACTTTACTCTTACGTCTACTTAGAAACTTTCTTGTATTTATTTTGGTAAGGCAACCAGAAACGATTAACAAATAAGATTTGCCAGCAAACGCAGTCTCATATCGATTTAAATAATCGATTAAAAATCGGTTTACAAATCTGACATTTTAAAACAATGGTCACCTATTCACACTTTCCACAAGACAGTGAAATCAAAAAACAACTATCGGATATGTACAAGTATAAATAACTGAATGTTTTCCTTTTAGCAACACCGCTCATATCCATTGCTATCGAATAACAGTTTAACCATATATACGAGATTCAAATTATACTGTGGAAGCCGCCTATTGGTCATCGAATGGGCAATGGAGTGGGCAATCAGCACACCATTTTGGTGTTAAGGGTTATCACTCAAAGAGCAAGAAAGGAGTACAGATTAGCAATATGTATGATTTATCTGAAGCTTTGCAGTTGAACTAAGAATTCTCATGTGAGGCCGTAAATTTGCTTTATTGAACTTGCATTTCGCATACTGATCTATATCTTGGAGGAGAATTATATATGTACTTCTATTGCAGAAGGATTCGGTAGTTGGCTTTGATCAAATCAAAACAGAACACAATGTATGTTCGTAATTGCCCTTTCTTCAAATGACTCGTCTTTTATAGGTAGATAATATCCTTACTTATCTCCCCAGGTCGTGTAATAGTTCATCATGTTCTGTTGTCGTCATATCCGTGACAGCCAAGCCCATCTTGCATGGGAGCGTCACTTCTTTTACAGTCATCGCCATATTTTAATTCGTCTACTTTCTCAGTCCTCTGTACGGCCACCCTAACAGCACATAGCAATTGACACCATGTAAGTCTTGCCGGTGGCTACGTTCTCCCATTAGACCACTTCCTTAACAAAAGAGGTTTGGAGCCTCCTATTCTAACAATTGTATGAGCTATTTACCTTATCTGTATACCGCCGCAATCACACCCGGTCCTGATCCGACGCCGACCAATAAGTTTTGATACTCGCCCCATTGTTCTGTCGCGTGATAAATATTAGTCTAGATCGTACTAATATGATTTTATTTATTAGTTTCTGTTATCTTTTACTGCGATTTATAATTCAGTCGGCGATGTTTCGGAGAGTTATTCATCATGTGTGAATTTGGAATGCTAATTTTATTACTTGTTTGCCATATTTATCTAGTCTATCGTAAATAATCGGACCTCTTACCATATTTTTAAGTGTCCGTATATTTAAAAATAACCAGTTATCTAATTTGGCGCAGTAATAACTTATATCTACTTAAAGCTTCGGTTGTAATTTCACATTTTTGTTGGCTGGTGAGATGAGGACGCTGTTCCATACGTAGAAAAATTACTAAAGCAATTTCTTCAATATGAACGCAACTACATAACACTCTTGATAGAATAACCTTTTTTGAATTTTAGACCTTAGTTTTTAATAAACAATGAGTAAAAAAGAAACCCGCTTCTAAGAGACCTACTTCCTAATGTACGAGTCAACTCATAAAAAGCTTGTAAAAAGATATAAATCGCTAAGGAAAAATCAAGACCACTTCCTCGTCATAGCAGAGGGCAGTATCTGTGTAGGGAGGCGCTCGCGCTGGTAACCGCGTTATAACAGTGATAGCGGCCGCGTGATGTGACCATAGCGGGACGCATGCGCCGCGGCTCGCGTCATTTTACACTTATGCCATTAGAGCACTGGACTGGACTTCCGTTAGCTCTGGTCATTATTTTGGGCGTACCGCGTAAGTTGGCTCTATAGAGGACGGGTTTATAAATCTATGATGGTCAATACATTGACAACTACATATTCGTCGAAAAGAACGTTGAAACTTAATTTTGCTTACAAAAATATTAACCGTAAACCAATCAACCAATTCATGCATTCATCTTAATCATTATTGATAGCAGTCGTTCCATGTAAAATACAGGTAGGCTGCCCAAAAGTGAACGTCAAACATGAAGGGCCCTGCCTCTGTCCTGACCATCGAAGCTTAGATTGGTGGCCAATGTAGCTTAGCTCATTAGCTGTATTAGGCCTTATAAAACTTAGTAGCCACAGAGATCTCATTTTTAGGCAATTGATATGTGTTCATCTGTCGACTGCATTATGTAGACCAGCTCTGCTATATGTGCAAAATTGTAACGAAATAAAAAAATACACATGAATAAAGTTGTTATCTTTAAAAGTCATTTTTCACATCGCTCATAGTATATCGCTGTGATAAATTGCTGTCAAAACGTTTTCCCAGGCTGTCGACTTTTTAGAAAGTAATTAAAAATGTGTGTCCTTTTTCACATTCAATGCTTTTTGCGACCAATTACAGTAGTCATAATAAATTAAAGCATAATAAATCAAGACAGCAATTGTTGCTTAACGTAACTTATTATTAACGAATGCAAAGTAGGGCTGTGCTGATCTAATTGTCAAAAAACAATTAAGGGCATTTTGTCCAACATTTCGAAACACACAATTTGACAAAGAACTAAAAATCACAGAATTGATTTAAATTAATAAAAACAATTAAGTGCATTTCTCCAACATTTCCAAACACAATTTGTCGTAAAACTAAAATTCTGCTGGGGATTTCGACACGAGAACGGCACGTGCCTCAGCCGGGGCATGGAACAGAAGTGTCCGCTCCAAGTCGTGACATAAGTCGACGGGCGCCTGTAATCTAGAATAAATTGCGTACACTTACTGACTCTTTATAGACCTTTTAAGGTAGAAAATTTAAGATGATGATCGCCACGTTCATAATTAAGATCGGGCATGATAGGTGACTCGTGACGTCGTGTGGGTGGTTCCGCTTCCGAGGTCACGGGTGGTCTACGAGCCAATTTGGGCAGGCTACTGAGATTTTTTTGGTTTTTAGGAGGATGATAGATTAGGTGTTTGATGTGGTCACCATATCCGGCAACAGGGGAGTGAATAAGCGCACGATTTTGTGTTTGGTCAAACAGGACTCGCTAAACGTTTGTTTTTTCTGGAAAAAGTACAGTTGGATCTCACTATGAACTATTTTAGGGCCACTGGATCAGTAGCAAAACAAATTGACTGTAAGGTAATAAAAACCTTACCTATGTCATGATAAAGATCACAACCATTACTTAAGCAAGGCTAGAACCATTGCATACGAAAAGCACGTTCGATAAAGTTAAGGAAGCTTCTCTTTAACCAACTGAAGTAAGCCTTTATGGATACAAGTCGCATACGGTAGCGACGTGTGTGGCATCCCCAGATACTTCATACAAACAAACATATAATATAGATACAGTTTATATAATACTTGGCCGCTGGACGATCCCCATATCTCAACGGGAAGTATTTTGCATGCAACCACCACCTATCTTTTGGAACAATCTGAAAACGGGAGCAAATTGCTTCTAAACGACTTATAACGATACACCACATCATAGAAATTCCAACTCTCTCACTTGCATAATAAGATTGATTTTCATTTGATCAGTGTGGTGTTTTATGACTTTTGGTAATTGGAAAGGTTTTGCCAAACGCATTATTTATCGTAAATTCGTAATTGCTGATTGTGGACGAAGAAGGGAATCTTTGCAGAGCTTGATATCATGTATTAAGTGGAACCTCGTTGTTTACTTATGTAATGTTTGAAGAGGAGGCCGAATGCTACCGCCCCAGGGGCTTTTACTGATACTGCGGAAACTTTGGAATGTAAGTATAGCTTAATGACTGCTAATTATGTTAAGACTGAAGGCATTTCTGTTTGTACTTTTGGCTGTAATTTTAAAACACTTGATTTAGTAAGTACTATCAATTGCAAACCTACAAACTTAGCTGACATCAGGCCTTCTTATAACTATAGGGCTACTGCTTAACTGAGACGTTTCCTGAGGTAACTGCGCGGTGCGAGCGGGGTGTGGTGACGTGATGCGAGACCTCAGTGATTCGTCAACTTGTGACAACTGTCACCCCTCCCGCACCGCGCAACTACCTCAGGAAACGTCTCAGTTTTCATAATTGCTATATTAGCTCTAAGACAGTCTAAGAGGTCATAAGGATCTAGGTTCTCCACTTTAACACAACAGTGCCTCTTTACTACGCTTTGTTACTCTGCTGGGCTACACATATTATCACTTCTACTAGACTTCTACTACAATGAGGTGTTATAAATAGAACCCCATTGCATGAGCTGCCAGGATTTCTCTAATTACCACAAAAGCTTATATGAAATTGAGAAGAAGTATTAAAGCCACTATGATTTCTTTTATAAAATTAATAAACGTTCTGAATTTTGACCATATTTCATTATTTATTGCAAACTGTGTAACTAGGCCCAACGTAGAACTTACGAAATTGACACCCAACATGTCCACAGTCGTGGCACAAACGTGCCAACAATGCACAAATTAAATGTCCATTTCAAAATAAATTATTAGTTAACTTCCTCCTCTTATCTTAAATCTCAACAATTATCTTGTTTACGATTCTAATATATCTATCTGCCTACAGTTGCTTTAATATATGCATCTGACTATATTAATTTCTAATAGGCTGTATCATGCAAATCTATTGTAATTGACAACAGTTCAAGATGTTAGGTAAGATGAGATTTAAATCTAAAAGAAAGGCAATTTTTGTTTCTTAAAATAAAGAATCTTTTGAATTCGTTCTATTCTAGATAGACGTCAACGCCAAAATGTATAGAACCTATGAAATCATAGTGCGAAAGCAGACATTCCGATGCCTTATTTCTATGGACTGAGAGTCTATAATTAAATGTGTTAAATCAGTTTTTATTATTTTACTTAAAATTGTACTCAGAATTAAAAAAAACATAAAATTGTATTTTTGTTTTAGGAGCTTATAAATGAAATGTTGTCAATTCAATCACTAATAAGACTGGAATCTTTTGGCATAACACCATCTAACTTGGTACTGGACCAATTGATTTTTAATGATCCACCACTAATGGTTTGATAGCCCCATTTTGTATTACAAGTTGCGTCTGAGCAATAAAATTCTTAATGTTTGTCGTAAGAGCCTCTTGTTTGTTTAACACTGACATACTTGCATAGTAATCTAACATCTTTTAATTAGTTGGCAACGATTAGACGAAACATCTAGAATTTGCTGTTGTAATAACATTAGAAGAGGTATTAATAGTAGGCTGGTATTATTATGGAAGTGTATGGAGTGCCGCTAGCGGCATTCTATCCCTTTCGGATAAAGTGCCGCTATTTGCAGCATAATAGTGGCCCTGACTCGGCCCGGCTAAAGTGCCGTAAGCATTGCATTGTCATTGTCACTGAGTCACTGTCACTTGTTATTTTGTTTGATTGTTGAGGTTAGTTCGTTGCCTTTTGTATTGGTTGATCGTATTTGTTTTAGATAATTATATCAAAAGTCACTAAAATGACTGAATTGACGTAAAATGAAGTAGCAAATGAAAATGGCTGAAAGATAGGTTAGGTTAGGTTACACAACGCTAGGTTCTGTTTACACACAAGAGAATGTAATTTTTTGGGAATGTGGAACACCACTATGTTTTACAGCGAACTAACCTCAACAATCAAACAAAATAACAAGTGACAGTGGCAATGACAATGCAATGCTTACGGCACTTTAGCTGGTCCGAGACAGCACCACTATTATGCCGCTAGCGGCACTCTATACACTGCCTAGTATTATTAAGAACATATTTATAGCTCCTGTTACGGTTATATTTTTTAATAGATTCGAACACACAATTCAAAAATTAAATTATTGTATAAGTGGAATTCATTTTAATCACGATTACTGTGCCTACTTTTATTTTGGCAGCAATTTACAAACTACCAATCGAATGACCATCATATGATCGTGCTCATTACAACTAACAGGTTCAATAATCGCCAATCTCTTTGATGGCATTGCAAGAAGCCTATGAATTTACAGCAGCCTACAGGCACACATGATGTTTATAGCCACTATTTCACATTTAGAACGTTTCCTTATTGATATAAGGAAATTACTTTTCATTATGAGTCTGGATTAATGTAATTTCACCGTGTAATAAGTTCACCAAACGTAGAGTCACAATCCACCCGTAGGTAAACCGAAGCAAAATTTATAAAATTCTTGCAATTGTTAACTCGTCTAAGATATAATGTAAAAATAAGCTTACACAGTGGCTTTTAGAACTTGATTATGAAGAAACTGAAAAACTGCTCACAATCTTATCCTAGTCTAGCGTTTTTATAAATATATACCACCATTCCTTACACACTGCACACATTCGTATACACATCCACATTTATACGTACACAGAACTACACCATCTTACTCTCTCACACACACACACACACACACACACACAACGCCACACCAAATACACGACACTTTGCACTTCACGCTTCACACACTAACAAACACACGCGCATTTTTACTTATCTTTTTGATTTTATTTTATTAGTACTTACTTACCTTTTTTTGTTATTATTTTATTTTTATCTACAATAGTCCTACATGTCTTAAGAGCTACAATTTTTGTGATAATTCCAATATCGGCGAGGGGGCCAGGTGTCCATAGCACAGGGTATCCTAGTTTGGATTCCTGACTCCCACAAGTCCTAGTACCTCCAATATTTATAACATCTCTATACTGTAATTTTACTTTGTGGGAGAAATAAAGAAAATATGGGTGGATTGTGACTCTGTTAATTTGAAATATGATGTGGCTAAAGAGGGGGTGATTGATGAGAAGAAGGCTGAAGAGGATATATGGAAGAGGGAGGAGATAAGGACGATTAAGTAGAAGAATAATGTAATGATTGCTCGAACTTAAAGAGACTGTGGTGATGTGGTGTACAACAAATTGAAGAAGGTAAGAGCAAGTAAACTATTTCATAATTCAAATATCGAGTAAAAGAGCATTATCTTTCCTCTCAACTGTGAGTATTTATATACCTATAGTATGTATGTTTATATATTTAAGCTCTATGTACTTATTTCAGTATATGTAAATTTATTACGATAGACGTGTAGGTTTATTTCAATATTTTAGTTTAAAACTTCGCATATTTATATTTTTCTCTTCTTGTTTTCGCACACTGTTGTCTACATTTCTTTCTCATTTCTCCTGTCGCAGGTCTGCTGGAAGAAATTTCTTAAGAAATAAGCAGTACCTTTGAATTCATAATTATGATTTTGTCTTATCTGTATCTATTTTTCTGTGTGTACATAAATAATAAAATAAATAAATCGATGAAATGCAGTAGAAGACGTAGCTGCATCCGGCAATCTGGTCGTAAACCTTTCACTAGTTGACATCCCAAAAATAGCCGATATACCCATAATAACCACTAGTTCAAGCATTATAGGAATTCCAGTATCCAAACAACCTCCGGCTTACAAATCCAGCACCTTAGAAGAAGGGTTTTCTTTTTTTTTTCTCAACACCTAACCAGAGATTCTCCTTACAGATGGCACCAGCGGTTAGTCCAGTGTTTATCACTTCATTAGCCGAGGTCAGAGCGTCTCAGCGACACCTCTCGTGCTAAATAGCTGATGTGTCGTCTCGATTGTGTCCCGTACCTTCGACTGCACGCAAACTGAAGGGTATTCTGGAAATTTCAAGTTTGTGGTATATTGGAAAGAACTATAAAGGGTCATCCAGTTTTAATCACAGGTCAGTTGTAAAGAAAATATTTTGTTTTCCAGTTGGACCCCTATTAGAACAAAAAATATTATTATTTTCATAGTTTCTGCAAAGTTTTAAGAGCCCATCGCTAAACTTGCGCAAGCATCAAGCTCGTTGCACTTTATTTATAACTAGCTGCACCTCGCAGTTTCACCCGCATAAGTCTCGATCCCGTGGCAATATTGGGATAAAAAGTATCCTATATCCTAATCCAGTGTCATGGTCTACCCATGTGCCAAATTTCATCCAAATCCGTTAAGCCGTTTTAGCGTAAAAGCGTAACAAATAAACAAACTCACTTTCGCATTTACGAGTATTAAGTTTGAAAAATTAGGATTAAAATTAAAATTACATGAAACTGCATTACACTTGTGAGTGGAGGTGATTGGGCCCGGTCACCTAGTCTTAATCATCAGACGTCGAGGGTTTCAGGTTTATTTACGGAAAAAGACTGAAAGAACGAAAAACACTTGTATGTAAAATAGAAATTAAGTCTTTATCTACTTAACATGCAATCATCTTATCTCCAAAAACCTACTGAAACAAAACCTCTTCTCTAAATCCTTACAAAATCCTACATTCTAACTCGACACCTCAAGAATTACGCGAACTAATGTACAGTCATTCACAGCCGATCGTTTTCGCGCTGCATTGCCGTTAAACTACAATGTAAGCAACAGCCGACCATCAGTAACCTTACCTCTGAACCACGAACTATTACCGCTTGCCATCTAATTTACATTTCGTTGAGGCGCGAGCGCCGTAATTTTTGCACGTTCTGCGCACGCGCGGCACGTTTAGAAAAACTTGTGTACGTGAATGTACATACATCACTTATATTTGCGATGGGCTTTTGTTTTGAATTGTACTTTAAACTTCGTTTATAGGATGTTTTATTTTGTAACAGGTTGGTACTTTAATTATACAGCATTCAAATGACATTGGATCAGTTAATAGTAAAAAATAAACTTATTTTTTGTCATGAATAATTTATAAACATTTTAAGGTATGTACTTTAAGGATAAAATCCTAATTAATTTGTATTAAACGAAAAAAACATACGTTTATGTTACAAAATTAATTCAAGCCAAATAACTAGGTGAGTTATGAACGTTGAAATATTAAAATTATACATGGGATTATCATAATAAAAACACTTAATTTGTGATCGGCGTTGAGGTCTGAAACCCAGTTTATGCCTAGTTCCGGGCCACAATGCCCAAATGCAAATAATATCGGTACTTTTGTGTACTTTTAGTTTAGATTGAGCACTCTACTTGTGAAACATGTACATATTTATGTGAATAAACATTATCATTAAATATAATTATAATTTAATTATACAATAACTAAAGATCTAGCCAATTATCTTCCAAAATAATATATTAAGTAGGTACACATCGATAATATCTATAGGTTACAAAAAGTGGACAATCAGGAAACAATTATTTTGGCAAGCAAATTGGCTTCGATTAATTTATTGTCCATCGTAGACTTTCATGATTCAGCTTATCGTGATTAATAAAACAATTCTTAGGTACTAGTGAGCGATTTATTTATAATGACTGTAGGTATAATCAAAGTTAGAACTTAAGAGGGAACAGGGGCTGCGATGAATTTGTAAAATAGGTATTTGAAGAAACTATTGCCGTCGTCTTACCTCAAGTCTCCTCCATAGAGTGCGATAGGGACAGCTGCAGCTCTGACCGATTATATCACAAATAAAAATTACGAGATCAACGTTTCGTATTCCCCTTTTTTCTCCTCGAAAACAGAGCCGATTCAATTATTTTTGACATAAAAATTTTAAGAAGAGTATGTCTAGGTTCCTATCATTTTCTTTTATGTTAAAAACTTTTCGAATTTGTCTCGTAGTCCTCTAATCACGGCGGTAAAAATGGGGCATTTTTTGTAATTTTTGGAGGCATATTTTCTTTACCAATAAGCTGCTGAAAAACATCGAATGCTCTAGAGGCATTATTCAGGAAGAAAAAAGTGGAATACATTTGTATGGAGATTCGCAGGCCCTATTCCCTCTTAATGCTTCTGTCACAACGTTTTATTAGGGGAGTGCGGGGTTGGTTCTAAAGGCTCTAGTAGACAATTTCCATGAAGTTGTTATATAAATTATACAACTAGAGTCGTACTGTTGCGCCGCGCCTGTCTGTGGGAGCCTTTACGGGGGTAAGAATAAACTTACTTATTACCGCCAAGCGATAAACGGTACAAACATGATATATTCGGAATCCTACTACTATTTACGCCACCTAACGTGAACCGACTCGATGAGGAGTCCTAGTCCCAGTATTGCAGTAGTGCAAACAACATTTCTTATACAAAATACTCCGATGCAAAATTGATTGTCCCTAATTACTAAGCAAGTTCCAGTTTAGGGCTCATATTACTTCCTTGCGCTTCATTCCGTAGAACAGTACTTGGAGCAAGCTATTTCATCTCTCGTCTTTGTCAAACAGCTACAGTGATCTTATTGACGTGCACTCTGCCTCACTTGGCAAGTTCCACAGAATAACTGTTAACAATGGTTAAATGCTTTAATTTTAATTTCCTTTGATTTTTGTTTTGTTAAATATAATATCGGTACAGTACGACACAACTTTGAAAGTAGCATCGGCAAAATTCGTGAAACCGATCACTATCCAAACTGAGTGCGCATTCAAAATCACCAATCTTTATTACTGCTTTAGGTGAAAATGATCTTTACGCAAACGCAATAACTTGTACAGTAATATAACCAAATAAATTCGTAAAATTGAAATGAATGAATGCAAATTTACAAAAATAATTTTATTTTATAGTATTGTGCTTGTGGAGGAGCTCGTGGATAAATAATAACTGCCGCACGGGTCGATCCATCAGTTTAAGCTACGCTTGCCGGGGTTGATCTGTGGACGGGTGACCATCTTTACATACCGAGACTCCTCCGTGCCTCGGAAAGCACGTTAAGCCGTTGGTCCCGGCTGTCATTCGTGGATCTTTGATAGTCGTTACGGGTCGTCAGAAGCCCGAAAGTCTGACAACCAGTCTTACCAAGGGGTATCGAATTCCCCAGTTACTGGGTTGTGGAGGTCATATAGGCGGTCGCTCCATGTAAAATACTGGTATTCAGCTGCATCCGGTTAGACTGGAAGCCGACCCCAATATAGTTGGGAAAAGGCTAGACAAATTGATTTGATTGTGGTACACGTTTATGGGGCATGCGGTGCTAACCTATTAGAAGTTGTTACTCTTAGTTTTTAGTAATACATTATTTTATCATTCTACCAGTGTAAAGAATTGTTGGTCCACCATTAAAGAAAAATAAAATAAAACATAGGCTGATTATTGTCTTAAAAGACAAAAATAATTGTGCATAATATTGTGGTAAATAGTTTTAGAACTTAATGGTGTGTTTTTATAATTTCTAACGTGACGATATTATCGTGGACGTCCACGTCCATAAAATCTATGGAAATACGTGCACATTATAACGACTTCAACATAATATTTCTATACATTTTATTTCCCTGTGTTATCGTGATGCCGTGACGTGGACGTTGACGTCCACGATCAAATCGTTGCGTTAGAAGTTATAAAAGCGGACAATGAATTATTTAATTTAAACATACCTAGTTGCATTATATTATTTTCGTTTTAAATAAATTGAATCATTATTTCACCTCAAACTTGCAATATTTATTTGCAATTTCAATTTGCCGAAATCGAAACGTCAATCAAATTCAAACCATCCTATTATAAACCTTAATTGAATTTTCTAACAATTGCAACACTTCCTCCCACTATTGTGTTTCGAACGGAAAAGAAAGCTCCTACAACTTCCTAGTTACAGTATTGAATCTTATTTATAGTTAGTCTTCTTTGGGCTTCATAATCAAAAGCAAAAGTCATTAATTCAAACTAGGCTGCGAATCAGCACTTTTTGAACGTCAAAATTACATGCGACAGTCCCCCAAAACGCCCGCCCTTCACCACTTCCTAGTTCACAGGAACAACAAATCCTTATTTCTCAACTCTAGTCGGCCAGTCACAGAAATAGGTAGGTACTTTATGGAAAAGGCTCGAAGCAACAACGAAATACAAATCACGAATAAAACAATAAAAATAGACCATCTAAGACCTTAGATGGTCTATTTTTATTGTTTTATTTTATATGGCTGTTTGTGTAAGTGAGTTTAAATGTTTGTAAACGCACCCACGACACAGGAGAAATTCCTAGTGTGGGGCAAGGTTTAAAAAAAAAATATATATATATATAGTAAACTTCCAACTGCTTCCATCATTCCTACATACTCACACCATTAAGATTCACGACGGTGGAGTTTCTTGCCCATTCTTCTCCATACGAAAACTACCGGGCGTTTTTTTTGTAAAATTTGACGTTCAAAAGTGTCATTTATGTGCCTAATTGAAATAAATTATTTGACTTTGACTTTGACAACTCCTCTCACACCCAGATGAAACACATAGTGAAATTATAGCTTTTAGAATAATCTTACACCTCTACTGAAACAATCCTTAGTATAATCAAATAAAATCAACTTACACAATGCAGAAGCACACACACTCTTACGCTCTCACACACACATACACCCCCACACACTCTCACACACACTCATATAATATAGAACAGCATCAAAATATAGGAATTAGACCAAGTTTTATCTTCTTTTATAATTATATTTTATTATCTTTAAGAATTATTTTAGTTTTCCTACCTCAATTAGTTCATTTTTGTAATTTTAGTTTTGTAGTTAGTTACTTTTGCAGTCGCGAAGAGGCTAACTAGTTTAACTGTCGCCAATTTCAAATTCTATTTAAAATTAATCAAAATATAAAATATTTTGTAAGTAATGGTGCCCAAGATACAGGCTGTGCCTAGTTTGGGACCAACAGTACCTCAATAATAATTTATATGTTGAATTAAACGTTTTTATGTTTTTAAATCGTCGCATAGAATTAGAATATCTTCAGTTCGATAACAATAATTATGAAAATTGTGATTAAATTATCAGAATTACAGTTTCCAAAACATGTTAAGTTTATTTGACTACGGAACTTTATTATACTTCTCCTATACATGTTATCAATTAAAGCTGCCTTTCGTGTCTGAGTAACCGCGTTGTTCTTCTAAACATCGAAACGGATTTTTTCACCATAATTTAGAGATATTAGAAACATTACATTTATTTTACAGAAATCTCGATGCTTTGACATGCCACCATTGCACCTGTGCCAAGCAACCAAGTTGCCAAAACAACTCTCCCGTGTTTTATTTTGACTGACGTCCACACATTACTTTTGTCACACGTAACGAGTTCTTTATTTCTCTACGGAACCTTATGTATGCTTATTGTATAAAATAAACACCAGACTTATTACCCGATCTTCGACCTTCGATCCCTCATTAATTAGGCCTGCTCTACATCTTAATTAAAATTTGTGAATGGGTAATGTATTTTATTACTACCTTTGATTGCGGATGCCAATATAAATGTACATCAATTTGGTTCCGAGCATTGATTGAACCGGCTTCTTTGGAGGAAGCTGCCTTATTGAATTACTCAATAAAATGTGTGGTCATAGTGTTGGCGATTTTTTGCATTTGATCTCGCTTTCATTGCTTCCTTTTGTGGACCCATATATTATATAAAGGATGGCTCATTTAAAAAGTCCTCGTCAGTGTTTTAATATCCTTCACTTTATTAAATGTTATTTCTCTCGTTTTCTATTATGTGAACTTTTATTTATTTAGCTTAGACTATGTTTATCAATAAGCTCTCAAGAGTGGTTTAATACGAATCTAAAACTTCGTTATTATTAGCTGACCCGACAGACATTATCCTGTCCTTTCAATAGTTCATACAAAAATTCCAAAGAAAAAACGAACGTCCAGTTATTTGCGAAGTTGAAAATTATTCGGGAAACTAAATTCAATTTTTCTTTCCATAAAAACCTATTCGAACAATTACAAACATTTTAAAACGATAAACCGGCCAAGTGCTTGTCGGACCACACACAATGAAAGGTTCCGTTGTTAGGATGAATTTATCCCAACAACAAACTTAACATTGTAGTTAAAAAACATGTTCTCTCGTTCGGAATGTATGAGAAAACATGTTTTTCAAACTGCAAATTTAAGTTGGTCGATTATTACACGTTAAGCTGTAAAGTCTACTTAGTTATAATAGTTTTCCTTTTAACTTCGTTATATATACCACTGCTGTAATTTTTTTGACAAATCCAAGTACAACCATTTAACTGCCAGGGGGTGGGGGGGGGGGGCACTTGACTCTAACAAAAACTAGCACTTTAAAGCTTAATATTTCGCAAACGGATCCCTGAATTGAAAAATGGGATTCAAACACCCACAATATTTTTGAACGACCTTTCTAACGACACCCCACACCATGGGATAGATGAGAAAAAAAAATACTATTACTTTAATATTTACGTGTAGAGGTAGGTACCCCCAAAAATATTTATTTCTTGTTTTTATTTTACCACTTTGTTGGCGCAATTAATATGTATACCCATGCCAAATTACAGCTTTCTAATACTAACCGTCTCTGAGCTAAGCCGCGGACAGACAGACAGACAGACATGGCGCCTTGTTTACTACGGAACCCTAAAAATCGCTAAATTGGTCCAGCCGTTCTCAAGTAATGCGCTTATCAACGCACAGCATTACAGTTTATCTATATAGATAAATAATAGGACTTACCTAACAAATGACGCTTGGGAGTAATAAAAAAAAAGAATTTTTGTTCCTGTAGAACTGATTAAATTATTCAATTGTAACATTAATTCTTCTGATTACTTTTTTGCTGGCTTCATGGCATACTTCATGGTAATTAAAGTAACCCCAGCTTAGTGAACAGTTATTAAAATAAAGTTATTATAAAGTCAGTTTGAATCCCACAAATAAACAATTAAGTTTTTACCTACGCCGCCACCCGCTACAACTTGGACCACCACCTAAAATGAGTAGACCAGCAAATTTGATTGCCGATATTAATAAGTTCAAATATCAAATAATGTCGCGCACATATCGTAAATCCCAAATGACCGTATTAACCGTCGGCCATAATTATACACAGATACTAAAGAATATAAAAAATAACAAGCCGTGTTAACTATGCTAAGCCCAATTAACTTGCAAAATAATAACTTTTAGATTTTTTGACCAATTTGACCACACCCATGTTTGGGTTTCATCATAGTTTTAATGAATTTGATCAGCTAGATGGTTCTAATACAAATTTGTTGTTTATTTTTAGATCTTTATGAATACAGCTTCTGCTCGCTATTTTGATTACGGTAATTTCGTAAATAATTGGAATTGGTAATATAGAGAATAATCTACTTTTGCAAATGGTAAAAATGAATAGTAAACAATGAATACTCTAAGAACCACTAACTCCAGGGAAGTTCTGGTGGGTCTCCAACAGCAATCGACAAACACTTCCAAGTACTTTCCTCAACAATAAGCCCTAACAACACAATCAAACACCAATAAAAACTTACACATTAACAACAGCTGTACCCAACTTTTCCTGTGTCAGGCAACAGAGGAAATTCATCTAAATAAAGCATGCGTCAGACAGTAGGTCGAACCTAGCTGTCTGAAGAAACAGAAAAACAATTTCAACCGACGAACGTCGCAGCGACAAATAGAAACATCTTCAATCCATAAAATCTACTAAAGCACCCGGCGGCGGGATAATTGCGTATCACACATAAAATGCCAATTAATCGCAATGGGTTTCAATCTTTCAATTCGACAATTCACCCAAGTTCATTGCGTTATTTACGTTGTTGGGCAGATCAATTTTTCAAACCTATGAAGCAATGGATTAGCCTTAATAACTCTTGGATTGTGATTGGATGTGCGTCAAGCAATTAGGGTGGTTGATATAGCACATTATTCATTTAAGAGAGCGTCATAGCGACAAAGATGACGCTCCACAAAAGTCGAACTTTTTCTAAATCTCGACGTCCTAACGGCTTCGTAATGTACAGATACTGCCATCCACGAAGAGGCGCCCCACTCCGTGATTACTGTAATGTAAGCTGTACGTGCTTTAGTACGGAATGGGGTGAAGTGGGGCGAGTCGTCGTGGCACTATCTACAGCTCCTATACATAATAAATATACACAAAAAAAAAGTTACACACTGTGCACAGTTTTCCCTTTCCAGGCAATAGAGCAAACACGTAAGGACATCTAAATCAAGCATGCTGCATGGATCAGACAGACGGAACTTTAAGAAGACTGCTTGAAGAAACTGACAAACAGTTCACAATCAACAAACTGATGCCGACAGGGCGACACGACGACGCAGACGGCAAACAAAATAAAAAAACAAGTCGTATGTAATGATCAATAAACCCTTCCACCTCTTTAGTCTAACAATTCAATTAAACTACATTAAAAACTTACACTCTAACAACAGCTTTCTCTGTAGCCAGGCAACAGAGGAAATACGTAAGGACATCTAAATCAAGCATGCGTCAGACGGACGGACAAGCCGACATCGCGGCTGGCGGCGACGGCTATAACTCTCTGCAGATGAAGTTATTAATGTGCTCGGAGGCAGGTGCTTTGATGGACTAACTACTTATGTTACCTGTGAGTTATAGGTATGTATTGTTTGAAGGTACTGGTGATAGGAACATAGGAAACGAGGGGAAGTAAGACATGTGGGGACAAGACATGACTCTTGACAAAGTAATCACATAATTTTTTTGCGATTCTGCTAAAGAAGAATTAAATTTCAAATAAATTTATTTATTTTATTATATTTTTATTTTTTGTTGAAAGGAACAGCAAACAGTTATAAGAACTTACAACTAGTTAACAAAAACAATTTTCGGTAAGAATATAACCCACAACGCTGTAGGCATGATGCACAGGTAGGCATGAAGGTAATAAAAATCAGGTTTGTGTAGCGTTACTTACCGACACATAGTTCTTAAACATGTCATGAAATTATAAACAACAGAAAACTTAAACAAACAGATTTAACAGTAGCTCCTAAACTAGGCACAGCCTGTATCTTGATGACTCAAACACTGCACAAAGATAATAATTTAATATGTTCTGCTAGAGCAAGATTTTAATTCAATCCAATCAATGGTGAGATTCTTGACAAAAAACACCAATCTTGAAACAAGCCTTTATTATCACCTAAACGTTTCTCAAAAATGTTTGGTTTCAGCCGCCTTTTAAAAGCGGCTAAATATTAATATTTGATTATTCGTTTATTATGACATTTTTTATTGACCCATCTACGATCCGACCGCGGTAAGGGCAGCTTAACCCAGTAGATCTATCAAATTGCGTGAGGTACCTGTAAATTCTTTGTCATATCAAATCACTTGACAACATCAGTGCTGTATTGATACAGAGCTAAAGTGGAAACTTCAGCTCTCCGAGATTCCCCGGGTTTTTTGATTCCCAACACATTAAACAATAAAAATTTAAATTCCATTTCCTAGGAAATACCAGCCCAAAGTTGAACTAAGCAATTAAGGGTTAAAACAAAACCTTGCAAGGTCATTTCTGTCGCCGAAGTTCCGGTAAAACCCATACTGACCCAGTCAATTCGACCACAGAAGTGATTATTTCGATATTTATGTGGTTTTTCTTATCGCCTGAACACAAAAAACAAATGAAAAACAAACTTTCTATAACCTTGGCGTAACCTTTCCTTATGTGAGACGGAAGTGTTCTCGGAAATACAACAAAGATACCAAACGAGTTATCAGGTAAGTTATAAATTATCCAGGTTTATTATTTCTAAAAAAATAGTTCCTTTGTGAGAACTATCTTTCCTGTTACTTTTCCTGTTTCATTTGAATGAGTTTCAAGAAGCTGTAACAGCGCATTATAAAAGCCTGTGTACATATGGGAAAAATAACAACAAATATTTTCACTTACTGACGTCATTGTTGGCTTTATTTTCAACTTTTAATTGGATGTTCTTTATCTACCGATGAATTACAGGAAACTTAAGATGTTACTTGGGAGTAGGGGAATTTTTTAACCAAATATAATCTACGAAACTTGTGATGCAGTAGTTTATAGTAAGATGAGAACGCAAGATATTCGGAACAGTTTTTTTTCCTTGCAGGTAATGGAACACCTACCAGCAAGATTCAATGAACTGATCTAGATTCTAGAACATTCTGCTTCGATAATAAAGAAAGGGGTTTACGTCAATCCTGCAAAACTTACAACCGTCTTCAACCAAACCACATATGAATCTATTATTTTTCTAGACACAAGAACAAATTAATTAATGATTAAGATTGTTGAAGGACATTAATTTCACTGGGTTTTGGAGGTTAGACTGGCATCCGATCCCAACATAGTTGGGAAAGGGCTGGGCAGGTGGTGATAATGATATCTTAAGAGAAACTGCTTAGAGATAACATTCAGACCAGTTTCCCGTTTTTACTATAACCATAACTTCAAGCCACTCATAAAACTCATACCAACGACCTTCCATTCTACCTGCGCCTCAATACTGACAACCCTACATTCCACTCAGGGCTGTTAATTACCTAGTTAGCGATTCTAATGAAAATCAATCAAAATCCGTTGACACGGTCTACCGACGCGGGCGCAGATAATATCTCTCACTTTCACTAGGCAAGTAAACAAGCGGAGACGTGCGTTGGATTGACGCGAACCCATTTTAATTTGTGCCCGCTTCCCGCTATTAAATACGCCGGCGGATTGTATGCTTATGCGCAGAAGTGTTTGAATAATTGTGAAGTAGACTGTTTTGACAGATGAAAATTGTATTTAACCAGCATAACTGTGGGGTAATTGCGTAACACGGAAATCGATCGCTATGCATTTCTTTTTGACATGCTTCATAGGTTTGAACAATTCATTTGCTAAACAACCTAAACAACACAATGAACGTGGTTGAACTGTCAAAATTGCGATGGATTGCCATTTTATGTGTGTTACGCAACTATATACCCCGCTGCTGCTCAGCGATGTAGGTACATTTTAAAGACTTATTTAGTTAGTCTAAATGTTTGAAGGAACCGTCGATTACAACAAATATGATTCATACTTCGACTTATGGTCGTTAACGTTAGGTATTTAAAGGCCTAATAAAATATTAATAGTTCCAGTGTCGGAACTATTAAAATTTTACTTGGCTAAGGAATGCAATAATTGGTTTAATTTGTAGTTGTATCAACAAATTGTCATAAGTCAAGATACAATGTTTCTTAGACTGATCTTAATGATTTTCAAGAAACATGGATTCTTGTCCCAACTACCTTTGCCAAACTATATATCTAACAAGATACCAAAAAGTATACCTACCTAGTCATTTTCTTCGTTCTAAAACTAATTTACCTAGCCCTTTTGTCTCCGCCAGTACAGCAGCTGTCGATCGTCAGGGCACTCCCGTTAACAGTCCGCGCGTTGTCAGTAGGTCTTCGTAACTAAAGCTTCCTGCAGGCCGCTTGATATATTCCACTAAGCTGAGCTAGGGAAATGAACGTCTAACGAGATACCGAGCATTTTTTACACAGGATGAGAGAATTGGTTAGCAGTATCGATGAATGTTGCGTAAACTGATGCGAAAAATGTTACTAGTGTTTCTGTGGAGCCATAAACTTGTTCTATCTAGAATAATAATAATGTAAGCTTGTTTCATGTAAAAGTTCTTTCCCAGAAATACCCGGAAAAGTGTAATTTATAGTTACTCTTTGCAGGAAAAGAGTATAATTTGATACCAAAAATTAACCAACATAACCACCACGTAAGCTCACTCATAGCGTATTGATGGATATTGAGGTAACGCAGATTTACCAGTTAGGGAAATTAATAGTTAAGTAAAGTGACACTTTACGTCAATTGCCGTGTTACTGCTGTTTCATACGACTGTCAAAGAATGACAGATGTGATTTGAATCGATGGACAATTTATGTTGATAATTAATTTGCTTTTTCCTGATTTTACAAGGTGACAAAAAAAATCCTCTAGAGTAAGGACTGCAGCGTCATTCTGTATATTAATGAATATATAATTTTCCAATTTTCCATCACTAATTCATATTTCGAGATTAATTATGATTGCAATTTCCCAATTCCCTCCGTTTCATCCAGACCTATGCATGTGATTGGGGTCAGAAAAGGCTTTTTTATATTTTGTTCCGTATTCGCTATAACCTCCGGTACTTGGCATTTCACAATAACTGCATAAGTAACATCAATTTAAGTAGAAAGTCCGATGGCTCGTTTGTAGTGTAACATAAAAATGGCGAATCATCAATGTTTATACCGGACTAATGTCAAACATATCCGCGGGCGTCGCAAGCCTTTGTTTCCTCCACAATGGACCAACTTAATACTTGATGTTTCCAATAAAATATGAATTTTAATCGTGTAAGTACACTCTTACCTTTACAAGGTGCCGCTACAATGGCGACATTAATTTAACACACGTGTAGGGCTAGGCTAGTAATCATAAAAATATAATAAGAAATAAAAAACGGGTTGCACTCCGGGAGTGCCGGCAGAAGTGAAAACTTGAATATTATCGTTTTGGAATGGTTAGGGAATAATTTTGCACGAATTGCTTTAATGATCAGTATAAAAGTACTATCATTTATGTGGTAAAATACAATATTCATTTATTGCGCTATCGTACACAAACATGACAATCTTATGAATTTTCGATCAGGTCACATGTCCTGACGCGAGTTTAAAAATTTTTTGACCAACAAGTTTTTACTTCAAAAATAATTCGTTAAGGGCAAAATTAAAATTTTCATACGCTCGCCGACATAGGGCTCTCCCTTTCCTTCAATTCGCCTTCTCTTTGCACGTTATTCGTTTTATTTTCATTGATGCGATGTTATGATCCGTGACCCCGGTAGATGACCTCTGCGCTATATTTGTTAAGTAAAGGTTGCCCCAAGATGATATTTTAGAAAATTGTAAATAAATCAATAAATAATAACGTTTAATGAAATTAAAATTTCTTCAGAAAAAGAAAATGCTATTCCGTCTACGTGTTAAATTAATGTCACCACTTAAGCGCCACGCTGTATAAAGCAGGGATATAGGAACGGCTACCAACCAGATGGACTGACGACCTTATGTTAGCGAGGAGCTGACGTACCTATGCAAGCAGCAAAATTCTGTTCACTTTGAAAAACTAAGGCTGTTGTTGTTAGACTACGGAGGTATGGGTTTTGACAAACAGTGGTGCTGATAATATGATAATAAATACCTACTTAATATGACCCCAAGTACCCAGAGGCCATTTTAACAAGTTCTAATTTGTATTATTTGTTTTTCTACAACTTAAAAACAGCGTGGTAGGAGAGGCTTTTTCGCCAGGTTTGTTTAAAAACTATTAATTTCAATGACGCAACCATGCCATGGCTTGATAAAATTTGCTTGCTTAGGAATTCGTTTCATAACTTCTATAAATTGTCATACCATGTAATGAGGTCGAAAACTCATTACTTCTAAATAAGTCTATTGTAGAATACGTCTGTGATGCAGCCGGAGCGATGCGGCCGATGCGCTTGCACATTAGCACCGCAACGGCCTGGAGCGACGCGATACGGTGCGTGCGAAAGGCCGCACGGGCACTCTCGGTCGACTTAATGATCTGTATAAAAACCTAGTTTTATTTGGCAAACATTAAATATTACAGACTTCAAAGTTACGAATTTTGTGGAACGTGTTTTTAGTTTTATTGTCATAACTATGAACTCCAAAATAAGTATATTGTAGAATACGTCAGTGATTCAGCCAGAGCGATATGGCCGATGCGCTAGCATATTAGCACGGAAACACGCCCGGAGCCACTCGATACGGCGCAGGCGCAGAACCGCGCGGACACTTGCGGCCGACTTAATTATCAGTGCCCCCTAGACCCGTTGCGTCAGACTGATAACTGACGTTGTTCCTTTGTTTCGAAAGACTTGTTTAAGTTGGAAGCGAAAAGCTACTAAAGAGTTTGTTAGCAGTGCCTAGCATGGGTAAATAAAAGGAGTAGACTTGAAGACGGAAGGAGTATATTCCATAAACTTAGTCAAATATATGTGGTGGAATGTTGACACAATATTGAAGAGTTCAGATGACGATGATAATGTTTGGTACTAATAAATATTTGCGTCTCTTTCTGAAGCAGCTAAGGTATGTGGAACAAATAATGAAATAAGGGATGCTTATAGCATATATACAAATGCTATGCCATGTATGAATGTTATCAGGTCCCGTTAAAAATGTGCGTACAAACAATATTAAGGCAAGAAACTTGGTAGGTAACAGGACAAAGGCTCGACAATGCCCACACAAATCAAACAGGATTCCTAATACATTATCGACCAAGTCGTTGTGTACACCAAGCATTTGCATGGCTCGGACCGCGAGACTTGCGTGTCCCGCCCACTCCGTGCGGTGCAATACTGTGCAATCTTACTACGTATCGGCATCACATTAAACGTTGTAAAGGCAGCGCAATGCGGATTTCTCCACGAACTTATAAAAAGTTATATGTAAGGTTTTGTTGAGTGCGCTGTGACATGCGAAGACCATTGCCGCAATTTCTAATACATTTACTGCTTGTTCATTAGGTTACGAGGTGTTTTGACAGAATAGATCGATTTTGCTGTTACTACCAATTACTGTGTAGTCTTTTTCTGACAAATTGGTACAATCTGCTGCTTTATCCCCCGCAACTGACAAACAAAAACAATCTTTGCTTCGTCAATTTAGTCTTGCAAATTCTTAGGTGTTCAACAGTTTCATAATGACCTAATTGTTGTATCTACGCAGCTAATTAGTGCAATACAAGTGCGTTGACATTCTCGGCTCGTGATCGGTCGATGGGTAAGTCGATCGCATCGTCGGCGACACCCGACACCGTCGGATCGCCTGTCGACGACGATACTGCACGGGGCCTTGAGATCGCGCTTACGGAATAAGCGTCTCATGCGTATCGGGTTCAGCTCGGATACTTTGGAAATATGAGTGTGCACTTATTTGTGGCCTGCAGTGTACGGTTTGTTTTAGGGGTTTATGGGTTCAGTTTTAATCAAATTTAGGTAGTTTTGTATATATGCCATGTGCCACACGCATGCTTTGGTTTAAGAGCGTTTATTCCGAAAGTGGGCAACGTCGCAAATAGATGTCAAATATTTCGCTGTTTTGATTAATGGGGCAATATTACTGTATGGAAATATGAAATGTGACTAACTAGCGAACTAGAATATGAATAAAGAATTGCAATTATAACACTGAATTGACGTTGTAATCGTTTTTATGTAAAAAAAAACGTACTTATTTGAAAAGTTTCCAAATACTTTATTTACATCTAAAAATAAATCTTCGGTGTTACGATATTAATTACTGCATTTCATAATCAATATTTTAGTTCGTTAATTTTTTCATATTTTCATACAGTAATATTGCCAAATTAATCGAAACAGGTAAATATTTGACAGCTATTTGCGACGTTGCCAACTTTTAGGATAAGCGCTCTTAACTGGAAGCGCTTAGATATTCCTTTCGTTGAAAATATGATGTTCCTTCTTCTGTAGTATCAACAGAAGCTACACAGATGGTTGCCAAAATTGGCTTCTCGGCAAGATTGAACACAAGGTGCACTATTTACTCGCAGAGGCTATTTCAATCCACCACACAGTAAGACTTTATAATAATATTAATAAATCTTTTATTTCAGACAGTATTAAAGTCATATCATCACAAGTTATTTAAGAATAAAATTATAGCTCTAATTTTATTAACAGTTTATAATTTGCAATAAAATAACAATAAATAGTTTCTTACGCTTCCTTCTGTCGCCAATAACTCTTCGGTTTCGAATATCTCTGTTATTATTCAATTCCACCGAACTCAATCAATTCGTGACATTCTTTTGTTTATCCTTTTTGTTTATGCTTCAAGCCTTGGAGAGCTTTTCATTAAATTCGACTTTATTTTGTTTTTAATGTGTTGTGTACAGTTTTCAAGCCTGAGGGCAGGATGTGATGAACACAGCCCAAAATGGTTTGCAAGACACGCCTTTAATTCAGAAACACGTTAACACCTTGTTTTAAAGATTACTTAAAAATATTGAACAGCAATGTTTTAAAGTTTTAACTTTAAAACATTGCTTTTCAAGCGCTTGTACATACTTGACAAATGATTGTTTTCAAAATGTCAGTTCGTAAGTTACATCTTACACTCTCAGTTTGTCGTGGCATTCTAGATAATAATATAAGTATTAAACTGGATAAAAATAACAAACCCGGATCGAAGCCCAACCGGACATAAACCCGAACCGGACATAAATATATTCAAAGTTTGTTTTTCTTTCCATAGAGTCATCTCATGTGCCGATCGTTGACACGACGCAGTATCAGATCGTGTTGGTCCAAAATTTCGCCACTTCTACGGCATTGTCGGTGGTTTTACTTCGATGGTCCTAGTTCATTATTTGTGATTTCCGAGTTACAGCTTTAATAGCTATATATAAACGTCTTTTTACTTTTTTGTTGGTATATTGGCGCGTGCTAGGTGACATATAGAAAATAATTTAATTTAATGTTTTGTGTTGCGTATAGTTAATTATTTTGCATAAGTACTATTGTATAGAATCAAGTTTTTCTAATTATTCAGGGAGCTGTGCAGCTGGTGAGTTTGTTGCGCCACTTCTTCTTCCCAGCTAAAGCAAGTGGTGAAGGGCGGGCGTTTTTGGGGGACTGACGAATTTGACTAATCTGAATTTTGACGTTCTAAAAGTGCGGATTCTCAGCCTAGTTTGAATAAATGACTTTTGAATTTGAATTTAGCGCAGAGATCACTATGGCTACATTATCTGGAGTGCAGAGGGCACGATAAGGGGTGGGACATAGTTTGCAACGCAGTTGTTCACACCCTGCTGCAGTACCATCGATGTAGCCCCACTTAACAAGGTTGTAGTTACATCTTCCCACTTGGGTTCAAAGGCGGTTCAGGGACTTCCAAGTGGGCCACGGAAGGTGCGAAGGGTGCCCTGCGTGAAGATGCTCGCTTGGTGGATAGGTATTGAGCGGGTGGAGGAAGAGTTATCCTACTAACACATTCCCTTCAACGCCGAACTATATTAATCAAAATATAATTAAATACTTGAAGTAGACCACAAAAGACGTGCATTACTAATAATATTATAGACTATGCATAAGGAAATATAGTTTGTGTTGATATGCTATAATTTACAAATATTATCATATGCTATTTTTAGTGTGGGAGGTGTATGAGGTTAGTTAGCCATTACATCAGAGGTATTAGCACTAACAAATTAATATATTATACTCGTACTTGTTCACATTTTACAACCTACTACAGTATCCGCCTATTTACTCATTGTTGCTGATGTTTCTAGAAAGTCTCTAGGATGGACAAGGTGGCATAGGAAAGCGGATTATCATCATTTCAGCCCTGAATCACGCACTGCTGGGTCTTTCCCGCAACCCCGGCAGGCATCGGTCCTATCGGACCCCTTCAGTTGCTGACATCTCTTTGAGGCGCGCGTGGAACACAACGCGCCGTCAACCCGGGCCTGGTCTTTATCGGACGGCGAGCTACCCATTGCTCACCGTCCACAAGCCCGCGCCAACGGTGGCCGGGAATCGGCCTGTGATTCCCGACGCCCAGGGCGTCTCCTGCGGCGGCTAGGGGCGTGAGGGCGCGAAATTTTCCTCTCCCTCACGCGTTCTGCCTCCTCCTTCGCGAGCATTACTGCTTCGCAGGAGGAGGTGACGACCTCCCATGCCCTCTCGCTCCGTACCATGGCCTGGACCAGGGCCGGACGCGAGAGATCCCCGCCACCGATCGCCTCCACGAGGACACGGCGATGCTCTGCCTAAGCCGGGCAGACCTCCACTGTATGCTCCAACGTGTCCTCCCATTCTGCCATCCTTCCAAATTTAGTGCGTGTTTCCCGTGACTTTGACAATATAGACGTCGACACAATTGAAAAAGGGATGCTACACCATAATTCATGACAAAATTAAATGAGACTAAAATGTAGATGCCATTCAAAGCTTATGAATGTTTGAAGTTTTCTGGAGGGCAAAAAAGTAATACTCAAAAACCATTGCAACATTACTCTAGCATAAATTAAGGTTTATCAAAGTATGATAATTACTATTCCTCGGATTAATGACAGATGGTTCTCTAAATAAATATATAAGTAGCTCGAGTATTATAGATGTGATGCAACAAGGAACGCCATACAAATATGCCAATGCAATATTCGTACTATCATTGCAACAAAACATGCGTGGGCGCATGGGAAGGAATTCCGTCTGTTGACATCAGTCTGGTTTAGTACTTTTTTAATAGTTCCCATGTCTTAATAAACTGTATTGATTGTCATGTATGGGAGTTATTTCCCATTGTGATCGGTCATTTAGAGTGAGTAAATAATCTTTATCTACTTTCATATCGTAATTCGAATTAAACTTCAAAACGAGTTTATATTGACATACATACATATAAATATATAAATAAAATAAAATAAAAGAAAATACTTTATAAACACAATACCGAAATTTATAATTGAATCATATGATAACACTTTTTCTCTTATAAAATAATGCTATAAAACATATTTTTTTCTATTACGAAACAGGCCAATTCCAAGAAGTTAATATCACAAAGGAGTTTCCATCAACTTTCGTAATGGAACGTTATGGGGACAGCAGCATCGTTTTAGCGCATGCGCGGTGGTGTGCTGGGTGCAGGCGCCTTTCATACGTGAAGTTGTACTGAATTTCGTGGGATTTTTTTATTCTTGATCTTTTATTTAGTAGGTTCAATCCAAATGTATGAGAGTAGATAAAGTAGCGTATGAAACTGCACATAACTAAGTATTAAAACACTCATGTGATACTATTAAAAACCACGCTTACGGCTCGGTTTTTAAACACACACTCGTATTTTAATACCCCTTTTTAATACCCATTATGCAACAGTTTCATAAACCACTACTATACGCAAGCTTTTTGGGAAAATATTAATTTTGTTTGCATCAGTAGTGCCTTCGATTGATTGTACTTTGTTCCTTTGCAGTTTTCTCGTGGGAGCAGGCAGAGACTATTGTACGCTACATACTACGATCCTTGCCTACATTAAGAATTTTATTTTAGTAGTTGGTAAGAACAATGCCAATGCGTTGCGGCGTCGCAGCGCATAGACTTCACCGAAGTGAGTTCCACACGAGCACTGCGATGTCGTAACGCAACGCAGCTTATCCCAACGTCGCAGCGTTGGCGTAGGTACTGCGGCCTTTGATATTCTGAAAAATACTGCACTGCGCTCCGTTGTCTCACCGCAGAACCCTTCCCCGCTTGGTTTCCCTGGCCTCTTGTCCGATGCGCACGCGTTCCGTCACCGCACGTCGTTTTAACGCACCGTCTGGCATGACTCTCAGATATATTTGTAGAACTACGGAGCATCAACGCTCAGGCGTCGCAGCGCCGACGCAACGCATTGTGTGTTCGAGTGTTTTGTCTTCTCGGGCCAATCGGTCAGGAAAGAGTCTAAATCGTCACGCCAGCATTTCAGGCCTACCTCGGTGTCGGTAAGTGCTTATATGAGTCAATTTCTTTGACGGTGTTTTGATCAGATTTAAAAAAAAAATATTTTAATAATCTTTATGCAAAAATATATGCGATTGGACAAGAATCATCATCATCATCATCATTCTCCTTGCTTTATCTCAATATATTTGGGGTCGGTGCAACATGTCTGAACACAAGAATATTCTCAATTAATAAAATAAGTTTTAAATATTTCTTTAGTTTAATAATTTATAAAAAACCGGCCAAGTGCGTGTCGGACCAAACACAATGAAGGGTTCCGTAGTTGGGATGAATTTATCCCAAAACCAAACTTAACATTGTAGTTGAAAAACAATTTCTCGCATAAATCGACATACTTCAGTGTCAATTCTCCAACTGCAGCTGTAAGTTTGTAATCGCAAAAAAAAAATTGTGTGATAAAACTACAAATTAACTATTTTCGGACTTTTTACTTTGGATGTGCTGTAAGACCTTGCTTCCTGCCAGATTTCATGATTCTAGGTCAACGGGAAGTGTCCTGTAGGTTTTGATTTATTTGCGAGCATCATCATCAATATGTCCCATAAATGGCCGTATATTTTTATTGCGTTGACTTGAGCTTGATTTTTTTAAAGCTCCAAGGGACCAAAGACCTACGTATTTGATATTTATTTCAATTTGAAGCTAGATGGAGTCGATATATCCTATCTGACTACCCCTGAGAAGAAATGGCGAAACAAACTCAGGGAAAACACTTCTACACCATTTAAATACCTCTATATTCTTCAAAGGGATTAGTTATACTGTTTATTCGACGTCCGCCACAATTAAATAGAAATAATAGTGATATTTATGTAGATATAGGTAATTACTAATTACATATAAGGCAGAGAGGCTCAATCGAAGACACGCGTATATTTAAATAAACATATGCATTAACATTAAGTTATTTTGAATTGGTAATCAACTATAACTACCTGTGTATGGGTGGGTAGTATTAAGTATGAAAAATAACTAGACCAGTTGGTGGTTACTAAGAAAACTGGTATAAAGAAAAAAAGAAAGAAATAAAATAAAAAGTGTAAAGTGCGTTGTAAGATACTAGCAGGAATGTGTAAGGTAAAACTGTAATATTATAGCACTATTTTTGAGGGAAGAATTTTTATTATCACTTCTTTTCAGATCAGTAATTGAACTGGAAGCAGCTTTCCAAAAGTTCAAGACACATGCGACAGGAACAAACTTGTTTGATTTCGCCGCTCGATAGCCGCTCGTTCCAGGGGGTCTACTCCCTACGCGACATTCGAAGTTACGGAAGCTTCGCACTCATTCTCAGCTGGTCCACTCCCTTAGCGATGTCCGTAGTTTCAGCCAAAGTTACGGACGTTTTGCGTGTTGTCTGACTTACGGACATACCGTGAGTGAGACGGAGCGTGAAGCGTCTGTAACTTCGGGCGAAATTACGGATTTCGCTTAGGGAGTAGACCCCCTGTACAGTGTTGTATTTTTTTTACCGCCTGTTTCATGCCCACGCCTAGGCCGCTGCCGGATCGTCCCGTCGCCGCCGCTCTGCTGTCGCCATCGCTCGGCCGCCGCTAATTTCATGCCCGCAGACTTAGGCCCGTATTAAAGAACCTCACTCAACACTCAAGTATTACTTAAACTAACTAAACTAGTTTCAACCAATCAAAAGGCTTTAAACTAGTTTTAAGTAATGCTTGAGTTTTGAGTGAGTTTCTGTAATACGGGCCTTAGTCAAGTGGATAATAACATTTATAACTAACGATATACCGGGTGGATTTTTGAAATGGGGCAGTAAGGGCAGGTTCCTTAACCGTTTTAGCTACCGGCAACGTTCTTGGGAGACTGTCCTTAATTGCTAACTAAATGTATAGAATAAAAGTGTTTATAACTACAACTATAAATCATCTATCAATTTTTCTGAAACAGTTAGCTTATTGCCAACATTAAAACAACCAGGGTCATAGTAACTATAATATCATTCAAACAAGTGTTATAATGTTGTACTAAATCTCATTATGCAACTGCTTTGCCTTTTCGATCTCTTCCTTACTTATCAAACAGCCAGATTCTCACTACTCAATTCGTGGTATCTGTATGAATTTAAAAAAAGAACATTATAACGCACGCGCGTTTCACTACCACAGCGCCGTAATTAAAAAATAACTTATACATAGTTTGTTTGTATTAAATACTCAGCAATTACTCTTTCTATGAATTTACATAGAGTTCATACAACACTGTACAGCACCCTATGGTTTCAGAAGAGGATTCATATCATGGGTGAAGATAAAGTCTTGTATGCAACTGTACATAATTAGGTATTATACAACACTTGCATAAATATCTATAAATAGAACGACTATGTATTTCACACATACATATGTATGTATCGGTGTGCGTTTGGTATTTGCATGCGGTTTCCTTGTCCAGTGGTCTACATTCAGAATCTTCTCTCGTAATTATATACTGACGAGGATTAATGAATATGAATGCTGTAATTGGCAAACGACGCGGAAGGTGCTGACTGATGGCTTCAACGATAAGGTATATGCTGCTGATATGGGCATGTTTGTGTATAAAGTGGTCTATACTTGTGTTAAGGATAAATACAATTTTGTAAGAAGAATCTCGAAATAAGCGTTCGTTCACACACTTGATCGAAACTGTCTAAGATTTTAAAGTGAGTAAAATTAATTGCTTACGTAATCGACTACCACCTTAAATTGAACGTATATTTTAATCACAACTATCATTCTTTGACAGTTGTATGAAATGGCTGTAACGCGACAAACTGGCGTAGTGTGTTAATTTGATAAAAATAATAATTTCCCTGATTGTTGGAGAATCTTCTGGGGGGCGACCGTGCTTACTGGTCAAGAATAGGACACCGATTTACCTTCTGGGTTCAACCCTAGGCACTTACTTCCTAGACCCTGGGCTCCTAGGTAGGTTAACGGTAGGTAACTATTCGATACATTGTATTTATTATATTTTATTTTACATAATAGAGGCCAGTGCTGCCCCAGTGTTAACGGCCGCGACTTACGAGTAGGTCGTAGATTAGAACTCAGACAGGCGCTTAACTTTGTGTAAATTATTTCTTCACCACTGCTCTCAAAACGATGAAGGAAAACATCGTGAGGAAACTGGCATGTCCTAGAAAAAGAAGTCCAGAACCAAAGTCTCTTCTCGAATTGACTTCTGTCACTGATTTTTCTTATACATAACGTGAATGAATAGCCGATCAATCTGCCTAGCTTTATCCCAATCACTTTAGGGTCGGCTTTCAGTCTAACCAGATGCAGCTGAATACCAGTATTTTACATGGAGCGACTGCCTAACTGACCTCCACAACCCATTAACTGAGTAATACGATACCCCTTGGTAAGACTGGTTGTCAGACTTTCGGGCTTTGATGACCCGTAACGACTGTCAAAGATCCACGATTGACAGCCGGGAAAAACGGCTTAACATGCTTTCCGAGGCACGGAGGAGTCTCGGTATATTCCCATCTACTGACCAACCCCAGCAAGCGTAGCTTAGCCTGATAGATCGACCCGTGCGGCTATTATTACTTAGCCACGAGCTCCTCCGATCCGTTTGCAAAACGCATCATGATAACCTCTTTGGCTATGATCTGAGAGTGATCCAGATTTCGGAAAAACCGCAGTGGTAACCAAAGGAATTATTTAAATTTTCCAATCACAAAAGTTTTTAGTACACTATGGAGTCATGAACCGATGAAACATGATGTCGCAAGTTTGAATCCGGGAGTATACCAATGGGTTTTCCAATTTTCGCAATATCTTAGTCCGAAATCTATAAACTTCACTTAGCTAGCGCATGGCTCCGTCTCTATCTTGCACTTGTAGTTTGAGAGTTGTGCGACAATGACAGGAATAACACTTAGCCAAAGTACACATCATAATATCACACGTATATTCCCCGAAGGTTTGGGCAGAGGTGGTGATAGTACATCCACATTTCAAAAACTCAAAACTCAAAAAACTCAAAGCATTTATTTCAATTAAACCATTTACAGGCACTTTTGAATTGTCAAGAAGTCGGTCAGTCAGAAATATGAAGCTAGTTGCCCATTCCAAAGCGTAGTAGGTACCTATGGAGAAGAACGGGCAAGAAACTCCACGGACACTCTTTTAAATAAAAAAATTGTTACAAAATATTGGTTACATCATTAATGTTGAAATTATACATGTGAGGACAATGTAGAAAGACGTGCACGTTAAAAGCATCCGTAATAAAAATATAAAAACAAAGAACAATTCAAAAATTAAAATATTAAAATAAGCCATGGCAGCTAAGAGATGACCAGCCTCTACTGACGGCGCCCGTTCACGAACATGACGCATGGATTAGCACCATTCAGCTCAACCATTTTGAAGGGAGCTAAATGATCCAACACACGCGCCACCGCCAGCGAGACATTAGAGTGAGCATGACATAATCTCAGCCGCCAGGGCACATTCAAGTCAATGAAAGACATACCCAGTACCTAAATGGTAGCTTTATAGTCAGTACATAGTACTCACACATGTGCTATGCAATTATACAATGCTAAGACATTGAATTTATACAATGCAAAGATAGTTTTTAAATTGTTTTCACCAGTTATGTTCGAGTCCCATGTAATAGGGGGCGATCCTATTGCCATCAACCGGGCACAAATCTAGACTCCGAGCTGCTGCTACAAAAAAAATTATAAACCCAGATGATAAACCCAATAACACTGCCCGACCCGGGAATCGAACCCAGGAACAAATTACATACGTGTTAAATAACGTATATAGCTCTCAGCCTTCGTTACAACTGACTAAGGAAAATCCTCTGACCTAATTTAAGATGTCCATTGATCGTAAAATACCATCGATTAAATACCGTAAATTGATTTGTTTACGAGATCACTTGAAATTTTACAGGGTACATTATGAATACATAAGTTATCTAAGAACAGCGTTTTTTTACAGACAAACACAAAAAATTACGACGATTGAGTAGGTACGAAGCGTTTGATTACGTAACATTATTGAAATAAATATTTCTAGGTGGTATTTTCGATCAAATCTTGTCTAAAACGACTAGTATAATAAAAATCCAGAGATTGTTCAAATTTTCCATAGACAGTTCCTACTACTCACTAGGTATCTACTTACCTCAAATCGTTTAAAATAAGTTTACACTTTGGAGTCAATGAGCTATCAAGGAGCCACATAATAATCCATAATGGTTGATAATTAATACTTTAATATAATAAAACTGATGAGTTTGAGTGTTTGTTTATTTTTTTGAACGCGCTAATCTCTGGAAATACCAGTTGAATTCGATAAATTATGCTTGCATTTAATAGCCTAATTCTTGTGGAAGGTTATAAGCATTTAACATCACGCTACCTCCCTTAAGAACAGAGCAAAAAGAAAAAAGTCTGAAAAACGCTGAGCAAAAACGAAGTAATAGCGCAGGCGGGCGATGCGATACGACGCGATGGGTCGGGACAAGAAAATTCACGTGGACAAGGTCGCTGGCAGAAGCTAGTCTAAAATAAATTATTAATAGGTATAATAAGTTATTATTACCATAATAACTACGAGCTGTTGTAGTTGTAGGTCGTAGGTTCGAACCCAGACAGCCGCTTTACTTTGTGTAAAATATTTCATCACCGCTGCTCTTATAACGGTGAAGGAAAACATCATGAGGAAACCGGCATGTCCTAGAACCAGAAAGAGAGAGAGGATGTCTAGGTTTCACAGCAGTGGAAACGTTATAGGCTGATTATGCAACTACGACCTAGGTACTCGAAAAGCTTTGTCTTTTTTACTTTACAAATGTCGTATTAAAAAATCCGACAACAAGGAGGAATTGGAGATGGTTCAAGATGCGCCAAACTTAAAAGTAAGTTTTGCCCTTCGGAAATACATATTTGAATGAACCCCAAAACATGCTGAACATTGTGTTTCAAAGTAACAAATCTGCCCTTGCTAACATACTGTTTTAATTCTTACTCTTTGACCTTTATCAAAACGAATAAATAAGCACTGTCTTACTCCCAAAACTGTCCCCATAATCATTTAAAATACCCCGGGGCCACACTCTACGCTTTCCATCCACTCCATAATGCACTTACATAATCCTCTATACAACGCCTAAATGTAGGTTCGCTAGTCATGCCTAAGCAGGCCCTAATGTAGGACATATCCTACACCAGGTTCTAGGGGCTATCAATAGGTATTGCGGACACAAATTCAGCTAAAGTCCTCTTAGTAGGCATCAGTCTTGTTTACGCCTACGTTGGGCGTTAGATATTCAGTTTTATTGATAAAGCTGAGGCCCGCTGCGGAGTTTCGTGGAAATATACGGGATTCTGTTTGACCTGACTTGAGTTTAGAATATTACTTATATTATCAATAAAATAAAATTACCCTATAACATCTATTTATGATCTAAAACTACCATCAGAGTCTCATCCTTGTTAAAATCTGTGTGAAGAAGTGATCTGTGAGCGAAAAAAATATGGCGTTTATTCGTGGGACTGGACTTACATGTAAATAGCCAGTAAAAATGATCTGAGATAGATATAATATGCGTCTTCGTCTTTTTCTTTCAAATCTAGGTTGCCGGAGTTTTCGTATCAACCTTAATCGGCATCATACTAATAAATCATCATAATAAGAAAATGCAATCTCAGCTGTTCAAAGAGCAGAAAGAGCAATGGTGGCCCAGTGGTAACGGCCCCGACTTACGGTCGTGAGTTCGAACATGCCTTATTCGTTCGGCATGTCCTAGAACCAAAAAATTCGAAGACATGTGACACCTACCAACCCACATTGGGCCTGCGCGGTAGAGTACAGCCCACTCCCTCTTGATGAGAAAAGGCCTGTTTTCCAACACCAAGAACGTTATAGGCTGAATAAGCTATTCTCAATTGCATGCTTGTCAAAATATACCTCCGCTTGTTTCTGTCCAAAAATCCTTTAGCAAAACAAAATATTCGTCCTGCTTTTTCCTACTAATCCTCACTTAAGTAATATTTAATCCGACAAATGCCTCAATAACAAAATTAACAAACATCTGAATGGAAGCGGAATCCGTATTAAGTTTTGAGCAAATATTATAAATTATACTAAGCGTTCGGATATCGGAATTTACGGCGTTCAGATTGCTTTTAGCATTCATAAGTAAGACATAGCTTTTGACGTCCATTCTGAATACACTTTCTGTATATTAAGTGACAGTATGAAATGTTGGGAGAGGGAAAGCTGGAAATAGTATTTAAATAATATTATTTTATTCAAGAGAACGAGGCTGCTGTAGCAAACTTTTATAGGTATCATAATTGAAATAGGCATTATTAGATAATATAATAAACATCTAACACTAATATATATAAATTATGTACAAGTATACAGAGGCAAAAAAAAATATATGAAAAAAAAAATTAAAGAAGAACTCACTGGGCATCAAAAAATTCGTCCGCATCGCTGTCAGTGGGAAAAGTGCTCAAAAGGCTGGCAGCATTGCCACGTTGGATGGCAATGCTGATTCTTTGACCTAAAAATTGGCCAGCGAATAAAATTGATCATCGAAAAATAAAATTACATTTTTAATGATGCACACCTGCACGCACTATGCTTACGCGTTTTAATTATTGTCCATATTTTCTTGTTGTTTTATAACCGATCCCGTTTGTAATTCATATTTTTCTATTATATTATATCTACATGTTATACAGTCCACTCACCTTTCATTTGCTTCACTACGACCTATCGTCGCGGACATTGGTTTTAAAATACCGATTTTCTGCCCGACCTTACAAATCACCGTCATCGGAAGTAAAATATCTGGTATTATTCGGGTTGAGATGACTCGGGCCGAGCTGTTCCTGACCCAGATTTTAGCGGGATCTTGTGTGGTTTCTTGGGGAAGCTGAAGCTGAAACTTCCATATAATAAACATGAGGATTAGTGAAAATAACACTATCATAATATTATTAGGTATCTACTTCATCTTGAACATGGATTTAGTACGCATAAGTTCTGAAAACATGCGATGGTTGACGTGAAATAAAATATGTTGATCATATTGGTATACAAGCTTTAGATAAAAGAAAAACGCACGTTAAAAACGAAGCATATTCAACGAAAAGTCAGGTTTTCCACAAATGTTCTAGATCAGTTACCAGTTACTTATTATAATTCTCATTAAGAAAAAAAAATACAGTAGCTTAGTCATAACAAACATATTACCTACAATCAACAGTGACCTATTGCTCTACAAATCATTTTTCGGAATGATTTTTACTCGATTAGGAGAGACCTAAGTTAGTTGGTGAGCTGACCTTTTTTTTTTTTTTTGGGTGGGAAATTATCAAATAACTTCTCCCGCTCTGGGTGGAGCGGGAGGGCGTGTCAGACTCTTACTGACTAAAACCCACCCGTGTTCCTTCCGTTGCCTTTACGTTGCCAGGGGCCACGGTATCCCTTTCGGACTTTCCCGCAACCCCGGCAGGCATCGGTCCTATCGGACCCCTTCCGTTGTGCTGACATCTCTTTGAGGCGCGCGTGGAACACAACGCGCCGTCAACCCGGGCCTGGTCCTTATCGGACGGCGAGCTACCCATTGCTCACCGTCCGCAAGCCCGCGCCTACGGTGGCCGGGAATCGGCCTGCGATTCCCGACGCCCAAGGCGTCTCCTGCGGCGGCTAGGGGCGTGAGGGCGCGAAATTTGCCTCTCCCTCACGCGTTCTGCCTCCTCCTTCGCGAGCATTACTGCTTCGCAGAAGGAGGTGACGGCCTCCCATGCCCTCTCGCTCCGTACCATAGCCTGGACTAGGGCCGGACGCGAGAGATCCCCGCCGCCGATCGCCTCCACGAGGACACGGCGATGCTCTGCCCAAGCCGGACAGACCTCCACCGTATGCTCAACCGTGTCCTCCGGGCGATCCACGCAGTGATGACACCCGGGCGTTTCCTCCCGCCTGATACGGAACAGGAACCTCCCGAAACAACCGTGTCCGGTGAGGACCTGCGTTAGGCGGAAGGTGAGGACGCCGTGGCGCCTCTCTAGCCACTCCTCAAAGAAGGGACTTATCGCCGCAATAGTGGCGTGCCCAGCACTGGGTTGCAACAATCGCACTCTCCATGACGCCATGAGATCCCGCCGGAGCTCTGTCCGCTGTGCCGCGATTTCTCGCGGGAACGGAGTTACGCCCCGGCGTTTCGACTCCTCGCGCCACTCCCAGATGTGCGCGAGGACTTTTGCCTCCAGATCCCATGGCGGTAATCCGGCAAGGAGGCTCGCCGCCTCACCAGAGACCGTGCGGTATCCCCGGACCAGCCGGGTGGCCATGACCCTCTGGGACGCGTTCAACCGGCGGGCTGGCCGCCGCCTCAATGAACGCGCCCAAACCGGTGCCCCGTAAAGGGCCATGGACCGCACGACCCCCGCGTATAGCCTCCGGCAGGAGGCGTTTGGACCCCCTAGATTGGGCAGGAGCCGCTACAAAGCAGCCCCGGCCCGCTCCAGTCTGGGAGCCAAACGTCGGAAGTGCTCCACGAAGTTCCACCGGCTGTCGAGGACGAGTCCAAGGTACTTCATTCATCGTCGACTCGATGCCGATGTGAACTCCTCTGGTGAGCTGACCTCACCCACTAAACACAATTTTTACTAGTAACCCTGAACAAATCGCCCATTCTGTCGTAAAACTGTTACTAGGACATTCCTGAGTAGGTAGGTACCATGGAATTTGCGAGTTATATATATTATGGTTTATTTATATTGGCGTATTAATTTGGCTTGTTGAACACTGCTGGGTACTTCACTGTACCCACTTTCTAAAATAGATCAACAAACGTTTACTAAAGCGTTTCGACTCAAATCTTTGTCCTTCACTCTCCACACTCAATTTATTTCTATACAGTCTGTAAAACTATGTAAAACAAATAGCCCAGTATCGCCTACACTACTGCCTACCCAATAAAGAACAAAAGCAGTAGACACTAGCAGAGCACAAAGCGGGCATTAGCTGGAGCTGTGATAACGCGCCGTTATCACACCGCGCCCGCGTCCACTCGAACAGTCGCCACATTCACTGAGAATATACTGCGACTGAGTGGACTTGGTAGTTGGAATTAAATACCTGTGATTTTCTTTTTTATGTTTAGTTTTATTAGAAGAACTCAGAAGTGAAAATCGAACATAATATATGTATTAGGTATGTTCGATTTTCACTTCTGAGTTCTTCTAATCATGATCATAAAATCCATGCAATGGTTCCATGTACAGTGAAAACCGTTTATAACGACTTTGCTTAAAACGACGTACCGGTTATTATGACGAAATTTGAGTTCACATAGATTTTGGTTATAACGACTATCGGCTATAATAACCGTTATCTGACGGTCCCTTCGAAGTCGATATAAATGGTTTTCACTGTATATTGTGCTTTTAAGATTCCATGCGTGACTAACGTTTCAATCTGCGTATATTACGGCGCATCTTAGGTAGTCAGCCCCGCTATAATCTTGCTGACTGGCTTATGTTTTTGCCACGCAATAATAAAAAAGATTTTCAAGTTTGGTTATAACCCAACCAATAATGGTAGTGAGTATTTTAGAAATCATATTTTCAACTTCAGGCTAGGTTTTGGTAAGTATGGGTAAATTACGTAAGTTGACCTTAGATTGGCTATGGTAATCTACTCTTTTACTCATAATATTACTAGACAGTTTATGAATGGCAGACTACTGAGTCGCCAACTTGTCTACGGCTTTAAAAATATGGCACAAAACCATAGATAGCCTTTTAAATATCGGCTCAACCATGCCCTGGGTTCCAAGGGCGCTGCAGAAGATCAAGGGAACTAATGCCAACATTTCGCAAAACGCAAATGGAACATAAAGTGGTCGATTGTTGATTGTAAAAAGCTATTTGGAAGGCCCTTTTGAATCTAGTAACGTTAACAAAGTGATGAAATCAAGTAACAATTGCAAGTACCTACAACAAAGCTTTCAGAACCCGATTTCTAAAGTACCAAGACCTCTTAATCCCCTCACACTAGTAGAGATCATGCGATGCTTGACGCTGGAGTCAAGGAGAGCGGCCGGCGCCGACCACGCCCGCCCCCCGCGCCCGCGCACCTGCCTCACCCCCCGTCACCCCTGCCCGCGCTTCATGCAAACTATGCCGGTACATCGATACATTCAATTGTTAACCATTACGTATCCTGGTCCGTAATGTATTATTATGGGTTATAAAGGCTATGATATAACAAATATTTCCAATTACAACCGGCTTCCGTGACGTAGCGACCTGATTATTGGCTGGTGGGTTATCTAGGCATAAGTTAGTACTTAAGTTTGCGTTATCATCTTTTCATTTAGTTTCTAAGAGCTTGCAGAAATAGTTTGAACGGGGTTTTTGCGCCATTACTTTGCAGTTGTTTTTGCAAACAAAAGTACAATGGAGTTGTACCTTTTCTTGGGAATAATTGCCTTACATAAAGTTTATTTATGTATAACTGTAAGAATTGCCTTCTTATTCAAAATACAAAATTCAAAAGTCATTTGATCAAACTAGGCTGAGAATCAGCACTTTTCGAACGTCAAAATTACATAAGACAATCCCCCAAAACGCCCGCCCCTCGGTATATCTTTATGTAGGTGGACTATAAGAACAACTGGTAGGTATAATATTGATACACCTAGTAGTGATGATGGTATTGAAAGATTTGTGACGTAGGTCATTAGATACCAAATAGGTCATCTTCTGCGTAGCTTTTTCCCAACTATGTTGGGGTCGGCTTCCAGTCTAACCGAATGCAGCTGAATACCATTACTTTACATGGAGCGACTGCCTATCTGACCTCCACAACCCAGTTACTGGATAACACGATACTCCTTGGTAAGACTGTTCATCAGACTTTCGGGTTTCGGACTACCCGTAACGACTGTCAAAGATCTACAAATGACAGCTGGGACCAATGCCTTAATATGCTTTCCGAGGCACGGAGGGGTTTCGGTATGTAATGGATGGTCACCCATCCACGGACCGACCTCGGCAAGCGTTGCTTAACCTTGAAGAACGATCCATGCGGCTGTGTAGCTACGGACCCCTTTTATTTTTTTTTTGGGTGGGAAATTATCAAATAACTTCTCCCGCTCTGGGTGGAGCGGGAGGGCGTGTCAGACTCTTACTGACTAAAACCCACCCGTGTTCCTTCCGTTGCCTGTACGTTGCCAGGGACCACGGTATCCCTTTCGGACTTTCCCGCAAAGCTAAGAATCCCTCAGATACTAAATATTTGCTAGATAAAATATATTTGAAAGATTTTTAAGATGGTAATGAGGTAAATGATCATAATAGGCTAAACTGGCGTAAAGATAGTAATGAAACACTAATAGTGTGACAGCTTGCTGGAATAATAACTTTCTGATTAAATAGCAAGTTCCCTGCAGAAAATGACAGTGTAATTTTTTTGTTTTTAACCTAGTTATTAAGAATACACCCTGTATTCTGAAAATTGGCAATGTCACGAATATCTGTCAAATATTTTATGAAATATTACTTTGTAGTCTACCAAAATATTGATATTTCATTTAATATATCAATATTTTAGTATGACTATTCACGTGACCAGAGGGTTGGCCTATTTTTAGCCCAAGGAATCAGCATTGCCATCCAATGTGACAAGTGGCAGCCTTTTGGGCACTTTTTCCATTGACAGCGATACCGATGAATTTTTTTATGCCTAATGATCTCGTTCACCTTTTTTATCGTTTATAATTTCATATTTTAGTGTTAGCTTGTGTATTTTAATCAAGATTTATAAACTCAGTAAATAAATAAAATCAATTCATATATTCATTTATTAAATTCATCAAGACAGCGTAACATTTGACAGCTATTTCCGACGTTGCCAACTATCAAAATGCACGTTCTTAAGAGATTAAAGGATATTTTTAATTAATTGCTTACCTTCTTATCAGATCCTTATAGCCAACATAATCGACACTCCAAACTCGTTCTCACCTCAGCCGCCAAGAAGCAGACATTCACGTGTTTTTCATTAATATACGAACATGTAAATTACAAATTAAACGAGCAATTATAACAATCGACAGACGGACAGGCGAGTTAAACGGTGTTTAAATGACTGATTATCGGCGTGACCTTTGAGGGCGTGCAATAAATGGAATCCTTAGGGTGCCGGCAACCAATGAAGATGGAAGAAAAAATGTTTAAGGCTGGTTGTAAATATCCTCGGGCAGTGAGAAAGGCTGACGAAGACGCTCGTCAGTTTTTTTCCACATGAGCAAAAATTGATGTTGTTTATCAGATTATTCAGGTTCGTGCACAGTGTTTATCTGCCAAGAAAAGTTAGCACGAGATATCAAACTTGGTTCATTTCAGTTTTCTTTTTTAAATTGACAGTCGGTTTTTGGGGTACCATAAGAGCTTTTACACATTACAAGTGACGATACATTCTGGTTGCACTGCCTGGGTAATTATGGGATGGTATATTAGCCGACTGGCAACTCTCTTGACTGTCTAAGCTTCTCTCGTAGCTGTCATGAAAGAAGAAGAGCATTATGTAACTAAACTAAGTGGCTCTTAAGTACAGCATAATCAAAAAGCGAAGGTTACCTATGCAATAAGACTTCTTGTTCCATTGTTCAGAGCTGAAGATTAAAATTATGCAGCATGTTTGAATAACATATGTAGCTACACCGTATTTGATCTCGTTCAAGTTCGTTTTTGTGCAACTCTGTTTAGGGCTGTGACACATAGCAAGCAGAGGGAATACAGAAGCGATTGCATTGCAACGTGGCTCAATGTAGCCTAACCAAAATCTTGATGAGATACTGGCGATAGTAGGTGATGGACAGCGGGTTGCTTTTAATAACTTAGAAATCCCATACACCCCGCTTGTTATCCCCAAAGGTTGGCCGCCTTTTGAAGGTTTCTCCCCAAAAGAAAAGGCAGCAATTACGGAGCAAGAACGGCTCAGAAGAAAGATCACAATATTATGGCTTCACTCAATCTCAGGCGTTGGTTGGTCGATGTTTTGAAATCATATAATGCGACAGGCAATTTTTGTTTTTAATACAGCGCCATTTAGTTCAAGTTTTTAGCATTGGAAGCCATACTAGATGGCTCTGTTTTAATACATCATATACAGCAAAACGAACTTCGGTCCAACCGGGTATCCCACGCCACGACTTTATAATATTTGTTATCTCTTGTTGCCTCAAGAAATTGGACAAAAGCAATATTGTAATTCATGCACCTGCCTATAAATTATATTTATTCAACGTAATAAATAAATAAATTTACCGCGACCGCACATCGTTCTATGTAACAACGCTTTTACAAAACCCTGTACCACTCTATCATATATGATTGAAAAAGATGCAAAAACCTATGTTTACTTGCGGTGCCGACTTTGTAAGGAGAACAACATGTCCATAATACATTACCTACTGGCAACCGCATGATCGATTAGCTCTGATTTTAATATTTACATACATTACACGACCATTACGCTGGACAGGTAAATTGATCGAGGAAAATGTTGACATCTACACTTTTGATTTAGTTGAGACTCTGTGGTTCTATTTTTACTTGCACATCACTAAAATTCATGTTAACCTCACCAAATATATACCTAATACAATTTTTTTTGTCTATGTGCCTATAACTGTCACATTGCAGGTTTAAAGCCTCTTCTCATATAGAAAATGAACGAGTTTCGATCACCTTGCTAGATCATTACGTCATCATATACCTAGACCTACCTATATTGTTATTTATATCTCTGCCCAACTCTTTGGGGAATACAACCGTGGTGTTATGATAGGCATTATTGATGTTTAACATCTTTCCTCTTGCTTTTCTGTAATCTATGAGAGCGATTTCATGAAAAGGGACGGAAGTGTGTAATAGAAAGCGCGCGCCACTTGATTCGACCAATGAGCGCGTGCGGTGCTGTCAGCCAAGATGTCAGACGTTACACATCATTTGCGACTACTGTAAGTCTCGCTCGTTTTTATCTAAGGATCGGGTTATACAATAGTGTAACGTTTGTCAGTTGAACTCACAACCTCGCGATGACCATGTCGACGCCTTAACGATTAGACTTTTGTTCATTCGTTGTAGGTACTTACTTAAATATTAAGACAAAGAAACCCATTATCCGGATACAAAATACTATAATTAAACTATTTTATTAGTTATAATCTTATCAATATCTGAGTAATGAACAGAGAACATTCGACTGACAAGCAACGAAGGACATAATATCCGCGACTGATTCGCGGTACCTTATAAACATTAATTATTAAATCAGAACAATTCCTTAAGACGGATCTAATACGAAGTAGGTAGGTAAGTATGATTCGGGCAAAACCAGACGGACGCAATGTAATTAATAATTAATTAAATTAGTGATTCAGTATCATTCTGCTGTTGTTTCATTGACAAAAACCTGACAATGTTTATGTATTTGTAACATCATAATTTATTTAACTCTATGCATAATTAAATGTGCATTATGGTCTTATGTTATAAATGCGAAAGTGAGTTTATATGTCTGTCTGTTTATTAGGTGTTTACTGCTAAACAGATGAACTGATTCTTCTACCTTTAGAGACAAACGAAGACAAAAGACTACCCAGTATATTTATTATGCTTAATTTAATGATTACATTATACAGAGTGATTACGATTTCTCAGTTATTCAATTAAAAGATTAAATACAGTGAACCACTTTATTTGCCCTTTAGAGCCAAATATTGACATTTGCTAAAGAGAAAGAAATTACATGATTGCGTAAAATGAGACCTGTACGGACCGGTACAGGTTTTAGGAAATATGGTTCACGTAATGAGAAACTTTCATTGGAGGTAATGTCAAAAAGAAATGAGCGATCGCGGTTTGATATAATTTACTGCAAAATGTGAAGTGAAATTGTGGCAACGTGTTGAAATGAGTTTAAAACCGAAGTTATAAAAGAGAGCAATTTGTTTTAAATTTACAGAGCGAAAAGGTCACAAATTAAGACTACCTTTACATAGTCCCTACCTTTTCAGTAGTGACTGCAAGTTTCGTATCAAAAATTTAGAAAAAAGGTAAGTACTTATATGCGTCCATTTGATCGTCTAGTTTTCACATAAAAATATACCATCATTGGTAAATGAAACTATTCATTAGTGGAAATTGAAACCGGGCATAGTAAGCGTGTTTATCCACACTAAGTAATAGAGAGGCTTTATCTCTGGAAAAAAGTCGCATTAAAACAAAGTACCAATCATCCCTTAAGAAAAGACGGGCAAGGTACAAAAAGAAGCGCTTTAAAAGCTCATTACGAGAACAAAAAGTATGGCAATAGCTTTTAAAGTTGGATTCTTGTAAACCAAGTAAATTCACAGCCGTAATTAGTCCATACATTTGTCCACATTACCACCGCTATGACTCAAACTCGCCATATTTGTGAAACGAAGTAAAAACTGGAGATCCTTTTATATGAACAATTAGCTTTGATAAAAGAGTAACTTTGGATCCCTGTAGCGAGTAACCTCATCGAAATTAAGCTATAAAACTTAACGATACAATCTCACCCAAACATTGTTGTTACACATAAATTACCATATCATAATTTGGCAAAAGAAAACCGTTGATAGCAGAATCGCTCGAGACTTCGAGAGTCGACATTTCAACCTGTCAAAATACCTTTACCTACCAACAGGTAGTGGCTTTAATGATTATTATTTTGGACTTTAATTTCGGCGCAGCGGCCGCCTGACCTTTTCACTCAAGCGCTTTATTTTTTATTTATTTCAGATGTTGGTTATCTTCAAACGTCGATCTGGATAGGCGGTGTGCGATCGAGGCTGCTACATCCGTTCACTAAGGTCTCTCGGCCACGCCTAACTTTACCGAAGCCTACCGCTCGACTTGTGGGGGATTTACACGGCTCGACTTTTACTGTACGATTAAGACGCACGGAAAAATTGACTGGACAGCAGGTGACTAAAATCGCATACGCCAAAGTAGAGTAGTTAGGTTTAGCCATGCGATTAACAGAATGTCGCATGTGGTGAGTTACTAAAATCGACTACGCAAATGCATGAAGCAATCCCTCGTCATTTAAAGGCGTGCTAGGCGCTGTCTTTTTCTTAAATTTTCGATGAGAAGCACCAAGTCGCTCGCAATTATAATCAACTGTGTTAATAGGCTGCATGGCTTTATGAGGCGATTTGTTAAGCGACCAGGCGCACGGCGAAAATTGACCCGTGTAAATCTCCCCTTACGCACCGACTGACTTTGAGTGCTCAGAATTAATAATTAGTAGTTCCTAAGGCACATAAAATGGCATGCGTGTGAGTGCATTAAAAGTTACGCAATATATCTTGTCTTGAGTTTGATAACTGGCTTATTCTACTATGGCAACTTAAATGAATGAATTGAGCATAGGAACTAGTTTTGCTGTCAAAATTGTGTTAAAACAGGTGACAGTTTGATGCACGGAATATGAAACAATTGAAGTCTTCAACTAATGCTTCTGTATGAATACATATGTAACAATAATTGAAATGTCAAACATTTAAGTGCACTAAGTTACAGGTGTCAAATAAAAAGTTAAATAAGATAGACATGCCTGTTAAAAGTTCAACATATGACCGAATGAAAAATTACTGATTATTGTTCTAATAACATAACATCACGCATGTATTCCCCAAAGGGTTAGGTAGAAGTGTACCTGTAGTACACCCTCATTTCGCCAGTTATATTTGAGTCCCATGTAATAAGGAGCGAGCCTATTGCTATCAACCGACCACATGTCCAGACTCCGGGTTGCTACTGAGAAATTCCAGATGGTAAAAACCCACTAACATTTTGCCCGACCCGGGAATGGAACCCAGGACCTCATGGTCAGCTTTAACACTTGCGACCAGTAGACCAACGAGGCGAATATTTACACTTATTTTCGAAATATCTAAGTTTCTTATAACTTGACCGATTCTCACAAGACCCATTCATTGAACGTTCAAGAAAACTCAATATTGTCTCACATACCTATTATTGTAGTTCATAACATTAGTCAACTCAGATCACTCAGTACATTCATAATGCCCGAGATACACGACGCTAGTTTTTCAAAGCTAGCTTAGCAAGCTAGAACCTCGGTATACTACCCTGGCTTGCTATCCTAGCTTAGCACATGCTAGTTCTGTTAACGTGATGACAGATAATTTTAAGCCAGTACCATTCGAGTGATAATATATGTCCGTGAAGTAAAATGAAAAGAATTCATAAAAATCGAATACTAGCTTCGCCGGCCACATGAAGCTAGTACACAAGGCAAGATAGTAAAATGGTAGTAACAGTGGTGAGGGTGCTAATCAGTAGTGGTAGTAAAACCACTACTATTAAACTATCCTAGCTTGAGACCCTAGCTTACTCGCTTTCTCAGCACTTTCAAGCAAGTTCTGTACTCACGAAGCCAGAGTTAAGTTTGCTTGCTCACAAACACTAGCTTACTACTCTGACTTGAGTAACTAGCCTCGTGTATTTCGGGCATTAAGCTACCTGTTCACTAAAGCGGAGAAAAGAGAAGAGGAACGGAGCTGTGCCAATATTAACCAATAGAATCTAAACTCTGAAGTGATATTTTATTAATATTGGCACAGCTCCGCTCCAGGCAGCACCAGGCAGCAACAGGCAGCCTTTTAAACATAACCATCCTGTGATGGTCATGCTTAAAAAGGGCTCTTTCACTTACTCGAATCCAAGAAATTACTCACTCCTCCAATGAATCACCTTTAAAAGGCTTCGTCCTCACTAAACTCGTATATTACCGATAGCATAGTTTGATTGACAGCTTATAATGAGTCTGATGCCTTATTATAATTTACAGAAAAAGAAATAAACATTAGCGCCGCTATCCGGCATTAACTACTGGTTAAATTCTTGTTTGCGTAACTAGTGGTCGAATGGCAGCAGATTAATAAAAACTAGGCGTTGCTCACGACTTTGTTTGTAGGTATACCAACTTTAACTCCTGTTTATTGCTTACAAACTTTGACCAGGTTAGAGGAGATGGAGTTTTAAGTTTATTTTTAAATGGTGGTAAACAAGTGGGTAGATGGCCCACTTGATGGTAGGTTGTCACCGACCGATGTCCATAGGAATGGACATCTGCAATACAAGAAACATTACAGGTGTGCCGCCGACAACGCTGAAATGTCGCAAATGCTTGTAAAATTACACCTCTGCCTGGTGTAGTTGAGTTACACACATAACTGGTAATCGATCGTAATGCCTTTCATTTTGACAGTGTATCTACGTTCATTGCAATATTTACGCTATTGAGCAGGCGAATTTTTCAAATCTATGAAGCAATTGGTGAGGAATTTTCATCAAAACCCTCGGACTGTGATTTTAAAGTGTGATATCCAATTAGGGTATTGTATACCAATATCTTTCAAACTGTAACATGGCAACGCCATTTGGTAACTGAAATAGGTATTGTGGCAGTGCACCTTTTTGCCCTTTAAGAAACATAGGGTTTATTTAACGTCGCCTAATAGGGCCTGTGATTCTCCATACAAATGTATTCCACTTTTTTCTTCCTGAATAATGCCTCTCTAGAGCAATCATTTTTTTTTTTTCATAAATTCAAGGTCTGCTGTAGACACATCCCTGTTATTTCCTTTTTTACAGCAACTTATTGGTAAAGAAAATATGACCTTCCAAAAATTACAAAAATGCCCCATTTTTACCGCCGCAATTAGAGGGCTACCAGACAAATTCGAAAAGATGAAAAAAAAATGATAGGAACCTAGTCATACTCTTTCTTAAAAAAAATATGTAAAAAATGATTGAATCGGCTCAGTTTTCGAGGAGATCAAAGGGGAATACGAAACGTCAATCTCGTTATTCTTTTTTGTAATATAATCGGTCTGAGCTGCAGCTGTCCCTATCGCACTCTACAGGGGCAGACATGAGGTAACACGATGGCAATAATTTCTTCAAATACCTATTTTTTCAAATTCTGTTCCCTCTTAAAGTTTAAAGACATTTAAACATAAAAATATACGGTTAATCAGACGTTAATTATTACTTAACTTTAAGCTACATTTACTTATGACTTCTAACTTTCCGGTTAGACTAGAAGCCGACCCCGACTTAGTTGGAAAAAGGCTACGCAAATGATGATGACTAATGATTTCTAACTCATTTCATGTTTATATACTCAGTAATATAGACTGTGTCGTCTGTCAGTCAGAGGTTCAGTCAGTCACGGAACTGATTTATATGTTCAGATAAAGATAGATAGGTTTCTCTTTTGACCAATTTGTTCTTGAACATTTTTTTTGTTTTATGTAACTAGCTGTACGCACACTGACTTTCTTTGTGTGCGTTAATTATCTATGTGTTTCAATAAGATGTATTGTTTAATTATGGTAAAGTAGCCACTTGCCTGGGGCTTAGTATGCGTAGATTTAATACGTGATTTTTTTGTGGTGGTGTAACTCTAATATGAAATTAATTTTGGCATTCGTACTGACGTGTAAGAATAGTTCATTGTTCTAACAGATTGCAAATCGCTCGCATGGACTCAGAATACCTAATAATTAAATCAAAAAAGCATGATTCAACATTCCTATATTTATATATTGTAGTAGAGGTTTTAGTATTTATTTTATTATTTATGTACACACAGTCAAATACATAGGGAAACGACACAAAATGTTTGGGTACAAAGGTACTGCTTATTTCCTGAGAAATTTGCGGTTGTTAAAGAAGAACCACCTACCTTAGCAGTAACATTTTATACGAATATCAGGCAAAATCTCAAGAAACATTTTTGTATAAAATCAATAAGTAATCGACTTGCTATTAGAGGCCTATAATAATTGACAAACAAAGTAGGTATCTCAACAGTTAATCTTGATAACTGTCGTAATAAATAACTTATTTATTATTTGGCACAATTGGCACAGTCTTACGTAAACATCAATTTAAATTTTAATGTTTAAAGTACAATAAGTGTGCAAATTATTATGACATTACGTTCAGCCTAGCTTAATTATTAGCAATAAATAATATCAATAAAACAATCAATCAAATGCAACTGATTGTGAGATAATTACAGACCTTGAGAGAATATTGTCGTTGCAAAAGGGTGGATCGGGTGATAAGTAAATGGTTTGAATTTACATGTGTACCTGTAATTATGTATTTATTGGGAATCTATGTAATGAATGTTATGGCGTACAAAGGATAGTAGGTAGTCAGTACCTATGTAATTTGTTTAAGAAAGCTCCATATTATATATGTCGCTTTTCAACCTACAATCAAAAAGTTACATGTTTTTACTTACTTGAATAAAAGCAAAATCGGCTTTATTATTTTCAATGATTTTTGGAATCTAAATTATTTTACGAAGCACAAAAAAATTAATATAATGTACTTCTAAAGCTAAATTCATTGGGTACAAGTCTGAAGAATTAAATAAAGTAGACACAGAAACTATTCAAATCAATGATAACAGAGAAAAACAGATTCAAAAACATCACGATAGACACAACTTGATCGATCGTTGTCACATAAAAAATACCAATTCCAAAGTTTAATTTAGTCTTTTAGCCTTACAGTCACTTTTAACGTTATTAAGCTCTAATATTCACTATTAAGATTGTCAGTTCAATGATACAGTAATTGAATGCCCAATGGATATGCTTGTAAAGTTGAACACTGTTATAACATATTATTCTGTCTGTATCCAGCTCTTTGTCTGCTGTTATTTTGATTTGCAGACATGGCCCATGTTAATCTCTTAGATTAGAAACCTAAGTTTACGTTATGGAATTTAATTAACTTTTCATGAGTAAAACTGGTTGACAATAAACATAGATTCCTGACAACATTCGACACAAGACAAGACAACACAGTTTCTTGAAACTGAATTAATTTGAAGACTGGGAACTGAACAAGACCCCTAAGAGTAGACTAGAAATTGGAATAATAAACTAACCTAACTACAAGCATAATGATTTATCATCATTATTTCAGCCGAAAGACATCCACTGCTGGATATAAGCCTCCCCCAAGCACCGCCACTTCGACCGGTTCTTTGCTTCTCGCATCCAGCGGATTCCTGCGGCCTTCACCAGGTTATCGGTCTACCTTGTAGCAAGATATTATCATGGATATTAACAGATCTATTAACAGTCGCATAGTGAGGCTTCAAAGACCCAAGTCATCTTTCATTTGTTTTTGGCTGGATGTAATTTCGTGACTGCCTCGTTGAGCATGAAGTCCAGAGCACACTCGAGGAGTCGGGATTTGTGCCCGGTTGATGGCACATAGGCCTCTTCTCTTCGAGAGGGAGTGGGCTGTAATCTACGACGCAGGCCCAGTGCGGGTTGGTGATAGGTGATTGCCATAGGCTCGCCCCCTATTACATGGGACTTAAACATAGCTGGCGAAATATGGATGTACTATAGGTACATATCTGCCAAGCCTTTCGGGGAAATAAAGGCGTGATACTATATAAAAATTGTTAATGAAATAAATAAATACATGTTACGTTATGTAATTTAGTTTTCCATTGTTTCAGGATTCTTCCTCACTCAAGCCTCTCCTTTGTATTATATAATTGCAAAGCACAGGTGTGAGTACTATGTACTTACTAAAGAGCTACCATTTCGGGTAATATGTCTTTTATTGACTTGAATGTGCCCTGGCGGCTGTGAGTATGTCATGCTCACTCAGATGTCTCGCTGATGGTGGCGCGTGTGTTGGATCATTTAGCTCCCTTCATAATGGTTGAGCTGAATGGTGCTGATCCATGCGTCATGTTCGTGAACGGGCGCCGTCAGTTGGGACTGGTGATCTCTTAGCTGCCATGGCTTATTTAAATTTTTTTAAAGGTTATTTGTTTTTATTATTTTTACTACGGACGCTTTTACAAACGTGGACGTCTTCCTACATTGTTCTCACATGCATAATTTCAACATGAATGATGAAACTAATATTTTGTATCAATTTTTTGATTTAAAAGAGTGTCCGTGGAGTTTCTTGCCCGTTCTTCTCCATAGGTACCTACTACGCTTTGCAATGGGCAACTAGCTTCATATTTCTGACTGACCAACTTCTTGACAATTCAAAAGTGCCTGTAAATGGTTTAATTGAAATAAATGCTTTGAGTTTGAGTTTGAAGCCAATCCAAAAAAGCATGAGCTTCACGACGTTACATCATATCATTGCCAAACCCATAACCATGCTTCACTTTCCATAAAAAACACTAAAACGCGTAACACACTGTATAACACGTAAGGAATTTATTACACCTAAAATTATAATGGAACTAACCGATGTGTGTGACGATAGCAATAAAATACGGTAATAAAGCCAGGAAATATATAACAAAATGATGTAATTTAAAAAAGAGTTGAAGATAAGACTTGTGTTTAATTGAAACTGAAAGTAATGGCGATTTTACGATAGCGACTCGCGCAACGTGATTTACTGTGTCAATATAAAATATGTGTCGCACGGCAGTGGTGGAATCAGGTTTTTATTCATATTTCCGAGGTGACAGAGGGTTTTGTTCTAAAGGCTATCTCAGACAATAATCTACATGGTACTCATATTATGTCCGAACTTTAAAAGAGATTATGTCCAGACTTTGACTAACTCAGGTGAGTTTGTTTCGCCATTTCTTCACTGGGGTAGTCAGATAGGAAATTTCGATCCATCTACCTTTTTTTTTGTATGAAAGTGAAAAGTGATTCCGACAGCCTTTTAAAAAAAATCATTTTATTTAATTTAATTTGATTGAACCTGTAAACAAGTTTAGTGTTATTTAATCAAAATTTCAAAATGAATGAATGAAGTAACGTTATTTTTTAAGTCAGTCTTAAGAATCTACAATGAAATTAAGATTAAATTTGTCCTTTGTTGCACCAATGTTAAAATAATCATAATTGTATCATTCAAGCTATTCTATAAATCGAAATCTCCTATATATGCAATAAACAATACCATATGCTGATAGTCTGGATTTTTGCCCGGTTGATGGCAATAGGCTTGCCCCCAATAACATGGGACTTAAACATAATTGGCGAAATATGGGGTGTAGGGTAACCTTTTTTTTTTTTTACGGGTGAAAATCCTCACGGATGTCCTCCGCCCTGGGGAGCGGAGGGGTTTGTCAGACTCTTACTGACTAAAACCACCCCGGTGCTCCGTCTCACACTTGCACCGGGGATCACGGGATCTAATGCGACTTCCGCGATCCCCGACTAGTGCCGGCCCGCAGAGGCGGGCCACCTCGACTTAGGGGGGAGTGAGATGTTAAACTCCCCCTTTACGTCATTGAGGGGAGCGCGTGGAACACTACGCGCCACCATCTCGGGTCCTAAGGAGTAGGGGGCGACGGATTTCTCCAGATCCGTCGCCCCTGGACCCATTTAGGGGGGCTGGAAGAGGGCGTTATCCGCCCTCCGCCGACGCCCGGTGCGTCTGCTGTGGATCGGGTTAGCGGAAGCAATCCCTTTCCGCCACCTCCTTCTGTGAAATTACTGTTTCACAGAAGGA